>JAPTHN010000011.1:18982500-21797500 GCA_026936325.1 Platynereis dumerilii
CTGTTAGTGTCAAAATAAAGCTCAGTAATATATATAGGCCCATATCAATAAATGTACAGTTGCCAATTATATAAATGCACATTAATATCTGATAATTGCAGAATGAAGATAAACATGTTTATTGGCTTCTGTGTGCAGTGTACTCTTCCCGCAAGCTCCCAGACAGCAAGGCAAGGTCATTCAAACATTTGTCCAGTTTGTCTTTACCATTTATAGCCGAGTTAGTCCCATTCGCAAGATTTTAGTTTTCACCAGCACATGCCGATAGTATTATACTGCGTCTTGATTAAACTGAAAAAGCGATTTCTGTAACAAAACAAAGAGCTAATTGTACATCTCAGTGGCAAATACAGTCTATTTTGCTAATAGATTTTCATGTGTTCTATGTAGTATATAATTTCAGGTGGCAGATTTCTCAGATTTAGTCATATATAATATTGCCTGGCTAAAAAAAGAGACTGGTTAAACTGTGAAGGAAATCAAACTTAAACTATATGCAGAGGACCAGTCCAGAATTTTGAATGAGATTAATAACTCGGATAAATTTCCCAAACTGCGCGCATAAAATGTTTAAAACAAATAACTGTCTGGAACGGTATGTAAATCTAAACCGCTAAAGTAACATTGCAAGATTCAGAGTAAGCTCCCATAATCGAAAAATTGAAACAGGTAGACATAACATACCCAAAATTCCAATAGAACAGAGAAAGTGTGAGAAATGTAATACTGACGATATAGAAGACGAGATTCACTGCCTCTTAATTTGTACTAATAACAATATCCCTAGATCAGAGCGTTTGACTGAGTTAATAGTCTTATACCCAACTTAAGTAGTCTTGATGAAAGTGAAAAATTAATTGAACTGATGTCAGATAAAAGACCGGATGTGATACAGGCTATAGGCTCTTACCTAAACAAAGTAATGTAAGTGTAGCTAAGAAATTAATGATAAGTAAATATCCTCTTGTATTTTTAGCTGTCTGGCTGTACCTCCCAACCCATGAGTAGCAATGTTTCAACCCCAAAATCTGGATAAATGACTTTTAATTTGAAATTAGAGTTTGCAAAATGAATTTATGTACTAAGTATATGTTTGACTGCTAGATATGTGGCATTCTTTCAAAATATATATTATTACATTTCTGTTAACTATTGTGTACCCTATTATTATGTGTGAATGATATACAAGTTGCTAACTATCGATGTAGTTTCAGTTTAGAAATATCAACAGGGCTCATTTTTTATGTTGGAGGGCATTTTAGCAGTTGCTGCTTGTCCTGTGACATATTACTTTTCTGTTAACTATTGTATACCCTATTATTATGTGTGAATGATATACAAGTTGCTAACTATCGAAGTAGTTTCAGTTTATAAATATCAACAGGGCTCATTTTTTATGTTGGAGGGCATTTTAGCAGTTGCTGCTGGTCCTGTGACATATTTTTGTATTAGCCTATATTTTAAAGACTGAGATCACATTTATATATATATATATGGAAATTTTTAAAACTATTTTCTTACTTGATAATCCAAACTGATATTGGAACTGATTTAAAAACACTGAATATTTACAGGTTTAATCACTAGAACTGGGACCATTATGTTTTTTGTACTCGGGAGTTAGCAATCCAGCCATCCTTTAACCCAGTCTATGTTCCACTTTGTATTCATTTACTTGTCTATTTATTTCAGGTTATCAACTTCCATTTATGTTATTGTATATATATATATTGTTATCTATCATACAGACTTAGTAAACGCCCCTGCTCTTTATGTAGCTCTACTGAATTACAATTTTATATTACCTTACTTGTGTGTATCCATTTCAGGGTAACACTTTGTATGTCTCCATAAATATGTGAATCTTGATATCTTTGTTAGGGCTCTATGCCTACATGTGTTTGTTAATTTAATTTAATAAAACAAATTTATTATCCCAAATACCTATGCCTCCTTGTTTGTTCAGCAAAAATACATTAATTGGGCTCCACAATTGGTTTTTTGCAGTCAAACAAGACATTTAAAACCCCAACCAAATCCTTTTACCATGTTACCTAATCATGTGAGCACACCAGCCAATCACATCACACTCCTCCATTATGGAAACACAGCACAAATCCATCGTCTGAAACCTCATCCTTTTGTATCAATTTTCAACACCCATCCTTCCCGTCCCATTTTTTGGCTATCCCCAAAACTTCACTCAAATTTCTCTCTATGTGTTTTGTACTCGGGAGTTAGCAATCCAGCCATCCTTTAACCCAGTCTATGTTCCACTTTGTATTCATTTACTTGTCTATTTATTTCAGGTTATCAACTTCCATTTATGTTATTGTATATATATATATTGTTATCTATCACACAGACTTAGTAAACGCCCCTGCTCTTTATGTAGCTCTACTGAATTACACTTTTATATTACCTTACTCATAGGCGTACCGGACGCGCAATTTTTGGGGGGCGAGTGACATTTGCCCGAATTTAAAGACTTAAATTTAGTACCATTTCAAATGGAATTGCCTTGAAATCATTAATTTTCAATAGTATTTATTTAATCAGCTGCTCGAATTTTTTAGCCTTTTTTCCCGAATCTCACTGTTTCCAAAACTTTTGTGGGGGGGGGGCGACCTGCCCCCCCCCTCTGGTACGCCTATGAAAGGAAATTATATTTGCGGGCAAAGAAATAAAACTTCCCCCAGTAACCCTTGGTCCAAAGTTTGGAAAGGTCAGAGGGGGTCCGGAGGAATATATTAAAGGCTGCCTGTGAACTTAGACCCAGTTATGCGACCTTTGACCCCATTAAATGGCCTTTGACCCTAGTGTGCCTTGCTCCAAAGTTTGGAAAGGTCAAAAGGGGTCCAAAGTGGTATACCGTCAGGGTTCCCACAGTCATGGAAAGTCAGGGAAAGTCATGGAAAAAATAGTGGTCATGGAAATTCAAAATATTTTGAAAAGTCATGGAAAATTCACATTTTGACTATGATTCGCGCTAAACATTAATTACATTTTGGAGCCTAGGTAGTCAGATGGCTGATCGGATGGCCGGACAGTGAACGATGGTCATCACGTGAATTCGTTTTGGAGTGAATCAGTGGCGTAGCTACAGGGCGGGCACGGGGGGCGGGCACGGGGGGGGCGGTCGCCCCCCCTTGCTCCATCCTGACCAGGAAAGAAATGATAACATTGTCATCAAACGTTGCATTTTGCCGATGGCGCGCCTCTGCCGCGACAGCGATAATAGCTCCCTCGACAAAAATGTTCCATTTCCATCGCTGACTTGAATATTTTACGCCCCCCCCTGGAAAATTTCCTAGCTACGCCACTGGAGTGAATCTCGACCTTAATGAGTAAAACGTTGGTCATGGAAAATCAGAAATTTGGTCACGGAAAGTCATGGCAAAGTCATGGAATTCCTGACTCAAAGTTTGTGGGAACCCTGTATACCTAGTAGTTCAGTTGTCTACTAAATACGAGAAACATTTTCTCCAGTCACTTGATAGATGAAACAGGCCTATATCCTGTTGGTGGCTGCCCACATGGTGAAATTGGTCAATCACATGCGTACCATTGGTGGAATTTTCACAATCCAAACTTTCAACTCAGTAAAATGAAATAAAATAACTTGGTAACGACTAATTTTCAATAATATTTATTTGATCATCTGCCCGAATCTTTAGCCTCCTTGCCCCAATTTGACCTTTTTCTCAAAGGGGAAAGGGCCCACCAATATATCTATGTCGTCAATAACCATTGGAAAAGCCATGCACAGATTTTTGAAACAGGAGTAGGCTCACTCGAAGCCTGCTGGCTATAGCGGAAATAACAGCACCTAGCTACAAATATATTGGCCTATAATTCAGCCAACTGTCAAACAAATCATAGAATGAATCCTTCAGGTATTCTGTTTTAGGCCTATTTAAAGGGGACTTATTTTTGTTGAACGTTTTATATCCATTCTACTAAGGTTTCAAACACATCAAATGGATAAGACGAAAATATAATAAAAATCACATTCAGAATAAATGATAATTTTATTTGATACAATTAGGACCACACATAAATATGCAGAATGATGAAATAATTCAAAACATGACATGAATTCTATAACTTGTTATCGTAGCCCACCTATTTGATATATAGACCTATATAACTTGTAGGCCTATGTGACCTGATGAGCTTTTCTAGTACTTGATAAATGGAGTATTTTTGTAAAGTTTTAATATATTTCAAATGATATCTCATACGCGTCAAAGCGCAAAAAGTATTCTGGACTCAGGGGTGCCGGAACAGGGGGGGGGGGTAATTGCCCCTCCTGCCCTTGTCCAAGGGGGCGGGGCGGGTCAAGGGTGCCCTTCAGATCTCTAAGCAAAAAACATTATAACGCCTTATTTTACTAGTTTTAGATTATTAGTGACTCTCTATGTAAATTTTGTGACGCGAAATTGGCGCGACTGTGATTTGCCCTTTTTTATCTGACCGCCCCTGCTGCCCGTGATTCCTTCCGGCAACCCTGATTCTGGTCTTGTAGTCCTAACTTCTGGATACAAATCTTGTCGCTACACTTTTCATGTACACAATTGTAAATAACTGGACTTGTGGTACAAATATTTTTACGAGATATGGCCGCTTTAGGCCAAAATGAAAGCTATGTCCTCAGTGGCGTCGCTATAGGTTCTTTCTCTTTTGGAAATAACCCTGTATTTCTGCAAAAAGCATTTAATGACATAAGGTTATTAAGGTAGGCCTGCTGTTGGAAATGTCATTCTAAATTGTGACAAAATTCAGTGAATGCTCAAATTAAGCGTATGAAACACTGAGAACACGTTTAATGCTAAGATCCCCCGGCAAGGTTTTAGGCGAAACGAAACAGTGGCACTTGGTTGTAAGAACATTGTGGGGTTGGTTGCACACTGCAATCAATTAGTGGCTAATCAGGGAGGTCTTGGTGATGAGTTTTGTATTGTCAGTATGCCATAAACTTTCTGCAGTGCAGAAAAGTGTTGTTTTTTTCTGACCGGCTCCAAGTTGATGCACCGATGACCAAGCCTGTGTCGTCGCACCCAGTTTTTTAGCACACATGCTGGTTTTAGGTCGTCACACATGGTTTTCGATGACCTCGCTGATGACGGTGATGCAGCGATGGACACATTTTCAAGTTAACATGCGACGCATGAGCCGAGGCCTTGGCATATATGCGTTGCTGACGAAGTCAGATGCGCCTTGTGGGACATCAGCAGGTTATTCTGCGAACCTGCCTTTACCATCATTGCACATAAATTTAGACACTGCCTAGGGGCATATGATTTCCAGAGGTGGTATACTTCATCGTCCTTTGCCAAAAGCATCAACAACTGTCCCTTCTTGCATAGGCTAGCTGTCACAGTGAAGACCTGCAAATAAAAACAACAATCAATGACACACAGACGTTGTATTTATTTGATGACTTTATGCTTGCCTGTCTTCTTAATTTAAAAGACACTTGATAAAAATTTCAGCCACTGCTGCTGCATATAGGCCTACTTGCAGATTTTTAAAAGTACTCTTTAGTATTTTGTGAAAAAAGTGTTATTTTAGATCCTCTTTTGTTGCAAGCTCATGGAAATTTGTGAAAAAATCAATTAAGAATAACTTCCTCTTATGAAAGGTACTTACCAATTATGCTTCAGTGATGAATTTCACGACAAACTTGATATCTTACAGGCTTATTTTTTAAACTTTTTGGTCAACACCTTGCTGTCTGGAAAACTTGCTGGGATCTCGAGCTTTGTTCTGAAATGTCATGAAAATATTTATTAACTCAACATACCGGAGTTTTCGAAAGGCAAAGTTGGGGATCCAACCCGCAACACTTTTCTTCCAGAAGTGTGGGCATTGCACGGCAATTGCCGCAACTGCACCATTCTTGGTCTGCTGGTCCGGTTGGCGCTGGATCACCACCCCCAATGCTCCTCATGACATCTTGCAGCATCCCAGGTCTTCTTTCGATTAGCTGGAAGACCAGCTCTTCCATGTCAGACCTCGATAGTTCCGATATTTTGCACTGAAATTGTGTAAGCCTTTACATTAGGTCATAGCAGCCTGGCAGATTTGTACTGTGGAAGAACTTGAAAAATAACAATAGTAATACTGTATATAATAGGTCAATAGTGATTTAATAAAGTGCCCGCTCCAGATAAATCTGTCCACCACTGCCTCCCACACAGAGCATTTTTTAATGATTTCCGACTGGGAGACCGACCAAAAGATTTTATAAAGCTGTTATATTTATGAAAATTTTAAAAGAAATGCTGACGCAGAACTATAATTATTTTTGTAAAGACAGTGGGGGATAATGTTTGGGCACAGAAAGAATAGAATGCATCCGAGAACTTTAAATTAAGAAAACAAAATGTGCAATAATGAGAGTCTCTGGGAAAAGTTGGCCTCCCAGGATTTCACCGAATGCATACCATTGGTGTCGCAAAATTAGCAAGTGCCATTGGCCAAATTCTGCATTTGAATCATGTGCTGACAGTGCTGCTTCAGATGGAACTTCAATCCTTAATACGAGGTTTCTGGTTTATCCACTGGTCCAAAATTTGCATGGCGTGCATAAATTGTAGTTGCACACAGAACATTTGAAATCTTTAAAAATTAGGGACCGTTCAGAATTTATGACTGGGGGGTGGGAGTTTTGTTGGAACTTCCCGTCAAAAATTAAACCCCCCTTAGGTTTCATGCGTATTTTTAGTACCCCCCCTCGACATACCAAGCAATATACACATATAATACTGTTATACAAGGTCAAGTGTACAGATTCGCGTCATTTCGCGGACTTTTTCACGTCAAAAAGTCTAGATAAAATGAGTTTATGAGTGTTTTTTAACATTTTTTCTTTGTTGAAATTTCTTTACCCCCCCCTTTGAAGTGTTGTCAAAAATTAATACCCCCCCTTGAAACACTTGTGAAAAGTTATTACCCCCTCGGCCAAAACTCCCACCCCCCCAGTCATAAATTCTGAACGGTCCCTTATATAAAGATTTTATTTATTATGATTTCAATTAATATTACTTTTGTCTGTGCTTTGGCAAAACTTTCCTTTGATGTTTATTGTTGCCTGGTGCTGCCATCTCCAGGTGCCCTACAGTGTGTCACCATGGCAACAACACTAAGGGACTGTTCAGAATTTATGACTGGGGGGGAGTGCAATCTGGGATCCACGGCATTTCATGACCTTAGGTAGCTAGTACCGCTTTCTGTGATTTGATTGGTCGAGAGAACAATGTAATCAACATCCGCTCATTCACAAACGCTCTGTGACGTCACTCACTACTTGCTTGTCCACTGATACGTGGACAGAAACGAGTCTGGGGGAGTGGGAGCTTTGGCTGAGGGGGTACTAACTTTTCACACGTTCTTCAAGGGGGGGGGGGTATTTGATTTTTGACAACACTTCCAAGGGGGGGGTAAGAAATTTTAACAAAGAAAAAAAGCTAAAAATCACGCATAAACTAATTTTATTTGTATTTATTTACACAAAAGTCCATGAAATAACGCGAATCTGTATGCGTGGCCATGTATAACAGTATGTTTGTATATATAGCTTTGTATGTCAAAGGTGGGGGGGCTACTAAAAATACGCGTGAAATGAATGGGTGGGGTACAAAAAATCCGCATGAAACTCAAGGAGGGGGTATCAATTTTTCACGGGGAAGTTCCAGCAAAACTACCACCCCCCGTCATAAATCCTGAAGGGTCCTTAAAAATACCACCAGGTGCCAAACAGTGTGTCACCATGGCAACTACACAGAAAATGAGGCTGAAATTTCACATATATTCTCTGTGCACACAAAATTAAACGTCATTTTTGGCACGCTCAAATTTCTGTCAAAACTTTCCATTCTCTCACTTGCCTCTAGAGGCTAGAGCAGGGGTTCTCAAACAGGAGTTGCCAACCTTGTATGCAAATTGAGTTGAACTGTTTAAGTGAGGTACGTGTGCACCACATGGCAAGTGTGTTTTCAATGCATGATTGTAATGCCTGCGGACCAATCGCAGAAACTAACCCTCAGATCAAGGCGCCGCTGCTCCCGCCTGTTTGCCAGGCGAGCAGCATCTTCTGTTGTCAATCGCCCATCATCTTGGCCTCTTCCTCTTCCTCGTCCCCTTCCTCGTCCCCTTCCTCGTCCTCTACCCCTTCCTCGTCCTCTTCCTTGTCCTGGCATATGTCTGCAATCGGAGATACATAATCGTAGGAGAGGTGACATAATTATAGGCCAGTTTATTAATGTCCTGCAATGGGGCTTTCTGCCAAAATTATTCTTCCCTTTACCTGAATTTAATGTAATTGTTATGCTGCCCAGATTGAGTGTAGTCCTCCACCCCCCCGCTTTCTAGGCCTATGAGTGGATTCACCTATTTAGGGGAACAATGACAGGGCCATAGCCTGGTATGAATCCTACAGGGGGCAGAGTCAGAAAACTGCAGAAATTTGAAATTTTTGTATGTTAAAAAAAAATTCTGCCAAATTTTACCACAATGCAGGCTGCGGCCCTGGATGAATTATTTTTCCATCAAATTTACGATGTCATTGGTCCTATTGGTCCTTTATCCACTAGAGTCATTAGTAACAAACCCCTAACCCCATGGACACTGGGGAAATTTTCAAAGGGGGGGTGGAAAAGTCTGGAGATCCCCAACCCCTGGAAGAAGCAGGTCTAAAACTTTCACCAATGCAATTGCAAAGTTGAAAGTTAATTCTATGAAAGACATTTTACATGAACTGTGAAACTTTCCATTTTCTATGAAGTGTGAAACTGATTATATTAGATTACTATAGATGCAGATTTCCCCCCCCCCTTTCTTGATTGACACTGTATTTGATCCCGGGTATTTGATATCCCAGGGCAAGCTGCCAAGTCCTCCTGTCAGTGCTGACAGCTGAGAACTCAGAGCAGGCTCCTGTCACACTTCTCTGCTAGTGTCGTGATGTCAGCTATATGGCTAAGAATTTCAAGCTGCGCAAGCTCTACCCAAAAAAGGGAGCATAGATTTTTGACACTTTTTTGGTTGATTCATGTAGAATGAATGGTCTGGCTTGTAGTGCGCAGTAATTTGCCTAATATTGGTGTGTAGTTCTTACAGAATAGGCATTTGAACTTCCCTGATCTGCACATAACAGTTGTCCACAAGCACTTTTTCATTCCTGCTTGTACAGCAAAAACAACACCAATTCAAGTAAATTTTGTTTTGCACTATTCTGTAGTGTATAGCTTTCAAATGCTCAAAAAACATTTCCATTACACCCAATGAATAAAGCTGTGTAGTCCGTCGACATGTTGCGTGTAACGTGGACAACTATTTTCGGTATTTTTACTATCATTAGAAAAAGGTATGAGATAGCCATCCAGCAACTTTTGAAAGATTAATGGATATAAATGTAGGAATTTTTGGAGTGGATCACGGGGGTCTATCAGGTGGCATCCCCACTCGCCCATGTCTGCACGTAACAGTTGTCAACACAGTTGTCCACAATCTACATTATATTCCATTTTATGGGAAGACAGCTTATGAAAGAAAACCAAAATGCAGAGAAAAGGGAATTAATATCAAATCAAACAGTTTGCAGTGAATTTGCCTGGTCTATAGCATTAGATCCCTGGTTACACATGTCTATGTGCCACAGTTGTCCACAAGTTGTCCACAAGTTGTCCACAAATACAGGGAATTATGCGAGTAAATATTTAGTAAAGAACTCCTCAATTGATACTTATGCTACACCAGCAACTGTTGTTCATTTGATTACTGTATATGGTATATTTACCATGATTAGGCTCAAAATACAACAATGTTGACAATGAAAATTATTAGAAAAACATTGTCCACAAAAAATCATGATTTAGTCCTAAAATGCCAGCAGAATGACATGCAACCCTCCTCAATGAAGATTCTAATTCTGTTTGATTGAACCTTTCATTTAACAATCAAACCTAAAACACCTGTATTAGCATAGGCAGGTAAATGCACTTTTTGATAGTGTTGACAACTAAAAAAGAGAAGAAAACAGTTGTCTTGTAACTTTGACAATAAATGTGCTCCGTAATGTTTAATTATATGCATCAGTGCTATTTTCTGAGGTCCCCTCATTCACTCCACTGCAAAGCTATTATTTCAAAGTTTTTTGACTGGCTGAAACACAGAAATTTTCCATATTGTGGACAACATGGTCTCAAATTGTGGACTATTTTTCAGGTAAAATGCTTGTCATTGACGAAGAAATGCACCAAATCCAATAATTTTTGATTATTTGATTTTTTGTTCCAGAGCTATATATGAATATTTAAACAAATAGGATTATTAGGATATTAGGTTTTCTGTTTTAACATTTTGAAATTTTGCGTGTAACGTGGACAACTATTTCTGAAAATTCAAATAATTCTATTAATATATGCAATAACAATAAAAGTAGAAATTCGCAAAATCTACCATAAAAAGTGAATAAAATTAAATTAAAATTCCCTTCATATCTCATTATGTGCTCTGGCTGGCCATTGTCGTCAGTCCACATGCTGTACGTAACATTTTGCAACTAAAAATATTGTTTAATTTCAAACAGTTGTAGTGGCAAAAATAATGATGATCCACCAAAGTGCATACACCAGCGAATAGCTATTTTTGTGTAGAACAAAGAGAGAAACTCTCCAGAATTCTGATACTAAATGCATTTTTGCCCTGAATGTGGATGTAAACTCAAAAATTTTGACTTTTATTTGTCGCCCTAAAATGTTACACGCAGCAAGTGTGTTTTGAGTAATAACTCTTTTACTGGTTGACGAATCCTTACAGTATTTATTTTCATTGGCACACACAATTTCAGTGTGAATTGAAAATTGTTGCTTCCATGTTGTGTCATCTGTCAACAAGTTAGAGAGTTGTCCAATTGCACAACTTGAAATTCTTAGCCATATAATAAAGCAAGCTTGTCACTGCTTGTGTACTCATGCATGTACTAGTAATAATAAAAACACCATACAAGGCATTGTTTTTACAAACCTGGTTATTTACAGCATTCTGACAGCAAAAAACTCTGACACTGATTGATGCAGACGACAACAAAAACAAAGCTGCCAGTGCAGTTGTAACCTTGCTTGTGATTGGCCCAAAGTAGGTCAAGTCGTTATGTCACGTGATACATCTCAGGCGCTCAATGTAAACAAAAGAGGCTTCACCAGCGATCAGAAATCAGTCATTCAGCACTGCTCAGGGCGAGAAAGGTGCTGTCAAGTGTCAAAATGTTTCATTTAGAATAATATCTACCGATACAAAGCACTTCAAGCTATGTTTGTCTGTCACAGAATCGGCGGACCTACTACCTTGAAGATGATGAAATATTCAGATGGTATATGTAAAATTTGTAACTCAGAAATAGAAACTGTTGAGCACTTACTGATTGACTGTACAGGTATAATGAGTATATGGAAAAATTTAGAAGATACTTTAAAGAAATTGGTAGATAATTTTTCTGTTGATAAATTTAATAATATGTAAATGGCAATGCCATAGATTCGCGGAGCTCAAATTAACTGTTCTTATTTTGAAACCATATTATAGTATACAAATATTGACTGATTTCGAGGGCATTAGTCAAATCTATTTCCCTCGAGGGTGTGTGAGTGAAAACTATTTCACGAGGCCGAAGGCTGAGGGAAATAGTTTTCCTTTCACACAGGAGAGTAGATTTATAAGCAGACGCATAGCCTACAGTGCACTATTATTACTAGTTTTGATGAGTTTTTTTTGGTCTTTACTAATTAATGCCCTAATTTTGAAAGAAAAATGTTGAAAAAAAAACGTTTAGGAAAAAAAGATTTTAGAAAAAACAAAATTCGGAAAAAAAAATTTTGGAAAAAAAAAAGTTGAAAAAAATTCGGACATAAAAAATTCGGAAAAATTTTTTTTCGAAAAATCGGGGGAAAAAAAATTGCGGAAAAAAAAAAAATTTCGGGAAAAAAAAATTTCAGAAGAAAAATTTTGGAGGGCAATAGTCCTGGTCAATATACAAAAATAATGACTGACATGTGACCAGCTCTCAGCCAATGACAGCTCTGCTTTCATGGTCGAGGTATAATAATGATAAACAAGAACACAATCAGGGATCAATTAATTTATGCTATTTAAGTACAGTAATAGCAATCAGCTTTTAAACTTCACACCTCAAATAAACTTCACACATCACTGCTCACAAGCAGGCTGCTTATAGTTCAGTCATTTTCCCTGGGTGTGGCACTGCAAGCATGATGCTACACCGGTGGCGACACCTGTCAGCAAAATCAGCTTTTTTCATGCAGACGACATAAATGAGCATAAAAATGAAATTTTCAAAACAGAATAGGATAGTCAAGAACCAAATGGAATTTTTCAGACACTACTGCAGTATTACAAGAGAAATTCAGGGATGTTAACTTTTACCGAAACTAACTGTTTAATCAGGGACCAACTCCATGGCAGGTACAGGCTGTCCTTCATTCTCACTCCACTGACAGATTCAAAATTTATCATGAGCTGTTGTTAAGCTAAGTTCGCTGACGCGACGAGCGGCTTCGCCGCCCATCGCTCCGCGAATATAATTTGTGGTTACCTTGATAATGAAGAAGATGAAAAAAGTGAAATTGTGAACTTGTTTCTTAGTATCTGCAGATACAGTATTTGGAATGTGATAAGGTATGAACAAGTAACAATTACGGTTGGTAATTATATGAGGGTAATACTGTCCGAGCTGACTCAACATTGTAACACCTTGCTCCATAGTGAATTTACATCAAGTATAGCAAAAGCTCTGATCAACAGGGTATTTGATTATGTTCATTAAGTGAGTAAGTGGCTTTATCAATGATTTCAAATAATGTATACATGTGGTGCTCTCTAGGGGACGTGGATGAAACCATCCCCACTGGACATTCAATAGAAGTTTTCTTCAGGGGACGTGGCTGAAACCATCCCTAAATATATGAGTATGGGTTGAAACTTGATTGTGATTGAGAATGTGATGGAAAAAGTGAAATATACTGTGTGTTAGATGTGTGGGAAAGAGAGAAATGTGATGAAAAGCGTGGAAAGTACTGTGTGTTAGATGTGATGGAAAGAGTGAAGTATACTGTGTGTTTAATGTGATCGAAAGAGTGAAATATAAGTTAGATGTGATGGAAAGAGTGGAAATTACTGTGTATTGGATGTGATGGAAAGAGTGAAATATACTGTGTGTTAGATGTGTGGGAAAGAGAGAAGTATACTGTGTGTTAAATGTGATGGAAAGAGTGAAGTATACTGTGTGCTAAATGTGATGGAAAGAGTGAAATATACTATGTGTTAGATGTGATGAAAAGCGTGGAAAGTACTGTGTGTTAGATGTGATGGAAAGAGTGAAGTATACTGTGTGTTTAATGTGATCGAAAGAGTGAAATATAAGTTAGATGTGATGGAAAGAGTGGAAATTACTGTGTATTGGATGTGAAGGAAAGAGTGAAGTATACTGTGTGTTGAAAGTGATGGAAAGAGTGAATTAAGTATATTATGTGTTAGATGATGAAAAGGCACCTGTGGAATGTGTGAATGTAGCAAATTTTGAATGTATGTGTGTGGCTTGTTTATGAATGAATAAAAAAAAAAAAAAAAAAAAAAAAAAACTTTTTGAATTTGTCATTAAACATGGTATCCCTGCTTTATTTGTGACATAGCAGACCTCCAAACATCAGTCCCCAGCCTAATTTGAACATTTTTGTGGACGTAATGGACGGACATTTACGCTTTTTAGCTTGGTGTCCAGTGTAAAGGTTAAATTCATTGTGTTTTTAAATTTTTCAGTTGCGTGCATAGGTAGAGAGAGATAGACATGCATTTCCATATCAGTTGACATGTTAGCTGGTCTTTAATTCATTTAAATTACCAAAAAATCAGTTGTGGACGTAATGGACGGACATCGATTTTAGCCATTAAAGCTTCTTGCATCTTACAATCATTAGTGGCCATTGGAACTTTTTTGGTGAAATTCATTTAACCAATATCATGTCTTGGCAAAAGCACCACATTTGGCTAATTATTACATAAAAATACCCTCCAGCCAGCCTTTTGAACCCGACTGTAAATTTGCAAAAATATGGTTACAAGCAGACCTTTCCTTTGGACGTCATGGCTGCCATATAAACCATATTGAAAAGTCAGCCAATGGTCACTACAGAAGGCCAGGGAGGTACAGTAAACAGATAATGTCACCGGCAGAATGTGAACTAAATATTAGGCTATAGCATTGCTGCAAAGGACGGTGCTTCAGAAAAAGGGTCACTGGTTACATGCTAAAATTGACAAAGTATACCCACTTTAAAGGTCTGCCCAAAGCATGGTTTTAATTGTATGCTCAAGAAAAATGCCTAAATTTCTCAGATTTACTAGTTGATCAAGCTTAAATACTGCATTGTTTCTTCTTTGTGTCAGAAATTAGTTTCAAGGACCCTAAATTTACTTTCATCTGATCAAAATGCAATTGAGGCTTTTGCTGTGCTTTCACCCAATTGTTACTGTGTGATAACTATCTCATTCTTTCAATCTGATGTGCCGGATTACAGACAGGAAGGATAGGCACAATAATTGAGATAAATATAATGAAATAAATGAATGAATGAGTCCATGTATACTGCCATCAGTTTAGCCTGTTATATATTTATATTATAGTGTTGCATTTGATGATATTACAATCCATAGCATTTGGAAAATTCCAACACAATAAAAAAGGATGAATTGACGCAAAAAAGAAGCTTGTTACCTTATCCGGTCGTGCTGTCTTGCCATATCGAGCGATGACAATCTTGCCGCTGACACTTATACTGAAGTTTCTCTTTCAAGTGAAGGTTATCCTCAAGTCTCCAATTGTTGACATGGACCAAATCTCCCTGCAAAACAACACTCAGTTATTATATAGAACGAATCTTGTGTAGATGATCTATTATTTCCCTTCAGGTGATCTGGAAAATCAGCATATATATATGTCATAATAGCCATGATGGTTGTAAACCTGTGAATTGAAAACATAGAAGTATCCATCAAGATTTATACAAAGACATATTATGCTATACGTTTATTATGCTCACGAAATGATACTGACAGATCCATACATTCTGGAAATCTATAGTTAGAAAGATGGTGTCAATATGAGATAAGATTTAGCATTCTGAGAAAATCAGATTCTGAATAAGTTGAATTGTTTGGTATTTCTGTTTATCAATGTAAAGCTATTTAATTTATAGCACTGTCTAGATGTGATACATTGTGATAATGACATATTTGCTTTATAAATGCTTGTGTTGTGCGATTCCATTAATACATGACATAATATAAGTAGCATTTGCACATAAAAAATATCTGAAGCTTAAGATCTGCCTTTCAAGTTATTCTTATTTCTGCTTTTGATGCTGTCCTGCAGAATTACTGTCGTATTGCCATATAAAATTGTCACGATGCATGTGTGTCGACATGTCGCTATTATTGCCCAGTATGCTATGCTCCTTGAAGCATAAAAAATGCCAAGTCAGCAAAGTCTGTCAGGATTTGAAGTGGCTTGGTCCCTTCCCACATCATTTCTGGTGTAAAGAAAGAGGAGATTCTGTTGGCAGAAATATCAAAGCAACAAACTGTTTACGTAGCCTGACAGGGTAATTGCAATGTGTCACATAAAGGTAGCATCCTTTCTTCAAGCCAATATTTCTGCAGCAGGATCTGTAGATCTATCAACTCAGTTGTAAAACATTTTTAGCACTTACTATCCTTCAAGAAAGTACAAAGAAAGTTATTTATTTTTGTAATGTGGAAGTATGACATATGGCAGTTCCGAAGTCATGCAAATCAGGTATTCTGTGTGAGGTCATGGATGTATTCAGCCCATGATGGTCAAGAATCACTGGACATCACACCTATTGAATACTGCAAAAAGTGCACTCATATGCCGCATCTCAATGAATTTCCTTTCATATAAAACTATCCAAACACTTTGATGGAGCATGGGCTGATATTTACTGTTGATGTCTCCTGGCACTACATCACTTCTGTCAGAAGTTAGATTTCAAGCTATTAGTCAAAATAAAATTGTTTCATGTGGAGATATACATACCTGAATTCAGAGAACAGTGGGAAATTCTTGTTAATGCGAATCAATATTCTATTGATGCCGTTCCGTCATAATTTCTCCAGCATCCAAGTTAATCATAATAGCATTAACTATCATGCGGATGCAATGTCTGCTCAAGGACATATTGAAGCATTTTAAGATAGACACCCCTGGATCCCTGGTCAATGATTTTAAACAGGTCAGGGAGTCAACTGCTGGAGCAATACTGCAGGGGATTGAGGACCCACAGCTTAACGTCTTCTCAAATGAGCCAGTTAATGTTAAAATAATAGCAGATTGTGTAGCCTTACCACCATATAATGTTTATAAACTATAACGTATAAAAGAAATTTGCTGGAGTCTGCAAATGCATGGCTTACACGCAAAAAGCATCAAAAACCCTTGTTGATTGCAATGCAGACCCGCTTTGTAATCACATTGAATGGGATATTGTTCACTGATTTATAAAGAGGATTACCCATTAACTCTATAAAAGATGAGGGAATGAGGAGGCATCTTAATGGAAGTAACCTTGGTGAAAATAAATATTGATTCTCTTTAAAGTTTGGAGGAAGAACTTTTTGCGGGGGTGGCTGAATTGTTCAGGTGAATAATAGTTCTTAACGGTGTTCATCTTTCTAGAAAATCAAATTTAGCAAAACAGCACCATCATGAAATGTCATTCTGCAAAATATGGATAAGCTGCCAACTTCTGGTAATATTTTGAGAGTTGTGACATGCACACCCGAGAAAAAATGACTGAATTTTGTTTAACAAAGTTATTTGCCACTTACCTGGTCCACAAAATAATTTAAAGAGTTTGCTTCCCCAGATATATCATAATAGAACATGTACACTTGCATTAGATGTTATGCTGGTGGCCCCTTTTCTGTCATTAAGTCTGGCTTTCAAAGTAATTTTCCATGGGAAGAAATTGAAATGGATGAGGCTCGTTTGCCATTTAACGACTGTCTCCTTTCTTCCTTCTGATAACATCAAGACTAGAGGAGCATAGTCTTTTGTCATGTTCTACTTCCAACGTGATGAAGGTATTTTCATAACATGCAGTGTATTAAAATTCACATATCATGTAATAGATAGCCTGCTGACAGAACTTAATTTTCTTGTAGTTAAGCAAGCACGCTGCTTATTCCAAGCAATCCTTTTCTGCTGATAGATTTTCATCAATCAATTTGATCTAATGGAATTGTTTACCATATATCTTAGAACATAAGAGGACTCACAGAGTCTGACACCTTACACAGTATTTTGCTGCCAGCAGACTTCTGGTGATCAATATTAAAGGCTTGGACTTCAATCACTTTGTTCTGCTGATGATGGCTCTGGTGATCTCCCTTCTCTTAACTTCTCTAATCTGAAAAAGCACCGCAAGTCGGAGGAGGTGATCTTCCGGTATTGTCTCTAATTATGGAAAATAGCAGACTTTGCTGATTCAGCAAAAAGAAGACCTCCAGGATATGTTTGATGATAATGATGATCTTTAAGCTCTTTGTGAAATAGTTTTAAATTAATTATTATCAACGGTTATAGGAATGTTATAGGAATGTTACTTAGAATCAAATGCAAGGAGATCTGCATTCGAGGACTTATTACACAGAACTGCAAACTGCCAAACCACTCCTTTGTCAGAACTAACAGATTGTTTTCCTTCTGAATAATATTATGGTTGTTGCAACCTTCAAATTTACATAATTATTTTATATTTTACCGTTACCAAACTGTGGGAGCTGTGTATGTCATTATGAATTTCAAGAAAAAATTTAAATCATGTTATACGTTATGTCTTATTCAAAATAAATAGGAAGAACATCTCTGTCATTAAATTTTGTCCATCAAAGAGATATTGAACAATACATTGTACAAGGGTAAGAGCTTCCACACAATAACAAATCACAAGCAGTCCATGGATACAAAGTCTTACAGTCATCTGGAGAGTTTTAAAAGCAGATAAGGCTAAAAATTGTCCAGCTTCGCCTAAAAAAAACAAAAAATTACAGAGCCTCATCATTTACCAAAAAAGACTGTATGTAGATTTTGTAAAGAAGGTGTTCTCCAATTGTTTTTCTTTTGTGTTTGATTGGTGTACTCACTGCTGATGGTGCCTCTCTGATGCCTCATCACATTCTTTAAAGTTGTTGTGAACTGAATTCCATTAATGATGCATGACTTTAATCACTCCCTTGAGATTGGTAAAACCACACTGAAAGAGATGGGAAAGAATTAAAAACAGGTTCTTCAAGGCAGTATCATCTCCAATATACAATACTACTATGTACAGTATGTAACACTAAGAAGACATACACGTATGTAGTGTTAAAATGACCATTCATCAGAATTTTATTAGCATGGTGGATCTCTATTTTCTGTGAAGCCATTTGCTTTGACAGCAAACATTGCTTCGTTATGTAACAGGCTTCTGGACTTCAAGTAGCTGTGTCAAACAAGCAGCTACGTTTGCAGTGTTGTTCAGTACTACAGTATGTCACAACGTTGCTGGGCAACGTTGTTGCAGGCTGGCGCGTCTGCTCCAACACAACATGAAGTTTTCGGTAAGATGCAATTGTGGTACCACAGGTTCTCAATCATTGTCTTTAGACTGCATGGATTTATGGTGCAGGAGTTTTTGGCCTTAAAGTGAAGTTTGTGTAGAATATCCTGACTCAGCCTTTTGATACTCCTGAAGAGTTGCATGGCCTTCCATTGAACCATGAGTCAATGCTATTGATGCAGTCATGATAGTTTTGGTGTGCCAGGTAAAGAACCTTTTGCGAAGATATTAAAGGCAAATAGCGCTATTAAGCCTATTATACTGTGTAGTGGTAGGTACCTGATTCATTTTTTGAGAGTGGGGGGGGGGCAAACTGAGCAGAAACCTAAAAAAAAGAGGTCTTCGGAATCTTGTGCCCAAAAGTGTTATAACTCCAAAGCAAAATGAAAGTAAAATTTGATCTAATTACTAATATTTTGTTATTTCTGGCCCATGCCAGATAAGCCTCGGCTTAATTTGGGGCCTCCACTGAGATATAAATTAAAAACAAACAAACAAAATGTCCAATTTTTTCTGTTTCCTATGCAATATCAACAACAATAGGCCAGCCAAGAAATAAAATACATTGTGCAAGCGGCTCAACACTTCTGAATCATTAAAAATTCAATAAATATGAGATTCTATGATTTTGAATATTATTTGGTCATTGTGCATCAGAGTATGTAAACTTTCAAAACCAGCGCCACCAACGCGTACACTAATGCTTCTGGGAAATTCTTAAGAACTAAAGAAACACATTTTCGCTAATATCCCACATAATCCCACAGTGCAAACTTGCTTTGAGCATGAATTTGATCCTGCAGAATCAATCTGACTAATGAATTTACTTGCTATGTTTGGGAACGCCGAAAAATCGGCAGAAATGTGAAGACGAATGGTGCACATGCTGCATAAAATCGCTCACCTGGGATCACTGAGCCCACTGCCAGTCCAAAATACTGTATGGATTATTAGATTAATTCCTTGTCTTGAAGGTGAGTAACTTCTTTTTCTTGTTTTATGTGGGCATTCAGCAAAAACGTGACTTTTAATTCAAAGAAATCAGAAACAATTCTGAAGCATACTTGGATCGAGGTACGCCTTTACCTCGTTCCACGGTGCGCCTTGTTTTGGCTCTAAATCTTGGAGGTAGATCGGATTGAGCGCCCGGATGATTGGCAACAGATTTCGTACTTGGAAGGAAGGATGCTTTGCATGCTGCTGTCTTTTAGTGGAAATATCTCAAGTTGCCCACATAGGATAGTGGCAGTTTTACTTACACACTTCTGAGGGATGTTTTAGAAGCTATTCCATGTGACAGAACGCCAGACACTGTCATGACTGCTGAGAAATGTGACCGTTTCGTGACGGCCGTCGCAAGTGCGACTCAGATCGGAGCCTCTCTTGGCTGTTATACGTGGATTGATGCCTAAAATTCCTGGGATTACATTGATGGGACTATTACTATTGATTAAAGCTTAACATTGGCGAAAACGACGGATGATCTCATCAACTCTCTCAAACTGCACCATACTTCGTTCGAGGTAAGGGCATACTTCAAACGACGGACACCCTTCGTTCTAGGTACGTACTTCGATCTGCGGGAGCGCTTCGATCTGTTAACAAACTATATACATGTATCAAATCAACCGTTAATGGCTCAATCCCAGTTAAATGGGCAAATTCCAGTCTAAAAAAAGTGAAAAAGTGACCATCACGGATCTGGAAATTTTTGCTCAAGATATTTTATATGTGGTCAAGATGTGAAATTTCTAGAATATCTTTCACTAATCTTAACTTTTATTTTGCTCGTTTCCAATGCAATTTCACAGGTTAAAATGAGAAATGATAACGTAATTTACACTGTTTAGAACAAATCTACACAAATTTGGACACTTTGTCCCTTCTCAGTTCAAAAATAATTATCACAAATTCATGAAATTTACAAGATGATTTCAGGCATCCAGGGCCTACAAAAATCAGAAATAATTGTTTGTCTATCACTATTCGTCCTTTCTATAGACTATGGTAACGTAATTTACACCTAAAAACGACAAAATCACTTTTTGACCTTCTTTGGCCTCCTGTGAAGAGAGTTTTCAGTATATTTTAAAACCGTTAATTTCACCATAAACTAGACCTTTCAAACTTGGCAATGAAGTTCTTAAATTTGAGAATTGGCAAATATTAACATGATTAAAGTTACAATGAATCTTGGTAACGTAATTTACAAGAATTATGCGACTTTTTTAAATAACCTTCAAAACACATTTATAGATTTAAAAATGAGTTATGATTTTTTTCTTAAAGACAGTATTGTTAGGCACATTTTCATTCATTTCTCAAGTCAATACCAGCAAAAATAGTGCCACAGCATCATATTGTATGAAACCACACAGCCATTGGACATGCCATTTTTCCGTTTTTCGGCCATTCGACATGGTATTTGCCCCAGTTCCTATCCCATATTGTATGTGTATTGTATATGAATACATTTCTATATAAGTATTCTAAGTAACTGCCAAATTTCAAAATTGTAAAAAGATTCTACTAGAAATGACAGCCAATACTCCTGGAACATTCTTTATTTTTGGAATTTGCCCGTTTAACTGGGATTGAGCCTAATGGTGCTATCAGACAAGCTATCAGATGATGTAATTTCCAACAAATAAAGATAAATATTGAAAACATATAAGCTCTGGAAGCATACCGAAGGTGAATGTACACATTCCCGTGCTAAAAAGCCCATTGACTCTCACAATCACCATATTGCATATCAAAGTGCACTCTCGATCCTGATGAATACAATAATATAATTTTGTTTTACCAGAAATTTTTAAGGTGAAAGTCCCCACCCTTGGTGATAAAATTATTAGTGGTCCCAAAACAAATTGTTGTTTTCAATTTGTAGTTATGATACTTTTCTCTGCAGAAATGTCCATGGAGTGCCTTTGCATTTTCAATCATACAAGAATAAGATGATTGACTTTGTTCTATACTAAAGATTTCTGCATGAATATCTGAACTGAGCTGGTAGTTGTACAAAAGCCTGACGGATGCATTATTTATCTGCTTATTTCTGCAAAAGGCACCTGCAAGAGACATATTTTTGACTTTGATAATGTTTATATTAACATATCCTATGAAACTTAAGGTTTTGTAACTGCTTTGGTAAATTTCACACAATCAAATCTAATGCACATGTATAAGGAGATTGTGCAAAGGACCTGATAACTTCTAAAGTATATGCCTTCAAGAAAATGTTGATTATAACATTATACCATTGATTGCTTACGTATCTCATTCAGGTATATTGAGCAGAACTTCACATCTGTGATGAAGATTATTTTACGTTCTGTTTAGGTGAGTGATATCCGTTTTCTGAAAATGACTACACAATGGACCGTGTTATTACTATCTTTACATTTTTACTTCACATCAAATTGATATATGCTATGCAATATGCATAGTGTAAAATGTCTCCTGACAGCCAGAAAGAGACAGGTTTTTTGTGACATGTCACTGACAAAAATGTCAGCATTTCATTTTTGAATATCATTGGGGTTGTAATGTCCTGAATTTTGAAGTTAGTTGAAGAGCATTCTTTCTTCTTAAACAAAATAAAACAATCCACCCACGCCTCCAGACATTTGAAATTCACCTTGTAGTAGAATCAATATTTTCAGTGTGCTCTGAATTTCACCTGACACATGTTCAAACAGAAATCTTCCCTGTAGTCTTTTAAATAATTACAGCAACATTACGGAGCATAGGCGAAGTTCTGAGTTACTTATAATATATATTCAGTTTTTGTCTTTTTCACTCCTTAATGTTAGATATCAGTAACAAAATACAGTAAGGCACCAGGCCGGGTGATAAATGTTAAATTAATCCTAGGAAAAAATGAATAATATGAAAATAAATACATAGATTAACCATTTTAAGAGGGTTAAAGCTATTAGGTACATGTATGAATACTTACAAAAGGGCATGCTCCAAGTTGAATCACATTGCTCTTGCTTCTATAAATTAATACACTGAGATGGGGCTGTGAGCAATAGATCCCCATAATGGGCAAATGAACAAAGAGAAAACATGCAGTTCCAAGTGAGTGTGAATCTTGGTTTGGGAATTTGACATCACACTTTCTGAAGCACCACGGAAAATGATTTTCAACTACCAAAGAAGAAAAGAGGCATTTGGCCTTCACTGTAAGAAATGACCGTGTTTTTCTGACTAAAAGAACCGTAAATTTATTGCTATTTTACCAGTATTTTTTTAATACAGACTTTGTCCGGGAATTTCCAGTTCTTTGTCAGTTACAAAATGGCTACAAGATAAATTTACTGCGACATGTCATTCAACATTCAGTTCACGTTAATGAACAATTACTTCAACCGTTCATTTACTGGCAACTTGTAATATGCAGACAAAACATTTGAATTGGCCAAACAATCAATACACCTGGTCAGATTAGGAACTATAAACAAGAGACTGCATGAACTTCAACCACAGAACATGTGGTGCCATCTATAAAATATGCTTTACACAGCTGTTAATCAAACTTAATTTAAGGGAACATCCTCATTCATATGATCTTAAAGATGCTGTCATTATGCAAAAGTTGTAATGTCTATATGTGACATTGACATTTGTGTGAGTCTTATGATGTGATCTAAAGAATGACACTATTAAAACCAAAATAACCCAAGCGCAGTCTGCATCAACAGAACATACTTCAATAAACGTGACACCTGCTTCTCTTGGAAAATATCCATCCATTTTTGGACTTACTTCCCTGCTGTCAAGCAAGAGATGAGCAAGGCCGAGCCTGGAGTCACTGGCTCTCTCACTCTCTCAGCTGATTCCAGCTTCGATACATAACTACAGCTATGCAACAGTTAAATCAAATACTATCCGTATTTTTACAGTAGATTCTACAGCCCCTTGCATTCTTTACATTCTATGTTTGACAGATGATATAACTGTAAAATATACTTTAAATAAACTGTTTTATACATGTACATTACACCGTAATATCACTTTGTTGAATCCGCAAAATTACAGTTCAATGTACCAATCTACATTTTACGGTTCATTGTCCTGTTTAGGTTTATTAGTACTTTTACAGTTCTTAGACCTGGAACAAAGTTGCCAGTTAATTTAACTGTAAAATTTAACGGGAATTTTTTGCAGTGTTGTTGAAGATATAAAATGTTTCTTGCAACAAACATTTAAAGGAATCAATTTTACCTGACTGGAATTATCTGTGAACTTATCATGTTGATGAAAATCAAACAGTTTGTCTTTTGACCTTTGCACTTGTCCCGTGACATTGATGCATATGAACCATGATGATAGTGTCATTTTGGGCCGAAGGCCCAATGCCAATATGGGCACGAAGCCCCTGTGGCCTTGAATTGTCATTATTTTGTACCCAGGTGGCCTTGTTTTTCTTCTCCGAAGATCAGATTTATGGGCCACCTGGGTGAGTTCATAGTCTTTTTGGGGGGGGGGGGCACTTGGGAAGGGATCCAAGGGGTCGCCAGCTTTTTCGCGTCTTTTTCTTCTTTCGTCTGTGTGCGGGGTCCGGAGGGAGGCTGTGATGTTCTTGTGATGGTGTTCTTCTTGTTTTTCCTGAAAAGAGAATGAAAAGAGAGAGCAGTATCTGGGCTTTTGAGTGGGATGAGCATTTAAGACAGAGGTGTTTTCGCATTGTTTTGTGGGAATTGAGTATAAGAATGAGACGCTGGTACAAGCCCTATTAATTCAGGGATGTCCAGGGTCTTTCAGTTGCCCCGGCATAGAATACCAGATACAACCCGCCTCCATTTAAAGTCCCATGGGCTCAGACTGGATGTGCTGTACACAGTGGCTGCGGTGACGCAGGTGAGCTGTGTATGTGGAAGCAAAGGAGTGGGTCTGCGCGGGTTGGCAACAGGGCTCCCACCCACAGTCGGTTGGCGTCGCCCCACCGTACATACTGGCTTAGGGCCAGTCATGATATGTGGGCCTCAGCCTGACTGCTTTTTGAGCTTTTTTGGGTGAACATTTTGATGAAAATTTGGATGAGACTGATTGATACACAGTGATAGGCTGCGTCTGCGCAGTTTTAAGCATATGAACCACTTTGTGATTTGTTATTTATGCTGCTGACACAGTGATGTAAAATATATATGGAGGTCTGGCTGACAAGGCACTTGGGCCAGGGCTGAAGGAAGAGCATTTATACTGACCTATAGATTCAGAGGACGGCAGTAGCACCCACTCTTGTCTGGAATCAATTATAAAAATAACGTGCAAGCACTTTTACAGCACAGAGTGGTTCCAACACAGGCACGCCGGTCATGGGTATACAAAGGAGAAGAAGAAGGCAGGGTTGACCTTTGACCCGCGATGCCAGTCCATTTAGTTTCTTTATAAATGTATTCCATTACAGAAGAGCTCCAGAAGTGACTGGTCGAGAGTTAAAAATCTACAGAGAATGTAGAGTAAATTTGAATGAGAATGGTGAAAGAGGACGACCTCCAGAGTGCTAACAAGATCAATTCTTGAGGTAAGAGCAGCTGTGCTTCTGAAAATGTACTTCATGTAAGAACCAGGTCTGAAATTCCAGATCAATGTCCAAGGGTCATGCTCATCATGGCAGGCTTTGACCCTCTGTCCATATAAAGTACAACAAAGTAATTCTGTTTTCCCTGAATGATGTTCTAGTCCATCTGTTCCAAGTTCATGCTATGTCAATGTCATGATGGATTATTGGTATCATATGATATTGTAGCATGTGAAGGTAATGTTATACATAATTTCTTATTGCTTTGACTGACATAATTTAGAACGAAGCAGATCATAAACATTTTTCAGGACCAGCTCGAAAAGTCGGAGATGAAGTCGATACAGACATGTAGTATGATGAAAATCCTTAGGTTTAGCTTTTCAGTCTAAAAAATGTATCCAGCTACAAAAATACGAAAGTTTAATATAATTATTATCAATCTAATTTGCAATTTATAATAAGAAACCCTGTATGAGTAAATGTTGCTAAAGATCTTTCCTGCACTTCCCACAGAAATGTCACACCCATATTCAGCAAGCAGCTGGCAGCTGATATGCTTGCATTGGTCGTTTGATGACACACGTATGATGAACTGGCTTCCAAGGGGCAAGTAAGAGTTCTATGGCTGAACCTTTATGCCTTTTCTGCAAAGGCATTTTCGCTTCATAAATATTATGGGGACCTGAGTGTGCCTTGGGTTAATGCAGTTGTGACGCGGAACAACCTTTGAACAGTGAATGATGCTCATTCCATGTTGGCATATATATAGCCCTGTCAGCAGATCACTTTCAAATGTAACTTTGCTGAAACTGCTGTAATCGAATTTCTTTTTTGCATTACATGTCACTTTAAAGGGGAGTGGGCTGTACATAGATAGGCTGTTGGGTAGAAAAAACGCTAACATGCATATCAAGAAGCCTAAAGGAAAATTGAAAGTGGATTAGTTAACTCATCATGTATAGCGCTATGATAGCATGGGGGAGAAGTGATATTCATTGAGAAATATGCAAAGGATAAACAATCTGAAATTTTTTTAAGAAACTCACAATTATTTGATTTTAGTGCTTCGTTTTAGTTGAACTTGATTAATTTGACAGGAGCTTTGCTCCTTTGTGACGAAGCAAAAAAAAAATCCCATATATCAACAATTTGGAAACAACATCAAAGCTTCCAACTTTAAGCTATACCTGAAGAATTAATGACACCATGAACACAACAAATTAGTAGTCCTACAAAAGAAAATTTCTGTTGGGACAATTTGCCAAGTAGAGGAAGCTTTCTGTTGTAACATAGAAATTGTAGGCAGTGACTAGATGGGAAGAGGCTCGTCACTTCCACTTTCTTGGAGGAAAATTTATCAAGAAAATAGGCACAGTTGGATTAGCCTGTTAGCATTTGGTCATAATGTTGTAAAGGTCCTGATGTGAGTGACGATTCTAGTGGACTAGTGTCATTTTGAAATACATCTGCATATATGGATGATGTACGCTATGCTAATATGGAACCTTTTATCTTGGTAATGCTTGGGTGAAATATGTGTCAACGAAACGATGAAGATAGTCTGTATGCGAAGGACTTGCAGTTTTATTTGCTACTAGTGTCACAAATGACTCATTTATATGCAGGGAGCATGTCTGACATCCACATACTGCACATAGGACACATATTTCCCTCTGTGTCATTTGTTACTTGACTGTAAAAACCGAAGAATATAAAAAGAGACCAGAGAGAGTGTTTTTATTGCTTGGTTTATTGCCTTCATCTTTCATGTAACCATCTGGGATGGCTATAGCAGGCCAAGTCTGTCATATCAAGAATGCCAGCCGGAATTCCCTCTACTCTTTCCCTTTGCTCCTATAAATCAGCTGGTCTAGGCATAAGTCTTTGGTGTAACCCCTTAAGTGTAGTCAACAACACTTCCTTGCATTAGCATCAATCACGGCTTTCACTCTGTTTAGCCATCACTCGAGCATCTTAGTTTTATGTGCTGCTGCCGCCAAAAAAAAAAAATTCCTGACATTATAAAAACTTTCTTTTATTTTTAGAGCGAATGAGTGATTATCCCTTATCGTTATATGTAAAATTGTAAAGACAATAACCATCAACAACCATAATGAAGATATTGCCTGTTCGGTTGTTTGCTTCCAGCAGAGTGACTCTCATTAACATGAAGTGGTCCATACAACCACCATAATCGCTATGGCCCTTTGTCAACATGCATAAAAGTAGAGCAAGAAGTGAATTCACTAAAGATAAAAAGCAATAAGACAATCAACTCACACACCCACATTCAAATTCTCTTGAAACCTTCAGTGGCATAACCAACAAGGTCAATAGTACGGTTGCTTCAATTTACTTTCATGAGGCATTAAGCCGCATCATCCTTAATTCTAGCAAATTTCCGGCGCCTACTGCTACTGTACTGTGTTGAATTCAATATGTGCATGGATCTCCATTTTCTGCAGGAGTAGCCAAAAATGCACACTCTTATGAAATATGTGCATGAGAAGTATATAGTGATAGGTAGCCTAATATCCATACAATATATTAACACACCTTTCTCAAATAGAACACAAAAATATTGCTGGCCTGCTAATATATTCTATTTATGCCAACAAGCAACACCTAATTGTGTATATAATTTGTCTCCCTAACACGAAGACCACAGACAGTGACTTGATGGGAAATGCCCAACCACTCTTACTTTCTTGATGGCAAACTACTCCAGGAAATTAGCATTAATTATATGGTCAGAGATGGGCACTACTTGGTCTTCATACATGTTGCCATAGAAGTAACATGTGTGTTATACTAATAGTGGTTTCAAAATTATTTTTCTTTTACAAAAACGTGTTTTTCACTAACAAAGATTAAACAATGGTCCCTGCATTATGAGACTTCCTGTTAAAGGTTATGAAGTGGTCTATCAGTGGGAGGCAGTCTGCAGTCTCCCTTTGGATAGAAAGTATACACAATGAATAGGCCTACTACTGTTACCAAGGAAGGTGGCCTCATGAGGCAGGATTGTTTTTTTTTGTTATATAGAGATCCCCAAATTAGCATTGTAACGCTCTTATGATATGCATAGATTTTGGTAACTTCATTTCGAGGAACTTTTGTGAAGCTAGGTATAATTATTAATCACAGTTTCCTGGATCATGTCAGATATTCTCAATCTGCAGATCATTTTTTTTAACACGAAGACCCCAGACAATGACTTGATTAGGAATGCCCCACCCTGCACTCTTAGTTTCTTGATGGCAAACTGCTCCAGTAAATTAGCATTAATTATATGGTTGGAGATAGGCACTACTTGGTCTTCATACATGTTGCCATAGAAGTAACGTGTGTGTTATACTAATAGTGGTTTCAAAATTATTTTTTCTTTTACAAAAAACATGTTTGTCCCTAACAAAGATTAAACAATGGTCCCTGCATTATGAGACTTTCTGTTAGAGGTTGTGAAGTGGTCTATCAGTGGGAGGCAGTCTGCAGTCTCCCTTTGGATAGAAAGTACACTATGAATACTACTGTTACCAAGGAAGGTGGTTTCATGATGCAGGTCTGTTTTATAATGTAGAGATCACCAAATTAGCATTGTAACGTTCTACTGATATGCATAGATTTTGGTAACTTTGCTTCATTTCGAGGAACTTTTGTGAAGCAAGGTATAATTATTAATCACAATTTCCTGGATCATGTCAGATATTCTCCATCTGCAGGTCGCCTTTTTTCTTTCTCCAATCTTAGCGATAATTAGTGAAACATACAATGATGTCAATTTAGTCATTGACTGTGAAGAGGAAAAGCAAGAATTGCCAACAAATAATGAAACATGAAAAAGCTTTTATCACTATGACTTTTTTTGCTTATTTTTCTTTTTCATTTACGATGAACCTTTGAGAGCAAGTACCTTTTACATTCTCTGTTTATTTAGGCTTCATATTGCTGATTATAATTATGATCACCAAGTCTGTTTCAGGATGCTGACTATCTCTTATTTGATACACTGAATCAGGTGTTATAAGGAAGCATGTTTTCCTCTAGTCCGTTTAGTATACCCAGTTCTAAGTCCATATGTCTCCATGTCTTCCATATCTTAGTCTGCATGTGTGGTCGTAGCAAATGTGTGACTTACATCTCTATCGATTTGATACCTCCCAGAGTGAAAAATTAAAATGGATCAGATAATATACTTCAGGGCCATTTAAAACATAGGATGAAAGACAATGAAATTCTGTGACATCACCACAGCCATTTTGTGAATTGCAAGGAGTTACTTGTAGGCCAATTTCTGTAAACAAAAAATGTATTGAAGGTAGAAAAATTGTTGAATGAGGTCGAGAATTCGATTATTTTTGTAGTATTTGCTAAATAACCTAATTGCAACACCTGGAAAGGAGGTACAATGGAAATAAAATTGGATGGAATTACCATCATTATTTTAAAACTGACTTTACTGGGTGATTGTAAATCCGTCCACCCACATCAAAGGGTCTTTAATAGTACTTTTATGACTTTTTATACATATAAATGGCATAACATTGATTAAAAATTAGACTGAGCAATTAGACCACTTGATTGGGTCAAAAGGGTTCTTTAATTGTGATTGAGGTAGTCCATTGAAAAAGGACACAAATAATCGGGAAAGGACACAAATAATCGGGAATGTACTCAGGTTTAGTGAACAACTACAATGTAATTAAGGGCGAAATTTCTATCAAACTGACATTGATGAATAAGAACCACCAGTCACTACGTAGTAGACGGTTAGTGTTATTTATACTGCTGAAACAGCAAAGTAAAAATTTACAAGTATGCTGCTTTGAGCTGACCAGGCAATTTAGTTGGCTGAGCAAGGGCTTTTGAAGTGACCTATAGATAGACTTAGGGACCACCAAGTGGCGCACTTTTTCTGCTGGAATTAATCAGGACCCAGCTTTTCATTGCAGCCTTTTGAGACCACATATCCATACAAAATACTTACTGCCACTGCTAAATACATTAATCATACATTCCTGCTCATAAATATGGAATACTATTTTTGAAAAAAGGTGTCAAATAAAAATAAAATTTCAGAGTGTGAATGCAAGCAAGAGCCATTGTCAAGGTCAAGTCTTCTTCTATAATCACCCTTTCAAAGCATCAACTACATTTTTTGCAAGAATTAAAAATTTTTGGTTGAATGCACCTCACCCTAAAAAAACCCCTGAATTTCCATTTTTCGTGCAGCTGTAACTTTTCCTGGATCTAACGCTGCAGCATGCCTTTTACATGAGAGCATGTTCTTCCCTTTAGTGGTCATTGGAGGTAGTTACCATTGAATCAGACCATCATGTGCTCCAGCAGAAGTTGCTAAAGTTATCAATTTCTATGGAGAATGTTGAAGTATTCCATATTTATGAGCAACAGTGTATGAAACAATTCAATTTTCTGTCACAACTTTTACAGTTCAAAATTTGTATTAATCAATGCTTTTTGTTGCTTTAACAAGAACAGAATTTTGATTTCGAGCATAAGTGGCATTAAGTGCTAAATACTACTTCAAGTAATTTTAATGGTAATGCAAAATAGAAAAAATGCTATGCTTCAAAAAGTTAAATGATATAGGTTCTAGTCTCCATTGGAGTGTTTTGGCAAGGGGCATACATTTAATTATATTATTGGCCTGAGTAGGAGGGGGTCATGCATGCAGTGTATAATGTGGTTGCTTGCAGATTTTCCTATCTTCCCCATGTTAATTTTGGGGCAGGGGAGGGGGGATAACCCAATGGCCTCCCCTCCTAAACATGGCACTGGTATTGGCTGACATCACCAAAATTATAATCGTATTGGCCTAAATGTTTGAAAAAGCTGTGAAATCCAATATTGACACTTTTTTTATTAACTTTTGGCACGATACTTTCAGTAAGCAGCTGGAAGGCGTTATGCCTGCATTGGTTGTTTGGTCAGTGACAGACATTATGATGTATTGGTTGGGATAAGTTAGAGTTCGGTGGCTGAGCTATTCCCACTAGCATTTTGGCTTCATAAACATCATTGGGACTTTTGAGTACTTTGGTAAATGTAGTTGCCCTACGGCGACATGTCTAAATGGTGAATGATGCTCATTCTATGTGGGCAAACATAGCCCAGTCAAAAGAACACTTTGAAAAACAAAATGACATTGTGCAATAATTGCATAAATCGACTTTGTACTTGAAACTGTTGTAATCTAGTTCAAATACGGATATTGAATGTCATCTAAAACTGAACATGGATCATTCATTTTGGACTGAAAAATTGCCTCAAGGACTTTTAAAACAGACAATGTTGAATTTATTACAAACAGAATAAAAATTATGATCGGAAATATCCAATTGGGGGACGCCTTTATGTCTCACAAAGAAAAATCAGCCAGACTAGCAGGGGAGGACCTCGTCAATTCTGGCTTTGTGAAGGGAAAGTTTCCCATAAAACGAGCATGACGAGGAGGCTGTAAGTACTTGGCACGTATTCCTGTTCTTCTTGGTGACACAAGACACTGATATGTGAGTAAGCACTAATGCCTTCAAATGACTCAAGGCTCCAGGCATTATGCCATTATTATCTACAGAGGGTGATATAGGATGTGGATCTTTACACCTTAACCTGTTCGTCATGGAGTGTGGTGTTGCCTTGTAAAGTTCATGATAAGTTACCACCAGACATTGCCACAGTCCCCAAGACACAAATGGCTGGTTTCTATGCAGACAGGATTCTGATATTCACATATTTTCATCTGTGCTATATAAGCCTTGATTGTGCATAAGAACCAGAATAATGATAATGATAATGTTTATCTCTGGATAAAGCGCACTACATATTTATAAAAACATCTCAATTCGCTGTACATACATGCATAAGTATTATTAAGTAATAAATAATGTTAGGTATCAGAATCAGATGACTTTCCTTTTATCTATCTATATACCATGAAAACCACAGTGTGGCTGTGGCAGAATCATATCAAAAGAGACCCAAACACAATGCCTCTCAATATCAGATAAGTCTTTTCAATATTCTCCCCGTTTTGACAAGTTTTCATTGTTTTACATTTGGTAGGTGCAAATCGTGCAATCAGCTTGCACATTTAAGGTACACCGTATTCAAACCAGCAGCTATATGTACAGTTCTGCCCAAAAGTTTACATACCCCAATGCAAAATGACCAATTTCTCTATTTCCAGGGCAATTTTAACAACAATAGGCAAATGATACATGAAATACAATGCACTGCTTGTGGCTGAACCCTTCTGAACCATTGAAAATTCAATAGCAATCAGATTCTATGATATCATCGGTCAATTGCAATTTATGAAATTTTCAAGAGTTTACATACCCTTTTGTAATATCATATATTTCCCCCCTTGGGATCATGAAAAGATTTCAGGATTTTACTAGAAAATTTCAAATGTCCTCAGAGGACATCTGCAGTGATTTTAGTCCATTCTGCTTCACAGAATTTCTGTAACTTCACGTTCATTGTTTGTCTCGGCCGGGGCACGGTCTGTCTCAGATCATACCACAATTTATCAATAGCATTCCAGTCTGGAGGATGTCAAACCACCCAAGGACCTTTTCCCAACTGTCCTGAAAATATTTTTGGCCAAGATTAGTGGCAGGTTTTGGATTGTTGTCCTGATGCAGCGACTGGTTTCACAATGCATCATGTTGGTTCTCTTCCAAAATTTTATGGGAATCAGCAATATTTAACGTTTCTTTAGTTTTGACAATGTCTCTGGTGATATTCGAACTGAAACAGCTGCAAAGCATTGAGGGTGCATCACCCTGGTTCAATCTAGCAATGGTCTTCCTTTTATTGTCAATCTGAATAAACTCCTTGCAAACACAGTGCAAAGGATTTTAATGATATAACACCTCAGCTAAGTCTCGTCTATCCAAAAACACTTTGGAAGATGGATTGAGACTTACCAAACTGCTTTTGGTGTACTGCAGCCGAGTTTGTGCTATAATCATCCCCGCCCTGTCGGAGGCATGTCTATCAGGTATTCAAGCAAAATAGTACCATTCACAAAGTGAACCAAGGTTGTGCATTTTTGATACATTGTGGCTATTTCAATGCAAACAGCACTGGAATATTGGTCAAGTCTATTGAAAGTAGCAATGGCACTGATTTCCATAAAATTTAGGAAGAGAACCGACATGATTCAGTTAGAAAGTTAGAAATGGAGTGAAACAAGTCATTGCATCAGGACAACAATCCAAAACTTTCCTTGAATTCTGAACAAAAAGATTTTCAGGACAGTTGGGAAAAGGTCCTTGGGTGGTTTGACACCCTCCAGACTGGAATGCTATTGATAAATAATGGTATGATCTGAGACGGACCGTGCCCCGGCCGAAACCAACAATGAACGTGGAGTTACAGAATTCTGTGAAGCAACAGGGATTAAAATCACTGCAGATGTCCTCTGAGGACTTTTGAAATAATGTAGTAAAATCCTGCAATCTGTTCATGATCCCAAGGGGGGAAAAATATATGATATTACAAAAGGGTATGTAAACTTTTGAAAATGTCTTAAAATGCAATTGACCAATAATATCATAGAATCTGATTGCTATTGAATTTTCAATGGTTCAGAAGTGTTCAACCATATGCAGTACTTTGTATTTCTTGTATCATTTGCCTATTGTTGTTAAAATTGCCCTGGCAATGGATAAATTGGTCATTTTGCGTCAGGGTATGTAAACTTTTGGGCAGAACTGTACCTTTTTGTGTATATAGGATCAACACCGCATTTGTATTCAATAATGAAGAGACCTCAGTTGCTGATTAAAGCTGCCTGGCTTCAGTCCTAGCTTTAGTACAGAAATCACTTTGAGGAAATGTGGACTGCAGGATGTTGACACCAACTGATCTGAAAGGGGACAGTGAATGCATAACAATGGAGTTGCTTGATCAGGCTGGGTAGTGGACGCTTTGTTTCCACTTATACACCAGCCAATATTATGCTGTGGCTCAAGAGGTTTTCAGGGCTTTTCGGCAAAGTATCATAATTGATCTCCTTCCGAAACTACTTTTGTTGCAGATAGATAATAGACGTTTTGGGATATGCTGGTAAATAAATAATGGAGGGAAGGTGTCCCCCTAAATTAAAATTCACATACAAAATGCAAAATACTTGTATTGGCTATTATGTTAACAGCTCACAATCTTCAAGATTGTTAGTTGTTACATTCAAATGCCCCTCATCCCTTGTAACCAATCAGGAAAACTGAAAATGCTGCGTAGACAGTAAGAAAACAGCTAGAAAAAACTCATACTAAGTGAATATTCTATAATTGATAGAACAATTGAGGAAAAAAATCCCAACTGCTCATGAAAGAAACAGTATTTTCTATAGGGAATAGATAATAAATACACAAGACACAGCTTTGTGCTGTATCAGCAAACTGTCCATTATATTAGCAACAACACACAATCCTCCACCCACACCATCTGGTAGCTGTCAATGGTGAGAGCAAAAGATCAAAATGAAGCACCAAGAAGAAATGACAGGTGTGTCATCCCAAGTGTAAAGCTAGAGAGTTACAGACCTGTGGCAAAGATATCTCATGAATAACTTTACACTAAAGATCAAGGTAAAGGTACTGTTAACCTTTGGTGTACCTCTCATCACAGGTAAAGACTTGTACCATGGGCAGTGTCATCAAAAATGTCAGTCATGACCGTAACAAGAACTCTGAATATATGAACAGATCCGAGCACACAGGTAATTATTTCAGTATAATCTGATATGGAAACCTATATTATAATTACTTTTGTTGTTTGCCGATATTTTGTTTTTGTATGCAAATCGCCAATTGCGCCATGGGGGGTACATCGCAGATTTTTACATGCGCATGCGCCACGGTAATTTTGAAAACCGGAACCATTCTAATCTGGAAACCAACACCAAACCACAAACCATTTTAATCTTTCAGAGAAAATTTTGGCAACCATTTTAATATTTATGATTCTGACACCGTTGGAATTCTCATTTTCTCATTTCAAGCCGATACTATCGATACCAAATACGTTGGGGTGACAAAAACTGGAACCAAATTAATCTGCATAGTAAAAAAACCAAGACAATTTTAATCCAAGAAGGCCAAAAAACCAGAACCATCCAGCGGCCCCTCTATGTATATACATCTTCTAATAGTTCCCCCCGGGGAATTGTGGTAGACCTTTGTACGTTATACATCAACCTTCATGTTATCAAAAGCTCAAGTGATTTTTATCCTCTTCAGAACTGTCTGTTACCTCTAACACCCACATATGATATTCACACCTCTACCTGTCTATTTACACGGTGCAGTAGTAATAGTAGTGCTTATCCCTGGCCTCCGAAAAGGGAAAGGTGGCCCAAAGAGCTCTGCATGGGGGGTAATGGACAGGGAATCAGAAAGTAAAATGGTCAAGTGACATGGGCCACATAAAGCCCCATCCACAGCTCAGGCACAGGCAATTCGAAATTCTATTTGCTAAATTGTAAACGCGCAACGAATTAAAAAGTCAAATGGCAAGAGACAGAGGGCTGCAAAATCCCATCCAGGGCCTCTCGAATATGCACTTATAATTGCGTTACTCACACTTTAAAATACAATATTCAAAGATTCTTTCAAAGCTTCGCACCCCCCCAAACCGACACCTTCCTTTTCAGTGAAGGTTTCCCTTCAATTTTTTTTCTGTTTCTCATACCGTCACCACAAACTTGCGGCAAGAGCCATCTCCCTACTTCATGGCAAATTTTAGTTTTTAAATATTGACCAGATCATTGTTCCTTGATCAGCTGTCTTTTGCACTAAACAAATGGTGTATATATATTTTGTCATATTTCCCAAGCAAGCAGTTTATTCAGGTATCATACTTCGAGGTCGACCGCTTGTGGGGATGCGGTCTCTGACAAAAATACTACTTAGTACGGGAGAGAGGCCGTCTCATAAAGCAAATCAGTCTTAAAAAAGGGGGTCTTACAATACCGGTACCATAACAACGGCATCACTAACTTCAGAGACGAGGAAATCTGAAGTCCTGGTAGGTGCTCATGTTCAGAAGGCCAGTTCAACCCGCAACGAAAGTGACTGGCCCAGAGAAGTTGACACTCTCACTGAAAGAGTCAAGGAAGATATGCAAAGACAAACCAGTGCCGAGCACTACAATGCCGTCATCACAGCTGGTGAGATTAAATATGCTTGAGCAAAACTTAAACCGCATTCTGCGCCAGGAGCAGACTGCATTTTGCCGTTGATGCTGAAAAAAGCAGGTCACATGATTGAAGCGGCACTGCTGTGCGTCTTCAACAAATGCTGGACTAGTGGCCTCTTCCCAGCAAGATGGAAAAATGAAACAAGGATATTTATCCCAAAGCCTGACAAGGAATCTTATAATACGCCCAAGGCCTACAGAGGACTAGGCCTTACTTCAGTTCCAGACAAGCTGTACGAGAGAGTTGGGCAGGTCAGACTCTTTCAATTCATGAAAGACCATGGATTATTTGACCCGTACCAATATGCTTACCAACAGAACAAAAACATCACTCAGGCACTCTTATATTTTACTCTAAAAGTCCTCCAATGCTTTCACAAGAAAGAGAAGTCTGTGGCATTGTTTGTTGATCTTGAAGGTGCATATGACACTATCTGGAGAAATGGTCTGATCTACAAACTGTAAAATGCTGGACTCTGGGGCAGTCTCCTCAGTTTCATAGTTTCATATCTCACAAACAGAACAATTACATGCAAAGTAAATGACTACACCTCTGATCTCCTTACTTTCGATATTGGTGTACCACAAGGAAGTGTTATATCACCGTTACTCTTTATTTTCTATATCCATGAGATTAGCTCCAACATCTGTCCCCATATCTCATATGCTGATGACCTCCAGATGTGGGCTACGTACAGTGACTTATCAGTTGCAACAGATGAACTGCAAAGAGCAGCCAATGACCTCGAAAGTTACTGCCACAAATGGAAGCTCACAATAAATGCCGCTAAATCGGAATGTATAATTATCTCTCCAATGAGTCTCCATCTAACAGCCACACACTCAATATCTCCATAAGTAACCAGAACTTACGTCAAGTGGATGAAAAGAAGATCCTTGGAGTAATCTTTGACTCTCAAATGACATTCAAACATCATATAGATCAAATATGCTCAACAGGATTAAAAACTCTCAATAGTATTAGTAGCATCCTTTACAATGCGCCAATGAGCACCGGAGTGCACCTGTACCGAACTTTAGTCAGACCACACCTGGAGGCACTTATCCCCTGTGGTGTTCTGCCTAATCGAGCGATAAGAGCAAAATTGAAAGGGTTCACAGGCTCTCTCTTCTTAGGGCGACAAGAGCAATGAGCACAACTGCCACCGCCTCACTCGAAGTAATTACAGGAACAATGCCCATTCAGTGTCGGCTTGACATTGTACTGGAAATGGAATTTGCAAAAATTCTCGCCAAAACCCCAAAAGATCACCTAAGAATAGGGGCCTAAACAATTTATTCAAACCCACGACCAAAAGCATCACTCCTTTGCACATTGTAACAAACACTCTAGCAAGGTTCAGCCAAAAGAGCTACCTCATAAGTGTGGAGGAAGACCCTGTTGAAAAACTAGAGAGGCTTACCCAAAAAAGTGCAAGGACCATAGAATACACCTCAGGTCTAGGTGCAGCTGGGGTCAGAACCGCAGATCAAGCTCACCGTGCGAGGATCTCTGTCGAGGCTTTTATAAAAAGTATTCCACCAAGGGCTGCTGTGGCGTATACCGACGGCTCAGCACTTGGCAATCCAGGACCATGCGGTGCTGCTACAATCTGTTACCTTCAAGGAGCTAAGTCAAGCCCAGTCACCTTGACCCAACCAGTCTCCACACACAGCACGAGCTACCATGCGGAAATTGTAGCTATCCTGCTTGCTGTCAGATTCTTCTACGATGCATGTGTACATGAATTTGCCAGCAGCGTCTACATCCTTTCAGACTGTCAGTCTGCAATTGCAAGCGTATGCTCAGCGGACATCCACCGCTCCCACCAGCGTACAATTGATGAGATACGCAGATACATTGACTCTTTGCTAGCGGATGGAGTAGATGTTATTTTCAATTGGATAGCTGGCCACGTTAACTTGCCTGGAAACGAGCTGGCTGATGCAGCGGCGAAAAGAGCTGCTGAAAAAGCCAAAAGACTAACTGAGAATCAGTTTGGTGTATCCTCGAGTACCCTAAAAAAGTCTTTAAAAAAACAGCCCACCATTAGATGGCAAAGTATGTGGAATCTATCCACTACTGCAAGGGAACTTCACTCCTGGATTACAGAGGTAGCCCAATACTGGTTGCCCAAAGCCCCAAATCGATACCTGGAGGTTAAAATGATAAGACTTGCTACTGGACAAACCCGGCTTAATGAAAACATGTTTAAAATGAAGTTAGCGGACTCCCCCCTCTGTGTCTGTAATAAATCATTACAAACGATTGAACATGTTATGTATGAATGCCCCCAGTTACACGATGAACTGGAACAATTACACAATGGCCTTGACGCCATATACTTCAGACAAAACACCCCTCCAGAGGACCGTTTAACAGGCGTAAAAAACTTCATAATGCCTCGTAACAAAGACCAAAAAACAAGAGCTGAAATCAACAGACTCTTGTCCAAATTTATCGGTGCCTTGGATAATTTTAAAATATAAGCCATGAACCGGATGTTTTTAATTATCATTGTGAACATTATTCTTGAGTGACATTGAACATAATATTTCATGACCGAACATTCCACATTTCCAGAGAGTCCACTCAGACCACGTAACAGGGTCAACTGGACAATAACAACAACAACTACAATGCCGGTACCATTGTATGGCCCTCTATCATGAGTTTGTTATATAGAGGGTTGGCATATTGATTTCCTGGTGATGTTGGTCCAATCATCATAAAAGTAAAGTAAAGTAAAGTAAAATTTTATTTAAAGTCGGTGATGAAAAATAAAACAAGCAACACAAGCTACAAAGCTTTTGACCGACAAGATAAAATCAACAATAACAAGTGGCAAAATGATGAGACGAATTATGTACAGATGAGGTTTCAGATAGCATTAATCATTAATAAGCCCGTTTGTGTCTTCACAATATACAATGTGGGCCCTTATTTTACAAAGAGTTCCTTAGACATAGAAGACATGTTCCACAATCACATATATTCAGACTATTGCTTTTTATCAACGCTGACTTAAAAGAGACTATGTCCGGGCTGCACTTAATGTGAGAGGGTAGAATATTCCACAATGAGGGACCTTGATATCGAATAGATCGCTTGCCATACTGAATTGTGTTAAATTGTGGTTGAATTAACTTGTTATTATCTCTCATGTTGTACGGAGATACCTGTTTATTGAAAAATGAACTTTCAACAGGCGGCGCTAAGTTGTTCGTGACTTTGAAAACAAATTCAGCTAAGTTATACCTATGCTTAACATAGAGCATCTTCTTATTCGTTTTCAATAGAATATCATTGTATGTACTCTCATAATCATTACAGACTAATCGTAAAGCTCTTTCATTTAATTTTTCAAATTTTCGGTCCTGTCCGACAGAGAAAGTGTTATACGCGACAGAACAATAGACAAAGTTTGATGCCACGATCATAAGGATGATAGTTCTGTGTAATCTTTTTGCTTTATGTGGTTTGATGGACATCATTACTGATCACCATTCAGATGTCCTTTGAAGCGTCTTGAATATGGAAAATAGTGTCGTTCGTCCTATCTGAAGTTTTAGTATTGAAACATTTTAGGGAGTATCATGATGGCAATTGTGATGAATGGAATTGAAAATACATTTCCAAGAAACTGGTGTCTTGGTCCAAAGTTCAGGTCCTGTTTAAGGGTGAATCAATATGATTTTTTTGAGTCACTCTTTTAGAACAAAATAAATGCACCAGAGGTTTAGAACTGTCATCAAAGAGATTCTATTCCAAGTTGAAGGGCAATATAAGAGTCTGGAATCTGGCAACTGATAACAAACAATTCAATGCTCCTTTCATGCTTGTTATAATGGAAAACAAGAATAGAAATTTAGTTCATATTCTGCCTACGGAAAATATTGTCTAGACTAGACTAAAATCCAATTTTTAATACAGTGAGAATTTGGAAACAAGAACTGTTAAGAGAATAATGGTTGATTCTAAAATCTAGATGTTAGATATTATATTCAATTTAAAGCATAAAAGATGTAAATTACGGTACATTCTACATGGATGTGCCAGGATCGACCAGAAGACTATCGATAGTGTCCTGCTAACTTGTACAGTTGAATGGGAATGGTTGAATGGAACTTGTCAAAAATTCACATATATCACTTAACCTAAATCTTCTTTATGCTAAACTATGTAGACAATGACTGTAAAACCTAACCACCAGGGAGGGTTTTTTATCACTTGATTTATTACATTCATGTTGCAAGAGACGATCAGGAATGACTACATTTGGCTATATTGCTCCTTGGAATGAGTACCCACCATGAGGACTGGTCAGATTTTCAACCTGCAATAAATCAGCAAGTCCTTAGCTATTGGACTTAGTTGTAGTCCCTTTAGTGTCTTCTGCAATTTTTCGCTTTGCTGCCTTCTTGCTTCAGTCTCATTGATGCATTGATGCCAGGCACTCAGACTACAAGACCCAAATAGAGAATGCAGTCAGTTTTAGTCAAGCTTGTTATGTTGCAACAGACCAAAAAAAAGAAGGATTCAGACATTTCTGCAGGCACGAGTGCCCAGTATTTATATGCTTTACATTCAGTATCCTAAAATAATGGATATCTGAAATATATGAAATTACTCTTCTTTTGTATCCTTCTGCCTCTGTTGCAGTGAATTGGCCAAACATAGAACCCTTTTTTCTCACATACAATTGGATTATTTCTAGAAAAAAGATATAGTAGGTAGAAATCTTTTGAAAGAGCTTTTTCTTTATTTGATGCTCAACTCATAAGCGGTGACAGAATTTAATAGAATGCACTAGCAGCAGGAGAACTGCTAAAGACCACCATAATGCTGATTTCCTAGTCCTCGCAAGACTGTATTAGCCTTCCCAGTACTATAATCCCTGCAAGGGACTGAGAATAATCTTTATGGTGTTGTCAGTGTATAGTCAGTAAATGGCCATAATAGTAAATGGAACTCACGTGAGAGAATGGATTCAGTTTCTGTCCATTGGTCTGCATAACTGCAGTGCATCAGCTATTAGTTACATGCTGAACTATCCATCAGTCTGCCCTGCCCTTCACCTTCCGTACTAGACCTTTATGCTTGCCTACCAAAGAGATGGCTTCTCATCCATCCTGGTCAGTAGACCTCTCACCGCAGCTTATCTTGGCACGTCATGCTCTCCTTCATATTGTGTGTATGACATCGCGATGAAACCATGTTTGTCTTCCATGATACGACAGCAAATTCATCATGCAATCTATAGCAAGTAAGTTAGTAAATGTTTATTTCATGTTGAATTAAAATAGATGCAGTACATCTGTTCCAAGTTCATGTCATGTCAATGCCATGACGGATAATTGATTTGATATTGTAGCAAGTGAAGATAATGTTATACATAATTTCTTATTGCTTAGACTGACATACTTCAAAAAACAAAGCAGATCATAAGCGTTTTTTGGGATCAGCTTGAAAAGGTGGAGATGAATTATGATGAACTGGCATGGGGCAAGTAAGATTCCTATGGCTGAACCATTATGCCTTTTTCATCAGGTGAAAAAGTCTGTGTCACGCTAAATAAGTGAAAAAATGCATGTTTTCCGATATACTTTAATCTCTATCTCAATAACGTTTTGACGAATTGCCATGAAATTTTCAGGATTTTGGCATAAGAATGTATTTAAGACAAGACTGTAATATGAAGTTGTTTCATACAGCTGTTATCAAAATTTGTGACCCTCAGTGAAAACCAGCTGTGTGACTTCATTATTTTTGAGATAGGCCTTAAGGTGAAATTTGTATCAACGAAACTGTGTCGATAGTCTGTATGCAGAGGACTTTCTGTTTTATTTGCTACTAGTGTCACAAATGACTAATTTATATGCAGTGAGCATGTCTGACATTCTCATAGCACACATATTTCCCTCCGTGTCATTTGTTACTTGACTGTAAAACCAAAGAATAAAAAAAGGAGACCAGAGAGAGTGTTTTTATTGCCTGGTTTATTGCCTTCATCTTTCATGTAACCATCTGGAATGGCTTTGGCAGGCCAAGTCTGTCATATCAAGCATGCCAGCCCGCCCAGCCGGAGTTCCCTCTACTCTTTCCCTTTACTCCTATAAATCAGCTGGTCTAGGCATAAGTCTTTTGTGTAACCCCCTAAGTGTAGTCAACAACACTTCCGTGCATTAGCATCAATCAGGGCTTTCCCTCTGTTTAGCTATCACTTGAGCATCATAGTTTTATGTGCAGCAGCACATTGCAAAAAAAAAAAAATTCCTGACATTATAAAAATTCTTTTACTTTAGAGCGAATGAGTGATTATCCTTTATCAGTATATGTAAAACTGTAGAGGCAATGACCATCAACAACCATCATGAAGATATTGCCTGTTCGGTTGTTTGCTTCCAGCAGAGTGACTCTCATTAACATGAAGTGGTCCATATAACCACCATAATCGTAATGGCCCTTTGTCAACATGCATAAAAGTAGAGCCAGAAGAACTCACTGAAGATAAAAAGTAATTAGACAATCAACTCACACACCCACATTGAAATTCTCTTGAAATCCTCAGTGGCATAACCAACAAGGTCAATAGTACGGATGCTTCAATTTATTTCTATGAGGCATTAAGCTGCAACATCCCTAATTCTGGCTAATTTCACAGACGGCTACTGTACTGTGTTGAATTCAATATTTGCATGGATCTCCATTTTCTGCAGGAGTAGCCAAAAATTCACACTCTTATGAAATATGTGCATGAGAAGTATATTGTGATAGGTAGCCTAATATCCATACAATATATTGACACATCTTTCTCAAATAGAAGACCAAAAATATTGCTGGCCTGCTAATGTATTCTATTTAAGCCAACAAGCAACACATAATTGTGTATATACTTTGTCTCCCTAACACGAAGACCCCAGACAGTGACTTTATGGGAAGAGCCCCACCACTCTTACTTTCTTGATGGCTAACTGCTACAGTAAATTAGCATTGTATGGTAGGAGCTAAGCACTACTTGGTCCTCATGTTGCCACAGAAGTAATATACATGTGTGTAATAATATTTTCCAAATATTTTTTCTTTAAAACAAAAACTTGTTTGTCACTAACAAAGACAAGACAGGGGTCCCTATACATTATGAGACTTCCTGTTAGATGTTATGAAGTGGACGATCAGTGGGAGGCAGTCTGCAGTCTCCCTTTGGATAGAAAGTACACTATGAATACTACTGTTATCAAGGAAGGTGGTCTCATGAGGCAGGTCTGTTTTACAATATAGAGATCCCCCAATTGCACTCTAAACATTTGGTTGTCACTCTGACTTGTCTATGACTACTCTACGGTAGTAATGGTTGCAAAACTTTGGTATTGACTTCCTGGAAAATAATTTTGACTATTCTATCATAATCAAAATGACTACATTGACTATGTAAGTGTCCGAAAGGTAGTCAATTTGATCACCATCTGGTAGCTTCGATTACCAGAGTGGTACAGCTTACTAATCCAATATTTGTCACATTGACAACCTCTTAGTAATTTTGACTCAAGGAGTTGTCAGTTTAGGCACCAGGAATTACCACTCTAGAGTTGTCATCTCGACCACCCTGTGTTAAGAGTGTGGCATTGTAACGCTCTACTGATATGCATAGATTTAGGTAACTTGTCTTCATTTCGAGGAACTTTTGCGAAGCAAGGTATAATGACTAATCACAATTGCATGGATCATGTCATGCAGATATTCTCAATCTGCAGATTTTTTTTTTTCTTTCTCCAATCTTAGCGATAATTAGTGAAGCATACAATGATGTCAATTTAGTCATTGACTGTGAAGAGGAAAAGCAAGAATTGCCAAGAAATAATGAAATATGAAAAAGCTTTTATCACTATGACTTTTTTGCTTATTTTTTATTTTCATTTTCCATGAACCTTTGAGAGCAAGTACCTTTTACTTTCTCTGTTTATTTAGGCTTCATATTGCTGCTAATAATTATGATCACCAAGTCTGTTTCAGGATGCTGACTATCTCTTACTTGATACACTGAATCAGGTGTTATGGAGGTGCCGTGGCCTAGTGGATAAGGCATTCGCCTGGTAACTGAGAGGTTGCAGGTGCGACTCCCAACCATGGCACGCAGGAACTGAGCAGATCCTCCATAACTCTTTGCTTCACTCGACCCAGATGTAAATGGGTACTTGGCTAAAGGCAGTGATGGTGATTTTAGAGTGACTCAGCATTGTGGCGCCTTGTATGGCTTACTGGCTGCATACTCCCAGGGGAGTTGAGAAAGGCTCGTGCTTGAACGGGCCTGCCAAGGGTGTAATAGTACAGTCTGTTGAGATGGACTCTTGTCTGTGTAATGGACTTTAAAAAAGTAGACATTTACATTTAGTTATAAGGAAGCGTGTTTTCCTCTAGTCTATTTAGTATACCCTGTTCTAAGTCCATATGTCTCCATGTCTTCCATATCTTAGTCTGCATGTGTGGTCGTAGCAAATGTATGACTTACATCTGTCTCTGTTTAATACCTTCCAGAGTGATAAAGTAAAACGGATCAGATTAGGGCAGTTCATTGGAACACAGGAATGCAAAACACCTACACAGAACTTTATTGTTCAGTAAATTAAAGTAGCAAAGGCTTGAGGCAAAACTGACAATATCAATTACTATCTAATCATTGTTCCTGGAATATTCAGATACTGTACATTCTTTTCAGACAATCTGCTATTTCCATTTATTATCAAATGCGGACAGAGGAAATAATTCATTAGCACCCCAAGCAAATATCAAAATGTTATCAAGTTTGTTTTGAAAAATGGACTTGTCAAAGATTGATTACTCCTCTGATAACCTTTTCAGGATCAATACAACTCATAGATCTGGGATATGTGTCAAGTGGGACTGATGCTATGAATTTATCTGATGCAATATAACTTAATTCATTCCATTTAATTTACCCCCTTTAAGAATCTATCATTTTTGACCTAATTGCTGAGTATTCCTACTGCCATAATTATTTTACTGAGTGCATAAACACGGGATGGTAGGGTGTCTTAGATTGAACTTGCTTGGATTTGAGGCACAGGAAATACTTTTATATTATTACAGGGTTTGTCCTGTATTGACCCGAGTATTCTCCCTGCCAGTCCATATTTTCCCAAGGGCTGCTAGGCCCGAGGGAAAATATGGCTGGCAGGGAGAATACGAGGGTCAATTCAAAACAATCCATATAAGATTGTTTTTATTCCATGACCTGTGTTTTTATAACAAGCCGAAATATCAGGAATGTAGACAGGTTTAGAGAAAAACTACAATGTAATTACGGGTGGAATTTCTGTCAAACTTTGTGCTTTCAAACTGACATTGATGAATAAGAACCACCAGTCACCACGTAGTAGACAGTTAGTGTTATTTATACTGCTGAAACAGCAAAGTAAAAATTAACAAATATGCAGCTTTGAGCTGACCAGGCAATTTAGTTGGCTGAGCAAGGGCATTTGAAGTGACCTATAGACTTAGGGACCACCAAGCGGCGCACTTTTTCTGCTGGAATTAATCAGGACCAAGCTTTTCATTGCAGCCTTTTAAGACCATACATCCATACAAAATACCTACTGCTACTGCTAAATACATTAATCAAATGAAACTATTCAATTTTCTGTCACAACTTCAACAGTTTAAAATTTGTATTAATCGATGATTTATGTTGCTTTAACAAGAACAGAGTTTTGATTTAAAGCGTAAGTGGCATTAAGTGCTAAATACTATTTCAAATCATTTTAATGGTAATGCAAAATAGAAAAAATGCTTTGCTTCAAAAAGTTAAATTTTATAGGTTCTAGTCTCCATTGGCGTGTTTTGGCAAGGGGCATAATTATATTAATGGCCTGGGTAGGAGGGGGTCATGCATGCAGTGTATAATGTGGTCGCTTGCAGACTTTCCTATCTTCCCCATGTTAATTTTGGGCTGGGGGGGGGAGGGGATAACCTAATGGCCTCCCCTCCTAAACATGCCACTGGTATTGGTTGACATCACCAAAATTATAATCATATTGGCCTAAATGTCGGAAAAAGCTGTGAAATCCAATATTGACACTCTTTAACTATTGGCACGACACTTTCGGTAAGCAGCTGGAAGGCGTAATGCCTGCATTGGTTGTTTGGTCAGTGACAGACATTATAAATGATGTATTGGTTGGGATAAGTTAGAGTTCAGTGGCTGAGCTATTCCCGCAAGCATTTTGGCTTCATAAACATCATTGGGACTTTTGAGTACTTTGGTAAATGTAGTTGCCCTACAGAGACATCCCTAAATGGTGAATGATGCTCATTCTATGTAATGTGGGCAAATATAGAACACTTTGAAAAACAACATGACATTGTGCTAAAATTGCAATTATTAACAAATCGACTTTGCACTTTAAACTGTTGTAATCTAGTTCAAATACGGATATTGAATGTCATCTAAAACTGAACATGGATCATTCATTTTGGACTGAAAAATTTCCTCAAGGACTTTTAAAACAGACAAGGTTGAATTTATTACAAACAAAATAAAAATTATGATCGGAAATATCCAATTGGGCCGCCTTTATGTCCTCACAAAGAAAAATCAGCTGGACTAGCAGGGGAGGACCTCATCAATTCTGGCTTCTTGATCAAATCGTCCCATAAAACGACCATGACGAGGAGGCTGTAAGTACTTGGCACGTATACCTGGTCTTCTAGGTGACACAAGACACTGATGTGTGAGTAAGCACTAATGCCTTCAAATGAGTCAAGGCTCCAGGCGTTATGCCATTATTATCTACAGAGGGTGATATAGGATGCGGATCTTTACACCTTAACCTGTTTGTCATGGAGTGTACATGGTGTTACCTTGTAAAGTTTCATGACACAGTACAACCCAAAATAAAGTAAGAAAACTTTCTGTCAGAAGTCCTCTGTTTACTTATTTTGTCCTAATTTCTCCTCGCCACCCCAAATCTCCTTAAAACTACATTTGACTCCTTTCCACCACCTTATCCCATACCAAGATCTATATTAAGGCAGAAATCTAGCAATGTAATTGCAATTTTCAAGGGCTGCGATATCAAAGAAATAAAACACAATGGAGCTGTTAGAGTTTGAATTGGTATTGGCTTAATGTAAATTTGAAGTGATTTTAAAATTTAGTTTAAAGTAGGTAGAAGTAGGAAGTGATTTGGAGAGTGTAAAAGGTGTGAAAGGGTAAAGTAGTGGCTGATTCTTCCTTCCTGCTGGGGTGGTCATACGTTATTTTGATTGTACTGTAAGTTGCCACCAGACATTGCCACAGTCCCCAAGACAAAGTCACAAATGGATAATTCCTATGCAGACAGCATGTCAGATATTCCCATGTTCTCATCTGTGCTATTTAAGCCTTGATTGTACGGCAGAAGAACCAGAATCAGATGATTTTCTTTTCGTCCATCTTTATATCATAAAAACCACAGTGTCACTGTGTATCAAAAGAGACCAAACCACAATGCTTGTCAATATCAGATAAGCCTTCACTACATTCTATCTGTTTTGACAAGTTTTCATAGTATTACATTTGATAGGTGCAAATTGTGCATCTACTTGACATTTAAGGTATGCTCTATTCAAAAACAGCAATTTGTATGTATATACACCTTTTTGTGTATATAGGATCAACACATCATTTGTATTCAGGAATGAAGAGACCTCAGTTGCTGATTAAAGCTGCCTGGCTTTAGTACTAGCTTTAGTCCTGAAATCACTTTGAGGAGTTGTGCGCTAGAGGTGTTGACAATGACTGATCTGAAAGGGGCCAGTGAATGGTTGATTAGGCTGGACAGTGGACACAATGTTAGCAATGATATACCGGCCACTATTAAACTGACCAGAATTGTTATATTTTCAGGGCTCCATGACAAAATATCCTAATTAATCTCCTTCTGAAAATATGTCTGTTGCGGATAGATAATAGACCTGTTAGGATATGCTGGTAAATGAATAATGTGGAGAAAATATCCCCCATTAAAATTTACACACAAAATGCAATATACTTGTATGGACTATTATGCTAACAACTCACAATCTTCAAGATATTGATTTGTAACTTTCAAATGCCCCTTGTAACTGAAAATGCGGCGTAGTCAGTAAGAAAACAGCCAGAAAAACTCATGCTAAGTGAATCTGCTATAATGGATAGAACAATTGATGACAAAATCCCAACTTCTAATGAAAGAGTCAGTATTTTTCTACAGGAAATAGACAATAAATACACATGACACAGCTTTGTGCTGTATCAGCAAACTGTCCCTTATTAGCAACAATGCACAATCCTCCACCCACACTATCTGGTTGCTGTCAATGGCAAGAGCAAAAGATCACAATGAAGCACCAAGTAGAAATGAGAGGTGTGTCATCCCATGTGTAAAGCTAGAGAGTTACAAAGCTGCAGCAAGGCTATTTCATGAATACATTTTTGACCCTAAAGGTATTTCTTCACCATTGCTGTACCTCTCATCACAGGTAAAAGGGAGACATGGCCAAAAGAGCTCTGCCTGAGGGGTTTTGGAGAGACATGGAATTCAAAGTAAGATGGCCAAGGGACAGGGAATCAGCAAGTAAAATGGTAAAGTGACATGGGCCACATAATACCCCATCCACAGCTGAGGCAAATGCAATTCAAAATAGTATTCGCTAAATTGCAAAGGCGCAAGGAATTAAAAAGTCAACCGGAGCCTCTAGAATATGCACTTATAATTGAATTGCTTTAAAAAATATACCAGTAAGTTACTCCCACTTTAAAATGCAATATTCACAAGTTCTTTCACAACTTCACACCTCCCCAAACCGACACCTTCCTTTTTAGTGAAGATATTTTCTGTTTCCCATACAGTCACCACAAACTTGCATCAAGAGCAAATTCTAGTTTATTGATATTGACCAGATCATTGTCCCTTGATGAGCTGTCCTTTGCACTAAATAGAAATGGTGTGTATATATTTTGTCATAATTCCCAAGCAAGCCATTGATTCAGGTGTCAAACTTGGAAGACTTGATATTGATATGCCCATCAGAAGTACAATGACTTGATCTACTATACTACTTAAAAAAAATTGGGATTGTTATTGATTATATAGTAATATCACTTTCGTTAACTCAACTCGTAATGGCAAAATATAGTATGAAAGTGACTTCCCTGGCAATTTGACATCGGGGGAGGTTAGCTGACGTCCCACACGTCATCCTGACATTGGATAAAACATAAGGTGATGTCAGATGCCCCTAGGCTGTAAGCAGGTACACTGTAGCTGGATGCGGTTGAATGAGAATGGTTGAATGAAACATGTCAAACATTCGCATAGCACTTAACCTAATCTCTATTACTATGTAGCCAATGAATGTAAAACCTAAGCACCAGAAAGAGTGGACCAGGGAGAGTTTTTTATCACTTGATTTATTACATTCAAAAACATTGCAAGAGACCACCAGGAATGACTGCTTTTTGCTATATTGCTCCTTGGAATGAGTAGGCACCATGAGACTGGTAACATCTTCAACCTGCAATAAATCAGCAAGCCCTTAGCTATTGGACTTTGTTGTAGTCCCTTTGGTGTCTTCTGCAATGGTTTGCTTCGCTGCCTTCTTGCATTAGTCTCATTGATGCATTGATACCAGGCACTAAGATGATAAGACACAAATAGAGAATACAGTCAGTCTTAGTCAAGCTTGTTATGTCACAACAGAACACCAAAAAAAAATGGATTCAGACATTTCTGCAGGCATAGGTGCCCAGCATTTACATGCTTTACATTCAGTATCCTAAATCATGGTTATAAGAAATATATGAAATGACCCGCAAAGAAATAAATGACGCTTGAACTTAGAACCATTCTTCTTTGGTATCCTTCTGCCTCTGTTGCAGTGAATTGACCGAACGTAGAATCCTGTTTTCTCACATACACTTAGATTATTGCTAGAGAAAACCTTGAAATTTCACCTGAAAAAATTGCGAAAATTTTTCGCTCCAGAAATGCCTTTTAAAGTTTGCGTTGGGTGGGTCAAACAATCAGCTATCACTGCACTTTCATGTCCAAGGGTCGAAATGCCCGCTGATCTGTGATGAGGTGATAAACATAGATGTAATGTTTTTCAACTGTAATTAAAATCACACTTCTAACTAAAAAATCTTGGCCATTTGGGGCTAAACAATCTATTGCCAATGATTAGGCAAGTGGCTGGCACATTTTGGGCAAGTTCCAGGTCTCTAATGGCAATTATTTTTGAGAAACTGCATTTTGATCAATTAAAATACCAAATATGTGTGTCATTAGCATCATGCCTATAACTTGAAATCTGTTCCATTTAGAGCTGAATATGTATTACCAACAAATAGGAAAGTGGCTATTCTGCACACAATGAGCTATATTTCAGGTCTCTATGACCAATAGTTATTGAGATAGAACAAATCCTTGAACCAAAAATTTACAAAAACAAACAAAAATATTCATTTCATCAATAGTTTAGATTCTGAATAATAAAGATGATCTCCCCTACTCCCTCCAGTGCCCAATGTCATTGCTAAACCATATTTCAGATGCTAGACAATGGTAAAATGTTCCTGGCACCCCATATTTGGTTAGTAGTTTCAGAGAAGAATCAAACTTCATACTAAGCATGTCAGATGCAAGGAAAATGCAAAAATGTTATGTAATAGTCTGTTGAAACATTTATTGATAATATATATTCAACTGATTTCAATTCCGGTCACCTGCAACAAAATTTTAGTGAGATAAATGCAATAAGCTATTTTTGACATGATGCTAATGACAGCGTGATGCTAATGATAATTACAGTAAAAATCTTTGTAGGGACCAGTGCAAAACTGGCAGTCTGGCAATATGTGCATGCAATGACCTTATGAACACCAGAAACATGTTCACAGTGATTTTGGTCCAGAAATATGCAGTCAAAATAGAGTAGCAAGGTGTTTGCTAGTGACAAATTCAGATAGGACAACTGACATGCCAAAAGAAATACTCTAATATTTTGGTTTACATAAATGATACAGAGCTACAGATAGTTCAGTTATTTTCTTTGGTTCTCAGACAACATCAGACACAAGGTTTTCTCACAGAATGTGTGTCCCTTTATTTTTTATTAAGAAACAAATCCCGAGTGATGCTAATGACACAATATTGGAGACATTGACACAACAACCTCCTGCTCTTATACAGAATATTATTTCAGCTATTGATGACCAGATTTTAGAAGACTGACAGTCAAGTCTCCATGTATGGAAGAGTTTAATTGAATCAGAATCCTGAACTAGTTTTTGTGACGCGATCTTTCAAAGAAAGTGTTGGTGGAGACAGGCCATTTTCAGGGGGGTCGGCCACTTCAATGCCATTGAAATATTCTGCCACATATTTTTTGTGTTATAAGTTTTGCTAATATCCTAGTCTATGACAAATGACAACAAGAGGTCCTCTATTGGTCTTCCTACCATCATGAGTTATCGTTAAACACTGGAGACAAGAATTTTAGACTTATCAAATTTTGACCCAATCACATTTTTCGAAAAGTCCAATGTTTTGAATTTCCGAATTATGAAAGTGGTCCCCCTGACCTCGTCAGTCATTTTTACTGCCTAATGGTGTTTTTCACGGTTTGTTTGTAGAATCTTTTTAAATAAAGTTATGCGATATGCTTGGACAATTATCCCTACGTGACTTTTATTTTTAATGCAATATTGCAGGACATCTTTGTTAATTACACAATTTTTCAAACCACAAAACGATGCCAATCTTCCAATTACGGCCTCATTAATCTTTGCAATGATGAAATTTGAAATAATCTTACCAAATTTTGTCTGGATCTATGAAATACCAATTAATTTTCTTCAAACTTTCAAAATCTTTGGCCAAACAGTTAATACACAGGCTTGGAAGGTTACAACAAACTCTCTTTTGTGGTCTTCAAGTTCTGTCATATTTAAAAAGTCTTCATTTATAAGTGTGAGCAGTTTACGTGAGTTCATATTATAAATTTTAGTGACACAGACACAGTAAAGCCATGAATGCCAAGGTATGGATAGGATGCCTCTCTCTATAGGAACATGGAAAAGATCAATACCTAATAAAATAAGGCCTTGACTCCATAATCTAGTTTTGTGATCTTTCAACCCATCTCCCCATTAGTTAAACCAAGAGTAATTGCTTTTCCCTTCCTCAGTGTGCATGCCGTAATCTGGTATTCAGTCTCCCATCATCCTCGAATTCTATACACATAACTGGATGTTTCACAGCTTAACATAAAGGCTATGTTCTCCATATCTAAAGCAATCTCCCTTGACAACCATTTCATCCTGGCATTCCATAATTGTCGGCAGATAATTAGTTTGGTTTAGTTGTTTTTGGGTACTGCGCTTTCCCAGAAATTGCATAAGTGGGATGTCCCAACACCTAATATGGTAAACCACATCACTGCTTGAACAGAGTAAGACAAAATATGCAGGGTATTGCCTGGCTATTGGCTCCTTGTGCACATACACTTATATGCTAGAAATATCTAACTAGTTTTATGAATATTTGAGGGTTTATTGATGAGACTCTCTACTTTGTAACTGTCTTCATTATCAACTGATTGTTTTTTCTTCGGGATAGTTCATTATTATTATAATAAAACTTAATAAGGTTCTCCTTCAAGACAGCAGGCAATAACATAGTCATTGAAAGGCCTGCAGCAATACGCAGAAAATTTAATTTTCGGTTTTTTAAAAAACCTTTTTGGCCACATCATGCATCAGATTAAAAAGCAGGGGGCAGTCCTGTTTCACGAAATGTGTAATTCCATGCATAAATAGCAAAATGTTGTCATTTGGTTAGTTTTTTGACAAAATCAAATCATATTTGTACTCAAACTTCATAGAAGTGTGGAGGATTATTTTCCATTTTAGCTCTTAAAAGATTGTATTTTATCAAATTAATCAGAGAGATGCTAGAAAGAGGATTCATTTCTAATATCTTAATGACTTCAAGACCAGATAACATTAGTTCACTGCACAAAGACTCACCTTGAGCAGCAATGTCATTCAAATATGCTACCGCCCTGTCAGCAAGCAGTGTTGAATATTGCTGAAAGCAAATAATAAAAATAATGTCTTGAGTAAAGAATATAATCCCTGATTATTGTGTTAAATCTTACTAATGTTATTTTCAAATAACAGAAATAAATGTGGTATAAAGCAGATTATTATCATTTTAGAGGGCATTGTCTGGCCATTAACGCCCAGTTCGCGGGCGTTAATGGCCGTTAACGCCCGCGAAAACGCCACCTGGTGTATTTTACAATCGTGACGTCATCAAAAATGCCGTTATGGCGCATCAAAGTTCAATTTTTTTACAGTTTTTTTTGCTAAATCAGTGAAAAATGGTCCGATTTGAAAAATTTAAAAAGCTACAATGATTAAACTTGGCCTGCTCAGTCGATTTCTACAAACGGATTTGTGCTAGCTTCAATAATAAGGCCGGAAAAATGAAAAAACGATCCGGGCGTTTAATGAATACATTGTGTTTAAAAATGATAATAATGATAATAACATTTTGTTGTCGGGCATTATGGGGTATTAATCAGTTATGGCCCTCGGTCAGAAATCATTTAATGCCCTCGCCTGGCGGCTCGGGCATTAAGTTAATGATTTCTGCCCTCTGGCCATAACTGATTAATACCCCATAATGCCCTCCAAAAAAACGTTATTGACCAATTAAATGTGGTATAAAGCAGATTAAATGTGGTATTATGCAGGAAAAATGTGATATTAAGTGTCGCAGAAATATGAAAAATTATTATTAAAGTTAATGCAACCCTTCTCTTGATATGCCTATAGGCCTTGGATATAATGGGAAAATCTGTACTAGTTCATTGACTAATGAAGCTGATCTAGCTTTTAAACAAAATCTTCTTTGCATGCATATTGTACTCTAAATCAGGTGTACAGTGACATGCTTCTGAAAGGTTTGAAAATAATGTACAGAGCCAAAACCAACTCTCTGCCCAACGAATTAGAATGGCGACTAAAAACCAAGAATATTTTGCTACATACCTCCATCCACTCTCTAGATCCAATGAGCTTCCCTTCCACAGAAAATAATAGTTCTTCTGGTCTCCAGCCTGTAACAAAGAGATATGATGAAAACTCTAATTACTCAGAAGGTGTGGTTTTCACAACAAGTAAGTTTCTTTCTGTTTGCATTAAAAAACAAAAACAAATATCTGTCCCCAGGGATTGTGCTGGCAATAATGTTAAGTGGGAGAGGAAAAATGCTGGACTTATACAGGAGGAACTTCTGGGCGGATAAAGCAGGCTACATGTACGTTTATGTGTTTTAATAGCTGATCTCTTACTCTTTTACATAGATAGATCGTGGCTTATATATTATCATAAAATTTCGATTTTCTTCAAAATGTAATTTTTGCTTCAGTGGAAAAGACACACATTAACAACATTTTTTACAGTTCCACAATCAACCACAACAATAAATAGCATGGTGAAAGTCATAATCATGTTGTTGAAGGATTCTTATTCACCATGTCCTTGGCTCCTGAATGTCCTTGTTGGCTCATTATAATCTCTTTGTGAATGTCCTTGTCTTTTACAACTAAGACCAAAGCAGCTAGTTTCCTGTAGACGCCATCGTCGCGGACTCTAGTCATTGTTATTCCGACATTTTGATGCAGCTGGGGAGGTCACAATGTAGCTCTTATTAACAGGGGTTTAACTTTTAAAAATTTAGTCTTGATGCCTTCTGATCCTTTTTCTCAGGCTGCAGTTTGTGTTGTACACATATATGCTATTAGCTTTAGTGAATCAAAATATCATTTGTCAAATTATTGTGAAAGCGACATCACCGAGGAGGAAAAGAACAATTTAAATATATTTTTGTATTAGGGTTGATGAATCCTGTTCCATTTTGGTAGACTATTGAGAGGGAGCCCCTCCAGTCAGGATGCACTGCTGGCCCAGACATGGCTCTGCTTCAGACCAAGACGAAAAGATTGAATCTGTTTTTGACAGTTTAGCCTAATGCCATTAACAGGCAACTGAACTAGAGTCTCACAATTCTATCCACAAAAGCATTTAATCCCTGGTGCCTAAATTACCCAAAGACTTCCAACATTTTAAAGCATCAAATTCCCTTTATAAATAGGAATACGCCTTTCACAGAATATTCTTCTGGTGACTTCCAACAAGTCATTACGAAAGAACACGAGGTCATTCACCTTTAGCAGGGTAGCCGGGGGTAAGAGGATCACCCCCACTCCAGACAGTGCCCCTCTGCACCCCCTGAGGAGGCATCCACCATCCATCAGGATAGATGCCCACAGGGCCATTCACTGCATGGTCAGAAGGGTCCATGTACAGGATCAGGCCAATGGCTTCATGCTCCTCTGCAAGGCGAGTCTGAAATGTAGCAAGGTAGACTGTTATCCCAAAAGGAGCAGGCTCTATATTGCCATTATACACACTGAAAAGTTGTGGAGCATCAACAAGTAAGCCGGCTATTTATATACATTGATCACAGGCAAGTCTTTTGCAATGAAAACCTAAGTAGGTTCAACCCCACACAAATTTCTCAGAACTTGCACACATTTACTGACATTCATATAAAATCCGAGAGCTGCCAGCTTGTAATATTTGATAGATTTGAACATGAAGTCAAAAAGGTGTGAAAATCAGAATACAAACCAGTCGGAAGAACCTTCATGCTGAGCGTTAATAGTTGGTAATATGCAATAAAGCGGACCATGGAATTCTTCACAAGAAATGTTTGGTCACCTATTCTGGCTAGCCTTGTTTAACAATAAAGGGGAATGAATAGAAAGACTTTTTGGAACCACAGGGAGGCTAACGTGGGTGAAATTACAACCTACCAGAGTAGCACTAGAGCCATTGTGTGGTCATGGAATGGTATATTCTTCATATTATCTTGATGCTGTAGGATATCATGAGGATGGAGGAGACCAGACAAAGCAAGCTTTGAGATGAGGTGATATTTAAGCCAGTCACTGTCTACCAATAGACTCTAATTAAGACTGGCAGACTGTCTGCATGTCAGTGTGCCACTGGAAACAAGACCAAAATCTGATGGCATACCTCAAGCATGCCGGAAGTTTGATTTAGACGGACTTTTTGCAAACCAAGAAGTTATCAACAAAAGCATCAGCCATAGTCGTTTAAAAAAATACAGCAAGAATTTCATTGCCAAATAGCAGCCATTTTTACGTTTTCCTGAGATTGATTGAGCCTTCATAGATCAAGAAGATCTTGCCAATTGCTGAAAGACAAATTTCTGATTGTTTGTCCTTGATTTCCATGGATATAACTCAAATTCATATTGCTCACTATTTGGTCTTTATAGTGAAAGAAGACACCACATAGAACAAATTTTGCAAAGCCAATGATGTATTCCTGAAGGCTTGTAAACTCTTGTATGCCATCACCCTTCCAATAGAAGTATGACAATGATAAATTGTCCTTGGCGAAGATTCAGTAATTATGTGCGGAGATTGATCTATAACTTGAGCAATGAGTATGAAGTTTTAACCAACAATAACAAACTTATACACACATTTAACATGGATCTCAGTTAGTAAGTTGATACATATTTGCAAATTATTTCGATTCTCCAGCAAACATAATTATTGATGGACAAAAATGAATGTGCATTGTGCACCAAGATTTGACGAAGTTCAAAATGGATTAAAAAAAAGCACTGACCATTTTGTTCGCACTATGCTGCATTTCTTGGATAAAAAATGGAATCTATGAATTATATCATTCATCAGAGTTAGAAAACATCACACTGCAAAGAAATTCTTGCAAAATTATGAAATAGTTGATTATTCAAAATTATTCAGAATTTTTAAAAATCGGAGAATTGTTTTTTCTCCTTTTTAATTTCATGTCACAGAGTTAGCACACTTCGTGAAAAAATGTAGTCAAGGCAGGCTATTGCAACAGTCTAATGGTAGTCTTACGGTAGCAATCAAACACCTTGACAACTGTATATACTCAAAACATTTAGAAGAAGGATATAACGATGGAGTGGGGAAGAGAGAACCATTGACAAGAGAGTTAACCAGTATAACAACAACCAGATTAACGATATTGATCAGTGTTCGGCAATCGGTAGTCCTTGCCTTAGTTAGACAGGCTTTCTAGTGAGTTAGGGTAGAGAACAGAGAAATTATGGTTTTCCAGATAAAAGCCTGTGTAATCTGGGCATTTGCAGCTGAATTAATAAAGGCAGAAAAAGGGCCAATGTAGGATGGTAGAAGAACCAAAGTCTCTAAGCAACTTTGTTTGACTTTGCTTGATCGACTGCTTCAATAGAATTAGCCATTTAGAAGCCTCGGATGCACTGGATTTCCTGGTGCACCCTCAATTTGTGCCTTGATTGTACTACAGTTTGAATCAGCTGGATATTCTGTTCTTTATAAGCTAGATCAAAAACTTGTGACAGGACTCTGACAACAATAATTGAATTAACTATTATCATGCCAAAAACAAGTTCTTTATGCCTGACTTAGCAATTGCATTGGAACTCCTTCAGCAGAATTTAGAGACAACTCTCTGGTAAAGAAATGTCTGTATCCTGGAGGCAATTGAATGCAGAAAGTCTCAGAAATTATTGTATCTGAGCCAAACATCCTTCTTGGCTTACAATAATTATTGCCATTCCTTCATTTGTATAATCTACTGATCTATCAAGGCAAATAAGGAACAGGTTAATAAAAGAAGAATATTTAAGTGTGATAATGTCTCATACTGTACTTTAGATCTAATGTGCTCCATAACAGAGAGAAAGGATAAGCTTTCATTCAACAAGGACCAGGTCTCAAATATTGTCATCAATACTACAAAATTATTAAATGATTAGACAACACTCTTGGTGTAATAAGATGATCATTCACAATTTGTGATGTATAATTCTTAACTGCCGCAGTTAAGTTTGTTATATAGTGCCTCATTTTGTCAGATAGCCATCTATATCACATGGCGATTAGGGAAGTTCCAACAATTTAAAAAAGAAGAATTTCCCAGTTACCTTATCTGGGCATGCTAACTTGCCATTTCAGGCGATGACAATCCTACCACTGACGCTTTTCCTAGTGAAGGTAATCCTCAGGTCTCCCATAGTTCACGTAGACCAGATCTCACTGCAACGCTTTGTGATTAGAAAGAAAGAAACTTCCCACAAGATCTACAATTTCTTTCAGACAATCAGGAAACCTGTAGATTAGATGTAGAGAATTATAAATCTAGATATTTGCCATGTCATCAAAATAATGGTATAATTCTGGTCTCATGATACAAGGTGGCAGCTACATTGCAGAAAATAGATACAGAAAGCTTGACAACAAGGGGAAGAATAATGAGCGAGAAAATGGAACATGTTTTTAAAGGAAAAATTACTTGGTCAGAGGGCAGTTCTGCGGTGCCAATACAAGTTAAGAATGGTTATTTCAAGAAATTTAATTTTGAGCATGCATATCATCATTTGGCATTATATTTCCTGTTCAACACTAACAAACTTAGGTGAGCTTCTGGCCGAGTAAGCATTGTAAGCAGGAACAGCTCTGGAGTGGTGTTGGAATGACATGAGAGCAGGTTCCTGGTGTTCAGAAGTGTATAAGGACTCCCCATACATATCCAGCAGTGTAACATAAGAGGCTGCATGGGGGTCAGGATAGGACGGTAAAACCTAAGGGGGGTCAAGTTTCGTTTGGTCCAGTCCGATGCTTTCCCAAAATTCCTGTAAATGGCATGCCTGTCTGAAATCTGCCTTGGTTCCTGCCAGGTGGGGCTCCTTCAACTATTTTGAAAATGGAATTTTTATTAGTCATATATTCAAATGAAACATTTTAAATAAGACAAATCTTTTGAGATGTGCCATAAAATCCATGAATGAATAATTGCATATTGTATTAAGAATTTCAAAGCTATGTAATTCATAAATATTTCAAGGGTAAATATGAACTCTAACAAACAGAAAACTCCGAACATGCACTCAGTCGTATTCTTGAGTTCTATTGAACAATCCAGTTTTGTGCCAATTCATCGCTTTTTTCACAGATATTTGATATGAATAATTTTGTTCTTTTAGCTTCATTTTACAATTTCGCAGCTTCAATGGGGAAATGAATGCATGGAGACTTCACCAAATTCACGTGTCAAAAAATCCTTGTGATGTCAATCAGAGCGTGTATTTCACACAATTCCAATCAGACACACACACTATAAGAGAGACCTCATGGTCACTCTTGGACGAGTAAAAGTGATGGTAAAAGAGAGTAGGGTGTGAAAGGCCCCACAACCTTTGCATTATGCTCATCATACCAAATTTTGTTTCACTTGCTGTATGAGTAAATTTATTTTCTGTGTTATGGACCTGAAGTGCTGGCTTGTTTTTTGAAAGATGTAAGATGAAATCGCTGGAGGCAGGTAAGAGGTCAGTGGCTGAACCATTATGCCTTTTCCAACATGAATTTCGGCTGCATAAATGTTGCAGGGACCAAAGAGTGCCTTGGGTAAATGCAGTGATGGAGCGACCTTTGAACAACGAATGATGCTCATTCCAAGCGGAAAAATAAAGCCTTCTCAGCAGATCACCTTCAAATGTAACTTTGCTGAAATTGCTGTAATCAAATCCTTTTTTGCAATACATGTCTGTACATATATACACGTAGGTGCATGTATTTTATTGTGTAGAAGCGATGGTAACATGCATACCAAGAAACTTGAAAGTTGATTACTTTACTCATCATATTTAGCTCTATGAATCTACAATAGCATTGAGAAGCGATATTGATATATGCAAAATATAAACAATCTCTGAAATCACCAGAAGAAACGAAAAATTATTAGTTTAGTACTGCAGGTACAGTTTCAATTTTGTAAATTTGACAGAGGCTTGCCTTCTTTATGAAGAAGCGAAAAATATTCTCAAATCTAAGTTTTGTTGAAACAGCATCAAGGTTTCTAAGCCTTAATCTAAATCTGAAGAATTAATGACACCATGAACACTTCAAATTAGTGATTCTAATAAAGAAAATGTATGTTTGAAAAATGTCAGTAGAAGAGGAAGCTTTATGTTGTAACATAGAGATTGTAGGCAGTGACTAGATGGGAAGAGGCTCATCACCGTGAGCACTTGGTCATAATGTTAATTGACACATTCCTAATGTGAGAGATGATTCTAGTGCACTAAAACGATTTAGAGCCTCAAGCTACCGAGAAACATCTGTATGTAGAGGGTGTAGGGCTGTAGGCCATACTAATATGGCCAATTTTCTCTTAGTCATGTTACGACAAAATCGTATCAATGCAACTGTATGGACACTCTGTATGCAGAGGACTTCCAGTTTTATTTTCTACTAGTGTCACATATGACTCATTTCTATGCAGTGAGCATGTCTGACATTCACACAGCACATATTTCCTGTGCCATTTGTTCCCTGACTCTAAAACTGAAGAATAAAAAAAAAGGAGACTAGAGAGTGTTTTTTATTGCTCAGTTTATTGCCTTCATCTTTCATGTAACCATATGGGATGGCTGTGGCAGGCCACTTCTGTCAAACCAAGAGTGCTAGCCAGAATTCACCAGACTCTTTCCCTATACTACTATAAATCAGCTGGTCAAGGCATAAGTCTTTTGTGTCACCCTAAGTGTAGTTAACAACGTTTCCTTGCATCAGCATCAGTCAGGGCTTTCACTCTGTTTAGCCATCACTTCAGCGTAGTAGTTTTATGTGCCTGCAGCACTTTTCATGAACATTTTTATCCTGGCATTATAAAATTTACCTTTGCTTCTAAAACAAATGAGTGATTATGCTTTATCAGTATAATATATAAAACTACAGAGGCAATAACCATCGACAATCATAATGAAGATATTGCCTGTTCGGTTGTTTGCTTTCCATTAACATGAAGTGGTTTACAGTGTATATGACCACAGTAATTTTAATGACCCTTTGTCAACATGAAAAGTGGAACCAAAAGTGAATTAATGTGTAGACCTAGTGGCTATATCAAGCAAATGTGCCCTGTGGACTTTTCACGTCTGATTAATTTTCTAGAATGCAAAATTATGATAATGGCTAAAACGGATTAGATTAGAATACCCAATTGGAAGAAAGAGATTCAAAACTCCAAAACACACAACTTTATTGTTCAGCAAATTGTTGCAAATGGCTTAAAGCAAAACTGACGATATCATTGAATATTTGAACATTGGTCACAGCATATCCATATATGCATATATATTATCGAGTATAGGGGGAGGAACTGATTCATTGATGCCTGAAGCGAATATCATAATTTATCAAGTATGCTTTGAAAATTTGACTTGTCAAAGATTGATCACTCCTTTGATAACCATTCCAAGATCAATAATGTCTCATCTGCAATATGTGTGAACTGGGATTTATGCTATGAAATGATCTGATGAAATAACTTATAAATTGGATAAGTATAAATTTGCCTTCATACACTATTTCCATGGGTTTGTAAGCTTTTATTTTGAACTACAAACTTGTACCATTTGTGCAAATTGGTTCAGTTAGGTTTGTACGTCGATTATACCTCAACCTGTTTGTCATGACCAAAACTTTGCTAAAGGACACACATAATCAGGCTTGCTGACAGGTTTAGAGAACAACAACAATGTTGTGGGTTTTCTATGGAGCTTTGCTGGTACACAGTCAGTGCTAATCATAGTGCTGATACAGCAACACAAAAAATACATAGGTATGCAGCTGTGAGCTGACCAGCTAATTGAGTTGGCTGAAGCAAGAGCATTTGAAGTGACCAATAGATTCGGGGACCACAAAGTGGCACACTTTTTCTGCTAGAATTAATAAAATGACAGACAGATGGTCAGGGGCAAGCTTTTCATTGCAGCCTCATAAAACCTTACATCCATACAAAATACTGCCTGCACTCTAAAAATTTTTGGATATTAGTGGTATTGCGCAAAACCAGTGTGTACAATAAAAAACCAGTTTGGTATTTTTCAACTATATTTGGTTTTCTTCAGAGCAAGTGGTATTTTTCATGAAAATTGGTTTTGGTCATGGGGAATTATGGTATTTATAAAAACCAAACTTCTGAAAAATCACCTTTATTGTGATCCATTTTTACTATACTTGTGGAACAATGATTTGAGATGTTTAGAATATTAATGTTGTGGTTAATGTTTTTAAAATTCATGCATGTTACTTTATTTAGAAGTTTTAAGAGAGAGGACTAACTATGCTGTATATGAGTCATGGCTACTGGAATATCCAATTAGGTATTTTAATAATCTCTCAGGGCTCACTCACTGGTTGACCTTATCTAAGAACTCAAAACTGTGAACATGTTGCCTGACGAGAAAAGCTGTTTGTTTATCAATCAAGACTTAAGAAGGTTTAAGGCAGAGTATATTAGTCTCAACACTGCAGTAGAAGAGTGTGCATGTCAGTGTGCAGAATATTGAGAAGAACTTGGTAAGTTATTTTTCTTAAATTCCTTAATTAAACTCTTAAGAAATATGCATTCTGAATGCAACTGTGTTTATTTGGGTAAGGTGTACACAATGTCTGGTTCATATATATGACATTATATACATAAATCAAACACATGGATAGTGTTCTGATATAACAATGACCCAAGGCATTCAATATTGCGAATATTGCATTCTGCCTGTAAAAGGATTCATGATAATTTAAAGCAGCATGAAATTGTGGTTTGGCATATGGGATACCCAGCTCCATAATTTTCAATTGAACAAAAAACTGCCAAATATTATAATGTGAAAAATTGTCTATCAGAAATTTAGTATTTTTGGTGGAATGTACTCTGAAGACCAGCATTATTGTTCTTTAATTGTGTAATTTGGCATTTAATGGAGTGACAGACTCCCGCGAAAAAGAAATATTTTGGGCAAGTTGTGTATTGGTAAGCTGTGCCAATGGTATGATATGGGATTTTAATTCTCTTTTGAAACATGTTTGCTTGTTTCACACACAACTCTGTAAATGTGGTGAAGAAATTAAGGCTATTAGAAGAATTTATAATTACAAACATGTTCCAAAAAGCATATATACTGATTATACTTTGTGGGAGGGGGGGTTTATATGGGCCATCAATGTTCTGTGATAACTTTCATTTCACTTATTGGAGCATCAGAGCATCACTGCATCAGCCATAATTATGTCATACACATGACACATATTTTATCTTTGAAGAAATTGGTGAGCTTTGAGGTCTCACCGGATACACTGAGCTATACAACTTGCCCCATCATGTGGCACAACTTACCTGCTAATGGTCCAATTGTGCTGACACCTATACTACATTATGATAATAATGTTATTATTATTTTCATATCTGATATCCACGTTTTTCTGACAAAGGTACATCACCCACCAATTTTTACCCCACGTTGGGTTGTGTTGTACAGTGTTTCTAATGTGCTTTACTATTCTTGAGATGAAAAGTGTTACATATGCCGGAGAATTATACAAAATTACATACAGTACTTTTACTGATATTTTTAAAATCTTTGACATTTTAAAAGATAGTTTTTTACTTTCTGTTTCAGAAGAAGAATGGCATGTTCCTACTGAGGCCCTTAATACAAAAAACTACCTTTGGAACAATTTTGCGCCATAAAGCAAGTTGGGAAAAATATAGACAATGCTTCTCAAGGTATGTACAAGTTGAATAACAGCACCTCCTTATCTTTTTATTGTAGCTATATAGTATTCTGATATTCTCTTGTGTTAAAATGAAATTATTTTGACCAATCTTCAGTCAAATAATGAGTGAACAGGGGATGTTGCATAACCAAGGCATTGATTTAATTGAATGAAGTTATTTGATATATTTTTGGTATTATCCTCCTTGCAAAAACTCATGGATGTATCTACCTACTATTTCAGATCTCACCAGGAAATGGTTACCTTGCCCCGCCTAGAGTACCAAAGGAAAATGTCTACTTCCTTTTCGCAATATTGAGGTGAGTGCGAATAGTATGAGATCTTTTACTTGTAAAACACACAGTGATAAGACAAGAATTCAGAATTCATATTCTGCCAGTGTGTAGGGAAACTACAAAATAATGGAAGATTTTATAAATGTTTGTCAGTTATGAAATGTGGAGTTTCAGCACGAAAACTTCCATGGCATTGAAGGTTTTGCAGATAAAGTATTTGATGTGTAAATAATGACTACCTTGACTGAGTAATTTGTTTTTGATTAGAAATGATAATTATTTGGATACCAATGCTTTGCCATCTTTTAGCTAATTCCCCCCTAAAATAATGTTAAGGCACGTATCCCTGTGAGAGGTAGCTAATTGAGTAGATGGACTCGTCGCCGGGGATCCTGCGGGAGACACCTTAGCACTTGCCACCACGAAACACCTTACTCAAGAAATACCAGAGGCTCGACAGTTTAGTTTCACGTATCCATTTAATACACAATTCATAAACAGTTACATTAAGAGTCATTCGAAGAACTGATGGTAACCAATTTGTCAATACATTAAACAACGATCTTAACGAAATACATACATCATAAACTAATGCCATCTCAATCAACCATGACCTGAGGTTCCTTTAAGAGTAACCCTTGATCATACCTCCAACAACAATACCCTTACCTGACGAATCGTCACCCCGTCAGGGAGACAGGTAGCCCTCCTGCTGCCTCAGCGGGAAGCGGGCTCTGTTCTGCCTGGGCAAACAAGCTTGCCCCCAGAGATTGCTACTAGGGTGTTCTGCGGCTGCGCAGAAACACCAGGGTAACTGTTGCCATGGAAACATGGGGTGAGTTCTACCCCGTTGCTATCATTGAATCTCATTACACAATAATATAATATATCACATTACTTTTATACAATAATAATATAAATGATATTACGGAATTAAGGTCTTGAGGTTCATGGTGATTTGAGGAAAGTTCCTATAAGAGGAAAGAATGAAGACACCTCTGAAGCTAAAAGCTCAGCGGTGACATCCCGACCGATCGAGGATTTTTTTATAAGATGGTTTTTCTCCGGTTTGAAGAAAACATTATTTTAAACTTACAATCGAATACGGATTACATTCACGTAATAACGAATTAATATACACTGTGACTAATAACGTAACTATTCATTAAAGGCAAAGGTATTTCCTTTCAAAGATAGAAGCCTGAATGCTTCATGCTGATTAACAGAATGATGTAAAAGTCGTAAATAGATTTGTGTAACTATTGAGAGGGTTGTTAATCGACTTTGTACATGATACCAATTTTAGGTACGGACGGAGGAAACGCGTCTCATTGCACCTGAATTTTGTGAGTGCTTTAATGAAAGTTGTGGTGACATCAGGATGATGTAACCACTACCACCGGGCAGGCGGAAGGGGGGGAAAAGTTTTAAGATAAAATCGGGCGTGTGTAATAAGCCCATGAAAGACAATTCGGAAAAAGGAAAAATTTTGAAAGGGAAGCAAGAATACGACGTGCATCCGGAAAGGAGAGGAACTGAATGACAGTTCTTCTAATGGTGTCAATGAGATGCTGAAAGGGGAGCTCAGATAGGAAAGTGAAAACTAAATTTTAATGATTGACAGAAAAGGACAAGTTATTCTTATGACCTATTTGCCAAATTTTTCAATTTTTATGAATCGTTGGTTCGTAGGCCAACGTTATTTTTGGAAATAGAGCCGCTAATTACATGGCTCCTCAGCAAAAGAGACTCAAGCACCAGGCGAGTCAAGTAGCCGTTTTTATCAAGGGCAGTTACGGGTATCATCCCTTGCGTGTCATTGGATATGCATAGAGCTAAACCAAAAAGCATGAAGTGCATTAAGACAGGACAGCCTTATAGGTTTAAATGGGCTGGTATGTCCGATACCCTAAACTACAAAAGTAAGCAAGTAAAATGACATATAAGCAATAAGCGATTTTAAAAGCAACAATTAAATCATAAACCAAATGTAATCGAATAACGAATATCAAGAATAACATGGATTAAAGTGACAATTATTAATTTAAAAGCGACAAGTAGCAGAATAATAATCAAAATGATGAAACAACAGTCCAGTATGGAGATAAAGAAGTCAATAGTGGACTATGGTTTCGTAGAACTTGTTACGTACACTCTAAACAATCCGAGTGAACTGTAGGCATAAGGCGTACAGAGAATGAAAATAATGCGAAAATAGGTAAACAGTATACTGGTGCGGTGGAACAATAGTGAAAACATAGGTTCATATTAATACACCTGAGAAAACTTGTATAAGAAGGCTGGCATGCATAATGCATAGACCAGAATAATTAGCAAATAAGATTAAAGCAAAAATCTATTTGATGTTAAGCTTATAAGAAATGAGATCAGATGTTTACAGAGAAAGTTCAGTGCAAGAGTTGACTTGTGATAACTGTTCGTGGACGCGTTGAGACATAACCTAGTGGCAAAAGTTTGATTACTGAATTGATCAATTTCAATAAAATTTGGAATATATCATCTAAGTTAATTGGTTGATGCATAAATGTCTAATCAGTGATGCGCTTTACACAATACTAGTCAAGAGTCAATACATGATATCAAAGATAACATGATCTGTATACGTGTAGACGAGAAGATTGAAAGAATCATTGATTGAAGGAGTCAGTTATATAAGTCATTGATATAGGGCGAAGGAGGCAACACCGACGCTCGGTGCGTGGTGCAGAGGGTGAGACGTTGGCAGCGAGTGGCTTGTCAAGTTCACATGAGATGTGTTTGTCAAGGGCAAACGAGGTGTCGACAGCGATGTGTTTCTCAGGGTCGAACGGGGTGTTCGACCTGGCAACGTGAAAGATGCCGGACGTCGTGGACCTAACGGACGAGCTACGAGAGTTCAAGGTCCTATTACCATCCACCCAAAACGATGAGTGGGTTGTTACTGTTCTAACAGATACAGAACAACAATGTCAACCTGGATGAGTGGTCCTTCTACCATTCTCAGCTGTACCGAAGTGGCGAAGTGAATGGAAGCCATGAAAGACTGCCATTACACGTCGGTCAGTGTCATTTCGGAGGAATATTGTTTCTGTGAATGGAGCACAGGCGAGGTGCGAACCGGAGTGGTGGAAATAGCTTGATGTGGTGCCAGAGGCACGACAACTTTAGCGGAGAGAGGAAACGTTCTGAGCGAGTAACTGGTATTTTGGTAACTATGCTGAAGACTCGAGGGACTATTATAGCTGCAGTACTGCGGAGATTTGCCAGTCCGGCCTCGTTGCGTGACTAACCCAGGTTAGGGTCAGGCGGAGGAGGAGGTGGACTGATCTAAATCTTGAACTATTGCTCAGACCTTATGTTGGGGTCTGGCGAAGGAGGACGTGACTCGTTCGACACGACCTTCATGTTTTTATTCAGACGATCCCAATATCGGGTGGACCTTGGTGGGTCATGGAGAAGAAGACGTCGTCATGAGTCTTTCGTGTATGCACTTTCTGAGATCACAATGTTTATTATGTGTTATGTGCGAACACAAACTTTGTGCGAGAACGCTGGGGAATGCGTGGTGAGGAGACTCTTCTGAACTAGACACAATCCATATTAGTGCCTGTTAACGGTAACTGATAGCAGGGGCAATCCGTGTTAGCCACCTGAATAAAGTAGTTACCAAGAGGAAAAGAGTGTCATTAAGAAGATGCAGGCCGGAAGGTAGTTGAGACAATCCATATTAGTCACTAACTAAAAATGAGGCCATGCTCTTCAAGCACAAGTGTTCGTTGATGCTTGTGTAGAAACAGAGGCAATCCAGATTAGCCGACTGTTAAGAAGCCAAGCAGGAGATGACATCACCATATCATCATACAATGTGAGCTCGGTTGTGAATGGTGACATGTGCGACGAAGACTGCACAATGCCAAGCCAGACACAAAAGTTCAAAGAAAGTTCTGCAGTAATGTAGCCCCATGTTGGAACCAGGTCAAGGCAACGATATGCTTGCCGTGGTTACGACGGAAATGGAGTGTAACGGAATGTTCACACTATTGGTCGCCCCGAAATGGTGCCCTCTTCATATTGCCATGGGATGACGACAGGAATACGGCCAACTCGAAGTAGTCGCATGTGCTGTCGGAACGTGATCCCATACGCAAGCATGGTGCCCAAGGAGGTTGTGCTCCAATCGACTGACTTCCGGATGTTGAATCGGATGTGTCTCTTGATAGGGTGCCCGTGACAGTAGAAGTCACAGTGGAAGCACAGGCTCTGTAACGACTGACTCAGATCAAAGATTAGAGAACATATGCATCGAATGTGTCTCTGATCATAGGTGCCCACAGCAAGTCTTGCACTGATGTTTGACGACCAGCCCGACCAGCAACTCGTGATCAAAGAGACATTCCCGCAAATTATGTGACGACACAGCATTGAAATGGTATGCAATAGTCATACTGAAATTACTTTAAGAAACAGGCTAGGAGCTCGACCAATAAGGTTACTGCAAACAACATGTAAGAAAAGGCACGTGATAAATATATAAAATATAAATAATTTAAATAAAAGATAATAAAAGGAATATCATAATTGGTTTAGATAAATAATCTGAATCCCGGCAAGATGCTGGTCGTTAAGTGTGTAGAATTAAAAGGTAAAAGAGATGTTTAAATGTAGAGAGAAAGGTAGCAAATCACGGCAAAATATTTGATGCATCATCATGGTGATCAGCTCCCCAAGATCAAAATGAATCACATCAATAAAGGAAGAAGATCACTGTGCAACGTGAGTATAAGATTATGAAATTTTAGGATGAGAAAGTGTTGCGTAAGGCTTATGCACAGAATATATGCACACCTTCAAGCATATGTCAGTAAAATGTTACCCATACAATCGAACGAACAAGGTGTGACTCTTCACAGACTGACTAAAATATAAGTAAGCATGAGTATGAAAGGGTTAAAATGCAACAATACACATACAGATAGAAAAGGGAAAAGGAAATGCAGTCAGAATGCAGTTGTACAGGAAAAAGTTATTGCACGAAAGTGTAGTGCAAAGATAAGTAATCATAATCATGCAGTGAAATAGAATCAGACGCTGGTACTGGTATCGTCAGGAGAGGGGGGTGGTGGAAGGGGAGGGGGGAAAGTTGGGCGGAGCAAAAGTGACGTAGGACGAGTGGGGCGTGGTTCCAACTCGATATCAACTACTGAGCGATTAGGGGGGGTATCGACTCGGGTACCCATGCGAGGGGCCGATGGTTGCCGGGGTGAGGTGGACCGGCGAGGCGGGGTAGTCCGCCTTGGTGGGGTTGTACGGGTCGGTATGCGAGTAGGGGGGGTCATTTTCTTTGATACAGCCAGGCCAGAAGTGGTGGCATAAGGTTTTATCTGTACTGAATGGGTAGTATCCGGTTCCATAACATTGGTGGACCGAAATTCCATCTCCCTTTGACGAAGTTCTCTAATTAGAGCTGAGTAAGGATTAAGCTCTTGAGTATTAATAACTTCTTGCATGTTATGACCCAATTTGTAAAGGTGAACTGAGTCAGATGCAAGCATAGTCACCGCAAACTGTCCTTGCATAATTTGCTGTAACTTTTTCTGCTTGTATAATGGAACATTAATGAGGCTAGGGAGTTCCACGTTAAGTGAATCAATCTGCAAAGAGCATAGTGCAGTATCCCAGTTGGGTTTGAGGATACTGTATAATCTATGATGGTCGCACTTGAAACTATTAGGACAAATGACACCTTTAAGAGAAAGTGAAGAAAGGTGGGACTTAATAGTAAGAACATATAGAAGTAAGCGCTGGTGTCCACTATTCAATTCCATGAATATTTCGATCTGTGGAAATTTGCGGGTTTCGGGTGAGCGATGCATCACTCTGAAATCCCTACAACATTTATGTAGACAGCGCTTAGCCAGGCTCACTACCATGTAAAAGACACAAATAGTAAGAAGGTGAAGGGTAGTGATATGTATAAGACTGACAGGACTTATAGAAACAGGGTAAATTACATAACTGACTGAATCACAATGCAGAGGACGTCCTGGAATGACTGGGTTGGCGTGGGATGGTTTAAAATGAGTAGCCATAACCATAGAGGATAAAAGGCCACTAAGGTATCTACCACGACAATACATAAATATTACCAAAATTAGAGACAAATATCCAGCTATGGAACCGATGAAGGCAAATCCACGGATCCAATGGCGAAGGCTGAACCAAGCTGAAAGATAAAAGGAAGCTTCCAGCTCGGCCCATTTAAGCATAAAATCGTCACCCTTTTGTTGAATAAGGCGACTAAGTTCCTTAAGCTTAATAATGCCATGTGTCATATTTGCAAGTGAGGTATTTGCTATTCTGGCAGCCACTGCAAATTTAGGCAAGGTGAAATTTGGCATGCCATAAGATTCATATGGTGGTAGACTTGTGAAGTTGAATTCACGTTCAAAGGAATGCATCGCAATTGCATTAATCGTATAGTTAATTAAGAAAGGTTTATATTGATTATTTTCGGATGCGGGACATCCTGTAATACGCCTGGGAATGAAACCTGAAGGGGAGGAGAATTCGCAAAAACAAAACTGGCCACGCTGAAGCACAGCGTAAAGACTACCAGGAACGGGACGTGCCACACGATCATTGGAGCAACGTCGAGTCCATGGGAGTGATAAGCCAGTAACTAAAAGCTGGTTACCTGCGTCTATTACACGAGGTGCTGCACGAAAAGGTTCAAAGAAGTAATCGACCTGACAGAGGTCAGAAATGACGTCTGCAGTAGCATTCGTGTATATTGCAGTGTTGCAAGATAGCTGCGAGCTATCAATTTGAATTGTTGATTCTGTGCAAAGAAATTGATCGTCAATGTTGAGGCATTCCTGGAGCTCTTCAAGACTGAGTTCCAAGAAGGAATCGTGCTGCACTCCTAGAAAAGGTTTTGGGATAGAGATACGAGTGTAATCATGGTTAGACTCGCGGTCTTGGAAAGCAGGAGTAGCTACCACAGGTACATGGAGTGACTCTGTGTGATACAAGGTGTAGGGTTTTGAATTCTTAGGTTGGATTGGCCATAGGAGTTGGAGTAAGAAACCATGTCTAGTAGGCATAAAGATTGGTTGTGATTTCTGATAGATATGAGCCAAATCCGTAAAAGCTAATTGATAACTGTTGTGCCATGAATATAATACCGTTGATACTTTGTGAACTAATTTATGGACATATGAGGCTGGAAGCACATGTGGAGAAATTTTACCTGCAGCCAGGTCGTGGAAGGCTGTAATTAATTTATCAGCTTCATTTAAGAGGATATGAAGTTGCTGTATTTGTTGAGACCAAAGCCTGAGATATTTAGAGGTCAGCAAGCTAAGGATCCTTGTGGCTTGAATCTTACGTTGTAATGCGTTGATAGCGTTACTAACCACAGCAAATTGGGAAATAATTTCCTGATTGGTTTCGTTTAAAAGTGTATGAATTAGTTTAATGTTTCTGGAGGTGTTGGTGAAGGTACTGGCTATGACATCAATGGTGAGAACTAAATCAGAACGCATTTCAAGGAAGGCGTCCCTCATAAGATTCTGACGTGCAGACATAGACTCAATAGTATTTACAAAAATTTGATCTCTCTGTCGTCTAATATTAGCAGACATACCTGCTCCGGCTTGTGGGATAGTAACTGAAAGCCAGAAAGCAGTACTGTCTTCGGATTGCCAATCCTGGGTATTAATATTGACACGGAAGGTTTCATTAGTAGATTGCATTAATTGCTTAGTTGTATTAGAAGTATCATCGGTATTAGGTAAGGCAAGGGGATCTCGAGGTGTTGGTGTACGACCCGCTCGTTTAGGACGACTGGGTGGCGAGTATTGATCAAAGAAGGGGGGCATGGTAGGTGGAGGGGAATATGAGAATGTGGGATGCGCAAAAGGTGGGTCGGGAGCTGCCCTCTTAGCGTGGTGGTGGACTGCTGAAAGAGGAGGGGGGGCAATGGGGGTAGAATGAGTTGGAGGAGGTCGACGATATTCTTCAAAATGTTGTTGAGTGAAGATAGTCGATATGTGTGCTAGTTTAGCCTTTAAAGCTGTTTTATAAGAATCAACTTTATCGATAGTATTCTTTAAGAGTGGAGCGAAATCAGAACATATTGCAGCGATTAAATCATCAGGGGATTGACACATGTCTTCAAACATTGTGAGGTCCCAAGTGAATGTGGGAATATGGAAATCGGGATAGAAAATATTTGCATTGATGATAAAGAATTCAACACTGGGGAAAATTTGTCCTCGATAACTATAGCCAACGCCATAGTCTGGGCGGAGAAGCTGTGCGGGTGCAGAGCTCCAACGTGAAGCTGCGTCTGGTGGAAAAAGACCAGAGCTGCTTGTGAGTGGGTGAGCATCCTTGTGATTAACAGATGCGAGTAGCTGCATATGACGTAATTGGTCTCTAAGGGAACGGGATGAACGGAGTAAGGGAATAGAATCACATGCTTCGAAAGTCATATTTTGAATTGGGAAAGACACGTTACTTTGACAAGTACCAGAAATCCTAGTGGTATCAGGCAACGTGTTCAGGAAGACTGCCAAATCGCAATTACAATTAAGGGGGTTAGATGTTAGGTCAAGTTCTTTCATTTCGGGTGAAGGAAAGTAAATTTGTTTGTTAACGCCATCTAAATACTGCAGATTGTTACGTTGCAAAAATATATATTCCAGATGGTCTCTAATAAAGAAAGGACCAGAAATTCTATACAGGGAGTTGTAACTAAGATCTATTACAGCTAATTGACGGATATCTCTATGTCTAATTTCAAATGTATGAAGGTTATTATAGGATAAATTTAAGTAATAAAGTTGATCGACATATCTAAAATATGCTCTGGAAATATGTGTTAGCTTAGAATGAGTTAGTTCAAAAGTGCGCAGATTGGGCGTGTTTGTTAATGGATCTCTTAATGATCTTGAAGTAGTAATATTTCTGAGTCTAAGGACTCTAAGAGATGTTGGATAATGAAGATTCTGTATTCCGCCAATACAGTCTAGTATAACTATTTTAGCTAAATTTAAGACATTAAATTGTTGCGTTTTCTGAAAATAGAAACCCTGAAGAATAAGTGTTTGGAGAAATGGTTTTGGTCGTGTAAAATTAAAAGATTGATGTACTGATAGATTGGGCAAGAGGTTGGAAACTTCGAAAGGAACATTAGAAGCTTGTAATTTTAATTGTTGTATGTTATTGAAAGGCATAGAAGATGGGAGGCGGGTCATATCTGGTAGATGGAGTCTAAGAGATATCAGTTTACTTTGTGAAACGCCGAGATGGTTCCACTGAAAGGATGTTGAACCGTGTATGGTAAGGTCTAAATGAGTTAATTGAGCTTGTGGTAATAAAGGTAGGGCAGGAGACGATAAATCCCTAAGTAAGGTAAGTTGTATACGTCTTAAACGATAAAGGGAAGACCATGGAGCGAAGACTGAGGCGTCATCAAGGACTAAATTAGTAATAGCATGTAACTGTGAACGTGCTTGGACGTATTGTACATGAGTAACTTGAGTGTCTGGCAGATCTAAAAAATTGATCTCGGGAAATGAGTCAATAACGTCAGGAAACCTTACTGCAGAAGTAAGATTTTGTAAAGTGAGATATCTCATGAAAGGCATAGTGGTGAAGAAAGAGATAATGTCCTTAGTAAGTGCGCCAGAGGAAAGAATCAGTTTTGTGATACGAGGTGAATCGGTAGGCCATACACATGGAGGTGTAGAAAAATTGGCTCCCAAATCACATGTAAATATGTCTCGTTTGCGAGAACACCATTCACCAAACATAGAAACTCTACAAGAAGCCATAGGTTGATCTTGTGTTTGAAGCAAAGTACGCTTGGCCCAAACGGCGGCCGTGTTTGGATTAATGGTAAATCCAAAATTCTTATAAAGAAAAGCGTCTTGCTCAGCAATTCGTTGCAAATCAGATGGAGGTGGTGATTGAGCTGGAACCAAGGGAAGGAGGAGGAAGGGAAAAAGGACAATTAGCGTCATTGTAATGTTTATAATGAGGTAGCAAGGTATACAATTGGCTAAAAGGTTTGAGCATCACCGGTAAAATCAGGTATTACTATAACTATTAACCAGTGAGGTGGTGAGAAAGACATGATTAACTGAATGTAGACATACACATAAACTAAGATAACAGGTAAAAGAAGTTCATCCACAAAGAGACATAATAGTAACGATTAGCATACTAAGCGTGCAAAATTCATCAATCAGGTCGACATATCCTATGTAAAACGAATACGACTATCAATACACAAATAATTATCAACGGAAATAAGTATTCATAACAATTAGGCAAGACGAGTTTTCCAACTACTTTGCCTATCATATGAAAGAATGCTGTGTATGTCGACAGAAAATGCAAGAGATATACTCTAAGATCATACTGAATTACTGAAATCGAGAGTCTCGACCAGACCTGAAAATATAACAATTGTCGTCAAAAAAAATATAAGTTAATAAAGTACCTTCCCACGATTACACGCGTGTAAGAAAAATTGGGAGTATAATTACTGTGAACTTATCTCAATATAACACAACTCGAAACTTCATCAACAAAACTCAATGCCTATAGAAATTCCCGGTTTACTAATTAGTAAACGTATATGCAGGTTAGTGGTCCTAAATGACCGGTAAATGACTCTTTGAAAAGGGTGTACTTACATAATGTTGCAAGCTGTATGTAGAACTGCTGCCTCTCTACAGGTGTAAAGATTAGAGCAGGTAAGCTAAGGTTTTACTGGCTTCGCAAGAGCTGGGCCCTGTGGGCTGAGCCGAAAATTTTACAGCAGGTAGCGTGCCATATAAGGTGCAAAGGTGCTACCAAAGCAACAAGAAACTGCTTCCCACGGCAGTCTCGGTGAAGCCATGGCAACACAGAAAGCGCCCCCTGCCGGGCTATGTTGTGATGCCATACCATATAATGAACTATGGAAAAGGAATTAGCTAGCTAGCTATAATTTGTGTATAATGAGTTGGTCATTTACAAAAAAAAAAGGTTTGTCTTTCCCCAAAATGCGAAACGATGCTACAATCACTGGGTGAGCAAAATCCACAGAAACGCATTTAAAATTATGTGCTAAGATTAAACTCACGACCACATTGTCGGAACATATTAACATAACTACATCGGCAGGAGCCGGAACACATGAAATAGCACAAGATATCCCCAAATTATGGTCGGGCTCCCAGTCCGACAGGCAGAGAACTTGCAACATACTGAGATACTTACTCAACGTAATATGCTGCACAATAATTATAAGAAAAGATGCTCAAAAATAATATTGTATCAGAGCAGTTACAGTAATGCTCAATCAAAGTAATACCAACATGTCACGATAAAGAAGGTAGTGGATAATTTGTAAGAAAACAGCCCATCAACAATGGCATATAATCACTTCTCAATTGGCAAGATGATTGACGGCTAATATCTGCAATAAACGACACTCACAACATGAGCAGGAAATGCAGAAAAGAAACATACTCCATGTTTGAATATTACTGACTATCTACAAAATGCAGAATGGAATATGTACAAAATGCTAATGATACAAACGCGGTAAGCTAATGGATGAGAAGAGGAGAAGACTACACGTGAGGGGAGTCTTAGACAAAAAACTTATCGGTGGCATGGAAGATATCATCACACAGCATTGTGGGTAACACAATTTAAGGTGAAATTTTAGGGAAGCTGTAAATCCACAATACAATGTTTTGATTAATCTTCATATTTATAAGTCTATTTAACATAATATGGACCTGTATTGTATTGTAGACGAACAAAAGAAAACTTGTGAAAATTGTGGGAAAGTACTCACGTGGAGACTTGACTTTACTGCTATACATTTATTGTTCCGTGCATAGATTCCAGAGTAGGACTATGAAGGCTAGGTTAACTCTGTCATTGTACAGTTCTGTTATCATTTTATCGATATAGGACTGTCCGTATATTGAGTACTGTATTTCAATTAATTTATCTTCGAATCTAGAATTGAAGATCCTAAACGTGATCTTGAATTATATCGGTGGAGAGCTGTATACTTGTTTTGTTGGTAGCTTGGAAGCATTCGATTCAAAAGGAGAGTGAATCTGTATTCCAATCAGAACAAGGACAATACCGAAAAGGATGAAACGGTGTGATTGCCCAAAGGACTCGTCAGGCACTCCAATCACTGATTGAACATAGTCGGATCCAATCTCACTACTATTATCAAATTGGCAAAAGACAAGATGAAAATACTGTAGGATGACTGCCGCCCTGTCTGGCAGGTCCAAAAGGAAATCATTGTCAGAGATCTCTAAATGGAAAACTATGGAAGAATGCTATAGTGAAGCTTTATGAAGAGGATATTTTACTTGATGAAGCTTGGAGGCTGAGGTCTTGTTAGTAGTGCACAAGAAATTTTTGGATGATGACCAAGCCAAGCGTGGATGAAGGAAAATCCAGACGATGACAATGCATTACATACTGAAAAGCTGAAACAGGGAAGGAGGAGTGCATCGTATAAGCCTTGAGAAAACAAGAAAGAATAACCCAATGCATCCATGGTTTTATGATGCGACTTTTAGGAGATCGTTGTTGTGTGCAAATGACTCATTTGTTCAGCGTTGAGGCTTAAGAAGTTATCATTCATTATCATTAATTATCATATTTAATAACGACGACGGAGTCAGTGGTATATGTGTAGTGTGGTGGACATCGTCATTGGAGGATTACATATGAGTCAGTGGTTGTTACTGATATTTTGGTGGTCATAACGGACTTTGTGCACCTAGGCATGTGCGGTGGCAACTGTGCGTATTGATATGCGTCTATGGTGATTGAATTCGCCATATGGCTTGATATGTCCCAAGGAAAGATCAGTTGCAAACAGACCAGGAAAGTGATGCAAGCGCCTGTTCATTAGGCAAAGTTGAAGTTGCATCAGACCGCGTGGCGTTACTTAGGTATTATTGCAAAATGAAAGCCTGGGGACCATGACATAAGTTATAGATAAGGAATTATGGAAGAAATGTTGGACGTTTATGAGACCATATGTGGCAGCATGTGGAAACATGCAGAAATGGCAATTAAAAACTTTACTGGAGACAACAATCATTGCAGCCATTTTGCATTGATGAGACATAAAGCAATTTATAGTCGTCATTTTATCCTGAAAACTTACTTTAATATTACTCTTTAATATTACTCTTAAGGATGTGTAATTCCAACACAAGGTGGCATCACAGATAACAACGACTATAGTTGACTATGCAAGGAATGTTGACTGAGGAGTCTGACTGGTGTGTTATTCACATACCGCGGAGGTGACTGGTGAGACAGTATAAAGTGTGTGTCTGTAGCCGATATGTGTTCTGGAAAGAATAATGTGTCATGTGGGATAAACACATGGAGGAGGTAAAATGCAAGACATGAAGGATCGTCTGGCAAATGGACAAACGAAACTACAGTAAGTTTAGCTTAAGTAAACATGAGGAATGGGGGAAGACGTTTCTCAAGTAGGTTTGGCTAGGAAAACGTTTTAGCTTACTAAATCTGATAAATAGAAAGTAACTTTGGAAGGAGGGGTGAATAAACTTGTTTAGGGTGTGCCGTTCCTGTGAAAGGAGAGCAATGGAAACGTTTTAGAGCACTACCTGGAGAGGTGTTTTTACTTACGTAAGCATATTCTGAAAAGTCTGCAAATTCCTTGCTAAAAGGTTATAGAGTAGTCCCAGGTATGTTCATGACTTACAGGAAGGAAGAAAGGTCACTATCCTTCTCGAATTTTTGACTTTGCTATAGATCTGAGCTATGGTATAATAGGATAAAGGTTATATTGAAAATGAGACTTAATTGTTCAGAGATTATTATACAATATGGTACCACAATAAATTGTCAACATAACGGTATTACAGAAAAAATATATATATTAGATGGATGTTTAGAAAAAATTGAACACGATGATTGCCGTGTTTAATAAAATTAGCAATTGGTCAATAGGGTGGATGTCAGGTGGGATCAGAGAGTCCTAGGATCTCGGTCACCTCCACAGCCAAGCAAAGAAGAGAAGATTATTCAACGGCTGCACCATCAATAGGCAATCAATAGAGACTAAATCATATATCGGTGGCATTCAAGGTCATCTTCACCATGGTTAGTTCATAGGGAAGAAAGGTCGGCCTGTAGGTCGCAAGTTCGAAATGCAGTCGAACAATGGAAACAGACCATATTCCTGAAACACAAAATGCCAAGCAGATACACAAGATATCTGAGATGGATAGTTGATATATACTTGGAGATGACCGTCACGCCAACGGGCCGATGTTATAGTTGAGGTGACTGTACTGTCATCATCGAGAATACAGGGCCATTCATGAAGTGCAGACCCAGGGCCTGGTTGAGTATCATCTTGCCGAGTTTTAAAATATAAAAGAAGAGCGTCAGGGTTAGGAATTGACATACTGTAAGAAGGCTGGGGTAATTGATGCGAAGGGTGGGAAAGGTCATGGGAATCAAGCGATGATTGGGACAAAGAGCCAGGGTTGACCTGTGAAGATGGGGTAGGGACTTGTAATGGAGGCCCTCGAGATTCGTCGCTATGTAATTGCATAGTGGCTGCAGCCACATCATCAATCTTGAGATTTTCTGACAGAATTTGAATGCGCAATTGTTGCTGGTTATAAATTGGTGAACCATTCTTAGAACGAACCATACAATGCTTCAATCTACCTATGTGAAATAGACCTGGTAAAGTACGGTCGTCAATTGTCTTAAGCAAAAATTGATTCAAAAGTGGCTCTGATGCAATATACAATGGGCCAATAAGCTTAATGCTTAATTTGGTAGAATATTGCACCCCAGTATATTTTGGTGCCAGTAATAAGACGAGGTCTCCTTCTTTAAATGAATGTAGTTTTGGCATACGTTTTGCGTGTTGCTGGGTCTGTCTAATCTTAATTTTGTTATGAGAAACTACAGCTTGTTGTCTGACAAACCGCAATTTCTCTCTAATCGAAGATACATACTGATCGTAAGAAGTAGCAACCACAGAAAGTGCCTCGGGATTAATATCCACGAGATTGCGGTCTTCTCTAAGGAAAACAAGGAAATTAGGGGAATACTTGGTAACTGCGTGAGGCAAAGAATTATAGGTTTTACAAGCATATGGAATAAGGGAAGGCCATTGGGAATACTTATATTCTATCATAGTTAACAATAGGTTGGAAACAGATTGAATAGCCCTTTCAGCCATATTGCTTGAATGTATCATTGTAGGGACAAGGTGAACCTGAACATTCAACGATTTAAACACTGCTGTCATAATTTTACCGACGAAAGAAGCTTCTTTATCACAAGTAACCCTATGAGGTATCATGTATGGTAAACAAAAATGCTCAATAAATTTCTTAGCAATCTCATCAGCTTTTCTACTGCGTAATGGAATGGCTACGACATAACGGGAGAAAACATCTTGTAGGATGAGACAATGGATAATTTGAGCAGTAGCATGGGGAAAGGTTTTGATATCAAAATGTATATGCACAAAGGGAGTACAATCAGTAAGCAATCTAGGAACGAATTCCCTTTGCTTATTTGTTTCAATAACCTGAGACGAGCGCTGGCAAATCAAACAAGTTCTGGCATAATCCAAAATGTATTTCATGAGATTCTTAATGTGAAAGTTTGATGTAATGACATCATACAATTTATTAGACTTTACATGAGCACCTAAATTTAAGTGAAAGAATTCAATGATGTCGAAAATATAGATGTTAGGGATGGCCAATTTAAGAATGACGTCATGCCTTTTAGGACTAGATTGAACATAGAATAAAAGTGAATCGATTAAAGCAAAATGATTAGATAATACAACTGCTTGATTTGCCACTTGCTTACTAGTTGGTAACGTGCTATATGCTATGAAGTTATAAACCGGTCCCAAATACAAATCCTGCTTTTGGGCGTTTATAAGCTGGACTCTATCATGAGGTATCTTGACGTAATGAAATGCATCTGTGATGTATTTACGAATAGCTGGTTCTAAGTCAGCTTGATGAGGCATTTTAGTCAAGATAGTAGGTTGATTACTATCGATGGTCTTATATTTCATTTCGGTAATAGGTAAGACTGGTCCAGTAGTATGGGTACATTCACTGGTAAGATGTGACAGCGGTTTTATAGGCTTTGTGGGCTGTGGGGTAGGGTGGGAGATACCATTATCTGAGTGTTCCTTGGCCTGTGCCCTTGTTGTAACACAAAATAGAGAATAACCCGAAAAATTAGCATAGAGATTTTCATAGTAAGTTTGACGAGATGTCAAAAGGGGATGAGTATTGGTATCCAGGAAATTATAATAAGAATGTTGCTCTTCGTCATTAATGCTCCTATCCTTATCAGCCACTGCGATTGGAATAATGGGTTCAGCATCTGCTGGCCATTGGGTGTTATGATGACGAGATAACATATCAACCAATTTCAACTCAGTAGTGGTTGGTTTTACATAATAAATTCGATAAGGGTAATCTTGTAATTTCCAATAGAATTTTGCTATGCGAGGTGTTACAAAATGACTGGAAGATTTAAGAATTTGAGCAATAGGGGCGTGGTCCGTCAGGATCGTAAACCTACCACGTCCAGCTAAAAAATATTTAAATGATTGGACAGCAAAGTAAATTGCCATCATTTCCAATTCCGAAATACTGTAATTATGGGTAGCAATATTACCATGTAATCGACTAGCATAACCTAACAAAACTTTTTTAGGTGTATCATCAGTTCCATTAGTTTGCAACTGATAAAGAGCTGCACCAGAGGCGGTTCTGGATGCATCAGACACCAGAATCATTTCACCTTCAGGTCTTGGGAATGACAAAATAGGTGGTGATGTAAGAATTTTCTTAATAGCATCCCAGGCAACTTGTTGTTCATCAGTCCAGAGAAATTCGTTAGCCTTGCGCAACAGGCGCGTCAAAGGTTCAGCTGTCTTTTGATAAGATGGTATAAACGAAGAAATGAATTGAATTGAGCCTAAGAATGATTTAATCTGTTTCCTATTTTGAGGAATCTGCAAGTTCATAATAGCATCAATTCTAGACTGTCTGATACGCAAGGTAGGTCCATTAGGTCCCTGTAAATCAACATCAAAGCCAAGAAATTGAAAGGTAGAATTAGAGGCAAAAGAACACTTAGCCAAGTTAAGAACCAGGCCGTGTTTATGAAAAAGAGCAAGAACAGCATCAATGAGAGCGAGATGCTCCTCAGAGGATTCACTAAGAAGCAAATAATCATCATAGTAGTTGTAAACACATTCTGCATAAATTCGTGGCAATTCTTCAGTAATTAAAGTCATTATTTCAGCGAATAGCGCTCCCGAATTGATATACCCCATCGGTAATCTAGTATAGGTTATGGACTCTGCATTATAGAATGTAACGACGCCGAGGTACTGACGAGACTGAGGAGTTACTTGACATGCAAAAAATGCCTGTTTTAAGTCAATGGCCGTAGCGAAACGAAAAGGACGACTGCCCATTTGTTGCTTAAAGGAATCAATATTAGCACAAGGCCTCTGCAAAAGCTGAAAGGCTTTGTTGACAGAACGCATATCTCCGACCAGGCGGGGATTTTCGTCCGTGCGTGATTTGCGGACTAAGAATAGTGCACTGGTAGCTTGTGTGAGTTCCTTTTTGAAAATTCCCAGTTGCAAAAGCTTCTGTACCTGTTTACGTACGTAGGCGATATCAGCTTGGGAAGTGATATAAGGGCGTGCTTTAAAAGAACAATCAGTGATAAGCTGTTGGGTGATATCACAAACGTATCGGGTGATGGTTCCTATCTGACCATATAAACTAAAAGCTGGAGTGTGCGATAAAATGATCTCACGAAGCTTATCTACTTCGTTAGGCTGAAGTGCACACTTATCGAGCTTCAATTGCTGATTAACTATATCGAATTCAGTCATGCGCACAGTTGGATCGTCAGGTTGAAGCCATGGATAATTGCGTAGTCTAGTCTGAGCACGAGTGTCAGGATCCATAGCATCATAATCTGGGTATGAAAGCTGTGAAATAGCATTAGGGCCATTATCGATGATGACGTAATTAGTGTTATCGAGTAAATTATCATCAACAGATTTGGTATCAGGCTGTTGGACCACAGAAGGTGCTGTTGTAAATGGGATATCCATAACTAGTGCTCCTAGAATTATATCAGCAGGCAAATGTATATCTTCAGAATCGACATTATTAATTCTGATTGAACCGAAGCCACTGCGCAAATCGACAAGTGCCTTGTAGTTCTTTTCAGAAATAATGCGAGATATGTTAACCTCAAATGGACCATTAAAATATTGTGCCAAATGATTTACACGAACTGGCACATCGCAAGATGTATTAGGTGTTATAGTGGTCGACTTATGTACGACAAGTAAAATTTGGTCGACAGAAATATCCATGCGTGATTCTGCTGAGCGAAAAACACATTTGTATCTAATTTGAGCGTCCAAGCCCATAACACAATCAATTGGTGAAGCCACATCTATAATAAAAGTCTTAATAGGAACTTTACACTCGCCAAACTGAATGACAAAATAGATAAATTGAGAAATGGAAATAGAAGAACCATTGCCGACCATAAGCTTAATTGGATCTGCATCAACACGAGGAAGGCCCTGCAAAAAGGGACTACGTTTGATAAGAGATGTGCTAACTAAATTGTGTGAGCTGCCAGTATCAAACAGGGTAAAGAATTTGGTGCCATCGGGCAAAAGTGATGGAATAAAGTTACAATCATGAATTTTAATAGATAAAGGAGTAAGAGGAGTAGGAGGCTGAAGTACTGCATATAAGATGTCAGGGAAGTCATTCCTAACAATAGTATCGGAATGAGAAAAATCATGAAAAGGAGAAGTCTGCACAGAAGTATTAAAAGTTTGGGAAGGAGCAGAGTTGGTAAGGTCATTAGATTCGATAGGAGGCAAGTGGTGGGAATCGGAAGAAATGGCAGGTGTTGAGTTAGGACGAGACACGGCCGTGTCTGCGCACAGTCAGAATGATCCATTATGTCGTGTTTGCTGATGTGGTGGTCCCTGTGAACGATTCTGAGGTGGAGGTCGTTGATTACGAGGGAAAGGGCCAGCGCTCTGGGAGCGGTAAGCAGTTCTAATGCCATTAGGGTGCTGAACACGTGAGTTATTAGGGGCATTACTGTTGTACTGCTGTTGCGCGAGATTTGCATTGTCATGCTGCCGATTATTGAAGTTTTGGTTATTCTGGGAGAATGGCCTATTGTTTCCAGATCTGTTTGAATTAGCAAATCCATTTGCTGGAAGGTTCCTGTTCGAATTACCGAACCTATTAGGAAAGGGTCTGCTAGGTCGATTATATCGTGGATTGAAGGCATCATTTGTAGAATTGTCACGATTGTATGAACGTCCGGCAGGCTGGTAATCAGAAGATGTTGGTAGACTATATGGCTGATTGGGAATGAGTCGACGACAATGAGTAGCTATATGACCTCGGAGTCCACAACGGAAGCAAGTAAGACCAGAAAAAGAGGATTGACCATAAGGCATTTGCTGAGAGACATATTGGGGTTGAGTGTCATCCATGGGAACATCGCGAGGTGCAAGCATTTGAGGCAGTTGCTGCAGGGATTGATTCAAAGCGCCCATGGATTCCTGTAAAGTGAGCAAAGTTGACTGCGAATTACCTGTGTCGAATTTTGAACTAGGGATTTTAGTGACGTCAACGTGCTGGGCGATGACTTCGCGCTCCATAATGCTTTGGACTATTGGAAGCAATTCATCAAGAGGTTTGTTATCATCGATTAACTGAAGAGAATGCTGCAAAGTCAAGGGTAGGCCTTTACGGAAGTATAAAGCCACGACCGATTCAGGTAGACCTAAACGTGACACCAATTCCTTAATCTCATCCAAGTATTTGCCAACGCTATCACCATAGGTGATACGTTTCTGAGACAAAGCATCGAGGATAGATGCTCGACTCCTAAGCAATGAAAATTTATCTAAGAACAACTTCTCAAGTTTAGCCAAAGTCATAGGCTTCAAAGCATTACACCAATTGCGAGCATGTCCTTCAGTGAACAGCTGCAAGCGATGCAATATCTGCTGGTCATTTAGATTATGTAATTGGACATGATCCTTGAATTTGGTGATCCATGCCTGTGGTGTCAAACTATCAGATTCTCCATTAAATACTGGAGGTTTCATCTCTGAAAAATTAAGAGGCTTAGTTCTAGGCTGTGTTTCAGGCATTTGGGTGTTAAATGCTGCTGCAGAAAAAGAAGAAGGCAGGGAACCTGAACGAGACGTAGAAATTGGACCGTGAATAGATTGAGTAGCTCGGTAAGACGCATCTCTGGAATCCTGATAGGAAGGTGGGCAGGGCAGGGATGTGCGCAAGCCAGTAAGATCTTGTGGCTGAGATCGAGCCTGGGAATTAAGATTATTAAAAGTAGGATCAAAGTTAGGGAGATCTTGAAAAGTTTGATTGGTTGAAGAGGCTTGAGACTGGGTAACCTGTTGAGAAAAATGTGAAGGCTGATTAGCATGTTCGAATAATAATTGATCACCAGTGCGAACTGCAGGTGCATGAGAAAAAGCGCCCGATGTAGCATTATAATTAGAAGAAGTGGTCACACCTGGGTTGTGATTATTCGAAGCCATATTGGAGCCAGAGGGAGATTGAGCAGAGAGGCGATGCAAAAGTGTTTGATGGCTGGGATCAGTGTAACCTATAACTGGCTTACGACTAGAATGAGGAGTGTGAGAAGGGAACAGTACTTGAGTGGTTGTATTAGCTGTACGTGGTCTAGTGACAGTATTTACAGTATATGAGATTGTAGCAGACTGAACTGTATTCGTAAGAGAAGTCTGTGCAGAAGTGAAAGATGCGGGTTGGCTTCCCTGAGTAGATGTATGAGATGGGACGGGGGGTACAGAGAAAGCAGAGGGTCCTGGAGCAGGCCGGGTGGTGCTGGGCGACGTGCCAGTCCGCGGGGAAGGTTGTTGTGCGTGGCCCGGGGGAGACGATGGGGGGTGTTGTTGAGATGGAGGCTCCTGATAAGAGTGATTAAATTGAAAGTTATTAAGAGACTGGTCGAATTCCTGGTTTTGATAGGCGTTGTTGGAAACGTTATCAAACACAAAAGGGTCCTCGGGAGGAGGGACTTGATGCTGTTGACGGAGACCTCCCAATGAAGGAATTTGGTTGTCGCTCAAATCTGATGCAGGTTCACGTGGAGGGGTCTGATGGCGGGGGGAAGATCGTGGACTGTCGTCTGGGGTGCGATGGTGATGATTATCAGGGCCGTGTAAAGAATGACTAGGAGAAACAGGAGGTAATTGGGGGTGTTCACTGCTGGTGACAGTAGACGTAACAGGAGGGGTTTGTGCAGTAGCACCAGGCTGTGAAACAGGCGTTTGTTGACCAATATTATCAAATGATGATGCACCAGGTTGCTGAGAATCTAATTGATGTATAAGAGAGGCGTCAGACTGACCAGCCTGAGAAGCAGAGTTATCCTCGCCTGTTTCGGCGTTATTGGAATTTGCAGGAATGCCAGCAATATTAGATGGATGTTCGTGACTTCCAGAATCAGAAAGAGCTGGAGATCTATTTCTACCAAAAGACTGTTTATCAGCGTTATCACTATCAAAAGTATGGCCAGCAGAAATATTTTTATCGGAATTATCAAGCTTATCCCTAGCAGTCTTGAGAGCAAGATGTGAATGGTCTTCGTCAGAATCAGAATCGTGTCGGCCAGGTGATTCCTCACGAGATTTTAAGCTATCATGAGAAGGTGTAGAAACACGGGACCCGTCAATAATATCCCCAACTTTTACATGTAAAGGAACAGTCAATGAAGAATTATCTGGTTGTTGGGCAATGTGTTGGCTCGAGGTATTAGGCTGTTCACTTGAAAGCGATGTGTCAGTGTAAACTTCAGTTACATCGAGGTGTCCCTTATCGCCCTGACTTGTACTAGCAGAGGATGAGTCAATTTCTGACATCATGAGGGTAAGAGGGTAAAGCCATACATTGGTAGGTTTTCTCAAATACGTATTATAACGAGCAAAAGAAGCCTCACGAAACAGAGCAAGTTCTGGTAAGGGAAGAGACAAATAACCAAGCTGGTCTAGTATCGACTCATAGACATGCCATTGAGTGTTCTTATCATTGGCAGCCAACAATAACCATTTATTAAAGAGAATAGTAGGGGTGTACTGTTTGATATAACGAGATGCGCGAGCAGACAAATATCCCTTATCAACCGCTGTCTGAGCCTCCAAACGGAACTTAAGTAACCACTGCTGAAGTGTCAACTGTGTCAACGGGACAGACATTCAGAGCAAAAATAGATATAAGAAGAGCAAGCGTACCGTGCATACTAGCACTTACTAAAGCAAAAATATAACTAATTTGAGGGAGATTACGCATAAAAAGAGAGCCTAAAATCAAAATAAGGGTAAAGGCTACAAAATGTGCCACAGCGATTCCTTGCAATAAACGTGGATGTAACTCATAACACATATCAACCGACGACCCGAAGAATAAGGGAATAAAGACATCACTTGAAAACCATATATCAGCAACAATGAAATAAGTAATCACTTATCTTGCTTTAAATACATATATATAAAATGCAGGATTAACTGTAGCACATCACCATACATGAAGAAAAAATGTCGACTTGTCCCTTCAAGTCAATAAGAAACTAAACTAACTAACTTTGGCTAGCTAAAAGTAGAACAGTAGACCTGACACAACAAAATACAACGCGATACACTATCAATGATCAATGCGCACAACGGCAATAAATGAATGGAAACATGCATAAATGAAGAAGAGCATGCTGTTACTCAAGAAAGCAATGATGGGATGACAATCAGTATGTGATAATCAAAATCTCCAGAGTGTTCGTTGGACGGGCAACAGCGAATTTGTAATTTTAAAAGTAATGAAATGTGACATATTTAAGTTGCAGAGTGAGGAAAAAGGAAGGCAGAATAGCGTGGCCATGGGACCAGGCTATTAGACCTTAAGTGCCGTGTATATAAAATCTAAATAGTATGCTATGTGTTTTAAAACAGACAGACATATTGGTAATGTAACGTTAAAATGCAAAAATTAAAGTATAAGAGGAGATGACAGATAGCCTATGAAAACATAATAAATTAAGGAAATAAGAATCAAGTGCCTTTCCTATTATTGTTTGCAAAATGAGCTCCTACCGTATTGGAAGATGTGCTGTGTTGCCAGGAAGGCCTAGTGATGCGAGAGATGCCCCAGAGACTTGAGTGCGCTGTCTGGTCCGGGTCTGGATGAGGTGTGTAGGTAAAGTTGTGAGAGGTGTGGAAGATGAGAGGCAGGCATATCGAAGCTGAACATGAGCTAATAGGTAACCAAATAAAGATATGGGCGAAGCCCCTGAGCTACCTGATAAGAAAATTGCGCCCCCTATACTAGTAGGTGAATTAAGGTGGGATAACATGGCTCTGTAAAACTTCATGAATTTTAATTTTAGGCTTTGGGCTCTGCAAGTTTAGTAGAGCATACTAATCAATTTAATCAACGATATAGCAGAACAATAGCTAATTAGGAGACCAAAACAGCGACTAATGGCATGGCGTTGAACCAATGCTCTCTAGCTATAGCTGGCGAACCCGCTATGCATGATATGAAGTTGTGACATAATCGAATTTCCACATCAAAGAAGTGGACTTTCTTCATGCGAAGAAACCGTAGGCTCATAGCCCATAGCATTGCAAGGCTAGTGTTTCGAGAAGAAACGTCACTAAATGTGAATCTTACATCGTACGAACGTCAAACATTGAGTTGCTATGTATGATCATTTACAGATATAAAGAATTATTCCTATGCTATCTCAGAGAGTTCTGCTTCTACAGTTCAACGTGTGTTGTCGATGCCTACGTTACCGTTGATAAGTCAATACATGTAATAGTACAAGAACTGAATATGTTTGCTATTCCTTAAATTTGAAAAACGTAGTAAATCAAGAGACAGTGTGACACAGCAGACAAGCGCCAAGAAGCCGCAGACCGGTATTCTCTCACCATGCCATCTTTTAGCTAATTCCCCCCTAAAATAATGTTAAGGCACGTATCCCTGTGAGAGGTAGCTAATTGAGTAGATGGACTCGTCGCCGGGGATCCTGCGGGAGACACCTTAGCACTTGCCACCACGAAACACCTTACTCAAGAAATACCAGAGGCTCGACAGTTTAGTTTCACGTATCCATTTAATACACAATTCATAAACAGTTACATTAAGAGTCATTCGAAGAACTGATGGTAACCAATTTGTCAATACATTAAACAACGATCTTAACGAAATACATACATCATAAACTAATGCCATCTCAATCAACCATGACCTGAGGTTCCTTTAAGAGTAACCCTTGATCATACCTCCAACAACAATACCCTTACCTGACGAATCGTCACCCCGTCAGGGAGACAGGTAGCCCTCCTGCTGCCTCAGCGGGAAGCGGGCTCTGTTCTGCCTGGGCAAACAAGCTTGCCCCCAGAGATTGCTACTAGGGTGTTCTGCGGCTGCGCAGAAACACCAGGGTAACTGTTGCCATGGAAACATGGGGTGAGTTCTACCCCGTTGCTATCATTGAATCTCATTACACAATAATATAATATATCACATTACTTTTATACAATAATAATATAAATGATATTACGGAATTAAGGTCTTGAGGTTCATGGTGATTTGAGGAAAGTTCCTATAAGAGGAAAGAATGAAGACACCTCTGAAGCTAAAAGCTCAGCGGTGACAGCTTATCCACTTTCCACTTTCAGGATCACAATGATGCACACTGCAAGGTTCGATTCAAGAACAGTTGTCCATCCAAATTGACCTGAAAGCGCATAAATAGTGATACGAGAAGGAAAAGTTCAACCAACAATCATACCATCCCAATACTGTGCATTAATAATGACAAAAAAATATCCTGTTGGCTACTGAGAGAGGAGGGTTGGTCTCGTGATAGCATGCCAGGCTGCCAATCGCTGGGTCTGGGGTTCGAATCCAGCTCTAGCCAGACTCATTGCTTCGTCCTCCTATTGTCCTAGTCAGCCTACCAAGTGCACTAATACAGGACGTAAAGCCCCAATCATCCATCCATCCATCCTCAAGATTGGCTGCTGAAGACTTTCGATACAAACTAATGATACTGACTTGCCGCTTTTGGAAATATAATCCCAGTCATTAACAATATAATGTTTTCTACATGTTATCTGTCTTTATTTCAACCGATTCATACTTTTGTTAATCTCCGCTTTCCTGTGTTTTGACTACAAATGACTGCTGTGATGTTTTTATTTCGTGAGTGTGATTATCAATGACTGCTGTGATGTTTTTATTTCCAAGGCCAAAGTGTGATAAATGAGTGTCAATATCAGTTTTTCAATAAATTTGTATCTAGTAATATCAATATATACAATTATTATGAATTTTTGTGAATTTGTATATGTAAAAATAAACATTGAAATCAGATGGATCCATAGAATCATTACTTTTTTTATTTACTTTTAACTACAGAATATTTTAAGAGAAATGTGAAAAAATTATTATTTATTGATACCAATGCTGAAATACTGGTAAACCTGCATTAAAAAAATTTGGATCACAATAAATCAAATTTGGTATTTTCCAAAATGATCTGCCTCCCTGTGGGATGGTTCTGATTGCCTGATTAATCATATTTGATTCATTCCAGTACCTCGAATAGCACCGGTTATATCAATCCTGAAACTTTGAAATACTATTTTCATTGCAGTTTACAATTCGTATTGGTATTTAAAAATTTCTATGATATGATATCGAAAACCTGCAATTGGGTACCAATATGACCATTATCCATACCACAAAATTTTTAAAAAGGTCTTATAAAATACCCACCAATGCATAATAGGGAATCAATTTTTCAAATGTCAAGGAATAAAAAACCCATTGTGTTTTCTATTGTATGCATGTAAGTATTAATGGATTTCTATGATGAAATTACAATAGCTGCAATTTGAAACATTAATATCCACAACTAACTTCCTGAAAATTAAACAAAAAACCAATACTGATTTTTTCTTGTACAAATGCAACTGGTTTTTGAAAATATCAATTGTTAATGGTTTTTTAACTAACCAAAAGGTGTTCAAAATACGGGACAAGCTTAAATACCAATATTGGTATCTTATTAGAACTTTAGTTTTTAGAGTGTGCTACTGCAAAATATATAAGTCAAATGAATGGATGCAATTTATTTGCTGCTATTACTTTAATGCGATGACAAATTACAACTTTCGTGGTGCAATTTTATATTAAGCAATGATTTTGGATTGCTTTAATAACAACAGAGCTTTCATTTGGGGTTTCAATGCTAATTATTAATTCTGAATGATATGATTCTGCAAATCCAAAAATAACCAAAGCTTCCAATGATTAAACATAATATTTTTGTGATCGAGTTAAGTAGGTTCTAAACACCATGGTATGTTTTTGCTGACATCAAAAAATTGGAAGAGTCGTGATATCGAATATTAAATACTCTTTGTGAATGTTCGGCAAGACACTTTGTGTAAGCAACTGGCAGGTTATATGCTTGCATTATTTGTTTGGTCTATGAAAGGCATATGATGAATTGGTTGGGACAAGTGTATTGAGTTCAGTAGCTGGGCTATTCCCACAAGCATTTTGGCTTCATAAATATTATTGGGACCAATGAGTGATTCGGTAAATACATTTGCTCTCTTGGGAGATAACTAAACTGTGAATGATGCTCATTCCATCCGGGAGAATATAGCCCAATCCTGACATTTAGCTGAAATTGCAGTTAGAAAATCTAATTGGTACTCTGAGGATGCCAATATGGCAGTTTTTTTCTATCTCATCTGAATAACTCGCAAAAACTGGAAATTGAATGGGCCTCACACCAAACACCTAAACAGTATTTCTATACTTTATATGATGATATAACAATGATAATTTATTGCAATACTAAACATACCTGATGTGTAGCATTGAAAGAATTATTCAAGAATATCACATTACTTTCTTGTTTTTATGATCCTCATTATAAAGCTGTTGAATCTGCAACTGTCTTGGAAACTTAATGCTGAAATAAATACATGCATTGGCAGCACTGCAGCGTATTAGTGCATATCACATCTTCAATACATATATGAATTGTCATAATCTAATTTAGATACGCATATTATATAAATACTTCATCAAAAACTGGACTTGAATCATTCCTTTTACAATAAAATATTGCCACACAGTCTTTTAAAACAGATAAGGTTGCATTTATTGTATTACAAACTAAACAAAATTAATAATAAAAAATTTTCAAATGGGGACAGCCTTTATGTCCTCACAAAGAGACACCACCCAGACTAGTAGGGCAGGACCTCATCAATTTTTACTTCTTGATGACAAATTGTCCCACAAAACTAGCATGATGAGGAGGCTATATAAAAAGAGACCAAACCACAATTTTATTCTTTGTGCCATAAATCAGTTAGTCCCACATATCGGATAAACGTTTAAGGAATTCCCCTTTTCATTACATCATATGCGGTTTCAATGAACTCACACATCCAAGGTATTCAAATCAGCTATTTGTAAGTATATACACCTTTTTTTGTGTGAAGGAAAAACACATTATTTGCAGTCAGGAGCGAAGCGGCCTCAGCAGCTGATTAAAGCGGCCAGGCTTTAGGCCTAGATTTAGTCCTGAAATCACTTTGAGGAGTTGTAGACTGCAAGGTGTTGGTAGTGAATGATCTGAAAGGGGTCAGTGAATGCATAACAATAGAGTTGCTTGATCAGGCTGGACACAATATAAGCACTGTTATATATACATTGATCTGACCAATATACTTTGATGAGGATTCTTTTACACTAAACAGAAATGATGTGCGTACATCTTTGTCATATATCACAAGCAATCAGTTATATCCTTCAGATTTACTATATTCAATCTTCTTGTAATATCATTTTTGTCGGCGCCACTCATTATAGTAAAATAAATATGAAAGTCACTTGTAAGCTCAGTGAATTAAATTTTTTTGTCAATGCATTAATGCGGATCATCCACTGTATTGATAACAATTATGATACTCAAATCAACATTTTACAAAAAACAACTATTTTTGTTCTAAGACGGCGAAATACTGCCCCCTCTCATGTGTCTGTAACATAGCGCATGGTATATGCAATCTCCTTAGTTTATGAGGTTTGCTGGACTTCATTACTGATCACCATTTAGATGTCCTTTGGAGTGTCTTGCATATTTATAGAGGATTTATTGTTGTTTGTCCTAACTGAGGTTTCAATATCACAAAATTTGCTATGAATAGCCTTTAAGTTAGTGAGTACCGTGAAAGTGCCAGTTCAGCTACGGTCCGGAATATGATATTTAAATTACTGTTAGGTTGGCTTAAGGGTGTGGTCCTGTTGATGCAGAAGGGTAGATTGAATCAATATGACTTCTATTGAGTCACTCTCTTCAGAATAAAATAAATGCACCATGCAGAATAAACTGTCATCAAAGATATTCTATTCTTAATTGGGTGGCAATCTGGCAAACGAAGGTGAATGCTTTATCATTGGTTGTTATTATGGAAAACAGGAGCTGAAAGAACTTTAGTACATTTTCTGACAACTGAAAATACTGACTAGATAAAGCTACATTTTTTAATTGAGTAAGATCATTCTCAGTATTCAAACTTCTAAATATATCATTATGTTAGACCTTGCTTTCTACTTCTCCCCATTATTTACTCAGTAAAGTCACGAACAAATAAAATATCCATTTGCAAACACACTGGTACTTCAAGTAGCAACTCATCAGTCCTGTCAGTTGATGACACACAGCATTACAAGTCCAGTTTAAAAGGGCTGTTTGATTTTTCTTAAAGTTATTGACTTGAAACTTCATGGTGTCTTATCTGAGTTTCGGACTAAACAAGAACTGTTAAGAATATCATGATTCTTAAATCTGAATGTTAGTATGTATTATATAATATATACAGTTTAAAGCATTATAGTAACAACATTATTGTATATTCTACAGTCGAATGAGAATGGTTGAATTGGACATGTCAAAAATTCAAATAGGCTATATCATATAGCCAATGACTATAAACTCAAGCACCAGAAAGAGTGGACCAGTGAAGATTTTTATCTACAGTGGGGTGCGAAAGTTTGGGCACCCTTTGAGTGTGGTCACAATTTTTCAACTTTCAGACAAGCCATTTGCAGAATCTTTCAAACATGAATTGTGTGAGTGAAGGATGCCCATGCACTCAATTTTACCCAGAAAGAACAATGGAAAAATAATAATGTCAAAAATATGGGTCTTTTTGTCGGATTTTACATGTGTAAAAGTTTGGGCACCCCTACAAATTCCGATCTTGACGTTTCTATAAGTCTACATTAAAGCAATATAAAAGCTCTAAAAGGCTTTGGATGATAATTTAAGCATCCCAGGATTTCATTTTGTGTGAATTTTTAATTTTAATCCCTAATGGAATGACTCCAAGCTTGACAGATTTTAGGTATCCGAGGTACATCAGATTACTTAATAAAATTTCAATTATTTTAAGTCCAGGAGCTGAAATAATTGATTTATCAAGTTTATTTTTCATCACCTAAACATGACAGATTATTTTTTGATGAAATTCTGGAGCAGCTCAGACCTACATCCATCTAAAATACCTAAATTGCCACAAAGTTCAACATTTTGGGCATCTATGTCAGAGTACCTTGGCTTTTCTTGTAAAAATATTTTTGAAACCTGCTGTTTTTGAGTTGTATTGCTTAGAAATGACAATTTCAGAATTATTACAGCTGTCATCCATCATTTTTGGCCTGCCTATTTTTTTCCTTGGAGAGTCAAACTTGTTTATCACATCCTGGTGTATCAGAGTGATTCAACTTCAATGCATTTTTTTTCTCCCTTGTCTCAAACACCACAATGACTGACCCAGAATGCTTCCAAATAGCTAGATGGGTCCTTTGGCATGACTTAGACAGTCAGATTAAGCTATGTAATTGTGATACCTTGTATAGCTTGGCTTTTCACATCTGCAATTCTGCATGCTGACGGTGGAATGATGCACCTGTCGACCACGTTCAGTGTCACAACTGTGGGGGTCTCTGAGGTTGTTATATAATATTTGATTGTTACAAAATGGCAAAATCGACAAAATAGAAACAAAATTAACCCCAAATTGAATTTTTCTCAGCATAAATAGTCCCTGGCTGGCAACACAAAGTTGAACTGCGCATTAATATTTTTAATTTTACTGGATATTAACCTAAATAAATAAAGGAAGTCTTAAATATTTTTGGTTATTTTAGATAAAATGTTAATTTTAGGTAAAGGAGAGGCTAACCAGGTCTCCTAGCCCAGAAATTTTCAGAAATTTCAGCGTAACTGGACATGTGAAACTGATGCCATATTATATGTACCACAAAGATGCAATGGTTGGAGTCACTATGTTGAGGAGAACAATAAAAAAAATGCACAAGAAATGGAGTCCTGGGAGGCTTACATTATTATCCGATGCATTTTAGACCTTTTATATTGCTTTAATGTGGAGTTATAGCAAAATCAAGATCAGAATCTGTAGGGGTGCCCAAACTTTTGCACATGTAAAATCCGACAAAAAAACCCATATTTTTTTACATTTTCATTTTTCCATTGTTCTTTCTGGGTAAAATTGAGTGCATGGGCATCCTTCACTCACACAATTCATGTTGGAAAGATTCTGCAAATGGCTTGTCTGAAATTTGAAAAATTGTGACCCCACTCAAAGGGTGCCCAAACTTTCGCACCCCACTGTATTAATTTATTATGTTCATCTTGCAGGAAACCATCAGCAATGACTGCTTTTTGCTGTATCGCGGCACGAGACACTGCCATGAGGACTGGCCACTTTTTCAACCTGTAATAAATCAGCATGCCATTAGCTATTGGATATTGGTGTAGTCCCTTTAGGGCCTTTAGTCTCCTCTGAAAATGTTAGCTTCCCTGCTTTCTTACATCAGTCTCATTGATGCACTAATGCAAGGCACTAAGACTATAAATGGCCCAAATAAAGAATACGGTCAGTCTGAATCCAGGTTATTACGTTACATCAGAGCATTAAAGACAATGGATTCAGACATTTATATCAACATAGGTATGCGGCATTTTCATGCTTTACATCCATTATCCTAAAATCATAAATATCATGAATATCATAAATATTTCAAATAACTCATAAATCATTAAAGAATGCTAAAAGCAAGAGGACATTTCTTCTCTGGTATGGTCGCTTACAAGCTTCTCTTGTACAAGTTAAAGAAGGATTAACCAGCATCTATCATTCACCCAATAGACTCTGACTGTTATGACAGAGCTGAAGTTTAAGAATGGATTCTGTTTCTCTCCATTGGTCGACATCAGTGCAGTGCACTGATCAGCACTTAGGAGAATGCTGAACTGTCCATCAGTCTGCCCTGCCCTTCACCTTTCTTACTATGCTTTTATGCCTGCCTGCCTGTAGTCCAGTAATTTTAGCTCAAAAATTGCCCTAGGTTCAGAAAAATTGCTTTATTTAGTTTTTCAATGGATTTGGGTTGGCAAGTGTGTCAGTAATCCAGAAAAAAATTGTTTACCATTTTCTGCCCACTGCTAAGGCTAGAAAAATGGCTAAATCCAAAATGGCCGCGATTATGCATTTTCGGAGCCTAAAATTGCCCATATCTTGTGAAATAATAGAGATAGAGAAGTAATTTTTGTGTCTATACCTATGTTTTTGGCACCAAGGAATTCAGCAATGCCATCACAAATTGTCTAAGTCTAATATTAATAGGCAAAAATACAATATGGCCGCCATTATGCACCATTGAAACATAAAAAAGCCAATATCTAGCAATCTAGTTGTGATAGAGGTATCATCATTGTGTCTGTAATTATTTTTTTAACAAGGAATTAAATTACCACCTCACATATAGCTAAAAAAACAATTAATTTTGACTTACACAATAATAAAGGCGGTTTAAATCACCAAAAAAGACATATCAATTTTAAAATTTCGGCAGGCAAAGATGAAATGCAACCAGTTATTTGGTGGAGATATGCCACATCTCATCTTAATTTTCATTCTTTTAAAACTGAATGGCCGAATTGGTACTTATTATGAATTTCAGTTGTTGGAAAAGCTACCACAATGTCATCTTACTAGGGAACATTTGTCATATAATTAATAAAAATTCAGATAGTGCTTGCATTGAAAAGAAGGTGTGAAATATTCGTATAATAAAACTGAAATTGTAGGGTAGACATAAGTCTCTCTCTTAAATATCATATTTATGTTGAAATTAAATCTGTAATTTAGGCATTCTAATCCTACAAAGAATCTATTTAAATAGAAAATGAATATAACTAAACATTTACTGAATGTAGCCACTCACTGAAAAGGTTCAAGAGTGGTTGCTCACCACCAAATCATTTTTGCTGCATCTCAATTGTTGTTCATGTGACCATTTTCCTGGAAAATGCTCTTAATAGTTTTGTATAAAATCTAAACCCCTTTATTTCATTAAGTTCATTCCATGCCATGCTTAGACATTATGATAGGTTTATACTCTATGGTAGCTATACTGCTATAGCCATGGTACAACTCCTGCAGCATGTGACATTGGGGTGCGACTTCAGGATCAGATGAGCATACCTTAAAACAACTTTGTTGAAATCTAAAATTTGACAAATATGACAAGTGCCTTTTCATCTGCTATTCCAAGAGTGATCTGGCTGCTACTCACAGAAGATGTTCAGCTGCAGCTGGAGATTTTAAAGGAAAATTAGGGCTTTTTTTATGTGGTTGACATGGATTAGCCAAAAGCTTCAGCTGCAATTACTGGACTCTATGCATAGCTCAGGGAAATAAATCAAATTGGCTCCCACAATGTCATTCAAACTTCAAAGTATCAATTGCAAGGAGAGTGATGACAATCGGTATTAGCAAATGAATGGAGCAGGAACTACCCAGCATCAATCAAATAGAAGGCAATGCTAGTGGCAGAAGAGGGTGAATTATGATTTTAAAAAAGGTATCACTGTTAGGATAACACTCCTAAAAAGGATGGGTTATGATGACCAATGATTGGATGATATACAGTGTATGTCAAACCACTCCAAATGGCCAAAGCTAGAGCATAACTTTTGTTGAGAAGTAACCAATGTTTGGTTGTGACAACAATTTTATTGGTTGTGATATTAACACATCTTCCCTAAAATCAATGTAGGATTAGTTGCCTGTTTACCGATGTCGTTTTTAAAGGGTGGCCAGACTGGGTCTAGGAAGCATGTCAGGAACATGAATGAAGGATGCTGCAGTGGTGGAAAGCAAAAGTTTTAAAGGACACAATTGCCTGGGAAGGTTCCACAGGTTTTGAAATGGAGGCTTGGAGCTTCCAAATACCATAAGAGATGTGGAACCTGATGTGATCATTTTACTCTTTACTCAAAATATAGCAGGTGATAGAAGGTGATAGCAGTGGAGCTGACAGGTGGTGAGCTACTTCAAGGAATAAAAGAAAGTACCTGCAACTCAAGAAAGAAAAGGAATCTGCCAAGGAAGAAATATGGCAATATCAGGCATAAGAGCAAGAGTAGAAAGAGCTTCCACCTGGCAATGTCAGGTAACTGGTCTGACTGAGCCAGATCAGCTTGGGATGCCTTTGTAGGATAGCACTGAAACAGCCAAGTAAGATGATGGGGCTGGTTGTGGCAAGCATGTAATGTCCAATTTGTCCATACTGGTCACAGGAGAAACCAACTTCATTATGTGTCAATCATGAGGAATACACAAGCAGGTTGGACAAGATGGTAAGTTGAAGATCCTAGTGTTTATCAGACCTGATATGTTACCAAAGCTGTGAAGCCCTAAGGGATTAAGCTGAAGCAGAATGCCCACAAGAATAAGTTTGGTCTAGGTTGGCCTGCATGCAGAATGGGGGCATGGCTTAAAATTAAAATGATACTGCAGTGAAAACTGGAAATTCTTGTCCTTCCCCATCAATGGAAAATGGCATGATACATGCCAAAATTACACAGTTGTGGATTCTTGTGGGCACATGCTTGTTGGCAATAGCTCCATGGAGAACACCCACAAAAAACACTGTACACGCAGCATCATACTTCATTCAGTCATTGACATGAGAAATAACATTTATGTGAGATCAACATTTATTCCACATAAAAACGAGGGCCTTTGTTTTAATGAGTAAGAATAAGCAGTTGTACAGCTTTTGGCATTTTGGTAGTGATCTTTTAGACTTGCATATAACCATAATATACAATTAAAGCTCTTCTTCATGCAGCTGCCACAAATTTTTCAATTTCAAAACAATGTGAGCAGTGTCATTAAAGAGGACATTAAACAATTTAAAGAAGGTTACAGGGCCCCTAATACAGTTGACCAAATCACATTTTTCTCATGACCCTAAATGCGTTTTCTTGTCTATTTTACTCCTCAGATAGGAATGTCTTCTAACAAATGTGTGAAATGGGTTAATGTTGGAAACGACAGGGTCAATAGTTTTTGGAATCAATTAACTCCTTTAAAATTGCTTTATAGCTATCATATCGGGACATCTTGGGTTAAAAATATTATTGAGGAATCAGGTTCAAAGTATGTTTTGATGTCAATATTGAATTTTGGCTTTATTATATTCACTTATGCTTTGATTCATTAAAAAAAATGGAATAAAATATAGAGTTAAGGCAGATTTCATATGCAATTCACTGGCAGTATTTCATTTTTTTGCCCTTAGAAAATCATAAACTAATTTTTTTTGTGGAACTGAAGCTTGCTTTATCAATTTGTGAATAAACTTTTATTGTTTCCAATCCAGATGTGAGGTGATAATTGAATACTTGATATAAAAAACGTAATATAGATACAAGGATGGTACCTCTATCTTAGTTAGACCGCCAGATATTGGCTTTTCATGTTTCAAAGGTGCATAATGGCGGCCATATTGAATTTCACCAATTAATATCGGACTAAGACAAATTGTGATGGCATTGCTGAATTCCTTGGTGCCAAAAACATAGGTATAGACACAAAAATTACTTCTCTGTCTCAATTAGTTCACAAGATATGGGCAATTTTAGGCTCCGAAACGGCATAATGGCGGCCATTTTGGATTTAGCCATTTTCCTAGCCTTAGCAGTGGGCAGAAAATGATAAACAATTTTTTTCTGGATTACTGACACACTTACCAACCCAAATCCACTGAAAAACTAAATAAAGCAATTTTTCTGAACCTCTGACTTAATATGACTGGACTACTGCCTGCCTGCCTGCCTGCCTGCCTGCCTGCCTGCCTGCCTGCCTGCCTGCCTGCCTGCCTGCCTGCCTGCCTGCCTGCCTGCCTGCCTGCCTGCCTGCCTGCCTGCCTGCCTGCCAAAGAGATGGCTTCTCCTCCATCCTGTTCAGCAGATCTCTCATAGCAGCTTTATCTTGGCATGATATGCTCTCCTCCACTTGGTGTTAAGAAGACCCAATGATATCATGTTTGTCTTGCAAATTAATCATACAATCCAAAGCACTGTTCCACAAAGTATATGGACATTATTAACACCTTTACTATAAGCCTTAGTATAAGGCTTACTAACATGAATCACATATCAAAAAGTTATAATGTGATATTAATGACAAGAATTAATTAAGTCATGGCCATGGAAATTGGCACTGATAGAACTGAATATCCAGTCGTAAGGCCTGAATAATTGCATTTAGAATCATTGTGAAATGGCAGGATCAGGCCACTTTAAGTGAGACTGCTTCAAAAACCAAGGTCACAGCTAATGCAAATATAGTCAAAATCAAATTTTCCAAAAGTCCAATTTTTTGAGTTTACGAATTATGAAAGTGGCCCCCCTGGCCTCTGAATATTGTTGGTTTCGGATATAATTGTAGATCATATTCATTTGGTTTTATTCACATTTTAGTTTGTCACATCTTATTCGATAAAGTTATGTGATATGCTTGGACATTTAAGCCAATGTGACTTTTTTTTCCAATGTAATCTTGCAGGACATCTTTGTTGACTATTTGAAATGATTAAAATGGGGATATTGTGCCTTCTCGTTAGAGAGTCATTCAACTTTGAAATTCCCAAATTTGAAACAATTTTACAAAATTGTGTATGGTTCTATAAAAAAAACCGACATGATTTTCTTAAAACTTCCAAAATCTTTGGCCAAGCAGTTAATAAACAAGCTTTGAACGTTACAAAAAATTCTTTTGCTCTGTCTATATGTTCTGTCAATTTTAAAAAGTGTACATTTTTTTAGTGTGATCAATAGATATGAAATTCATATTCTAAATATTAATGACATACAGTATACTGACTTGGATGCCAGCATTGCCAGGGTATGGACAGGATGCCCCTCTGTACAGGAACATGAAAAAGATCAACACCTAATAAAATGTGGCCTTGACTCCATGATCTAGTTTTGTGATCTTTCCACCCATCTCCCCTTTAGTTAAACCAAGAGTAATTACTTTTCCCTTCCATGGTGTGCATGTTATAATATGGTATTTAGTCACAGGTCATCTTCATATATAATAATACATTATTTCTGTGACCTAGTTATCATTGCGAACTGCTCTTGTGCTAATGCATCAATTCCAGGATGTTTCATAGTTTAAAATAAAGGCCAAATGCCCAATTAAATACAGGACAGTCCAAAATAAAGTATGGCCACCCTAACAGGAAGGAAGAATCCATTGCCCCTTTCTAAATGCAATTACTCTGATTACTGTCTTATTAGAGTTCTTAGCTTGGGCTTAGGTTGTTGTGAGGAGTCAAAGGTAGTTAAAAGGAGATTTGGGGAGGAGAGGAGAAAGGAGTTGAAAATTGGTAAACAGAGGACTTCCGACAGATAATTTTCTGACTTTATTTTGAGTTTGTACAGTAGCTAATGCAAGCAATCTCCCTTGTGGCAACCATTTCATCCTGCCATTCCATAATGGTCTGCAGATGATTAGTTCAGTTTAGCAATTTTCGGAACTATACTTTTCCCCGAAGTTGCATAAGTGGGATGCCTCAAAACCTGATATATGGCATACCACATCAATGCTCTGTCAGAGTTCAACAAAATATGCACGCTAGCAGCACCTTGCGCACATACAATCATATGTTAAAGATATATGAATAGCCTTATAAATTTTCAGAAATCTTAAAAAAGCTTAGTCAAAATATTAATTTGGCATGAAGTGTTGTCAGCGATTATTCTTGGTATCAGTGCTTAAGCCGCTACCAGATATAAAATCCAAAACTCAATATATTTCTTTTGATCGCTGTTTATTTGTTAAAACATCAAGGCACTTCATTTTACATTACAATGCACGTAACATTGTATAACAATACTGTTATCACAAAATAAATTGCTATGTTCAAGTAGGCATGGTCTCTAGAATGACATGACTGTTAACACGACTATCTGGCAACGACTACCGATTGCTTTGGATATAGATATATATTAATATTTGTGTGCGTCCTTGTATACATACATCATATCACTACAAGGCTAAGTTTCTATGCAATTTCATATCATAATAACCATCTCCCAATTTGTAAATATACACCTCTAATTCTCTCTACTCAATTCCTAATAGTCATCCATACTAAAATGTAATACCATAAATATAATCAGATCCTAGTATATATTGCTATCACTAAGGTTATTCATTGTATACAAGTTGGCCTCTACAACCTATCCAGTACATGGTACTGATGAAACAGTTCTTTCCATAATGTATAGTGTACATTGAACTTATATCCAAACATGAAAAATTAAAATGTATCACATTTGGCAGCAGATTCATACATTTTAAACAGAACAGACAACAATGTCATGAAATAAACCAAATCAATTGACAAATCAAAAAGGTATAATCACAGCACTTATGACAGAAAATAAAAGCTGCATTAAAATGCAGGCCTATTTCACACAGCTGGCCACATCAAGTAGCTGAACAAAATCCTTTACACAATAATATTAAATATTTTTTACAATTTAAAAACAAATAGCAAAACTTTCCCTGATTCGCTGAAATTATATGCTATAAAATATCTCTTTCACAGCTTGCAAAAAATAAACCAGTGTTCATTTGTTTCATTTTGTATGCAAATTAGGTATGTGAACCAATATAATTCATGAGATCAAAATTACAAGATAAAGGTCGTGTAGATACTAACACATTAAACACAAGTTATACAAATGGCAGATCTTTCAGAAGCATGTAAAATTTTGTGCGTTTAGTGGAATAACTAATTCTGTGCCATATATATCATATTTACTCCAATAAAAGCCTCATTTTAGATTTTACAACTTATGTTACAAGGATGATTCATAGCCTTTCTTCACAAAGGCAGAAACATCAATTGATGAGTAAATATGTTATATTTTTGCAGAAACTAATCACTTTGTGTATTTTGCTATGTTAAAACTGAGCATTCATTATGACTAATTCATAAGTATTTAACCTCAACAAGCTGTACATAATACTGAAAACAATTGCCTAATTTCTTATATTTACTAAAATCTGATCACATCCTTTAATATAGATCTAGCTAAGTCAATATGATGTGTTATGATTGCCATTTGTCGCCTCACTTCTCGCCATCTACGTTTTCTTTCTGACGGTGACCGAATTTCGTGAATTCGATATAGACTGTCGACTAGCCCAGGAAAACAGGCACTGATGTAGTGGTCGTGCAGGCTGGGTGAAAATACTACATTTCTGGAATAGATCGAAGATGTTTGAATGAACTTCTGCTTCAATTGGTAAATACATTTATTATTTATTTTATGTCAGCAATAATAGAATGACAGTCAATCTTAAATGACTATGGATGATGCGGCAGATAAGGTTAAATTGATAGAGATAATGATGATATTAACACAAGCAAACTCAATCAGAAAACAAATTAAGATAACCATGTACTTACTTGTCTTGAGATTTATGAGGAAGACCATTGTCATCAATAAATGCTCTCTCCAGGGCCATAAGCTGGTCATTTATTCTCCTAATAGCAAGGGGACTGCAATGAGAGGGATTACAGGAGATTATCTCTAGGACAAAAGGCTCCAGGTTGCAAAAACAAGCTTAGTTCAATGTCAACATACGTGGATTACTCACTCATTTTTGTCGACCGATTTCACATTTTTCATGAATTCATGACTCGTCTCATCAAATCTGTGTACTGATTGTCTTAAGTATTCTGAATTAGAAAAAAAAACGCTTCAGTCAATTATTGGCAGGCAAAGTGAACCAACTCTGAAGTTCGAGAACAGTTACATATTTCACAATCATAGCACCTGATTGTGACTTTTGGAATTAACTATTTTTAAAAATAGATAACCTAACCATCAGATAGAGGACACAATTTTATGCCTAAAACCATGGAAATATGGAAATGCGAAAATTTAGTCGGTTCTCTTTGCCTCCCATGGATAAAATTATCCAAGCTAATTTATTTTCAAGCCAATAAGAGCTGCAGGTAACTGTCTCTTTGGATGTTTAGTTATCTGTTTGTCCGCTTTTTAAATGTATTATATAAATAATGCTAGCTTTTATGAAAACAAACCACTTCCAAAAAGATGTTACCTAAACTCCTCCCTGCTCCTCTAAGTTTCATCAGGGACCCGTAGATGTATTCCAGGTCCTTAACATAAATTCTCAGTTCTCTTGCGAGCTCCGATGGATTTAATGGTATGATTTTTTCATCTGCCAAACGATGCGCTAATTCGGCTGTGTATTGAGCTACTGCTCTGTGATACTGAAAATAACATAAAAATAAATTCAAGGCTAGTTTGATAAAATGTAGACATCGAAAATAACATGCGCATTGCACAAAGGCCATATTTAATATAGTGGGTAAAGTTTGAAGGAAATTGTTAAAAGATTTCGGCCAGAAATTTGGACACAAGATTCACCAGAAGGCTAGTGATAATAGGGCAGAAACTATTGTAGTAAAAAAATTGGCGTGATTTCTAAAATAAAAGATGTTATATCTAAATTTCTTCTAACTACTATTGATAGTTTATTTAGATACAATCGGATAAACAATGATTCAATGAAACGATATATTAGTGTACAATGTACAATTGTACATACTACGCATTAAGAATGAAGAAATCTTCATTACAAGATGAATGCTTGTCATATCTTGAATAGATAACATTTTAGCATAATTACCTTAAAATGCGGATCAATATGAGTCTCCATGAGGTATAATGTTTCATACGCTGAATGATATAAGGGGTAAGACGATATTCCAAGACCCTACAGGAAAAATTTGACACTTAGAGCTTTCTGCAAGATTCACATTTAGCTACAACATTAAATAAAATGCAAATTTATATTCATAGTTAGTCACACTAAGGTCAAAATACCTCATCAAAATGATATCTAAAATCAGCACTAGTTATTCCAAGACTGTTGACAAATGGCGCAAAGTCACTGCCGGAACCCAATGTGCTTATTCTGAAAACAGAAATGCGTGACATCTGAAACATTTTAAGTGTGAATCTTCCCTTTTTCAAAATGGCAGAGAAAAGAAAGAAAGCTCCATGAAAGTTCTTGTGGATGTATATTAATTCTTTATAACTAAAGCATTATTGTTTAGTATTTCTCTTAGGGAAATCTTTTGACACCTGGTTGGGATATTGAATCTCAAGCTTTCAATAAAACTTCTTAATTATCAAGTTCCTTATCATTTGCAGAAAATTTAAGGATTCATCACAGCAAATATCAATTGATATTTTGGGCCCACCATATGAGTGGGTATAATATTCAATTACAGTCAACCCTGTGTTAAGCAGCCGGTCAAGGGAATGGACAAAAGTGGCTGCTTAAGGCAGGTGGCTGCTTAATGGAGGTGTGATTTTTTAGCTGGCTGAAATCTGTCATTCACAGTGAAAACATGTTGTGAATGAATGGCTATATCTATAGCCATCAGGCCAATAAATGATAAATACTAACCTTTTAATTAATGTTTACACATGTGATCTGAACTAAATAAACTTTAAATGGGAATCTAGCAACTGAAACTGTACTATTTTAATCTGGTTACAAAGAAATTCATATTTTGCTGGTTGTTTCTATGCTGACCCTATCATGTTATGCAACTGGATGCTATTTTGCAGTTATGTAACAAGATAGGGGTTGCTTAGCTGGCTGCTTAATACAGGTAAGGGTGGCCATTTTGGGTTAAAAACACTGGCCTTTAACCACAGACAGCAGGTGGCTGCTTAATCCAGGTGTAAAACAATGCAAAATCAGTTTGGGGGAATTGGAAGTGGCTGCTTACAGCAGGTGGCTGCTTAATAGAGGTGGCTGCTCGAGCAGGTTTGACTGTACATTGATTTTGCCAACTAATGAGCTTTGATAGAGCTTGTAAGGAAGCCTTCAACTTTAAGCCCACATACCTGGGTCTTCCCACTAATTTGCCTTGAAGTGTAACTTCTGGAATAGCGGCCAGCCATGTGTCGTATAGTGATGTTCTCCCTGCTTTCACTTCTTTTTCATCTGGATTTTCAATCTGAGAATAAGCAATTAGATGGAAATTAAGCCAATTATAGAGACATGGAGACTGGAGAGCCCCATAAAGTTATGGAAGGGAGGTAAGCCTACTATAAATTGTTGCAGTTCGGGCATTCTAAGATGTCATGCGTGCATTATATAGAAGTGCAACGGAGAGCTTTAACGTTAGACCACAGTGTGTACCCACATATACCAGCAATTAATTCGGGTTTCAAAGGTATATGATTTTAGATATATATAATTCATAAAACAGTCGATCAAGAGGCCCTGTGATCCTCCACATAATACAAGCAAGATGACTTAGTAAACAAATCTGAGCACGGAGCATCTTTGTAACATAGGTCAGATAATATCTAATGCAAATGTTTATCGTAGCGTATATAGCCCAACACCACTGTCTCTCATTGTTATCAAGTGGTTGAGCACTTTCTTGGTAGAAATTGTAATATTTGTCTTCAAGCCAGACCAAGCAGTTATATTATACAAAGACATTGTAAAACCTGATTCAAAAAATTCATATTGCATAAAGTTACCTCTTTGGCTACATCATACATCAGATCAAAAAGCAGGGGCAATCCTCTTCCACGAAATGTGTAATTCCCTGAAATAATAGCAAAATGTTGTAAGGAGGATTTGATTCCAATTGCACTTTTACAAGATCGTCTCCTATCTTATTAATCGGAGAGATACTATAGAAACAGGATTCATTCCTAATATCTTAATGCCTTCAAGACCAGAGAGTATTAGTTTTAAAAAATCTTACAAATCCTCACCTTGAACTGCAATGTCTACATTCAAATAAGCCACCGCCCTGTCAGCAAGCAGAGTTGAATATTGCTGCAAGCAAATTACAAAAAAAAATTGTCTTGAGTAAGGAATATAATCCCTGATTATTGCATTACATCTTACTAATTTCATTTTCAAATAACAGAAAAATGTGGTATTTAGAGGTCTTCAGCTAGCTAATATAATACATTCATTTTCACAAGCGTTATCAGCAAAGTTATATCAAAACCTGACTTGATATATTGGCCCGTAGGCCTTGGATAAAACGGGACAACTACACAAATTCATTGCTTAAAGGAAAGAGATCTATGTTTTAAAGTGCTCTTTCTACAAAATATTTAGCAGGCACATCAAACTCTCAATCAAGGGTACAGTAAAAGGCTTCAGAAATAGTGAGATAATATAAATTTTACATTAAAAACTACGTTTGAACATAACATGCAGAGCAATAGCCAACTCTGTAACCAATGGGAAAGAATGGTCACTCAAATCAAAGAATATTTTGTTACACACCTCTACCCATTCTCTAGATCCAATGAGACCAAATTCCTCAGCTCCCCATCCACAGAAAATTATAGTTCTTCTTGGTCTCCAACCTGTAACAAAGAGAGAAGGTGAAAACTCAAAATTAACAACAAATAGTATGATGATTGTCATAATTATGTTGTTTAACTAATCTTATTCGCCATGTTCTTGGCTCCTGCATGTCCTTTTTGACCCATTATAATCTCTTTGTGAATGTCCTTGTCTTTTACAACTAAGACAGCAGCTAGTTGCCTGCAGATACAGCTGTTGCGGGCCCTATTCATTACTCTGGTATTTCCCTGCAGCTGGGGAGGTTGCAATGTAGCTCAAACTAACAGATATATAACTTTTATGATGTTGCCTTCATAGATAGCCTAATGCATGTATACAGAACATTACTTCAATGTAAAGGAAATAATATCTTGTTATATGTCAACATATTTGCATAATACAAATATGTTTGCATTCATGAATCTTAATAAGAACATTGTTGTCTGTTGACCATCAGAGGCAGATTGTTCTTGTACCATATTCTGCCATTAAAAACAAACAGGGACAGACTTTAATGCACTACTTATCTTGCGCTGATCAGGATTCAGAAGGTCCAGTATATATAACCCAAAATAAATTATGACTTCCCAGTGGCGTAGCTATAGGGGGGGCAGGGGAGGCAAGTTGCCCCCCCCCCCAGACAACTTTTTGGGGAAAAATGGGGAAATGGGGGGAAAAATAGGGAAATGAGGAAAAGTGGAAAAGGAAGGAAAAGGAGGGAAAAGAAGGAAAAAAAGGGAAAATGGGGAAACAAAAGGGAAATGAACCGGGAATCCACTGCAATTTGATGAATGAATTCCTTGAATCCCTGACATTACCTGTATTTTCCCAGATTTTTCCTTGCATCATTGAATGTTTACCCTGAACATATTAGCACTTCGCGAGTCCAAAAATCTTGACCTTGTCGAGATAATTTTTCTCATCTTTACACATGTAAAACCAAATTTCCCTGAGTTTTGACTTAATCTAAAAACAAAATTTAATTTCAAATTCTGTGATATTTCCCTGCAGAACATTTTTCACCATTTTCCCCATTTTCCCTTTCCTGGGACGCAATGTGAAGAGAAAGAAATGGACAAAAAGAGAGGGGAAATGAAATTTTAAAATATTTCTTAGAAATCCTGTTTCATGTTAGCAATAGGCCTATTTTAAGTTTGCCGTATGACTATACATAAAGAAATGTGAGCTGATTTTAGTGCACCAGTATTATAATCTTGAAAGTGTTCTCAGTGTTCCAACGGTTCCGTTTGTGTCATTTCAGAATCCAGTAAAGCTAATAGAAATGTACTACCGTGTTGACGATTGCTTTTTGGGGAAATTGAGGGTCATTTGCCCCCCCCCCAGAGAAAAACCCTAGCTACGCCACTGTGACTTCCCCAGCAGGAAGGAAGAGTCAGCCAGTACTTCACCTTTCACACCTTTTGTCTCCCCCCCAAATCCCTTCTTACATTTTCCTACTTAAAACTACCTTTTAAAATTACATTTAATTTGTATATAACTTACACCAGTTCAAACTCTATCACCGCCATGCATTGTGTTTGATTTCTTTGATATTGTGCTCCTTTGCTAATTGCCGTTTCATTGACAGCTGTTTTAATAGAGTTTTCAATCTGGGATAAGGTTGTGGGAGGTTTAATCCCCTTGTGAAATACATACACACTGTAAAATAAATTAAATGTTACAAACCTTGCTTAAGCAGTAGAGCCATGACCCTGGCTATCTCCATCAAGACGGCCGTTCCACTGGAGGGATCCACTGCACCGTATACCCAGGCATCTATGTGGTTGCCAAGGAGGACATACCGATCTGCAAATAGATGTCAGATAGATGAGCTTATGAACTTGTTTTCTTCAGAATATTGAAAAACATTATTTTATTACATCAAAAAGGGTGAATGAATCATAATTGTGACATAAATGATACCTGCGATGCTTTGAATTTAAAATTGACAATCATTTAGAATGCATTTAAAAGTTTACCTGGCTCAACTGCCCCTCTGATAAATCCAAATGCATTGTAGATGGTGGCATTTTGTCTGTTCACTTGGACATTCATCTTTATTTTCCTGAAAAAATTGAATTGATAATCATATTATGTGAAACAAGTTTGGAAGTTATAAGTGACAGAACAAAAAAAGATTCATTATAAAAAGGAAAAAATAATTTGTCTACATATTCTCCTGCAGCAGTGCTTTTCTGTACTGATCAAACAAAAATTATTAAGTTCCCGAGCAAGGAAAACGAATTGCTTTGCCATTGTCTCTTAGAAGAATATATCTGCCGGGTACATTCCTGACTCTGAATTGGCTTAAAACTGTTTTGGTCATGGACTTATTGTAATCTTGATAAGTATAGAAAAGAGACACCGGACATAACCTGGCACTGCCCTGACCAACACATTGTATGACTCTGCTATTACATTTATATTAAGTCAAGCATAATTGTTCACCGTGAAAAATTAACTCTTACTGCATCGTGAGCCAATCTTTTTTCAGACAGCAGTATAATATTGCTGTACAGATATGCTATATGCCATACAATTTTAAAATCATGAATTGTAATTTCTTAAACTAAGGTGTAAACAATATCACCAAGTTGAGAAAGATTGTTTTGACTCTATTTTGTATCTACCTACCAATTAGGGTTGATGAAGCCTGGTCCATATCGATAGGCTATGGAGAGAGAGCCCCTCCAGTCAGGACGCACTGCGGGCCCAGACATGGCTCTGCATCAGATCAAGATAAAACAATTGAATCAAATCAGTTTCTGTGTTTGACAGTAAGTCTAATGCCATCAACAGGAAACTGAACTGCAGTTTAACACATTTCTAAGAAAGGCATTAGCCAATGACTAACTTAACATTCTGTACTCACTCTAATAATGCTCTTGCATCCTGGTAGCTGATGGGGTAGACTGGAATTCTGGGTAATCCAACATTCTCTTCTGCTTCTCTGAATGCACTTTCTGCAAAATAAAAAAATGGCAGACATCTGAGGGAAGCTTTAAGGACAGACCCTTATGACTTTCTTGCACCTCTAGAGATGCTATAAGATACCATTTCCTGGTGAATTCCGACCAGTCATTACGAACGAACATGAGGTCACTAACCTTTAGCAGGGTAGCCTTGGGTAAGAGGATCACCCCCACTCCAGACAGTGCCCCTCTGCACCCCTTGAGGAGGCATCCACCATCCATCAGGATAGATGCCCACAGGGCCATTCACTGCATAGTCAGAAGGGTCGGTGTACAGGATGAGGCCGATGGCTCCATGCTCCTCTGCAAGGCGAGTCTGAAATGTAGCAAGGTAGACTTTTATCATCCAAAAAGGAACTGGTTGTTTATTTCAATGTTTACAACTTACTGAAAAATTTTACAACGTTACATGTAAGCTAGGTATTTATTTACTTTGATCACAAGAAGGCCTGATGCCATGAAGGACATTGAAGGTGCTTAAATGGGTTAAAGCCTCACTTGAATCCAAATTGGCAGTACTTGTAGACATTTTCAGTCATTCACGCAAAATCCCATAACTGCATGTCCTTCATATAATATTTGATAAATTTGGACATAAAGACAAAATAGTATCATAACTGGTGGGATCAAGTTCTACTTATTGAAAAACAAAATTGAGCATTGAATTTAAAGTAACTGGTCATCAATGGGAAAGCTTGGGTGACAGGGAAAGAGAAGAGAACACGGCCCACTCTGGAAAACAGTAAGGACCTCCATGCCGAGCATTGATAGTATAGGTGGTAATACACAGTGGCTGACTATGGAATTCATCTCAAGAAACATTTCGTTTGCTATTCTGGCTGGACTTGATTAACAATAAAGGGGATTGAATAAAAAGCCTTTTTGGGACCACAGGAAGGCTAACATTGGTGTAATTACACCCTACTAGAAGCCATTGTGTTGTCAGGAAATGATATTTTCTTCATATTATCTTCATGCTGCAGGATATCATGAGCAGCTTTGTAATGAGGACTGGTGATATCCAAGTCAGTCACTGTCTACCAGACTCCAATTAAGGCTGGCAGACTGTCTGCATGTCTGCTTGCAAAATTTTCTGGCATATAATATATATATCCAGCATGCCACAAGTTTTGATTTAGGCAGACTTTTAGCAACCAAGAACAACAATAGCATAAGCCATAGTCGTTAATATAGAATAACAAGAATTTCTGTGCCAAATATCAGCCATGTCTACAATTTCCTGAGATTGATTGAACCTTCTTAGATCAAGAAGATTTTGCAAATTGCTGAAAGATAAAGTTCTGATTGCTTGTCCTAGATTGCCATGGAAATAACTCATTCATATTGCTCTTTTTTACTATTTAGGCATTGTCTTTATACAAAGAAGTCACCATACAGAACAAATCTTGTAAAACCAATCGTATTCTGAAAGGTTTGTAAACTATTAGCAATCCAACGAAATTATGAAAATATCAAATTGTTTATGTAGAAGACTTGTGCAGAGATTTGTCTACAACTCGAGTATAAAACGTTAACATACCGTATGTTTATTTTCATGCAATACTTAAGGATCTCATTTAATAATCTGGCATCTGAACAATAAAACACCTTGACAACTCTACACACTCAAAATATTTTGAAGAAGGAAGCAAAATTGCAGTGGTGATGATAGAGAACCATCGAAAAGAGAGTAAAAAAGCATCACAACAACCATATTAACAATATTGATCAATGTTCGGCAGCCTTTGCCTTAGTCAGACAGGCTTACCACCTTCTAGAGTAGAGAACAGAAAAAAGATAGAGGCCCAGATAAAATGTCTTTTGTGTAATCTGGGAATTTGCAGCTGAATTCATAAAGGCAGAAAAAGGGCCCATGTGGGTTGGTTCATGAACCAAAGTCTCTAAGCAATTTGCTTTTGTTGTCAGCTGTGATTTTGTTTTAGTTTGCTGGATCAGCTTCAATGGAATCAGCCAATCTAAATCCCCGGATGCACTGGATTTCCTGGTGCACCCTCAATTTGTGCCTCGATTGTACTGCGGTTTAAATCAGCTGAACATTCTGTTCCTCTTGGTCTGCTCATAACATGCTAGCTGAAAACAACTTGTTAGAGAACTCTAACAACACTTATACCATTCGACCCCTCTGTCAGCCTATCACATTACAGTATTTCAGGGGAATAATTCCCATATTCTTTGTTGTCCGGTTATCCTCTCATGTTTGACTGTTTGACTGTTTGTCTCATGGTATAAGCCGGTTATTCACCATGGGATCAGGAATATGTGTTTATCACACCTCGGCCTAAAGGCCTCGGTTGATAAATCACATATTCCCTCTCCCGTGGTGAATAACCTTTACTAATTGACTTAACTAAATTTGGCAAAACTCTGGTTCTTTCATGCATGACTGGGCAATTGCATTTATAACTCCTTCAGCAGAAGTGAGAGACATCTCTCTGGTAGAGAACTGTCTGTGTCCTGGAAGCAATTGAACGCAGCTGGTCTCAGAATTTATTCTAACTGATCGAAATAGCCTTCTTGGCTTACAATTGCTATTCCTTCATGAATTTTTATAAACTGCGCATCCAACAAGGCAAATAAAGAAGTGGGGTTTATAAAACAAGAATCTATTATATGCAATGATATCACATTCATTCAATGTAATGTATGTGTTCGATGACAGAGAGGAAAGATAAGCTTTCATTCAATGAGGACCCGGTCTCAAATATTGTGATAAATACTATATTAATATGAATTAGACCACAACTTTCATATTATAATGATCATTCAAAATTATTGAGGTATAATTGCAACTGCCACAGTTAAGTTAGTTATATATATCACCTCATTTTGTGAGATAGCTATCTTTATCGCATGGGGATTGGGAAAGTTTGTGCAATTCAAAAACATAGGCTGCGCAGCAGCAAACCTTCAGCGAATAACACATTTGGAAGATTACAAGTACATCATAAAATTGGTGTGTTTACCAAATTCCGTATATTATAGGTATGCAACAGTGGTCGAGTAATGGCATTCTATTATCTGTTATTTGCCTGCTGCCCTGCGATCTACCTGTGTGCTTGCCAGGGTTTGTAAAAGCAGGGAAAGGCCTTATTATACTAATTTACTTATATTATGGTACGGTTTTATGCATGCTCCAATTTTTTTCCGATCATTCAAAAAGTGTTAAATACAAGTCAAAAAGCACTGCTACATTTTATAGGTGATACGTGTAGGAAATGGCATTGCTGTATATGCAATAGTGGGCACGTTTTGGCTCCTATAAGAAAATAAGTATTTTTAATATTTTTTCTCAATATTACAAAAAGTATAGAATATGTATCAGTCAGACCATGAAAAGGCACAACTAAACCACATAAGTCATATGTGTACCAAACTTTATCCATGTACATGCAATAGTGACCAAGTCTTGGGCCAGAAACAAAAAATATATTTTTTCTCTTTTTTTTCAATATTTCAAATAGCATTTAATATTTTCCACCAGACCTTTCAAAGGGCACAACTAGACCTTATAGGCCATGTGTGTACCAAACCTTATCCATTTACATGCAATAGTGACCGAGTCTCAGCCCAAAAAAGTAAAAAAATACATATTTTCCTATTTTCCAAATATTTGCAAAAAGTATAGCATATCCATCAATGAGACCATCAAAAGGCACAACTAGACCATATAGGCCACATCTGTACCAAATTTCATAAGTGCACATGCAATAGTGACTGAGACTTGGCCCGGAAACGAACAAAAATAATTTATATATTTTCTCAATTATTTCAAAAGGTATTGAATATCTATCAATTAGACCATCAAAAGGCACAACTAGACCATACAGGCTAGATGTGTACCAAATTTCATCCATGTACACTCAATAAAGGCCGAGAGCTGGCCCGGAAACGATCTATCCGCCCGCCGCCCGACCGCCCGCCCGCCCGCCCGGCGGACGGACAACATTTTTACCCAAGTGATTACAATACCTTCTTCGAACTTCGTTCGCTGAAGGTAAAAAGGAGAATTTCCTAGTTACCTTATCTGGGCGTGCTAACTTGCCATATCGGGCTATGACAATCCTGCCACTGACACTAATACTGAAGTTTTTTTTCAAGTGAAGGTAATCCTCAGGTCTCCCATAGTTCACGTAGACCAGATCTCCCTGGAACACAACACTTTGTGATTAGACAGAAAGAAACAGGAAAACGGTAGATTATATGTAGAGAAGTATAAATCATATTCAGATTTAGAATCAAGATATGCCATGTCATCAAAATAATAGTATACTTCTGGTCTCATGAAACAAGGTTGGCAGATAATACATTGTAGAGAAGAGATTCAGAAAGCTGAACAGCAATTTTAAAAATACCGTGCAGAGCACATTAACCCTCGGCTCTATATTCATTTGAGTATTGGGTGACGCAAGTGACGAGCAGGTTAAGAAAACAAAAAATACTGTGCAAGCACATAAACCGCGATAGTTGTTATAGGCACTATTATATGGCCTACTGGGAGGGATGGATTACCAGTCAACCAGGCGACAGACAACTTCAGTATCATGGCATGGCTGGGAGTGCAATACACATAAAGTAAAGACATCTCCAAAAGTCCCAGAATGCACTTTAATTTGGGCAATTGACCCTGAAACCATTATAAAATGTGCTGGCAGTATATCAAAGGAGGCTGAATACTTCCCATTTAAACTGTTTAAACTGTTTTTGCAAACAATAATAATGCACTGCTCTTTTTTATTGTCTGCGATAATTCTTTTTCTTGACTTGTTTTAAACAATGGGGCCTTCAACAAAACACACTGCACCATGCTCCTCTTATCTCAGTGTTGACAGGTCATGCATTAACAGACAGGTCATGCATTAACAGGATTTGCTCATAAAAAGTGACAAACCAATTTCTTGTTTAGATAAAAACTGATAAAAAGTAACAGGAACATATGTTTTTTCTTAGGGTCCGACATCCCACACTCCATTTGTGTTTTACAGCTATCATGACACATGACAGATAAGCACGGTGCACTGTCAAGGATTTGCTGTAAAAACTTACTTGTTCTTGTTTACTGTGACAGTTCATATTGCCTAAGGTGGAGATCCACATGTCTGTAGTCTTTCTGAGCTGACAGCTTATACAGTCTGTCTTGAGATTACATATACTGGATACATGTTGACTGATAGGCCTGTAGGAGCATGTTTAAGCTATTTAGTACTTGCAGATCACTCAGCTGGTCATTTTGTTAATAGCTGGATATTGGGCCCTCCTACAATAAATTCTAAAAAAGAGATGCATGATGCAAGTCAGTCAGTGCAAGGAGCTCAGAGTAAGAGCAACACACAGGATGTCTGGTGAAATGGATTATTTAACAGATTCTTCATATTCTGACAGGTGTGAAGATTTTATTGACACTGACATCACTATTGTGAAGCATGTAGAAGAAATAATGCAAGATATTTAGAAGTCAAAGATGGTTTTGAGAAAATAATTCCAGTCATTTTTGACAGTGTACATTAGATTCTTGGTAGCGATAACATGGCAAATTTCTGACAGTCAGAAATAAACATTTGTGAGCAGAATACAGCTCTGTAACTAAGGCTTTCTTGAGTTTAGGCATTATGATGGTCATGGACGAAGTTAACAAGTGGAAAGTGGCAGGTAACTGGAGTAATCGAATGGCAAAGGTGGAGTCTTCAGCCACCCGTCTTAGCTTGGCCTTAAAACCATAGGCTTGGTCTGATGGCGATCGCAAGACTCGAGGACCTCCTTCGGAGGCCTCGGTAAAAAGGGAAAAGGGAGGAAAAGAACAAGAACACATTTAAAGGGAAGATAACTGGTCTAAAGGTAGTTCTCAGGTTCTAATACAAGATAAGAATGGTTAATTTAAGAAATTTTGAGCATGCATATAATCATTAAGCATTTCATTTTCTGTTCAACAATAACAAATGCTATATCAAGTATATACCTGAGGTGAGCCTCTGGCCGAGTAAGCATTGTATGGAGGGACAACATTGGAGTGGTTGTGGAATGACATGAGCACCGGTTCTTGGTGTTGAGAAGTGTATAAAGACTCCCCATACATATCCAGCAGTGTAACATAAGAGGCTGCATGGGGGTCAGGATAGGACAGTAAAACCTCATAGGGGTCAAGTTTCGTTTGGTCCAGACCGATGCTTTCCCAAAATTCCTGTAGACGGCGTGCCTGTCTGAAATCTGCCTTGGTTCCTGCCAGGTGGGGCTCCTTAGCCAGTTCTCTGGAGAAAAAATTGAAAATAAATTTTAGATAATAATGTTTACAGGAAACTAGGTGGTACCCTGTACGTAATTAATGGCATTCCATTATGTGCAGATCTTTGCTGAACATTGACAATATGTAAACCTTCATTTTAAAGAATCACATCACCAGCAATGCATAGGTGCCTTATTCTGTTTGCTCTATTATCTTGTTACTGTAGAGGAAAGTATTAGTTAGATACCGATTTGGAGGGTTCTAACATGCATTTTTGTCAGTTAGATCCCGATCATACCTTTGAACTTTAAATTTTTGCAAAATAAACAATAATCTGATTGTTTGTTTGCTATTATTAATAGTGTTAATCCTTAGCTGGGCGCTAACATGCAAAACTGTCAGTTAGATACCAGCTTTTCCAATGGTATTAGTATCTTGGTGATGTCTAACTGAGATTAATGCTGAAACTATTCGATGCTGTTCCATTTTTACAGATAATTGCCATGCCCATGCCTGTAATGAAGAAGTCATTTCTCTGTATGGCTATTGAAGGGAGTCAACTTCAGGGAAGGTCATGTTTTGGCATCCATCATCCACTGCCCAAGATGGATGAGATGAAAGAGACTGGAAGTCCTCACCACCTAGGTGTGAACACCTGCATGCTATTGCCAGTATTGGGCCTTCAAAAACCACCGAATATGTAAGAAGCTGTATTGTGCCTTAGAATGCCTGAATATACTGCATAATGAATTTACTGAAGAACTACTGATACCAGGAACACATCATATTGGTTTTCCTGCAAAGGAAAATTTATGTTTGGGAAATCTTCCTTTGTAAAGGAAACTTTATGTTGTGGCATAGAGACTGCAGCAGTGACGGGGAAGAGGCTCATCACTTCCACTTTCTTTGTGGTATATTGCTCAAGCAAAAAGGGTATAGTTGGATAAGGCTGTGAGCACTTGGTGATAATGTTGACACAGTCCTCATGTGAATGTTGATTCCAGTACCCCAAGCTCATTTAGACCATTAATCTACAAAGACACACTATAGCCTATATAAAGAGGATGAAGGCTTTACTTATATGGCGTTTTTTCTCATTGTTGGTCATAGCAGAGATGGTACCAAAGAAACTGTCTGGACATTCTGTATATATGCAGAGGACTTTCTGTTCCAGTACTAGTGTCACAAATTACTTATCTCTATGCAGGGAGCATGCCAGACATTCACATAACACATATTTCAACCCAAGCCATTTTGATCCTTGAGAGTAAAACTGAAGAATGATAAAAAAGCAGACCGAAGAGTGTTTTTTATTGCTTGGTTTATTGCCTTCATCTTTCATGCAACTATCTGGGATGATTGCGGCAGGCCAATTCTGTCATACCAATAGTGCTAGCCACCTAACGCTTTCCCTATACTCCTATAAATCAGCTGGTCAAGGCATATGACTTTTGTGTGACCCATAAAAGTTGTCAAAAACACTTCTACTTCTATGCACCAGCATCAATCAGTACTCTCATTGTGTTAAGCCATCACATCATCATCATAGTTTTGTTGTGCCAGAGTGCTTTGCAAGGAAATATTTATCCTGACATTATAAAACTTTCTTTAGCTTTTAAAACAAATGAGTTATTATCCCTATACGTAAAATTGTAGAGCCAATAACCATCGACAACCATTATGAAGATATTGCTTGTTTGGTTGTTTGCTTCCAGCAGAGTGACTCCCATTAACACCAAGTGGTCCATTTAATGATCCTTTGTTACCATTCAGAAAAGTGTAGCCAAAAGAGAATTGACTTGTAGCCTAGTGGCTAAATCATACTAATGTCCCATGTGGACTTTTGCTTTAGACTTGCATTATATTTGATTATTTTCTCCGGAATGCAAAATTATGATGATGGATAAAACAATCATTCAGGAATACCTCAATGGAAGTTGGAACACAGGAACGAATAACTTCAAAACAGACAACTTTATTGATCTGTAAATTTGTGCAAATACCTTGAAGCAAAACTGACAACATCAATGAAATTTGAACATTGTTCACAGCGTATCCGACTATGCGTAGATTATCGGACATAGACTGAGGCATTGATTCATTGATGCCCGATGCGAAATATACAAATTTATCAAGCATGTTTTGAAAATTGACGCTATGAATTGATCTGATGAAAAAACTTATCAGATGCCTACAAATTTGCCTGTATGCATGGTTCATAAGCTTATAATTCAAACTTTAAGAACCCTTTAACAGAAACCTTCTGCACCATAGTTGGGTAATATTCATATATCAATTAAGCCTTAACCCGTTTACTGTTGCCAAAACTTAGCTAAAGGATACACAAAAGCAGGCATGCTGACAGTGCAGTGAACAATGACGATATAATGGGTTTTCTATTAAGCTTTGAGCTTTTCGGCCAGCATTGATGGTGAGCAGTTGGTGTTAATCATAGTGCCGACACAGAACATAAAAATATACAAGTACAGAGCAGTGAGCTGACAAGCCAAATGAGTTGGCTGAAGCAAGGGCATTTGAAGTGACCTATAGATTCAGGGACCACCGAGTGGCGTACTTTTTCTGCTGGAATTAATCAAAGGGCTGACCGATGGTCAAGGCCAAGCTTTTCATTGCAGTCTTTTAAAACCTTACATCCATACAAAATACTCACTACTACTGCAGAATACATAAATCCAATTAATGGATTCAATTTCATTTGCTTCTATCACTTCAATATGCCGACAACTCAAACTTTCAAAGTGCAAATTCTATATTCATCAATGATTTTAGATTGCTTTAAGAACAACAAAGTTTTGATTTAGAGTATGAATGTTTTATACTAATTCAAATGATTCTGCAAATTCAAAAATATCCTGCGCTTCTTACAATTACACAGTAATTTGGTGATCAAATGAATTTGGTTCTGATCACCATTGGTATGTTTGGCTGACATAAAAAAAATTACTGTCTTAATTATGGGCCTAAATGTTTGGAAAAGCTGTGATTGCCAATATTAATACTTTTTATGAACCTTTGGCAATGCGCTTTTATTAGCAACTGGAAGGCGATATGCTTGCATTGGTTGTTCGGCCAATGACAGGCATGGTATGATGAATGTATTGGGAAAAGTAAGAGTTAATTGGCAGAGCTATCCCCATGAGCATTTTGGCTTCATGAATATTATATATATATCATTTATTTCGTCTCAACAAAAGACATACAAATACCGCACGAATCAGCGTAAAAATTAACAAAAGGTAATATAAAAGAGAATGGAGTATTATTGGGACCTATGAGTGTTTTGGTTAATGCAGTTACAATGTGCTGAAATTGCAGTTATTGAACCTGCTTTTTTCTCAAAGATAAGGAAACCTACTGTGAGGTTGCCAATAAGGTCATACATGAAAAATATCATCCATGTATGTTCCTCTCATCATCACAGGTTAAGACTTGTTCCAGGGTCAGTGCAAAAATATCAGTTGTGAATTAACAAAGAATTAGATGTAGCATACAAACAGATTTGAGCGCACAGGTAATTATTTCAGTAGAATCTGCAATATAAGGTTATTGGTATTCAACGGACCAATATCGATTGATGTGCTGTCTTTTGCACTAAACATAAATGATGCGGATATATCTTTGTCAAATTTCCCAAGCAAGCTGTTGATTCAGGTGTAAAATTTCTTGTTAAAATGATATGTCCTTTCATATAAAGTGGATAGATCTTCTATATAACCCATGAAACCCTATGATTTCTATAAAGTGATATATCCTTTAATGAAAAATTGATTGATCTGCTGTACCCTCAATGAAATCCTAAGATTGTTATTAAAATTATATAGTCACTTTCGTCTGCACCACTTATAACAGTAAAACATTGTATGAAAGTGACTTGTAAACTCAGTTTGCTGGATGTCAATCTAGATAAATTTACCTGAATTTTGAACTGTCATTTCATAAACATCGATTATCCACTGTATACATATACCACTAAAACATTACTGATGTTCCATTGCAGCAAAATAGGGCCTTCTCTCATGAGACAGCAATATAGAGGGTTGGTATATTGATTATTTGATGATGGTGGCCCAATCATCCTGAGGATGGTAGTTACATGTAATCTTGTTACTTTATGTGGTTTGCTACACATAATTACTGGTCACATTCAGATGTCATTTGGAGTGTCTTGCAGAAAATATTTTGATAAATTGGTCATAATTAAGGTTTCAGTGTTAAAAAATTAGCATATACTCCATGTGAATAGCCTTAGGGAGTTCCATATGTAATTAATGGAATAAAAAACTTAAACCAAACGGCCCTGGATAATTGATTCTTGATCCAAAGTTCTATTTAGTCTGACTTGAAGTAACACAGTTGAGCAAATAATGGTCATTTCCTTTGTACTTGAAACATATCGGTAATGTGCCAGCTAGGGTGCATCGTCTGCCCCTATTTCTTCAAAACATCATGCACTTTTGCCTGATTGTTCCCCTATGGCATAAAAGAAGCCCTGTAAAATTTTAGGAAAAAATTCTAATGCCAAAGGGTTGCACAACAGCGTTGAAATTTCAGTATTGGGTCATATTTTAGCGATTCGCGGTTATAAATAATATTGTCAATTTTAATTTAAATGATTTTTGAATGGCACAGTTAGATTCCTTAGAAAAAGAGCTTTAATTTGAATACCAACATCAATGGTTCCATTAAGGAGAAGTCACAATTGTGCGGAGATATTTTCTTTTTTATCAGGAAAAATGTGATAAATCAAAAAAAGGATGTTAATATGACTTTGGAAACTCACAGAAGTCTGCAAAGTGAGGATGTGGTCCACTGCATCATCTGATAAAACTATGATTCAAATATGATGTTGTCAGAAGAAAAATATAGGCAGAACGGTGTATCAATGAACTGTTGCATTTTTCATATGTACATGTAATTTATGCAAATATGCACATTTGAATTTGGAGAATAACTACTTGGAAAACATATTAAATAAAATGAATGCATCAAAATTAACTGTCATCAAAGATATTATATTCTTATAGCTGACTAGAGATACCATATTCCATATTTAAACTTCTGATACATCACAATATCAGTCCTTGATTTCAACTACTCCACATTATTGACACAGTAAAGTCACGAGAAAAGAAAACCTCCATTTGCCAACACACTGGCACATCAAGCAGCAACTCATCAGTCTGGCCACTTAATGGCAAACAACATTAAAAGTCAAGTTAAAAAAGGCTGTTCCATTTATATGTTGGCACAGTCTCATAGTTATTGACTTAAAACTGCATGGAATCATATCGGAACCTGAGCTTGAAACTAAACTAGAACTGTTAAGAAAATCATTGATGATTCGAAAATGATATATGGGTACCAGTTTAAGCATAAAATATAAAAACATATAGTACATTCTACATGAATTTGCCAGAATCTATATATATATAAGTAAAGTTTATGTTTGAAATTGTCCTCTAAACATGTACAGATAAATGATAACATTGCGCCTAACCCAGTAGGCTATACTATGTAGCCAATGACTATAACACCCAAACACCAGAGAGAGTGGACCAGTGAGGGTTTTGATCACTTAATTTATTACATTTAGCTAGCAAGAAACCATCAGGAAAGACTGCTTTTTGCTATATTGCTGTGAGTCCCCACTATGAGGATTGGCCACTTTTTCAACCTGCAATAAATCTGCAGGCTCTTAGCCATCAGACTTTGGTGTATTCCCTTTAGTGTCCTTTGCAATTTTTTGCTTCGCTGCCTTCTTGCATCAGTCTCATTGATGCATTGATGCCAGGCACTGAGACCATATACAGCCCAAATAGAGAGTACGGACAGTCCGAGTCCACCTTACTATGTCACAACAGACCACTAAATAAGATGGATTCAGACATTTATGCAGACATAGGTGCCCAGCGCTGCCATGCTTTACATTCAGTATCCTAAAATCATGAATTTCAGAAATATATGAAACAAGACTCATAAAGCATTAACAAAGAGCAAGAGAACAATTCTTTTTTTGGTATCCTTTATCTAAATTTATCTCTGTTGATGTAAATTGGCCAAACAAAGAACCATGTCTTCCATATGCACACAGATAGCTAGATTATTTATAAAACAATGGACACTTTGTTTAGACATAATTATTGTTGAAAGAGTTTTTTTAATAAATTCTCAACTCATAAACTGTGGCCGAATCTTATAGAATGCACAACATTAAGAGATGTCCTAAAGACCACAATAATGCAGATTTCTTGGTCCTCAAAAGACTGGTTTAGCCTTTTAAGTGCCGTAATCCCTGCAACGGGCTGAGAATAAGTCGTGAAGATTCAGTGAATAGCCATAGTGGTCATTGGGTCCATGATAACAGGGATTAAAGCACCTGTAAGCTGCAACTGTTTCCCAGCTTTTCATGCATAATTTGCAGAAGGATTGACGAGCATCTATTGTTCACCAACAGACTGCGATGAGAGATACCTTCGGATTCACCCAGCAGATGCAGGAGAATGGATTCAGTTTCTCTCCATTGGTCTGCATCACTGCAGTGCATCAGCTCTTAGATGTATGCTGAACTATCCATCAGTCTGCCCTGCCCTTCACTGTCCATGCTAGACCTTTATGCTTGCCTGCCAGAGAGATAGCTTCTCATCCATCCTGGTCAGCAGACCTCTCACAGCAGCTTTTCTTGGCACGTCAGTGACATCATGCTCTCCTTCATATTGTGTGCATGACGCCCCGATAAAATCATGTCTGTCTTCAAAGATGTGACAGCAAATTCATCTTAAAATCAATGGCATTGTAAAACCACATTTACTCTATGTATTGCGCAACATGAAATGAATAGCATGTAAGAAGTTACATCAGTCATGTTTTTGTTTATACACACCAGTTACCAAATAGCCTGAACTGTGGATTAATGGTCCATGACAGAACTTGCTTTTGATTAACTATCTTGTTATGTAACAGAAATTGCAAAACATTGAAAAATAACTCTATTTTCAACTAACTTCGTGGCTTGAACCTGGATACACTAATTTAAAATTTCAAAATAATTATTGTATAATTTGGATGTATGTAGTGCATATAATTATGTGCTTTTCATCTGACTGTGCCTGCATTTCATGTTTATTCAGTATCTTATGTTGTTTTGGATTGATTTTATGTTGTACCTGGCCTGACATACTATCATTTTCGAAATTTTGAATGTCTAATAAAAGTTATCTTTTAATATATCAGATACCACGGACTGGCAAAAGAAAAAGAAGTGATAGAATGCTCTGTCGATTGTTGTTATTATGGAAAACTAGAGCAGAAATGTGTTTCATATTTTGCCAAATAAAAACCCATCTGGGGTTAACAAGGCGTGAAATCAAACTTTAAAAGCAGTAACAAAGCAGAAAATGGAGATGTCAAGCAACTGCACCTTTATCGTAACATATCTGGCAGTCAATTGTTCCAGCCAGTTCATAATATAAAATACAGATAAAAGTAATTCATGAAACAGACTTGGTAAGATCCAAGAAATATATGGAAGCCCATGGCAATAGATTGGAGATAAATACCACATCAAATATTAAAGCTTCTAATACATCGCAATTTCAGACAGTCCTTGCTTCCTACTTCTCCACATTATTTACACTGTAGAGTCACAAGCAAAGAAAACCTCCATTTGCAAACACACGGGCACATCAAACCGCATCTCATCAGTTCGACTACTGGATGGCAAACAACATTAAAAGTCAAGTTAGAAAGGGCTGTTGAGTCTCTATGTTGACACAGACTCAAAGTGATTTGACTTCAAACTTCATGGAATCTTATCTGAATCTTGAGTTTCAAACTGAAAAAGAGCTGTTGAAGAAAAAAATCATGAATGATTGTAAAATATAAATATTATAATTATGTGTACGGCTGGAAAAATGAAAGACTCAACATAATTTACAAAGTACATTCCATGAATTTGGCCGGATTCAATCAGAAAGGTTTGTGTTTGATGACTGGCATATTGTTTTGAAAACGTCTACTGGTTAACGGTACATACCAGAAATTCACATTGCACTTAACCCTACACTGTAAAATTTGAAAACTGTGTTGAAGCAATAATTTGAGCTGTCTGAGAATGTTAATAATTTTCAAGCTATGATAGCTCAATCCTATAAGTTGTCAAGGTATGATAGCTCAATGCTGTAAGTTGCCCAAACGAATCATAACACTAAGCTGTGAAAACATGAAAGCTTCAGTTGTTGCAGATAGCTTGACATCTCAGCCATGCTACATATAGCGCCATCTATAACAAGCACTTCTCATAACACTGCATTTAGTTTTAAATAATTATTTACTTAAAAGAAAAAAGAACATTTATATTACACTATCCCAAAGAAAACTTGAGTAGCACACCATTTTAGGTGGTCACTTTTTTATTTTTATCTCTCTTAAATTAATTTGTGAGTAATTAGATGCATGCTTTCACACACGCCAACCAACATTTCCAAGTCAGAGTGTGTTCAAATATAGGCTTCTAGCACCATATATACCAACTCAGATGAGCCACAGGCCATTGGCATTTATTCACAAGAAATTAATTTTTAAATCTCCTTGTGATGCAATGGTCTATGTTTATTGCATCTTGGGCCTGTCCATGATGTGCTAAAACGAAGCACACTGGATCAGGTGTATCCCCTTGAGAGATCTAACAATATTTTGGGATTAAAGCCCACATTCATAAATAACTTTATAAGACAGGTCACACAAATATAAATCAAAGGTCACACAAATATAAATCAAAAGCAACTAAAAATAAGTCAACACAGCTCAAAATTTTGAGTTGTGTCAGCTTGGATCAATAAGTCAACAAAACTCAATATTTTGAGCTGTAAGTCAACACAGCTCATTGTTTTGAGTTTTCTCAGCTTGAATACCTTAGTCAACATAGCTTAGTATTTTGAGCTATCTCAGCTCGGTATTTTGAGTTATCTCAGCTTAAAAAATTAATCTATGTTAGCTCAATCAACTTGTGCAACCATCTCACTCAATCAATTGAGCTGAAACAGTGCCTCCAATTTTACAGTGTATGTCCTATGGGCTATACTATGTAGCCGATGATTCTAAAATTCAAGCACCAGAGAGAGTGGACCAGTATCATGGTGCCTTCTTGGCAATCCAACATTTCCCTGACAGCCTGTGCTGTTGATCGAGCTTCCAATGATTTGCATTTATGATTGCAATTCAAATTAACATGTCTGCTTATTTGAGTCAATGAATCTTAATTGATACATTGTATGTTTGATAAATGTATACAATCTTTCTCAATGTGCTGTACATTACAGTTAAACAGAGACATAGAGCAATTCATGGACCATTTGAACACATGTGATACAACTCTCTTCCCATGATTTAATGCCGACACAGCAAATCTGACACAACGTGCACGAAAATGTGCATTTCACACATTTGCTCTTCATGACAATGTAAAATGTTAAAGGGACTTAGTTTTGTATGGCAATCTTAACAATTTCCTCCAACACTTTCTCCATGCCACATGCATTTTTGAAAATTTCTGAGCTTTTACAAATAAAAGCCATAAAACAAAGAACAAAAATGCCTGAAAAGACTCGAAAAGATTCTTGTTGAGTGACTCTAAACCTACGAAAGAATACATTAAACTGTCTGTAAAAGTTAACCATTACTCCTTCAACATCGTCCTTATTTAGATTTGAGTGTAGGGCATGCCCAAAGTGAGGGACTCAATCTTGGGATCTTAACCACGATACCAAATTCCAGGCTTCTCATTGCACTCTTCTGGCAAGAAACCATTAGGAATGACTGTTTTTCGCTATACTGCAACAAGAAATGAGTCCCCACTATGAAGACTGGCCACTTTTTCAACCCACAATAAATCAGCAGGCCCTGAGCTATTGGACTTTGGTGTAGTCCCTTTAGTGTCTTCTGCAATTTTTTGCTTCGCTGCCTTCTTACATCAGTCTCATTGATGCATTAAGGCCAGGCACTAAGACTATATATGGCCAATATAGAGAATATAGGTAGTACAGCTTATAAAGTGACAACAGAGTGAACAGACCACTTGGTGCCTGGCATTTCCATGCTTTGCATTGATTATCCTAAAATCATGAATTTCATAGTTAAATGATACTAAAACAAAGAGAACAATTTTTCTTTGACATCCTTAAAATTGCATCTGTCGCAGTGAATCGGCGAAACATGGAATTATGTTTCTTAATAAAGGCCAAGACAATTAGATTATTTCAAATTATTTGTTTTTCATAGATCTATAGTTTTTTCTTTTTCCAATACTCAACTAATAATCTGTGTGAATCTCATAGAATGCACAACACTGCTGTGACAGCAGCATCTGGAGACCTCCTAAAGACCACAATAACGCTTATTTCTTGGCAGTCCCACGACTGTTTTAGCCTTTGCAATGCTGCTATCCTTCACCAGGGTGAGAACGAGGTGTGGTTTGTGAGTGGTCGGAGGATGGCCATTGGGTTCATTGAGTCCATGAAACCAGGGGTTTGTCAGAAGAAGTGAAGTTGCGCATGCGTGGGGCCAGTGTGTCGTGCGTAAAACGAGGACGGATCCATATGACGGACTGGTGGGCTCCCTCTTTGTGTTCAGCAAATTTCGTTCCACTTCGTGGAAACGATCGCTTTGTTGAACCTCGACCTTTAAAAGGTGACTGTTGTCCAACTTCCCTGTATATCATTCACCAGGAAATTGCTATAAAAGACAGCTACCAAGAGCTGATGTATGAAAATTGTATCCTCTTCTATCCATTGGTCTGCATCACTGCAGTGCATCAGCTATTAGTTATTTGCTGAACTGTCCATCAGTCTGCCCTACCCTTCACCTTCCGTACTAGACCTTTACGCTTGCCTGCCAGAGAGATGGCTTCTCGTCAATCCTGGTCAGCGGGCCTCTTCCAGCAGCTTATCTTTGCACGTCATGCTCCTTTTCTTATTGTGTGTACGACGTCCCAATGACATCCTTTATGTCTTCCAAGAAGTGACAGTGAATTCATCGTACCCATGTGTAAGTTATATTGTAATAGCACTTGTTTCTGTCAATACTGACTATATAACGATTGTGTACTACGTACTTATGTACCATATTTGTTGTGCACATGGAATCCACATATGTAATTTGTGTAATTAAATTTTACAGCAACCACAGTATTGATATTCATGTACATGTTTTAAATGTTTGTGACAGTTTAAGGTACATGTTCATAGCAACCTGGTTTCTGTGTAATGTTTTGGAATTGTTAAAGAAGGAGGAAAGACCAGATAAGTGAGAATAAGCTGAAAGAAGAGATATATTATGCACAAGTTCAGAATCTTTAGAACGTCTTCCTGATAAGAAGTCATATTTCAAGCTGCCATCCTTTTTGTCGCAGGTCACTTAGGAATCATCCCAATGTCATGCGGGTCAGGTAATTCATTAACAGAATGATGCAAAAATCCTGTGTACTGGGTTTTTGGGACCAAAAATATTATTTGCTTTGTTCATTCATCTTGCATGAAACCACCAAGAATGACTACTCTTAATTACAGCTGGCAATGAGTCTCTTTTTAGGACTGGCCTTTTTCTAACAACAATAAAACAACTGGCTCATAGCTATTGGACTTTGGTGTTGCCCCTTCAGTGTCTTTTTGCTTCACTGTCGTTTTGTATCAGCATCTAGTTGATGCGTTAGTGCCAGATAATATACAGGGTGGTCACAAAAAAACTTTACACTATGAATAATGTTTTGGATATTGCTCATTGTAAAAATTACATATTTCTAATGCAAATATAACTTGTATAGCAAAGAACAACCTTTCTAGAGATAATTTATTCATTCGGAGGTCCTTTTCGACTAATGACTTTTCTACAGTGGGCCTAAATGATGCAGAGGTATGAAAAATTTAACTTTGTGTCCGTTTTTCCCATACAACCTGAATCGAAGCCTTCATTGGGCAACTGAGCTCTTAGGTGTCTTGCAGGGATCTGCCTCTAAATTTGCCCAACCAGAATAATCACATTGATTGAGATCTTGTGATAATAGGGGCCATATTGTCCTGCCGAGAAACTTTACAAAGCGAACCTTGATCCAGTTCTGGGCTTTCCATGAGAGTGTGGCTGATGCCCCATCTTGTTTGAAGATCAAATTATCTGTAGCACTGTATATCTGATCTATCCAGGGCTTCAGACGCTCTTTTAAGACGTTAATATATGCACTTTTCCTGTGATTTTAACGCCCTGATCGTCGACGTTCAGACAGCTTCATTTCTAAATCTTATAACAGCCATAGTGCAGGCTGAATTTGGTCTAACTCCTCTTGGTTTGCGCTGAATTGTGCCTCTGCCTTCTCATTTTCATTTTATGTTGTATTTATTCTGTCTTGTGAGGCTCAGTTGCTTCAAAATTACTGATGGGCCACGATCAACCCAGAATAGTAAAAACACAGGAGCATTCCTGGCTTCCTTTTTGTCTACTATCAAAAAAGTAATGACCCGTTTTAATCATTAACCAATTTTCCAAAGATCTAACATACTTGTCTTATACACACAATAATATCCAGGCACTGAATCAATCATGGCCTCCTTGAAAATGACATATCAACTGTAAAGTTTTTTTGTGACCACCCTGTACATGGCCCATACAAAATATAGCAGGCCTAATCCTGTGTGATACATGTGAGAACTGAAAACTGAGAGAGTCAGATCAGACCATTCTGTTACTGAAAAGGAAGGATTCAAACGTTTTATGCAGACATGCAGTATTCTAACAACATAAACCCTCAGGAACTTATGAAAGCAGAACGATGAGAAATGTCATTGATATTTTGTCATTGCATCTTTGACAGAGTACTTTCATTGTGTCTGGTGCAGAGAATTTGTCTTACATAGAATTTGTTTCTTTATAATTATCAGTAGAGAAATTCAGATTATTCCAGAAGTGCGAATATGGTCATTTGAAATGTATCATTATTATTGTCTTTCAACATCCAAAATGTGGCTGCATCTAATAAAATATGCAGCAGCATTAGGGTACCTCCTAGGCGTCTATTCTCTGAAATAATGCTGTTCTTTCTCAGTCCTCTCAAGACTGCATTATGCTCTACAGTCCCGGAATAACTACAAGGGGCTGAGAACTCCTAGGTGTGATCAGTGAGTGCTCAATGAATGGTCAGTGAGTGGTTGTGATGGTCATTGGCTGCATAACAATAGGGGTTCAATGACCTGTAAGATACGACTGCTGAATTGTGGAGCTTCTCTTTTACCTAGAAGGTTTGACCAGCATCTAGTGTGTCACTAGGAAACTGCTATACAGTGTGGGACACTGATGTAAGGGACTGGCCTCCCCTATTCTCCATTGGTCTGCATCACTGCAGTGTATCACCCATAAGTGTATGGTGAACTATCCATTAATCTGCCCTGCTCTTCACCTTCTATACTAGACCTCTTTGCTTGCCTTCCAAAGAGATGGCTTCTCATCTATCCTGGTCAGCAGACCTCTCGCTTACTTAGCACATCATGCTATCCTAAAATATTCAGTAGACATTGCCCGAAAGAAATGTTTGTCTTCCATGATATGATAGTAAATGCAACTTTGATCAATAGTACTGTGATGATAACCATACTGATGTTACTATTTATAATAGTGAAATGAATCACTTGTGTCAAGATGTATATTCTGATAAAACTGGTGTCTGTCAATTCAATTATTATTCTTGATCATACATTTTACTTTTCATATAAATACATATGACCAGAGTAGCAGAAACTGTTCTTATGTTATTATGTATCACACTTGTTTTGCGCAATGCTCTCATGCACCCCTTATGTAAATAAGTCACTATAAGCAAGTATATATGTTGTCCTCTGTCTGATCACATTGAGATATTAGAGACCGTCAGGTCTCTCCGCGCAGCGGAGAGACCAGAGGTCTTAATATGGTAGGAGACAGAGCTACTCAACACATTGATATAGGGGAAGAGGGGGTGAAAAGTCACAGGGGTAAAAAGTCACAGGCCTTTTTGACCAACTTGGAGTGACCTAATTCTTAAGCTTAAATCATAATTTGGGACACTTTTATGAGAAGAAGGTCTGCAGGGAATATGAAAATTATACTCATTGTGCAAAGTGGGTTTTTACCCACCTCATGCATTTTTGGTGTCCCAAACAGGTTTTGTTGATTCTGAGCTTTCTCTATTAATGTCTGGTCACTGTGACCTAGGAAGTTGTCCTAGTGTTTCAATGTCCCTTTGATAATTGTCTTTCATTCTGTGAACCCATTTTTGGCCATTTGGTCACCAAGTTGCTATGATCATGTGTTGAATTTAAAAAACAGCTGAGGGGTGAAATGTCACACTGTGACATTTCACCCCAGCACTGTGATATTTTACCATAGGGTACCACGAAGTCAGGATTCTGTGCTAAGGAAAGTAAAATATTCCACACTAGAAGCTTTTAACTTACAATCCTATCATCATCCATCATCAATAATACTGATGAGAAGGCATTGCAGCAAAATTTAATTTCGCAAACTTTGGGAAATTTCTGACGCAGGCTTTGCTGATGGTGCATTGTCATTGCATCCCGATAGCTTTGGAAGGCTCACTATAAATTTCATGCACAAGGATGACTATCAAGTCTAGGTCTGCATATTACCTCATATAGTGTTGTATGTTCACAACAATTGCATGTGACTTGTTACCCCATGGTTGTGACTTCTTGACCCTGACATGGGGTAAAAAGTCACATCGGACTTTACCTTAAATAATTGTGAACTGACTAAAGCCTATTTACAGCACAGCAGCTATCATGTGATACAATTGTAGTCAACTAAATACTGCATAATTGTACCAAAGGTCATTAAGATCTAACAAACACCTGCTCTGTTCTGGGGCCTTTTGTCAATTTTGTGACTTCTGACCCCCGCCTCCCCTACTAGGCAAATCTCGAGGATGCGGCAGGCTGTCAAAATGTGGCACCGTGATTGTGACGTCATTACTGAATGAGACACAATGGTGATGACGTCACAAGAGAATCTAGACTGGTGACGTCATGAACACTTGAATCTAAAAATAGATTACAACACTAGCTAACATTGCAACAATCATAACGTCACGTCACATGTAATGAATGCACGGACAGTCTAGGACAGCGAAGTGCACTATTTTGACACAATATACTTTGATCATCTTGATTCTTGACACTAACCTTTCCCGAATTTGATGAGGAAAACGATCCTAGAGTTGTTTTCAAAGTGGTTGCAATTCAATGATTTTTAAAATATGTCCGAATCCATTCATTTCTGGCAGGACAGTAAGTTGTATGATTTGTTGTTACTGTCAGATGACATCATGTTATAGAGATCAACTGATGACGTACAACACAATATATACCTTTCCAACACATTCTCCAGCTTAATTCTAGAATAGGAATGGAACTAGAAAAGTGGGGTTTAGTTATAGACATAGGCTGGAACTACACTAGTTCTGGTCCATGCATGAAACTACCTTAGTTCTAAGCATAGGCTGAAACTAAGCTAGGTCTGGTCCGTGCTTGGAACTACCTTAGTTCCAGTGTACAGCTAGAACTAAGCCTGCTGCTGGCTGGCCCATCCCTCCTTCTACAAGAGCTGAGGGAAAACCAAACAATTACTACTACTTCCTACAATATGGCGGACAGCTTCACACAGGGGTGTGCATTGGCAGCTACACATGTTTGCTTTTGCTATTGAAGTAACTCAATTCACGGAGAAGGAGTGCCCAGCTGTAGGATGGAGTCAACTGATGAAACTATTGAGAGATTTGTCAGGAAACAGAACCGCTCCCGGTGTCGGTGAGTAGCTAATAAGATTTTGTCATGTGGTTAAAAATGTCAACATCACAGATATCTGTGTCTGTGACTGTGGTAAACATTGCATGCACATGAGGTGTATAGTTTATTTCATGGCTTGGACCTTTTTTTCCCTGATATTTTCACTTGGGAGTTGAGACCTGTATTTCACTTGTCAACAAAACTGAATTTGCGAGGTCGCCGATCGCCGATAAAAAAGCCGTACTGCAAAATTAACGAAACTAGGACAATAATTGACTATCCCGATTGATAGGGCTATTTTTGTGCTTCATGCCAGTTTTTTTCCCGATGAATTTGGAGCGTTTTTAAGCATTCTGTGGTCCAAAACCCAAGGGGGGCGGGTAGCCTACTCAGCTCAGATCCGTGAAAGTTAGATCCAACCACAAAGTAAAAATTGACACCCAAAAACAGACCCACCGGTTCACGGTGTATCGATTGTACCGGTTCTTTCAGGAACACCCCATGACATATGACATAGGCGTATCGGAGGGGGGGGGGGCAGGGGGGGCGATTGCCCCCCCCCAAAAGTTTGGGAAACAGTAAGATTCGGGCAAAAAGGCTAAACAATTTGGGCAGATGATTAAATAAAAGCTACTGTTAATTAATGATTTCCAGGCAATTTAATTTGATTGTTTATAAATTTAGATTGTGAAATTCGGGCAAATGTCGCTCGCCCCCCCAAAAATCGCGCGCGCCGTACGCCTATGCCCCATGACAGTGTGTTATTTTAATGCTCATATCATTGTTAGCTCCTGGTTGCACATCTTTTGTGACACTTCAGTGATGGAAATGGGAGGAGCTCAGGGGAGCTGAGCTCCCTTGACCAAAAACAGGGCAGCCGTACCCTGCTACAGCAGCCCTACAGCTCCCCCAATGATCAGTGGTGAAATTGAAATTATCATGCAACTTTTTCCGTCCTCATGGTATTTTTATCCAAAATTATGCTGTGGTGGAAGAACTCTTTCCTTTTTGAAAATTTGGAATGGCGAGCCATTAGTTCATGAGCAGAGAGCTCCCCCGACAAAAATTTTTCCATTTCCATCACTGTGACACTTATGATTCATTTTTTGATGCAACTGGGAGAAAATATCTGTTATGTTGCCAGCTGGGTTGCCAGCCAGCCCAAGCGTCATTCAGCACCTCCCAGCAAGCTGATATGAATCTTTTTTTTTCCAGCCAGCCACCTTAATTGCTTTATCATTACCTGACTGCAAATTTTATCGGTTGGACGCCAAAAATCCACTCCCAGCTGACAACTTTGCCAGGTGGGAACATTCCAGCTGACAGTCTGCCAGCCAGCCGGGTGCCTGTTGCATAAAAGATAATTGGTATAACAGATCATGGGGTGCCCCTATTCTTTCTGCCGGTTTGATAACCGAAATCGATGAAAACCTCTTTCGATCCAATACTATCCTCCACATGCTTAATTTCCATTTTAAAAATTCAAAATGACTTTATTAAGCCAAAAATACGAAAACCTTGCAAAAAAAAATTAACGGACCTTCACCCAGGATGTATCCCAGTGAATTCTGGACCAAAATATGGTTTTAAGCCTAGTGGATTTTGCCGACAAATGCACTGAATTGGGCTGAATTTGCGGATTGCGATACGACTGAAAACCAAAAAAGTATCGACAGTATTTATCGTATTGAACTTGGTAAACGGTGTCCATCATTAAAAATTGTTCAACAAGATGCAAATTTATAGCGATTTCATGAGAACCTGTCAGTTGAAAATGGTCCCGCTCTAAAGTTCTGATTTAAAATATTGTCGCTCCTTTGCAAGGCATTGCGAAAAAAGGTTTTGTTGTTGCTTTGCGAGCAGTTCGTCAAGGGGGTAAAATCTGTAGCCCCTCACCATCCTGGTTTGATTTGTTTGGCACCGTTTTTATTACCAGTAAAATATTGAGAAAAGCAGTAAGCGGCACTCATTATATGCATGTATATATTACTAATTCAAACCATTTTCTTTATTTAAGTTTAAGAATAAGCAAACCATGTTAAGGTATTTTGCAATTATCCTAATAAGTACTCAAATGATACTTTCTGTTGTGGCAGGGAAACTGATGATGTGGAGGATTATGATGAACTAGAAGCTGATCTGGCCGCTACGGCAGCCAGGGTTGACAGAGAATTGAAGAGAGGGAAGCGGCGGCCAAAGAAACAGAAAAAGGCAGCTTCTCAACGTGATTTTTCTTTAACAAGAAATGAGTTTGGTGCTGTTGTCTGTACCAAGGCTCCGCCTAAGTCCCATCGCCCTATACAGTCAAGATTCAGAGGTATGTACTGCCCTAGCCCTGGGACCCATGCGTAGCCCCAAAAAAGTAAGGAATTAAAGGAAGTGTTTTCTTGTTTTAAATATCCTTAATTACGCCAAATATTACCCGTATAGCTACCGATCTACTACAAGAAATAAGGAATCGTCTCAGCTTCTTAAATGGGATCTGCCATTTTATCCATTAAATAGTTGTGTTTCACTCTTTGATTATTCATACTGTGTAATTTTTTTTGCAAGAATCTCATTGTCCATATGGGTGCAAAATTAACTAAAAATTTATTTTAATTTCACAATTTTAAAAGCGGTGATTCAGCCATACGTAAAATTATTTTGGGGTGGCCAAAAGAATCGGCCTAAATTATAATATGCAATATCATATTTCAGAACGAGAACATGTCGGTGCAGGAACTCAGCCAGATACCGGAAATCCTCCACAGGAACAGACAGAAGTAGCAATGACTGTGTCAGCTCATCAAGATGCTAGTATGTATAATTTAAACATTTTTGCTTTGATTTATCCAAAATTTTGACCTGCAACTCCTGAAAGACCACTTGTCATTAGGGAGGACGATTTTTATACTTATTTGGGAAGTAAAATTTTCAGCCTTCTCATGATGCATTGCTCACGTTTCTGGGAGAATGATCCCTATTTCATTATGGGCTTTCCTATAAATGCTTTGCAAATTACACTTTCTCGATAGATAGATACTCTGAGAAACTGGATCCCAATTTTTTTGGCAGTGGCATATTTGTGTTATATCAAAGATATTTGGAATATATTTTGAGGCACGGGTGCATGTTGTTGGAGATTCTGTCATATATTTTGTCCCATTTTGTTTTGTTGAGTTGTGTTAAATGACACTTTGGTCTATTAAGTTAGCAATCAGGTTCTTAGGCATGTTGCATTTAATGTAAACACAAACTTATAAATTTCAGATCATTTTGGTTGAAATTTACATGAAACAATGTTCGGTGTCAAAGCACCTCAATTAGTGAATGAAAAAAATTCAAAAAATTTGGGAAATTCATAGTTTAATGTGTATCACAAAAAATTGTGCCTGTCTCATAACTTGGAACTCCTCAGCCTAGAATATATATACATATGTAAATAGTCCTTAAAGCTGGAAAGGATTCTAATATAATTATATAGGACAGATAGTTATACTAAACTGACAGAAGAACTGTGTTTGACTGTTCTAGCAAAATTGTACTTTACGTATGTGGCTGGCCTCAGACATGCCTTGTACACATATATGAGGCCCAAAGGCTCTGAGACCGAGTCAAAGGCCAAAGATTGGTCATCCGAGACCGAGGCCATCAAAATGTGGTCATAAGGCCCGCCTTGAGGACTCCAACACTGGAATTTATCAAATTAAAAGTGTGCTTAATTTGTATCACTCATCTTTATAATTTTACAAACATGCGCTCTCTCCCCAGCTCTTTTTGCCTGATCTCAGGCTAGAAGAACAATGTTATAACAGAATTTTTTTATCTTTCACTATTTCAACCTTTTAGTCTACTTATATTGAATGCATTTGCAGTGTCTAAGTTGGAGGAAGAATTAGAAAAAGTGGAAAACAGTTCATCAGGGTTGACTTGGCAAGTACGTCGTGAAAATAATGAGACTGAATGGGCCAGTGTGAGAGAAGAGCTTCTGTCTGCAATGAGATCCAGTTACAAACCGCTTCGTACACTATTGTGCCATCGGTGTGGAATAAATACATCAAAAGTGCGGTAAGTTCGGGAATGGGTTAAGCTCAGTTCGTAGCACTTTTATATTCCAATAAATATGTTACATAACTATATGGACCTTTGTTGAATGTCAGTTTCAGCCATCCTCCACCTAAGTTTGTGTTCTTCTCCTAATTACCTTGTCACAGCGCATAAATACTAGATATATGATATTGTTTCTTAAGATAGGTTCTGTTGACAGATATTTGAGATCGGAAAAATATCTATCACTTTCAATTAACTTTTGCCAAAGAATGATTCAAAGTTATCAAATTATTATATCTTTGTTTTTTTTTTGCATTCCTTTGATCAAGGATCTAATAGTTCAGAATATACATTGGACATCATTTTGACTCCTATTTTTATTGATGAGATGACATTTTGACTCTTTAAGTATATTGATAGACCCTCTTTTGATACTAGTGCGGGCATAGAAATACCCTGGATATGGACATCCCCAGAGAAAAAGCCTATAATTTGAGGTTCATTATTTACTGTCAGGGCAAGTGGAGGAATACAACGCCCAATTATTCAGTTTTTTTGGTGATATGTGAATGGAGATTTAGGATCTGGGCATTTAGAACGGTCTCTTCAATGAAAATATACATGTACATGCAATTACCTCCTGCCGTTGCCACTTTGTTTAGTACATGTGAGGAGCAGCATTATTTGCCTGCATTGCTATATACCCCGTTGCTCATAAATATGGAATACAGTTCACTTAACTGCAAATTCAATTAGTATGAGTTGCTTGGCTGAGTTTTCAAGACATCTACGTTGCATTTTAAGCTCAACTGATTGGTGTATGAGCAATAAAACGTCCTTCAAATCTATATGTTGAACGTTGGAACCTGTGAAAAACGTAATAATTCTGCTTCACTGAGCAGCTGAGTTTGGTTTGTATGTGAGATTAGCCACAAACAAGCACGTCTTCTGGGCTTGATATACGTTTTTATGGTATTCAAATCAGTTTCATGTCATGCAATTCAGTGTCTCAACCAATCACATCCAGTACATTTGCTACGTTTTACTGTCCTGTTGCAGAAACTCATACTTACTGAAATTGCAGTAACATTCTCCATTGAATTTGACAACTTGAGCAACTTCTGCTGGAGCACTGACAGCGAAACACTTTGACATAGAATTAAAGTGGAATGTGGCACTGTGAAAATGGCACTTGGTGTGTCATCATGCTGATGATTTGTCATGATCAAACATATACTTTCAATGTTTATTTGATTGAAGGAGACTTATCCCACTTGTTGGTGACAGCCAAACGAAAGGATTATGCATCTGATTTTCACTCAAAAATTTGTTATGAGAAGTCAAATGGCTTACTCTTGATCATGACTAATCAAACAGCCCATGTTGAAAGTAGAGAAGATGACACTTCATCAGCTATCATAAGTTACGAAGTGCCATTTTCACAGTGCCACAGTCCACTTTAATTCTATATCAAAGTGTTTCGCTGTAATGGTCTGATTCAATAGCAATTACTTGCAATGACCACTAAGGGGAAGAACGTGCTGTCGTTTAAAACGCATGCCGCAGCGTAAACCCCAAGAAAATGTTACATCAGCACGAAATATGGAAATTCACCAGAAATTAAAAATTCTTGCAAAAATTGTAATTGAGGCTTTCAAAGAGTGATTAGAGAAGATGACTTAACCTTTACAATGGACCTTGCTTACATTCACACTCTGAAATTAGTTTTATTCCATATTTATGAGCAGGAGTGTATTTTCAGAAAAAAAAGGTAGTCAAGAAAATGTCCTGAAGTTTTATCAATCTTTTCAGATGCATCACTTGTGGTCCTTTGTCACTGCTGTGTGAAGAATGTGACTATGCCGTGCACCGATATAATGGCACTCATGAACGGTTTGGAAACAGTCAGGAAAATTTGCACTTGATCCCTTTGCCAGCCGATGGTAAGTAGCATGATTCATCAATCATTACTTTGTGGCATCACCATTCTTTTTCGTTGGCTCTTTAAATTAAATAATCACATTTTCTCATAAACAGATTTGTTTTTGCCTGTCCATGGGTCTGGACCATGTTTTAACTGTCACACCAATGAAGATGATACAACATGGGAGATGAAGTCAGTCTCTGTTGGCCATTGTATTGCCATCACTCTGAGAGGTATTCATGTAGTTTGATAACTTCCTTGACCGTTAGATGTGTAAAGTAGTCTATAATATTGATTGGGCCTGTCCCATTCCTTGCTTTTGGGAAAAAACTCAATTTTTAAAAAAATCAGTTATTGAACTAGCCACTAACCAAGGAAACCATGGTTTCTTCCCTTTAAGTTGTAAACTTGTGTGTACATTTCCTCAAATTAAATAAATAAATAATCAATATGAAATAGAATTTGTAGCATTTGTATAGAACTATCAAACCCTAACATCAATTATATTCATCTTGTTTCTTTCATGTGGGAAAACACTATACACAGATTGGTCCTAAAAGTGTCTATGGACTGTCTTATGAGTTTTGGTTATGATCTGAGTTTAATTATTTAATTTTAATTGTTTGTCCATTGAAGGTCGGTTCGATGTCAACATTCCGTGGCTCCACTGTGCGCATTGCAAAATTGGTAAAATTCCGTCTCTTGGGGAGCTTGTTCATTCTGGATTCTGGCCTGGCTCATCAAAAGTGATCTCTGGTAATGTGTTTGATGGAGATAGTTTGAGGCTAATTTATTGTCGCCGGCTAGATCGTTAGATCTGCAGGCTACTCTGTGACGGGACTGTCCGCTGCTTCGCTGGTGGAATGGAGCTTCAATTGATGGCAATCACTGATGGCAATCACTGATGGCAATCAATGATGGCAATCACTGATGGCAATCACTGATGGCAATCAATGATGGCAATCAATGATGGTAATCACTGATGGCAATCAATGATGGCAATCACTGATGGCAATCAATGATGTCAATCAGTGATGGCAATCAATGATGGCAATCAATGATGGCAATCAATGATGGTAATCAATGATGGCAATCAATGATGGCAATCAATGATGGCAATCACATGGTCAATGACAATCAATGGCAATCAATGTAAAAAGGTGGATAATTCTTAACTTGCACTTTAATTTCATTTTCTTCATCATACTAATAGGACTAGTGGCATCACATTTGCTAATTGGTATTCTAATTTTAGGCTAGCAAAGTTAGCAGCCCTATTTGTCACATGGGTCAGACCAGAAAAGGATTATTGAATAACTGATCCAGTATATTCATCTAACTTCTTCCAAACTTACGTTTTGGGGTTGTGGCCTCTGTATAAAAGGAAAAATGTCCCCGCAACATTTCGTCCCTGTGGGACAGCATTCCATGCGCCAAATTATCCCCCTATCCGATGCTGCCTCTAGTTATTTTTGATTAATTGTGACATACCAATTAATATATCTGGGCCTATTTAAATTCACAGTAGCATACCCATATTTATATTCATATTGGCACTTTGATGTCCATAAAGATAAGATAGAAAGACATACTTTGAGATTACTCTATGGTACTGCACAGGGACCATTGATGAAAGCTAGTACACAAGAGCATCACGATATTAAATTTAAGATGCCTGATATTAAGGTTGTAAAGGAACTGTCTATGACTATGTGTATTTTACAGCATGTAATATTTCAATGCCTAATCATTGATGTTAATTGATAGTATATTGTGAAAACCTTGATCTACTGTTAAAACCCAGAGCTTAACTGACAATAATGTGACAACTTGACATGTCATTGCAGGGATGTATATTTTCTCCCTCGAAACAATGGAATTCTTCCACACTCTGAAGATGAGGAAACCTGGATTATCTGTCAGCGCTTTTTTGGCATGCTTAGAAGAGATTTCCTCCACCCGTGGTAGAGTATGTTCCTTTTTTTTTCAAATTCTCTTCAGTTTTTCTACCCTATTTTTAATGGAGGTGTGTACACATCTCCATTTATGCAGTCACAGTGACAAATGGACAGTTTTGGCGGGAAATTTGAAATTTGAGCATTTTCAGAATGTCTTTTGGGTTCTGTCTTGGCTATTTTGTTTGGAGATGTTTGGGTCAAGACATGTGCTTAACTTGATTTTAGAGCATGTATCTGGCATAGGAATGAATAGCAGGCATGTTGTAATTAGGAAGTGTCTTCCTTTTATATCATGCTTTGATCCACTGCGGGCAGCATCACACATTGTGTATTGGCCGCTGTGCCTGAACTATTGCACTTGTATATATGATATGATATTTGGCGCATGATACAGCATATATGTGCATTTTGGTGTTTATGTTTAAGCAATTGGTAGAGATTTTGTAAAGTATTGAAAATTAAAAAAAAAATTGTTTTCGTTTTCAGAGTAGAACTCTGAAACGATTATACCTATGGGCATGAAATTCTACCATCATATGCGTTAAATACCTTTAATGTCCTTTTGGGTGTCTAAATGCTCTTTCAAAAATTAATAACAGTAAATTCAACAAAAACGTGAAAAAATGTTATTCTTTCAATGCTCCATGATTGTCCGAAATTTTGAATTTAGATGTCTAAATTATACCCCTTTAAATGACTAAACTAATTTGGAGGGCCAATCTTATGAAATTTTCATAAAAACCAAAAAAACTGGGAAAAATTAGGATTTCTGATATTTTTCTCAAAAATTAAAGGTAAACAATAAATTGGTAAACTTCAACAAATATTTACTTAATCATATCAGGAAGTTACTATGTAGCCATATATCTGTATAGCTTAGTGTAAAATTTTGCTTGAAATTGATTATTTTTAAAATTCTGATATTTAGCACACAATATAAACAACGCTGGTTCTGGAAACTTAGGGAAAGTATTTTTCGGGGGATATGAAGAAAGACACTACACCATCTCCATTTTGAACCCCTGGGTTCTTGTTTGATATATATATATATATATAGGCCACACATAATTGATTCTTAGCTTCGCGGACCCGTCGACACAATAGATTACCTGCCGATGGAAAAAAAAAAATTTTTTTTTTTGACATTATAAAATATTTTTTTTGTCCTACCGACCGACCCTAGAAAAAGTGCCTTGAGAGGAATCCGAGAAGCTAAAGATCAATTATGTGTGGCCTTAGACACTTATTCTTAGAACATTGACAGATTTTTGTCAGTTAGTTCCTTACTGGAGAATCTAATGACAAATGCATATCAGAAACCGAAAAAAGCATGTAAAACTAGCTTATGCCATGCCTCATATGCTTTAGCCAATCTGCATCTTGCTGAGTAACTATGGTTAATTGTACTATAAAATAACCTCATGATTGTGACAGTTTTTCTGTTCCGCTGTTTGTAGCAAGGTGTTAATGTGCAAGGCCCAGCTTTTCACAGGTTATGACGGCGAGGTCTAAACTTAGTTTTTTCAAACCAACCTTTACTTTCTACAGATTGATACAATCAACCCCTCTGTATTTTCTGCCGCTTTGAGATAATGGAGGAAAGTTCATCTGGACCACTTAAATTTTGGTTGTGGAGTGGTCGATACCGTCGCTTGCCCATCATGTGGCATTCAGCCACATGCAATTCATGTCGATGGTAATCGCAAAGTTTATCGCTTCAACAATACACGGTAATTGTAACATTTTGAGATCTTACTTTTTGTTTAACATTCACTTGAAGTTGGTCTTATTCTTAAAATCAGTGGCTAAATATTTGTAAATGCATATATGTGTATTGTAACATCCTCTAGTATTTAGTGGTTTTGGCGAAAAGACAAAAACTGAAGATAAGACTAAGAAAAGCTACCTATTCTCAGTAATTTATGCTAATAGATTTGAAAAAAATTTGTTTAAATGATAGCTTTCGAATATCTTAAGAATATTAAAGTTAATTCCATGCGCAGCACTCATAGTTGCAATGGAATTTGATAATAAGCCGTGCAAATGGCGGGAAAAATCATGTGGGCAATTCACTGGTCAAAAATGAATGTTATGCCCTCGGAAGCTTGGACATTGCATTTGCTCCTTTTTCAAATTAGCACTGAGTGGCTCATCTGAGAGATGACATATATATATAATGTTTTGCAAGGTGGCATGAGAGACCCGTTTTCAGGGGTACTCTCATTAGCTGATAGATTATGCAAATGAGCAGAGCTATTTTACAACAGAAATGCAGGTATTTCATTGTTGTGAATCGTCAACTTTTTACCATTTGTCTTTTATTATCCAATGAAATTTCACATAGTAAAACAAAGAGTAGGCGTCAGCAGTTTGTAATTATTAAATGAAAAGAAGCCAGTGGCAATCGGGGAAGCTTGGAAGAGTTAGGCCACTTTTTTACGTTATTGCGCCTCCTACTGACACTAATATTAATTATATCAACATGCTTGATGCATTTATTGCATCTAGAAATATTTACGAATATGTCTGTAGGATTGATATATGCCCAAGAACATATGAGCCAGTCCATGACAAAAGGGGTCTTATCAGAAAAAGAGGTGACGTCACCAAAACAATGGTCAAAGGTTGAGAAGATTTTGGCGCCAAAACATGTTGCGTGATTTCTTAACTTGTAGCAACTTCACCACATTCACCATGAAACAAATAGCATACATTAAACAGTGTTTATGATAAGATGTTATGGTATAACAACTAAATAAGTAACTTATCTAGGTTGAATTTTTTTTTGTCACAATGCAACCTAAAATGTAGCCATGTTACAAAATGTAGCAACATAGTGCGCAACCAGACATAAACAGTTGTCTGCAAGTATATGCTTTGTTTATAAGACTTAAACTATTTTATCAACCATATAAAATTATAAGATTCAAATAATAATTTCAAAAGTAAAATCATTAGTGATCAGCGATAGAAATAATTTATAATTTTTTTCCTAAATAAAAGCATTGATGTTAGGCCCATATGTTTTCTGAAGAAACGTAATTTGATTTAATAGATGAATGAAAGAAATTACACATATATACCTTTAAGATTTATTGTTTGATGTATGGTTGTTGTATGATTATTTTTGAATGATTTAAAAAAAATATATCACATAGCAAATATCCAGTACTCAGTTATACAAACTTTCATTGTCATTATATGTCCAGAAAATCTGGACGATTCCAGAATGATGTGCAATCAATATTTTGTGGCAAAGCACACAAAGCTACTTCTTCTTTTTTTTTTTTTACAATGCTGCCTCAACATTCATACAGGCATTGTTTTTTTTGTTTTTTTAGTTTATGTATAAAAGCATAATTGTGCTTCACTCTGGACTGTATTCTCAAAGTGAGGATCAATCAACAGGACTTCATGTTGTGTTCAAAGAGAGGCACAAGTTAAATTTTGGCGGTAAAAGAGCAGAAACCTTTCTTGCAAAGTTCATTTTACTCGTCTTGTTCTAAAATAATCCAGAATTTCAATATTTAAGCCCAGATCTCTCTCATTACAATTATCATATTCAAAACATGGCACGAACATTGAGCTCAGAGCAGAAGTAGGAAAACTGAAGGAATGCCAAAAAAAAAAAAAAAACGGAAATTAATTGATGAATCAAGACAATGAGAACTGGCTTGTGTAATTTAAACAATTGCCAAATTTATACACTGGACACAAGTGCGAAATTAAATTTAGACCCTTAGACAAAAAAAAAAACAAGTGATAACTTTTAAGTGAATATTTTGTACCCTTACACTAAAGTATTCACACTTGAAGTCCCTAAACCAAGGTTAATGCATCTGATCGATGTCTTTTTGAATGCTATACCTGTAGACACTGCCAAATTATTTCTGACCCTTTCTTATTATTTCAATGCCATCTTAATATTTTTTAACCCATCTATAAACATTCTGTAGGCCTATATATTGTCTCACTATTTTAATCCTTATTTATTTTTAATAATACATTTTGTTTTCTTCAAGATCATCTTTTCAAAATATAAAGAAGCTTAATTCTCACTAACTGGTGCATGTAAAACGTTGTTTATATGTGCTACATCTTATGAATGTATGAATATGTAAATACAAATTTTTTACAAGAAAAATAATAATAAAAGTATACTTGATGACAAACACCAACCAACTACAAAAGTGGGCAGCTGACCTAAAAATATTTTTATCCCTGAAAAACTGAAGGTTTCATCTTTAAAAGAAAGTCACGCACATCTATAAGATGGTACCAGGATAAATTTGATCACTTTTTTAAGGCAATGGGCAAAATTTTAAAAGCAAAACACTGTTTTAATGCTAAAGGTGTTGCTATGAGTTGGTGTTTGAACAGGGTGCAGTGTAATTTTTTGGTGTAGCGTAAAGTTTTCAGAAAGCAGACCCACAACGTTGCACAACCTGCAGCTTCGGAGTACAATATCGAGCCTGCAAGCAATTCTCAGGGTTGTTTGATTTAATTGAGGTGATTTGCTAATGTTACGATTACCCAAAGTAGTTAGCATACACACACAAGAAAAATGTTGGATAATTCAGATATTTCTTAAAAACTTATTAAATGAAGGACAACAGGAAATCTCACATACAGCTAACACTTCGCCCATTGACTTCAGGCGCCTTTGACGAGGTTTTTACATAGAAAGCTACTGAAATAATTATCTGATAGATCCAAAACTTATGTCAAAATTTGGAAATTTAGATTTTGATACCCATTAAGTTGCTGACCCAATTATAAGTCTTAAGAGGAACTATACATTGTGCTGCACTTCTGTATCATCGATGCAACCATTTATCAAGAAACATTTTCAACGGATACTGAGCCCTGGTCTGGTGATCCAATAGGCCAATCGAACTGTGTACAGAAAATAATTGCAGATAGGGCCTACATTCATGTTAAACACAGGCAAAAATATGGTTGTTAAGGTAAATACAATTTTAGACATAGGCCTACATCTGCATAGCTTCGACAACTTTAAATACCCCCCCCCCCCCAAGTAATAAGGCTACAGAAAATCACTTGTGTGAAGTTCTACTGAATTTGTAGTCTACTTCCATATAATATAAATCATTCAAATCACAGTAAAAGCACATCCGAAAAGAGCTTTTCTTTTTTTCTGGCTGAAGTTAATAAGTTGAGAAAACGGAACATAGCTACAAATCATAACAAATGGTGAAAAAAAAGTGTAAAGAAAATGGTGACGTCACGAAAATGGTGACGTCAAGAAAATGGTAACGTCAAGAAACTCCTGCAGATCTTGCACTGACATGGTCATCTTTGAAAGGCTGTAGAATCAAAACTATTTGTAGTAGGCTTATGATATTTGGTAAAATCATTCATGGGAAGTCATTCAATAATATAAATTAAAAAACAGAAAATTCAATTTTGAGTCAATAAGACCCCTTTTCTCATGGACCGGCCCATATGACCTACAACTCTTTGAAAATTATAAAAATTTTAGCCCAACTCTCCCTGTTGAGTGGGAGACTTGGGCCATTCAGTGGGAGATTTGGGCCATTAAAATATATCTGGTTCGATAAAGCTGTACTTGAGGGTCATAATATTTTTAACCTGTGGCATAGTGGTCATAGAAGTCATTAATCTAGATTCGAGGCCTCCATAGATATCACAAATTTCAGCATCAATAACATTATTTTCCTTGGCCATGTTAATATTTACATCACCAAGTACTACATTTTCTTGACCAGAATTGGTCAGCTTGTCTAACATTGCACTTAAGGCATTTGAAACTACTGCTTGAGCCACTGATGGCTTTTTGTACACGCAAGTAAGGTAGAATTTTACACTTTTGATGTTGAATAAGATGACAACACTCTCTATATCACTGTCAATTGGATGACTATGTAATTTTCTGTGAAAAAGTATGACACATTTTCAATCAATGCTGCCAATCACTGATCATATTTAGGCCTACTGATGTCAAACAATCATGCGGCCAATCACTCCTGCCACTCAGTGCTGCTAACCTGGAGAGGGGGGCTTTTGCTATCACTCCCCCCTCACATTAAATTTGCCACAGCCTGCTAGTCTTGCAAATTTTGATTTGCCTTCATCTAGTTGCACTTGGATTTTCAGGTATATTGGAGAAAACCTTTTGAGCGTTGGCCTGATACGCTCAGACAAATATGTTGATGATTTTGTTCAAGTAGTTCGACATCATGACAAAAATGTGAGTAACCGAAGCTGCCTTTGCATTTTCCTGAATGTAATGTATTATCTCGTTCATCAATTTCATGATTGTATTGGGATGTACTGAAGTTGTTTTTCTTTCATAAATACTTGCATACATTTCTATTTTTATTTTGTTTCAACAGTCACCTTCAAGCTTTTGTGGAACAGCTCACTACACCGCTGCGAAGGCCAAGAGCAAGGCATTCCGTAAGCTCGATGAAACTGGAATGTGTGTGGCGGCCTGCCGTCATAGCATCATTCAACACTCGATCAATATGCACCAGGGAGAAATATTTGCCTATCCCTTGTGTGTCATTGACCATTTGGTCAACAATCTGGGAATGAATGTCAAATATTTTTGCCAAGATGTCGTATGTCAGTTCTGGCCTTGGCTGAAGAATTTGACTCAGAATCTGCCTGCACTCTCATACCTGCAGTCCCTCCAGCCATTCTTGAGTGTAATGCATGGCGTGACACACAATTGGTCCTGCCAGGTAAATCTACATCTATACTGTCCATTATTGGTATTTTTAGTGCATTTTGCACCCTGATGAAACACTGCACCCGCACGACAGACCGCTTCATGACTCCAGAAGGGGCAGAGGCCATGTGCTCACAGTCTTCAACATTGCCAGATAAAAGAATTCAGTTTAACAGCCGTAACTTCTGGGTGTTATCAACTTGGTAGACTTATATGAACACTATCTTGTCATTTATAATAAGAAACAAACTCCAACAGTCTCACTTCATAATTTCCTACTCTGTGACGTTTTGGCCAATGGCTGACTAGCGGCCTGTGTGTGTGTGAGGATTAATCTGGGCCTTTTAAAATTGTTGCACTGAGCCTGCTAAAAAAATGCATATTCTAATGTTGTTTTTCAGATACTTTGGGGAGGTCGATGGAAAGATGGCTCTGGTCTCACAACGGGTAATTGATATAAATTTTTCAATTGAGGACAAGGTATAAGAAAATGTTTGTTAAGAGAACATTAGTAAGGAAACCCTTTAGGTACACTCAATAATACATAGTCATTGATACATGAGCAAATTCAAATTCAAAAGCTTTATTTGTAGTCTTTTGTTGCTCACAGATAGTGTTGTTTATTATAACAATCTTTTGATTAAAATACAACAATGAAAATCTACTTTAAAAGCAGCACATCGGATAACTTTGCAGTGAATACAAAATTGTCCGTATATGGTTACGTAGTGTATAATAATTACACATTTTATCCTTACAGGTGAAGAGATGGAACTTGCGAACTCCTACATTTCACAAGCAGGACTTGCTACAAAGTACATGGGCAAAGCTGGTAAAGATTAGAAATATTTATTTATTTAGTTACATATATTTAGGCAGGATTATAATTTAGTTAAAAAAAGTAAAAAAACAGTTATGAAAACTGGTCCTCCATGTTGGATTGCTTAGTGGTATGGTCCAGGCTTGCCTTGCTGAAGGTCTTTGACTTCATTGATTTGAACCGCGGGTGGATAATCCAAATGATTTTCAATGAATTAAAGTCTTTCATAAGCAAAATCCCAGCAGGTTGTCGTTTGGTTGAGACATTTAACTGGTGGACCTTTGTATCATTGTCTGTGCCAGGCAAGTGAGAAATCCCTCACATGGGGTAAATATGTAACATGTTTAGGACATGTTCTGGGAGAACTAAATTTTCACCTTTCATCCCTTTGTTTTGCATGAATTTGTTAATACATTCTAAAAGTGCAAATTTTTTCACCTAACTTCATATCCTGTAGTCAACTGGAATTTATGTGAATTTTCCATTTGAAACACAAGAAGTGATTATCCTTATACATTGAGGAAATGGCCACTTTTGATTGGTCTAGAGAAAATGATATCACATCAAATAGAGGTTGCTGGCTATCACTTTTTCGCCATTTCTCTTAAATAAAAGTCATTTTTACCATGCCCATCTTTGTAGAATTGCTTTCAAAATAGATAGATAGATAGATAGATATGGTAAGTGCAGCCCTCTAAGCCCAGTTCTGGGCGCTCACGAGAGTTGATTGATGAGATGAGAGAGAGAGCGGGAGTCCTCAACATGTTACACATTTACCCCATGTGAGGGATCTTTTACTTGCCCAGCATAGACACTGATACAAGGGGCCGCCAATTTAACGTCTCATCCGAACGACATCCAACTGGGATTTTGCTCATGAAGGTCCACTGAAAATGTTGGGTTCCCAACCCAGGGTTCGAACCTATGCAGGCAAAGACCTTCACCGGAGCAGGCAGGCACTTAAGCCACTTGGCCACCCAGCTACAAAATAATGCCGTCAGCAGTGAAATATCTGGGCTGCCCGAATCCAAAATTTTGAAACGCTCAAATTATTTAAATAACTCAAATGTACTCCGATTGCACTCCAAAAATACATTTACTTCTTGCAAGGGAGGGTATTTGGAGCGTATTTAGAACGTATACAGATTTGCATAAAGGCAGTATAATGAAACGTAATTGAAATAATTTAAGCGCTTCAAATGTACTCCGTTTTGCTCTGGAAATCATATGATTTTGGTGGATTTCGGTAACATATTTCCTTGCATCATTTTAAAGCTTTTTCCAAGCTCTTTCATGAAATGTATTCCTTTTTCCGTATCACTTATGCCACATGGCCATTCTGTGGCTTAAAAATGGGTTGTTTGTAATATTTTGAAATTTAGCACGCAATATATTATTAACAGCTGGTTCCGGGCACTCAGGGAAATAGTCATTTTCAAAGGATATGAACTTGGGACACTACACCACCTCCATTTTGAACCCCTGGGTTCTTGTTCTTTTAATTTTCGTTGAGAAATTCATGAAATTTTATATTTTGTCAAATTAAAGGTATATTTCCTTGGTGAATGGCTGTAAATCTAGCTCAGTTTGTGTCTCCTGCACTTAGGCACGCATGTCGCTTTATTACAGCCTACACTACGGATTTCAGTTGTCTGTGTCTTGAATCCATACTAAACGAAAATTTGTATGACTCCTTGAAATTTGACAGCGCTCTCTTCGCTGACATGTTTTTCAATCAAGAAATTACTGTTTAAAAATTTAAACAATTCAGGTGTCTGGCTCAAGGAACTTTACCCTATGGCAAGCTTGGAATGAAATCTGATGTCTGCTGTCCCAGCGCTGTCTTCGAATCCAGCTCTTGCTCTTGTTCACCTGGGCCTATGCTGGATGGTTGTTCCATTCATCCTACGCCTCATTGCCGTGTCCTCCTGTCCTAATTAGTCTAACAAGTGCATAAATACAGGATGTAAAGCCCCAATCATCCATCCCTATCAAGCTTCCTGGCCTGACCAGGACTTTTTCAGTGCTCAGTATCATCTTAAGTAGGTCTAAGCTATTAAAAGGTAACTGTTGCTCTATATCACTGCCTAACTTGGCATGAAGTTGTATCAGTGTCTCAACTACAATATATCTCTGTAAATTTTGTCAGGCCTTTCCAGTACATAACCAGGAAAATAAGTTAGTTCCAGAGAAAACAAGGGAACTGTCATGAGGGGCTGGTGACTTTGCGAATGGGATAGAATAAGTCCAACTAATGACATGCTGGTGGGAGGTGCAGATGGCTGCAAAAATGTCAGACCTTTTTTCTGACACCAATTAGATCAACCCCACAAACTCGATCATCGTGTTGGGGCCAGGACTTAGCTAGAATTACTATAGTCCTCATGTGACGGTAAACTCCCACACGGCTCAGAGCCAGTGGTTGCGAAAACAAGTGCTCTTCGAACGATTCGGCACTAATTAGCTTCTGTTTAGTAAAAAACTTTAAATGCAATTTGCTTGTATGTATTTTTCCGCAATATATTACTGGATTTCACTTTTTCAAGCTACATTATCATTTATAATGTCACTTGCTGTTTTAGCCCGGGAAGAAGAACTGACATGTCATATGCTGTGGTGGAATGCAAGAAAAGTTGCCAAGCTCCCAGAGCTACTGTCCTCCAAATATATCAAAGTAAGTATACAATTCTCAAGAAATTTGAGTCCATTTCAATTGCTCCTATTCATCAAGCTAAATCAGAACTGACTTTTCAGAGTAATCTTCTGTTATCATCTCAAAAATGTGTGTTATATTTTTGCGACCCGCAATTTTCTGAAATTGTTTTACAAGCTTCTGTGATTAGGGTATAAATTTCTCCACTTCTGTTTCAAAATTGCTGCTCTTCTCTTATATTAAAGCTCTGGGATTACAATTATATGCTTTTGGCCGTAGGAGAGCTCACACTTGGTACTCTTGTTTTCATGCACAGTGCTGCCTTGTTATTTTGCATTGCTTAGGCAGCATAAAATTCTCATACTCAGACGTAAGAGACACTATATTTTGCTGTTAACTACCCCCAGCTGAGCGCGCTCAAACATCCTGTTCTGAACATAATCTGTCAAAACTTTTTATTTCTCCAGACTGCCACTGTTACTTGTGACAGAAATATTGCATCGCCATTCACTGGCTAGTTTAATTTATAGATCATGTAGTTTTGTCCAGAATTCTCTTACCTAAGATTCAAGAAGAGATTTACCCCTTCTGGAGACGGCTTCTCTCCTGCAAAAGGGACTATTTTATTGTGCAGGGACCTCTGTTCTGCTGATGCTGAGCCACTTGCATTAAAGACCTCTGCAAACATTGGCTTCGAACCAAAATTGTGGCCATTAAAGCCAACATGTGCTTTATAATAAGACAATGCAATTATATTATGATGTTATACTGCATCAGATGCTATCTAATTGTCGAGTAGTGATGACATCTTTTTTCACACACAACTATTTGGAACCTTTGCAATGTTTAAGTTTAGCAATTTCAAATTTACATACATGTGTAGGCCTTCATGCTTTCCTGAGGGTGACTCAATACAAAAGAAATAGTTGAAAGGAGAGTATTTGAAATTTGTTCTGCAGACAAATAATTATAAATGTGCAGGAAACTGGCATGAAGGTCTATATTATATGAATTGAAATGGAGGATAGGTTCAAGCAGCAAATTAGCCGCTTGGCAAAATTTCACAAATTCCTGATAGATTCTCAAAACTCACTCCTTGATTTTTACTTTGCAAAGTAATCCTTGTGAATGTGTGAGGGCGTTAAGCTACCTTTAACAGTTGGCATCAAGCAGCTTTGATAGAGATTGTTAGAGAGGAGATATTGCCATGAAGCTTCTTCCACACAATTAAACTGTGCATATTTATATTTGTGTGTATTACAAGTATCTGCCAGATATGCTTCTGCCTGAGTAGCATGATTCTACAAACATGCGGGAAAAATGTTTTACGTATCCTCACTTTGGCTGCAAATACTTTTTGAATTAATGTTATGATTTCAAACAGATGAGACTACCTCACAAAAAGCGTAGGTTTGGTATCATTGTTATTTGATACTTGAACTAGTTATTGTTGCTGAAAAATAATATTTCTTTTTTTTTTGGTCTACAGACGAAGAAGGCCATTTCTTCCTTGACAGTTGAGCTGGAGATGCAGATTGAGGAGTGTCAAGGAGCCAGCAAAGACATACTCCCTCTGTGGAAGGAAGAGATAACAAAAGCAGCTCAAGGTTTGTGAAATACATATTAATGATGTGGACCTGTGGATAAATCTAATCATATTATTATGCTGGTGACCAGATGTGTGAAGTTTAGGGAGGGGGGTTGCCTCAGGTACCCCAATTGGAGTGGGATTTTTTTTTACCATACAACAATTGACGTTATTGAAGAAATGTAACCCAAAAAGTTGTGTAACTAGCAGTTAGTTAATTTCTCTTCCAAGAAAGTAGCTAGTGTGAGAAATCTATATCTGGATTTACAGTAAATGTCGCATGAAGTTTGCCTGTTTTCGCAACATTTATAGAAATTAATGGTGATTACTAGGGGTGAACTATTTAATATTCTCAATGTATTCCATTTCCATCAATGCCAAGCCTAGCTTCGAATCCGCGGATTCTTGTTTTCAATGAATCCCTAAAAATAACCTTTGTTCTAGTGTTTCCAATGAGTCTCGATCGACACCTCTCGAGAATGGTCATGGTCTAGTGCACGAGAATCGAGAATTTCTCGAGAAATCTAGGACACTATCCTGCCATTGGCACAATGATAAAACAAGAGAGATTTAATCTTGCAATGGATCAATTTGTTTGGCTTTTATGACATCTTTTATAGTTTTAATGTTAATGTGTGTGTTCTGTTTCCTACAAATCACAGCTAAACATCCAGATATTATACAATTTTAAAACATTTATCAGGTATACAATGGGGATTATCATTAACAGATATTTAAATTGAACAATAGAACAATTACACAATAACAATAATATCAAGCAAAACAAAGCAACAATCCAATGCTTTGTAACCGTCATAAACGTAAACACATGAACACCATGTCAAACAATGATCAACACTTCAATTCTCGAGAATCGCTCAGCGAGACGAGAAAATGCTGAGTCATTTCTGATCTCGAGACTTCTCGAGGAGAATTCTTGCTCTCATTGGAAACTCTACTTTGTTCAAACTACATTGTTGCAATATTTATGGATCAGAGCATCGAATATGATATAACTTTGTTATTGTTGTATAAGTGATTTAATGTATAACCTTCTGTGAATGCTCACATACATAATTTATTAATGTGGACCCTCTGCTTCTTATAGACCATGAAACTGCAAAGGACTTGTTGGAAAATCCAGCTGAAATTGGCAGCCTGCAAACATCAATATTGAGGTCACATGCGATTTTGCGTCATCATCAGTACAGCTTGGCCAAATATGCAGGTAAATATAGTTTCATTGTCATTAATATACCATAGGGGTTTTTGCAGTTATTATGTTTTTAATATCAATACAACTAATGAAAATTATGTAGTGTAAAAACCTTTGTGGAATATACCTGACATGGCAACTACTATGTGTGTGCGACCTTTCATATGTTGATACTTTCAGAGAAATGCTGCGTTTTAAATGATGCTCAGTGTGTATATATATATAAAAGATACTTATTTTACTTAAAGTAAGTTACCCTGAAGTACAGTAGAGTTTATTTAGGCAGGACTGGTTGCCACAAAAAAAGCCGACAGAGTACCGCAATTGTTGTTCAGTTGGGACATAACTACTGCTGATGATGTCACAGTAGCCAAGCTGCCATTGTGACGTCATGCCCCTAGTTGATAAGCGACAAAAAAAACAAAAAATTGCATTATTTTAATATTTTTTGACACTGTTCAGAAATAAGTATGGGTGCACTACTTTTTATCACAGGGGTTTTTGCGCAATTTTTCTTGATCTGACAGTATTACTCAATATAATATTATACTATATGGATAGGTGAATTGGCTCAAAAACCCCTGTGCTTTTTATTTGAGAAATTTATTGCACATAAGTCCAAAAACGACATATCAGAAATTGAAAAAAAATCTGTCAAAAACGACATATCGGAATTTAAACAAGAAACAACTGTAATACATTGTAGCATTTACACGCCACACCGTAACAATATACTGAATATTCAGGTATATTCAAATATTTTTTAACTTTCTGGGGATTAGCATTAAATTTGTGAAAATATAGAACCCAAAAATACTGATTCACCAATAAAAAACTTTTTTTTGGGCCCCCAAAAAGCATACCTTGCTAGGGTGTTTTATCACAGAAAGAAATCCATTAAAAATTGAAGTTAAGTATGATTAGAATCGCCAATATTGTTCATAGTCAAAGTTAAAATATTTCAGATGCAAGCAAGAAGAGGCTGAAGCTGAGGAAGAAAATAGACAGAGCCAAGAAGGACCTCGAACAATATGTTAAAGTGTATAATCAACACGAGCAAACTGGTCTCCAAATTACCCAAGAAATGATTGAAGCGGCGCACTGGCCGTGGCTGTCTGGTAACGTAATTTTGAACTTCTTCAACAATTAATTGAGGTTTTCCTTGGGAGAATAGTGAAAATTGTCACAAGTGGTTATCAGCAATGTCCACTGATTTTCTATTTTAGCGAGTCCATGCATCCTGGAGGAGAAGAAGAAAGTAGTCGACAGTTGGGAACTATTGAATCGCCATGAAGAGGAAATTGAGTTGCTTCTGACTGAAATGCATCAGTACCTAACTTCAACAGGACAGCTGCGTAAAGAACTGCGGGCTGAAGTAGAAAAATTAAAAGGTATTCCTTGGTTAGATAATTGTAGTGTTTACTTTGTATTTATTCAATATCTCAGATTTCATTTGACCCGATCAGTTCATATAATAAATAACCCAGTCACTAATCAATAATATCACAGACCTAGCTGAAGTCTAATAAGGATTTTCAAACAAATAAAATTGATGGTGCTGGCGAGTCTGTGCATTTTATACCCTTGTTAGTTCAAATTTTGTAATAATGTATCTTTGTGTATATAATATGTAGCTGGAGTGAATCTTTAAGGGGAGGTATGGGTGAGAAATTCCCCAAAAATATGTAAGCTTCACATATTCAGTTTATGGCACATCTTTGACCAACACCAACCCAGGCAGCCAGTCCAAGCTTCAATTATATTAAAATATGTCTCTGTCATTACTTAAAGCCATGTCAAATACCAAATCATCGCCAAATTTTCGTGAGTAAATAGTGGCGTTGTGTCACTTCATAGATGTCCACACAAAAAAGTAGTTACCATGGCAACATGGAATTTACTGTGGTGAAACATAACAATGATAACTAGTATTCAACCTTTAAAAAGGTTAGGCAATGATTCGACCTCAAATATATGAATAAAACAAATTATATGAGACTATGTCGGACTATTATGGTAGAGACCCAGTAAGCTGAAGTTTCTACTTATATTATGTGGTAAAGTAGACACACTTAGCCCATGCAAAATTTGAAGAAAATTGTCCATGTCAATCACAAGATATAGCCATTTACCCCTTTTGGGGGTTACTACCTAAAACCGAAACTGTTCATCCAGTAACATCCATTAAGTACAAGCCTAGATCCAACATAAACTTGACATTCCATTTTAAACAACCAAATTCCTCAAAATACGTATTTACCCCCCTTTGACCTTGATTACGAGGGTAAATTATCCTATACTGTAACGTTTTCTCTTTTAACATGTGCCTGAGTCAATATCCCATACGTGTGCAAAATTTGAAGTAAATCGTCCATGTCAGTCACAAGTTATAGTCATTTACCCCTTTTGGGGGTAATTATTAAAAACCGAAACTTTTCATCCAGTAACATCCATACGAATAACCTAGACCAAACGTGCAACTAATATTCCATTTTAAACAACCAAGTTCTTCAAAATATGTATTTACCCCCTTAGAACTTGATTACGAGGGTAAATCACCCTATTCTGTGAATTTTTTCCTTTTAGCATGTGTCTGAGTCAATGTCACAAACGTGTGCAAAATTTGAAGTAAATCGTCCATGTCAATCACAAGTTATAGTCATTTACCCCTTTTGGGGGTAATTACCCAAAACAGAAACTTTTCATCCAGTAAAATCCAACCGGATAGCAGTAGACCAAACATACAGCTGATATTCCATTTTGAACAACATAACTCCTCAAAATATATATTCACCCCTTTTGGCATTGATTACGAGGGTAAATACCCTATGTTGGCAATACTGTTAAAATTATTTGTTCAATATGTGCCTGAGTCAATATCCCAAACGTGTGCAAAATTTGAAGTAAATCGTCCATGTCAATCACAAGTTATAGACATTTACCCCTTTTGGGGGTAATTACCCAAAACAGAAACTTTTCATCCAGTAAAATCCAACCGGATACCCGTAGACCAAACATACAGCTGATATTCCATTTTGAACAACATAACTCCTCAAAATATATATTCACCCCTTTTGGCATTGATTACGAGGGTAAATACCCTATGTTGGCAATACTGTTAAAATTATTCGTTTAATATGTGCCTGAGTCAATATCCCAAACGTGTGCAAAATTTGAAGAAAATCGTCCAGGTCAATCACAAGTTATAGACATTTACCCCTTTTTGGGGGTAATTACCAAGCTTCGGGCAACAAGGATTACATAATACAGAAACCATTAATATATTACCAGACTATCATTGAAATCCTTTCATTAAAACCAAAGTTTTACAATGTTTTCACTCTTGGGGCAAAACACCCTATTTTCAACACCCCATTACATAGTTACCCCTTCACATAATCAAAATATAAAATATCACTTACCTTGAATGGTTAGTCAGGCTACCTATTAGTGAAAGAACTGAGTTTCTAGCTTGCTTAGTTTTTCTGGAAACCTGTGCTAACCTGTTTTAGTCAAATTGGGGTAATTACCCCCTTACCCTCATTGCACAAAAACAATAATGGGTTACAAATGTTGGGATACATGTTTATATATATATTCCAAAGTTTCAAATTGATTCTTGTAATATTAAAAAAGTTATTCCACTTTTAAGTTTTCCAATTTTCGACTTTGAGATGACCTGTGACCTTGAGTTCAAGGTCAAGGTCAACCATCTTCTCCCAAAATGAAGTACTAACCATGGACTATATATGTACCAAGTTTCAAGTCTCTAGCACAAAAACCTACTGGCCAAGAAAAAAAAAATAATAATAACTAGACATCAATATTACTGGTGAACCAGTAATGAGCATTCACCATAAAAGATTTACTTGATTATCAACTTGACTTTAATTCTTCATATTGACTTTTATATTGACACTTGAATTGACTTCATTTTGACATTCATATTGACATTCCTATTGACATTATTCATATTGACATTTATATCAATATTCATATTGACATTCACTGACATTCATTTGACCCTGATATCAATTGACAGTGATGACACTGATAGTGACACTGATGACACTGATATCTACACTAATATTGACATTCGTTTTGACATTCATTAATTTTGACATTCATGTTGATATTCATGTTGACATTCATATATATTGACATTCATATTGACATTCATATTGACATTCATATGGACATTCATATTGACATTCATATTGAATTCATAATGGCATTCATATTGACTTCATATTGACCTTAATTTATTCTTTAATTCATTCTATTCTGCACTTATCTCATTTCTACATTTTTCCTGTCTTTGACTGGTGATGACCTTGACAATTGATGAACTTCTTTACAAGGTCAAATATACTTTAGATCATTCAAGTTACTCTTGATTGCAAATGATAGACCACAATTGAACAACCTTGCTTGAAAAAGTTGTGAAATGTACCTACCGTGCCTTTTCATTCACTTTCTGTGACCTTGACCTTGATGTCAAGGTCATGGATGTTTAATGAAAATATTCCTCTACCGCAGGGCTATATATGTTGCAAGTTTCATTGAGTTGTCTTCATTCAAAGCAAAGTTAAAAAATATTTTCACTTTTGGGCAAAATATTCTAATTTTGAAAGTCGAATATCTCAGTAACCCCTTGCCTGATTTTCACCACACTTCTCGCTGCATTGGACCATGCTATAGAGCACCTTTTGCTATAATTTCATGAAAGTGCTGGTTGTAGTTTTCTCAAAACCGTTCGCAAACTGGTTTTCATTAAAAGGGGTTAAGGTAATTACCCCTTTTTTAAAATGATCAATTTCATGGCTGATATTTGTTCAATAGGGGTCTACTAACTCAACACTGAAGACCAGGTGTCTCTATCTTTATTAGTTCAGGAGATAGACCTCCAAAATCAGTGACTTTGAGGTGACCTGTGACCTTGAAAAATAGGTCAAGGTCAAAAATATTTTGGGAAATTAATCTACTCATCAAGGACTATCTATACACTAACTTTCATGTTGAAATTCCAAAAAAAAAGGGAAGAAAAATAATAATAATACGACCAAAATCAATACCATTCACCATAGTGATGGTGAATGCTAATAATAATAATAATAATAATAATAATAAAATCAAAGAAAACAAGATGATTCTCCCGATAGGTCGAATCATAACTAAGTCGTTGCAAAATTTTGTTCCTGTAGCTTCATTAGATTTGGAGAAATAGCCACAAATATTTTATCTAGTGGTCAATTGCCTGAAATGACGTTAACGTCACGTTTTTGCCATTTTCCGCAACATGTGAAAATCCACTTTTACCCTGTACGGGATGTGAAAAATCTTGACAACCATTTGTCGTAGGAACCTGTGGGATACATCATCGGAATCCTCGAAAAATTGTCTTGGAGATTACAGACCAGATTTTTAAAATTTTTTTTCGTTGCAAAATTATATGACATCGTAGTGATAGAAACGAGAAATTTTTTCAATAAAAATGACTTTGGACTACTTTACCCTAATTTCTGACACTATGAAAAGAAATATCAAAAATCCGCTCTGTAATTCCCTGCGTCTTGCCTGTCTTCATTTGTAAATTTTTTCAAAATTTTTCTATCATGTCTGTAACTTCAGAAATTTCACATCCCGTGAGCAGTAAAAATCTGCCTTTTTTCGCCTTTTAAACTGGTTACCATGGCAACCATCCATCATAACAATGCAAAATCACCTGAAATCATCTAATTTAACTAAAACCTAACTTTTTATACCAAACTTTGTTCATTAAACTTAAAATTGCAGAAAAGTGCCCTTCTCATCCATACCTCCCCTTAAACCTAGGAGCATGGGAGACCCTCTACTTACTGATATGATATGTCCGGAATAGCCTACTTGGTGTTTGATACCAATTGAACAGATTCACAGGTTCAAATACAGAAATTTTATAATTGCTTTTTTTTTTCGGTTGGAAAATCATGCTAGCACATCTAAGTGGATTAAATTCAGGGATTTGGAGTCTAGAGTCAGGTTTCATAGTCGTAGGTTTTCATGTAGACCTGCAGTCCGAGTCAAACTTTGGTATTCAGGTGGAGTAGGAGTCGCAAATTAATCTGGTGACTCCTGTCGCCTTAAAATTATTGAAATAATTGACAAAGAACACATTATAAAACAATGTGAATATGTTAAATTGTTTAAATCCAGCTTGATCAAATTCAGTTACTAATATTAATGTATAAAATCCCATGGAAATATTGTGAAATTGAATTTTTTGGCTAACCACATGAAACTTTTTTCCAAGTTATGCCGAAAAGGAGAAGTGTCGAGAATTTTTTTTTAAGAAGGCAAAGGAGCCAGATTCAGTTTAATCACTACCTGACTCCAAAGCCTTGATCAAATGTAACGTCATTATTTTGTGCAAAGGTAGCACAATTTTCTAACAGTGTTTGTAGACCAGTAAGTAACTAATGAATCGTCAGAACTGATACGATTCGGCCTTTATTAAATTCCCTCTATTCACTTTACATTTATATTATGATTGCCATTTATCAATTCCAATCATAAAAGACAACTGATCAGCCTTTGAACTATTTCTTCAATAGCAACTATCTTGGCAATTTCTGGTCCAGTTACCTCTCAAGACATGGTACTGCGGAGGCTTAAAACCACAAACAAACACACACCTTTCAAGACACTGATATGCCTTCATCCCTTCTTCCACTCATTCATTGTCTTTTTTTTTTAAAGATTAAAACTTTTACAAATAGATATATTCTAAATAAAGGCATATAAATTTGCAATTCGAATTTGATGTTATTTCAATCGACATATCTTAGATGACATATGTTATAAACACGTTTGAAATAGCACCTGTATCTTTCAATTCCTATTTTCCGTGATTATATTTGTCAGTATCCGTTATAGTGTTCGTACATAATTTTTCTGAATTTTGTATTCATGTTTACATTTCCAACTCTAGATGAGCAGTCATTCTTCCAGTGTCTCTCTAACCATATTTCCTAATACTTAGTGCCCTGTAATGGGTATCTCTGGTACTGATAATATTAATTGTATGTCTTTGCATTGAGAAGGCATTTTACCAGAAGACTGCTTTTAGTTGGCTTCAAAGATGTGCTATTTACATAACTATGGTAGTATTTTAATTTTTTTTTTTGTTTTGCTGCAGAGAAAGAGGAAGTAACTGATGAAGAGAAGGGCCTGTGTGCTGTGATTGAAGCAAGAATTTCGTATTTACAAAAGAAACAGGAATGGGCTGCGAAACTGTTTCATGATTCGACCAATGGACGTATTTTGGATGAAGGATTGTTAAATTGTGAGACTCCCATTGATGACATTGAATTTGACATTACTGAATCCGACTGTGATACAGATGATGACGATTGAGCATTTCCGGGCTGTAGATGCCTGCTTCCAAAATGAATTTCTAAGGTATAGCCATGTAAAGAGAAGAAAAAACTGTACAGTGTTAGCTGATATGTAATTATGTAAATAGATGGTTTTTAAACATCTCTGAGAGGTTTACTTAATGTCAAACATAGTAATTGTAATTTAAGTGTAATTGTAATATTGGTAATGGTGCTTTAATTGAGTGATTTAAGGTGGCTGTGATTGTAATTGACTTCCAATAACACTATAATTGATAATTGCAATAGACTGAAAGCTACTGAAGTAATCTTCACCACAACACGGCTGCTCACACCGTCGGACCGTTTTGCTACAGAAAAATTAAGGAATAATCAGGAACAAAATTGGTTAATTCTGGTGGATTTTCAGCAATTTGTGGTATTAAAATTAATACTGCCAGAGGGGCTGGTTGGACAGAGTTTTTTTTTATTTTTGGAGAAAAAAAAACAGCTTCTTGTCGATTTTCAAACATTTTGAAATAATTAAATTTCAATCAGTATAATTCAGTAATTTAGGACTTGTTTCTCGTTTATCTCAAATAATTTGCAAGTCAAAAATTGCTTCTTGTTTATCTCACAAAATTTGCAATACATGTGCGATGAAATATTTTGTTAGTAAATGTATATTATTATGTGAATTTACTTGACATTCAACTGTGAAGGAACTATAACGAAAATCAAAAACTTGATGTACATGGTTAAATTATCACTTATAACTGTTTATAATTGACATTGATAAAACTGAATGCATAAGGTTGCTCATAACATCAGAATCAGGTAAACCATTATAATACAGCTGCAGATGTGGCCGCTTCTTTCAGAATGTTTGGAGATACGTTTCACTTTTAGTGCTTTTATGTCAACTCCTGTATCGTAAAATGTGTGTAAGCTTGCTGGTCATTCCTTGTAGGCCTACAGACTTTGTAGGATATGTTATTATTTCATTAAATTTTGATACTTGCTGACCTCAGGGTAGGCCAACCTGCAACTACCAGGTTTAAACTTCCTGCCCTTTGGCCGTCATAATTATAATCTGTATAATTTTATTGTAGTCTGCGTTACTATTATTTAACTTGTTTGTACTTGTCAGTAGCAAATAAATCTGAATTGAATTTGATTTTATGACATCATTTAGCGGGCTTTCAATATAAAGGTGCCTTTTTTGGTACAACCTCCTCTGTCGTCTGTGGATTTGTGATACTTTTGTATAGTGCGTTGAGAAATTGTGAACATGTGACGCACTTTTGAAGCATAATTATTGTAATTAGTTAACTTGTATTATTGTTATTACTATTAAATTTAGATCATACATGTAGGCCTAGACTGGGAAACAACAAAGCTTATCCAGTCTACTTTAAAGGAATAGACAATTAAGTTGTTAAAAAATGATTTTAGCCCAGTAGTTGAGTATTTCATGTCTCGATTAAATCATATTCACATTTTGCCGTGTAAACTTGAAAAACATCTATGCAAAACCGATTTGTCATTTTTGTGTTTTCCCTCAACTTTTATTATCCTATTTCCTGTAATTGATAATTAATTGTGATTTTGTTGTTGTTGATTAAGTCCTTAGTATCTTTGTTTGTAATGATAGTGGTTCATACTCGATATTGATCTCTTTTCATTAATTTAATTTGCTCTTCAAGAAGCCTCAAATTCATTCTTTAAGATATGATTGTTTGAGCTGCTGTGTTAATTTTTTTTCTGTATTCCCACTACCAATTTAGTCATTTGCAAATTTTGTCATTGTAAATTTTCAAACTGTTTTTCGAATTACGTGTTATTAATTTTTTGTTTCACTACGACATTGTGTGCCATACATGTGGCAAAAATAAGTCATGCATTATTACCATTATTATGAATAAAGTATCGCTTCACTTTGTGCAAAATTTTCATTGTTGAATATATTGCTACTGTTGTCAGGTGCATTTACAGATTTTGTGCAGCTCATAATTGAACAATTTTCCATTATGTATGCAGTCATCTGTGCTGCCCATCTGGTTAGGGCGTAGAGCTTCTATCGCTCAATGTAGGCCCTTAGTATTGGAGATATTACTGGGCCTATCTTCAATGTTATGATATATGTGTGGCCAATACTAAGAACCTGTTTAATCTCTTAAATAACAAATCATACTCAGACAAATCCACACAAGGGGCCTATTGGCCAATACCATTGCTTGCAAGGCCATACCTGCAACATATATTATGTGTTGTTTTTGACTTGCACCTAAAACTTCTAGTGCAGAATTTAAGAGCATCTCCAAGAATTTGTTGGTCACTATAGAACATGTTGGACTGCTGTTAAGTTTATATTTCTAAAATTTTCACCGGGTGCATTTGTGGTTCTTTCCTCTGGTCTTTCACTTGATCTTTATAAGTATAGCCTTGAAGACTTGATTTTTCTGCATGCATTTCTACCCAATTAAGACATGTAAAAAAAACCATCTGCTAGGTGGCAGCACAGTGAAAAAGGAGTTTATAATCATCAATTAAGGAGATTGCTTTTTATCAAATTTCTCTATTAAATTTGGGTCATATTGCTTGAAAATTAAAGAAAATTCAACTATTTACTTGGTTCTAGTTAACTAGTGCAAAACTTTAACACAATATCTTATACGTAATTAGCAAAGTGAATCTGTAATCCAGTTGCTCAACTCAGGAGCAGCAAGTCATATGCCAAGTAGAAATGTATCACTGCAAAGTGGTTTCTTTTCACACAATGCATAAAGAGGTTTAGGCTAAGTTTGAGGTATTTTATGCTCGATTCCTTTAATATGGAGCAGGATTAACCCCAGACAGGCTTACAAATTGACAAAAATTGAGGCAGAATATAGGTAATTTTTTCAAACTTTAACTGACTGAAACTTTGTCAATTTTACAGATACAGATTTCATATTTTGTACACATATTTTCTTGGTATACATCTTCAAAACTGGAAAGTCACATAAAAATTGGATTAGCGGAAATGTGTAATTATATTATTTTTATTTTTTACTCGAAGCCCAGAATATCTAAAAAAATTATATTGGTAAAAAAATGCTCTCACTGTCATTGCCAAACATTATAAAAAATTTCAAATGAAAAAGTTCAGTACTTTTTAAGTTCCACACAATAAATTGATATAAGACTTAAGATTAGTTCTGAAATTTCCACCAGGTGCTTTGGGATTTTTTCCCCCCTCTCTTTTCTTCATTATTGTATATTTAACGTTGAAAAAGTAAACACAGAAATGGGCTTAGTATTATTCCTGAATAGCCGTTGAAGGCATTACGATTTTTCTGCATGCATTTACCCAATTAAGACATGTATAAAAAACTATCGGCTAGGTGGCAGCACAGTGAAAAAGAAGTTTATAATCATCAGTTAAAGAGATTGCTTTTTATCAAATTTCTCTATTAAATTGGGGTCATATTGCTTGAAAATTAAAGAAAATTCAACTTTTTACTTGGTTCTAGTTAACTAGTGCAAAACTTTAGCACAATATCTTATACGTAATTAGCAAAGTGAATCTGTAATCCAGTTGCTCAACTCAGGAGCAGCAAGTCATATGCCAAGTAGAAATGTATCACTGCAAAGTGGTTTCTTTTCACACAATGCATAAAGAGGTTTAGGCTAAGTTTGAGGTATTTTATGCTTGATTCCTTTAATATGGAGCAAGATTAACCCCGGACAGGCTTACAAATTGACAAAAATTGAGACAGAATATAGGTAATATTTTCAAACTTTAACTGACTGAAACTTTGTCAATTTTACAGATACAGATTTCATATTTTGTACACATATTTTCTTGGTATACATCTTCAAAACTGGAAAGTCACATAAAAATTGGATTAGCAGAAATGTGTAATTATATTATTTTTATTTTTTACTCGAAGCCCAGAATATCTAAAAAAATTATATTGGTAAAAAAATGCTCTCACTGTCATTGCCAAACATTATAAAAAATTTCAAATGAAAAAGTTCAGTACTTTTTACGTTCCACACATTAAATTGATATAAGACTTAAGATTAGTTCTGAAATTTCCACCAGGTGCTTTGGGATTTTTTCCCCCTCTCTTTTCTTCATTATTGTATATTTAACGTTGAAAAAGTAAACACAGAAATGCGCTTAGTATTTTTCCTGAATAGTCGTGGAAGGCATTACGATTTTTCTGCATGCATTTTACCCAATTAAGACATGTAAAAAAAACTATCGGCTAGGTGGCAGCACAGTGAAAAAGAAGTTTATAATCATCAGTTAAAGAGATTGCTTTTTATCAAATTTCTCTATTAAATTTGGGTCATATTGCTTGAAAATTAAAGAAAATTCAACTATTTACTTAGTTCTAGTTAACTAGTGCAAAACTTTAACACAATATCTTATACGTAATTAGCAAAGTGAATCTGTAATCCAGTTGCTCAACTCAGGAGCAGCAAGTCATATGCCCAGTAGAAATGTATCACTGCAAAGTGGTTTCTTTTCACACAATGCATAAAGAGGTTTAGGCTAAGTTTGAGGTATTTTATGCTTGATTCCTTTAATATGGAGCAAGATTAACCCCGGACAGGCTTGCAAATTGACAAAAATTGAGGCAGAATATAGGTAATATTTTCAAACTTTAACTGACTGAAACTTTGTCAATTTTACAGATACAGATTTCATATTTTGTACACATATTTTCTTGGTATACATCTTCAAAACTGGAAAGTCACATAAAAATTGGATTAGCGGAAATGTGTAATTATATTATTTTTATTTTTTACTCGAAGCCCAGAATATCTAAAAAAATTATATTGGTAAAAAAATGCTCTCACTGTCATTGCCAAACATTATAAAAAATTTCAAATGAAAAAGTTCAGTACTTTTTACGTTCCACACATTAAATTGATATAAGACTTAAGATTAGTTCTGAAATTTCCACCAGGTGCTTTGGGATTTTTTTCCCCCTCTCTTTTCTTCATTATTGTATATTTAACATTGAAAAAGTAAACACAGAAATGGGCTTAGTATTTTTCCTGAATAGCCGTTGAAGGCATTACGATTTTTCTGCATGCATTTTACCCAATTAAGACATGTAAAAAAAAAACCGTCTGCTAGGTGGCAGCACTGAGAAAATGAATATATTCATCAATTTAGGAGATTATACTTTTATCAAATTTTTCCCCATCAAATTTGGGCTCATATCTCTTGAAAACTAAAGAAAGTTTATATTTAATTGGTTTCAGTTCTGCAAAACGAAAAAGAACCCCCCCCCCCTTGAAACTAATGGTCACTTCCTTGCAAACTTACATTCATTGCATTCACTTACTTCTAATCAATTTTCTTGATGGTTTAGCTTGGCCTACAGTGGTGGTCAATTCAGCTTACCTCCCCCCCCCCTCCCTCTCTTGGAGGTCAGGCAAAATCAGGGAAATCCCTCTCCGGAGCCCAGGGAGAATCATCAATCACGTCACCTACCGGCATTGCAGCCCGCGATATCTGCAGAGCAAGGTGTTTGTCAGAGAGTTGTTGTTTCTCCTATTACTAGCTCCTATTACACCCATAGCAGCTTTCTAGAGTTTGTACCTGTTTCTTGGACACTATGGAAGATAATGGAACGTACAGTAAGTGCTGTTGTTGTTGTTGTAATTCGTTCTGCTGTTTTTTTTTCTTCAGCAAATGGTGCACAGTTTTTCCCACATGGCCACAACATGCAAACTCAACTGTCATTTCTCTGTGCTGTTACTGTGTTTCACTGTTTGGCCTGATTGCCCACCCGGGATTGCTGCTCAAGCAGCATGTACAACTCTACCCAGACGTTTCTGTCCACATATCAGTGGCAGTACTGACGTCACAAAGCAACTGTGAATGGGATGTTTATTGCATTGTTCTCTCGGCCAATCATATTGCAGGAGTCGGTACTTACAGAAATGACCATGGAGCTAGACTGACTCAGGGGGCAGAGTCTGATCCGGGGGCCAGAAAATTGCAGAAAAGTGAAATTTTTGTATGTTAAAAAAAATATATGCCAAATTCTAGGGAAGCTGCCCCCCCCCCCCCCAACCCCAATGCAGGCTACGGCCCTGGTTAGGGGCCGAACACATGTATATCATGTATGATCCTAATTAGGCGGCTATCGATTTTTAAAAAACAAGAAGTTTGATTCCCACTTCACATTGCAACATGTGTAGGCTGCGAAGCAAACCCTTGGCCACTCAATGGCTATTCTGCTGGCAGTTGAATCTGCTTTTTGTAAGGGGGCGGCCATTTAATATCCTGGGGTCGGGGTTTGGAGCTTTCCTTGGACAATCAATCTGACTTCTTTCTGTTTTTGCAATATTATGATGAAAATAATGTTCAATCAATTATAAATAGTTAATTTTCTTCACAGGCAAAAAGACAGGGTACAAGTCCTGTCCAGGATGCGGCAAATCAGTGGCACCCAGGCAGAAGATCTGCCCTGAGCTTCAGTGTCGGCATAATTTCAGTGTCGACACTGATGCTAAAAAGCAGGCAAAGCTTGAGCGGAAGCGCCAACTCAGAAAGGCTGACGTTGGATACATTTTGGCCAAAATTCAAGGGGAAGTGAGTATATCAGTTATGTAAAATGTCATGCTTTGTAATAGAAATTATGGTGGCTCATGAATGAAATTGTTCCTGAAATTATCAAGTGCCAGGCTAACTAGTGAATTGTGCTATTTCATCACCATATAGAGTCAAGGAGGGGTAAATTCCATACACTTTTGGCTAAAATTGTATTCCCAGGAAAATCGGGATAGATAAAAAAATTTAACTTAGTCCAAAATTTGGACGGGGCATATTCCGTACTGTCATCTACAGCCAAAAAAGTCAAATATTCAAATAAAATTAGCTGAAATCATGGCAACAAAGATTAAAGGGTAGAGCCACTAAATCAGTCCACCCTGCTGTTAAATCAGTCCAGCAAGGATGGTAAATCTGTCCACACAGTTTAATGCAGCACATACCTATAATATCTTGTCATTTATAAAGTTTTAGTAACTTTCATGAAGAATATTGTATCAATTTTAGAATAGAGTAGTACTTATTACATTTATAATGGAATAATTAAACAATAGAGGTTAAGTGCACGACGAAGAATTTCAATTGACCTCCTTTTTGTACACTGCAGGCCAAAAGTTTGGAAACGGTGTGTTATTTGCCATTGGATCAATGTTAGAGATATATGCTTGTGGATGTAAGAATATGGATTCTTATCTGATCAGAAAAAACTACATCATAATCAGTCTGGGAAATTACCATCATGTGATGACAATTGCAATTCCAGCTAAGTCCTGGCCCTGACAGGATGATTGAGTGTGTGGGATTGATTAGTTGGGTATCAAAAGGAAGTCTGATCTCTGTGCACCCATCCTCATCACACAGCAGCATGACAGTAGCGGGACATATTCTATCCCATTTTGCGAGGTACCGCAAAGTCATCAGCAGCTGATGACAGTTTTCTAATTTCTCTGGAGCCTTCGGGTTCTTTTCCTCATTATGTAATGGATAAGCCTGCCAAAATTTATGGAGTTAGTTGATACTGTGATACAACTTTATGCCAAGTTTGGAAGTGATAGTAGCAGTAGTTATTTTTAAATAGCCTGTCAAAGATGATTTTGACCACTGCTTAAGTCATGGCTGGGCCATGACACTTTGAGAAAGTCATGGGAGAGAGATGACAGGGCTGGGGTGAGTGTCATGTGAGGCTGAAGACATTGGTTGTCATGAGCAGATGGTAATTCCCTTGACTGATAATAGGAAGAGGTACCTTGTATCATAAGTTTTACGTAGTTTCTGTATAAAGGGCATTAAATTTCCTTCATTGCTTTCAAAAATACTGATGGCTCTAAACAAGTGGTCACCTATATCAATTAAATTGCATTGCTCAAGGTTCACTAACTTTGACACATTCTTATTTTTGAGAGCAACTCATTCAGGTCTACCAGGTATATTCTAATGTAGAAGCCGAGCACCCAGAAACCATTTTGTGTGACACTAATCAAGTGGCAAACAACACACCGGTTTCCAAACTTTTGGGCTGGAATGGGGTGCATTATCATATTTTCACTCTGCCATTAATACCTGGTATATATATTTTTTGATACCTTACAGACTGGCTTCTTCACATGTTGAAAGTAGTGGGATGAGAAAATGTTATTCGTTCAGTTCATTAGTATATTAGTTTTAAATCGTTTGTTCTTTCAGATGATTCGCTTGGAGCAGATCGGCATGCATGCAATTTTCCTGGGGTATAAAATAAACCCCCAGAGGAACTTCTCTGAGGCCATGTCTAATTCGCCAGAGTCAGAGGCGATTCTTCAGAAGAAGCATATAAAGGCAGCGTTTGGTGGTTGGGTGCGGGATGAGATCAAGTTGAAGAGTGAGTATAAAATGTAGTTGTTGATCTGCATGATACTGGTGAGTGATTGGGTGGTGTTTGAATGACTCCAGAAACAGGTGTTGATCCCCGTGTGGAATAAGCCAAAATTATGTTACGCACTGCTTGTAATGAAATTGTAAAAATTGCATTTTTGTCAAATTTGCAACAGCCTTGACTCAGAAAAATGTTCATTGTAACTTCAATGTACATATATGATCGCCTAATGAAACTGTAACTTCAAAAACAGCTTAATTCTATTACCAGGAAAGAACAGGACTCTCTTTTAAAAATGTCTCATTTCAAGTATTGGTAAAATGTGTGAACCATGATCATTAGAATTGGGTTGCATTTAGCAGTCTTAAATTCCATTTGGCTGTTTTGCTCATTCACGGCAATCTTTACGATACTCCAACCAAACTACTGATTTCCCAGTCATGAAAACTGGAATGCATCTTCCTACAACTGCTTAAAATGTCCTTGGCCATGTTTAATGCTCCAAACTAATATTTTAATAACAATAATAGGCCTACTCAGATAATTTCCGCCCCCCCTCCAAACTTCATGCTGGCTTCACAGGTATTATGCTAATAGCGGAAAAGATGGCAAATAAGAGTAATATTTATTAGGTGTTTGAAAAATAGAAGTGAACATTGAAATTTTAAAAGAACAGGTCTAGATACTTGTTGTGTCAGTTTCAAGACTGTCCTTCAACAATTTTTAGACTTTTATCTAATTTATTCAAATTTTGAGAATCTGACAAGATGTTGGCTGCAATGATGGAGAAACTGAAATCATATCATTACTGCTGGAACTGGAAGCTTTTACTTAAGCGGAAGTGATACGTCCCATTAAACAGATTTCCGTCATAATATTTACTTGTTTCAAATCTATTTCATGTAACAACCATTCAATCAGTAAAGCTTTGATGAAGTCTGAGATTTCCCAGATGCATCAGACACTGGTCTAGTCTAGCAGTGAACATGGAATGGTCTGATTTGCTAAAAAATTCTGACTATTTTGTGTACAATTCCCATGGGGGTAAAAGAGAATATCATATTTAATTATTCTCTCTTTGGTTAAATGCCCATTGCCGTGATCATTTAAAACTACCTCTTCTTAACCAATTTTGTGAAATCTATGTGACTTCAAGAGTACATTCTAAGAGATCTGATCTTCGATAATTTTGAAAAGGATATCAGCTGAGTACTTACAGATACATGATCTGCAAATTCTTTTATTACCTTGGTTTAGTATACTGTGCTTTATTAGCACTATTGGATCCATTTTCAAAAAGCACATTATCATATAAAAATACACAATGGTAAAATAATAACATGAACTACAGTACCACTGTCATCATGGACCCTGACCAGAACAAGCTTTCATTATGTACGCTTACATTATACAACTAATTTTATTAACAAGAACAAGTTGCCATGGAAATAAGTTATACATATTTCAAATGTTATTATTTACACTAGTGAAAACAACAAAAGGGAGAATCTGACAATGGGTAATGGTCTTTTGTGGTTAAATAGTTGAAATTTATGAAGATTTCAGATTAATTTGAGAGGATTGGACAGAAGATAAGTATGTCATGAATGTTGGTACTCATTCATTTTGTTGGGTATTTCACTGATTCGAGAGAAGCAAACAATTTTGTTGTATATGTTATATCCACTAAGATATGCGTAACCGTGACTCTGACGAAAACACACTTTAAGTGATTTCTTTAATCTTGAAGTGCAGTGCCAATTTTTACTGCAGCTCTCAAAAATCACTGAAAATGTGAGTTTTGGACCAATTGACAAGTGTCAAGACCTGCTGTTTTTAAAATTTTTCATTTTTCACTCCACCCTAATGAACAACCCCCACAGAGCAGGGCCTTGAAAAATCAAGTGGTCACAGACTCAGACTCAGACTCAGACTCTTTTATTTTTTGCTCACACAATAACATAAAAAAGAAATTTCAATCAACCACAATAAACCAAGAGCAAAGGGACCCCTCGATGGCAAAAACATTGCCGCTGCTGTCACAGGACCACCATCCTAAAAGATCTAATGGTCCGATGGAGATTCCAGTTCATCGTCCCCTGCTAGGCCACCGATATTTTTTTTTTGTGTTTTTGTCTATTTGGAGATTGGCACATTGGAGATCGGCTGACACAAGAGCCTCAAAACGTTGTGACATCATCTCTTTACCAAAGAAAATACCCCTTTAAGATGCATTACTTCACTCACCACTGTTCACAACAACGTCAGATGTTTATATTTATGCGGTCCACTGCAATTAGCCACACAGTTTAAATCTTTTGATTTTTTATCTGTATTTCATTGGCTATTGTGGGATATAAAGTAATATCTCCTCAGGAAGAAATTATCGTTTAGATAAAACAAATGCTAACTTTTGGCTCCTTAAAGTTTTTTGCCATTTTAGAAAAAAAGCCATACTGTGAAAGTGCAATGATATAGTCTGCAAGAAAAGGTCAATAATGAAATGTGTTGAGATAAAATTTATTTTTCCGACAGGTAGTGTTGTGAATCCCCCTGAATCAGCTGAACTGGAAACCGAAGACACCCTAAGTGAGCACCTGGCTCACAAAGATCATGCTGGTAAGCATTCAGTAATCAGACACCCTTTAAACGTCAGATGTTTATATTTATGAGGTTCACGCAATGAGGTTCACTGCATGAACCACATGATGTGAATCACTATGTTTTTCATCTGATTGTCATTGGCTATTGTGGGATATAAGGTAATATCTCCTCAGGAGAAATGATCTATTATATAAAGCAAATGCTAACTTTTGGCTCCTTAATGTTTTTTGCCATTTTAGAAAAAAAAGCCATACTGTGAAAGTGCAATGATATAGTCTGCAAGAAAAGGTCAATAATGAAATGTGTTGAGATAAAATTTATTTTTCCGACAGGTAGTGTTGTGAATCCCCCTGAATCAGCTGAACTGGAAACCGAAGGGACCCTAAGTGAGCACCTGGCTCACAAAGATCGTGCTGGTAAGCATTCAGGATTTAAGACACCCTTTATAAATTTGATTTGAAATTGGTAGAAATTGAAATAGTATCTATAGGAACTACACTGCTCACACGTAAAAACGCACACCTTTCAAAACAGCTTAAAAACTATTACAGACTTTTTAGACGTATACTCGTATAGGCCTACTCACATCATGATTTTTAGCTGAAGAGCTTTCACGGTCCATCCAGACCCCTTCCTCACTTCTTAATGATTTGATTTTGATGTTGTAAGGTCATGTGACGACGACGTAATGTCACGTGATTCTAATATCTTCCGGTAGATCGCCGGGAGGGTTTGTCTCTCCTGGTCCCGGTTTAGATGGGGTTCCTCCTGTGCGATGTGAATGGCCTCGGCTACTCCCCTCCGGAACCAATTGTTCTCTTGGTGCAGAACTGACACATTGTCCTCCGAGAAAGAATGTTTTCGTTCTTCAGAGCGAAGTCCCACTGGGGAAGAACTTCTGTGATGTTCTGTGATACGTTTCTTGAGTCTCCTCTCTGTTTCACCCACGTAACTAGCATCACAATCCCTGCATTTGATGTAATATGCTTTCAAAATCGATCTGATCCAAAACGTGGTATATGCCAATTGGAAATTTCAAGTAAATCATCTGGTTTATGAGGCACCAGTTCTTTACAGTTGAATGAGAAGAATAATTCATGTTTGTAAACTCCCCCCCCCCTATGTCATGGCTCATGGTGCCCAAGGGTTTTGACTATTTAAAAATTATGAATATAATGTAACAACACTGAATATTGTCCCCAAGAGGTCTTGCTATCTTACATTTCTTATTACAACAGTGCACGTGACAGTAGGGTGGCCCTTAAAAAAAAAGTTTGAAATACATATGGGCCACCCCCTTAAACGATGCCAATTATGACAAAAACAGGCTGTGCAAAATATCATTCAAATCGGTTAACATTTAGAGGTGGCCCACAGGCCTTGAAGTTCTTGCATTTCAGTCATGATTCTATGTTTGCCGACTCGCGGTATTGTATAACTAAGCTAAATCAAATCATATGACAATATAATTAAATTTTTTGAACAGGGCTGAATGAGAGCTTCATTTTGAATACCAACTTGGATGGTCTATGACACTTCTGTATGAACCCCAAGAGCCATACGTCAGGAGTTCTTTTCAAAATTGTTTGTTTTGATATAATATTATGACGTCTTCGAATTCAACCTGGAGGCAAGAATTCTTAACCAGACCTTTTAAAATAGATTACCAATGAGGGCTGCTGCTTGTTTTGATCACCGTGTAAGGAAAATAATTTTAAAAACCTTGCATGGTCTGGGTAGCAATAATTTCATGAAAGCCTTGATGATTTTGAAAAATGTACGTAAGGAGTCAATGTGTCAATTGTCAACGTGTTGGTTTTACAAGATAATCACAGTAAGATCTAATTTTCCCATTTTCTTTTATAAAAATTGTATGATTTTTCAACAGGACAGTTGATGATTTTTGTCCCATGGGGTAGGAGGGTTTCTTCTGTGTCAGATTTAACAGCATTTCTTGTTATATATTTTTTCACAAATTTGTTACTGATTTGAATCTGGTTGTTCATTACTCCTGACTGGCAAGTCTGTCGTCAAGTAGTACCACAAAAACAGCTGGACCAGTGAGTGACGGTCAGGTTCTGTTCAGGTCTACCAAATATTGCAAGATATTCTGACATTAAATTATTCAGATATTATACAAAAAGGCAAATTCATTAACAACGACATCATTGCAGGAAAAAATTCAAAGATAGACTTTGATATAAATCCCTAAGAATGCATTGGGGGATGTTGTAAGCTCAGTTGGGAGTGGTCTGGGCTTTCAAGCACTGGGTTTGATCTAACATTGGCAATCAATTGAACCAATATTCAATATTTAACAGCAGTTTCAATCATGCTGTTCATACTTATCCTGTCCTAGTGATTAGACTACCAGCCACATAAACTTGTGACGCTACCAATTGCAGGCCCTTGAAAATCATGACGTCACAATATATTTATAGATTCAGATGCTCATGGTTGCTAGGCAGCATGAGTCATGACGTCATCACAGGGCCGACAATACCATTGTCGGCCCTCAAAATCATTGTCGGCCCTCAAAATCATTGTCGGCCCTGCAAATGAGGGCGTTATGGGTGGTTGTTGCATGGGTTATCTAATGATGATACCCTACTTATCTCATGACTGAGGTAACGATAATTTAGGTTAATGGGACAATGATTACATAGAAAGTATTATAGACAAATAAAAAGAGATCAAGTTGACTGCAAGAATTTCAGTTGACAGCCTCAATTACAATTAAAGAACCCTTTTAAGTCAATCTATGTGGTATAATTGCTCAAATCAAATTTCTTCAATGTGATATGCCATTTTTGAATATCAAGTCACAAGGTACTGTACAAGATAATTTGATGTGTATTGACAGATTTACAAACGCACATTCAAGCCAGTCTTAAAACGGTGATGGTAATTTCGTCCACTTTTATTTCCATTTCATTTTCTTCCTCAGAGTCACAATTGAGTGATTTAACAAATCGTACAAGAATTATTTAAATTTGCAACTCATTCAATGATTTTCTGTCTCTTTAATAATTTCTTTGATGACCGGGATAAGCCCACAAGATTATCAGCACCAGCTATCTTAGATTCAGATAATGTATGTGAAGACGTATTAATGACATTAAAGCATACAGATTCACGCAAAATTGTGTTTTATTATGTTTATGATGCTTTTATTTTAGTATCATTTAACAACCCCCTTATACATTGTGAAAAATTAGTATCCCTTGGTACGCGTTTGAAAAATAAATACCACCTAGGGTAAAATACCACCCCCCGCCCCCAGTAATAAATTCTGCAGGGTCCCATAATTATTATTATTAAACAAAATTAAATAAAAATTTATTACAGAGAATGACATTCGACCAGGCCAGCTGTTCCGTCCCATTCAGGGCGAAGAAGGAGCCATGGAGGTGTGGGTGGAGGATATTGATGGTGAGAATTATCAAATTGGAAGTCATACTTTGTAAATTCCACCCAAAATTAAAGATTATTTTAATACGTGTACTACGTTTGTTTTGCAGAATCCTTTGTGCCCTCACCGGAAAAAGAAAACCGTGTTGACCAGTCGAGGAGTGAACTGTTTGGTATGTACGAAGTTGATGTTTACGTACTTCAAAATTAAATATTTTTTCTCCGCTCAGTATCATGACTTGTGTCATATCTTAATCATGATATCATCATATGTATCATATTATGGGATTGGCGTGTCGTGACAGCCCTAAATAGGACGCATTTAATGTGCAGAGGCAGTCACTATAAAGGTGCATTTTTTTAAAATTTCATGAAAAGATCGTAGTAGTACGACAAACAGGCCTGGTGGAAATTCAGATTTATGCATACAAAATGTGCCAATTTGGATTTTTGCAATGTTAATATCAGTTTTTTTTTTACAGAAAAAGGATGGGATTTTAATTTACCTGCATTTTTAAAGTTATTGCGAGTGGTCATAATTTTGTATTTTTGAATGTGGAATATGATTATATATACCTGAATTGAGTGAATTCACAAAGACAAGCAATAATATGTAAACCTGTTATAAGCCATGAAGAACTTCGGTCAGTAAAAAAAAATTAGGAACATCTAGTGGCCATCCAGACAGGGTTGTATAGGAGGGGGCCGGCATCGTTTTGGCTTTGGCGGGCTCCCGTGGGCCTCGTTGCTCAATATTTTCTTCAAAGTGTAATATGATATAAGTGGTGTACTGGACCAAGGTTGCCGGGGCCCCCTAATGCCCCCTCCCCTTGATCCACCACTGGGAATATTTATGAGCAAATAGCATTGGCAAGTTTCAACTGCTTCTTTCAGATTTCTACAAATCGCTTCAGAGCAGGCAGATGTCGCAGGCTATTGATGCGGTCCCAATGCCAAGTGTATCTGATGATTGCCCTGCGAAAATGAAAGGTAGTGTACACAATTTTATTGTATTTTGCTAATAGATATAACATATACATATAATATCTCTGATTCACTGTGCCCCCCACTAAACAGAGATATTATATGTATATCAGTGATGTTTATTTAAGCCACACATCAAAGATTGACAATTATATTTTCATTATGAAACGCTTTAGAGGTAGGTACATGTGTCGCCTACACATGCATGCTAACAAAATAATCCCACTTTTTGAGATTTTTCAGATAGGTGTAGGCTGCAAAATATAAAAAAAAAGATTCTCTGTACCCTGAGACACTGTGAATCAGTGCCGGAGGCACAGTGAACCAGTACCATTTATTTTATGAGAAATTAAACAGTGGATATGTCTAAACAATTTTTTTTTCAATAAATGAAAATTGAAAGAATATTTTATGTGGTAAAAAATCCAATGGTACCAAGGGATAACAATTTTAAACAATTCATTACATGTCTCAAAGTGTCATATGTGTGATCACCGGTTTAGACTATTCTCAGTACTTTCTAATCAGTACTGAGCCTGAGGGAATATAGTAATTCCTTGTGTCCCAAATAGCACTGCTCCTGATTCACTGTGCCATGCATGGCTATTTTTCACATAATTGCCTTACTCTCTCAAGTAATTTGTAACATAATCAGTTACTTTGGCAAAGTAACAACACTATTATCATGACCAACTAGACAAGGTTTACTTGCAGCAGTTTATATGTACTACTTGTTATCAGTGCCCATGAAAATTCCTTTTAAGAAGAGGGGGTGTCACTGTAAAAAATTATTTTAGGTTTATGAAATTTGACGTATCTCATTGTCATTTTCTTAATTTTCTATTTATCTCTATATCCAAAAGCTTCATAAGTTCATCAAAACTAGTATATTTATATGATTGTTTTGACATCATTGAGTTCTTCGTGTTCAAAGGTTGACTTCGAAAAATTCGGTCAAATTAGAAGCTTCCTGATCTGGGATGTTGTAATTTCCGTTTTGCACTTGCCAATTGAATCTTTTTGCCATTGAGTTCTAGTATCATCTCTACTTAGTTAGTTGTTTTTGAGCCTTTTGTGCTTGTGAAAAATCCAGCTCATGAAAAAAAACCAATAAATATGAGGGAAGGTGCATGTGTTGCATGCGTAAGGCAAGAAGTACTTTCCTTTTGGCAGACAGCTATGAAAGCTCTGATTTTAACCTGGACTGACTTGAAACATAGTAAATCTGTGAAGCTTCAAGAAATTATGAACTAATACATGTTGGTGACGGGTACCTGGTGATTAAATACAAAAATTACCTTGTCGCACGCGTAACGCTCAGAAAAATCTAGATCTTATTTGAATTTTTTCTTGTAAATAGTGGAGCAATCATACCAACATTACCTGTTGTGACAATTGCCACAATATTTTAATAGTTGAACATGTTTCATGACCTAGCCAATAATATTATGGCATATATGAAGCTTTTTTGAAAATTTGGCGCCAAATTGTCTGTAAACACAATATCCAATCAAAAAACAAATTTTCATTCAAAATGGTCGTATTGTTTTTCATCAGTTATAACTTATTATATCATATACAATCGATTTTAAGCAAAAACAGAACATTTTTTGCAATTTCATGCCATGTCATGACTTAAAATCAGGATTTAAAAGAAAAAACGGGCCAAAAATCAAGCTTCTTTCGTCATTTGCTGAGTTAATACTCACTTCAGTGGCACTTATTAATTTGAAGGACCCATAACATAGGACAGTTGAAATCATTTTAAAGGAACATGTATGTTTTTTGGGAAAATTTAATTACCTTTTTGAAAAAACATTTCTGAAAAATCATCAAAAATAGTGTGTAACTACCCATATATTTGGTCTATTTGAATGAAATCTGCCTGAAATGCGGAGTATATCAATTCATCAAACTTTTTTGATCAAAATGATTGAAATCTGAATTTTTGCCATTCTCAATTGTCATTTTGAAAAACCCGTTAATAAGGGAGATAGATGGATAGATGTGGCAAGTGCAGCCCTGTACTACATAAAGTTGAAGGATTTAGGGATCCTCTATTACACTACTACCATCTATTATCATTCGGGTAAATTTAAATATTCTTCAACAGTGCATTTTAACTTGGATAATTTCATAGTTTTTGCGTTTTTTAAAGTTGCATGTAGTTTACAAAATCAGATAATTGGAGTGTGAAATAAATCTTCTGCTCATTATGCTGTTTAGAATGGTACCAAACACATTTCTTTGGTAAACATTTAATAATTTATATGCAACAATGACTTGACTTTAGCTGACTCAAGCATGACTTGACTGAACTGAACATGAACTTGCTGCATGGGAACCTAACTATGACTTCACTAGCCGACTTTATATAGTAGACTTAGGGGACTGCTCCCTAACAAAAGCAATAACCGTATAACTGTCTCTTGCAGCACTACTGTTCTGGTCAACATGTATGTGAAAGATATTCTGAGTGTTGCAAATTCATTACCTTCTTTCATTTTTTTATCCTCTGTGTTCTGGGACAACAATGAAAATCTGTTAACCACAGTCAATTGTCATGCAAATGTATTTTGATTTTATAGACAAAGTCCCATCCAGGCCCCGTCCAGTTCGTAAGAGGAAGAGATCTGCTGAAACACAAGGTTAGTAGGCCTATGTCATCGAACTAAACTCAAAATAACTCTGGTATATTAAGTTCAGTGCTATTTACTTGCAAGGTACAGGCTTTATTCTAAGTGATGTAAAGACCTGGTAGTTTCCATGTCAATAATATTTTTATTTACATATATGCAATTTATTCAGATTATGCATCAAACATACAATTTAGTAGGTTTGCTTATGCCATCTTGTTCGTTTTACTGCTTAATGATGTGAGTTTAATTTATTTGTTTACAGTGTATACTTATTTAATGGGTGATAATTTCACTTATTGCTGTTAAATTACAGTGTTTTTTTAAACATATTTTTCTGTTCAGAAGTCAAAACCAGACCCAGTCGTAGACCGAAAAAGAAGATTTCTCAAGACCAAGTGACTGAAAAAGAAGGCAAGTATCGTGCAAATATAACTTGGACAATGAACCAGTTTTTCTAATAAAAGGGAGTATAGGGACATCAAAAGTCTTGATTTCAACAGAATTTCAGCTAATACAGGGCAAATTTTACATTAAGGTGACTCAAGCGTGGTACACTGCACATACTTCTGAGCAGCCTGGTTGCCTAGCAACATAGCGTCACAACTGCTGCAGGCCCTGAAAAAGTTGTGACGTTACGGGCCATTTTCTGCTCTCTTTTTTTTAACAGCATGGGAGCTAGTAATTTGCTATTTAAATGAGATCTAATGCAGCTAGATGCATAATTATTTTTTATTGAAAGCAGTAACACCTATTCTATGCTAATTTAAAGTTTCAGCTTCTCAGCTATATCCAAAAAATTTTTTCAGTTAATTTCAGTCAACTGTGTCAAAAATTATCTTTTTTTATTTAAAATGACATTGGCACAGTCATGGTACTGCAGTAAAAAAATGACTCGGTGAATTTTTTTATTTTTTTGCCATTTTTTTGACAATAACTTGTTTATGATACATGCAAATTAAAAAAAAAATCTGTATGATCGTTTTCCTAAAATTTCATTTCTGCCGAAATTGATGCATGCAAAATCTGCCATTAATTAGTGTGTTGGTGCCCTTGGAGCTCTTACAGAAAAAAGTATTTTGACCTTTTTATTTAAATTTATGGCAAATGTATTGGGGTAAATCCTTGGGAAGACATTTCTGATGTTTTTGCGTGACAAATGCATGTAATGCTTTATTCTGTGGTACATAACCAAAAACTCAATTTATGACTTTTAAGCAGTCATCAGGCAAAACATGCCATTACCATGGCAACCAAACGAGTCGGTGAAATTTTTTTGTTTTTCATTTTTGAATTGTATGGGTCCCATAGAGTACCTGTGCAAAATTTTAGAAAAAATCTGTATGATCTAACCACCATGCTTGAGTCACCTTAAGTTTTATTCAAATTTTGCACTAAACTTTGCCCAGTGGGCACCTGATGTCACATTACGTTTTGGGTCATTTTTGCGAAAAACGCACAATTTTATGTCCTGCAATTGTGTGTGTCTAACTTTGAAGAACTAAAGTAGATTTCTGGCCAAACATTCGGAAAAACATTTTTTCTAGCTGGAAGAAAAAAAGCATTATTTGGGTGCAGACAGGATTTCTAAGTAATAATTCGGTGCTGTCAGTGCTGGGGGTAAGGTGGCTCGCAACTTGTGTCATTAACGCATATTATCATCACCTCAGTCATGAGATAAGTAGGGTATTATCATTAGATAACCCATGCAACAACCACCCATAACGCCCTCATTTGCAGGGCCGACAATGATTTTGAGGGCCGACAATGATTTTGAGGGCCGACAATGGTATTGTCGGCCCTGTGATGACGTCATGACTCATGCTGCCTAGCAACCATGAGCATCTGAATCTATAAATAGATTGTGACGTCATGATTTTCAAGGGCCTGCAAGTGGTAGCGTCACAAGTTTTGTTGAAATCTTACTGACTCAGTGTTGGTTGTTTCTTTTGTTCTCAGTCCCTATTTACCTGACGACTTTGAAATTTTCACAGGATTTTGAATACTGTATTATACACCAGCACTGCAAAGTACATTAAAGTGCATAAATTGATTGTGATTTTAAAGCTCTGTAATTGGGAAGTGCTGAAAAGTTTTACTAGTCCAGTTCTTAGTGTCTACAATTTTTTTACAAGGAATTCAGGAATTGTCCTGTATTATCAATGCTGGCCATTGCCAGGTACCCTAACTGCTCGGGTGAAAATTTTTACAATCTAATTTATTGAGAAAAAAATTGTGATGGTACTTAAAAATCGAATTTGTATCACAGATAGGTCAGGGTGGCAGATGAATTATTTGAGTAAGAGGTAATGATAATAGTAATATCATGACCTGAGTCGGGCATTATGGGTGGTTGACAGCCCTCGGGCTTGCTTGTCATCCCTACGATTGTCAGCCCTCGTTCCTCGGGCTGACAAGAATTCGTAGGGCTGACAAGCAATCCCTTGGGCTGTCAACCACCCATAACGCCCTCCACAGGTCATGTTATTGTTATATTCATGCGCAGCCAGACAGGCCCTATCTAATGTAACATCACCTTCTCTGCTGACTCAGCAGCTTTTTCCGATAGTTAAGAATTTCATGAGGCTGCCGTATTTTTGCGTTCGTATCATTTCTAAGAGGATTGGAGACTTCTGGTTTTCAGCATTATATATATATGACGACTGCCACAATCTGACAGAGTTTCAGCATTCTACTCCCAATAGCAATTTTCGGCAAGCGTGTCTATTTTTCAAAAATGACTTGTTGATATAAATTTTTATCAATTTCCATCGTGGAAGGAACCCTTTTTTAATTCGCTTTATTCTTTCTCACTAGTTTTGGAAGTAAATATCAAAGAGATAAGAAATATTATCCCTTCAATTTTTTAAGCTCTATGATTTTTAAGATATGGTAAAATTTTCAAAATCAAAACTTTATTCTGAGCCCCTTGGAAGGTCCTTAAATTAAATATATCCCTCTGAAATTGTAATCAGCCTTTCAATAATATTTAAAATATCATGCTTCGTTGCAAACATGGGATTCATGACCACTGAATGGAAAGGCATCACAGTAAAAGAGTTCAGAAAAGAAGCTGATTTTTCCAGGTTTTGGATGCACCAACTCTCTTGTATATGACCTAAAATACTTTGCAAAATCAGCATGGCGATCACCAAAATTATCGGAATAACCAGAACCCATTAATTTTCATAATTTAAGGTATTAAGATCCGCAATAAGGCCATTTTCACACTAAAAATATGTTTTTCAGGGTTTGCAAACATGGGACTACGGAGCTATTTCACAATCTTTCTGATTTGAATCGCTGTCCCACAGCCTATAATCCAAATAGACTAGGGGGAACCGGGGCACATTGGGACGCTTTTAACATCTACTAATTTTGCTCAATGCTGAAAGTAATGAGCAACTCAGAAGTTTGCATGAATATCACCAATACTATTGAGCTTAAATGCAAGGCATAATAAATTAGAGTGCACCTACCCTTTTGCAACCAGACAGAAAAATGTGAGTCGTAATCATGACTGTCCCAATGTGCCCCGACGGGGCACATTGGGACATCAATTAAAAAATCATTTTAGCACCCCATGTGCAATAGATATTACATATAAGTAGTGCGTAAGACTATAGTAAGTGCATTAACACCTATAAGTAGTGCATTAACACCTTGTAGTGCCAATAATTAATAACTTTCAACAGTTTTAAACCTTTAACATAAACTGTCCTGGGTGCGGACATATGTAAATAACGCACAGTGCTTTGCAATAAATTTGTTCACAGAGCATGGTAATTCATTATGCCCCTATTCACTGTGGCCTGAATACCTATTGTGTGTTGTCCCTGATCATTCAGTTGCCTTGAACACTTAAATTCTGCCATATTAAGTGCGTCCCAATGTGCCCTAAATTTACTCACTGTCCCAATGAGCCCCGATATGCCTTTAACACCAAAATGCTAATTTCTCATGCACTGGTCAGTTAGTGTGTTTATCAGGATAGCAATTCATAACTGTTCGTTACGATACATCAAATTCATACTAGCACTGAGAAAGCCTCATTGTTCATGGTTTGTCCACAGAATGGTTTGAATTGAACCCCTCCGAATTTACTTATGTTGTAGGAAAACAAACTTTTCCTCGCCATTCTCCTGCATGTGGCTGTATTTTTTCTATAGAATGTTAGGAGCATCAGGATGTGAAATTAAAAGATATGATGGCACTGCAATATCATATCCCTTGCCAGGAACCAAGTGAACCCCACCGTCCCATAGTGCCCCACGTCCCAATGTGCCCCGGTTCCCCCTGCTGAAAATAGCATTATTGCAGAAGCTAACTTGTCAGTAAGCAGTATGACAAAATTCATTAAGACGCCTTCAGAGATTTTTCGGATGAAGTTTTTGTAAGCACTCAGAAGTCAGTAAAATTCGCAATTTCAGAAAATTAGATACCACTTAGATCTACATGTTAATGATGATTTACAAGAAATGCAGCCAGTACCAGCTTCTTCCCAGCTTTGTGTTATGAAGCCAGGAGCCATTCCCAGCATCAGTTCAACCTCCAGTCAGCTTCCAGTTACATGAACTCGAATTTCGATTAAAGGAACTGCTGTAGCTACTGGGCCTAGTGTATGGAGACAGGACCCTGGTCAATAGGACTACAAATGTCAAGCACTCAGATTCATGTGTGGTGAAATGTGAATTTTTGTAAAATACCGCTACTGAATTTCTGGGAGCCTGGTAGTTATATTGGTCATAGAAGTTCAATGAGCATACCAAAAGATGGGAAATTTAATGATCTGCAATATGATATGCATTACTGCCCTTGATGTCCCAGATAAATGTATAGCTTCCAGATTTGTATTTGGAAAATGCGTTTTTTTTTGCCAAATTCCCAAGATGAATTTCAGGGAACTGGGTTGTTACAGGTGATTTCATTACCATGTGATTCTTGTCATTCACACTTGGCTGTGCAGAATCAATGCTAAACCAGCACAAACTATGTTTGATAAATCAATTGTGTGACGTTCTGTTGTTTCTAAACCAATCAGATTGACTTGAAATGGCATTTATTTGGTGGGTGTAGAACCTAAGAATCGCATACTAATGAAATCACCTGTAACTTGGCCATAGAGGGTCAATCAGCATATCAAAAGATGGGAAATTCAATGGCCTTCAATATGAAATGCATTACTGGCCTTGTTGTAGGAGGCAAATATTTTGCCCCCATATCTTAAAGTGGAAAAATGTGATTTTTTGGCCAAAATTCGAAAAAAAAATTCTGGAACAGTGCAAATAATTAATTTTGATGAGTTAAAGGTGCCCAGTGTTAATCATCCTATGGCTATTATTATGATATAAGATGATTGGATAGGCTGATTTTGCATAAATTATTGTCAGACAGCCGGGGTCAGTTAATCAGAACTTTGTTTCAGCATATTGAGTAGGTTGCATCCTAGGTGAGAAGGGGGAGGGATGAAGGGTTGATCTAGTGGTAGCAAGACTGCCAATCACTGGGTCAAGGGTTCGAATCCAGGTTTTGCCAGTTCACATGGGCCTATGTTGGACAGCTGTTTCCATCATTCTGGTGGCTCATTGTGGTGACCTCCTCCTGTCCTAATTAGCCTACCAAATGCATAAATACAGTATGTAAAGCCCCAATCATCCATCCATCCATCCTTAGGTTCGAATGCTGTCCGTTAGCACAAATACTTTTTTAATTGTGAATTTTGCTTCCAGGTGGAAAGTGTGTTAAAAACAAGAAAAAGAGTGCAGGTATTTGTTTTAACTACATCTTTTGATATTCTGATTGATGTAAAGAGATTCCAGTGTATACAAAAGAATAGAAATTGATAGTTATGGATAGATATGGATAAGACTAGTAATGAATAGCTACAGACCGCTAAGTTGAGCCACATTTAGAAATTTGTACTGTAATTTACGTTGATTTAAATGTTAACCATTTCTAAAAAGTTCTACTGGGAAGTCACTTTACGATGTAATTCTAGTACAACTATAATAAAAAATATAGGCCTATGCATTGTGAACAAGAATATGCTAACAAAATTACATTCTCTGTTTCTTATAAGATTATCGCTTGAAATTATCCAACACCCTGGAAAAATTGTTACTAGTAAACAACTTCTGTCAGTACATTTTACAATTAATCTATTTCCTTTACAGGGATCTACAAGGTCAAGGAAATTCTTGACATTAAACGTGACAAGGGATGCACCTGGTATCAGATACGATGGGAGGGGTTTTCCTCCAAAGACGATACATGGGAACCCTCCCATAATATCCACGATACCGATTTGATTTCAGAATACTTCACACGGTAATTATATTTTTATGAATTTTTTGCAGTGCTTGCTTGAGGTGCCTTCGGGGTAAATGACTCAAATTATATGCCTCTGTGATCATATGCAACCATGCAATTTATTACCAATTAAAGAAGGTTGTACCTATTTCAACTTACTGAAAAGTTTTAAAATTTATAATTTAGAAAATGTAGTCTCTGTATAATACTAACTTACAGTTGGTTGCAATTCACTGTATCTAGTACTTCGGCATGTTGCTGAAAAATAATGGCTCATATATTAGCTACTCATGCAAAGTGGTAGTTTGCGCAGCCAGGCTGGCCCTATCAATTGTATCATCACCATTGCAGCTGCGCATTGACACTGTTTCAGCATCTTTTTTCACTTCTAAGAATTTCATTCATCGTCTGCTTCGTTTGCCATTTGTACCAGTTCTATTAGGGTTGGAGACTTTGTTTAAAGCATTAGATGCGCTATGTAGATGACTACATACTGCCGGAATTTCAGCTTGATACTCATAATAGAAAATATTTACAGGTGATTTTCGGCAAGCAGGTCTAATTTCTCAAAATTACTTGATGATATAAATAAATTTTAATATCAATTTCTGTCGTGGAAGGAAACCCTCTATTATATAATATGCATTATATCATGCCTAGCAATTTTTGGAAATAAATGACAAAGAAATAATAAATTCCATGTCGTAATTTTTTTAGCACCATCATGTCCATGGTTTATTAAAAAAGTTAAAATTTTCAAAAAATCAAAATTCTTATAAAGTCCGTTAAACAAAATATCTCTCCCAGAAATCATTATAAGCTCTTCCATAAAATTGTCTTCTTTAATTTCATGCTTCATTGCATAATATTGGATGCATGACCACTGATAGGTGACTGATAGCAGGGAAAACTTCACAGTAAAAATGTTAAAAAAATAATTGACCTTTTCGGGATTTGCGTGAACTGCTTTTCATTTGTACTTAACCTCAAATATTATTTTAAAAGGCTGATAACGACCAAGTTTACATATCCTTGCTAGAAACCATATTTCGGATCATTTTGAACTGGCTATTTTTAAAAATAACTCAGAAAGTTCATCCATATCGAGCCATCTTAAAAGGTATTCTTGTCTGACAGGACATTTATTATAATAGGGGTCTGATGTGTACACATTCTGTAACAAAGTGCCATAACAGACTATATCCCGCAATTGCGAGTGAACACCATGAAAAAACCATTGAGTTCACACCATTGAGTTCATCCTAGTGAACTCAATGAAATAAATTATCTGACGTTGTTATGCAAACAATGGGCAGTGATTGTTTATGTTATGACGTCACAATGGGCAGCTGGTGACATCACAACAAACTGCTGCTCCTAACTTGGGAGAATTTGAAGTTATCAGACTAAAATTTAGTAAAAACCACTGATAAAGTCATTGCGGGATATAAATAAAACCCCGTAACAGTGTAGTTCACAGCTATGAACATCATTCGTGTCAGGTCTGCCTTCTGAATAACACTCGTCCTTCGGACTCGTGTTAATTCAGAGCAGACCTGACACTCATGATGTTCATAGCTGTGAACTACACTGTCATGGGGTTTTATTATAATAACAACAAATTTTTTTCAAATGATTTAATCTCAGTTATTCTTATTTTCAGGATTTCAAGAAAAGATGGAAATGCCGACAGTACTCTTTAACAGTTAACCTGTCAGTCCTTCCTTGTCTTAAAATCACTGTGTCATAATGTTTAGTAGTTTCTCAAAATGATATCATCCAATTCTTGTTATAAAAAATTGTCACTTATTTGCACTTTCAAGTTTAATTATTATTTTTAGATATGTAAAATTGTAAACAATGATATTTTACTTGTTGTATAACTTAATTTTTACCTCAGAAGCATGACCTAAGGCAAAGTCTTTTTTATGCAATTTGTGAATGTTTAATGCGTATTAAATCTCGGAAGGTTTTATGTTTAGAATATGAAATGTGTCTGTTAGTAAATTTGACAGACGTGTTATCTAAAAATGCTGACGGTTTGCTGCTGTGCGGCCCTTGTTATTGTCTAAATGCATGAGGAGAAGTTAATTGTATCAGTAATTAGTGACTCAGTGAGCAAATGTAAGCAAATCTGCTAAACATGGGTCATCCCAATTTTGTTGTATAATAAAAGAATAGATATTCACATTCAGCATAATATTAAGGATAAAATAACCATAACTTAAACTCAAAGATCTCAAGGGACTGAGTAGTGTTATGTTTTCAACTTTTCAATGCTAAATGATTTACTTATGTTTTACTTTTGAAATGGTTTCACTCTTTGGTTTTGCTGGTTGATGAATCTAGTTGTTACCGTACCAGTGGTTCATTTTTTTTTTTTTAACCAGCATTTAAGATAATAATTATTTTCATTGTTAAATACAATTTTGTTAGCTATACCACTGTTATTATTATAAAGAGGAACTAGATTGAACAATATGTATATTAATGAGAATGTGTTTCCTTTATATGTGACATTGTAGTTAAAAGATTTGCTAAGTTCATTTTTGGCTTGTCTGTTTCTTTGAAAATGAATAGCTATTGATCGAGCTTAGTCTTTCACTTCCAGACACAAAATTAGGTACAGGTATTGGCCTGACAATCAGGCACACATTGAAAAATCTAACATTAACAGACGAGCGTTGACACTGCTTGCGGTTGTGGTTATTGACGACGTAGTGGCCTTTGATAACGGTTATGTGACGTCATAAATTTGTCTGATGCTTTCACCACTGTCACGTCAATCAGGATGGTTGCTTTTTAAGATGGAGCCAAACCATATCTTTCCTTGCTTTTATATGTCCTTGTATAGAGTGTCATTACCTGTAAAATATGTTCCGAAGCAGGATTCCAAATTTCAAGAAGATTTGGTGAAAACTGAGGATTTATGTCCATTCTGAAGGGGGCGACCATTAGATAATTAGGGGGGGGGGCTTGGAGTTTTCCTCACTAGGAAATTATTTATTGGACAGTACATGCGGAAGTAGTTATATATATTTCAAGCGTGTGAAGTCTCAGAATATTAATACCTAGATCAAGCTAAACCTTGTTAAAAAATACCCCTAGCAGATATTATTTGTTATAAGACTGACAAAACTGAGCAAGTTTAATACATATATATTCATGGTTTTTAAACCCAAAGCCCCGTCTTAGATATTAAATGGTCACCCTCTGATGCAAGGTGATGAAAATTGAAAAGAGATAATACTGTTTTAATTGAGCTTGTTGATGTATTCACATGATTAATGATGATTTGTATCAGTATTAATGGAATTCAGGCTTTAATTTATATACATGTTAAATTGTTAATGCATGCATTTTACTCATTATAATTATTATGGAGGATATGGAGGATGTATTGTACTTTTTTAGTTATTTACCTTGCCAAGGATTAAATAATGATGTTTTAAAATCGATCAGTTTATTATGACACTGTCATTAGTGTATATATTTGTTGCACAAAGACTGTCTAAATTGATATCGAGTTTGTCCATTGTTCAAATATAAGTTTGTTGAAAATACCTGGTCTCAGATACTCATGTCAAGTTTGTCCGTAATCAAGTTCATTGATAGTCAAGTCATGGATCATCTCGGTCTACATCAGGGTCGTTAGGCCTGCGTTCAGATGGCCTACTTTTATGACTTACTTATATATTTAGCGTCATCTTGAATGTCTTTTTCGTTTGGATTGTGAATGTTGCTCGTTTTCAAGCTATTTGCAGGGCCGTGGGAGAAAATTAAATTACACCTTGCCATCATTCTGTCAAGAAAACACACGGTATTAGTATTTATAAATATCATGAATTGAAAATTATTGAATAGATTATGAAGCAAACTGTGTATCTATACTGCAGACAATTGGTATACTGTACAATTTTAACAATTGATAAATAATAACTACCCTGAATTGTCAATAAACATTTTAATCTTCCTTTTTGTTGTTTGTGAATGTTTCAAAAATTTTACTGCCAGTTTTGCAAGGGATACAGGCCTACATGTGTAAATTTAGAAACTAAAGGAATTCACTTTTACAGAAATTTTAAAATGGGACAGAATAGAGACATTGAGTTGCTGCCAGAAAAAATTGAGTGGTTGCAATTATTGGAGGATAAAATACTAAAAGCCCTCGTTCAATATGAATTTATGAGTGCAAATAAATTTTCATATTGCACTCATATCATGCCGTATTTGTATTATGCGTGGGACTAGCCCTATACTTTAAGCAAAAATCCATAAAAGTAATAGTTTTTGGTTTCCGATTTGCGAGGATAATGTAGCGACAACACAACGATAGGCCAAATTATGTCAGGGAAAACATCTGGGAAAGCAGGGAAAATTCAGGGAAAATACAGGGAATTTGCTCGCCAAATTTCAGTGGGTACCCTGAACGCCGAAGAAACCCCCCCCCCAGATGATCCGCGCATTGTCTGGGCTGGCCCCCGTGAGGGGTAGGAAGTGTCTTTTTTTCAAGACGATTCTAATGATACCAAATACCTTGGGGCAGCAGAAACCGGACAAAATTAATCGGAAATGCTAAAATACCAAACCATTTTAATCCAAGAAGCAAAAAAAAATGCAGTACCCTCTAACGCCCGGGGGGCACTTCGCGGACAATTGCATACGGATGCGCCACGGCGATTTTGAAAACCAAAACCATTTTAATCCGAAACCAACGCCAAAACCAAAAACCATTTTAATCTTTTCTAAGAAATAACCACAACCAATTTAATCTTTATCATTTTTATACCATAGAAATCGTCTTTTCAAGCTGATTCTAACCGTACCAAACATGTTGGGGGTGCAAAAAGGGCAACCAAATTAATCTGAATTCCTAAAAAACCAAGACCATTTTAATCCTGGAAGGCCAAAAAACCAAAACCATCCAGCGGAGCCTCTATATACACCCTTTCATAGTGAGTACCCCCCCCCCCCCGGGCTCCAACGGCACCTATACAGCCTCTCTTAGTGAGAACAACCCTCCCCCTGGCTTTATACACCCCTGTTAGTGGAATCCCCCCCCCGTAGCCCGACGACGGGCGAACTTCGTGTACTAAAACATCAGGCCGAGCGTCTGGGCTAGGCCGAGCATCTGGACTGAGCCCCCCGGACCCCCAGGAGCCCCCCTGGAGCACACTTTTGAGCGGTCCCCCTAGGGGAAATTTGCAACTTCTAAAATAACTCCCTCTGGTGTACTTTTGTGACCAATTTTTCCATATCACCAACAAGGTAACGAGGTGTAGTGATTAATGATGGTGACAAATCAATAGCATTTTCATTAGCAATTATTGATTGCATTGAATTAATTTCGTTAACTTTTGTATGTTTTAATTGTTCATGGTAATATATTAAGTGGGAAACTAAATTTTGATGCGCGCTCTTGTGGATGAATGGGTGTTTAGAGATAACCATAGACATTGAATGCTGCATATTGAAAAAGCGGTGGAAACTAACAAAAGAAGAAGCAAATAATTGTGCTAAGAATTTTTTTAATGCAGATGAATCACTTTTAATAATTTACAGCAACTGAAGTCAGATCTGAGTTGTAGGAGGTTGTCAAAGCATTTAATGCTGTGTGCCTATAGCAGACGAAAATCTGCATTGCACATAGCTGACTTAAAACCCGGGACCAGAGTGCAGAATTGGAAGGGCCCAACCAGCAACTGAAGGTTTTTTTTAGACTAGGTCATTGAATCTTTTCTGATATTTTGACACCTGATACTGAAAATTTGATTGTACAATTATACATGCAGCCAGTCTCTGGCTCCATGACCATTAACTGGGCTGCTGAGTCCACCCTGGATTCTCCTGGCCATTCTGCCCAGTTCTGCATCCCCTTGTCCCGGATTTTATGTTGTCCACTGGAGCTGGTGTGTTGCACTTCTTAGTTCTGGTCCCAGGGTGAAACTAAGCAAGTTCCAGTCTGGGGCAGTAACTAATGTAGTTTGGACACTAGACTGGAACTAAGCCCCAAAAGCTGGTTCTGTTCATAGATTGGAACTAAGAGGGAGAATGGGCTGACCTTTCAGTGGCAGATCAGGAAAAATTACAAATGCAAGGGGAACTGGGTGGCCTGACTGGCGTATCCGATTAGAACTGTACAAAGTTTAATATCAGCCGGTTTTCTTTTTTTTTCAATTTTATTTTAAAAAAATCTTCAAGCCCAATGCTTTGTTAGTTTTACTCAATATGATGAGCACTCAATAAGATGATGATAGTAAGATGCATGGGATGGTGCACAAGTTGACGGTCTCACTATGCTTTGGCATTATCATATTATGACAAATATGCATATGGGATCATCTGAGTCATCATTGCTAAGCACCTGTAGAAAAGATAGTTTGAAGTTGCTTCTAACAAGTTGTTTTCTGCATCATGCATTGGATACATGTTAAAGAAGAAAGAGGAGGAAAGCCATATAAGTGAGAAAAAGCCAGGAGAAGAGATATCTGGACAAGGTCAGGAACTCTAGAACTTCATCCTGATGAGGAGTCATATTTCAAGCTGCGATCCTTCTTGTCACAGGTCACTTGGAGGTCATCCCAATGCCATCAAGGTCAGGTAATTCAAGAGGACACAAAAATCCTGCATACTGGTTTCTTTACCACACTATACCTAAAAGTCAGGCGCGAAAACAGGCGCCATTTCGAAACAAACTGGCATGTCAGCTAGTGACTAATTAGTTCTTCCTTCAGGTGACAAGCCCTTTCAAATTAAATGTAAAGTTACTTGTAAAAAAAGGCTGTTTGCATGAGTTTTGACCCATTGTCAAAGTCACCCTTTATTTGATATGACAGGGCTATCTCCTCTTACCCATGCCTTAAAAATAAAGGAAAAAGTTTAATTTATATTAGAAATGAAACATGCATTTGAGATATTCGAGCCTACAATGAATCACAGAAATATTGGTTGCTTTAGAAATTGTTAGGTATAAAACTTTACATTTTCTTAAAAGATCTCAATAAAATTGGAATGGTCAATTAGAATATAACAGGCATATACATTGCCTTGCAGTCTTCCATATTCTTTTCACAAGTTACTGATAGGCTCAAGAACCAGAAAGAGTGGGACCAGTAAGACTTTCTATCACTTTATTGCATTTATCCGGCATGAGACGATCCAAGAAGACTTCTTTTTGCTATATTGCTGCTTGCAGTGAGTCCCATACAAGACTGGCCTAGTTTTACTACCAATAATAAATCAGCAGGCCCATAGGCCATTGGACTAGATGTATTCCCTTAAGTGTCTTCTGCAATGTTTTGCTTCACTGCTTTCTGTATCAGTGTCTCATTGATGCATTGATGCCAGGCAACAAAATTATCTATGGCCATCCAGAGAATATAGCCAGTCTAAGACCAGCCTGATGCAGGTGGCTGAGATATTCAAAAAGACCATATTTGGTCACTAAAGGAAGAATTCAAAGATTTATGCAGACAAAGGTTCATGCAATATTCTAACAGCGTAGGTTTTCAGGAATTTAGAAAATACTAACTGAGGAAAGCAAAAACATACCATCAAGCAATTCTTTGATTTTTGTAGTAATGTATATAAATTTGATAAAAACTGTATATTGCTTTTGTCACAGAGAATTTGTCTTACATACACTTGTAGAATATGTTTCTTTATATCAACTAAGACAATCTGATTATTTCACAAAGAATATAATTCATGTTGTCATTTAAAAAATATTTGTGTTTTCAACATCCATTGCTCAACTGATAAGCTGTAGCTGCACCTAATAATACTACAGTATACAACAGCAGTGGGGGACCTTCTGAAGATCTTCTCTTCGCAAAAACTGTGATCTTTCTCAATCCTCTCAAGATTGCATTATGCTCTGTCGTCCAGGAATCACTACAAGGAGCTGAGAACTCCTAGGTGTGATCGGTGAGTGGTCAATGAATGGTCAGTGAGGGGCTGTGATGGTCATTGGGTGCATAACAATAGGGGTTCGATGACCTGTAAGATGCAGCTGCTGCGTTGCCCAGCTTCTCTTGTATAAGGAACGCTTGACCAGCATCTAGTGTGTCACTAGGAAACTGCTATACAGTGTGGGACACTGATCTAAGAGACTGGCTTCCCCTATTCTCCATTGGTCTGCATCACTGCTGTGCATCAGCTGTAAGTGTATGCTGAACTATCCATCAATCTGCCCTGCCCTTCACCTCCTGTACTAGACCTTTATGCCTGCCTGCCATACAGATGACTTCTCATCTATCCTGGTCAACTGACTACTCTTCGCAGCTTATCGTAGCATGACATGCTTTCCTTCATATTGTGTATATATGTCATCCCAAAGAAATAATCTTCCATTTTATGAGAGCTATATGTATACACTGTACAATCCTTAGCATTGTGCTGTAAAGATAATATTGTAGGGAAAGCTTGGGAGAGTTGCGCCGGAGAGAGGGTTAGGATACCCTGATTTTCATGGAAAATAAAGCATTTTTAGGAAAGCTGCAGCCATCAACATTTAAAAAAGTAAATTCCTTTCAGTAGATGTAATATACTAGGTTAATTTTCTTGGCACAATCAAATCAAGTCAAGTCAACCTTAATGTACCCATGCATGTAATTGGCTGCTAGCACATCTTGAGAAAGAAAAAAATTCAATTAAGTAGGCCTATATTAGTTTCTGACAATGTAACCTTCTACTAATCCAACACTCCCATATGAAGGTGTACATATGTACTATTGCCCTTGCAATAAAATGGTGGGTGTGATGTTAGCAGTTATTATATTTGCACTGTCAGGTCGATAATATTTGGCACAATATACCATGCAGTTCAACTTCAAGCTGGCTCGATGTATCACCCAACACTCCAACAGGTTTCTTAGTAAAACATGAAAAGACTAAAGAAGAAAGGCGAGGTAATACCGGGGAAAAGGTATCTGGACAAGGTCAGAAACTTTAGAACTTCCTCTTGACGAGGAGTCATATTTCAAGCTGCGATCCTTCTTGTCACAGGTCACTCGGAGGTCATCCCAATGTCATCCAGGTCCGGATATTTGATATGAAACTGCCTGGGTAATCTACAAAAATGGTTTCATGCCTACTAATGTTACAGAGTTCTTGCACACCAATACTAATTTTGGTGGAATTCACTTTTGCCCTGCATCCGAGGTATACCATTAAAAACAAAGGTACTGTAGAATTAAAGCTGAATACAATCTTGGCATGTATATACCTCATCTCGGCAGATAATATCTGCTGCTTAGTGTGAAGGTAGGTACAGTTGCTGCAAATCAAGAATTTTATTGACTAGAATGTAATATGGAGGTCCACTCAAGAATACTTTCAATTCATATAGTCTATGCATGTTCCAATGAGCTGACTGGAAGAATAGTAATCTGGTATAAAAGGTGTTCAAATCGAGAGAAGCTCCTGGCGAACCAAGTCACATTCCCTGTTAGCCGGTTGGCACCTCAGGCATGTGTCATTTTGCCACTCTAGCCGCCAGACTAAGTAATAATAAGGCAAATGTGGCTGAAAATAGGAACTGTAAGTTACGTGGCAAGCATAACTAAAAGCAGTTATAAACTCTGCTGACAGGCTTCTGTTTTTGTCGAGTATGTGCTAACAAATCAGAACCATGTGTTAAGGTCATAAAAGTGACTTTGAAAGACAACCTGTTTGCCAAATTACTTCATTTAAGCTGGGTGAAAAAATATATCAGCTGTGGCTGACAGGGCAATTGGGCCAGGGCTGAAGCAAGAGCATTTGCTGTGACCTATAGATTCAGGGGACAGGCAAGTAGCACCCTCTCTTGGCTGGAATTAATTAAAGTGCCTCATGCAAGCCCCAGGTCAGTAATCCCAGGCCTATGGGCAAGGGTCATGCTCTTCATTGCAGCCTATTAGACAGGATTGGAACTGGTTCTATCATCACATAGTCTATTGATAGACCACAGCCTCCACTATAGCCCTTATTTGTATCCCCGGGCATCGTACTAAAACCACTCAACTGAACACGTTCACCTCAGTTCGCTTACCCAGGGTTGCCTTCTCCCTAATTGCTTTACCTTCATACTACGAGTTACACAATCAGAGCCTTTTAAAAACACTGCAGCCCTTATTACATACTTAAAACATACATGTATGCATCCAGAAGTACATATATATTTTTTAGAGTCTTTGCCATACTATCAGGACATATGTGCAGTAGGGTGCGTCATTTGCCCCCAACCTATTCTGATTTTGATGTCTATGTGATATGTTAGGAGGTTTGGTGTCCTGGGCATGGACACCAAATTTCAGGTTGAAATTCCAATGGGAACAGCCACCTCCACATCATTACTTATTTCAATGCTATTTCAATGAAGCTGAATTACAATATTATGCAAAATTGTCATAACTCAAGAACCAATGGTCTGAGAGACTTGATAATGGACTCAAAATGTACGGAATAAATGAGTTTATATTCATTACAATTGTAACTTTGGTCCTGGGACCAATAGTTTCAAAGCAAAATCGCAAAAACTGATTTTTTATTGAATAAGTCAATTTTCGGTTTGAAGCAAAGTCAGACTAAACAAGATGCATCACCAGAAATGTACACTATGCATACATGAACCCTCTGTGAATGACTTGAGGTAGAAATAATGCAGATAGGATCAATGTGCACTGGGTAGTGCCCAATTTTTAATAATTACCCATTTTTTCAGAATTTCCGAGTATAATTGTGTTTTTGTCAAATAACGGAAAAACGGTTAGAGATAGAGGGACAGTTTCAATTGAAGTGAATATAAATATGGACATTCCGCACATTTTGAGCCCAATGCCAAGTCTCTAGGCCAAGTGGTTCCTGAGATATTCAGATTTTTCGGGATACTCCAATTTTATACAAACATGAGCCTGGAGGTGGCTGTTCCCATCAAAATTTTGAGCTGAAATTTTTTTCTCATGTTTTAATTATCCAGCCTACAAACATATCACATAGACATCAACATCTGAATAGGTAAGGGGCAATTGATGCACCCTAATGTGCAGATAAACTGTCAAAAATACATTTTGCAGCTGTGACATTTTGAAATAATGGAACTATAGAAGCTATCATCATGCAATTTATATCTAAAGCTTGTCGGCAAAAACATCAACCTGTTAATATTTTCTTTGATTCCCTCATTGTTTCTGTGACGTCTTTGATGCCATGACATATGTGTCAAAAGACAACGCCCTGAACCTCGGTTCTTTGATGTGGATGAGCAGTGTTGATGTTCATGATATAACAACGCATTTGCAGATGTAGCAGAATGTCTACAGTGGTACCCGCATTATAAGACCATCTCTTATGCAGTCATGAAGCGGCCTCTCATGGGGTGTGATATCTTTTTGTACTAATTACTACTTACTGCAGGAGGAGAGCAGTCTAATAAGGCAAGCCAGTTCTACGAAAAGCGGTCTTATAATGCACAGCATATCTCTTTCTCTTCCTATAAAATGCAAGTTTAAGTTGTAATATTTTGAGGACTTGGAAGTATCTACAGTTCTCAACGTCATAGTGATAAGGCCATGAAAAGTTTCCTCTCATATTGTAGTAGACTAAATCTTCAGTCAAGACAAGTCAGATATCAATGTCGATGCATCAAATATCACAGACTCACCTAAGATAGCGTCGTATATTCTCAGGGTTGATGAGATCGCGGAGGCTTTGGGAAATGTCCGGGTTTCCATTTGACGAGATTGAGCTGGGCAGACCGTGTAGAGCAGAGCCCTTGGGCACATTTATAGGCCAGATTCTGATCAGGTATCCGAATAGGAAGCCCAGGCCAAAACCCATAGAGGTGATCACCGAGATGAGGATGAGAAATGCTGATCTGGACACGGCCATCCTCCCTCCTCACCTGAAATGGAAAAATTACAAAAAGTTTTAGAAACGTAGTTTTTTTTTTAAAGACACGCAGACCACATAATGTGAACAGAAAAGGAAAATAAACGGTATTAGGCCTATTTGCTTAGCATTACTTTTATTTCATACCATTCGTTCACTTTACATACCCGAGAAACAAAAACAGTCAAATTTGGCATATTGTCACAGACTCTCAAATCTCTATTTAAACTACTTTTGTGGGGAGAGGAAATTAAGCAAAACCTCCTCTGATCTTGTGCAAGAATATATCTTTATCAAAACAATGTGTCAAATATTGATTTCAGTACAATTCAGTATAATGATAATTGCAGAATCTGATAGTAGTATATTTTGAGTATGGCAAGAGTCAGTTATATAACTCAGACAAATTCGTTCTGATGTAAAAACGCAGAGTATATTTTGGGAATTGTATAACAGAGGAGACCTTCAAAATGTACAATAAGTGCCGCTCAGTATCAACAGTTACTGTTTGAGGTGCACCGACTTGTTACACAACAGCTGAGCTTGTATGCCGGATAACTTCTACTTGTCAACTCCCAAGGCACTGCAAGTGTTTAAACAGCCTCCCTAGGAAGGATTACATGTGCAGCTCAGCTTAAGCAAAGTCTTCAATTACCATGGTCCCAGCTTCCTACTTCTATCTGTCAAACTGCTACTGCATACTTACACTGTAGAGTGTTCAGTCTTTCAGCAGGAGATTGCAATGCAGAAACTTGCAATTAAATTAAGTTGTGCTGTGCTAAAACAGGATGGGTGGTCGGTATTTTATGCATGTCTGTAGAACTTATCAGTATAATGGGAAGCTGTTGCATTTGAAATATCCCATTTTCAAAAGGGCTCTTTCCAATACAATTAAGTTATAAATGCATGCAAGTATCCTATTACTGTTGCTTATCCTTTCAATGCATTATTCACGAAAATCACAAACTTCTATCCTGCTTTATACCCGTGGCATTGCAACTGATATTATCTCCCTTCAATCTTATCCCCCATGAAATCATGTCTTCTATTCACCATCAAAGCCAAAAGTAGCTGATTTCACTCACACCTCTATTTTAGAAACTGCTCTGTGAAGCTGCATGATGAATGTGCGGTTGACATACCAAAGCAGTTTCTATTCAATCATGGCCTTGTTCCAAAATGAAAGAATCTTGATTGCTGGAGAACGTGAAGAAATGAATTGCATTTGTGCTGCTGCCAGCCTGACTTCGTCATGAATTGTGCGTGGAAGCTACATGGACCTGGTGAACCAAAACTGTGAGAGCAAATTATGGCAGTGCCAGTTTGTGAGCACTTTGCGTTGCCTTAAGCTGAAGTTAGGACCAGAAAATCCAGCAATGAATTCAGTGGTCATAAAACAAAGGCTTCAGAGACAGCTTGTGCGTGACTGTTGCTAGATGAACAATTGTGCTCCCTCACAACTCTCATAGCTCCTGCTGTTTCTGGTCTAACAAGTTAGAGTGCTGCTATTTTCTCCTTGCAACGATTTGAGTAGATGAACTAAAGTATGCTTGTAGTTTAGTATCTTCGTAAAGTTTATCACTTGGTTTATTACATCTAAGGTCTACATGTTGAGGACTCCCAGTCCTCTCCCATCTCATCAATCAACCCTCATGAACAACGAAGAAAATTACTCCATATAGTATGGAGTAACTTTCTTTGTTGTTTATGTAAAGTTTATCAGCGGTTTATGTGGATTTTGGACAACCCTCATGACCGTCCAGAACTGGGCCTAGAGGGCTGCACTTATCATATCTATCTATCTATCTATCTATCTATCTATCTATCTATCTATCTATCTATCTATCTATCTATCTATCTATCTATCTATCTATCTATTTGCAGTTTTACATCTATGATGTGTTCAACAATTAAAAACTATAAAGCATAGGTGTGTAATGTGCTTTTGCTATGCATTTCACCCACAGCCAGAAAGTTATATTCTAGCAGCCTCGGATTCCAATCCACCCACTCAGTCTGTCAGGCTGAACTGAAGAGAAACAATGGATTGATAGTGATTTATTTCATTACTGTCGACCCTAGTCTGTGTGCAGGGAATATATCATCATTTAGAGTGTTTGCTGCCTTCCTGTAGCTTTGATGTGTTATGCCTTAAACTGATCAATGAGGGTGTCGACAACCATGGCTAAACTGTGTGATAAACCAAGCACTTCTATCCACAGGCAGATTAATCTCCAAGCTCAATCAAAAGTGTCAGTTCCATCATTCGGAAACTAAGAATATTCAGCTGGAGCTGGAATTGCCTAGGTTGTTTACGTTTATATTCGATGAATATTCATTACAAATATTGACATTCGTATTCACAACAAGGTTCCCATATAAGGCAAATGTAAAATTTATCAAACCGGATGGCATGATGTGAGAATTTCTGGTAACATTTGACAACTGTATGTCATAATATTATACAGTTGGGGTTGTCATAAAAAGATTTAAATTTTTGATAAAAATGACTATTATATAGGTCCTTGCAAATACAATGCACTTTTACAATCCTTTTTTAGAGGAATTTCAGCCATAAATCTACACATATGTCCATTTAGTTAATTGTTTAAGTTACGATCATTATCAATGCACACTAACATGTGACTCTTATAGATTATTCTAAGACAACTGTAATATAATTTAAAACTGACTTCTGACCAGTGGAAATGCAGCTATGGGTCATGGTGGATATAGTTCTATAATACATTGATCACTGATTCACAATTCTTGTCAGTGCATGCCTTCTTTTCTTCAGATTAGAAATTCTCACTCCATTCACGAAGATTGAACCTGATTAAATTCAAGGACAGCAACCAATTAACAAAGACAATTGACAGACACTAAGAAAACAATAAGGACACTAGAAGGAATAAGCAAGCATTGAGGGCAGAAAAAAATCAATATAGGCATACAAAAGAACATATATTTCAATTTGCTGTCTTCGCAATCCGATAAATGAACTTCAAACAAAATTTGCGGGGAGGAAATATCAAAATCTGATTGCTTGCAAATACCAACTGGCAAATTGCATTAAGGCCGGCACAAGATCAGTTTTGTTGAGGAATTGGCGGGTCATATTTGGATATCACACACATTGCATGACAAAAGCCATATTGCCATGATATTAAATACATAAAGATCATTTCAGACAAGATCTGGTATTTCGCATAAGGAACACAGCCCCCAAGGCTTAGTAAGAGAATCCAAAGACACAGTTTTGCCAAATGCCCCAAGTACAATATAACAGTACTGTGCAATGCTTTTCTAAGGCCTACCTCTGGGGCATGTATATAATGCTGATACTTAGATAATTTTTGAACTGTGAGCTCATAACTTAAAATGAAAAACCGGACTGTGTACCCAAAGATGAGATACTGGAGTAACCTGTGTATTTGATTTTCCGGAGTTAGTATTTATAAGTGGTTATAAGTACTTCCTCTGAGCTAGCCATGCACATGCAATACCACAGCTACTGCAACTTAAATGGCGAAATGACATCAGATTCACAGTTTGTGAGATAACATCTCCAACACCAGCCTAATTGGAGACATTAATTCAAATCCCACAAAGATAATCAAATCTTCATAAATCATTAGGACAACAATTGAATATTTCTCGGTCAATGGTATTAAGTTTCAGACTCTGGAAAACTGATATGGCGGAATGCTTGTTGTTAATAGCCTGAAATCTATTAGATTTAAATGTGCATTAGATGACATTGTGTAATAGGCCTGCAATAATTTCAAAGACTGACCTATTTCTGTGAAAGTGACATTTCACTTTAAAGTCATGAATCACGAATCACTTAAAATTTTTTTTATTTATATCTTATATTTTTCTCATATATTTATGGAGATCAGTCCGAATAAGAATGCCACCTCATCAAATGAATAATTTATCTTGTGTTGCTGCAAAAGAAATTCATCCATTTTCAAAATTGCTAAGATAAGTTGACCTTTATATTGACCCATCTACATTCTATAGCCATGCCGATTATAGAGTGCCTAAAGATTCTATAATAGCGACATAGTATTATGACTGCGCCTTGCAAATGTGGAGCATGGTTGGATCTATTAATTATTGCTTAGCCACAAACCGAAGATTTGCAATAGAGTCTGCATTATCTTATTGAAACTAGCTGCTTCATTGGCAATTCTCAAAGCTAGCTAACATTTCATGAATAGATGGATAAATTATCAGCTCTGCCCGTAGCATTCAACTGTTCAGACCAAATGGTTCAGTATAGCATTAGTTATTGGGATTTTAGTTTTCATGCAATTCTGGTCATTCACAGTTGCCTATCAGAAATCAATATCATATTCCCGAACTTATCAGATTAACCGAAAAATGCTAAGTATTTAGTGGGCTAAGAATTTAGGAATCGCTTGATAATTAAAATACCTGGAAACACAAAGTACTCATTTGAAAGTTTATCATCAATGGTGCAGGTTATATTAAGTGATAAATGAGAAGGAAAACCTTTTAAAAACGCTTTGGAATAATGTAAATATTCACTATACGATAATCATCCTCATTGTGTGTTATGTATTTTCAAATAAACGACGTGAGGGCATTGATAAAGATATTTCAGAGAGACCTGGAACTTTGCTAAAGTTGGGTAAATATAAAAGGAGATATCTACAAAGCATGTTTTCCATGATAGACTGAAGTGCTACATTATGATTATTTTGTGAATAAATCTTCTACCCGCATTTACTGTTTCAAAATTTTGATTGTGAGTGACTGGATTCAGCAAGTGTTAGTGTTCAATTTCGAATCAATTCACAGCTTCACTGCAAGATTATTGATTATTGCGATGACCATGCTCTTCAATTATTCTCTGGCAACACAGTCATTGGCAGTGTATGATACAACTTTAAAGGCGCTTAGCCAATGCCGCAATCAGTACAATGAGTACAGCAATTTGGAAATCCTTTCAGTGGGCAACCTACGAAATTACTGTCATTCAATCTGTATTTAGCTAGTGGCATTGCAATTGCATTTTCTTCAGTCTACCCAAGTAGCCCTGCATTTTCCTATAAAAGCCACAAGCGCCTCCTTTTAGTTTGGACCTCTAGCTTATACCTCACAGTTCTGCCGGACTTTCAGAAATTCGTCTTTGAAACGGCATGATGAATGTGTGGCAGACAGAAATATGAAGAATTGAATTGCATTAGTCCTGCTTCCACGCTGCATAAGACAATTAGCATGTGACATTGCCGCCTGACTTTGTCATGAGTTGTTGAAACACTGTGTCATGAGTTGTGTGTGGAAACACTGTAGAGTTTGGACCTGATGAACCAAACTATAAGAATGAGTTATAATAGTATTTCAGGAGACTGCTGAGCCCTTTGCTTTGCATTAAGCTGGAGTCACGAGCAGAAAAGCCAGCAATGATTTCAGACTACTGTCCATAAAAAAAAAGGCACGAGGGAAAGCTTAATGTAACTTATCACTCTTTTCTTTTTCAAAAATTTCAGTAGATCTACCAACAGCTTAGAATTGTTTGAGTTTTTCAAACATTAAAAAATGATGAGGCATGATGTGTAGGTGTTTTGCTTTGCCTTCCCACTGTCAAAAGAATATTCTAAAGCAGCTTTAGACTCCTATTGCTATTTAAAACCAGTCCTGCTAGGCTTAGCTGAAGAGGAACAATGGGTTGATGGTGATTTATTTCATTAATGTCGACCCTAGTCTGTGTGCAGGGAATATATCATCATTTAGAGTTTTTACTGCCTTCCTGTAGCTTTGACGTGTTATGCCTTAAACTGATCAATGAGGGTGTCGACAGTCATGGCTAAACTGTGTGATAAACCAAGCACTTCTATCCTGAGGCATATTAATCTCCAAGCTCAATCAAAAGTGTCAGTTCCATCATTCGAAAAGCAAGAATATTCAGCTGGAGCTGGCATTTGCTGAGGTTGTGTAGGTTCATATTTGATGAATTGTGAATTGCCTCTTTTGCAATTCATTACAAAATATTGATATTCGCAATCACCACACAGTTTCTATAAAACAATGACAGAAAGTCTTAAAACTGTAAAATGTACATGTATCAAAATCATAATTGCATGGAGTGAGAAGTGTGGGGCATGTATATTAGGGTGGGCTGAAAAAAACTTTTTTTGGAAATTCATTATGCCAGTGGTATAGAAAGTTGGCTATGGCCAAAAAATGAAAATTTGTGCAAAAAAAATTTTGTAGCATGTGACGTGTGCCGGGCCACTCCGGCTTTTATGAAAATGCATATTTTCAGTTATTTCGCATGCTTTTTTAGACCATTTTTTGGCCTGAGTCAGCTTCCTTGACTTCAGAAGGCTCAATGGCATGCTTAAATCTTCATTGAAGGCCATTTTGTATAAGAAACACCATAAACAGGTCACTTATATTTAAGCTATAGCCATTTCTGGGCAAATGTTGGGAATCAGAATTTGGCCTTTTTTTGCCAAAAATTGAAAATATCGGAATTGACTCCACAAAAAATGATTACAAGTGAATTGTAGTTACCCCGAGTCCTCCCCAATGCCCTAAAAATCACTTCCAGTGCATTACCTGCATGAATTTGTGGTTTCAGGGACCGGTATAGGGGCAATTCTGCAAAATCAGATTTACAGATTTGACACTTTAACAGCTTGTGTAGCCCTACCATTACACCTCAGTTATTTCATTGTTAAATAGGGACGAGGCCAGGTAATAGGGGTATCAGACAAGCCATCAACCAAAGCTCCAAGTGCAATAAGAGCTGAGCTATAAAGCAAAATGTCATCTTGTCGGATGTACTCTCGCGCTGTATGTTCGACACGATGACATTTCACATTGTACCTCAGCTCCTATTGCACTTGGAGCTTTGGTTGATGGCTTGTCTGATACCCCTATTAATTGGCCTCATCCCTATTTACAATGAAATAACTGAGATGTAATGGTAGGGCTACACAAGCTTCTAATGTGTCAAATCTGTAAATCTGACTTCACAGAATTGCCCCTATTCTGGAAACTAAAACCACAAATTGATGCAGATAATACACTGGAATATTTTTTAGGGTGTTGGGGTGGACTCGGGGCAATTACAATTCCCTTGGAATCATTTTTTGTGGGGTCAATTCCGATTTTTTCAATTTTTTTTCCGGCAATTTTTAGAAAAAAGGGCCAAATTCTGATTCCCAACATTTTCCCAGAAATGGCTATATCTTAAATATAAGCCAACTGTTTATGGTGTTTCTTATCCAAAATGGCCTTCAATGAAGATTTAAGCATGCCATTGAGCCTTCTGAAGCCATGGAAGCTGACTCAGGCCAAAAAATGGTCTAAAAAAGCATGCGAAATGGCTGAAAATATGCATTTTCATAAAAGCTGGAGTGGCCCGGCACAAATTGCATGCCACAAATTTTTTTTTGCACCAATTTTCAATGTTTGGCCATAGCCAACTTTCTATACCACTGGCATAATGAAATTCCAAAAAAATTTTTTTTCAGCCCACCCTAATGTATATAATGCTGATACTTAGATAATTTTTGAACTGTGACCTCATAACTTAAAACTGTACCCAAAGATGAGATACTGGAGTAACCTGTGTATTTGATTTTCTGGAGTGAGTATTTACAAGTGGATATTAGTACTTCCTCTGAGCTAGCCATGCACATGCAATACCACAACTTCTGCAACTTAAAAGACAAAATGGCTTCAGATTCACAATTTTGCGAGATGGCATCTCCAAGACCTGCCTGATTGGAGTCATTAATTCCAATCCCACGAAGATAATCAAATCTTCATAAATCATTAGGACAACAATTCAATATTTCTCGGTCATTAGTATTGAATTCCAAACTCTGGAAAACTGATATGGTGGAATGCTTGATGTCAATTGCCAGAAATCTATTAGATTTTGATGTGTAATAGGCCTGCAATAAATTTCAAAGACTGACTTTTTTCCATGACCCTAATGGACACTTTTCTGCAAAAGCATGAATTATGGATCACTTAAAAGTATTTTATTTATATCTTGTATTTTTCTAATATATTTATGGAGATCAGTCCGAATAAGAATGTTGCCTCATGATGGCTCATCAAATAAATCATTTATTTAAAAAAAAGATTTCAAATGTTTTTCAAACAAAATTTTCACTTATGTATGCGAAGTGCACTGTGTTGCAGGAAATGAAATGCTCCCGTTTTTGCCGAAATACATCACCATCCAAACCGTGACCCTAATGGATATTTTACTGTAAAAGCATGAAAAATGAATCACTTTAAAGTTGTTGTTTTTTTTATATCTTATATTTTACTTTCATATTTACGGAGATAAGTTCGAATAGGAATGTCAACTCATCAAATAAATCATTTATTCAAAAAAAGATTTCACATGTTTTTCTAAAAAATAATTTTCACTTCTGCACAGTACGCAAAGTGCACTGTGTTGCTGGAAAAGAAATACACCTATTTTCACTATTTCTAACATAAACTGACCCTTATATTGACACATCTATATTCTATAGCCATGCCGATTATAGAGTGCTTAAAAGTTCTTTAATAGCGAAGTAATATTATGACTGCGCCTTGCAAATGTGGAGCATGGTTGGATCTATTAATTATTGCTTTGCCACAAACCGAAGATTTGAAACAGAGTCTGCAGGATTTGATTGAAATTAGATGCTTCACTCGCAATTCTCGAAGCTAGCTATAACATTTCATGAATAGATGGATAAATTATCAGCTCTGCTCATAGCATCCAACTGTTCAGGCCAGATGGTTCAGTATAGTGATAGTTATAGGGATGTTAGTGAGGGCATTGATAAAAATATTTCAAAGAGACCTGGAACTGTGCTTTGGGTAAATGTAAAAGGAGATATCTACTATAAAGCATGTTTTCTATGATTGACTGAAGTACTACACTTTGATTCTTCTGTGAATCTTAAAGGATTTAAAGTTAGGATGACTTTTTAGCTGAAGAAATCTTCTACCCGCATGCATTGTTTCAAAATTTAGATTGCCAGTGACTAGATCCAGCCGGTGTTAAATTTCAAATCAATTCTCAGCTTCACTGCATAATTATCGATTTTTACGAGGTGATCAATGTTCTTCAGCAATTCTCTGGCATCACAACTATTGGCAATATATGATACAACTTGTTTTAAGGCGCATAGCCAATGCTGCAATCAGTACAATGTGCATAGCAAATTGGATTTCATTTCAATGGGTAACCTACGAAATTTCTGTCATTCAATCTGTGTTTTGCTAGTTGCACTGCAACTGGCATTTTCTTCATTCCACCAAAGCGGCCATTCATTTTCCTCTACACCTTAAATCATATCAAAGTTATAAGCCTCTCCATTTTGCATGACCTCTAGTTTAGATATTTTTCTGTGAAGCTGCCTGATGAATATGTGGTAGACATGCCAAACCTCTTTCCATTTGATAAACACTCTCTTTAATATGAAAATCTCTTGATTGCTCAGGAAAAGGAAGAAATGAATTGCATGGGTCCTGCTGCCAAGCTGCATAAGACAATTAGCATGTGACATTGCCATCTGACTTTGTCATGGGTTGTGTGTAGAAACAATATGGACCTCATGAACCAAACTATAAGAATGAGTTATAATGATATTTCAGGAGGCTGCTGAGCCCTTGGCTTTGCCATAAGCCGGAGTTAGGAGCAGAAAAGCTAGCAATAATTTCAGACTACTGTCCATAGGCCTACACCAGAGGCATAAGGGACAGCTTGTGCATGACTGTCACTAATATAAACCTAACAGCTCTACATTGTACTCTGTTGCTGCTCTCATGGCTTCAGCTGTTTCAAGCAACATAACATTGTACATGTATTCCTATTTTAGTTAACTTGTCACTCTTTTTTTTATATTTAATTTCAATAGATCTACCAACAGCTTAGAATTGTTTGAGTGTTTCAAAAGTTCAAAATAATGAGGCATGATGTGTAGGTGCTTTGCTTTGCCTTTCCACTGCCAAAAAGTTATTTTAAAGCAGCTTTAGACTCCTATTGCAACTTAAAAGCTGCTGGGCCGAGCTGAAGAGGAACAATGGATTGATGGTGATTTATTTCATTACTGTCGACCCTAGTCTGGCTGTAAGGAATATATCATCATTTAGCATGTTTACTGCCTTCCTGTAGCTTTGATGTGTTATGCCTTAAACTGATCAATGAGGGTGTTGACAGCCGGGGCTGAACTGTGTGATAAACCAACCACTTCTATCCCGAGGCAGATTAATCTCCAAGCTCAATCAAAAGTGTCAGTTCCATCATTTGAAAAGCAAGAATATTCAGATGGTGTTTGCTGAGGCTGTTACAGTTCTTATTTGAGAAAGTATGAATTGCCTATTTTGCTATTCACCGCAATACTGACATCTGCAATAACAACTGGTTCCCATGATACAGTGGTAGGAAACCTGTACGCTGGAAATAATTTATCAATTATGTATTAACATCAGAATAGTCACATGTTCTGGCCTAATTGTACATGTAGTAAAGTAGGCCTACCTTGAAAAGATATTTCATCCATCATACATAACAATGCCATAGATTGTAATTTTTAAGTAATGGTAATTGGTAAATGCACACCAACATTTCGGTGACATGCCCCTTTTATGATTACTTTTAGAATTATTATTTCATAACTTATAACTTCCATTGGAAATGGCTCCATGGTAAATATAGCTCAACAAGGAAATAGTTGGTACTCGAACCAGTGATGTCTTATAACAGAAATAATGAACCTATCCCTTAGATCAGGAAAACTCAGCACTCAATTCACTGGAAATGATCACAGTCAAGGATAGCAATAAATTAACAAAGGCTACTGACAAATGCTGAAAAGCAATTCGGGTGATAGAAAGAATAGAAGCATGGAAAAAGCAAAAGGAAATCAATGTAGACATTGAAAATAAAGTACATTTCCATTTTCCATATCTGCATTCCGCCAAATTAACAGCAAACAGAATTTGTGAGGAAGAAACTTATTAATCTGATTGTTGGTGAACTCCATCTGCTAAATCATATTAAGGTTGAGATGAAATCAGTTTTGTTGTGGAATTGGGAGCTCACATTTGGATATCACACGCATTGCATGGCAAAAGCCATATTGCTATGGTATTAGATACAAACAACATCATGAAGGTGCAATACATGTTACCAAGATATTTTGCAAACGGTGCCATGATAACTTAAAGCGGCAAACACCAACACCCGAGGATGAAATATTGGGGAGACCTCTAGATTTGCCAGAACTGACTCCACATGGTTAATTATAAGCGTTTATAAGTCTGAACCAGCTATATATGTAGATGTTATAACACAGCTTCTGCAACCTGTAAAGATGGCAGGAATGACATCAGATTCACAAATTTCTGAGACAACATCTACCAGACTGCCTTAAATGGGGATATGAATTCCCGTCTCATGAAGATGATCAAATCTTCACAAATCATTAGGACAACAATTGAATATTTCTCGGTCATTAGTTTTAAATTTCCATCTCTGGAAACCTGATATGGAGGAATGCCTGTTGTTAATTGCCTTAAATCTATGAGACTTGTCACGCATGCATAAGTGAAAAAGTTATGATTAAAAACGATCATGGATTATCAGGAATCAAACATATTTTCATTGATATTTCAAGAACAGCCAAATATCACTTTATTAAACAAATCATAGTATCACATATCAGAAATACACTTTCATTTTTTAAATTCATAAATGTTGTTTTATGTTATATAAATTGTACAGGGTGCATGAGAAAATTATAACTTTTTCAAACATGGGACATTTATGATTTCCAGAAAATTAGCAATAAAGCAATGTTGTTGGAACAAAATTCATTGCAGTGACCCTTCTAAGTAAATTAGTAATGGCACTCTTGGGTGGTGCAAGGTTTTTCGATGGTTCCAAATGACAGGCACTAAGTGACCCATGCCTTCCAAATGTGTGGCATGAATGATATATCAGCTCCTGCAATGATTACTGAAGCTAATAGTGGTTTGAAGTGCAGCCCAAAGGTTTATAGAAGAGCTTGTATGATCTCATTGAAATTGGCTGCCTCATTTACAACTCTAGAAATAACAGGTATTTCTTGAATTAACAATGGTTCGGGCTCAAGGTTCAGTACAGTTATAGTATTAAGAGTAGATTATTACAAATAACGAAGAATAGAGGACAAGTTTTATACTCTTATGAACAATGTGACCATTGATTATGATAACTGTCGTTAGGGTATATTATGTATGTGTCTTGATATGCAACTATATATGTGAGCAGGGCTGGCTCTACCATTAGGCCAATTAGGCGGTCGCCTAGGGTGCACAGCAAAGAGAGGGCGCAGAGCAAGGAGGTATGTACACGCGTAACCACATGCACTCACTCTTCTTGGCATAGTATTTAACACATAAAATGAAAGGCGAGAGAAATGGTATTTATTCAAGAAAGTTAATAAGACTTGAATATTTGCAATAAGTTCAGAAGGTCTGTGATGCCATTTTTTAAGTAAAACTTAATTTTCCTGGCTATTTAATCTACTAATTTCTTCTTATTCTTTTTTTTTCGAATGGCACCCCTCCTTGCTCGGCGCTCCTTCCTTGCCCTGGGCTCCCTCCTTGTTCTGCGCCCCCTTGTTGCTCTGCGCCCCCTCCTTGCCTGCACCCCCTCCTTGCTCTCCGCCACCTCCTTGCTCTGCACCTCCTTCTTGCTATGCGCCCCTACTTGCGCCCCCTCCTTGCTCTCCACCCCCTACCTTTGAGCCCCCTTCTTGCTCTGCGCCCCCTCATTGCTCTGCACCCCCTCCTTGCTCTCCGCCTCCTCCTTGCTCCGCGCCCCCTTCTTGCTATGCGCCCCTACTTGCTCTCCGCCCCTACTTGCTCTCCGCCCCTTCTTGCTCTGTGCCCCCTCCTTGCCCTCCGCCCCCTCCTTGCTCTGCACCTCCTTCTTGCTATGCGCCCCTACTTGCGCCCCCTCCTTGCTCTCCACCCCCTACCTTTGAGCCCCCTTCTTGCTCTGCACCCTCCTCATTGCTCTGCTCCCCTCCTTGCTCTCTGCCTCCTCCTTGCTCTGCGCCCCCTACTTGCTATGCACCCCTACTTGCTCTGCGCCCCCTCCTTGCTCTGCGCCCTCCTTGCTCTGCAACCCCTCCTTGCTCTCCACCCCCTACTTTTGCGCCCCCTTCTTGCTCTGCGCCCCCCTCATTGCTCTGCTCCCCTCCTTGCTCTCTGCCTCCTCCTTGCTCTGCGCCCCCGTTTGCTATGCGCCCCCGTTTGCTATGCGCCCCTACTTGCTCTGCGCCCCTCCTTGCTCTGCGCCCCCTCATTGCTCTGTGCCCCCTCCTTGCACTCTGCCTCCTACTTGCTCTGCGCCCCCTTCTTGCTCTGCACCCTCCTCGTTGCTCTGCGCCCCCTCCTTGCTCTCCGTCTCCTCCTTGCTCTGCGCCCCCTTCTAGCTATTCGCCCTACTTGCTCTGCGCCCCCTTCTTGCTATGCGCCCCTCCTTGCTCAGTGCCCACTCCTTGCTCTGCGTCCGGGGGGGGGGGGGGGCGCATCAGCATGATGCTGCCTAGGGCGCATAATTGGCTCGAGCCGGCCCTGACTGCAGGTCATGTAAGTCTTGAAGGAAATGACCTGGTGGACAGACTTGCAAAAGAGGCAGCTGGAGAAGCACAAACGGCCCAGACTAATGACACTTACATACGGTATGTGAGTGACATTCATTATTGTTAAAAGTATTTCAGAGAGATATGTAGCTCTGTTTATGCAATTAGAGGAAGAATTTTTACATCTATAATACCTTCCCACTTACAGACATTAATTCCTACCCCTAGAAAATAATTAAATCTTCAGAAATCATTTGGACGACAATTGAATATTTCCATGTCATCAGTACTAAATTTCCATCTCTGGAAAACTGGTCTTGCAGATTTTTTGACGTTAATTGCCTGAAATCTATTAGTATTACATTTCAATGTGCATTGCATCTGCAATCTATATTCCTGTAAACTTCATAAAGGTTATTTATTTCGCTTCAATGAATGTGTTACCGAAAAGAAAAACCTGAGCCATGAAAAACTGAAGTCTTCTTTTTTTAAATATTGCAAGAACACTCATATGTCAAATGAATTAGGTAATATGAAATTACTGAAATTTATTCATTTAAACCTTCTGCCGTCTAATCTTCATTTGGTTGTGTGAAGTTTGACTTTTACGCAGTTGTTACAGAGTGGATAAAGATAATTGCGAAACAAAAATAGCAAGAATGGATAAAAAATTCTAAAAGAAGGGAAAAATTATGAATGAATGGAAAGAGATACATTACCTTCTGTTATAAAGCCTTACATAAATAACCAATCTGGTCAGAGTACATGTATACTAGGGTGATTCAGGTGCCCGCAATATTTTCCGATCCAGCTTGACCTTGGTCTGGTATTACAGTTTATATATTATATTAAAAGTCACATGTAAAATGTTGGCTCATTCTATAAATACTCCAGTCTGTGTTTACTAGAAGTGTTGTAACTAGAATTTCTCCACTCTATCGGTGTACATCATATCAAGGCTGTGAGCAGCTCCAAGTTACTCACGTCTCTACTTTAGAAACTGCCCTGTGACGCACAATGATGAATGTGTGGCAGTCAGACATATGAAAGCAGTTTCTATTCAATTATAGACTTGTCCCAAAATGAAAGACTCTTGATTGCTCAGGAATATGAAGAAATGAATTGCATTGGTCCTGCTGCCAAGCTGCATAAGACAATTAGCATGTGACATTGCCATTTGACTTTGTCATGAGTTGTGAGCAGAAACACTGTGGACCTGATGAACCAAACTGTAAGAATGAGTTATAACAGTTTTTCAGGAGACTGCTGAGCCCTTGGCTTTGCCTTAAGCTGGAGCAAGGAGCAAAAAAGCCAGCAATGAATTCAGTCCACTGTCCATAAAACAAAGGAGAGAGACAGCTTGTGCATGACTGTCAGCATACCTAACGGCTCTACTTTGCTGCTGCTCTCCCAACTCCAGCTGTTTCAACCTACATGTGTTTCTAGTCTAACAAAGTAGTCACTATTTTCCTTCTTGAACAATTCAAGTGGTACTACTCACAGCTCATATACGTTGGTGTGATAAACATGTGATGAAGCATAACGTGGGGATGTTTTTGCTATACCGTTAAGAAAGTTATTTATGACAGCCTTAGATTCTTATTGCTGGGCTGAGCTGAAGAGAAACAATGGATTGATGATGATTTATTTCATTACCATCGACCCCAGTCTGGCTGTAGGGAATATATATCATCATTTAGCGTGTTTACTGCTTTCCTGTAGCTTTGATGTGTTATGCCTTAAACTGATCAATGAGGGTGTTGACAGTGATTGCTAAACTGTGCGATAAACCAAGCACTTCTATCCTGAGGCAGATTAATCTCCAAGCTCAATCAAAAGTGTCAGTTCCATCATTCAAAAAGCAAGAATATTCAGCTGGCAGTTGCAGAGGTTTTTAAAGTTCATATTCGATGAATTGTGAATTGCCTCTTTTGCAATTTGTTACAAAATATTGAAATTTTTAATCGCAGCTATGTTACAGCTGGCATAAAATACAAATAAGACCAGGTAACTTAAACTATAAGCAACACATTAACATAATTTTTAGTACCAGCTGTCTCGCAGCAGTAACATCAGATTCACTTTTTTTGGATAACCTCTAAATGTCTTCCCATTTGCAGACAATAATTCCTACCCCTTAAAAATAATCAAATCTTCACAAATCATTTGGATGGCAATTGAATATTTATTGGTCTGGCGGAATGCTTGTCGTTAGTTGCCTGAAATCTATTAGATTTTAATGTGCATTACATGTGTAATTATAAGCCTGTGATAAGTATCATTGAAGCTATTTATTTGGCTTCAATGAATGTATTACTGAAAAAGAAAATCTGAGCTATGAAACATTGATCATAGATAGGCCTATTATTGCAAGAACAGTCATACGTCGCCTTGTCAATGACTTGGGTAATATGCATTTAATGAAATTTAATTCTCTTTTAAACTTTCTGCCATCTTATCTTAATTTGGCTGTGTTAAGTTTGACAAACACTAGATTTGCTTGGTTTCACTGCAGTCATCTTTGACTTCTATGAAGTGGGTTTTGAGTGGCGAAAGAGAATTGTGAAACATGAAATAGTAAAAAATACAACAAGGAGGGGAAAATTATGAATGAATGGAAAAAGATAAATATTGCCCTCCAATTTAAACCTTTCATAATCAACATATTACATATTTTACCCATGTGAGGGTATTTTATTTTCCAGCCCTTGTCCAGCACAGACCCTGATAGAGGAGAGAGCCAATTTAATGTCTACAGTTATCACTGTTTATACGACACGTTTCGGTAAAAAATGACATATATACAAAGCTACCTCGCCCTCAATCACATCCTAGACACAGCATCGTTGTTGCTATGGTGCCAGAAAAAAGTGGTCAAAGAATATTGACAATACATAACTTCAATGTGACCCGAGCAGTGACCCGCCTATAGCAATGGCATTATGGGGCGCTCCAAGGTTCTTTGATGGCTCCATATGAGCGCCACCTAGTGACCCGTGCCTTACAAATGTGTAGCATGATTTGATCTATGATTGCTGAACCACAGCCTGAAGGTTTCCAACAGAATATGCATAGTCTGATTGAAATTGGCTGCCTCATTTGCAAGTCTCAAAGCTGGCTAGCACATCCATGAATAGACTGATAACAAATTATCAGCTCTGCTGGCAGCCTCAACTATTCAGAAGCCATGGTCCAGTATAGTAACAGATAAACAAAGGGGGCCGTTTTCACCAACATGGTATTAAGAGAAGCGCCAGGTCTTAGCTAAGACCTGGTCTGGCTAAGCCAATCAGTTAAACAGAGCAGTATCAAGGAATTTTAGTTCAGTGGAAGTTTAAACATGTTGTGCGAACAGGTCAGCTGTTACAAACACAATGTCTCAATTTCCCAAAATAAAGACAAAGATATGGCTACACAGAAAAGGGGGGGGGTTCTTGGAAATTTTTAAAATAGATAATTGCCTACCCAGTCCAGTGGCGTAACTGGGGGGGGGGGTCTCAAGCGGGGGGGCACTTGGGGGGCACGCGATTCTCTGGGGGGGGCACCCACTATACTAACTGTTTATTTTAGGCAGAATAGGAAAGTTCATATGGGGGGCACCTTGGGGCCACAGGTCCAATATGGGGGGCATGTGCCCCCCGTGCCCTCCCCATAGGGACGCCACTGACCCATTCTCGCTGAAAAAACTTCCCCCCTTCCCATTAACCAACCTATCATTGCTATCAAGCAACACAACAAGCTGTCCTACGACTGTATCAAAGTATCATAGTTTCTCGCACAAACATCAAACTTCATATATTAATTTTTTTGTCATATTTCAGTGGCATTCAAGGTGCGTCATGTGAATATATTTACATGTGTGTAGGCTTGTTCATTGGCCAGCTTTTGATGTGTGTCTGACTTATTCAATGAAGGCTGTGCTGAGTGCCTGAGTGGAAACAAAATTTTTTTTTTTTATGTGCTGAGCAAATTTATGTTCCAGTGTCATGTGCTGAACCAATTATTTTCATCACAAGTCCAGCCGCCCCCCCCCCCCCCTCATGCATAATCTGGTCAGCCCCAAAGGAACACCACTTCAACAGTTTGAGATCACTAATCTGTAAGTTGTCTAACAATATTTGTCAACCACTGAACCTTGACAAGTCTATCGACTAAAACTCAGTTGGTGAAAGGGACTTAGTTAAACCAGGTTTAAAGAAGTTAATACCAGGACTAACTGTTAAAACTATGTTGGTGAAAACGGCCCAGGATGTTCATTGCTCAATTTGAAAGTTATCAGCGATTTGTCTTTGACAATGAGGATAATCATATCATTGAGTTTGACTGAGAAAAATATAATTTTTTATCACATTGTAAAAAAAGTATTAATCCAGACATGCATCTTGAAATATACATACTTGTATACTATTAGGAGACTGTGATTGTTTCTTGCTTTTTGCCATGAAAAAAGAACATGTCAGGCCAAGGTATACAATGGATAAAAACTCTGTGTGAACTCTGTTAAAGTTTGTATAATTTCTCTACTGAAACTATAGTTGTCTAGTTAATTCAGTTTGCTGGTGACTGTGTCTGCCAGCATTCAATTTTGAACAAATTTACAGATTCATGGTAAAATCATCGATTTTGTGAGGTGATCAATTTTCTGCGGAAGTTTTCTGGTAACACAATCATTGGCAATTTACAATGCGCCTCAATGGTGAGGGAGCTTTTTTACACAGCATGAATCATGGCCAATGCTGCCAGATTGTGCTAAAAGCAGAAGGAGCGCCAAAATTTGGATTTCCATTTTTAATAAAAACACATTTTTGCTGGGAAGGTTAACATTACTACTCCTTTCATTATAATATAGTCTGGTCAGAGGTCCACAACGCTGGTCCAGTGCTCAATAAGTTGATAAGCTAAGTATCACATGGCTTATACAAAGTTTAGCCAGACCAATCATTTTAAATTGAGAAAACAAATATTTTTGTATAAATTGACAATTGGAAGAGTCATTTATGTCAAAAGCTACATGCATTAAAATGTCTATAAAAACTGATTCTAAATTTTGAATCCCGTTTATGCCAGATAACAACAATTGAACCTGCAACGACACCATTTTAAAGTTTCTCTGCAACCAAAATTTCAGAGTTCTCTTTGCCTGTATATAATATAAAATGATGCCCAACACTCATGAAGATTAATCAATGGTGTTACATTTGCTTGTGACAATGTCTCTACTGCCATTGTGTCTAATATCCAAAAGTGCTTTTCAAAAGACTTCGGATATTCCAAATAGCACTATGAGGATATTTGAAAAGGTCCCAAGACCGTATGGAGCTTTGGCAGACCGTATTGAGCTTTGGCAGCTGCCAATTATTCTCCGGGTCCTACTTTTGGTTCCAAAATATCCAGCAGAGGGGGCTTCAACTTCAGAGGCCCTGGATACATGCTGTTGTAGAACAGATGGCAGTGCATGGCAGCCCAAAGTTCTAACAAATAGTGTCCAAATAGTTCCTAACCATGAGACACTATTTGGTCACCATTTGATGTAGAAGAGATGGCTGTCAATATACTATGACAAAGTTTCTAACATAGCACATTAGAACTTTTGGAAAAGTTCAGTAGAAAATGTGGCAGGGTAGCACTTTTTGGATATTTCGTGAGGGATATTGGCAAGTCATGGTGAGGGGAGTAGATATTGTGACAAAGACCTATTTTAGTGTCTGGCATGCAAAAAGCAGCCCAATTTGTAACAACATTGGTTCTCTAAATAGTAGACAGTACAACTATATTCAGGATTCTGACTTGTGAAATTTGCTCAACCAGCAAAAATAGCAAAGTCTGCCAGTTTAGAACAAATCTCCTACAACTGACAAATTTTAAGCATTAAGCCTCATCAGATTCTTATGAAGATAATCAAATCAACTTAAATCATCGCGACAGCAATAGAATATTCCACGCTCATGATTAAAAAAATTCTCATCAGTCAGTCTGGGATGGCAAAACACTTGTTCCTAATAGCAAAAAATGGATTCGAATTTAATGCATATGAATTGATAATAGCAACCAAGTAATCCATTTCTCTAATGAGTTTAATGCTTGTTATGTAGCATCTTCTAAAAAATTCATCTTCAGGAAGAATGATGGTTACATTAATGTTCTGTTCATTTTCAGAATGTTGCAGAAACTTATGTTTTCTGTCTGTCTGAAGTTCTGGTGTTATCATGAATAGCAAGTACAGCATCTCAATCTGCCAATTGAAATGCTAATACTTTCCAAGACCTACATTGTTGTGAAGAACTCGCATATTAAAAATGAGTACTCATATGTCTTTGAAAGTTAATGCAAAACTTTCTTTTAAGCATGTATTTTTCCTCATGTTGCATGGAGGCACTTCTCCCTTTCAGGCTAGATGATATTTTATCTAAATGCATATGCTTTGTTGGACACAATTAATATTTCGCTGAAAGTTGAGAGTCCTAATGAAAGAGTTTGCCATTATCTAATTCTGCTATTTCACAGCCTTATGGTTAAATCATTGATCTCCACGTTTGATCAATGTTCTGCGGAAACTCTCTGGCAACAATATTGTGGCAATTTATGATGCCGCTTCATGATTGTTTGAGAGCCTTTTTTGTGTCAATGCTGCAGTTGGTGTTAAAAGCTAAAACCTCAAGGAAAGCCTAGCAAGGCAAACTCTGTAGTGGTTATTGCTAAATTGATAAGGGAGGCTTACTGCTAGATTCAAAAGGATAGACTCAGGAACCACTGAACATGTCATGCTTTTCCTGCATCAAGCTGTGCATAACATGGTGACAGGTTCAACTAGGGGTCTACACCGGTTCGATAAATACCGGCTGTACCAGTAAAGTCAGGCCGGTTCCCGAACCGTTTTTCAAAGCAGCACTTTTGGTTCAGTGTAATAATGTAACATCCAGCTAAAAAAGTCGTTTTATTGCTGAGTTTTATCAGAAAATATCCACAAAATCATGAACTGAACTCGAGATGGCCGTCATGTTGACGTCCGCTCTGATGCGAGATCAACTTTCCGGACCAAAAAATCGTCTTCGGTTGCGGATTTCTCTAAATTGCGGATCGGGCCCGAATTTGCGGACCAACGGTACGAATCGTGTATCGATCAAGTGTATCGATGACGTATCGTATCGAATGTCGGCAACGAATTAGAGCCCTATGCTCAACAACTCTGATAAATCTTCAGATGGCTTGTTATAGATTGTACTTTAGGCATAACGCAAGATTCACAATGTAAGGAGTGACACGGTGCCAATGTTTTGTTGGTGAAGCATTATAGTTTTGACAACTTAATGGAAGTGTCTGGCTCTTGCAATTTGCTAACATGGAACAATGCAGTATTTGCAAACCTGCAGTTCCATCCTCATGCTTCATTTGCCTGAACAGAATTTCACAAAAAAAGATGGCATGCTACCAAGTGTTACTCATGGTAGCTTGACCAATATTTGGTATCATTGCCATAGAGAAATGCACAACTTGTGGGAAAATAATACAATTCAATAGAATGAAAGAAACTAACAGGTGATTTCATTACCATGCGATTCTTGTGATTCTCACTTTGCTATGAGGAATCAAGGCTAAACCAACACTTACTACGTTTGATAAATCAAATGTGTGACGTTCTGTAAATCAGATTAACTGAAAATGGCATGTATTTGGTGGGTCCAGCACCTAAGAATCGCATACTAATGAAATCACCTGTAATGTTTTAAGTTTAAGTACATATATACCTAAAATAACATAATTATACACTTTCCACAGTTTCCATTGATAAAATATTGCTTTTCAGAGGTTGGCATCCAATTTTCATTAAATTCTCGAAATTTTTCTTGTTTTTGTTTTAGTTTTTGGCTGCAAGTTTGCTTTAGCCTGGTGACTACATGGTTCAAAATTGCAAGGGTAAATCAAGTCGGTGTGAGATGCATGTGGTGCTGCCCCTGCTCCGAACCTAGCCCATTACATAAAGTTTGGCTCTGTCAGTTACCCTTGATATAAGATGAGTGCTATAAATACAATGTTATTTCAAAGCACACTGTAATTTCATGTAATCAAATATGTTTAATTACAAAGCAAAATTATATCATATTCACATATTGCAACCATCCTCCACTTGCTACTAATCCCAGTAAATGATACACACACTTTGTATATAAATGCATAGAAGTGGAGATCAATGAAAATGAGGGAATGACATTTGGCATACATGTCAAAATTGCTTAGACCAAACAACAGTGATCTGAATGATACTTGGTCTCCTAAGTGAGCTTAAGTGGTAATGACCTTTTCTTTACATTGCCACTGAGGGTTTCCATGAGAAAGGTCAAAGTGACACACTCACTAGAAGGGTCAAGCGAAAAAGAACCATGGCCAAATGTGGGAACGGAAATGCTGCATCAGTACAGTCATTACTCCAACCAACTGCCAATTGAGATTACATTGTCCCAACATTCACTCACAGACACCAGTAATTATTTTTGCTATGTGAACGGAGATGAGGACAATAACTGAATTTCAGGAATGGATCTTTTGCTTGGTTGAATCACTTTCCAGAGAAATAGAATCTCTCTGTTTTTACCCTCCTCAATATCACTTATAGCTCTGCTATACCTTCCAGACAATAAAGCACACAATAAAAGCAACTTAGCAAGTATTACCAAGCTGTGGAGCCAACAGTTATTGTTATAGGACTGAAAGAAAGCAGTCTGAGTATAATGACTACACATAAATCCAAATGTGTCTGAGCCATGACCTTTACACCAGCATTAAAAGAACACCTGCAGGTTCATTAAACACAGATGACACTCCATAAGAACCAGTTTGTGACTTGTTACTGACAAAAATAGGACATCATTTGTGTCTGATCAACAATTCCATGACAACTTGTTAAAAAGCTAAGGGGTTGATATAATCATATGATCAATTGATCATCACAGCAACAATGCTGGAAGGCAAATAGTCTATTAGACAATAGAACCATGCATATGGGAAACACAACCTGGACTGTCTATTCAATATGTACACATGATATCGATCTGAGCCATGCTGGAAACTACAATCAGTTCCAATTTGAATGGCATTTTATTTTTGTTTTATACTATCGAATTAATTATTCATAATTTACTCCTGTTTAAGCTAATAATCAAATACCAACGACTTCTTCGGTGTTTATATCGACCACCAGGTATATAATCCTATATTCTACCATCATGCATAAACCATTCTGCACAGTTTAAGTTCATTCGCACAGTGCACAAGCAAGATGATGCTATAACTGGTAAAACAACTCTGCTGTAAAAGGCACAACATACATTGTACATGGATTATGCTAAACTTAAAAAGAATAAATTGCACATAGCACAGGGGCAATGTAAAACTTTTTTTGTTTAAATATCAGAATATGTTGGAGGTAAGTGATGTACATCTACTGGCAGGCTTTTAAATTTTGGTTAATTCTGCAGACATTGAAAATTTGTCTGCTATTGCATTTATGGGAGCATGAGAGACTGCACATTTGCATGGAATAAACACAAGAATGATATATATCAATTTCTATTACAGATTTTTCCCAGTGAACGAATACAGATAATCCAATTTGGCTGTAAGCCAAAAGACCTCTTGAATGATACAATCAAAACACAGGGGGGGAGGGTAATTTAATATTTCCCTTCTTAAAAGGAGGATAAGTGAATTAGGAAGACTGTTTGGCTGATGTTGAGTTTAAGCAGAAGACCTCATCTGATGTTGCCTGTCTATTGACCGTATCCAGTTTAGGACATAACTCTTAGTTGTCTTTACATCATGCGTAGAATGTCATAAAATGGCCTGCAACACTGAATGATGGCTAGTACCCCACAGTCTGTGAAATTCAGAACTGTTGTTTTACTGAGATTTACTTCATATTTTGCCTGTGAATCATGTGCAGAATGTACACTTCACTCTAAAAAATTCCAGACAAAATTGGTTTTTTAGTTTCAAAATGGTTTTTTGAAAAACCAAATTTCAATGCAAAAAACCAAAATGGATCTAATCCAGACAATTGAATTGTTCAAAATGTCAAAGAACTTGTTTGCTTCATTCAATTGATTGTCTGGTTCAAACAATCAATTGAATGAAACAAACGAGTTCTTTGACATTTTGAACAATTCAGTTGTCAGTATTAGACATTCGCTTGATCGGACACATATTAGACAATTATTGTCTGTTATGAGACAATCCTATTTTTCAGTGTATGCTGTTGTCATGTACAAATCTAATAGCTTTAGGACTAATTGGCTTACTTTACTGTCTAACTTATACTACAATATTTGTGATCATATCAATCAGTTGGAATATAATAATATCTGTAATCACAAAAACAAAATTTGACCTAAATACTTGCAACTACATTAAGCCCATAGTCATTTTTCTCACGATAACATAAAATCAGTTATTGATATTAATCTCACCTGTATGGCCTTTCTTGGCTGTGGAAGTGTATTGACGTGGTAAAAGAATAGAGCACAGTATCAGTCATGGTTTCTGAGGAGACGAGACCATCAATAATAAATGCAATAAATGTAAATGCTGCTGCCCTTCTTTGTTACTGCTTCAAGTTCCCATGCTTCTGTAACACTTAAGGAATGATTAACTTCCAACCTACGTGTAGACTGCACATTAACCCTTTTTTGAAGCGTTTTCAATTCTACTAGGATTGCATTGGACCCAACTGAAGTTAATATGATAGACCTCAAATCCGATCAGAAGGTGCATGACTTTAATCGCTGAATAACATAAATACTAAAAGTGGTCTGCTCATGACAATTTCTTATTCATTTCTTTTGGTACAGTACAAATTTCTAAAAGTGGCTCATCATTTAAAATCTAGCCTTAGCTATCTATCCATAGCCATTTCATGCTAAACTAAGCTACACTTATCCATAGCTATCCACAATTACTATTGTTTAAACAAGGGGTAAAGAGATTCCAGTGTATACAAAAGAATAGAAATGGATAGTTATGGATAGATATGGATAAGACTAGTAATGAATAGCAATAGACAGCTAAGTTGAGCCACATTTAGAAATTTGTACTGTAATCCAACCAGATTTTTATTTGTTTACCAGCGCTGGACGTAAAAGAAGATAAAAAGAAATTCCAATAGCACTTTTATTTCCCCTTTCTCATTTCTTTAGAATCATATCAGGAAAATCTTGACAGGCCTTTGCTTTTCACCACTGGGACCAAAGAGTGTTTCTTAAGGTTGAAGCGATTGCTGTATTCTTGGCGTGAGCCTCCTCCAGACAGATTAGGCAGTTGTGCACAGCACCGATTGATATGATTCTGCCAGATTTTGTGACTGGAACGCAGAATAGTGGAACCTACATAGGATGATCCATGGAGTATTCAAAACCCTTCTTTTGTAATACAGTGATGGGTGACTATTTCTTCTCTGCTTTATTCAGTTCTCGATAATATTCTGCATATCAAAACACTGAATTATACTAAATTCAACGAAATCTTCTCAGAGTGCTCAACAAGTTTTTAATGTTTTTTTGAAATGCACGCATATGAACTCATTCTTGTAAATAAGTATTATTTGTATGTCTCAGACAGGCCAAGAAACATCCAAAAAAATTATTATGTAGCTGACAAATATTATAAACAGTCATTATTCATTTCATTGTCACTAATTAATCTGATCAAACGCCTGATAATTCATTTACTGACAAGTGATGAATTGTTTGATTACAGACCAATGATTATTTTACACAAACCTGACGAGTGATAAAGTTTAATTACGGATAATGAAAGCTGTCTGAAATTAACTGCTGTGATATTGGTACGTGTATAGGTCCCATCCATTAATGCAGTTGAAAACACATCTAGGACCAAAGACATAAGAAACAATAAGTTAGAGAAGAAAGGTCATATATTTAGCTGTCCCTGATACCTTCCAGACAGAGGCTCACAATAAAGGCAACTTAGCATTGTTACGAGGCACTAAAGCCACTGGTTAATGTTAGGGGCCAGTAAAGAAGGCAGTCTGAGAAGAAGTAATAAGTGTTGTCAAAGCAACCGCACCATTAAATATCACCTCAAGGCATCATGACAATACCAAATAACACCAGTTTATGATGGGAGATCTTCAAAAATCCATCTGGTTCTTCTGGAAGTACAGATATTTTGGTCTGCTTAGTTAAAAGCCAGCAGTTTCATAATCCTGTCTTCTATATTAAAATCAGGGGCAAAGTTCAGCTTATTTCCAAATATCAAGTACAGCTTCACCATCACACATGCACCATCTCAAGTGACATTGAGGAGACAGTCCTTCTGTCACCCTAACAATCAGAATCAGAATGTTAGTGACTAAGAGGTTGCAATAGGCAATGTGAATTTGATAAAATTTTGCTTTGTAATTCAACAAATTTCTACATCAACAGTTACTGTGTCACTCCTAGAAACAAATTTATTCATCTCATTACACAAACCACAAACAGGCGAAAGGATCAGAAGTTGGTTGCCAACACTTTATTCTTCACCCTGAACTGTCACAAAATAATTTTCATCTTCCTCCATTTGCTACTAATCCTGGTAAATTGATACACACACTTTGTATATGAATGCAGAGAGGTTGAGAGCAAGGAAAACGAGGGAATGACATTTGGCATACATGTCAAAATTACTAAGACCCAACGACAATGACCTGAATGATACTTGGTCTCACAAGCGGTAATGACCTTTTCTTTACTTTGCCGCTGAGGGTTTCCATGGAGAAAGGTCAAAGTGACACACTAGAAAGGTCAAGCGAAAAAGAACCATGGCCAAATTTGGGAATGGAAATGCTGCATCAGTACAGTCATTACTCCAATCAACTGCCAATTGAGGAGACATTGTCCCCACATTCATTTAAAGACAGTAGTAATTATTTTGGCTATGTGAATGGAGATCGGGACAATAACTGAATTTCAGGAATGGATCTTTTGCTTGGCTGAATCACTTTCCAGAAAAACAGAATATCTCTGATTTTTCCCTCCTCAATATCATATACAGCTCCCCATACCTTCCAGACGATAAAACGAATAAAAAAGGCAACTGAGCAAGTATTACCAAGCCGTGGAGCCAACAGTTATTGTCATAGGACTGAAAGAAAGCAGTCTGGGAATAATGACAAGACATAAATCCAGATGTGTCTGAGCCATGACCTTTACACCAGCATTAAAAGAACACCTGGAGGTCCCGTTATAATGCAGATGACACTCGATAAGATACAGTTTGTGACCTGTTACTAGCAAAAGTAGGAAATCATTGATGTCTGATCAACAATTCCATATTGACAACTCTTTAAAAAGCAAAAGGGTTGATATAATCATATGATCAATTGATCATCACAGCAACAATGCTGGAAGGCAAATAGTCTATTAGACAATGCAACCATGTGGGATACACAACCTTGACATTATATTCAATATATAGGCTTATACATGATATCGATCTGTGTCAAGCTTTAAACTAAAATCAGTTTCAGTTTGAAAGGCATTTTGGTTTTGGTTTATACAGTAGAATAAGTTATTCATACATTTACTCCTGTTCTAAGAAAATGATCAAAATACCTACGACTTCTACCATTATGCATAAACCCTTGTGCATAAAATTGAACAAAGATTTTGCACATTTGAAGTTCATTCCCACGGTGCACAAACAAGAAAATGCTATAAATGGTGAAACCATCCTGCCGCTGCAAAAGGCAAAATGTACATGGATTACGCTAACTTAAAATACATTAATTGCACATAGTTTAGATTTGATTCAAAATTCTTTATTAATTTTTAAAATATAAGAATATGTTGGAGGTAAGTAAAATTCTTCATCAAAAATTTAATTCTTCTTTAAACTTTCTGCCATCTTAATCTTAATTTGGCTGCGTTAAGATTGACAAACACCACATTTGCTTGGTTTCACTGCAGTCATCTTTGACTTCTATGCAGTGGGTTTTTGAGTGGCGAAAGAGTATTTTGAAACATGAAATAGTAAAAAGTACAACAAGAGGGGGAAAATTATGAATGAATAGAGAAAGATAAATATTGTCCTCAGACTTAAACCCTTCATATTCAACATATTACATATTTGCCCCATGTGAGGGTCTTTTATTTTTCCAGCCCTTGTGCAGCACAGACCCGGATAGAGGAGAGAGCCAATTTAATGTCTACAGTTATCACTGTTTATACGACACTTTTCAGTAAAAAATGAAAAATACAAAGCTACCTCGCCCTCTATCACATCCTTGACACAGCATCGTTGTTACTATGGTGCCAAAAAAGGTGGTCAAGAATATCAATTGACAATACATAACTTCAATGTGACCCAAGCAGTGACCCGCCTATAGCAATGGCATTATGGGGCGCTCCAAGGTTCTTTGATGGCTCCATATGAGCGCCACCTGGTGACCAGTGCCTCACAGATGTGTAGCATGATTTGATCTATGATTGCTGAACCACAGCCTGAAGGTTTCCAACAGAATATGCATAGTCTGATTGAAATTGGCTGCCTCATTTGCAATTATCAAAGCTGGCTAGCACATCATGAATAGACTGATAACAAATTATCAGCTCTGCTGGCAGCCTCAACTATTCAGAAGCCATGGTCCAGTATAGTAACAGATAAACAAAGGATGTTCATTGTTCAATTTGAAAGTTATCAGCAATTTGTCTTTGGCAATGAGGATAATCATATCATTGAGTTTGACTGAGAAAAAGATAATTTTTTATCACATTGTAAACAAATTATTTATCCAGACATGCATCTTGAAATATACATACTTGTATACTGTTAGGAGACTGTGATTGTTTCTTGCTTTTTGCCATGAAAAAAGAACATGTCAGGCCAAGGTATACAATGGATAAAAGCTCTGTGTGAACTCTGTTAAAGTCGAGATAAATTCTCTACTGAAACTATAGTTGTCTAGTTAATTCAGAATGCTAGTGACTGTGTCTGCGGGCATTTAATTTTGAACCAATTTACAGCTTCATGGTAAAATCATCGATTTTGTGAGGTGATCGATGTTCTGCGGAAGTTTTCTGGTAACACAATCATTGGCAATTTACAATGCGCCTCCATTGTGAGGGAGCTTTTTTGTGTAGCATGAATCATAGCCAATGCTGCCAGATCGTGCTAAAAGCTGAAGGAGCGCCAAAACTTGGATTTCCATTTTGAATAAAAACACATTTTTGCTGTGAAGGTCAACATTACTACTCTGTTCATTATATCATTCTGGTCAGAGGTCCACAACGCTGGTCCAGTGCTCAATAAGCTGATAAGCTAAGTATCAGATGGCTTATACAAAGTTTAGCCAGACCAATCATTTTAAATTGAGAAAACAAATATATTTGTATAAATTGACAATTGGAACAGTCATTTATGTCAAAAGCTACATGCATTAAAATGTCTAAAAAAACTGATTCTAAATTTTGAATCCCGTTTATGCCAGATGACAACAATTGAACCTGCAACGACACAATTTTAAAGTTTCTCTGCAACCAAAATTTCAGAGTTCTCTTTGCCTGTATATAATATAAAATGATGCCCAACACTCATGAAGATTAATCAATGGTGTTACATTGGTTCTCTAAATCGTAGAGGGTACAACTATATTCAGGATTCTGACTTGTGGAATTGGCTCAACTAACAAAAATAGCAAAGTCTGCCAATTTAGAACAAATCTCCTACAACTGACAAATTTTAAGCATTAAACCTCTTCAGATTCTTATGAAGATAATCAAATCAAGGTAAATCATCGCGACAGCAATAGAATATTCCACGCTCATGATTAAAAAAATTCTCATCAGTCAGTCTGGGATGGCAAAACACTTGTTCCTAATAGTAAAAAAAATGGATTCGAATTTAATGCATATGAATTGATAATATCAACCAAGTAATTAATTTCTCTAATGAGTTTAATGTTTGTTATGCAGCATCTTCTAAAAATTCATCTTCAGGAAGAATGATGGTTACATTAATGTTCTGTTCATTTTCAGATTGTTGTCTGAAGTTCTGGTGTTGAATAGCAAGTACAGCATCTCAATCTGCCAATTGAAATGCTAATACTTTCCAAGACCTACATTGTTGTGATGAACTCACATATTAAAAATAAATACTCATATGTCTTTGAAAGTTAATGCAAAACTTTCTTTTAAGCATGTATTTTTCCTCATGTTGCATGGAGGCACTTCTCCCTTTCAGCCTAGATGATATTTTATCTAAATGCATATGCTTTGTCGGACAAAATTAATATTTCGCTGAAAGTTGAGAATGCTAATGAAAGCGTTTGCCATTATCTAATTCTGCTATTTCACAGCCTTATGGTTAAATCATTGATCTCCACGTTTGATCAATGTTCCGCGGAAACTCTCTGGCAACAATATTGGGGCAGTTTATGATGCCGCTTCATAATTGTCTGAGAGCTTTTTTTGTGTCAATGCTGCAGTTGGTGTTAAAAGCTAAAACCTCAAGGAAAGCCCAGCAAGGCAAACTGTAGGCTACAGTGGTTGAATTGCTAAATAAGGGACGCACCGAAATTTGAGGCTTACTGCTAGATTCAAAAGGATAGACTCAGGAACCGATGAACACGTCATGCTTTTCCTGCATCAAGCTGTGCATAAAATGGTGACACGCTCAACTAGGGGTCTACACCGGTTCGATAAATACCGGCCGTACCGGTACAGTCAGGCCGGTTCCCGAACCGTTTTTCAAAGCAGCATTTTCGGTTCAGTGTAATAATGTAACATCCAGCTAAAAAAGTCGTCTTATTGCATTTTAACAGAAAATATCCACAAAATCATGAACTGAACTCGAGATGGCCGTCATGTTGACGTCCACTCTGATGCGAGATCAACTTTCCGGACCAAAAAATCGTCTTCGGTTGCAGATTTGTCTAAAATGCGGATCGGGTCCAAATTTGCAGACCAACAGTACGAATCGTGTATCGATCAAGTGTATCGATGACGTATCGTATCGAATGTCGGCAACGAATTAGAGCCCTATGCTCAACAACTCTGATAAATCTTCAGATGGCTTGTTGCTCATAACGACTCTTATAGATTGTCACCAAAATGAATACTGTTCTGTCTAGCAGTCATTCGCAGCAAAGCACTGATTAATTTCAGCATTGGAAGATGTTCAAGGTAATTTCTTTGAGAAAGGACAGAGTGAGTAGAGAAGAGAAACAATTACACTCCCTTACTGTGACACAGCCACTGTGTCTTCCTTTGAAGAAAACTCTTGATTCCGATGAAAAATTGGACAGATCTAACCAAACTTAATGACATAAACCACAAAACAGATCAAAGGATCAAAACTGTTGCCCATATTTAATGTGAATTGGTTTCATTCAGGTGGCACTGTGACTAAACAATCCATCACACCATTAGATGCAAGATGGCTTTTATCTTCTCACACGTCTCAGGAGATCTAGGCCTATTCCGGAGTGAAAATTGTATAAGAACAGGCAAATAGGCATTGGAAAGCAGCATATACAAATCAAATATTCTGCCTTGTCCCAAGTAAAACCACCGTTAATCTGTTTCTGGTAAATACAAGATTTACCATGTTGCACCCACATTGCTTATGAATTTCGGTAAAAACCATCATACTTTTGACAGTCATTATTTGCATCAGTAGGACAGACCAACTAAATTAATGGCAAAATAATTGATTTATCTACCAGTAATCAGTGCCAAATGATTTAATTACTGACCACTTATTATTTGGCACATGCTGATTGGACGGATGCCCATAGTTAATTAAAGATAATAACAACTATTTGGATTTGTATGTAAATATATAATATCTTTATAACTATATATTTGTCCAGGCCCATGCTTTGTCACGCAGGATCTCAGCTGTTGCTTACCTGACTTGCCTGAAACTCTGCCACACATTCTAAATATGTTTGATCTGTGTTCTGACATCTTATAAGCATGATTTGACTGGTTTCTCTCCTTGAACAACACTTACCATAAAATAACAAAAACCAAGAAGGACATGCAGTTCAGACATAGTGCTATTGAGCCTCACTTTGAGAAACGGCCTAGCTCCATGGTAGTGTCACATGACGCAGCCAGCAGGGAGGGAGGGAGGGAGAGAGGGGAGGTCTGGGAGTGGGGGGGGGGGATTTTCACATCTTCATAAATCTACACATATTCTTCTATTGTGAATATGTGCTATTTAACACTCTGGAATTAAGCCCTTCTCCATGGTAATGTCACATGACACAGCCATCCTTGAGCTGCTACTGCATTGGCACTGGAAGAGTGCAATATTGACATATTCATAAATCTAGACGTACACTAAAACCTATATCAACTTTTTTAGCTTTTAAATAAGAGTGTTGCGTCAGCCAATCTCTAAATTTCCAATCTCCAAATATCTTAAATAGTCAAAATGACTTGATTTAGATATTGGCAAAGTAATAACCATGCCGATTTCTGTAATTATCGCTCAATACATGTCTTTTTCGACCACTTAGCACATTCACAAATCGCCAATCTTTTGCCTTTTCCCGCAATATCGCCCATTGAATGAAATGCGGGACGCAGTTGCTGGATGCGGGATCGCGGAATTCAGATTTTTTTTCTGGAATTAGACCTTGGGAGTGCCTGTCTGGTTTTCTTTATTTGAAGCACTTCTAGTAATGGTATTGCCGACATTTTTTCACAGTTAGATTTGTCTTGGAGAGATGCATTCAGTTCACCTGGTTATAGATTCGTAACAATATCAAAAAAATTGCATATATATTTTTTTTTATACGAGTTATAGTGAGTTAGGCTGGGTTTTTATTTGAAGCACTATTAATAATGATAGAAACGAAATTTTTGCACCAATATATGCGTCTTAGAGAGACTTGTTCATTAAGCTAGATTACAAGTTTGTAGCTTGGAAAATGTTCAAATATTTGTTAAGAGTAAAATTGAAAATTAAGAAATCTGTGCAATTTTGATTAACTCCCCTGACCTGCTTAAAAGTAAGAATCCGAGCTAGGTGGTCATCTGTGGTATACATGTGGGTGATGAGCAATCAGACTCAAACAAGAAACCAGAAAAAAAGCTAATCTCTTTTTTTTTTTAGTTTATTTATTTAATTTATTTTCCATGGGCCTATAGGTGGGAGGGTTAGCTAAGTTGGTAGTACACTGGTTATCAAATTGGCCTTTCAAACGTTAATACCACTTGTTTAATTTCATAATACTTCTTTGTCAATCAATGTCCCCATACCAGGGCCTTGTTCATGAATAGAGGCGTGTATGGATTCTAAAATTCAGACATTTTCAAACAAGTAATAAAGATAGATGCATCAACCATGAATATATCGGTCTCTTCAATCAGTCGACCAATCACTCAAGTTTGAATTTGTAAAGAATTTATATTCTTATTCCAATTTTTAGAGATTTTCCTGCAACAGTTATGACACTAAATGGAAAAATTCTCGAAAATTTTCTCTTCAAGCTACGGCAATGAAACTGACCTCTAAAAATAGCTATTTTCAAGCCGAATTTAATGGTAAAAATATCAAGTCTGTATCTTTATTAGAAGTCACCCAAATTGCAAAAAACCGAATCCCGCATTTTCGGGATTTCCGCTGCTGTGCCACGCATTTTAATATCAAAAGTGGGCGATAATTGCAGAAATGGGCACGGTTTAACTATTTGTTAATGTTCTAAGTGGCCCGAAAAGATATTTAGAGATGGGCAAATTTTGCCAATAGGAACAATAGTGTGCCAATAGTTAGAATAACTTATTGCTCCTTTTGGCAAAGTATGCCAATAGTTACAATAGTGCGCCAATAGTTAGAATAGCAAATTGATCCTTTGGGCAAAGTTGTAAGACTTTGCCAAAAGGAGAAATAATTTGCCAATAGTTGAAATAGTTTGCCAATAGGAGAAATAGCCATGCCCGATTGTAAAATCGGGCACGATTTAGAGATTGTCTGCAGCAAGTGTACCCATTTATCAAGCAAATACTTAAGTTTTAGCTTTTAAAAAGTGTACCAATTTATCAAGCAAATACGGTAAGCCAATGTCATTACGTAATACACCAGCGCTTATGTTGTGATTCAGGACGAAAGCTCCTCAGTTGGGTACAAGGTACCGTTGAGTGAAGTTGACTATAGAGTTTTGTTCCACACAATTTTCCGATTAAATTTACTTAATTTGCCAAGCAATACACTATTTCCAAAGTCACAAGGTGTGGCCTAGGCTAAATGTAGGACCTATATTGATTTTAGGCCTATAACTTTGCAGTCTGTGCATGACTGCAAGCATTGTATATTGGGCAAGGTGGGGGAGGGAGACGGGGGCAAAATATGCAGGATCCAAGATTATCTAGGAAAGAGATGGAGGTGAGATGAGGGGGTCATGGTAGAGCTTGAAATGAGGGAGCAAGATAAGGCCCCAGGTACAATTTTATTTTTAAAAAATGTCCATAACCACCAAGGTAAGAAACCATATTTCAGCTTATTTTCTTCAATTTCACATCTTACTACTCTGCCCGTCGTAAGACGGGTACAATGCTAGTAATTATACCATTTCCTTTTGCAGAACTTGTCTAACCATACAATAGAATGAGAAATGGCAGTAACAGCAAAGAAGACAATATCGTTTTATTGAGGTCCTTGGTATACTCTCCACAGAAGACATGCAATAAAGGCAAAATAGCAGTGTTATGAAGCATTGAAGCCACCAGTCATTGATATGAGGCTTACAGAAAGCAGCATAAGAACGAATAATGACAACAAATAAATCCAAATATGGCCAAAGCAAAGACCTTTACAACACTGGCATTAAAGAGCACCTATAGGTACAGACCATACGGTCGATACCATGACAATTTTATGGTTGATGATTAGCAGAGCTCTCACCACTTCTTGTAGCTCGATGAAACCTAATGGTTCTTGCTGAAGAATATTGAGGGTGGTGGTTCTACCCGACTTTAGAGCTGGGTGGTGGTTACCTTGTGCTCAGAGCTAGGCGGTGAGAATTGCTAGAAATGCTTATTACCGCTTCAGGGTGGCCATGACATAGGCTATACTGTGACTCCATATGACAGCTGTGACCTTACAGATGCTTGACTTGATCCATGATTCACTACAACATTTCGAACTGAATCAGCATCCCAACATTTTCAGTCATAATTTGCAAGTCAAGCATAATCAGGAATCAGAAATATAAGACGGACATGCACTGCTCACTGAGTGCTCAGTAAAAAAGGAGAATTTGACTGAAATGTCCCTTGTGAGGTCATATACCTATCTATGCCATGTTATTCTATGATGAATAAGACCTTTTTGAAGTCAATATTCTATACTTTAAATCTTATCAAAACAAGTCACCAGCTGCGAGTAAGTACTCGTCATTCCATGACTGTAACATGCCACATGCACACTTCACAACTTGCATAATTATACATGTACTGTCATTTCTCCAACTTTATTCACATAAATAAACATCAAATGTACAGCTGCCTTTGCTAAGGTCTGCCATTTCCAGTAGACAATTCGACAAGTTTTGCTACAAATTTTAGGACGTTAAACTGCGAACAGAGACGGACGCAGGGGGGGGGGGATGGGGGGATGCATCCCCCCACCGGACCAAAATTTATATATTTTTACATGTTAATTTTATCCACGCGCAGTCGCTTTATATCGCGAATTATGCGTTCCGCGACGCGATAGTCCGATAAACCCCCCACCAGAATTTTCTGGATCCTCCCCTAACTGCGAACCACCACAATAATATACGTGACGCCATGCAAGAGCATTCATAGAAAGTCCACATTTCCTTAAATGCGTTTTTGAGGACTGCACTTTTTTGTTGCATCCTTCCACTGTACTTTAGGAATAACGCAAGATTCACAATGTAAGGATTGACATGGTGCCAATGTTTTGTTCGTGAAGCATTATAGTTTTGACAACTTAATGGAAGTGTCTGGCCCTTGCAATTTGCTAACATGGAACAATGCAGTATTTTCCAAACCTGCAGTTCCATCCTCATGCTTCATTTGCCTTAACAGAATTTCACAAAAAATACAGCATGCTACCATGAGATAATCATGGTAGCTTGGTCAATATTTGGTGTCATTGCCAGGGAGAAATTCACAACTTGTGAGAAAATAATTGAATGCAATAGAATGAAATAGACTTAATGTTTTCAGTTAAAGTACATACCGGTACAATATTATATATACACTTTCCATAGTTCCCATTGATAAAATATTGCTTTTCAGAGGTTGGCATCCAATTTTCATTAAATTCTCAAAATTTTTCTTGTTTTTGTTTTAGTTTTTGGCTGCAAGTTTGCTTTAGCCTGGTGACTACATGGTTCAAAATTGCAAGGATAAATCAAGTCGGCGTGAGATGCATGTGGTGCTGACCCTGCTCCGAACCTAGCCCATTACATACAGTTTGGCTCTGTCAGTTACCCTTGATATAAGATGAGTGCTGTAAAAACAATGTTATTTCAAAGCATACTGTAATTTCATGAAATCAAATATGTTGAATTACAAAGCAAAATTATATCATGTTTACATATTGCAACCTTCCTCCACTTGCTACTAATCCCAGTAAATGATACACACACTTTGTATATAAATGCATAGAAGTGGAGATCAATGAAAATGAGGGAATGACATTTGGCATACATGTCAAAATTGCTCCGACCAAACAACAGTGACCTGAATGATACTTGGTCTCCTAAGTGAGCTTAAGTGGTAATGACCTTTTCTTTACATTGCCACTGAGGGTTTCCATGGAGAAAGGTCAAAGTGACACACTCACTAGAAGGGTCAAGCGAAAAAGAACCATGGCCAAATATGGGAACGGAAATGCTGCATCAGTACAGTCATTACTCCAATCAAGTGCTAATTGAGATGACATTGTCCCAACATTCATTCACAGACACTAGCAATTATTTTTGCTATGTGAACGGAGATCAGGACAATAACTGAATTTCTTTTGCTTGGTTGAATCACTTTCCAGAGAAATGGGATCTCTCTGCTTTTACCCTTCTCAATATCACTTATAGCTCTCCTATAGCTTCCAGACAATAAAGCACACAATAAAAGCAACTTAGCAAGTATTACCAAGCTGTGGAGCCAACAGTTATTGTTATAGGACTCCAAGAAAGCAGTCTGAGTATAATGACAACACATAAATCCAAATGTGTCTGAGCCATGACCTTTACACCAGCATTAAAAGAACACCTGCAGGTTCATTAAACACAGATGACACTCCATAAGGCCCAGTTTGTGACTTGTTACTGACAAAAATAGGACATCATTTGTGTCTGATCAACAATTCCATAATGACAACTTGTTAAAAAGCTAAGGGGTTGATATAATCATATGATCAATTGATCATCACAGCAACAATGCTGGAAGGCAAATAGTCTATTAGACAATAGAACCATGCATATGGGAAACACAACCTGGACTGTCTATTCAATATGTACACATGATATCGATCTGAGCCATGCTGGAAACTACAATCAGTTCCAATTTGAATGGCATTTTATTTTTGTTTTATACTATCGAATTAATTATTCATAATTTACTCCTGTTTAAGCTAATAATCAAATACCAACGACTTCTTCGGTGTTTATATCGACCACCAAGTATATAATCCTATATTCTACCATCATGCATAAACCATTATGCACAGTTTAAGTTCATTCTCACAGTGTACAAGCAAGATGATGCTATAACTGGTAAAACAACTCTGCTGTAAAAGGCACAACATACATTGTACATGGATTATGCTAAACTTAAAAAGAATAAATTGCACATAGCACAGGGGCAATGTAAAACTTTTTTTGTTTAAATATCAGAATATGTTGGAGGTAAGTGATGTACATCTACTGGCAGGCTTTTAAATTTTGGTTAATTCTGCAGACATTGCAACTTTGTCTGCTATTGCATTTATGGGAGCATGAGAGACCATACATTTACATGGAATAAACACAAGAATGATATATATCAATTTCTATCACAGATTTTTCCCAGTGAACGGATACAGATAATCCAATTTGGCTGTAAGCCAAAAGACCTTTTGAATGATACAATCAAAACGCAGGGGGGTAATTTAATATTTCCCTTCTTAAAAGGAGGATAAGTGAATTAGGAAGACTGTTAGGCTGATGTTGAGTTTAAACAGAAGACCTCATCTGATGTTGCCTGTCTATTGACCGTATCCAATTCAGTACATAACTCTTAGTTGTCTTTACATCATGCGTAGAATGTCATAAAATGGCCTGCAACACTGAATGATGGCTAGTACCCCTCAGTCTGTGAACTTCAGAACTGTTGTGTTGCTGAGATTTACTTCATATTTTGCCTGTGAATCATGTGCAGAATGGACACTTCCACTGCATCCCAGCTCTCAGTTGAAAACAGAACAGTCAAAATTGTCAATATACATTTATTGACAGATTATGCATATATTTATAGCATAGGGGAAGCTTGGGAGAGTTGGGCCACTTTTTACATTCTTGCACCTCCTGCTAACAATAATGATTATATAAACATGCTAAATGCATGTATTGTATCTTGAAATATTTCAGAAAAATATCTTTAGGTTTGCATTGATATTTGCCCAAGAACATATGAGCTACAGCCCCATGAAAATTGGAAAAAAATTGGCCCAACTCTCCCCATCAAGTGGGAGACTTGGGCCATTCAGGAGGGAGACTTGGGCCATTGCAATACATCAGGTTCGGTTAAGCTGCACTTGAGGCCATAATATTTTTAACCTGTAGTGGTGGTCATAGAAGTCATTAATCCTGAATTGAGGCCTCTTGCAACTCTAGTTTGCTGTCGGACTTAAGCCTCGGCCTGATGGCCCAACTCTCCCCATCTAGATTTCCTGATATCTAATTTTATTAGATTATGAATAATTATTAAGGCCTAAAAATATTCAATCTCTGTTGAAAATAGCTCTAGACAAGTTCTTCTGTCTTAATAAAAATAAATCTGGGTAAATGCAACACATGTGGGGAGAGTATTAGCACTGTCCCAACTCTCCCCCATTCCACCATTTTTCTCTAAATCCCAATTATGACAAAACCAGTTGTCTGATAATTTTCCAAAATATGTTAATAACAACTGAATAATCAAGCCTACCAAGCATGCCATAGAAAATTTTCTCAGTCCTTGTTGTCTGACAGACAATTAAAAACTCGTAAAATCGCTCAGTTTTTCCTTTTTTCATCCAAATTTGAATTTTCTTCTCTCTGAAGATCGTGACAAGCAAATTAGCCAGAAATATTAGGTCCATTGAAAGATTTTTATTTTTATAAAATTTTGGTGGCTGCAGCTTTCTCTATAAATTTTTAGTTTCCTCAATAATCAGGGTGGCCCAACCCTCCCTGCGGCCCAACTCTCCCAAGCTTCCCCTACATGTGAACCCATCGAAGTCTCTTTATGATATAACATGTGTTCAGAAAAAAAGAAGCTGATTGTCACTTATAACAATAACATAATTTTTTTAAATCAGCTTGGCAGTAAGATTCTTCGAGTCTAAATTTGTTGTATTATATTATTAACTATTTCTTTTTTTACAATTGAATTATGCTATACATTATTCAGTGTATTAGTTTTGTCTAATAATAGAATTTGGTGACATCTTCCTTCACCGGCTTGTAGCGGAAGCTCATCTAATCAATTTGGGTAACTAAAATTGTATAATATAATATCAATCAATATTTACCACAACAATGAAGGCAATTGATCTAACAAGGAAATAGCCTGACAGCATTCACCACCTACATCTTGAATGATGAAAATCGATCAAATGTGGCAACTTAGACATGAAGTGGAATGACAAATGAGTTGTATGAATTATATATTTGAACACAACACTGTATTGGGCTCATCAAAAAAGAACTCAGAGAAACCCTAAGGGCTACTTGCTGGAAATGGTTATGTTTTTGATTTAGGCAGCCCTCAGTTTTCCATGGTCAGGTAAAGCAGAGTATCATTTTTTCTGACACCAATTCCACTGTGCAGTGGCAGCAGACTTTGCAATTTGTTATGCGGCACAGACCTGCTTTACTTTAGAATTGAGAATTATCATTTGGAAATGTATAGCATTATAATAACATACATTTGGTAAGAAACTTTATAAAAGTGACTTTGCATTTCTTACACTGAAAAAAAGGATTGTCTGATGACAGACAATAATTGTCTAATATATGTCCGATCAATCGATTATCTAATCCAGACACTTAAATTGTTCAAAATGTCAAAGAACTTGTTTGCGTCATTCAATTGATTGTCTGGTTCAAACAATCAACTGAATGAAACAAACGAGTTCTTTGACATTTTGAACAATTCAGTTGTCAGGATTAGACATTCGCTTGATCAGACACATATTAGACAATTATTGTCTGTTATCAGACAATCCTATTTTTCAGTGTATGCTGTTGTCATGTACAAATCTAATAGCTTAAGGACTAATTGGCTTACTTTACTGTCTAACTTATACTACAATATTTGTGATCATATCAATCAGTTGGAATATAATATCTGTAATCACAAAAACAAAATTTGACCTAAATACTTGCAACTACATTAAGCCCATCGTCATTTTTCTCACGATAACATAAAATCAGTTATTGATATTAATCTCACCTGTATGGCCTTTCTTGGCTGTGGAAGTGTATTGACGTGGTAAAAGAATAGAGCACAGTATCAGTCATGGTTTCTGAGGAGACGAGACCATCAATAATAAATGCAATAAATGTAAATGCTGCTGCCCTTCTTTGTTACTGCTTCAAGTTCCCATGCTTCTGTAACACTTAAGGAATGATAGACCTCCAACCTACGTGTAGACTGCACATTAACCCTTTTTTGAAGCGTTGTCAATTCTACTAGGATTGCATTGGACCCAACTGAAGTTAATAAGATTGACCTCAAATCCGATCAGAAGGTGCATGACTTTAATCGCTGATTAACATAAATACTAAAAGTGGTCTGTTCATGACAATATCTTATTTATTTTGGTATTCTAACCAGATTTTTATTTGTTTACCAGCAGCTGGACGTAAAAGAAGATAAAAATAAATTCCGATAGCACTTTATTTCCCCTTTCTCATTTCTTTAGAATCATATCAGGAAAATCTTGACAGGCCTTTGCTTTTCACCACTGGGACCAAAGAGTGTTTCTTAAGGTTGAAGCGATTGCTGTATTCTTGGCGTGAGCCTCCTCCAGACAGATTAGGCAGTTCCCTGTCAGCGTGCCTCGGCGGTCTGGCGTCGGCCCGGCGTCGGTCCGATGTCAGCAGCATCGGACCGGCTTTGGGCCGACGTTGGGCCGCCGAGGCACGCTGATAGGGGTGCACAGCACCGATTGATATGATTCTGCCAGATTTTGTGACTGGAAAGCAGAATAGTGGAACCTACTAAGGATGATCCATGGATTATTCAACACCCTTCTTTTTATTTGTAACACAGTGATGGGTGACTATTTCTTCTCTGCTTTATTCAGTTTTTTATACTTTTTTACATACCAAAAAACAGCTAGTAATTATAACAAAATCTACAAAGAAGTGCTCAACACATTTTTTTTCATTGTTTCGGGGAAAATTAAAGCTATCATATAAACTCATTCTTGTAAAAAAGTATTATTCTTACGCCCAAAAAAAAATTATGTAGCAGACATAATATAAAAAAGAGTCATTATTTATATCATTGTTATTAATTAATCAAATCAATTGCCTAATAATCCATTTACAACAGGGTTCAAGATTTGAGTGAGACAATTTTGACATTTTGTGCCCAAATTTTATTTTTGAATTTCAGTCTGAAAAATAGCCTATCTTATATAAAATTTCCTCAGGAATCTGAATCTGAAGTTGGAAATACAAAATATCTCACAATTTTCTTTCTACGAATGTTTTTATAACTTGTCAATTGGAACCTAGCATTTTTTGGAATATCTATCACTTTCACTGCATATATCTCAGTAGTACTCAATTTTTGCCAACAAATAAACCTAACACAGTACCTTACCCTACTGAACAGTGATAAATATTTTGATTACAGACCAGTAATTATCTGACACAAGCTTAGTGAGTGCATCCAATTTAACTAAGAAAAGTGATAGCTGCCTGGCATTACAGGTGATTTCATTAGTACGCGATTCTTAGGTTCTAGACCCACGAAATACAAGCTATTTTTAGTTCATCTGATTGGTTTAGAAACAACAGAACGTCACACATTTGATTTATCAAACGCAGCGAGTGCTGGTTTATAGCATTGATTTTCTCACAGCCAAGTGTGAATGACAAGAATTGCAAGGTAATGAAATCACCTGAACATGTCGTGATATTGGTATGTGCATTGGACTATTGGTACCATACATTCATGCAGTAGCAAACACCTGTAAAACCAAAGACAAAAGACACAATAAACAAGAGAAGAAAGGTCATATAGCGGTCTCTGATACCTTCCAGACGGCAGAGACTAACAAAAAAGGCAACTTGGCAGTGTTACGAGGCAGTAATGCCACTGGTTAATGTTATGGGCCAGCAAGAAGGCAATCTAAGAAGAAATAATAATCCAAATGTTGTCCAAGCAACCGGGGCATTAAATATCACCTCAAGGCATCACGACAATACCAAATAACGCCAGATTATGAGAGGAGAGCTTAAACAATTATTCATCTGGTTCTTCTGGAAGTACAGATATTTTGTTCTGCCAAATAAAAGCAAGTAGCACTGTTATCTTGTCTATTAAGTAGCACTGTTATAATTCTTCTATATTAGAATAAAGCCAGGAGAAAAGTTTTGCTTTATTTCCAAACATCAAGACTTTAGTACAACTTCACCATCACATTTGTACTATCTCAAGTGACATTGAGGTGCCGTTTAGGACAGTCCTTCTGTCACCCTAACAAATGTGTGACATGATTTGACAGACAGATAGACAGAAATATTTATTTGACATGATAAGACACATCATTCCTGGCATGACAAAATCCCTGGGCTAATTTTGAAATTAGGACTAATTATGAATAGGCAGCTTAACAGCTGGTACTCACTGGAAAAGGAATTCCATAGCACAGGGCATATTAGGCTACCATGACTTGCCATGCTGTCATTCAGAACATAACTTTCATTCCAGGAAATATACAGGATAAATTATATAATCATGACAAACTTCTGAACCTAAAATACACGAGATAATAAAAGGTAAATTCATAACTTCCTGGCACTTCCACATCAACTTTGTCACTCTTTGAAGCAAATTAGTCACAGAATCTGGTATAACTCACACTAAGTAAATTTATAGTCTTTAGTTGCTTCCATTAAATGTCAACTTAGTTCATTCAGGTGGCCCAAAGGCGAACTATATAAAGTTTGCCTTCATCTACCTGATCACATTACTAATCCCAGTATTGATACAGACACCTGTGCCAGATTGTATTGTGGTTACTGCAATTTCAATAAGTATGAGTTTTTGCAATGGGATAGTGAAACGTAGCAAACAGAGTTCTAATCTGCATACCATAAAAATGTATTAATATAAACCCTGTTACGTGTCTCACTGTTGTCTGGATGGATTCAGTGGACAGTGAATGTTGGTGTTTTAACTTTACTTTGAACAGGGTCACTGAGAAAATAACTTAGCCATGTTTTAAGCTGCCCTCATGTTACATAATAGCTTGATCATTTTCTCAGTAACCCAGTTAAAAGAAGAGTTATAGGAGTCAACCACTTTAGGATAATCCGTGTTAAGCGTTGATACAATCAGGCACTGGTATGGGAATGAGTGATGACAAATGCAATTTTGGATACCATAGTTGGTATATATTGCAGAGGTAGATCAAATTACTATGGAATGTCGAAATGATACTTGGTCTCCTGAGAGGCAATGACCTTTTCTTCACATTGCCGCACAGGGTTTCTATTGAGAAAGGTCAAAGTGACAAACTGGAAAGGTCAAGCAAAAAAGGATCATGCCCTAATTTAGGTACGGAAATGGCACATCAGTACGGCAATTACTTGAGCAATAGAGAAGAAATTGTCATCACATTCATTCAATTACTCACCAGAAATTATATATTGGCCCATGTGGACTGAGAAGTCTTAGAGAAGATAAATATATCCTTTGGCCCAGTTGAAACACTTTTCAGATAGTGACAGAGTGTCCACTTCATTTTATTTCCTCGGTTGAGTCAATATCACTTACAGCTTCATAGTATCCCTTCCATGCAATGAAGTGCGCAATAAAGGCAACAGAGCAAGTATCACCAGGCGATATAGCTAACAGTTATTGTTATTGCCTTGCAAGAAAGCAGTCTGAGAATAATGACAATACGTAAATCCCAATTTGGTCTAAGCAAAGACCTTTACGTCGGCTTTAGAGAACACCCGGAGGCGCTATGAAACACAGATAGCACCACCTCAAATTTATCGCAAATAATTTTGAAAGTGCCTATATAGGGAGTAGTTGCACAGGTTTTTAAAGTGCATGATGTTATCTGTCTGTTATTACAGATCTCGTATAAGTGTGCCATGTTCCATGTGAATATATGCACAGATGATGTCAGTATTGCAATACTGACATCACTATTGGCACTCCAAGCTTGAGTGTTGATTCCAACTGCTACCAACAAGTCAGGCTTATGGGCTGTCTAAGTGTGAATAACAATTGATTAATCTGCATTCACTGGTATGGTTGTTTGATTCAGTTGGAGCAGGTAAAACTGATATGTTTGAGCCACTTGCTTGATCCATCATGTGCATTCATGGTGTCCTGTTGTGAAATTTCTTCTTGAGGGCAGCACCTTGTGGCTTTTCAGCCTTTTAGGTGAGATCTGCCCCAAAGAAACTGTTCAGAATTGAAAGACTGGAATGGGGATGATGGGGAGATTTTTTGGAAGTGAACGTGGCGGTGTTGCATGGGCATACCAGAGGATGAGAAATGAGGGGGGGGGGGGTAGTTGCTCCCTAAAAATTTGGGAAAAGGCCAGACAAGGAGGCCAACAATATGATCATCAAATAAACATTATTGGAAATCAGTGATAAGGATGCCCCCAAGCAAAACTCCCCCCCCCTTAGGTCTTAAATTCTGAATTTTTCCTAAGTATATTGTTTTTGCCAAGACAGAGCAGCACAGGATAACCTCTCAGACCAACAAATGAATGTAAGGGAGAATGAATTTGCTTTGTTGTAAAAGTGCTAAAACTGATAGCAGTAAAACACAAAATCCATGCATTATATATAGCTGGATATTGTAACTTTTGGATTTATTCAAAACATCAAACTGAATAATCAATGTTGAGCAACAATCTAACAGCTTATTGTGGATTTGTAATGGTGTGATCAGTATGGGTTCCAAGTGACACAGCTGAAACTGTGAATATACCAACTGTGAAATCATTATGCTGATACTGACATCACAAGAGCACTGTGGCAGTTGAAAAGAACATGGCACACCTATATGAAATCTGTAATAACATTGAGCATCATGTAAACATATATTATACATGCTCTATTTTATCTTTTATCTGTCTATATAACAACAAGCTTTGAAACACCCTCATTCATGCCACTGAATTTTCAAAATTTCAATATCAATTCAATTTAACAATTGAACAACACCATACATTATTCAGTGCATTAGTTGTAGGCTAATAATAGAATTGCCTTTCTTGTCATCAACTAAGAAAGAATTACCTTGTAATAGAAAATTCATTTAATCAATTTGGGTAACTAAAATTTTACATGATATAAATCAATAATGTACCATAACAAAGTAGGCAATTGATCTAACAAGAATAAAGCCAGAGCTCTCTGAAAGCATTCATTCCATCTTGAATGGAAAAATCAATCAATTTTGGCAACTTACACATGAAATGGCATGACAAATGAGTTGTATGCATTATGTATCTGAACGCAGCACTCTATTGCACTCTTCAAAAAAGAACTAAAAGAGGCCTCTTTGGGATCTGTACCGGAAATGGTTATGGTCTAGTTCAAAAATAATGAAGCCAAAGTGTGACATGACCATCAAAATTTTAAAATGTATATATGTATCAAATGACCACATAATATTGTAACAAACATGTCTAAGTTCTAGAAACTCTATTTACCATTTTGCTGTGGTTAGTGGAAATAACTGATAAAAGCCAAATATTACCAAATTTTATTTATTTTTATTTCCATGGCCGTGAAAGAAAATTTGACCGAATGGTAACTTACCTTCAAATTAAATCGAATTTTTTTTTTAGATGATAAATTTCGTATACTCTTTAGTGTCTGTTTTCATCCAAATTCACCAAGTATTTTATGAGGAAAACAGTATTTTTCGAAATTTTGTTGCAATATTAAGAAAAAACTTTAAATATTTTCTCCCCAGATGTACATATTTACCTCTGAAATGATTTAACCTGTCCTGTGTTATGCGTCTGTATGTGGGCTTCGAATTGGTACCAAATAAGTGCCACCAAAGGGAATACGAACAGAGCAAACGATGATAGAAGCGTGCTTTTTAGCCTCTTTTTCAAGACAAAAAGCCACTTTTGGGTAATGGCATGACACAAAAGTAAAAAAAGTGTTCTGGTTTTGACCCAAATCGATCTTATATGCATTTTCAGTAATAACTGGATGAAGCATAAGAGCAATTACAAAATTAAAGTGAAATTTGTATTGGTTATTGCATTTTTCAACAAATTGGCCCCAAATATTGAGGAAAGCTTCACAAAGAGCAAAATTTTGATAATTAAACATTGAGACATACTCCAACTACTCAAATATTGTGTTGAGTATCAGTACAAGTAATACTAGAACTTTACTCCTTACAAGAAAACCATGAAAATATGATCAATATTTTCCATAGCGTTACGCTTGCGACAAGGCCCCATTTAAGAAATCTTTGTATTTTACCACCAGAAACCAGCTGCGAACCTGTATTTCTTGATTGTTTCTCAAAAATACATAGATTTTGCAATATTACAAGCCAAACCAGATTTAAAACGGAGCTTTTATTGCTCTGTGGCACTACAAAGTATTCTGGGCGTTACGCTTGCGACGAATTCACCTACCCTGCTATTCATGGGAATTTTTTAGCAAAATTAATTTTCCACATCCATAAGAAGCTCCAAAATGGGTAAGCAGATATAAGATTAGGTCTCAGAGGTCAAAAGATTCAACTGACACATGTCAAAGGGACACTAGAGCATTCCAGATCAGTAAGCATCAAATTTGACTTAATTTTTGGAAGTCAACCTATATGAGTACAAATAGCTCAATAATTTCAACACAGGCAAATAAAAGTACTCGATTTGATGGATTGATGAAGCCTGAGGATGTAGAGATTCCAAAAAGTGTTGGGAAATTGTCTTAGAATACGTACAAATTTGTAAAAATGAAGGAATTCAAGTGGTCAAAAATGTTATGTCACGTTTTTTTATTGAAAAAATGCTTGTTTTTCAATGTAAGTGGACTCTATCTCAACAACTCTAAGCCGGAATGTCATGAAATATTCGAGGAATGTGCACAAGAATGTACTTAAAGCAATGGTGTAACATTAAGTTGTCACATACAGCCATTCTCATATTTTGAGACCCCTACAGAAATTATGCTGCGTGGCTTCATTATTTTTGAACTAGGCCTTATGTGTTTGATTTAGAATCACGCAATGTTGATATACATTTCCACAGATGGTTCATTGAAATCAAAGTTTCCATCAGGCGTTTTTTAAATTATAATAACATTTCCAAGAGGAGCCCTTTGGTTGGGTAGCAGCTCACAATACAAGAATTGAAAATTCACTGTGCAAATCTGCTTCCCCTATTCAAATTGAAAGAAATTATACCCTTTGTTTTTGCATATATCCTGATACAGTTGTTATGAAGATTCCGATGACAGTATTCCAAGAGTTATACTATCAAATTTAATTTTTTTCATCAATCTCTTGGAGTTAATTGCTACAACTAAATGAACCTCATCCGATTTTAGCTGAAGATTTTACATATCCAGTTTGATAACCATGCTACGTTGATTGTTGATTAATTGTCTAATGCAGTCTTTCTCAACTAATATGAAACTTGTGTATTCATTCGGCCATAAGAAATTAGCAGAGTACGAGTTACAGGATCAGAGGGGATAAGACGAGCAATGACGGATGGAATCAGGGGCGTATCTAGAAACGGCCTGGGGGCCATAACATGGGGCGAATAGGCGGCGCTCTGCGGCACTTCCTATCTGTTCCATGTTAATTTTGGGCGGGGGGGGGGGCATGACACACCATGACCCCCCCTAAATACGCCACTGGATGGAATAAATGTTATACCTAGATTCCTTGTTCCCACCTCTAAATGATTAGTCCTGAAACTGTTTAGGAATGATGCATGTCATCAATGTTTTTTCGATAACCCTTCATAGAATGAAGCTTTCAAAAAATAGCATCAGACCAAACTGAGTTCAATAACATAGACCACAAAACAGACCAAAAGGTTTTGAACTTGAACAGCCTGATTAATAGTGATTATCTGCAAATATTAAAGCGGTATACGAATGACACTTTCTAATTCATACTTAAATATTATAAATAGATTTTCGTGAATTTCCTTACCAGCTGTACTGGCAAAAATGGAAAAAAGACATATTTTAGACCTTCTAAAACACTTTCCTTTCTTTCTTTCTTTCTCACTTATTCTTAACCATAGAGATTTCTCTGACAGGATGGGACCGAAGAGTATTTCTTAAGGTTAAAACCATTGCTGTACCCTTCGAATGAGCCTTCTCTTGGCAGCTGTGTATAGCAGGATGATCCATAGATGAGCCATGAAGTACTGTATTCCAGATATTTCTTTCTAAAGAGCAGACAGCTATACCTCTATTTCACCTTTACCAGTTCTTCCCTCTATGCACAGCTGTCTCAAAATAAAAAATTATACATTTTTGTGGCTCATTTTTATCATTAATCACAAGTATATCACAGCAAAAGCAACTAAATAGAATCAACAGCTAAATACTTGTGAGAATGACATGATGTAAACCACCTGCAAGACTTCAAGTATACAATTTTTCCAGTTGAGTTTGAAGCAATAGGTTGCTGCTTTCAATGGCACTTTCATAGTTTGCCTTAATGTGAGAACAGGAGTGCTGAAAATATAACAGTTAAAGTTTTAAACAATCAGTTTCAAAATAATTGCCACATGTTACTATGTTGTCTACATAGGCTATCGATCTACGACTGTGATGAAAATTGTGAAGATACAAAAAAGCCTCTTCAGTTGTTAATTTTAAAAGAATCTGGAGCAGAAAAAAGACTCCCTATATATGAATTGGAATATAAGATCGGAGTATCAATTTCATGGGATGGAACTTAGATGCAGAAGTGAGAAATGGAAGTGGAAATTAACATCACAATTATGTGCCTTTGCAAGATGATGCAAGCACCACATTTTCCATATTCTACATTGTTTTTTTGGAAAGACACTAATACAAAGAATGACGTAATGGTCATTACATTAAATGCTTGCCAGTTTTTCATTAGCATGTGATAATATTACATGGACAGATCAAGGTGTAATATTTCTTGTGATATTGGCCAGTAGCAAAACACTATAAGAAATATTGGAGTCATAAGATCATATTGGGAAAGACATTTTACAATTACATGTCAAACTGGCCTTCTGATGTTGTTCTCGGAGAGAACAACACAAAAGGGCACAAAGCATCACATTCCATTAACAAAAGGGTAAGAGCCACATAATAAATTCCCCATGAAATTAATCAGATATTCTCAAGGGAACCCACACGGCTTTCTCTGACCAGGTCAGTGGTCAGGAAAATGACCATTACTCAAGCCTGGAAGTGATCAATATACTCTGTATGCAATGCACGTACAAGCTACCAATGGAGATCAAACATACATTTATGCAGAATGCTGAGCATATCCAACATTGATCAATCAAGCCATTCATTATATGGTCAGGCATCAGGGTTGATATTGGGTTTCGCATAAATTCGACGTCCAAAAAGTAAAAATATTTACAAACGTGTTATTATTGTCATTAGGACTCTGCTGCAATTGTTATGACATTTTATATATCTCATATATGCTCTTGGAGGCCCTAGCTTCCACTGAAGTCCGTCAATAACTTTGTCAAAGCCCACCTTTTTTGCCTTTGATCCAAGAACTGGTTACAACAAACCGGCAAATCAATCTCTGTCTCTCGGCAGATCTTATCTATTCTCATTTCCTTTAAGATTCATCAGTAACGATTTTATCTGGTTTTTTTTATGTGTGTAGAAAAAAGACCAGAATATATCCTTAACCAAGAGAAAATATTTGAAACAAAGCGCAACATCTCATCAGTGTTTTTGGCAATTGTTAGCTAAGTCCTTACCATGGCTTGATCACATGGGCAAAATGCAATGCCTATATATGTCATTTATTTCACAAGACAAATTAATGTTGTCACGAAGATTAGATTTCTTTTTCCAGACATTTCTCCTCCACCCGCTTAAAGCAATTCTGCTAGCGGATGCTTTCTCACGACACAGTAATCTCACATGTGCAGAAGATTGGGACTTCTATGCCACCATCTTTACTGTTTGTGAAATCAAAATTCAAGATTCTGTGAAAAGCTATATAATAGTATATTCAATATATCATTAGTACATCAAACTGTTTTCAACCACTTTTTGGACAGAATACAAGCACCAAAATTACTGACAGAAACAAAAAACAACAACAACATTTTGAGCAAACTAGTAGTGTTATTTGCAAACACAGAGTGTGGAATGTTTGGTGACACCTGATAACACAGTCCAATCTTTCAGTCTTTGCCATTCTACTTGCTTATTCTATTCAAATTATTAACGCCGGTTAGGCAAAAAGAAGGCGCTATTGGCGGTCCACTACTTTGGGTTATATATAGTGAAAAAGACCCTTTATACCCTTTCACATCTTGCCATGTCAATGATCCTGAAAAATGCATGGGCCGTGAAAGCAGTTGCACCTGATTATGAGTCATTATTACAGATCTCTTATAAGTGTGCCATGTTCTTTTCAACTGCCACAGTGCTCTTGTGATGTCAGTATCAGCATAATGATTTCACAGTTGGTATATTCACAGTTTCAGCTGTGTCACTTGGAACCCATACTGATCACACCATTACAAATCCACAATAAGCCATTAGATTGTTGCTCAACATTGATTATTCAGTTTGATGTTTTGAATAAATCCAAAAGTTAAGATATATAATGCATGGATTTTGTGTATAACTGCTATCAGTTTTAGCACTTTTACAACAAAACAAATCCATTAACTCTCACATTCATTTGTTGGTCTGAGAGGTTATCATGTGCTGCACTGTCTTGGCGAAAATAATATACTCAGAAACCATTCAGAATTTAAGACCTAAGGGGGGGGCGTTTTGCTTGGGGGCATCCTTATCACTGATTTCCAATAATGTTTACTTGATGATCGAATTTTTAGCGTCCTTGTCTGGCCTTTTCCCAAATTTTTGGGGAGCAACTACACCCCCCCCTTTTCTCGTCCTCTGATATGCCCATGCAACACCGCCCATGCAACACCTTCCAAAAAATCTCCCCATCATCCCCATTCCAGTCACCTAAAAGGCTGAAAAGCAACAAGGTGCTGCCCTCAAGGAGAAATTTCACAACAGGACGGCATGAATGTCCATGATGGATCAAGCAAGTGGCTCAAACATGTCAGTTTCACGTGCTCCAACTGAATCAAACAACCGTACCAAATTGAGTGAATGCAGATTAATCAATTGTTATTCACACTTAAGACAGCCCATAAGCCTGACTTATTGGTAGCAGTTGGAATCAACACTCAAGCTGGGAGTGCCAATAGTGATGTCAGTATGGCAATACTGACATCATCTGTGCATATATTCACATGGAACATGGCACACTTATACGAGATCTGTAATAACATATTGCAAGCACAAACAGAATATATTCATTTGCTATTTTATAGGCAATGTAATAGTCCTGATTGAAGTGTCAGTCACAGTCAAGTCTTGTATATTACATCCTCATAAAACATTACCAAGCAAAAATCACAAAATAAAAATATTGATGATATGAAAGTGTTATGACTTCAGAATAAAATGTCTGGTTCAGCACCATATGCAAGACAGAAAATATCAGCTGCCTATACGAAAAAAAAGAAAGAAATTGTCTTAAAATCAACAGCCAATGCCACTTTGGAAGGTGAACATTGACGCGATATTATACATTGCATGTTCTTGGAATAAAATACAATGGCAAAGCAAGACAATTGCGAGGCTATATTGATTCAATGCATGAGATAAGATATCTATAAGGATCATTCCATATCAATAAATGAAGGTTCCGCTGAAGTATGATTGAATGATTTCGAAGGATGCACTATGCCATAGAAACTTTCAATGGATTGCAGTTATTTGATCTTATAATTGCAAAACACATGATCCATGACAATTTCTGCCTTGATTGTCAATATCAAATGTTATATATCATTTAGGCCAAAAAGGATAAGACATACTTAAAGACGGGGGATCAGGGGGTACCAATATACCCGGGTACAGCAATTACATGGTATTCTTGATTACCTATTCTCTGATTGGATAGCTAGGATTGCCTATTGACCAATCATCTGGCTTTGATTATTGCTATGTTTCTAGTGCAATGGTCAATATACCATAACTTTGTTAATAATGCTCCGATTTGTATGAAAATTTCAGGATTTATGTTTAGTGGCACATGCATACATTTGCATAAAATAAACATTATTATTTGCATTACTCTAAGATTTTTACTTTTTAAAGAAAAGATAAAATTGCTAATTGCTCTTAATGAAGGGCAATTAAGCTGTAATCAGAGTTTCTGATTTCAATGATATTACCAATTCCTTTGAAGTGGACAGTCCTAATGACCCTCGTTTACAAATTCTGTGGTCCAATCAGCTATGAGCATTTCCTTTTCAATTTTAAGCCATATATTCACTAAAAAGTCAAATTTTGTGGTCTTGTAGTGTACATACTAGCGTAAAATTACAGCTATGTAATATTTTGTTACGAAATATGATGTGACTGAAAACGAGTTGGCTTCATTCAGTATTACGGCAGATATTAATGATTTTCATTGAGAAAAGTGGGAGATGTTGACTGTTTGAGTGCCAGAATCAGAATGATGGTTGCCTCAACTGGCTCCTTTTATAGGTGGTCCCCAGTCTTTAAAGTATATACATATTACTTCAGTTTGTAGTAAAGTGCAAGCTGCTTCTCAAACCTCATTTGCTTCTGACAAAACACAGCCATGGTGTGGATGAATTGAGAGGTGACAAAGTAAAGCAATCAACTTTGAGAAAAACATATGGCTGAAACCGTTCTTATTTATTGTGCTGTAATTCAAATTCTGTCATTGTTATACCAAGTAAATATTTTGAGAAACTGCTGTGCCCTATATGAAGAGAGATTTTTCTACACTGCCAGTAACTTCAGGAAATTAATTGTTATTTTCTGTAAAGTACACAGATGAAGCCACTAAAGAGCAAAACTGTAGAAGTTGCAGCCTATTGTTATAAAATTACAGATTTTGCAAAACCCCTGTTTGAAAAGACAATGCTTCGACAATACAATCTATGAGTATAACACTGCCTTTATCTTATATACAATGCTATCATTTATCTGATTACTAATAAAGTAATTTGTTGAGGAAATGAGAAGCTGTCTGTTGTCAAAAGTAAACAGCGACATAGAGCTGAGAAATACAACTTGACGTCCACACAAGTAGTACAAGATCTTGCGATATCCACTTCTATTACAGATCTTTTCCAGTGAAAGCATACAGATAATCGAATTTGTTGAAAGCCACACACGACCACATGAAGGATATAATCAGAATATAGGGGTTAATCTAATATGCCTCAACTTAAAGGAGTATAAGTGAATTACGAAGACTGTCAGCCTAATGTTGAGTTTAAACAGATGACCTCATTTGATGTTGTCTGTCCACTGGTTGTTTCCTGTTGAGACTTAACTTAGTTGTCTTTTCATCATGTGTAGAATGCCATACTACACCCTGCAACTGAGTGATGACTGCAGTTTGTGAACTTCAGAACTGCTGTTTTGCTGAGGTTGGCATTAACATTTTGACTGCATGGCCTTTCAAGGCACTTGAGTGCAAATCAGTGCCGCAATGTAATTCGAAGCAGTGTTTACAATTGGGCATTTGTCCATGGATGGAATGCTTGCTCTGTTGTCCAAAATCAATTGTTGATGAGATTGCGACTTATACTTGCAGGTGGGGCTATTAGGCACTGAAGAAACTAGACCATTTAGTGAGCCTCATGAAATGACACTTACGGGTAGAGACAATCTTTAAAAATTTCCAATAAACTGGCCTGAAAACAGAGGCGTTATTGAACAACGTACATGTGCTTATGATTATCTCACATTCTTCTTATGACAAATTAGATCTTTTCCACAATTGATCCATGTCATGCATTATTTATTGCCTTACTTTCAGGCTAATAATAGAATAGCATGGTCTCTTCTGCCTCAGGATATATAGCATCTCATTCAATCAATTTTGTAGAATTACTCTGTTAATTGACCTTCTGGTAACCACACCTCATGCTTTGGGTGGGTCTACTCTGAGATGTAATTGAAGAGGAAACATTGCTTTCTACTCCAGCAATTAACTTTATCTGAGTCTGAGTCAAACCAAGTCATCTGTATTAACTAAAACTTATCAAGCAAATGACAATATCTCTGTGAGGTGTTTTGTCGATGACTGTTAAGTTACTACATGTGGCTCTATCTTCTTATGATTTTAAAACTATATTTCGAGTTTAGCAGAGAGTATGGCCTCTTGTACAAATGCATGGAATAAATAACTTCCCATTAAAGTATCAAATTTGGTGATGTCACCGTCCTTTTCATAAGCATTCAGAATTGAAACACTGAACATCTCAAAAGGAATGTGTGTATCAGAATTTCTTTATATAATTCAAGAAATCAAGCAGGTAAATTAAATCAGATACCTCTTTCTTTTTGCTGGATGATATGAAGATGCGAAAGCTTCATTCTGTCATACACTAAAAAATTCTGAAAGTGTCTATCCCTTTTTGCATATGAAGTGTGTTTCCTGCTATTCTGTTTTGTCTTCGGCATTGATGACACTAAAGTTTTGCATTTATGCACATGACAAATACAAGTAAAAGCCTATCTGAATAGAACTAGTTTCATGTTACATGGCTTAGTATGCCAGATAATTCACAAAAGGTATCAGATGACAATGGTCAATCATTCCACATTGCATAGATTGTCCAAGAAATCCCTGTAAAAATGTTGCGATCGAATTTCACTCAAATAGGCAGCAACTCAATACGTCAGATTTATGTTTGTTTCATCTACAGTGAAATAGAACAACTTATTGTTTTTTTTTCTCACAATAAGGGGAGCAGTTTAGATGTCTACAATTTCTCAAATACTGGGTATGATATAAAGAATCTGAGGGGATAAGTTGATCAATAACAGACGAAACAAATGCATTTTTCCTTCCTAGCTGCCTCCTTCAAATCAGTTGTTTCCGGCAGTTTAGGAATGGCCGATTTCCAACATCTGTTTTGCTTGCAACCATTCTTGAATCTAAGCTTATCATCTAACAGAAATTCCATTGAACGAAACTGAAATCAGTAACATAAACCACAGATGAGAACAAATGACTTTGAACTTAAAATTGCCAGGTTAGCAGTAATATTAAAAGTGGTTTATTCATGACACTTTTTGTTCTGCTCATTCGTATTGATGCTATTCTAACTAATTTTCATATTGTTGCCAAGAAGACTAGAAGAATATTGACAGTCATAGCTTTCCACTGCTGGGACCAAAGAGTGTTTCTTAAGGTTAAAGCAATGGCTGTATTCTTGGCGTGAGCCTCCTCTTGACAGATCAGGCAGCTGTGCACAGTACCGATTGATATGATTCTGCCAGATTTGGTGACTAGGAAACAGAATAGTATAAGCTATTTAGGAAGAGTCATGGAGTATCCCAGACCTTTCCTTAGAACAGATAACAGTACTGTTTCTTTTTCACCCTTCCCATAGTTTTCCCTACTATCCCTTCTATGTACCTAACATTGAAGAATTGGATGAAGATATAAGTCATTCATTGAAATGACAATATCGTAGTTGCCATAGCGTGGGAACAAGAGTGTAAGTTTTTAAAAATCAGAGTCAGTATAATTACCAAATGTATTGCCAATAAAAAAGGTAATCTGCAATTGAGGTCAAAAGTTTGAAGATGAAATCAACATTGTCAAAGAAGAAAAAATCTTCTTGGATAAAAAGACCCCTAATTTTATCTGAATTGTAAAAGGATTCAAGCATGAATTTCATGAGATGGAACCTTAATGCAGGAAATCACGATCACAATTCTGTGGAAAAGAAAATTATCAAGATGAACGTTTCTATAAATTTGGCTAAGTGAGAACTTGCAGTGACATCTGTGATAGAAGTTTGTGAGATTGCACCATACAGTTATGGGCATAATGTGTAAATATTTGTATTATTATTGCTTTCTGCAGAGGCACTATCTAGTATCAACACTGAGATCACATTCTGCAAACCAGTCCTGGGAAAAAATGTATGCTAAGGGTGAGAGTCTAGCCAATAATTGTAAAATTTATTGCGGAATGTTGGTGATTTTTCTTTACCTTAACGATATTTGATACTATATTTTGCTAGTAATGTCATTGAATGATTGAATATTTTCTTCATGATATTGACAGGCTTCAAAAATATATGTACTTTGTGATTTTGTTCTTAACTGTGAAAATACAAGGCAAAAACCAGCACAGCATCACATTCCATTAATGCTAGGACAAGGGCCACTGAAATAAAATCCCCATGAAATTAATGAGATATTCTCAAGGGAACCCACACAGCTTTCTCTGACCAGGTCAATGGTCAGGAAAATGATCATCACTCATGCCAGGAATTGATCAATATACTTTATACTCCACTAAGATAGTTTTCTATTGTCTTTTGCCATGGTATAACCAACAGATGTTTTAGTTATACCACTGTTGGGGATTAAGTTAGCCTGTTGTACCACTTTTTCTGCAAACAACGCACCTAAAAATGACAACAAAGCCACAAAATTCAGTTAAAAATCTCTCAGGATTCACATATGGAGTATAAGTCGCTTATACAACTAATTTTCGGTGTATAACTAACATTTCAGGGGTTATTTACCTCAGGCTAAATCCTTCGGTAAATAACCAACTGAAATGTTAGTTAGACACCACAAATATGTTGTATAACCTATACCTGTATGCCATGCATGTACAAGCAACCAATGGAGATCAAACATACATTTATGCAGAATGCTGAGAATATCCAACATTGATCAACCATGCCATTCATTCTAAAGTCAGGCATGAGGGTTGTTATCGGGTTTCACACAAATTCCATGTCCAAAAATTACAAATGTGTTATTATTGTCATTACTAATTTAGAGCCTATTTTTACTCTGCCGTGATTGTTATGACAATTTACATATCTCATATATGCTCTTGGAGGCCCAAGCTTCAACTGGAGTCCGTCAATAACTTTGTCAAAGCCCACATTTTGGCTTTCCAAAAACTGGCTCCAGCAAACAGGCAAATCAATCTCAGTCTCTCGGCAGATCTTATCTATTCTCGTTTCCTTTAAGATTCATCAGTAACGATTTATCTCTTTTTTTTTTATCTGTGTAGAAAAAAAATACCTGAATAGATTCTTAACCAAGAGAAGATATTTGAAACAAAGCGCAACATCTCACCAATGTTTTTTGGCAATTGTTAGCTAAGTCCTTACCATGGCTTGATCACATGGGCAAAATGCAATGCCTATATATGTCATTTATTTCACCAGACAAATTAATGTTGTCACGAAGATTAGATTTCTTTTTCCAGACATTTCTCCTCCACCTGCTTAAAGCAATTCTGCTAGCGGATGCTTTCCCACGACACAGTAATCTCACTTGTGCGGAAGATTGGGACTTCAGTGTTTATGAAATCAGAATACAAGATTCTGTAAAAAGCTATATTCAATATATCATTAGTGCATCAAACTTTTTTCAATGTCTTTTATTCAACTGCACTCATGAAAATACTTCAGCTACAAAATAAAACAAAATTTTTGGAAAGAAGAAGTACAAGCACCAAAAATACTGCCAGAAACAAAAAACAACAACATTTTGAGGAAATTGGCAGTTATAGAGTGAGGAAAGTTTGGTGACACCTGATAACACATGTCCAATCTTTCAGTCTTTGCCATTCTACTTGCTAATTCTATTCAAATTATTAACGCCAGTTAGGCAAAAAGAAAGCTCTATTGGCGGTCCACTACCTAGGGTTATATATAGTAAAATAGACCCTTCAATACCCTTTCATATATTCCTTTCGAGTGGCAAACTGCTCATTCTTCTCCTTCACAGACCCACGCAGCTTACAGAGTCAAGATTTGCTTGAATTGCCTTTCAGCCTATACCAAGCAGATTTATGTGTTCGGTGATGTAATGTTTAATAGAATAGCACAAGACGACAAGGAGCTTGCATTGCCATTTTTAACTCTATATTATATGTCGCAATTTGTAGACAATTAGATCAGAGGTCAGCATCAGTGGTTAGTGTATCACCCGAAGGCAAAGACAAGCTTTCAGATAATTTAGCCATGAAACAACAAAATCTAAGCTGCAGAATAGCTACTTGTAAAATCTTATCAGATAATTGGATTGTCAATAAGAAGATGAATTATGTAGCATCTTCTTTTAACAGGCTCTTCTGGTTCATCTATCTAAATCTTACATTGATACATTTCTATTATCCCAAACAATTTTTTAAGATTGAGGCAACAAAAGTTGCCATGTTAGTGCTCCTGAACAACTCTGATGGAGAGCACAGGCCTTGGAAGCAGTTTCAACTGATCAATTTTGATTTAAAACATGACATTGTCCCTGTATGCGCAAACAGTATCTTATACGAGGGGTTTTCAGAAAGTTCCCAGCTTTTTATTATATGGACACTTATTTTCAACATAGAGCTATGAGTTTTTTACAAGATAAAATTCAGCAGTTTTGGAACGGATTTCCAAAATTTTGCACAACTGTGGTGCAGGTAATGTTGAGGCAAAAAAAGCCAATGAGTTGTTGCTGGGAAAGACATCCCTCACTCACTTGTATTAGTGAGATCGACAATATGTTACATAAGAAATATGATTTTAGCGTCAAAATATACTTTTACACTGAACCCATATGGGAAAGCACTCCTGCATCAGATTTGTCAAGAGAGATTCAGGTGGCAGGATGTTGGTCCTTAACTACATCAGGACTTATGACAAAGCATGGATTCACCTAAACAGACAGCATTATCCATCCCAGTTATTCCTGTGACTTATAGCTTTACATAAGTCCTGGTTTTCCCGTACTCTAGTTACTGGGGGCTATAGTTTCAGGCTCCGGAGGAGAAAAGGCTTCAGATGACTGAAATGCTTTCACAAAACTTTGTCTGGAGGGCTTCAAGGAACATTCTCTTCAATTGGTCAGGTGTATGAATTAAACCCTTTGGTGTACCTGAGAGTATTTTTAAAGCTAATATTATACTTCTTGAGCCAATTATTGTTTACCTCACTAATACAAGTGATAGAGCGAGGTCTCTCTCAGCCACACTTCATTGGCTTTCTTGATCTCACTATTACCTGCACCACCGAGCTGAACTTTCTGTTTACATGGCAACCGCAGAATGACTAAAAAAGTCCCGATTGCTGTGTCAGTCACAGTCAAGTCCTGTATTACACCATAATAAAACATAACCAAGTACAAACCACAAATTAAAAATATTAATAATATGGTAAGATCAATTGTCACACAACACCATATTTTGGTAAAATTTATGCCTTCTGAATATTTAAAATCTCTGGTTAAGCATACAGTCCTGGACATAAGTCCTGTTGCTACTGCATGTCACAGACACAACGGTCAATAATCTGATTTGTGTTTGACAGATTTTGATGGGACATGGTTCAAATGAAAGCTAAATCCTTCTACTACTTGCTTATATTGCGAAAAATAAAGTTTTGTCCCAGTTTGAATATTCTACAAATTAATATTAAGAGTATGTCCAAAATGTGCTTGGACAAAAGTCCTGTCGCATGCAAGAAATAATGTTGAAAAATTGTTTAAATTAACTGTGAAACTTCTAAAATGATGACAAAAATGTCAGAGCATTTAGTCATGGTGTAGGAGAATGAAAAACACTCACTTTGTTTGACTTAGAACAGTATCTAGGGGGTTCCAGAAGGACTCCTGTAAAATGTCAACACAATATCAATAAAAACAGTCAAAAGTGATAGATAATGCAGAATAATACTTTATAAATTCACAAATTCACTTCGGAATTGTCTTCCCTGTCTTCTGTATTATTTTGGTGGACATTGGATCAAGGAAATTGAGCTTATTCCATTCATGGTGACAGAGCAGGTATAACGGGACATGCCATATTGGCAGAAAAAAGTTACTGTGGAGGCTACACAATGACAAATTGTGCTGTTTGGCTTACCAATCTCATTATAACAGTGGTTTACTATAATTTAGGACTAAAATTGGTTATTGGCTAAAGCTTCTGTTAATTCTATTGTCCCTTGTCAACTTTATCAATTTCTTGCTCCGAGACGGTATTTTTTGTAATGATTTAACATGGTCTATTTCAGCCAAGTCTTTATAAACCATGTCCACGTATGTTTTAAAAGATCATTTGCACCATTGGCGTAACTTATGTGCAGTTATATATTGTTTTGGATAAAAAAAATTGAAAAATGAATTCCCATGTGGCTCAGTCTGTGTCACCAAAAGTTTACAACCTATGTGCAAAAAGTACAAGAACCCAATTCGTCCAAAACAAAATACTTAGAAATGTTCCTAGTCACAAGCACCATCAAACCCAGGCCAAAAATAATGATCCTTGGAATACTTCAGTGCCAAATTGGTCACTGTCTTGATTTTTTAAACAATTATGAAGCTGCCTTGGCGTCTGCTCCGTCACCTAAAATGTTGTTCCCTCATCAGATGCCCACCTAAAAGAAGCAGGAGGCAAGGAAGATTATTCAGAAGAGCACTGATTAACTTTTGATGGTATTTTTTCTGCATTATCTGCCATTTTTGATGATTTCTATTCAAAAAATTTTAATATTTTGCATAAGTCCTTGTGGAACCCCATGGATGATCATAAATTCATGCAAAGTGACCTATTTTCATCCAGTTACCCCATGATTAATTCCCAATCATTTTTGCATAATTTTTACTGCTTCACAACTAATTGAAGCAAATTTTCAGTATAACATTTTGCATGCGACAAGACTTTTGTCCAAGCTTATTGTGACAGACTCTTATTATTAGTTTATTAAATATTCCGACTGAAATTAAACTTTATTTTTGCAATATATGCAGGGTGTAGAAGGCTTTAGCTTTCATTTAAGCCATTTCTTGTCCAAATCAATCAATCACAAGTCCAGTTATTAACAGATTTGTCAATAGCATTTGTTAGCGACAAGATTTATGTCCAGGACTGTAGTGTGTAAGGCAGAAAGTATCAGCACACATTATGAAAAAATAGCATGCAATGCATGCATAGGGTCCTTGGTCTATATCGACAATTTGTACCTCATTAATCTATTGAGATTTGTATAAAAAAGGGAAAGATTAAATGATATGTTAACTTTGCATTTATATAAAATATTATTGTTTATTTATTGTACAAGAAACCCCACTAAACTGTACATAAATACTAAATAAGTCACAATGGGACATTACAAGAAAGCTATTTTGTTTTGTATTTTTTTATGAAATGAGCCTGCAGGCAGCTGTGGTATGCAGTGACTATGCACAAGAGGGCAGCTCAGTCCAACATTCAGAACCAGTTTTTGTGTGAAGTGCTGACTGTATAACAAATTATCTGTTAAATAAACATCAATTTAAGCACTGGGAAGCACAATATTGCAGCCAGGGATGCATAAGAACCATTTTGATGACCAGGGCACGTCAGTTGGGGTTGTCATTTTGTCTTTGATATGTTTTAGTGAAAACACTAACTTTAGCTGTTAAAAGGAAATGAAGGTAACGACAATGGTCTTGGAATGAATTCCAAGGACCCAAAAAGCACATTTAAAATCAAAGGCCAATGCCACTTTCAACAACCTATGCCATGTTCTTGGAATAAAAATACAATGGCAAAGCAAGACAATTAAGAGGCTCTATCAATTAAAACCAAGAGATATCTACGGATCATTCCATATCAATCGATGTAGGATCTGCTAAAGTATAATTGAATGACTTCGAAGGACACATTATGCCACAGAAACGTTCAATGCCATGCAGTTATTTGATCTTATAATTACAGATCACATGATCCATGATCATTTTCAGGCTTGATGTACAATATCAAATGCTATATATATATATAATTTTGGCCAAACAGGGTAAGACATTCTTCCATATATTAATTGAGTTTGTAGCAATGTTCAAGCAGCTTCACAAATCTCGTAAACATACCTGATATGTGACAAAATAGTTTCTTTGGGTTTAAACATATTTATTTCTTTGCTTACAAGCCATGGGCCCAATCATAAAATGCACAAGGCTCCATGGTAAGGTGGATGAATTTATTGGTGACAAAATAAATCGTTAAACTCTGAGAAAAGTAAGGTATACGCCTGATACCCTTCCGATATATCATTTGGATAATTAAATTTGGTCAGTTGAAGACCTTAGTATACTGACAAAGAGCAAAGCAGTAGAAGTTACATTGTTATAAAATTACACATTATACAAACCTACCATATGACAATTCTTCAACCATAAAATGAATGATTAAAGTATAACTCATAGAAAAGGCTATCATTTATCTGTGATAAATCATATGATTACTTATAATTAAATTATTTTGTTGAACAAAGGAGCAGCCGTCTGGTGTCACAAATTAAATGCATCAGAGAGTTGAGAAATAATTGTGAAGTTGACAACTTGACAACAGCATATTGAGCATAAGCATAAGATTTAGTGATATCAAGTTCTATTACAGATTTTTTCCAGTGAAAGAATACAGATAATCGAATTTGTTGCTAGCCACACACAACCTCTTGAAGGATAGAATCAGAATATAGGGGTTAATCTAATATTTCTCTTCTTAAAGGAGGATAAGTGAATTAGGAAGACTGTTAGCCTAATGTTGAGTTTAAACAGATGACCTCATCTGATGTTGTCTGTCTACTGGTTGTTTCCTGTTGAGACTTAACTTAGTTGTCTTTTCATCATGTGTAGAATGCCATACTACACCCTGCAACTGAGTGATGACTGCAGGTTGTGAACTTCAGAACTGCTGTTTTGCTGAGGTTGGCATTTTGACTGCATAGCCTTTCAAGGCACTTGAGTGCAAATCAGGGCAGCTATGTAATTACAAACAGTGTTTACAATTGAGCATTAGTGGATGGAATGCTCTGTCGTCATAAATCAATTGTTGCTGAGATTGTAACTTTATAATTGCAGGTGGGGCTATTAGGCACTGAACAAACTAGACTATTCAGAGAGCCTCATGAAATTACCCTTTAAAAAGTTCCCATAAACTGGCCTTAAAACCAAGGCGTTATTTTAAAAATGTACATAGGCTTATCTTACATTCTTCTTACAACAAATTAGATCTTTTCCAAAATTGAGCCATGTCATACATTATTCATCGCATTACTTTTTGGCTAATAATAGAATAGCATGGTCTCTGCCTCCAGGTTATAGCATCTCATTCAATCAATTTTGTAGAATTACTCTGTTAATTGACCTTCTGGTGGTGACACCTCATGCAACAGCTCATGCTTTGGGTGGGTCTCCTCTGTCAAGTAATTGAAGAGGAAACATTGCTTTCTATTCCAGCAATTAACTTTATCTGAGTCTGAGTCGAACCAACACATCTCAATTAATTTACTAGTACTTATCGAGCAAATGAGACTGTCTCTGTGAGGTGCTTTGACTGCTAAGTTACTACATGTGGCTCTAGATTTTGAGTTAAGTAGAGAGTATGGCTCTTGCATGGAATAAATAACTTCCCATTTAAGTATCAAATTTGGTCATGTTCAGCGTCATTTTCTATAAGCATTCAGAATCGAAACACTGAAATGGCCCCAAAGGAATGTGTAGGCTACATGTATATCAAAATATCTTTATACAATTTAAGAAATCAAACATGCAGGCAAATTATAACAAATAAATTTTTCTGTTGTTGGATAATTTGAAGAAGCCAAAGCTTCATTCTGTCATACACTCAGAAATTCTGAAAGCCTCTACCCCTTTTTGCATATAAAGTGTGTTTCCTGCTATTCTGTATTGTCTGCGGCATTGGTGACACTAATGTTTTACATTTATGCACATGACAGACACAAGTAAACATCTATCTGAATAGAACTCGATTCATGTTACATGGCTTAGTATGCCAGATAATTCACCAAAGGTATCACATGACAATGGTCAATCATTCCACATATCATAGATTGTTGGAGAAATCCCTATAAAAAGTTGCGATAGATTTTCTCACATAAATGTCAACAATTTTCAAAACTAGCTACCTCAAAACAGACCAAATGACTTAGAACTTAAATCGCCGGGTTAGCAGTAATATCAAAAGTGGTTTACTCATGACACTTTCTGGTTTTTGTCAATCATATTCATGCTAGTCTAACTAATTTTCATCTTGTTGCCAAAAAGACTAGAAAAACAGGAACTAAATAGGAAACTCAAGAACATGTTTCCCCTGTTTCCACTTATTCCTAACTTTATCTGGAGAATATTGACAGGTCATGGCTTTCCACTGCTGGGACCAAAGAGTGTTTCTTAAGGTTAAAGCGATTGCTGTATTCTTGGCGGGAGCCTCCTCTTGACAGATCAGGCAGCTGTGCACAGTACCGATTGATATGATTCTGCCAGATTTTGTGACTAGGAAACAGAAACATAGAAGCTGTCTGAAATGACTCATGGAGTATTCCAGACCTTTCTTTAGAGCAGATAACTATTTCTTTTTCACCCTTCCCTTAGGTTCCCTATTCTCCCTTTTACGCACAATAAATTGATTCTGCTCTACAAATATTTTATTTCATGCACATCTAAAGCAACAACATGGCATCAACACACAAGTAATTATGAATAACAGAAGATCCAAATCACTAAGAACTACTTCTTTCATAAGAGCATATCATATTCTGCGAAGAGTTGGATGACTGGCGAAAGCTTTAAACAGTCAGAGTCCGTATTTACCAAATGTATTGTGTCTATAACAGAAGATAGTTTACAAATGAGGTGAAAAGTGCGAGGATAAAGACATCTTCTGCTGTAAATGAAGGATATCTTCTTGGACAAAAAGACCCCTACATTTATCTGAATTGGAATAAGATCAGAGTATCAATTTCATGAGATGGAACTTTAATGCAGGAAATGAGAAATAGAATTGGCAATTATGCTCACAACTCTGTGGAAAATAAAATTATCAATATGAAAGTTTCTATAAATTTGGCAAGGTGAGAATTTGCAGTTACAATGTCATCTAAAACAGAAGTTTGTGAGATTGCCCCGGATAGTTCTTATAGGCATGACATGAATAATTCCATGCCATTGCAGCCATAGCATCTCACCGGAAAAAGCATTAAATAAAATATTTGTAATACCATTACTTTCTGCAGTGGCGCTATCTGCAGTGGTATCTACGCCGTGATCACATTCTGTAAGCCAGTCCAGGGAAAAAATACATGTTAAAGGTAAGAGTCAAGACAAACATTCTAAAATTTATTGTGGAAAGTTGGAGATTTGTTTAACTGTAACAATACTTTATATTAGATATTGTGAATAATGAATGATTTAATATTTTCTCTGTGATACGTACTTGCTGAAAATCAAAGAGATAATGTGTTAAATATCAGAGGTAACTAGATATTAACATAACATGATTTGTTAGATAGTTAAAAAATATATGCACTTTGATTTTGTTCTTAACTGTGAAAAAACAAGGCAAAAACCAGCAATGCATCACATTCAACTAACAAAAGGGTAAGAGACACATAATAAAATTCCCATGAAATTAATCAGATATTCTTTAGGGAACCCATGCGGCTTTCTCTGACCAAGACAGTGGTCAGGAAAATGATCATTACTCATGCCTGAAAGTGATCAATATACTCTGTATGCAATGCATGTACAAGCAACCAATGAGCTCCAATGGAGATCAAACATACATTTATTTAGAATGCTGAGCATATCCAACATTGATCAATAATGCCATTCATTTTATGGTCAGGCATCAGGGTTTTTATATAGGGTTTGGCATAAATTCCATGTCTAACAAATACACATACAGATATTTAAGAGTGTGTCATTATTGAAAAATTATCATTAAAAAAATTGATTGAAAATGAGCATTAGCAGCTGACATTGAACTGATAATATATTCAACTTAAATTTAAATAACAGAAAGCTTGAGCTCAAAGCGATTGTGTCCAAGCATTGGTTCACTTCATTACTTGTACCCTTTAATAACAATGTACGCTAATACAGCATTTCTCTACAAGCTGTACATGTAAATCGCCAATTTTATGAATCGTTCTGAACAGTTTACCATAATCATTACTTACTAGAGCTTTTTTTCCAAGCGATTATGAGCTGTATTCACATAAAATTTCGATTATGGACACTTAAAGGATTACTGGCAACTAAGAAAAACAGTGTTAAACAAGCAAACATTTGAACAGATACATATTACTGTCAAACATCATATCAGAATGGAATTGTGCTAACTGTGATACCACTTTTCAACAATACACAATTTTCCAGATGTAACTGTCTGAAACAGAAACCAACAACTTGAAACTGTGACCATCCAAATCAGGCGACTAAAGTCATTTTTTGAGATTATGGAGATTTATAACTGTTAATGCCTTAGGAAAAAAAGCTCTATTTGGAGCCCGTTCTGACTCTACACTGATTGTTCATCATATTTATGCTTGTTGAGGCCCAACATTCTGCTAGCATACATCAACAACTTTTTCAAACCCAGTCTTTTTGCCTTCAAAAAACTTGCTCCAACAAACAAGCAAATCAATTTCTGTCCTTCGGCAGATCTTATCTATTCTTGTTTGCTCAGAGAGAGATTCATCAGTAACGATTTTACCTCTTTTTTTGTTTGTTCTTTTAGCCCCATATATGTTGAGTCTAACACGGTCCTTAACCATGATAGGACTTTTTAAACAACTGCACGACATCTCAAATGTTTTTGCAACTTCTCGCAAAACGCGGGATAAATCTATAAACATGAATAATCTAGTATTACATTTACATTACACAGACCACCAACTGGATAGATGATAGTATACATCATTGTGTTTGATGCTAACTGGGCCGTACTGTAGATGTGATGTGAAAATACTACACCACCAATCATATGTGTAATTTGTAGCGTCCAAAGGGAAAACCTAGTAAGTCACATTTTGGAGTTTCTGAGATAATCCACTTTGAAGTTCCAGTTCTTGCAGTAAGAGATAGGCTTACTGGGATTTGTCAGTGTCATTCTGGGGTAACGGGCCACTTCTTGAAAATCTAAACTTAAAGAATATATAGAAACATGTCTCAGAAGTTATATTTTGACCTTAACTCAATTTGACCCAATTTGTGACTTACTAGGTTTTCCCTTTGGACGCTAGATTTATCTCTTGCATATTCATAATTATTATGAGACAAACTTCTCCTGTCATGAAGATTAGATTTTTTTTGCAAATAACTCTCCTCCAAACCGATCTTTTGTATCGACCATTCTTCTTGCGTGTTCCATACTCAAATTATTAACGCAAGGCAGGCACAGAGAAAGCGCTTGACAGTCTTGTTGTGGTCCACCACCTTGAGTTATATACTATATGGTATAAGAGAGATTCTTTCTACCCTTTCAGATCCTCCTTTCAAGTGGCAATCTGCCCATTCTTCTCCTTCTTAGACTCACCGGGCTTACAGGGTCAAGATATGCTGGATTTTTCAGCCTAGACCCAGTAGATGTATGTGTTCGGTGCTGTAATGTAATATACCGGAATAGCAAGAGACTACTAGGAGCTTTCATTGCCATTTTTTACATCTAATATGTCGGAATTTGTCGACAATTGGATTTGTGGTCAGCATGAGTGGTCAGCTGAGCCAAATATAGATAAGCTTTCGAAGAATTTAGCCAATTTACAAGAAAATTTGAGAGTTAAGGGAAATTGATGTCAGCTGAACAGATGCATGTCATTCACTATTTACACAAGCCATATCCATGAGGCCCACATAGAAACCATTCAAGTCATCAAAGAAGCACTAATCTTTTACATTAGCTATCAATTAGCAAAGTTATTTCCTCAAATGAGACAATGTCAGTCACCCATAATGCCCAATAGTTTATTTTTCCTGCCCTATAAATCTAGTCAGCTGAAGGGATTGACAGTAAGATAAATTATTTGACATCTTCCTGCAGTCAGCCATCATGTTTTATCAATCGGCATCTTACATTGACACATTTCAGTTATGTCAAACTACATTTGAGGCCCCTGAAGCTGCCAAAAGAATGGGCCTTTGGAGCAGTTTCACCTGAATAATATGTCCTTGTGTACAGAAACAGCTTCTTAAGTTACTTAATAGCCATAATAATAGTCAAGATGGCCATGTCAGTCACAGTTAAGCAGATCTTGTATTCCACAATAAAACATAACCAAACACAAGCACAGAACAAAATGCTATAGCATGATTGATCTTAACATGACACCATATTTTAGTAAATGTTTTTCCATACCATTATATTTCGGCATTTCAAAAGCTTTTCAGAATAAAATTTCTGGCTTTTAGCACGTCATGTTAGGTAGAAAACATCAGTACTGAGAGTTCCCCCGTGGCCTAATGGTTAAAGCGCTTGACTACGAATCCACTAGCCTGAGAGGACATGGGTTCGACTCCCACTCCCGGAACTTCACTCAGCACGAGGCACTAAAACATAGGACACTCAACAAAGGGCGGCTGCAGCCGCAGCTATCAAGAGCTAAATATATCACTTGACTGGGTCTGTCCCATGAGACCTGGGCAAAAATTAACGGAGGGGGTTGTATCCAGTGTTCTATACTGGGGCAACTGAAAGACCCTGCACATCCCTGAACTAATAGGGTATGTGGCAGACTCACAGCCTTACCATCGCTCATCCATCATACGGCGGTCACCATGCTTGCATAGGCCAATATGTGGCCTCTTAGCATTAAATTAATAGAACTAGGACAAGAAGTCAATTTTTTCAATCAACTGCCAATGTCATTTTGAAGGTTAACAACAACATTATATCACTTATTCTCAAAACCAAAATACGGTAGTGTATACGGGAATCTATATATGCGAGAGATAAAGATTTCTAAGGATCATTCCATATCAATAGATGAAGGATCCTTCAAAGCATAATTGAATGATTTCAATGGTCGCACCATATGCCATAGAAACTTTCAATGTCATGTATGTTGTCCTTTGATTCTATAATTGCAGATTACATAATTCATTGTAATAATGGCTTGATGTACAATATAAAATGTTATGTGTCATAATTAAATAAAATGTATACATAATTTAAGCCAAGTAGGATAAGACATACTAGCATTACTTCACCATGTACTAAAGCATAAATGATTTCAAAAAGCATGTAAGAACATCATTCCAGTGTTTCTCTTTTGGTAGCATATACAGCCTTGGTGTACGAGGGGTGTACCAAAAGTTCTGACCAATTTTTTTGGCAGACCTTTCTAGCTGAAATGGCTAAATGAAATTTTCACAGAATAAATTTCAGGTATTTGACCATCTATTTTGAAAAAAATCAAGATTGTAAGAATTGTTTAAGTTACTGTTCTGTTACCATGGTTACGAGAGGTCAGTGCACCCAGCGCAGCTCAATTTCTCACACGAAATTCAAACAAATTAGCTGTGTTAAAAGTCAGAGAATTTATAGTAAAAAAGCAAATGATTGCAAGAAAATGTATTTCCTGATAAGCTTGCAGTCTATCAAGATATCTTCCATTAGATTATAAACATTTATTTATATTTCAACCTGATCAGTTGAGGCAATTACCAAACGCTTTTTCCAGCAGTTTCCTAACATCTCTTGAGACGGTTTGGCTCAAACAATCTGCTATCAAGAGGCAGTTCTCAGGAACCTTAGGTTCAAAACCCAATCTGATCTGCTTTAATTACCAGATTTGGCCTTCTGTAACTTTGTGTGACACCAAAATATATATACCAGTTCAAAAATTAAAGAAATAATAGTCATAATGAGAAATGAAGCTGTCGCCACATACACTGAAATTCGACAATTTAGGAACAGCCCAGTTTGGAGGATCCAGGTGATCGCCTCAGCACACGGGTTAAACTGATTCACAGTGACTTTAAATGTAAATGAAAAACTTTGAGATACTGTTAGGTTTCCAAATAATATTTTTCATGATCATCCATTGCATATTTACAGTAAATTCCAAGGTTATTTACAAGCCTAGACACTTGGATTTGGCCTAAAAAATTGAGCTGCGCTGAGTGCACTAACCTTCTGTTTCCATGGCAACAGAAAAGTTATTTAAAATGTTCGAACAGGTACCATATTTTCAAAATTGATAGTGAAATACCTGAAATTGATTCTGTGAAAATTTCATACAGCTACTTCAAATAGAAAGGTCTGCCAAAAACATTGGTCAGAACTTTTGGGACACCCCTCGTATGCAAGAATTAAGAGGTGAAAAACAAAGCATTCAACACTGAAAAAAGATATAACGCTGACACTTCTGCGTTCATCATGTGATTATTTCAAATTCCGCCAGAAGTAGACATTAGCAAGTGAAAGTCTTATCTTAAGAGAGAAATTGTTTCCGCTTAACCTATTCGTGTTGTAGGCAATATTGTCATGTATCTGTTAAAAATCATGTGATTATATTTTGTTATGTTAAGAAATTTATAATTTTATTTGGGAATTTTGTCATATAAAGGAGCACCTGTCTAGTGTTGAAAAAATTAAATAAATTATAGTACTGAAGCGTAACTGCAAAGTTGAAAACTTGATGTTGACAAAACTGCAAGATTTAGCCATATCCAATTCTATTTCAGTTTTTTCCATTGAAAGTGTACAGATAATCTAATAGTTAATCTAACTTGCATGACAAGCCACACAAGACCCTGTGAAGGATATATTCAAAATGTGGGTCTAATCTAATATTTCCCTTCTTAAAGGAGGATAAGTGAATCAGGAAGACGATTAGCCTGATGTTGAGTTTAAACAGAAGACCTCATCTGATGTTGTCTGTCTACTGGCCATTTCCTGTTGAGACATATTAACTTTGTTGTCCTTTCATCGTGTGTAGAATGCCATGCTAAACCCTGCAACTATAGGTGATTAATGCAGTTTCTGAACTTTGAAAATGCAAGTTTGCTGAGTCGGCTTTAACATCTTGACTGCGTGACTTTTGAGTGCAAATCTTGACAGCTATATAATTCTAAGCAGTGTTTACAATTGAGCATCAGTAGATTGAATGCCCTGTTCCCAAAAGGATGCTGTAGCAGGTTGAGATTGTAACTTTGTACGTGAGTGATTAGAACATCTGCGCCAGTCAATCCAAGGCCATAATGCACTGAGGAAATCAGATTATTTTTAGGTAGTATCATGTTGCAACGACCCCTTCTTTAGCTACCATTAAAGATAATCATAAAAAATACTCACTTAGACTTCCATCACAATAACCTACAGATAGCTGTCTCAGATCACAGCATTCTCTGACAAATGAGATCTTTTCCACAATTGAACCATTCCATACATTATTCATTGCATTAGTTTTGGGCAAATAATAGAATTGCACGGTCTTTTCACTCCTTTGGTTATAGCAACTCATTCAATCAATTAGGGTTGTAAAGCCTTTTGATATGTATCACTATTTACTACAGTAACCAAGAAATCAATTATAATTTTTTTGCAACAATCAAGAATATGACCTGACAAGTTTTATATATTTTGTATTGAAGCAAGTGTAAAACTTTGATATATGTTCAATGATTGCCATCATAAAAATTTCAAAGCTTAGGCCTACTTGATTTTAGCAGCAAAATATACAGCAACACTGTTTTTAATCATTTATTTTGATCCACACTTCATTAGTCTTTGATTAAAGTGTATTGTGACAGAATATATATATATATATATATTGCATTATCATATAACTTGATAATTGAATAAAAAGAGTATGAGGAAAGAGGGTTTTCCACTCTTTTTACATACTCCAATTTAAAAGATTGAACTGCTACACAAGAGAGAGATGATGGAAATGAAAGTGGCACTTAAGATTCCTAAGAAATTAAAAGATGAAAATTGAGAAAGGTTTCAAAGAGATGGGCTCGGTGCATGAGATGACATCAAGAGTCAAAGTTTCAGAAACTGATTGATAAATTTATTTCAAACTAAGTTTAGGAAGCCAGAAAAGCACAACCGCTTATCGAACTGGCACCTTAAACTCCATCCATCTCGTGATTCTCAAGAGAAAGGAAGCTATTTTGTTACTTTGAAGCCACTCATAGAAAAGAATCTGAAGAATTAAATATATCTAAAATCTATAAAGCCCAGGGTTTATTCAGCCTTTACAGTTTACTATACACATATGAAATCTCTTAATCATTTGTTATACATAATAGCAAATTAATTATAGCACTGTAAGGAATTAAAAACAATTAATCAATAATCTGCACACAGCATGCCCCAAATGGTAATTCAGTGGACCAGTGGATATCAATATCTTCTGTTGATTTGGCTGAAGCACAATCACACTTTTAATATAATTAGAGTGACACCGCTGTGTCTATTTCTATCTCACACGATCGACTTCATAGTCACGAAGATGATATTACTGTCTTCACCCACCCATGTTCTGGTATGCTATATGAAATCTTTCTCTCGAGGAAAAAGAATGAAACAAAAAATAAAGGAAATGAGATGATAGACGTGTCTTACAACATCCTAACCTTTTTTTTGTTGTTGTAGGCTACTAAGTACTGATGGATATGGTTTGATTCACCAATTCATTGTGAAATCCTACGATTTTCAAAAACAATTTAGCCCCAGACATTGGCTGTTTACATTTATGCACGTGACTAACACAAGTTAAAGTCTATCTGAACGGAACTTGTTTCACTTTACATGGCTTATAGCATGCCAGATAATTCACCTTAGGTATGAGATGACCACGGAAAATCATTTCTCATTGAGAAAATACTAAATAGTGGGGCCAAATTTCACTCAGATTGGTTGCAATTCACTACCAAGGCTATGGTTGCTTGACATTAAACCGAAACAAAACTTCCATTGAAATATATATCGTTTTCTCCTCACAACAAGACAAAGTTAGGGAAGTAATATTCAACTTCGTAGAGATTATCATTGATCCTGTTTGAAGAGCATGACTTTGTATATATGCAATTTATTTCACCAGAGAGAATCATGCTATCACGAAGATTAGATTTGTTACCAGATATTTCTTTTCCACCCACTTATTTTGCAAGTGGTTGATTTCATGCAAGAGAAGATTTGGACATGATCAGAAAGCTGCCACTTGTGTGTCAGTCATTCTTATAACTTTTGATTTAAGAAATGAAATTTCTGGGAAAACGTGTAATCGAAAACTGTTCCTTCTTCCAGGAGAAGATATTGTAGCGCAGTGCACGATGTCGCATACATAAACATGAATGCTAAAGAAAATTTGATTGGCTCACAACCATTGTACCATTTTCTTGTAATCTACAACACAGTTGGGTTTGGTCCTTTTTGCATCGCTCTGTGCTTGAAACTTCTATCTTCGGGGTTTCGATTGCAGTTCTTGCTGGGTAACCTGAATCTATGCTGAACACTTTCTCAATCTGGAGTTATTTTTATGAAGTTTATTATCAAGATAGACAAAATATTTAGTGATATAAAGTTCTATTACAGATTTTTTTTGTATAGAAGCATACAGATAATCTGATTTGTTGCAAGCCACACACGACCTCTTGAATGATAGAACCAGAATGCAGGGGTTAGTCAAATATTTCTCTCCTCAAAGGAGGACAAGTAAATTGGGAAGACTGTTGCCTAATGCTAAGTTAAAACACGTGATCTCATCTGCATAAATTGATGTTGCCTTTTGAGACATAATTTAGTTGTCTTTTCATCATATGTAGAATGCCATACTTCATCCTGCAACTGAGTGATGACTTTTTAAACAGCCTTTGTACCAATGAAAGATAGAATGACTTGCTGTTAAAGAGTTACTGGTTCATTTCTTTTGTTTATCATCAGAAGCGGGGCATTTAATTAACAGCAACTTTATATTTAATCATTTTAATTTACTAACTTATAATGTATCAATGGCTTAGCATATATGACTTTAGTTTGAGGAATGATAGGCATTTGCGTAAAATTCTAGTGATAGAATAATTCAGTATGCCATAGGTGATATCTAAACAAATAGGCCAACCCTATTTTAGACCATTGCTATAATGAATTGGATCATCTGTAAAATTGAACAATGCTACATATATTATTCATAACAATACCCCCCAGAGCTTTAAGCAATCACAGTATTGCCTGCTGTCTTCCCAGTACTGGTTAAAGCAACCGATTCAATCCATTAGGTAACCACAATCTGACAAAAGGCAACTGCCGATGTGACATTAACTTCATTTTGAATGAAGACAATTTTAAGTGCATGCTAATTTGATTTTCATACTGAGGAGTTACCAAGTTATATCTGGCAACTACACTTTAGACTGGTTATTAGCCGGCATTTAGAATAATATTTTGCAAATGTCTTAATTACCTGACATCCAAGCAGCCACAGATATTTCCACATTTTATGTCATATAGATCTTGGTGAAAATCATTATGAAAGGTAGGGGGAACCAGGGCATATTGGAACATGGGGTACAAGGGACAGAGGGGTTTTCATGGTTCCTGAAAAGGTTTATGATATGGTAATGTCAGCAAATCCTGTAAATTCCCATCCGGATGTCTCCATCCTTTTATCGGCAAATTACAGCCACATGCAGAAGCATGGTGAGAAAAAGGTTGTTTTCCTACTATTCACCTAAATTCAGAGGGGTTCAATTCAAACTATTCTCTGGACAAACAATGAAAAATGAGGCATTCTCAATGCTCGTATGAATTTGATGCATCATAATGAACATTTACGAATTGCTATCCTGATAAGCACACCAGTTGTAGTTCATTGGTGCCTGAGAAATTAGCATTTTGGTGTAAAAGTGTCACAATCTCTTATTGGGACTCTGAACACAGGCACATGGGACGCACTTTATATGGTAGAATATAAGTGTCCAAGTCAACTAAATGACCTTGGAAAGCACACATTAGGTATTGAGGCAACAGTGAATAGAGGCATAGTGGATAACCATGCTCTGAGAACGAATTTATCACAAGGCCCTGTGAGTTACTTAAATAGATGACCGCACCCAAGACAGTTATGTTAAATGTTTAAAACGGTTTAAAGTTATTAACTATTGGCACTACAAGGTATTATTGCACTGTATATAGTCTTACCCACTTCTTACATATAATATTTAGTGCACATGGAAGGTTAAAATGACTTTTTAATTGATGTCCAAATGTGCCCCGTCAGTCACATTGGGACAGTCATGATCAAGACTCACATTTTGCATTTTGTTGTCTGGCAACAAGAGGGTAGGTGTATAGTGTATTATCCCATGTCTAGGCACATTTTCTCCCCGATACTGTGATTTTCCCTGGGCAATACAGCAGGGAAAAAGTCAGTATCGGGAAGAAAAAGCAGTATATGGTCACCTGACCTGTATACGACGTTTTTTCCCTGTAATTACAGGGAATATACTGAAAACAGCCAATGAGAGAGCAGTATTTAGACACACCTCCATAAATCCAGTATAGCGTCACAATCTCTGCTGCTGCTCAGCATCTTTTCTTGTGATTTTGGCAACACACAAAAATGAGCGGTCTTTTCCATTTTTAGAAGGATCTATTAGGGCTAGAGAGTAGCGGTTTGAAGCATTAGATCCAGAAGAAAATATTGCTTTGGATTAATGCAAATTTGACTTCCTATTCAGTATAGAAAATTTTCCAAAGCAATTTTCGGTAAATTTGTTTAGTTTTTCCAAAATGACTTTGTTGTACAAATACTGATTTATATAAATTTCCATCGTGATGAGGTACCCTTTTTATTTTCTTATATTGTTTTAGACAATATTTCACAACACATGACAAAGTAATAATGTCAAATTCTGCTTTTTGGTATAGTTTCAGCACTGTGGTTCATTTATTTTAGAAACGTTTTTCTGCATTCCACTGCCGTTTTATTTAATTTCTCTGGATCCAATCAACATAAATGTATTAAATTCCCGTATAATCTTATGTATATAGTATAGATTACAAATCCAAATTTTCAAGATGATATCTCAAAAACTCTTGCCACAAAAAAATCATAACTGAAACAAGAATTTTCACTTCAAGCGTAAAATCATTGATTTGAGTCAATGTTTTTTTTTTAGTTGCATGGCCGTTTTATTTTATATCTCAGGACCAGAAGGCACCAGACCTATTAAATTCACCAGTACTGTTGTACATATAGTAAGCTCAATAGCATTGGTGATATTCATGCAAACTTTTGAGTTGCTCAGTGCTTTCAGCATTGAGCAAAATTAGTAGATATGAACAGCGTACCGATGCGCCCTGGTTCCCCCCACTGTGAGAAGTGGATACAATCCGAGAATAAACTTCTTGAGATGGAATTTGGATGCATCAGAAGAGGAACAATAGGCCCATTTAACAATTTTTGGAAATTGTTTTCAACTGAAATGGCAGATGCTCCTTTTTTAAACTTGCACAAACCAATTCACGGAAAATTGAAGGTTGTTTGCGTCATAGAATACAAATTTTCTAATTAACAAAATTTAGTTTTTTCAATACACCTACTCTACAGTATATAGAGGATAAAGTTTTTTTGATGCATATTGACACACTTTGCAGACGAAGCTGAAGCAGGAAGCCAGACTTAGATGTAATGACACAGTCCTATCTATTTTTATCTTATATGGTGTTGACTTCTTTGTCACGAAGATTATATTACTGCCTCCGCCCACATCTGTTCTGGTATGCTTTCATATATCCGAATTTGCAAAAAAAAAAGGAAAAGTAAAATAAAATTAAGAAAACAGGATTATGTAATGAAAGATTGATTGTAGATAAGTCTGTCCCCAACCTTTGCATTTGTTAATAAAATCGATTGGTTTTGTAAAAATAAAGAATAAAAATAACTCTACTGATGCTAAGGAGATTCATACATGTATATTATCCTGACAGTCTAAATGTATTCAAAAACATGTTTTTTGTTGTTGTTTTTTTTGCAACTTTTACAATGTTTATTGAAATTTAGAATTTCAAGTGAAAATAAAAAAAACTCATTCTTGTTGCCAAAAACAAGAATCTCTGAAAGCAGGGTGGTCTTCGAAACTTTCAACAATGCATTTCACAAAAGAATTGAACACAGGCAATCAATAACATTCAACCAAGAAAGAAAGGGAAGGAAGTTGCCATAAAGCGAAGTGATAAAGCAGCACTTATCCATCACACTGTAAAATGAAAAAAAAATCTTCAGACTCCATTTACGTGTCAGCCAGTCCATTCTTCTTCAAGAGATTAAGTGAAAATCTCTGAGTTCTCCTCACTTAAAAAATAGAGAAGAACTTCGCTTCTTCAGTGATGCTCACTAAAAAAATAGTGAAGAACCTTGCTTCTTCGGTGATGCTCTGCTGCAGCATTGAACTTGAATAATTCTCCTTTCATTTGTTAGTAATCAACATGGCAAGTAAACTGTAGTGGATACAATAAAGTCTTAAAATGATTAATGTACAGAATGCTGAAAACTGTTTCAGACTTGTTTCCTGTAGAGATAACTGCCACATGGAAAATTTGTGATCACACACATGTGGCAAAGAGTTACCGATAAGACAAAAAGAGTCCCCATTTAGTCTCTCAATTTTTTGAAGGCTCTCAAATGTTGCATTGTTCTATCAACAAGGGTCAACAAAACTCTACAATGATGATTCATGGTCACCCGATGCATTTGGTGAGTTGTATTATTAAACCTCGTGACAGAGTCTTGTTCTATTTGCCTTTTTCTTCTGTTTGTTTTATGCATGATTGTACAACATCGGTGCTTTCCTAAGCTAAAGACAACATCCAAAAGTATTAAACTCAACATTCACTGAAGACATAGTCTATCAATGGTTGGGACGGAAGACAGTGCCATTTTTTGATGATTGCAAAGTATATTTTAGAAATATTTAGTTCATTTCGGATTTATTTTTTTCATTAACACAAACTGAAGAATATGGAAACATACTCTACGTTATAAATTTGGTTGTAAGATTCTGTTCAGAAAAAAAGGCAAAAATTGGGAAATTTGATTAATGAAATAAAGTTTTTTCACTCCACCTTCACTTCAATGTGTAGAAGATAAAGTTTTAATGAAGCCTATTAACACACTATGCTAATGAAGCTAAAGCAGGAAGCCAGACTTAGATATATTGACACAGTCCTATCTATTTTTATTGTATGGTGTTGACTCCTTTGTCATGAAGATTATATTACTGCCTCCGCCCACACTTTTTCTGGTATGCTATCATATCTCCATATTTCTAAAAAGGACGAAGACATAAAAATGATGCAATAAAAGAGTGATGGTAGCTATGTCTGTCAACCTCTGCATTGTTATATAATAAGGTTGTTTGGTCTTGTAAAAATAAAAATAATAAATCTCCCTATAGATGATATGGTGGTCTATTTATATAAAGTGACAGTCAAGATTTACTGCTTTGGCATTCTGAAATAATTAAATAAAGAAAATCCGCCTTTTTTTTACTAATTACACATAGTTCACAGGTATTTCAAATTTAAACTAAAGGTAGGCATAAATTGTTCGTATTGCCCAAGATTGGTATTCTAAAGGCCCGTTGGAAGCAGGGTAGTTTTCAAAACATAAAAGAAATGAACACATGCAATCAATAACTTCTCTCCAAGAAAGAAAGGAAAGGAAGTTGCCATAAAGCAGAGGGATAAAGCGGCACTTATCCATCCATCACACTGTAAAATTAAAAAAAAAATCTTCAGACTCCATTTACGTGTCAGACAGTCTATTCTTCTTCGAGAGATTAAGTGAAAATTTCTGAGTTCGCCTCACTTTAAACATGGAGAATAACTTTGGTACCTCGGTGATGCTCTGCAATAGCAGAAAACTCAAATAATATAAAATTCCTTTCAATAGATAGCAATTAAACATGGTTAGCAAACTGCAATGGATACACCTATTACAATAACATTGATGTACAGAATGCTGAAAATTATTTCAGACTTGTTTCATGTAGTGATAGCTATTACATGGAAAATTGTGATTACATACAAGCGGCATAATGTTTTCGATAAGACAAAAAGAGTCTCCACTATCATTTCTTTGAAGGCTCTCAAATGTTGCGTTGTTCTGTCAACAATGGTCAGTATAACTCTACAATGATGGTTCATGGTCATCGGATGCATTTGGTGAATTGTTTTGTTGAACACCAGTGTTTTCCTAAGCTGAAAAATAATCAAATAGTATAAAACCGAACATTCACTGAAGACATATATCAATGGTTGGGTTGGAAGACAGTTTCATTTTTGGATGCTTGCAAAGTTATTTTGGAAACGTTCAGTAGATGTCGAATACATTTTTCATTAAAATTAACTGATGAATATGGAAACATACTCAAACGTGTAAAATTTGTAAGCAAGATTCTGAAAAAAAGCAAAAAAAAAGAAGCAGAAATTGGAAAATGTCAATTCCTACATGTATCCCAAAAAGGCCAATGGGCTACTTGATAATCCCCATGACCAGATATTCCTCATAGGACATACTTGACTGGTCCTATCCTGATTGATGGTCAGGAAAATCATCATTAATGAAGTCTAGAAGTTATCAGAATAGGTCATGCTTGCACAATCATGATGAGTGTCATGAATACTCAACAACATCAATATCATCCGCCAGAAAAACTAATATTCCACACGGCAGTGACAGCAATCTCATAATCAAAATAATATTTTTACTCTACAGTCTTACGTTATTTTTGTGTATAACCCTAGTTTGATTAATATAATGTTTTCTTTTTTTTTCGCATGTCATTCATCATCCCCTACATTCAACGGCAGTGTGTCAATAAATTTGCTAAAGCAAGCCTTTTTGCTTGCCCAAATTCTGTTTTAAAAATATGCATAATCAATAACCCATTGTCTGTCTACAGATCTAATTTTACTTTTGTTTTTCAAGTAATTCTTCACCTGCAGTAGCCTAAAAAGGACCTCAACATATATAACTGAAGCAAAGTCTGGAATAAAAATAATTATATTGCAACATAGTAGCCTAGTAGGCCTCATAATATATTCTCCAAATCAAATATACATTGCTGGCTTTATCAGTGCAGCATATATAATGTAGCTAAAGGTGTTTACAGGCCTCATAATATATTCTCCAAATCAAATATACATTGCTGGCTTTATCAGTGCATTTGCCCTCCTGTCTGTGATACATTGTTTTGGTTATTTTATGCTGAAAAGGTTTTTTAAGGTTTTCTATTTTATCAATTTTTAAATTATTAGATGTTTTTAAGTGCTGTTATGATTATTCACGAAATTAACTGTTTTTAGTCAATTTACGTGATTTTTGTCTAATATGTAATTTTCATCGCTGTATATACCCATAACTGTATCCCTTCATTTGTGTATACTTACTCATCGTTTTTAATATGTCGGCAAAAAGCACTTGTGCTTATGTTGTATGCTTTGTGATATCCGACGTTAAATAAAGATTACTTTACTTTACTTTACTTTACTTTACTTTTTACAATGACAGCCTCCTTAAACAATAACAAGTTATATGACAAACTGGACAAACTTTGAGATGAAGTGTTATTATTTTATTTTATGTTTTCACTGTCTCATGGTGGCATGCTCGGAAACATGACAACTTGTATGTTATTTATTTCACGATGGAGACTCATGTTGTCACGAAGATTAGATTTGCTGCCAGACATTTCTCCTCCACCCACTTAAAAGCAATTCTGCAAGTGGATGGCTTTTCACAAGAATAGAATTGCGTGAGTAAGAGGTTGACACTTGTGTGTCATCATCTTTAAAACTTTGGCTTCAAAAACGAAGAATTCAGGAAATGTGCAAAAATAGAACAATTCCAGTGGTGCCGGAAGGAAACGAGGGGGGCAGGGGCGGTCAGTCGTGAAAGGGCAAATCTAATTCGCATGACAAAAATTTAATATCGTGCCAATAAGGATTTTTAATAACACTCATATATATTTTTGCCTAAATTCACTGTAAATTAAGGCCTAATTATGTTTTTGCTTGGAGATGAAAAGGGCAACTTTGCCCCCCTTGCCCCTCCTGTCCTTGGCCAGGAGGGACAATTGCCCCTCCTGCCCCCCCCCCCCTGTTCCGGCACCCTTGAACAATTCCTATGAAAACATGTAGATGCAATATAGGCCTATTAAAAACATTTAATTTTCATGGTCAATTTCGGAAGAGCAAGTACTTAGGCTAAGTGGCATGTTTATATTTCTTATATATCTTTTGTTGTGAGAAGATTGAAAGTCAAAAGATTTAGATCTTGCAGAGAAAATTGAATTTTACCCAAAGGTGATATATAAAAAAACTCACATCTATCATAATGGAGAGTTCCTTTGGAGGTCACTGATGTACAAGCATTATATACCAGATCAATCCTTTATACTGTCATTTGAATACATCTTTGAGTCTCTTACTTATATCCTGTGCTCAAGGCTGCAAGGAAAGCTTGGTTTTTAATTCATCTCAGAATAACAATTCGTAGCACTCTTAAAACAAAAGGAAAGATTCAATTAATTTCTTTCAGAGAAGAATATGTTTATATCACGGATCCAGTATAAGATGTAGTAGTTCATAGTATCGTAAACTTCTGTAACACAGACATACAGTAACTGTCATGAAAGCCAAAGCATGGATATGATGCCCATCTATGCAGGAACATGGAAAAGATCAATACCTAATAAAGTAGGGCTTTGACTCCATGATCTAGTTTTGTGATCTTTCAACCCATTTCCCCATTAGTTAAACCAAGAGTAATTACTTTGCCCTTCCACAGTGTGCATGTTGTAATATGGTATTCAGTCTCCCATCATCTTCGAATACATTATATAATAAAACCCACTCAGGGTGGTGGATCAGTCCACTGAAACCCATGAGTGGTCTGGCTGGCGGAGGAACTCACGAGTGGCGAAGCCACGAGTGAGTTCCGCAGCCAGCCAGACCACGAGTGGGTTTCAGTGGACTGATCCACCACCCTGAGTGGGTTTTATTTATATCCCACATTTTCTGCTATTTTGACAACCTATGAGGTCATTTTAATGCTTGAATATGGATAATTAAAAATAATAATGACCTAATCACTTCGGTGGATGGATCTAATGTTTTGATGGTGGCCCAACCAATCAGATCAAACTGTAACATAAACAAATGACAAAGTGGGTGGAGTCTGACTGGTTGCTATAAACAAAGCCGACAGAGTCACAGGACTGCTGGTGACGTCACCAATGCTGATGATGTCATAGTGGCTCTACTGCTATTGTGACGTCATGTGCTGCTGTTGTGATGTCATGTGTCGTGATTGTGACCTCATGTGTGATCTGAAGTAGTGCCACAAATAAATAAAATATGTAAATCAAGGATAGTGGATCATATTTAAATTAGGGATGGTGGATCATATTTAAATTAGGAATGGTGGATCACAAAATTATATCCCATGGGCTGTTCCTCATGGGTTTTCCATGAGGATCACTGCCAAGTGTGGGATATTTTCTATAACCCAATTATCACTGCGGGCCACTGCCATCTATAACTGAACGTTCCACAGTTGATGACCGAAGAGAAAGCCTCAGTGACAGTCTTATATATATATCTATATATATATATATATATATATATATCTTGCAAGAAGCCAATCCCCGTCTTCCTATTAAGTGGCACATAGCCCATTCTTCTTCTATGCAGACTCAAAGGACTTCCAGTGTGATACCTTTATACTTTTATTAGAGTGATAGGTGCACATTACACACATTCAAATATTTACTAAAACAAGACACATCCATGAAAACCAGCCTTTATGGATGCTTATTTGTCACTATTGTGCAAATATGACAGGATTCACCTTTCAGCTTAAGATGCTGAGGCAGACATATTCGAACAACACTGGATTGCTGGGAGACCACATTGACCATAATATGTTGCAATTTGCAGAAAATTGCATTTGTGGTCAGCATCAACAGCACACACTGATATGTTTGCAAAAATTGTTGAGGAAGGCAGAACAGCAATTGAATAATTTATAGGTATAGGTGACAGAATGTGCTAATGGCACAAAAAAATATAATTCTGGGAAGAAAACTGAAAAGATTAGGTTTTCAATATATATTTCTTGTTACTATTAATATACAGGAAATACCAAATTGCAAAGTTTTCCTTCAAATGGGCTGCTCTTCATCACCAAGGTGCTGATGTCCTAGAGACTGATTTGTCTTCTCTATGAATCTTATGATAAATAGGCATCTTACCAGTTGATGGGATTGTCAACATGAAGATGAATTATGCGACATCTTTCTGTAGCCAGCTCTCACTTTGGATCAATCTGCGTCTTACATTGACACATTTCAGTTATCCCAAACAACCTTATAAGATTGAGGTCTCAGAAGCTGACATGTCAGTGCTCCTGCAAAACTCTGATGGAATGGGCCTTCGAAGCAGTCATCCCTGATTAATATGGTCCTTGGATGCACAATCAGCCTCCTTGCTGAGCCACTTAACGGCCAAAATAACAGCAAAGAAGTTGGTGTCAGTCACACTGTCTTCTTGTATTACACCAACAAAAACAAGGATGTTAATAAAAAATGCTTACTCACAGTAACAAATGTTATTGAATTTGTATATATTTGGATTGTATTACCTCAGCAAAACGTCAAGCCTCTGGGTTTGAATCTTAAGTGATCAATGTTTCATTCCTGGCATAAAACATCATCTCCACATTAATAAAATCATATATGTAGTGCTCAGTTTGGATTGAGCTTCAGAACAAAAATATAAAGATATGATGTAAGATATAGGTCACCTTATTGATTCAGCAGAAGAGATAAAAGGAAACCTTCACAATTATTCTGCATGAATGATTTATCTGTTTACATTTGAAAGCTTTCAAAGAGCACATTATGCCACAGAAACTTTCAATGTCATGCAGTAATTTGATCGCTTTATTTGAGATTACTCGGCATGCTTTACTTGGCACGCATGAAGAATTTGATATTAGATCAGGCTTTAGGCACAATATCTGTGCATCAGTCACTTAGGTAGAGAGATGGCATACTTGTCAGAAAGCTTGATTGAAATTTACTTCATTTTATGTTGCTGTTGGAATTTGGGTTTCTCTCTCGATAACATACCGGAAAAACCGTCAAGATATAATTATGTGCTTGTTGTGATAACTCTAAATCAATCAGATTAGATATTGCATGATAACATTCACTTATCCTGTTAACCTAATTATATTCCGTCAGGTCTAGTTTTATAACTTGAACTATTGAAATCATAGGCTTACTAAAATTCACATGAACGTTTTGCAAGTGCAGATCTGTCATTCCTGACAGCAAGTCTGGTTTCGGAAATTCCACATGTTGGAAACAAAGCTTTAAAAGCATTTGTAACTGGAACACCCCTCAACATCAACATGAATTGTTTTGCCTGCGATTGCCCAACACAACTTCTGATGGATGATATTTTGAGAATAAACATCGATGAATGATTGGCTTGGTGCAGAATCTAAGCACATCCTCCTGTTATGGCATATTTGGATTTTACCAGTGAAGCAGATATACCCGATGAAAAACACAGCAACAACTGGTAGAACTAAAAAGGCAATTAATCAATAACTGTAACTTGTCATGAATTACATTTTCTCTTGTTTTAAATGCGCTTAACATATATGAACCATAGCAGCTAAATCTCTTTCACTGGCACCAACATTTTTATCCCTTTTGAAAATCATCATTGCTCTCTGGCAAATAACTAAATGTAACAATTATTTGCTTGCTCATAAAATGGTTGACCATCTACAGTATCAAAATAGGTTAAACACCTCGATAGAGAGTAAATTGTGTTATTACAGCATTTTTAACAAAAATGAGTTTCTTGGCCACTTGCTACATTGAATTACAACTCACTCTAATTGGTTAGTAACAGCTCACGAACCAATCAGGCCAAACTAAAATACTACAAAGCAAGCAGTCCAGAAACATTTACTTGACAAAATATTGTAAGCCAACTGCTATAAAGCAAACAACACATAGCAGAATTTTCTGTCAGATTATCTTGCGTATAAAATTGGTCTTGATGAATACACCTCAGCATTATAAATTAGAATATGTGTACTTTCAATTAGCATTGTGGACCAACCCAATTGCGTGTCACTAACAATGACATGAAACACACAGAACCAGCCTTCTCAAATAAACGTGGCAAAAGCTGGTGTTTATAACCGGAGAACACGCTAAAATCTATACCAATGCCAAATACAAGGCCACACGCCAAAAAGCGTTCTGTTTATGATGTGGCGAGAAACACTTTGAAATGGTAACGAACATCTATCACTATCTACTTGCAGAAACTCAGTACAGGCAATATATAATGGAAGAGCTTTCTTTAATTTTGAATAAGGAGGAGATTCCACCCAAGTTGGATGCATGCCCAGTACTAGCAATAACTATAACATTGCCACTGTGCACTGTTAAGAGATGACAGTAACTGTTGGGAGTTAATAATTGACAACACCAATATTGTGATGCAGTCCGCATGCCCATTTACAATATCATGTCACGCCAGAAGGCAATAACTTGGAGCTCTAAGAGAAGTTAAGCAGATCACAGGATTATGCAAACACCACTCACCCTGAATGCAGGCCCAAGATGTTCATAGACGTTGATGTGTGCTCTAGTAGAGGCAGATCCTCAACAGGACAGCATTTGGTAGAAGACTGTCCCTCTGTAGTACACCGGTATATGGTAGTATCCTCCTGACCTTGCGTTAAAGCAATCGGACCTTGTGGTAAAAGCCCTTGTGTTTGCTTTGGCCTGTTGGCCTGCTGTGTTTTCACTTGCCCTAGCCTTGTGTGGAGCTCTATGGTTGAGCTCTATGGTGCCTCTTCACAGCACTGACAGGCACTGGGCAACCAGCAGGCAATGGTAGCAGGCAATGGAAGCAGGCAGGACACTGACAGGCGATGGTGTGGCTGTATTCCCAATAGACTACCACTGGCCTACCAACACCCTGCTGATCCCCTGCAGCCACAGCCCTTGATGTTCGGGGTATATCCACCACACAGTAGACTTGCCAAGTTGCACCATAGACTTTCAATGCAGCCTTGCAACACAGACTTGCAATGCAGACTTGTAATGTAGATCTGCAGAGCACAGCAAGCTTAGCAATTGGGCACGTTATGAAATCCCCTGAAAGGCCATAGCTGGGGGGTGTATTGCATTACTCCTCTGGTGGTCCTGCAGTGCTGTGGCCTGACAGTGTTGTGGCCTGACAGTGCAGTGGCCCTGCTATTCCAGTGCTGTGCTGTGGCACTCCAGTGCTCCTGTGCCGTGCTGCCATAAACTGCATGGGCTGTCCCCTCCCTCTGCAAGTGGCACAAGAATTGTCTCCCACAATCGATGGTCCTTTGTATTCTGTGCTCGTGGCCAATGCTCCTCGCCTTATCAGCCAGCAGGGCTGTGGCAGGGCTGATGCAGGGCTGTGTAGGGCTGAAGAGGCAGTGCTCTGGGCCAGGGTGGAGTTGGCTGCGGAGATGTCAAGGCAGGGAGATGAGCAAGGGGAGGGGCAGGGTCCTTTGCTAAGGCATTTGTCTCACACGACCAAGGGGTTGACTTCGTGTATGGCTCTTACTGGAATCAACGTCTATTCAACCATACTCTGCAAAGCTTACTCTGCAGAGCTATGGAGCATTGGAGGGACTCAGACTGCCACTGTTGAGTAGGAGAACGTCCTAAAGCTGAGGTATATTATAGTAGGTCTATGTGGTAATTTAAATGTATTCTACGTAAAGTCACAGTTAACAAACGCTACTCCTTTGTAAGTTCTAATTGATCTTATTGCTTTATTTGTTCGTTATAATGTGACAATTGTTGAGATAAAACTGGGGTATTTTGTTGAAAAATATTATGAGAAAAGATTTCTTGGTGAAATGTTATCAATTCAATCTACTTGCGATTGCTACATTATCAACACATGAAAGTATTAGGAAATCTATGGAAGAACCACCAAAATAATTATAAAAAGGTAGTGTCAACATACATGAACAACCTGACAGTATATATAGTGTTAAGGACAAGGCATAGTTCATGTGAGTGCATTAACACTAGGGGCAAGGCCACGACCATCTGAGGAAGCAAGAACATCATGCAGGAATGAAGATGGATCTGAGGGATGAACCCAGGCCAAGAATAATGCAATAAATACCCTCCCTCTACTCAGCCATCCTTTGAACTGTCAGTTAAACCTCTAATTGAAAATAATGAAATGGACCCCTGCCTTCATCCCTCAACTAATATCATAAAATTTACATAAACTTTTTATGGCAAACTTCAAATCCATCATTCATCCCAACCATGGTCCAAGGTTATTACTTGTCAGTGATACATCTTGGTCTACAATGTAGATTTTGGACCACTATACCAATGCAAGACATTCTTTATAATATATCGGTATCTAAGCATTTATTTCTGAATCAGTCATCGGTAATTTCAATCTGTACACGTATTTGGATGAAAATCAGGTTTAGAAGAATTCTGGAATAGGAACTCTGACTGATCGATCACAGGAAGACTGTATAAAGTATTATTACATTCAAACAAATCATAATTATGATGCATAATAAACGAGTGCGATGATGGAATATTTAATCTGTTGATCAAAGTCTCTGTAAGGCACAGACAAACAGAACTTTCTGTTTGGCTGTTACACGGTATTGACTGTGACGTCTTTGTTGATGTTTCCCTGTGAGCCCGTACTGTGCCAAGCTGATAATTGAGGAAATCATCAACACCACATTCTCTGAGCTCTTTTATCCAATTCTGGCAAATGGAACCTTGTGGCCTCTCCGGTGCTCAGCTTCCCCAATCTTGTTGCTGCAAATGTGTTCTGCGCAGTCTCTTGACACAAGCAGTTTTTGCCAGAACGTTTTTGCCAGAACAACCGAGGAGGTCCTTGACCCAACTGCCACACCTGACTAACAAGTCCTACCATTTGGACAAGATGCAGCTAAGTGCGCCATAATGAGACAGTGGTCAGAAACAGGTCAATGCGAGAGACCATTGGGAAAGTCATGGTTCGGACTGCCGCTTCAGTTAGATTTCATGATCGGAACAATACAGTCATGGTCATTGCATTATCACCATTTGCACTCCATCCTTCTCTACTAACTAGTCCAGAAAAACAAGCAGATAGAAGGACATGAGATTTTTTCACAGTGCTCTGATTATGTTACCAAACCATGGCATGATAGGAGCAAATTTTTGCACTGCTTCACAATATTGTGACAACACCATTTCAACCTGACAATATATGTCATTCCACCAAAATCGTTGTCACAATTAACCTTGCTGCAATGTACATGTGGTTGTTCCTATTGGGAAGTGCTTCAAAGGTAACAAACTCTGGGATGCAGGCTGAACATACTGTTCCAATGGTAACATAACTGAGCAAGGTTTTCAGAATGAATTTCCCTCATGATAGGGCTAAGGGGCGACAATTCAATAATCAGGGGGGCTTGAAGTTTTTCTCGGCAGGAAATTATTTATTTCAAGGTAACAGAGGCCGTAATTTTTTATTTCAAGTGTGCACAGTCCCCAGATATTCATTCCTAAATTAAGCATCACCTTGTTAAGAAAAACCCCCACCATAAATTATATATTTCAAGACTGCCCAAAAATTATTTATTTATTTCACCAAAACTGAGCAAGAAATTATTTATTTCAAAATAACTCCAACCTCCTAGAGATTAAATGGTGGCCCCCTAAGAGTCTCTTTCTCTTTGTACATTCCATAAACTGATCCAAGCATTTTTTTTTATTATAGGCCCTAGATATATTATATAGATAGTGGATGGTGAGTCGACCAATATTGATTTTTATTGGCCGAATAAAGGCCTATAAAACTCAATATTGGTCGACTCAACATCTACTATTTGTTATATTCTGCACCACAATTTTCAGACTGACAAATATTTGTAAAATACTGGTTTTTCTGAAGATACCTACTTTTTTATATGAAATATACCTAATTTTTCTCATTATTTACAATGGGCATATTTATAAAATGATATATTGACATTTCAAGAAGTTAGATTTCCTCCTACCCAGGCCTTCCCTTAAGGTGACTCAACCGTGGTAGTTTGATCATACAGATTTTTCTAAAATTTTGCACAGGTAGTCTATGGGACCCATACATTCCAAAAATGAAAAATAAAAAAATTTCACTGACTCGTTTGGTTGCCATGGTAACAGCATATTTGGCCTGATGACTGCTTAAAAGTTATAAATTGAGTTTTTGGTTACGTACCACAGAAAAAAGCATAACATGCATTTGTCACACAAAAACGTCAGAAATGTATTCCCATGGATGTAAACCAATACATTTGCCACAAATTTGAAGAAAAAGGTTAAAATAATTTTTTTCTGTAAGAGCTCAAAGGGCACAAACACACTAATTAATTGCAGATTTTGTATGCATCAATTTTGGCAGTAATCAAATTTTAGGAAAACGATCATACAGATTTTTTTTTAAATTTGCATATATCATAAACAGGTTATTGTCAAACAAATGTCCAAAAATAAAATAAAAATTAAACCGAGTCATTTTTTAACTGTAGTACCATGACTATGCCAATGTCAATTTAAAGAAATAAAGACAATTTTAGACACAGTTGACTGAAATTAGTTGAGAAAATTCTTTTGATAAAGACGAGAAGCTGAAACTTTGAATTAGCATAGAGTAGGAGTTACTGCATTCAATAAAAAATAATTATGCTTCTAGTTGCATTAGATCTCATTTAAATAGCAAATTACTAGCTGCCATGCTGTTAAAAAAAAGAGAGCAGAAAATGGTAACGTCACAACTTTTTCAGGGCAGTGGTGACGCTATGTTGCTAGGCAAGCAGGCTGCTCAGAAGTGTGTGCAGTGTACCACGGTTGAGTCACCTTAAGTAATAGGCAATTAAGTGCATTGTTGCTGCTAGGAGCATAGGGGCTTGCCAATATCACTCTCCACACACCAATAACACTTTTGAGACACCAATATCATTGTTTATTGGCTTGTCATGTGACTGATCTCCTGGTACATGATTGGCCTTAAATTTTTGATGCAGAATATATGACCTTATTGGCCCGAGGAGCTCAATATATGCCAAGTGACATGATTGGGTCTAACCACTGCATAGAATCAAATCACTATCAGTGTCTCTCCTGGAGTCAGCTTCATCAGTTGTAGCTTCGGTGTTCCTGAGCAATGTCATTTTATCTTTATTAGCCTCATAATCTGATGTGCAGGTCGAATCATGGAAATTATTGCTCTTTGTCCTGATTTGAAAAAGGAAAATTGAAATTCAGGAATAATTCTCTCTGATTCAAAGCTAATTAAGAGAAACTTAATCAACTGATTGGCAATTCCTCAATGAAATCCACTGTAGGTCATTTACAGGCTTGTAATTTTGAAAGATCGAGTTGATGAGAAGGTTGGCCTTGCCTATTGAATTCTCCTATTGAATTCTACTACGTGATAGTGAGCTCACAATGTGTGTTCATTAGTTCTTCGTTCCCTGCTCCACCCTCTTCCGTCCACACAAGTCTACGGCTTCTTGACCAGTGCACTCCGTCGGCTTCTACTGACCACTGACCGCACAACTTGTCCACCACTTGGCAGGCAGGGCTGTCATGGAGGCTCCTGGGAATATTGATCCACGACCATCTCCTATATGTGCTGCAATATCTTCCTATATAGCACATAATAGCAGCTTCAATTCACAATTTTCTTGATCGTCAAATAGACCGTTTCTTGTGTTGACATTGCAATGATATGAGGAAGTCTGGTCAATTCCACGGAAGTGTACCACTTTCGGTGATTTTTGAGATAGCTCTAATTGCCAAATTTAGCATAATTAAAAGATTTAAACTGGTATTCCAGGAAGCTTGTTGAAATGCAGTAAATCTATGCTTCAGTTGCAAAAGGCAGGATTTTCCATTTATTTGAAATTTTAGCGAAATCCTTTTTTTTTGTAAAATGCATCAAAATAGGCGAAAATTAAAAATTGCTTTTTCTGAACATTCTTTAACTACAAACCAATAAGAATGATATGTAGCCAAGCCACATAATTCTCTTTTAATTTTTTCTGACAATTTGGCCATTGACATGGCCAGAAAATGTATCAATTGTCCCAAAAGTCATGATGGAATTGACCGACTGAAAAAAAAGATTTTCACTGCCAAAACCTCTGACATCATGACTTAGAAAGGTAAAAACAATCAGAACAAGAAGGTGCACGCTTTAGAGTACCGCATTTTGCTTGGTTGGGTTAGTGGCAATGAAGCATCTCTCTAAAGGTCAAGAACTGCATAGTTTGAAATATTAATGTATCTGGTTTTTGATCCTGCAGCGAGACAAATAATTCAGCATGCGGTGGTTCCCTATTTGCTATGTGCATTTGGTTGTCACGGCTGAGATGGTGTGTTGCTCAGTGCTCACTCATGCATAGCGTATAGGCAGGCTAGCTAAGTACTATATACTGATACATATATATAAAACTATATGATTGCGATGTATCCGCCATATGGATTTTCACCAAAATCTCTTCATTGGGGTGATTAGAAAAATCTTGCAGAGTTTCATTAGAAAGCGCGGATCGGTGTTTCCTAAATCGTGTTAACAGACAGACGGTCAGCCCGACAGCTAGAAGGATGGACAGACAGACACTGTGATAGAAACCATTAGTCCCTGTTTATGGCAGGACTAATAACTGATTATAGTCAAAATAGTATAAATTTTACTTAAAAGTTCAAATATACCAGAAATAGTTTTTTAAAGTGATAGCAAAGACCCAAACGACACAAATGGCATACCTTATAACATTCTACAAAAAGTGATTGATCAGGCACAAAAATAGTGGATGGATCACGGCAGGAATAGTTAAATCAATCAAGTATCGAGATAAATTACACTGCAAACTCATAGCGCCAAAATAAATACAACAAAACTCTGAAATGTGCAATTTGACAAGCAAAGACGTCATATTATCAATTCAAGTTCAATACATTCAGAAATGACATTAAGAACATATGGCTTACAATTAGTTATTTATTGAATATGACCTCTGACACTAATAAAATGTATTTCTTCAAAATATACAAATACTGGAAACGGGGAAAATTATTTGCTTGTCACAACTTTATCAAAATTAGTGAAATATACAAGATCAACTATTGCATGTGCACCATTTGTTATTTGCTAAATGGCTATGCTTCTGTAATCTCCAAATTCGAGTTGCATACGCGTGCAATGCCGTGCATCGTCTTATGTATCATACTCATAGTATTCATGCGAGTGTCACATTTTCAAGGCCCATCCACAGGCAGTATGATGGAACTAAGCAGATCATCGATACCTCTTTTGCTCATCTTCCCTCAGATGATTTACTTACCTGGAAACTTTACAGTGAATTTGGTACTATTGATTGATTATAACTTTATTGGTAGGAAATATTTTTCATCGACTCTTTCAGATTTTCTCTGTTCAAGAATGAGCTATAAAAGTATACATAGGTCAAAATTTGCTAAGTCTGAAATTCTTGTCTCCAGTGTTAAACAATAATTCATGATGACAGGAAGGCACATGCAGGACCTCTTGTTGTCATTGTTGCCAAGAAATAACTGCACTATCTGTATGTGTAGCTCTATATCGTTTATGTATACCAAAATATTAGAGTATTTCTGTTGGCATGTCAGTTGTCCTATCTCAATTTGTCATTCGCAAACGCCTTCCTACTCTATTTTGACTCCATATTTCTGGGCCAGAATCACTGTGAACATGTTTCTGGTGTTCATAAGTCCATTGCTTGGACATATTACCAGATTACCAGTTTGGCGCTGGTCCCTACAAAGATTTTTACCCAAATTGTCATTAGCGTCACGCTGTCATTAGCATCACAACAAAAATGGCATAAACTGCCTTTACCTCACTGAATATATTATCAACAAATGTTTCAACAGAATATTATGTAACACATTTCCATTTTCCTTAGTATGAAGTTTGATGCATCTCTGAAACTACTAATCAAATATGGCATGCCAGTGACATTTTCCATTGTCTAGCATCTGTAATATGGTTCAGCTAAGACATTGGGAGCTGGAGGGAGCAGTGGAGATCATCTTTGTTTTCAGAATCCTAACTATTGGTGAAAAGAGTATTTTCGTTTCTGTTAGCTAATTTCTGGTTCAAGGAAATGTTCTATCTGAATAACTGTTGGTCACAGAGGCCTGAAATATAGATCAATGTGTGCAGAAAAGCCACTTTGGTAATATTTTAATTGACCAAAATGCAGTATCTCAAAAGTAATTGGCTCTAGAGACCTGGAACTTGGCCCAAAATGTGCAAGCCACTTACCTAATCATTGGTAATAGATTGTTTAGCCCTAAGTGGTCAGGATATTTTAGTTATAAGTGTGATTTTAATGACAGTAAAAAAAAAAAATACAGCTGTTTTCATATACCTCAGTACAGATCAGCAGAGCATTGGGACCCCAGGACATCAAAGTGCAGTGGTAGCTGATTGTTTGACCTACCCAATGCCAACTTAAAAAGGCATTTCCGGAACTTAACATTTTCAAATTGTTTTCAGCTGAAATTTCAAGGTTTTTAACTTCGACCCACACAGAAAATGTATCCTAAGAAATTCAAGCAAGTATAATTTATATTAAGGGAGTTTCTCTCAGTTGTTTTGCTATTTTTTTAAAGATACCATTCTTTGCATTGTTATTGGGGTTTGCTTGCTTTGCGTTGTTCCTGATGTTTCCTTGCTGCTCCACGTTCCTGGACAATGTCGCTCCACGTTCCAGGACAATAAGATGGCCTGACCTTGCCTTCAGCCTGATTATTGCAGCCTCAAGGTGTGCAAACAAGTGTTGTCACCTTCACACTTAGCAAAGATGGAACTACTTAGTTGTGCGTGCTGAACTTCCCGCTTAAAAAATAATTTTTTTAAGGTAACTTGACTTATCTAGCAAAGTTGACAGTTTAAAATGTTATTAATAAGAAAGTAACTGTTTTGGTTGTTCCAAAAGATGGTTTGCCTCCCTCTTGGCTGAATTTCCATGGGCTTCAAACATGATTTGTATTCTTTAAATGCTCTCATATTATATCAACATTTACTGGGGGTTCTCTAAATCAGTTGTGTTGAATTCTTTATGGTAAAAGATGTCGGCACAAAACTTTAGAAAGAAATCTGCCAAGAAGGTGTTTATCTGTTCTGAAACAGGTGTCCAGCTGGCTGGCAAACTGTCACCTGGGATCTTCCGAACCAGCTAGGTCATCAGCTGGCCGTCCCTTTCTTGTCAGCGAGCAACGAGCAATCACCTGGCATGTTCAATCAATAAAGCTAGTCTTTATAAACAGGGTATTTTCATGTAATAGAGTTGATTTTTGTTGAGTGGTTATTGGTGCTGAATGATGCTCGGGCTGGCTGGCAACAAAACTGATATTTTCTCCCAGTTACATAACATTATGGATGTAAGTGTCACAAAAGGTGTGCAATCAGCTTGCACTAATTTTGGCATTATAATAACAGTCTGTTATGAAGCGCCTGTGAGGTCCAGCATTCATGAGTTGTATCTGAGGCGAAAAACGACTCACTGCTCCACCACCAAGTACGGTTTCAGTAACAGAAAAGATGCTGGTTACTTAAAAGTCTTGTTAATTTATTACTTCTTTCTAAAAATTTCTAAAATTAGCTTCATAATGCCTAATCAGGAGTACGGTAACATGGTTTTGGGGAGACGGTAACGTGATAGAAAGCACATGGTCACGTTATTGTATACCCTTGCTCTTGAATTTATCCAATTATTACAGCTATTTTATATCCAAATCTGGAGTTTGCAGTTGATTTGAGTATTCCTTTGCAATATTCTTACTACTTGTACAACGAGAGCCTTGGAAAGACAGTGAATAGAAAAAAGTGTCAAGAGGTTATTTATGAACTGAGAAAATCAAAATGATTTTAGAACTGTGACCATGCTACAAATGTAAAGTACAGGATGTCAGTTACTAAACTTTACCTTTGTAGGACAGATTTGTAAATTGGTGTGTCACAGGTTAGTAAATTTATACGAAATTCATGAAACTGTATGTTTCGATATTTGTGAAGTTTGGCGGATGCTGATTGTTTCTGAAACAGATGTGTTAGAAAGCCTAGCAGAAGAGTGATATATAGACAGTGTCACAGGCACTGGAAGTCTGGAACAGGCGACTGTAGGGGAGAGCGGGGCACAGTGAGACGGCGGGCACAGTGAGACAAAGCCCGTAGCGTCTAGCTGGTACTGTTTACAGATCAACCCTCTTTTGTATAGTACAAAAAGTAAGTAAGTGAGAGTCTGACCTATATCTGGAATGCCTACACAGCATATCGAGAGTGGAATTTCAATATTTAGGTTTTTTGGCCGATAAAAGTAATTAATTTTGCTAAACGACTTTTGGTTATAATTGCCAAGAAAATGGTATAACGCAAATCAATTGCCAGGAATTCAAACCTTGATTATTTGCCTTAGTTTACTGAGAATGAACCACAATACAGGCATCTGGTCCGCAGGATTCAAAAAGTTTATAAAAAGAGCTGCGTGGGGCACAGTGAGACAGTTGGAGGCGGGGCACAGTGAGACATGATAAAATACACTCGAAACAACCTGAATGTAAGGCATAGCTTACAATTCATAATTAAAAACAAAATACCTGCAATAAACTCCTGATTTTAGTGAGTCATATTCAAAGAGAAGCATCAGAATGAATTTTGATTAGCATGTAACAGGTGCGGCAGGTTAAATAAGTCGTGCATGTGTCCTGTGCGATGAAGTTTCGAAACAAGCTCAAAAATGGACCTAAAAAATCACCTAGCCAGCTGCTATTATAAGAGTACCGTAATATGGGGTGAATCGGGACACTGGGGTGAATCGGGACAGAACAGACAAGCATTTTATTCCTTCAAAAAACACCAACTTCTACTTGCCTTAGGGATAAGATTTTTGGCACACTTTTAGCGTACATTCTAGTTAATATTGTGGTGGATTTTTATACTTCTACCTGCAGGAACTACGGAGCTGCAGCACTTTTAAGTTGCGCCTGTAGAATTAACATTTTCGTGATGTGGTCAAAACTTTGCTTGTACCATAAAAAGTATAAATACCAGAGTTAAAATAACTCACCGGAACCTCTTTTCAATTTAAAATGGCCTCAGGGGACCAGAATAGTATAGACCAGATAAGGGATTACGTAGTTTGGTCATGGGTTCAGATCCAGGTCAATGGCAAAGTTTAAGGGAATAATCAAACCATACCATTTTTCATTTGAATGTACTAGCATGTTCTTTCGTTAAATATTATTGAACTTGGTATAATTTATAGTGGATGTAGTCCAGAATTCACAATCACCAGCAAAATTAGCAGAAAACAATATTTTTCCATATTTTTCTGTCATTTATCTTTTTTTTAAAAATCTGCATATTATTAATGAAATTGATTTCAGATTTTTCTAAAAATATATTTTTGGCATGTAGAACATGTTTTCGTGCCCAGACACAACTTGGTCTCATAATATTTATTTTGGTATCTGAGTTGATTTGTGACCAAGCTAGGAGAGAAAAACGGCCAATTCTGTCCCGATTCACCCCATATTACGGTTCAGTAGTTTCTGTAGCAACAATTGATGGAACAATTCTGCAGGTCCCGAGGATCGGGAGTTATGGCAGCAGATTCCCTGTCTCACTGTGCCCCACCTGCTGTCTCACTGTGCCCCGCCCACGGGGCACAGCGAGACACTTAACGAGCATGGACGTAACTCAAAATTTCTCCGAACCTGTAAAAGGTAGGAACCTGAAACTACTTGACAATATACCCAACGTCATTACCTATAATGTAGACCTGATCTCATTTAACTCGTTACTGCCAACATTTTGGAACACTTGAAAATAAAAAAAGTGTCTCACTGTGCCCCGCTCTCCCCTACATTGATGTTACATGAACAGTAATTCCATCGAGAACTGGCGACACATTGACTGACACAACAGAGACAATCAGGTTTGCTTTTTATCATATCTTTCAGCTTTTTTTTTTTCTCATCAAGCCTTCAAGGTTTACTGATTTTTGGGACAATAGCACCGAGAAGGTTTGACACCAGCAGAGTCGAGTCGGAACAGGAATTGTGTCCATGCAGGACACTTACCGTATTTCCTTGATTACAAGTCTGGTCTCCAATAGAAGTCGCATTTAGAGGCCGGGGTATAGGAGCCCATGGTAAAATATTAGAAGCCTGTCTTAAATACACACAAGGTCAGCTATCATAATAAACGCCTGGCTTATATTAACGTTGTGGCATTTAGGCACTATAAAACAATAAAAACCCGGGCTTGTAATAGAGGCAATAGGATAAACCTGAAAAACGAGTGAGGGTTAACCATTTAATATCCAGGGGGACTTGGCGTTTCCTCTGCAGCAAATTATTCATGTCCGGAAGCAGCAGCAATAATTATTTATTTCTATCACACAAAATCCCCGAAAATGTATTCAAAAATCAAACAACACCTTATTAATTACGTAAAACCTAAAATTATGTCACGTGAATGTGAGAGGGTTTGAGAACCTACTCATTCTTTCTTATTCCTATGACGACTGCCTATCACAACACAAACTAAAGCAATCAAGTCAGAAACAATGTAAATGCTGCCTCATGCCAAAATTTGTATTCCTATTTCATTTCATGCCTTGTCAGTAACAGCGTAAAACTTTAAATCTTTGAGAATGTTATTCGTCAATAAATATCTAGATGAAATTAAGTATCTTATTTTGACTTTTGTTTGAAAGCTATATTTTGAATCGGATATTTAATCTAAGATTGTCAAACTATCAGAATTATGACATTTTCTAGAATTTGGGGTGTAGTGATATTGTTCATTTGTTTCAGGAAATATGAACGAAACAAAAATAACATCATATCAGCTTTGCTATAACCCAACTGTAAGTTCTGACTAAAACTAAATTACAAACATTGCTTTGAACAATAGTCATAACTTATCCAGAGTCAACTAATCCATGTTTAAACTAGAAATTTCTGGAATCATACTGCATATTAATTTATGGAAGCCTCTCCCGCTAGTACTCCAGCCAAACTGCTGATAGTTCTGTTAAAAAATTTTGCAAGCAGCTTTCTTTCACTGCCTGCAATGTCCTTAGCCGTTTTCAATAATGTTTGATATTACAATCACATAAATTGAAGAGATGTTTTCCGCCAAGATTTTGAGAATTATCTTTCTCCTCATGGGTGTTTTGCTAGTTTTCCAAAATTTGCTGCCTGAAATCATGCATTTCAAGCCCAGTTCTGTATCAAGCGAACTGCAGCCATATTTTAAATTGGTGCAAAGCACTGAACGAATATTTGGCCACTCAGGAGATGCTAGCAAAAAGTTCATCAGCACTTCAATATTGGGAAACATCTTCCTTAACCATTATTTTTATGTGATAAAAGCAACTCATATTTTTAATTAAAGGACATCAACATTCCAAAATCATAATGTGATAAATCACCAGACAAGTCACATAATTAAAATATAAGAATCTTTGTCACACACTATAATGTCATTCACCCTAAAAGTTGGATTTAAACACAATGGTAGTCATACTAGTCATAATATTTCAAAGTTTTATCATGTTTTGATAAATCTGCATTCTTCAAATAAAAGACTTGCGAGACCATGTCGCCTTGGCCCTTGGTTGATGCAAAGAGGCATTGTGAAATATGAGAAAAATTTGCTGGACAGCTTCATGAGCAGCAAGACTTAATGTTCATGCAGGTTGCCTAGTCTGACTCAGCCTAGTAATGTCGCCCGGACTACAGGTTACCAAAAAAACTGTTGTGATTCGGTCAAGTGCTGAACAGTTACTGGTGATTCGACAATAACGAAAGTGTCTGGACCAGGATTAAAATTTCAGGAATTTTGTATTTGTCTGAGTGAAGCAACCAGATTAAACGTATTTTTTCCGTATTTCTCTATATTTTCCCCAGATTTTTGCATCTGTTTGTTTGTTAAATATTTATTTTAGTGACATATGCATACTGTCGATAATCATATAATCAGTATTTACAGTATTTAAAACATGGGGGGGGGTAAGGAACTTTGTCGCCCCCTCTCTGAAATATGGGGGGGGGCATTAGGGTGTCCCATTTTTCGAAAAGTTTTTCGGATCAAGCCACTTTTGGGCTCAGTTGTGCTCCTATATGTACAAAGTTCCTACACCAAATTTCAGCCAAATTCATTAAGGATTAGACCCCCCCCCCCCACCACCATCTTTGGAGGACCCTTCCAGAGGCCCCGAAAATGACTATTTTCGCACATAAAAAGGGGCTATTTTCCTACCTGAAATCAGTTAATACCACTGAAATTTGTCAAATAGGTTTGAGGGTGCTGAATTAACTGAAATTAGTCATTTCCGAGCATAAAAATGGCCAAATTAAATCAGTTAATGCCAATGAAACTGGCCATGTAGGGGTTTTTGAGGATTTTGAGTTCACCTTTGATGATAATGAATTACCCAGATGTCATGATGATGCAATATACTAAAATTGGTCAGTTCAGCTCTCTGCACGTTACTCAATATTGGCTTTTTCGCAGGACTTCTGACAGTGAATTCATACAGAACAACAATAATCATGATTTAGTCATTTCTGGACATGAACATTTCATTATAGAATAAATGATTTATTTTAGAGGTGAAAGGTTCGGAATTTAACATTTGCAAAGGTCACCTTTTTAATGCTAATGATACAATTCAAATATGTAAATGCCCATTACAATTGACAAATTTGCTTTAAGGTGCAACAGCTGAACAGAATCCCTCAACTGAAATACTGATGTATTTGAACCAGGAAGGGATGTCCTTCCCCAAGTCCCAGGCAATAATGATGCTTGACCCGAGTCTTTCATTGGGCCTTCATCATGTCATGGCTAATACCTCAACATGACAAGCAATTGATTGGCCTTACTATAACCAAGGATGTAGGAAACAAAATCAGAATATGCAGCCGTGTTCAGCATCATGAAACACATGGTTGTTGTAAAAAGGCCACCCAAAAATAAGGGTTGCTTTCAGCCTGATTTTGCATGGATAGTATTAAAATGTTAGTCTTTTTAAGTGATTGAGTAAATTTCCATGAGCCCAAGTCAGCAATGATGATAATATTGCCTATGAGCTGTATAAATGTATTCAAAATTTAATTACTCAAAATTTGGCAATAGTTGGTAACCAAAGCTTTGTTGATAAACCGCCTAAGTGTTTCATATCACAAATGGAGATTTTGCCAATGATTGTGAGCGCTTAGCCATTTACATAATTATATTAACCCTATCATCATCATCATTGAAAAGCTGACCCTTTACAAATGTTAAATTTAGTACCTTCCTCCTCTAATTGAAATCACTTATAATAAAATTAAATACTCATGTCCAGCAATGACTAAAACTTGAGTATTGTTGTTCAGAGTGAATTCACCCTGCCAACACCGCCAATTTTGGGTAACTAAATGGTTAATTGACCAATTATAGCATCTTTTGAAGGTATCTTGACCTCTGGGTGATTCTTTATCATCGCAGGCAGTGGCGTATTTAGGGGGGGCCATTGGGCCATGGCCCCCCCCTCAGGCCAAAAATTAACATTGAAGAGATAGGAAAAGCCGCGGAGCGCCCCGCATTCACCACATATATTGGCCCCCCCCCTCAGGCCATTTCTAGATACGCCCCTGATCGCAGGTGTACTCGGGATCCACAAAAACGCATACTTGGCCAGTTTCAGTGGTGTTAATGGATTTCAGGTACGAAAATAGCCACTTTTTATGCTCAGAAATGTCATTCTCGAGTACCCCAAGGTCTGAATTAACCAATTATAGCATGTTATGAAGTCATCTTGACCTCTGGGTGATTCATTATCATCATACATGAGTTCAACACCCTCAAAAACCCCTATTTGACCAATTTCAGTGGCAGTAACAGATTTCAGGCTGGAAAATAGCTACTTTTTTGGCTCGAAAATAGTCATTTTCGGGCCTCTGGCAGGACCTTCCAAAGATGGTGGTGGGGGGGGGGGGTCTAAACCTTTTAAAATGGATTTGGCTGAAATTTGGTGTACATAGGAAAGTTGGGCATATAGGAGCACAACTGAGCCGAAAAGGAGCTTGATCTGAAAAACTTTTCAAAAAATGGGACACCCTAGGGGGCATGTCCCCCAGTCCCTCCCCCTTAAACAAGGCCCATGAAGTCTGACTTCCCAAAAAGAATCTAATTATTTAATGCAAAATTAGCTATACATTATTTATTTTAAAAAGTTGCCTGCCCCCCCCCCTTGGATATTAATTGTCACTCCTTTGAGATCAACAGAAGTCAACTATATGCACTACTATTTCTATCAACATTCAACAAATCCTCATTACATTGGTGTACACTCAGTTTCTTCACAAAGACAGAACATGTGAGCAGTTGCATGTTGTTATGGATATAGACACTAGAGGGATGAAGAGAAAACATCAGGTCGATTCCAGGAGACTTATGGTCCTCTGGTGGCATTCCTGGAAGGAAAGCAGCACATATTTTTTTATGAATACATGTATATAAATTCGGTTCTCATTGGCCATCCATTTTCAATTGACCTTGTAAGGTATTTCCTCATCAAGCTTCTAACGAAAAAATCAAGACAAATTCATTAACACTTTTTCACTTCTTGCAGTGTCTCATGTAGTTTTACTTTTCTCGCAAAAATCTGATTGTCAAAGGGCAACTTGCAGTATAAAGTGTCCATTTCTGATTTTTTTTTTGTCATTCAATTAATATGGGGTCTCTTCAGTGGTGAGCTCCTTTTTTGGAAGTGCAGTCGTGGCTGTTACTTTTCACTCAGCTGATACAATGCATGCTTCACTATGGGCTTCCAGATGTTATGACTATCCAGAGCAAAGCAAATACTTACTCAAGCTTCACCAAATTATCAGGTACTTTGTAGTATATATGCTCCCATAGAAATTGCGGCATTGAATTATGTTGCATAGTAACAGTGAGCAAAATTTCTAAATTACAATTCAATAATTATGTTGTTTTATCACTGGTTCATCAGGGTTTACTTGAAGCGTAATTAAAGAAAACAATTGTATTTATTTAATCAGAATACAATTTAAATTGTTTCATTTAATACCGTATCTGTGGTAAGCACATAACACAAATGTCTTTTCAGAATGTGGAGAGTTTTATTTTTCTATTCCTATTTGAACATTGACCATATTTATTGAAAAAAAAAGAAGTAGAACCTGATTGATATATATGATTCCGCCATGTCATTTTTTCATGAATGTTTAGTTAAATATCTAAACCTAAAACATTCTGACTATGTAAGTGAAATAGAGCATCAGAATTGATTTTATACTGAAACGTAAAGTAATTTAGCCTCCCAGTTACAATGTAAAACAACTTAATGCCACACTTTTTATGGGAACACTTGCTATTGTGTATTTCTGACAATTTGGCTAAGATTGAGGAAGTATTTATTTTGTTATGATACGTCATATTAACAGCGCATAGTGAAGCATAGCGGTCTGATGATAACTTGCGGCCATGGCTGCACTATGCAATGGGCTGCAGAACAGAATGTGCTGCAGATGGCTTTTCTTTCAGTCACTGAGCACAAGGGCCCTCTGGTGGATGGAATCTCGCTGTCATCAACAATTTTAGCCTGACAAATGAATCCATGCAAATAAAGCTCAAAGAATTTTCCGTTTTATCAGAATTCAGAAAAATAGTGTGGAGTGGCCTTGGTATCTATCTATCTGAAAACCCAGAATTTGGTAGAACTAGTACTACCATAAGCCAGAAAAAAAATATTCAATTGTTTGAAAAAGCTGGATCCACCAACAGTTGCGGATCCAGCCAGGGTAGTCTTGGGGGGGGGGGGGGGGGGGGGCGGACGTCATTTCGGCATTTACGTGCCCTCGTTGCACCTTATTTTCTTTGAAATGTTATTTCCATCTCTATGGTCTGGAGGGGGGGGCGGCCCCCAAGGCACCCCCATGGATCTGCCACTTCACCAATGACATCTGACTCTCGCAAGACATGATAAAAAGCCCATGGGAAAATGATTTCATGGGAATCAGTGATGGGCTATAGAACATGATAGGTAAAGAAGCGTGAAAGTAGCCGACACCCCTGAAAACGGCTTGTCTCCACCTCCATTTTCTTGGAAAGATCATCGATCAAAACCAAGTATGGGTTATTGTTTCCTGTTAATTCATCCTTTATGATCCTTGCATCGAAACTTGACCATCACTTTTTGAAAATGTGGTACTCACCACTGACTGGTGACTTGTGAGCACCCAGAACTGGGCTTAGAGGGCTGCACTTCCATATCTATCAATCTATGACTGAAAAGGACCAATGTAGATAGTCCCCTAGGCCCGTTTTCACCAACATGGTATTAAGAGTTAAGCCTGGCGTTAACTCCTTTAAACCTGGTATAACTAAGTCCATTTCACCAAGAGTGTGCTAAGCATATAAACCTGTCAAGGTTCAGTGAATCATACACATTGTCACCAAACTCAAGGATCAGCCATCTCAAACTGATTTGGTGTCAAAAAGTGATTAGGCCAATGAAAACAGAACATATGTTTCTTATGAGATGGCACGACAAATCAGTATTATAGGCCTTTGTCTATTATATTCGCATGTTTCTCTAATTTAACAGTCACCAAAGATTTTTTCAAGAAAGATATGTCACATCATGAGATATAACGTTTGCAAACCAAGAACACACACCCAGAAAATATATTTGTTGAAGTAACTGTTGCAAATATACTAGCCATACAGCATTAAGCACACAATTTAAAAGTATTTCATGTATGAAACTATGTTTTTATAGCATTTGCCTATGATAATCATGACACCAAATAGAGGCAATTCTTCTGTGCTGAGTTGTACAAAACCTCTGCACTTGTTGTTGGTCTTAGCACAGGGGTACTTTCGAAGGGCAGGAAGTTCGGATGTGGGTGCAATCTATGCATCCTATTTCCCCCCCCCCCCCCGGAAATTGGGCGACTTCGGAAAATTCCAATTTAGCCTCCCGTGTGACTGGTCCACTGGGCATACGTACATATATGGGTTTTAATGAAGCGATTGCATGACTAACACGCTTCATAATCCTTGAAACTGAGGCGACACTAATACCACTCAAGTCACCAACGACTTGTTGGTAACTGCCGGAAGCAAAAAATCGCAGGCATGTCAGCCATTCTGTGTACATCAGATTTTGAGGACCCTTATCATTAGATATTCAAAGGGATTCAACCATTATTGTAGTTTCATTGTGCAAAAATGCATGACCAGCTGATTTGTATTTTTAATTTATTGTTTGAGGGGAGGGGGCTAAAGAAAAATGCATTTCTGTCACCAACACTGGACAGACAACTAATTAATTTTCTTTTTTATAAATTTCCAAGCCCACCCTTCTTTCTCTCTTACCATGTCATGTGGCCATGTTTGGGAACTTCAGAGATTAATTGTGTTTGTAGCAGTTGAGTTGTTTAAATACTATGTGCAGACTTTCACTCAGTAAATGTTCCTTGATCCTGCTCTGCTTGAGTGATTGGCTTAGCCAGACTAGGTCTTAGCTAAGACCTGGCATAACTCTTAATACCATGTTGGTGAAAACGGGCCTCAGAGTCTGATATTGTTGCTTACCAAAGCTTTCAGCCACCTCTCATGGCTTTCCTCAGTGTTATGAAATAGCTCAGTTGGCTGGTGTTGTTGTCACTTCTTTTGGGTAACAACCATTTGTAACTTTCTTCATGAATAAGAGAAACGAATTATGAGAGAAAGAGAGAGAGAAAAATCTTTTATTGTGAATCGGCTCACAGCTTGCGCAACACAAGTAATTACATATACTTGTAACCTTTGTCGAAAAACAGAAATCATACATTAATATATGAGCAAGCGAGTGTGTTAGAAAATCAATTGTTACTTTTGCAGTTCATAATTGAATAACTTTAGTACTTTAAACTTTTTGAAATTATTGAATATTGTTTTAAATAAAATATTATGACTAAGCTCTCCAAAAGTATATTTAACTATCAAGAATACATGAATTATACAAAATGTAAGTCAGCATACCATAACCATATGAATTACATGTATATATTGTCTAGAATAAGCTTGCCGTGTCCTCCTCCTGTCCCAAATAGCCTACCACGTGCATAAATACAGGACGTAAAGCCCAATCATCAATCCATCCAATGTCTAGAATAAGCTAATTACACAAAGTTGTATTAGTATAGGCACACTGCACTTCAAGGGACCATTAAGAATTTATGACTGCATGGGGGATTGGAGTTGTCTTGGAAGTTGCCATTAAAAATTGACACCCCTCCTTAGGTTTCACACACTTCTTGATCCTTAGGATCATCGCGGATTTGTTAGTGCATCTCCCAGGCATATAAAGCAATAGAGACACATACACTTCAGCCTCACCTTACGACCACCTCTCTAATACGGGCACCTCGGAATTACGGACATTAAGGCCTGGAACGGAATATTTTCCTGTGCTTTTATGCTTAATGAAACCTCTCTAATGCGGGCACCTCGCTAATGCGGCCAACTCGCAATTACGGGCACTTCCTGGGTACAAAACTGCCATTCTGACCTCACCTAAAACGGACAGTGTTCAATTAAACAGCTGATACTGTTGTATCAAGTGCAAAATGTGTATCGCCGATGCTGTGTCTGGCCGTGTGTTTGCTCAACCAGCATCTCCTAAACAGTAGAGATGGCACATGTCCAATGTCAATGACAATTGGGTGCATGGGGTTCAATTGACAAAAGACTTAGAACTGACCGTTTTGGACAGCAATTAACTATTGGGGTTTAATTACACTTGAGAATTACACTTTAAGCTCCTAGTGGTCAAATGTTGCAGTGCCATCTAGCGGCCATGCAGGTGAACCTCTCCAATGCGGCCACCTCGCTATTACGGCCACTTGGCCTCAGAACCATTGGTGGTTGTAATAGAGAGGTTGAAGTGTATTTTATAATGCAGACCTTGGACAATTCCTTGTGCAGACTTTTTCTTGTGTTTTCAGATTTTTTTTTCACATATTCAAATTTCATAGCCCCTTAGACATGTTGTAAGAAAATATTAGCCCCTGCATAAAAAGCTTGTAACAGTTCGGCAATACCTTACAAGTTCCAACCCTCCCTCATAGTCGTTAATTCTGAACTGTCCTCATCTAGAAGTTTTGTCTTGAATAACTTACAGAGTCTTAAAAATATGAATAAGCAATTAAGCATGCACCAATCATTAAATGTTATATATATGATAACTTACAGTTAGAAATATGAATAAGCAAATAAGCATGCACCAATCATTAAATTTGCATATATGATTACTTGCAATTAAAAATATGAATAAGCAATTAAGCATACTACAATCATTAAATGTTACATATATGATTACTTACGGAGTCTTAAAAATATGAATAAGCAATTAAGCATACACCAATCATTAAATTTTATATATATGATTACTTACAGTTAAAAATATGAATAAGCAAATAAGCATAGGCTACTACAATCATTAAATGTTACATATATGATTACTTACAGAGTCTTAAAAATATGAATAAGCAATTAAGCATACACCAATCATTAAATTTTATATATATGATTACTTACAGTTAAAAATATGAATAAGCAAATAAGCATGCACCAATCATTAAATTTTACATATATGATTACTTGCAATTAAAAATATGAATAAGCAATTAAGCATACTACAATCATTAAATGTTACATATATGATTACTTACAGAGTCTTAAAAATATGAATAAGCAATTAAGCATACACCAATCATTAAATTTTATATATATATGATTACTTACAGTTAAAAATATGAATAAGCAAATAAGCATGCACCAATCATTAAATGTTACATATATGATTAAGCAAATTATATACAAGTATACTGTCTTGAATAAGTTAGGCTATCCAAATATGATTTAGCACACTATAAAAATATACAATTAATTTTTGTCTTTAATAAGTTATTAAGTTGAACAAATATGAATGCGCACACAAATTTTTTTAAAATTACTTTTACATTGTGAAATATATAGGCCTAAACAATTATTTCATTAAAGTTTTTGTCAACTTTTTCTAGCGTTTTATGATGTTTTTCGTATGTCCAAATTTCAAACTGCCCTTAGACAATGTGTAAAAAAATAGTACCCCCTTCATGAAAAGCTCCTACACTGTAAAATCTGAAATTCTGAGTTAGCTCAAATGATTGAGTGAGATGTTTGCACAATTTGTTTGAGCCATGATAGCTTGCGGTTTTGAGTTATGATAATCTTTATGTTGTTATAACTTGCAAACAACAAGCTATCTTGGCTCAAAGGAATTGTGCAACCATCTCACTCAATCAATTAAGCTAATTCAAAATTTACAGTGTACCAGTTCAGCAAAAACTTCAAACCCTCCCTACTTGTCCTAAACTCTGAGCAGTCCCTAATTTAGAAGTTTTGTGTTGAATAACTTACAGAGTTTTGAAATAAGCAAAGCATACATCGATCATTAAATGTTACATATATGATTAAAACAAACTATGTACAAGTATATTGTATTGAATAAGTTAGGCTACAAATATGAGTTATAGCACACTATAATAATTTAAGGTGGCTCGATACTCGGGAACTTTCCAAGATAGAATTTCTTCAAAATAGATCAAAATGATCCGGAATATTGTTTCTAGCAAGACTGTGTAAGTCTTTTGCGGGGCAACCAGCCTTTTTTTCATTATATTTGAGGTTATATACGAGAAAGTTGGTGCATGCAAAACCTAAAAATATCAATTTTTTCGTAACCTCTTTACTGTGAAGTTTGCCATGCCATTCAGTGGCCATTCAACCCATGTTATTCAATGTAGCATGGAATTAAGGAAGACAGGTATATGGAAAAGCTGATTAAAATTTCAGAGAAATATATTTAAATTAAAGAATTTGTTAGGGGTTCGGAACAAAAGTTTCCATTTTGAAAATTTTTGATTTTTTTATGAACCATAGCGTTAAAAAAATTGTCGAGAAAGGATTTTTTATATTTGAGGAACAATATAATGATACAGACATATGGCCCAACGGGCCTGGAAGTTGATATAGAAATCTATTTATGATACAGAGTCATTTTTGAGAAATTTGACATGCTTGCCGAAAATCGCCTGCAGAAATTTTATAGTAAGTGTAGGGAGCTGAAAGTCCATCATAGTATTTTTCATAGCGCATCTAATGGTGCAAACGAGAAGTCACTAACCTTACTAGAAGTCCCACAAATGCAAAACGAATGGGCCGACGCATGAAATTCTCAGAATTAAAAAAAGATCCTGAAACAGTGTCAGCAGTGCTGTGCTGCAATGTAGTCCAGTCAAAAAATAGAGTTTAACCAAGACATATGTGCAACACGAGCAATTTCAATTGTATATATACCAGAAAATCCTGCAGATTATGAAAATAATACTCATTTTTGCCTGGCAGTGGTGGAAAATCTTCAAAATGTGTTTCCATGGCAACAAGTCTATGTCAAAATAAATAGAAACATTTGAGCAAAAAGCTGCCTAGCATTCACAGATATTATGATATTTGCAATCTGATGGTACAATATGATTAGGTATAAGATCAGTTATCAAATATTGTAATCATTTTGAACCTTCAATTTCCTTGGTTGCCATGGTAACATACTTGCATAACAAAATCAGGAATTTTTTTCTATTGTGATGAAAGAACTTTTGCTACATTCAGCTGTTGTTAACATTGTGGAAATGGTAATGTGACTGTTAAGTACGCTATACTCTGGGCTTTTCAAAAAATGTATGGGTCTGAGACTTCATTACTTTTCATGAAAATGTTTCCTTAGTAACACAAGTCTTAGATTTTTCTAAATATGCTTGTTGAATTGTAAGATAATGGCTACCAGTAATTTCTTTCAAAATAGCTAATAATCCATATTCTAGATTTTAGATACTCCCATAATTTTCATTTTAACAGTTTGGTTGCCACGGAAACACATGTAAAAAGCACGAATATTATATATTTGTTAAATCTACAAGGTTTTCAACATTGTTCAATATCATTTTCTCATAATATGAAGTAGCAAGCTGGTTAACATGTTGAACAATGTGAGAACATCAAATTGTATGGTAACCGAGACCAAATGTTGTTTCTCTGCTTAGCAACCAGACAAAAATAAGACTTAACTGTTTGTAGGTTGTGTCTGAAGAACAAAGGTGAACAACAACTAATACATTGGGTTAAAAATCGATGTTTTTCAGCCTGAAGACATGTAAGAGAACAAAAATATAACTTTTAAAATCAATTGGAATAATAACATTCCCAAATAAGGGGTTTCTGAGAGAAATGTGCCTTTAAATCTACAAGGTTTTTCCGTAGTTTTCAGTAATGGTTCCTTGGAAAATGATGTCACCATGGGATAGTTATTGTTTTTCTGGATAGCAACCAGACAAAAGACTGCAAATATATCAATATCAGGCATCACAATTACAAGAGAAACTTTACAGTTTTGTTGACACATATTTCTATATCTTTGGGTGATTAAAGATCAGGATGGATGGATGAAGAATGATTGAGGTTTTATGTCTGTATTTATGTACTGGCTAAGGGCTGGGTCATTCCATGCAAAATCAACCAATGGCCCCAGCATGACCAACTCCGATTTCATTCAAACTTTCTGCGCATCAAAAACATTATTAGGAAAGGCCAAATCCAAAATTACAGGTCGATAGCTCAATTATTTTCAGAGTTATGATAAAAATAAGTGTGAAAAATTGGAAAAAATATTGAAAAACGTCCATTTGTAAAATTGTCATTACACTTCAAATTTGGGCCTGAACTGTTTGATTTTTTATGCAATGCCAGTGACACAATATACTAATAAATAGAAGCAGTAAAGTGGTTTTCCACAAGAACGCCTGTCAAACAGAAATTTTCAAAGTTGACTGATTTATCACACTAAAATCCAATATTCATGATTTTTTTTTGCCTACCTCAGACACATTCCAAAAGCATCATATTTCACATGGTAGTTCTTTGCCATATAGTGCATGAGTAAAATAAGTGTCATTGTCCATAAACCACTGGTTATTAATATATTGAACGTTGAAATTTAGAATTTCACAAAATAACCCATTTTCAAGCCACTAAATGGCCATATGGAGTAGGTGATATGGAAAAAACAAATACCCAGCTTGAAAGAACGTGGAAAGAGCTTTAAAATGGTGTATAGAAATGTGTGTGTATTTGAGTTCTTCATACTGAATATCCACACTCAAGTTGAGTGGTTTTCAATTTGACCAAAATGTTTGAAAATAGACGGCTTTGTATTTTATCACATATTACATATTGTACTTGTTATATTAATCATTCTCAATGCGTTTTACTTGGTCTGGATGACAATTTTTGGAATTAAATGAAATAAATTGTCAACAAATCAATATTCTCATAAGGTTTCAATGGGCCTAAATTATAAAAGATAATTTCATCGCTTGGCAGAGATCATATATTGATGAAAGCCAGTGACAACCATATTCATGTCATGTAAATAAGACTTTATCCGATGGCTACTGCAATTATATATTTAGCAGCAAGAAATACCACACAAGACTTTACAACAGGGAAAGTAAGTCACATTGATTTACTCATTTTTTAATCATAATTCGAATGGATTACACTTCATCCTAGAATTTTTCAGGTGGCTTAAAAAAAGTTCGCTCGAAGTGCTACCATGCACAGTTGCACACCAAAACATCTTGATAGAAAAACCAAAACCTGGCATATTGTTGTTAAGATGGTGATTTGTATATTGGTAATTTGATAGACATCTCATGACATTGTGTGGATGTTTTCTGATGTCAAAAGGTCCAGAAATCAATGTATAACTGTTGAAATCAGTGACTGATATCATGCATGAGCTGCCAGCCAAAAATACAATTTTAGCAAATTAAAAACATTTTCATATGTGATATGTTTGGTAGCTTCCCCACTGCAGCCCTCATTCACCTATATTAAGTTGATAGTGTTTCAAATTGGGCACCTATTATAATTCAATTTTTATCATTATGTGATGATTGAAGTACTGAGAAAAAGTTGCAAAAATGTTCGCTTCATCCCAGCGGATAAGTAGTTAAAAAGTTCAGATAGGGTTATTTTACACAGCAAATTCTTACTATTAATTTTATTACATGGCAGGAAATGATATTTGTCTTATTGCATGACTACTGCAATCCACTTACACAATTTTTTTCTCCATTTGCAAATAAACAAAAAATCATCAAAGTTGAAAAAACACTCAACTTGAGTGCTCATCTTCAGAATGAAGGACTCAAATACACACGTATTTCTATATATCATTTTAAAGGTCATTCCAAGTTCTTTTATGCCATTGTTTTTTCTGTATCACCTACGCCACATGGCCGTTTTTTTGGTTGAAAATGTGTTGTTTTGTGAAATTCATAAATTAAGCAGACCATATTTCAATAACTGCTGGTTTTGGAACATTAATATCTATTGAACTTATGCTCTATGTAGCAAGTAATACCATAGAAAGTTTGACCGTTTTGGGATGTATATAAGGTTACCAAAAAAAATCATAAATATTGGATTTTAGTGTGATAAATCAGTCAACTTCAAAAATTTCTGTGGGACAAGCAATTTTGTGGAAAGCCATTTCTCTGCTTCTGTTTATAAGGTTTGGGTGTCTTATGCATTGCAAAAAAATATCAAAAAGTTTAGCGCAATATTGAAAGTTTGATAGCCATTTTAAAAATTGACAATTTTTGACATTTTTTTCATTTTTTCACAATTCATTTGTTCATGACTCCAAAAATATTTGAGCTATCTTCCTGCAATTTTGAATTTGCTCTTTCCTGATAATGTTCTTGAAACGTAGAAAGTTTGAATGGAATCAGAGATGGTCATGCTGGAGGTTTTCGTCAATTTGGTTGATTTGGTGTGGAATGACCCGGCTATTCCATTTAAAAGTCTGGGGGGGGGGGGTGGTCGGGCTGGTTTATTTTTCGTATGATGTATGTACGGGTGAGCGATAATACGATGTAGATGCTTGGGGGGCACTCGCGGAATTCATTGTAGATGTATGGGGGGGACTATCTATTCAGGCCTACGCATTGTAATAACGAAAATTTTTTGTGATGTATGTACGGGGGGTGAAAAAATCGAAGTAATGCATGGGGGGGTAAAAAAATTGTTTTAGATGCATGGGGGGGGGGGTCAAAATCGTAGCGCGACCAACCCCCCCCCCAGATTTTTAAATGGAATAGCCCTAAGCCAATTAGGCCAGGAAGAGGGCATGATAATATTAGAGAGGTTTTGCTGCACGTTCACGTGTGACGTATACGTGTACAAGTGCTATCTAATTACATTGTAGTCATGGCAACCCCCACGTACACGTCACACGGAAACGTGTAGCAAAACCTCTCTAATGAAGCAGAAGATGATTGAAACCGCCATTCAACAAGGGCCCAGGTGATTTCCAATTTCTTATAACAGTTTTGGATAGGGAGTATTGAATTACATATATTTTGACAAGAATCATCAAAATCCGATAGGCCATTCCATATCTATGCTAAAAACCATATGCATCAATTTCCCAGATTGCCACATTGGAAAATGGCTGCAAGGGGAAACAGATATGATACACCAGAAATGGGTTTCTTGGTGCGCCTTGTCATTCTCTTTCAGCCACATACTTCAATATCTGGAATATCTAGTCATTTTGAGCACGAGCCTCTTGGCATGCCAAGTACCTTTTTGTACAATTTTTGGAAGTCAGTCATAGATCAAACAATATGTGATGAGCATTTTTTGCTTTGGTGTTTTATGCTTGGGGTGTAAATGGTGGATACAAAATGGCTAGGATCTTGGAAGCAGGAGCAGTGATGTTAAGATATTTTAAGTTGCCCATAGTGCCACAAACTCAGATAGCCTTCTTCCTGACCTTATATTGGGGGAATGGTTAGCTCAGTGGTAGCATGCTGGCCGGCCAATCACTTGGCTCAGGGTTCTAATCGAGCTCTTGCCGGGTCACCTGAGCCCTTGTTGAATGGCAGTTTCAATCATCTTTTGCCTCATTAACATGTCTTCCTCCTGGCCTGATTGGCTTAGCCAGTGCATAAATACAGACATAAAGCCTCAGTCATCCAGCCATCCATCCATACCTTAAAGAAATTTGTGTCACCGAAACTGTGAAGTTTCTCTAGAAATTGTAATGCCTGATATTGATATATTTGCATTAAATTTGCGATAAAGACAATTCCTGTACAAACCTTATTCTGTTAATTTCTGTGTCGTCCTCCTGTAGGGTGTCCCAAAAAATTGAAAGTCTGAAATTCATTGGGGCTAACCTCTAAATGTGTTCTATAGCCCTTCTCTGACTCCCATGTAAAATTTCAGCTCATTTGAAGGTGTTTTAGATGTTGCTCAAGAGCCTAAAAGATAGATAGGAATTTAACATTGAATTTCATGCGAAAATGGCAATTTTAGCTAATAGCTCACAAACAATCGGTTTCAGTCCACTTAAACACGTGGGTAGTTGATACAAAGATATATAGGTTATTCTGCACATTGTGGTACCAATTTTATATTTGTAGCTTGCATGTGTATTGAGAAAATCTACAATATACAGGAAATACTTATTAATGCAATTTTCTGTGATTTAAAAAAACTTCAATAGTCTGAAACAGATTGTAAGACATTGTTTGATGTTCTTGTGTCACACTATGGAACCGATTGTCTCATGTTTAAATTCAAAATTAAACTGCAATTAATCTTCATTAAGAAAGGTTCTTTGCCTTGGCGTCAATTTTTTAATATAAAATAGTATATATTTGCCAATAACACAAGAACCAAGTGAGGTAGAGACATGATATTGGTGCCATGGTGTGCAGAATAATTTATATATCTTTGTATCAACTATCCATGTGTTTGGTTGGACTGAAACCAATAATTTGTGAGCTATTGGCTAAAATAGCCATTTTCGCAAGAAAATTCAATGTTAAACCCCTATCTATCTTTGGGGCTCTTGAGCAACATCTAAAACACCTTCAAATGAGCTGAAAGTTTACATGGGAGACAGAGAGGAGCTATAGAACACATTTAGAGGTTGCCCCAATGAATTTCAGGCTTTCACTTTTTTTGGGACACCCTATCCTCCTGTTCTAAGTAGTCTGCAAAGTGCAGACATGCATTTTTGTCCTAGGTCACAATTTGCTGGTAAAGGAATTAATTATTTTTGCCGAAAATCTACACAAAGAAGCCTGTAACATCAACTCTTTTGTCTGGTTGCTAAGCAGAAAAACAATATACTTATCCCATGGTTACCATAAAAATTATGTTTCCATATTGTTTAGCATATCGTCTGATTGGCAACATCATTTTCCAAGGAACTGTTACTGAAAATATTGAAAAACCTTCTAGATTAAATGAATAGACCATATTTGGCTGTTACACATGTTTCTATGGTAATGATTACTGAACAAACCTATAAAATGGAAATCAAGGATGTATCTATTATCTAGATTAAATTATTTAGTGAGTCTGAAATTCTGTCCGGCATTTATCTAACAATTCAAAAGGAGGAATACGAACCTTCTAGGATAGTTTGAAAAATCAATGAGTTGTGTTTATAATGTTGCTTTGTTCTGCTCCGAAATCAAAATTTGTTGCAATTTTTCCACTTTTTCTGCACTTGACCCTACAATGCATCATGAAATAAGTATAATTTTCAATTTTTCATAACACCAGAGGATGGGGAATTTTGAATTACGCATATTTTGACTCAAGAATCATCAAAATCTGATAAGCCATTTCAGATCTATGCCAAAAAGCATATGCATCAATTCCTATTGTGGCGATATTGGAAAATGGCTGCCAGGGGTAAATGTAACAGATACGATGCACCAGAAATGGGTTTCTTGGTGTGTCTTGGCATTCTCTTTCAGCCCATATACTTCGATATCTAGTTAGTTTGAGTATAAGCCTCCAGGCTGCCTGTCTATATATTGGACAACAGTTAAACCGTCTTTCGTAACCTTTTTGTCTGGTTGCTAAGCAAAAAAACAATATTTGTCCCTTGGTTACCACATCACATGTACATTTGAGAAGCCACGAAAATGCGAAATGATTCACATCCTCAATATTTCTACTGAAATGGGAGACAAACATTAAGAAAAAGCTAATAATCCTCACAATAGAGCTTTTGAAAGGCACATTTCTTTTAGAAGCTCCTTATTTGGGAAACATGTTATTCCAATTAATTCTAAAAGTAATATTTTTGTTCTCTTACATGCATACAGGATGAAAGACATCAATTTTTAACCTAGTGCATGAGTTGTTGCTCTTCCTTGTTCTTCAGACACGACCTACAAGCAGTCTTATTTTTGTCTGGTTGCTAAGCAGAAAAACAAAATTTTGGTCTTGGTTCCCATACAAAAATGATGTTCTCACATTGTTCAACATGTTAACCATTTTTCAACTTCATTATCTAAGGAAATGTTATTGAAAAATGTTGAAAAACCTTGTGGATTTAACAAATATATACTATTTTTGCTTTTTACATGCGTTTCCATGGCAAACAAACTGTTAAAATGAAAATTAAGGGTGTATCTATAATCTAGATTATAGATTTTAAGTTATTATGAAAGAAATTATTGCTAGCCTTTATCTTACAGTTTAACAGAAGGAATAACAATCTGCAAGGGTATTTTGAAAAATCTAAGAATTGTGTTACTAAGGCAACATTTTCCTAAAAAGTAGTTGAGTCTCACACCCATACATGACATTTTTGAAAAGCCCGAAGTATAGCGTACTTAACAGTCACATTACCGTTTCCACAATGTTAATAACAGCTGAATAAAGCAAAGCTTCATTAATCACAGTAGAAAAAAATTCCTGATTTTGTTATGCAATTATATTACCATGGCAACCAATGAAATTGAAGGTTCATAAATGATTACAATTGTTGATAACTGATCTTATACCTAATCAAATAGTACCATCAGATTGCAAATATCATAATATCTGTCAAGGCCAGGCGCCTTTTTAGCTTTAATTCATCTATTTATTTTGATATAGACTTGATGCCATGGAAACCCATTTTTGAAGATTTTCTACCACTGCCACGCAAAATGAGTATTATTTTCATAATCTGCAGGATTTTCTGGTATATATATAATTGAAATTGCTCGTGTCGCTCATATGTCTAGGTTGAGGGCAATTTTGGGCTAGAATGATTGGACTATACTAATGGTGACGTTATGATAGATAGGGCCAGCCTGGCGTAAATGACACATTCACATGAGTAGCGAGCGACCTTAAAATGTTTTCTTTAATAAGTTATTAAGTTCAACAAATATCAAGGAGCACACAAAAATCATTTTGTTACTTTTGTTATTAATTGATAGATGTAGACAATTATTTCATCAAAGTTTTTGTCAAATAATCCAACAAAAAGGATTGTATATCATCAAAAGAAAAGCCAGACTCTAATCTTCATCCCAGATATGAAGAGTATCCACCTGTCTGTCTATCTTATATTAGCTACAATAATTTTTTGCAAGTCATAAAAAAGCCAGGTTCTTCACGTCATTCCGGATAAAATATAGCTTCTACTTGTATTGTCTATCCAATATTAGTAAGCTATAATAATATCTTGCGTATCATAACAAAAAAACCAGGCTCTTCACGTTATCCTGGATAAATATAGCTTCCACCTGTCTGTCTATCCAATGGCTATAATAATATTTTGCATATAATAAAACAGGCCAGGCTCTTCGAGAAATTGTGGATAAATATAGCGTTCATCTGTCTGTCTATCTAATATTAGCTATAATAATATTTTGCATAGCATATAAAAGCCTTGCTCTTCAAGTCATCCTGGATAAATATATCTGCCACTTTTCTGTCGATCTAATATTAGCTATAATAATATTTTGCGAATCATAGCAATAGCTATAATAAGTTTTCCATGTTATAAGAAGAAGCCAGTCTCTTCACCTCATCCTGGATAAATATAGCTCCCAACTTGTCTGTCTATCTAATATCAGCTATAACATTTTGCATATAAAAAAATTACCAGGCTCTTCACGTCATCCTGGATGAACATAGCTTCCCACTGTCTGTCTATCTAGTGGCTACAATAAGTTTTGCAAATCATAAAAAGAAACCGGGTTCTGCACGAAATCCTGGATTTATAGTATAGGATTCACCTGTCTGTCTATCTAATATTAGCTATAAGAATATGTTGCATATCATAAAAAGAAGCCAGGCTCTTCATGTCATCCTGGATAAATATAACTTCCATTGTCTGTATATCTATAATATAATATTAGCTATAGTAAGTTTTGCATATCATAAAAAGAAGCCAGTCTATTCTGACCTTTTGGTACATTTTGCTAATTTCTGGGAAATGTAAATTGCCTACTTTGAACTAATTTTGGTGGAGCAGTTCGCAAATTTGTAATATGACACTCGTTGCATATATGTCATCCAAACTAGTAGCCACTCTCTGTTGCCCAGATGCCCAGAGCATCCTAGTCGGAAATTTTTGTAGTATAGTGTCTCCTTTTGTCAGACATACGAGGGGCATTCAGAAAGTTCGAGGCTTTTCTTCATATGGATACTTATTTTCAATCTAGAACTATGAATTTTTCACAGGATAAAATTCAGCATATTTGGAATGGATTTCCAAAATTTTGGACAACTTGGGCATTTTTAAGTCATTTCGTGGTTGCCATGGAAACTGAAAGTTCAGCTTCTTGGGGCAGGTTACACTGAAACCAAGAATGCCAAGAAGTTGTGACTGTCAGAGACTTCTCTCTGTCACTTGTATTAGTGAGTTTGACAATATTTGACACAAGAAGTATGGTATTAGCTTCTAAATATGCTTTCAAGCACACGAAATGTGTGTATTCTTACACTGAACCCATGCAGGAAAGCACTCCTGCATGCCAGATTTGGCGAGGGAAATTCAGGAGGCACAGGTCTGTTTCCCTGACTACATAAGGACTTGTGAAAGCACGGATTCACTAGTATGAACAAAAGACCAAAATGGACAGCATTATCCATCCTAGCTATTCCTGTGACATGTTGCTTTACAGAAGTCCGGGTTTTCCCTTACTTTAGTCCACGGGGGCTATAGTTTCAGGCACTGGAGGAGAAAAGGCTTTGGATGACCGAAATTCTTTCACAGAACTTTGTTTGGAGGACTTCAAGGAACATTTACTTCAATGGGTGAGGTGTATGAATCAATGCTTTTGGTGAGCATGGGAGTATTTTTTAAGGCTAATATTATATTTCTTGTGTGGAATATTGTCAATCACACTAATGCAAGTGACAGAGAGAGGTCTCTCACAGCCAAAATGCATTGGCTTTATTATTTTCATTATTATCTGCCCCAAGAAGCTGAACTTTCAGTTTCCATGGCAACCACAGAATGACTTAAAAATGTCCAAATAGTCCAAAATTTTGGAAATCCATTCCAAATATGCTGAATTTTATCCTGTGAAAAATTCATAGTTCTAGATTGAAAATAAGTGTCCATATAAAAAAAAGCCTCGAACTTTCTGAACGCCCCTCGTATTAAACTGCCTAGAATTAGACAATTTATTGCTTCCTTAGCACAACGTTTTGTACCAAACTTCACCTGAAGACTTCCTTCACCAGTGCTAATTGGAAGTACCGTAATATGGGGTGAATCAGGACAGAATTGGCCGTTTGTTTGTCATAGCATGGTCAAAAATCAATCTAGAAATCAAAATTTGGTGAAAAATTGTGTCTGGGCACAAGGCCTAAGTACCCCTAGAAGCTTGAAATGATATCTTAAATTCCCCATGCTCAAGGCCCAGAAAACCACTGTCCCAATTCACCCCATACTTTGGGGTGAATCGGGACAGTCCATTATTTCCACTATCAATACTCCCTACCTACTTTGAGTGATTTCTACTTGTGAATAAATATTAGAAAACATGTTCAACAGGCCAGAAAAAAATTTTGAGGAAAATCCGAAATCAATTTCATTGGTAATATGCAGATTTTAAAAAATGTGATAAATGACACAAAACTGTTTTAAACTGCTGTTTTCTAGTAATTCATAGTTCTGGACTAACTTCATTTCAAATGATGCCACATTCAATATTATTCATCAAAAAGCCACGCCACTACACTCTAACGAAAATTAGTATGGTTTTTTTTTCGTTAATCCTGAAAGTTTGTCATGGACCTGGATCTGAACACAGGACCAAACATACACAATCCCATATCCAGTCTTTATTTAAAGTCTCCTAAAAACACAGACAGATTTCAAAGTTTGCTGCAAGTTTGGTAGCTCTAGCATTTATACTTGAATTTGTACAAGCAAAGTTTTGACCCGATTGTAAAAATGCATTCCTGCAGCGCCAAGTTTAAGGGGCTGCTGCTCCTCACTGCCTGCAGTTAGAAATACAAAATTTTATCACATTATGCGATTGTATGTTTACTAAAAGTGTGCCAAAAATCAAACTCCTGAGGCAAGTAGAAATTGGTGCTTTTGAGCACATAAAATGTTTCCCTGTTCTGTCCCGATTCACCCCAGTGTCCCTATTCACCCCATATTATGGTACAACACCAACTCGGTCACTCTCTAAGTCACTCTGTGCAAAATGTAGCATTGACATAAACATTTATAGGGTGATTCTTATAGCCTTAAAATGGGGTATAGAGTTCCGTTTTTCTCATAAATTTTCTTCGTCTGAGTACTGTGAATTAAGTAATATTCTAGAATCATTCACATGGCCTGTGGTATTGACTTCATTTCAGTTTTACCTAGAATAATCGACTTTTTGTTTGTCAATGCAGTTACATCTTTGATTTCTAATTCTGGGGAGTTGGCTAACTGTCCAACTCAAGGATACCCCTCCCATTCTAATATTCTAATATTTACAATATCAAGGTACATAGGCATACAGCACCCACAATTTTTAGGGGGGGGGGGCAGCAACATTTGCCCGAATTTCAAGATGCTGATTTAATAGTGTTTCAAATTAAATTGCATTAATCATTAATTTTCAATAAAATAGCTTTATTTTAATCATCAGCTCAAACCCTTTTTGCCCGAATCTATGGAGACCGCGCATTTGCCATCAGATTCTGTGCACCCTCCCTGTGGAACAGTTTATCACAGGAAATTAGATGCATAACAGTGTATGAGACTTTCAAAGCCAGGTTGAAGACACATTTATTTAAATCTTACTACTTTTAATTTGTTAATTTGTTTTAATAGAGTTTTATCTGATTTCTTATTTTATTTCGGTTTTTAATTACAATTTTACTTAATTTAAATTATTGTATGAATTTTTGTATTACTGTAGGCCTACAGTGAATTGAGGTCGCTATTTTGATGTAATGCACTATAAACAAATAAACATTATCATTATCATTATTACTGAATACGCCTAGGTCAAGGTAACATTAGGAACATCGTAATAGAATTATACGTCTGTCTAGCTTATTAATAGTATAAATAATTTTTGCCTATCATCCAAACAAAAGCCAGGCTCTTAGCTTCATCCCAGATCCAAAGTCCATCCACTGTTCCGTACAAGTTTCCCGTTGTTGTCGTTCTGCAGCCAATGTATAACTGAAAGTAAGAAAATACAATAAGAGAAATTACAGTGCCGCTTCAAAGTACAGGGTGTCTAGAGAAAAAGAGGACAGTCACTTTTCTTCTCTTTTACACTCATATAAGTTCAGAATTTGGTGATAAGTCTAACATAAGAATGGATTTGATAGTCAGCAATATTAGGTCTATTGCAAATATGTTTACATCACTACTAAAGGAAAAATGCAAGCATGATATGCAAAAGTGTTTGCATTGCTCTAAGCTGAAAAAGGTCGTCCTGTTTTCCTCATTCTTGATGAGAAATTTTTCACCATTTATGGTACTTGTGAGAGTAGGAATGATTCATGCGTGAGTAGTGGGACATTTGCTGATGCTCCAGCTGCCGATAATTCAATTCAGGACCTAACACTTGGTCTTCAACACGGAGTCATCTGATGACCAGGAAATCACAAAAATGTCTCAAATATACCGTTGACCAGAGTACCAGAATCAATGCAAATGTTTATAATAACATTCTGAAATAATTTGGGGTGCCATGACGTCAGACAAGAAACTCTTTTGTTGGCAAAATCATCTTCCTACAAAGTGTAGCACCTGCTCATACTGCGAAGAAGACTCAGGAGTGCCTCAAAACAAGCCTCCTGAGCCAGGTAGAGTGCCACCCCTTGTCTCCTGAGCTGGACCCAGTGGATTATTCAGTATGGGCAAATTGGGAGACAGAATCTAAGTTATCCCAACCCTGGCATTAAAGTTAGAGGCCTCCGCCACGTCTGCATGGGGCAAAATGTTTGTGGAGAGCATCAAACACGCTTTTGCATCATTTATGTCTCATCTGCAGAAAGTTACCACATCAAGAGATGCGAATGATGGGTAATTTGACTGTTCTGAATATACCGTTCATATACAAATCATGTTTTGTTGAATAATGATGCTTGGCACAAAATAAAATGTAAACAAATGCAATTGTGTTGACTGTCCTCTTTTTCTGTAGACACCCTGTAAGTGAAACGGGTATTTCTAAACATCCCCAACAAAACAGATAATTATGGGTCATTCTCAAATTTCGGGACAATTTGGGTCACTCTGGCTCCCTGACATTAATTTGAATGCGATTAATATCTGAAGTGTCACTCTACATCTGTTATTTATATTTCTATTTAGAACCACTGCATTTGGAACAAATATTCATTCATTCATTCATTGGACCTTTTTTATTTGCATTATGTCCAGTAATCCGTGCAAAATCAACGATTTTTCCCTGTCACTGGACCTGACATGACAAAATCAAGTGTTCGTTTTCCTCTGAAGCACCATTATATTCACAGTTTCTTTGCACGATCCATGAGAACATAACCTTAAATTTATATCTAGTTCACATTCAATTTTTTTTTTGGATCTTATTTCATTGATTAAATTGTGCAATAGATGTGTCACTAATTTAGATCAATTTTTTTGTCTATTCCTTTACTTGCCATAGCTCGGTTTGATATTGTTTTTTATGAGCTATTTTCACTGAATATCATCAGACGCATGTGCGCCATAGTACCACTGCCTTGCAGACTTCATCAAAACATGTATTCAATAAATTAAGACATAATATTCATAGAAAATGTTTTTGGTCTCACCAAAATGTCCCCTCCGTTTCCTTCATTTCCAAGCTTGCCAGTGATAGTTTTAAAGAGTGATTTCATGTATACATTGCTGAGTATGACAGCTTTTAATAATAGCTTGCAATTATTTTTATCTTATCTCAAAAATAAAAAGCAGTATTGAGCGAAAAGCAAAAAATCATTCCACTCCGTTACCGTCCACTCCGTTACCAGATCATGAGCAAGAAATTGACATTTTGACCAAAAATTCTACTGATATGAGATAAAGTACTTCTGAAAATAATAGTTACAGCAATCTTCTACTGTTTTTCCTTTTGTTGTTGTTCCTACAGTTGGTTTTTTACATCAAAATTCCACTAAGTTACTGCATTGTCCCCTCCGTTACAGGACATTTTCATACCCTTTGTCCCAAAATTTGAGAATGGCCAATGTAACGAGAGCATTGATTCTAAAACGAAGAGGTTGAAATGTTCTAAGACGTGCAAGTGGATAGTGAACTAATGAACCCCAATGCTTATGCAATTTCAATCTGGAGGGGAGTTCACTTAACAATGATTTCAACCAACGTGAAACTGTCACAGTAGTTAATTGATTTTTTCAATGTTGTTAAGTTTCTTTGCAATTATTAAACATTTTTCTTCAATGATACAGAGCTGTGAAAAGTTTAAGACAAATTTTGTTTCCCAGTTTTTCAAAAGGCAAGGCATTCTACTCGCACACTCTGAAAACGGTTTGGTTGAATTACTGATAATATTGGTTGAAAATAATCAATTTTATATGTTGCAATGGGACCAACCAATTCATTGGTTAGAGTTAACCAGATTGGTTTTGCTACCAACCAATTAGAATCGGTTAATCAGTTTACTTAAACAATAGTCATGCTAAAATAACACACTTCCGCAATGCCATCATGGAAGCAAAGGGCTACACAGGGTAGCTGTTCTCAGTGACTTTAGGTCTTATGAGTGAGGTGAAAACCAATCCCTGGCCTGAAGTAACTTCTGTTGACATCCTCGCCAGTAGGGTGGCCCTTAAAAGCATAGTAAAAAATTAATGTTTAAAATATTGATGGGCCATTGATGCCTATTATGGAAAAAAATATGCATGCAAATTTTCAGGCTAATCGGTTAACATTTAGAGGTGGCTAGGGTGTCCCAGAAAAAAATAATGTCCTAATTTTTGATGGGGCACCCCCTCATTTTGTGATATAACCTATGAAAAGGACCTGTGCAAAATATTAAAGCATTTCAACATGATTAACTGGTGCCTCAAGAGCCTTGAAGTTTAGTCGTTTTTGCTTATTTTAGACGATTTTCGTAATACGCGGTTCTCTATAATTTTGTCAATTTTTATCATACAAAATTCTAAGTGCCATGGTTGGAAAAGTCTCAAAAAGACCTTCAATTTGCATACCCGCATCAATGGTCTACAATAATTATGTAAAGTAACCAGCCCTTCAACTGACACTAATATGAACGAAAGTGTTTCAGAGCGATTTAACCTAAAAAAATTATTTAATTTCACTCCTAATTTTTTTTTATTCTCAATCTGCAAATGGCTAGATGGACATATATACCTTTTGTAACAACTTTGCTGACTGAAATGCCTGCTTTATCAGCCATGGGTTTTTTAAAGAAACATCTTGTGAAAAGAGCTGAATATATATGATGAAATGGTTATATTTCACTTTGTATTTTCATCAGAATTGATGCAGCGTACCAAGAGTGGTACCATATTAATGACAACTTTGTTATTTTCAGGTGGCATTATTTATGTTTTCCTAAAGTCAATTCTGAGAAAATATGACATGAAATACAGCAGCCCCATCTGATATTATTTTCAACTCTTTCACACGTATGTCACCTTTCATTTGTATAAATGGTGCTTGTATTACAAATTATATATTTGGTCTTCCTGCCATTTGTAGATTGACAATCACATCAGCTGGCAGTGAAATACATTTTTTTTCTTGGTATACTGAATAAATTGTGATCCTATGAAGATATAACACAAAATATACACGTCAATCTGATATCTTCAGCTCTTTTGACTAAATTTATCACTGAAAAAATTTTTATATCATTTCAGAATTGACTTCAGGACAACTTACATGATAACACATGAAAAAAAAAAATTGTTGTTCATACATTTATATGGTACCACTCTTGGTTTCCTAAATCAAATCTGATGAAGATAAAATATGAAATATAACAGCCCCATCTGATATTTTTAGCACTTTTAACAAGTTGTACCATAAAAACTACATGGCTCATAAAGCAAGCAAACTTGTTTTAGGAATTATAGATACTGTCAACCTGCCATTTTTATATTGAGAATCACAGCAACTGGCGGAAGAGAATGTTTTTTCTTTGAGTGCCGAATCAATACGGTGAAGATATAACAAATAACACGTCCATCAATTTTCAGCTCTTCGACAAGTTTTATCATTTAAAAAAAAAATATACCAACCCAAAATGGGCTTAAGGACCACATAAGTAACAAAACATTCAAAATAACAAAATTTCTGTTTATATGGTACAATTCTTGGTATACTGATGGTATGCTGAATCAAATCTGATGAAGATGTAACATGAAATTTAACTGTCCCATCCGACATTTTCAGCTCTTTTGACATGATTTATGATAAAAAATGTATGGCTAATAAAGCAGACATTTTCATGAACAAAAATATCTTAAAAGGTTATATATGGTCATCCTGCCATTTGTAGATTGAGAATAACAACAGCTGGCAGTGAAATGAAATAATTAAATTTTTTTTTTAGGTTTAATGACTCTAACACACTTTCATATAATGTAAGTGTCAGCTGGAGAGCTGATAGGAGTCATGTAACTATTGTAGACCATTGATGTGGGTATGCAAATTGAAGGTCTTTTTGAGCCTTTTCCAACCATGGCACTTAGAATGTTGTATGATAAAAATTGACAAAATTATAGAGAACCGCGTATTGCGAAAATCGTCTAAAATTAGCAAAAACGACTAAACTTCAAGGCTCTTGAGGCACCAGTTAATCATGTTGAAATGCTTTAATATTTTGCATAGGTCCTTTTTATAGGTTATATCACAAAATGAGGGGGCGCCCCATCAAAAATTAGGACATTATTTTTTTCTGGGACACCCTAGAGGTGGCCTATCACCCCTGAAGTTTTTATTTTTCTAGCATAATTCTCTACATTTGTCAAATCGAGGTTCTGTATTATTTAGCCAATTGAAAAAACCTCACATTCGCTTGATTTTTGTTATCATCAGATGATTGGTCTTTCACTCTCACATTCATTTGTTGGTCTGAGAGGTAAAAATTATATGCTCAGGAACCATTCAGAATTTAAGACCTAAGGGTTTGCTTGGGGGCATCCTTATCACTGATTTCCAATAATGTTTATTTGATGATCGAATTCTTAGCCTCCTTGTCTGGTCTTTTCCCTAATTTTTGGGGAGCAACTACCATCCCCCCCCTCCATTTCTCGTCCTCTGGTATGCCCATTCAACACCACCACGTTCACTTCCGAAAAATCTCCCCATCATCCTCATTCCAGTCATCAATTCTGAACGGTTTCTTTGGCGCAGATCTCACCTAAAAGGCTGAAAAGCCACAAGGTGCTGCCCTCAATGAGAAAACTCACAACAGGACACCTTGAATGTTCATGATGGATCAAGCAAGTGGCTCAAACATATCAGTTTCACCTGCTCCAACTGAATCAAACAACCATACCAATGAATGCAGATTAATCAATTGTCATTCACACTTAGACACCCCATAAGCCTGACTTGTTGGTAGCAGTTGGAATCAACACTCAAGCTTTGAGTGCCAATAGTGATGTCAGTATTGCAATACTGACATCATCTGGGCATATATTCACATGGAACACGGCACACTTATACGAGATCTGTAATAACAACCAGATTATAAATAGCTGTTGGTCACACAATTTCACTTACTTTGCAAACAAACGAGAAAAAGAGAAAAAGTGTCATTTGGTGGGCTTCCCCAAAGACAAAAATAGCCCTCCCCCCTTATTGTAGTGCCACCTACTGATAATACCTGTCATAATCCCCATATGGAGACAGACCTATTATAAGCATGAATTGCAGTAAAAAAAGTAGGTATGCATGAGATACAAAAATTTGGAAAAAGTTGTCTTCGATGTCTTGCTGCTTCTGAAGTAAGCATCGCAGGAACTTAAAATGTGCAAACATGTTGTTCAATGTGCATCACCATTGTAGCTTTGGCCTAAGCCTATATTAATAGAGCAATACGAAATTCTGAACAGCTGATGGAGGTTTGTCCAAATAGTTATGCCTCTTATAGCCCTCTTATGGTACCAATGCAAAAGCAGTGAGTAAGCCAGAAGGTCCTTAATTCTGTCAGGCTACTAACACCAGATTTCTTGTAATGTACATATTTGCCTCCTTTTTTCTGAAATCCGCCATTGTTGACATTTGATAGGGATAGGCCGACACTTTAATCTCTTAATACTGACGTGTAAGGGCCCACATTTCCTTGGTAGGCAGGACATTGAGACATTGTAACAAATCTGGCACTTTAGAGTTAGAGATGCTAAGTTTCCCAAACTCTGAAGTGTCTTGATCACAGAAAATGGCAGATTGGCTGGCTCGTTGATGACTGTGATTTTCTTGGATAATGCCAAAAGCAGAATTGTAATTTCATTACTTTTTTCTGTCAGTTGGCAAATGAATAACATACATTATTCAATGCACAAATCAGATTGACAGCCAACTGATATGATGACAGTTTTCATGGAACTCACGCATTGGCTGGTGCATCAGGAGAATTTCAAAATTGCTTGTTCAACTTCAGTGTGTAGTCCCAATGTCAAGCATAATGCTACAGTAGTGAAGTTGTATGAGATGGTCATTCAAAATATACTGAAAAAATCTGAATCATGTTCCTCCTTATCAAGATTATTGATAAACATTTATCTGATTGTTTCGGTGATGGAACAAGAAAGTCAACATTGTGAGTCAGATAAAACGCACCTGCTTTGTTGACACTTTTTGATCTTTTATTTTAACGGGTAGAATTAAGGTTGGGTTACTTCAATTACTTTTCAGAGAAATCAAGCTTTTTCTATTATATATCAGTGAAGTAACTTGCCCTAATCTTGTCCACAAAGCACCTGCTTTTTCAACTACAAATCCTGGCATTTTGGAATACAGCGTGTAGCCTGTGGGCCTATATTAGGGATGTTATTAAGGCCACTGTTGCAATTCTGGGAGCAAGGCACTAAGATGCATCAATGCTATATATCATATATAGGAGATTGCATATTTTAGTCCAAGTAATCACTCTGGACTTTCACCTCAAAGTTTGGGAAGGGTGTTAAAATTCATGGATTGCATTAAATTTTGTTTTCCAGAAGGTCGAATGCAAGTATTTCCTCATTTTTTTATTGGTGAGAGACTGCAAGTGGATGGCCCTCCCATATATGTCCCACTGCATCTTATTTGATGGTATATTGATTTCTTCAATTATCAGTTTGAAGGCTGAAATCCAAGCAGTGCTTACAGCTCCGGTGAGAGTCGGCAATGGATATCTGGTTGTTAAAGAGGATAAGGTTCTGTGCTAAAATTAATGTCTGATGTTCATTGACATTGCATGGTCCCTCCATTGTGCAAAGTCCCAAGAAGCTGTTCTTTGTGTGGAAAGATGCCAGATAGCTAAAAAATAAAGAGTTCCACCTATACTCCCCATTAATTAATTGATTTTGAAATGCAATTTTAATAATAAATATATTCCGAGATAAGAATACATAAAAAGGATATCAATTCAAAAATCTTGATGCACTTCTTGAGGTTTACAATACTTTGTTCAGTGCTACAGAATACATATGCTCGTTTCCATTGACTCAAAAATTCATTGTTAGAATCTTATAGGACCACCAGGGGTACTCCAATCAAAGAAAGAATGCAAAAAAATGAATTCCTCACCCATTAAAACCCCTAAATGGATGTCTCATATGAGAATATATGACGCTTAGTTAAAAAGTTATGTCAGTCTGCCAAATTCACCAAACTGATGCCAAAAATGAATTCCTCAGTCAAGAAAACCCCAAACCAGAGGTATCACACAAGTATTTACGATGCCCGGTTGAAAAGTTACAAAATTGGCAAAATCCGATGGCGGCCATATTGGATTTGCCAAATATGGCCACCAGGGGCAAAATCAGCTTGGCAGTCGGTGGATTTTGAAAGGTCTTGGTCATGTCTACCCCCAACCAAAACCTCATAAAATTGTAATAAAGTGTACGATTATCTGACTAAGCCCCCCTACTAGCAAGGGACAGGGTATTTGTAAAACAACTGTGATGCTCACTGCAAGGCTAGTACAAGGTACCTGAAAATGTGTAGCAAACATGTTGCACAATTTTCGTTCTTCTTCTTCTAGCTTACGTCCTGCGTCCGCATGCGTACTGTAGGCCTGTCACTTTAGCAAAAATTTTTAAAATGTCATTGTCCTCATGGTTTTTTGGGGGAAGTAAGTTCCTATTAACACAAAAAGTCTAATTTCATCAAAATCTGATTTAAAAAAAACCCAGGCCCCTGGCCCATTTTAAAATTAACCTTTTCCAAATATTGTAAAAATTACATAAATATGCAAATTCTCAGGAACCGTTTGAGATAGAGACATGAAATAAAGACCAAAGGATGCGTAATTGTCATGTTTATAACCAACTTCCATTACAATCATAGGCCTAACTTCAATAGTTTTGGAGTTATAGCGACAAAACTGTTTTTTTTTTCTGGGTTTTATGCTGATTTCAACAGTCTTTTGCAAGTCAAATACTTCCATCATCAATACTGACAGTAGATAAACACCATGATATGAATACTTCGGCACTGATTTCTGACTTCATATTTAGTAGAACAGTTGGTTCAGCAGATTAGGACAATTTTTACATGCTTATATATATGGTACTGTTGTGACTGTGTGTCAAGATCTTTCTGCCAAGGCGAAGAAAACCTGTGGCAATTCTCATTGGAGTTCAGAGCTCAAAAAATAAATAAATAGGTAGATAATAAAAAAATTATGGTAAGGATTGAAGGTACAGCCTGTTTAGGTGATGTCACTAATTTTCGGGGTAAACAGCACCAAACCATAGAAGAAACTAGATCGGGCACTCAGAGAGCACATGGCTCAGCCAACCCGAAAGCTACTTCTTTTTGGCAATCTGTCAGATGATGTCAGGTGTGCTTGCGATAAAACCAGTATGTATGAATGAGAAAACAGACATGGTTTGGCACTTAGCTAAATTTTCATGATCCTCAGATTTAATATTTACAGCATCTAATTACAAAATCTACTTCATAAACCTTGTCTATAAATTATATCATAATATATAGACTATAAGTTGTCCACAGTTGCTTCCTAATCCTCTTACATCTTAAAATTTGCCAGCAGAAATTTTTATCATTCTGTCTGACCCCACTTTTAGTTGTAGGCCTATGTCTAAGTCCCACACCTTTTAATTCATGGCATTTCTAATTGTGTTTCCAAAGTGCAACAACTTCTTGTCAAGTATATTAGACTAAAATAACTGCAGCAATTTGCTAAATACTAGTATTAAGATTTAAAACAATTAGTTATTTAGGCCACACATAATTGATCTTTAGCTTCTCGGATTCATCTCAAGGCCCTTTTTCTAGGGTCGGCCGGTAGGACAAAAAAAAAAGGTGAAAAAATTTTTTTTTATAATATCAAACATTTTTTTCAATTTTTTTTTTCCATCGGCAGGAAATCTATTGTGTCGGCGGGTCCGCGAAGCTAAGAATCAATTATGCGTAGCCTTATCTGCCCAACTTTTAAAAGGGCACATAATTTATGGCAACAGACAAAAGAGTATAACTGAATTGTCTTATTGGGTTTAGGGCTAAGTGCACTTTCAGGTGATTGACACCTTGATCAAAGGGAAACTTTACCCTCTTTCTTGAGTAATTATACAAACTAGCTGTCTCTGTTCGGGACTGTCTATCTATCTATCTATCTATCTATCTATCTATCTATCTATCTATCTATCTATCTATCTATCTATCTAGCTATCTATCTATCTATCTATGATCTATCTATCTATCTATCTATCTTGTATACATGTAATTGTGGCATTGTAAATGGCAAGTTGCTTGAGAAATAGATTATGTTTATGTTAAATAATATGTGAAGTGTGAATTTCTAGCATCTTTTCAAATAACAATGACAGCTAATTAATGTCATGTGTACAGTGACTGTACAAAAATAATTATATACCATATTCTGCATCTGTATGCCATGCTACTACACTTGGCAAAAATAAATAGTACCAACAGGAGTTTATGAAATAGCATGCAAAGCATGCATAGGTTCTTGGTATATTTCCACAGTGTGTACCTCATCAATTTTGTACCCAATAATTCAGTGACTTTTGTATAAAAAAAGGTAAAGATTAAATAATCTAAGTTACATATTAAATTTGCATTTATATAAAAAATATATGTATGAAAAATATTATTGCTTATATTTATTGAACAAGAATCCCCACTAAACTTTAAACTACAAACTGCAATGAAATTCCTATATAATAAGCTGAATTAGTCACAATGGGATATTATAAGAAAGTTATTCCATTTTTTCTTTCTTTTTTAAATGAAACTGCAGGCAGCTGTGGTATGCAGTGACTATGCAACTATATATATATAGGCACAAGAGGGCAGCACAGTCCAACACTGAGAAGCAGTTTTTGTGTCAAGTCCTGACTGCTATCTGAGGTAATATGTTAAATAAACATTGATTTTTAAAAGCACTGAGAAACACAATATTGTAGCCAGGGAAGCATAAGAACCAGAGCACATCAGTTGGTGCTGTCATTTTGTCTGTGAAATGCTTTTGTGAAAACACTAACTTCACCTGTTAACAGGAAAGGAAGCTGACGACAATGGTCTTGGAATGAATTCCAAGGACCCAAAAACCTCTCATATGCCCCACCCAAGCCCCCAACCCTTTCTTAAATCCTGAGTGTGCACCTGGCCAGCCCACGGAGTGTGTTGCAGTGGTGGCCAGTGCCCTGCTGCAGCTGCATCATGTCTCTTAAATGTGCACAATGGAGAAGAAGGGGGTGTACACATCTCATGGGTATTTCTTTATTTTGTGAATAAAGAATACACAAACCTTAAATCTTGATAGAATAGCAAATTGAAATAGAAAAACTTTGGCCGAAATTAAAAAAGGGCAGAAAATATTAAAAAATAAAAAGTATGAACAGCAAAATTCCGAAATTCAGAAAAAGTAAATAGAATGCCTTAAAAATTACTGAAGAACCCCAAGAAATAACTTTCAAGAGGAATGTGCACGCAAAAAAAATTGCCATAGAATTACAATAGGGGGGGCTTCTTGCCCGATGGGTGGGGTAAGAAGGCCATTTGCATTTTTTCACAAAAATGGCTGTTACTCCTTTATTAAAATTGGTAGACAGTTGTTTCACTAGTTATAATTAGAGTCAAGTGATCCCTTCCTGACGGCATAAGCATTCAAATAATCGACCATAAAAAGTAGGTCAAATCCCACCTCGAAGTTAAGGGGGGCTGCATGCCCCGCGCTACTCGATCTACCGGTTACTGACTGATTTTGCTGAAACAATTGGAATGGTTGGTGTTTTCCCAAAAATAAATTAAACTAATTGTTTTAAGAGTGCAGTACATAATGGAATTTTGGATTCGCAGTCTGCTCCCAATTATCTAACAACCGCCCTCATACCTGATCAACTGACCATAATAATATAAATCTCACCCTATCTTGCAAGTAGGATTGATACCCCTGACTGGGGGAGTAGCCTGTCAGCTTCATTGATGCAACCTGACATCCGTCGAGCAGTAAGGACAAAGTTTTGGTCCCGTAGGGGTTGTAGATGACAGCCATATGGGTCCACGCATGCTGCCTTGGTGGGGCACTTGTCAGAATCCATCTTCTTGATGTTCCATCGTCAACTGCAACCACAAACTTGGAGTCACTAGATCGACGGAAGATCTGAAGTCGCTCGCTGTTGACTGCGTATCTGTCACCTACTGAACTTGCAAATGCAATCCACATGGACAAGGTGAAGCCAGCTGAGCATTTGGCAAAGTCATCCAGACAGGGTGATTGCAGTTGGGAGAGTAGCAAGCATGGGCTCCCCGTGGTGTCGAATCTGATTCCAGGAGTCGGGCGTGCATTTCCTTGAAATCGAATATCCCCATAGAATGAAAATATCGCTCCAGATGATATCACTTTCAGGGGAGGGTTACTGATGATTGTGAATTCTGAGTGGATCGTCGCACCTGTAGAAAAGAAAAACAGCATCCATCTGTTAAATCATAACAGCTATGACTATTCCCAATTCAAAACATCATATTTTTGCATATTGAACAATGACTGACTCTTTTATGGTTGGTTTTGTTATTGGCACCCACAGTTTCTGACAAGAGAAATAGGCCTACTTGCACAAATGAAGTAGTCCACATTAAATGAATAACTAAAATTTGACCAGATTGACTTTTTCTTTGACATTTATTTCCAAAAATAGTGAGGAACAATAAATGAAATTAAAAAGGGTCAGTGCACAATAGAAACTATATATAGATTTATTTATGTTACAGAGTAATTTTTGAGAAACTCGAAATGTTTTTCCAAAAATCGCCTGTAGAAATTGTCTATTTGGAGCAGAAAGCTGATGCTCCGTGTGATTATGGTATATATAGTCTTTCCACTGCTGAAAACCAGAAGTCTCTTACCATGCATATTAAAAGAGACACAAATGCAAAAATACAGTTTCATAAAGAAAAACAAGTGGCATGGCTGATTTAGGCCACTTTTAGTGCAACATGTTCAGAATCAAAATCACAATCAATGAAAATTAGCCTAAAATCAAATCTGTCAATACTCAATGCCTGAGGAGTAGAAAAAAAGATAGTTCTGTTGATCACTTGATGCGTTCTTACTGCATTTGTGAGTGTTTGGTAGACTTTCGTGCCAAGTTGGTGTTCATCACATTTGTTTGTCACATCATTTTCCATCATTTTGCACCATAAACATTGATAATTGTCCCAACTGGGAAAAACTTCTGAATTAAAATTTTATTGAACATCCTTGTTAACCATTTTAAATCACAAAATACATAGTATGTTTGGTTCTCTACTTTCCTCATGCTCGTTTAATTTTGCAACTTCAAAATTTGACATGGTGTAACTGAAGCTAGTCAATTTTGAAAAAGTTGCTGAGGCTGACTCGAAATCGATGGTGATGTTAGGACTTTATTGTGTGGAAATGTGCGTCAATGACCCTTTTACAAGGAGCAACTAGCCAACTTAATGTCTATTGTTTATTTTTCATATTTTGTGTCTAGTTTTCTTTAGTCTGAAGTTTATTAAATTAGAAGAGGCTCTACTTTGGTTTCAGAAACCAAATTTGAATAAACACTGTCACCATTTAAAATTATTACAGATCTTGTATAAGTGTGCCATGTTCTTTTCAACTGCCACAGTCCTCTTGTGATGTCAGTATCAGTATAATGATTTCACAGTTGGTATAGTCGCAGTTTCAGCTGTGTCACTTGGAACCCATACTGATCACACCATTACAAATTCACACATAAGCTGTTAGATTGTTACTCAACATTGATTATTCAGTTTGATGTTCTGAATAAATCCAAAAGTTACAGTGTCCAGCTATATATAATTCATGGATTTTGTGTATAACTGCTATCAGTTTTAGCACTTTTACAACAAAACAAATTCATTCACTCTCACATTCATTTGTTGGTCTGAGAGGCAAAAATAATATACTCAGGAACCATTCAGAATTTAAGACCTAAGGTGGGGGGAGGGGGGGGTTTGCTTGGGGGCATCCTTATCACTGATTTCCAATAATGTTTATTTGATGATCGAATTCTTAACCTCCTTGTCTGGTCTTTTCCCTAATTTTTGGGGAGCAACTACCACCCCCCCCTCCATTTCTTGTCCTCTGGTATGCCCATTCAACACCACCACGTTCACTTCCGAAAAATCTCCCCATCATCCCCATTCCAGTCATCAATTCTGAACGGTTTCTTTGGCGCAGATCTCACCTAAAAGGCTGAAAAGCCACAAGGTGCTGCCCTCAATGAGAAATTTCACAACAGGACACCTTGAATGTTCATGATGGATCAAGCAAGTGGCTCAAACATATCAGTTTCACCTGCTCCAACTGAATCAAACAACCATACCAATGAATGCAGATTAATCAATTGTCATTCACACTTAGACAGCCGATAAGCCTGACTTGTTGGTAGCAGTTGGAATCAACACTCAAGCTTGGAGTGCCAATAGTGATGTCAGTATTGCAATACTGACATCATCTGGGCATATATTCACATGGAACACGGCACACTTATGCGAGATCTGTAATAACAAGACTTTTATGAGTTCTGGCAAAAATGACGCCTGTTTTACCAACATAAAGGCCTACATGTTTAGAATTCTGTTTTAGGATAGTGGTATATAACTCTCACCTTTAGTTTTCACAGGAATGCTGGCTTTGACTTTCGTATAGGGGAGAAACTTGTCCTCCACCCAGTAGCGATTGTTGGAGCACGTCTTTGGGTCCACGCTGTAGTGATAACAGGTTTGGTTCACATAAGCGTAGGCTATGCACGTATCATGGACACATTCAATTGCACAGGATGTCGCGCCTCGATGGACTGTTGATACTTCAACATAACTGTAAGCTATCTTAGTCATGTTGTGTTTTCTAATCAGTTTTGTTGTGATAATATCAGCCTCAGTATTGCAAATAAAACTGATTGTGATGAAGGTGTTGAAAACAATAATCCATCTGAAGTTTGTCATGACGTATTTTTTTAGTATGTCTCATAAGTAATGAGCCTTCCTGTATATTTAAGACCCAATACCTTTAATGTCACCAGCATATGAGCTGCTGGTCATTGGAAAGTTCTCCACTAACTGAATTTAGGGCAGGAAGTCAAGTCCACACAGAAAAGGTGGAATGTGACGCCAGCATCTATTAATTTATTCATTTCAAAGCTTAACTTTAGTTTGCCATTGCACCTCATTCATACTTCATGCTACATCCGCTACTGAGTCGGACTGACTACGTTGTTATTATCTTTTTCCCCCTTACAGCCAGGAATATATGAGTGACAACTTTAGTAAAACTCTGCTATTAGGTAGATGTGACTGTATGTTCCGACCACATGCTTGCCAAATTTGACCCTTTCAATGGTAATACACTTTAATATGCTTCCCTCAAATAACATTTTTCCGAATTCGGATCCTCTCTTTCCACTGACAACTCGAACGCTGTGACCTCCTCAAATCTGCACCAAAACTTTTAAAGTATTTTTGTAATTGTTGTGTCGTATCCTCTTGATGGATCTGCCCCAAAATCTAATCAGTGCTTTTTTGTCCGTTTTTGATAAATCCTGTAGAGTTTCATTAGTTTTCCTTATTCGTGTTGACAGACAAACAGTTGTACAGATGAACACACAGCAAACATACAGGCATGACATGCAGATGGACAAACACATGAAATAGAAAACATCCTCAATCAACATTCTTAATGCGGTATTTGGACTGTACCATGGTCCAGCCTCACTTTTTCCCATCCATGTGCATTTTAGAGTGGCAGACTGATCCATACCTTATATTATGCTTTCATTAACAGCTCTTATCATGTATTTAAATTGTATTCTGTGAAATCATCCATCCATTGAACGTTCATATATTTTCCTCTGCGGGAAATTATTCAGGCCTATTTTATGGTAACTGCGACAATAATTATCTATTATTAGTGCGCAACGGCCTCAAATATTTCAAAAAGTAAAGAATATCCATTATTCAGACCATCAAAAGCACAACTACATATAGGTGATATGTGTATCAAATTGCCATGTTCATGCTAAGGGCAGAGTTCTTGCCAGCTGACGGACGGACAACATTTGATAAAAGTGATAACAATACCTACTTCAAACTAGAATTCGCTGAAGTTAAAAATCCCTTAATTGGAACCCAAAAATTGACACATGCTGATTTTTTTCTGAGATTCTTTAACAAGGTCTTTAGTGCATAAAGGTCTTGATGTTTCATGAATGCGCTCCGAGATATGTTTTTGTGAAAATTTGATATCCTGAAATTTACTGGCAGCGAAAATAAAGTGGGTTCAGACAGAAGCAGACAAGAGGGGAAAAAGGAAAAGAGAAGAAAAGTAAGATTGGAAAGGAGAAGAGCCTGAGGGAGAAAGTAAATATGGAAAGGTAGCATACTGAGGTGGAGAGGAGCAGAAGAAGAAAAGGAAGAAAAAGAAGAAGAAGAGGCAAAATTGTGAAGGTAATTGTGCGATTATGGCCCCAGAAGAAAAAAGCTTTGTCGGGAAGAAGAGAAGAAGATATGGAGAGATGAAGAACAACACAGGAATGACCAAGGGACAGAAAAAAGTGAAAACATCAGCACTTGGAAGAGTTAAAAAGAGATTCATGGTGAGGAGGAAAATGTTGAGGTAAGATAGAAAAAAATATTATGAAGAAGAGAGAAGTAAGAAGATGGGATCAGATAAGGGAGCAAGAAGAATGTACAGCGAGACATAAGGAGAAGCAGATCAGCAGGAGAAAATGAAGAAGATGGAGGGATGAAGGGAGGAACAGGATTGCTTTGAAGACAGAATAAAAGACAAAGCAAGCCAAAACAGAAGAGTATGGGAGGAGAAGGGGGAGGTGGAGGAGATTGACGATTGGGGCCTTACTTCCAGAATTTATGCACTTTGGGGCCTACATAGAACAATGAGGAGAGGGATGAATAAAAGTAATAAAACTTACTTACTGCTGTCCAGCAATTATAAGTGCTCATTATAGGATGACGGGGGGTCAGAGTAAAAGTCGCAGCAAGCGAGTAGTTGATAGGCTAAATGACACATTTCCTCATGGGGTAAACAGTAGCTTTCTTTAGATGGGTACAATGTTTTGCTTGGATATAGCTGAAAGTCTTTGTAATTATAGACTTAAACTATGGTAATATGCACACCAAGTAACGCTCGCTCAACTGGTCTGGCACTATACTGACTACAGTCACACAAAAATGCAATTTTCATTTGCTAATGTTTCGGTTCCTATTTAACCATAGCAATAATTTCACAGAAAAGCTCTGATTGTCAGCTTTCCAATGATGTTTATAGCATTGTACTGGCGTAGAATCGCTGCAGACATTAGAAATTTATATGTCACTTTCTGGGTTCACCAAATTGATCGATGTGAAACACTCTAGACATGAACATGGCAGTGAACCTATGCACTCTAAAGAGTGCTAACACCTTGTCTTATATAGGCCTATATTGATTTCACCTGTTGCCTTTCTTTACCATTCTGCGGTCTATTTCAGGATGCACTGAAGAGGTTAAAAAATAATCAATGGGCATTTATCTTTAATAAATGAAAAAATACATGTATTGATTCTTATGGTTAATATTTTATATTTTTTTCCTGACGGAAATTGACATCCTCCCCTGAGAATTAATAAACGTTTCTGCAGACTTAGACTTCAGACTTTTTATGGAGCTTCTCTACACAACGCTTTAGAAATACATCTTTTGTTGGGGAGGAATCTTTGATATATTCTTGTTGAAATCATGATGGAACAAACAAAAAGTGTTGTGACTGAATTAATAAAAATTATGGCAGGTTACAATCCTTTCATACACTACCCTGCAAAAGTTTGAATACACCAGAAAAGGTGAGGTTCTTTCAAAAATACGTCATCTTCCACACAATTTTTATCTTTTACTTACATCAAACAATATGGAAACTCAAATTGACGCAAGAGGACCCCAGCGATACATCATTGATATCTCAATGATGCGGTCATCATCAATGATAAAGGAAAATAAAATAATAAGAACCTCTTTGTTTGAAATGACAAATTGGAGGACATTTACGAAATCTAAGAGCAAAGTCTTAATCATTTCGAGAAGTCTTTGATTCGCATAAATTCTATGCAACTTTTCATCTCAATTATTATATAAATTTCTGTGAAATTCTTTAGCTTTTCTTAATTTTCTTAAAGGGGCGACCATTTAATTTCCAGGGGGCTTCGAGTGTTCCTCGGCGGAAAATCATTTATTTCATGGTAACACTAGCAGTAATTATTTATTATGGAGCGCACAAAGTCACCGAATATCCGAGACAATCCTTTTTCTCAGTGTATGTGTATATAACATATCGATTCTTGTCCATGCTGTGTCCTGAATACCAGGGACTTTTTTAGCCGATGCCCAGGCCCTTAGCAATACAGGATATGTGAAGTAACTTACTTGCCACAGGCGGATATATGTTCACCACCAAGAGTCCACCAGGTGGATTTGTCAATGGAAATAAGGAAACATGTGTGAAGACACATCATCAAAGTTTGTGCACTTTTGGGGAAACCCTGGGCTAAATTTAGACATGTTGGGGAAATGTCAGTGTGACCTTGCTGCAGCTGAGATTCCCAGAAAAGGCCACAACTACATTGTGGCTCTTTTCATGGAGCGGAGGAGATCTTTTAGAGCTGCCAATAGCACAGATCTTCTGTCAGATGGTTAAATAAATATAATAGACAGATAGAAGATCTGTAGACACTACTAGACAGGTATATAGGTAGAAAGGCTATGAAAGAGATCAGACATGAAGGAACTTGCAGCATTGAATTGAAGCAGTGAATGGAATTCTCTTCAACCTCTCAACAAATCTCTTTTAAAAATCCCATTATCTAGCAAAACAAATTATAACTACAAATATCGGCTATATTTTTTTTAGAAAAAAATTTTCTTGTTCCTAGAGTGATCGGCTGCCAAACTTACTTCCAAAATGGTTGTCTTGGGTGATAAATGTCCTGTGAATTTAATCGACCCAACTAGCTTGTGTCTATTTTCCCACATATTAGAAGTTTTACATTATTTAAAGTGTTTTATTAAATGTTAAAGCCTGGTTCACATCTCCACGATTTTGAATTGAGACAGGTGTGCGTCAGGATAAGTTGATTGACAGCCATGTGCACCCAGCCGTGACTGCATGGATCCTGTGGTCGTCAAGACTGTGATGCATTGGTGCTGGTTTGCGTAATGTTAAATTTAAGCAAAAGTCATGACTTTCACTTCAGCCTCCCTGTCAAAATGAGACACAGTCTCACCAGTGGCGTAGCTAGAAATCCAGGAGTGGGGGGGGGCAAGGGGGAGGGGCCAGGGTCTGAGCCAGGCGGGGCCCACCTTTTGCAGAATTTTTGGTGCAATACAAGGGTAAAAATTAATACCGCAACACAAGTCTTCTTTACAAACGACATAGGAACAATGACACTCTTTTATTCTGGCGAACACTTACTGCATTTACTACTTAAGTACAAAAATCACTAAATATTCTCTTGCAATTACTTTTTAGAGAGAAATGACCTTCCATAAAACTAGTTGGACAAAGTGCAGAATGTTGATTCTGCCGTTCAATTTGTTATATACATGGAATGAGAAGACATTTCATTGCGAAAGTAGCACTTATTTATTCATAATGCTGATTTTAGGCAAAAAGGCATGCAATTCATGTAGTTATTAAAAAAACATAATTAAAAACCAATGGTTTCCACAAGATTTCATTTGAAATAGTATTAAGCCTTGATCTTGAAAATTAGGGCAAATGTCGCAAGGCCATCTTAAAATGTTTGGATGCAGGTATGCCTATTTCCAGAAGTTTTCAAAGGAAATGAAAAATTGTGGAATGCCTTAGAACTCTTTAAAGGGCAACTGTTATTCTGGTGAGAATCAGGTATAAGTGAGCGCCGTCACAATGACGGACTTGCTCTGCTCAAATAATTAATCAAATTTCTCAAATCTGAAGTGGGGGGGGGGGCCATACATCCATTTGGGGGAGGCCTTGGCCCCCCCCCCCCAGGCCCCCCCATAGCTACGCCACTGAGTCTCACCAAGGCAACGTAGAGAAGGTGGGAAGACGACACCATGCTACTTAGAAACCACAATTATAACGTTGACAGTGCTCAAGCTCACACTTGACGGGGACAGGACACAAAGTTTACGGTAACTTGTGGCTGTCTCCATGGTGACATAAAATAATCTTGAAGTATACGCTCATCAGGTATGCATGTACCCTGTGGTGTATCTAGGACCTATGTGCGCAGGGTCTGTGTCCAGTAAATGGCATTTCTGTCGCAAACCTGTGGCCCTGAATATTTGGGCATGCTGAATTTTTTTTGCAGAGGCTGCATCCCCTTTGTTAATACCTGTTTCATGCTTGACTGAGCAGCGTTCACCTTATGTAATGCTGCGCCTGCAATTGATTATCGGTCCACGTCCAGTCAGTGTCAGGCAGACAGCAGTCTGCGACAGGCCACATTGCCTGACGCACACCACTGAAAATTCCAAATCACCAAGATGTGAAAGGAGCTTAAGGGTATTTAATGATTGGAGAGCTAATTAACAATAATTTACTGTCTATGGTTAAGAGATCAAAACTTTTTCAGGGAAATGGCTTACCTGACTGTGGTGTTGCAGAACTTTGGCATGCAACTTCAATGAAAAGAGACTGAGAGGCAGCAGTGGAAAGACCATAAGTGACAGACTCTCCGGCTAGACCATTAGCATTTGGGCTCTAAACAGCAGTAAATTGGTAGTGAAAAAGGCAACTATAAGTTTAGACAAATCCGACCAATGTTGTGTTATATCATCCTGTTCAATTTAACGATACAGGTTCAGGCTTTGCAAATATTGTCGGACCATCGGACCTGTCCGACTGTTTAACAGACCTTTGCTTCTTCTTCTTCTTCTTCTTACTAGTACATCCGTCCCCTTATGGAACCACCTTCTTTCGAAGTCAGATAGCCTTGATAACAGCTTCTCTGGAGGTGTGTAACATGAAGATAAAATTGTTACACAAAATATTAAAACGTGTAATCCAAGAGGATGAATTTCTACAGCTACTGAGCACCTCCCCAGTCCCCCCATTTAAGATCGCTCTCACCAGAGAATGGTCACTCATCCGATCTTCCACCGAGTCCTGGAGCATCTCTAGGATGTCTGGTAGCATCTTATCCCTGATTTCGTTGTGGTAATTGCATTTCAGTAGGAAGTGGCTCATCGTCTCTTCATCTTCCTTGCATAGGTTGCATGAAGCATCCTTGGTCCCGTTGAACCTCGAGATTTTGTCTTGCAGTAGGTAGGTCCCACACAACAGCTTTGCTCTGATGGCTGCCTTCTTGGTGTCGACGATACTGTAGATTACTGAATGCCAGGGTGGATGAGCTTGTCTTCTGTCACATAGGTTGATGTCCAGCCAGCTGAGTGAAGATTTTTCTGTAGCCTCTCTTAGTAGATCTGTGAAGCCTGTTCCAAAACCAGCATCTTTGATGTAGCGCTTCCAATGCAGAGCTTCCCAGGGTTTATGCCATTGGCTCAAAAGGTCAACGCTGTATCTTTGTGCGATGTCTCTTGCTCTGTTAAACCAGCTTTTGGAGTTGAATTCAGAGGCGAGCTGCCTAATTGCAAGTTCTCTCAGCGGGTTGTCTTCATTCAGCCTGCAGACTGCACCAAACAAGAGGAGGACTTTGCAGTCTATGTACGTTGATGCTGGGAAAGTTGCCGTTAAGAGGTAGATCGCAGGAGAAGCAGTCCTTTCTGGGAGATTTTGGTACTGTCTCAGCAGGTCCTTGTGAGCTTTGTCAATCGCTGCCAGTTCATTCTTCTTCAGGAAAACAGCCTCCAGCCCGTGTATCAGCCTTGGGAGGATTTGTGTTTCCACAATTTTAGAAGAAATCACAGGGTTGACTCCGTTGGTGCCATTGATGCCTTTCCCGATTAGCATATATGCAGTTCTCCTGGCCAGCGATATCTTTTCCCCTATGGCTGGGCTTGGGTTTTGTTGATTCCAGGTTAGGCCCAGGTGAGTGAACGAGTCAGTTGTTCGTATTTCTTCTTCTCCTAAGAGCCACTTGTGGGCCTTGTCTTGGATGTAGCGAATAAGGTTGTCACGAAGCTTTTTCCCGGGTGGATGGTGTAGAAGTTATTCCTGGAGTAGGTGTGGGCTGTTGAGAGCATCTCTTGAAGAGCATCTCTTGAAGTTCGTATTCGGAGTTAGAAAGTAGGAGGATGTCGTCCGCACATGTAGGCGTGCCTGTATATATGCTGCCAATGACCAGTCCTGTTCTTGCGCTTTCAGTCAGCTCTAGAAGTGGGTTTACGTATTCCTTATAGAGAGCCGTGGAGAGTACCCCGCCCTGTAGTCAGGGAGATATCTCAAAAAAGAGGCTTATTTCTAGTACAGGTCTTACTCATGAGAGCACCACTTGAATTTGGTACCGATGGAATGAGGACACTTTGGAGTTTCATTTTGGTAAAAGAAATATTCTATGAATGTATATTAAAATATTGGTTGCTGTAGATACCTGTTAGCCATAGATGGTGTGAAATCTGAAACCTCGCTCTCTATTTTTGGGCACAATTTACCTTCATTTATAGCACTATTTCCGCATCATTTGTTTCTCTTGTTCATGTATGTCATATTATTAGGAGATACCATCCTTATTTACTGCTCTCACAAATATTTGATAGATATATATATCAAAATATTGGTTGCTATGGATACCTGTTAGCCATAGCAGGGGTAAAGCTCTGAACATCACCCACCATTTTCGGCAAAATTCATCTTCATTTACATCATCATTTCCACATCATTTGCTTTTCTGTTTATGAATATGCCCTATAATGTAGAAATACTATTATAAATTACAAATCCAACAAATATTCAACAAATATATAGCAAAATATGGGTTGCTATGGATATTTTTAAACCAAAGAAGGGAAGAAATCAGAAACCTCACCCTCCATTTTGGGCAAAATTTACCTTCATTAATGGCAGAATTTCCACATCTCTTGCACTTCTGCTCACATAAATGGTCACATTTTGAGGAAATTCCATCATTGATTGCTGGTTTCCCCAATAGACCAGTACAGTTTTGGCCATAGGCCACGCCCCTTCCTAGCAACCCCCAAAAGTCCGACATCATTCACCCCTTTTAACACGGGGAACATGTGTATTTGGAGCCTTTTAAGCCCAAAAGTACATTTATCACTCTTAACGTAAATCTGACAGGTCATTAATTGAACTGAGTACACTATTATATGAATCTAGTTTACTTTCTTGACTCTTGAAATATTTAAAACTTGTTATATGACTATGTAATTAAACATAAAACATGTGAAAATGTAGCATGTCCTAGTAGACTTGGGTTGTTAATTCAGAATCAAATCTTAAAAACTTAGGCGAACAACAGTGCTTACTAGTATTAATGCAAAATCTACATTTGTCATATTATTATCATTAATCATTTGCAACAATGTTGATGTATCAATGAAAACATTCGTCGATTAATTCATTGAGGGACCGAGGCCAAATTCTGGCCACCAGGGCAGCCGCGCGGCATTCAGGTCCAAAAGTCACGTGACCTAATGTTTACAACAGAGAGAAACATGGCCTGAGCCAGGCAGGAGTGGATTCACGCTGCAGTTGCTGCCACTTGCTGGGCATGTTTTTCACTGTATAGTGCAGGAGCATATGTTGCGTACTTAGATTTGGCTCACTTCGCTTGTAAATTTTTGTCACCATATATATAATCGAAGCTTAGGATGTGTAGATTCAGAAAAAATATGGTGCCATTTTTTTCTCGGCATTCTAAGGGGTAAAATCCAAGATGGCGTCCAAGATGGCCGCCGATGATGTTTTTCTTCATATCTCCGCTTGTATTCATGGTATATTAAAAATTAAAAAGTTGATAATGATGTTTTTGGGGTCAAGGAATCCAATAAAGACCACCCCAAGCTCCTATCTTGGTTCAAAAACTGAATATCATGCCAAATGTTATCAAAATTGACATAAATTTAAGAATGTTCGACTTATCTCATTTGCCGTATTCCTTTCTTGCATTGTGAAACACAATTTGTGATAGGCTATATGAAATATTGTGCTATAACCTGTTTTCACAGATAGGCCATCTGCCAACGTATATACTAAGAAGATACAAAAGGTTTTGAATAATTGCAAGCAACTGTGTAATTGTAACAAGGACATGTTTATGATGCTACGAATTTGACCAAATAATGTAGCAGAATTTGTCTTAATCACTACTTGGCCATTTGTTACAGCTCTGTTCGATCAAATTTAGAATATATGGTGTCCATTAGAAATTGCAACATTCTTTCTGGTGTCTTTCTGTTTCTCATATGCATGTTTCAGTGCAAGAAATGAGCCCAGAGTACCTGCTTATTTTACACCAACACTTCCAGGGCCGTCGCGAGTCATGCAGCACTCTCGAAATTTTTCCCAGCTTACACCATGATGTACATTATTTCAAAGCTGCTCACAAGAGGCGCAAGAGCTGCACAACTCCCTTTTGTCATTTCTTAGTTAAAGCACGTCTGGTCAAGTGTAGTGTCCAACATTCAGAGGTTGTCAGTGACTTCCACGGACTAAATAAGCCAGCCAATCCTTCAGCTTATTCAAGTGGGGAGGTCACTCATTTGCTATATATACTTCACCAAGCCAGGTATACTATACTTGAGCTGGAATATCCTAGCTATCTGCTATAAGTGTGGGGAAAAATAATATGTTAATTTAATGCAGTCAAAGAATGAGAGCAGCAAAATTTCATCAGAATGATCTTTAAATGGTGGGAGTTGCATGACTAAAGGTATGAGAATAGGAGAGGGGAATGAAGGTCAGGGATTCAGAGACAAGAGGCACCCATGTATGATGCGTTAAGTGATGAGACAGGGATTAAGGTGGTTAGGGGACAAGAGAGGGAGGAGGCAAGAGTGATAGTGGAGGAGAGAGAATGGACGAATGCATAATTAAGCTTGGGAGGTGCGGAGACCTACAGCGTACTGGACAGGAGGTAAGAGCTGGATAACATGTGTTTTACGCCTCTGCAGCACCTTATTGGGCTATATCGAGAGAGCTGGATAACCTAAGACAGGAGCCCAAAAGGGACGGTCAGATAAAATGACGATGGAGGCAGAGTGCAAATAGGCTTATATTAGATAGAAGGAAGCGCGACGAGAAAGTAGAAAGGAGGGGTGGGCTGTCGGGATGAGGTAGAATGGGTGTTCAAAGCAGAGATGAGAAGGAGAAGGCAGAGTGGGAGGAGGCAGAGCTAGGAGACAATAGCTGTCAAGGAGTGCAGAGAGGAGCTAGAAAAGTGGTAGAAAGGGAGAGTCAGAGATAAGGTAGAAGAAGCAGAGTGAGAAAATGAAAGGAGGCAGTGCGGGGGAGAATATACCTTTCATTAGGGCAGCAGCAAAAACATTGATGGCAGAAAGAGATAGTAAGAGATAAGAGGGAGAATGCGGACTAGGAGGGGGGATTTAGGAAGTAGACAAACAGAGGAGCCAGCATAAGGAGGGAAGAGGGAATACCTATCAGGGTGGAGGAAAAATCTGGCGACCGGGTGGAAGCAGAAAGCTCTGAAATGGACAGTCAAAGACAATAGGGCAGAGGCAAGGAGGCATACATTTGGCAAGAGGTAGAGGGAGGAGGGAAAACTTATCAGGGAGGAGGAAAAAGCTATCAGGGAGGAGTTAAACAGGGATAGTCAGAGGTAATGGAGGCAGAATGGGAGAAGCATTAGGTGGGAAAGCATAAGGAGGGAAAGCTTCAATGTTTGGGGGGAGGCAAAAGCTAGGCAGGAGGCAAAAATGGACAGAGGAGAAGTTGCAGGCAGAGGGTATAAAGGAATTGACAATTTTTTGTTGTGCTGGTATACCCTTTTCAGCCAAGAAGCTCTTCCTCCTTCCTTGTGGAGGGAGCTGCACATTTATTTTCATTGCCCCGGTATGATGAAGAGATGAGAAGGCTCGGAGTCTTGTACATACTGTATTAATTCAGGGATGCCCAGCGTCTATCAGTTGCCTCAGTGTACACAGAACACCCTGTCCCACAAACTAAATTGAGTTTTGGGGTTGGAGTTAAACCCATGCCCAAAGAGCCAGTAGTGGGCTAGTGCAAACATGCACAAAATTTTAGGCCATGGAGAAAGAGGGTGCAGGAAAGAGCAGAGGGAGAGGGCAGAAAACCCTGAAAGGGATCGAGAGTCAAAAGTACTGAACAGGGAGGACGCAAAGTAGAAGCAGGCATAACCTTGGAAGGAGGTTAAGGGAGAAGGCAGAGATAGCTGAGAAGAGATAATACCTATAATTGGGTGGAGGCACAGCTTGAGAAGAGGTAGAAAAGGAGAATCAGATATGGGAGGGAAGACGTAGAAGTGGGAGGAGCGATAAGTGAAAGAAGAGGCAGATAGAGGAGTCTCTCAGGAGATCTTTTCTAGATGAGGAGTTCACTAGGAGGAGGCAAGAGAATTTGATGTAAATGAGAGCTACAAGTATGGGGAACTGGGGATGAAAATATGCAGTTAGGAAAAATGTAGAAAAGGAGAATACAGAAGCGTAGAATGCACAGAGAGAGGAAGCAAGACTGGGGGTGTCTCAAGTTGGTAAAATTTAGAACTTTTGGTCAATTGGGACAAAAAATGGATGATTGCAGACTACAAAACTCTTAGGTTGTAAGTTTCTGTAAGCTAGCTATGCTAGATACATGTACTACCATCATATTTAAACATAGATATGAAGGATTTACAAACTTGAAATGTAGTTTTTGCAAAGCAAACCATGCTTTATTCAAATGCACTTGTAGAGAAAACGTTTTAAGATACCCCTATGAAACTCAAATAATATGAACGTGCAGAATATAAAAGTTTAGTAACTTTTAAACATTTCCTCTTTGTACCTTCTTTAATTTTAGTTGTTGACATGTATTGCAGAATCAGAGTGATGCACTTATTGTCTACCTCAAAAACAGGGTTCTAATACCCTTAGCTATGAGTATTTAAAGTTTTGGATACATTTTTTCCATGCAGTGTGACGCCATAAAACTGATCCTTTGTGTAATCAAATATCACACTATAGCCTATATCAAGACCAGTGACAGATAGAAGCAATTTATTCACATGAAAGAGGCTTCACTTCCTCTTATATGATCAGTAGTACATGCATAAATTCCATTGGGTAGCTGTGCTGAAATTTTCCCAACTAACAATATCGGACCAGTAGTTTTTTGCTTTAAATAAGACACCAAGAACGTGATTTATACCATGTTCTTAATACGTGATATCCAGATTTGATCTTATAAATATAGTCTGTTCTTTAAAAACCTTATTGTTCAACATTTATATTGTAAGGGACTATCACATTTGTATTGTAAGTGACTATCACTGCAAGAAATAAACATGGCTGGTGAGATGAGTTGAACATTCTTAAATTTATGTCAATTTTGATAACATTTTGCTTGATATTCAGTTTTTGAACCAAGATAGGAGCTTGGGGTGGTCTTTATTGGATTCCTTGACCCCAAAAACATCATTATCAACTTTTTAATTTTTAATATACCATGAATACAAGCGGAGATATGAAGAAAATCATCATCGGCAGCCATCTTGGACGCCATCTTGGATTTTACCCCTTAGAATGCCGAGAAAAAAATGGCACCATATTTTTTCTGAATCTACACATACTAAGCTTCGATTTGATATATGGTGCCAAAAATTTACAAGCGAAGTGAGCCAGATTACACATGCTCCTGCACTAGTGCAGGAGCATATGTTGCGTATTTAGATTTGGCTCACTTCGCTTGTAAATTTTTGTCACCATATATATAATCGAAGCTTAGGATGTGTAGATTCAGAAAAAATATGGTGCCATTTTTTTCTCGGCATTCTAAGGGGTAAAATCCAAGATGGCGTCCAAGATGGCCGCCGATGATGTTTTTCTTCATATCTCCGCTTGTATTCATGGTATATTAAAAATTAAAAAGTTGATAATGATGTTTTTGGGGTCAAGGAATCCAATAAAGACCACCCCAAGCTCCTATCTTGGTTCAAAAACTGAATATCATGCCAAATGTTATCAAAATTGACATAAATTTAAGAATGTTCGACTTACCTCATTTGCCGTATTCCTTTCTTGCATTGTGAAACACAATTTGTGATAGGCTATATGAAATATTGTGCTATAACCTGTTTTCACAGATAGGCCATCTGCCAACGTATATACTAAGAAGATACAAAAGGTTTTGAATAATTGCAAGCAACTGTGTAATTGTAACAAGGACATGTTTATGATGCTACGAATTTGACCAAATAATGTAGCAGAATTGGTCTTAATCACTACTTGGCCATTTGTTACAGCTCTGTTCGATCAAATTTAGATTATATGGTGTCCATTAGAAATTGCAACATTCTTTCTGGTGTCTTTCTGTTTCTCATATGCATGTTTCAGTGCAAGAAATGAGCCCAGAGTACCTGCTTATTTTACACCAACACTTCCAGGGCCGTCGCGAGTCATGCAGCACTCTCGAAATTTTTCCCAGCTTACACCATGATGTACATTATTTCAAAGCTGCTCACAAGAGGCGCAAGAGCTGCACAACTCCCTTTTGTCATTTCTTAGTTAAAGCACGTCTGGTCAAGTGTAGTGTCCAACATTCAGAGGTTGTCAGTGACTTCCACGGACTAAATAAGCCAGCCAATCCTTCAGCTTATTCAAGTGGGGAGGTCACTCATTTGCTATATATACTTCACCAAGCCAGGTATACTATACTTGAGCTGGAATATCCTAGCTATCTGCTATAAGTGTGGGGAAAAATAATATGTTAATTTAATGCAGTCAAAGAATGAGAGCAGCAAAATTTCATCAGAATGATCTTTAAATGGTGGGAGTTGCATGACTAAAGGTATGAGAATAGGAGAGGGGAATGAAGGTCAGGGATTCAGAGACAAGAGGCACCCATGTATGATGCGTTAAGTGATGAGACAGGGATTAAGGTGGTTAGGGGACAAGAGAGGGAGGAGGCAAGAGTGATAGTGGAGGAGAGAGAATGGACGAATGCATAATTAAGCTTGGGAGGTGCGGAGACCTACAGCGTACTGGACAGGAGGTAAGAGCTGGATAACATGTGTTTTACGCCTCTGCAGCACCTTATTGGGCTATATCGAGAGAGCTGGATAACCTAAGACAGGAGCCCAAAAGGGACGGTCAGATAAAATGACGATGGAGGCAGAGTGCAAATAGGCTTATATTAGATAGAAGGAAGCGCGACGAGAAAGTAGAAAGGAGGGGTGGGCTGTCGGGATGAGGTAGAATGGGTGTTCAAAGCAGAGATGAGAAGGAGAAGGCAGAGTGGGAGGAGGCAGAGCTAGGAGACAATAGCTGTCAAGGAGTGCAGAGTGGAGCTAGAAAAGTGGTAGAAAGGGAGAGTCAGAGATAAGGTAGAAGAAGCAGAGTGAGAAAATGAAAGGAGGCAGTGCGGGGGAGAATATACCTTTCATTAGGGCAGCAGCAAAAACATTGATGGCAGAAAGAGATAGTAAGAGATAAGAGGGAGAATGCGGACTAGGAGGGGGGATTTAGGAAGTAGACAAACAGAGGAGCCAGCATAAGGAGGGAAGAGGGAATACCTATCAGGGTGGAGGAAAAATCTGGCGACCGGGTGGAAGCAGAAAGCTCTGAAATGGACAGTCAAAGACAATAGGGCAGAGGCAAGGAGGCATACATTTGGCAAGAGGTAGAGGGAGGAGGGAAAACTTATCAGGGAGGAGGAAAAAGCTATCAGGGAGGAGTTAAACAGGGATAGTCAGAGGTAATGGAGGCAGAATGGGAGAAGCATTAGGTGGGAAAGCATAAGGAGGGAAAGCTTCAATGTTTGGGGGGAGGCAAAAGCTAGGCAGGAGGCAAAAATGGACAGAGGAGAAGTTGCAGGCAGAGGGTATAAAGGAATTGACAATTTTTTGTTGTGCTGGTATACCCTTTTCAGCCAAGAAGCTCTTCCTCCTTCCTTGTGGAGGGAGCTGCACATTTATTTTCATTGCCCCGGTATGATGAAGAGATGAGAAGGCTCGGAGTCTTGTACATACTGTATTAATTCAGGGATGCCCAGCGTCTATCAGTTGCCTCAGTGTACACAGAACACCCTGTCCCACAAACTAAATTGAGTTTTGGGGTTGGAGTTAAACCCATGCCCAAAGAGCCAGTAGTGGGCTAGTGCAAACATGCACAAAATTTTAGGCCATGGAGAAAGAGGGTGCAGGAAAGAGCAGAGGGAGAGGGCAGAAAACCCTGAAAGGGATCGAGAGTCAAAAGTACTGAACAGGGAGGACGCAAAGTAGAAGCAGGCATAACCTTGGAAGGAGGTTAAGGGAGAAGGCAGAGATAGCTGAGAAGAGATAATACCTATAATTGGGTGGAGGCACAGCTTGAGAAGAGGTAGAAAAGGAGAATCAGATATGGGAGGGAAGACGTAGAAGTGGGAGGAGCGATAAGTGAAAGAAGAGGCAGATAGAGGAGTCTCTCAGGAGATCTTTTCTAGATGAGGAGTTCACTAGGAGGAGGCAAGAGAATTTGATGTAAATGAGAGCTACAAGTATGGGGAACTGGGGATGAAAATATGCAGTTAGGAAAAATGTAGAAAAGGAGAATACAGAAGCGTAGAATGCACAGAGAGAGGAAGCAAGACTGGGGGTGTCTCAAGTTGGTAAAATTTAGAACTTTTGGTCAATTGGGACAAAAAATGGATGATTGCAGACTACAAAACTCTTAGGTTGTAAGTTTCTGTAAGCTAGCTATGCTAGATACATGTACTACCATCATATTTAAACATAGATATGAAGGATTTACAAACTTGAAATGTAGTTTTTGCAAAGCAAACCATGCTTTATTCAAATGCACTTGTAGAGAAAACGTTTTAAGATACCCCTATGAAACTCAAATAATATGAACGTGCAGAATATAAAAGTTTAGTAACTTTTAAACATTTCCTCTTTGTACCTTCTTTAATTTTAGTTGTTGACATGTATTGCAGAATCAGAGTGATGCACTTATTGTCTACCTCAAAAACAGGGTTCTAATACCCTTAGCTATGAGTATTTAAAGTTTTGGATACATTTTTTCCATGCAGTGTGACGCCATAAAACTGATCCTTTGTGTAATCAAATATCACACAATAGCCTATATCAAGACCAGTGACAGATAGAAGCAATTTATTCACATGAAAGAGGCTTCACTTCCTCTTATATGATCAGTAGTACATGCATAAATTCCATTGGGTAGCTGTGCTGAAATTTTCCCAACTAACAATATCGGACCAGTAGTTTTTTGCTTTAAATAAGACACCAAGAACGTGATTTATACCATGTTCTTAATACGTGATATCCAGATTTGATCTTATAAATATAGTCTGTTCTTTAAAAACCTTATTGTTCAACATTTATATTGTAAGGGACTATCACATTTGTATTGTAAGTGACTATCACTGCAAGAAATAAACATGGCTGGTGAGATGAGTTGAACATTCTTAAATTTATGTCAATTTTGATAACATTTTGCTTGATATTCAGTTTTTGAACCAAGATAGGAGCTTGGGGTGGTCTTTATTGGATTCCTTGACCCCAAAAACATCATTATCAACTTTTTAATTTTTAATATACCATGAATACAAGCGGAGATATGAAGAAAATCATCATCGGCGGCCATCTTGGACGCCATCTTGGATTTTACCCCTTAGAATGCCGAGAAAAAAATGGCACCATATTTTTTCTGAATCTACACATACTAAGCTTCGATTTGATATATGGTGCCAAAAATTTACAAGCGAAGTGAGCCAGATTACACATGCTCCTGCACTAGTAAGAGTGATAACAACTTCAGGAAAACTTGCAGGAAGAAGGAAGAACTGTCAAGGCAGATGCTGGGCACTAAAAACCCCATAGGAGTTAGCATAACTTCCCATGAACTGGTCCTGTGCATGCACTGATTCAATGCCAATGGTAAGCAAATTCAATGACAATGCACTGCATGGTATACATCATCAGTGGCTGCATGGTACATGTAGCATGCATGCTGATGGGGTGATGGCAACTCAAAACACTCAGGCTTGCTGGCTAAATGTTAAGTAAGTTAATGCTAGAGTAATAACATAGAAAATTAGAAATAGCCTAGCACATGTGTGTAGATCCCACTCTTCATTCCCAGGCCAGACCCCTGGGTTCATCAAGTGCATTATCCAGGTTGACAGTTATGCAATAATTAAGGAGGAAAAAGTCATGTTAGATATTCAGTTCTTTGGGAATGCTGGTTACTTATTTATTTTTTATTTTATGAAAGCAATAGGCTAAGGTTCCTTGAGTCGGACACTTAGATTCTGTACATTTAAAAAAAGGGATATCTTGCTTGGCCTATGGGTTATTGATTGTCAACCAGAGCCTCAAATTAAACATATTTACAAAATCTAACAGAAAAAAATTAACAATCAGATGAGTTCAAAATAACAGACCTTTGTGCAAATGGATATTATTCAAAACATTCTTGATTTCATGTTTTTAGAACAAGCAGTCCGATCAAAGATAAGTAATTTTTTATTTCAGAGATTTAGCCACTAATTTAGTTCTTGTGTTGTCCCAATTGTTAATTTTTTTCTGTTAGATTTTGTAAATATGTTTAATTTGACACAAAATTGAGAAAATGTTTTTTTTTAATGATATCTATAGGGCCTTCCACTTTACTTGTTAGCATCATGCTAATACTTAGTGAACAGATAAAGGAAGTCTTCAGCTAAAGATTGGTACCAAATACATAGGCAGGCAAGCTCTCAAATAGCCAATTAGGCCCTTCTAAAAATGTCAGACTCAAGGTTACGACCCTCTATTCACAGAGGCGTCACCAGGATTTATTTTAGGCGGGGCGAAGGGGGGGCGGACCGTTCAACCGGGGGCGCATGCGACTTATAAAGCCCAATGGGTTTACACGATGGCTTTAAGCTCAAAATTAGGGGGAAAATTAATTTCAGGGGGACACTACCCCCCCTCCCCAACCGGTGACGCCACTGTCTATTCAATCTCTAGTTTAGGCTGTGAATTAGTTCACTGTTTTCTGTCGATTAAAAGTCATAATTTCCCTGACAAACTTAAATGTATGAACATGCGTAATGGGTAAAATAAATATTCACCGAAGTAAGGCAACATAAAACAATTAGCAAGTATGCCAAGTGCTATCTATATGATAGACCAACATACATGATTTGTTTACACAGCACACCTTTCAAGAAAGTCTTATGTTGGCTATATTTCACAATATTTAATTCTTTTGCGTAAACAGTTGAAGGAAAGAATCCCAAAAAATATAATAAATGTCTTTTTTTTTTACATCTTCTGTCAGTTTCTATCTGGTCCGCAGCTCCCCATTGGGAAGACACAAAAAAATATTAATTATGTCAAAATTCAATTGTGGTTGACTATTTTGATTGCAGGTGAATTAATTACCATTGCAGGAGAAAACCAGAGCTTCAGGTGTGTAACGGAGAAACCAAGGCCGCAGGATTCGCTGATATACGGTATAATACCACGGAAATTTTGGCTGATTCAGTTGAAAAATCATGTAAACTCTGATCTATCATACAGAGTATTGTAATTACAACAGATCCAAGTTGACAATATATATAAATATTTTAAAATTTAATGCCCTGATTATGCAAGATATTAGGTGGAAGATTTTTGTCCCAAGTGGCTGACCAGATGATCCTTGGTTCTGGGGAGGGGGCTGGCACCGCGTCATGGATTTTTCATTAAAAATTTTTTTTTTCAAAACTTGACAAGGAATAAAACTTTCTTTCGAACATGTAAAAGGCCGTTTGTATCCAGATCTGTCGCATGTGGTACCGTTAATTACTCATGTTAAAATCAGTGTTATAGTCAAAGCGGGGACATTCTTGACCAAGACTTCATGCTATCAAAATGTCACATTGAGACCTCCAACACTGCACAAAGACACCAGAGACTGGGCCAAGACCAAGGATTGAGCATCAGGGACCGACAAAATATGGCCCTGATTGAGTACATCTGACCAAGAATACTGGTTAAATTTCTGTTGTCATACCTTTGCATGCAAAAAAAAAGTGCTTGTTCAGGGCACAAAAAAAAAGAGTCTGGTGTAAAATCCGCAACTCCCCCCCCCCCTCCAAGGCCCAAGCTATCACCTGGTCGGCCCACAAATACAACATTGATGTTCATTTATAATTTCATTGCTGATAAGATAGAGCTGGAACCAAACAGTTTTTGTAACGGCCCGTTACTAGCGGCCAAGCTTGTGATCTTTAATGTTGTAAGGTTGGATTGATACAATAAATTTAATTATTAATAATTGCCATATCAATGCCTTTTCAGTTTTTGGAAGAATTTTGAAGGCTCGCTCGTACTACAAGTGTTGGAGAGGGAGAAAAGATGTCGTGAAATTACGCCAGTCGAAAATGTTTTGTTCCGTGTCCAGAAAATACCCACTGGCTGAGAATTGCAGGTCAGTATTATTTGTCAGTGTATATATTCAGCATCAACTGACAAGTCCTCTATATACTATACTATATTATACATTGCTAACAGATTTTGAAAATTTTTATTTTTCATTATGGCACCCTGTCCATGACTACAAAATTTTACAACACAACCCCGAAACAATTTCAGAAAACACTCTCCCTTTCACGATAACAAACAGTTCAAAATTTTACTGATGTATTTTTTAATTAATTGGACGATTCAATGGGAAATTTAAAAAATTTATTTCAATAACTAAACCCAATTTTTACAAAAGAATCTTGATTTAAATTGCTGCATTGATACCTGTTTTTTTTCGCATTTATCACAGGTCTCACAGATCTTAAAAAAACTTTAATTATGGTTTCAGTTTTCAAGACTGAAGAGCATCCCTCAAGACGTCGCCATCTAACAGCTTCTAAGGCTTGCAAGGGTCGATTGATGATGAGAAAGGAGAAAAAGTGGCAGTCCTAATGTGAGGGGTATTTTAATAGCCCAGAAATATCACTGATACTAGGGATAGCAAATTCAACATCTCATCCGAACGTCATGCCTTTGAACATCCACTGAAATTATTTGGATTCACCGCCTTGCAATCTGACATTTGAACCTATGTAACATTGAGACTTTCTACGGAGCAGGCAATGCCAGGCACAGGCCCGTGCAGAGCCTGCAGTAGGCCCAAGCCAAAATGAAAAAGTGGCTTCAGGTCAGTAAATTATGACCATGTTAAATATATTTTCTGGAGGCATAAAAACCAACCCAGGGCCATTGCATAGCTCGACCATGTTAGTCTTTTGTGAGGGGGGGGGAGGGTGCATGGGATATGGCCCAATGCCCCCCTAAGTACGCCATTGAACCAAACATATTTCTCCTAATGATAAACTTAATTTATTCACGCAATACTAGCTGATATTTACTCACTCCAGGTTAAAATCTAAATTTCAATGCAAAGCCCTTATATAAAAAATCACCTTAGATTTTGAATTACCAGCAAACATTTAATAAATTCTCTAAATCATGATAGCTGACAACTGATAAGGTGCAATTATTATGAAGAATGCGATAGATTTCTATTTTTGACCCAATCTTAAAAAATTGTCAAACTGCTAATGGATGCTTATTGTTAAAATTTCAAAATTACTGAAGATTTTATCTGGGACAATTAAGATGCATCAAAATACAATTAACAGATTTTTGACTCCTAAAAACAATATTTGCAAAATCCTTGCAATAAAAATGTGAAATTTCAATACAGACTGAGATTCTGACTGTGATACTTTCAGGGCTTACAGCCTTTCACAAATCTCAAGAATAAATCTAGACTAGAATTTCTGATACAATTAAGTGAGGCACTCCCTTGCAAACTAATCAGCGAATCTTAAAATTTACCTAGTGAAAGCTTTTATTGCTACTTTCGAAAAAATCTTCAATCAGATTTGAAAATTCTAATGATTTTGCAATATAACTTGATTTACTGTGTAGTGAGGTGAGAAGACATTCTTTCCCTATCATTGAACAGAAGCAAGACGCTATTCATATCAGAACACTAAAACTATGTTCATTTGATGCAACAGTTTTCAGGATTGACAAAAATATGCAGGGCAACTTGGATTTGGGAACAAGTTACCAATTTCAAGAAAATAATTTCCTCAAAGATATTCTTCAGGCTGACCAAAACTAACTAAAAGTTCACATGAACAATCTTTTAAAAGTAGCAGAGCTTTAGCCTCCAGATCTTGTTACAAAACACCTCACAATTGATTGATATTGTCTCAGTATTCTACGAACAGATTGACCTCAAAGACAAATACAGCATTACTCCTTGTTTCTCATGTTACATCTTACATGATCAGGAACATACAAAATTTGGGGTAGACTGGCCTATGTGGCAAAGTGGCAGCTGCTACAGGCCCATTCACTCAGGGGGCCCCTGCAAGATGCCAAAAAGATATAAAAATTGAGAAATACTATCTATGAAAAACTTAGGATTGTGTGGTACCTGCTTAATGGATCCTGAAGCAGGACCTGGAACAAAAAACAAACTTAGAGATGGGGGCCCCAAATTGCTCAATGGAAGAGGGTCTAGTATTGCACAGGGCCCGCTCACATTGAAGGCCAAACGGTTCACCCTGACAACAATAATTTCACGAAATACCCACCGGTAGAAATCACAGAGAAAAATATACCATAAACGAGACATCTAAGATTTACTGAGAACAAGATGTAAAACCAATATGGAAAAAAGCGATTGGTAAAATGTTTTTACCTTACACAGTACAATGATAATTATCTAAATTTTTAATTGACGACAGTAGAGATGTGAGGGCCCACCAACTTATTTTGCCGCAGAGCCGAAAATGACAAAGTCTAACTGTGCACAAATCGAGTATAATCTCATTTTAGCAACGCGCGGTTAACCTTATTTTGGAAGTAGGCCCCCTGAAATTTGGGGGCCCCTGCCATTTGGCCCCCCTGGCCCCCCCTCTGCTCAGGCCTGGCCAGGCATGGACTGTAACCACTCAGTTACCCAGCCGCAAAGTTTTCTAAATGATGAGTAGGCCTATCAATGTAGAATGTAGATCTATCAATGAAAATAGGTAATAGCATGAATATTGGTTGAGACGAGACAATCGTACACAAAGCATTTGTGGAACTAAGTAAGAATCTCAAGCAGGGAGTGTGGCGACCGGTGGCACCCGCTGCAATCATCAGATGTTGTATATATTTAGTTCCAGTTTCTGAATTCTGAATTACACTGTATATCCTCTGTGTGCATATTGAAATGGGAACTTGTTTGAAAACATGTAAAAGCAAGAAGAAGTACATTTTTAATCTATGTGTGGGAACTGATAATTGGCTCACAGTATAGAAATATTTTTTCAATTTTTTGTACAATTTAATAAAATGTTAAAAGAGTATTGATTTAATAAAATTATATTAATATGTTGTCTTGTTGATCTAAGATTCTTGACAGTTTTCCTTAATTTGCTCTTCGGTTGGTTGGCAATCTGTTCCGCTTTCATCATCTCTGACCATGGCAAGTAATCATGCTGAAAAAAGGGAGAAGAAATCAGTCAGTTATTTCATTGAATTGTTCAAAAATGAATAAAAAGTGCCTCGAGAAGATCCAAGAAGCTGAAGATTAAGTATGTCTGGCCTTAATACATCATTATGTATAAGGTATATAGATAAGGCCTATAATTGCTAATTATCTTGGAAGTTGTTCCTTCACATTATTATTACAGGACAGCACACTACTTTTGAAGACCTGTCTGTGAAACCAGAAAAAGTAGTAATCATCACATTAGTACTTAGCAACATATCATTGAGTTTCTTTATATATATAATATAGAGCCGCTAATCAATTTAATGTCCCAGAAAAAATTGAAAAGAAGCTTCTTAAATCATTGTCCAACTTCCTAAATGAAAGATCCTGTGGTATTTTAGTGTCAACTAATGTCCGTAAATTGACTTATAAACAGCCAAAACACTGGTAATCCCATTGCTACCTGCATGCTGCTGGAGCTAGGATGTCGGAGTTTTGGTCACTGCTCTGTTACCCCTTGTCACGTGACTAAATGGGGTGAAACCATTGGCTGTGCCCCAGATTTGGGGTGAGAAGCTGTACTGGTCTATATTCAATCAACATATATTTCTAAATTTTGTTTGCTTTGGATACTTGTCACCTATAGGAGGAGTAGAAGTTGAAACTTTGCCTTAAATTTTTGGGTGAAATTTACCTTCATTTCAATTTCAATGTCTTTTGCCTCTTCTGTTCCTATATATTTCACATTATTAGTGAATACCATCCTCAATTACAGGTCACACCAAATATTCAGTGAATATATAAATTTTTGGTTGCCATGGAAACCTGTCACTCGAAGGCAGAGATTAAAACTAAAATAAAAACTTGCCCTCACTTTTTGGGCAAAATAACAACAGATATGCCAAATTATGAATATATATGTCAACCTTAATAGAAGCCAGACAAATAAACCTAAAGATATAGATATAATAATGTTGGTTGCTATGGAAACTTAACCTGTTTTCCACGAGAAGGGTTTTAAGTTAACATTTCACTAGTTTGGACAGAGCTTCCTATCAGTCAAGGAGAAGGTGAGTCCAATATAGGCTTAGTTCTTCCTCATGAGGAGCTATTAAAGGGCACCACTTAAATTTGGTACCAACGGAAAGAGGACATTTTGAAGTTTCAGAAACCATGGTTTTACATTCCAAAGCTGGCAGCCTTTTTTTCTGGGAGGGATAACAACTTTTTGATTCAATATGCATTTTCCAATGCTTTTACAGTCCTCGTCATACTTACGTGGAATCTCAAGTTATTTTCTATGCTGTTGAACTGTGATGTCAGATTAGATTAGATAAGATTAGATTTATTAAGAGATGACACTATTCTAGCATTGCAATATATATTTCAATTATCTTCAAGCTGTGATGTCATTTTAAACTGGTTCGGATTCCCAAGCTCCCAGCCAATGTGAATCAACCAAACTGTGCATCACAGTAGTGCCAGAGTGAAAATTGGGTCTGGGAAAACCCATGCAAGTTTGACATCACAGCCTCTCAGCCATTGGGCTGCCAGAACAAATATACCATCATCCCAAGTCATACCATGACGAAATGGCCCCGTAACCTTTGCTAATTCATGAATACTTAATTAACTGACCCAGTTGTGGCTCAGCCAATCAGGGACTGCTACATCACAGTTTGAAATTGTTGCTTCTGTTTCACACAGTTACAAATGGAGAAATTGTGTATTGTTGAAAGGTGCTATCACAGTTCCGAAAATTCCATTGAATTATGTATTTTCACAGTTCTGAAATGAAACTGTTTGAAAGTTTGCTTGTTTTACACTGTTTTTTTTAGTTGCCAGTAATCCTCTAAGTGTCCATAATCGGACTAAATCTGCCTGCAAAATGCTTATGACCTAAATAAGCAGCCAATCACAGAAGAGGTTGGAAGTAGCAGAAAGCCCTGTCCATTTTAGCAGGGCTTGCGTGGGGAGGATGCTTATATACATAACATAAGCCATGTGTTTACAAACAAATTGTCAAAGCCTTTTGTTTACCAACTTCCACCAAAGTTTAAAGTTGTAATTTAGCAATTTTGTAGATTAATAAAACAACTCTGTGGGGATTATAACAGTTGTCTACTGTGAATGCTCACAAAGCTGCCATTTGGTAGGATTAGACTCGTGATTGCCTGTGATAAATCAGTGGGATCAAAAATGTAATGTGTCCTTCAATATATCAATGTTTGAACTGTGATGCATAGTTTACTGTCAGCCCACTGGTTATCAAGCTGGGATTACGTGGTTGAAGGGGCTATCCCTGATGAAATTCTTACTCTGACACTGTGTTGAAACTGTGACGCTTAGTTCAGGAGGATCAACATTGGCTGGAAGCTGGGGAATCTGGCCCAGTTTGAAATGACATCACAGCTTCAGTGGCGTATGCTGTGGGGGGGGGGGGGGCAGTGGGGGGGCAAGTTGCCCCCTGGACAACTTTTTGGGGAAAAATGGGGAAACTGACAAAAAATAGGAAAACGGGCGAAAAGGGGGAAATAATTGTGAAATGTGGGGGAAATAGATGGGAAAATAGGACAGAAAGGGGGAAAACAGTGAGGGAAAAAGAATGGAAAGAGAAAAGACGTTTTTGGGGAAATCCAGTTGAAATTCTTGCGGACACTTTATTTGAAACTTCTATGTATGACTATTTGACAAAGAAACAGGAACCGGTAGGAGAGACCTGTAATTAGATATGGTTAGTGCGTTATGCAGACATTTTACCATAAATGATGGTAAATTTTGCTCAAACTCAGAGAGTGCATTTTTAAGTTTTCACCCCTCCTATTGGTAACAGGTATCCATAGCAACCCATATTGGGATACTTGTATGTATTTATTTATTGAATATATTTGTGAGAAGTAAATAAGGGGCATTTCCTCGAAGCATGGTATATCCACAAAGAGAAGAACAAATTATGTGGAAATTGTGCTGTAAATGGAGGTAATTTTTGCCTGAAAACTGAGGACGAGGTTTCAGTTTCACTCCTCCTATGGGTGACAGGTATCCATAACAACCAATATTTAAATATTTTATTTATTGAATATTTATGTGAGCAGTAAATAAGAATGGTATTTTCTCATAACATGGCATACCCAATTACTCATGAACAGAAGAAACTAATGATATGGTTATTGAGCTAGAAATGAAGGTAAATTTTGCCCAAAGACAAAGGGCAATATTTCGGTTTTCACCCCTCCCATGGATAACTGGTTTCTGTGGCAACCAATAATTTGATATATGTTTTTATTTAATATTTGTGTAAGCAGTAAATAAGGATGGTATTTCTTTATAATATGGCATATCCATAAACAGAAGACACTAATGCTGTGGAAATTGTGCCAATAATGAACATACATTTTGCCCTAAAATAGAGGGCAAGGTATCGATTTTAACCCCTCCTATTGGTAATAGGTATCCATAGGAACCCATATTTATTTGTGAGCAGTAAATAAGGAGTATTTCCTCAAAACATTGCATATCCATAAACAGAATAATAAATTATCAGGAAGTTGTGCTATAAACGAAGATTAATTTTGCCCAAAAACAGAGGGCAAGGTTTCGGCTTTCACCTGTCCTGTGGATAGGTATCCATAGCAAGCAATATTTTAATAATATATTAATTGAATATTTGTCTCAGTAAATAAAGATGGTATTTCCTCATAACATAGCATATCCATAAACCGAAGAACAAATGATATGGAAATTCTGCCATTAATGAAGGTAAATTTTGCCCAAAATGGAGGGCGAGGTTTCTGATTTCTTCCCTTCTTTGGTTTAAAAATATCCATAGCAACCCATATTTTGCTATATATATTTGTTGAATATTTGTTGGATTTGTAATTTGAAATAGTATTTCTACATTATAGGGCATATTCATAAACAGAAAAGCAAATGATGTGGAAATGATGCTGTAAATGAAGGTGAATTTTGCCGAAAATGGTGGGTGATGTTCAGAGCTTTATCCCTGCTATGGCTAACAGGTATCCATAGCAACCAATATTTTGATATATATATATATCTATCAAATATTTGTGAGAGCAGTAAATAAGGATGGTATCTCCTAATAATATGACATACATGAACAAGAGAAACAAATGATGCGGAAATAGTGCTATAAATGAAGGTAAATTTTGCCCAAAAATAGAGAGCGAGGTTTCAGATTTCACACCATCTATGGCTAACAGGTATCTACAGCAACCAATATTTTAATATATATTCATAGAATATTTGTTTTACCAGTAGTTTGGAGTGTTATTTCTTCATAATGAGTCATAATCATGAACAGAAGAAACAAATAAAATGGAAATTGTCCCATAAATGAATACAAATTTTGCCCAAAAACGGAGGGCACAGTATCGAGCTTCACCCCACCCTGTAGGTAGCATGTATCCATAGCAACCAAAATTAACATACATATATAATGCTAACCCATGTGACTTCCCGGTGCATAAGAAATCATCTTGATTTATTTAATATTTTGGGCATGACAATAACATATTGAAGTACAAATAGCTATTTTGAGTGAAATTTTCGATATTGATCAACTTTGTTGACCCAATTTGACCCCAAAAATAGGTCAAAGTGCATTTTTTAAAATTAGTGACCCAAATAACATAGAATCATCTTCACTTTTGGTGAATTTGAAATTAATATGTAAAACACTTGAAAAGTTATGCTGAAAACATTAAGAAAATGCAATTTTCATTAAAAGGCAGTAAAATCAAGAGGTCGTTGACCTTTTACCCCTCCCTGAAAGAAAACCTACCACCTTTGGAATGTGAAAACCATGGTTTCTGAAACTCCAAGGTGTCCTCTTTCCATCGGCACCAAATTCAAGTGGTGCTCTCATGAGTAAGACCTAAGCCTACTTTTGGTTCCTCTGCTCCCTGGTTTGCCCAAGTTGCAGCCCGCCGCGGTAAAATGTGGGCAGCAGTCCTGGGTTTGCAAGTAAAATGCAGATCAGTAGCCCTGGGATGTACTGAATGAAGATTCAATCATGTGTGTATTTGGTATCGATTTGAAGCTGTTGATGAGTTGAACACAATTGTGCCCTCTGTGCTGTTGTTTCTGCACATAAGGCAACACTACAAGCCATAATAAACATTTGAAGAGTTAGAAATAGATCTATGAAGTTTTATACCATGCCTGAAATCTCTGCAACGATGACCCATGCTTGGTCTGTGGACCTCTGGAACAGTTGTCCAATATATATGACAATTGTACAGCTGTGATTTTTCAAAGGAAAATTACTTATCACTGCATGGTTTCCCAGTCCATAATTGCAGTGTTAAAATTTATATCACAAAATTCAACTTAGGCCTGTTAATTTTTTTTTAAATTTAGCATGTTTAGGCCTAATTCAGACAATCTACTGGTAATATTCTTTTCGAAAGCTCGACACAATCAATAATGCTGTCCCTTTGTCTTAATGCTGCAATGACGCATACATTTTTCGGTCTGACAAGAATCCTTTCGGTCTGACAAGAGGTGCCTGTTTATCAGACCGAATGTCTGACAGAGCCTTGATGATCTTCGCAAAGCCTCCAGGTTGAGCTGAGCAATAAACTATCTATCATATGTGTATATAGTGATCTGTAAAGCATAGTAGTAGTAGTAGAACATTTATTGCTTACTGTGCACAAGATAAAATTTACATTCCCAAACATCTGGTACATATAAAAATATTAACAAAAAATCACAAAATTAGTGTCCATATGTTCTGAAGAAATTTGTCACATCATAGCAGTATCTGATCATCGCTCTACAGTCCAAATTACACATGAGGAAATTTAAACAACTGAAGTCCAAATTTGAGAAATTGTCTCTGATATGTTGAGTCAGCGTACACTGACAAAGTGCATGTAGTTCCGTCTGAACAACACCACACTGGCACAGCCTGAGCTCCCGAGGTGTCCTTGACCTTCTTCCTGTCTCAATTCAGAGGTAGTGAGCTCCCAGGCGAAGTCTGGTGGTGGCTATTCGGTGTTTTTCGATGATGCTAGATCCTTGGCTGTACATTGAGTGAACTGACAGTTCAGGGTTGAATTCCAAATTGGTGGTTCTCCTTGTTGATGGAGATTGTCTAATCTTTACTTTAGTTTCAGTCCGGCAAGCATCAACGTAATTGTAATCATCAGATTTTGATAATATATCTTGCAGAACAAGTCCAGATGGGCATCGCTTTGTAGTTGCCAAGTTGATAATCCTGGAAATATATGAGTTATCAAAATCAGTCCATCTTTGCACCTTCAGTAGAAACTGTTTTTGCTGTTGTCTAATGTGTGCTTTTGCATCCCCCATCCCTAGTTCTGTCAGGACTAGGTCATTGCATATGGAGTTGCGGATGCCTAGCAATAATTTCAAGGTGGTAGTGAATACTGTCTCAGCTGATCGCAAATTGTTAGTCAACCAAGTCTGGCAACTGAAAAACAAGGCGCTCTTCACAGCGCTGTCCCACACTTTAAATTTTGCTTGCCAAGGGGCGTCAGAGTTTTTTGTAAGGATTGACATGAATTTCAGCACATGAGAGTTCTTACACTGTAATTTTGAAAACTGTGTTGATGCAATAATTTGAGCTGTCTGAGAATGTTAATAATTTTCAAGCTGTGACAGCTCAATCCTATAAGTTGTCAAGGTATGATAGCTCAATGCTGTAAGTTGTCCTAACGAATCATAACATTAAGCTGTGAAAACAAAAGGGCAAATCTATTTCACGCAACAAACATTTAATGCAGCGACAATACTAATTTTGAATTTATACTTATAAATTTATGCCTAAATTCACCATGAATTAAGGCCTTATAGCATTTTTTTTCTTGAGATCAAAAGGGCAATCTTGCCCCCCCCTGCCCCTCCTGGACAAGGGCAGGAGGGGTAATTGCCACCCCTGCCCCCCCCCCTGTTCCGGCACCCTTGCTATGGTCATTTAGAATATTGCAGTTTAAAAAACATGTAGCTTAACACCCACTACACAGGACTGGTTATGTGTAAATAATATAGCATAAGATAGTAGAAGAATCCATCCTTCTGCCCATAACATGGATTTCACAATCATATCACCTCATATATTTATGTAAAATTGCGTCTTTTAGAATGTTCTGATTTAGATTAATGAATCACCTAGAGTGAATTTCAATATTTTGTTACATCCAACGAATGATGAGTAGGCATACTTCATTCAGCTGCTAGTGGACATCAATGACATCACAAGAAACATTGAAGTGAAGAGATAATTTGTCATTGGGTAACTTGTGACCTCATTTTTGAATGGTGTGTGACACATTAAATTACTTTTCCTGACAGCATTGCTAGTATAGGGTATGACCTCACTAACTGCTTATGAGTCATATAGAATAAAATGGTAGGAATAGGGATTTTACGTCACAAGGAACATTCCAGTGCTTTTCTGCATGCACTTGAGATTCGTTGACTGTGTAGCTATTGGGTCAAAAGTGAGTTTATTTTATTTTATTTATTTTATTTTTAATTTTTATATTGGATTATAAATACTTTCATTTTATCAACTTGAACCTCAGTTCTTTATTATCGCTTTCATAGATACGTGTCCTTTGAAAACTTTGTTGTGCAGTTTAAAAACAGTAACATAATCGGGTTAAACATCGCAGTTAATGACAAAGAAATTTAAAACAGCCAGACAATTTTACGTTTTGTGTAGAACCATGACAAACAGCTTTTGTCTAAGCTGAGTGTGACACCCATGGGCTGCCATACTAATCAATGAGAGACATGATGTATCACGGCTAGCAAATGGCTTCAGTTCACCTATGTACTAGCATATGACAAATCAAAGAAATGCCCGAGACATGTTCTCAAAATTCACAGTTATTTGTGGGTGTTGTTGGTTCTTTAAGTTGTAGATTCTTATCTACTTCTACATGTACCTTATGTGTAACTGCCAAAAGCACACATAGTAACAAACAATGTATACAAAACAGTTTGTCAAGTGATAAATGAATTGGCTCCCACTAGTTATGTATTTCTTCAAAATATGCAAATGCTATAAAAGAAAAAATGATTTGCATGCCACAACATTATCAAAATAAGTGAGATGTACAAGGTAAACTATTGCATTTGTACCATGACTGTATGTTATTTGCAAAATGGCTCTGCTTCTCCAATCTCCAAATTCGAATTTCGTACGCTTGTATTTTCTTATAGGGAATTATTGGTATACTACATGCACGTGGTGACACCTTACTAGAAGAGTCAATGTTTTCCAAACAAAGTGTGTGATGTTGACACTAGTCATATCAATCTCAAATCACTTTTTAATATTTGCTTTCAATCATTGTAGCTCTCCTTTGAGGATAAGTAGTCTTTTGATTAAGTTATAGTTCATTGATGCATCCATCAACCTAGGCAGGTATCAAAGCTTCGTGAACATCAATAGTTTTTCATAATTTTCCAAATTTGTGAAATACAAGGCACAATACCATACTTTATGTGCAGAATTGAGTCGCACAGAATGCCAGGATTTATCTTAATGACTCAGGTTGGCCACTGAAGAATTGGCGATTGGACTGCAATATATATTTTTAAAATTACACCTGAAGTTTGTCATTCAGATGAAGCATAAATGAACTTATTTTAACACAAGTCTGTTTAGAATTGAATTCTTGCTTTTGGGGAATGGATTAATTTGTTTGAGAAGATATTCCTGACATTGCACTTTTCTATGGTTTTCTTAAAAATGGAAACTTCAGAGGAAATGTCTGTTTTTTTTTTCCTTGCCTCAACTTCCTACATTTAAGGTAATAATCCTGTGTTTCCTTTGATGGTGGAAGAAAATCAGGCGTTTGCTTTTAGCTCACAAATAAAAACCTGTCACATTACTCTGCATGCCAATTTTCAAATCTACCCCCTGCCAATGACCCTTTTTGCCTCAATTGTTATTACCACTGGCAGGCGTGAGATAAAAGTTAAATTGCAAGTGTTGCCTGATTAGCTTTTACAATTTGAAAGTTAGCCAATTACCAAGCTGATTAATTACGAAATATTTGTCATTTCAATTCACATTATGTCGTCCATGATTCAATTCTGAGCCCTAAACTGAGGTACTTCATGCACCTTATTAACCCAGTCTTTACACACACTAAGAACTTTTAATTGCACCGCAGTCTTTCTTTTTCTTTGTTATATTCAATTAAGCACCGAGCATTCATGTAGTGAATCACCCCACATGAGTCTGATCCACCATCGAAAAAAGTACGTTCTGTGAACATGTTTAAGATTAACTGCGAGGAAGTTTAGCTGCTGCTTTTATGAGGTCGAAATGGCATTTTTAGAGAGCCTCCAATTCTCTTCATGTGCATATCCCGTGACTGAAACAATGAACATCAAACATGGCCTCTCACATACATGGGCTCTTGAGGCACTACATTGATCCTAAAGTAGGCTTAATGGTTTTATTGGCACTTATATTTGATGTAAATTGTTGTTTGTGCTAAACAAATGACACATGTAGGACTACAATGTAAGTTATGTGAGCACTTACATAACTTCCTTGAGTCCAAAAATGTCAACAAAACATGTCAACTTCCAATTCAGTGTCAAAATGAATATATTTTACTTTATGCAATGACAATGTTGTCTTTTTGTGATAGTTTTTTCCTCCTGTGTTGCACAATCATCCAATCTTTAATTATATGGTCATGATGTGGTTGTTTCATTTGTTTGTGGAATCATTCAGATTGACATTCAGTATTCGTCATGCAAATCTTTAGAAATAAGATCAACACATGTATGTGGAAATGCAAAATGGTATCATATTGTAACCCCAGAAAAGATTTATAATATACTGATATGAATACCACATTTACAAACCATCATTTCGCTGAAATATACACAAATCATTGTAAAATTTGATGTGGAATGAATCAGCATTTTTCGAATTTAAATGAAATTACTGCAGCAACTTTTTGGTTCTGTTCCAGAACTGAAAAAAATAATCGTATTTTCAATAATCATGTAAAAAGAATATGCAAGGCTAGTTTTAAGCAATAAAATTTGAATGGTATCAATATTAGCAGAAGATCATCCTCCTTAACCTATTTCTTTCTGGACCATAACTCTGAAGGACAATCCACTCCACAACTTCAAAGGTTAAGCCTGTGTCTGAGAATCTCTGCTAATGATGTGTGATATCTCTTATCTAATGAGGGGCACCTGCTGATTTTACCCCTTCCCCTTGTTTTCTTGGTATTTTTAACTAAATATATAGTACTGCATAATATTATTCTACAGTTTATTTTTGTTACAATATAGTTGAAATGCTGAGAAAAAAAAAATCAAGGTTTGGAGATACATTCTCTGTGGTGCATTGTCTTAATTTAATATACCCTACTTACTTAATTAGAAGAAAGACAGTTTTCTTTCATTTAAAGTTTAGTTCAATTTAGGCTTATTTATTGTTTTTTTTTTTCATGCAGCAAATTGCATAAATTTATGATTTTCAATGCCCATTTTTGTATTAAAATTATCGAAAACACTTAAAAGAATAATTTTCAAAACATTTATCTTTCTATAATTATATATACTGTTTATTCACTGAATTAAAATCATATTATGACAGCCAAGTTGTTCAACAGAAGCCATTAATTACGTCAAATGATGATGCTTGAGCACAAAACAAAAGGTTGTTAAATAAATGCCATGCCATCGTTCAAAAGCTAGAAAAGTCATTGAAGAAAAACAAATTTAAGAAATAAAATACCCACTTGGGCTTTATAGCTAAATGTCAACCTGCAGAAACTGAACGAAGGCTGTCATGCTTGGCTTGTAAGACACCAGAGTGTTTTTATACAACAAAGGTCCCAGCTGCACAAATACAGAAGAAAAAGTCTCACTTGTTTTCCAAGTGATAAATCAGCGCATGTTTCCTGTGTGGTGAGGTTGCAGAATCCAGCCAATACATATTAGTATATGTACATAGTGAATTAAACACTGTACAATTAAATACATGAAACCTTAGTGATGGAAGACAAGACTGTAGGTGTAAATATACCAATCGTCCATATGACCAAAATTGTAATAATATCCAAGACTAATTTGTAAGTGATGCTTTCTTAATTATTTAGTAACTGCACAAATATATATATTTTTTTTTTCGTACCTCGGGCTGACAATGAACTCTGTAGGGATGACAATGAGGCTCTCGGGTTGCCAAAAACCTATGTCGGCCTTTATTGCTCATGTTATTGTTATAATAACATGACGCCATCTAAATTTTTTAGACAAAATGTTTTTGAAAGAAAATAATTGTAACTTCTGCTTCTTTGTCTGGCCATAAAATTGGCTTTCAATTGTGCATCTTTGTCCTGTTATGATGAAGTATTCAGCTGATAAACAACCCTTGAGTAGTTTCTGCAGTAAATTTGAAGCATCATTCATCTCAAAAGCCAATTTGGTCTGAAGTGCTTTTTCTAACAAAGATCTCATCCTTCAAAATGCACAAATATTCTCAGTTTCTTTGTTGCTGATCTATGACAGGCATATAGAGTTCCTCCGTGGCCTAATGGTTAAGAGTGCTTGTTTGCACAACCACTGGCTCACTGGCTCTGAGGGCGTGGGTTCGAATCCCACCCCGGAACTCAATTTAGTCCGAGCCCATGGGACGTTAAATGGAGGCGGGTTGTATCCAGTGTTCTATGCTGGGGCAACTGAAAGACCCTAGGCATCCCTGAATTAATAGGGTATGTACCAGACTCACAGTCTTCTCATCTCATCATCATAAGGCGATCGCCTGCCTCGATATAGCCCACTAAGGTCCTGCAGAGGCGTAAAACACAAACAAACAAACAAATGACAGGCATATAAGTTTTTTAATTTTTTACACCGCTGTTAGATCTAAAAAACCTGTTGTTTTTTTAGTTCTTTCCAAGCTATCAAATGATGCTGTATACATACCAGATCATTACTTGTGTGTCATGGTTGCCATTTACCACCTAGAGAATTGCTGAAGTATCATTTACTTGATTAATGGCAGTCAGTAATTTCAAAATGTATAGGGCCTACATACGTATATAACTTGGTGCAATAGAGAACACTGTATTTGCAAATTACAGGACAGAACACTTTGAAGATCAATTGCATTATATTATCAGTGGAGCATCTATCAAAAATAATTATTTCAAGGATCCCATCATGGCCGATTAAAGAGCTTTCATCAAGTAACAAGGGTGATCATTACATGCCAATCTCTTGCTATTTGAAAGGTCATTCAGAAAACTACTTTAGAAGCAAAATACCCTCTTGGGATCCAGATGTTAAATTTCAACCTACAGAAACTTCACTAAGGTGCTCATGCCTGGCTTTCAAGAGAGTGTATAAAGGCAAAGGAGTCAGCTGCACCATGCACAGAGAAAAAAGGTAGCATTTGCAAATGTTAGCAGATGTTTCAGAACCTAACACTGCACACAGTGATTTAGTATACGTTTAAGACTAGGGCTAGATAAGCTTTTTGTACAACTTTTTTTGACTTGCTAATTTTGAACGCTTCCCTTTCATGCAGTTCCCCAGCCTCTTCATTGATTGAAATTTGTCTGAAGAAATAGGGTATTTTTGTAAAACTGAAATACAAAAACAAAAGGGAAGGCTTCTGTATGCCTCCTATTTAGGGCCAAAATGTAATGATGATATTTTTTATATTGTCTCTTTCAAAGATGAAGAGTTTTCAATGCTGCATTGGGCATCTTGTTGCAATCTTCTGTATTTGTTGTCCCAATTTTTGGTGTTTAAAAAAAAAAAGAAGAAGAAAAACGTGACTGCTTGCAGAAAATTAAGCATAGGGCCTAATAGTGTTCCAGTGAATGCCCAAATTGACATACATGTACATTCCACCCTGTGTGTGCAAATGGAGCCATTTCAAGACAAGAATTACATCTTTTTCTTTTAATGATTCATGTGGCACGTACCCCAAGAAAACCTGGCACACATAACCTTCATTTACTATCCCTTTCTTTCAGTAGACTTTGACTGTATCAGTTTGTCCATTTGCAAGGAATGACCGAAAAAGAGGTCAAGTGACACCAAGTTGTGCTTTCTATTAATGCAGCAACGAAATGGATCTGTCCTGGCAAACTGTGAATTGTCTACAGTGCAGTTTAACTCTTCTTTCTTTCTCTGTTAAAATGCACCATTAAAAATATCTTCAATAGGCATTCTCTATTTATGTCAAAAGAATGGGGAACATCCAATCTTTTTCAGATTAATAAATATTACACTGAATTAAACAATCAGCAAAACACTTGGATTTTACCTGGGGAAAAATGGGGACATTTCGGGCACCAAAGCAAAATAAATCAATGGGCCCCCAAATTCCTATTTTCGGCATACTCCATTTACGCCCCTGCATTATACAACTTATTGTAAACAAATTCTTCAGCTGCAGAAGTGATCCATTGTCAAATGCTTCAGATGAAAATATAACACATCACCATAATACATGCAAACAGACAATAGACCCAGCACAAATTAACCAAGAGCTTCTTATGTTTTGAAAGTTAAATGCCTGGAATAAGGCAACATGTACATAAAGCCTGCAGCATAAAGAAGGCATTGGGTGAGAAAATCCCATTTCATTCGAGCAATATTAATCACATGTCTTTAACACACTTTTGGGACAGCATGTTATTTTATTTCAACTATAATTTTCTGTTTTCACTGTTTCGATATTAATAAATCATGTCATAAACATGCATCAATTATTGTGGCATGTTTCATTATCCATGAGAAATAAAAATATACTTAAAGTACTGGGGTAAAAAATACTTGGAAAATAAATCTCCCATAGCACATCTTCATTGACTGAAAACAAGATTTAAACAAATTGAAATCTTGTAAAAAAGAGTTGCCAAGGTAACAAGGAAGAGCGTATGGAATTAAAATTTTATCCAGAATCAGAATCAGAATTCATTTATTTTATATATATGAAAAGATACAGAGGTAAACGGATGGTGGAGGCCCACCCAAAACACTAAGTGTCACTATCCATAAAGTGGCACATTACTAATCAATCAATAAATGGCACATTACTCATAAATGAAAGCCTTGCTTCCACAGCAGCAGTGATAGACTATGATACATTTCATGAAAATTATTGTGACAAAAGCAGACTTAGCTTCATTGAAACGCAAAAGAAAACATCTCCAGTTCAAGAAATTGACAAAAGAATGGCTATCATGAAAACAGTCAGAAAATTTCTTTTCCAACAGTTCCAACTTCGAGGAGGTGTGGATTGCTATGAACAAAGTACCCTTTTTATTAACTTGAGCTTTCTGACTATCATGCCGAAAGCACATTATTCCGTCTATCTGTTGCTCTAAATAATGTCTGTATGTTTCGCTTTGCGGGGCATGCAAGCAGATTTGAAAATACTTTATGGCTGTATTATCCAGTATGCTGTAGGTTTTTAAGTGAAAACAAAAAATACCATAGTCATTTGAAAAAACAATTGGATGCAGCAAAACCAAATTTGTCCTGAAAAGGTTTTACAGCGTAGGCATCTTTGGCGACAAACTGACCATTGCAGATGGCCTTGGGAATCTAAATTAGTTACATTGCATGGCTCTTGGCTGTTTGCCACACCTTGAGATTGAACCGGGTCAGCAGTTGTGACTGATGAAGTCATTTGATGTCCTCTTGCTCCGAATACGAGGTCAAATGAGATTGCTCGAATGTTGGAGAGGACAAGAAGGTCCCGAAAGCTGGGTGTAATTAAAGGGAAGTTAATGTTTAGTACTGACAGGACATGTGTTACATTTGTGAATGTCACTACATGTATTTTTATATTTAATTATTTATTCATTGTAATTCTTATCTTATATGACTTTCTAAGGTTGGTAGATAATGTGACTCATTTCTTCTTTTTTGTATTAATTCATTGATTGTAGTACATTTTATTGAGGGTGCCTCCCTTGTGTGCCAAACAATACATTGGAGGTGGCCCCCCTGAGTCATGGTCATGGTCTGTTGGACAGGTATGTCCCAATTAGAGAATGACAATTTTCAAATGAAAAGGGTCAGATTGCAACTGACAACTGAAGCAGCATAATGCAAAAACAGGTCTCATACTTCTTGTAAGTTATCATTCATTTTATTGTTTTATTATATATACATTTATTCTTATCAATTCATAAATGAGTAGTTATTTGGTTAATTCAGTTATTATCAACTTATTCTTTAAATGTGATCTTACATATTTAGTAATCAAATGGTGATCTTATTGCTTTTATGATTTATTGATTTGGTATAATTGTGAACTTATAATAGCAATGTAGACTTATGGTAGTTTATTTCTTTTGTGTTTTAGATTTACCTCAGTACCTCACCCACTTGCTCAACCAAACTTATCCATTCGAGCGTTAAATAAAAGTTGAGACCTAACAAGCCCAATCGTCTTTGATGATATATAATAGTAAATAAGAAGTTTCAACAAGTTACCAAAATGGATAAGAAAGTTGTGAGGAAGAATTGCAAGTCTGCCCTGACCAGGGAAATAAACAATGTGAGACAATTTATGGCAGAAGATGATGTCAATGAAGTGAAAAGTCGACTCCCGAATATCAAGACCAAATTTTCTGCGTTCGAGAAGGCCCATGATGATTATCACGCTGATCTGACGGAAGAGACTGTGATAGATGACAGTGAGAAATACTTCAATGATGTGCACGAAAATTACATTGTTGTATTGACAAAGGTCAAAGAATGGCTGAAATCTCAAGATGAAGTTGTCCAGAAACAACAGGAAGAAAAGAAAGAAGATGATAAGCTGGTCATCGAGAAGTCAAGAGTTGAATCGCATCGACTTAGTAGCTTTCATGTCGCTAAATTTGACGGAACACCAGAGAACTTTCATGGTTTCTTTGCAGTGTTCGATGAACACGTGCACCAGGCTGCTGTGACTCCGTCTGTCAAATTGGCCAAGTTGCTCCAGTTTACCACCAAGTCTGCTCATAAGGCTATTCATTCATGTTCAATTGTTGGTGGCAATGAAGGATATCAGCAGGCCCGTGATATTCTCAAGAAACGCTTTGGAAGTGATCATCTGGTTTCGGAGCGGCTGATAAGAAATATTCTTGATGGAAAGCGCATAAAGACGTCGGAGGAATTGCAGGAGTTCGCAGATGAGCTTGCAAATTGCAAGGCCATATTGATGAGTATGTCCCGGTTGAGTGAAGTTGACACTCAGAAGTCCATTTCTGACATTGCCAAGCGACTTGATTCCGATGCCCATGACAAGTGGAGGCTTATCGCTTTGAAGCAGCGACGTGAGAAGGGTACCTATCCAAAATTTGAAGCCTTTGTCCAATTCGTGGAAGAACAAGCCGATGAGGAAATGGACCCCATTTACGGATCGAAGAGTAAAACTTCCGGAAAGGTCGTTCGTAGTACCACTTCAAGCTTCTCTACGAACACACATGCAACGTCATCAAGTTCATCAGGTGTCGTGAGATATCCTTGTACATTATGTCAACAGTTTCACAAATTGTTTAATTGTGAGAAATTTAGAGAAATGAAGCCTTATGAACGTTTAAAATTTGTGAAAGACAATCGTTTATGTGAGAACTGTCTAATGTCGAATCATCAAGTGGCAACATGTCGTAAACAATCTACCTGCAGTGTTCCTGGATGCGGCAAAAGACACACGAAGTTTATACACTTGCCGGCGAAGCAAGAGTCTACTGAGGTCAAAGGGTTTGTGTCAATGAACATTGGTACCAATCTGGGTAAAGAAAAATCATGTCAAAATCAAATACATTTGCCTCTTGTGAATGTGAGAGTCAATGATACTGTAAATGTGACAGCTTTGCTAGACACAGGCTCGACAGGTAGTTTCTGCTCGAGAAAAGTTGCTGACATGTTAGGTATTAAGGGTTACCAAGCAAAGTTCAAATTGAGCACAATGAACTCAGTAGAAGAATGTAAAGATCTTGAAGTAGTTGATCTTGAACTGGCATCTGTAAATGATGAATCAATGAAACTGCATTTTAGAAATGTGTTAGTAGTAGATACAATACCCACCAAAACTTTGCAGGTCAATGTTGATAAAAGCATGTACCCTCATCTTGCAGATCTTCCTTTCCATGTTCCCAATAGTCGTGTTGATGTTCTCATCGGTCAGGATCATTCAGAAGCCTTGGTTCCACTACAGATTCGGAAGGGCAAGTCTGGAGATCCATTTGCAGTCAAGACGTTCTTTGGTTGGTCCATCAATGGTGTTCTTCCCGTGGATGATCTTGTGAGTCGAAGTGTGGTATCCAATTTCATTTCCTGCAATTTGGAGGATCAGGTTCGTAAACTTTGGGATTTTGAAAATGCTGGGTTGTCTCAAATTGAGGTTGCTTGGTCTCGTGATGATGCGAGAGTTGTTGCATTGTGGGAAAGAGAAATTCAAGTTGAAAATGGTCATTACGTTCTTCCAATCCCATGGAAAGATGATTTGATGTTCCGAATAACAAGGTTGTTGCTCTGTCACGATTAAATTCTCTTCTCACAACTCTCAAGAGAAAAGGAATTTTTAAGTCTTATGATGATGAGATCAAAAAGTTACTTTCCAAGGGGTATGCTGAAAGTGTTTTCGAGTCCGCAGTTTCCAAGTCTAAAGATGTTTGGTATCTGCCTCACCACGCAGTTTTATCTGACAAGAAGCCGGGTAAATTGCGAGTAGTTTTCGACTGTGCGTCAAAGTTCATGGGAGAATCTCTAAATGACAAGTGTCTTCAGGGCCTTAATTTCACAAACTAACTCTTTGATGTCCTTTTGAGGTTCCGTAGGCATCAAATTGTTATCATGGGAGACATAGAATCCATGTATTATCAAGTCAGAGTTCCTGATTCCGATAGAGATTTCCTTAGGTTTCTTTGGTACGATGAAAACGGTGAAGTTGCAACTTTCAGAATGACATGTCATGTTTTTGGAGGCGTTTGGTGCGCTTCTGCGGCTGCTTTTGCTCTGCGTCGAACTGTTGTGGATTTTGCTCTTGATGATCCTGAGGTTTCAGATGTGGTCCATAATGCCTTTTATGTGGATGATTGTCTGCAGTCCTATGAAACAGCGTTGGATGCCATTTCATCGATGGAAGGAGTTCGTTCTGCATTGAGGAAGGGTGGTTTCCGACTGACGAAGTTTGTGACCAATGATGAGGGCATCCGTAGCCAAATTCCGGAATCTGAGAGGGCAGCAGAAGTTAAGGACTTCAGGTATGGATCAGAGACTAGAGCGCTAGGTGTAAAGTGGAATCCAGAGACTGATGATATGTATTTTGATACTCAATTGGAAGTCAAATCTGTGACTCGAAGAACAATTCTCAGTTTGATGTCTTCGACATTCGACCCGTTGGGGCTGATCAATCCTGTACTGGTGACAGCCAAGATGCTCTTCCAAGATGTTACAAGATTGAAATACAAATGGGATGATGTGCTCCCCGATGATATTCAGAGAAAGTGGTTTGAGTGGATACGGTCCCTAAGCCAATTGAAAGACATTAAAATTCCACGATGTGTGAAGCCTGTTTCTCAAGTGGATGCGTATCTTGAATTACATCACTTTTCTGATAGCAGTGAGAGAGTTTATGGATGTTGTTCATATCTCAGATGTGTGACCAAGGAAGGCGAAATTCATGTTGATTTACTTTGCAGCAAGAGCAAAGTTGCGCCAATCAAGCCAATTTCGATCCCTCGGCTCGAACTTCAAGCTGCAGTCTTGGCAGTCCGCATGGATGTGACGTTAAGGAGAGAACTTCATTGGGATTTGAGAGAGTCGCAATTCTGTGCTGACAGTCAAGTCGTGCTGCAGTACATTGCCAATGAAACTCAGCGATTCCATGTGTTTGTGGCCAATAGAGTGTCTGAGATTAGAGGTGTGACTCAGCCGAGTCAGTGGAGACACATATCTGGATCCAATAATCCAGCTGATCTCGCCACCAGAGAGCAGACTCCTGACAAACTGGGTTCCAGCAACTGGTTTAGAGGACCGGCATTCTTGCACACATTTAAGAGTGATTGGGATGTGAAGAATCGTGAAATTGAGGTCACGGCTGATGACGCTGAAGTCAAGTCTTTTCTGGTAGACGTCCAAGATCATCCTATTGACAAATTGATTGCTCACCATTCTAGATGGTATAGTCTGAAGCGCGCAGTGGCATGGTGGCTAAGGCTGAAGAAATTCCTGAAGATGAAGAAGAGGGAAGTCGTGAATTCTCCTTTGTCCGTCAGGGAGATTGAGGCAGCTGAAGTCTGTGTCATCAAACATGTGCAACGACAAATATATGCGGATGAGATTAAGAAGCTTGCAGCTAAGGATGTTGTTGGAAGATCTAGCGACATCAAGGATTTGTGCCCCCTGTTGGACAGTGACGGTGTCCTTCGCGTTGGCGGGCGTCTTGAACATGCTGAGCTGGAGTACTCTGCGAGACATCCCATTATCCTTCCGAAGAACCATCCTGCATCTGAAATGATCGTGAGAGAGACGCATGAAATTGCTCACCTTGGGACAGAATGGACTTTGAGCTTAATCAGAAGAAAATTCTGGATTACAAGTGCACGTAAGGTCATCAAGAATGTGAAATTTGCTTGTATTACCTGCAGAAAACTCTATGCTGAACCATGCGTCCAGAAGATGGCAGATCTTCCGGTGGAAAGGCTCATGCCTGATAAACCCCCATTCTCATATGTCAGAATTGATTGTTTTGGGCCGTTCCTAGTGAAAGTAGGTCGTTCTGAGGTCAAACGTTACGGTTGTCTATTTACTTGTTTGTCTATTCGCGCTGTGCACATAGAGAAGTTAGACAGTCTTGACACGGATTCGTTCTTGAATGGTTTCCGTAGATTTGTTGCTCGGCGGGGTTTTCCAATCAAGGTGTTCATTGATAATGGGACCAATTTTGTTGAAGGGTTTTCCGAGTTGTCCAAGTCGTTGCGTCTGTTAGACGTCAAGCAAATTGAATCTTATGGCACAAAATGTGGTGTTGAATGGTCTTTCAATCCTCCGCAGGCATCCCATATGGGAGGGATATGGGAGAGGATGATCCGGGTCATTAGGAGAGTTCTGAGTGCTGTTCTTGGGAATTGTCGTCTGAATGATGAAATTCTAACTACTGTGCACTGAAAAAACACTTTGTGTAAAATAGCAGACAAAATCTATGTGTAAAATGGGCTTTGTGTATTCCAGTCAAAATAATGTGTGACACAGGCAAGCAGTGTTGTACAACAACATAAAGCACACTGTTGATCCAGCAACTTCCAATTTGTCTGATATTTCACACAAAATTTCACACAAAATATTGGATACTTTTGCTTGGTACGAGACTAATCTTCTTTATAAATGTATTGTTTTGCTGGCCAACATGGCAAACAATTAAACTGGATCAAAACTGACCTCGTTTCGATTTTAAAGTCATCAAGCTTCACTTAAGAAGTGTACTGACTCAGACTGACCACATATTTGTTAGCAAAAAGACAAGCAACCTTGGTTAAAAGTACATTTGTGTGTGTCACTGGGAAGTTCATGTTGTGGTGTTTGCTGGAGCTGACTGAAATATGTAAAGGTAAGTTAAAGACTTGCTTTAATTATTTTTGATTGCATGCATGAACCAAATATGATATATAAAAGATTTATATATATAAGTGGAAAAATGACTATTATTACAATGCTCAGATACCGTGTTAAGGTGAGTGATAATTCCACGTTAATAGCATGACATGAGTCAAATATAGGCCATTACAGAGGGCTAATTCATGTCTCAAACATGTGGCATTGAAACTTTAAGTAAGAAATTATGTGGGATAAAGTTCATTTGTTTATTTCTAAAACATTGAATTAATTATTAAATTTTGTTAATTATTAGCTTGAAGACTGTGTGCACATATATATACAATTATTTGTCAATATTGCTAATTTATATGTTGTTTTGAAAACAATGGAATTACTGGGGCATATCCGTGGCTATAGGTGTAGAGTGTTTGGGACAGTTGTAGAACATTGGAATATATTGGGATAGTTTTTTTTAATAGACTGTCAGTTTGGATTAGGTTTAGTGTACAGATACTGATATGACATTGGTCATACTTGGGACAGTTGATGCTTGAGACAGTTGAGGATGGGTTTAGGGTTAGTGCATAGATGTTGGACCTTGGTCATGCTTGGCATAGTTGCTGTTTGTGATACTTGAGCCTTAAGGACAGGTAAAGGGTTAGTGCATAGATGTTGGACATTGGTGCTTGAGATAGTTGATAGGTTTAGGGTAAGTGCATATTGTATGGATGTTGAAAATTGGCCATGTCTGGTTGACATTGAAGATAGGTACAGGGCTAGTACATAGATATACCAGGCTAAAGCCATCTGTATGTGTAGTATGTTTGGAATAGTTGGAAATGGTACAGGTGTAGGAGCCAAGGGCCGGGGGCGGGGGCTGCAGCCCCCCAAAAATAAAATTTTGAAATATAAATTTTTCAGGTGGTTTCGGGCTGAATGTTTTGTGAACTTAGATTTTGGGGCAATTTCAACGATATTTTTTGGGCAGCTCCCCAAAATGTATTGACCTCCTGTGCCTATGGACCGTACATTGGTTACGATTGGGATGGTAGTAGTGTGTGTGGTACACAGGACCTGGTTTATTACATTTACATGTAATTGAGGGCTCGTAATTCCCGGAGATACAGTACTCTGAAATTGAAGGAGATGGGCACTGGGCAGGGTTATAAAAGCATTATAATGAATAGAATAACATGTCCTGTGTGCTCATTAAAGAGTCTAGAGTGCAATTTTTTAAATAGTGTGTGTGTTTGTAGTAGAATGTTGTGATCACCAGTCTTTGCTGCTGAGTGTATTTTCTCTTGTAGCTGATCATGTGACACATCAGTCATGCATTACTAAAGCCTTGATTTTGCTCTTTGCTTATGAATTTCTACTCATGCAAAGACTGTAGTAGGACAACTTCAGTTTTGTTTCTGTTTGTATTCAATTCTTTTAATTGTTTATTTCAGAGTGACAACGATTTCTCAACTAGTTGGCCAGACATTTCGATAATTTTGTCGGGAAATGGGAGAGAATTGCACCAGCACTGCTGTCAAAGCTCCACCAAAAGCTCAATAATAAAATGAAAGTGATGATCTGAAAATTGCAAACGATGGAATCGATTTATAAGCAGGTAAGAAAGGAGCACATCACAAAGAATTAGGAAGGTGGCTATAACTATTTATTCTTTTACAGAATGGAGTTACAACACAGCATTTATAATTTGTGGCCACCTTGGGCAGCACCTTTATCTCTTTCATATTTCAACTATGCCAATTGCAGATGTTTTATACAAGATTACTTTTACTAACTGGATAACTCCACATAGTGTATTTTGTAAATTAAATTATAGTTTATGGGTGAACTAAAGACATACAAGACTGGAGTATGTATGTGGCACTTGTCAGACAAAAATTAGAATAATATTGTGAGTATTTTCAAATACGGTCAACAAATACTAAGTCATTTCGAATTACACTATATATCTGTTGATTTTCTCAATACACACAAATCTAGTTTACCTAATTGGTATAGTTGCAGAATGTTATTTGGTAAATCATCTTCTTTCCTCATTAAATGGTCAGCATTCCTTTTTTTGCAGACGTCGTGGCTAAAAGGGCAACTTACAGAGACCATTGAATATTTTGTGGATTTCAAACTAGTAAGTTTGTATTTTGTTATTATATTTCTTGGTGTATAATTATAATAAGACCCAATGGTTACAATGTTTTGTGGTGCTTAAGATGTGCCCGACGACAACTTGCAACAATCTTCTGATGTTGCAAATGTTATTTTTAGCTGATGTTGTTGCATTGCGACAAGTTTAGCCTAAAATTATATTGGTAACATTGTAGTGGTTACTCAAGAAAAACTGTTTAATTAATAAATTACAAAATTACATGAGTGGGTACAGAGGACTCAAGATCTCTTCATGAGTGGGGGTGCATATCAAAATAGCATCGTACAAACATTTGGTCTTATTCTTGCCCAATTACACAATTCACAAGAGAGCTAAATTTCGCTCAGATGATCTATACTAGTCAATTGAATTTGCCTAGACATGATTTCCCAAAGGTGAACAATGCAATAACACGACCAACATATCTCTTTATGCAAAAAGAACCATTCTGTATACAACAATATATACTGCATGGTTTATATACACTACTTCTTCATGTGGTATTGCAAAACAACCTGGGTTGTAATCTATTTGCACGAGAAGGTTTAAATTATGCTCTACTTGCATGAAAATGACTGACAAATAACAAAATAAGGATCAATACATACAAACATGAAAGGTGTAATTCACTATTTCTTTTCTTTATCTATTACTATTCAGGTGGGACCAAGCATGGATGAGTATGCGGGATTGAGAAAGATTCCTTTAGCAAAGGAGGTGTCACATGGTAGCAACAATTTCCTGCTCTTCGCAGCTGCAGCATTGTCGAAGCGCAGCAGTATAATACATGAACTGCTTGAATTGGAAAACATTATTTATGACTTGCCCATTAAAATTAAGGACATTTTTATTCAAGGATGGGTATGTAGACTAATCATAATTATAAACTTTATTCGATTTGTACATTCATATTATGAAAGAACTGTGCAAATATCTTTATGATTTATAAAAAAAATACATATTGACTCTTTTCTAAGCATATGATTAATTATACCTCAAGTACTGTACACTGTATCATTATTTGCTATTTTTTAATTAAACATTCATATAATCAATGGAAATCTTGTTTTGGTTATCATTGCATTTTGGAGAATGAAATATACCTTGTTTATCTATATCTAAAGGGTTAAGGCTTCATTGACTGCACATACATTGACTAATTGTTAATTCAGACAATGATCTGTGCTGAAATGGACAAAATTCTGAACAAAGGCTATGTTGCTCTACACAAGAGCATGTGCCGAAGTAGACAAAATTCTGAACAAAGGCCATGTTATTTTAAACAAGGGCATGTGTTGAAATAGACAAAATTCTGAACAAAGGCTATGTTATTTTAAACAAGGGCCTATGCTGAAATAGACAAAATTCTGAACAAATGCTATGTTATTATACACAAGGGTATGTGCTGGAACAGACAAAATTCTGAACAAAGGCTATGTTATTTTAGACAAGGGCATGTGCTGGAACAGACAAAATTCTGAACAAAGGCTATGTTATTTTAAACAAGAGCATGTGCTGGAATAGACAAAATTCTGAACAAAGGCTATGTTATTTTAAACAAGGGCATGTGCTGGAACAGACAAAATTCTGAACAAAGCCTATGTTATTTTAAACAAGGGCATTTGCTGAAATAGAAAAAATTCTGAACAAAGGCTATGTTATTATGCACAAGGACATGTGCTGGAACAGACAAAATTCTGAACAAATACATTGTTACTTCAGACAATGATCTGTGCTGAAATAGACAAAAATCTAAACAAAGTCTATGCGAAATCAAGCAATGGCCTGTGTCAAAACCGACAAAATTCTAAACAAAGTCTATGTTGCAACAGACAAATATCTATCTAAAAATTAACACATATTCTGACAGTTTTGATGTGTAAAGCAGACAAAATATTGTGTTGGTTTACACAAAAATTTTTTGACAAAATTATTGTCTAAAATATCACACATTTCATTTTGTCTGGAATAGACAAGACTTTGGACGGACACCAGCTAACATGTGACTTTGTGTATATCCAGACAAAAATTTGTCTATTTTTAGACAAAGTGTTTTTTCAGTGTGTTTGCTGAAGTTGAGGGCATCATCAATTCCAGGCCCATCACAAAGTTGAGTGATTCCATTGACGATCCATCTCCTCTCACTCCTAATCATCTACTTTTGCTTCGAAGTGGTTCTGCATTGCCTCCTAGCAATTCAGAAAGTATGTATTGTAGAAGGTGGAAATACGTGCAGAATTTAGCCAATCAGTTTTGGAAGAGATGGGTACGTGAGTATCTTCCAGAACTTACCAAGAGAAACAAGTGGCTAAGGCCAAAGGTCAATGTAAAGGTCAATGACCTAATTCTTGTCAAAGATGAAAACATGCCCAGAAATCTCTGGCCTCTTGGTTTGATTTCAAAGGTGATTGAAGGCAGAGATGGCTTAGTGAGAACAGTACATGTTAAAACCAAGTCAAAGGTTTTGGTCAGACCAATTACAAAGATTGTTATGCTTGAACAGTGTTAATAATTCTTTGTTGTCAAATGCTTAATCAATTGTTTTTAGAAAAAGAAAGAAAAAAATCTCTTTATTGTATATATATTTTCAATTTGATGGCTTTATTGAAGACTTTTCTTCAATGTGGGGGAGTGTTACATTTGTGAATGTCACTACATGAATTTTTATATTTAATTATTTATTCATTGTAATTCTTATCTTATATGAATTTCTAAGGTTGGTAGATAATGTGACTTATTTCTTCTTTTTTGTATTAATTCATTGATTGTAGTACATTTTATTGAGGGTGCCTCCCTTGTGTGCCAAACAATACATTGGAGGTGGCCCCCTGAGTCATGGTCATGGTCTGTTGGACAGGTACGTCCCAATTAGAGAATGACAATTTTCAAATGAAAAGGGTCAGATTGCAACTGACAACTGAAGCAGCATAATGCAAAAACAGGTGTCATACTTCTTGTAAGTTATCATTCATTTTATTGTTTTATTATATATACATTTATTCTTATCAATTCATAAATGAGTAGTTATTTGGTTAATTCAGTTATTATCAACTTATTCTTTAAATGTGATCTTACATATTTAGTAATCAAATGGTGATCTTATTGCTTTTATGATTTATTGATTTGGTATAATTGTGAACTTATTGTAGCAATGTAGACTTATGGTAGTTTATTTCTTTTGTGTTTTAGATTTACCTCAGTACCTCACCCACTTGCTCAACCAAACTTATCCATTCGAGCGTTAAATAAAAGTTGAGACCTAACAAGCCCAATCGTCTTTGATGATATATAATAGAATATCAAAAAAGTAATTAATACATAATTTCATCAAGCAATGCTTTCACTGGGGTGAATTTCGACAATAATTTTTCATATATTTCAGATGCACTTTATGTAGAATAACACAAAAAAAATTTGTTCCAAAGTAAATTTTCAACTTACAATATTGGCTGGCTTCTAATACACGATCTATATCAAAGTTTAACTTAGGTATTGTTAGACAATGTTTGTGTGTCAATATAGGCCTATATATATGAATTGTTCACTTCCTCTTTCCGAATGTGATGAATAACCATACACTGTACTATATAATACTCTATCACATAACATTATTTACTGGCTGCTTGTGGCCTTGGAGTATGATTGACGGCATGAAAATCACACTGTGTGACAAAAGGCAACAATAGGCAGTCTATGAGCATCGTAATTGCTTATGACCTTGCTAAATATAACCACGGCACGGAAAGAATTGCCTGAAGGTTGGTACCACAGTGCCGATTTTTATCAGTTTCAGGATGAATTAATTACAGGGCTCCTACACTTTTCTTCCAGTCTTTTTTCATGTTTCATGTTTGTTTTTGCTCCTTTCCCAGTAAGCACTGTCGCGATAAACATAAAACAATTGTTGCAATTATGCACGCAAGGAATCACAGAACTCACTATTACAGCACACAACCTTGATGACCTGCAGCATCAGCCTGTAACCCTTGGGACCTTCCTGACATCTATGACCTTGGGGTCAATTCAGTTGACCTCAAATACCACAAGACACCAAAGGACTTCATCAGTTGCAGGCACCAAACCTGGCTCAATCCTAAGGTGTGGCAAACAGCCAAAAGTCATGAAATGGCACTGATTTTTAAGTAGGACATTGGAAATGGCTTGTTTGCTGACATAGATGCCTATTATTTGGAGGAGGGTTGGTATAAGTAATTACATGTATGTTTAGCTTGGGAAATTATATTTGAATTTCTGCAAAAGTTTGGCCAAAACATTGTGAGGCGGCTGCGGCCAATGAGTGTGATAAACCAATCACTTAAAATTAATATAACTCAAAATTGTACATACTCAATTGTTTATGTTTGTTGTGAAATGCTCTCGTGATACAAGTATATTTTAAAGTTGTGTTTAATTATCAGCCAGAATTGGCTTGGCCCGATTTCGGTTTTACAACTTGCGGAGAAGCGGACACTATTTTGAGTGACCAAGATTCTAAAAAAAAAGGGTTTTCCCGCAACTGCCCAAATCACACCCCTGTAACTGTATTAAAAACAACAGGACAGAACTGTTTTGTGTGCACAGCAATGGGCATAGTTGATAGAAACCACAACTTGCGTCATCACTTGGTCATTTACATTTGTACAAATGGACAGGCTCTAACCTGCCCGAGGACATTTCCTACTGCAGAATAGCAAGGCAAAGTGTTGTGGTGGTTTTTTGCAAGCTTTAATATTCAAACAGATATACAATATATATGAAGTAAAAGCTCTGGCTCTAGTTGGTTTGTATTTGTTTTAATGGAGTAAATCTGCACATGTACAGTATTAATATATTTATAATAGCCTCGATAAAGTGCTTCCTTTTTGGTTCATTTACCCAGTCTTACTAAAAACACTCTTAAACAATTTGTTTGAAATTCTAACAAAACAAAAAAAAAAAGGCAAAACTAAAAACAAAGAGATTGGATGTAATGTTTGCTATTTAGTTAGAAAACAATTGGCTTTTTTTTCATTGCCACCAGATACTTTATTGGTCGTTAGTGCATATATAGAATATACGTAATTTCTAACAAGCATACTTTAGCTGCGCACCGTTACTGGACGAATGTTCTGCAAATGTTGGCATACATCCTGTGTATAGTAGTAGAGATTATTTCTAGCATCTTAAAAGCAATACAGGTGGCAGGGCAGCAATTTAGGAGGCTGTCATGTTTCCGCCTGTCAGTTCTGAGAAGAGTATTTTGGGTTTCCTTCAGAGTTCACTGGCTGGGCATAAAATACTTGTGCCAGAGGCCCATATAAGGCTGGTTATTCATTACATTTGGAAGGAAGAAATAAACAAAGAACAGGAACAATGTCATGTATAGGCCTATTTTGCATTTGGTGAAGGTCAACTTCTTACCATGATTGTTTTGATAAATCAATCTGAAAAAAATACCTATTTCTATTCGACAAAGCTGCAATCACTCTTAATAATGACACACAAACATTGTCAAACAACACTTTTAAAAGTCAAAGTTTGATAAAGATCATATACTAGAAATCCGCCAATATTATCAGGCCTGATTAACTGAAAATTTACTTTGGAACAAACTGTTTTTCATGTTATTCTGTATTAAGTGCCACTAAGATATAATACATGAAAAATCCAATTACAGTGGTACCTGCATTGTAAGACCCCTATTGTAAGACAGACTTGCCTTATGCATGTGACTGCCTTCCTCACGCACTAAGTGGCATTTTTAGTGCATTTTGCACCCTGACAAGAGACCGCACCCCCAAAAGACATCGATTCATGACTGCAGAATGGGCAGTCTTATAATGCAGGGACCACAGTATCGAAATAAACACAGTGAAAGCATAGCTTGATGAAATTATGCATTAATTTTTTTTTTTATATTCAAGGACGTCCCCTGTAAGTACAGAACATCACCTTTTCTTTAATTATACCCAGCTTTTGGGCAGGCTACAGTAGCCTGCTTCAGTTGCGAGGGTAAGCAAGGGTAATCGAGTGTAAGCGAGCAAACTACAACATATTCACTGCTGGGCGCGGACCTGATAGGCACCAGCATGGACCTGATAGGCAGTGCTCATCCTACTGCCCTAGAAGCCAATTCGATACCTATTTCGACTTGAATTTCGTCAGTCTACAGCCTCACTCTATTCAGCTGCCTCTAGAGCAGATTGTGTTCAGTCAGGCTTTTTTTTAGACCTTCATGTCCTCTCCAACATTTGAGTAATCTCATTTGACCTCGTGTTGGGAGCCAGAGGACATCAAATGACTTCATCAGTCACAATTGCTGACCTGGTTCAATCTCAAGGTGTAGCAAACAGCCAAAAGCCATGCAATGTACGGTAACCAATTTAGATTCCCAAGGCAATCTACGTTGGTCAATTTGTTGCAGAAGATGCCACACTCTGAAACATTTTAGAAAAAATCGGTTTTGCAGCAATCAATGTTTTTCAAACGACCATGGTGTTTTTTGCTTTCACTCCAAAACCAACAGCATTCATGACAATACAGCTATAAGGTATTTCCACAAACCTAAATTGTAATGAAATGTAGGAAAAGAGCCGAAACCAATATAAGGGTTTCAGCATGAGCCTTATTTTGGGAGTGTATTTGAAAGTCTCATGATGGTGATACTGCTTTGGTTTGTAATTACAATGTGCCCAAGAAGTGGGCTACCTTGCATGATATAAATCTTGATTGCATTCCCAACAAAGCAAAATATACATTGTACAGACATTTTAGAGCAATAGACAGAATACAATAACTTGCTTTAGGCATTTTAGCGAGAAAGCTTAAATAAATAAATAGGGTACTTTGTTCGTGGTGATTCACGCCTCCTCATATTTTGCACTGTTGGAAAGAACATTTCTGAATTCATTCATGATGGCCATGCTTTCCTCAAATTCTTGGACTGAAGATGTTTTCTTTTCAGTTTCATTGATGCCAAGTCTGCTTTTGTCACAATAATTTTCATAAAATTTAGTACATGTCTATCACAGGTGCTGGGTAAGCAAAGCTCTCATTAAGTGTATTTGATACTGACAAATTTACATCAATAATGAAAAGTAAGGAACCTGACCTACTAAATATACTAGGGAAATTTTTACTTCAGGCTGACGTCTAAAGCAACATATCTCCTACATCCACATGGTCAAAGAACAGAATCACGATAATTATGAAAACAATAATAATAAGCCTACACTTTACACTTTGATGAAATGAATTAATTTTAACATTTAATGAACTCTTTAGAATTTTTTTTTTTTTTTTTTTCTTTTTATTGTAGCATTGTTAAAGCAACCGTGAATGTTATATGATGCCTGTCTTGTAAATAATGTCTGGAATATGTAATATCATGCATTGTTAATTAAACTATATATTTTTTTTTTTTGTATGTCTGTTGCTCTGGTCTTAATCAATTGCAATTTTACTTCATTACTATTTGGGTGGCTGGAACCTAGTTTGTATTTCTTTTAATCGTGTGTTTGGTGCTCTTTTATCTTTTATCTGAAAGTTTTATTACTCATTCTTGAATTTTAGCTATTTATTGCATATATATATAATTAATGTTTTGTATATAGTTTATATTGCATATATGATTAATATTGTTTGATTTTAAATATTTTATATTCCCATTACAAATGACATATGTATCAACTGTGATATTTGAAAATGTCAATAAAAGAATATATATATTAATGACTGATGAGCATGTAGTGCCTTTTTACTGGGACCACAACTTCATGGATAAAATATTGATTTTGCAGCTCATCATAGTTAGCATGGCAACACTTTTATTCAACATTTCACACGTTTTGTCAATTTGTTCAAAGAACGTCTTGTCGTCTTCAGTGAATGAAGATGTGCTTTGGGAGATATATTTCCCCAGTATTTTTTCCCCCTATAGTTTAAAATTCAGTTTTATTTCTCATGGAATATTAAACATGCCAAAATAATTGTCACATGTTTATGATATTAATTATTAATGTCTAAACTGTGAAAACAAAGAAATATTTGTTGAAATAAAATAACATGTTGTCCCAAAAGTGTATTTAAGACATGTGATTGTTATTGTTCAAATGAAATGGGATTTTCTCATTCAATACCTTCTTTACACTGCAGGCTTTATGAATAATAATAATATTTTATTGACGCTGTAAAGGTCGAAATGACCCATGTGTCATACAGGAAATAATAAAAATATCAACAAACATAAGTACTTGCAATACACATACAAACAATATCAACAAAAATACAGACAGTACAAATCCATAAACACATAATATTTCCTGTTCTATTAATCAATCATGTTTAGAGACTATAAAATAGTATGGAAATACTAACAACTTAACTAAAAATATAACATTAATAATTCACATTAGATTGTAATTCTTTTTTTCATGCAATCATGAACATATTTACCTATGACACCTATGACCACTCCATCACAATTCATCATAATTATGAACAATTGAACATGTTGCCTGATTCCAGGCATTTAACTTTCAAAACATAAGAAGCTCTTGGTTAATTTGCTGCCTTGTCTATTGTCTGTTTGCATGATTAGGGTGATCTACAAGATACCTGATGTATTATGGTGATGTATTATCATTTGAAGTATTCAACATTAGATCACTTTTGCAGCATTTGTTTACAATTAGTGGTAGAATTCAGAGGCATGAATGTAGTAATGCCGAAAATAGGAATTTGGGGCCGCTCGGCTTATTTTGTTGTGGTGTCCAAAATGTCCCCAGTCTTTCCCTGGTAAAATCCAAGTGTTTTGCTGTTTGTTAAATTCGGTGTAATATTTATTAAGCTGAAAAAGATTGGATGTGTTGCTCATCATTCTTTAAACGTATGTACAGAATGACCATTAAAGATACTCAAATGGTACATTTCAACAGAGAAAAAAAAAAGAGTTAAACTGCGTTGCAGACAATTCACAATTTGCGAGAAACAGACCTACTTTGTTGCTGCATTGAAAGAAAGCACAACTTGGTCGTCACTTAATCTGCTTTTCTGTCATTCTTTGCAAATGGACAAACTGGTACAGTCAGAGTCTACTGAATGCCAGGGATAATAAATAAAAGTAACGCATGCCAGGTTATCTTGGGGTACTTGCAAGATGAAACATTAGAAAAAATTAATTCATTTTTTGTAATGAAAGTGACTGCATTTGCACAGACAGAGTGGATTGTGCGTCTATTTGGATACACAAGCACACAATTATGCTTAATTGTCTGCAAGCAGTCATTTTGTGCTTGCAGGTGATTCAATTACTACTCGATTCTGCTCATTCACAGTCAGCATTGAGGGATTAATGCAATGTACCTATATCCATGCTATGTTTGATATATTATCTATGTGATGTACTGTTGTTCCTAAACCATTCAGATTACAGGTGATTTCATTAGTACGCGATTCTCAGGTTCTTGGCCACAAAATACATAGCATTTTTGGTTAATCTGATTGGTTTAGAAGCAATAGAACGTCATAAATCTCATATATCAAACGTAGTAAGTCCCTGTTTAGCATTGATTTCTCACTATCAAGTGTGAATGACCAGAATCGCGTGCTAATGAAATCACCTGTAAGCAAAACTGCAATATATTTTGTGTGTATAGAATCTTGGAATCACGTACTAATTGGGGACCATTCAGAATTTATGACTGGGGGGGGGGGGGTGGGAGTTTTGCTAGAATTTTCCCGTCAAAAATCAAAATTCTCCAGACAAATTTCAATCAATGAAGATTAGGAAACTGCATAAAAGAGAAGCATCCAAAAAAAGTTCACCCTCCTGCACAGTGCCCCTGCTAAATCATGGCGTGCTTTCACCTAATAAAAGCAGGGGGTATATTAACTGCACTGAAATAGGCAGGAAGCTGCCTCATTTCTGCAAGGTATACCTGTTGGAGGATGAAAAAGTTGTACAAAAGGCAAATCTAGCCCTGGTCTTCAACATATACTTTATCACTGTGTGTGGTGCTGTTTTCTGAAACATCTGCCAAGATTTATTGCTAAAAAAACAAATGAGACCTTTTTCCTCCGTGCAGGTGCAGCTGAGTCCTTTGGCATTATACACTCTCTTGAAAGCTAGGCAAGAGTGCCTTAGTTCAGTTTCTATAGGTTGACATTTAACATCTGAATCCCAAGAGGGTATTTTGTTTCTAAAGCAATTTTCTGAACAACCTTTCCAATATCAAGAGATTGGCATACATGTAATGATCACCCTCATTGCTTCATGAAACCTCTTCCCTTGGCCATGCTTGGGATCATTGAAATGATTACTTTGATGGATGCTCCACTGTTTCTCTTGAAAGTTTTCTGTCCTTTTATGTGCAAATACAGTTTTCTCTATTGCACCAGTAATAAACGAATGAAGGCCCTATACATTTTGAAATTACTAATTGCAACAAATCAAGTCAGTGGGGCTGAATGACTTGGTATGCAGTAAGACTCGATGGCTGGGAAAGTACTAAAAAAACAACATACGTTTTAGATCTGACAGTGGTGTACTATCAAAAACTTGTCATAGATCAACTAAGGTTGGAGAAAGGAGCAACAAAGAAGCTGAGGATATTTGTGCATCTTGAAGGATGAGATCTCTGTTAGAAAAAGCACTTCAGACCAAATTGGCTTTTGAGATGAATGATGCTTCAGAATTACTGCAGAAACTACTCAAGGGTTGTTTATCAGCTGAATACTCCATCACAAGATGACACCTTAAGGATCCATAATGGAAAGCCAATTTTATGGCCATTCAAAGAAGTAGAAGTTACAATTATTTTCTTTCAAAAACATTTTGTGTAGAAATTTTTAGATGGTGTCATGTTATTGGCAATTTTGTTTCAATAATTATAGGTCAAATGATATATACGTACACCATTCATCATACAAAGCCAATGGTCAGATTAAATATTAGAAATCAACCACATATTTTCTTTCCTTGATTTCTCTGCTAGTAAATTGGATGTGATTTTAGCGTGAGATTCTCAAGTGACATACATATTTGCCAGACTTTTTGGCAGACTCAAAGGAGGCAATCAGATATCATCTGGGGAAATCAAAAGGCCAGGGCCTCTAAAACAGGACATTCAAAAGGACAATTTGATCATATTTGCTGTTTCGAGTAAATTCAATTTGGTGAATTTCCATCCATCTATGCGCTATGTCTCATTTCTTCTTTTTCACCATTTTAACCTCTGTAGCAATGACAACCAAAATTTAAGGTATCATCCTCCGAAGTGGAGCTTAGAATAGGTGGAATTCCCACTTTAAGCCATGAAAGCTATAAATTTTGATTTATTTGTAATGTGCCCCTTTGATAATTACAATTACATTTGTAGCTGTATTAACAGAGTTAATTCTTTATTTGGGCTAAGGTTGTTGTGAAGAGTCAAAGGTAGTAGTAAGGAGATTTGGGGTGGAGAGGAGAAGGGAGGGCAAAATAAGTAAACAGAGGACTCCTGACAGAAACCTTTCTTACTTTATGTTAGTACTGTACTAAGTACTGCAGTAACAACATCAATTGAACTGAAAACAATCCAGAAAAACCATTACATGTACATGTATGTAGTACGGAATATATACATAACAATTGTTGGGCTCACTCATGACTTTTTCTCAATACTCTAAGGGTGCTGTTATGGCATGTAATCAAAATGTCAGACAGAAGTTTTCATAGAATTCGATGATCTCCAATGTCTTCAGTCTGTCTGGTATCATGCAAAAATTATCTATTGAAAATCTCAAGTTAAACATATCCTATTTTAGATATTGGAAGAAGGATACAAAGTTCCCATCAGTGTTTGAGTTGTGATGTTTAATTTTAGTGCATGTCACTTTCACTGATGCCCTATACACTAACATAAATGATTAAAATTATTTTCATTTAACCTATGAAATGACAACTATATTCCATGGTTATGGCATTATGTGTGTATGTTTTGTGACTTTTCCAATGACCATGCTTTAAAAAACGTGAGTGTTTCTTATCCCAATATTTGTTGTGATAATGATTAATGATTCTGTCATTTCAAAAAAAATTATTTCAAAGATTAAAATGACAGATGGTCAATAACTTGGTAAACCATAGAGCTTTCAAACAACTGTGCTCCATCTATAATTCAATGCCCTTTGGAAACTTCACTACATATACTAACATGTTTTGGCTGGATTATTCAATCTCGCCAGACAGGAAATGTGTGCTGGATTTATCACTCAACAAAGAAACGAGACCTTATTTTCCTCTGTACTGATGCAGATGTATAAAAACACTCAGGTGTCTTGAAAGCCAAGGATGCACTCTAAAAAAATCAGACAAAATTTGTTTTTTAGATTCAAAATGGTTTTTTGAAAAACGAAATTTCAATGCAAAAAACCAACATGGATTTTTTTTTAAATCCATGTTGGAAATTTCAATGCAAAAAACCAACATGAATTTTTTCAAAAGGATGCACTCTAAAAAAATCAGACAAAATTGGTTTTTTAGATTCAAAATGATTTTTTGAAAAACGAAATTTCGATGCAAAAAACCAACATGGATTTTTTTTTAAAATCCATGTTGGAAATTTCAATGCAAAAAACCAACATGGATTTTTTAACATTAACACTTTCTGTTATTTTATATATCCTCTTTTTTTAAAATCAATTTTATTTGTCTTTTTATCTCTGTACTTGTAAATATTTATTATGCCACTTTGTGTGCGAATAAAGATATTCAGCAATAAGCTGAAGGCTTGTGTGTGGAATGCTCAAAGTTTGAGACAAAAGACCGAGTCTGTGAAAGAGTTCAGAGATGAATTTGATCTGGACATTTTTCTGTTCACCGAAACCTGGCTAAAAGCAAATGACCAAGTTGAAATTGGGGAATTAGAAAGAAATGGAGAATTTTTCTACTTGAGTGCACCTCGTGAATCCAGGCCTGGGGGTGGTGTAGGTTGCATTCTGAGAACAGGCATAAAAGCATTCAAGAAAGAAAGCATTAAAACCAAAACTTTTGAGCACATGGAAATAGAGTTGCAAGTCAATAACAGAACTGTCACTATTCTACTTGTGTACAGGCCTGAACCTTCAAACAAGAATAAATACAGCTTATCAGAATTTTACACCGAATTTACAAATTTTCTGTCCCACTTTCAAACATACAACCATGAAACCGTTGTTACTGGGGATTTCAACTTTCACTTGAACAAGCCAAATGATTCAAAAGTTATAAAATTCAATAATATTCTTGAAATGTTTGACCTCATTCAACATGTGTCATCACCAACAGACAAAGATGGAAATATACTCGATCTTGTTATTACAAACACAACTACATCTCTGACAGACTGTTACGTCAGTGATCTCATTTCAGACCACAACTGTGTGCTTTTCGATATTAAAATTGACAAAGGCAAAAATCCTCGGAAAAAAATCACCTTCCGAAAAACTCGGAGCATAAATTTATGTGAATTCAAAAAGGACATTGAGCAACATCTTTCACAAAAAGTACAACATCACAATCGATCAATCCACTTGAGTAACCTGGTGGCACTTTACAACTCAACTGGAAAAGTGTTTGACAAACATGCCCCTGTAAAAACTAAATTTGTGACTTTACGCAAACCCAACCCCTTCAGAAATCCGGAGATTAAGCCCCTCAAAACAGCCAAGAGAAAAGCGGAACGATTATGGCGGCGAACTGGTCTTCAAAAAGACTGGGAAAACTTCAAAGAAAAACGAAATGCATTTAATGAAATGCTTCATCAACTAAAGTCTCATAATCTTAAGTCAAAGATTCAAGCCACAAAAGGAAACTCGAAAGCAATGTTCAAAGTGCTCAATTCCAGCCTTAACAGGAACCAAGACTTACCTCTACCCGATCACACTAGTGAAAAAGACCTGGCAAATGAATTCAATGACTATTTTGATGAAAAGATCAAAACAATAAGGTCAAAGTTGGATTCCAATTCAAACAAAACAATTGATGCTCATATGAAGCCGCGTCATAAGTTAGGTCAGTTCAAAGCTTTATCACAAGTGGAAGTTAAGAAACTTGGCGCTGACATGCCAGTAAAACATTGTCAACTTGATCCCATTCCCACATGGCTATTGCTTGAATGCATTGATGAATTTCTTCCAGTTATGACAAAAATTGTCAACATGTCATTGACACTTGGAGAAATGCCTCTTGATTTGAAGCACGCACTTGTAAAACCACTGTTAAAGAAGACGGGTCTTGAACTAATTAAAATGAATTACCGACCTGTCTCTAATCTTTCATTTCTTGGAAAACTGATTGAAAGTGCTATAATCAAACAGTACGTTGATCATCTCACACGAAACAAACTTTATGATGAAAAGCAATCGGCCTACAAGCAGTTTCATAGTACAGAAACTCTCTTAACAAGAATCCATAATGACATTATGCTTAATTTGAGCAAAGGAGAGGTGACAATGCTGGTGCTGCTGGACTTGTCAGCTGCATTTGATACAATTGATCATGACATTTTGCTAGAAAGGCTGCAAAATAGATATGGTGTGCATGGCTCAGCCCTGAAATGGTTCAAGTCATATATTTCTGAACGATCACAGTCCGTGACGATAAATGACACAACATCACGCAAACTTCCACTCAAGTTTGGGGTGCCACAAGGTTCAAAACTTGGTCCAATCTTGTTCAACTCTTACATTGCTCCAGTAAGTGAGGTTGCACAAAGAAACCAAGTAAATGATCAAAAGTATGCGGATGATGAACAACTTCTTCTTTCATTCAAGCCAACCTTTTTGAATCAAGAGCAAGCTGTACGGAAAATGGAAAAATGTATTGCAGAAATCAGGGACTTCTTGCACAATAACAAGTTGTGCAATAATGGTGACAAAACTGAACTTCTGCTGATTGGTGCTCCTGGTCAGTTGAAGAAACTGCAAGTATCATCAATCAATGTTGACAATGTTGAAATAAAAACTGCAGATCATGTCAGATATTTAGGAGTGCTGTTCGACAAAAATATGACTATGGAAAGACAAATCAACAAGATGTGCCGCAATGCTTTCTTCAATTTGAGAAACATTTCAAAACTTCGAAAGAACCTAGACAAAGAAACTGTTAAAACAGCTGTGAATGCTCTTGTCACTCCACACCTTGACTACGGTAACGGACTCTTGTATGGCACAACCAGCTGTTTGATGAATAAGCTTCAAGTTGCCCAAAACTCAGCTGTTCGATTGATTGAGAGATTGAAAAGACATGACAGTGTAAGTCTTAGTAGAAAGCAACTACATTGGCTTCCGATTCCAGCAAGAATCCAGTTCAAACTGTTGATGATCACATGGAAAGCAATGAATTCCCAAGCTCCATTGTACATTCAAGAACTGATTCAAGCCAAACCCCAACAAAACCACAATCTGAGAAGCAACCATAGATGCTTGCTAGCAGAGCCTATCCCATGCAACAAAAATAAGTTTGAGGACAGAGCTTTCACATACGCAGCCCCAAAACTCTGGAATAGTTTGCCTGAAAAGTTGAGATCAATAAACACACTGGAAAGCTTCAAGAAGAACCTTAAAACTCACTTGTTTAAGAAATTTTACCCTTGATCATTTGAGAAGCGCTAATGAGCAGTTTACTGTAATTAGCGCTATATAAAGTATCTATTATTATTATTATTATTATTATTATATTATTGAATTGAATTAAAAATCCATGTTGGTTTTTCATTGAAATTTCGTTTTTCAAAAAACCATTTTGAATCTAAAAAACCGATTTTGTCCCGAAATTTTTTAGAGTGTGAGTGCCTTTGTTCAGTTTCTGTAGGTTGACATTTAGCTTTAAAGCCCAAGTGGGTATTTTATTTCTTAAATTAGTTTTCTTCCCTGACCTTTCCTTTGAACGACCTTTTGCTTTTGCTCAAGCATCATCATTTGACATAATGGCTTTTCTTGACCAAACTTGGCATAAGAAGAAATGAGTTAAGGAAGAAGGATGATCTTCTTAAAAATATAGATAACATTCAAATTGCATTTTTTAATACTAACTTCGCATACCCTTTTTACGTGATTATTGTAGGCCAGAGGCTGTCTTGTATTCAGGTAGGTAAAGTCCACTGCCTCATTATCTTTAAATTAAATTGTTTTATTTTACAAAATTATTTCAAAAATAGAAAGAGATTGTCATGCTTTGATCATAAGTAATAACCATTTACATCAGTGTCATCATTTAACTGTAAAATAATGTCCTTTTCAATACATTAGAATTAAATTGAATGATATTTTACCACCAGGTGGCCCTCCACTAGCGGCAAGCATTTTGTCTTTGGAGGTCTCCTGGCTCTGTAACTGTCAATTTTCTGTAAATAAAAACTATATACTGTGCACTTGAAAGAGTTGTGTATTTCAGCAACATGATGGCATGTACGCTTTTACTGTGGTATTAATATCAGTGCATTATAAATATTTTCTGGGGTTACACATAATACGCTACTATAAGTTGTACTTCCAGATGTGTTGATCTTATTTCTTAAGATTTGCCTGATAGGATTTTCTGAATGTTGAAAGTAAATCTGGATGATTCCACAAACAAGTGAAACAACCACATGACCATATGTAGATGGGATAATCTTACAACACAGGAAGAATAAAAAATCTATCACAAGAAAAGACAACATTGTCATTGCATAAAGTAAAATATATTCATTTTGACACTGAATTGGAAGTTGACATGTTTTGTTGACATTGTTAGACTCAAGGAAGTTATGTGAGTGTTCACATAACTTACATTGAAGTCCTACATGTGTCATTTGTGTAGCACAAACAACCATATACATCAAATATGAAAGCCAGTAGAACCATTAAGCCTACTTTAGGATCACTGTAGTAATGCCTCAAGAGCCCATGTATGGTCTATGGAGAGTGTCATGTTTCATGTTCATTGTTTCAGTCACGGGATATGCACATGAAGAAAAACTTCCCCACAGTTAATCTGAAGCATGTTCATAGAACTTGTATCATTCACTTTGATGCATGGTGAATCAGAGTTGTATTGGGTGCTTCAGGGGTGCTGGGTGGAAATGTAGGCGGCAGGGGCATCTATTTAGTGCAGGATATACATTAGCATTATTTAATATACATTAGCATTATTTATTAGCATTATTTATTATTGTACATAGTCCATGTGAGATTATTCTTTGACTAGTAGAATTTGGCCTCATAACAATTAAACTTATGAAAGGCAAAATACAACCAATGATAATAGTATTTTAATGATTTGCGGAAAATCGTTGATTTATCAAAGTGTTGTGTACTTGGTAGTTTTAGACCAATTTTCTAGTGAGCCAGAAGGACCAGGCTTCAGATAATAAGTCAGGACCCTTCAACCATATATAGTTAGCTTATTAACAGTTGATGTCATTGTTGCTCATCTTTTTTTCAGTGCCATACAAACCCTTTATGGCACTCTGACCGTAACATTCACAGTCAAAAAGGAATACTGAGTAAATTATAATTTCCATTCATAAAAGCATGTATTAATCACAAAATCAATTTTTTAAGAAAATGTATATATATATATATAATGGTAATGTTTGCTTATGAAATATGAATGCCAGAAGTATTTGACATTAACAATGGTTCAGAATGGCATTGCCTTTAGATTATCAGATATATACCTACCTTCCTGCATGGTATTTACATGTATTTTAAAGGAAATTTTCCATAGAATCCAAATATGTTAATCCTATTGTTACATCTATGATGGGGCCGAAGATATCGCCGACCGTGGCTTCGCGTACGAGTAATATATCCTGAAAACTTCAAGGCCTACATCAAGGGGGGCAGCAGTGCTCCGATTTTCAAAATTATTTTCTTTATGTTCATATCTCACCTAATGGCACATTTTGAGCCAGTATACATATAAAAGTGGGATTAAGTGTCCCCTCTTCAGCTTGTGAGCTCCAGGAGTCTACTGGTTGACAGAGACAATCATAGATTAATAGTCACAATTGTTAGACTAATTAATCAGTCCTCAATTAAAACAGCTTCCCAAATGTGTACTCGTATCACTGCAATTGAGGGAGCTCAGCTAGCCAAGGAAATGGCTATCACAATTCTAATAATTCCAGACCAGTTATACTGGGATTTCAAGATGCTAGTTTGTATATGGTAAGAATGACAAACAATATAGTTACGGTTCACAGATAGACTAAAAGATGATTTATTGTAGGTGACAGCAGGTTATATAGAAATATGAACAAACATGTAATTGGTGGATGGCAATAGCCAATCAGAGAACAGTATTAATAAAATGGGACAGTGCCCTTATGCATTGTATAAACAGTATGTGGGTTCAGTGATTCTGGACTCCAGGTTTCATAACCAGAAAGGTGCTAATTGTTAAAGTGCAATTAACCTCCCTTAGATAATTGTTACTAGCTTTTATCCCCCCAATTCATCTTAATTCCCAATAGAAAGAATGCTGGATCACAGAGAATTGTCAGATGCCTTGGTTTGGCAAGGCCTTTGTGTTGGGGCTTATAGATAGCCCCAGCATGATAAATGGTACAACAATATAGAGGATTAAAATTAGGGCCCTTTGTGTAACTTGCTGTCACAAAGGGCAAGCCATATGTGAATGGACTTTAATTATATGGTATCTTAAATGTGGACAATTCTCTGGACTGGCAAACTTGTATAATGCATTAAATGCATTGAAATTACTCTTGGCCAAAAATGTACCAACTTAAATGCAGAAAAGATATATTACCCAACTTTTGGATCCAAGCCTCACTGATCAAGGTAAATACATAGAAGTGCTGTAGGGAAGCTCTAACAAACAGATCTAAGGAATATATATAAAATGGTATTCATAATTGCATGTATGCTTTTACATTGGTTATACCGTGCCCCAGCTGTGTGATACTTGTTAGCACACAGCTTTGGGTTCTACCAAAAGTTATCAAAATTAAGTAAAAGATGCAATTAATTAATTAAACAATGCTTGCTCTCCCAAGGATTAAAGGCCGGTGTGTTACAAAAGACTCACACCAAACATACCAAGTATACGACATTGGCCTTTAACCAGCAAAATTTAAATACAGTGATTAAATGACAATTGTGTAACTGATAAAATGCGGTGGCCGACAATGGGCTTAATAAAAAGGCTTATTCTTTAGTTACACAATGATAGGGCTTCAAAAGCCATTATCAGTAATTCCCATTGACACCCTAGTTGGTGGACAATGGACAGTAATCCTCAGTAATCTAGAGTAAGATAACTTCTATACATCAATGGCATGACAATCTGTCATGGTACACAAAACATGATGCGTAATTGCACCATGGCTAATTTGTTATACAATTCAATACAATTTAATCTAATTTGTTATACAATATAATACAAGTAATTCTACACACATATTTGAGCTTCCCTTAGACAGCATGAACCATAAAAAAAGAATTATTTTGATGTTTTATGCACACACATAGACATGACATAACATAAACGGTAAATGACAAACAAAATGACAGATAACACGCACTGGTACATAGACTTACAGATAACATATAAACATCAAACATATAGACACAGACAATGACACATATTAATACTAGATGGCGTTACTAGTTTGGTCTTTTAGGTACCAGACCGCCATCCTACCAATTAAAGGAAATATGATGACTATAACGTAGGTTTAAGGTGACTAAGCTTAGGACGTCTACGTTGATCTATTCCCTGAAATTGTAATGATAACTAGTTACTATGTGTAGCGCCGGGGACTAAATTGGGGATCAAGTTTCTCAGCCTACAACTTGGGACTTCTCAATTGACCAGACGCTCACAATGAAATGTTATAAATGGTTACTTTCTAAATTATCTAATTTACTTAGGGGGGTGGCTAAACTTGGGCCTGAAGCTCCGACCCAGCTGAATGGCTCCAAGTTGACCTTCCTAAGATTTACTAAATACAAAATGATATAGAAGGAAATAAATGATGTAATTAGTAGGCTGTGTGCCCTCGACCTAGGCTAAGCCCCTTTAAATGTATGTGTCATTGAATGTTAAACTGAGAAAAAAAAATAATAAGCTCATCAATTTGGAGAAAATTATAAAAACTCCTAGATTCTCATGCACAAGTTGACTTAGTAACTTGCTTGAGCATGTAGAATTATAATTAGTAAACTCAGTCTATAAAAACCTAATTGTAGGAAAATTCGATATGTGAAAAACCTACCAGGAAAACTAGACTGATAACTATTTTGACATGACATAAGTAGAAAGATTGACAATTGACATTAAACGTGAAATGATGATATTATAAAATATGCTTATTGAGTTGTTGTCATTTTAAACTACGTCCCCTCATCGTGGTTCCCTGTTCTAGTTTTAGATTGTGTTTTCAGGTACGTCCACATGGAGGTTCGCTTAAAATGACCTAGTTAAATTTAACAACGTTTGGCAATGTTACAAAATGTTGACCGTATACAATTTGACCCAAAAAGGTAAACAATGGTTGACAGTATACAATTTGACCCAAAAAGGAAAACAATGGTTGACAAATGTATTGATATAATAATTCGGGCAGTATGGAGTGAACTTCCTATAAAAGAAAGAGCCCGGGCCCGGGACGAAAGGTTGGAAGTAACCTCCTTTACCCTAGTTTGTTGTGGTAATCACCTTGTTGAACAATATTTGTTCTGTTAAAGTTTACACAATAATAAGCTTATGGTATTTACTGACACAATAATAAGTAGATGTAATCTATAATTGATGTTGTTGGTAAGTTTGCATGATATGCTGCTTTAAGTTGCAGACTTGATTTACATTGTCATTGGCATCCTTTTATATACTTAATAATTGGGCAATGGTGGAGTAAACTTCCAGCGAAACGAAAACCATTGGCGAAATAGAAGTAATTTCCTCTACCCTCTGTCCTGCTACTATGACAACTTTTTACATTGAGCTGTTACAACAATTGTTTTACCAGTAATAATTTGTTTCTATTTATAAGAATAATTTTTTTTTTTACATCAAAATCGCTTAGTCATGCTGACTAAGCACATTCCACCCACATGAGTGTCATGACTCTAAATTTCAAATGACACATAATTGTACTTAGAGTTGCACAGCATCTCTTGGACCTGGCTTGTTGACTCCAAATTTCAAGTAACATATAATTCACAGTAAGTCGCACAGCATCGCTTGGACCTGGCTTATTGACTCTAAATTTCAAATAACATATAATTGTACAGGGAGTCGCACAGCATCGCTTGGACCTGGCTTATTGACTCTAAATTTCAAATAACATATAATTGTACAGGGAGTCGCACAGCATCGCTTGGACCTGGCTTATTGACTCTAAATGTGGGTTAAAACGTGGTTTTACACCCCTAATTTATGCACTAGATGCTACTTCACTGCGTACGGCTTATGTTAACTGCGTACGGCTTATGTTAACCTAATTTGTAAGTGCAGTAAATACAATTTTAAGTAAGCTTCTTTGAATCGCAAAGAATGACTAATGAAAATAAATACAATTTTAAGTAAGCTTCTTTGAATCTCAAAGAATGACTAAATGACTTCATGTCTAAAAAAAATGTGCATGCAAAGATGAGTATGTAGACCTCAGTTGCTCTATTAGAAAGCACCTAAACTGAGTCTGGTTACATAAAAATTAATACATTGATACAATAAAATACATAAATGAGGCGCATTTAGGTGCCCTAGCCCTGTAATATACTCGATCTTGAGAAAACACATATGATTGTTGGAATCTGCAAAATGACAATTAATTTCAGCAAAATGCTAATCTCCTAGCCACAAAATATTATCACAGCCAGATGTGGTCAGAACATGAGTGGTCTTAAAAATTGGCTGATCAGGCCTAGGGTTATCAATTTTAAAATGTTAGCCTTTACATTAACAAAAATTGATATGACCACTGCATTGAAATGCCTAGCTGGAATTTCTTTTGAGCATGAGATGGAATTTCGTCGAGTTGCTCCTCATTGAGTAGATCTCCATAGCCATTCTTGATGATGAGATGATGTTTTGAAATCAGTTGGCATCAGTTCAAGGGTGATTTCAATCCTAAGTGGTCCGGTCGAAGTAACCATAAGGATCCAAAACAAATATAGATATTTTGTAACTCCCAAAGTTCTGTAGTTTCCACTGATAATGCCTGAAGTACATGCTGCGATAATTGGGTCCTACTGATCTGAGATAGCAGCATCCAAGTAGGGTTCAACCCACAATTCCGAAGACGAACATTTCTGCAATATGCCTTATGCCAAGCGGACACCCACAATTCCGAAGGCGAACATTTCTGCAATATGCCTTATGCCAAGCGGGCAACATCTAAAGGCTACTTGTAGGCATCCAACTTCAACTCCTGGAAAAATGTAGAGTTACTTCATCAACTTATGCTGACAGCAAGCAGGCCACTTAAGTTGACACAGCCCATGTCTGATGCATTGATGTCGTGATGATGAATGATAGTTTTTGTTGAACCTGTTGTTATTTAGCTTCATTCAAATTTTCGTTTTGTTTCGAATCCAATTTTGTTTCCCAAGTTCTCCTTCCTTTTGGACTAGAAGCATCCTGGTGATGCAGGAGCCATGTTGGACAGGTTTTAGGTGATCAGTTGGTAATCTAGAAGCCCATGTGTTTGGTAAAAGGAATCTTCGCGCCTAGTACTTTCAACTAATTGCTGATCTTGTCGTACATCCAGTAATGTGTTTGGTAAAAGTTGCGTTTTTCAAAATATCCAGACCAAAAAAAAAATTTGGCTTGTGTTATATCCAATGTGTATTCACTTTCACTGCTCCAGTGAGTTCACAAAAAGTTGACTCAGGGTACACCATTGTGAACTCCACTAGTAGTAAAAAAAAAAATTTGAGCTTGTGCTTAATTCAGTCTTTGTTCACTTCACTCCAATGATTCAGAAAAGTTGACTCTGCTCAATCATGTCAGGGTACACCATTGTGAGCTCCAGGAGTCTACTGGTTGACAGAGACAATCATAGATTAATAGTCACAATTGTTAGACTAATTTATCAGTCCTCAATTAAAACAGCTTCCCAAATGTGTACTCGTATCACTGCAATTCAGGGAGCTCAGCTAGCCAAGGAAATGGCTATCACAATTCTAATAATTCCAGACCAGTTATACTGGGATTTCAAGATGCTAGTTTGTATATGGTAAGAATGACAAACAATATAGTTACGGTTCACAGATAGACTAAAAGATGATTTATTGTAGGTGACAGCAGGTTATATAGAAATATGAACAAACATGTAATTGGTGGATGGCAATAGCCAATCAGAGAACAGTATTAATAAAATGGGACAGTGCCCTTATGCATTGTATAAACAGTATGTGGGTTCAGTGATTCTGGACTCCAGGTTTCATAACCAGAAAGGTGCTAATTGTCAAAGTGCAATTAACCTCCCTTAGATAATTGTTACTAGCTTTTATCCCCCCAATTCATCTTAATTCCCAATAGAAAGAATGCTGGATCACAGAGAATTGTCAGATGCCTTGGTTTGGCAAGGCCTTTGTGTTGGGGCTTATAGATAGCCCCAGCATGATAAATGGTACAACAATATAGAGGATTAAAATTAGGGCCCTTTGTGTAACTTGCTGTCACAAAGGGCAAGCCATATGTGAATGGACTTTAATTATATGGTATCTTAAATGTGGACAATTCTCTGGACTGGCAAACTTGTATAATGCATTAAATGCATTGAAATTACTCTTGGCCAAAAATGTACCAACTTAAATGCAGAAAAGATATATTACCCAACTTTTGGATCCAAGCCTCACTGATCAAGGTAAATACATAGAAGTGCTGTAGGGAAGCTCTAACAAATAGATCTAAGGAATATATATAAAATGGTATTCATAATTGCATGTATGCTTTTACAAGCTGGTCTCTTTCCATCCATGTTTAAAAAGTTCTTTGCCCATGAAATATCTGGCTTGTTACCTTGATATGATTATTTTTTTGGGAACAGCAGAAGGTCACACACATGATAGATAATTAGCGGGAGGAAGTCCCTGCATTGCTAGGGGGGGGGGGGTCATTCATCGGCAGTACCAATGATTCGACATTTAGGTGACTTGCAATGACAAATGCCTTGTAACTCATAACTTAGTTAGAAGGTAATCGATATATAATGAGCAGACACTGACAATCAAAGGTCTGAGTTCACAACTCAAAATATTTTTTCTGTAAACCTACACATAATGGAATCCTTAAATAACAATGGGAACATTGACGTGTCATATTTAAAATTTTCTAAACCAACACTGACCTGTAAATGAATGTTGCCACCAAAGGCAGTCATGCCTACTGATTTGATGTCATTTAAGGAAATGTGATACATTCAATGATGACGACAACTGATTTTGAAATATTCATTGACTCCAGAGACATGACATGTACATTTAAATAGGTAGAACATTACTGTGACCCTGGCAGCGTCTTGATTCCTGCAAGTGACCTAGGGGAAATCTCAGTTGAACTTGGAAGCTAGAGGACATCAAATTACTTCATCCTTAGCAATAGCTGATCCTAGCCCAATCCCACGTGTGGCAAACGGCCAAAAGCCATTCAATGAACCATTCAAGTCAAGTAAGCAATCCAGTGTGTTGGACAGCAATAGTTCTTACTCCTTCTGGGAAGCAGGCTTTAAAAAATTCTGGCATTCTGTACGACAGCGTTTGAATATTACCTATCATGTATTGTATTGCAGAAATTAGAATAATTATGAGACACTTTGAATTATCTGGTTATGGTTGATATCAATTCACCAAAAAGAGCTTTGATATTTCCTCAAAAGACATCAAGAAACTCCTAATTCCAAAGCCCTTGTATCAATCCATGTATTTGCTTTAATTGGCTGTGTCTGAGAAAACCAGGCGGACGTCCCATATAGTGTGTACGTGGCCCGACTCAGATTTTAATGATACTGGGTTTAATGACCCTTTGAATAGTTTGAAAAGTTGGGGTAAGGTTGATTTTGACCAAAAAAATTTTTTAGGGGCCAAACTGGTACTCTAAAAAATAGATGTTTTACGTAGCTGAAAATCTTAGGCAAAAAGTCCCATTGGATTACATGTTAAATTTTGAAACTTTGAGGCTATGGTACGCAACGAGCAGCGGCTACAAAAAAAATCTGACCATGCAATTTGGTTGTATGACTCTTTAACTTATGGAAAGTGGTGTCAGACCCGTGGGTTTTTTTGTTATGGGTTGTTTTGAGTGGCATTTCTAATGTAACCATGGCGACAAAATGGAAATCTATTTCTTTGACCGCCAAAAAGATGAAATTGGTCTATCTCTGTCAGTAAAAAAGATAGAAAAACAAGCAAAGCATGGTTTCCTGTATTTTAGAGTATGAGGAATTCATTTCTTAGGTCAATTCTATTTTTAGAACAACCCTTGGGTGCATTTTAGGCCTATAAATGCTGAAAAAGTGTGATTTTATAAAGTTTTTTCACTTTTCCGGCAGTATAATACAAATTTGGCATCCTGAACATCAGCATTTAGGAATGTCACACCACCAAAACATTTTTGTCTTTCATTTGGTGTATGCAATTTGTTAAATTTATGCATATTTCTTGCCAAAAAGGCCAAATTCAGTCATTTTTATGCCCAATTTGCGGCAAATTTTGAAAAAAAGCCAAGAAATTGATGTAATTAAATGATGATAGCCTGAACTACAACAAAGAGGAACTCCTGCCTTATTTTTCCAAATGTTGTTTCAAGAAGGTTCGAAAAATTAGTTTTTGACCTACTTAACATTCAAGATGGCTGCCACAATGGTAATTGTCAGACCCTCGGGATAAAATGGAAATCTATTTCTTTGACCACCAAAAAGATGAAATTGGTCTATCTCGGTCTGTAAAAATCATAGAAAAACAAGTAAATCATGGTTTCCTGTATTTTAGAGTATGGGGAATTCATTTCTTAGGTCAATTCTATTTTTAGAACCACCCTTGGGTGCATTTTAGGCCTATAAATATAGAAAAAGTGTGACTTTTCAACTTTTTTCACTTTTCCGGCAGTATAATACAAATTTATCATCCTGAACATTAGCAATTAGGAATGTCACACCAACCAAACATTTTTGTCTTCATTTGGTGTATGCAATTGTTAAGTTTATGCATATTTCTTGTAAAAAAGGCCAAATTCGCCAATTTTATGCCAATTTTTGTGGCAAGTTTTGAAAAAAAGTCCAGAAGTTGATGTTGCTAAATGGATGATAATCTGAACTACAACAAAGTGAAACTCATGCCATGTTTTTCCAAATGTTGCTTCACGAAGGTACGAAAAATGATTTTTTGACCTACTTAACATTCAAGATGGCTGCCACAATGGGAATTGAGATAAGATCACAAATTCTGCAGTAACAAGTGAAGTGAGATTTTTTTAAACAGTATTTAACTTTTCCTGCCTTATATGGGAATTGTGATAACTGGAACTCTCATAATTGTGCAAATAACATTAAATGGAATTTTTTATCTTTTATTAGATGTAAAAATCTGCTACATTAATGCTAATTTTCTTGCCAAAAAACAAAAAATTGGCCTGATTTTAGGCACGTTTTGCGAATTATTGAAAAATGTTGGGAGTTGATGTAGTGAAAGAGATGGTAACCCAAAGCATACATTCATGCCATTTTGTTCCAAATACTGTTTCTATAAGGTATAAGCTGCCAGTCATTGGGTCCAGGGTTTGATACTTGCTTTGGCAGTGTTATCTAAACTTATATTGGACAGCAGTTTCAATCATCATTTGCCTCATTGTTGTGTCATCCTCCTCTACCAATTATCTACGAGGTGCAAAGATAAGGGGCCTAAAGCGCCAATCATCCATCAATCATGAAAGTATGAGAGAAAAGTTTTGACTGTTGTAAAATGCAAGACGTCTTTCTACAATTTAGATTTTGATTAGGACACAAATTATTCTCGTGGTTGTCTTAAAGTATAGAAAATGATATAGGATGTTTTGTAAAAAGGTCACATTATAACATCTTGTAAAAAGTCCCAAAATGGCAGCCAAAAAGCTTGAACATTCAATTTATTTTGTGTTATGAATTAAAAGTATCTCATTGTGAGGCAAAGGAAAACCTTGGTCATTTTGCTCAAGCCATGGAAAAACATTAATTAAAATAATTAGGAATGCACAGGCACAGAATGGGGCCATACTTGCTATAAATTCAAGAAGACTTCCAAGAAGTTTGTAGTACCTGTTGGTTTTGCCGTAAAGATGTGTCGGCAAAATATGCATAGATTTTGGAAGCCACATTAGTAAGCCGTACCAGCATTTCATGTGTCTATTTCAATATATATGTGCATGTTAGCTTACTTGCATAGAGTTCTGTTATTTATTGAAAAATAAATCTTTCCAGGCAAAACAATTCACTATTTTAAATGTCATAACTCATAAGAGATTGACTAGATTGAAAAGTCAGACAATCAGAAGGCCATCAGCAGAGCAAATTTCTGTAGGTGATTTCCCTTAGGCCTGCATTCTTTCTTAATCGTTCGATAAAGCTGGTTTTCGGAAGATATGTGCATCAAAAACTTTGTTTTCTTTGCACTGTGCGAAAAATTGCAAGAAATTGTCATTTTATTAGCCTCAAACTGTCTGAGAAATAGAATTGTTTGGTCATAGACTATAGGCCTACAGATGGTAGATTTGACATTATATGAAAAAAAACAAACCTTTTTGAATAAGACAGATTGAGTTCAGCAGAAATTGTCTTGCAAGGAATACATCTGGAACGATCCCAGCTGACAACAAGAATCCGAGGATTCAAATCCTGGGTTCTGTTGGGAATTCAAATGGCAATTAAGCATAACATCCATGGATACAAGAACAAAGTAGCACTGCACTGCGAAGTGCAGTCAGCTTTGACACCTGTCAGATTGACCTCCAAGTGCTGTTTCTCAGTGGCGATTTGGTAAAATGAAGGTGAGAAAAGGCTTTAGAACTTGCAGAATTGCAATTAGCATTGTTAGACTGCTTCTGAAAGTAGATGCACTGCAAAAAGTAATTGCCAAATGCATTATTGGCCTTCCTTGAAATGCATGGACGATCGTCATGTGGGCGATATTATAATGCAAAGTCAGCTTGAAAACAGTCAAGATTCAAACGATCTATGACATAACTTTTTTTTTTAATTGAAAAAGAAAAAATCTTTTAATGAAAATAAAAAATAAAAAAAGAAGAAAAACCACAGCAAACTATCCCCAATTCCACAACGCATTTTAGTTCCCCTCTATATGAGCACAAAATGACCCACTTGACCACATCCACACCTGTATTAAGCCGGGAAAACTTTTTTCCAAAAATCTCTCAGACTGGTTTTTCAGATAAAATTACCCTTGGAGAACCCAGGGTAAAAACTTGTGGTTAATTAATTAAAATAAAAATGTGTAGTGTCCGTAACCCCCCCCCCCCTACTTCTCACACAAGCTGAACCTGGGGGCAATTAAAAACAAATGGCACATCCAACTACTCACTAGCATACTACACTACAACAATTCTACTTTCCAACAATAAGCATGTTGATATCTATATTAGTTATTGAGCCACATCAGTTTTTGTCTCTTCGTAGTGTCCGTACCCCCCTTGTAGTGTCCCTAGAGCTTCTGGCATTGTGCCCATGATTGCTTTAATTTCGTTATGTCAAGTCTGCAGGGATTACTCAACTAATTGATCCGCAAGATTTTTTTTACCCCCGATGACCTTGACCCACTTTTCCAGGTCAATGGGCTCTAACACCAAAAAACCTTTTCTGTGATATATCTTTTTTTTTATTGCTTTAGGTTAGGAATGGAGTGTTGCACTAATTATTCAACAAATTGACCCCAAAAACATATATGAATTTGCATGAATTCCACTCTTTGTATCAAAGGTTTTTTTTTTAATTTTTGAAAATTTCATCTTTTTACTGCCTTATTGAAGTTTTTCAGCATAAATTTGCCATATAAGGAAATGGGCTATTTACACAAATCTAAGAGTAATTGTTGTCCCAGTACCTTTGAACGATGTCACAAAATTTGAAGCTCCCCTGCCTAACCATAACCACTCAGTGAAGGTCAAACTGTTGAAGGATGAATCCCTTAATTTACTGCTAGGTAAAAAATTCACAATATTAACATTTTTTCAACTGACCATATCTCTGGTCCTAATTAAGTTACTGAAATCATAAAAATATGTCTGGAGATCTTAGAATCTCCCCTATCTAATGGACTATAATACACTCCTGTCAGATCAAAAGCGCTAAAGTTCACCCGATCCTGAAATATTCATAATTTGGGTTATGAATGATATATTTTTACAAAAGGAAGAAAAAGGTTTGTAAAAAATATTTTAGGGATATCTATGACATGTATGCACACATTGATGTTGTTCCTGGTGAGATCCAATGATGTTCGTTTTTTGGACAAAAGTGACGACCAAATTATACACTTGATTGTGTAGAAGCCGTATGCTGCTATTTCCAACCGGAATCCTTCAGTACTGTAGAAATTATGCATTTTTGCAAGATTATTTTGTTTTTAGAGATAATTGTGGAGTTTAGTATGACTTCTGCAGTAAATTGCAAAATTGCACACTCTTCCCGTTTAAATACAGAATTACTACATTACTGCCTTTAGGAATTATAGAATTCTGCAGCTTTTTGCCGAGCAAAATTCCTTTTAATGTTATTTGCACAATTATGAGAGTTCCAGTTATATCACAATTCCCATATAAGTCAGGAAAAGTTAAATACTATTTAAAAATCTCACTTCACTTGTTACTGCAGAACTTGTAATCGTATCTCAATTCCCATTGTGGCAGCCATCTTGAATGTTAAGTAGGTCAAAAACTAATTTTTCATACCTTCTTGATACAACATTTGGAAAAATAAGGCAGGAGTTCCTCTTTGTTGTAGTTCAGGTTATCATCATTTAATTACATCAACTTCTAGGCTTTTTTTTCAAAATTTGCCGCAAATTGGGCATAAAAATGACCGAATTTGGCCTTTTTGGCAAGAAATATGCATAAATTTAACAAATTGCATACACCAAATGAAAGACAAAAATGTTTTGGTGGTGTGACATTCCTAATTGCTAATGTTCAGGTCACCAAATTTGCATCATACTGCCGGAAAAGTGAAAAAAGTTAAAAAATCACACTTTTTCTGCATTTATAGGCCTAAAATGCACCCAAGGGTTGTTCTAAAAATAGAATTGACCTAAAAAATGAATTCCCTATACTCTAAAATATAGGAAACCATGCTTCACTTGTTTTTCTATCTTTTTTACTGACAGAGATAGACCAATTTCATCTTTTTGGTGGTCAAAGAAATAGATTTCCATTTTGTCGCCATGGTTACATTAGAAATACCACTCAAAACAACCCATAACAAAAAAACCCATGGGTCTGACACCACTTTCCATAAGTTAAAGAGTCATACAACCAAATTGCATGGTCAGAATTTTTTTGTAGCCGCTGCTCGTTGCGTACCATAGCCTCAAAGTTTCAAAATTTAACATGTAATCCAATGGGACTTTTTGCCGAAGATTTTGAGATATGTAAAACATCTATTTTTTAGAGTACCAGTTTGGCCCCTAAAAAATTTTTTTGGTCAAAATCAACCTTACCCCAACTTTTCAAACTATTCAAAGGGTCATTAAACCCAGTATCATTAAAATCTGAGTCGGGCCACGTAGACGCCCCTGCCTGGTTTTCTCAGACACAGCCAATTAAGTATGAACTATTTTGTCTGCCCAATGGTAGTATTCAGTTGAAATTTAATGTCAATATTTGTTTAAATAACTGAGCTTCAAATCTATAAAATGAAAATACAAAACAATTCAATATGAACTCATTGCTAAACCAATAGTTAACAGAAAATTGAAAATCACTTTAAGTGACTTATTTATCTATATGGAAATATTCGAAAAGACACAATTTTATAACAAGTTTATGGTATGATATGATTGTACCATCCATGTTATGGACAGAAAGATGGATTCTTGGGCTATCTTACATGATTTTCTAAAGATGTCTCTGGTTTGTAAATTATGTACTATTTTCAAACTGCATGTTTTCTTCATGTCCTGAGTAAGGAGTTGGCACAACATTTATAGAAAGGCCACTCTGGGTATGATAGGAGAGCAATTTTGAGCAGATCTGAAGCCTTGCAGGTGGTAGAGGCAGCAATTTAGGGGGCTGTCATGTTTCCGCCTGTCAGTTCCTGGAAAAGTAATGTGTATTCCTTCTGACTTCACTGGTTGAGCTATGGCCAACCTGAGAAATGTAGGCTGGATGCCACGCGAGGTCACTGGCTTCAGTATATATATCCGCTGCATACGGTCATAAGTTTCTTGTCAACTACGCAGAAGAAAAACTGGTTTCTGAGTTTTAGAATTAATACATATGATTTGCTTGTGAAAATATAAATAGGCCTAATGTTTGTGTAGTGTTTGTTTTTAGGCTCTAAGTATTTACATATCAATGCAGCATCATATTGGGCTATATTGAGAAAATGGCTCAAACAGAAAACCAGATATAGTTGGCTTGGCATTCATGCTTGGAGAAGTTTGTTATAGATCCATCAAGTAAGATACCTCAATGGAACAGAAATTTTCCAAAGGAAACATGCAGCTCGATCCATTTTTGAATGCAAGCATGTAATTTCAAGCCTGATAAATCATTCAAATCCAATGATTTTTGCTTTTTGACGAAATCAAATGACAATATTCAAGAAATCCGAATGATGTATGATTGAAGATTAGTTGAAAAATAAACAACCTTTACTTCATACTTTAGATGGAGCAGGACTACAAATCAGATCTACTCTGCCTCTCTCTTTCCCTTCTTGGGCATCTAATGCAACAACCACGACCAGCAGGCAACAAGACCAGCAAGGAAAAGAGAAGTCTTTCAGCTGGGCAACATGTGGGTGATTGTGTGGTACAACGAATGGTCCACATGCATCACAAACCCAGGCACTTGCTCAGATTGGTTCCCCTAACATTGTATTCCAAACCAAAAGTTCTTTTATTCAAATCATCAAATGCAAGATTTATGCTGTATAGATCACTGTATATGATGGCATATTGCTTTGTTCAACCGGTATCATTAAATTGAACAGGACGATATGTCATAACATTGGCTGGATGTGCCTAAATATATAGCTGCCTTTTTCTCTACCATTGTACTGCTGTGTGAAGCCCCAATGCTAATGGTCAGCCGGAGCGTCTGTCACTTATGATCTTTCCACTGCTGCCTCTCAGTTGTTTTTTATTGAAGTTATATGCCAACTGCCACACCACAGTCAGACAAGTCATTTCTTTGACAAAGTTTTGTTCTCTTTAATCTTAGACAGTGAATGATTGTTATATCTCTCCAGTTATTAAGTACGCTTAAATAACAATAAACACTTGATGCAAAACTTCTGATATGTGAGAAAAATAGACACAAGCTAGTTGGGTCGATTAAATTCAAAGGACATTTATCACTCAAGAAACTTTTTAGAAGTAAGTTTGGCAGCAGATCACTCAAGGAAAAGTCCCTGGTGTTCAGGAACAGCATACAAGAATAGATATTTTATATTCACCTACAAACTGAGAAAAAGAATAGTCTCAGACAATGATTGGTTGCTTCAGGAATGAATATTTGGCAAATTTGGGCCCTCGAAATAAATAGTTGCTGCTCTTAGCCTCCACTGGAAATTAAATGGTTGCCCCCTTAAGAAAATTAACAAAGGCTAATAGAAATACAATGTATAACAACTGAGATAAAAAGAAAAATTGCATAGAATCAATGACTTCTTGAAACCATTTAGACTTTACTCTTCGTATATTGGGGGTATCAAACTAACTTAAAAAATCATACTTTTTCTGCTCATGGGAAATCACAACGAAAGTTAAATAGTTTGCTAGATTGCCCAAGGCACAAGCACCTGGTCTTCCGTTGCAAATAAGATGCATTGAAAGCCAAGAATTACAGCAATACTTTACTTTTTGTAGGTTGACATGTTCAAGATATCCCAACTTATATACATGTAACAATAGAACTTGACGCCACATCAAGCAAAGCAGCGGAAAACCAAGAACAAATTTACCACAAGTACTGGAAAATGACTTAAACAGTAATGTTATTTCCAGAGATCACAACTATAGCCATCACTTAAGATTAAACAAGAAACATGATTTGGAGAAAATTAGGAGAAAAGAACAAAATCGTGGAGAGCGGCGCTATCTTATGAAAAAGAATTGGAGACAAGCGCTGACATCTGAGAGTTAGCAGTGTATCTGTATCTCCTTAAAATCAAATCATAGTGCATTTATAATTACTAGAATGCCCGTTGGATAATTGGAGATTACATAATCAGATTTAAGTAGGGGTAAAGGTGAAAAAAAGAAATAATTTTTCTTAGATTTGAGGCCAATGTAAGTGATGTTTGGATTGCAAGGTGAGACTGAGGGCAAAATTACAAAACTCTGGATCATCATAAAATGCAAGATGAATTATCAGGAAAAATGATGTTGCTGGAAAGTGTAAAGAAATAGTTTTGGGAAACTCCGAGAAAACCTTGCCTAAGTGTTTTGTTGGTGAAAGGAAATGATATCAGGTAAATTGTTGATATTTAGGGCATTGTAGGATTGTCTGAGCAATGTTTTTCACTTCAGGTGTATTGTAAATTTGAAGTTGAAAAGACTGAAAGGATCCTATTAGTCGATTGGAAATGTGAAATTATAATTTTTCTGCATACAGTGTGTGTCATCTTAAAATAAAAGATGGATCCTTGAACTTGGTGCACCTTCTTTTGTTTGTTTGTTGTTTGTCTGTTTTAAATTTTTGGATGTGTGTGATGTAAAATGTGGGTTTTCATGGGTTGGAAATATGTGAACAAAAACTGAACATAAACTTTTCATGCAAAGGAATTAAATGTACATGAGTTTAAGAATGTTTAGATGTGACATTGGTCATTATACTGTGGAGGCCAGAAGTATCATGAAATATGTTGAGGTCCATGACAAACGAATAGGTGAAATGACCATTGAGTGAGATTTGCCATAGAGACTTCCCCACAAACTTGTATAGCAGACTTGGACTGTGCTGCCCCCTGCCATAAACTTTCTTGGGCAGAACATTTGTGACCTAGTTTTGTGACCTAGTTTATGAGGCAAGGAGGCTATTCTTGTTAGATGTGGTGATTCCAAAGTGGATTTAAAGAAAACATTGGGCTGTTGGATGACATTTTATGGGCCACACAGAAAGGCAATGTCAATGTTGTAGCACATGCAAAGTTTGGTGTGGGTAGGTACAACAGGGACTGCAAATTGGAGGTGACAACAAAGTTGAATAGATGCATCTTTTATTTTAAGATTATGTTTTTGTCAATCAGGTTTTTTAGTAACCTTCCTTTTAATTCAGCATTGAGATCCTGGCATATTCTTAAATGATTTCAACCATTTGCCAGTAGAGCTCCGTGGACTGAACAAGTTCAATTCAGCTCTTTTTGATTGATATTGATTTTTGTTTCTTATTCAGCACACTATGTAGCTCCAGGTTTGCTTAGCAATTAATATATTGGTTACATTTAGCTGTCACCAAAGGAAATACAAACCTTCTAAACGTCATTGTCACCATTGCCACTGATACATGCCAATCTTAAATGGCCCAACTGTTCTGAAATTGACTTTTTCCAAGTCACCCTAGTCACTTGACCCCATAATCAAATTGGCCAGAGACTGACCAATAGAATAGTCTGCACTTGACTTTGTAATCAAATTGGCCCAAGATTTCCCTGGACTGTATGGTTTCTGTTGGACCTGCATCTGAACAGTGCACTGATTTCTGTTGCTTAACTTTGTGAGGTTTTTTTTTAGCGTAAATAACAGAATAGTTTAAGGTTTTTTTAGCACAAATAACAGGACCATTGTATAATTTGGAGGACCAAAAGAGTTGAACTTACAGTAACCATGATAAGAATGCTTGCGCTAACTCAACCAGAATAAGTTTATACAACCGAGGGAATTAGTAAAGTGTCAGCATGCAGAGGTTAGGACCTTTGCCGACAAAATTGGCTACATGGCCAGCTTTGGCCTTTGTGCCAGAGGGAAAACTCTTTCATCTATAGAATATGATCCCGGATAAAATAAGTTAAACATGATGAAGAACTGTGAAGATTTCTTCGTAGGGCCACGCTGTATGCGAGTCACTTCAGTATAAACTGTATAAGGTCACTGTTTGCTACACATACAGGAAGTTGTAGTGCCTTGGCAGGATAGATTTTATTATTAAAGTAGTTATGTGGGAATTGGCCCACCTGCCCCTGCAAAATGCCCTCCACTGACAGAGCCCTTTGACTCTAAATTTCACGTAAAATTGCTGATATGTAACAATTTGTAGTACTACAGGATGACATTGTGTTATAACAAGTGCAATTTAAATCAAATTTGAATTAACTTTTAATGAAAATATCTTCAATCTGAAATCTTTTCAGCCATATATGTCCATTAATTTTCTGTGATGCAATAACAAAATGTCCCATTCTGGAAAAATAGCCACAGATATTCGCTTATAAAATGCACTGATTTATGATAACTCTGAAGTGGCGATACATGATATTGATATTGTCTTGATGCAAGCATGTCCAAAACCTATGCAACAAATTTTTTTGGGAAAGAACCATTTCTGGCAACATGTGGGTGATTTCTACCAGCATGAGGTGGGCCATCATGTGGATGCCGTGGCCTAATGGATAAGGTGCTCGACTCACGCGCGCAAGGTCGTGGGTTCGAATCCCAGCCATGGCATGGAAGAGATGGGCAGATCCTCCTGAAACCACTGCCTCACCCCACCCAGGTGCAATGGGTACTTGGCAATAAGGCAACCACAGTGATGGTGCTGGTATGAGCTCTTAAGCCCCTGCGGCTAACCCCGTGTTCAAGGCTGAATACTCCCCAGGGAGTTGAGAAAGACTCTGGATTGGCCTGCCAAGGATGTAATTGTAAAGTCGGCAGAATATGTCTATAAGACGTAGATGAAGACTGTAAACCCACTACATTACATTACATGAGGATCAGTGAGCATTGTGTCTTTGGCCCTTGCAGCAACCTCAGGACCACGAAGGTCATTGGAAGCAGATGAGATTGAGGCCCCCCACTTTCTTTTTATGGTACAATGGGCAGCGAGTAATAGAGAGCATGACCTACTGCCGAATCTGCATACACCAAACAACCATACATATTGGCAAAGTGTCTTAAAATATGCTAAGAAAAAAATTTCATGAGGTCTATTATTTTTGTATGGCAACAACTTTGATTAAGTTTGGCAGCAGATTACTCAGACCTAAAGGAAAGAAATTAAGACCTTTAGTCTTAAGGGACCGTTCAGGATCTACGTTTACGGGGATTATGAAAGTTGAACATCAGATAAAAATCATATAAAACCAGCGTACGCATGCAAAAGTGTGCAAATCTGTACCCAGAAAGTGATGAAGTTGTGCATATGTAAAACAGTATATATGTGAGTATCGCCTCATATGTTTCCAGGGGTGGGGTGTTTAAATTTGGCGTTGATCAGCAGGGGTAGAAATCTGCATGAAACCTGAAGTAAGGGGTTATCCATTTTTAATGTCTTCAGACAAAACTCACATTATTATATTTTTAACTGAGGATAAATCATTATTTTATCTTTATTTATGTTACTAGTATTAAATACTAGTGTGTTATGTTTGTGTCAATAAAAGTCTTGAATCTTTAAAATTTAATGTAAAAACAATCGATAATATATGATTATATATGTCCAGCTTTTATTTCGGTCTTGCTCTTAAAGCCTTATGTGAGTATTGCACTGTCTTCGGCTGGCTCCCTTGCAAGACAAGAAATATCTGTGAGGTAATCACTCACAGAAAGGAAAGATGATTTTTTTTTCTTGCTAATGCACCTGGTCCCTCATGTAATAGACAACAGCTGCCGCAATTGACTTGACTTTAAACCGAGAATGAGAGTCAAGTTCCCTTTCTAGAAGTTGACATTTACATCTTAAGGTTAAGTGGGTGCATAAACATCTTTTCAAAAATAGTTATATGTCAGTGAATAATTTTTTCCCAGGAGGAAATGATCACAAAGTTTGCATTTTCCCGCCACTAATAAGTTCCGTATTTTCCCTCTAAATGTCATATTTTCCCCAAAAATGTAATGTCATATTTTTCCTAAAAATCCAATATTTTTTTTCCCCTCTAAATTCTGTATTTTCCCTCTAGATATCACATCTTTCTTCATTTTTCCATGCATATCTTCCCTCATTTTGTCATAACTACCCTCATTTTGCCATATATTCCCTCATTTTGCCATGTCTTCCCTCATTCTGTCACATTTTCCCTCATATCCGACCTGGTTATTTTTATATTTACCAGGGAAAGAACACCAGTAGGCCTAGTACACAAGGTAAAAAAAGACCTGGGATAATGTTCCAATATAGGCCTAATCGGGTGTCTGAACATTCTCAATATGAGCCTAGTTTGAGCAACGCTAGTAAACACAGTTGACATATATGCCTATTTTAGACTTCCTTTTCATACTAATTGATCGAGCACTATACCCCTGGAAACAGTTGTTCACCTCGCTGGTTTCATCGGTCAATAGATAATTTCTTCAGGGAATTCCAGTCCAAGAACTTTGTAGTTGGCCAAAACTAAAATGAACTCTATCCTAACTTTGGCCAAACTAAAGTGAACTCTATCCAAACTCAGAAAAAAAAGAGTGACTAGCGACATTGTTGCATGAATTATAATTATTACTTGTGATGTCCTTAAATTGATTACATTAGTTAACAACCTTATTAATTTGATAAGTTCCACTATTATAATGCCTGCTCCAAGCTGACTTATGATATAGCAATGATAGTTCTAACTATTTCTATAGGAAATGCAATGCTATGAAATTGTATAGATCTTTTAAAAAACCATGACTGGAAGAACAAGATCAGGAGTGGCATTAAGAGCTATATATTTCCTGTTGCTTTCAATGTCAATACATAAATCACTTATATATATCATGTCAAATCATGGTGATCGTTGTCTGATTTTAAGGAGTATCATCACAATTTTCATATGCAAGGTAACCGATGGAAATAATATTCATTGTAATTTGAGAAAATGATGGATCATGTGTTTGCAATGTTGTTCTGAACCACTCCAGGATAATTTCTTGCAAATAGGTAAAGACAGTAACATTGATAGGACAATTACTTTGAATGGGGCAATTACCTGGTACTAGGAGTAGTATTATGTGTTTTTGTTCTAAAACATCGAATGCACTAGGTATTTGCTTTTCGAGTAAAAAAGAGGTATATTCATTGCGAGTGAGACCACCCCCACGCTGCCACAGAATGCAGTCCCACACGCGTGACAAGCGTGGGCCTGTTATATATTGTACAGCCACGCGCGTGGGTATGCTATCACTCGCACGCATGAAGCTGGACTATGCCATCCAGCGCACATAATAGCATGCGTGGCTATGCAATCCAGCGCATCCCTATGCTACGCGGCTGTTATTACCTGCTCAGGAGTGCTACTGAGCACATATTCACGAAGCTGCAATGTGCCATCCAGCGCACCCTGAAGGTGTTCTCAGGAGCACTACAGAATGTGTATTCAAGAGCACCATGTTTTTATACAGTCCCTGTTTCCACCGGTGCTTTTCTGCTTGAATGACCAATAATTATTGTTACTTTCTCAAGACAGAATAGTAACAAAAGCAAAAAATGCACATGATGCATGAATGTCTTTCACATTGATATGACAATTTATCAATCTAGGCACCTTTATAAAAGGTGCGCTGGATTACACTCTCAAGGGTGCGCTGGATGACACTCCCACTACTCCTGAGAATGTATTGAAACGCATGTGGTCTGCTAACAAAAGGCTGTCACCAATAGCAGCCTCAGTAGCATACAAGATGCGCTCACTCGCAGTATCAAGAGTTGCACTGTCACGAGTGTCATGTATTGCATAACCAGTAGTGGTCATAATATGACACCCTCAAGAGTGTGATGGAGAGCAGGCTCAGGTGTGCGCTGGATTACACACTCAGGGGTGCGAGTGATAGCATCCTCAAGAGAAAGATGCGCTGGAATGCACATTCAAGCGCTTGAAAGTGCGCTCAGTAGCACTCTTGACCCTGTCAAATATGCCAATAAATATATATGAAAAAATATGGACAAATTTACAGGAATCGTATACATGTAGGATGTTACACATGAGGTGAAAACAGAGATGATAATTATTAGTACAGGCAACTAAGGTGCCAAGCACTCTAGGCCTAATGGTTATTTTACCCCTTTTGGGAGACAATAGAACTAATATTATGGTATTTTGAAACAAGGAGATAATCAAGTATACAAACTTCTTTACGTGCAATGCACAGCTGTAAGTTATAATTTGCAATGTCCAAGACAAGAACATTTTTTCATGAAAATATTGCAGTATTCTATTACCTTCAAGTATCCTTCTTTTGACATTGTTGGATACAGAGCAAGGGCACAGGCAATTACAATACATGGAGATTGGCTATTTTTTGCCTTTTGTTGAGTATAATGCAGGGAGTCTGACTCTCAAGGTCACAGACCAGCATCTGCAAGTGAATCTTCTTCCTCGGTTTGAGTGCCAATGGTCCAGTGGGTATGGACTCACACACGCGAGGATGTGGGTTCACATCAAGCAGGGGTTCATGAAGGAAATGGGGAGCTGGCTACAGAGAGAGGCTGCCAGCCTATCAATCGAAGGTACTGTGTATATTCGGCCGAGCATGCAGTTGTAACTTACAGCATGGAAGCAGACTGTAAAACCCCAGCTTTTACCTTTGTATGTAAATGTATAGTCCATCGAAGAAAAAAAAATGTTTACAGTAGTATAAAATGTTTACAGTAATATATTATCTTCAAAAGAGTTTTATTAATCTTAATTTTTGGCTTACAAGATATGGCGTGACATTTTTAAAGTGAGAAATCTTCTATTTACAGGATTTCAAGTACAGTCACTCACACGCATGAATACCAATAATACCCTCCCTATAAGACATTACAGGTATATGCAATTCGAATTTGGAGATTGCAGAGGCAGAGCTATTTTGCAAATAACACACAGATACGGGGAAAATGCGTTAGTTGACCTTGTACATCTCACATTCTCTGATAATGGTGTCGCATCGAAATCATTTTTTATCTAGTGGTATTTACGTATCTTAAGAAATAAATTTCTAGTGGGAACTGCTCCAAAAATGACATGACAAATTCCAATTAACATGCATCAACAAAAGTGATCACAAACTGTTATACTTTGTTTGTTACAGTGTTACTATGTGTGCTTTTAGCAGTTAGACAAAAGATAGAAGTAGATGCGAATCTACAACTTATAGAACCAACAACACCCAACAATAACTGAATTTTTAAGAAAATGTTTTTCATAATCAACTTTAAAATAGGATAGAGTCAGTGACAAACATATCAAAACACACATGCACATGTCTTGGGCATTTCTTTGATTTGTCATATGCTAGCATACGGGAGCACTGAAGCCATTTGCTAGCCCTGATACATCATGTCTCTCAATGATTAGTATGGCTGACTGGGCAGTCATCGTCTATATATCTAGCATGCACTTAGTGAGGGTGCCGAACATAACGCTGGTGGCTGAGGCAGTCGGACGAGAAAGGGAAAATCTGATTTGCTCATCAGAAATTTAATGTACTGTAAATATATTATTTTTGAATAAATACTTAAATATTTTGCTTCATTAAGGTCTGATAATGTTTCTTTTAAGATCATAGGGGCATACTTGCCTCCTCTGCCCCCCCCCCTGGTCAAGGGCAGGAGGGGCAATTGGCTCTTGGGATGTTTTTGTTATGCCAGCAAAAATGCCAATTGAAAATTACAGAACAGTCTTATAAATGGAGAAGTTTTGTTCTCAGACAGATCAAGTTGTTCCACAAAAATGGAGGAACCATCTGTTACGGGCTTGATTGTGTTTCAATGTTATGTTCTTCAGACAGCTCCCAAGAAATTTGCTTAAAGTATTCAGCAACTGATTCCAAAAGGATTACATTGAATTAAAAAACATTGATGTTTTCATTAAGGGCATTATGCCTCAATTCAAACTTTGAAAAGTTTGAAATCTTCGATTTTGTTCGCTGTTAGTTTGAACAAGAAATATAAAAGGTCATAATCACTTTGAACAAAAAATTTTAAAAAAGGTTTAAGATATATTATATACGTTCTTGAAACTATCTTGTTCTGTTTAATATGTTCTCTAATCTAAATAAAATACATTTAACTTTGTGACAAGGTAACTGTTCTCAGTTCACACGGCAGCCGGAATTCTAAACGGAACTGAATCAGTTGTCTTTTGAAATGGAGTGTCCCACTCTTGTTTTCTCGTGCTCTTCTTACTACGGTCATGACCAACAGACAGTAAGACTGGTAAGCGAAAGAGCGGTGTGAATTTGGATTTGAATTGGATGTTTATTTATTAACTCCTGAATAATGTTTATAAAACCAGGCACATGTGGATGATTGTGTGGGTCGATGAGCATTCTGCCTTTGACTCTTGCAGTGGCAACATTACTGTGTAGGTCAACGGAAGCAAATGGAATTGAGGCACCCTGGTTATTTTTTTTAATAGAATGGTCCCCTGGGTATTGGAAGGCATGACCTACCACCCAAGCACTTGCTCAGATGAGTTGACGTGATGGCTTCCCCTGATATATTATGCGCAACAAAGGAAATCTTTTTCCTTTTTCCTCTTATTTGTATCATTTATATTTGCCAATAAAGATTGCTGGCCCATTGCTGAGTCAAGCTCCAGTTGTGCCATTGAATTGAAAGAGAGGGTTGATGATTACTTAAAGAAATATATATTATTGTAGCTTTACTTCTTCTTTTATACTGGTGCTAGTTTTTCTATTGGTCGTATTTCAGTTCTTTTAAGCCCTCAAAAGTTCCACAATATTATAATGGGTTTTGCTACACCTTCGAACGAGAAACATCTGGCAAGTAATCAGTATTAATCACCTGGAAAGGAAAGAGGATTAAATTGTCTTCTTTGCAAGTGCGCTTGGTCCCTTCGGCAAATGACAACAGCTGCAATATACCTACACCATTGCAAGAATGGGAGCCATAGTGCAGTTTAACAGTTGACATTTTCGAGTTCTTAATTTATTTAGGCTAAGTGGGCAAATGTATCTTTCTTGTACTTAGTGTTCTGAATGTCCTTTCCTCAAATGAACATCGGAATTAAGTGAATAAAAAAAAAAAAATCTGCAATATCAATTGTCCTTCTTTCTTTATGTTTTGTATTCCGCATGTCAACAATAACAGTAGTTGGTTTTGCTCTGCTGTTGATGAGGGCATTACATTGTCATAATAACATTATACAAAACAGTACACTTTTCAGCAATTCACCAAGTTCAAAATATAGTAATTATGAATAGGACAAATTGAAATATATTTATTGATATTGATGAAAATAGTTTTTATGTTGAGAAAATCTAAAAAATTAAATTGCCAAGTGGCATCACTGGTTATTGTATGTTCTCGACAACATATTATACTCTTAGAAATATAAAAGTAATAATTATTTTTCAAATTTGTAACGGAAAGTTCATGCAATGCCCATAGGCCATTCAGTTTAAGAATATTTAACATTTGAAACAATTTGATTGTCTAAGATGACTCTAAATTGGGAATCAGTACTATGCACCATTTCATATAATATAAAACTTTATTTAGACTCTAATTTATCGAAAACATTATCACACATCAATCAACAGAAAAGAATCATATGGAACACCCTAATGATTGACATCACAAGGCCAAAATGAATGCCTATTTCAAAATGGCGTTGGTTGGTGTCTCACAGAGATTAAGATTTAGGTTTCTTTTATTTTTTCACGCCTGGTACATTATTTTGCAAGTATAGAGTAGGGCGGGGCATGCAGCCCCCCTTAACATCGATGTGCTATTTGACCTACTTTTCATTGTCGATTAATTGAATGCTTATGCTGTCAGGAAGTGATTGCTTGACTCTACTTATACCTACTGAAACAAACGTCTAATTTTGATAAAGGAGTTCCGGCCATTTTTGTAAAAAAAACTGCATATGGCCTTCTTACTCCACCCATCGGGCAAGAAGCCCCCTATTAAAATCTAATGGCATTTTTTTTCTTCAAACACATTCAGCTTGAAAGTTATTTCTTGGGGTACGTCTGTCCTTTTTAAGTCATTATGTTTAATTTTTCTGAATCTGTCTGTTCATACTTAAATTTTTTGCCCTGTTTCAATTCTGGGGAAAATGGTTTTCTATCTTAATTAGCTATTCTATCAAGATGTAAGGTAATTAAAGTACACACTATTACGTGGTTCCTGAAGCAGCTTTTAGGCCCCAGTGATGGGGGCCTCATGTCCCATAAAATGCGGGGCCTCTCACCCAAACACACATATTTTAATTTGACTTCATTATCTGGAACTAAAATGCAAAAAACACGATCCAAATCACATTTATGTAATCATCACAAAGTGGCATAATGCAGAATACATCTTTTTTTTTTTTAATTTCCAAAATTATTTCTAACAGCCAATTTCAGAGAATTAATGAAAGTTACAAAAATCATGCACATATTTTTGTTTCTTTAATTTCTACTATGGTTTGGTGCTGTTTGCCCTGAAAATTTGTGACTTTGCCTAAAAAGCCTCTAACTTAAATCCTATCAATAAGAAAATGCACCAAAAATGTAAGTTTAGATATAAACTTGGAGGGGTCCTCTCACCTAAACCGGGCTACTTGCCCCACCCTACTCCATACATATTTTGGAAAATTTTTTAATTACAAAGTGGTTTGAAAAGGGAGTGCCGAGTAAATATATGCTATAACCCGAAGCAATATGTCTAATCATAATCTAAAACATTATAAATCATTCATACATTTTTACGTACACAATGTATAGTACATGTACAAGCTGAAGAAATAAGTATAATATGACGCTTGCTGTCAAAATCCAAAAAATAACTCTTATTAAAATATATAATTCGCATGATTATATAATCCATAATTTAATAAGAATTAAATGAATACAACGCTCAAGATAAATTGAATTATATATATTTTATTGAATAACTCTGGGCTTAATTTGGATGTAATGCCAAATCAAAATAAATGAATTACACAAATATGGGCAAAGGCCCCCCAATCACTTAAGTATTTTAAAATGAACGTTTAAACAATTTTACAATTGAAAATACTATCATAAGCTACTACAAATAATAATGTGAATTAAATAAAACATTGAAAATGAGAAAAAAAGAAGAAGAAAATATTGGTTAGGGCGGGGGACCGGGGAAGAAAAAATGTGTGAATGAAGTGGAAAATTTTTTGAAGGTCACATGACCAAGCAGTCATGGGACTGGAGGGAGTGAGGGAGCATTCATTTAACAAAGATTAAATTTATTTAATCAACCGCTATCAGAGCTGGCTGTACTGCGTATGAACATTCATTCCCTGGGGATATTAGAAGAGCAGTTTCAGGCATCTTTAAGCCTCGGAGGCGGTAGAGGCAGCAATTTAGGAGGCTGTCATGTTTCTGCTTGTCAATTCTGTGAGGAGTATTCTGGTTCCACAGGCTGTGCTATGGGAGATTTTAATAGCCCTTTCACACTGACGCAATAGCACGTAAGAAACAGCAGAATTGGGCAGTTTCAAATCAGCAGCTCAGTACGAAAATGAAGTTGAATTGAGCTGCCAGTGACTGGTTGAATATTGCTTGTGTACTGGCCACGTTCTGGATAGCGTACAGGCTCGTACAGGCTCGTACAAATTCGTAGAGACCTCGTTTTGTGTCGTCCCAGCTCCTGTAATCTCGTGCCATTGTGCAGGGATGTTGTATAACCTCGTATAAATTAACCGCCAGCATCCGCAAGAAAAAATGAAACATGTTTAATTTTTCTAAAAAGTCTGGCGGATCGTTGCTAGTAACTGCTGATGGTTGCTGATTCATTACCTATCATTTCGTATGCCTTCTCGGAGGCTGGCTGGTTGGAAAATTGGCTCAAACGAGCCTGTACGAACTTGGTGTGAAAGGGGTATTAGGAATATGTACTCAATCCTACGCACGGTCACTTCCGTATAATGTATCTACTGTTTCTTCCTGGTGTAACAGAGATGAAAATATTGTATTTGGGTATGAGCATGAATACTTTATGAACAGTGATTCAAAATATCAGTCATGTATGTACAGGTATATATTAAAATTTAGTCTTTCATTAATCTGTTCCTCATTGTCACATAAGGAAAAAATATATATACACATATTTATTTTGTGAAAATGATGGATAGATAGATAGGTATGGTTAGTGCAGCCCTCTAACCCCAGTAATGGGTGCTCACTAGGGTTGATTAGATGGGGAGGGGAGAGCGCGAGTCCTCACATGTTGCACATTTCCTCATTTGAGGGTGTACTTGCCCAGCACAAACACTGATACAAGGGGCCACCAAATTTAAGTCTCACTGAACGACAACCAGCTGAGATTTTGCCCATGAAAGTCCACCGTAAATTTCGAGTTCCCCAACCGGGAGTTTAACCCGTGCAGGCAAAGACCCTCAGCAGAGTAGGCTGCATCTAAACCACTCAGCAAACAACACCTTCCGAGGAATAAGTCAACTTTTGTTTTCTGTTGCTCTTCCTTCATCTACAACAGTCATGACTGACAGGCAAGGAGAATGGCAAGGAATTCAGAAGTCTGTCAGCAGGGCAATATGTGGATGATTGTGTGGGTCTGTGGCATTTTGCCTTTGGCTCTTGTTGCGCTGACACACCTGTGAAGGTAATTGGAACTAGACGGAATTGAGGCCCCTGTTCCCTCTTCTGATAGAATGAACCCCTGGGTAATGGGAGGCATGGCCTGCTACCCAAGCACTTGCTCAGATGAGTTGACGTGATGGCTTCCCCTGAAATATTATGCCCAACAAAGGGAAAAATTTTCCTTTTTTCTTTTATTTCAATGATTTATATTTGGCAACAAACATTGCTGGTAAACTGAGTCCAGCTCCACTTGTGCTATTCAATTGAAAGAGAAGATTGATGATTACTTAAAGAAATATCTCTACTTGCAGCTTCTCCTTTTTCTGTTGTACCACTGCTACTTTGAGTCCCAGCCAGATGCTAATGGACTGCCCTGGAGGTTCTTATTCGTCTGCCTTTTTTGCCCTTTTGATTTTCTCTAGCAAACACCTCAATAGGCCAGATGGTCAGTTTGACAATTAAATTCTCCGATGCTTTGTAAATTAAAAACCGTCAAAATCACAATGCACAGCACCACAGTCATGGTCAATAGAATTAAATTATTGTTACTGTAATACTGGTAATCAGCTCTTCTTTGAAATAATTTCCTTTTCAACTGTAAGTTATGCATTTCAGTTTCTTTTGAGTCCTTACAAGGCCAAGTTAAATGCACAGTACAGTTCTTTTCCTAGGACAAAAATACTATTAGCCACAAAGGCCAATTTTGAGTGAAATGCATGCATGCGTGGCTAATTTGCATGCAAAATATGTGATTTTCATTAGCCACATGGAGGATGCACTAGCCAATGCTAATGTGGCTAATGGCTAGGAAAAGCACTGAAAGTAGATTTTAAAACTGTGTGATGTTTCATGAAGAAGTATCAGAGCTGGCGGTACACTGTATACTCTATGAACTGGAATCCCTGGGGATGATTGGAGAGCAATTTGGGCATCTTCAAGCCTTGCAGGTAGTAGAGGCAGCTGTTTAGGAGACTGTCATGTTTTTGCTTGTCAATTCTGTGATGAGTATTCTGGTTCCACTGTGCTTGGCGTGATTCTAAGGGATGTATACAGAACACAGGCTCATTTCAGTAAATGTATCAAAAATACTACATTTATGCATTCAGTATTCTCTGATCTTTAATCAGATTGATCAATACTTCATATATACAGTGACACAAATACTTGCGGGACCGTGTGTGTAGTTTGACAATAAGCCTCACCTAGAATATTTTTACTATGCATTAAGTTGGCTAGATATCAAAATAGATCACTTTCCTTTCAAGTATTCTCTGGTGAACGTGACCTAGGAAGATACGTTCAACTTTTTGTCAAAGTTACTAGTGGGTCATTCTTTAGAAATGTTCCCATTTGGGAGGCAATTTTGCTGTTTTTCAAAATTTGTAAAATGAATGATTTAATCAGTGTGGAGGTTAAGATAGGTTCTGAAAAACATCTAGCAATGGTTGCCATGATTATTTTCCCAATTAAAATTTCGGCTAAAATTAACATGCTTTTCCTATGAGTCATTACCGCAACAGTTGCAAATTGTTGCGGTAATGACGTGTTGCAGCAATGACAAATTTAGCTTTGATATTTTTTAAGAGGCCCTGCAGTACCGACAGCATGGGAAGTTAAAGGAATTTGAACTAGAACAGTGTCCCTTCATGACAGTTAAATAAAAAAATTTCTTCATCCCTCCCTTGACCGTTAAATGTCCATTGTGGTAATGACGCATAATAAACCTACTCGTTCAAAATAGGAGTTTTAAATGGACATAAAACCTCTTTCGCCCATATGATTTTCTTCAGCAGGCATGTTTGCTATCAAGCTGCTCGAGTAGTTGTATTATGTCATGTGACTGATGACATCACTTGTGTAAGAAAATTAATGGTGCCAAAATTAGTACTATGTTCTGGCAATGACAAAAACTCAGGGACAGACTTTGCAGCTAATTGTCTCGAAATTCAATTTTGAGTAAAAACTTAAAGCAAGTTCGTAAGATAAAGGACATTGATCTGGCTACATTCATATTAAAAATATATTCAGATAATTTTACGGGTATACTGAGGTTTGAATGCGCAGAAATAGGTGCTGGGACATGCAAAAAACAGGTGCAGGTGTGACTTAAGGGAAGTAAAAATACTTAGCCAAAAATATATATGAATGACTGAATTAACATTAAACATTTTTGCTCTGGTCCTACATGCGATCACTAACTAAAAGAAAAAGGTGATAAAAGCACTAATTATTGATGTATTGACATTTGAAACCAAGGGACAGCTAGGAATCGGACAATTTCTTTAGAATGACCCTAGTATCACTTCAGAGCTGTTCATATTTTAAATAAAACTGAATCAGTCATTTTTTTGCAACTAGTTTTTTTCACTCTTGTTTGCTTCGGCTCTTCTTACAATAGAATAGTCATGACCAACAGTCAACAAGACTTGTGAGGAAAAGAGTAGTCTGTCAGCAGGGCAACATGTGACCATTCTGCCTTTGGCCATTGCAGCGCTAACAGAACTACGAAGGTCAATGGAACAAGATGGAATTGAGCACCCTGCTTCTTTTGGCGGTAGAATGGTCCCAGGGGTATTGGAGGGCATGACCTACCACCCCAGCACTTGCTTGAATGAGTTGCTGTGATGGCTTCCCCTGATATATCAAGCCCAAGAAAGGAAATATTCTTCTTTTTTCCTTTATCATTTGGATGATGTATGTTTTGTACAAAGATTGCTGGTCCATTGATGAGTCTAGGTCCACTTGTGCCATTGAATTGAAAGGGAAGTTTTATCGTTACTTCAGGACACACATGGCATTGTGTCTGTACTTGCAGCGACCATTTCTTTCTCTGTTGTACTTCGGCTCAGCGCTCTGGTCCAGATGCTTGTAACTTCATAAGTGACTTCTCTGCCCCTGATGACGCTCTCCTCCCCTTCATTTTTGTAACTAGTTTGTCTCCTGAGCTCACTCTTGTTTGCTTCGGCTCTTCTTACAATAGAATAGTCATGACCAACAGGCAACAAGACTTATGAGGAAAAGAGCAGTCTGTTAGCAGGGCAACATGTGACCATTCTGCCTTTGGCCATTGCAGCGCTAACAGAACTATGAAGGTCAATGGAACAAGATGGAATTGAGCACCTTGCTTCTTTTGGCGGTAAAATGGTCCAAGGGGTATTGGAGGGCATGATCTACCACCCTAGCACTTGCTTAGATGAGTTGCTGTGATGGCTTCCCTAATATATTATGCCCAACAAAGGAATTCTTCTGCTTTTTTCCTTTATCATTTGAATGATGTATGTTCTGTACAAAGATTGCTGGTCCATTGCTGAGTCTAGGTCCACTTGTGCCATTGAATTGAAAGAGAAGATTTATCATTACTTCAGGACACACACTCCATGTTGGTTTTTTGCATTGAAATTTGGTTTTTCAAAAAACCATTTTGAATCTGAAAAACCAATTTTGTCCCGACATTTTTTAGAGTGCACATGGCATTGTGTCTGTACTTGTGGCTGGCATTTCTTTCTCTATTGTACTGCTGAGCACTCAGCGCTCTGGTCCAGATGCTTGTAACTTCGTAAGTGACTGCGCTGATGGTGCTCCCCTCCCTTTGATTCGCAGTCTCTTTTGCTGTTGAAACCACCTCAATTCCCACAGATCAGTCAATTTATTTTGTACTTGCTTCCCAAGTCCAGAACATGACTCTGTGAAACTCTCAACACAACGAGAGCTTTAGAACATAAATTCTGAAATGTTAATAAACAGATACACATTATAATGATCTTTGTTAATATTTGCAATATTCGTCAACCCAAGCCGCATTATTGGAAATAAATAAATGATATCTGTTCACTCAAAAGTTTAGGAATATATATTACACGTACAATGTAGATGAGGAGTGATATTGAAAAACATCCCAGCCAGCATCCACATACACACTGCAGACACACCCTGCTTCTCAACGGCTATATTAAATAATATTCTACTTAATTTGTAGGACCATTCCTTCAAAGGAAGTTATATATATACTGTAGGGAAATTGGGTATTTAATACAGACAAGATGGTGTTCTGCTCAAGGTTAGGAAATGACGCATAATTTTGAGATAACGGATTCCTGAAGGACCGATGCATTGCCTACCTGACACTTCTTGAAATTTTTGGGACATCAGTCATCTTAAGACAAAAACTCCCAACTTTTATAAGCAGATTTTGCTGACGTGATTTCGTAGATATTTTACTAGGGCAACTACATGCTACAGGCTATTTAGCTCTTGTCTGAAATAATTTAATTTTGTGTGGTATTCTTTGTTTTTGTTGCCCTTGAATAATTATTCTTTGCTGTAGTGTATTGTTTTAGGCTGAGTTTTGCTGCTTTGCTGAATAAGAAACATCTGACAGGTACATAATGTTATTACGATGTTCATAATGTTATCAAGACATCGTGAACATTAGAGAGTTTTAATGTTACCTCTGTAATGTTTCATCAACATCATAATAATGTTGATATAACATTAGTCAGTAACATTTGACATGCGATGTTTTAACAACATTGTTTCAATCCAAAATTGCTACCTTACTGGGAACATTGATTAAACATTCTGGAAATGTTGAAGTTTGATGTATTAATAATATCTAAGTGATGGCATCTCAACATATAAATGCAAATGTTATTGTGTAATGTAAGCATAACGTAGAAAAAACATTTACAAAAAACATTAAGAACACTACATAAGAATAATGTTATTGTCAACATACAAGTAATGTTATATTAATATTTGTGATTGAACATTAGGACAATGCATCATGGTAACATCATCTGAAATGCATTGAAACGAAGTTATTACGATGTTCAGAATAAATGATACACCTTAATGTTATTTATGTGTATAATCAATATTGTATGGATGGATCTAGAAAACATTGCTTCCACATTAGAATAATGTCCTTCTGTAATGTTATAAAGACATCGTCTCAATGTTAAAATGGGCTTAATATAACATTAGAATAGAAATGTTGTTTTAATGTTATTTTAACATTAAAGATTTAACATTGACAAAATACTTCATGGAAATGTCCTGTGACTAACATCAGAATAACATCGTCATAATGTTGGAGTAAATTTTATAAATCAATGTTGTTCTAATGTACAATCAACCTTTTTACAATGGATGCGGAAAACATCGCTTCCACATTAGAATAATGTCATTTTGTAATGTTATAATGTTATAATGACATCATCTTAATGTTAAAATGGGCCATATACAACATTGAAATATAAATGTTGTTCTAATGTAATTTTAACATTAAATATTTAACATTGACAAGAAACTTCACTGAAATGTCCTGTGATTAACATTAGAATAACATCGTCCTAATGTTGGAGTAAATGTTATAAATCAATGTTGTTCTAATGAACAATCAACCTTATTACAATGAATGCAGAAAACATCGCTTCCACATTAGAATAATGTCATTTTTGTGATGTCATATAGACATCATTTCAATGTTTAAATGGGCCATATATAACATTAAAATAGAAATGGTGTTCAAATGTTATTTTAACATTAGAGGTTTAACATTGACAAGAAAATTCATGGAAATGTACCTTGACAAACATCAGAATAACATTGTCATGATGTCGGAGTAAATGTTATAAATCAATGTTGTTCTAATGTACAATCAACGTTATTACAATGGATGCAGAAAACCTTGCTTCCACATTAGAATAATGTCATATTGTAATATATATAGACATCATTTCAATGTTAAAATGGGCCTTATATAACATTAAAATAGATATGGCATTCAAATGTTATTTTAACATTAGAGATTTAACATTGACAAGAAAATTCATGGAAATGTACCTTGACAAACATCAGAATAACATTGTCATGATGTCAGAGTAAATGTTATAAATCAATGTTGTTCTAATGTACAATCAACGTTATTACAATGGATGCAGAAAACATTACTTCCACATTAGAATAATGTCATACTGTTATGTTATATACACATCATTTCAATGTTAAAATGGGCTTATATAACATTAAGATAGAAATGGCGTTCAAATGTTATTTGAACATTAGAGATTTAACATTGACAAGAAAATTCATGGAAAGGTACCTTGACAAACATCAGAATAACATTGTCATGATGTCCGAGTAAATGTTATAAATCAATGTTGTTCTAATGTACAATCAACATTATTACAATGGATGCAGAAAACATTGCATCCACATTAGAATAATGTCATACTGCAACGTTATATAGACATCATTTCAATGTTAAAATGGGCCATATATAACAATAAAATAGAAATGGCATTCAAATGATATTTTAACATTAGAGATTTAACATTGACAAGAAAATTCATGGAAATGTACCTTGACAAACATCAGAATAAAATTGTCATGATGTCGGAGTAAAGGTTATAAATCAATGTTGTTCTAATGTATAATCAACCTTATTACAACAGATTCAGAAAACATTGCTTCCACATTTGATAGATAGATAGATAGATAGATAGATAGATAGATAGACAGATAGATAGATAGATAGATAGATAGATAGATAGACAGATAGATAGACAGATAGATAGATATATAGATATATAGATAGATAGATAGATAGATAGATAGATAGACAGATATATAGATAGATAGATAGATAGACAGATAGATAGACAGATAGATAGGTAGGTAGACAGATAGATATGCAGATATAGTAAATAGGCCATAATGCATTTAGTATTTTCTAAATCTATGAAAAACAAATTTTACAGTCAATTAAACTGGGTAAAATTGCAGTGGCTTTGAAATATGCAATATTCAGTGTGATTAAATGTGAACATTGTGTGCATACCAAAGCCACCTTTACAGTTCTATTAATATTTTACACTATTCATTAGGAATCACTCAAATACATATGCATAAACTAATACCAGCATATAGTTTGATTTTTACAACCTTGACTCTAGGGAATCATATAACATCATCTAATTAGCAAGAATAGAGGGTAATTAGCACCTCTATTTGAGGTCTGGCATCAATTAGACACTATTGATAATTGCCTACATGGCTCACTGCACATGACTTCTGTGCAAAATTCAGTCAACAAATCAGTTGAACTACAGAAATCCATAAGTGAACTGGTTACAAAGGTGAGTTAAAATCCTTCTTACAGTTAAGAAATCTTTATTTTTGGTGATTTTCATGGTAAAACTATTTTTGTGATGTTATTAGTATATATATTTTTTTTCAGATTGATGACAATGATGACAGATGAGTAGGTACACCAGAACCTGCATACACCCAAAGAGGGAAGTTTTAGAAACAGGTAATTATGTAGTATCATTCTAGCTATCTATCCCACTATCTACCTATCCTTTGTTTATCGTTTCTATTTTTGTCAATGAATCTAGATCCTGTCTGTCTATCTAATCTATCTAAAATGTCTAGCCTATCTATCTCACCATTTATCTATCTATCTATTTGCATAGCAAATATGTACTTGATAATCATTATTGTCTTTTAAGTCAATTTGAGTAGGGCAAAAATGCTCAATTTCAAGAAAACTCTGTTTGCCAGTGCAAGATTTTAAGCCAACTGGCCTGACAAATTTCAGCTATCAACCTAATAAAGAACTGTTTCCATGTATTTTAAGACACTGATTTTGAGGGCTCTAACATGCAATCTAGGAGGGATCTAACTGACAAAAATGCATGTTAGTACCAAAACATTAGGTCTTTCAGAAGTGAGGTCTAAAAACCACAAGCAATTTATTGATAGGGGAACGAGGGGCAAAACGGACCGGTGGGGCAAAACGGTTTTTGCGTTTTCTCGGAACTTTTTGGCCTGCCTTCTAATTTTTTGGTTGGAAAATAAAATAGGACACATTACCAACTTTTCCTGAAAGTTTCGTGGATGAGAATGTTACAGGGGTACAGCTATGTTAATTTGAAGTTTTTGATCGATTTTCTTAAAAAAATCATAATTTTTGGAAATGCTGTTGTACCTCCAATGACGTTCCCGGCAGAATAATTTATAGTCAGTGTTATGAGAGGACTACTAAGCTTGCTTATTAAGCAAAAAAATGTAGTCTAGTGCTTAGCCATGTGTAAGTAGGTCATTATTAATATACCCTGCATGGTTGGGGCGAAGTGGTGTCCTCCTGCCGGGGCAAAATGGGAAGCACAAAAAAGCAATCCCAGCCTAGAAGAGGTTGATGCTTGCTATTGGGTCAATTCAACCAGGACATTTGAAACAATTGATACATTTTCTGGCTATATAACAGGCAAAATTTGAAAAATCACTAGAGATATGTGGAGCTAGTCCACGTCATCAATAATTCCTTGAGGATTTAGGCTCAGTGGTAAAACCCTGTATTTTTGAAACTGAAATAAATGTAACTACCTTTCAAAAAGCATAGTCAAATCCAATACCAGTTTAAATTGTTAAATCATAAAGAAAACGTGGAAATCTGAGTTATGTGAATATTCATAAAAATGTCGCATTTTCATAAAATTTCACGTAATTTTGTTTCTTTTGTAACCTAATGTTTAATGTTAAATACCTTGTCAAATAATTACATAGAATGCATAATTTCTAGCATCACTCCTCAGCTATGTATTGAGATGTTGATTTTTTTGTTTATTGCTATGTTTACTCTCAGTATTCTGCAATATTCTTACATTGCGATCAGGTAAATTAATGCATTTCTGCTTGTTAACATGCCTTTTGGTTAGACTGTTATAAAAACAGCTGATTTATTGCAAAACTTTTGTGTCTTTATTTCTTCCCATTTTGCCCCACATGAAATTCCATTTTGCCCCAAGCATGGGGCGAAACGGGATAAAGTTGCATTTTTGAAAAGAGGGAAAAATTTGAATTGAAACCGTTAAAAAAGCACTTTTTTGTTTTTGAGCAAGTGGTATTGGTACTTCTTCATGGCTCAGACCTTATTTGGCATTCGCATGATACACCACCTTGGTACAGCCGGCCTTTGAAGTTAGGCGGCCCGTTTTGCCCCTCGTTCCCCTACAGTTTTGAGCAGTTGCACAATTTCACATATTTGTTTATAATGGATTCCAGTGCAGAAATATTGAACAAGCTTAACAAACCATTACTGATAGTTCTCATTACAATTTATATGAAATTATCCTCTGTAAAAAACAAAACTACTTTTAAAATGAATTCTAATGACATGGTTTATTTTATTTGCAGATTGTGAGTGAGGGTATATGTATTATCCTTTTCTACAGGATCCGATAAAGTTAAGTCCTTAATTATGATCGATACACTTGTATAACTGGTCTCGAGGCAGCAGATATCACCTGGTGTGTATTCATGTGGAAACACAGAACTTTAGGATAAGCAACAGGTGATGTGAGTTGGATTAAAACTCACAAAGCCACTATCAGAAAGACCTCTATTTTGTAACAGTCAACCATTACACTGATGATTACAGTGATGAATTACTAATATTGTCATCATACAGCGGAAGACATAGAATTTCTTTTGTTCAATGGTAAGCCTGTATAATTCTTTTGCCATTATCCATAGAAAAGGGTAGATTAGAAAATAATGCACCAGTAGGTCTAAATGGATTACTTAATCTGGCTATTTTAGGGTCAAAACAATACTGAATCGATTTAAGTAAGTATCATGTATAAAATGTGTTTTGTAATGTAAATTTAATGTACATGTATGTCCATATCAAATATGTTGCATTTATAATGTTAGTGTATTGCCCATCTCATGTCATTATAATGCAGAAAAGTGTGTTCTAAATAATGTTATTCCAATATATGTAGGATGTCAAATAAGTTTCCTTTTTCAATGGCATTTCAATGTTTACATGATGTCATTCTGATGTTAGTATAATGTTAAGAAATGTGTTCAATAATGCTAATCTAATGTATGTTGTATCATAATGTCATTCTAATGCTAGTATACATTTTTTAAATTTTATTCTAATGTATTTATATGTCAAATATGTTGTATTTTGATGTCGTTCTAATGTTAGTATAATGTTTAAAACTGTGTTATGTAATGTTATTCTAATGTATGTACAATGTCAAATATTTTGAATTTACGATGTTATTCTGATGTTACTATAATGTTAAAATAATGTATTCTTCATAATGTTATTCCAATGTTTGTAAGATGTCTAATACACTGTTTTTATAATGTTGTTTCGATGTATGCACAATGTTACATAGATGATTTTCTATAATGTTATTTTTATGCTTTTCTGATGTGTAATTAATGTTACTGCAATGTATATAAAATGTTGAATAAATTGCTTAAAACAACATTTGCGTAATGTTATTTCTATCAATATATCATGTCGTTATTGCATTATCAATACAACATCGTCCTAACATCATTTTAATATTAATTAGAGGTTAAAAATTGCATTGAGAGAAGCTTCAATATTAGTATGGGACTTTCAATGTTGCATAGACATTATTATAATGTCAGCACTAACATAAAATGCAACATTATTACAACCTTTAATATATGTTAAAACAAGGTTGCCAGAACATTAAATTTCGACATTGGTACAATGTTGGATAATGGCATTACTAAAACATCAATGTAACATTCACTTAAATATTAGGAAGATGTTAAAACGGGGTTTAATGAACATTAGATTTTAATGTTTATATAATGTAAAAAGGTTTAACATTTTAATGTTTTATAAATATCATAAATAACATTATCATAATGTTTGAAATTAGGTGAGGTACAACATTATTATAACATTTTATTTTAACATTGATTTGAGCATGACCAAACATTAAAACAAGGCGTTACAAACATCGCACTCTAATGTTATTACAACATTAAAAAGTTTAACATTTTAATGTTATGTTAACATTATTTCTAACATTATTATAATGTTCGAAGTCATGTGAAGTACAACATTAATATAATATTTAACTATAACATTGCTTCAGCCTTGAAAAAATGTTGTAACAACGTTGCACAAATATTACACTTTAATGTTGTTACAACGTAAAAAGGTTTAACATTTTAATGTTATACCAATATTGTGAATAATGTTAATGCGATGTTTGGCATAACATTAATATGACATCGATATAATGTTATGTGTTTATTGTGTAATCACTTAAAAAGAAAAGAGGATTTTTTTCTTATTTGCAGATGCACCTGCTCCCTTCTGCAAATGACAAGAGCTGCCAGAAAGCCAGGAATATTAGCCTAATTATACAATTTTTGAAAGTTGAAATTTACCTCAGAAGACATATATATTATACATGTTTCAATAACTGTCCAGCCTCAAATTTTTTAAATACTGGTATATTAGCAGGAAAAATTGACACATGATATTGTTTTATTAGCTTCGGTGACACAGTAATATCAATGATTTGGCATTGGTGACTTGACATAATGCACAAAAAAAAGGTCTAATAAATGATGCTTTGCCAAAGAGAGTTGACAGATCTAAATAAAAAATGATTAATCGATGCAAAGTGACGGTACAGATAATAATTGCATTCTAATTTATGTCATGGACCTGGAATGATATAAATTGTCCCAAAATTTGAGATTTGTAGAAGCAGTCATACGCTTATTTTGTGTAAACATTAAATGCATACATGTATATTGGGGTTGCGTTTAGGATGAAAAGAAGGAAAGGACAACTGTTTTACTTTGATATCAAGTTGACTGTCCATAAGGCATTAAGCAATGATGTTTGAGGTTGTACAATAATTTTTCAACATTTTCGAATGTGTGGCCACATCAAGAAATGGTCTGAGGGGGGCCATAACAGGCAGCAAATAGTCAGGCTGACGCAGCACTTTTTTCTCCTCCATGCATGTAAACTTTAGCCCTGGGGTGGGGTTGTGGCCCAATACCCTGCCCCCTAAATCCAAGATTGCGGATGACAAATTGCGTTTGATGATAGGCCTAAATGAAGCTGTTCAATGTATGGATTTATCCACAAATAAAAGTATAATCAGTGCCTAAAAGAAAAGAGTTGTGTTTTTGTACTATATATATTCTTTTATTGACATCTATAAATATCACAATTGATGCATATACGTCATTTGTAGTAATGGGAATACAAAATATATAAAATCAAATGATATTAATTGTTTGCAATATACATAACATTAATTATATACATTTAGGAGAGTGGGGCCGGTTGAACCGGCAGGCCAGTTGAACCACCCATGATTTTTCACTTGGTGGAGCAAGCATGGGAACATGCATATCACCTTGTGTTAGGCCTTATAAGGCTAGTCTTTTCCATGAAGATCTTTGGCTCTGAGACACATGATCATGAAACTATTACACACTTTTTTTTTTCGCATACAGTATAAATTGTAGTTTGTCACATTGAGATTGGAGCTTTCATAGCATTTAAATTACTTGGTCTGCAGGGATGTCATATCATCATAAGATAATAGCTTACATGCAGATGGTTACCCCTCCTTAAGTTAAAAAGGTGTCCCGCAACAAGGGTACAGGCTATATGTAGATACATGGAGGTCACAGTGGGGCCAGTTGAACCAGTTTATGGCAGTTTATCCTCTTTTTTTTAAAACAATTTTTAATAAAACACAATTACAATGAGAGGTACTATTCAATAAAACTGTTTTTCTAATAGGCCCAACAATGGATTAAATAAAATAAATAAATGTATCATTGAAGTTTAACCGTCGATTGGTTCAACTGGCCCCAGGCTATTCTTTACACAGAAAGAAATTTGTGAGATATGTCAAATTTAGCCAAAACATGCTATGGCCCTAACTGAACTTGTTAGCAAACATAAGGGACTGCTGCCCCACACTTCACCCATCATCCTTCCAACGGTTCAACCGGCCCAAATAGATGATTCAACTGGCCTCGAGGGTGGGGCCAGTTGAACCAATTTTTTTATATTTTTTGGAGGCTCATACGTCGGCTGTGGTAAGATATACGCAAAAACCTAAAGTTGGGATGTTTAGAGCACAGGCATTATAATTTCTTACAAAAAGCTCACATTGCTAAACTTATCTTTATACAATACATACAAGGTTGGCAACTCCCTCAAGGTTGGCAACTCCCTCAAAATTCCTGGTTTGAGAATTCCTGCTGTAATGCTGTCTCAAGCAAGAGCATGGATTCTCAAACCAGGAGTTGCCAACCTTGTATATAAATTCAATAAGTGCAGTGACAAGCTTTTTTCTCAAAATGATTGTAATTCCTGTGGTTTAGAGAACTTTTCAAACTACCTTTTCCATCTTTGTTCTCCTTGAAAGGTGTAAAGGTTTGCACACAGGAGTGCAATTTCTAAAATTTGGTTCAACTGGCACCGTTCTCCCCTGATAAATAGCTAGAATTCAAGAATGAGTAATAGTACTTTTGGATAAAAGAGCATCAAACACAAGATTAAAAGAAATACAAACACTATTGCTTCAGGTACGTATGCATGTCTGGATTCTGGAATAACACAATGCTGAAGTACCAAACATTCTTCATCTTTACAAGTTGTGTGGGAAATACATTCAAAATTGATGAAGATGACATGACAGATTGCTCAAATTTCTTTTGTTGTCTTCCCTCACCACTCACTTACACAGAGACATTATTTCTCGAATTCAGTATGAATTATTGATGGTTCAAAGTGATTCATGACACCACAATGCATTAATTCATCAGCAGACATATCTCCTCAGCTGCCAAGGCTGTATTTTTCAGTCATCTTAGTAATGAAGGAATTTACAATGTTATCCTATTTTTATGGCAAATGTTTGCCTGCCTCATAAAATATTTTGAAACTGAACCCTGTTATGAGGAGGAAGAGCTACCTGGCGAAACTCGGACACACCAGAACAAGCCAAGTCAATAAATGTGTTAAATTTGGGCCCTTTTATCGGTGTTTCTGCTGGACAAGTGCCTTCATACACCATCAACAGCCTTCATGAGTGACCGGAACTGTTCCTTGAGGACTGCACCTACTTTATCTACATTAATCTATTATAGTTATGTTATGCGCTTGAGTTACAAAAATATACCATCAATGCACAATAGATATCAAAGAACTAATTCCTTTTATTATTTCTTGACAAGGAAAGCCTTCTATTTAATTTCCTCACATAATGTACGTGTCTCATTCAATGCATGACAAAAGATACTGATTCTTCCCAAGTAAATTGAGCTGCTTGTATGGAATCAGATATCATATACACTTTACGTTGATCTTTTCATTGGCTGTGTCAATTTCTAATGTACATATTGGCTAATGGTGTGATACTTTTCATCTGACTGATTCTCTCTGATATTTTCATTGTGCGCCACAGATTCGTTAATTTTTTGGGTAAAGACAAACCATTCAATTGGTCTGATGAAATTATGCAAGTTACGTATTTCACACTGGTATGAAAACTATTGGACCCAGCATTTTATACTTTTCACATAATCACTGGATTGGGCTTGGAAATCTTCAATGTAACTTCCATAAAATTTCATTGTGGTAAAATTAGTTATGCCGCATTTTTGAAATATTTGGGTGTCTGATGAAATTACGCAAAATCCATAGTATCCTAAAAAAAATTAAAGTTTAAAATGATTTTGCTTCAATCATTAGCATTCTATCATTTGTCAACCATTCATGTCAAAACATTTCACTTAAATGCGGCCTTTGTCATGCATTATGTATTAATTGTCTCCATTGGAATAACATTGATTTTGCATAGTTTTTCTTTTCAAATTGATGCTTCCCAGAGCTTCAAAATGGTTCTGATCATTTCAAAAATGCCTCTAGCACTAACCTTATACTGTCTATTTAGCTCTTTGAAAAGGAAACTGAAGTCACATGCCTTACTTTAAAATAATTAGCTATCAAAAGTTCTTTCCACGACTTCCCATTGGAATAGCATTGTGACCAGGATGTGCAGTTCCTTATTCAATAGTTTGTTTCAAACACACAACTTATCCGTCAGTTTCACCACAATAAATAGACGGAAAAAGACAACTTTTAAATACATTTTCAAAATGATCAGTCTATTTTGAGATTTTTGAGAGGATAAATTTGAAGAATTTATGCAAAATCAATGTTATTCCAATGGAGACAAATAATTCATATTGCATGACATTGCTATCCATTGCCAAAAAGATTTAATGAATAGCTTTTAAAATGTGAAAGATTACGTAGACTAAAAATTTCGTAACAGTACTATACTGACCAAGAACTTCAACAGTCAATCGCATACACTGTAAAATTTGAATTCTGAGTTAGCTCAATTGATTGAGGGAGATGGTTGCACAATTCCTTTGAGCTATCATAGCTTGTTATTTAAATTTATAACAACGAAAAGATTATCATAACTCAAACATCGAGCTATGTTGGCTCAAACATTTTGTGCAACCATCTCACTCAATCAATTGAGCTAACTCAAAATTTCAAAATTTACAGTGTACAATTGTTCTTGATGCCTCAGGAATGTCCCATAGTTAATATAACATTGCAGTGACACTTCTATGCGAGGTTAGTGTATTTTCTTATCTTAGTAGTCTGTAAAGGACGGCAGACTGCTTGGAAAAACGAGGACGAAAAGTCTACCAATTTTTAGTGCAGTCTCCTGTGCCCTCTGGGTGGATAGCTCAACTTTCTCTATGTCCCCACATTTCTTTACTATTCTCTATAATAATTTCTTTTTTTTTTGCTGTAACAATTCATCTTTTTCTCTCTTTTCAGATCTCTAGTGAAAAAAATCAAACAACTCCCCTTCCCCACAAATGAGAAATAACTCTTTTCCCCCGAATGCAATGCCAGATGAGTGAAATAACACCTTATTTATGAATAGTCATCTGGCAGGGGTGAGCGTGTGGGTTCTGGGCAAGTGGGTTCAATGGCTTTACATCCTGCATTTTTGCACTAGATAGGCTAATCACTAGTAATCAGGCCAGTCATGGACCAAGGAAATGAGATACATTTAACAGCTACTAGACTGGGCTCTACCGAGGGTTGGACCCAGAGGTTGACTAACTATAATCCCATTCCTTATCAGCCAATAAGGTTTTTCATGCAACCAATAATTGAGGTTAATCATTTACCGTGTGGTTGACTGCAACCACTTAATTGATCGGCCCCATTTCAGTACAAAAATTGGTTATTTTCAACCAATATATCGGTATATTCAACCAATCTGTTTTAAGAGTGTGTGTGCTACATTTTGATACATTTCAGAAACTCCATTAGGGTCCACTTGTTCAGCTTTGGTTTGTAGAGGTTCAGAACACAAACACATACACCAGCACACATACTCTTCTTTCTGGTATTTAGTTATGGAGAATGCAATGGATCACTTAGAACTTGGAATGACATTCTTGTCTTCTATCACAGTGTCACCCTGGCATTGCTGTTCATTTGGTTGGTCCAAGCAAAGGCCCTTGGAACCGAAATGACAAGGCTTAGTAACAATAAGATGACTTGACGTCCCGGTGACTTCGAGTGAAGTTCCACTCTAAACTAAAAACAATTTTTTAAGAAGTACTTAAGAAAGTTAAATATCATATTTCTGAGCATTTCCCAGACTAAAAAACTGACCAGCTTTGAAAGTATTTTTTATCTAGTACAAAAAATATACATGTAACCACTATAACTTTTAATTAGAAGTTTTTGTATGTTAGTCTTTGTGAACTTACAATTGAAGGTGGTAGATCAGGGACAAACTGCAAAGCTCTATCAAATTTCAGCTTCTTCTTTCTGGTATCCTCTTTCTGTGACATTGAACAATCACTCAAATGTTGTTATCTTTTTTGGTTGCTTTGTTCAACAGGGTTTGCAGGCTTTGTGATTTTAATTTGGCTCACTCAAATGAAGAAATTTGAAACAAAAAAGTCACACAATCCTCTCTCTGATCAGTAATTCTAAAGGCAGAACTTGAAATGGTGGTTAATTAGGTTTTCCTCTTTCTGAACTCGATTTGTTCTTTTAGACTATTCAGCTCGGTCAACAGACTTGTACAGGCTAACACACTTTTTTATCAGTTTAGACACTGAACAACTTTCCTAATAAGGAGGAGAAGGAGAATCTTATTAGCAAGGTAAAGTGTATAATATTATACATAACAGACTAAAATGTTCTTTATGATCAAAGCAGCTAACCTGCAAAGGATATCCTGCTACTTAAGAATAATGTGCAGCTAGAACCGATTATAGCACCACAGGAGGATGTAAACTTTGTTCTGTAGCTCCAGTTTTATCAGCAAAATCAGTGTTTAATATTATCAACCTTTCATTTAGTACATAAATAAGCTGAACCGGTCTGCAGTTGTGCCTCATTTTTCATCAATCGTTTTTGAAGTTGGCTATTTACATATGAATTATTTTAAGAAAATCAGCCTGGTTACTTGTTCAATTTAGACCTCACATGCATTGCCAAACAACTCTAAGCTCTCCGTTACAAATGGTCTAGATAATTTTGGCAGTGTTTCAACCAACAGTGTATGTGCAATATGTGCGAGATTAATGGCAATTAGTGCACATAATTCATGCCATTCATGTGTCTATGGCACAACACACCGTGATTGATGGAGCGTATGATTATCCAAGGCCGATCCTTCAAGAAATTGTATAAGTAATGGCATATCTTCCATGCTGGTGAAGCCCAGCTATGTATTTATGAGCAGGTATGAAAAATCCACATGCTTATGCAAAGGTAATCATCTAGATCTTGTGGATGGTAATATTTTAACTTTTATGGGGCCTGTTATAGTCTTCCAAGAGCAACCAGAGGCTATTATGAGGCGTTACTTGGTCACTATGGCTACCAGGGGACTTTGCTGACCAAGCTGCTGTCCACTTATTATCCACATTGCGTCGGTTTCTTCAGCAAACATTCCATAGTGACTCCCGGAGACCTCATAAGTATCATGCTCTGTATATTTGAAGGACTTCCACTTCATTCATTTTTGCCAATTGAGTCCTTATAATAAGTAGACATAGCCAAACACACAACTATTCTCCTGCAGTCCGTCTCTTGGCAATATTTATGAATTTTCATTCATTTTCACCTAAAATTCCATGCAAATCTATAATTTCATACTCATATATTATTAATCAAACAGGAACATTTTCTGTGCCATCCAAGTTTTAAAACATGTGTGATTGTGCGTTTGCACAATACCCATTGTGAGGTCACAAGAAACTCACATAGTGATATTACAGGATGATCTAATTCATTTTGTCGCTTAAACTGAGCTCTCGCGATATTTTCACAGTGAGGTCACCTTGAAGCCATTATACTTGAATTTGTGCAGAATACCTGATAATCTCTTAAAAAGCTTATTTTGTGCATGATCTCAGAGAGGCCCCTCATTCGGAGAGGCTAACACTGGGCTCACAATTACACCATATTATAATAAGACCTCACCACCTACATATTGACCAGATCAACTCATAAACTCATCATTTTACTCCAAAAGAAGTCGAAGGTTACTCGAAATCCTTCATGCATGGAGAGACGACTGATAACTCGTACAGAGGCATCACTAAAAATGTCTCAAAGTGATGATATTGCAGAGAGCTGACACCAGCCATTTTGTGCCATGTAGCATGCATGCACCTATGGAATTTAGGAGAGTGAATAATGCCTGTAAGTTTAATTTTACCTATCATGTATCAATGAAAAATTATACCACAACATGAATTTGAATTCGAACACTTACTGATGCTATGGTAACGGAACTCTAACCAATGTAATGAAACCTCATGTTTGTGTTTGGGCACTTAAATTGCACTCTGCTTCTGGTGCAGTTCTTTAAAAGTTATTATGTATCGTTATCATGATCAGGAGGTACAGCAAGGCAGCCTGTAAGAAAACAGTAATGTTGTGAAATTTGGCAGTATATGCCTTTGTATAGGAAGTCCATGAGCAATTTTTCAATCGTATGTGGGTATTTGAGATTCTAAAGTGCTTGAGTAATCTGCTGTCAGACATTTTTTCTGTGTTACCACCTACTGCCTACAGGCATGAATTGTTTTTTTTTTCTCTTATAACAGTAAACGAAAAACGAGTACTTACTGAATTGGACTGAAATGTTCCATAGCTCTATCCATGCCATGTTATTCTCTTTGAGGCATAAGGCCCAGTTCAAAAATAATGAAGCCACACAGCATATTCTCTATAGCGGTCTCAAAATATGAGAATGGCTGTATGTGACAACTAAAAGGTACACCATTGCTTTAAGTATATTCTTGTGCAAATTTCCTGAAAATTTCACGACATTCTGGCTCATCGTTATTGAGATAGAGCCCACTTACATTGAAAAACAAGCATTTTTTCACACAAAAAACGTGACATAATATTTTTGACCATTTGAATTCTTTCAGTTTTACAAATTTGTACGTATTCTAAGACAATTTCCGAACACTTTTTGGAATCTCTACATCCTCAGGCTTCATCAATCCATAAAATCAAGTACTTTAATTTGCCTGTGTTAACATTATTGAGCTATTTGTACTCACAGGTTGACTTCCAAAAATTAAGTCAAATTTGACGCTTACTGCTTCGGGATGCTCTAGTGTCCCTTTGACATGTGTCAGTTGAATGTTTTTGCCTCTGAGAACTAGTCTTATATCTTCTTACCCATTTCGGAGCTTCTTATGGCTGTGGAAAATTTATTTCACTAAAAAATTCCAATAAATATCAGGGTAGGTGAATCCGTCGCAAGCGTAACGCCCAGAATACTTTGTAGCGCCACAGCGCAATAAAAGCTCCGTTTTAAATCTGGTTTGGCTTGTAATATTGCAAAATCTGTGTAGTTTTTAGAAACAATCAAGTAATCCAGGTCCGCAGCTGGTTTCTGGTGGTAAAATACAAAGATTTCTTAAATGGGGCTTTGTCGCAAGCGTAACGCTATGGAAAATATTGATCATATTTTCATGGTTTTCTTGTAAAGAGTAAAGCAATCATTCTAGTATTACTTGTACTGATACTCAACACAATACTTCGGTAGTTGGAGTATGTTTCAATGTTTAATTATCAAAATTTTGCTCTTTGTAAAGCTTTTCTCAAAATTTGGGGCCAATTTGTTGAAAAATGCAATAACCAATTCAAATTTCACTTTAATTTGGTAATTACTCTTATGCTTAATCAAGTTATAACTGATAATGCATATAAAATTGATTTGGGTCAAAACCAGAACACTTTTTTTACTTTTGTGTCATGCCATTACCCAAAAGGGCCTTTTTGTCTGGAAAAATAGGCTAAAAAACACGATTCTATCATCATTTGCTCTGTTCGTATTCATGTTGGTGGCACTTATTTGGTACCAATTCGAAGCCCACATACAGACGCATAACACAGGACAGGTGAAATCATTTTAGAGGAAAATTTGTACATCTGGGGAGAAACTATGTACATTTTTTCTTTAATAATGCAACAAAATTTCGAAAAATACTGTTTTTCTCAAAAAATATGTGGTGAATTTTGATGAAAACAGGCATGGACACTTAAGAGTATATTAGTTTTGTCATCAAACCAAAAATACCGATTTAATTTGAAGATAAGTTACCATTTTGTCTACTTTTCTTTCACGGCCATGGAAATAAAAATAAATAAAATTTTGTAATATTCGACTTTTATCAGTTATTTCCACAAACCACAGCCAAATGGTAAATAGAGTTTCTAGAACTTAGACATGTTTTGTACAATATTATGTGGTCATTTGGTAGATATAAACATTTTAAAACTTTGATGGTCATGTCACACTTTGGCTTCATTATTTTTGAACTAGGCCATAAGCAATTTACAATGTCAGAGCCTATACTTGCAATGTTATCAAAACGAGTGACAAACTAAGTAGGCTACCAATGAGGTCACAACTAGCTCAATGGAAAGTTGACAGCTTATTTCAATATGTGTGATAGAGCTTATTGTTTTAAAGTATGGTTTGGCAAGTTAGGGCAGCAACTCTTGCTTGGTCATCGGTAAATAGTAAATGTCAGAATTTTGTCCTGAAGGAAGGGAAACCGAGAGGACAAAAGTTGGAGACAATCAGGTCAGGCCTTCAGAATTTGAACAGGAGTTAAAAATAGCGGTAAAAAGAAGAACTATCTTCAACCAAAATAATAAATGGATGGAAAATATTCTCTTGTACCTTTCTTTGATGTGAAGTTAAATTACTGCTTTTTCGTATATGCATACAAGTCATGATCTAAAAATGATAAAGGAACAATCACACAGATGAAAAGAAAGTAATTACTTTGTTGGCCTATGTAAAGTATATCTAATCAGTGGAAGCCATTCATACAAGAAATCTTAAAATTCATAATCACCTATATCACATGCAGCAAGACCCAGTGAAAATTGAAATATAATATATTTTTTGAATTTTATTGAATTACCAATTTGCTGGTCTGAAAATTGCAGAAGATACATTCGGGTTTTATTGTAAAAGCCAGCAAGAGCTACTTCTTTCTGGAATTCAATTTTTGTGAAAGTGAACAATCACTCAGGATTTGTCAGGTTTTGGTCCCAGTGGGCTTTTGTTTCATTTACAAACTCAAATGAAAGGTATATTGAAAACCAAAAGACACCTGATACCCTTTGTGAACTTCTACTTTAAAGACAAATTTGAAAATGGTGGTGCATCAGCTTTGCCTCTTTTCATGCAAGCTGATTTGTTCCAAAAATATGCTGAGATTGCACAATCTTTTTCTTCAGAGCTAAATCTTAACATCTAAGCTTTTTGATGCCTAACATATATTATATAGATAGTGGATGGCGAGGAGACCAATATTGAGTTTTATTGGCCGAAGCAGTAATATTGGTCGAGGCCGTAGGCCGAGACCAATATTACCTGCTAAGGCCAATAAAACTCAATATTGGTCGACTCAACATCTACTATTTGTTATATTCTGCACCACAAATTTCACACTGATAAATATTTGTAAAATACTGGTTTTTCTAAAGATACTTACTTTTTTTATATGAAACATACTTAATTGTTCCCATCTTTTACAATGGGCATATTTATAAAATGATGGATTGACATTTCAAGAAGTTGGATTTCCTCCTACCCAGGCCTCCCCTTAAGTAATAGGCAATTAAGTGCAGTGTTGCACCTAAGAGCATAGGGGCACGCCAATATCACTCTCCACACACCAATAACACTTTTAAGACACCAATATCATTATTTATTGGCTTGTCATGTGACTGATCTCTTGGTACATGATTGGCCTTAAATTTTTGATGCAGAATATATATACAATATTTTACCCTGTACAACAAAATTGTTTGTTTGACCTTCTAATCAGGTCTGAAAAAAATAGTAATATAAAATTTGTTAATACAGATACCGCTGTGCGATTTCAGAATAATAGAAGAATACTGTATTTTCTGTATTAAAAGCACAGCCTTGATAAAAGCCCACCCCCTCCAAAAAGAACTAATTTTAATCCAAATCCCATCAAAATATGACTTAATTCAAAGTTTGCAAACAATGGGGTACTTATTATATTATAAGAATGATCTGATTAGAATATGGCAGTATCAACCACCTTCAGGAGGCGCAGATTTATATGCAAATCACAATTGTTGGTCTCTGAAAGACTGATGCTGCCATTATAGTAAGCAAGGCCATTTGTAAACAGCTGAATATAATATCCCCGTAATGAATTGCATCCCATATATATAGCACTCTTATATTAATAACCATTCCGAAGCACTTTACAATCTGAACAATCCATTTGAACAATTAATATTAGTTAATGCACAGTCATGTATACACTGTACACCAGTTAATTCCTTTTACTTTTACGACAGTTACCATAAAACTGATTAGAGCAATGGCATAAAAAAGACTGTTGTTCTCTTAATGTGAAATGGTTATTTTTGTATTCATTACTATATATATTCTTTTATTGACATCTATAAATATCACAATTGATACATATGTCATTTGTAATGGGAAAATTAATTATATACAAGATTAACTATATACATAAAATTGGTTATACACATGTTATAAATAGCTCAAATCAAGTGAGGATATTGTTACAAACGTGTACGAGTAATAGTACTTCTGTGTTAAAAAGAGCACTCAGCAAAAGATTAAAACAAATACAAACTAGGTTCCAGCCACCCAAATAGTTAGAAAATAAAGTTGATATCAAACACCAATTAATATAGATAACAGTCAATAAAATACACACACCACTTATACTGATCACATACAAATAGCCATTTCAGGTTATTAAGAAAATTATGATTAATTATATATATAAGACATAAGCAAAAGACATACAAGTTAACAAATTTATAGATTAATTAATAAGCAAAAGACATATAAGTTAACAAACGACATATAAGTTAACAAAAGACATATAAGTTAACAAAGTTATAGATTAATTAATAATGCTTGATATTTCATATTTGATCATTATTTACAAAACATGCATCAAATTACATACATTGTTGCTTCAATATTGATCATATTGCTATACTGAATAGTTCATTTTATGTTAGAAATAGCTTATTTCTTAAAGTGTACATTATATGCTAATTATCATAATTATCATGATTGTGTATTATAAGTGACTGTGTGGATGTAGGAGATATGCTTTAAATTTAAACATCAGCCTGAAGTAAAAATTTCCCTAGAGTATTTAGTAGGTCAGGTTCCTTACTTTTCATTATTGATGTAAACTTGTCACTGTCATTTAAGGACAGAAAATTGTTGATAAATTTAGCAGCTGTTGAAAACAGGTTTTCACGAAACGATTCATTAGCAGGGCATACAACAAGGCAATGGATTTCATCCTCCACCATATTTAATGAACACTTTTCACATATTCTATTTGCTGCAGGAATCACTGGCTTTTGATGTCTGCCTATTTCAATTTGTAGACTGTGAGAACTTGTCCTGAATCTTGCAATCTTAGTTAACACTTTGCGGTTTTGTCGCAGCCTGAGATATGGCTCTAATCTAAATCTGTAGCTGCCTTTTTAAAGGAGACATACTTGATTTGCAGTGCACGAAATGGATGCCAGTTTCTTTTCTCAGAAGTCTCGGACATTGGCCCCAAGGGAGTTGCCCTCATTTCAAAACAACATACTGTTTGCCTGGTGCACATACTGTTTGCCTGGTGCACAAATGAAGATTACAATGACTCTGATGATGAAGAATATAAGGATTTAAATTGTAATCATTTTATACAGGGTTTTCAGTTCAGTCATGGTCCACTAAAGTTTCACTCGCGAGCAACAGAATACATAGCTGTTTGGTAAGGGGGAACCGGGGCATTTTGGGATGCTTTGAACGTCTACTAATTTTGCTCAATGCTGAAAGCACTGAAGAACTCAGAAGTTTGCATGAATATCAACAGGGGGGGCACATTGGGACATCAGCCGGGGCACATTGGGACATAAATTAAAAAATCATTTTAACATTCCATGTGCAATAGATAATACATAAAAGTAGTGCATAAGACAATATACAGTGTATTAAAACCTCGTAGTGCCAATAGTTAATAACTTTAAACATTTAACATAAACTGTCCTGGTGGGGACATCTATGTAAGTAACACACAGTGCTTTGCGACAAATTTGTTCACAGAACATGGTAATCCACTATAGATGCCTCTATTCACTGTGGCCTGAATACCTGTTGTGTGCTGTCCCAGGTCATTCAGTTGACTTGGACACTTAAATTCTGCCATATTAAGTGCATCCCAATGTGCCCCGAATTCACTGTCCCAATGTGCCCCGATATGACTTTTACACCAAAATGCTAATTTCTTAGGCACCAGTGAGTGTGTTTATCATGATAGCAATTCATAACTCTTCGTTATGATATATCAAATTCATACAAGCACTGAGAAAGCCTCATTGTTCATGGTTTGTCCACAGAATGGTTTGAATTGAACCCTTTTTGTTTACTTTAGTAGTAGGAAAACAAACTTTTCCTCGCCATACTTCGGCATGTGGCTCTAGTTTGTCATCAGAACAATAGAAATGTAAGGATGTGAAATTACAAGATATGATGGCACTACAATATCATATACCTTGCCAGGAACCAAGAAAACCCCACCGTCCCATAGTGCCCTGCGTCCCAATGTGCCCCGGTTCCCCCTACTAACAATTGGGTATTGGAGGAGCAGTTCAAGCATTAGCTGAAGTCTCCACAAATCTCTCTCACTGTCTCAGCTGAGTATGTCACATTTTATGTACATCCTTTTTTCTGACATCACATATTTTTTCAGGTGAATATGTCATGGAAAGTTAGTAAGTTGGAGGAAGGAGATCAAGCGTCATGAAAGTCTTTTTTGTATAGCAGGCCTGACTGGTGGCCAGAATTGTCGCATTCCCTCGCTACTAGCCTTTGTTAAACTAAGCAATTACAAAGGATTTGCCTTTACTTTTTTTTAGTTCCAGTAGATTTGTTTGCTCAGCTTTTAATTTAGACGACTCTAAAGCCTGAATTAGAAAACTAAAAGGACACACACTTAATTCTCTAAATTTTCGCTTTCAGGTCAACTTTAAATAGCAGTATATTAGGTTTTCCTCTTTTGTTTAAGCAAATTGGTTTCTATCCCAATAATGTTAACCGTCATTTTATAAAAGGCATCCAATAATTTCATCCACTATTTCATCTCATTGCATTGACTTGATTTATAATAAAAAATTCTTTACAAAAAAGAATTGTAGCCAGCGCTGGAATACAATAAGAATTATTGTTCATTGAGTTAAACGTGCATTCTAGCTATTGAGAAATTCACTTCTTATGCACTTAGGCCAAACATATTTTGCTGGACCACATAGGATATATATATGTAAAATATAAAAATCATTTCGGCCAGGACTTGAACCCAGGAGTTTCAAAATACCACAGCGGAACCCTCCCCACTGCACCACTGAAATTACTTGAATGAGGTTTCTCTTAGAATACTAGATTGTCAAATCTAACAAGAAACAATTTTTAAAGCAAATTCAGCTTGTTTAGCAAATTAGACCACATCAGCATGTCTTTTACACTGATCCCACAAAAAGCGTCCCGTTCCGCACCTGCCCATCCGCGTTTTATTACGAAATCCCGCAGCCCACCGGTCCGCAAATTAGCACGGTCCGCATTTTACTACGACGCTAGCCCGCAATTTGATGACGTTTCATCACAGGGGAATGTTTGTGTATCTAAGATCGCCGAAGAAATAAAGCCAGCTAGAGCAGACGATATTCCTAAGCAGATAGTTCTACTATGGATCTGAGATGCTGTCTACAAAAATGTTCTAATTTCTAAATGAATAGTTCGTTCCTATAAAATGAAAACAGATCAGCGCATAAAGGATTCAGTAAATACAGCAGATTATAACTTGTAAGCTGTGGTGATCTTGCTGTTAGATATTTTGTGATTGCATCCTGGTAAATTGCATATCATGTTGGTGAAACAGATTATGACATTAGGATTTTGACTTTAGTGAAAAGTGGAAAACTCAAGATTATTCGGTTTATCTAGTATTGAAGCACGTGGAATCAATGTGCATGATCAGCTTACAAAGCTACAAAGATTTAGTAGGCCAAACCCTTCTGAAACCCTTGCTCATTTTGGTTCAGTTTCTATCCTTCTTCTTTAACGGTGACACCGGTTTTGCTCTTGCTCTGCAGTACATCAGGCTGGTTACTCAATCCTAACGAAACCAACTGAATTATACTTACCCACGCTTGGCTGAATGGCTCTCTACTTCTAGTACTTCAAATTACCATTATCATTTCAACCATGCAGCAAATCAGCAGTGTATGAACAATATCTGTGAGATTTATGGCAATTATTGTGCATATTTTATGTGCATTGCCATTTCCAGGCACAACACATCTAGATGGATGGAGTGTATTTACATGTTTAAATTGTTTATCTCCCAAAGGTGTTAACTAATTTCGTCCAAAAAATTATTCTTACAAAGTATGTATATCGAAAACCTTGTATTTTTTTCATTCTTAATAATTAAATAAAAAACTGTGATTATGTAATGGTAATCTTCTAGATCATCTGGATCCTATTATTCTAACTTCTATGAGGTTAGTAAATATTCTTCAAAGAGCGCCCAGAGGCTTTTATGGGGTGTTGTACGGTTGCTATTGTTACCAGGGGATTTCACTGACCGAAGCTGATATCCATCTTTCACCAAAGAGTTGTCCAGTCTTCCAGTTTGTAAATAGACTGCCCAAAAGTGACTCCCAGTTACCTCATAGACTCAGACTCATAAGTGTGTGCCACAATTCTTCCAATGGAGTCCATATGACCAAAGGGCCTTAGTACTATTTGGGCAATTGGGGCATTAGCCTAGTGCCCGTGACCTGAAGGGGGGCCCACAGAGTGATGAGAACAAGAAAATTTTTTCAAAAAAAAATAGAGGCGATTTTTACAACAAATTCAGGTTGTTTAGCAAATTAGACCACATCTGCATGCTTTTTTACGCCGATCCGCAAAAAGCGTCCCGTTCCGCACCTGCCAATCCGCGTTTTACTATTCGGCCCGCCGGTCCGCAAATTTGCCCGGTCCGCATTTTACGACTACGCTATCCCGCAATCTGATGACGATTCAACACAGCCTGAATTTCCAGATTTGGCCTCTGGCCTCCTGTCGGGAGTCCTGTGGCCATCTATACAGAGGCGAGTGGCTCCATATAGAGTCACTAAGTATATATCAGCGAGAGGCTGATGCATCGCCTCTAAAAAATGTAAGACATGAAATAGGTCAGTGTGCACTTGGCGCTCAGCTCCAGCAGGACTGACACAATGAGGCACATGAGTTGCAGCCCCTTTCATGTGTCCTATCTAAACTCTGTAGTGGAATCCATGACCTACCCACCCAAATAATGGCCTAAATGGCATCTACAAATACATTGTATATTATTTTATAGACACAAAGGGATTACCATTATCATTCAAGTGATTTATTCACATTGGTCGGTTACTGAACAAAAGTCCTCGTGTATCATTGAATGTCCAAGCAGCCATATCTACTTGTGGCTATCCTTTCATCTTCTTAGTGCCATTTTAGAGCCGTCGTCCAGATTTGATGATCTTTCTGCATGTCTAGAACGCTTGATCTTCTCTCTCTTCCTCTCATCAAAGGCAGTCATCTCTCCACTCTCAGTTAAGTCATACAACCTTGACAGTAGCAATCATTAGCTCCAGGTTTTCAGTTGCGGGTACAGAAGCACAATTCGCAAGCATTGGAGGTCTTCCGGGCTCAGGACAGCATCCACACTCATTGCCAAACATGGTTAACCAAACTAAGATCACGAGGAGTACCAACAGGGTTGGAATGACACTCCGCAATGCTGTTGCTGTCCACACTGGCGTCATTAAAGCTACAGACAATACCCAGGGTATGGTAAAATGCACTGGAACATGTATATCTCAGACCAGCGAAAATGGAAGATAATGCTGAAAGATTGCTCTCAATCTTAATGGCGTAGATCTCCAAATATATTGTTCTTGGCTTCAGGGCAGCTTTTCTGCAGAATGAAAAGAGCACTTACACAGGGATAAAATATTGCAATTTCAGGCTCAGTATTCAAATCAATCTTTTTAATGATGGTCATGAATTTATTATTTATGTCCGTCTTGTAAAATCAAAATTCAGCAATGTCACTTTGTGAGTTTTTCAAACGTTGCCTAATCATGCAATCAAGTGACTACCCTCTATTGGAAAAGTTATCCTTCACCCTTAGACTATAAATTTAAAGATGATATAGAAGAGCTTTATTTAGGACTGAGTCACACAACAGAAATCATACTCAGTATATTGTAGGAAGTATACCTGGCGCTGAGTTAAGTTTCAAGATGACAATTTCGATTGTTTTGCAAGATGATCTTGCACCTCTGTAACTTATATTTTGTAAGCTTTTTCTAACTGAATTGCAACTACAAAAGATACATCGGTAGGATGCGTCTGACCCCTTATTTCAAAAGTTCTCATTTGAAAGAAATGTTGATGGATATCCGATTACACATACAGTGGTCCCTGTAAGACCCCCTGTTGTAAAACCGCCTTGCCTTATGTGACCACCTTCGTACCACACTAAGTAGTATTTTTAGTGCATTTTGCACCCCAATGAGAGACTGCACCCCAACGAGAGACCGCTTCATGATTCCAGAAGGGGCGGTCTTATAGCACAGGGACCACTGTACGCTGCCATACAGACACTGCATGGTTACATAAATTCAGTGGCAAACATCAGGCATGTGTGCCTTCCAGGGGTGGACTGGCGGCATTTCGGGCCCCGTGGCAAAATTAGTCTGGGGGCCCCAAAGTTCCTGCTACCGGCGTTATTTCAAAAGAGAAAAAGGAAAATACTACAACATAATGTAGTTTGGTTAGGGACCGTTCAGAATTTATGACGGGGGGGGGGGGGTGGGAGTTTTGCTGGAACTTCCTGTCAAAAATTTATACCCCCCCCCGAGTTTCATGCGGATTTTCAGTACCCCACCCCTAGGATTCACGCGTATTTTTAGTACCCCCCCCCTCAACATACCAAGCCATACACACATATATACTGTTATACATGGCCATGCGTACAGATTCGCGTCATTTCGCGGACTTTTGCCCGTAAAAAAGTCCAAATAAGATGAGTTTATACGTGGTTTTTAACATTTTTTCTTTGTCAAAAATTAATGCCCCCCCTTGAAACACGTGTGAAAAGTTAGTACCCCCTCGGCCAAAACTCCCAAACCCCTAGTCATAAATTCTGAACGGTCCCTTAAGAGTTATTAGGATGGGGCCCATGTAAGAGGCACCAAATCATAAATCTGACGGTAAAGTTTTGCTTTTCTTTTTTTTTTAGGAATTTTTAATTTTTTTTTACATCATGAATGGGCCCCCCTAAGTGGATGGGCCCCCCTAAGTGGATGGGCCCCCCTAAGTGGATGGGCCCATGGCAGCTGCCACTCTGCCACATAGGCCATTCCGCCCCTGGTGCCTTCCATGTCTGCCATCCATGTTTGCCATCAACAAATTCAAGTTATTTTCACAACTTAATTTTGTTAAAGCAATTATAATACATCTGAAATATTAGTTTGGCTTTTAGCAGGAAGATAATGCATTAAATCCAATGTAAAGTTTAAAAACAATTTACATCTACTTTAAATCATCAAAATCAAGTTTCAGCAATATTGTTTGAAAGCAGCAAAGAAAAGAGAAAATGCATAGGTTTCCTGTGAAGAATGGAGATAATAGCGGATTAGCGGAGTAATGGATATCACATAGTCATGGCCACTTGAACTTTCAATCATGTGATGAAATATCCTTCACTAGCTTAATATGTAAATTTGAAAATTTTAGAAATATTTGACCTGTATTGCTGAAACGCTATACAGATTTCAAAGCCCATAATTATGTGGATTATTTCATTTGTCTGATAATGACACTGATACACAGAGCCGTAAATTTTATTCAATTTCTCATCACAATGACATCCAGCTTTCCCTGCGATGATATTCCATAATTATACATTGTCGTTCCTTGACCTAGATATTCTTCTTCTGTTATCCACAGATTAGTTTGCAAGTTCACTTGCTGTTCGAGTGTTTTTGGTAACTCGCGCCACTTTTTGGAAATATACGTATTCCTGCACAGGATGCCTACAAGCAAAAATGACAGGATTATCCTTGTCAGCGAGCATTAATATACTCTTGTGACCATGGCAGTTGTGTACCATAATATTATGCAGAATTTCAAGATTTATGGAGCATGTGGTTATCGAAGGCCAACCTCAATTGTTCAGTATTCACAGTTCAAAGTATGTCATTTTTATTACACATACAATTCAGATGTATTTATTTTCTAAATATAAACATAAATATCTAAAGATCTACAACTGGTACATGTTCAGAAATATACGGAGAAAGAAATTGTCCAGTTTGGTGCTCCTTATGTCCAAATTTTTGTTCTTCTCCTTGATAACAATGAATTTATATGAATTTCCATTGTGAAGAAAATACAACTATATAATCACAAAACACTCTATTCAATTGTTCTTGCTTTCTAAACATGTAGTTATTATTTTGAAACATAAACAAAAAATTCAAAATTTGAATCAGTTTAATAATATTAATGGGCTGATTAAAATCTTTAAATTTTTAGGGAGGTGCAATTGAATAGTAACAAACTCTTGTCTGAGAAAGACAAAGATTCTCAATTCTTGGGGTATTCAGTCATGAACTGATGAATAGTCTATCTGAATGTTGGCATTTTATGAGATCATTTCTGAAATGCAGCAAATATTAAAACATGCATAGTACTCTTCATGTTTGCAAACTGGTAATTGCTGAGATGAGAGGCCAGTTACCTGAAAATGAGCCACTTCACTTGAAATGACAGAGGCAGGCTTTTCTGATGGCAGAATGTCTGTTCTGGGGCGGCCTTCATCATTATTGTAGCTGTATAAATAATTGAAGCATTATTACAGTGTTATTAGGGCAGTTTTACAGTATCTGCACTCAAAGTGTCTCAGGGGGGGTCAAAATAAAGGTTTTTAAATGAGAATTTCCTTCATGCTATCATGAAATGAACATATTAAAGATTCATAAACCAACAAGAACTCATGTGATTTGTTGGTTTATCACCAAATTGGCAGTCCATAAAGTAGGCAAGGTTTGAATTTTTGAAAAAAATGTTTATCAGAAAAAATGTCCATTTGAATACTAATTTAACCATTTTTGCAATGGGAATCCAGCCATCTTGTTGCATAGAACCCCCAAAAGCAATACAAAACTTAAATTTCGATGAAATATGGCAGAACTTTATTTCCAACGATTTTTATGACGAAATTAAAGAAATTAAATATTCCTTCCTCAAAGTTTATGTTTTAGAGTGTTTAGTAAGGTTTTAGTCTCAATAGACACATGACTGCCAAGATAAATAATGCTTAGGCATCATACTAACTCAAAGTCAGGTTTTGTCGCTGTATGATTTGAATTCATAGTGTTTCCTTTGAGTGAAAGACCATGTTCTAGAGAGAAAATGCACCGAAAATGAGCCTAAATTAAGGCTCAGAAAAAAAAATCAGCTTGAATTGCTCCATAAACAAGATATTTACACATTATCTTGTTTAGTCACTCTGTTATTTGCAAAAAAATTGCAGTTATAATGATATATTACATAAAATAAGTGCCTTTTACTCTCAAGTTTGATTTTCTCATAATAGTGCAATTTAATAATGTAAAAACATAAGACATGCCTCCAGCTACAAAATTGACACAAACGGTAGATACGGTCTTTGATACTGATTCATAACAGCATATGCAGTAATAAATGGTCCATCGAAGACAAAATTTTTGACAAATGCCATTTTCTACATTGAGGGAGACAGCTCCTTTGGCATATAACTTATTCACATGAAACCTGCTGTATTTTATGCCCAAGACATAGGTCCAGACAGGCATCATTAACATGAATCACAACTGCCTCCATTTGCTTTTCTGCGTTGGCGTAAAAATATGCGAAACTGCCCGTGAGACACAAAAAAGTGCAAAAATTGGTCATAAATCGCCTGCTGTATCAAAACTAAGTATCGTAGCAAGGTAAAATTTGGTACACATATACTTCAATGTAGTACTTGACTGCCACCAAGACACATTTCTGTGTACCTGTCATACTTTTCTCAGAGTAATTGCTTAAAGACGAAAAAGCGGTTGAGTGCAAATACCGTAAAACTGCCCATTACAGCTACTGAGCTAGATAACAATGTGTCTAAAAGACCAGCCAAGGTTTTGAGTGCCACCCAAGTTTGGTGATCAAAACATTCCACAGGCAAGTTTTAGCACTCTTAATTTGGAGAAATTAAGGTAATGAAACAAACATAAAAACAAAATCTGTCTTGTACAGGAAATGTGATACTAATATGTAATAGATAAGGCCCTCTTTTTGATGATATGCATCTATCTGAAGCATTCTGGGGAATAAATTACATAACATCAAAAACAAGAGTATTGTCTGGCCTATACCACTTTTAAAGTAGTTTTGAAATTCATAATGTTTAAAGAAGCCATTCACATAATTTGTTCTTTGACAACATTTTATTGCATGTCTGGCCAATTTAGGTCCTTCATTAACAGAATAGCAGTCCTGGCGGGAACAGGTTAGATTCTTTGACATAAGATTTTATTACACATCCATATTATCCATTTTTGCCTCCATCACAGTGAATTTACTACAAATGTATTTGCAAAACATTAATAGCAATAAGTAAATGTGGATGCAGCATAATCACAATAAGGTACAGGAGTCGAACAGGCAGACATTTTAACAGAATATTCTGCAAAGAACTGTCTTGAAAATCTTTCAGATTATTGTTCTTGAGAGAATCACACAATTCCAGAGATCTTCCCAGTTTTTCCTTCTATTCTCTTCACACATAACAAGTGATATATTATCACATCACAGCAGGACTGGGAGAAAAATGTTTATTAACTTTTATTGAATTTCTTTTTTGCTGGTCTGAAAATAACAGAAGGAACATTACATTGGGGTTTGAGAGTAAGAGCCCTCAAGATTCAGCCTCTTTTTTCAGGAATTAAATTTTTGTGAGAGTGAACAATCACTCAGGATTTGTCATGCTTTGGTCCCAGTGGGCCTTCTTTTCATTTCCAAACACAAATGGAGGATATCTGAAATGAAAAAGACACCTGATTCTTTTTGTGAACTTCTTTAAAGACAATTGCGAAAATGGTGATGCATCAACTTTTCTCCCTTCCCATGCAGATTGATTTGTTCCAAAAAAAGAAAACAAAAGAAGTGGGCGATGTTTCACAAGCTCTCTCTCACTGTTACAATCTTAACAAAGTTCTAAGCTCTTAAATGCCTTATATATACATGATTGGTCTTTCTGATCAGATCCGAAAAAAAGGGGTTAAAAAAACTGTTAATAATGACATTGCAGTGCAAATTCAGACCTGTAGAAGCATTTTCAACAGGAATGATCTAATCAGTATATAGCAGTATCCACCACTTTGGCTATTGTTATTGCATATTGTTGGTCTGTGAGAGACTGATGATGCATTCAGTAAGCAAGGCCACACAGAGCTGAGTATAATGTCCCAATATTGAATTGAATTTATTCACTCGACATAAAACTCTTATATATCAACTATTCTGAAACGCCTTACAGTCTGTACAATCCATTTGTACAATTAATATCAGTTCAAAGCTGTTCATACACCATCATGTATACACTGTAAAATCAGCTCCCACTGCTTTTACGGCAGTTGTATTCTACCATAAAAACAGTGGTAACTATATAAAAAAACAATGTTATTTTTAACCGTAAAATGTAAATTTGTATTCATTATATAGTAGCTGCCTTTAAAGACACAACTGGTTTTACAGTGTATGAAATGGATAGCAGTTTATTTTTCTTAGAAGTCATGGAAGGTTTCCTCATGGAAGTTGTCCTTATTCCTAAAAAATAAAATACTGTGTACCTGGTCCACAAACAAAAATGATAATTAATAAGACAATAAAATTTGTTTTAATACCATATTTTATACATGCAGGGTATTCATTCTGTTCATGGATCACTCACGTTTCACTCCAGAACAATATAACAGAATAAAGTGCTGAATTTGCTGTCCGCAGAATCTGATGGCAGTTGGTATATAACGTACACTGAAATTAAAACTGCTTAGTATTTTAGCTTCTTCTTTCTGGAATTCACCTTTTTGCTAAACTGAGCAATCACAAATGATTTGTCTTTTACTTTTTTTTTGTCCCAGTGGATTTGTTTGCTCAAAGTTTAATTTAGACGACTCTAATGTCTAAATTGGAAAACAAACAAGACACACAATTCTCTCCCTACGCCCAACAATGTCACTTAGGAAAACAGACTTGTAAGTCAGTCATTTTATAAAGGCATCCAAAAATTTCAGCAAAGTCTATTACAAATCATTGATTTGATTTTGCAACTTTGTTTAGATTTAGAATGCAAAAACCTCCGGATGAATAAAAAACGTTTAATCAAATTTAGAGAAACCAATCAGGTAGTATATACCCTCTTGATCAAAATGCTCAAGCCCGCAAGGCACCAAAAATCCAACAAAACCTTAGAAAGTTAAGAAATTAATAATTTTGCTGCACTGCAAAAAATTCCCGTTAAATTTTACAGTTAAATTAACTGGCAACTTTGTTCCAGGTCTAAGAACTGTAAAAGTACTAATAACCTGAACAGGACAATGAACCGTAAAATGCAGATTGGTACATTGAACTGTAATTTTGCAGATTCAACAAAGTGATATTACGGTATAATGTACATATATAAAACAGTTTCTTTAAAGTATATTTAACAGTTATATCAACTGTCAAACATAGAATGTATAGAATGCAAGGAGCTGTGTAATATACTGTAAAAATAAGGATAGTATGTGTTATTCTTACTTTTTGCAAAAGTGTGAAACAACACACTGAGCACATGATTTAACTGTCGCATAGCTGTAGGGATGTACCAAAGCTGGAAATTGATGGATATTTTCCAGGAGAACCAGATGTCAAGTTTATCGAAGTATGTTGTATTGATGCAGACTGCGCCTGGGTTATTTTGGTTTTAATAGTGTCATTCTTTAGATCACATAATAAGACTCACACAAATGTCAATGTCATATATAGATATTACAACTTTTGCATAATGACAGCATCTTTAAGATCATATGAATGAGGATGTTCCCTTACCTTCAGATAAGTTATAAATTAAGTTTGATTAACAGCTGTGTAAAGCATATGTTATAGATGGCACCACATGCTCCGTGGTTGAAGTCCATGCAATCTCTTGTTTATAGTTCCTAATCTGACCAGGTGTATTGATTGTTTGGCCAATTCAAATGTTTTGTCTGCACATTACAAGTTGCCAGTAAATTAACGGTTGAAGTAATTGTTCATTAACCAGAACTGAATGTTAAATGACATGTTGCAGTAAATTTATCTTGGAGCTATTTTGTAACTGACAAAGAACTGTAAATTCCCGGACAAAGTCTGTATTAAAAAAATACTGGTAAAATAACAATAAATTTACGGTTCTTTTAGCCAGAAAAACACGGTCATTTCTTACAGTGTGGGTCAGCAATGTAGGGACATCTTGGACCATTCTATGTGTTCTGTGCATAGTAGGGAAGCTCAGACAATTGACGAAATGATGTTTACGAGTAAGTCACTCAATGGTCATATCTGTCAAAAAGAACCAAAAACAAGTTGGTGGCTTATGAAAAAAAAACCAAATTCTCGCTTGGCTGAACAGCTCTCTACTTCAAATGACCTTCATTATTATTTTGGCCATGTAGCATTCCAGCACTGAATGAGCAATACTTGCGAGATTTATGGCAATTACTGTGCATATTTTGTGTCCATTGCCATTTCCGGGCACAGCCTATCAAGATTGATGGAGTGTATGGTAATCGCATGTTGGTGCTGTGGCTGTGAATTTGCTATACTGCATGCATTTACACTGATAGTTTGGTGTTTGAGATACATACCACATGATTATGCAATGGTAAGCTTCTAGATCCTAGGGATGATATTTTTACTTCTATGAGGCCAGTATATAGTATGGAATACTCAGAGGCTTTCATTGGGTGTTATAATTACATGTACATTGTCGTTACTGATGCCCGGAGATTTCACTGATCATAGCTGATGTCCATCTTTCATCAACAAAGCATCCAGAGTTCCAGTGTAAATAGACTGCCTCAAAGTGACTCCCAGTTACCTCATCAGCATCATTTTCTATTCATAATATTTGAAAACTTTTAACTTATTTGTTTCTTCCACCCAAGTCCAAAGGGGAAGACAAGGCAGGATTGGTCACTTAAGAATGATGTGCCGCTACATCTTCTTTGTCAGTTCTTAATTCGACAGTAACTGCCTGCTGCATAATGGCATTTGAGTCCAAACCACAAAAATTCTAGAGTAGTCGAAGATGCATCTTATCTACTATTACACTTGTTAGGCATATGCAGGCTCTGACTACTGAGAGCTATAAAGATGTTTTTAAACAGTGGTGCTGCTGCTCGTTGACTGAGAGATTACAGAAGAAATCTATTGGCAGTCTTCACGCCATGCAACTGTCTGTTATAACTTATCAGACTGGAATGCAGTGTACATAACTGCTTTCCTCCATAAGAAAAGTTCCAGGAGAATACTTGAAAATGACTTTCAAATTTCACGAGATCCAGGTCAACATGATCATGAACAAAGCGCATGCGTTACTGCAATAATCCTTTTTACTGCAATAATCCTTTTTACTAAAATTCCTTTATGATATTTTGTATTGATACACATTTTAATAGTCAAAACCACAAATTGGCAGATTGTTATTTTTCACAGTGAACTAGTCCTCAATTTTTCTGTATCAAAGTGACAGACTGTAAACAGCAGAATGGCAACATTAACACTGAGCGATGCTGTCACCCTCTCTGGTGTCACTGAAACTGCAAACATTGGTCAGATGTATCTCAGAACAGCAACAGTGGCAGATATTGCTGAAAAACTGTTCTCTACTTAAGTTAATGGTGTAATGTATGTCTCAAACATCTCATTTTTGGCTTCAGGGCCCAGCAATTCTACAGAATGAAAAGAGCACTTAAACAATGGATAAAGTATTGCAATTTTAAGCTCAGTATTTAGATCAATCTTGTTAATGACTGCCATGAATGTCTTTTTTATGTTCTTGCAAAAGGGAAAAATGGGCAATGTCACTTATTGAGTGTTTTCAAATGCTGCAAAATCATGCAACCAATTGACTACTTTCCCTTAGAAATGTTATCTGTCATCCTTTGACTGTAAATTCACGATAATATACAGGAGCTTTACTTTAGGATTAAGGTGCTCCCAAGTTTAAGATAATAAGAATCCGAATAAGAATATTGCTTTAAGAATACTGGGAGCTAAGTTCAGTATCAGATCCGGGGGGGTGTAGGGGGTTCAACCCCCCCCCCCACTTTGGCTAGTACATTTTAATGTAAAAAAAAAGAAGTCATTTCAATATTTTTAGTACACTTTCATTCGTAAACCCTTCCCCCCGTCCAACATTTTCTGGATCCGCCCCTGAAGTTATAAGTAAACTGCATGAGAGCGGGGTTCATTTTCAAGATGACATTTATATATTGCACCTCTGTAAGTTTTATTTGGCAGATTCCTGTTGTATTTTCAAGCTGAATGTCAAACACAAAAGTTACATCTCTCGGATTCTCCTCAATCTCGGTAAATTTCATAGGGAACAATGTTGGCATTTCATGTCTGCCATAAACAAATCTCAAATTGTTTCTACAACACAAACTTAATTTGGTAACGACCATTATAATGCATGTAGAATTTTATTTTGGTTTGCAGCAGGGAGAGAAGGCATTAAATCCACTTTAAAGTTTTAAAACAAATTTACATCAACTTCATATTCTCAAAATCAAATTTCAGCCATAACGGCTGTTGGCAGCAATGAAAATAGCAAGTGCATCCATTTCATTTACTTGCATTTACTTGCAAACCAATTCTCGGGAAGTTTGTCATTATCCACCAAGTCCTTCTTGCATGATTGCGGGCCTGAAGAATAGAATATAGCAGAGTAATGGATATCACAAATCACTGCCACTTCAAATATCAACCATGTAACCAATGGAAATATCCTTGAGAAAAAATGGACCATTATTGTTAAAACGTCACGCAGGTTTTGAAGAAATGTACAATCTATGGGTATATTCTTAGCATTTTGAGTCTTGAACCGAGAAATTATCTTCCTGTACATAGTCATTTTTAAAATGAGTTAATTCCTGAAATGCAGTAAATGGCAAATCATGGTGCTCTTCAAGTTTGCAATCAGGGTAATTGCAGAGATGAGAGGCTAATTACCCGAAAATGAGCCACTTCACTTGAAATTACAGAGGCAGGCTTTTCTTATGAGAGAATGTGTGTGCTGGTGGCCTTCATCACCATTGGGTAATGCAGCACTATACAGCAGTCCCCGCTTGGTAGTTACAATCAAGATAGGTCTGCTCTGTTAACACATCACCGCCATTATTCCGGATTCATTTCGAGAGGATGCTAATCATTAGAATCATCATGCTTACCGTGTGTTTCAGTCTTTCAGCAATTCTGATCGCCTCTGCGTGCAATGAAATTACTTTAGAAAATTGTGAGAATTGTTGGTTAAGATGTTGATTAAGATTAAGATTCTTTTGATAAAATTTAAAATCAAGCAGTTTTGATATCCATTAGAAGGCCTCATAGAATGTTGATAAGGACAGGGACTAGACAACAACATTTTTATTAGTGAGAATCAATTAAACCAGCTTTTTTACCTCCAATAAATGTTGCCATAATTGTCTTGGGCTACTTCCCAAAAAACAGTATACAGCTACTCATTCTTCAGGAAGGGATCATTATTAAGTTTTCAATGAAGTTCTAAAGGACAATAAGCTCTATGTTTCTGCTGAGTCAACCTCCTAAAGAATCACTTGCAAGAAGCAGCTCAGAACCGATTTTTAAGAGAGTAAACTCAAGAACACTTTGTTCAGTAAATTTGATTATGGAATATGCATAGAGAACTCAAGTCTGCTGTTGTGTACAAAGTATTTAAAAATGGTATTTTATGACTATGTTAATCGAACCATCCCTTGAAAAAGCCTTTTCAGCATCCATCTGACTTATGAAATAAGTATCTTGGAGACCAAACGTTATTTTGTGTCATACATGTTTGGTGATCAAAGCGTTTCTCAGGAAAGTCTTCAGTCTTCACACTAAGCAATAAAATAAATTGTGAATGCAGCACAAACGCAAAAAGGCACTTGCGTCAAAGGCCTGGAAACGCTGGTCGGGCCATCGCATCTTTCCCTGGTGAAAAAAAAAAACAACTCCAAATTCTAATTTTGGGTGATTTCTCGATTTGTACATTCTATAAAGACAAAAAATATTTGGTATTTTACCTTGGGAAAAATTATTGAATACTTGAAATATTTTATCAGGTCGAATTGAGGAAAAATGAAAGCAAACATTAAACGTAAAAAATACTTTGGACACCAACCTCAAGTGTTTCAGATGCACTTCTCACATAGAAAGAATTACAGAGCCGAATCTTATATCATCAAAATGTAGGAAATTAAATTACCAAAACATTGATATCAGTATAGAAGTTGCTGTGCAATATTAAGGCCGTTGCAGCAATTGCACAAGAAAATATTGAATGGATAATGAGCCCTGCTCTGCTGATCTACTTGCGTCACATCTTCTTTCATGTGTCCTATGGTCCATTCCGAAATGGATACAATGACCGAACCACTCAAATATATACTCAAATGCGTTCAGCTATAATATTGTTCTTCACAAAGGGATTCCCATTCTCTTTTGACTATCATTCGAATGATTTATGCACAGGGACCTATTACTGAGCAAAAAAGCTTTTTTATCTCTGAATGTCCAGGAACACCCAGCAGCCATATCTATACTTGCGGCTGTCCTTTCTTCTTTTTATTGCCATTTTAGAGTTCTGGTCCTGATTTGATGATTTCCTGCATGTCTGTAACTTTTGATCTTCTCTCTTGTCCCCTTATGATCTCATCCTGTCATCCTATGATCAAAAGCAGTCACCTCACCATCCTCAGTTCAACCTTGATAGTGGTCTTCTTCCGGTTCAAGTCCAATATAAGGACCAAATAGTTACATGGTGTAAAAATAAGTGTGTCATTTGGTTGTGACGTCATCATAACAAATGTTTAAGCCAATGAGCGGGGGTGTGTGTGACACCATGACAACGATTGAGATGCAATGATTTTAGAGAGTAAAGAGTCTCTCTGGAACTACTTAACCGGATATTGGACTTGCATTTTAACAGTAAAAACAAATTTGTACATGATTGTATTTTTTTCCAGCTTATCTGTATCAAACCCTCCTTGCTAAGCAGAATTGGTGGCAACAGAATGTGGGAGGTTACACTGGCTTAGAACAGCATTCACGCTCACACTCATCGCCAAACTATGTAGACTAAGCTATTATCCCCCACCAAGTGTGTTATCAGCCACCACAGAGTGTGATCTGTGGTGTGTGGTCTGCCTGCTCAGATCACACACCTTAGTTACCATAGCAATGCAGCATAACACAGCACCTTGCTGCCTGCTGAGTTTGAAAACTGTGCGTAATTTTCAAACAACACGACTATGATTGAAGGATATTTGTTCAGGCAATGATCATCTTAGCACCTTCAAACTTTCAGGAATCCTTCAACAGTGTATATTGGGTATAGTCCTCAAATGGTATGGTTTTCTGGCATACTGATAAAAAGTAACAGAGGTATTAGTAAAGAAAAGTCGGAAAAAGTAGTTAAAAGTATGGATAAAGTCATGAAAATTGACCTGAAAATTGTTGTTTCTGTTGCGGCTAAAAATTGATTGCTTCGCACCGGTAGAACATAGAACCTTAAAAATTGGCATGAGTGTTATCAGATAAATATAAGACATCGTGTGAAAAGTACAGTACTATACATGGAACAGCTTTTTTGTACCGGCGATGTGAGTAACAAATGGGAATGAACTTTTAAAGTTAAAAAAATGCAACTTAAAAGAAAAAAGGTTGTTGTGGTTTTAATTTTTTTGTGCTAAAAGTGTTTGGTCTATAAACATCAAACTTGCTGAGCATCAAGGAAACTACTATAGCAAAAACATCTGAGAGTTTCATCATTCGATTATTCACTAATTTTGAATGATGCCTATTCAAAGTTGCAAGGGTGAAAAATCTACAAAAAGCGCAAAAATGATAGTTTCTTGTTCACTAAAAAAATTCTGTTTCTCTCACATATAAATATAGTACCTCAATATTTTGTATTCTGCAAGAAAAATATATTTTACAAAATATGTGAAGGTTTCATATTCATAGAGTAATTTTCTGATGCGCTACACCTCTATGAAGTCGAGAAAAACAAATCTCATAAAAACAAACTTTGGCGCAGCAAATTGGCCTAAGTATAGACCAATTTAGCTTAGATTAAGTTAAAATTAACATTTTATCATACTATAATATATAGAAATTGATTCCTGTGCCTATCTTTGCTTACATTGTTAAAGGTGTGGCTGGGGGATAAAAGGGAAACCCAACTCGTCAGTGATCTGTTTGGTCAGATCAGACTCGGAGGGCGCTACGCGCCCACCTCGTCTGATCTGACCAAACAGATCACTGACTCGTAGGGTTTCCCTATAAGATCATACCGGCAGGATGGCAATGACACTAGCAATGCTGTCGCTCACATTGGTGTCACTGAAGCTGCAAACGCTGGTCAGGTAAAATGCTTGACCCAACTGGGACTCATGTCTCTCAGAACAGCGATATTGATAGAAATTAGTATATGTAGGTATTTCCATTGAGTTAAAAACCAAATCATATTTTATACGGAAAGTGAGTAGAGTAGGGCGGGGCATGCAGCCCCCCTTAACTTTGAGATGCGGTCTGACCTAATTTTTGTGGTCAATTATTTGAATGCTTATGCCGTCAGGAAGGGACAACTTGACTCTACTTATAACTAGTGAAACAAATGTCTACCAATTTTAATAAAGGAGTTACGGCGATTTTTGTAAAAAAATCAAAATGGCCTTCTTACCCCACCCATCAGGCAAGAAGCCTGCCTATTATAATCCTATGGTAATTTTTTTTGGAACGCATTCAGCTTGAAAGTTATTTCTTGGGGTTCAAAGAATTAATCAAAGTTACAAAAACCATGCACATTTTTTTGTTTCTTTAATTTCTAATATGGTTGGTGTTGTTTGCCCTAAAAATTTGTGATGTCACCTAAAAAGTCTCTAGCTTCAATCCTATCAATAAGAAAACACACCAAAAATGTAAGTTTAGATATAACCCTGGGGGCGGCCTCTCACCTAACCCGGGCTTCTTGCCCCGACCTGCTCGATTCCAATTAATCATTCAGGTAATTTTACAACACCGCTTCCTGATTGTGAGTATTTATACAAAGTATGACTAGACCCATCTTACAGTAACAACATGTCTGATAGAAATTGCAAATTTGTGAACATGCCAAATAATGAAAAATATATACATGTGGAATCTTGAACAGAGAAACTGTCTGCCTTTACATGTACGTGTGAATTTAAGGACATCGGTTTTGAATTGCAGCAAACAGCAAAACATGGTACTCTTCCTGTTTGCAAACAGGGTAATTGACAGAGATGAGAGGCTAATTGTCTGAAAGGGAGCAATTTTGCTTGAAATGAATCAGGCAGACTTTTCTCATGATAAAATGCTTGCGCTAATGGCTTCCATTATCTTCAAACATTTTTGTTGTCATCGATTGTGGAGAAAAAACCAAATTTTGTTTGTTCAGTTATGCCTGTGGTCGAGTGTTGCAACTGGGAGGGGTTTTCAAGAAGAACAGCTCTAGGGTTGCATCTGGGTAACTAATTGTGCGTCTTTACATGCATCACAATTTCATTGGGGGGGGGGGGTGGGGGGGGTATCTGAGAGAGGACACTAGGCCTGTGGTTAAGACACTGTTTGCAGTCATGGACTTTGTCAATATTCTGGTCTAATGGCTGTCAAATAATTGAAAAAAATATGCCAGATCACATGATCAGTCAGTCAATACTTGCTGCTGTAACAATTCACTATACTGCTTATCCAATTGCTGGTTTACACCTTATTTCTATTACAATTTTTTTTCCAAACGTCAGTTATTAGTCTAAAAAATTAGGGCCATTAAAAATCCAGGCCCGAGAACTGAGCACTATGTATGAACCAACATGGCACTGATTGCACACTTTTTAACTAGATGCTGCACATGCCTTTTTAAGAGATGGAATTGAGGTACTCCCATTGCCAAAATTGAATCGAGGCATGCACTTAGACGACCACTCTCCCTGCGCCCTTAGGATTTTTAGCAATGGAGATTGGAGAGGACAAGGTCACCACCGATGTGGTTATTTAGATAGGATGCTTTGATGGCTTCCCCCAGAATGCCAAACAAAGGGATTCCTATTTTGTTTTTATCACTGAGTGATGTTTGTTTAGCTATAGAAGGCAATGGTCCATTGCTGAGCTTGAGCAACACTGGTGCCATTGAATTGCAAAGGAATAGGCAAAAAACATCAGGCAGCCATATCTAAACTTACATACAGTTGGACTTTCACTGCTGTTATGTTGTGTGGCCTTGCTCATACTCTGTACTGATAGGCTGCTACTTTCCAAGGGTTCTGTAAGACCATCTTTATATTTAATTAAGTCCTGTTTCAGTTTTCTGGCAGTCACTTAACACTCTCAGATCAGTCATTTACCACTGACACTGGCCTTTGTTACCTGGCCAGCACAGGGTAGTTGTGCTTCAGCCAACAAATTGCTGCCAACAAATCACATGGGACAACAGAAAGTCTTTGTTGTGGGAAAAGAGACACATGTTAGTGAAGTTCACAGGACATTTTGTAACCCAATGCTACTACTTGGGAAATACACACTGGCAGCAGATCACTCAAGTACTCAGAAGTCTGTGAAACAATGTCCAGTTTCTCCATCCACTTTTTAAACTTAAATAAGCTAGATGCAGTCTGGCTTTTTTACAACAAACTTGTAGGATTCATAGTGAGCTCTGATATAAGGAGACATTCTTATCAGAGAGTAGAGGTTAGGTTTAACCTCAGTGGCGGATACAGGGGGGCCTAGGGGGGCCTAGGGGGCCTAGGGGGGCCTAGGGGGGCACGGGCCCCCCCTAGACCACTGAGATTAACAATAGTATTTTGAAGAAAATGCGCTGCGACGCGGGCCTGCGAATGCCGAAACACGCCCGAGCCCCCCCTAGATGACGCTGTCTGGATCCGTCACTGAACCTTAAACCCTGATTTAAAAGTAAACTATGTTGTGTTGTTCTTGAGTGTTTGATGTTCATTGCTTATGTCACGGTCATGACAAGAGCACATAAAGAGAGATCTGATGGCTTTGATAACTGTTTTAAAGAACAAAGCCTAAAGGAAGCATACATACTTCTTAACTGTCTATCTACAGCATTTTGCATTGAGAAATTTCCTATACCACTGTATTTTCCATTCTGCTCGAAGTTAGTTAGCTTCTGCTAAATGTATTATTTTTCTTCTCACAACTTTTTGCCTTCAAAAGCAAACCACAACTGACAATATTATCAGTGTATATAATATTATAAATGATGCCTTTGAAAAAAGTTTGGTTTTGGTTTTCCCGCTGTTGGATTTAATCTGGAAGTTTCCTGAAAAACAGCTAATTGATTGGCTTAAAGGCTTCATGACAGACAGATGTAATGGAAGAATATTCTTGTTAATTACAAGACAATTTGCTTAAAATGCAAGTGAAAACAAAATTCCTTTCAATATCCCCATCTGAATGGCGGACATGCGAGTTGGGAAGCTTCTTCATACCGCTTCAGGTTCAATGAAAAGTTCAAAAGTGGAATTTTGTAGCTTAATATTTGACTAGATGTGGACCCGAGTACACTAAAACACTTCCAGCACCTCCAAGACCACAATATTTGGACCCAACATTGTATGTGCATGTAAGGAATTGTTCAAAAGTACCCTCGCCAATCACAGTGATGTATTTCAAAATGAGAAATAAATCAAATTGATCAAGCGAGCGTAAGTTATTAATGTGTATTCATATCAAGTTTACAATGATAACACTTATATATTGTAAAGAGTCTCTCTAGCATTGAAGCAGAATTGTCCTTTCCGGACATTACTAGAGGAAATTTTATAAATCCTGAGGGGATCGAGAAAGATAAGATTATCACCCATTTTCTACATTCTGATTAAGCTCCTCTCTTGGGCCAAAATTGTACTCATAGAAATTCTAAGAGAATACGACAATGTGCTAAGCTAATTTTGGAAATTTGTAAGACAATATTGAAAAAAGGGTGATAATAGACTAATAGTGTAACATATCAGAAAACCTGTAGTCCAGAAGATGAATAATATTTTTTGTGTAGACAAATTTTTTGCTACCCTACACAAATCGAATCTGAGACTTGTCTGGACCCTGGAACCTGAGATGGGAAGTGTGTAATTATATAAATCTTCTTAATGTCAGAGTATTTCAGACAGGTTAAATAGAGTTTGCTATTAATGGCAAAACTGGGATGGGCGAGAAAGGATAATGTTTGTGAACAGCCTTTTGAAGGCGATTTTAAAAAGGCAAAGTCACCGGCATATAGCTTTTAAAATTTGTTGAGCAGCAGAAAGAACATTTTAATCTATTTTAAAACACATTCACCAGAACTTTCAATTCACAAAACCAAGTTAAACAACCAATTTATGAGAAAGCTAATACGAAAAAGAACATTTTATGTGTCAAATCCAATTGCATTAGCAATTCCCTAAAATAATCTATTGAGCAGCTTTCCAAAATATGATTGCTGTCACGTGAAGTGAAGGCGAGTAATGTACACCACATAATCACACCATTCACTCAGGATGCATTTCAATATATTATCATACAATGTATTTTAAACCATTATATTTAAGGGAAAAAATAAATCTATTGTAAAATGGATTATTTTGATGCAATCTCTCTTGTTTTAGTGATGTAAATCAGTTTCTGACTAAAATCTTTGTCTCTTGTTGTAATATACTAGCTAATAGCTATGTGACATCTGTAAGGAATACAATTGGAACTAGAGGTTCGATCGGGACCGATGCGAAGGGAGAGTTCTCTCGTAATGTTGGAGGGTGTGGTGCTGTTGACGGTAGCAGTTGTTGAAGTAGGCCATGTGATGTTTATGTCAATATATATATATATACATTTTTTTTGTGTATCGTGTGAAATTGATTGTTTATTATTGTGAACTAGCATAACACCCGTGAAGACATTAGAGGGGAGGGACGAATATAGGGAAAACATCACTTCAATTTCTTAGACTGTAATTACACACATGAAATGTGGCTAAGGACCTTGTGGGCAATACAGGCAAGGTGCATGCACATGTTGATAACTGAGCAATCAGTAGTTTGGGAGGGGTAGATTTTGGGGTCCATGAATGAATAGTATTAGATAATAATAGCAACGTAAGTTTCTTGTAGATTGGAGAGAATGAACATATAAAAAGATAGATAGATACATGTTGAGGATAAAAATGTAATGCCTAGATTAATTAGTTGCAGATTAGCTGTATAGTGTGGATGCAGATTGGAATAGAAGAGAACAGAGCAGAAGAAAAGGGACAACTGGTAGAGACTTTGTAGCTGCTGGCCCCTTGTGTATTGTACATGAATCAGCTTAATATTAATTATCATTAACTAGCATAGTACCCGTGAAAGGGGGATGAGAAAAGGATGATGGATAAATGGTGATTGATAAAAATATACATTTTGTGATGAGCATTGGATATCAAGTGATGGACTGTGGCTCATCCCTCCCTCCTCGGAGTCCAGGGAGAATCATCAAGGAAGCACCACAATTGAAGAATAGCCTATTGATAGTTATGCATAAATGAGTAATAAGTGCGGTTGTATAGGCGTAATATGAACAGTTTGAGATAGCAGACACACTTATGGTTGTTGTATGGCAGGGGCGGATCCAGGGGGGGGCGAAAGGGGCGACCGCCCCCCTACCCCTCAAAAAAAAAAAAAAAAAATTTAAAAAAAAAAAATTTTTTTTTTTTTTTTTTTTTGGAGAAAAATTCTATGTGGGTCTATACTTATAGCACTTTACATTAGGCCTATCTAATTCTGATTTTTGTCAAAATATTTCGATTTTGACAGATATTTGACGCTGTACTAGCCAAAATCCGCTCTTCTTGTTTTTCTCGCAGCACTGTTGATCAAGCTTCAAGCTTTTGTTTTGGTAGTTCGAACTTTAGATCATTACATTGGTTTTATTTTTTCAATTATCCTAACAAATTAGTGTTTATTTGTCATTCTATCTCTATTTTTGCTTACAGCATAGACATAGAAAGCATGGGGGACTGCAGGGGGCGGGGGTTTACACCAAAGTCAACTATAAAAGTCATAGTTAGGTTCCGAAGCAGCAAGTTAATGTTCAGTCCAGTCAAGTCAGACTTGAGTAAGCTAAAGTCAAGTCATAGTTGCATAACTTTGCCAATTTTTACCTCACGGAAATGATTTTGGTACCTTTGTAAAAGCATAAAGAGCACAAAATGCATTTCACACTCTAATTGGACTTTTGTAAAGAATAAATGCAACATAAAAACTCACAAAAATTGACACATTCGAATACTTCCTGATATTCCGTGTAAAAAAATTCTGAAGTTATGATGTACTGTTGAAGAATATTTAACAGAAAGGCCCTTTGAAATTGCAATAAGTCGGTTTAAAGTTTATTGAGGTCAAGTGAAGTAGAGTTGAACAACTTAGCTGACTAGTCAGTTGAAGTTCTTGCCAAGCAAGTCAGTTTTAAAACTTTTAACTCTGACTGACTTTGGGGTCTAGCTGGGGGAGGGCAGCTGCTTCCTAAAAATCTTGCAACATTATATTACAGTCTGTCACTTTAATATAGAAATAATCAGGACCAATTCACTGTGAAAAATGCACTTTGTGACTCATGATAACCGATGAAGTGTCATCTTCTCTGCTTTCAACATGGGAAACATAGAGGCTGTTTGATTAGTCATGATCAAGTGAAGGTCACTTGACTTGTCATAACTGATTTTAGTGTGAAAATCAGAAGCATAATCCTTTCGTTTGGCTGTCACCAATAATCGGGATAAGTCTCCTTAAATCAAATTAACATTAAAAGTATAGGGTATGATCATGACAAATCATCAGCTAGAGTTTCGATCGGGACCGATGCGAAGGGAGAGCTCTTGCACGTTGAATGGGCGTGGTGTAGTTAGTTTGATGTCAGCTCATTGTCACTGGGAATGAGTATTTTAGAAAATAGTGTGTATTTTTCATTAGATATTTCAATGTAGCAAACTGCGCCTCTGTTGCATATATGCAGCATTAGCAACAAAGCACCTGGGACTAGTTTTTGCACTTTTTTTGGCATTTTGCAGAAAGTATATGTATACAATACCTATCAACCAGACATGCAATTATGATTGGTGTTTGCAATTTGTGAAGGAAGGGTTAGGTTTCCACCTTCATTGGGCAATACAATGACCCTTCACAAGTCTTAATTACACCAATTGTAATTGACTTAAATAATCAGATATGGATTCTTAAGCTATGAATAAAAATATCAAGGAAATTGGCTGCGGAGCTAAAAGCTGAGAAATTTAGATCACACTTTGAATTTTAAACTTGACATTAATACATCCCGACCACCATTGCGGGGGGGGGGGGGGGGTGATGAGTCCCGAAGATCCCACCTTTTTGTAGCCCTGACTAAATTTCATGGGGCACAGACCCATTTATAACTGAGAAGGAAGTAGCAGACACGTGGTTCACTTATGGATCCATCATTGCCCAGCAAGCCTTGAGCAACAATTTCAATATTCAAACAAAAATTAACGAAAACTCAAAGCTTTTGGAGGTTAATATTTTGGGATTGACAACCATTAACAACTAATGGCTAGTTCTCACGGAGACGTAACAGAGGGTTTAAGCGACGGCGTTTCTTATATTTCCAGGAAAGGGCAAAGATTTGAGCATGTTCGCCGTCAATTTTGGCTTTACGGCGCAACAGGAACAGCATGCGTCGTTTTAAGAGGTCTTTCTACGCAATTCCTAGAAATTTGACGATGCAGGAAAAAAAGATTCAACCGGTTGAATCTTTGCGAGGAAAGAAGTGGTGAAGCAAGAAGCGTAAAAAGAAATCAGTGCGCGCCGCAGATTTTTAAAGTTGCGACGCACAAAGAAGAGCTTCGACGCAGAAACAGCAGTGTAGCAGAAAGCTCTTGCTTCATGTCACCTGTTTCAGACACGCGTCGCGGAAAGTCACATGTGCGACGCACGTGAGAGGGTGCGCGCCGCGTCTTTTGGACCCCCAATGCAGCAGACAGAGTGGCGCCTGAGTGCATGCGTTGTTCTATTTTTAGCATCAACCCTTTGTCTGCGTGTCACCCTCTTTTTGCGCAGCGGCTGGGGCAGCAGCAGCGAAGCAGGGGGGGCGAAGGAGGGGAAAAGAGGCGGTCCGCACCCTGCATATATATAGAGGGGGCCAGTTTAGAGCACCATACCCACTCAGACCTTCGACCAGAACACACCTAGAATCCACGACACTATTATCAACTGCTACATTTGCTGCTACTTTTGTTGCTACAATTGTACTTTTGCTGCTACAACATGGGACCAAAGAGGAGAAAGGGCACCGTCGTCACCAGGGCACCAACCAAGCTCAGCACCAGGTCAACACTTCACACTCCTGGGAGCACTCCAGTGACAACTCCAGCTACAACTCCAGCTGCAACTCCTCTCCATGAACCTTCAGATGCTGCAGTGACTGCCTTCTTCACAACAGCCATGGCAGACATCTCTCTACCTGGGCTCTACACCTCCACTACAGCTGGCAGCCAGACGAAGACCACCTCTTCAACCAGCAAAGCCACTGTCGTCAGCGAGACCATCTTCGAGGGCCGGCCAGAAGACAACACAACAGAAGAAGATTCATCTGTTGAATTGTTTGAAGAGGAAGGAGACAAGCCTGCTGACAAGCCTTCCAAGTCTGCTGACAAGCCTGCTGCCAAGTCTGCTGACAAGCCTGCTGCCAAGCCTGCTGCCAAGCCTGCTGCCAAGCCTGCTGCCAAGCCTGCTGACAAGCCTGCTGCCAAGTCTTCCACGGGTCTTCCAGAGCCTACTGCCAAGTCTACTCCAAAGAAGACTCCAAAGAAGACTCCAAAGAAGACTCAGACTCCGAAGAAGACTCAGACTCCGAAGAAGACTCCGAAGAAAACACAAGAGAGCCAGCCTGTTCTTGCTCTAGATAGAGTGACCATACATGAGGACACCTTCGAGGAGGAAGAAGACTCTGCTGATGACACCCCTGCAGCTGCTGAAGCCAAGTCCAAGGGCAAGAAGGGCAAAGGGAAGGCCCCCAAGAAAAACATCAGGAACAACCTGGGCATCACATCTGACCAAGAAGACGACCTCATCAACTGGTACAGAGAGCATCCTGTCCTCTACATGAAGGGCTCCAGAGGCTACAAGGGCAACGAGAAGCTGCTGCTGGACACAGAAAAAGCCAAGGAGCTGGGACCCAAGTACACCTCCCAGGACATCTTCAACTGGAGGAAGACAGTCCGCACCCACTACTCCAGACTCGTCAGGCCTGAAGCTTCAGGATCCGGCAGGAAGGAGACTCTGACAGACAGGGACCAGTACATCCTAACCAACTGTCGGTTCCTGAAGGACTCCATCGTCCACAAGCCAGGCAAGGAGCTGTCCGCCATCTCTCAACTGTCTGCCAACCGGCCAGCCTCAGACTCCGAGGACAGCTACAACCCTGAGGATTCCCTGCCAGCTTCGTATGACATGCCGGACCTGCCACCTGAACAGCCAGCACAGGACAGACCTGACAGCCAGCAGTCCCAAGTCTTCCCTGGAGCACCAAAGCCTGGAGCCGCTGCCAAGGGAACCAAGAGGAAGGCCCCAGGAGATGAAGCCATGCACTCCGCCATGCACGTCATCGCAGGCAGCATGCAAGCCATGTCCTCCGCCAAGAAGATCCTGAAAGGCTCTGGCTGCAACATGTGCCCCGACCACCAGGAGTTGACACCCGATCAGGAGTACTGGAGGATGAAGTGCCAGGACCTCTACCACGTGGGATGTCACGCCAGCCCTGAAATCAGAAGGAGAATGGTGAGGGCCATTGCAGAGGCCGCCTTCTACTGGGACAAGGAGAGTGAGATGGATGAGGCCAGCCGCCAGTCAAGACATCATCAGGAGCAGACCTTCCAGCCTCCTCATCCTCCTCAGCGCCTGCAGATGCCACCTCCTCCTCCTCCTCCTCCTTCTTCGACGTATGTGCCATCCCACCACCAGCAGCACCACCACGCTTCCAGCAGCAGCCATCACTACCACCACCACCAGCCCAGGGAAGGAGGATCCTCCAGGCAGACTCCCAGCTACACCGTGATGCAGCCCAGCCCATCCTCCATGACACTGATGGTGGATGCTCAGGAGAGCCCCGAGAAGTACGGCTACCCCCCTGGACCCAGCTTTGGTCAACCGGGCGCCCATCACCAGCACCAGCCTTCCCCTTCGGCCAGTTGGACTGAGAGTCTCCTTTCTCCACGAAAGTAGAAGACCAGATGCAGCAAAGACAACAAAAAACCTTGGCCCTTTTAAGGGCCACCAAATCCTCCCAAAAGGGCAGGCCACGTACACATCTTATGTTGACAAAAAAAAAGAGCTTGTGTTGACCGAAAAGAGCCAAAAAAGAGCAAAAAAAACGTTGACAATCCCCAAAACAAAAGTCCGGTCCTGGCCTTCATTAAAAGTAATCACCTTCATAAAAGCAAGGTGCTAGTTCCCCCTTTCTTTGCCCCAAAACATACCAAGTGCAGCACTAGTACAAGTGCTGCATTCTTTGGTATAAACATATTTTTATTGCACTAGTACAAGTGCATGAATTTCTTAATTAAAATGTAATGCACTAGTACAAGTGCTTTGGTTTTAAAACTTGTGTTGGTTGGTTGCACTAGTACAAGTGCATCACTTTGTAATTTCACTTGTCTAGGGCAAGTGGCAGGTAGATAGCTAGCTAGATAGATAGATAGATAGATAGCTTGATAGATAGCTAGATAGATAGCTAGATAGATAGCTTGATAGATGGAACACAATGCTCGTTACATATATACACTGCAGCAAAAGAAAAGCAGTTGTCGTCACTTTGCAGGAATTGGACTTGGATAGATAGATAGATAGCTTGATAGATAGCTAGATAGATAGCTAGATAGATAGATAGATAGATAGCTTGATAGATGGAACACAATGCTCGTTACATATATACACTGCAGCAAAAGAAAAGCAGTTGTCGTCACTTTGCAGGAATTGGACTTGGATAGATAGATAGATAGCTTGATAGATAGCTAGATAGATAGCTAGCTAGATAGATAGATAGATAGCTTGATAGATGGAACACAATGCTCGTTACATATATACACTGCAGCAAAAGAAAAGCAGTTGTCGTAACTTTGCAGGAATTGGACTTGGATAGATAGATAGATAGCTTGATAGATAGCTAGATAGATAGCTAGATAGATAGATAGATAGATAGCTTGATAGATGGAACACAATGCTCGTTACATATATACACTGCAGCAAAAGAAAAGCAGTTGTCGTCACTTTGCAGGAATTGGACTTGGATAGATAGATAGATAGATAGATAGATAGATAGATAGATAGATAGATAGATAGATAGATAGATAGATAGATAGATGGATGGAGGGATTGATTGATTGATTGATTTTTGGGCTTGTTTTGTCAACATAGGATGTGTACATGGCCAGCTCAATTGGGAGGATTTGGTGGCCCTTAAAAGGACCTGGGGTTTGTTGTTTTGAATGCATCTTCATCAGATTTTCTCCAACTGCCAAGGGACACTTCCTGCCGGACTGTTGACCCAGTCACGTAGGTAGTCTCGAGCAGCCTTGGCATCTCTGGAGGCATTTCCGTGTCGAAGTGGTTCTCCTAGGTCATGCAATTGACGGTCTCCCCTCCAAACTCCTTCAGCGACGTCATGTGTCTGTGGATCTTCTCTGTCCATCACTTCATTGTCACGGGCATGGTGGACGCCTACTCTGTCTCGCAGAATGTTGTGTAGAACACAAGCAGCCATTGTGATGTATGTCACTCTTGTAGGTCGTTGGGGCATGGTGGTCAGGAAGCATCTGAACCTGTGTGACAGCAGACCGAAGGCATTCTCCACCACTCTCCTGGCTCTTGAAATCCTGTAATTGTAGACTCTGGAAGCAATGTCAAGGTTCTTTCTTGGCACTGGTTTGAGCAGCCATGTCTTCAGGGGAAATGCCTCATCACCCACGATGTAATATGGGAAAGGATTGTCTTCTGTGCCAGGTAGAGGTTCTGGAGGTGGTAGGCCTAGATCTTCCTCGTCCAGGAGTTGTCGAAGTACTGTGTCCCTGAAGACGCCGCCATCAGATGCACTTCCTTGACAGCCAGCCTGCACATAGATGAACTTGTAGTCGGCATCAACGAGGGCCATCAGGACAATGGAGTGAAATCCCTTGTAGTTGTAGAACAAGGAGCCTGCAGCCTTGGGACATCGGATTGCGACGTGCTTGCCATCCAGAGCTCCAATGCAGTTGGGCAAGTTCCATTTCGTCTCAAAAGCCTTGGCTATCTCCTTCCATCTTTCAGGCTGTGTGGGTAGTGCCAGCTGTCTTTCGAAGGCATGAACGATGGCAAGGCAGACCTCAGGGATGAAGTTGCAGATGGTGTTGGGTGCCACACGGAAAGCATAAGCTAGGGACTTGTAGCTGTTTCCTGTTGCCATGTACCGCAGGGTGATAGCCAACTTCAGACCAGGTTCCAAAGCCCTCCTCATGTTGGTGTCTTGCTTAGCGATGAGTGGTCCAACAGCTTCCAGGATTTCAGCAAAGATGGCAGGGGGCATTCTAGTGTAGTTGTAGTAGCCGGACACGTCACGCACTTGCAGTTCAGGCAGCAGTTGATGGAAGTGACCATGTTGTTCCCTCTGCAGCAACCAGTTGCGAATCCACCACCTTTTCTGTCTCCTGGCCCTCCTCCTCCTGTGTCTCAAATAGACAGCTCCGATAGCAACAGCAGCAGCACCAGCCACAACAATAATTTCTTCTTCATTCATCATGCATATGTTCAGTAGGCAGTCGTTGTGTTCTCATTGAAGGGCAATCAGCAAATGAAGCAAGGAGGTCCTCTGTGTCCCTTTTTATAATGACCAAAAGTGACTCCTGCAGCAGCCAAACACACTTTGCCGCAGCGCTGCAACAACAGACGTTCGTCGATGCTTAAGAGACCTTCGTCGCTGCTTAAGGCAAGGACGACGAAGAAGGTCAGCATCGACGCGCCTGTAATGTCCTCGGCGCTTTATGAATGCATGTGCGACGATGAACCATCAAGTTACGCAGTAACAAGTCCCTAAATGCGGCGTTGCATCCTTACAGTCGTCGGCGAGGCTGTCATTTTCAGCGGCGCATCTTACCTCGGGTGTACGCCGAAGGTTTCCTGATGCGTCGCAGGTCGCCAATTTCAGACGTAGCTGCCTCACAACCATCAGCGGCGTAAGAGGAAACAACATTGGGCGAAGTAAAAGCAGCCTCGCCGAATTCCAAAACAAAGTGCGACGCGTCTGTTTGGAACTGGGCTGAGGAAAGAGAGGCGGAACGCGGCGAAGAAAGCTTAAGCAGCGCCGCGGACACCTCAAGACTCACCGCGGCTACTAACTTTAAGCGTTGCACATGACACTAATTGATTACGTAATGTGCCAAAACCAACGTTCTACGCCACAACTTTCCAAGAAATGACTTCTCTTGATGCGTCGCTCTCAAATCGCCGTCGTGAGAACCAGGCATTAAGATTATGAAAAGAAACCAAATTTAAAACTGAATCTTCCCCAGTCAGGGATGCCAATAAACCCAGAAACAATTGCAAGCCAAGAGAAAATATATTGAAAGGCTTCCATGCTTTTTCACACAAGGATCTTTGCCAGTGAAATTTTGGCCATCTATAGGTATTCAGAACTTCTATCAAGAGATTTAGACGTAACGCTAAATATTCTGTTCCACTTCAATGAAATTCACATGCCAAATGTTAGAGGTTGACATTTTCGTTTAATTAGGTTATGCATAATTATAGACACAGTTTGTCAAAAGACGGGACTCAGAACCAGATGCAAGACATAGGACTCCACAGAATGGCCTAATGAAACACAATGAAGCAAAATCTCTCAATGAAATTCAGAGGATATATATTTCACTGTTCAGACCTTTTCCAATTTATATAATTGATTTATATGAGCCACCTTCTACCTCTTGCAGTTTGATACGCAAGATTGGATGAAATTCACATGCTGTTGTTGCTAAACATTTTCATATCCCCATAAACAAAAAAAAACGCAGAATTCAATAAATCACTGGAGGCGAGACTGCATGGTGAGTCATCTGCTTCACCGCTTTTTCGCCGAACCAGCAGTGTTTATGCAATACAAAAATGCAAATTTCCCCCAGACATCTTCCGTGAAGGCTTTGGCCTGACTTGCTCCACCACTTGAAAATGAAATTGACGCCGCCAACATCAGTTGCCCAATCGCAGCGAGTAAAAGGCATGTGTTTGCATTTTCAAAATCAGGTCTAAGTGCTGCTTAATCACCAATACAGAATTAATGCTTTCAAAAGTTAATTTGAAGAAAATCATGGAAAATAATGAAAAATAAAGCATATCAATTACACATAATGAGGTTATTTGACATCTTCATTAACTTTCAGATGGAGTAGGAGCTCCTGACTCCTCAATTTTTTTTTTAATAATTGACAAAAACACAGTATAAAACAATGTGAAAATGTTTTAAACGCCATGCACAGCGTCCCTGAATAAAGTTGGGGGTTAAAAAAATTGAACAAATACGCCACTAGTGCAGCCTTTTAGAAGACAATCAAGGGAACATTTTAAGACAAAAACGAAAAAAATCTGTTGGGAATTCTTTGAGATATAACAATTTTTAAATTTTGGTTTATCACACTATCATATTTATGATTTTAAGAGATCTTAACCTATTAGAAATGGTCCAAAATCTTATCAAAATGATCCTATTGACAATGGCAGACATTTTTATTTAAATCCCATTGTCATTTTTAGCTTGTATGTATTGCGTTTTTGAATTTTACTTATTTGTGTGTGATAAACACTGCCTGTTGTAAGTTTATACCAAAAATAACTTTTTACCTTTGTGTAGAGACATAACATACAGAAGAATCTTTCATAAAGGTGTGCACATACATTTATTATGACTAGATTCTAAAGAATAAGCAAAACTAGTGTTTTAAGACACAAAATCAAACAAAAACACCTATCCTCATTCACTATTTATATTATTACGATCATACAGTAGTGGTATTTCTTGATAGTGCATACAGTGTATGTGGTATTCCTACTAGTTCTACCACCCACTAATGTTTCAGTGTGAGCTTTTTAATTTTCTCTCTTGTAAATCTTTAAGAAATCATGAAAAGTCTAAGAGTTTGGTGATAAATCAACTAAAATGCTAATAAATATTTAAAATGTGTATAAATTGTCTTTATAACTGACTTTGTGTTTTCACTTTTGTGTGACCTAAAAACTGCTAAAAAGAACAAGCTTTAACCTTTTATTCAAAGAAATTTCATAGTTTTGCAAAAAAAACCTATAAATTCCATTTAGGGATTGAAGGAATCTGCTAACAAAACATGTGGTTATTATGCAAACCTTAATCAATGTTGGGTTGAGGTATTGCATCAAGAATATTTTCTGAGAGTAAAGAAGATTATATAAATTCCACAGGCAACTTAATAGAGTGCAATCCATGCATCAACAAGAAAGTTTGAAAAAATGCCAGAAACAGTTAATTTTTGGTTTAAACAGTTTCAATAAATGATAATTTGTAGTTTCATATAGCATTATGAAAAATTAATCAAAATGGATTTATTTTCTGAAGTCATTGTGTCTATTTATCTTAAAATTCGAAAGGATGTTGTTTGTCACACTCAAAAATCTATTTTACATAAAAAAAATCAAATTTCCGAAACAATTACTTTGGAAACCATGTGTGAATACTGGCCTCAGCACATCATAGACTCAGCTTCACTTTTAAACTCATATACAAGGTTTTATTGATCATTAAAGCATGCAATTTGTGGTGTGATAAACCAAAATTTTAAAATTGTCATATCTCAAAGAATTCCCAACAGATTTTTTTCGTTTTTGTCTTAAAATGTTCCCTTGATTGCCTTCTGGAACACTACGCTATTGGCGTATTTGTTCAATTTTTTTAACCCCAAACTTTATTCAGGGACGCTGTGGCCAATCACACAAAACTTTTGTTTAAATTCAGTTGGCCATACGAGGCCGAGTCACAGTAGTTTTCCGAAGCCAAACTGCCCTCGATGCAGTACAATCCACATCATCCTGAGAATGCATTAAGTACATGTAGTTAAGCTGCCTAATTACTCTTCGGTGGAAGATGCATGCTCTTCAGGGCACTCCTGGATTGACCACTGCCTCACAAGGACAGAATTCATGTTGCCACTCGTAGCTGCAGCTGGAACATGATAAAAATAATAATATCAAAGTCATATTGTAAAGAGTGATAAGACGCTCGTTATACATATATGTTGTCAGAACTTGTCACGTATACATCCAAAATTGTAGAACACTAGCGTTGAGAAAAATGTCAGTGACTAAAACAAGAAATGCAAAATATTTAAATATTACCTATTTTTTAAACGCTTCATTGCAGGCCTAAATCCTGTTAAATCAATATGGAATTCATATGGATCACTTTTACTACCAATAAATATCATTGTTCTTAACTTACCAGCAAAAAAAATAATTTTTTATTATAATAAAGATTACCAATGCAAATCAAAAATCATGTAATGTAATGGCGGGTGTAAATCGGAAAAGTATCATACCAGACAGATAGAATCAACCCCCTCCTGGCAAGAGTCAACACCGTTGGAGCACACATGCAGCATTCTATTGTAAGTATTTCAGTCCCGCCATTGATGATAACTGATGTTGGCCTCTGGTGCTGGAAAATAGGAAAGGCAATAACCATTAGATATTCAGTGGCATGGCAAAAGAGTTTCCTTTATTAATAAGGGGACAGCCACTTTGTCTTTAGGAGCTCTAATAGACCTCAAGAACTTCATTGATATACCATCAATTATGCTCACTCATGCATGCGAAGTTCAGGAATCTTGTAATTGTTTAGTTCTATATTATCTCTATCTCTATTTCTCTATCTTTCTCTTCCCTGTTCCAAAATTACAATAAAACATACAATTAAAATTACACAAAGGCCTTAAAAGTTTGACTGACTAACTATCTATCTATCTATCTATCTATCTATCTATCCATCCATCCATCCGTCTATCTTATGTTATCTACCTATATCATGTAATCTATCTGTTGTAATCTATCTATCTATCTATTTATTTGCTATCTATCTATCTATCTATCTATCTATCTATATATCTATCTGTCTATCTTATGTTATCTACCTATATCATGCAATCAATCTATTGATCTATTTATCTAACTATCTACATATATATCTGTCTATCTATCTATCTATCTATCTATCTAGCTATCTATCTATCTATCTATCTACCTATCAACCTATCTATCTATCTAATTTAGCTGTATTAAAGTCCTTGACAATCGAAAACAAAAGTTTTTCTTGCCTCATGATTACTAGCAGACACTTATCAAACAAAATTAATCTGGTAACTCCTGACAAATTTAACTGAATTAAATTGTTTAAGTCTAAATTTTAAAAAGTCCAAAGTCACAATACTTCATAAATTAATAGCAATTTATAACAAAAATAATTCAAACTAGAAGGCAAATTGCAATTTGCATATCTGGACGCTGATAATTGACCTGAACATTGTAACATAATATTGGTCTGGTAGTCTGGTTGGCTGAATTATAATAGCAGTAGTCAGAAGTTATCAGGGCATAGTGGCCAATGGGCCTTAAGAGAGAGAAATAAATGTATTGCTACATAGCGATGCATGAAGTTTTTTGATTGTGTGTGATGGAGTTGTGTGTTTAACAACTCGAAATAGTTGTGTTAAGCTGACAGAGGAGATACACACCCACAGCTCATTATTGCTTTGGACATCTTAAGCTAAGGTAGATACAGCTCATCTTCATGAAGCAGACCCACTTTTATGATTTCAATAAAACCTGAGATGTTCGAGAAAGAAAGCAATAACATAATTTAAACGAAGTCAAAGAGCCCTGAGGCTATTGCCCTACTTCATTGCACATTGGCCTAGAAAAATGGACCAAGGGCAGAGTAAATGTATCTACCCCTTTTCACACCTCTTTCAAATTACCCAACAATCTTGCTGTATGTGTATGTGTATAGGCATATGCAGCTAACATTTACCATGACAGTTACCCTTGTAACTGTCACGCATTTACTGAAAGTACACTGTATAAAGTTTATAAACTTCAAATTAAAAGTAAAACTTTTATTTGATTATGTATACTACACTTCACTTTATTAAAACATATATGCATCATGGGAGAATTCTTTTTATTTTGTTTCTATACATTGTCAAACAAATGGACCAGTGTAGTATGCTTCCTCAAAAAGCCATTCTTTAGGTCAGAAGGAGGTGTGAATGATGCCATGGTTGTAAAACAGTTCATCCTGTCTGAGCATAAGTCGGTCACAAGTTGGTCAATAGCTTTAGGGCTCTTTAACCCCCTTTTAAATTGTTTATGCATGCCAGTTTCAATCTAATGATCTAGTTGTTGAACACCGGCAGTCTATATAGCTCTCTCAACCAATAGCATTAGTGCGTATTTTGCATGCTAGGTGGCTACCGCGTGTTGATGACGGGTGTGCGCTGAAGCATATCAGATTCTGGTAGACTGGTCCCCCCTCCCTGGTGTGCCATAGGGACAGTATATCAGTTATAATTCTAGTACATTGTCCTATTTAGAATCCAGTCAATTTTCCATGATTGCAACACAGATTTCCAGCTATTCTCGGTGTTAAGGACCAATACACCGGGTGATATCTGTAGCTCTATCCACTATCTGTTTGCTATATCAGTCTGAGTCACTTGGATCACGAGTGTGCAACATAAAGTAAGTTTGATGGGTTTACTGTGTACATCACTATGTCTTATGTTCAGCCAACAGGAAACTGAAAAACACAAGAAAAGACAGGAAGTAGGCTGTTGTGAGACAGTATCTGGACGCCAGAGGCGTCCAGATAATAAAGTGAGAAAAAGTTTCTGAATGACAGATATTTAGCATGTATAGGCCTATATATAGAAAAAAAAAAAAGTTTAATTTTTCTTTAATGTATTAAAATTCCAGCGATCGAATAATAATTTTTTTGGAATTTTAAATCCAATAAACAAAAACCTACAAATTTAGAATGATGAGCGAATACTGTTGGTGACAAAAAAAAGTCATTATGCATCTGATTCTTACACTAAACTTGAATCAAAAGGCCTTCTCTTCTTCTTGAATAATAAATGCGCCTCTCTGGTTCACATGTAAAAGTAGGATGATGACTAGTGCTGAGTAATATGACCAGCATATTGATACAATATATATATATATCGTGATACATCCTTTACAATACACGGTATTATCGTGATTTCGATTTACCAGCATTTAGTGAGAATTCAACAAGTTTTTGCAATTTTCGGCACAAAGTTTAGCTGATTCCATGGGTATTTTGAGCGACTTTCAGCAATAAATACTGTATGTTAGCCTTGAAAAATAACTGGCATAATTCCATATGTGGGTGCAAAATAAATCAAATTAATATAACTGTTTAGTAAATACATTTTTCACTTTTTTTAAATTTGGTTATTTATTTTTTGATTCCTTCAGATCTCAAGCTAGAAGTTCCATTCTTGTACAACACATGAATATCTCAGTAACACAAAAAAAATTCTGAATCAGAAATTAAGTGAAAAAGGATATTTAATTTGATGATTTTAATTTCTGGAGCTTTTTCAAAATTTATCAGATATGTAGACAAATTTGAATTTTCTTCATTAGTGTTGTGCTAACAGGCCATGAAGTCATGTGATTCGCGAGAGTAAATAACGACTCAGTTCCATAGCAGAGCAAACATTGATGAAGACGATGCGAAATTGTCAAAATATCTGGAAAATTCCGTCAAAGCTCCTGAAGTTAGATCATCGCACTTATGAACAATGTTGAGAATCTACATTCAAGATAGACCTGAATTAAAGTTTATGATTTAGCAATCTTTAGTTAATATTACTGTAAATCACTCAAATAAAATCAATCAATGACACTAGAAATTTTTAAAACAAATATTAATGTATTCTAATTATGTTGTATGAGGTAATTATAGTGTTATCATAGTTTAATACTTGGTCCATATAAAATTATCATAATACGTGAGATGCACAATATCTAGTAGGCCTATTGGATACATACCTAATTCGCATTGTTTGCTATGACGGCCTACTTCGGTGTGAATTCAGAAGTTTTTTTGCCGTCTTATAGTCTTGGTGCTGCCAAGGGATGTGTTTCGTGCTCCTGAAACGTATCGTAAAATTCAGCAATTGCATATTTGCATAAATTTACCATCCAACAGCTTCAAATAAAGGGAGAAGTATTAAGAAGCAGCGACAATCAATCGTTTTCTAACTCGAAGAATTTGCAATTGTCGAGATCACATTAACAATGTTACGAAATATATGTATACATTACTTATTTGTGAATGTGTTATGAAGTTATTAAATCTTTTATTGTCAAACAGCAGGGCATTGGAGTCGGAGTCTGAGTCGAGTCAGTCGACATTCAGGAGACCTAAGGAGTCGGCGTTCCTTTCAGGATGACAAATGAGTCAGGAGTCGGAGTCGGTTCACTAAGTACTTGACTCCAAAGCCCTGTTAAATGGTTGTGATATTTTCTTTTTTTCTATGTTAATGTGACAATGTTGCTTGTCCATTGGTTGTTTAGAAACTTTAAAACAAGCTTTCAAAACTTACGGGCGAAGCTAACTCAGGGATGCAGAGCGATGCCTTCCAATTCTTCGCCTCCTTGGCCATGGTAGTGGGTATCGATGAAGGCTGCGTACGTAGAACACATTCTCTAAAAGCCTTATTTCTCTCAAATGCTGAAAATATAAGAATGTCCGAAATTATTTAGGGGAATTTTACTTGTAATTCAGTATCAGTAAAATATTTCCGGACGATTAGAAAATTGGACAAGTTGTAGGCGTATCTGACGATTTGCGGTATTGATAACACATTAGGAAATAATATTTTGTAAATTTTCTCGCCAATAACGATCACCCATATGAACTTTCCAACCTTGGCTAAAGTACATAAACAGTATAGTGGGTGCCCCCCCAGAGAATCGTGTGCTCCCCAGGTGCCCCCCACTCCCCCTCGAGACCGCCCAGTTACGCCACTGGCGTTGTTGCGGCATTCACAGGCCAGCGTTGCTCTATATTTTCTTCACAATTTCATTTTAATCTCAAGGGTCTGGGGGGGGGGGGTCCCAGCCCCCCTGGATCTGCCACTGGGCCCCCTGAGCTTCTCTTCACTGCGTTATAATGTGGTCATTGCAGTGCACCTGTTCACTGAACTTTTTCCCACAAACAGTACATCCATACGGCTTCTCTCCAGTGTGTATCCGTATACATTTTTATTCAGACTTTCTCAGTGCATCCGGGAACGTTTTCCTCTGGTGAGGGGAGAGTGGACACATCATTTACTGGTTATTTGAGTAATCATGATGAGGGTGCTGTACTGACAAAATCTAAATATGCATGTATGCGGACACACACAGGAGAAAAGCCACATGCAAGCTCTGTTCGTGGGAAAAAGTTCAGCGACCAGGTTAACTGTGATGATTACATTATTACTCAGTGGAGAGAAGCAAAGGCTTCCCCATGGGGCCTGTGCCCTCACAAGTACCCCCACCGACATGAAATTAATTTTCAACCAGACACCTGCCAGGGTATGTTGATTAATCATGTTAATCAAGGTATCAATAATTTTATTTTGAATCTCAATCAATCCGACAGAACTTGGGATTTATAAAACATGGATATAGTTGCAGTAAAACTGACATCAGAAGGAGTATGGTTATAACGGCCACAGACCAGAAGGGCCACCCAAATAGGCCACCCAAAACGGCCACGTATATATATAAATTTGTTTTAAAGGGGCCTGTTATATAAAAATATATTAATTTGGATATATATTGAGTGTCCTGAAGTTGGCCTACTATAAGGTAACATTTGATGCAAATTATTTGGCTGCTGAAAGCTGATCTTCCAATTGCAACCTTTTTTCATCCCCTAGAAGGAAAAAGGCTGGGTTTTAGGTTTAACATTTTTTTTTTTTTATAGTATTTTTTTTGTCCTCACATGATCCGCTGATCTAGGCCTAGTTTGATTTCTGCAGGGCAGAGACACTTAGGGTAAATAGCACCTTTTGTCTGCAAAGGATCTACACAATCCAATAAGGTCAATACACAATAGACTTCTGGTCAATAACTACTTACAGGTGTGAGAATCATCTCATAATCTGATTTAAGTATAGGAAGGGACAAAAAAAGTCATAAAATATTTCTTGGTACAAATGTAAACCAAAAAATTTTTCATTATAAATGTCATAAAAAGAAATCATAATTTACTTAAATGTTCAAGATTCCATTTGATAAACATGATGAATAAAACTGACAAATTTGTTAAAAGGAATACTATGTAAATACTACAGTCAATGTTTAGTCTTTGCAGAGATTAAATGGGTTTTTAATACAAACTATTGAAGAAGTTCAATTGCAGTGTCATAGTCTTAATTACAGATTATTTTATTGATATTTAAAGTGAAATCATTTTTGGTTACCCAGTTATGTGCATTATGTGATTGACTGATTGTAATTGCCTTAATTACAATTTTTAAAACAAGGAAAATGTGCATGAATTCTATAATTGTCTGAATTACATGGTGTGAAAAGATAATTGCAATATCATGATAATCACAGCAAATGTGTCAATTTTGCCTATTTATAATTTATTTAAAGCATAATTCATATCTCTGTTAATTATTAATTTAGTCATGTGGTACCTTGGCCTATGATTGTAATATGAAGTAGGCCTACTTTGTTTCTGACCAAAACATTATTATTAACCAATCATGAAATATCCATATAAAAAAATAACCATTTTTAACTGATCACACATTCCATTTAAACCATAGAAACCTATCATTGGGAATTAATTACGATCCACAGGACTTTGAATGTCACAAATGTACATGATTAAAAAGCATTTAACTGATCACATATTTCCTGCTAAGTCTATGAAAATATAATAATTGGAAAATTTTTATTATTAGTTTAAAAAAAGTTACTTTATTGCTTTTTTCTAACTAACAGAGCAGATAAATCATTGTGCAGAGAAAAAATTAATTTAACTGATGGTTTTTCAAGAAGACTTTAATTTTTATGAGTTGTAATTCATTGTATTAATTTATTCATGTTGTCCTATTAGTATACCATGAGCATGAATAAATAATAATACATATTATATTGTATCAATTTCAAACTTTGGATTTCTGTTTTTTTTCTCACTAAGTGTAAACGAATACTAGTCAACTAGTAACCATGCCAAGTGGTAACCAAACCAACTCGTAACCATTTTTCTTTTTTCCCAACCAAGTAGTAACCAAGAGATTTTCAAATCAAGGGACCATGACCAAGTAGTAACCAAAAAATAAAAATTGCATACCAACTCGTAACCAGTCCTCATTGCCAACTCGTAACCAGGGAAGACCAACTGGTAACCAGGGAAGACCAACTGGTAACCAGGGAAGACCAACTCGTAACCAGGGAAGACCAACTGGTAACCAGGGAAGACCATCTCGTAACCACCAGTTGATCTTTGGCGTCAGTTTACCAACTTGTAATCATGGCAGATGGTGCATTGCTTGATAACCCAAGTTAGATGACAGGGGAAGCCACAAACTTTGGTAGGGCCTTGGTTACGAATTGGTAGGGCCTTGGTTACGAATTGGTAGGGCCCTGTCTGATTACAACTTGGTAGGTCCTTGGTTACGACTTGGTAGGGCTCTTGGTTACGACTTGGTAGGGCTCTTGGTTACTAGTTGGTAAGGAAAATAAATTGATTTTAGTGAGTGGTTACCAGTTGGTGACCCACCAAAAAAGGATGGTTACGAGTTGGCAGAGCTTTTGGTTACCAGTTGGTTGGTTACCAGTTGGTTGGTTACCAGTTGGTTTGGTTACCAGTTGGCATGGTTACTAGTTCACTTGATAGCAGTGTGAACAGGCAGTGCAGTCCAATGCATTTTAACAGTTGGTTTAAGACCTAGTAAATCAGTTATTTAAGTTCACTAGTATAACTGAAAGCAGACAGTGTCTGCTGTTACTTTTGACAGACTGCTGCTTTAATTGTTACTGGTGGTTGAACATGTTTAATTTGGCAAATAAAACAAACATCACATGTCTGGCCTAATGTATACATGTTTGTTGTAATACATATTGTCATGTTAAATGAATTGTTCAACACCCTGGACACACCTCACCTGGGTTATGCAATCCTTTTCATGGCAGTCCACCTGGCCATCTTCTCATGCTTGCTTTGGCAGTTCATTTTTCAATGGCTCATTTGAAAATCTAAAATTAAAATTAAAATTCAATTAATTAAATAATGGCAAAACACAATTGTCACATTTTCAAGTTGGCGTCAATCTCATTTACTTTTTGCTTTCAATAGCAATTGACTCAATACTTTCATTTCCAATCCAATTGACAATTGCTCTGATAATGCTTTGACAATTTTACATTTATTTTATTTGTTTAAATCCCATAGAATGGGGAATATATACATAGGCGTATTTCGCAGGAGGTCAGGGGGGGCTGCAGCCCCCCTGGCATCAGGGCAAATGGCATATATCAGGGCAATGGCAAATGGCATATATCAGGGCAATGGCATATATCAGGGCAAATCCACTGCCCTGGTCACATCCGTGCCATGTTAAAATTTCAGGGCGAAATAGCGACAGCCCCCCCGCAAAACGCCGGTCCCGTACGCCTATGAATATATATATATATATATATGCAGTATTGACAGATTTTTAAATAGACATCATTTAAAAGTAAAAACAGTTTTAAACATTAAATAATGTAGATATCACAGAAAATGAAAACAATAATTAAGAACACTATTTCTTATAATTATGACTGTGTTGGCTAAATTGGCAATTAAACCAATTACATTAATTTGGAATGACTTCATTGAATTAATTGGCAATTTACTTAATTGCCTCAACTTTTAATCGGGGTCCATTGCTTTCATTTTCAATTGACTCCATTGCTTTTATTTTCAATTGACTCCATTGCTTTCATTTTCAATTGACTCCATTGCTCTAATAAGCAAATAACTGAAGTTGCTGTGATTAATTTCATTCTATTCTAATTCACTTGCGATTTAAATTTAAATACACAATGACAAATATTATTTGAAAAAATCCAAATTTGACATAGGCCTATAATTATCTGGATTTCTATAATTAGCCTACAAAAAGGCTACAATTGCAGTTGACTGCTCTGTCATACTTCACAATTATGTTATGTTATATTAAATTTATGTTTTCAGACAGTTTCATTCATAAAAACATCACATGTTTACCCAATACACAAATTAGGCCATTGACTAAGATCGTTTGGGGGCCGATTTTTTTATATTAAAAACGTGTAGCATGCAGCACACCTATTTATATAAATTTAAAATAAAATATAGAACATTTAGCAACCAGTTGCAGGTTCCTACTGCAAATATTGGCTGTGCTGAAATGAGATGTCAAAATCACTCACCTTCCACCATTTAATATATGATGAGCCATTTGTTTGTGAAGCATGTGGGGAAATGCCCTGTCTTGAAGAGTTCAGCCACCAGATCCAGCAATAAACATAGCTAACATAATCTCTATCCTCCTATAATCCTGCTTTGATCACAATAAGTCATCCACGGGTGCCATAAATTAATAATTTCACAGGTAAAACTTTCCAAGTTGACCAGCAGCCAAGCTCCAGCAAGGAGCAGAGCAATGTCCGCTGTTTTCAACACCAGAGGGAGCACTGCAAATATGCTAATGACGTGTCGTTGGCCAATCTGACCTTTGGTACAGGAAACACGTCACACTCGCTTGGCAACGCCATGTCAACAACACGGTAGACAGATTTTCCAGAAACACTTTCTAGCAAAGTGCACTGCGTCGACAAAACCATGGCCATACTAACCCCCTATGTTCAAGTACAGCGTCCGATCATGCGTCATTTGAAAGGAAAATCCCTCTTTCCCTAATTAACGGCCACTTCAAGTGCGAAGCAGGTACGTGCTTCGAGATTTCGTGACGAGACTGCAACCTTCCCATCCAATTTCGCGATAATTAGGGAGAGAGAACTCTCCAATAAGAGCCTTTGGCCTGCTTGTCATTCTCAAAAACGTTTGGTATGCATATCTCTTTCTGGAGAAGATGTCCTTACTTTCCAGTGAAGAGATGTCTTGTAATACCCCCAGGAGCTCCCAGGCTTCTTTTGTATTGACAGCAAGTTGTTGCTTCCTGTAAGTGGTATTTGACTGCCATGGCACCTCCAATATACGTCTGATGTGAACGACGATGTCTTGGGATGACATGATGTCCAGCCTGGGGATTTCTCCTAACTCCATCCTACCAGAGGGCCATCATCTTATTACTAATACCAAAAGACTGAGAAAAAGGAATTTCAGTCTTAGGCACTTCAAGTTTTCAGCAACAAAACTGAATTCATGATTGTAGCGTTTCATAAAGCATTTTGCAGTTTGTTTCATGGTGCATAATGATATTGACCAAGAGTGCATAAATGGGTGGCATTGCCTTCCATACCAACTTCTTCGTTTCAACCCCAACAGTGGGCGGTATGACTTACTGTCATGCCAAGAACACATGATCACAGTTGTGAAAAACCCTTAAAAGAGGACCAGAGGGCTTTGAAAACTCCTCTAAACCACATGAAATTAGAAAGTATACTTCTTCACTGTCGATGTAAAGCAAGTTCAAAGAAGTCACTTGTGTCACCAATAGTGAAAATGGCTATGGGTATTGGGTAACTATCCCAGATCACGGTATCTCCCATTTCACTTAAGGTGTGTTACGTGACTTTAGTGAGTTCCTCCGTGATATATTGTCTTTGGATAACTATAATCTTTAATGCGATTTTGATCAAAATTAATGCTATAAAAAATATGAAATGTGTTGCTATCCTTCCAGAAATACGAAGAATATGAAAAATCTATCAAAATTGGTATGTGACCCCACACTACTGAAGCATTTAGATTGGCTGTGGGTGTGTGATACAGTGCGAAATCTTCTAGGAATTAGCTAGAATGTTTGAAATCACATATCTATTGACCTTGTGGCTACATCATTAATTGTTGAATAATGTGTATTTGTTGAGCAAAAGGCCAGCTTAGACGAAGTTTATGTCACGGGTTGAACTTTGAATGTCACAATATATTTCATCGAGAAATATTTCCCAGGATACTGCTTAGTGAAGAATATTACAATAATAATAGTGATTTATATAGCGCCTCTTCCAGTAAACTGCTCAGAAGCAGAATTTTCGGTTTTCTCTTATATATACATTTCCTGAAACAGGCCTCCTATATATAACGGGTATGTACAGCAAGGGCATATACTATAAACACAATGTTGCTAATTAGTGGAGGGCTCACCTGTTGTCACACAGAAAGGTATGGTAGAAATATGTAGCAACAATGTAAACATGACGTTGAGGTTTTATGACAATGTTGTGACAACGTTGCCACAAAGTCGCATGCAGACATCATATCCTGTTGCATTACAAGATTGTCACAACGTCGTTTTGAACATCCAACTCTGCACAATTTAGACCAATATTGTGATGTTGTCACAATACTGTCGGATGACAGTACATTAAATCCACTTTAAAACAACTTTCATTAAAGCTAATATCTATTCTGGATATCAAGTTGAATAGCCAACAGGTAGAGGAAAATGTTCATGGAAAAAGAGTAGGTGTAGATTTCATTGGCATGGGCAATTTTCTTGAGTTAGCTCCTGGAATGTAGGGGAGAGCGGGGCACAGTGAGACGGCGGGCACAGTGAGACAAAGCTCGTAGCGTCTAGCTGGTACTGTTTACAGATCAACCCTCTTTTGTATAGTACAAAAAGTAAGTAAGTGAGAGTCTGACCTATATCCGGAATGCCTTCACGGCATATCGAGAGCGGAATTCCAATATTTTGGTTTTTAGCCAGTAAAAGTAAATGATTTTGCTCAACGACTTTTTTTTTATAATTCCCAAGAAAAATAGTATAATGCAAATATATTGCCAGGGATTCAAACCTTGATTACTTGTCTTAGTTTAGTGAGATGATGAACCACAATACAGGCATCCGGTCCGCAGGATTCTAAAATTTTATAAAGAGAGCTGCATGGGGCACAGTGAGACAGTTTGAGGTGGGGCACAGTGAGACATCATAAAATACACTCGAAGCGAACTGAATGTAAGGCAAAGCTTACAATTCACTATTAAAAACAAAATGCCTGCTATAAACTACTGACTTTAATGAGTAATATCCAAAGAGAAGCATCAGAAAGAATTTTGATTAGCATGTAACAGGTGCAGCAGGTTAAATAAGTCGTGCATGTGTCCTTTGCGATGAAGTTTCGAAACATGCTCAAAAAAAGATCTAAAAAATCACATATGCAGCTGCTTTTATAAGAGTACAGTAGTTTCTGTAGCAACAATTGATGGAACAATTCCGTAGGTCCTGAGGATCGGCGGTTATGGCAGCAGATGCCCTGTCTCACTGTGCCCCGTCTGCTGTCTCACTGTGCCCCGCACACGGGGCACAGTGAGACACTTAACAAGCATGGATGTAACTCAAAATTTCTCCAAACCTGTAAAAGGTAGGAACCTGGAACTACTGGACAATATACCCAATGTCATTATCTATAATGTGGACATGATCTCATTTAACTCGTTACTACCAACATTTTGGAACACTAGAAAATAAAAAAAGTGTCTCACTGTGCCCCGCTCTCCCCTAATCCGCCTCGTTGCATGAGATAACTTGGATGAGTAATGAAGGTTAATAGCGTAATGGATATCGCAATATCATAGCAATTCTAACTCAAGATTGATTTAACAAGTAGAAAAATCCTAATATTTAGAAAATGATGAGCTGCAGCTTTACACAATTATTTCCCAGGAACTGGTATTATATATAGATCTGCATATCATTATGCTTATTCGGAAAATGGAAAACACAACACTTACAAATGGAAAACACGACACCTAGAACACTGTGAAATTTGAATTTTGAGTTAGCTTAATTGATTGAGTGAGATGGTTGCACAATTCCTTTGAGCCAAGATAGCTTGTTGTTTGTAAGTTATAACAGCATAAAGATTATCATAACTCAAAACAACAACCTATCATGGCTCAAACAAATTGTGCAACCATCTCACTCAATCATTTGAGCTAACTCAAAATTTTGAATTTTACAGTGAAGGAGTAAGGTTCCATATAATAATTACTCATATATTATTTTCACAACAGCGAGTATGTTGCTAGCGATAGATACGGGGACAATGGACATGAAGTGATTGCCTTTTTGTGGAAAAAGATTTTATAGGACAATGATACCAAACCTAGGATTGTACATGAATGAAAATAGAAATTAATGCGTAGCATAAATCTTTTAAATTGGAGTAGACCTGTCAATGAAATTAAATGAGTCAAGCCCGCCCAAACTGGCAGAGCCACAGAGGAAGAAACAATTTCACATTTGTCCTTGGTGAACGGATGCCTTATGGATGACAGAATCAGGAAACTTTCAGAGCTTCAAACTGGAACATGACGTGTGGCTGAAAGGCAACTAATAAGAGAGCAAACCAATGGACTGAAAAAATGAGACAGAGGAAGTGATACCAAACTTGCTAAAATAAGTATATGAAACTAGTATTTTCTAATCTACTTCCAAATTACGGCCAGTGATGGAAATGGAAAATTTTCTTCGAGAGAGTTGATGCCATCCGTAATTTTTAAAAGGTGAACAATTTTGCAACCGAAGTATAGTTTGATTAAAAGTACCTGAGAGACTGAAAAAAGTGAACAGGAAATTGTATTTTCACCACTGATCATTACGGGAGCTGTAGCAGAGAAGAAGCTCCCCCTCCTCTTCCATCACTGAAATTTTTGCCTGAATGCATAGTACACAGACACCCCATATACTCCAACTTCCAGGTGTCATGTTGAAAGTGTCCGGCTTTCGCATTTCCTGTCATGAACTTCATTAATATAAAAGACAGCGTATTTTATACCGACTTATTTTGTGAAAATACAGCATTCATAGCTGTTTGTCCCTTCAGAATCTTAGCACCTTTCGACTGTGTGGCACTTCTTGACAGAAAAAAGAAGATCCTGTTGGTGAAAATACCTTCTTGCTTCCTTTTAATTTCCCACTTAAAACGACGATGAGCGACAAATTGCCTGCCTTTTTTTGCTCATTTCTTCTTTTTTTTTTACGGATGACATGCCAGCATTTAATGCCTATTGTACGAGGAAGTACTTGTCCTTGTGTTTGGTGTAATTGCATGCTTTAGCAGAACAAAGAATCAACAGATGCTATTGCTTGCACATGACAAAATATGCTTTTCTGTGTTTTCGTTTAGTTTTGGCAATTAACTCGGTTGTGAGTTAATGATACTTTCTAAAAGCATTTTGCCTGGTAGATGTGGCAATTTAGGTTTGCCAGTCTTGTAGTAATATCAAGATAATATATACGTTGTGAGGTCAACAAGCCTTACGCAAATTTTCAGGATTTTTCATTTACAATGCATGCAGTGTCCTATTATTACATGACCAGTTCTTATATTCTCAGATAGAATAATATACCTTCAAAGTTTTCTTCACCTTACACAAGTACTGAATGCAAGTTGGAATGAATAGCATTCTTCTTAACGTGTGTGCCTTAATGTATGAGTTTGTGATTTCAGTGAGCATGTCAACCTAGACACATTGGAAACATTGCAATCTCTGTTTGCGATATATTAATCCTGTTCTTCTTCTTCTTTCCAGTAAATGCCCGTCCAGTGTGTTTACCGGGCCTTGTTCATTGGCGAAAATATTAATAAGTTTGTTTAGTTTCATGTACTCTTGGGAAATTAGCAGCACTGAAAAATCTTCACGGAAAGAGGTTTTGATGGTAGAATCAGATATCAGGCCTAAGGGCTTCGTTCTCAAACTCTTTCACATTTGGTGTCACTTTCCAGTGAAGACATCTTAAAAGACCCCGGAGCTTCTTTCTATCAATCTCTTGTCAGCTTGTAAGCGTTGTTTGAATGCTTATATTTTTTATGTGTAGAACAACCTGATATGACGACTGATGGCACAGCTTATATTTTTCCGACAAGGCACTTTTGGAATGAAAGCAGAAATATTATTAAAGAGGATATACTATATCAGAAAATACTATTTTGGAATAGTGGATGAAGGCTGGTGGTGTAAGCTTTCTATCTGATCTGAAATACATTGCAGTTATACAGTAAAAGGAGATACCTTAGCTCATGCATACCCATGACAGCCTTGGCTGTAATTCGAGCAATAGCATAAATAATAATAAACATGTGGAGTACCAATAGAATATTTTTCTTTCTACAAATGTCTATAACTCATGGGTTTACACAGCAGACAATGACAAAATATAAGTTTAAACTGCAAAAAATGGTGCAAAGTGTCTGAAATGAAAATAATTTTGCATTTCTGTCATGTGGGTTCAATTATACATGTATACACTTTATTGCCTTTTTGTTAGGTGGTACAAGACTGTTTTTCATGTTTTATCTATTTTCTTTCCTCCTTTTCGGCAAGAAGGATATTTTAATGCAAATTTGCTGATTGGCTATATCCGTTAGAAATATATTCTGATGATAAAACTCAGACAACTTGAGGTTATTATAATTATACATTGTGGCTTACCAACATTACTTGCAAGCTTTCGTGATACTCCTTCCTGTTTATGAATTAATTCCATGAAGCCAGCATTTTCTGGGATCAGAAGACGACCTGAAGAGCCGTGAAGGCCTACATAACATTATTCCAAGGGATAAGCACTAAAATGCAACAAAAAGGAACACTTAGTAGTCAACATCTTCAAAATCTCATTTACAGAGGTAATTGAAAGAGATGAGAGTCATTAAGAGTCAAATTATCTGAAAATGAGCTACTTCACTTTTCAAAGAGGAACAGTCAAGCAAAAAAAGGGTGTCCTGGAGGTTTTTTGAAATTATTCTTGATGAGTTGTGTTTTTCATAATAATCTTGGGCTTTTGGCCCAGTTCCATGCGATGGGCTGCTTTTCCTCTGGAACCTGCATAGATTAAATTTCGTACCTGGATAATAGATATGTGACGGATGTTTCATTCATCATTTGCCAGATGCACATCTTGTTTAACAAAATGAAGTGTTCTCTGTCCATCAAGCCGGGTATGTGCATAAATAGAGGATTGGTGAGTTTCAATTGAGTATGTTCAGAGGTTTTTCCACAATCGTGCTGACAGCTAGGCAGCCAGACAGACAGATGGACAGCTAGACAGCTGGACAGATGGAAAGACACATGCGAATGGAAACATTAGACCTGCGCTTAATTGTCTTGACCAAAATTGTTAAACGCTCATTTTAGCCTACTAAAATCTTTGGTTCTCAAGGTATTATCGAAATGCAACCTTAAAAGCACAATGATTGGAGACTAGAAAAATTTGATTTCAGGTGATGATTTGTTTGACGATATAATTTTATTATTTTACATTTTCTTAGCTCATGTTAATTTGACTAACTTCTATCACATTGTTTTTGCCTCAAGTATCGACGTTTAATAACCAGTAAGTTGTCCTCTTATCAGATGAGAATTCATGCTGTCACAAGAAATTCGGTTGAGGATGTTGTTTAGCATTGAACCAATGGCATAACATCCCGTTCCACATACTTCCCGGCAGCACTGTAGGCTTATATATATTTTGAAGAGAGAGATTCTTGTGATAAGTTTTCATTATCCAGCTTAGAGGAATTGAATTCAGTTCAAATTGATGACAACTACGTGGAAGGCAATGAACAACCAGGCACCACAATACATCCAAGAACTTATTCAAGTAAAATCTCAACGAGAACACAACCTTCGAAGCAACTACAAACTGCTGTTAGCAGAACCTGCTCCATGCAACAAAAATAAGTTTGAAGATCGAGCATTTTCCTATGCAGCCCCAAAACTCTGGAACACTTTGCCTGATAGAGTGAGAACTGCACAAACACTAGAAAGCTTCAAGAAGAATCTAAAAACCCATTTGTTCCAGAATTCCTACAAGTGATTTGATCTGAAAAAGCGCTGATGAGCAGTTTACTGAAATTAGCGCTATATAAATCCATATTATTATTATATTATATTATATTATCTAAATTTGTGCACACAACTTGAATGTTTGCATATGAAAGCTATATTCCTGGAAGCTGTTAATCTTCTTACACTAAAACATTGTTTCATGAATTATTTATCACAGTCTGGCCCTGAAATTTGGTTGCAGAATTCTTCTTTTCTGCGCTTGCCAGCTTCTCTGTTGTTTATACATTAATGGATTCGTTATTTTCATTTTGGTAGCAGGAAATTGGCCCGCCTCTCTTCCTGATCTCCAAAGGGAGTAAAGGCTTAGGATTGACATGAGAAAAAAAATCTCGCTTTGAAAGATCTCTTTTCAGCTGCTGTTTCAGTCCTGTGAATATCATATCTATTGATGACTTTTTTCTTTAGTTCAACATTTATCATCTAATATTCAAGAATCCTAAGTGACTCATTTCTTTGGTTCATGTAATCTATTGTTTGATTACTTGACATTTATAGTAAACATCTGTTAAGCTATATCTTAAGGCAGTACTTTCGAAAGTTGAAACATTCTCATAAATACACTGTACAAATAAGAATCGTCATTGGCATTCAATGTAACACATCATCTGAATTAAAAAGCAGCAGAGTAAGGTTGTTATAAAAACCTAAGTAGTAATTTCTCGTGTCATGCACAGAGTTCATCGCGGGAAATATCTCTCACTTCAAGTTGTTTTTTTTTATTTGTTAAATCATATGAAGAGACTATGTTTTCATTAAAAGAAGACAAATTACATCGCATGACTTTAATTATCTTGCGAATGATTAAATTTGTCGTAGATTCTTGGATGCAGAACTCTCTCTGAAGTCTATGTGTGTGCTACACAACTTATGGAAATCCATTATAAGGGAATAGCTTAATTAATGTGCTAAGAAAGATTACGCCACCAGGTTCCATTGCTAAATACGACATATTGGTGGAGTTGGTTTACAAGAATATGAATGTAAGATGTAAAAATATGTCTCCTAGTTCCTCTTTTGAACAAGATGGAAACAATGAAAGGTTCAGACTACCTTTGAGATATTGTGATCTTTGGATAATTTCTTTAAAACATTTGTCCTGAAATGGTAAATTGCATTCATCTATCTTACTTGCTTTTCCATTACCAGAGACTGCTTGTGATTCTTGTTAAGTTTAGCTTGAACAAACAAACAGTACGAAGTATTGTGGTACATTACAGTGTACATTGCCTCTGAAGGCAGACTGTGAAGGTTCTTGAAGGTATGCAAACTTTTGTCCCTTAAAGCAGTTTTCACATTTGAAAGATTTGAATGAAAAAGATGTGTGATTTTGTATTCTGTTTCAGCAAAATCAATTGTCTACTTGAGTCAGTAGATGAAGACAAAAAATCATAAGACACTGTCCAGCCTACAACGTACTGGCCCTTATCTAAAGGAATGAAACTCATTTCATGAAAACCTGGAGGCTCTAAGGTCTAATGTGAATGTCTTGTCAAGGGCTGACCTTTGGTTGTGTCCTGTTGTAAAACATCAAATAGCTATCAAAACAATGATAACAGCTCTGGAACAAGTTAACCTTTGACGGTCATAAGTTGCCATTTCGGGAATAAAGAGCCATTTTGTGTCAAGCTTTCTAAATTGAGATTGAAACTACTTAGGCTTGCACACCCGAGTTCACCACAATTTGATGACTAAAGTTTGCATAGGCCTATACATCAGTCTTAAATTTATCACCATTTTTTAAAATACTTTACTCCTTACAGTCATCTCTTTACACCTTTACTATGGGGAAGAACGGTATGACAAAAGCTATTCCTGTACCAACATGCAGGAGGCCCACCAATGCATATATGTATGACACAATAACCCAGGACACCATAAAGAATTATTAAAGTATGCAGTGATAAATATTACCCAGTTATCAATCTTGTCCATTTATTCATAAAAGCTCACAATTGTGGCCCACCCACACATACCAAATAGCTTTATGTTGTGTCCACAGCCATTCACATAAATTCACATAAGTTCCCCTTTCCTGATGATTCAGATGCAGTGTTTTTTGCCTTTTAAAAAGGTTTCTTTTAACTGCAGTCTTAAGGGTTAGCAGAGATCCACATGACACTCAGCAATGATGTTTCCCACACTGGTGTAACAATGACAAAGTAGTGAAATACTAGCATGGAGTGATAAGACAGAAGACCTTTTTATTTGGGACATTTGATACAGACAGCAATAAAGTGGAAAATTGAGCAAAGGAATAATGATAACACAGCCAGTATAATTATGGCATCCTAACAATACAGAACTGTGAAGCATGCATATATTTTCCAGGGATACATGCATTCAACATAGCCAAGGATATTTTGCACCACTGAATTTGTCAAAATGAGGCAGCCTCATTCACCAGTGAATAAATTCAGGAAGTGAATCTGAAGGGCCTTGCTTCAGAATTGGTAACTTCGTCAAATTATGTGTGCTCTAAAAGTGCAATTAAATGCTAGAAAATGCACCTTAAGCCAAGCAAACCTACTTCTTCACAAACTGAAGAGTGTCTCTGACTGTGAAATTGGCTGTTGCTCACTGTCATGAATTAGGGAACATTCAATCTGAAGATGTCCCCCGCTGTTTGAATTCTGGATTGGTTGAAATTGACTGAAGTGCCGGGTACAGGTACGGTAAAATGGACCTTTCTTCTTAAAAGATAATTAGTGGAACTAAATTCATCCCATTCAACAATTATTCCATTATATCATATTTAGAAATAGGCCAGGAAATGTTATAGTTGCTTGTTACACATACCTGCAGAAGCTAATTTTCTTGTGTCTTGATACGAGTGATGCTCGCAATTTGATAGCACAAAACACTAATGGCTGTTTTATCACCCTCCCATCCACTCAGGGGGGTGCGTACATGATGTTTTAAAAAAATGAAGTGAATAAGATTGGTCCCTTTCCCATAGGGGACCCCTTCAAACAACAATTTAACCGATGTGGTATGCTATTATACCAATTTTTCTCTTTTCCTTTGAAATAATGCCAATGGTAGGATACAACATAGGGGTCCATTTACTTGCTTAGGCACAGGGCCCCAAATTATGCCAATCAGGCCCTGGACTCATTAATTGTTGAATGATGTACTCATCCAGCTGCCATCAATGTTAATGATCAGATAATTTTCTCAATCAATTTTTTGAAAATAATTCAGGAATGAAAAAAAAAACGGATTATAGATGAAGGAAAAGGGAAGTACATGTATGAGAGATTACAATTGCCAATTTCATCACCATCACTTTTGTATAATTGAAGGTGATTTGAGATTGGGATTCTCAATTGACATGTCCAGCAGACATCAAGCAGACTCAAATGAGGCAATCAGAGCTCATCAATGGAACTCTATAGGAGGAATTCTATGGCAAATGCCAGACCTAAGAACTTGAATGAGGCAATTTGATCACATTTGCCCGAGTTTGCCATCCGCAGTAAATTGGAAATGTGGCTCAAGTCTAATGGGGTATCCATGCAAGAGCAATGTCAAATTTCTTAATTTTGCAAATTTAATTAATGCCGAAAAAAAAAGATGAGATATAAGTTACTCAGATTGACAAAATGAAAAGACAAATGACTAAAACCAAATTTTTTTCCTGAAATTAGCTCAAGAGGGTTTTCGTCCAATTTATGATATGAAATATAAAAACACTCATCATAATATTTTCTGTAAATAATGCAGCAATGTGTAGTTTTCCAGTTAACATGCACTCATCGGCCAGACAAAACACTAACGATGTGGAAAAACCAAAAATTTATAATGGCAAATGTTTATGCAACGTGGATCTGATGTTATAATTATTATGCAATGACTTGCCTATGTCATGTTGGCCCACTTTTGGACAAACATTTTACTCACTGCTGGTGAAATGACATTTTGTCCATCTGAGAGAGTATAAATCAGTTTCCACTGTTATGTGTGCAACACCACCATAGCAATATACCATCACTGAAAAGTATGCAAGGAAAGAGACTTTGATGGTAGAACCAGACATCAGGCCTCGTGGCATCACTCTCGAAGTCTGTTCTGGAGGTTCTCAAAATCATGCAGTAGTGTTTTTCATTGACATGCTGGGCCAAGTCAGTGGTAGCAAACTGAGCTGCCAACTTTTAAGGCACAAAATCAATTTCTAGCCATGGTCAGATGGTCAGTGTCCATTATATCTATTCAATTGATATATTTTCTGCTGTAAATTTGTCAAATAACAGGACTCTTCTTGATTTGTCATTGTGAACCACCAGGCTCTTGATTAATTTTACTTTCCTCCATCATAGTGTACATATGTATCTGGCTATACATGTGCGAGTAAATATGGTCAATGGTAAAATAGTCAATCATGGAGATGACTGCTTTCCACAAGTTGATTTTCAGAGACAAAATGTTGATAAATGTTGATGAGTACCCATACAGACATGTGAATATTGAAAATTTCTGCAATGTAAATATATAGCATAAGGAGCGATTTTAGGTTTGCTGATTCTTGCGATTCTTTTTTTTTTCATTCACACAGACATTCTAAATCATTACACTTGAATGTTTGCGTATGAAAGTTATATTCCAGGAAGCTGTTAATCTTCTTACACTAAATTGTTGTTTATGAATTATTTATCGGAGTCTGGCCCTGATATTGGATTACGTAATTCTACTTTTTGGCACTTGCCAGCTTCGCAGCTGTTTATGCATTAATGGATTCCATTTTAGTTGCAGGAAATTGTCCCTCCAGTCCAGTGGGTTATCAGGCCTTGTTCACCTGAGAAAATATGAATAAGCATCTGTAGTTTTGTGCTACCTTGGGAAATTAGCAGCACTGAAACATCTTCACGGGAAGAGGTTTTGATAGTAGAATCAGATATCAGGCCTAAGGGCTTTATTCTCAAATTCTTTCATGTTTGGAGTCACTTTCTAGTGAAGATTTCTTTCACGTTTGGTGTCACATTCTAGTGAAGATGTCTGAAATACCCTGGAGCTTCATCTAAATTGTGACTCTAACATAGTAAAAAGCTCTTGTCTGCTTGTAAGTGTTGTTTGAATACATATATTCTATATGGACAACAACTTCATATGATGACTGATGACAGAGCATTTAGTCTTCGTTGCAAGGCATTTTTGGAATGAGAGCATCTTTTGATTGAGAAATATTAAAGAGCATTTGCTATTAGAAAAGACTTATTTTGGAAAACTGGACAATTGCTGGTGGTGTAAGCTTTCTATTTGATCTGAAATACACTGCAGTCACACAGTAAAATGAGATAGCTTAGCTCCTACACTAGACAGCATCGGCTCTTATTTGAGCAATAGCATATTTAATGACCAACAGACTATTTTTCTTTCTATGAATGTCTATAAATCATGGGTTTACACAGCAGACACTAACCGAAATATAAGTTTAAACTGCGAAAAATAGTGCAAATTGCCTTCAATTATATGCACTCTATATCCTTTTTATGAGGTGGTACAAACTGTTTTTCTTGTTTTATCTACTTTCTTTCTTGCTTTTTTTTGCCAAGAAGGATCCTGATTTTATGCAGCCTTGCGGATTGTCGATATCATTTGAAAATATATTCAATTCAATTCAATTTATTTGGACCAAAGAATAGTAAAAAATGACATTTGGCTGGCTGACACCAGGTGGTGAATTTGCCACTTGCACCAGAATTTAAAAGTTCACTACATGTCCATGTTTTACACATTCAGATAAGTCAATACAATTAATACTAAAGGTTATTTAAACAATATCTAGCGTTTAAGAGAGAGATGAAATGAGGAATGAAACGATGACTACTGTTTACCTCCCTGTGTGTGTAAAAATACAAGTATGAGATTGGAGACAATTCCTCCTCTCATTTCTATAAATAGCAAACCATGTAGTATCTGTTCTTATTTTATGCTCAATATCAAAAAAATTGGCCCAATGATGATAAAACTCAGACACCTTGAGGTTATTATAATCATACATTGTGGCATACCATCAGTACTTGCAAGCTTTCATGATGCTCCTTCCTATTTATAAATTAATTCCATGAAGCCAGCATTTTCCAGGATCAGAAGCAAAGCTCAGATTACCTGAAGTCCCACATAACATTATTCCAAGGGATAAGCACTAAAATACAACAAAAATGAACATTTAGTAGTCAACATTTCCATAATCCATTTACAGAGGTAATTGAAAGAGATGAGAGTCATTAAGAGTCAAGTTATCTGAAAATGAGCTACTTCGCTATCATAGAGGAACAGTCAAACAAAACAAATTGTTCTGTATGAGTTGTTTTTTTCATGGTGTCTAGGGTTTTGGGCTCAGTTCCATGCGATGGGCTGCTTTACCTTTCGAACGTGCATGGATTCAATTTCATGCCTGGATAATAAGTATGTGACAGAATTTTCATTCATCATTTGTCACAAGTGCATCTAGTTTCACTAAAATGAAGTCTTCTTTTCCCACCAAGCCGACTGAGTATGTGCATAAATAGAGGGTTGATCTCCCCGCTGTCTTTACTGACAAGCTGCATTTTTCATGTCATAACACATATTCAATCACCTTGACCAGAATTGTTAAACTTCACATAAGCCAACTCAAAGCTTTTGTTCACAAAGTATTATCGATATGCAACCTTAAAAGCACAATGATTAGAGACCAGAAACATTTGATTTGTGACGGTTTGTTAAACTTTGTTTGATAGATGTAATTTTAGTATTTTAAATTTTCATAGCTCTTGTTAATTTGACTAACTTCTATCACATTGCCTTTGCCTCAAGTATCGACGTTTAAGAACCAGTAAGTTGTCCTCTTATCAGATGAGAATTCATGCTGTCACAAGAAATTCGGTTGAGGATGTTGTTTAGCATTGAACCGATGGCATAACATCACCTGTTTCACATACTTACAGGCAGCACTGTAGGCCCTATGTATATTTTGAAAAGTGAGATTCTTGTGATAAGTTTTCATTTTCCTGCTTAGAGGTGGTAAATTTGTGCACAAAAATTGAATGTTTGCATATGAAAGCTATATTCCTGGAAGCTGTTAATCTTCTTACACTAAAGAATTGTTTCATGAATTATTTATCACAGTCTGGCCCTGATGTTCAGTTGCAGAATTTTTCTTTTCTGCATTGGCCAGCTTCTCCGCAGTTTATACATTAATGGATTCGTTATTTTCATTTTGGTAGCAGGAAATTGTGCCGCCTGTCTTCCTGGTCTCCAAAGGGAGCAAAGGCTTAGGATCGACTATATCAAACAAAATCTCGCTTTGAAAGATCTTTTTCAGCTGCTATTTCAGTTCTGTGGATACCATATCTATTGATGCCAGTTTTTTCTGTAGTTCAACCTTTATCATCTAATATTCCAGAATCCTAAGTGACACATTTGGTTGGTGCAAGTAATCCCTTTTTGATTACCAGACATAAACATGACAAACATTCTTTAAACTGTAATTTTAGGCATTGCTTTCGAAAGATGATATATTCTCATAAACACAATTAAGAATCGTCAATGGCGTTCATTATATCTGATCATCTGAACTAAAATGCAGCTGAGTAAGGTTGTTAATGTTATGACAACCTTAGTGGTAATTTCATATGTCACGCATAGAGTTCATAGAGGTCAATATCTCTGACTTGAAGTAGTCTTTTTGATTTATTAAATCAAATGAATAACAATATGTTTTCATTAAAAGAAGATGAATCACATGAGTTCTTTAAAGTTAATGACGTCGAATGACTTTAATTACCATGCGAATGATTAATTTTGTCACTTATTCATATATTCATGAACATGATGAAAGCAAAACTCTTTCCGAAGTCAACGTCTGTCAGTGCTATACCTTTCAGGAAAAGCCAAAAATGAATGACTTAATTAGACAAAGTGCTCAAAAACGATTATACCACCAAGTTCCATAGCTAAAGAGATAAAAACTAACATCGGTAAAGTTGCTTAACAAGAATATGAATACCTGTAAGATGTAAAATTATGCCTCTGAGTTCCTCTTTTGAACAAGATGGACACAATAACAGGTCAGACTAAAACGCATTTGTTTCAGATTACTGTTCTTTGAGGGTTTATGTTATTTGGATAATGTCTTTAAAACAACTGTCCTGAAATGATAAATTGCATGAATCTATTTTATTTTGCTTTTCCATTACCTGATTCTTGTTTTCTCTAGCTTGACAAAATATTTTCTAAGAACAGAATAAACAGTGCCGAGTATTGTGGTACACTACAGTGTATATTTCCTCTGCAGGCAGAATGCGTATGAATGAAAAAATTTGTGATTTTGTATTATGTTTCAGCAAAATTAATCATCTATTGAGTCGGTATAGATGACGAAAACCCATAAAAATTCATCAGAAACTGTCTAGTCCACTACGTACTGGACCTTACCTAAAGGAATGAAACTCATCTCATGAAAACCTGGAGGCTCTAGGGTCTGATGTGAATGCCTTGTCAAGGACTGACCTTTGGTTATGTCCTGTTGTAAAACATCAAATAGCTATCAAAACAATGATAACAGCTCTGGAACAAGTTAACCTTTAAGGGTCATATGTTGCCATTTCAGGAATAAGGAGCCATTTTGTGTCCAGCTTTCTAAATTGGGATAGAAACTACATAGGCTTGCACACCTGAGTACACCGCAATTTGATAACTAAAGTTTGCATATGCCTATACATTAGTCTTAAATGTATCTCCATTTAATTACTTTATTCCTTACAGTCATCTCTTTACACCGTTAGTATGGGGAAGAACGGTATGACAAAAGCTATTCCTGCACCAGTATGCAGGAGGCACACCAATACATATTATATATGTATAACAAAATAACCCAGGACACCACAAAGAATTTTTAAAGTATGCAGTAATGAATATTACCCAGTAATCAATCTTGTCCATTTATTGATAAAAGCTCACAATTGTGGCCCACACACACAGACCAAATAGCTTTATGTTGTGTCCACAGCCATTCACATAAGTTCTCGTTTCATAATGGTTCAGATGCACTTTTTTTTGCCTTTTGAAAAGGTTTCTTTTAACTGCAGTCTTAAGGGTTAGCAGAGATCCACATGACTCTCAGAAATGATGTTTCCCACACTGGTGTAACAATGACAAAGTAGTGAACTATTAGCATGGAGTGGTAAGACAGAAGGGATGTTTTAGAATACAGACAGCAATAAAGTGGAAAATTTGAAAAAGCGGCATTCACATTTGTTTAAAAATTGAGCAAAGGAATAATGACAACACAGCCAGTATAATTATGGCATCCTAGCAATAAGGAACTGTGAAGCATGCATATATTTTCCATGGATAAAGGCTTTTAACATGGCCAAGGATATTTTGCACCACTGCATTTGTCAGAATGGGGCAGCCTCATTCACCAGTGAATAAAATCAGGAAGTGAATCTGAAGGGCCTTGTAGCGTCAAGTCCTGTCCTCCTAAAGTGAAATTGAATGCCATTAAAATGCACTTTGAGCCAAGCAAACCTATTTCTTCACAACTGAATAGTGTCTCTGACCATAAAATTGGCTGTTGCTCACTGAAATGAATTACGGGACATCCAATCAAGTGAAAAGAGGCTGAATATGTCCCCTACTATCATTACTGGATAGCACATCAACCTGGTTGAATTCTGGATTGGTTGAAGTTGACTGAAGTGCCAGGTAGAGTCAAGGATGGTAAATCCGTCCATTTTTGGCTGAAACTATATTTCCAGGAAAATGGCAAAAGTTACAAAAATAAAAATCAGTCCGTTGGAAGGGGTATATTCCGTTTTATTATCAACACTCAACAAAGTTAAAATTTCAAATAATTTCGTTTGAAACCATGGCAACAAAGATTAAAGGTCAGGGCATCTAAATCCATCCACCTTGCTGTTAAATCCGTCCAGCAAGGATGGTAAATCCGTCCACTGGGCATAGTACAGCTCTCAACTATCATATCTCTTTATTTTTTTAAGTTTTGCAATTCAAAAGTCTTACAGAGGTTTTTGTGTCCATTTTAGAATTATGATTCACTGATTACACTTATAATAGAAGAATTAGATAATAGAGGTTAAGTTAACTTGGCATAATTTCAATTGACCGCCCAAATTACAATTAAATAAGCTTTTAATCCAGCCAAAGTGGAAAAACTGTTCCTATCTAATTTCTGTAATCAGAAGAATGCCATTTATTATTATTTAACGTATAAAAGTGCTTTAAAAGTTAATTTTAAATGGGTGGACGGATTTACAAACCTCCCACCAAGCCACTTTCAAAATATTGATGGTTATTCCGTCCACCTTTATTTCCACTGTATTTCATTTCATGGTGTCTCAATTTTACAAATCGAGCAAGAATAATTTAATTTTGCATCTTATTCAAAGATTTTTATCACATAAATGTTTGTCTGTTGACAGGAATAGGCCAATAATATTATCTTATCCCACTCATGTAATTATCAAAAATGGCTTTGATGACGTCTCAGGTTTTCATTGTATTTTGTCTTTTGCTTTTAAATGGCCCTGAAAAAGTATTTAAAAAGCTGTCAACACAATAAAATGGCAAAATTAGTTGAAAGACGAGTTTTCCTTGCTTTTACAACTCACTAAACTGTAACTAATATATTTATATGCCTATAATAGGGGGTGGACGGATTTACCCTCCTGGACGGATTTACCATCATTGACTCTACAGGTATGGTAAAATGGGCTTTTCAATTTGGAAGATAATTTGTGGTGCTTAATTCACCCCATTCCACAATTATTCCATAATATCATATGTGTGGGCCTGAACAGTTTATAGCTGCTTGTTACACATACCACAAGAAGCTAATTTCCTTGTTTCTTGATATGAGTGATTCTGCAATTTGATATCACGAAACACTCCTGGCTGTTTTATCATCTTCCCACTCCATCAAACAAATGAGATCTTGACAGCACATAATGGAGAGAAATTTTATTACCCACTTACCATTTATTATGCCAAAGACAGGTTTTCACAGAATCGGCTGTTACATGATGAAAACGTTTTTGAATGTGATGGTATTACTCAAATAAATAAATTTTCATCAGAAAAAAATTAGTTACAAGCCTCCCACTATGAATAAAAATATTATATTAGCAATTTCCTGTGGTCATGGGCAGATCTTTCGTGCTAATGTAATTTTTCATCAATGAATGTAGAGCTTTGCAGGGAGGTTTCATTATATACATATTCCTTGACATTTGGTTTGACTCATTTAGGGGGGCGCATACATGATGTTAAAAATGCAGTGAATAAGACAGGACCCTTTCCCATAGGGGACCCATTCTTACAACAATTTAGCCACCGAAGTACGCTATCATATAAATCCTTTTTTCCTTTGAAATAAAGCCGATGGTAGGATACAATATTTACTTGCCTAGGCACAGGGCCCCAAATCGCACCAGTCCGCCCCTCGACTTACTACTTGTTGAATGATGTACTCATCAAGCTGCCGTCAATGTTGATGATCAGATCAGTTTTCACTATCAAATTTTGGAACAAAGTCCAGGAATGAAAAATAAAATGGATTATAAATAAAGGAAAAGGGAGGTATATGAGAATAAAAATGCCAATTTCATCAATGACGCTTTTGAATAATTGAAGGTGATAGCTTGTGATTCTCAATTGACATGTCCAGCAGACATCAAGCAGACTCTAATGGGGCAGTCAGAACTCATCAATGGAACTCTAGAGGCGAAATTCAATGGAAAATGCCAGACCTAAGAACTTGAATCAGGCAATATGATCACATTTGCCAGAGTTTTCCATCCACAGTAAATTGGAAAATTGGCTCAAGTCAGATGGAGCAAATATCCATGCAAGAGCAATGTCAAATTTCTTAATTTTTCAAATTCAGTTCAAACAGACAGACGTCAGCATTTGTAATGAGATAAGCCACTTGGAATTCTTTTCCATCTAAAGTCTCTCCTGTCACTTAATGAAAAGGAGAAATGACTAAAAACCAATTGATTTGTTCCGCAATTAGCTCATTGGCCAGACTGACCAGACAACAATTGCCCTAAGAGTTTTCAGTACTGGCCCACTATATTGGCCCAACATCATATCAGCCACTGTGCCATCCATCTGAACCAATGCAAAATATAAAAATGGTTTATTGTTGATCCAACACTGGTCCTATATTGATTCCCTGATGATCAGATAATTAATTTACCAATGCTAGCTTGCTCTGTTGGGCCAACATTTGACCAGTCACTGTCTTGACCAATACAAAATATATTATTGGCCCAATATCGATATTCCAAAGAGTTGCTGATATTGGCCAATTCTATCTGACCATTTACTGCTATGGCCATCTTGAATGATCCAACCGAAAGTGGGCCAATATTGGTGCAATGATGACCTGATGTTATGCAATGACTAGCCTGTTATGTTGGTTCACCGTTGCGTAAACATTTTTGCCTATTGCTGGTGAAACAACATTTGTACATCTGTGCCAGATTGTATCAACGCTTAACACGGGTTATCTAAAGTGGTTAACTCCTATAACTTATCTTTTAACCGGGTTGCTGGGAAAATAATTTAGTGATTATCTGACATGAGGTCAGCTTAAAAGATGGTCAAGTTTTTTTTCCAGTAATCCTGTTAAAAGTAAACTTATGGGAGTTAACCATTTTAGGATAACCCTTGTTAAGCGTTGATACAATCTGGCACTGAGAGCGCATAAATCAGTTTCCTCTGTTATGTGTGAAGCACCACTCTAGCAATATACCAGCACTGAAAATATGCAAGGAAAGAGGTTTTGAAGGTAGGACCAGATATCAGGCCTTGTGGCATTACCCTCGAAGTCTGAAACGTTTGGTATCACTTTGCTGTGAAGACGTCACAAAATACAAAAGAGGTTCTTTCGTAGTCTGACTCTTTAGATGTAGCAAGCTATGTCTTCTTGTCAGTATTTTCTAAATGCCAATTTTCTCATGAATATCAACATTTTAGGAGCAATATTTCATATGTTTTATTGCAAAGCATCTTTGGGAGAGAAAGAATCAAATATATTTATAAAATAACACGTGCCCTTTGCCTATATTTGGAAGAGTGGTGCAGGCCTTCTAATTGGTCTAAAATATGTTGCAATCATGAATCATTGTATTGAATTATCAATTATTCTTTTTTTTTTCTTTTCTGTTTTTTTACTTTTTTTTCCGTTTAACAAGACTAACCCAGTGAAAAACAGCCTAGCTGATTGGGCTATATCCATAGAAAAAAATCATATTCTTCTGATAACAGTAATCAGGCACTTATAAATTTCGTTCTTTGATATAAACTACTGTTAGATGCAACCTTTGCACAATGTCTTATATTCCTGAAAATAAATTCAGAGAAAGTCTGCATATCCAAGGGGATAAGCATTAGAATACAGCAAAAAAGCAACATGTGGTAGTCAACATCCTCAAAATCCAATTTACAGAGGTAATTGAGAGAGATGAGAGCCATTGAGTGTCTTATTATCTGAAAATGAGCTACTTAACTTGAGAGAAACAGTCAAACAACACAAAGGCTGTTCTGGAGGTTTCAAAATTATAGAGTAGTGTTTTTCATTGACATGCTGGGCCAAGTCAGCGGTAGCAAACTGAGCTGCCAAATTTTAAGGCCCAAGTCATTTTTTTGGCCTGGGCAACCTATGTAGCAGGGATGTTTCACCTCATCTCTTTCCAAGAGTACATGTTATCTACCTACCATGGTCACCAGTGCATGCCCATTATATTTATTCCAGTGATAATACTGTGATATAATCTTGACATTTTCATACTTCTGCTGTAAATTCATCTAATAAGTTTAGAGGAGTATTCTTTTAAAATTTGTCATTTTAATTTTAGCTTCCTCCATCACAGTGTATCTGGCCATGCATGTACGTGTGTATGACACCGTTTGAGGTCTGAGTTACATTTGGGTGTCGTAGGGGCTAAAAAATAAAACATCATATTTTGCAATCAAAGTGCATGGGATATATGCGAAAAATGTGAGGATTAATAATATGAAAGAATCAATGCAAAATATTCAACCATTCAAAAGTTATTCACAATTAATGGGAGGGACCTCATGCTTGTCTAAAAATCTGATAAAAATTTATAACCACAGCACTTAAAAGTTACTTTCTTTCGGATTTTAGTCCTTAAGGCAAAATATTATTGATTTCATACTTAGGCATGTTATTAAGTCAATTGAAGCCAATTTAAATACTATTTTTGCTCGAAAGGTCAGACCAACATCACAAGTTGCATCAGCCACTTTTCACCGAAACCAACAGCCTTAATCAATGCGATATTCAAATATAACTACTCCCAATAACCTCCTAAGTGATGCCTGCATGTTAGGGTGTCTGGTACAATTTTTTGAATGCCTTTTTTATCCTGCAGAAGTTACGGAGTCAATTCTTGGCATCACATTGGTGGAAGGAGTAAACTGTTACTTTAAATATGTCTGCATTTTTGACCAGACAGGCACAAAACTATTAATAAATATGGTGTGTGAGTAAATTTTACTATATTTGAGTAGTTTTAGAAATGTTATTTACCAGTGTATGGGAGTTATATGACCTTATAGAACCTACAGTCTATATATAAAAACCCCAAAGAATAGGGGCCTTATTTTCATCAAAACATAATTTTAGGAGGGTCATTTATGTTCATAGTGCCTGCTACAACCATATCGGTTAAGAAGATTCATCAATACTCCAAATTAGATGAAATTCAGAAAATAAAATACGACTTCAAAAAATTTTGTAGTAGAAAAAACTTAATCTAAAAAACTATCCAAAACTGGCCTCTGCCAACATAAACTGCTTGTAACCAATTTAGTTGGGCAAACGCAGTTTGATTTTCATTGCATTATCTTGAGAACTTTTTGAGATTAAGTTTTTTTTACGGGGCTACGTATGTTTTTGACATGCCCTGAACTGACAGGACCATCTTTGGTAAGATATTTTATTTTGTCGTTTTGACACATAATACAGACAATCAGAGCTAGTATAAGTCCTATTACATAATAAAGAATATTTCTGTGAAATATAAACTTTCTGTCTTTAAAATTAGGGGCACAATTGTCACATTAACATTGACTATTCCTTGAGAGGCCAGAAATCACAAAAAAATTGTCACCCTACCTTGCATCGCTTTTTGATATTTTTCTTCAAAGTAATTGGCATATTCGATATAATGTGGATATCATATGATAGGTAAGAAACTTAAGGAAAGCCTGAACAAAAAAAAATTTGTAAAAAAAACATCATCATCCAAAATATGAAGCGTTAAACATCAAGGTGTCTTTTTTCTTGTCACCCAAAACCGGCGATTTTTGCCAGTTTTTTGTCCTATTTTAGTTAATCGTACCTAGAAACATAGGCGTATGGGAGGGGGGGGGCAGGGGGGGCGGTCGCCCCCCCAAACGTTTGGGAAACAGTAAGATTCGGGCAAAAAGGCTAAAAAAGGATTTATTTTACACCGATGACACATAAATGTAACTCAGTGCTTGAACTGTGTCGTACATGGTTAATAGTTAAATGGTCAATCATGGATATGACTGCTTCCTAAAACTTGATTTACAGACAAAGTATGTAGATCGACGTTGATGAAGACCACGTGCATATTGACAATGTTCGCCATGTAATATATAACATGGGGAGCACATTTTAGGATTTCAGATTTCTGTGATTATTTTTTCATCATCTACTTGGAGGTTTTAAATCTTTACACTTGCATATGAATGTTATATAGCAGGAAGCTGTTAATATTCTTACACTAAAACATTGTTTAATGAATTATTTATCAGAGTCTGGCCCTTTTCTGCGCTGAACTGCTTCTCAGCTGTTTGTACATTAATGGATTAATTATTTTCATTTTTGTAGTAGGAAAGTGTCCCACCATTTCTTCCTGGTCTCCAAAGGAAGCAAAAGCTTAGTACAGACTTGAAGAAAAAAGCATCTTTGTCTGGACATTTTCGATATACTGATGTCATTTCGCTGTTATTGAATCAGTATCTTTCATACTTCTCAAATTTTTAGTCTTAAACTGGGTGGATGCAATAAGGCCATCACCTAAAATTTTTAAAGTAGAGATTTTCTTGCAAATAAAATTATGATTCATCATTGGCATGTTGCCTCATCACATCAAAGTTGTAATTATTCTCTATACAATCCAATGAATGAGAACATGCTTACATGAAAATTAGAAAAAATCGAATCAGTTCTTTTGCTTTGAGACCATCACATTTTTTAAAGTCAATTACATTGCATGACATTTATTACCTTGTGAATGATTAGATTTGTCACCTTGCCATATACTAATGGAAGGCAGGACTCTTGCTGCGGTCTTTATGCATCCTATACTCCAAAGAGAAAAGCGCATATAAAAGGTTCAGTTACATAAAGTTCTTAGAAAGGATTATACAACCAGATTTCATTGATAAGGAAAACGCATTGGCTAAGTCGGTTGACAAGAAAAATGTGATGTGATAGTAAGAGGATAAAATATGCTTTGGAATCCCTCTCTTGAACAAGATTAACATGATGCCAAATCAGAGTAAAAGGGATTTTATTGGATTACTGTTCTTCAAGGCAATGAATATGTTCTTCGTATAATGTCCTTGAAATCCATTTGAGCTTCAATTGTCCTGGAGCCAGAAGTTGAACAAATCTGTTTCACTTGCTTTTCCATTACCAGAGACTGCTCCTGGCTCTTGATTGCTTTTACTTGAGCACAATTTTTTCTGAGAACTCAACAAACAAAGCAGAACTAAGTAGTGGATTGGAGCTGCAGTATGTATTGGGAATGGGTATGTAAACTCTCAAAATGAATGTTTATTCTTCAAAACAATCTTCTTATTGATACAGCGCTACATAAAAAATGTTTGTGATTTCGTATTCTGTTTTGGAAAAACAAATTGTTGATAATGAGTCAGTGGAAAAAATCTACAGTGTTAACATTAATTATGTTGCTGTTGTAGCCTAAGGTTGAGAGTCACAATCTACTACATTATTATCAATACTTAAAACATTATCAAGAAACTGTCCAGCCTCCTACATAATAGCCCTAACTGACTGTAATAATTCTTGTGAGCCAACACATCCTCATCTCTGACATCACATGAAAACCAGGAGGTGCTATGGTCTAACGCAAATGCCTTGTCAGTGTTGACCTTTTGTTATGCCCTGTTGTAAGACATAAATATGCTATCAAGGCAACAACTGTCAATGACAGAGAAGTGAGAGCATGTGTAGCTCATGCTGCTATTTCAGAGTTATCCAGTGTGTCATTGGCTTTCTAAAATTAAGGTGATAGTGCATATAGACTTGTGTACATGACAATTGTTGTCCTTAATCTTTATACCAGTTCGATGATCACATGCTTCGAGGTAATTTCAGAAGTTAGATGTCGCTAGTTGTTACCTTTAAAGCATATTTGTATCGATAGGGCAGATTTGAGACTATATGGCAAGAACATTGCTGCACCAATATGACTCATAACTCATAATTATGCTGAAGAAACACCAAAGCATATATGTCAGACAACATAAAGGATTAATAAAAGCAGTGACAAAAAATTCTCAATCTTGTTCATGTATCCATAAGAGCTGATTTAGTGGCAGACGACAATTCTATATTGAGTTCATACATTGACAAATACATTAACAAGTTTACAGTACACTGAATGCACTTTTTGGTGCTTCAGATGCTGTGTGTACTTTAAAAAAATTTTTTTTTTTAGGGAACATTAATGTCATTAAAACCTCTGGTGATAGCAGAGCTGCCACCTCCTTCCCTTTCTATAAAACTAAATCATAATATTTATAGGTAGACAGAATAGCATCCTCAGGACGACAATGACGCTCAGCGATTCTGTTGCCCAGAATGGTGTCACAATGACAAAGGAGAGAATAATTAGCACAGTTTGGTAAGGTAGAAGACCTCTGGGACATCTCACAATACACACAACAATCCGGTGGAGACCTGAGATGCATATTGGGCAGATCAAAGGAGTAAGCATAATGATAAAACAGACAGTATAATTATGGCAATGTGGCATCCAAAAAATTATAAAACAATAAACCCTCACAAAAATCTCAGCATAATGCAGCTTTGTTCATAGGAGTGAATAAATGAAGTTAACCTTAGGGGTGTAGCGCCTTAAAGGCCTGAGATTATAGAGATCTTGTTTTAAAGTAAGTAGGGCTAAGTTACACCATGGCATGACCACCTAAAGGGGAATCAAATGCCATGGAGTTAATGCCTTCCAGAACCGCATAAGAGAATCAAGCCTACCACTTCACAAGTCTATCTGTGAAACTGGCTTTTTCTAACAGTCCATAATCACACATCTTCCACTGGGTCAAAGAAGCTGAAATGATATCTTGATTCATTATCTTATCACATTTTACACGGGTGTATTAAATCCTAGATTGTTGGCAGATGATGTATTATCAAAATGTTGAAATAAGTGCACACTTTATTCATCCAGTTCCAAAATCAGTGCCTCTCGCCCTCTCTGGCATGAACGGTATGCTAGTCGATTCAGTGCACCTATCAATGTTATGGCAAAGTATCAAGCAAAATAATATTGGCCAAATTATCGTGGACATGACTGTTTTATTATATTTGTCACAGATTCTGTCTAATTTGATAGTTGATTGTGAAAAACATTTTCTCGAAATTCACAGTTATTGCTGGGTGTCTAACTTCTGAAATCACACATCTAGTAAGAAACAGTGTAAAACTGTTTGTGATCATTGTATTGCTATTGATGAATCCAATTTGAAATTTGTCATGTGATTTAACTATTAATTAATTTCTTCTGAATATGCAAGTACTGGAATAGGGAACATAACACTATCAAATTAAGTTAGATGTTCTAAGTCAACCATTGCATGTGCATAATATTAGTATGTCTTAGTAAAATAGCGTTGCATCAGCAATGCCAAAAGTTGAATTTCATATGCTTGTAATATCTTATTACAGTATTATGGTATTCATGGGCCTGCTGCAAGTCTGAAATTTCCTTATGACCAGATATAAATGATTCGGGAATTCTGACAAAGTCATTTTTATGACAATGGGAAGCAATTGTTGAGAAACACTGGACTGGTGCTCGTAAACTGGAAGCAAAGTTTAGTTTACAGACACTAAAGTAATTTCGGTGACTATCTAACAAATCAATATTCAATTCACTATGATTTTGGTGCTCCAGACAGCAGTTCCTCATATCAGCCTGTGTTTTGCTGTGAATATGAATGGTCAAGCTAACCATGCATCTGCCCACAGCAAATTGTAAGCCAACAGCTGTTAACACACAACCTCCACAATAGCCTGCAGGTTGAAGGTAAGATGTGAATGCCTTGTTGTGATTGCCCTTTGGTTATGCCCCAACATAAAACATCAACATGCCATCAGCCAAATGACAAGTGATGACAGAACATGTCAAGCCTAATGCTGATTTGATGACCACAAAGGGGTATTAATTAATTTCAATGCTTCACAAGCGTTTTACTGCAGAGACACCTGTGTTTACATACGGTCATAAATAATTTTTCTGGTTTCAAACCATCAAAATGACATAAACCAAGATCAGATTCTGTCTTTAATCAAAAAGGCACAAACTCTACTCGTATATGTCAGTAATTGACAGGAATTGTTTAGTAAAATGGGTAGCAAGGGAAACTACTTACATTCAAAATGGATTTAATTTAATGACTATAATTACATAGAGTATCAGCAGGTATAAAGTAAAGAAACTATGCTGGTTGGTTGTTGAAGCAATTTCATGTGCAGGAGAAATATTCTGTTGATGGGGGCAGTAAAGTGTACATTTTTGGGCCTGTGGGGCTTTCTGCAATTTTTCAAACCTTTGTCTGAATATGACCTTGATTTAAAATGCTGCCAGATTCTTAGAGAGCAGCACTCCACTTTGGTAAGCTGAGAGCTTTGTCAGGAGTGTCTTTTGGTTTTTAATATCAAATTAAATTCGGGTTTGATACCTACTTTGCTATTAAATGATATACATTGGTACTCATCAATCTGCCATCAAAGTAAATAATCCAAGCATTATTGTCAAAATTAAATTTATGAACCTGCTAGTTGAATTTGAAGAAATACGAATGCCTGACCTAAGAACTTGAATCAGACAATTTGATCACATTTGCCAGTAATTTAATTAAATAAACCATTGATGTCTATTATATTTCCATGGAATTTGTTCAGAATGCCATTTTTATCAATATGACCTATGGTTAATTGAAACAGAGCTGATTTAAGCTTGTGATTCTCAATTGACATGTCTGACAGACATCAAGCAGAATCAATGAGGCAATCAAAGCTCATCAATGGAACTCTAGATGCAGGATTCAATGGCGAATGCCAGACCTAAAAACTTGAATCAAGAAATTTGATCACATTTTCAAGAGGTTGTCATTAGCAGGAAACTTGTAATTGATTATGGTCTGGTGGAACTACTGTCCATGTAGGAATAACACACACTAAACTGTAAGAGAAATAGATAAGAAACTGTCACAAAGCGCCAAGATCCCAGAATCCAACCCAGCAAAGGGCAGAGGAAGCAAGCCAAAACAAACTAGAGCCAGGCGCATGGCCCCGAGGACGCGTGCAAGAGATGATTTCGTCTCCAAATTTTGAGGATATTAAAGAATATGAAATATTACCACTGCCTTGCTAAAATAATCTCAACATGTCGTATGGTAAATTAAGGAAGTGAAGTCCTTTTTCTGCTCAGGAAATGATTCAGACAATGAGAAGCAAAGGAGAGAAATACTGGACTGGTGTTCGTAAACTGGAAGAAAATTAAGTTCACAGACACAAAAGCGATTTTGTTGACTACGTATCTTACAAATTAATATACAATTCACTATGATTTTGGTCCTCCAGACAGCAGTTTCTCAGCCTGTGTTTTGCTGTGAATATGAATGGTCAAGCTAACCTTGCAAATTGTGAACCAACAGCTGAAAGCACATGACCTCCACAATAGCCTGCAGGCTGAAGGTCAAAAGTGAATGCCTTGTTGTAATTGCCCTTTGGTTATGCCCCGACATAAAACATCAACATGCCATCAGCCAACTGACAAGTGATGACAGAACATGGTCAGACTAATGCTGATTTGCTGATATCTTGGCCACAAAGAGATATTAATTAATTTTGATGCTTCACAAGCGTTTTATTGCAGAGATTCTGGCATGTCGGAATAGCCCGTTCTATGCAGCTTTTGTACCAGTGCAAGACTACCAACAATTTCATGTACAGTATTTTCAGACTTAGTAGACTGCATCATTATGGTATTTCATGACGGTTTTGTGCACAAGCAACGTAAAAGTACATGTATATTCAGATCTTCACAGTCCCGCCAACAATTCATTTCTACAGAGAAGTATTTCACACTTATACTGGTAGTCCATGACCATCATCTTATTAGAATCCACTGGGTGTCTGAATAATAATTATATGCTTTTCTGTGCAGCTTTGCACTCGTACAAGAATACAAACAATTTCATGTCAGGCATTTGTTGCAGCCTTTGTAGTATTTCATTGTGATTGTCCACGTGTATATTTCTGATCTTGATGGTCTGACCACCAATTTATTTCTACTGAGAAGTACCTCACACTTACATGTATATATTTTCCAAAGAGAAACCGTGTTGTTTTACATCAAACAGAATATTCATCAGCTTGGCAAAACATGAGACAAATTGACCACTCTATTAATCTCTGTGTAGTGCAAATGAATTCCAACTGCCAAAAGTAAGATCAGACACTGTTTCTACTTGAATAACTTCAAGCTGAAAACTTTGTATCAGGTAGCAGTTCTAAACAGAAGCTTTTTTTCCAGCTTTCACTTGAATTATCATGTCTGAATCTATAACAAAAATTCTGTCATTCTTCAATGTAGGTAAGATCTGTCGTGATATGTATCAAAATGTTCAACCAGCACACAAATAAGTTGCTAGAAACAATGACATTAACTTAGTTATTCATTCAATTTTAGAGTTTGGTCTCATTCGAAGGATAATCCAAACTTTTCATCAAGCAATCACATATGTATGTAATGCATTTGGGTGATTCTATCAAATAATGAAAGAATAATTGTGATGTAGAAATTCATATTGGCCTATGCGGCTTTTGTTTGATTGATGCCGGTGAGAGTGAAACAAAGCTTAGTTTTGAATTACAAATTTCAGTGAGGTTCCATTAAATTTTCAAACATGACCAAGTTCAGTGAGATAATATAATAAAACTTAATGGGAGTGTTGTTCACAGCATTGAACCTCATGAATATCAGGTCTCGTAAGAATACAACACGAGTCCGACTTTTACATAGTTCTTTGTTGTTAACAGACCAGACGGATACCGGTAAGTCATTCCAGACCATTACCCTTTGATGGGAAAAATTATACTTATCAATCCCAATTGGTTTTGGTACACAAAAATTATGTTCAGCACATCTGGTGGAATAACTGTGACTAATTGAAGTGACATTGAAGTTGTTACAGAAGTAAGATGGAGCAGCTTAATAGTAAATATCAAACATATGATTTAGAATTAATTGTCGAGCTCTATCTCCTGTGATCAGATAACCAACTCTGTCAAGTTCACATTGACCTATGTAGAATCTAGGTCCCAAATCTGAGATGAAACGTACAATTTTGTTTTGCATTATTTGGAGTTTCCTATATGAACATTGAGATAGGTCCATAAACCAAGTAAGTGGACACAGCGTAGTCAAAGTGGCACTGAATTAAGGTGGATACCTGAAGTTGCCTTGATTGAAAATCAAGATCTTTGGCATTTCTATACATAGAACGGGGTGACTTTGAACAGCCCGGGGTGACTTTTAACGCTTTTCTGAAAAAGATTGATCCTCTGTGAATGCAAAATTAAATAAGATACTAGAAGCTTACATACCGTACAAGGTAGGGTGGTCCAAATCAAATCTTGTAAAACCCCCAATTTGAAAGAAGAAATTGAAGACCACATAAGTAAAACAAACTAATGCAAAATTTCAGGCAAATCGGTTGGTATTTAGAGGTGGCACAAAGTCTTTGAAGTTTATCATGTGATTCCCCATTGGCGCAACTGAAAATATGGTCAATTTCCCAGATCTTTCTCCGAAGTGAATATTTTTGTGTGTTTTATTTTAGTATATGATGAAGTTGGCATGGCAAAGCAATATCTGGAGGTTATTTTTGATTTATTATTCATGGCAAGTGAAATATTTACATGGTTTTATGAAAAAAATGCTTGCCCAACGTATCAAGTTATCAGAGAAATCCTTATGAATGAATTAAGAGATTTGCTTAATGAAAATGTAATTTCCACTGAACTATTGATATATTGTAGTGACGAACTTGAACCTAATGTTAATATAAATATAATAATGAGTACTTTAAATTATATTAATGCATCCAATCGATTCTAAATGATAACTGCAAGGTACTACTTTTTTTTTCTCTACTAACTCACTGAGCCTGTAATTGAGCCTTTGGCTGCTTGGTAAAGGGATTAATAAATATGTCTAAAAAAAAAAAGCTTGATAATTGACCTATGTAATATCTATGCTGACCTTCTACGAAACTTTGTAAGCCATAAAGAATATCAGGGCTAGATTGGGCATCCTGGACATACCAGAAAAAAGGTTATTTGATCAAAATAATTGGTCATTTTTCCACGATTTGCAAATACCGATGATTTTGAGGTCTGCTGCAGGGGAATCGCATGTTAAACTTCAACGGCGTTGTGCCACCTCTAAATATTAATTGATTTTGCTGAAATTTTTACTCAATACCTTCTATAGATTTAAGATCACAATGCAAGATTCAAATCAGAGAAATTTTGAAGAACATGTTTTTGGACCACCCTAGTACAATGGTAGCTTATTTAATTTTGCATTCACAGAGGATCAATCTTTTTCAGAAAAGCGTTCAAAGTCACTCCGGACTGTTCAAAGTCACCCCGTTCTACGGGACAGAAATTTAAGCTGAGATGTAGTTTTACTAATGATGTTTGTTACTGTTGACTTTCCCCGATAACGTATTATCTATCTTCAGTCCAAGATACTTCACCTCTTCGCTTGGTTTAATGGTGTGCTCCTTACACTTGATTGTAACATTATTCAACTGGCGTTTTTCTACGTTTTGAACAGTTAATCATAGCTTCTGTTTTACCCATATGCTTGAAAAGTCTGTTATCAACTAGCCAGTGAAAATAATTAGATACCTCTTTGCTAAGTTGATCAGTTATAACATTGATGTTTTTATGACTAAACAACAAAATAGCATCATCTGCATACAATAATAATTTGCAGGAAATACAGGTCGACATATCATTACAATATATAAGATAGGCCCACGGCTCCAAAACGCTGCCCTGTGGCACACCTGATAATATTGTTTTAGCCGATGACTGACAATTACCCACAGCTGCTTGTAAGTAATATCTAAATTTCTGTATTTTATATATGTATTTATTGAAGACAACAATGTGTTGCCAGATTTCAATTTCAACTGTCAAGAAACAACAGATCTTTTTACATGTAACACCAGAGAAATAATCAAGATTGTACTGAAGTTAAAGCCAAATTCGTCTCCCGGACCAGATGGGTTCACCTCAGGTTTTATTAAAAACATAATAGTTGAATATTCCCAGTCCATTATGTCAAGTTTATAATAAATCTCTAGAATACGGCACTGTGCCTAGTGACTGGAAGTCTGCATACATAATACCTATTTTCAAAAAAGGTGATCCACAACTTACTTTCCAATATAGACCAGTGAGTCTAACTTCTGTGTTCTGTAAAATTTTAGAAAGAATAGTTCGACCCCAAATTTTAAATTTCATGTACAGAAATGACTTGGTCCCCAAAGACCAGCATGGCTTTATTCCAAAAAGGTCTACTGTCACAAAACTATTAGAATGTATGGACTTATGGACCTCAAATTTTGACAAAAAGATAGCTACTGATGTGATTTATTTGGATTACTCAAAATGTTTTGACACTGTATGTCACTATAAGTTACTTTTCAAACTTTCACATTATGGTATTATTGGAAAGGCTTATTCATGGGTAAAAAATCTTTTGGAGGACCGATTACAATTTGTCAAAGTAAATAACTCTCTGTCCTCTGGAGCGAATGTAATGTCAGGAGTGCCCCAGGGTACTGTACTCGGACCCGTATTGTTAATTTTATATTCGGCTGATTTACCAACTGTTGTACAGTATAGCAAACTAAGCATGTATGCAGATGACACTAAAGTTTTTAAAGGTGTCAAGAGTGATGTAGATACTAAATTCTTGCAAGAAGATTTAGATCGCATTTTTGATTGGGCCAGTAAATGGCAAACGAAATTGAACCCAGACAAAACAAAACACTTAACTATAGGGTCTTCCTTACATTCTTACACTTTAGATGACAAAGTAATTGACAAAGTAGATTCGATAAAAGACGTTGGCGTTATTATACAATCTGATTTGAAATTTAGTAAGCACTGCTCTTCTATTACAAAACATAACGTGCACAAGGCACTTTAAAGCAGACCTCGTGGCATGCAGTGAGAATTTGCCATTAAATCATTGATATGTGATAAGAGTGAGAAACTTAGTTATATGTTACCCCTTGGCCCAAAATGTAAATGGGAAATGCATACGGGATTTTTTTGTTGTAATCTGTTGATTGCTATTTGCTAGAGATACCCTTTTTTCTGTACAATTGCATTTGAAAACGTTTTCTTTATTTTGTAATGAATTGCTCAATTAAAATAACAATGTGTCAGCCAATTAAACATCACACCTTTGCAGAACAATGATATAGCTGTTATGTATTTAGTGCTAGAGATCGTCTTCTGCACATTGTTCATACCTGCAAAGCTTGCTATATTATAATCACATCATTAATCCGTGTCACTGTAATTCACAAATAAGAAAGTTACAACACAGAAATATGAAGTTATTGGTCCCTAATTGGTAAACAATCAGCAGCAATGCACAAGTCACAGTTGACTGCACACTTGCTCAGACCGATGCCTTGTTTGGGGAACCCCCTTGGAGATAAGGGGGGATGCATATGATGTCATTCATTGCTACAGCATTGGGTTGAATGGATTTCCCTTGCCAGAGAGTTTATTATGGGATTCACATGTACCAAAAGTTGATCACATCACATGATACATGGTAAATGGCATTATGATTGAAGAAGGCAGGCAGCAGAAACTTGACCCACAAGATATGGCAGAATTTCAATCTCATAGGCAGCTCCTCTACGAGGTCTGCCAAAAAAGGATACTTTATTATTAGAAATATTTTTACTACATTCAAAAATCATGAAAACAAGTTTTATATTAATATGTATCAGAGATATGTACGTCCTGTTCAATGAGAAACAGCCTCATTGATTGAACTATATCCATCAAGAATAGTTATGTTCTTATAATAATAATAATAATCAGGCACTTAAAAGTTATTTCATTCATTGTAACATAATACTACCGTTATTTGGACCCTTGATACAATTTCTTATGTTCCTCTAAATGAGTATTAAGAAGGTCTGCATATCCCAGGGGATAAGCATTAAAATACAACAAAAGCAACATTTGGTAGTCAACATCCTCAAAACCCCATTTACAGAGGTAATTAAGAGAGATGAGTGAATCAAACAAACAACACAAAGGCTGTTCTGGAGGTTTTCAAAATTATGGAGTAGTGTTTTTCATTGACATGATGGCCAAGTCAGGGGTAGCAAACTGAGCTGCCAACTTTAAGGGCTCAAGTCAATTTCTAGCCATGGTCAGTTGGTCACTGTATATCTATTCCATTGATATATTTTCTGCTGTAAATTTATCAAATAACAGGACTCTTCTTGATTTGTCATTGTGAACCACTCGACTCTAGATCAATTTTACTTTCCTCCATCACAGTGTATCTGGCTATACATGTACGATTAAACCTTGTTGATAGTTAAAAAGTCAATCTTGGAGATTATGACTGCTTTCTGCAACTTAAGTTTCGGAGACAATATGTAGATAAATGTTGATGAAGACCTATACAGACATGTGTATATTGAAAATGTTTGCGATGAAAATATATATAGCATAGGGAGCGAATATTAAGCTTGGTGATTCTTGCAATTATTTTTCATCACCCAAACTGAGGTTTTAAATCTTTGCACTTGAATGTTTGCATATGAAACGTATATTGCAGAAAGCTGTTAATCTCCTTACACTAAAACATTGTTTCATGAATTATTTATGAGTCTGGCCATGAAGTTTAGTTGCAGAATTGTTTTTTTCTGCACTTCGAATCTTCTCAGCTGTTTGTGCAATAATGGACTCATTATTTTCATTTTAGTTGCAGGAAATCGACCCTCCTGTTCTTCTTCTTCCCGTGAAGCCCAGTCCAGTGTGTTATCGGGCCCAGTTCACTTTGGAAAATATGAATAAGCATCGGTAGTTTTGTGTTCCTTTGGGAAATTAGCAGCACTGAAAAATCTTCATGGGAAGAGGTTTTAATGGCAGAATCAGATATCAGGCCTTAGGGCTTTATTCTCAAACTCTTACACATTTGGTGTCACTTTCTTGTGGAGATGTCTTGAAATACCCTGGAGCTTATTTCGTATTCTGACTCTAACAAGCTCTTGTCTGCTTGTAAGTGTTGTTTGAATACGTATATTTTATATGGACAACAACTTCATATGATGACTGATGCCAGAGCATCTAGCCTTCGTTGCACGGCATTTTTGGAATGAAAGCATCTTTTGATTCGGAAAGATTAAAGAGCATAATTGTGCTACATTAGAAAAGACTTATTTTGGAATAGTGGACGATTGCTGGTGGTGTAAGCATTCTGTTAGATCTGAAACACATTGCAGTCATACAGTAAAAAGAGATAGCTTCGGCTCTTACTTGAGCAACAGCATTGGCTCCAGGGGCGTAGCCAAGGGGGGGGGAATATAGGGGTCAGAACCCCCCCCCCTTTGACCCAAAACTAAAGTCACATTTACGTGAATTTTAAAAGTAAGTCCTCACAAGTGCCAAATGCTTGTGAAATTGATGCGAAAATACAATTTTAAAATTATATTTTTCATCTCAAAACTTTGTTCCTGGGGTTCCTCCACATCAGACCCATATTTACGAGGCAATGAGCACGGATTTTACAAAAATATGAATTATTTCTTTGACTAGGGCCTTTTAGATCTACCCAATTTTTAACATAAGTTCCATCTGTTGGAATTTTAGTGTAATTACGTCGAGAATATAAATGTTTTCTGGTCGGCTTTGATAAAAATATATGGAAAATCAAGACTTGCGGGGCAAGTAAATTGTTCTTCTGAAAGTTGAACCGCAACTTTTGTTGAAAAGAATTGTCTATAAATTATGGCGTTTTCCTCTGAGAGACTATTTTTGCTTTCTAGGACTAAGACAAACCATAACAGGTAGCATGTTTGCCAATTGGAGACTGTTGGTCATTTTAAAACCAGAAGTCTATGATAAAGTTTTTAAATCGTTGGATTTAGATTCCAGAAAATCACATTCTTGCAAATTTTACATGTATTTAGAATACTGCCTGATGTATAATGGACATTTATGTATTTGTATATGAATGTCCAGCGCTGTCTCTGATTATGTTACAGTCCTTGTCATACTTACGTGAAATCTCAAATTCTTTTCTATGCTGTTGAACTGTGGTGTCAGAGATGACTCTATTCTAGCATTGCAATATATGTAAATTAACTACTTGTAAGCTGTGATGTCATTTTAAACTGGGTCAGATTCCCCAGCTTCTAACCAATGCGAATCTACCAAACTGAGCATCACAGTTTCAACTCAGTGTCAGAGTGAAAATTGGGTCTGGGGAAACCCATGCAAGTTTGACATCACAGCCTCTCAGCCAATGGGCTGCCAGAACAAATATAAATAACATAAGCCATGTGTTTACAAACAAATTGTCAAAGCCTTCTGTTTATACCAACTTCCTTCAAAGTTTAAAGTTGTAAGTTAGCAAGTTTGTAGATTAATCAAACAACTCTGTGAGGATTACTTGGAAAGTCTTGGACTTACACAACATGTCAAGCATTCGACACATATAAATGGACACATACTTGATTACATCATCACTTATGAAAACAGCAAAATTAACATTAGTCCTCCCACCTCTCAATACTTCATATCCGACCACTGCTTTGTGTCTACATTTATCAACATCGAAAGACCTCCAATTGTAAACAAGTCAATAACATACAGAAAGATTAAAGACATCAATAAACAAGAACTCGCCATCGACTTCAAATCTGCTGCTGAAAAGATTGTAACATCGGACATCAATGACACTGACAGTCTGGTTGATGCTTACAATCAATCCTTCAAGGTTGTCCTGGATAAATCAATCCTTCAAGGCTGTCCTGGATAAACATGCACCAGTAACCAGTAAGAAGATTTCAACAAGAAAAAAGGTTCCATGGTTTGATTCTGTCGCCCTGGAACTGAAACGTCACCGTCGTAAATTAGAAAGGATATGGAGAGTTTTAAAAACCGCTGAGAACAAAAATCTGTACATCGATGCCTGTAACAACTACAAAACACACCTGAACAAATCAAAAGATCTTCATCTAAACAGCCTCATTTCTCAATGTGGAATTTACTCTAAAAAACTTTTCAATGTTGTGAAACAACTCACGGGTGTTTCAAAAGAGGTCACTTTACCAACAGCAGTCTCCGATGAACACCTTGCAAATGATTTCTGCAAATTCTTCCTTAGTAAGATCTCTAATATTCGTGAAAAGCTAGATCATTTTGATCACTTTAATCCAAAAGTGTCATGTAACAATAAATTTGAAAAGTTCAATAAAGTTTCTGATGCCACGGTGAGAAATCTCCTACGATCCTCTAAACCTGCTAGCTGTGATTCGGATCCAGTGCCTACTACACTAGTTAAAGAATACATTGACATCTTCTCCCAACCAATCACTCGGATTGTCAACTCATCGCTCTCTACTTATACTTTTGCAGACTGCTGGAAGAATGCCATCATCTGTCCACTTATAAAGAAACCAAGCCTAGACAAGAATACCCTTTCTAATTACCGTCCAATAAGTAACTTAAGCTTCCTCTCCAAAATTACCGAAAAATCTGTCCTGTCCCAGATCTGTCCATATCTTGAGGCAAACAACCTTCTACCATCATACCAAAGTGCCTATAGAAAATACTTCAGCACTGAGACAGCCATTATTAAAGTCATCAACGACATCCTCTGGAACATGGAGAATCAGAAAATAACCAGTCTGGTTGCTATGGACCTTAGTGCCGCTTTTGACACTGTCGACCATTCAACCCTACTGAAAGTGCTGCAGAACTGTTTTGGAATAACAGGTGATGCACTTCAATGGATGAGTTCCTATCTGCGACCAAGGTCTATGCATGTAAAAATCAACAATTCCAAATCTGAATTCCTCAATCTACCATTTTCTGTCCCTCAAGGAAGTGCTGCGGGTCCCATTCTATACACAGCATATGCAAGCACGATGCAACTCGTAATTGCTAATTACGACACCAAGATCAGTGGATACGCGGATGACCATATCATCTATAGCAGTTTCTCGTCTGGTACTACACAAGCCGAGTCAAAATGTTTAAATGATCAGCAAAAGTGTGTCAAGGACATACGTATATGGATGAATGAGAATCGTCTAAAAATGAATGATGATAAAACAGAATTTATCTTCTGTGGCCATAGAACCCAGCTTAAGAAGTGTCACAGCTCATTTTTATCAGTTGGTGATGCAAAAATTGATAGAGCCACAAGCATTAAATATCTTGGTGTAGTGATAGATGCAGAACTCAACTTTAAATCCCATATTCAACAAAAGTGCAAACTGGCATCACTAAACCTCAGGAACATCAAATCTATTCGAAAACATCTAAGTGTCGATTCTTGCAAAACGCTAATTCAGGCACTAGTCATCTCACACCTTGATTACAGCAACACGATCCTATGCGATCTTCCTGAATCCACACTAAAACCAGCTCAACTCGTACAAAATCATGCTGCAAGGGTAATTCTCGGTCGCAAGAAACATGACAGCGCGACATCTGCTTTGTGTGACCTTCATTGGCTACCGATAAGACAGCGCTGTAAATTCAAACTGCTCCTTATGGTCTTCAAATGTCTTCATGATACAGCACCATCATACCTGAGTAACCTGCTCGTCATACAAAAAACACCAGCACGCATAACAAGATCTTCCTCTGACTCCGGCATTAAACTGATAGTACCAAAAACAACTCGAGCAACCTTCGCAAAGAGAAGTTTCTCAGTCGCAGGCCCACATCATTGGAACAATCTACCATCAGAACTACGCGAATGTAATAATATTGACTCCTTCAGAAAGAAACTAAAAACTCAACTATTCAATGAATATTTCAATAAATATCTGACCCATAGGCAACAAACGTGGCCAGTGGGTTTATCATATTTTCATCCCTGTTTTCATATTATGTGCGTTAAGTCTACCCTTCACTTCAATCAATTATTTTGTTAATATTTATTTATAAACTTAGTTTTTATCGTCTTACCAATTTATGTTTTTAACGTGGTAAAATTATTTTTAGTAATTAATTTATTTTAGTCATTATCATGTTTTTACATTTCTTTATATATTTTAATCTATCATAATCCTTATTTATTGTACAGCGCCCTAGAATGTTTTTTCAAATAGGAGCGCTATATAAATTAATAAATTCAAATTCAAAATTCAAAGGATTATAACAGTTGTCTACTGTGAATGCTCACAAAGCTGCCATTTGGTAGGATTAGAATGGTGATTGTTGTGATAAATCAGTGGGATCACAAATGTAATACTTCCTTTACAGTCCTTGTCATACTTACGTGGAATCTAAAGTTTTTTTTCTGTGCTGTTGAACTGTGATGTCAGAGATGACTCTATTCTAGCATTGCAATATATGTAAATTAACTACAAGCTTTGATGTCATTTCAAACTGGGTCAGATTTCCCAGCTTCTAGCCAATGTTGATCCTCCTGAACTGAGCGTCACGGTTTCAACACAGTGTCAGAGTAAGAGTTTTATCTGGGATAGCCCATACAACTACGTCATCACAGCTTGATAGCCAATGGGCTGACAGTAAACTACGCATCACAGTTTAAACATTGATATATTGAAGGAAGCATTAAATTTGTGATCCCAATAATTTATCACAGCAATCACCAGTCTGATCCTACCAAAGGGCAGCTTTGTGAGCATTCACAGTAGACAACTGTTATAATCCCCACAGAGTTGTTTGATTAATCTACAAACTTGCTAACTTACAACTTTAAACTTTGATGGAAGTTAGTATAAACAGAAGGCTTTGACAATTAGTTTGTAAACACATGGCTTATGTTATGTATATTTGTTCTGGCAGCCCATTGGCTAAGAGGCTGTGATGTCAAACTTGCATGGGTTTTCCCAGACCCAGATAAAACTCTGACACTGAGTTGAAACTGTGATGCTCAGTTTGGTGGATTCACATTGGTTAGATGCTGGGGAATCTGACCCAGTTTAAAATGACATCACAGCTTGTATTTAATTTACATATATTGCAATGCTAGAATAGAGTCATCTCTGACATCACAGTTCAACAGCATAGAAAAGAACTTGTGATTCCACGTAAATATGACAAGGACTATAATATATCAATGTTTGAACTGTGATGCATAGTTTACTGTCAGCCCATTGGCTATCAAACTGTGATGACGCAGTTGTAGGGGCTATCCCTGATAAAACTCTTACTCTGACACTGTGTTGAAACTGTGACGCTCAGTTCAGGAGGATCAACATTGGCTAGAAGCTGGGGAATCTGACCCAGTTTTAAATGACATCACAGCTTGTAGTTAATTTACATATATTGCAATGCTAGAATAGAGTCATCTCTGACATCACAGTTCAACAGCATAGAAAAAAAACTTGAGATTCCACATAAGTATGACAAGGACTGTAACAACCCAAGGATGACATTTTCACACACTCCCTTTTAACTTGAAAAATATTCCAATCCAATCCAAAGTACAAAAAAAATTTGAAAAACATTATTGGACAATTTGCTGTATCCTGATCATGGCGCAGAGTAAGGGGGATTCTCAAATAGTTTGTGCAGCTACATATGTAATGATATGTTTAACGACAACTAATTTTGGCATGGCAGCTGAATTTGACACACATCAACCTGTCTGGCAAGTTATCCAAATCAGTCCAGCTGCAAGTTTTTGACATTTTGGCTGACACTACAACAATTTACACTCCAAGTGGTGCATACATAAGATACACTTGATGGCTCCCCGATGTGCAGGTTAAATTCGACTGTTGCGTCGAAAGCAGACGTCGTCAATGGTAACTGACAGAAACGTTTTGAAAAACCAGCATTTATAGCCTTTTATACCAGACCTTCCATGAAAAAATAATGGCCTTATAACTGCTCAGAATCAATAACCAGCAACATAAAATCCGTTGTCCCAGACCCCCTGCCGAATATGCTTCTGCCCTGCGGGCATCGTCTATGTCATCTGGAACAAACTTTCCTGTTTTCTGGCTACGCCCCTGATTGGCTCTTACTTGAGCAATAGCATATATATGATAGAAAACATGTGAAAGACCAGTATTTAAACTATTTTTCTTATTATAAATGTCTTCAAGTCATGGTTGGCAGCAGACACTGACCAAAATAAAAGTTTAAACTGCAAAAATAGCGCAAATTGTCTGTAATAATAATAATGTTAGATATCTTTTAGGCTTGTACAATAATTACATACACCTTATTGCATTTTTGTGAGGTGGTACAAGACTCAGAAATAAACAGTCATCCATACTTTCTGGTACTGAATTCACAGATTTTTTCATTGTCATAATGAATGTTATCCGTGTTTTATCTGTTTTCTTTCTTATTTTTTTGCCAAGAAGGATAATAACTTTTATGCTGCTTTGCTGATTTGCTATATCCTTTGAAAGTATATTCTGATGATGACACTCAAGATGGATGGATGATTGGGGCTTTATGTCCTGTATTTATACACTTGATGGGCTAATTAGGACAGGGGGAGGACACTGCAATGAGGCGAAGGATGATTGAAACAGCCGTCCGACATAGGCCCAGGTGATTTGAACCCTGGACCCAGCGATTAGCAGCCCAGCACGCTACCACTAGACGAACCCTCCCCCCCCCCCGCCCTGATTAAACTCAAGACACCTGAAGATTGTTATAATTATACATTGTATGATACCACAATTACTTGCAAGCTTTGCATGATGCTCCTTCCTCTTTATAAAGTAATTCCTTGAAGGCTGTATTTTCTGGGATCAGAAGCAAGCTCGGACTACCTGAAGGTCTACATTACATTATTCGAAGGGCCCAGCACTAAAAGCGACAAAAAGGAACAAGTAGTAGTCAACCTCTTCAAAATCCCTTTTACAGAGGTAATTGAAGGTCTGTGAGTCATTACGGGTCAAATTATCTGAAAATGAGCTACATCACTTTTCAAATAGGAACATTCAAGCAACACAAAGCCTATCCTGGGGGTTTTTAAAATGATTCTTGATGAGTTAGGTTTTTCATAGTAATCTTGGGCCTTGGGCCCATATCCATTCACTGGGCCGCTTACCTCTGGAACCTGCATGAATTCATGCCTGGATAATGAATATGTGACGGATGTTTCTTTCATCATATGCCACAAGCACAAGCGCAACTAGTTTAACTAAAATTAAGCTTTCTCTGCCCGCTAAGCCGCGTATGTGCATAAATAGAGGATTGATCTCTCCTCTCTCTTCACCAACATGCTGCAAAATTCATTTCATAACACAAATGTAATCACCTTGACCAGAATTGTTAAACTTCACATAAGCTTCTTAAAGTGTTTGTTCTCAAGGCATTATCGATGTGCAAACTTAAAAGCACAATGATTGGAGACTGAAAAATTTGATTTCAGGTGATGATTTGTTGAGGGATATAATTTTATTATTTTACATTTTCATAGCTCCTGTTAATTTGACTTACTTCTATCACATTGTCTTTGCCTAAAATATCGACTTTTAAGACCCAGTATGTTTTCCCTCTTATTAGATGAGAATTCATGCTCACACAAGCAATTTGATTGAGGATGTTGTTTAGCATTGAATTAAAGTCATACATCGCCTGTTTCACATACTTACAGGCAGCACCGTAGGCCTTTTGTAAATTTTGAAGAGAGAAATTTGTGTGATACGTTTTCATTATACAGCTCAGAGGTTAAATTTGTACACAGAACTTGAATGTTTGCATATGAAAGCTATTTTTCCTGGAAGCTGTTAATCTTCCTACACTAAAACGTTGTTTCATGAATTATTTATCGCAGTCTGGCCCTGAAGTTCGGTTGTAGAATTCTTCTTTTCTGCACTTGCCAGCTTCTCCCATGTTTATACATTAATGGATTCAGTATTTTCATTTTGGTAGCAGGAAATTGTCCCGCCTGTCTTCCTGGTCTCCAATGGGTAGCAAAGGCTTAGGATAGACTATGGAAAAAAATCTCGCTTTCAGCTGCTGTTTCAGTCCTGTAGATACCATTTCTATTGATGCTTTTTTCTGTAGTTCAACCTTTATCATCTAATATTCCGGGAACCTAAGTGACACCTTTTTTTGGTGCACGTAATCCCTTTTTGGAATACCAGACATAAACATGACAAACATTTTTTGAACGATGTCTTTAGGCATTACCTTCGAAAGTCGATATATTCTCCTAAACACAATTAAATATCGTCGTTGGCATTCGGCACATCCCATCATCTAAACTAAGACACAGCCGAGTAAGGTTATTATGATTACCTTAGTGGTAATTTCTCATGTCATGCATAGAGTTCATAGTGGGCAATATCTTTGACTTGAAGTTGTCTTTTTTATTTGTTAAATCATGTGAATAAGATTATGTTTTCATTAAAAGAAGACAGATCACATTAGTTCTTTAAAGGCAATGACGTCGCATGACTTTAATTATCTTGCGAATGATTAAATTAGTCTTTTTGTCATTTATTCATGGAAGCAGAACTCTCTCTGAAGTCTACGTGTGTGCTATACATCTTATGGAAATCCATTATAAGGAAATAGCTTAATTAAATAATGTGCTCAGAAAGGATTACACCACCAGGTTCCATTGCTAAATACAACATATTGGTGAAGTTGGTTAACAAGAATATGAAGGTAAGATGTAGAAATATGTCTCCTAGTTCCTCTTTTGAACAAGATCAGTTCGGCAAACGTCAAAATATGGCAACGCTGCTTCATTTGGCATCCCCCGATGCCATTTTCGGCAACCGTTGCCTCGTACGGCATCTCCGATCTTCGGCCGTTTCTCGGCAGGTGACGCTAATGATCGGGGATAATGCAAGTGCTGCCTCATTGGGATAATATATATTTCTTTGGATCTGCCCAAGGAAATTGTCAATCTATCCTAGATTTTGTGACTTATGTGCCGCTTTTAAGAGCTACTTTTGCTAATTTGAGTGTCTGGCCACTGATTTTGGTGTTATTACACCAAGACTATAGGGCCTATAAACCTTATCACCAGCTGATCATTTCAAGATTGCTTGAGAGGCATTCTGAGAATTACGGAGTGCTAATGCTGCATGCTACTTGAAAGGCAGGACTTAATTAAGTAGGAAATATACAGCCAGATCCTGCAGTATTCAAGAGTGCTGGAAAGAAACGAGCTCAGCAGGGGGACTTGAGGGCACGAAATTTTGCTCCTTTGGCTTTGAGAAATTTTAGATCTCAATGGGAACGATTACATGTCATAACTTAAGTGAATTTTACAATCTCTAATGATGACTTTTGAAATTGAATTTGAGTGACTTTCTGTAGGTCTGCAAACTTGTCTTCCCAATCATCCTGGTGTTCAGATGAGAGCGGGCAAATCTAATTCGCAGGACAAAAATTCAGTAGGCCTAAGGCATTAATAATGCTTTTGGAGTACATACTTACAGTTAAGACCTAATAACGTTTTTTCTTCAAGAACAAAACGCATGGATACCTTGCTTCCATACCCCCACCCCCTGCCTTGGCCAAGGTATCTTTAAGTTAACCAGTCAGCCAAAACTAAACTCCTTGGAAAATTTAGTCATGATCATTAAGTTTATCAATTCATGAATTGCATTAGTCACGAATTGCGTTAGTCATAAGTTGGTCAGTGTACTAATTAAACTAGTCAGAACCTGGGTAATCAACTGAGACATAATATTTAGTTGGGAGTAACAGCATTTCAATTTGATCCCAAGTGACAGTCACTGGAAATAACAAGAAATACTATTTATTGGAATGGGCCAAGTGGACGACACTGATCCATTTTCAATGGCATCATAAATCTTGGTCAGCGCATCAGTGACTGCTAATTTTTACACAGCCAGACAGATGGCATTCAATATCATTTGTGTTCTAATATTTAAGGATTTGGTGAAAGTTTCTGGAGTAAAAGGTCTCTAGTTGCTGTTCTCTGAACCCTGACATGTAGGCTTAAATACAGATTAATAATAATAATTTGTATAGCGCCAGTTCCAAGAAAATTTGTTCACCGGCGCTGATTTCTGCAGTAGGCCTAAATGGAGGAACAATCCAGCTTCGAAGGCTATGTGGAAAATGTGGCAGCTCCTTTTATCCAAAAAAACTTCAGCGAAATATCATGAAGGGGGCAACCATTTAATCTTAAAGGGGGGCTGGGAGTTTTTTTTTTAGATAAATAATTTCTGCTCAGTTTAGTCTTGAAATAAATAACTTCTGGAGGGGGTATTTCTTAATAAGACATTGCTTGATTTGGGAATGAATATATTTAGGGACTTCGCATGCTTGAAATAAATAATTGACTTTTGCCGAACTGAGATGGAAACAACGAAAGGTTCAGACTACCTTTGAGATATTGTGATCTTTGGATAATTTCTTTAAAACAATTGTCCTGAAATGGTAAATTGCATTCATCTATCTTACTTGCTTTTCCATTACCAGAGACTGCTCGTGATTCTTGTTAAGTTTAGCTTGAACAAACAAACAGTACGAAGTATTGTTGTATGCAAATGTTTGTTCCTTAAACCAGTTTTTACATGTGAAAGGTTTGAATGAAAAAAATGTGTGATTTTGTATTCTGTTAAGCAAAATAAATTGTTTATTTGAGTCAGTAGATGAAGACAACCTGTAAAAATCATCAGAATTGTCCAGCCTACTACGCACTGTCCCTTACCTAAGGAATGAAACTGATCTCATGAAAACCTGGATGCTCTTGGGTCTAATATGAATGCCTTGTCAAGGGTTGACCTTTGGTTATGTCCTGTTGTAAAACATTAACAAGCTACCAAGACAATGATAAAGGCTCTGGAACAAATTAACCTTAATCGGTCATAAGTTGCCATTTCGGGAATAAAGAGCCATTTTGTGTCAAGCTTTCTAAATTGAGATTGAAACTACTCAGGCTTGCACACCTGAGTGCACCACAATTTGATGACTAAAGTTTGAATAGACCTATACATTAGTCTTAAATTTATCACCATTTAAATACTTTATTCCTTACAGTCGTCTCTTTACACCTTTAGTATGGGGAAGAACGGTATGACAAAAGCTATTCCTGTACCAACATGCAGGAGGCACACCAATGCATATATGTATGACACAATAACCCAGGACACCATAAAGAATTATTAAAGTATGCAGCAGTGATAAATATTACCCAGCTATCAATCTTGTCCATTTATTCATAAAAGCTCACAATTGTGGCCCACCCACACATACCAAATAGCTTTATGTTGTGTCCACAGCCATTCACATAAATTTACATAAGTTCCCCTTTCCTGATGATTCAGATGCAGTGTTTTTTGCCTTTTGAAAAGGTTTCTTTTAACTGCAGTCTTAAGGGTTAGCAGAGATCCACGTGACACTCAGCAATGATGTTTCCCACACTGGTATAACAATGACAAAGTAGTGAAATACTAGCAAGGAGTGATCAGTGGCGTCCCTATGGGGGGGCACGGGGGGGCACAGGCCCCCCCATATTGGACCTGTGCCCCCCCAGGTGCCCCCCCATATGAACTTTCCAACTCTGGCTAAAATATACAGTTAGTATAGAGGATGCCCCCCCAGAGAAACGCGTGCCCCCCCGGGTGCCCCCCCGCTCGAGACCCCCTAGTTACGCCACTGGGAGTGATAAGACAAAAGACCTTTTTATTTGGGACATTTTAGAATACAGACAGCAATAAAGTGGAAAATTGAGCAAAGGAATAATGACAACATAGCCAGTATAATTATGGCATCCTAACAATACAGAACTGTGAAGCATGCATATATTTTCCAGGGATACAGGCATTTAACATAGCCAAGGATATTTTGCACCACTGCATTTGTCAAAATGAGGCAGCCTCATTCACCAGTGAATAAATTCAGGAAGTGAATCTGAAGGGCCTTGCTTCAGAATTGGTAACTTCGTCAAATTATGTGTGCTCTAAAAGTGCAATTAAATGCTAGAAAATGCACCTTGAGCCAAGCAAACCTACTTCTTCACAAACTGAAGAGTGTCTCTGACTGTGAAATTGGCTGTTGCTCACTGTCATGAATTAGGGAACATTCAATCTGAAGATGTCCTCCGCTGTTTGAATTCTGGATTGGTTGAAATTGACTGAAGTGCCGGGTACAGGTACGGTAAAATGGACCTTTCTTCTTAAAAGTTAATTAGTGCAACTAAATTCATCCCATTCAACAATTATTCCATTTTATCATATTTAGAAATAGGCCAGGAAATGTTATAGTTGCTTGTTACACATACCTGCAGAAGCTAATTTTCTTGTGTCTTGATACGAGTGACGCTCGCAATTTGATAGCACAAAACACTAATGGCTGTTTTATCACCCGCCCATCCACTCAGGGGGGTGCGTACATGATGTTTAAAAAAAATGAAGTGAATAAGATTGGTCCCTTTCCCATAGGGGACCCCTTCAAACAACAATTTAACCGATGTGGTATGCTATTATACCAATTTTTCTCTTTTCCTTTGAAATAATGCCAATGGTAGGATACAACATAGGGGTCCATTTACTTGCTTAGGCACAGGGCCCCAAATTATGCCAATCAGGCCCTGGACTCATTAATTGTTGAATGATGTACTCATCCAGCTGCCATCAATGTTAATGATCAGATAATTTTCTCAATCAATTTTTTGAAAATAATTCAGGAATGAAAAAAAAAACGGATTATAGATGAAGGAAAAGGGAAGTACATGTATGAGAGATTACAATTGCCAATTTCATCACCATCACTTTTGTATAATTGAAGGTGATTTGAGATTGGGATTCTCAATTGACATGTCCAGCAGACATCAAGCAGACTCAAATGAGGCAATCAGAGCTCATCAATGGAACTCTATAGGAGGAGTTCTATGGCAAATGCCAGACCTAAGAACTTGAATGAGGCAATTTGATCACATTTGCCCGAGTTTGCCATCCGCAGTAAATTGGAAATGTGGCTCAAGTCTAATGGGGTATCCATGCAAGAGCAATGTCAAATTTCTTAATTTTGCAAATTTAATTAATGCAGAAAAAAAAAGATGAGATATAAGCTACTCAGATTGACAAAATGAAAAGACAAATGACTAAAACCAAATTTTTTTCCTGAAATTAGCTCAAGAGGGTTTTCGTCCAATTTATGATATGAAATATAAAAACACTCATCATAATATTTTCTGTAAATAATGCAGCAATGTGTAGTTTTCCAGTTAACATGCACTCATCGGCCAGACAAAACACTAACGATGTGGAAAAACCAAAAATTTATAATGGCAAATGTTTATGCAACGTGGATCTGATATTATAATTATTATGCAATGACTTGCCTATGTCATGTTGGCCCACTGTTGGACAAACATTTTACTCACTGCTGGTGAAATGACATTTTGTCCATCTGAGAGAGTATAAATCAGTTTCCACTGTTATGTGTGCAACACCACCATAGCAATATACCAGCACTGAAAAGTATGCAAAGTATGCAAGGAAAGAGACTTTGATGGTAGAACCAGACATCAGGCCTCGTGGCATCACTCTCGAAGTCTGTTCTGGAGGTTCTCAAAATCATGCAGTAGTGTTTTTCATTGACATGCTGGGCCAAGTCAGTGGTAGCAAACTGAGCTGCCAACTTTTAAGGCACAAAATCAATTTCTAGCCATGGTCAGATGGTCAGTGTCCATTATATCTATTCAATTGATATATTTTCTGCTGTAAATTTGTCAAATAACAGGACTCTTCTTGATTTGTCATTGTGAACCACCAGGCTCCTGATTAATTTTACTTTCCTCCATCACAGTGTGCATATGTATCTGGCTATACAATACATGTGCGTCTAAATATGGTCAATGGTAAAATAGTCAATCATGGAGATGACTGCTTTCCACAAGTTGATTTTCAGAGACAAAATGTTGATAAATGTTGATGAGTACCCATACAGACATGTGAATATTGAAAATTTCTGCAATGTAAATATATAGCATAAGGAGCGATTTTAGGTTTGCTGATTCTTGCGATTCTTTTTTTTTTCATTCACACAGACATTCTAAATCATTACACTTGAATGTTTGCGTATGAAAGTTATATTCCAGGAAGCTGTTAATCTTCTTACACTAAATTGTTGTTTATGAATTATTTATCGGAGTCTGGCCCTGATATTGGATTACGTAATTCTACTTTTTGGCACTTGCCAGCTTCGCAGCTGTTTATGCATTAATGGATTCCATTTTAGTTGCAGGAAATTGTCCCTCCAGTCCAGTGGGTTATCAGGCCTTGTTCACCTGAGAAAATATGAAAAAGCATCTGTAGTTTTGTGCTACCTTGGGAAATTAGCAGCACTGAAACATCTTCACGGGAAGAGGTTTTGATAGTAGAATCAGATATCAGGCCTAAGGGCTTTATTCTCAAATTCTTTCATGTTTGGAGTCACTTTCTAGTGAAGATTTCTTTCACGTTTGGTGTCACATTCTAGTGAAGATGTCTGAAATACCCTGGAGCTTCATCTAAATTGTGACTCTAACATAGTAAAAAGCTCTTGTCTGCTTGTAAGTGTTGTTTGAATACATATATTCTATATGGACAACAACTTCATATGATGACTGATGACAGAGCATTTAGTCTTCGTTGCAAGGCATTTTTGGAATGAGAGCATCTTTTGATTGAGAAATATTAAAGAGCATTTGCTATTAGAAAAGACTTATTTTGGAAAACTGGACAATTGCTGGTGGTGTAAGCTTTCTATTTGATCTGAAATACACTGCAGTCACACAGTAAAATGAGATAGCTTAGCTCCTACACTAGACAGCATCGGCTCTTATTTGAGCAATAGCATATTTAATGACCAACAGACTATTTTTCTTTCTATGAATGTCTATAAATCATGGGTTTACACAGCAGACACTAACCGAAATATAAGTTTAAACTGCGAAAAATAGTGCAAATTGCCTTCAATTATATGCACTCTATATCCTTTTTATGAGGTGGTACAAACTGTTTTTCTTGTTTTATCTACTTTCTTTCTTGCTTTTTTTTGCCAAGAAGGATCCTGATTTTATGCAGCCTTGCGGATTGTCGATATCATTTGAAAATATATATTCAATTCAATTCAATTTATTTGGACCAAAGAATAGTAAAAAATGACATTTGGCTGGCTGACACCAGGTGGTGAATTTGCCACTTGCACCAGAATTTAAAAGTTCACTACATGTCCATGGTTTACATATTCAGATAAGTCAATACAATTAATACTAAAGGTTATTTAAACAATATCTAGCGTTTAAGAGAGAGATGAAATGAGGAATGAAACGATGACTACTGTTTACCTCCCTGTGTGTGTAAAAATACAAGTATGAGATTGGAGACAATTCCTCCTCTCATTTCTATAAATAGCAAACCATGTAGTATCTGTTCTTATTTTATGCTCAATATCAAAAAAATTGGCCCAATGATGATAAAACTCAGACACCTTGAGGTTATTATAATCATACATTGTGGCATACCATCAGTACTTGCAAGCTTTCATGATGCTCCTTCCTATTTATAAATTAATTCCATGAAGCCAGCATTTTCCAGGATCAGAGGCAAAGCTCAGATTACCTGAAGTCCCACATAACATTATTCCAAGGGATAAGCACTAAAATACAACAAAAATGAACATTTAGTAGTCAACATTTCCATAATCCATTTACAGAGGTAATTGAAAGAGATGAGAGTCATTAAGAGTCAAGTTATCTGAAAATGAGCTACTTCGCTTTCATAGAGGAACAGTCAAACAAAACAAAGCCTGTCCTGGAGGTTTCTGAATTGTTCTGTATGAGTTGTTTTTTTCATGGTGTCTGGGGTTTTGGGCTCAGTTCCATGCGATGGGCTGCTTTACCTTTCGAACGTGCATGGATTCAATTTCATGCCTGGATAATAAGTATGTGACAGAATTTTCATTCATCATTTGTCACAAGTGCATCTAGTTTCACTAAAATGAAGTCTTCTTTTCCCACCAAGCCGACTGAGTATGTGCATAAATAGAGGATTGATCTCCCCGCTGTCTTTACTGACAAGCTGCATTTTTCATGTCATAACACATATTCAATCACCTTGACCAGAATTGTTAAACTTCACATAAGCCAACTCAAAGCTTTTGTTCACAAAGTATTATCGATATGCAACCTTAAAAGCACAATGATTAGAGACCAGAAACATTTGATTTGTGACGGTTTGTTAAACTTTGTTTGATAGATGTAATTTTAGTATTTTAAATTTTCATAGCTCTTGTTAATTTGACTAACTTCTATCACATTGCCTTTGCCTCAAGTATCGACGTTTAAGAACCAGTAAGTTGTCCTCTTATCAGATGAGAATTCATGCTGTCACAAGAAATTCGGTTGAGGATGTTGTTTAGCATTGAACCGATGGCATAACATCACCTGTTTCACATACTTACAGGCAGCACTGTAGGCCCTATGTATATTTTGAAAAGTGAGATTCTTGTGATAATTTTTCATTTTCCTGCTTAGAGGTTGTAAATTTGTGCACAAAAATTGAATGTTTGCATATGAAAGCTATATTCCTGGAAGCTGTTAATCTTCTTACACTAAAGAATTGTTTCATGAATTATTTATCACAGTCTGGCCCTGATGTTCAGTTGCAGAATTTTTCTTTTCTGCATGGGCCAGCTTCTCCGCAGTTTATACATTAATGGATTCGTTATTTTCATTTTGGTAGCAGGAAATTGTGCCGCCTGTCTTCCTGGTCTCCAAAGGGAGCAAAGGCTTAGGATCGACTATAGAAAACAAAATCTCGCTTTGAAAGATCTCTTTTCAGCTGCTATTTCAGTTCTGTGGATACCATATCTATTGATGCCAGTTTTTTCTGTAGTTCAACCTTTATCATCTAATATTCCAGAATCCTAAGTGACACATTTGGTTGGTGCAAGTAATCCCTTTTTGATTACCAGACATAAACATGACAAACATTCTTTAAACTGTAATTTTAGGCATTGCTTTCGAAAGATGATATATTCTCATAAACACAATTAAGAATCGTCAATGGCGTTCATTATATCTGATCATCTGAACTAAAATGCAGCTGAGTAAGGTTGTTAATGTTATGACAACCTTTGTGGTAATTTCATATGTCACGCATAGAGTTCATAGAGGTCAATATCTCTGACTTGAAGTAGTCTTTTTGATTTATTAAATCAAATGAATAACAATATGTTTTCATTAAAAGAAGATGAATCACATGAGTTCTTTAAAGTTAATGACGTCGAATGACTTTAATTACCATGCGAATGATTAATTTTGTCACTTAGTCATATATTCATGAACATGATGAAAGCAAAACTCTTTCCGAAGTCAACGTGTGTCAGTGCTATACCTTTCAGGAAAAGCCAAAAATGAATGACTTAATTAGACAAAGTGCTCAAAAACGATTATACCACCAAGTTCCATAGCTAAAGAGATAAAAACTAACATCGGTAAAGTTGCTTAACAAGAATATGAATACCTGTAAGATGTAAAATTATGCCTCTGAGTTCCTCTCTTTCCTTCCTTTCCTTTCCTTCCTGTATCTGTTTCCCTGTTAAATGCTTCAATGTAATGTACCTTAACCTTGTACCAAGTACCAAAATTTCACTGTTGTATATATATATCGATGTATACAATGTGACCAATAAATTATCTGTATCTGTATCTGTATCTGTATCTGTATCTTTTGAACAAGATGGACACAATAACAGGTCAGACTAAAACGCATTTGTTTCAGATTACTGTTCTTTGAGGGTTTATGTTATTTGGATAATGTCTTTAAAACAACTGTCCTGAAATGATAAATTGCATGAATCTATTTTATTTTGCTTTTCCATTACCTAATTCTTGTTTTCTCTAGCTTGACAAAATATTTTCTAAGAACAGAATAAACAGTGCCGAGTATTGTGGTACACTACAGTGTATATTTCCTCTGCAGGCAGAATGCGTATGAATGAAAAAATTTGTGATTTTGTATTATGTTTCAGCAAAATTAATCATCTATTGAGTCGGTATAGATGACGAAAACCCATAAAAATTCATCAGAAACTGTCTAGTCCACTACGTACTGGACCTTACCTAAAGGAATGAAACTCATCTCATGAAAACCTGGAGGCTCTAGGGTCTGATGTGAATGCCTTGTCAAGGACTGACCTTTGGTTGTGTCCTGTTGTAAAACATCAAATAGCTATCAAAACAATGATAACAGCTCTGGAACAAGTTAACCTTTAACGGTCATATGTTGCCATTTCAGGAATAAGGAGCCATTTTGTGTCCAGCTTTCTAAATTGGGATAGAAACTACATAGGCTTGCACACCTGAGTACACCGCAATTTGATAACTAAAGTTTGCATATGCCTATACATTAGTCTTAAATGTATCTCCATTTAATTACTTTATTCCTTACAGTCATCTCTTTACACCTTTAGTATGGGGAAGAACGGTATGACAAAAGCTATTCCAGCACCAGTATGCAGGAGGCACACCAATACATATTATATATGTATAACACAATAACCCAGGACACCACAAAGAATTTTTAAAGTATGCAGTAATGAATATTACCCAGTAATCAATCTTGTCCATTTATTGATAAAAGCTCACAATTGTGGCCCACACACACAGACCAAATAGCTTTATGTTGTGTCCACAGCCATTCACATAAGTTCTCGTTTCATAATGGTTCAGATGCACTTTTTTTTGCCTTTTGAAAAGGTTTCTTTTAACTGCAGTCTTAAGGGTTAGCAGAGATCCACATGACTCTCAGAAATGATGTTTCCCACACTGGTGTAACAATGACAAAGTAGTGAACTATTAGCATGGAGTGGTAAGACAGAAGGGATGTTTTAGAATACAGACAGCAATAAAGTGGAAAATTTGAAAAAGCGGCATTCACATTTGTTTAAAAATTAAGCAAAGGAATAATGACAACACAGCCAGTATAATTATGGCATCCTAGCAATAAGGAACTGTGAAGCATGCATATATTTTTCATGGATAAAGGCATTTAACATGGCCAAGGATATTTTGCACCACTGCATTTGTCAGAATCAGGCAGCCTCATTCACCAGTGAATAAAATCAGGAAGTGAATCTGAAGGGCCTTGTAGCGTCAAGTCCTGTCCTCCTAAAGTGACATTGAATGCCATTAAAATGCACTTTGAGCCAAGCAAACCTATTTCTTCACAACTGAATAGTGTCTCTGACCATAAAATTGGCTGTTGCTCACTGAAATGAATTACGGGACATCCAATCAAGTGAAAAGAGGCTGAATATGTCCCCTACTATCAGCACTGGATAGCACATCAACCTGGTTGAATTCTGAATTGGTTGAAGTTGACTGAAGTGCCAGGTACAGGTATGGTAAAATGGGCTTTTCAATTTGGAAGATAATTTTTGGTGCATAATTCACCCCATTCCACAATTATTCCATAATATCATATGTGTGGGCCTGAACAGTTTATAGTTGCTTGTTACACATACCACAAGAAGCTAATTTCCTTGTTTCTTGATATGAGTGATTCTGCAATTTGATATCACGAAACACTCCTGGCTGTTTTATCATCTTCCCACTCCATCAAACAAATGAGATCTTGACAGCACATAATGGAGAGAAATTTTATTACCCACTTAACATTTATTATGCCAAAGACAGGTTTTCACAGAATCGGCTGTTACATGATGAAAACTTTTTTGAATGTGATGGTATTACTCAAATAAATAAATTTTCATCAGAAAAAAATTAGTTACAAGCCTCCAACTATGAATAAAAATATTATATTAGCAATTTCCTGTGGTCATGGGCAGATCTTTTCGTGCTAATGTAATTTTTCATCAATGAACTTAGAGCTTTGCAGGGAGGTTTAATTATATACATATTCCTTGACATTTGGTTTGACTCATTCAGGGGGGCACGTACATGATGTTAAAAATGCAGTGAATAAGACGGGGCCCTTTCCCATAATTTATCCAATGAAGTACGCTATCATATAAATCCTTTTTTCCTTTGAAATAATACTGATGGTAGGATACAACATTTACTTGCCTAGGCACAGGGCCCCAAATCGCACCAGTCCGCCCCTCGACTTACTACTTGTTGAATGATTCACTCATCAAGCTGCCGTCAATGTTGATGATCAGATCAGTTTTCACTATCAAATTTTGGAACAACGTCCAGGAATGAAAAATAAAACGGATTATAAATAAAGGAAAAGGGAGGTATATGACATTAAAAATGCCAATTTCATCAATGACACTTTTGGATAATTGAATGTGATAGCTTGTGATTCTCAATTGACATGTCCAGCAGACATCAAGCAGACTGAATGGGGCAATCAGAACTCATCAATGGAACTCTAGAGGCGAAATTCAATGGAAAATGCCAGACCTAAGAACTTGAATCTGGCAATTTGATCACATTTGCCAGAGTTTGCCATCCGCAGTAAATTGGAAAATTGGCTCAAGTCAGATGGAGCAAATATCCATGCAAGAGCAATGTCAAATTCCATAATTTTTCAAATTTAGTTCAAACAGACAGACGTCAGAATTTGTAATGAGATAAGCCACTTGGAATTCTTTTCCATCTAAAGTCTCTCCTGTCACATAATGAAAAGGAGAAATGACTAAAAACCAATTGATTTGTTTCGAAATTAGCTCATTGGCCAGACTGACCAGACAACAATTGCTGAGTTTTCAGTACTGGCCCACTATATTGGCCCAACATCATATCAGCCACTATGCCATCCATCTGAACCCATGCAAAATATAAAAATGGTTTATTGTTGACCCAACACTGGTCCTATATTGATTCCCTGATGATCAGATAATTAATTTACCAGTGATAGCTCGCTCTGTTGGGCCAACATTGGACCAGTCACTGTCTTGACCAATGCAAAATATATTATTGGCCCAATATCGATATTCCAATGAATTGGTGATATTTGCCAATCCTATTTGGCCAATTACTGCTATGGCTATCTTGAATAATCCAAAACCGAAAGTGGGCCAATATTGCTGTAATGATGACCTGATGTTATGCAACGACTAGCCTGTTTTGTTGGTTCACCGTTGCGTAAACGTTTTTGCCTTATGCTGGTGAAAAAACATTTGTACATCTGAGAGCGTATAAATCAGTTTCCTTTGTTATGTGTGAAGCACCACTGTAGCAATATACCAGCACTGAAAAGAGGTTTTGATGGTAGGTCCAGATATCAGGCCTTGTGGCATTACCATCGAAGTCTGAAATGTTTGGTGTCACTGTGAAGACGTCACAAAATACCAAAGAGCTTAGTCTGACTCTTTAGATGTAGCAAGCTTTGGCTTCTTGTAAGTATTATCTAAATGCCTATTTTCTTATGAATATCAACATTTTAGGAGCAATATTTCATACGTTTTAGGAGCAATATTTCATACGTTTTATTGCAAAGCATCTTTGGGAGAGAAGGACTCATTTGATACTTATGTATATGCAAATATATCAAATAACATTTGCCCTTTGCCTATATTTGGAAGAGGGGACACTGGACAGTTGGTGGCGTATGCCTTCTAATTGGTCTAAAATCTGTTGCAATCATGAATCATTGTATTGAGTTATCAATTATCCTTCTTTTTTCGTTTAACAAGACCAACCCAGTGAAAAACAGCATAGCTGATTGACCTATATCCATAGAAAATAATTATATTCTTACAATAATAGCAACCAGGCTATTTTGTTTGTTGTTATAAAGCTACTGTTAGATGCACCTTGCCAAATGTTTTATATTCCTGAAAATAAATTCCAAGAAGGTCTGCATATCCCAGGGAATGAGCATTAAAATACAACAAAAAGCAACATGCGGTAGTCAAAATCCTCAAAATGCATTTGCAGAGGTAATTGAGAGAGATGAGAGCCATTGAAAGTCTTTATGTCTTACAACAGGGCATAACACTTGAGAGAAACAATCAAACCACGCAAAGGCTGTTCTTGAGGTTCTCGAAATTATAGAGTAGTGTTTTTCATTGACATGCTGGGCCAAGTCAGTGGTAGCAAACTGAGCTGCCAACTTTTAAGGCCCGAGTCATTTTTCTAGCCTGGGCAGCCCATGTCAGAGGGATGTTGCACCTCATCTCTGGTAGTCAACATCCTCAAAATCCCATTTACAGAGGTAATTGAGAGAGATGAGAGACATTGAGAGTCTAATTATCTGAAAATGAGCTACTTAACTTGAGAGAAACAGTCAAACAACACAGAGGCTGTTCTGGAGTTTTCAAAATTATAGAGTAGTGTTTTTCATTGACATGCATTTCATTGACATGCTGGGCCAATTCAGTGCTAGCAAACTGAGCTGCCAACATTTAAGGCCCGATTCATTTTTCTGGCCTGTGCAATCTGTGTCAGAGCGATTTTTCACCTTATCTCTTTCTAAGAGTACCTGTCATCTACCTACCATGGTCACCTGTGCATGCCCATTATATTAATTCCAGTAATAATACTGTGACATATTTTCTGACATTTTCATACTTCTGCTGTATATTCATCTAATAAGTCTAGAGGAGTCTTCTTTTAAAATTTGTCATTTTAATTTCAGCTTCCTCCATCACAGTGTATCTGGATATTCCTGTCCGAGTATATATGGTCAATAGTTAAAAAGTTAATTATGAAGATGACTGCTTTCTACAAGTTGATTTTCAGAGACAGTATGTAGATAAATGTTGATGAAGACCCGCACGCACATGTGTATATTGAATAAGTTTGCAACGTAAATATATGGCATGGGGAGCAGATTTTAGGCTTGCAGATTCTTGAGATTATTAATCATCATTCACACAGAGGTTTTAAATCTTTACACTTGAATGTTTGCATATGAAAGCTATATTCAAGGAGCTGTTAATCTCCGTACTCTAAAACATTTTTTCATGAATTATTTTTCAGAGTCTGGCCCTGATGTTGAATTACCAAATTCTACTTTTCTGCGCTGGCCAGCTGTTTGTTCATTAATTGTCCTACCATTTCTTCCTGTTCTCTAAAGGGTGCAAAAGCTTAGGATAGACTTGAAAAAAAAAAACCTCTTAGTCTGTATGTTTTCAGTATATTGATGTTATTTTCCTGTTATTCAAACTGTATTTTCCGACCTAGCAGAATTCTTAGTCGTGATTTGGGTGGGTGCAATAAAACAATCACCTGACATTTTTAAAGTCGATACTTTTTTGCAAATATAATTACGACGTCATCTTGTCTCATAACATCAAAGTTGGAATTTTTCTCTATACAATCTAATGAATGAGAATATGCTTTCATGAAAATTAGAAAGAATTGATTCAGTTCTTTTGCTGTGAGACCTTTACATTGTTTAAAGTCAATTACATTTCATGACATTTATTACCTCGTGAATAATTAAATTTGTCACTTTGCGGTATATTTATGAAAGAAGAACTCTTGCTGCAGTCTTTATGAATTCAATACTCCGTAGACAAAGCCGTATGTAAAAGGTTTAATTGCATAAAGTGCTTAGAAAGGATTATACAACCAGATTTCATTGATAAAGAAAACTCATTGGCTAAGTCGGTTGACAAGAAAAATGTGATGTGATAGTAAGAGGATAAAATATGCTTTGGAATCCCTCTCTTGAACAAGATGAACATGATGCCAATTCAGAGTAAAAGGGATTTTATTGGATTACTGTTCTTCAAGGCAATGAATATGTTCTTCGGATAACATTCTTGATGAAGTCTGACAGTGACTGGTTACTGAAAATGGGCTAAGGTAGCGGTCGGTCCAGACCCTCCTAATATTAGTCACTATTCAGAAGCTCAAATACTGTCGTTCTAATTACTCCGGGAAATTCAATTTATTATTTATTCATTTAGTTATTTTATTTATTTATTTATTTAAATTATTTTGTATCTACATTAATTTATCTAATTGCGCATTTACTATCAATTGATCGTTTGTGAATCACAGACAGTAAATTTGTGCAATATCCGGTGCGACTTGCCTAGGATAGAGCTATTTCAACAATGTTCAAATACATTTTTGCTGGTCAAATGTCTTAATTTATTGTTGGTGTACTAAAAAATGCACAGATCAAGGACTAGTATAAATAACAAATCACCCTCAGTATCGTTCAGTTTCGGCGCATGAGTTTGCAAAATCGGAGTATTTCCAGAGAGGTCACAACCTTCCATGGTTAGACCTAAACCATCTACAAATCTACAAAGAAATCCATTTGAGCTGCAGTTGTCCTGGAGCGATAAGTTGAATGAATCTGTTTCACTTGCTTTTCCATTTCCAGAGACTACTCCTTGTCTTTAATTGCTCTTACTTGAGCACACTTTTTTCTGAGAACTCAACAAACAATGCAGAACTAAGTAGTGGATTGGAGCCGCAGTATGTATTGGGCATGGGTATGTAAACTGTAAACATGAATATTTATTCTTCAAAACAATCTTCTTATTGATACAGCGCTAAATAAAAAATGTTTGTGATTTTGTATTCTGTTTTTGGAAAGACAAATTTTTGATAATGAGTCAGTGGAAAGAATCTACAGTGTTGGCATAAATCATGTCGCTGTTGTAGCCTAAGTTTAAGAGTCACAATCTACTACATTATTATCAATACTTAAAACATTATCAAGAAACTGTCCAGCCTCCTACATAATAGCCCTAACTGACTGTAATAATTCTTGTGAGCCAACACATCCTCATCTCTGACATCACATGAAAACCAGGAGGTGCTATGGTCTAACGCAAATGCCTTGTCAGTGTTGACCTTTGGTTATGCCCTAATGTAAGACATAGATATGCCATCAAGACAACAACTGGCAATGACAGAGAAGTGAGAGCATGTGAAGCTCATGCTGCTATTTCAGAGTTATTCAGTGTGTCATTGGCTTTCTAAAATTAAGGTGATGGTGCATATAGACTTGTGTACATGACAATTGTTGTCCTTAATTTTTATACCAGTTCGATGATCACATGCTTCAAGGTCATTTCAGAACTATATCGCTAGTTGTTACCTTTAAAGAATATTTGTATCGATAGGGCAGATTTGGGACTATATGATTCATAATTCATAATTATGCTGACGAAACACCAAAGCATATATGTCAGTAAACATAAAGGATTAATAAATGCAGTGACAAACAGTTCTCAGTCTTGTTCATGTATCCATAAGAGCTCATTTAGTGGCAGACGACAGCTCTATATATTGGGTTCACACAATGTCAAATACATTAATAAGTTTACAGTACACTGAATGACCTTTTTAGTGCTTCAGATGATGTGTGTTTTCTCGGTTTTTTTTTTTTTTTTTTTAGGGAACATTAATGTCATTAAAACCTCTGGTGATAGCAGAGCTGCCACCTCCTTCCCTTTCTATAAAACTATATCATAATATTTATAGGTAGACAGAACAGCATCCTTAGGAAGGCAATGACACTCTGCGATTCTGTTGCCCAGACTGGTATCACAATGACAAAGGAGTGAATAATTAGCACAGTCTAGTGAGGTAGAAGACCTCTGGTACATCTCACAATACACACAACAATCCGGTGGGAAACCTGAGATGCATATAGGGCAAATCAAAAGAGCAAGCATAATGATAAAACAGACAGTATAATTATGGCAATATGGCATCCAAACAATTAAAAAACAATATACCCTCACAAAAATCTCAGCATGATGCAGCTTTGTTCATAGAAGTGAATTAATGAAGTTAACCTTAGGGGTGTAGCGCCCTAAAGGCCTGAGATTATACACGTTGTTATAGCGCGGCGTGGGTATAAAGTATGCATATACTCTGTGAGGTCTGCTCTCTTCTGTGTCTCTGCTTCAACTACAATCACTCAAGAGTCTCTCAACAGGTGGCATGGCAGTTCCTCCAAGAGTCACTCACAGGTGGCACCAATTGCAATATGACAGTGCTGCTCACTGCCACATTCCACCCAGGTTTGTTTTTATGCAGTTCGTCAAGTTCTTTCTTCATGCTTCTTCTCTTCTGGTCTTCATTTCTCCGCACCTCTTCTTCCACCCAGGTTTGTTTTTAGCACAACATCACACCAGCTCACAGTCTTTAAAATTGGAGGTTGGAGTCATGCAACTCCACAGGACATTAAAATCATTTAAAAAGCGGTAAAACCAGGGTAGGAGCCTTGTAACTCCAAAAAAAGCATGATAAAATCACTATGGTCAATAAAAACTGTATAGGGGTAACATTTTAGAAATTTGACAAAAGGACCTGGAGCCATGCAGCTCCATTGGAAGGATGAGTTTGGAGCCATGCAGCTCCATTGGAAGGATGAGCTTGGAGCCATGCAGCTCCATTAGAAATTTGGATCATGAGACAAGTTAGAAGATGGAATTACTTAGGGGCAATCTAATGAAGAGGGGAAATTTACATCAAAGGTCTAAGGTAAGGGCAATAGGAGAGCCATGCAGCTCCCAAGGACAGGTAAGGGCAATAGGAGAGCCGTGCAGCTCCCAAGGACAGGGAATTGGGAGTCATACAACTCACTAGGAACAGATTGTTATAACAGAAGTGCAATATTACAGCATACTTCATGACAGACAGCTCAGGTTGGGTAAACTTGGTTATTTGCCATACAGAAATTTCCTCCAGGCTGATGTGTCACACTCAGATGTCTATCATGCTCAGAAATGACATCACAATCAGAGGGTCCACTCATGAAGCCTGAGCTATCACTGCTGGTTTCTTGAAACTGCTGAACCATTGACTTTCTTCTGAGGTATGGGATGCGATGATTCTTCCTGCGCTGTTGTGGCTGATGGACCAAGTTCAGCAGATGTTTCTCTTCTCCTCCTTTAATCACTTCAAAGCTGATTAGCACGTCATGGACTTGGATCTTCTTGCTGGTCTTAGGTTTGCTCCGTCGAAGTCTGTTCTTCTTTACTGGTCTTGGGTAATGGTAGTTCTTCCTTGAAGTTTCAGAGCATGACGAGTTTCGATGACGGGATGGCTTGTAGATGCAATTTGATGGATAGACGTGCCTTATTGTCTCATAGAAAGGATTGGCATGCACTTGAGCAACATGTTTAGGAACCTCAACATCTGGCATCGGATCACATGACTTAAGAGAAGGATATGGATCATCCTGTTCAATGGGCAGCTGTTCAAAGGTGGGGAAGTCCATTGATACAATTTCATCAGCACTCGAACTGAGAATCGCCATTTTCCTCATTATACACAAAGTGTCACTTATCTTCATGTAAACTTTCTCCATCTGCTGTCGTTCTTTCACAAATTGTGCAACTGTGTCACACATCTTCTTGCGCAGGTCCTCGCTTCGCTGTCGCCCTTCTGCCAGTAACACTTCATGATGCTGCAGTTCTTGCTCCAGTTTCACCAAGGATGGCTGCTTCATATTGCACAAACTTAGCTGGTGTTCATCAGAACAGGAGTCATTTTGAACAAGGGAGCATGGTCCTTGTCCGCAGAATGTATCATTCACAATAGATGAGGGAAGCAGGCATGCGCCTGCTGTGGAAGGGCTGGTCAGGCATTCACCTGACATGGAGAGAAGGGGATGAGTTGAAGAAGGTTGAGACACATAGTTTGCAGATGAGCAGCTTTGTAACTTTGTAATTCCTTCATTTGCAATCATAGAGTTTCGCAGACATAGGTTGTCCTGACAGTCACTTTGAGCTGGACTTTGGGAAGCTCCATTAGAAAGTCCAATGTTGCTTCCAAACATCTCCCAAAGTTCCGCCACAGAAGCAGAAGCCAAGTCTATATCCCTTTCTGCAGACATGACAGGTGACAATGATCGTAGCTATTATTTTATGAATAATGTTGCATAATCCAGCATAATCCACTCTCTCTTTTTTTTCTTTTTCTTTTTTGAAAAGTCAAATAATCGACAATAGGCAGCCAAATAAATAAATCAGCATGCTGCACAATGTGTCAAATTAATATTTTGACTCCCAAATAAAATTGTATTAAAACAAGCCAAAAGTCAGTACTTAAATTCTCTCAGCTCACAGCACAGTTAAAAACGTTTCCTTCAACTCCGGAATATCACAATAGTCTATAATCCACTGAATGAACAATGTTTGTGACAGCATTCACATACCTCATTGAAGAAACAAAAGCTTTCAGCTTGAATGTGGGTTATCGTTCATGCATGGAGAGTTCAACAGCTGACTGGAGTTTTGCTGAGTCAGTGATCAGTCATCAAAAAAAGTGTGAAAAATGTTAAATTTTCCATTGACTGTCAAAATAATTAGAAAATTTGAGAGAGAATGATGTAATTGTTACTATTTCATAGCTGATTGGCTTGTATTTTAGTTCATTTGAGAGGATTGATGCAGATTAGAAATGTAGATACTCATGTGGTCAGGATGGCTGTCCATGCTTCTCTATTGGCATCCAATGCAGAGTAATTTTCCTGGTTTCCAAATGTCAGGAATCCAACATAACAGGCTGCATATAAAGGTCCATGAGCTCCTTCTCACAGATAATTCACAAAAAATCCCATTCTGGCACCAATGTTATAGCGTTGTGTGGGTATAAAGTATGCATGTACTCTGTTAGGTCTGCTCTCTTCTGTGTCTCTGCTTCAACTACTGTCACTCAAGAGTCTCTCAACAGGTGGCATGGCAGTTCCTCCAAGAGTCACTCACAGGTGGCACCAATTGCAATATGACAGTGCTGCTCACTGCCACAACGTATAGATCTTGTTTTAATGTATGTAAGTTACACCATGGCATGTCCACCTAAAGGGGAATCAAATGCCATGGAGTTAATGCCTTCCAGAACCACATAAGAGAATCAAGCCTACCACTTCACAAGTCTAACTGTGAAACTGGCTTTTTCTAACAGTCCAGAATCACACATCTTCCGCTGGGTCAAAGAGGCTGAAATGGTGTCTTGATTCATTATCTTATCACATTTTACACGGGTGTATTAAATCCTAGATTGTTGGCAGATGAAGTATTATCAAAATGTTGAAATAAGTGTGCACTTTATTCATCCAGTTCCCAAATCAATGTCTCCCGCATTCTCGGGCATGAACGGCATGCTAGTCTATTCAGTGTACCTATCGATGTTATGGCAAAGTATCAAGCAAAATAATATTGGTCAAATTATCGTGGACATGACTGTTTTATTACATTTGTCACAGATTCTGTCAAATTTGATAGTTGATTGTGAAAAAAATTTTCTCCAAAGTCACAGTTATTGCTGGGTGTCTAACTTCTGAAATCACACTTAGTAAGAAACAGTGTAAAACTGTTTGTGGTCATTGCATTGCTATTGATGAATGATGTTTGAATTTTTTCATATGATTTAACTATTTAATTAATTTCTTCTGAATATGCAAGTACTGGAATAGGGGTTCATAACACTATCAAATTAAGTTAGATGTTCTAAGTCAACCATTGCATGTGCATCATATCAGTATGTCTTAGCAAAATAGCTCTACATCAGCAATGCCAAAAGTTGAATTTCATATGCTTGTAATATCTTATTACAGTATTATGGTATTCATGGACCTGCTGCAAGTCTGAAATTTCCTTATGACAAGATATAAATGATTCGGGAATTGTGACAAAGTCATTTTCATGACAATGGGAAGCAATTGTTGAGAAACACTGGACTGGTGCTCGTAAACTGGAAGCAAAGTTTAGTTTACAGACACTAAAGTAATTTCGGTGACTATCTAACAAATCAATATTCAATTCACTATTATTTGGTGCTCCAGACAGCAGTTCCTCATATCAGCCTGTGTTTTGCTGTGAATATGAATGGTCAAGTTAACCATGCATTTGCCCACAGCAAATTGTGAACCAACAGCTGGTAACACACAACCTCCACAATAGCCTGCAGGTTGAAGGTAAGATGTGAATGCCTTGTTGTGATTGCCCTTTGGTTATGCCCCAACATAAAACATCAACATGTCATCAGCCGACTGACAAGTGATGACAGAACATGTCAAGCCTAATGCTGATTTGATGACCACAAAGGGATATTAATTAATTTCAATGCTTCAAAAGTGTTTTACTGCAGAGATACCTATGTTTACATACGGTCATAAATAATTTTTCCGGTTTCAAACCATCAAAATGACATAAACCAGATTCTGTCTTTAATCATAAAGGCACAAACTCTATGTGTCAGTAATTGACAGGAATTGTCTAGTAAAAAATGGTAGCAAGGGAAACTACTTACATTCAAAATGGATTTGATTTAATGACTATAATTACATAGAGTATCAGCAGGTATAAAGTAAAGAAACTATGTTGGTTGGTTGTTGAAGCAATTTCATGTGCAGGAGAAATATTCTGTTGATGGGGGCAGTGAAGTGTACATTATTGGGCCTGTGGGGCTTTCTGCAATTTTTCAAACCTATGCCTGAATATGACCTTGATTTACAATGCTGCCAGATTCTTAGAGGGCAGCACTCCACCCCCTGCTTTTGATGCCAATGTTTATGACGGCTGGAAGAGTGATGCTATTTCAATGTTTACATATTTACTGTGTCTATTGTTAGATTAAAAAAATGAAGAAGTTATCATACTGAGTGCTTTCAAACATGAAAGTATCATGCTAGTAGATCATTGTTCATCTAAAAAAAATTGTTGCACGGCTCCAAATGTGAAACAAAACAATGCATCGGCAATTTCCTTTGGATGTGGTGGCAGCTCTTTCATGATATTAGTAAGCTGAGAGCTTTGTCAGGAATGTCTTTTGGTTTCTGATATCAAATTTAATTCGGGGTTGATACCTACTTTGCTATGAAATGCATATACATTGGTACTCATCAATCTGCCATCAAAGTAAATGATCAAAGCATTATTGTCAAAATTAAATATATGAACCTGCTAGTGGAATTTTAAGAAATCCAATGCCTGACCTACGAACTTGAATCAGGCAATTTGATCACATTTGCAAGTAATAAAATGAAATAAGCCACGGATGTTTATTATATTTCCACAGAATTTGTTCAGAATGCCTATTTTATCAATATCACCTATGGTTAATTGAAATAGAGCTGATTTAAGCTTGTGATTCTCAATTGACATGTCTGACAGACATCAAGCAGAATCAAATGAGGCAATCAAAGCTCATCAATGGAACTCTAGATGCAGGATTCAATGGAGAATGCCAGACCTAAAAACTTGAATCAAGGAATTTGATCACATTTTCAAGAGGTTGTCATTTGCAGGAAACTTGTAATTGATTATGGTCTGGTGGAACTTCTGTCCATGTAGCAATATCAGCCACAAAACTACAAGAAAAAGATAACAAACTGTCTGGTGCGTCACAAATCACCGAGATCCCAGAAACTGATCCTGCAAAGAGCAGAGGAAACAAAGCAAAACAAACCAGAGCCAGGCGCAAGGAGGCGCGAGACTCGGAACTCACATGTGATGGCAAGGCCCCCAAGGACGTATAAATGTAAAAGATTATTTTGTCTCCAAATTATGAGGATACGAGGGGCATTCAGAAAGTTCGAGGCTTTTTTTTATATAGACACTTATTTTCAATCTAGAATTATGAATTTTTCACAGGATAAAATTCAGCATATTTGGAATGGATTTCCAAAATTTTGGACAATTTGGACATTTTAAAGTCATTCTGTGGTTGCCATGGAAACTGAAAGTTCAGCTTCTTGGGGCAGATAATACTGAAACCACTAAAGCCAATGAATTTTGGCGGTGAGAGACCTCTCTCTACCACTTGCATTAGTTAGATTGACTATATTTGACACAAGAAATATAATATTAGCCTTAAAAAATACTCCCAAGCTCACCAAAAGCATTGATTCATACACCTGACCAATTGAAGTAAAAGTTCTGTGAATGAATTTCGGTCATCCGAAGCCTTTTCTCTTCCAGTGCCTGAAACTATAGCCGCAATGGACTAAAGTAAGGGAAAACCAGGACTTATGTAAAGCAGCATATCACAGGAATAGCTAGGATGGATAATGCTGTCCATTTTGGTCTCTTGTTCATAATAGTGAATCCATGCTTTCACAAGTCCTTATGTAGTCAGGGAAACACACCCTTGCCTCCTGAATTTCCCTCGCCAAATCTGGCATGCAGGAGTGCTTTCCTACATGGGTTCAGTGTAAGAATACACACATTTAGTGTGCTTGAAAGCATATCTAGAAGCTAATACCATATTTCTTGTGTCAAATATTGTCAATCTCACAAATACAAGTGACAGAGAGAAGTCTCTGACAGTCACAATTTCTTGGCATTCTTGGTTTCAGTGTTACCTGCCCCAAGAAGCTGAACTTTCAGTTTCCATGACAACCACAGAATGACTTAAAAATGTCCAAATTGTTCAAAATTATGGAAATCCATTCCAAATATGCTGAATTTTATCTTGTGAAAAATTCATAGTTCTAGATTGAAAATAAGTATCCACATGAAAAAAAGCCTCGAACTTTCTGAACGCCCCTCGTACAAAAGAATACAAAATATTACCACTGCCCTGCTTAAATAATCTCAACATGTTATATGGTAAATTAAGGAAGTGAAGTCCTTTTTCTGCTCAGGAAATGATTCAGACAATGGGAAGCAAAGGTGAGAAACACTGTACTGGTGTTCGTAAACTGGAAGAAAAATTAAGTTCACAGACACAAAAGTGATTTCGTTGACTATCTTACAAATTTATATAAAATTCACTATGATTTTGGACCTCCAGACAGCAGTTTCTCAGCCTGCCCTTTGCTGTGAATAGGAATGGTCAAGCTAACCTTCCAAATTGTGAACCAACAGCTGAAAGCACACAACCTCCACAATAACCTGCAGGCTGAAGGTCAAATGTGAATACTTGTTGTAATTGCCCTTTGGTTATGCCCCGACATAAAACATCAACATGCCATCAGCCAACTGACAAGTGATGACAGAACATGGTCAGACTAATGCTGATTTGCTGATATCTTGACCAGAAAGAGAATTTTGATGCTTCTCAAGAGTTTTACTGCAGAGATTCTGGCATGCTGGTATATGTAGTCCATGTCTATATCTAAGAGAATCACAATGTATCTGAATAGGCCTTTCTGTGCAACTTTTGTACCAGTACAAGACTACAAACAATTACATGTTCAATATTTTCAGACTTTTTAGACTGCATCATTATGGTATTTCATGACGGTTTTGATGTTCATAAACAAGCATCATTAAAGAAGTATTTACATGTTTTTTCTTATCTCCACAGATCCTCCAGCAATTTATTTCTACAGAGAAATGTTTCACACTTATGCTGGCAGTCCATGACCATCATCTAATTAGATTCCACTGTGTGTCTGAATAATAATTATACGCTTTTCGGTGCAGCTTTGCACTCATACAAGATACAAACAATTTCATGTCTTGTTTCGGCCTTTGTAGTATTTTATTATTATTTTGATGTCCACATGTATATGTCTGATCTTAACAGTCTGTCCACCCATTTATTTCTACAGAGAAGTACCTCACACTTACACATTTTCCAAAGAGTAACCGTGTTGTTTTACATCAAACAGAATATTCATCACCTTGGTAAAACATGAGACAAATTGGCCACTCTATCAATCTTTGTGAATTGCAAATGAATTCCACCTGCCAAAATAAGATCAGAAAACTGTTTCTACTTGAAGAACTTGGAACTGAAAACTTTTCATCAGGTAGCAGGTTTAAACTGAGGCCTATTGGAAGTTTTTACAGCTTGCACTTGAATAATATTATTATCATGCATGTCTGAATCTGTAGCAAAAATTCTGTCGTACTTCAATGTTGGTAAGATCTCTCTTGATATGTATCAAAATGTTCAACCAGCATACTAATAATTTGCTTAAAACAATGACATTAAGTTTATAGAAATGTTATTCATTCAAATTTTGTTGCATTATTAAAGAAAAAACGTACATATTTTCTCCCCAGATGTACATATTTTCCTCTAAAATGATTTCAACTGTCCTGTGTTATGCGTCTGTATGTGGGCTTCGAATTGGTACCAAATAAGTGCCGCCAAAGTGAATACGAACAGAGCAAATGATGATAGAAGCGTGTTTTTTAGCCTATTTTTCCAGACAAAAAGGCAATTTTGGGTAATGGCAAGACACAAAAGTAAAAAAAGTGTTCTGGTTTTGACCCAAATCGATTTTATATGCATTATCAGTTATAACTGGATGAAGCGTAGGAGTAATTACAAAATTAAAGTGAAATTTGAATGTGTTATTTTATTTTTCAACAAATTGGCCCCAAATTTTGAGAAAAGCTTTACAAAGAGCAAAATTTTGATAATTAAACATTGAAACATACTCCAATTACTGAAATATTGTGTTGAGTATCTGTACAAGTAATACTAGTATAGGTTATTCACCTAGGGAGAGGCAATATGTGATTTATCTAGCGAGGGCGTTAGCCCGAGCTGTGATAAACACATATTGCCGATCCCGCGGTGAATAACCGGCTTATACCATAAGACAAAACTGAAACTTGTCGTTTGTTGCTGTGGGTTTGTCACAGCTTCACTTATTATTCTCCCATGGGAGGATAACTGGACAACAAAGAATATGGGTTTTATTGCAGTGAAATACTGGCTCATGATTGGCTGACAGAGGTGTCGAATGGTATAAGAATGATTGCTTTACTCTTTACAAGAAAACCATGAAAATATGATCAGTATTTTCCATAGCGTTACGCTTGCGACAAAGCCCATTTAAGAAATCTTTGTATTTTACCACCAGAAACCAGCTGCGGACCTGGATTACTGGATTGTTTCTCAAAACTACACAGATTTTGCAATATTACAAGCCAAACCAGATTTAAAACGGAGCTTTTATTGCTCTGTGGCGCTACAAAGTATTCTGGGCGTTACGTTTGCGACGGATTCACCTACCCCGCTATTCATGGGAATTTTTTTGTGAAATAAATTTTCCACAACCATAAGAAGCTCTGAAATGGGTAAGAAGATATAAGACTAGGTCTCAGAGGCCAAAACATTTAACTGACACATGTCAAAGGGACACTAGAGCATCCCAGAGCAGTAAGCGTCAAATTTGACTTCATTTTTGGAAGTCAACCTTTGAGTAAAAATAGCTCAATAATGTCACCGCAGGCAAATGAAAGTACTTGATTTTATGGATTGATGAAGCCTGAGGATGTAGAGATTCCAAAAAGTATTCGGAAATTGTCTTAGAATATGTAAAAATTTGTAAAACTGAAAGAATTCAAGTGGTCAAAAATGTTATGTCACGTTTTTTAAATGAAAAAATGCTTGTTTTTCGATGTAAGTGGGCTCTATCTCAATAACTATGAGCCAGAATGTCGTGAAATTTTCAGGAAATTTGCACAAGAATGTACTTAAAGCAATGATGTACCTTTTACTTGTCACATACAGCCATTCTCATTTTTTGAGACCCCTATAGAAAATATGTTGCTTGGCTTCATTATTTTTGAACTAGGCCCTAAGACATCAGATGTAGCATATCAGGATTTAAGTTGAGGACAAACAAGTACATGTAATGTGTCCTTCACTGATATATAGACAATTCAAAAATATTTGATATCTAGGTACACTGTCACATGCTCCCTTCCAAGTTGTTATGTTTGTCGAACTTAAAGAATTTACTAAAGTTGACCCCTTCATTCATTTCATTCTAAAATTCATCTCATTCCTTATTCACTATCATTAAATCACTATTTGTAGATACTCATCTATTGATTTTGCTATTCCTACATTTTTTTCTTTTCTCATTTTATTTTATTTTTCTACATCCTTTTAAATGTATTAATAATTAGCCCTTTGTAGTTTCCTTCTTTCTACCGTGTAATACTTGAACAAAATTTTTTAATTTGAATTGATGTCAGGTGCTGCGATTACAGCCTATTTTTGGCTCTTGTATGCCCCTCCAATTCCCTAGGCATTGTGTATTTGGAAAATTAACTGTTTAAATTGTTATTGTTTTGCATGTGTGAATTTGGAAAATAAATACTCTATCTATCTATCTATCTATCTATCTATCTATCTATCTATCTATCTATCTATTCTAAGGACAAATGGTTCATCAGTCAAACACTTTGTTCATCATGTAGATCTATGTAGCACTTTTTCAGTGTCACACATACCAAGTTTTCCTTTGAAATGAGGTGCAAGTTTCTCCTTCACATGCAAATGGATGTAACTATTTCGATTGTTCCATTTGGTGAATGCTTCGATAAATGTTCTCAGCATGTCTTGTGGCCTCTGTCTTTCTGAAGACAAAGCCTTTCTAGTCTTGGAACTTACGACTATCCACATCAGAGGAACTGCAGAGAAACATTTAGGAAGATGAACCTTGGAAATTTCCGAATAATTGAATTGATGAGCAAAATTGGCAGATTGATCTATATCAAATTGGGCATGTTCTCTGCAACTAACAGGAACAGAAATTGGCAGACAATTGAAACCAATTTCTGACATTCTATAAACAGATAACACCAAATTCAATACACACAAGGTTTGAATGAAGATTGGGAACAGGAAATCCTTTCACATTTCATGTTTCCATCAACTTCAACTCATTGCACAAATTGTTAACTCACTGACTCTCCAACATAAGCATTGGACATTTTGGTAGGCAACCAGGCACTATTTTTTTGCTAGTCATATGCTATTTTTGCTGGTTTGCTTGTACTTTTTGCTTTTGCAGACTCTGATACTGTGATTACAGTGTCAATATATTTCAAGAGTTTCATGTGATGCCAATGTTTTGCCACTATGTTTTCTTCATATTGTATAGTTATATGAAAATCACATGCACTTAACAAATTTCATAAATAAATGTATTAATAATTAACCCTTTGTAGTTTCCTTCTTTCTACCGTGTAATACTTGAACAAAATTTTTTAATTTGAATTGATGTCAGGTGCTGCGATTACAGCCTATTTTTGGCTCTTGTATGCCCCTCCAATTCCCTAGGCATTGTGTATTTGGAAAATTAACTGTTTAAATCGTTATTGTTTTGCATGTGTGAATTTGGAAAATAAATACTCTATCTATCTATCTATCTATCTATCTATCTATCTATCTATCTATCTATCTAAAAATTAACTTCATTATTTCCTATACATTTTATACATTTATGCAAGCTATAACTATCAGGCTTACGATATTTGCCTTTTTCGTTCATTTGATGAACAAATCTTGGCTGGAAAGTATCAGTGAGGCTCTCGATGGGAGGTTATGGCCGTAGGGGCGTATCTAGAAATGGCCTGAGGGGGGCTACTATATGGGGCACTCCGTGGCTTTTCCTATCTCTTCCATGTTAATTTTTGGCCTGAGAGGGTTTGGACCATGCCCCCCCCCCTAAATAGACCACTGGTTATGGGGGACATAGGAAAGGGAACTCAAAAGTAAAATGACCAAGGGACATATTGGACTTAAAACCCTTGAAAGTTGATTTTGAAACTGTTTGGACCGCCAATCTGTAAACAGCTCTTATAGATTCATCATTTTCATTTCAGTTGTAGGAAATTGCCCACCATGTCTTCCTGGACTCCAAAAGGAGCAAAGTATCAGGACAGCCTTGAGAAAAACACTTCTTGAGCGGAAAAATCATTTTCAATACTTATTGATGATATTTGGCTGTTATTGAAACTGCATCTTCTGACTTTTTAGAATTCAAAGTGATACTATTTATTTGGTGGTAAAATCTAGGAAATTCCTTTTCTAATTACATGAGAAAAAAAAATTAATTAAACTATCACTCTATACTTTTAAGACCGAAATATTTGTGTAAATAGAATTATGAATCATCATTGGCATGTTGTCAAACCACATTAAAGTTTTCATTTTTCTCTATACAATCTAATGAATAGATGTATGGTTTCATGAAAAGAAGAAAAATCGCATGTAATTTTTTGTTTTGCGATCTTTGCAATCCTTTATTATCGTTTTCATAGCTACGTGTTTTTCAAGTTTGAAATTTGCTTCATTCCAAAGCTGTGATGTCAGGGATTTAGTAGAATAATTTTGTTTATTACAAGCACAGATTTCAGGAAACTGACATATGGATGATGTATGTTTCATTTGTTCAGCTTGCCCTGGCTGAAAGATAATTAAATAACTGTAACTGAAACAAACAGACTACTTAGCCTCAAAGGAAAACTTTGCAATTACTGACAAAAAAATTGTTTGAAATTGTTTGTTTGGAAAACAATGAGGTGCAACACTCAGCTTAGACATACGCTGTTTGTTGTGGTTGTTCACAAATAGTAACATTGCCTGACAGTTTTAAATTCCTTTGTCATTAACTGTGATGTCAAACTCTGAACTGATATGTCACAGATTGAAGATTAGACCAATCACATTGACAGATACCCGATGATGTCACGGTTTAGCTGCAAAACGAAGTTTTCAAAAAACATGTAGCTATGAAAACGATAATAAGTAGATCAGCAGAGCTCAGTATCCATCCCACCTTTCCTTGTGCAATTGCTGCGTCAATGACGCAGCACGCTCTGGTGGTCTTAATATCGGGCGCAGCACCTTCTAAGTGGTACCAATGTTTCAGAAATTTAATTTCCTACATTTTGAGCTAAGTTTCGGCTCTGTACGACCATTCTTTCTATGTTAAAAGTGCGTCCGAAGCACTCGAGGTTGATGTCCGAAGTTTTGTTTACATGTTATGTTTCCTGTCATTTCTTCATAAATCGGCCTGATAAAAATATTTTAAGTATTCAGCAAGTTTTCTAAAGGCAAATTCTAGATGCTTCCATTTTTTCCGATTTTTTAAAGCCTTAAATAACCCCAAAACCATGCATCAAAGATTCTGTTATTTCACCCAAGCAAAGATGGCGCTGGCCCAGACCTGTGTTTCCAGACCTATCCTTTAAGTCAATGACATTGCATGACATCTATTACCTTGTGAATGATTAAATTTGTCACTTTGCCAGAAATTTATAAAAGCAGAACTCTTGCCAAATCTTTGTGCATCCTATACCCCCAGGAGAAAGGCACATTTTAAAGGTTTTTAAAATTAAATAAAGAGAATGGAAAGGACTATGCAAGCAGATTCAATTGCTAAGAATGTGATGTGATAGTAAATGAATAAAATGTGATTCAGGAATTCTTCGTTTGAATAAGATGAATACGATACTAATTCAGAGCAAAAGGGATTTGTTTTGGATTACTGTGCTTCAAGGCAATGAATACGTTCTTCGAGTAATGTTCTTGAAATCTATTTGAGCTGCAATTGTCCTGGATAAGTTAAATGAATCTGTTTTGCTTGCTTTTCCATTACCAGAGACTACTCCTGCCTCTTAAATGCTTTTACTTGTTCACAATTTTTTCTGATAACTGAACAAACAATACACGATTAGTATTTACAGTGTAGATGGTATGGTGCAACAGTATGTATTGGCATTGCTGGGAGATTGGTATGGAACTCTCAATATAAATGTTTATTCTTCAAAACAGTTTTCACACTGATACAGCGCAGAATGAAATTTTTTGTGATGACGTATTTCATTAAAAAAAGAATTATTGATAATTGTTCAGTGTTTGTATATTATGTTGCTGTTGTAGCCTAAGTTTTAAAAGTCATACCTTTTGTAAAATGAATACTAAAACAATATGTAAAGAAACTGTCCGGCCTCCGACATACTAGCCTTGACTGACTGGAATAAATCTTACGAGCCACATCCTCATCTCTGATATCATGTGAAAACCAGGAGGTGCTTTGGTCAGACCTGAATTCCTTGTCAAACTGTCATGTTGACCTTTGGTTATGCTCTGTTGAAAAACATAAATATGCTATATTATTAAAATGTAACATCAAGTGATGACAGAGCAGGTCAAGCTTATAAATTATGAACTGTCATTTCAAGTATAGTTTAAAGCTATTCAGTGTGTCATTGGCTTTCTAATATTTGACTGCTGATGCTTATAAGCTTGTGTACATCAAAACTGTTTTCATTAATCTTAAAACCAGTTTGATGATTACATGTTTCAAAGTAATTTCTCTACACCTTTGGTATGGGCCAAATGTTTGGCAAAAGCCATTGGTGATTCAATTCAATTCAATACTTTATTACAGACATTATACAATTAAAGTTGCACAGTCCATATAGGCTACAAGGAACAAAACAATACAAACTACAAAAACAAAACACATATTATGTAATATAAAGCTGCTGGTGCCAGAAGTGCCTAATCCTTGAACACCAGTAAATATCTGAGCTAATGATACCTCGGATCAACTCATTTGAACATTTATCAATCCTTTTCATAAAGCTATATACCCTTTGACGTAGTAAAGCTTCAAAAGTTGCTACATTGTGTCCAATGAAAAAGGGACTAACTCTTGTAAATCTTGGATAACAAAATAACATTCTAAAAGCATCATTATATGCAACTCTTAGTTTCCTAAACATAGCACCAGAGTAATTCCACCATAAAGGGGAGGTATACAACGAGTAACAAAAAGTTTTAAACAAGGTAACCTTTACAGGAGAAGTACATTTATGAAAGCGATGCCTCAGGAGATTACCTTGAGCATACAGCATACGACATTGTCGTTGTAAATCATGATTATCCTTTAAATCATTTGATAAAAAATGACCGAGATACTTAATTTTATCAACAATTGGAATAACATTTCCATTAATTTGAAAACAGAAAGGCCTATCGACAAGACGTCTCAAAGATGAGTTCTTAAAAATCATAACTGCACTCTTTTTCGAGTTAAACAGCACATCGTGTGAAAAACCAAACTTTTCACAAACTTGTAAGAGGTCAGTTAGACCATCTTCGCACGGACTCAATATTGCCAAGTCATCGGCATACATAACATGATTTTCAATTTTGTTTCCAATTGCACAACCAGTATTACATACATTCAATGCAGCAGAGAGATCATCAAAGTAGACATTAAATAGGTAAGGTGAGAGGATTCCACCTTGTCGTACACCATTGGTGGTTCTAAATACAGAGGAGGTAGCACCAGCCCACCGTACATACATAGTTTGGTTACTGTACCAGTAATTCAATAAACGAACTAGATAATGGGGAACGCCCCTTCTTAGCAATTTAGAAAACAATATGTTGTGGTTAACCCTGTCAAATGCTTTAGAGGCATCAAGGAAGCATACAAAGACATTGCCATTCAGTGATTTGTACCGATCAATAACCTCTTTCAATAAGTAAATAGGCATTTCAGTACTCATTTTTGGTTTAAAACCATATTGGTTTGGGTTAGTACAAATAAACTCCTTGATTCTATTCAGCATTATGGACTCAACAATTTTTGACAAAATACCCGCCAAAGCAATTGGTCTATAGTTAGACATATCATTAATTTTGGCACCCTTATCTTTGATAAGCGGAATTAGCACCACAGAAATCATATCAGATGGCATGAAGCCATGTACAAATAAACTAGAAAAGCACATTGAAAGTAAAATAACAATTCTACGGCTCGAGAACTTTAAGTGCTCGGCTGAGATGCCGTCAAGGCCACAGGCTTTGTTATTCTTGAGAGAACAAATAGCCTCTTCAATTTCCTGAGGGGAAATGGACACAATGGAACCAGCTGCAACATCATAAGCAGGCTTGTCCCTCACAGTATCAAGACAGTTGAAAATTCTATGGAAGTGGTCTCTCCAAAGTTCACCAATATTCTTGTTACCAGTGACACCATTAATACAGTTGGGCAGGGGAACCCTACTAGCAGAATATTTACGTATTTCCTTCCAAAAGGACTGTGGATCCTTTGAAGAAAATTTTCGTGCAATAGAATCACTACGGAGTGAGTCTTCCTCCTTCTTAATGAAGCGTAAAGCATACTTAAATCGAGCCTTAGAGGTTCTTAAATTGTTGTAGATATCACCATGACGAGGTTTGCCATTAGACGACCAGATCATAAATGATTCTCTGTATGAATTATAGAAATCGGCAACATAATCAGACCACCCCGGCCTGCATTGGAATTTTTCAGTATTACAGTTATTAAAGACAGTGTCAGAAGCACGTTTTAAACAAGAAACAATATCATTGTAAAAAACAGTCAGATCCTTTGTATGATCATGATCATTACAGGACGGGTTCAGACATGAAATACCCTCATATGGCACAGAAACATTACATAACAAATCATCAGTTAAGGCTGTATAACTGTCAATAAAGTTCGAGGGGATCCTGCCCCAATCAATCTTAACAGGTAAGTCATTATAATTGTCAGATGTGGTGGGAATTAATGAAATTGATATATCCACCGAGAAAGGTATGTGATCATTAGCACCAAGATTGTACAACACAGAAATGTCAGTTATGCTATTGTGCGCATCCTGAGTGGAGACACAATGGTCCAGCCAGGAGGTCGAATCCCATACATCACTAACATATGTATACGAGTCCACAGGGAGCAAGTGATAACTTGACACGGCAAGATTTGCATCTTCACAAAAACTGTTCAACAAAGGACCAAAAGAGTTAACATTACGAGTAATATCCGCGTTCCAATCTCCAATAATAAAGACCGAAGTGGACGGCAGATCCTCAAGGACGGACTGGAGTATTCCCAGGTTACACAAATATAAGTCCTCTCTATCATGGGTATTAGAAAAACAAGGCATATACACACATAGAATTATACAAGACTGTGAGTTACAGGTAATTGTTACGCCACAAAGCCAGTCATAATCGAGATCAAGGACTTTAATACTTCCAGATAATGTAGATCGCCATAAAATGGCAACTCCACCATGTGGATGACCAACAACAGGGCCATCACGAGTGTCAGTTGTAGAGCGGCCGGTGCCGAGAAAGTCACGATGCAAGTTGTTAATTTCACCTAAATCCTGTTTCGTCAGCCATGTCTCTTGGAGACAAATAACGTCATTGTTAGGGTCCTCAAATAGAGATTCGAGACATGGTCTTCTAGAGATTGAGACAATATGATTCACAATTCATAAATATATATATATATATTTATACCATGATCGCTGATAAATCCTTCAATATTTACCATGATATATATCGCGGTATATCACGTATATTTAGTGGTCACATGACAAGTGGTGATGTCACCATGCACAAACACTGAATCAGCCAATCAGAATCCAGCATTTGAATCATGAAATCATGACAGATGCCATTGAGCCTCACTCTGGAGTTTACAGGAGCTTTTATAGCTTGAACACAATTTAAGTTGCTGACACTAGAATATTGATTTAAAAAATAAGTTATTAATTTCGTTTAATAAAGATAAATTTTATGACCATTTTTGGTATCTCTGGTAATAAAATAGAGACATTTTTAGTAAATCGGTCTTCATCTCCAAACACATGATAACAAAATAATCCTCTGAAACAGCGAATAATCTGTCTACAAGTGGACTGCTCTTGCATTGCCACAGATCAGAACATATGCTGTCTTGTGTTGCCACCTAGTGACTAGTGTGCTATTCAGCGAGCTCCTGCGAGCGTCCACATACTTTCGACCAGAGGAACATACACAATTTTGTCTGGAAGACACCGGGGCTGTTTCTGAGTGTGCTGATGGCCTTGCGTACTTCCTTAGAGAATGTTATTGCCGAGTCTGACTCTGGTATACTTCAATGTTGGATAAAAATTTTGTGTGAATGTGCAATGAAATTGGAACTATTTCTTGGGACAGCAATGCTGTAGCATAGGAAATCAACTTTTGTGCCAGGTGGCAGCAGCATGCAGTTCTCAGTTTCACCAGACTGGCGAATAATGGTATAAATCAGTTATACCAAAGGCATATTTTTGGTGTACGGGATATATACAACATATGCCCATGGTATAACTACTATATATGAGTGCTTTATCAGGCAGGAAAGTCTTGTGCTTTGCAATATCACATTAAATTCTGGGTTGATACGTACTTTGTTATTAATATGACATATCTGCTATCAAAGTAAATAATCAAAGCAGTATTATCAAAATTACATTTATGAACCGGGTAGTGGAATTTAGAAAAATATTTCTAAGAAAATTTTTATTTACTAAACTATGGTACATAATGGAGAACCAAAAGTCCTGATAAGATCAATAGCTATTTATATTCGCGCAGCGAAACGGCCGAAGGCCGATGAGCGAAGCGAATTGAGTGCAAGAGAAGACTCAAAAACCTGTGCAGTGATGGTCTCAACATCAACTGTCCACAGTTGGGAATTAGGTCAAGTGGGTCCAGCTTCTTATCAGTGATTTAGTTTCGCTTTTTAACAAAACATAACATATTCATCTTTAAAAGTATCTTAAAAATTAAATTTTCTCTAGTAATATATCCTGTACCAATAATTTGTATGGAATAGTTAATTATTAGCAATGACAAGCTAAATCAAATTATTAAGATGTGATTCATTTAATTTCAATCAGACAACAAGAAAGCATAACAAAATTAAAGTTACATAATCTTATAAACTGATGATTATGTAACAAAGAACAGTTAATCTACATGCAATGTTATTGTTTTTGTATTACTATATATTTATACTATTATTTAATATCAACAATCTAACATAGACTTGACTTTGGCAGCTTTCAGTGCTGTCTGCCTTTTTACCATTTAGCTGATTATCTATCAATCTTATTTATCTATTTAATATATATCTATCTAATCTATCAATTTATCGTATCTGTCTGTCAATATATCTATCTATCTATCTATCTATCTATTTATCTATTATATTTTTTGTCTAGTTTATCTTGCTATTCTGCACTTTTCTCTGTCCTTCCATGTATCTGTCTTTCTAATTTTCTGAAACAGTTACATAACTGCCTTTCATACATTGAATATGAAATAAACATGAAAGTTATGGTAACACTATAAGTCCTACAAAAACTTTTAAAGCGCTACGCCAATTTCATGGCAATGCCATTTACATATTATTGAAATTGTATTGAATGGCTATCTTCCTCCATAATTACCTCTTGTAACTTTATTTAATTTGAGGTGATTTTAGCTTGTGATTCGCAATTGACAATATGACATGTCAAGCAAACATTATGCAGACTTGAAGGAGCCAATTCTAGAGATGGAATTCAATGGGGGAATGCCAGACCTAAGAACTTGACTCAAGCAATTTGAGCACATTCGCCAGAGTTTGTCATCTGCAGTAAATTGGTGAAGAGAATAAAGTCTAAAGGAATTACTATCTGAGCATGTGCCATGTAAAATTCTTCAATTTTAGAATTTTAGATATACATACGTGCAGTTAACCTATTTCAGTGAAATAAGCAACTTAGAATAATTTCCCGTGCCATTCCTTAGTTTCCTGTGATACTTAAAATAGGGAAGAATTTGTGACTTTCAAACAAGGATGATGTCTTTGAAAACTAAGTTTTTGAAAGGAAATATCTTAACATAATTATATTGTCTAACAAACATAATCTCGTGAAGGAGACTGTATTCAGAAGTAGAAAAAATATTTTCACTCAAACTCTGCCTACTGTCTTGCACATAGCTGTAGATAAATTAATCAGCTATTATATTTTAAAATAAAATTTAGTATCCTTGCATTTTACACACATATAAAAAATTATTTTTGTAACATTCTAATCAAAATCTGATGAGTACTCTATAATATCATAATGCTGACTGGTGACACATTAATACAATGAAATAAGCCATAAATCATTTTCATATTTCCATCGAATTTGTCCAGAATGCCAATTTTATCAATATCACCTCCACTTTGGTTAATTGAAATAGAGCTGATTCTAGCTTGTGATTATCATTCTCAATTGACATGTGTGACAGACACCAAGCAGAATCAAATGAGGCAATAAAAACTCATCCGGGGAACTGTACAGGCGGAATTCAAAGGAGACTGCCAGACCTAAAAATTTGAATGAAAACATTTGATCACATCTTCAAGAGGTTGTCATTTGCAATAAATGTTTAATTTGGTGGAACTACTTCCCCCTCATGAATATGTAAAAGCTGATTTGTTTCAGAATTTAGAGGATTTCAAAAGAATAAAACATTTACCAAATTACCACTGCCTTGTCTAAATAATCTTTACAAGTAAATAAAATTTGTGGGTTCTTTGTGGAAGTGAAGATGAAGAATCTGTCATATATTCAATTTAAATTCCATCATAAGATTTTATGTTGTAAACTATGCCTTTAATACTTGATTTTGGCCAAATTCAGCAAGCACAGATTTCTATGTTGAATTCATTTGCTTGAATCAGTCTGCCAGATTTATTGAATGCTTGCATACCATTAAAAAAAATAGGAGCTGGTGTCGGACAGTGATTCGTATTAGGAATTAGACTGACATTTAACACACTTGCCAACAACCGAAAAGAATAGCAGACTGTATAATTCTAGAAAATTAATGAAGTTTAATAATTCCATCATGCAATTTGGAAGATGTAGAGATTATTTTCACAATGGGAATATTAATCTGGTACATGCTTCATATTCTTCTATGCAGTTCCAAATCCTGAAGCAAATTAAGAAAATATAAGCCAGCAGATACAAAAGTGAGAAGCCTAGTTGATTTGCTTCTCTCTCAGAAATTTATCATAATCTCTTAGCTATTTCTTAGACTATCCTACAAATCTATAACAGTACAATTTTCTAAAATTAATTTTTCTTTATGGCAAGTACACTGCATATTTAATGGTAAATAAATGAATCTGAATCTTATTCTGAATCTGTGAAAATGAATGGTCAAGCAAAACATAACATCTGCCCACAGCCACTTGAATCACCCTTGTGAACCAACAGCTGGAAACACACGACCTCCACAATAACCTGCAGGCTGAAGGTCAAATGTGAATGCCTTGTCTTAATTGCCCTTTGGTCATGCTCCGACATAAAACATCAACATAGCATCCGCCAAATGACAAGTGACGACAGAGCATGACAAGCCTAATGCTGATTAGCTGCCACATTGACCACAAAGAGTTATGTTAATTTTGATGCTTCACAGCCATTTTACTGCAGGGATTCGAGCATGCCTGAGGTCCATGTCCAATTGTCCATTTCTAACCAGTAAACATGTGTCTGAATATGTCTTTCTCTGTGGCTTTGCACTTATACATTTACAAGATTACAAACAATCTTATGTACAGCATTTTTAAGTTTTGTTCTGATGAAAATGTCTTGGGTTTAACATCTGCCATACTTTTATGAGATTGGCGGACAGTAACGTTCATGAAAGGCCTGTTCAAGCTTGAATATGTCCCAGCTCTCTGGGGAGCATACATCAGTGTGCAGTGAATTTCTAGCGCTCCTCAGTCAAGCATTCCACAATTTCCATCCCTGGCCATTGCCAAGTAACCAGTCACACCTGGGTTGAGTGGAGCAATGGTTAAAGGGACCGTTCAGAATTTATGACTGGGGGGGTGGGAGTTTTGCTAGAACTTCCCGTCAAAAATTGGTATCCCCCTTGAGTTTCATGCGGATTTTTAGTACCCCATCCTTAGGTTTCACGCTTATTTTTAGTACCCCCCCCCAACATACAAAGCAATACACACATATATACTGTTATACACGGCCACGCGTACAGATTCGCGTCTTGTCGTTGACTTTTGCGTGTAAAAAAGTCCAAATAAAATGAGTTTATGCATTTTTTAAAACATTTTTCTTTGTTAAAATTTCTTACCCCTCTTGGAAGTGTTGTAAAAAATTAATACCCTCCCTTGAAACACGTGTGAAAAGTTAGAACCCCCTCGGGCAAAACTCCCACCCCCCCAGTCATAAATTCTGAACGGTCCCTTTAAGGAGGATCCGCTCAGTTCCTCTTGCTGTGACTGGGGTTCAAAGTTCAAACCAACAACCATGCGCATAACAGTCAAGCACCTTGTCATATATGACCATGAGACCCAATGTGTGTAAACGAACTTGACACAATTTAATTCTATAGAGAAGTATTTAACATTTATGTATTTTCCAAAGAGAAAAAGTGTTCTACATCAAATTGGAAATGAATTCCACCTAAAATAAGATTTGAAAACCATTTTTATTTGAATTACTTGGAGCTGAAGACTTTGCAAGTCAGGTAGGAGGTTTTAAAATCTGAAACTCACGAAGTTTGAAACAAAACTTCATGTCCTTGCAGTCAATGAATATGAATGTTTATTTTAAAACAGCTATTAACTTGACCGAATACTCCGCCTCCTGCAAAGTCACAGAGGAGAAGGAAGGATGATGACAGGGAGATCTGAATATGAAGGAATCATTCAGAGCTTTCCTTTTCAAGTTGTTTAACCAGCTGGAAAAGAATGCCTTCCCTCTAATCAATGTAGGTAACACGTTTGGAAATGAAAGATGCATCTATTGGTAGAAGTTGACTGGGTCGGATGTTTAATTTAAGTTATTTAGTTGCAAACTGTTCATCTTTTCCGATACCTGAATGCTGCACTCAGAAACATCTGGGTTTGTCCTACTGCCGGGAGCACAGGTACATAGATCCATCTTAATGTTGTCCAGCTGGCATCTGCCCCTTGAGTTTGTATTTCAATACACTGGAAAAAAGAAACGATTGTCTGATATCAGGCAAAATTGTTCAATATGTGTCCAATCAAGTGCTTGTCTAAACCAGCCAATTGAATTGATCAAAATGTCAAAGAACCTTTTGAAATGAGTTGTATAGCTTGCTCTTTCATATAGCAGGACATTTCGACTTTGCCATTTGGTGAATGCTTCTATTAATGTTCTCAAAATGCCTTGTGGCCTCTCTCTTTCTGAAGACAAGGCCTTCCTTACCTTGGAACAATAGACTATCTCACATCAGACGAACTGCAGAGAAACATTTGGGAAGAACCTTGGAAATTTCCAATAATTGAAGAAGAGGAAAAGGAGAAGATTGATCTGTATCAGTTTCTGCCTGTACATGGTTGGCAAGGTGCAAAACAGAAACTGACAGGCATTGTAACCAGTATCCTATCCTATAACATCAACCTAACTCACCACACAAACAATAGAAACCACGATGATACTTTAATGGAGATTGGGAACAATAACAAGAGGAAATTATTTTACATTTCATGTGTTACAGGTGATTTCATTAGTACGCGATTCTTAGGTTCTAGACCCACCAAATACATTACATTTTTAGTTAATCTGATTGGTTTAGAAACAATAGAACGTCACACATTTGATTTATCAAACGTAGCAAGTGCTGGTTTAGCATTGATTTCTCACAGCCAAGTGTGAATGACAAGAATCGCGTGGTAATGAAAAAACCTGTAATCAAATGGTCCTCACCACACAAGTCAATTGTTTCTTGTTACACTGTAGCTTTACTGGTTATGGCAAACCTTTTGCAGAAACTGATTTTGAGCCATGTTGTCCGCATACATATAGTTTTTAGTGTGTTTCTTTTTTAGTTTATTGAGTTTATTGAGTTGAAAACTTTTCCTGATGGCATGACTTACTCCATCGATGGGAAAGATAGAATGAAATAAAGTAAATTTATAAAGTAATTATATATATTGGATATATATAAAAATATGTTTCAATTTACAAAATTTTCAAAAAAAGTCAGAGATAAAGCTGAATACAAGTTACTTTTTTTCTCTTTAAAAGTTTGGATACTTATATATAAATTTCTCAGGCTTCCATGTTTTTCAGCTTAATTTTCCTCAGACCAACAAATATCTATATATCCAACAAGGATCTATCTATTCAACTACATTGTATCTGTCTACTTAGCAAATGCATGATACCAGCCAATTGAGATTCCTAATTGCAATGATTCCTCTACTACAGTGGAATGCTTTTTCTGATGGTTTTCCTTTCTCATGGTATGTGATCATGCAATTACAATGTGAGCTGGCTTTCAAGGTATTTTAGTGAATAGATTCACAGCTGAAATGGCACCGACCTGACCACCGTTGCAATCACTTGATCATTTGTGCTATATCAGCCTGAAAGAATTTTCGATGGATTTTGGTTCTATGAAGAAGGAAGGTCTATTGCGCAGCTTCTTTTCTATAAGCAACCAGATGACCCGATGAGGTTAATACGGAAGTTGTTCGTCTAGGCGCAAAATGAATAAGATTAATTTTGCAAGCCAGCTTTCTAAACCATCTAGTAGATTAAAATGGAATGAATTCATGTGTCTGCCGTTTGGTTTTGATTGAAAAAATTCAAATAGATTACTCACTCCCGTGAACAAAGAAAATTTCAATAAAGTACTCTTCAATCTGCCAACTGTTGGTCAAGGCTAATCCCTTTAAAACACCTTTTTCAAAAGATTTAGTATTTCTGAGTGTTGTTGATGAAAATTAAAAACCTAAAAGAAAGGTCAGGCCTTCAATCACAAAATAGCTTGTACCACTCCCATTTGATAAAACTTAAATTAATACCATTTAAATCTGCATCAATATTTACAAGTGAATTGCCAATTGTACGTTGTCAGTTTATTTTGCTATAATAATTTAAGAACCACATAACTTAAAATGTTGCTTTCCTAATATTTTCTCTGGCAGTTCGGTAAAATTCTTTCACAAAAAATAACATAGGTGGTGTAACGGTAGAAAACCGTTGTTTTTATGCAGAAATCGTTGTTTTAACGGTAACTGCCATAAAAGTAACGCAGCTTGTTTTACACTGAGCTGACAAACAAAAAAGTAAATGTTCACATTTAATGAGAAACAAGTCATAATATGAAAGCTAATTTATTGCAGTAAAGTTCCATTATTCTCTGATACATATAATACATTATGTGGTAGACATCCGAATCTTCAGAGCTGTACTGGTCAAGTTGGAGGCTAATGGATACCGCACAATGTCCCTGTCAAGCTGAAAGTACAAAAGACAGTCGTTGTAACTGCAAGATAAGTCCATTTGCGGAAAAGGGATTTTTGATGAGTTGGTCTGATCTCTGACCCCCACCTGTCATCATCCTTTACGAAGCCTGCAACGTCTTGTTTTTAACTCCTCAGCTTGGGGATAATAGCGCTGTATATATAAGTGCCCTTATCTGTTATGGTAGCCCCAGGATAGAAGGACAAACCATGTGGCAGGAATAATGTGACACACGAATGTGCATCATGTTTCTAATCATTTTTTTTAGGATATTGTTGGGTTGATGACTTCCAAGAAGGCATTTGCACGCATGTAAGGCTACAATTCGAAGAATGAGTTGCTTTCATTAAATGGATTTATTGGCAAACGAGGCACATTTGGACGCCAGGCACTATGGGACGGTGTGATTTTCTTGGTTCCTGACAGGGTATATGATAGTTTTTTATTGACGTCCCAATGTGCCTCAGGACGGGGCACATTGGGACAGTTATGATATAGTCACATTTTGCCATCTGGCTGCAAAATAGTGTATCTTACGCCTTGGTTTTAAATTCAATAGCATTGGTGATATTCATGCAAACATCTGAGTAGCTCAGTTTTTTCAGAATCGCGTAAAATTAGTAGAAGTGCAAAGCGTCCAAATGTGCCCCGGTTCCTCCTACTTCGTAATTCATATCTTTTGGAAGCCAGTTAATTTTGGATTATATGAATAGTCATGCATCCTTCGTATGGCATCCTTTTTGCTCTCATGACGTCTGATAATAAAAGTGTAGAGCAAAACTAGGGTTTTCTTAGTAACCAGAAAGTAATTATTATTAAGTAGATATCTTTCTGCAGATATGAAATAAAGATGACAGGAAATGAGCAACCGCTAGTAGGAAATAGTCTGCAGCTAATTCCATAATTCATCGCTAACTTAAAGGAAATCTAGCTGTGCCCTCGGCCATTGTGAACCAGCAGCTGGAAACACATGACCTATACCCACTCCAAACTAACCTTTAGCCTCATGGTCAAATGTGAATGCATTGTCTGCCTTGTCACAGTTGACCTTTTGTTATGCCTTATGGAAAATATTAACTTGCTGCGAGCAAATGGAAAAAAAAGACACTGCATGTCAATCAATTTTGGCCTTTAAGAACGTTTGTCAAAATACTCATTTCATTTTAATGCTGCACTTGCTGTCATAAGTTTGGGATCCAGGTAGATTGGAAGATTTCTATTTATGCATGTTCATGTATGGGACATTAATCCTGCTGAAGTGTCAAAATATACTTAAAAAGGCCCTTTGGTTTGGCAAGACAGGCTCTTTATCAATCAGTATCACACATCTTTTTTGCAGAGATTAAGATTTCCCAGTTGAAAGATCATAATGCAATTTAAGGAGGCATTAGACACAAATTGAATGTGTCATAAAATTCACGTCGCCACATTCTCAATAAAATAATAACAGTCCCACATGCAATGTCATGTAAAGTGTAGAATGTTATAGTACTATAAGTAAGTAAATACGTTCTTGGCACATGACACGTGCAAGTTGTCCATACTGTGGTTTAGTGTATAGAGCATTTATAAACCTAACTTTTAGTGGCAGAGATCAGCCAATATCCTTTCATTTTTTATGAAGCTGTGAAAATATTGCTGGACCAGCACAAAACTTTTTACAGGCTTTTTTGTTGTTGTCAAAAATATATTCCAAAGATATATGGTATGTTTTATAAGACTTTGGATATATCGCTGGACTGCCTTCTCTCAAATATAATATAAAATTCTGTCAGCTGGGATAAAGGTAGCCAAGATAATTATAAGTCTGAGATCACTTGCAAAGATCAAAATTTGCAGCCTTTAAATACCCTAAATGCTATGTTGTTCGTATTAGCACCAACATCTAATGTTTTCTATTGTGGAATATCTGTCCTTCTGTTTAGCTGTCTGTCCTTCTGTCCAGGTGTCCGTCTATTTCCACGACAGAGGGAAAACCGCTGTATGCTTTCTAATGAAACTTAGCAGGCTTTTTCCAATCACCACAACAAAGAAGTGATTCGATTTCAAATGGTGAAGAGCCTCACAGCGGTTGCATCACAATCACCAGGTACAGTTTTGCAATATGTATCAGTATTGCCTGGCCTGCCTAGTTTGTCTAGGTGTTATGCATGGGTAGCACTGACCAAATATGATGCCACCAACAATCACACTGTCCGAAGAGGGAGCCACTGCATGCACAATTATTTTTCTCATCGACCAAAAATAACCATGTAAATCATATTAAATGCAAACTGGGTGGCCTCTCAATAGCTGTACTTCAATGCAAACTGTATATTCAACTGTAGACGTATCTTGGCCTAATAAATTACATTGAAATTGAATTGAAACAACGTTCGGTTGAGCCTGCATAATAGACGGACTTTAGGGAGCCACTGTACACACTGTAGAATTTCGCACATATGTTTCAGGACACCAAACACCATCGACACATTCAATGTTTCCGTTTACCGCTGCATTGAATGTCAGACAAGAAAATGGTGGCGGCCTATGCACTCTAAAGAGTGCTGCCACCTTGAATGTGAATGTTTTCATTTACTTTCACCTCAAGTTAGAAATCCTTGGCAATAAAAGACTAATTTCAAAACAAAAACTATTCAACATCAGCAGTGTGATAGTATAGCACAAGTTTCAGGTAATGTAAAACATAGTTTTATAGCCCTCAAGATTTTCGCCATTAATCTATTCTGCCTGCAAACTGTATTTCATTGTTATAGTTCCCTACTATTGTCTGTGTGGTATTTTAGTCAGGTCATAAAGACATTTCTTTCAAGATTTAAAGAAAGAGTTCTTCCAAACCAATATGATGGAGACCTGGGAACCTGGGGTCGTCAACTTTTTAAAGGAAGATGACACCTGGAGGCTGGGATTCAGACAGGACCATCAAAGATCCCCTTTGTGTCAAATAGACGTATCTTGCAGTTATGGCATCTGTCTCTAGTACTATTAGGTAATATGTCCATTCGATTCTGTCTATGTTCAGTGTGAAAGGACCATGCCAAAATAAGGACAATTTTTAAAACGGATAATAAAGCAATTTTTAAAAACGCAGGCACACTTTCGAGAAAGAGACAATTATTTCCATCTTTAATTTCATCACAGTATCTGTTACATCTTTTTAAAAAAAACTTCATTGCTTATTATATTTTTTGACATGGTATTAAGATTTTTGAATGTTTGCCGCAGGACCAGGTTGGAAATTGGTTTTACTTTTAAGTGCTGTCCTGGCCAGTCATGGTAAAATAAAAGATCAAATCAAATGAAACTAGGACCATCCATACACCATTATCCTAACAAAATGAGATACATGGTGGTTAGTAAAAAAAATGGAACATTGAATTATTCTAAGTTTGGAGGCAAAAAATAACTTCATAGTGACAGGACGAATCCTGGAAAACGTGGATGGCTTCAATGAATTTGGCCAGCCATGATCTGATTTATGATTGACTGCATTTGGCTTGCTGGTGAAACATAGGCTGTGCAAACCTACAGCCATTAACAGCTTTAGAAGATTACAATTACACCATAAAATTGGTGTGTTTACCAAATTGCAAATTTACCTGGTATGCAATAGTGGTCGAGTCATGGACTTCAAATATCTCTATTTTCCCGCTGCCTAGCCATCTGCCCATCTGCTTGCCCGGGTTTGTAAAACCAGGGAAAGGCCTTATTAGACTAATTTACGAATATCATGGTACAGTTTCATGCATGTACAAAGTATAGGTTATGAGCTGTCAGTTGGAAACCAAACAATACATATTTTTCTCAAGATTTTCCAATCATTCAAAAACTGTAAAATACACATCAAAAAGCACCGTTACATTGAATAGGTGATATATGTAGAAAATAACATTGCTGTAAAATGTGTATAGGCAACAGTGGGCAAGTTTTTTGGCTCCGATATGAAAATAAAATTAATATATTTTTCTTAATACAACAAAACGGTCAGAATGTCTATCAGTCAGACCATGAAAAACCACAACTAGACCATATTAGCCATATGTGTACCAAACTTTGACCATGTACATGCAATAGTGACCGAGTCTTTGGCCAGAAACAAAAATATACTATTATTATTATATTTTTAATATTTCTATAAGTATATGATATTTTCCATCAGACCTTTCAAAAGGCACAACTTGAGTGATCTACATTATCAGTATCATGGTCTTTGTATCAATGCTTTCTGTAAATGGGCAACTTGTCTCAAAAGTATAACAGATCACTGAGAATATTCCTGACAACAATAAGGACAAGTTGGCACATTTTGTTGCAATCGAGTCTTTCTAAATTCCTGCTTTATCTGTTGAGCTACATGCACAACCAAACCAAAGACAATATTAAGGTGATCGATAAAATGTTTACAAAGGAATATTTTGTCAAAAGAGGAGATCACAGGTGTTGGGGAAGGAGGATTTGCCTGACTTGAGTGTTGATGCTACTAGCTGCAGTGTACACACACGCAAAAGAGTTGTGATCTTTCACAAGAAGGGATACAGACTTTTGTCTGGTAGTGATTTGGTTTTGTGAGTCTTCACTTTGTCATGCTAAATATTAGATACAATAGGTTTTTTGGTTGTCGTCTATCTTACCATTGTCTTATGGAGTATGGGGCTACTTGAGTTTGATACACCAACCAGAAGGACAATACAACTGACCAATAGAGAGGTTTTGCTATACATTTCCGTGTGAAGTGTCCGTGGGAGTTGCCATAACAACAATATTATAAGATAGCACTTGTACACGTATACGTTGCACGTGAATGTGTAGCAAAACCTCTCTAATATACTATGTGTATTTTGAAATCTGTGAAACGGCTGCGTAGTAGTAATTTGTTTGGAATAAATATCTGCTCCTACAACCACAACCATCTTGCTACACTCCTTTCCACAATCCAAAAGAACTTGAGAAAAAGATAGGTTAGATCAGAAAACGGTAGCTCTCACAAGAAAATAATGGAGAAGCCTTGTCAAAATCAATATTTTCAATAAGCCTGTTATTGGTCATAAGGAGAGGTCACAGGTGGTGAGGAGGGAAGTGGTTGCCTGACTTGAGTGTTAATGCTGCAGGAAGATGTGCAACGGAGGACCATGCCGTGCAGAAGGGAGCAGAGAGCAGCTGTGGAATTTGCTGTTTGATTAGGAGATGGGCATGACATTGTTCAGTGCAGACTGGTATCACATAAGAATTGAAATCTATGGAATAATTGGAATATAATCAGTGATTTTAGTCCAGCAGCCAGTGAGTTTTACGTATTCAGCAATTTGTTTTCTGGAAGCTGGGTATTTTTTATTGCTTTGGTCAGACTACATAGGATTATGTGATAGAAATAATGATTCATTGTATATGTCAGTGCCTTTTTGTAACATATTCCAAAGGTTTTCTCTGATTTATTTTAACGTGGATATGATGAAGAAATATGTTGGAAACCAAACTGCTGTTGTAGTTGCATATCTACAGACTCCAGGTCATGTATTCTCAGCTGCCATGAAATTTATTTGCACAAATGCTTTGGTGTCTCACTTCAAGCTTATGCCGATCCAGCTGTTGCTACTTCCTCTTTGTACATGTCAAATAAGACATAGACAGACGAGTTGTCTCTTATCTATCTGTGCTGACCCTTGACCTTGCCCATATACAAGGCCCTATTTGGTAGAATGATGCGTATGTTTCAGTTGAGGTTATGGTAAAAATTCTGATCCCTTTCATCTTACAGACACAATCACAACCCGCCTCAACCTTCTAACCAGAAACTTACAGGTCCTATGGATGTTCATCTCATTTACCATGAAGCTGCACTGAAGTAACTCTTAGACAAAATGAACACTTGCATAATAAAATTATGAAAACTAAGATTAGAAATGTTATATGTTCACTTAAACTCAGAGTAGACAGTAAGTTTTCTCAGTGAGCCTAATCAACGATTCAATTTCCTCACCGTTGTGCCCTTCAAGAGCAGCCCACACTTCCGACGCTGAGATTACGTGATGCTGTTCACTAGACAGACTTGATTGAGATCATTTTGCTTATTTGGGTATTACATGATTGTAGCATTGAGCCATACATTGGCTCATTTATTACCAAATAAGGATTCTTTGTTGTCACAGTGAGATTCTCACACGTATTACAATATTTTTTACAACAAAAATAAAATGTATTTAGTGGTATATCCAGCCGTGATTTCATTCATTACCTGATCTAGGGTAAAGTTAGTTACAAAAGAGCCTTTCTTTTCTGCCGTTACAACCCTGCCATGCCATTGATACAGCAACGAGAGTCATATGTCAAAAGCCTATACTATTGTCAATAAATTTTCACCTGTGGGTGGTGATTTTGCTTCAATTTCACAAGCCATGCCATTTTATCTTTAAGTTTGATCATTATGCATGGCTCAAATTTCATGAACATTCAGTAGAACATTTTTATTCATTGATCACACTCTGATGTTTGATCCTACTCCTTCCTGTTGACATCAAAATGCCTCTCACAAGATACAATGAAGTGAAAAGCGAGCAATAAAATGGCGAAAAAAGAATATTTGGTCATAAACAGAGGTCACAGGTGCTGGAGATGGCAATTTGCCAGACTCGAGTGTTGATGCTGCAGGTCGTGGAAGATCAGCTACTGCATGTTGCTACACAGAGGCTGGGTGGCCAAGTGGCTTAGGTGCCTGCCTGCTCCGCTGAAGGTGATTCGCCTGCATGGGTTCCGACCACGGGTTGGGACCCCAAAATTTTCAGTGTGCTTCATGAGCAAAATCCCAGAGCTCTGGTTGCCGTTCGGATGAAACATTAAATTGGTGGTCCGTTGTATCAGTGTCTATGCTGGATCCCTCACATGGGGTAAATGTGATGCATGTTGAGGACTCCCACTCTCTCTCCCATCTCATCAATCAACCCTCATGAATGCCCAGAATACGGCTTAGAGGGATGCACTTACCATATCTATCTATCAATCTAGCCGAGGAATTTCAATTTGTCCCGGCCCAGGTATGAGAATTCTTACAATGAAAAATATTTGCAAGATGCATGTATTGTGTCTAACAAGCACTATCTTCATATTATATACAGAAGTATATTCCTGGTTTTAATGTCAATCTACAATGTATGTATATATTCATATTAATATAACTAAAAAGAAAACCAATGGACGGCATTTTAATAGTGTATATTCACGCCTTTCTTTTAACTGGATGGGGTGATATCCGTAAACAAATTCAAAGTCTATCAGTTCCAGAAGGAAACTATTTCTGATCATGACAGTCCATCCAGCAATCAAACTCTATTGAGATGCATTTGAGCAACTTCACACAATCTTGTGTATTTTTCAAAGAGACTTACTGCTGTCTCATCAAACAGAATATTCATCAGCTTGGCAAAACATGAGACAAATTGACCACTCTATCAGTCTCTGTGAATTGCAAATGAATTCCGCTTGCCAGTAGAAAGACTAAAAAACTGCTTCTACTTTGAATTACTTGGACCTGAAGAGTTACCACGTCTTGTAGTGAGTTAAAACTGCAACTGACAAGTAGGAAAACTTCCCCTTCTTGCAGCCAATAATATTATCGCAAATGCAATACATTTAATGCATGCAATCACTTCCAAAGCTACAGAGGAGAAGGATGCACTCACCTAATAATTACAAATCTAGGAACTAAGAAATGTTTGCGTTGGTAGGCTACATGATTCAAACTTTGTGAATGGAAATAACAAAAGAATGTCTTTGTTTTTCTGCAAATTAAAGAATAGGCACAGGGTTGTGTGTCCACTGAAGACACAAGCTTTATGTTTGAAAGCAAGGTTTCAAATGTGATTGAACCTATTCAATGAAAAGTTGAGAACATACAATATTACTTGATTGGCACTGGCCTCCACGCCTTCCGTATAGATTATGCAACTTTGCATTAACTGTTGTATGGTAAGTTTTCGAGATTTCCATATTGACATGCTATGAAGATATACTATAGGCATTTTATTTTGGTTGTTTCCGCAAGATGTTTTAATGTCTCAACAGTAAGCAGTAGATCAGAGTGTATTCCCTTGATAGCATGATTAGCTAGTCAGCCAACTTCCATAAAATTTCGTCATTTTGAAGAGCACATCTTTGTTGTGGCTATGAGCCTATGGCTAAGACCAAAGGTCAAAGCTGTCAAGCAAGTTTGAGCTAAATATCAGACCCATGGATACATAGACTCTAAGCGCAAGTGCTAATCAGGTTAAATGACAAGACAACCATATCGTCAGACCTGATCATCATTACTGTAACAATATGAGCACATGAAAAGGGAATTGATTTAAATTCCTGAAAATATCACATAAAAATGAAATACCAATAAAATTATAATTCTCTGCTTCCGTTACCAAATTGAAGATACTGGTATTGTCATGGACTTTTAGGTAGTGTCATGATTATCTTTATGTCTTCAGTGACTGAAGCCAACAGTATCATTTTGTGAAAAAGGAGACACATGAACTTGGGAGTTAGTAGCTTTACAAAAGAGGATGACAGCTAGGTTGTAGATCAGACCTACGCGTCAAAAATAATTTTCCCTGCCATGTGGAGTTATCTTACGGTTAGAGCATCTACTGAGCAACTATTAGCCAGATGAGATATCCATTAAGCTTTGCCTATGGTCTTTATAAAGGGATCACCAAAGTTGTCTTACCACATGTAAGCATCCTCTCGTCTCAGTGTAGCGCTTGTGAAGCTACCCTGACCACATGCACAGTGTTTCAGTGAAGATTGGCAGCCTGCCAATTATGCATCCGGCACCGTAAAATGGGTTCTGAAAGGTTACAGTGGTAGGTAAGAGGCACTGAGAGGTGATCAGTGGGAAGATACTGACCAATCAAAGACTGGAGTACAAAGTGGAATAAACTGAAATCTTTTCATTCTGGGTCGTTTGTCAAACAAGAACTTGCTGTTTGTTTCATGTGTGAATGACAGTTGAATTGTAATCTATAAAAGATTATAAACTGTAGTCAGTTTTAGAACTGTAATAACATAGTACAATTATGACACCCATAACACTTAAAATGATGCTTTTTTTTAACAGAGAAATACAAAGCAGCCCCCTCCCCTGCCATTGTCACACCAAATGAACTTGGCCAGACTGGTAGTTAATAAAAAGGTGGCAGCACCTTACAGTCTATTACCATAATGCTAAATGAAACAAGTGTTAGAATTAATAAATACACAACTTTGCACTTTATTTAACTTATTTTAGACAAACAGACTAAATGTTTCATCTAATTTATATTTTACAAAGTTATAATGAATCCACATTTATAAGTAAAACATGCACTGATTGTGATACCCTGAAAACTATCCGATAGACAGAAAATAAATGGTAGATTGATGTTTTTCACAGCTGATTATCCCCTTTCAATGCCTCACCTGCAACATGACGTAAGTCACAGTCAGCCTCTAGAGAATATATTAACAGCCTCCTGATTGGCGAAACCAGTCATGCAAATCAAATATGTAAGTGGGCCAATTTTAATGAGACTCCGCTCTCAGACATGTCTTGAGAGCAGTGGTAGTGTCAACTATCCCTGCGTGAGGAGGATGCATGTAAGTGGGATAGTAAGGGCTAATGCCCAGTAATAGGGTTACACTATTATGAAATAAATCATTAAATCAACTTGAGATTTGAAGCGGAATTATATAGATCGAATGAAACAATAGTCAGTCACTCTTCGAATATCCAAATTCAATTATATATACAGGGCCATCAGACAAATTTGTGCTCAGATCACAATAGACAAGGCTACTGAGACATAAAACACAGCTGATCATCACTGCAAAAATTGATTGTGATTTAGAGACAATGGGACATTTGGTTTCATGAAATACCAGGGGTTTTCCAAAAGTTCTGTCCAACTTGCCATAACTTTTGCAATATTTAATACTGAAACATGATTTTTGGGTCAGATAATATTGAAGTAATTTGCGAATGATCCTCTAAAAATCAGATCGTAGAAACAAAAATAAATTTGTTACCATGGAAACCAAAAGTCATGAAATGCGGCCCAGGGCACTTTTAGAGATACAGATTCATTATATCTTGTCAAAAAATTCAATTTTTACCAGGGATAAAGGACAGGAAACCTATCAAAACTTATCTCTAACATTTCCCAAATTCTTAAAATAATGAACTTGACACAGAGTACATTTCCTCTTACCTTATATATCCAATGCCTCATAGTCCTTAAATTTAGATCACTGTTCGTGTTTCGCAGACTATTTGCACTTTACGATTGATTTTTCCATAAGTTCGTCCAACCTGTCATAACTTTTGCTAGATCTTATAAAGAAAAACTATATTCAGGTCAGTTGATATTGAGGTCATTTTCAAATGATACCCAAAAATCAGATCATAGAAGTAAAAATCAATTGTTGATCCGTTGCTATGGAAACCAAAAGTCATGAAATGCGGCTGAGAGCTGGCTAACAGACACATCCTTGATATATCTAGTCAAAATATATAATTATTACAAGAGATATAGCACAGAATATGTTCAAAACATTCATAGCCATGTCACAACTTCACAAACTAATGACTGGGAAACTGAATACATTTTCTCATACTTTCTAACTGTGTCTAAATACCTCAGTCGGCATGTTTAGGTCTGTTTTGACATTTAATTGTGCAGTCTTCTTTTCTTGGGTTTTCCAATGTGTGTTCTCTTCATTCAGAAAAAGTTTGTACAACTTTCATTTGGTTTCGTCACTCTTGCTGTCTTCCTTGTATGTACGATAAAGAAGGTTCTTACCCTCTCTGCTAGTTTTTATCAAGTAAAATTAAAGAAAGATAGTGGGTTTATATAATGTCATCCTTTTCCAAAAAATGTATCTCATAAAACAATGAGTAACTGCATGAGTGATGGTAAAGTAACTGAGATATGAGAATAACACCAATTTCCATTATTATTAATGATGTTACAATTAACTGATTGTATTTTAATGAAAACAATTATGAATATACTTCAATCAATAAGTCAAGACACAGATAATGCAGGCAGGTTTTTAGTTCATTTTAAGAGCACTACAAAATCTGGGCCGCATTTCATGACTTTTGGTTTCCATGGCCACAGTTTAAGCATTTGTTTTTTGTTCTGTGATCTGATTTTTTGGGAATTATTTCCAAATTACGTCAATATTATCTTGGCCAAATATGATGTTTCTACATCAAATCTTGCAAAAGTTATGACTAGTTGAACAGAACTTACGGAAAACCCCTCGTACACATTGATATCATTTAGCCAAGAGCAAGAACAAAGTGGGCCTAAGACAGTTCCTGTGTTCACATTATTTTTTTCCAATACCTTCAGGTGGCACTTGGAAACATCTGTTTTTGTCCGAGAGCAACTGAGCTGGTAGAGATCAGTTTCAATGTTGTCTGACCAACATCCGCCATTGAGTATTTCAATGGGACTGCTACAGCTGTCACGGACTTGTTAAGATTAATTCTATACAATTCAGTATATTATTCTCTGAACCTTTTATTTTGCTTAGTAAATGTTAGGAATCAGGAATTCAGCTAAGGACAAAACAGGAAGCCCGTTGCTCAACTTGAATTTACTCAATATTTCTTGCAGCCACAGACAAAGCCATCCTAAACTTCAAATCAATAACAACCACCGATCCGAGGAAACCACAGAGGAAAACTGAGACGAAACCTTTGAAATTTCCAATAATTGAATGGGTGAGTGAAAGTAGCAGTTTGATCTGTATCAGATTTAAACTGTTCTGCAAAGTTCTTGCAAGAACAGAATTGTAACCAGTTTCAAATATTCTGTGTAAAGATATCACCAGAATGCAAGTCCATAGACTTGAACGACGTGCAGATGGGAAATACCAAAAGAGGAAATGCTTTTAATTTTTTTCATGCTTCCCTTAGAATTTTCTTTATTACCCATACAATGTAGTGCACAATGAAATGGCTTTACTTTGGACATCAGGCCAGGTCTCCTATAATGATTCCGCAAATTGAAAGATATTGACATTATAGTAATAGAAGCAAAATTTTTTATTGGAAGAAAATTTTTATATTATAAATACACGATATTATGTTATGTTAATTCATAAATAACGGTTGGTTGCTAAGTAGCATAAGCCTAATAATCATTTTACAGTACAGTATTAAAGTTTTTTCCATAATTTCATATATATGTGCTCTCCAGAGCTTCAAAATGTCCATTCCTGGTAGAAAGTCTGTGCAATTTGTATTGCAGTTCCCAGTAAGATTATCATGCACATGCATGAATTCAATTTCATGGCTTAGATATTATCATTGTCACTTTAAAATAATGTGATCTGATTATTTTATAAGCTCGCATCAGTGGGACCAATTCCTTGTTGACGTGTGGACTTATACATAACAACAGTATCAAACGTTTTTTTTTTGGCTGAGATCAAGATTTCCCAGTTGAAAGATCATAATGCAATTAAAAGAGGCATAATCATATGTCTGCACACAAATTAAATGGCAATTTTCTCCATCAGACCTCATAAAAGTTCACGTCGCCACAGTCTCAATAAAATATTAACAGACCAACACCTCATTGGTGCAGAGACCATCACATTTTTGGGTACACTATATTATTCACTGTGCATATTTCATGATACTATGCACATAATTGAATGTGTGGATACAAAGTATCATGTAAAAGTGTAGATGTTAGTACTGTAAGTAAATGCGTTATTGGCACACGGTACGCATAAGTTGCCTTAGTCCTTACCATGGTTTAGTGTAGATCATGTAAACCTAACTTTTAGTAGCATAGATCAGCCAATATCCTTTCATTTTTCTTATGAAGCTGTGTGAAAATATTGCTGATCCAGGCCAAAAACTTTTACAGGTTTTTTTTTATCAAAAATAATATTCCAAAGATCTATGGCATGTTTTATAAGGCTTTGGATCACGCTGAACTGCCTTCTCTGAAATACCAAAGCCTTACAAGTATATTGGCTCTAAGCATGGTGCACCATCGTGGCAGCACTTGGCTGTGATCCTGTGTGAAGTATGATGGGTAAACATGGCTGTTTGAGAGTAAAAAGGCGAGTTTTGCGAGTCGAAAATATTAATTTCCATCTAAATAGGCTATTGAAATCGTTATCTGTGTCATCCTAATCATTTCTAATTGGGTCATCTAAGCTGTGCCATAGTTAAAGAAGAGCACCTACCTCTCAATTGCATTTATTGCCCATATAATTGTCCGTCAGGTAAACATCAAAGGTTTGTGTATTGAAATCGGCAATCGGCGCCCTTTAATTGCCGTTAATTGCAATTGTGAAGGTAGTGAAGGCCATAATTACTATCCTGGTTGATAATGAGGTCCCCAATTGCAATCGGACCACATCAAATGGTCCTGTCATAGACTCAATTTACCAGAAATGACATTTTTCAACATGCAAAATGAGCTCCCTTTTCCAAGAGCAGCCATGATGGATAGCACTAGTGCTGCCACGTTACTGCACCATGTCTAAGGTTGAAAATTCTGTAGGCTGGGACAAAGGTACCCAAGATGTAAGTCTGAGATCACTTGCAAAGATTAAAGCTGCTGCCTTCAAAATAATATCACCACTGCTATTTTGTTTGTATTAGCATCAATATTTATACACTGTAAATTTTGAATTTTGAGTTAGCTTAATTGATTGAGTGAGATGGTTGCACAATTCCTTTGAGCCAAGATAGCTTGTTGTTTGCAAGTTATAGCAACATAAAGATTATCATAACTCAAAACAGCAAGCTATCATGGCTCAAACAAATTGTGCAACCGTCTCACTCAATCATTTGAGCTAACTCAGAATTTCAGAATTTACAGTGTAGGCCCCCTTAATGTTTTCTATAGTGGATGTCTGTCCTTCTGTCTAGCTGTCTGTCTAGGACAAGGTTCAAGATTTGAGTCAGACAATTTTGGTCTGAAAAATAGCTTATGTACAATTTCCCCAGGAATCTGAATCTGAAGTCGGAAATATAAAATATCTCACCATTTTCAATCTACGAATGTTTTTATAACTTGTCAATTGGAACCTAGAATTTTTTGGAATATCTCTCACTTTCACCACATATATCTCAGTAGTAGGCCCTACTCAATTTTTGTCAACAAATAAGCCTAACACAGTACCAAAGCACTAAACAACTCCTTATTTTTATCCTGTAACAACCCGGCACATGCCTCAGATGGCCGCCCTGTGCCCTTATACAGTTTGCATTGAAAAAGTGATTTTTTGCACGGTTGTCCAAGACAGCGACTCTGAAATATAGAATGGAGGTAAGAAAAGACTGCAATAATGACCAGTCAGTGTCAAAAGTAATTGTCATGACTTACAAATATATTTTAGGTTAATCATGCATATTTTATATTGCCCTTGCTTACCAAGTGAGCCATAGATGGCTAAAATCCTTTGAAATTTGGTCGCAAAAAAAACTCAAGCTATCCTCTGGTCTCCTATTGAACTTTCGAAATATAAACTTGTTGTAGCCAATATATCTGGGCATATCAAGTTCGATTTTGGTGACTTTCCAACTAAAATTGCAAAAGACTGAGTTTTTTTTTGCAACACCATGTATTATTTTCAGATTTTCAAAATTTAGCAGACATATGTTAGAAAAAAACGCATTATTGAGACTCAATAAGTATTAGCAGCGACCCAATTGGTGGTACTATCGTGTTCTATACTAAATTTGGAAGACATTGATTTATTTATCATACAAATTTCTATTGCAAAAAATGACAACACAGTGTGCTATCAAAGTCAGCAGCTTTACCTCAATCAGCAAAATTCTCAAAAAACTTGTCACTTGACATTTAGTCAAATATCCTGTTAGTGTGAGTATACATTTCAATTTAGCTGAAATATCTCAAATTTACATGTAATTAGAAGTAATCAATATAGGGAATTATGTCAAGGTGAAATAAATGATATCGAAGTGTTACTTTCCAAGTTATAGCCCTTTACATGTGACACAGTGAAAAATTTTGTTGCCCTAAAATGTGCATTTTTGCCTGTTTTCTGACATATTTTACCCCAAAACATGACAAAGGAATGAGATCTCGTCATTTATGATGCCTTTATTGGAAAGTAGACAATTTTTTCCAGAACGTAAGTTTAAAACCTTGTTCAAAAAATTAAAAATGACCCTTCAGGATTTTTTTTCAGTCAAATGTCACAAATTTGTGACTCAAAGCCTGAACCTTGTCCTAGCTGTCTTGGTGTCTGTCTGTTTCCACCACGACAGAGGAAAACCCGCAACAAGCTTTCTAATGAAACTCTGCAGGCGTTTTCTAATCACCGAGACAAAGAATTGATTCAATTTTGGTGAAGATCCTCAAAGCAAATACACCACAATCACCAGATACAGTTTTATATAATATATATATATAAACACAACTTTTGTTATCAAATTGCCATTGAAATGTACAAAATAGCAAATAATCTTCTTCCTTCTTTCGTCAATGAATTATTTAAACCTCATACCAATAATTATACATTACGCGGACACAATATTTTTACTTTAAAATTCCCAAACACCACTAGCTATTTTTATCACTTGTTTATGTTGGGGTTAAAGTGTGGAATAAGCTCCCAAACAAGATTAAGGAGGCAGGAAGTCTTGATGATTTTAAAGTTTTAATTTCAAGTCTTGATGATTTTAAAGTTTTAATTTCAAGTCATATCTTTCCAAGTAATATTTGGTTTTGTATTAATGAATTTTAATTTCCATGTCAACGGTCTGATTTTAATCATGTTTATCTAATGTTTTATTCCCTATATTATGTGCTTTTTATCTAGTCTTCAGTTGTACATGTACATAGTGCAATTATAGCTTTTAGTCACAAGATAGCACAGATTTGCTAGTGTTTTACTGTTTTAATTTGTGTGACTCTAAATAAAAATTTTTTATTGTTATTATTGTAATTATAATATGTATCAGTATTAGCTGCCTAGCCTGCCTAGTTGCCTATGCGTTACATAAGTGAGCATTAGGGTGTCCCATTTTTCGAAAATTTTCTCGGATCAAGCTCTTTTTGGGCTCAGTTGTGCTCCCATGTGTACAAAGCCCACACACCAAATTTCAGCCAAATCCGTAAAGGTCTAGACCCCCCCCCCTACCACCATCTTTGGGGGGCCCCTCAAGGCGCCCGAAAATGACCATTTTCAAGATCAAAAAGTGGCTATTTTCCTGTCTGAAATCATCCCAGTGCCACTAAAATTGGGCATATAGGGGTTTTTGAGAAGGCTGAGTCCATCTATGATGATAATAAATTACCCAGAGTTCAAGAAGACTTCATAACATGGTATAAATGGTCAATTTAGCCCTCAAGTTACACGAAAATGACTATTTTCGAGCATAAAAAGTGGCTATTTTCCTGCCTAAAATCAGTTAATGCCACTGAAACTGGTCAAATGGGGATTTTTGAGGGTGCTGAAGTCACCCATGATGAAACTGAATCACAAAGAGGTTATGCTTACTTCATAACAAGCAATAATTGGTAAATTCAGCCCTCGGATTACCCATGACAGGATTTCCAGTAGTTAATTAATTTTTTGAGAGCACTGATACCTGGGTTTTAGGGATTGTTAGATATGAGCATTTCATTATACATTAGCATGTATCAATTATAGCTTGTAATGATGAAATTTAACATTTGCAATTAGTAACTTTTCATTATTAATACGGTACAGATATGTAAATGCACACACTAAGTGAAAATATACCTGCGTAAGATACATGTTTATATTATACTTCAGCAATTTACTAACATAGCTTTGCCTACTTTTTTCTTCACAATGTCATAGGCAATAAATAGAACACATCTATACAGCCCATATATTATCATGATGACTGGATTACGCTCTCAGAATTGTCTCAATCCATTAAAAAACTCATTTTACAAACTGCAATTGTAAGATCTATTTTGACACATGCAAAATCAGGATTTATATTGTAGAAACAATCTTAAACGATGGTATCTTAAGTGTCTTCTTGAACTGCTGCATCTTCATTTTGTGTCAATGGGACATCAACACAATGCACGCCAGAAGAGTGCCATCCTGAGCCACAGAATAAATTTCACCGGAAGTGTTTTATTTCACATTCATGCACATGTGTATTACTGAGAAACTCTTAACATAGTTCTGCTGAGTTCTGCTGGATGCAGATCCGAGAGACAGCTTTCTTAGTACCCTAGAAGCCAATCCAATAGCAAATTTTACTTGGATTTCATCAGTCTACCACCTCATTGCATTTGCCTGCACTCTAAACATTTGGTTGTCAATGTGACTAGTTTACGACTATTTCAGGGTAGTAATGGTTGCAAAAAGTTGGTAGTGACTTCCTGGAAAATCATATTGACTATTCATCATAATTGTGGTCCGGACAAGCTGAGTGGCAGGGTGCTGAAGTTAGGAAAAAGCTCACTGGCCTATATTTTCCATCTTATCTTTCAAAGATCTCTAGAAGAGTGTTATGTTCCAACAATGTGGAAACTCTCAGAAATAATTCCACTTCCCAAAAAACCACAACCTAAAATACTCAATGATTTTAGGCCAGTAGCACTAACTTCGGTAGCCATGAAATGCTTGGAAAAGATTGTCAAAGCGAAACTGATGTGGTACATTGGCTCTCAACAAGATGTTCTACAATTTGCTTATACTAAAAATAGAAGTACGTTAGACCCAACTATCATGATTGTAAATGATGCCTTAAAATTCTTGGATTCACAAAATAGTAAACATAAAAGTCATTTTGTAAAAATTCTTTTCATAGATTTCAGCTCCGCCTTCAATACAATACAGGTTCATATTATGTTAAATAGACTTATAAATATGCAGGTTAACCCAAACATTGTATTATGGATTTACAGCTTCTTGAGTCACAGACAACAATATGTTAAATTTAATAGCACTTTATCTGAGACTGTGTATACAGAAACAGGCACCCCGCAAGGATGCGTCCTCTCACCATTGCTTTTTACTTTATATACAGACTCCTGTCAATCTAGTTGTTCATCATGTAAGGTATACAAATATGCAGATGACACTGCCCTTGTGGGACTATGTGTTAACAATGACAATGATTATCAAAAAGAAGTAAAATCTTTTGTTACGTGGTGTAAAGATAACTATTTATTACTCAATGTGCAAAAGACGAAAGAATTGATCATAGATTTTAGGCGATCACCACATGCACACGATGATCTTATTATAAATGATGAAGTTGTAGAAAGAGTGGCGGAGTACAAATACTTAGGGACCATCATTGATTGTAAATTAAATTTTGAAACAAATGTTAACGCCATCTATAAGAAGGCCAATTCAAGGATGTTCTTTGTAAGAAAACTGTACAATTTACATGTAGATAGCACAATAGTTGAACTTTTTTATAGATCTGTTGTAGAGTCTGTGATTACTTTTGGTGTGGCAGCATGGTATGGAAGTTGCACACAAGTGTCAAGAAACAAATTTTGTAAAGTCATCAAATATGCTAAAAGGCTAGGTATGCAAAATGCAAAGACTCTGTTAGAATTATATGAGAAGTTTGCCAGGCAAAAAGCAGTGGCCATTAAAGTAGATTGCCAACATCCATTGTATAGTTGCTACCAATTATTACCATCACGCAGGAGATTTCAAGCACAATATGCAAGAACAGCAAGGTTTAGCAAATCATTCGTACCTGCAAGTGTTAGACTGCTTAATTATGTATAAATTGTATAAACTGTTTTTGTATAAATTGTACATACGTTGACACTTACTGTTGTTTGAATATCGTATGCCACAACAAATTTTACTGTATACAGTGACAATAAATTATTATCGTATCGTATCGTATCGTATAATGAAAATGACTATGTTGATTACCAGAGTGGTACAGCTTACTTTTCCAATATTTGTCACATTGACAACCTTTTAGTAATTTTGACACAAGGAGTTGTTGGTTTAGGCACCCGGAATTACCACTCTAGAGTTGTCACCTTGACCCTCCTTGACGATATTAAATATGGCCACACATTTTTTTCCTGTTTCTTGTAAACATGTCTGGTGGCAAAACAATCAATTTCCTGTCATGGCGAAGGTCTAACGAATGACTCAAGTCAAAGGTGATCATTTTCTGGAACTTAGGGCTATTACATCAGGTTGAGAGGCATTATGTTCAGTTATTGAGCAAGAACTTGTAACATCTGGCTCCAGTGCAGTGTCAAAAAAGCTGAGCACAACCAGAGGTTCCACACCAATGTGGGAAACAGGAACAGAATATGCAGCCATGTTCAACATCATCAAGCGCATTGCTGGTGTAAGGCTTCAGTCAGAGGGAGCATCTAGAACTTCACAAATGTGTTAATTGTGATTGCATTGTCTTGGTGTCCTGCTCACACAGAATAAAGACAAAATATTTGTAAACCAAGACCAAATTTGCAACTACTAAAGATCCTTTTGTATTTAGTATAAGATATTATGCTAATTCACATTTGAGCTGTACAAATGCGTTTGCAGTCAGTTTCTTAAGAGTGGGCTGCCAATCACTTGGGGTACTGACTGGGTCACCTGGACTAATGATGGGGAGCAGTCTCTCTAACGCTTTGCTTAACTGCACCCTGTCCTAAAAACAGAACATAAAGGCCTATCATCCATAATCAATATTACTTCCCAAGATTTCGCAAAAAAAAAGGCTATGTTACGAAATTGCCAAATTGAATATGCTGATCATCTGGCAAAGATTATACCACTTATTATGTGCACTTACATATCTGTTCGATAGCGTTAAAAAAAACCTGACCCACTGCAAATGTTGAAATCAATGCCCTCCACTTCCAACTGACACAAATTAATGGAGTATGAAATGCTCATGTCCAGCATTCCCTAAAACACAGGTATTGGTGCTTTGCATTAATTAACTACTGGAAATCCTGTAAAAACAGCCAGTTTAGGTAATCCGAGGGCTGAATTTACCAAATATTGCTTGTTATGAAGTAAGCATAACCTCTTTGTGATTCAGTTTCATCATGGGTGACTTCAGCACCCTAAAAAACCCAACTTGACCAGTTTCAATGGCATTAACTGATTCAGGCAGTAATATAGCCACTTTTTATGCTCGAAAATAGTCATTTTCGGGTAACTTGAGGGCTAAATTGATCAATTATAGCATGTTATGAAGTCATCTTGACCTCTGGGTAATTTATTAACATCATAGATGGACTCTGCACTCTCAAAAACCCCTATATGCACAATTTTAGTGGCACTGGGATGATTTCAGACAGGAAAATAGCCACTTTTTGGGGTCGAAAATGGTCATTTTCGAGTCCCTTGAGGGGCCCCCCAAAGATGGTGGTAGGGGGGGTCTAGACCTTTATGGATTTGGCAGAAATTTGGTGTGTGGGCTTTGTACACATGGGAGCACAACTGAGCCCAAAAAGAGCTTGATCCGAGAAAATTTTCGAAAAATGGGACACCCTAGTGAGCATTGGCCAAAGCTGACACCACCAACAATCACGCTGTCCAAAGAGGGAGCCACTGTATTCAGCTTTATTTTTCTCATCCAAAAATAACTATGTAAATTATATTAAATGCAAAGTGGGCAACCTCTCAATAGCTGTACTTCATTGCGCCTTCGCAAGGTCTCTCAGCTCCATTAACTAAAATCCACACAATTGATTGATGCAAACTGTATATTTAACTGTAGCTGTAAATAAATAACTTTGAAATTGAATTGAAAGTGAAGTAATCTTCAGTTGAGCCAGCATAATAGATGGAATTTTGCACATGTATATGTTTCAGGACACCAAACTGCATCGACACATTCATTTTCTCTGTTTACCACAACATTGAATGTCAGACAAGAAAATGGTGGCGGGCCTATGCACTCTAAAGAGCGCTACCACCTTGTATTTGAATGTTTTCATTTACTTTCACCTCACATCAGAAAGCCTCGGCAATAAAAGACTAATTTCAAAACAAAAATTATTCAACATCAATGTAATAGCTCTTCAGGGAATGTAAAAATAATTTTATGGCCCTCGATCATGATATTCGCCATTTTGTTCTGCCTGCAAGCTTTAATTTTTTTTGTTATAGTTTCAATCTATTGTCTGTGTGGTATTTTTGTCCAGTCATAGAGAAATTCCTTTCAAGATTTAAAGAAAGAGTTCTTCCTAACCAATATGATGGAGACCTGGGAACTTGGGGTCGCAAATTTTTTAAAGGAAGATGACAGCTGGAGGCTGGAGATCACACCGGACCATCAAAGATCCTCTTTGTGTCAAATAGACGTATCTTGCAGTTATGGCATCTGTCTCTAGTACTATTAGGTAATATGTCCATTCGATTCTGTCTATGTTCAGTGTGAAAGGACCATGCCAAAATAAGGACAATTTTTAAAACGGATAATAAAGCAATTTTTAAAAACGCAGGCACACTTTCGAGAAAGAGACAATTATTTCCATCTTTAATTTCATCACAGTATCTGTTACATCTTTTTAAAAAAAACTTCATTGCTTATTATATTTTTTGACATGGTATTAAGATTTTTGAATGTTTGCCGCAGGACCAGGTTGGAAATTGGTTTTACTTTTAAGTGCTGTCCTGGCCAGTCATGGTAAAATAAAAGATCAAATCAAATGAAACTAGGACCATCCATATACCATTATCCTAACAAAATGAGATACATGGTGGTTAGTAAAAAAAATGGAACATTGAATTATTCTAAGTTTGGAGGCAAAAAATAACTTCATAGTGACAGGACGAATCCTGGAAAACGTGGATGGCTTCAATGAATTTGGCCAGCCATGATCTGATTTATGATTGACTGCATTTGGCTTGCTGGTGAAACATAGGCTGTGCAAACCTACAGCCATTAACAGCTTTAGAAGATTACAATTACACCATAAAATTGGTGTGTTTACCAAATTGCAAATTTACCTGGTATGCAATAGTGGTCGAGTCATGGACTTCAAATATCTCTATTTTCCCGCTGCCTAGCCATCTGCCCATCTGCTTGCCCGGGTTTGTAAAACCAGGGAAAGGCCTTATTAGACTAATTTACGAATATCATGGTACAGTTTCATGCATGTACAAAGTATAGGTTATGAGCTGTCAGTTGGAAACCAAACAATACATATTTTTCTCAAGATTTTCCAATCATTCAAAAACTGTAAAATACACATCAAAAAGCACCGTTACATTGAATAGGTGATATATGTAGAAAATAACATTGCTGTAAAATGTGTATAGGCAACAGTGGGCAAGTTTTTTGGCTCCGATATGAAAATAAAATTAATATATTTTTCTTAATACAACAAAACGGTCAGAATGTCTATCAGTCAGACCATGAAAAACCACAACTAGACCATATTAGCCATATGTGTACCAAACTTTGACCATGTACATGCAATAGTGACCGAGTCTTTGGCCAGAAACAAAAATATACTATTATTATTATATTTTTAATATTTCTATAAGTATATGATATTTTCCATCAGACCTTTCAAAAGGCACAACTTGAGTGATCTACATTATCAGTATCATGGTCTTTGTATCAATGCTTTCTGTAAATGGGCAACTTGTCTCAAAAGTATAACAGATCACTGAGAATATTCCTGACAACAATAAGGACAAGTTGGCACATTTTGTTGCAATCGAGTCTTTCTAAATTCCTGCTTTATCTGTTGAGCTACATGCACAACCAAACCAAAGACAATATTAAGGTGATCGATAAAATGTTTACAAAGGAATATTTTGTCAAAAGAGGAGATCACAGGTGTTGGGGAAGGAGGATTTGCCTGACTTGAGTGTTGATGCTACTAGCTGCAGTGTACACACACGCAAAAGAGTTGTGATCTTTCACAAGAAGGGATACAGACTTTTGTCTGGTAGTGATTTGGTTTTGTGAGTCTTCACTTTGTCATGCTAAATATTAGATACAATAGGTTTTTTGGTTGTCGTCTATCTTACCATTGTCTTATGGAGTATGGGGCTACTTGAGTTTGATACACCAACCAGAAGGACAATACAACTGACCAATAGAGAGGTTTTGCTATACATTTCCGTGTGAAGTGTCCGTGGGAGTTGCCATAACAACAATATTATAAGATAGCACTTGTACACGTATACGTTGCACGTGAATGTGTAGCAAAACCTCTCTAATATACTATGTGTATTTTGAAATCTGTGAAACGGCTGCGTAGTAGTAATTTGTTTGGAATAAATATCTGCTCCTACAACCACAACCATCTTGCTACACTCCTTTCCACAATCCAAAAGAACTTGAGAAAAAGATAGGTTAGATCAGAAAACGGTAGCTCTCACAAGAAAATAATGGAGAAGCCTTGTCAAAATCAATATTTTCAATAAGCCTGTTATTGGTCATAAGGAGAGGTCACAGGTGGTGAGGAGGGAAGTGGTTGCCTGACTTGAGTGTTAATGCTGCAGGAAGATGTGCAACGGAGGACCATGCCGTGCAGAAGGGAGCAGAGAGCAGCTGTGGAATTTGCTGTTTGATTAGGAGATGGGCATGACATTGTTCAGTGCAGACTGGTATCACATAAGAATTGAAATCTATGGAATAATTGGAATATAATCAGTGATTTTAGTCCAGCAGCCAGTGAGTTTTACGTATTCAGCAATTTGTTTTCTGGAAGCTGGGTATTTTTTATTGCTTTGGTCAGACTACATAGGATTATGTGATAGAAATAATGATTCATTGTATATGTCAGTGCCTTTTTGTAACATATTCCAAAGGTTTTCTCTGATTTATTTTAACGTGGATATGATGAAGAAATATGTTGGAAACCAAACTGCTGTTGTAGTTGCATATCTACAGACTCCAGGTCATGTATTCTCAGCTGCCATGAAATTTATTTGCACAAATGCTTTGGTGTCTCACTTCAAGCTTATGCCGATCCAGCTGTTGCTACTTCCTCTTTGTACATGTCAAATAAGACATAGACAGACGAGTTGTCTCTTATCTATCTGTGCTGACCCTTGACCTTGCCCATATACAAGGCCCTATTTGGTAGAATGATGCGTATGTTTCAGTTGAGGTTATGGTAAAAATTCTGATCCCTTTCATCTTACAGACACAATCACAACCCGCCTCAACCTTCTAACCAGAAACTTACAGGTCCTATGGATGTTCATCTCATTTACCATGAAGCTGCACTGAAGTAACTCTTAGACAAAATGAACACTTGCATAATAAAATTATGAAAACTAAGATTAGAAATGTTATATGTTCACTTAAACTCAGAGTAGACAGTAAGTTTTCTCAGTGAGCCTAATCAACGATTCAATTTCCTCACCGTTGTGCCCTTCAAGAGCAGCCCACACTTCCGACGCTGAGATTACGTGATGCTGTTCACTAGACAGACTTGATTGAGATCATTTTGCTTATTTGGGTATTACATGATTGTAGCATTGAGCCATACATTGGCTCATTTATTACCAAATAAGGATTCTTTGTTGTCACAGTGAGATTCTCACACGTATTACAATATTTTTTACAACAAAAATAAAATGTATTTAGTGGTATATCCAGCCGTGATTTCATTCATTACCTGATCTAGGGTAAAGTTAGTTACAAAAGAGCCTTTCTTTTCTGCCGTTACAACCCTGCCATGCCATTGATACAGCAACGAGAGTCATATGTCAAAAGCCTATACTATTGTCAATAAATTTTCACCTGTGGGTGGTGATTTTGCTTCAATTTCACAAGCCATGCCATTTTATCTTTAAGTTTGATCATTATGCATGGCTCAAATTTCATGAACATTCAGTAGAACATTTTTATTCATTGATCACACTCTGATGTTTGATCCTACTCCTTCCTGTTGACATCAAAATGCCTCTCACAAGATACAATGAAGTGAAAAGCGAGCAATAAAATGGCGAAAAAAGAATATTTGGTCATAAACAGAGGTCACAGGTGCTGGAGATGGCAATTTGCCAGACTCGAGTGTTGATGCTGCAGGTCGTGGAAGATCAGCTACTGCATGTTGCTACACAGAGGCTGGGTGGCCAAGTGGCTTAGGTGCCTGCCTGCTCCGCTGAAGGTGATTCGCCTGCATGGGTTCCGACCACGGGTTGGGACCCCAAAATTTTCAGTGTGCTTCATGAGCAAAATCCCAGAGCTCTGGTTGCCGTTCGGATGAAACATTAAATTGGTGGTCCGTTGTATCAGTGTCTATGCTGGATCCCTCACATGGGGTAAATGTGATGCATGTTGAGGACTCCCACTCTCTCTCCCATCTCATCAATCAACCCTCATGAATGCCCAGAATACGGCTTAGAGGGATGCACTTACCATATCTATCTATCAATCTAGCCGAGGAATTTCAATTTGTCCCGGCCCAGGTATGAGAATTCTTACAATGAAAAATATTTGCAAGATGCATGTATTGTGTCTAACAAGCACTATCTTCATATTATATACAGAAGTATATTCCTGGTTTTAATGTCAATCTACAATGTATGTATATATTCATATTAATATAACTAAAAAGAAAACCAATGGACGGCATTTTAATAGTGTATATTCACGCCTTTCTTTTAACTGGATGGGGTGATATCCGTAAACAAATTCAAAGTCTATCAGTTCCAGAAGGAAACTATTTCTGATCATGACAGTCCATCCAGCAATCAAACTCTATTGAGATGCATTTGAGCAACTTCACACAATCTTGTGTATTTTTCAAAGAGACTTACTGCTGTCTCATCAAACAGAATATTCATCAGCTTGGCAAAACATGAGACAAATTGACCACTCTATCAGTCTCTGTGAATTGCAAATGAATTCCGCTTGCCAGTAGAAAGACTAAAAAACTGCTTCTACTTTGAATTACTTGGACCTGAAGAGTTACCACGTCTTGTAGTGAGTTAAAACTGCAACTGACAAGTAGGAAAACTTCCCCTTCTTGCAGCCAATAATATTATCGCAAATGCAATACATTTAATGCATGCAATCACTTCCAAAGCTACAGAGGAGAAGGACGCACTCACCTAATAATTACAAATCTAGGAACTAAGAAATGTTTGCGTTGGTAGGCTACATGATTCAAACTTTGTGAATGGAAATAACAAAAGAATGTCTTTGTTTTTCTGCAAATTAAAGAATAGGCACAGGGTTGTGTGTCCACTGAAGACACAAGCTTTATGTTTGAAAGCAAGGTTTCAAATGTGATTGAACCTATTCAATGAAAAGTTGAGAACATACAATATTACTTGATTGGCACTGGCCTCCACGCCTTCCGTATAGATTATGCAACTTTGCATTAACTGTTGTATGGTAAGTTTTCGAGATTTCCATATTGACATGCTATGAAGATATACTATAGGCATTTTATTTTGGTTGTTTCCGCAAGATGTTTTAATGTCTCAACAGTAAGCAGTAGATCAGAGTGTATTCCCTTGATAGCATGATTAGCTAGTCAGCCAACTTCCATAAAATTTCGTCATTTTGAAGAGCACATCTTTGTTGTGGCTATGAGCCTATGGCTAAGACCAAAGGTCAAAGCTGTCAAGCAAGTTTGAGCTAAATATCAGACCCATGGATACATAGACTCTAAGCGCAAGTGCTAATCAGGTTAAATGACAAGACAACCATATCGTCAGACCTGATCATCATTACTGTAACAATATGAGCACATGAAAAGGGAATTGATTTAAATTCCTGAAAATATCACATAAAAATGAAATACCAATAAAATTATAATTCTCTGCTTCCGTTACCAAATTGAAGATACTGGTATTGTCATGGACTTTTAGGTAGTGTCATGATTATCTTTATGTCTTCAGTGACTGAAGCCAACAGTATCATTTTGTGAAAAAGGAGACACATGAACTTGGGAGTTAGTAGCTTTACAAAAGAGGATGACAGCTAGGTTGTAGATCAGACCTACGCGTCAAAAATAATTTTCCCTGCCATGTGGAGTTATCTTACGGTTAGAGCATCTACTGAGCAACTATTAGCCAGATGAGATATCCATTAAGCTTTGCCTATGGTCTTTATAAAGGGATCACCAAAGTTGTCTTACCACATGTAAGCATCCTCTCGTCTCAGTGTAGCGCTTGTGAAGCTACCCTGACCACATGCACAGTGTTTCAGTGAAGATTGGCAGCCTGCCAATTATGCATCCGGCACCGTAAAATGGGTTCTGAAAGGTTACAGTGGTAGGTAAGAGGCACTGAGAGGTGATCAGTGGGAACATACTGACCAATCAAAGACTGGAGTACAAAGTGGAATAAACTGAAATCTTTTCATTCTGGGTCGTTTGTCAAACAAGAACTTGCTGTTTGTTTCATGTGTGAATGACAGTTGAATTGTAATCTATAAAAGATTATAAACTGTAGTCAGTTTTAGAACTGTAATAACATAGTACAATTATGACACCCATAACACTTAAAATGATGCTTTTTTTTAACAGAGAAATACAAAGCAGCCCCCTCCCCTGCCATTGTCACACCAAATGAACTTGGCCAGACTGGTAGTTAATAAAAAGGTGGCAGCACCTTACAGTCTATTACCATAATGCTAAATGAAACAAGTGTTAGAATTAATAAATACACAACTTTGCACTTTATTTAACTTATTTTAGACAAACAGACTAAATGTTTCATCTAATTTATATTTTACAAAGTTATAATGAATCCACATTTATAAGTAAAACATGCACTGATTGTGATACCCTGAAAACTATCCGATAGACAGAAAATAAATGGTAGATTGATGTTTTTCACAGCTGATTATCCCCTTTCAATGCCTCACCTGCAACATGACGTAAGTCACAGTCAGCCTCTAGAGAATATATTAACAGCCTCCTGATTGGCGAAACCAGTCATGCAAATCAAATATGTAAGTGGGCCAATTTTAATGAGACTCCGCTCTCAGACATGTCTTGAGAGCAGTGGTAGTGTCAACTATCCCTGCGTGAGGAGGATGCATGTAAGTGGGATAGTAAGGGCTAATGCCCAGTAATAGGGTTACACTATTATGAAATAAATCATTAAATCAACTTGAGATTTGAAGCGGAATTATATAGATCGAATGAAACAATAGTCAGTCACTCTTCGAATATCCAAATTCAATTATATATACAGGGCCATCAGACAAATTTGTGCTCAGATCACAATAGACAAGGCTACTGAGACATAAAACACAGCTGATCATCACTGCAAAAATTGATTGTGATTTAGAGACAATGGGACATTTGGTTTCATGAAATACCAGGGGTTTTCCAAAAGTTCTGTCCAACTTGCCATAACTTTTGCAATATTTAATACTGAAACATGATTTTTGGGTCAGATAATATTGAAGTAATTTGCGAATGATCCTCTAAAAATCAGATCGTAGAAACAAAAATAAATTTGTTACCATGGAAACCAAAAGTCATGAAATGCGGCCCAGGGCACTTTTAGAGATACAGATTCATTATATCTTGTCAAAAAATTCAATTTTTACCAGGGATAAAGGACAGGAAACCTATCAAAACTTATCTCTAACATTTCCCAAATTCTTAAAATAATGAACTTGACACAGAGTACATTTCCTCTTACCTTATATATCCAATGCCTCATAGTCCTTAAATTTAGATCACTGTTCGTGTTTCGCAGACTATTTGCACTTTACGATTGATTTTTCCATAAGTTCGTCCAACCTGTCATAACTTTTGCTAGATCTTATAAAGAAAAATTATATTCAGGTCAGTTGATATTGAGGTCATTTTCAAATGATACCCAAAAATCAGATCATAGAAGTAAAAATCAATTGTTGATCCGTTGCTATGGAAACCAAAAGTCATGAAATGCGGCTGAGAGCTGGCTAACAGACACATCCTTGATATATCTAGTCAAAATATATAATTATTACAAGAGATATAGCACAGAATATGTTCAAAACATTCATAGCCATGTCACAACTTCACAAACTAATGACTGGGAAACTGAATACATTTTCTCATACTTTCTAACTGTGTCTAAATACCTCAGTCGGCATGTTTAGGTCTGTTTTGACATTTAATTGTGCAGTCTTCTTTTCTTGGGTTTTCCAATGTGTGTTCTCTTCATTCAGAAAAAGTTTGTACAACTTTCATTTGGTTTCGTCACTCTTGCTGTCTTCCTTGTATGTACGATAAAGAAGGTTCTTACCCTCTCTGCTAGTTTTTATCAAGTAAAATTAAAGAAAGATAGTGGGTTTATATAATGTCATCCTTTTCCAAAAAATGTATCTCATAAAACAATGAGTAACTGCATGAGTGATGGTAAAGTAACTGAGATATGAGAATAACACCAATTTCCATTATTATTAATGATGTTACAATTAACTGATTGTATTTTAATGAAAACAATTATGAATATACTTCAATCAATAAGTCAAGACACAGATAATGCAGGCAGGTTTTTAGTTCATTTTAAGAGCACTACAAAATCTGGGCCGCATTTCATGACTTTTGGTTTCCATGGCCACAGTTTAAGCATTTGTTTTTTGTTCTGTGATCTGATTTTTTGGGAATTATTTCCAAATTACGTCAATATTATCTTGGCCAAATATGATGTTTCTACATCAAATCTTGCAAAAGTTATGACTAGTTGAACAGAACTTACGGAAAACCCCTCGTACACATTGATATCATTTAGCCAAGAGCAAGAACAAAGTGGGCCTAAGACAGTTCCTGTGTTCACATTATTTTTTTCCAATACCTTCAGGTGGCACTTGGAAACATCTGTTTTTGTCCGAGAGCAACTGAGCTGGTAGAGATCAGTTTCAATGTTGTCTGACCAACATCCGCCATTGAGTATTTCAATGGGACTGCTACAGCTGTCACGGACTTGTTAAGATTAATTCTATACAATTCAGTATATTATTCTCTGAACCTTTTATTTTGCTTAGTAAATGTTAGGAATCAGGAATTCAGCTAAGGACAAAACAGGAAGCCCGTTGCTCAACTTGAATTTACTCAATATTTCTTGCAGCCACAGACAAAGCCATCCTAAACTTCAAATCAATAACAACCACCGATCCGAGGAAACCACAGAGGAAAACTGAGACGAAACCTTTGAAATTTCCAATAATTGAATGGGTGAGTGAAAGTAGCAGTTTGATCTGTATCAGATTTAAACTGTTCTGCAAAGTTCTTGCAAGAACAGAATTGTAACCAGTTTCAAATATTCTGTGTAAAGATATCACCAGAATGCAAGTCCATAGACTTGAACGACGTGCAGATGGGAAATACCAAAAGAGGAAATGCTTTTAATTTTTTTCATGCTTCCCTTAGAATTTTCTTTATTACCCATACAATGTAGTGCACAATGAAATGGCTTTACTTTGGACATCAGGCCAGGTCTCCTATAATGATTCCGCAAATTGAAAGATATTGACATTATAGTAATAGAAGCAAAATTTTTTATTGGAAGAAAATTTTTATATTATAAATACACGATATTATGTTATGTTAATTCATAAATAACGGTTGGTTGCTAAGTAGCATAAGCCTAATAATCATTTTACAGTACAGTATTAAAGTTTTTTCCATAATTTCATATATATGTGCTCTCCAGAGCTTCAAAATGTCCATTCCTGGTAGAAAGTCTGTGCAATTTGTATTGCAGTTCCCAGTAAGATTATCATGCACATGCATGAATTCAATTTCATGGCTTAGATATTATCATTGTCACTTTAAAATAATGTGATCTGATTATTTTATAAGCTCGCATCAGTGGGACCAATTCCTTGTTGACGTGTGGACTTATACATAACAACAGTATCAAACGTTTTTTTTTTGGCTGAGATCAAGATTTCCCAGTTGAAAGATCATAATGCAATTAAAAGAGGCATAATCATATGTCTGCACACAAATTAAATGGCAATTTTCTCCATCAGACCTCATAAAAGTTCACGTCGCCACAGTCTCAATAAAATATTAACAGACCAACAGTCCCACATACACCTCATTGGGGCAGAGACCATCACATTTTTGGGTACACTATATTATTCACTGTGCATATTTCATGATACTATGCACATAATTGAATGTGTGGATACAAAGTATCATGTAAAAGTGTAGATGTTAGTACTGTAAGTAAATGCGTTATTGGCACACGGTACGCATAAGTTGCCTTAGTCCTTACCATGGTTTAGTGTAGATCATGTAAACCTAACTTTTAGTAGCATAGATCAGCCAATATCCTTTCATTTTTCTTATGAAGCTGTGTGAAAATATTGCTGATCCAGGCCAAAAACTTTTACAGGTTTTTTTTTATCAAAAATAATATTCCAAAGATCTATGGCATGTTTTATAAGGCTTTGGATCACGCTGAACTGCCTTCTCTGAAATACCAAAGCCTTACAAGTATATTGGCTCTAAGCATGGTGCACCATCGTGGCAGCACTTGGCTGTGATCCTGTGTGAAGTATGATGGGTAAACATGGCTGTTTGAGAGTAAAAAGGCGAGTTTTGCGAGTCGAAAATATTAATTTCCATCTAAATAGGCTATTGAAATCGTTATCTGTGTCATCCTAATCATTTCTAATTGGGTCATCTAAGCTGTGCCATAGTTAAAGAAGAGCACCTACCTCTCAATTGCATTTATTGCCCATATAATTGTCCGTCAGGTAAACATCAAAGGTTTGTGTATTGAAATCGGCAATCGGCGCCCTTTAATTGCCGTTAATTGCAATTGTGAAGGTAGTGAAGGCCATAATTACTATCCTGGTTGATAATGAGGTCCCCAATTGCAATCGGACCACATCAAATGGTCCTGTCATAGACTCAATTTACCAGAAATGACATTTTTCAACATGCAAAATGAGCTCCCTTTTCCAAGAGCAGCCATGATGGATAGCACTAGTGCTGCCACGTTACTGCACCATGTCTAAGGTTGAAAATTCTGTAGGCTGGGACAAAGGTACCCAAGATGTAAGTCTGAGATCACTTGCAAAGATTAAAGCTGCTGCCTTCAAAATAATATCACCACTGCTATTTTGTTTGTATTAGCATCAATATTTATACACTGTAAATTTTGAATTTTGAGTTAGCTTAATTGATTGAGTGAGATGGTTGCACAATTCCTTTGAGCCAAGATAGCTTGTTGTTTGCAAGTTATAGCAACATAAAGATTATCATAACTCAAAACAGCAAGCTATCATGGCTCAAACAAATTGTGCAACCGTCTCACTCAATCATTTGAGCTAACTCAGAATTTCAGAATTTACAGTGTAGGCCCCCTTAATGTTTTCTATAGTGGATGTCTGTCCTTCTGTCTAGCTGTCTGTCTAGGACAAGGTTCAAGATTTGAGTCAGACAATTTTGGTCTGAAAAATAGCTTATGTACAATTTCCCCAGGAATCTGAATCTGAAGTCGGAAATATAAAATATCTCACCATTTTCAATCTACGAATGTTTCTATAACTTGTCAATTGGAACCTAGAATTTTTTGGAATATCTCTCACTTTCACCACATATATCTCAGTAGTAGGCCCTACTCAATTTTTGTCAACAAATAAGCCTAACACAGTACCAAAGCACTAAACAACTCCTTATTTTTATCCTGTAACAACCCGGCACATGCCTCAGATGGCCGCCCTGTGCCCTTATACAGTTTGCATTGAAAAAGTGATTTTTTGCACGGTTGTCCAAGACAGCGACTCTGAAATATAGAATGGAGGTAAGAAAAGACTGCAATAATGACCAGTCAGTGTCAAAAGTAATTGTCATGACTTACAAATATATTTTAGGTCAATCATGCATATTTTATATTGCCCTTGCTTACCAAGTGAGCCATAGATGGCTAAAATCCTTTGAAATTTGGTCGCAAAAAAAACTCAAGCTATCCTCTGGTCTCCTATTGAACTTTCGAAATATAAACTTGTTGTAGCCAATATATCTGGGCATATCAAGTTCGATTTTGGTGACTTTCCAACTAAAATTGCAAAAGACTGAGTTTTTTTTTGCAACACCATGTATTATTTTCAGATTTTCAAAATTTAGCAGACATATGTTAGAAAAAAACGCATTATTGAGACTCAATAAGTATTAGCAGCGACCCAATTGGTGGTACTATCGTGTTCTATACTAAATTTGGAAGACATTGATTTATTTATCATACAAATTTCTATTGCAAAAAATGACAACACAGTGTGCTATCAAAGTCAGCAGCTTTACCTCAATCAGCAAAATTCTCAAAAAACTTGTCACTTGACATTTAGTCAAATATCCTGTTAGTGTGAGTATACATTTCAATTTAGCTGAAATATCTCAAATTTACATGTAATTAGAAGTAATCAATATAGGGAATTATGTCAAGGTGAAATAAATGATATCGAAGTGTTACTTTCCAAGTTATAGCCCTTTACATGTGACACAGTGAAAAATTTTGTTGCCCTAAAATGTGCATTTTTGCCTGTTTTCTGACATATTTTACCCCAAAACATGACAAAGGAATGAGATCTCGTCATTTATGATGCCTTTATTGGAAAGTAGACAATTTTTTCCAGAACGTAAGTTTAAAACCTTGTTCAAAAAATTAAAAATGACCCTTCAGGATTTTTTTTCAGTCAAATGTCACAAATTTGTGACTCAAAGCCTGAACCTTGTCCTAGCTGTCTTGGTGTCTGTCTGTTTCCACCACGACAGAGGAAAACCCGCAACAAGCTTTCTAATGAAACTCTGCAGGCGTTTTCTAATCACCGAGACAAAGAATTGATTCAATTTTGGTGAAGATCCTCAAAGCAAATACACCACAATCACCAGATACAGTTTTATATAATATATATATATAAACACAACTTTTGTTATCAAATTGCCATTGAAATGTACAAAATAGCAAATAATCTTCTTCCTTCTTTCGTCAATGAATTATTTAAACCTCATACCAATAATTATACATTACGCGGACACAATATTTTTACTTTAAAATTCCCAAACACCACTAGCTATTTTTATCACTTGTTTATGTTGGGGTTAAAGTGTGGAATAAGCTCCCAAACAAGATTAAGGAGGCAGGAAGTCTTGATGATTTTAAAGTTTTAATTTCAAGTCTTGATGATTTTAAAGTTTTAATTTCAAGTCATATCTTTCCAAGTAATATTTGGTTTTATATTAATGAATTTTAATTTCCATGTCAACGGTCTGATTTTAATCATGTTTATCTAATGTTTTATTCCCTATATTATGTGCTTTTTATCTAGTCTTCAGTTGTACATGTACATAGTGCAATTATAGCTTTTAGTCACAAGATAGCACAGATTTGCTAGTGTTTTACTGTTTTAATTTGTGTGACTCTAAATAAAAATTTTTTATTGTTATTATTGTAATTATAATATGTATCAGTATTAGCTGCCTAGCCTGCCTAGTTGCCTATGCGTTACATAAGTGAGCATTAGGGTGTCCCATTTTTCGAAAATTTTCTCGGATCAAGCTCTTTTTGGGCTCAGTTGTGCTCCCATGTGTACAAAGCCCACACACCAAATTTCAGCCAAATCCGTAAAGGTCTAGACCCCCCCCCCCTACCACCATCTTTGGGGGGCCCCTCAAGGCGCCCGAAAATGACCATTTTCAAGATCAAAAAGTGGCTATTTTCCTGTCTGAAATCATCCCAGTGCCACTAAAATTGGGCATATAGGGGTTTTTGAGAAGGCTGAGTCCATCTATGATGATAATAAATTACCCAGAGTTCAAGAAGACTTCATAACATGGTATAAATGGTCAATTTAGCCCTCAAGTTACACGAAAATGACTATTTTCGAGCATAAAAAGTGGCTATTTTCCTGCCTAAAATCAGTTAATGCCACTGAAACTGGTCAAATGGGGATTTTTGAGGGTGCTGAAGTCACCCATGATGAAACTGAATCACAAAGAGGTTATGCTTACTTCATAACAAGCAATAATTGGTAAATTCAGCCCTCGGATTACCCATGACAGGATTTCCAGTAGTTAATTAATTTTTTGAGAGCACTGATACCTGGGTTTTAGGGATTGTTAGATATGAGCATTTCATTATACATTAGCATGTATCAATTATAGCTTGTAATGATGAAATTTAACATTTGCAATTAGTAACTTTTCATTATTAATACGGTACAGATATGTAAATGCACACACTAAGTGAAAATATACCTGCGTAAGATACATGTTTATATTATACTTCAGCAATTTACTAACATAGCTTTGCCTACTTTTTTCTTCACAATGTCATAGGCAATAAATAGAACACATCTATACAGCCCATATATTATCATGATGACTGGATTACGCTCTCAGAATTGTCTCAATCCATTAAAAAACTCATTTTACAAACTGCAATTGTAAGATCTATTTTGACACATGCAAAATCAGGATTTATATTGTAGAAACAATCTTAAACGATGGTATCTTAAGTGTCTTCTTGAACTGCTGCATCTTCATTTTGTGTCAATGGGACATCAACACAATGCACACCAGAAGAGTGCCATCCTGAGCCACAGAATAAATTTCACCGGAAGTGTTTTATTTCACATTCATGCACATGTGTATTACTGAGAAACTCTTAACATAGTTCTGCTGAGTTCTGCTGGATGCAGATCCGAGAGACAGCTTTCTTAGTACCCTAGAAGCCAATCCAATAGCAAATTTTACTTGGATTTCATCAGTCTACCACCTCATTGCATTTGCCTGCACTCTAAACATTTGGTTGTCAATGTGACTAGTTTACGACTATTTCAGGGTAGTAATGGTTGCAAAAAGTTGGTAGTGACTTCCTGGAAAATCATATTGACTATTCATCATAATTGTGGTCCGGACAAGCTGAGTGGCAGGGTGCTGAAGTTAGGAAAAAGCTCACTGGCCTATATTTTCCATCTTATCTTTCAAAGATCTCTAGAAGAGTGTTATGTTCCAACAATGTGGAAACTCTCAGAAATAATTCCACTTCCCAAAAAACCACAACCTAAAATACTCAATGATTTTAGGCCAGTAGCACTAACTTCGGTAGCCATGAAATGCTTGGAAAAGATTGTCAAAGCGAAACTGATGTGGTACATTGGCTCTCAACAAGATGTTCTACAATTTGCTTATACTAAAAATAGAAGTACGTTAGACCCAACTATCATGATTGTAAATGATGCCTTAAAATTCTTGGATTCACAAAATAGTAAACATAAAAGTCATTTTGTAAAAATTCTTTTCATAGATTTCAGCTCCGCCTTCAATACAATACAGGTTCATATTATGTTAAATAGACTTATAAATATGCAGGTTAACCCAAACATTGTATTATGGATTTACAGCTTCTTGAGTCACAGACAACAATATGTTAAATTTAATAGCACTTTATCTGAGACTGTGTATACAGAAACAGGCACCCCGCAAGGATGCGTCCTCTCACCATTGCTTTTTACTTTATATACAGACTCCTGTCAATCTAGTTGTTCATCATGTAAGGTATACAAATATGCAGATGACACTGCCCTTGTGGGACTATGTGTTAACAATGACAATGATTATCAAAAAGAAGTAAAATCTTTTGTTACGTGGTGTAAAGATAACTATTTATTACTCAATGTGCAAAAGACGAAAGAATTGATCATAGATTTTAGGCGATCACCACATGCACACGATGATCTTATTATAAATGATGAAGTTGTAGAAAGAGTGGCGGAGTACAAATACTTAGGGACCATCATTGATTGTAAATTAAATTTTGAAACAAATGTTAACGCCATCTATAAGAAGGCCAATTCAAGGATGTTCTTTGTAAGAAAACTGTACAATTTACATGTAGATAGCACAATAGTTGAACTTTTTTATAGATCTGTTGTAGAGTCTGTGATTACTTTTGGTGTGGCAGCATGGTATGGAAGTTGCACACAAGTGTCAAGAAACAAATTTTGTAAAGTCATCAAATATGCTAAAAGGCTAGGTATGCAAAATGCAAAGACTCTGTTAGAATTATATGAGAAGTTTGCCAGGCAAAAAGCAGTGGCCATTAAAGTAGATTGCCAACATCCATTGTATAGTTGCTACCAATTATTACCATCACGCAGGAGATTTCAAGCACAATATGCAAGAACAGCAAGGTTTAGCAAATCATTCGTACCTGCAAGTGTTAGACTGCTTAATTATGTATAAATTGTATAAACTGTTTTTGTATAAATTGTACATACGTTGACACTTACTGTTGTTTGAATATCGTATGCCACAACAAATTTTACTGTATACAGTGACAATAAATTATTATCGTATCGTATCGTATCGTATAATGAAAATGACTATGTTGATTACCAGAGTGGTACAGCTTACTTTTCCAATATTTGTCACATTGACAACCTTTTAGTAATTTTGACACAAGGAGTTGTTGGTTTAGGCACCCGGAATTACCACTCTAGAGTTGTCACCTTGACCCTCCTTGACGATATTAAATATGGCCACACATTTTTTTCCTGTTTCTTGTAAACATGTCTGGTGGCAAAACAATCAATTTCCTGTCATGGCGAAGGTCTAACGAATGACTCAAGTCAAAGGTGATCATTTTCTGGAACTTAGGGCTATTACATCAGGTTGAGAGGCATTATGTTCAGTTATTGAGCAAGAACTTGTAACATCTGGCTCCAGTGCAGTGTCAAAAAAGCTGAGCACAACCAGAGGTTCCACACCAATGTGGGAAACAGGAACAGAATATGCAGCCATGTTCAACATCATCAAGCGCATTGCTGGTGTAAGGCTTCAGTCAGAGGGAGCATCTAGAACTTCACAAATGTGTTAATTGTGATTGCATTGTCTTGGTGTCCTGCTCACACAGAATAAAGACAAAATATTTGTAAACCAAGACCAAATTTGCAACTACTAAAGATCCTTTTGTATTTAGTATAAGATATTATGCTAATTCACATTTGAGCTGTACAAATGCGTTTGCAGTCAGTTTCTTAAGAGTGGGCTGCCAATCACTTGGGGTACTGACTGGGTCACCTGGACTAATGATGGGGAGCAGTCTCTCTAACGCTTTGCTTAACTGCACCCTGTCCTAAAAACAGAACATAAAGGCCTATCATCCATAATCAATATTACTTCCCAAGATTTCGCAAAAAAAAAGGCTATGTTACGAAATTGCCAAATTGAATATGCTGATCATCTGGCAAAGATTATACCACTTATTATGTGCACTTACATATCTGTTCGATAGCGTTAAAAAAAACCTGACCCACTGCAAATGTTGAAATCAATGCCCTCCACTTCCAACTGACACAAATTAATGGAGTATGAAATGCTCATGTCCAGCATTCCCTAAAACACAGGTATTGGTGCTTTGCATTAATTAACTACTGGAAATCCTGTAAAAACAGCCAGTTTAGGTAATCCGAGGGCTGAATTTACCAAATATTGCTTGTTATGAAGTAAGCATAACCTCTTTGTGATTCAGTTTCATCATGGGTGACTTCAGCACCCTAAAAAACCCAACTTGACCAGTTTCAATGGCATTAACTGATTCAGGCAGTAATATAGCCACTTTTTATGCTCGAAAATAGTCATTTTCGGGTAACTTGAGGGCTAAATTGATCAATTATAGCATGTTATGAAGTCATCTTGACCTCTGGGTAATTTATTAACATCATAGATGGACTCTGCACTCTCAAAAACCCCTATATGCACAATTTTAGTGGCACTGGGATGATTTCAGACAGGAAAATAGCCACTTTTTGGGGTCGAAAATGGTCATTTTCGAGTCCCTTGAGGGGCCCCCCAAAGATGGTGGTAGGGGGGGTCTAGACCTTTATGGATTTGGCAGAAATTTGGTGTGTGGGCTTTGTACACATGGGAGCACAACTGAGCCCAAAAAGAGCTTGATCCGAGAAAATTTTCGAAAAATGGGACACCCTAGTGAGCATTGGCCAAAGCTGACACCACCAACAATCACGCTGTCCAAAGAGGGAGCCACTGTATTCAGCTTTATTTTTCTCATCCAAAAATAACTATGTAAATTATATTAAATGCAAAGTGGGCAACCTCTCAATAGCTGTACTTCATTGCGCCTTCGCAAGGTCTCTCAGCTCCATTACCTAAAATCCACACAATTGATTGATGCAAACTGTATATTTAACTGTAGCTGTAAATAAATAACTTTGAAATTGAATTGAAAGTGAAGTAATCTTCAGTTGAGCCAGCATAATAGATGGAAGTTTGCACATGTATATGTTTCAGGACACCAAACTGCATCGACACATTCATTTTCTCTGTTTACCACAACATTGAATGTCAGACAAGAAAATGGTGGCGGGCCTATGCACTCTAAAGAGCGCTACCACCTTGTATTTGAATGTTTTCATTTACTTTCACCTCACATCAGAAAGCCTCGGCAATAAAAGACTAATTTCAAAACAAAAATTATTCAACATCAATGTAATAGCTCTTCAGGGAATGTAAAAATAATTTTATGGCCCTCGATCATGATATTCGCCATTTTGTTCTGCCTGCAAGCTTTAATTTTTTTTGTTATAGTTTCAATCTATTGTCTGTGTGGTATTTTTGTCCAGTCATAGAGAAATTCCTTTCAAGATTTAAAGAAAGAGTTCTTCCTAACCAATATGATGGAGACCTGGGAACTTGGGGTCGCAAATTTTTTAAAGGAAGATGACAGCTGGAGGCTGGAGATCACACCGGACCATCAAAGATCCTCTTTGTGTCAAATAGACGTATCTTGCAGTTATGGCATCTGTCTCTAGTACTATTAGGTAATATGTCCATTCGATTCTGTCTATGTTCAGTGTGAAAGGACCATGCCAAAATAAGGACAATTTTTAAAACGGATAATAAAGCAATTTTTAAAAACACAGGCACACTTTCGAGAAAGAGACAATTATTTCCATCTTTAATTTCATCACAGTATCTGTTACATCTTTTAAAAAAAACTTCATTGCTTGTTATATGTTTTGACATGATTTTGAGTTTTTTGAATGTTTGCCGCAGGACCAGGTTGGAAATTGGTTTTACTTTTAAGTGCTACCCTGGCCACTGGCCAGTCATTGTAAAATAAAAAAATTAAATCAAATGAAACTAGGACCATCCATACACCATTATCCTAACAAACTGAGATACATGGTGGTTAGTAAAAAACGGAACATTGAATTATTCTAAGTTTGGAGGGAAAAAAATAACTTCATAGTGACAGGACGAATCCCGGAAAACTTCAATGATGGCTTCAATGCATTTGGCCAGCCATGATCTGATTTATGATTGACTGCATTTGGCTTGCTGGTGAAACATAGGCTGTGCAAACCTACAGCCATTAACAGCCTTAGAAGATTACGATTGCACCATAAAATTGGTGTGTTTACCAAATTTCAAATTTACCAGGTTTGCAATAGTGGTCGAGTCATGGACAACAAATATCTCTATTTTCCCGCTGCCTTACCATCTGCCCATCTGCTCAACCGGGTTTGTAAAACCAGGGAAAGGCCTTATTAGATTAATTTTCGAATATTATGGTACAGTTTCGTGCATGTACAAAGTATAGGTTATGAGCTGTCGGTTGGAAAACAAACAATACTTTTTTTTTTCCAAACATTGCAAAAGTGTTACATACACATCAAAAAGCACCGCTACATTGAATCTGTGATATGTGTAGATAATTTCATTGCTGTAAAATGTGTATATGCAACAGTGGGCAAGTTTTGGCTCTGATATGAAAAAAAAAATTAATATTTTTTTCTTAATATTACAAAACGATTAGAATATATATCAGTCAGTCCATGAAAAACCACAACTAGACCATATTAGCCATATGTGTACCAAAATTTGACCATTTACATACAATAGTGACCGAGACTTTGGCAAGAAACAAAAATATACTATTATTATTATATTTTTAATATAATATATGATATTTTCCATCAGACCTTTCAAAAGGCACAGCTTGAGTGATCCACATAAGTAGTATTATGGTCTTTGTATCAATGCTTTCTGTAAATGGGCAAACTGTCTCAAAAATATAATAGATCACTGAGAGTATTCCTGACAACAACAAGGACAAGTTGGCACATTTTGTTGCAATTGAGTCTTTCTAAATTCCTGCTTTATCTGTTGAGCTATGATCGATAAAATGTTGATAAAGGAACATTTGGTCATAAGAGGAGGTCACAGGTGTTGGGGAAGGAGGATTTGCTTGACTTGAGTGTTGATGCCACCAGCTGCAGTGTCCAGACAAACAAAAGAGTGGCGATCTTTCAGAAGAAGGAATCCACACATTTGTCTGGTAGTGATTTGGTTTTTGTGAGTCTTCACTTTGTCATGCTAAATATTAGATGCAAAAGACTTTTTGGTTGACATCTATCTTACCATTGTCTTATGGGGCTACTTGAGTTTGATGCACCAACCAGAGGGACAATACAACTAACCAATATACTATGGGTATTTTGAAATCTGTAAAACGGCTATGTAGCAGTCATTTGATCGGAATAAATATCTGCTCCTACAACCACAACCATTTTGCTACACTCCATTCCACAATCCAAAAGAACTTGAGAAAAAGATTAGATCAGAAAACGATAGCTCTCACAAGAAAATAATGGAGAAGCTTCGTCAAAATCGATATTTTCAATAAGCCTGTTATTGGTCATAAGGAGAGGTCACAGGTGGTGAGGAGGGAAGTGGTTGCCTGACTTGAGTACTAATGCTACAGATAGATGTGCAATGGAGGACCGTGCCGTGCAGAAGGGAGCAGAGAGCAGCTGTGGAATTTGCTCTTTGATGAGGAGATGGGCATGACATTATTCAGTGCACACTGGTATCACATTAGAATTGAAATCTTTGGAACATAATCAGTGATTCTAGTCAAACAGCCAGTGAGTTTTACGTAATCAGCAATCTGTTTCCTGGCAGCTGGGTATTTTTATATTGCTTTGGTCAGATTATGTGATAGAAATAATGATTCATAGTAAATTTCAGTGCCTTTTTGTAACATATTCCAAAGGTTTTCTCAGATTTATTTTAATGTGGATATGATGAAGAAATATGTTGAAAACCAAACTACTGTTGTAGTAGCATATATCAACAGACTCCAGGTCATGTATTCTCAGCTGCTATGAAATTTATTTGCACAAATGCTTTGGTGTCTCTCTTCAAGCTAATGCCGATCCAGCTGTTGCCTACTTCCTCCTTGTACATGTCAAATAAGACATAGACGGATGAGTTGTCTCTTATCTGTCTGCGCTGACCCTTGACCTTACCCATATACATGGTCCTATTTGGTAGAATGATGTGTATGTTTCAGTTGAGGTTATGGTAAAAATTCTGATCCCTTTCATCTTACAGGCACAATCACAACCCCCCTCAACCTTACAACCAGAAAATTACAGGTCCTATTGGATGTTTGTCTCATTCACCATGAAGCTGTAGTAACTCTTAGACAAAATTAACACTTGCATAATAAAATTATGAAAACTAAGATTAGAAATGTTATATGTTCACTTAAACTCAGAGTAGACAGCAAGTTTTCTCAGTGAGCCTAATCAACGATTCAATTTCCTCACCGTTGTGCCCTTCAAGAGCAGCCCACACTTCCGACGCTGAGATTACGTGATGCTGTTCACTAGACAGACTTGATTGAGATCATTTTGCTTATTTGGGCATTACTTGATTGTAGCATTGAGCCATGCATTGGCTCATTTATTACCAAATAAGGATTCTTTGTTGTCACAGTGAGATTCTCACATGTATTACAATATTTTTTACAACAAAAATAAAATGTATTTAGTGGTATATCCAGCCGTGATTTCATACATTACCTGATCTAGGGTAAAGTTAGTTACAAAAGAGCATTTCTTTTCTGCCGTTACAACCCTGTGATGCCATTGATACAGCAACGAGAGTCATATGTCAAAAGCCTATATTATTGTCAATACATTTTCTCCTGTGGATGGTGATTTTGCTTCAATTTCACAAGCCATGCCATTTTATATTTAAGTTTGATCATTATGCATGGCATCAAATGTCATGATCAATAGAACATTTTTATTCATTGATCACACTCTGATGTTTGATCCTACTCCTTCCTGCTGACATCAAAATGCCTTTGCAACATTCTAGAGAACTTCTCTCTGGACTCAACTTATGATTTTTGCAAGAGAAATGGGCTTTATTCTAGACGTTCTAAAAATGGAAGAATTACTTAAAGTGTACAATAGAGAAGATAATCAATGGGGCAAAGCTTACAGCACTAAAGACCATTTGGTACATTTTATGACAGTCAATATTTTCTATATGCCTTCTTAATCTCACAAGATACAATGAAGACTAGTGAAAAGCGATCAATAAAATGGTGAAAGAGGAATATTTGGTCATAAACGGAGGTGACAGGTGCTGGAGAGGGCAGTTTGCCAGACTCTAGTGTTGATGTTTCCTCGGTGGCCTAATTGTTAGAGCAGTTGATTTTGAATCCACTGGCCTGAGAGGACATGGGTTCGAATCCCAGTCCTGGAACTAAATTGGAGTGAGTTGGTTGTGGCTGTGCCGAGGAGGGTGGCCACTGTGGAGGCAGGAGACCACCCTCCTGTCTGGTGTATTGTAGCAGTTTCCCCAGCCAGACTCCACCCGGAGTGACCGGATGCCTGGATCCAAGAAAACAAGACTCCAAGAGAACACAAGAAAGATGCTGCCACCTGGTGTGATGAAGAATAAATGTCCAGGACAAATAATATGATTGTAAAACTGTACATGTATAATGTAACTGTAAATATACACATAGTAAAGCGCACTTGAACATTCAGCTTCAAGTGGAAAGTAGCGCTATAGAAATGTCATAATAATAATAATAATAGATGTTGCAGGTGGTGGAAGATCAGCTCCTGCATGTTGCTACACAGAGTGCCTGCCTGCTCCGCTGAAGGTGCTTTGCCTGCATGGGTTCCGTCAGCGGGTTGGGAACAATGTATGTATACATTCATATTATAGTCCTTGTCATACATACGTGGAATCTCAAGTTTTTTTTCTATGCTGTTGAACTGTGATGTCAGAGATGACTCTATTCTAGCATTGCAATATATGTAAATTAACTACAAGCTGTGATGTCATTTCAAACTGGGTCAGATTTCCCAGCTTCTAGCCAATGTTGATCCTCCTGAACTGAGCGTCACAGTTTCAACACAGTGTCAGAGTAAGAGTTTTATCAGGGATAGCCCCTACAACTACGTCGTCACAGCTTGATAGCCAATGGGCTGACAGCAAACTACGCATCACAGTTCAAACACTGATATATTGAAGGAAGCATTACAATTGTGATCTTAATGATTTATCACAGCAATCACCAGTCTAATCCTACCAAATGGCAGCTTTGTGAGCATTCACAGTAGACGACTGTTATAATCCCCACAGAGTTGTTTGATTAATCTACAACCTTGCTAACTTACAACTTCAAACTTTGAAGGAAGACGGTATAAACAGACGGCTTTGTCAATTTGTTTGTAAACACATGGCTTATGTTATGTATATTTGTTCTGGCAGCCCATTGGCTGAGAGGCTGTGATGTCTAACTTGGGTTTTCCCAGACCCAATTTTCACTCTGATACTGAGTTGAAACTGTGATGCTCAGTTTGGTGGATTGGCATTGGCTAGAAGCTGGGGAATCTGACCCAGTTTGAAATGACATCACAGCTTGTAGTTAATTTACATATATTGCAATGCTAGAATAAAGTCATCTCTGACATCACAGTTCAACAGCATAGAAGAAAAACTTGAGATTCCACGTAAGTATGACAAGGACTGTAATATAACTAAAAAGAAAACCAACAGATGGTGTTTTGATAGTGTATACTACAAACCTTTTCTTTAACTTAATGCCACTTTCAATCAAACATATCTTGTTAGAATGCAATAACAATCTGCATCACCGACCCTTTCAATCAGGTAATCTCAAAAACTTATTCTTAGAAAATTCAGCGTCCAGTATAACACAGTTCCTCAGAGATAACGACTACTTCTACAAATTATGAGTAATTAGTTCCAAGATAATCCATCTAACCAATGTTGCCTCTAAATAGCCCACACTGGTGCTGATGGGGCGTAAAACACAAACTCACTCACTCACTCTTTAACTTAATGGGGTGATATCTGTAAACAAATTCAGAGTCTATCTGTGCCAGAAGGAAACTATTTCTGATCATGACAGTCCATCGACTCCATCCAGCAATCAAACTAAATTGAGAAGCATTTGAGCAACTTCACACAATCTTGTGTATTTTTCAAGAGACTTACTGCTGTCTCATCAAACAGAATATTCAACAGCTTGGCAAAACATGAGACAAATTGACCACTCTATCAATCTTTGTGAATTGCAAATGAATTCCGCTTGCCAATAGAAAGACTTAAAAAACTGCTTCTACTTTGAATTACTTGGACCTGAAGAGTCACATGTCTTAAAACTGCAACTGACAAGTAGAAATACTTCCCCTCCTTGCAGCCATTAGTTTTTTAGATTTCTATGTTGACATACTATGAATACATACTATAGGCATTTTATTTTGGTTTTTGCCACTAGATTTTTTACTGTCTCAAACATGAGCAGCAGATCAGAGTGTATTCTCTTGATAGCATGATTATCTTGTCAGTCCACTTCCATAAATTTTCATAATTTTGAAGAACACACCTTTGTTATGGCTATGGCTAAGACCAAAGGTCAAAGCTGTCAAGCAAGTAGGAGCTTCATATCAGCCCCTTGGACACATAGACTCTAGACAAAAGCAATAATCTGGCTAAAAGACAAGCATATCATCAGACCTGTTGATCATTGCTAGAACAATACAAGCTCATGAAAAGGAAATATGTTAAAAATGCCTGAAATGATCACACGAAATATCAACAAAAGTATAATACTGTGTTTCTAACAAAAGTATAATACTGCGTTTCTATTATCGAATTGAAGATACCGGTATTATCAAGGAATTTTAGTAAATGCAATGATATCTTCCTAGCTTCAGTCACTGAAGTCCGCAGTATCACTTTGTGCAAGAGGAGACACAGGAACTTAGGAGTTAGTAGCTTTGCAAAAGAGGATGCCAGCCGGAGGTTGGAGATCAGACCTACCCATCAAATACAATTTTCCCTGCCATGTGGAGTTATCTTACAGTTACAGCACCTAATGAGCAACTATTAGCCAGATGATATATCCATTAGGCTTTGTCTATGGTCTTCGTAAAAGGATCACTGAGGTTGTCTTACAACCATATAAATGAGGTAATAAGGCCTAATTTACAGTAACAGGGTTACACAATAATTATGAAATAAAACATTAAAGCAACATGATATAGATTGAATAAAACTATAGTCTGTCACTCCTCGAATATCCACAATAAATTATATACATCAGACAAAATTTTGTTGAGATAACGACAGACAAAACCACTGAGACATAAAAAAAGAGCTGATTGCCACTGGTACAATGTTTTCTGATTTAGAGGCATTTTGATGACATGTATGCACATTGAGATCATTTAGCCCGAGCAAGAACAGTATAGGCCTAAGACAGTAACTGTTCTGTGTTCATGTTATATTTTTCCCACACTTTCAGGTGAGTAGGGGGAAATTGGGGGTTCTGGGCCAATTTTGGTGAGGAGCAACTTTTGGCTTTAGGAAGCCCTTGGCACCCCCCCCCCCCCCCAGGGGGGTTGTATGGGCATAACCCATAGCTGCCAGGCTTAATTGCTCTCATTTATAACAGCCAACCCTGTCAGAGTACGTATGGGCATAACCCATAGCTGCCATGCTCTAATTTATTACAGCTAACCCTGTCAGGGGCATAACCCACGGCTGTAACTCAGGCCAGAACCTTGCGTTCAAATTAATTTATAACAAACAACAAACACAAGTTTTCATTTTCAACACTTTATTCACATTCCATACATATACTTTATTTACATAATATATATATTCACATTTCAGCACTTTATTTACACAATATATACATTCATATAGCATAGTGACCGTATGCCAGACTTGTCAACCCATCTTCTTTTATGTAACGTTTGTCATCAAATGGCGATAGTGATGCTTTATTCACTGTTATTGTCTGCAACTGATGGTGATCTGATCGAATCATGGTCATTTTATGACGTTGAAGCTGCTTCTTCAATAAGCAATCTTTGTAATTCTTATGTTTGAGTTTGTTCTTGACAACATATTTTTTAACCCCTTTGGCAGTATGTTTCTGCATAGACTGATTCTGCAAGCTGTACATCTTTGATTTTAAGGCCACACATGATTCCAAAACATCAGAGTTCATTTCATCTTTGAATTTTCCTATGACTTTCTTGTTGGTTAAATCATGACAAGGATGGGCCACAGGATAGCCACTGAAATCATATTGATCTGAATCATCCTTCATGTCTTTGTAGATATCATCCGTTTCAACCAAAGCACAGAAACTATCTGTGTCTGTGAAGCACAGTGATACCCCAGGACCATATTTTGCTTTGAGGTTCTTGTACCAAAAGTTATACATGAGTGTCTTTGACAACTCAAGAACAGTGAAACCAATATAAATAGGTCTATTCATAAGCAACTTAATCTTTTTTAATTCAACTGCAACTAAATCCTCATTAAAAATTTTGAATGTTTTGAAATTTGGCTTTGCCACTTGTTTATGTAGCATTTTCTTGGTGTGAATTAGCTGAACATCAACTCTTTTACGAAGATTTTCCATAGTTTTTTCGAAAACAGAATTATTCATCAATTTAAAAAAATCTTTCTCAAAGTCATTGTCCGCCAGTTTACGCTTCTCTGTATTGAAATCTATGTAATCTTTCAGCCAAGCTGACTGGTTGAATTTCAGGACTCTATGAATTTTATTCAGTTTCATACCGAGTTCAAGGTATAACTTCAGGTTTCTGTAGTGGATGACATAATTTTCCTTGTTGCCAAGATTAGTCACCAATTTCTCAGTTGAGCTCCATGGAAGATTGAGATCTTCTAGAACTGACTTTGCATAAGGTGATAACATACTGTCAGTTATCTTCATTCTCTCAGGAGCTAAGGGATAGTCATTATGCATGTCATGCAAATGACTAGGATATTCCAAATCAACTTCCAATATATATCCCTCAGATGCATCATCTGCTACAGACAACACATCAAGTGAGTCCACCTCGCCCTGATTTAACCATTGAAAGCCATGGGTTGGTAAACATTGAGACATTGCCCAGCCATATAGATTATTTGCATCTAAGTAAACAAGGTAGTTCGAAGGCTCGCTCTCATTATAATTAGCAAGATATTTGTTATTCGCTTCAGCATATCTTTGATTCACAAAAGATACACCACCACGAAGACCACTTTCTAAAAATAGCAGCATGTCTATATCTGTGAGTAGCTCCAACTTTACATCTGTCATTTTCAAACATGCTGCCCAGGCTAGCCCAGGAGATGTGAAAAAGTGACAAGGATCTAACTTGTAGTGATTGAGACACACATTGCGGAAATTTTCAAAGATGTCACACAATAAGTGTACATCTGTTTCCATATAAAGATCATGATATTGACCAATGCTACAAATTCCAAATGCATGCCAAACATTCAGTGCATGATCATAATCTTCTTGGCTAATGTGTTCTTCATTTAGAGTATTGAAAAAGCATTCCTTTGGAGGAAGCCTTGTCTCTTGAAATTTTTCCTCATCATCGAGGTAATCATATGGGTAAACACCCTTTCTAAGTAAAAGTGAAATACACTTGGGATTTATATTAGGATACTTAGACTTCAGAAACTGTTGCAAATTTGGAAATTTCTCTGCACCTTCCTTGGCGAGATTCTCGCAAAGTTTTTCTAGTGATGTGGCCAAAAATTGGAAGGAGTCTATGAATTGCAGAGATCCTAATGAAAACATTATGTATTTTTCCATGTTCTGGGGGATGCAATGAACTCTTCTGTTTTTATGCTTACCTATAGCTTGCATTAAAATATGGGAATCATACCCGGAAAGATTATGGAATATCACATTAATTTTGTTCTTGAATTTGTAGTTTAGGTTGCATTTATTATGCGAAGGGCCGCGATATTCGCCGCTGGTGTGGTCGTGGTCTCGGCAGGAAACGCCATTCAGAGGTTTTGAACAAATGTGGCATTGACTTGCTGCATTGAATGATTGTTGTTGTTCTTCAGTTATTTCCATTGGAGCAATATTCTGAAGTTTGCCTAGAATTTCCTTTTCTACTTTTATCATATGACCAACAAACACATCAGCTGCATTTGGTCCGCGGTAGGTAACATGTTCAAAATTTTCCTTTGGATTGGAACTAACAATTTTGTAGGTGAAACCTGATGCTTCATGAATTGCATTTTTCACAGTGTAAGACTGATCATCAGGTGGACTGCAGCCTGATACTTTCTTAACAATACTTTCAAAGTCTGCATAAACCACATATGGGGCTCTCAATTGCTTTGCCACATCTTTGAAATAAAGCATGTTCTCGCCATCTTTTGGCATTTCAATCTTTTGTGGACCATTAGGTTCACAATATGACATATGATTTTCAAGTAGTTTATCACTTGTGAAACCATGTAAACAGTAATGACAAAAATATGTCATACCCTTATGCTTGTTTTGATCACTGAGTAGTCGATTCAATGACTTAATCAGCACATAATGTTGTTTTTCTCCATTACACAAAAGCAGAAGGTTGACATGTCTAGCGAAACGTTCTGTGGTTATGTGTAAGGGGTATATTTCAGATTGTTCAAACCCAAACACATTAACAGAGATATTATTTTTCTTTTCAAATTTTGCAATATCAGTTAGTTTAACAGGAAATGTTATATTGTCGAAATTCAGGCTATCCATGTGTTCAGTGTAGTTTGTGATCCTGTGGGGGTGATCTTTTGCGGGATGCAATCCTGCGAGAATACTGTAAGCGAAGCATTTGTTGTCAAAATTCTGAGGATTGATAATCGCTTTCTTCCTATGCAGCTGAGGAGGTGTAGGTATGTAGGTTGATCCTCGCAGTGGTCTATATTCAGCAATCTTCATGGTCATTTCTTCAATCATATCCAATGCCCAGCTTGATCCATTTCTTTGAAACTCTATAAAAGAGTTGTTCATCTTCATGAAGGAAGCAGTTAGGGTGTCTTCAATGTCTTCTTTCTTCAGAATTGCATGACATTTTCCATTGAAGTATGTAGTAGTGTGTTGTATTTCATCTCCCATGGTCCTGGCAAATTGCACCTTGATGACTGCATGCCACTTAATTCCATTTTTTCTTCTCAGGGTCCTCTCCAGATACTTCTTCATTTTGTCCTTAATTGACGCCAGACATGGCAGGAAATCATAGCGATTGTTCCCAGTGATATGTATGGTCTTTGTTAACACAGCTCCATCTATGGCAGATTCATCAAAATCACATTCATCTTCAGTATCTGATGTTCCAGGTGTATCATCATGTGTATCCATAAGTTGGTGATCCAATTCTCCAGGTGCATCATCATTTGCATCCATGAGTTGGTGATCTAATTCTCCAGATGCTTCATCAACCTTGTGTTTGAGCTTCATATGTCTTTGCAAATTATATTTAGTTGCAAAAGTCTCATCACACTGTTGACAGATGTGCTTCATTTGTTGATCATCATCAGCTTCCTTCTTGTGTTTGAGCTTCATATGCCTTTGCAAGTTGTATTTGCTTGCAAAAGTCTCATCACACTGTGAGCAGGTATGCTTAGATTTAGGCATATTGATGTGCACTCCACCAACTTTGTCAGAAGACTAAGCAAACTGAGCAGAACAGCTCCTTATATAGTGTGAGCCTCATCACATTAGTGTTCCTACGCCATTCCAAGAAAAGTAGTGCCAACTCATTAATATTCATTTATATTCATGCGCCCTATACAAAAACATACTAACATATCAGACTCCCTATGATGAGTCATACTCTAAACATGTCTGAACATGCCCAGGTTGAGACCCCCCCCCCCTCCATGGGGGGGGGGTGTAAACATGTCTGGACATGTCCAGCAGACCCTACCCCTAAACCGGTTTAAACTGGTTTAAACCAGTTTGGGAGACCATTTTCAGACATGCCCAGACTTGTCCAGACCCCCCCCCCCCTCCCAATCAACCATGAAACTGGTTTGAACCGGTTTGGGAGACAGTATATAAAGAGTGAACATCTGGCAGAGATCAGTGATTAATGAGCTCTGTAGAGCTTCACATCAGCTTTGAGCTATAAATAGACCATTGATGACTCATGCAGTTTGACATACTTCTAGGGTCTGCCAATAGAATTCATGAGGCAAAATGACAACAACTGTTGCAATGGTTATTTATTAACAATGCAACACACAACTGTTATTGCTCAGTCTGGTGCAATACACAAAATCACAAATTGACAATTTCAACACAAATGCATAAATACATTGAGTCCACAAAATTTCACAAATTCATAGGATTCCATGCAGTCATCCAGACTTTGTAAATGCAATACACAAACATCACAGGTTGTCAGTCCAATGCATTCTAAAGTCCACAGAGATCCAGGTCTTGTAATTCCATGGGTCTTAGTTCCTTACAGATTTGTTCAAATAAAGTGAAATTACACTGCTTTTCATATAGTATACAGTCAGTGGACTATCCAAAGAGGTAAATTCCACAGTAAATCCACAAAAAATGTCCATATGTGACAGTTCAGTTTACATTTTGCCAGTGCACACAAATGCAGAAAATCCACAATTTAATTCCCTAGTCATCCAGGCATTGTAAGTCCATGGGTTTTAATTCCATGTAGATTTGTCCAAAAATCAAATCAAACATCATTTTTCAGTCATTTGACTTGATGTACAATGTACAAAATCGATTTGGTCCACATTGTTGGTCAATACAGAGCTGTCCACAGGCTGTCATAGTGTTGTCATTACAGATTTCGAGTGGTAGTTCCCAAAGTTTTTGGCTTCATATGAGCATTTCGGACAATCCACGACCGAAACGATATTGTATACTAGTAGAACAACCTTTGGTAAGCGTAATGCACCAGTGTAGAAACTTTCCATGTAGTTTATGTGCCTTAAATTGACAAAAGAAAGTGAGCAACAACAGCGTTAGTCCACAAATACGTTTTAGCGTCATGGGGAATCCCCTAGCGTAATGACGTCACACTTGTAGGGCTGCTGTAAAAGCAGAATTGAGCTGCGGGATGCGTCTTTGAACGTTTTTGGCAATATCTCAGCTACCGAGGGGCCTAGAGAGAAACCGAAAAGAGCATTAGAAAGCTCTTCACAAGACGAATAAGATAGGACTATCTATTCTCCGACAATCTTGATCGTTATTTTTGAAAAAATACTGATCACATTGATTTTTGAGAAATGATGATCAATTATGTGTGGGCCTATTAAGTATTCACATGTTTATCAAAGCTGGTTTTGGTTACTGGGCCGTGATTGACTTATAATTTAAAGTCATGGAATCTAATTTTAGAGGAAGAATATGCAGTTTTGATGATTTGCAACCTGTTGGAGGATATTATCTTCAAAATCAATCAATGTATTATTCTCACCTGTGGGTGATGCATTCTAGTCACTATCTGTGCTCAGAACTGGGTGTTGCAGGCAAAGAAGAGTGCTTAAGTGAATTATAAAGTGCTCGAAAAGCTCATTCTAAAGAAGGGAGCATCAGAATGTTAAGCAGAGTAGCTGAATGCCCTTGGGTATTGCTCCAAATGCTTCAGACCATTGCTCCTACTGCATCACAGCATTGCTCCAACTACTCCTGAGCATTATTTCAACTGCTCTTGGTATTACTCTGACTGCTTTAGGGGATTGTTATAACTGCTTCAGAGCATTGCTACAACTACTCAGGAGCATTACTCCAACTGTTCCGGAGCATTGCTCCGTTTGCTCCAGAGCATTGCTTCAATTGCTCCAGAGCATTGCTCCAATTGCTCCAGAGCATTGCTCCGATTGCTCCAGAGCATTGCTCCGATTGCTCCAGAGCATTGCTCCGATTGCTCCGGAGCATTGCTCCGATTGCTCCGGCTGCTCCGGAGCACTGCTCCGATTGCTCCGGAGCATTGCTCCAATTGCTCCGGCTGCTCCGGAGCATTGCTCCGGCTGCTCTGGAGCATTGCTCCGATTGCTCCGGCGCATTGCTCCAATTGCTCCGGAGCATTGCTCCGGCTGCTCCGGAGCATTGCTCTGGCTGCTCCGATTGCTCTGACGCATTGTTCTGGCCTGCTCTTGCGCCGAATCCTATAAATACCCATCTTGATGGCTACCTGTTCAGTTCTTTGCAAGTCAGCAAACAGTTTACATCGATATGGCAAAGTTTAACTGCTCTACATGTGGGGACACATTTACAACAAGATTCAATCTGGAACGTCACTGTAAGAGGAGGCATTCAAAGGCATCACACCGGGAGACAAGCTTTATGCTGGAACATCCTTTCACCATGATTGTATCTGGACCGACCGCCTGTGGAAAATCTACCCTAGTCAAGTCTATTTTACAGCAGAATCGTACAGCAATACACTCTCCACCACAGAGAATTGTATGGCTATACAAGAGGTGGCAGCCTCTATATGACATCATCAAGGAAACAGTTACGCCTCCAGTTGAATTCATACAAGGAATACCTGAAGAAATCGGAGATCCTACATTCTTCAATCCAAAGATCAACAATTTACTTATTGTGGATGATTTGATGGCAAGCTGTGGACAAGATCCAAGGATGAATGAAATATTTTATGAGGGGTCACACCACAGATCCCTGAGTGTCATATTGCTATGCCAAAATCTCTACTACAGCAAGAGTCCAACACAGAGACGCAACAGTCATTATGTCATCCTGTTCAAGAATCCTAATGACCTTCAGTCCATCATGACATTTGCCAGACAAATGAATCCAATGAAGACAAAGGATTTTATGCAGACTTATGAAGATGCAACAACGAAACCCCATGGATATCTGCTGATTGACTTCAAGCAGGCAACTGCAGAGAACAATCGCCTTCAAGCAAATGTTTTTGATGCAGAAGAGGATGGCATCTTGGCGCCCAACACAGAGGCTATAAATAGCATTGATGAAGACAAAATCTGTCAGTTGAAGGATAGCTTTCAAAGAGATCACATCGACATGATTTCCTGTGACGACTGTGGAATGGTACTGGAGAGTATTCATGATTTGCAGAGACATCTGAAGACATGGTGCCCCATGAAGTTTCAAGAAGGTCAACCACAGATAGTAAAAGATGACATGCCATCCGATGAACCTCCATTGAAGAAGCGTCGTAAGCTATCGGAGCATCAATGTTTTACACCAATACGAGCCGACATCAGTGAAAGAAAATGGAAGAAGTATATTGAAGATGAACAACAAGCCTACATGGAGGAGGGTGACCCAGAGAAGAAAGCAAGAGCTAAGACGATTAATGATAATATCAAGGAAATACGAAAAGACCTCCGAGATGCCTATGCTAATTTCATTAAGCATTGGATGGATTTAAACGAGAACAGTCAGATTCATCAAAAGGTCATGGCTAAGGTGGAAGAATTGCATGACCATGAAAACCTGGACTGGATAGATGCTGCAAGATTGGCCATTAAACAGTACAAGCCATGGATAGATCCAAAAGTCATGCCGAAATTGGAGGAAGAAAGTGAAGAAGACTCCCAGGAAGAAGACTCACAGGAAGAAGACAATGATGATCTATAAAACTGACAAACTTGCTGACATTTCAACAGTTGCAACAATGATGCCAGACTGGAAGGACTACCTACAAGAGATTTATTACAATCCTGGACATGCTGGAAGTTTCAGCAGTGCTGAGAAACTGTACCAAACTGCAATACGAGATGGACGAGAAGATGTCACACATTCTAGGATACATCAATTCTTGCAACAACAAGAGGTCTATAGCATGCATCGGCCAGTCAACAGCAAATTCAAGCGAAACAAAGTTATGGTGACTGGTATTGATGACCAGTGGCAGATGGATCTAATGAGCATGATGTCGTATGCTAAATATAACAATAACACCAATTATGTGTTGTTGGTAATTGATGTTTTCTCCAAAAATGTGTGGTTAAGAGCCCTGAAGAACAAAACTGGAGCAGAAGTCAGACGAGCCCTCGAGGATATACTTCAAGAAGGAAGAAAGCCATCACGCATCCAAAGCGACAAAGGAAAAGAATTCTTAGCAAAGACTGTTCTGGATTATCTTAAAGCTCAAGGGATTAAACACTTTACGAGTCAGAATGAAGTCAAGGCAAACATAGCAGAACGTGCCATCAAGACAATAAGATCAAAGATTCAGCATTACATGACCAGCAAGCAGACCTTCAAGTATGTACATCTGCTACAAGATTTTGCTAAGAGCTACAATTCTACAGTGCATAGCAGCATTAAAATGGCACCCATTGATGTATCAGAAGAAAATGCAACGCAGGTCTGGATGAATCTGTACTGGCCGGATGAAAAGAGTAAACGTCCAAATTTCAAATATAATTTGGGTGATTATGTTCGTTTGAGCTACCTACGTCAAACCTTCCAAAGAGAATATGATCAGCGATGGACAGGAGAGGTCTTCAAAGTGTCAGAAAGATATAACAGAGGCGGATTACCAATTTATAGGATCAAGGACTTCAATGGCAAGGACATCGCTGGGACATTTTACCAGCCTGAACTTCAGAAAGTGACGATCAAGGAGGACCAGCTGTGGAAAATCGACAAGATATTAAAGCAAAGACGTCGAAAGAATAAAACTGAATATTTTGTGAGATGGCTCCACTGGCCTAAAGTATTTGACTCATGGGTGGATGCTAAATATATTGTAGATATTTGAATGTCATTAGAAATAAAGCATTGAAAATGATGTATATATTATGTGAATAAAGTGTTGAAAATAAAAACTTGTGTTTGTTGTTTGTTATAAATTAATTTGAACACAAGGCTCTGGCCTGAGTTACAGCCATGGGTTATGCCCATGATAGGATTGGCTGCAATAAATTAGAGCATGGCAGCTATGGGTTATGCCCATACGTACTCTGACAGGGTTGGCTGTTATAAATGAGAGCAATTAAGCCTGGCAGCTATGGGTTATGCCCATACAACCCCCCTGGGGGGGGGGGGGTGCCAAGGGCTTCCTAAAGCCAAAAGTTGCTCCTCACCAAAATTGGCCCAGAACCCCCAATTTCCCCCTACTCAGGTGGCACCTGGAAACATCTAATTTTGACTGAGAGAAATAGTGCTGGTTGAGATGGGTCTCAATGTAGTCTGGCCAACATCCGCAATTGAGTATTTCAATGGGACTGCTACAGCTGTCTTGGACTTGTTCAGATTAATTCTGTACAATTCAGTTTATTCTCTGAACTTTTTATTGCACAATGAATATTAGGAATCAGGAATTCAAGGACAAAAAATAAATATGCCCTTTACTGAAGTTAAATTTTATCAATATTTCTTGCAGCCAGAGACAAAGCCATCCTAAACTTCGAATCAATGACAACCAATAATCCGAGGAACCACAGAGGAAAACTGTGGCGAAACCTAAGAAATTTCCAATAATTGAATAGGTGAGTGAAAGTAACAGATTGATCTGTATCACATTTACCCTGTTCTACAACTTAGAAGAACCGAATTGTAAGTAGTTTCAGACATTCTGTATGCAGACATCACTAAATAAAGAAACAAATAGTCCATGAAAAGATTTGAATGTCATGCAGATCGGGAAATATCAAAAAAGGAAACACTCAAACACTTTATGCACCCTTTAGAATATCTTTTATACCCAAACAATAAGGTACGCTGTGCAGTAGACCCTGGGTATTTTTGGCATCAGACCAGGTCTCCTCCAATGATTCCAGAAACAAAAATATATATATTATAATATAACAAGCAAAATTTCTATTAGAAGCAAAATTTATACTATTAATAATATATAATATTTTGTTGCTTCATAAATAAGAGTTGGCAGCTATGCAGCATTGCGTACAGAATTATTTGTTTCCATAATTGTAAATATATTCGCCAAAAAATTACTCTTCAGTCCAGATCGCAGTGGCAAGTCAGTGCAATTTTCATTGCAGCTCCCAGTAGGATTATCACATGCATGAATTCCATTTCATAGCTTAGATATTATCATTATTGTGATAAAATGATGAGATATGATTATTTTATAAGCTAGCATCTATGGGACTAATTCCTTCTTTTTGATGTGTGGATGTATACGTAACATCCCAAATCAGGAAGGCTTGAGATTTATGGGAGGTATTGCCAACATTACAGATTACTTTTCATTTATTCATTTGAGGGATCTATGTAATACTATGGTCTTTGTCTTGATAATTACTGTGGGTGAACTGTTTCGAAAAATATACTGAAAATATTCCTACCAGCAACAAAACAAGTTGGCACGTTATGTTACAATAATAATTTCTATATGCCTTTGTGATCTATTTAGCTACAATTAAAGTCTTGATATTGGTAATTGGTAATTGACAAGATGGTGATAAAAGAATATTTGGTCATAAAAGAGGGTTACAGGTGCTGGGGCAGGAGGAATTTGCCTGACTTCGGTGGTAATGCCACCAGCTTCAGTGTCCATTAACAAAAGAGAGGTGCTCTTTCACAGAGGAATTTCAACTTGTGTCTGGAAGTGATTTTGCAGAAAGCCTGTGGCGGATCTGTCTGCGATTTAGATTTGAGGTTCAGTTAGCATTGCATCACTTCATAACCAGGAGGCATGCAATATCTATTGAAATGCTGATGATTTTCACTTCAATGTCATGCTAAATGATAATAGAATGTTGACCTACTGCTTTGCAGGTCTAGTAAAATTCTACTTTCAGGATTTAAATCTGTAAAATAACTGTGTAGCAGTAATTCGTTCAGAATATGTAAGTGCTTGAACAACCGTCACCATTTTGCTACATTCCGTTCCACTGTGAAATTGTTCAGTTGAGAAAAAGAGAAATTAGAATGGAAATCTGAACTTGTCGAAAAGATTATATCGGAAAAGTTTTGTCAAAAGTCAATATTTTCGATAAGCCTGTAATTGGTCATAAGGAGAAGTCACAGGTGGTGAGGAGGGAAGTGGTTGCCCGACTTGCTGCTGAAAGATCTACAACGGCGGATCCTGCCATGCATCAAGGAGGAAAGAGAACAGATGAGTAGGAGGGTATATTATTGCCCATTTGATGCCGGTGGCATGTAAGAATTGGAATTTGTGGAGCATAAGCAATGATTTTAGTCCAGCTGCCAATTCTTTTGGCATAACCATTGATTTTGTACTGCTTTGATCAGATAATGTGGGCGAAACGGGATGTTTGTTAGAAATGATTATTTGTATATCATCATATACAGGTGGCTGTGCTTTTCTGTAAAATATTCCAATGGTTTAACATCACCCATGAAGTTGTGTTAAGATTGAAGATTATTCCATGTATATAATGTCTTATGAAAGAAAGTGTAACATCAACACTTTCTGCTAGAGGAAATAAAATAATTCCGAAAACTTTTGGAAAAAAAACTAGCTGCTTGTAGTGCAGTAATCTAGTTGGCGCTCATAGCTTGGGTTATAGACAAACCATTTCTCAGATTCCATAAGATACACTGTAAAATCGGAGGCACTGATTCAGCTCAATTGATTGGGTGAGATGGTTGCACAAGTTGATTGAGCTAACATAGATTAATGTTTTAAGCTGAGATAACTCAAAATACTGAGCTGAGATAGCTGAAAATACTAAGCTATGTTGACTAAGGTATTCAAGCTGAGAAAACTGAAAACAATGAGCTGGGTTGACTTACAGCTCAAAATATTGAGTTTTGTTGACTTATTGATCCAAGCTGACACAACTCAAAATTTTGAGCTATGTTGTCTTATTTTTAGTTGTTTTTGATTTATATTTGTGTGACCAGTCTTATAAAGTTATTTATGAATATGGGCTGTAATCCCAAAATATTGTTTGATCTCTCAAGGGGATCCACCTGATCCAGTATGCTTCATTTTAGCACACCATGGACAGGCCCAAGATGCATTCAACAAAGACCATTGCATCACAAGGAGATTTAAAAATTAATTTCTTGTGAATAAATCCCAATGGCCTGTGGCTCATCTCAGTTGGTATACAGTGCCAGAAGCCTATACTTGAACACACTCTGACTTGGAAATGTTGGTTGACGTGTGAAAGCATGCATCTAATTACTCCCACAAATTAATTTAAGAGAGATAAAAATAAAAAGGTAACCAGCTAAAGTGGTGTGCTACTCTTTTTTTCTCTGGGATAGTGTAATATAAATGTTCTTTTTTCTTGTAAGTAAATAATTATTTAAAACTAAATGCAGTCTTATGAGAAGTGCTTGTTATAGATGGCGCTATATGTGGCATGACTGAGATGTCAAGCTGTCTGCAACAACTGAAGCTTTCATGTTTTCACAGCTTAATGTTATGATTCGTTTGGACAACTTACAGCATTGAGCTATCATACCTTGACAACTTATAGGATTGAGCTATCATAGAGCTCTTGAAAATTATTAACATTCTCAGACAGCTCAAATTATTGCTTCAACACAGTTTTCAAATTTTACAGTGTATTTATAGGAGGATATGAGAAAGAAATGTGTTGATAGCCAACTACAGTTGTGGTAGCATATCATCAGACTTCGAGTCATGTTTTCTCAGCTGTCATGAAAGTATTTTCCCAAATACTCATTGAAGCTTATGCCTATGTAGCTGTTGCCCACTTCCTCTTTATTGACAAAGAAGACATATAGACAGATGGGTTGTCTCTTATCTGTCAGTGTCTTATGCTTGACCCTGCCCATGTCCAAGGTCCTATTTGGTTGATCTTTCTATTTCAGTAGGAGATATGGTAAAAATCCGTAGAAGAATCTGGTGGGATTTTTAGTAGCATTGGACAATGATACAGGAAGCCACATATCCAATGGCTCATCCGAACAACATCCAGCAGAAATTTTGTTATTGAGGGTCCACATATAACATTTGGAATTCACCTTGAAGGTTTTTAAATTGCTAATCTGGCAATTAGAGAAATCTACGGCCTTTGTTTGTGAATACATAGGTCTAAATGTATGCAGAAAACTCGTTAAAAAAGTCAGAAATAGCCGATCGATACCAAAAAGTTATCAAATGATTGAAATTATGAGATTGTGAAAAATACGACAAGTAGTAGGCCTAATCGAGTATCCCAAGATTTCCACTTAAGCCTGAATTAGTCAGCAATTTTTCCTCAGTGGGGTTGATTAACTATCCAATTTTGTCACCTTTGCCCTGTAAGAACGGTCCACAAAAATAATGCTCAGATTGCGTGATACCATTCACTTAACAGACTTGATTGAGATCATTTTGCTTATTTGAGCATTACATGACTGTATCATCGAGCCGTATATTGGTGCATTTCTTATCGAATGAGGTTTCTTCCATGTAACTGTTTTAAAAGGCAATTGATGATTGCAGGAAAAAAAAGCTACTTATGTTGGAAAGTAATCATTTCAAACATGAAATGTATCTGAGAGATTGCTTTGCTATGTGGCAAAACAATTTAGAATGTGGTGAATGGACTTTTTTATGCAGGAAAAACTTTTTTATGTGGTGAAAGGATTTTTTCATGCAGTGAATGGACTTTTTATTTTCGTACTGAATGGACCCCTTTGATGTGGGGAATGGACCAATTTTCCTGGTTGTCAAAGGACCAATACAGTGAAAAGAGTTACACAGTGATATACTTGTGTGATTTAAAATCATCATGAACACAAATACAACTTATTTAGAAGGAGATGCATTTTTCTTTATGCCTTCCATGTCTCACAGGATACAATCAAGACTGTGTGAAGGCGATCAATAACATCGTGAAAGAGGAATTTTTTGTTATAAGGAGAAGTCACAGGTGCAGGAGAAGGAGGAATTTTCCTGACTCGAGTGTTAATGCTGCAGGTTATGGGATCCACATCATAGCAAAGCAATGCATATCAGCTGCTGCATTTTGTCACATGGAGGAATTAACGCCTCTTGTCCAGCCCTGAAATGAGAATACGATTTTTTAATATCCTTTTATTGACAATGAAAATATCTGCAAGATATATAGAGTGCATTATGGCTCACAGGTACTACCTTCATAACTGACTAAGCAGGTCTGATACAAAAAGGCTTGACAACACAACTCGATCAGCATTCATCTTTATTGGCTACCTGAAAATGCATGCATTTCTGTTTAACTGTATAGCCTACTTGTATTACCAAACAAAATTTCATGTGCACCTGATTTTAAGCTTATTAGAGTTAGCAGTCTGGTTCTTTTGGTGGTGTGTACTGCAGTATCAAAATCTTTTTTAAAGTCTTAATGGGATTATCTGCACAAACACATTTTTCACCCGTCAAGTATAGAAGTAAATATTTCGGGTTGTTACAGTCTGTCAATCAGTTTAATTCAATCAAGATGCATTTGACCTCATTCACACGATTAAATGCACTTTCCAAGGAGAATTGCTGCTGTTTGCATCAAACAGAATATTCATCATCTTGGCAAAATTTGAGACAAATTGACCATTCTATCACTCTCTGTGAATTGCAAATGAACCCCACTTGCCAAACAGAAGATCACAGAACTGTTTCCATTTGGAATTACTACAAACTGGAGCTAAAGACTTCACATGCCATGTGGGAACTTCAAACTGAAACTTACAAATAGTAATACACGCTCACCTTGTAGCCAATGATACCATCATTCAAGGAATAATGCTGCCACTTCGAAAGCTACACAGGAGGAGGATGTACATACTTACGAAGCGAGAATATGGAAAGATAGTTTTTTTTAGTCAGTTCAAGACTAGAATTTGTGTATGAAAATTACCTTAAGGTGCTGAATAATCATATTGGGAATTTTCCTGTGTTGATTTAAGAATAGGCACAAAGATAAATTATGTGTTTGTTCACTGAACACAAATAAAAGATTGTAAAACTTTCCACTTGAATTCAACTGTGAAAGATTATAGTCCCACACACAAATGAATTTGATTTATGGAAAGCCATTCATTTCCTTTTCAGTCTGATCTCATTTACATCAATGTTTTGAAGGATGTTCGAAATTTATATCAGGCGATGTCAAACATATAAATACATTAAGGTGATTAATTCTGGAATCGAAAGACTGTAATGTTTGTTTTGCATTTATGAATGAACAAGACAAAAGCTTTATGTTGAAGAGTAAGACAGGAAACATGTAATATTACTTGCTTGCCACTGGCCTCCATAGTCCATACATTAATTATACATGAACTGTTGTATACATGACAAGTTTTACATATTTCAAAGTTCACAAGCATCAAAAATATACTAGAGGCGCTATATTTTTGTTGTTGCCACAAAATGTTTTAGTGTTTCTACATCGACCAGTAGATCAGAGTCTATTCTCTTGATAGCATGATTAGCTTGTCAGCCCACTTCAATAAATTGTCATCATTTTAAAGAGCATCTCTTTGTTATGGCTTAATTGGGAAAATACCAAAGGTCATAGCTGTCCAGCCAGTTAGAGCATAATAAGAGACCCATGGGTATATAGACTCTAAGCTATAATCCGGTTAAACTGACATGAAAACAGTGTCATCTGGTTCATCACTGCAATAACGACAGAATCAAACCAATGGGAAATAAATGTTAAGATATCTGGAATAGAAAGTGTTACGTATGAACATAGATTGATTATATACAAAATCTGAAAGAATATGACGGTATTTCGATTATCAATTTAAAGATAATAATATTGTTATGGAATTATGGTTAGTGTAAAGATTTCCTCCTTTCTCCAGTCACTGAAGCCTCAGTATCATTCTACACCAAGAGACCTCGAAACTTGGGGGGTTAGAAGCTTTGCAAAGGAGGGTGACAACAAGGGGCTCGAGATCATACCTACCCATCAAAGATCATGTTCTCTGCCACGTGAAGTTATCTTGCAGTTACATCAAAAGTCTGCAGTACAATTAGCCAGATTATAAATCCATAAGGCTTTGTCTATTATCTTCATAAAGGGTTCATCAAGGTGGTAATATATGGATTATGGGTATACACAATACACAATTATTAATAGAACATCAACATTCGGTGAGAATAGAACAGACAAAATACAGAAGACATGAAGCATAGCTGGTTGTCACTGGTCAGTACCGGCAAGATTTGTTTTGAATGATATTTACATTGTCATTCTTATGGGTTGATCAAGAGGAATATTATTTAGACAGTTCCCGTTTTTATGGAGTTGAGCCAACTGTTAATTTTTTTATAATACTTTCTGGATACACACTTGGTTTTGTCCCAGAGCAATGGAGCTGCTCGAGCTCAGTCTTAATGCTGTCTGGCTTACATCTGCCTCTGAGTGCTTCAGACTGACTGCTACCTGTAGCTGTCACAGACTGATGCTTTACAATTCAGTATTTCTATAAGCCGTTTGCTGTCAGATAGTAAAATGCTAGGAAACAGGAGTTCAACTAAAGGCCAAAAAAAAAATATATATAGATATACCATTTGCTAAACTAATATTTTCTCAATATTGCCTTCGGGAAAATTACCAATAAATCAAATCAAATCAATCAAATCATGCAGCCACAGCCTTTCTGTAGGCTTCCTAAGTATTGACACAATTACTCTCACCAATCTGAGGAACCTCAGAGGAAAACTGTTGAGCAACCTTGGAAATTTCCAATAACAATGAAGAAGCAAAAGTAGCACATTGACTGGTATGAAAATTAGCCTGTGTTCTGCTAGTAGCAAGATCAGAAATCGACAGGCATCACAAGTAGGGGGAACCTGGGCATATTGGGACGCGAGCACTATGGGACGTTGGGATTTTCTTGGTTCCTGGAAAGGTATATGATAATATGGCAGTGCCAGTGTGCCATCATATCTTGTTATTTCACATCCTAATGTTTGTATTGTTTCATTGATAAAATACAGCCACATGCAGAAGTATGGAGAGGAAAAGTGGGTTTTACTACTACTAAAGTAAATTCAGAGTGGTTCAATTCAAACCATTCTATGGACCAACCATGAACAATGAGGCTTTCTCATTGCTTGTTTGAATTTGAAACATCGCAATGAACAGTTATGAATTGGTATATCTGGTAAACACACTCATTGGTGCCTGAGAAATTAGCATTTTGGTGTAAAAGTCATATCGGGGTTTATTGGGATAGTTAACACGGGGACATTGGGACGCACCTTAACGGCAGAATGTATTCACCTAACAGCTTTGCTAAAGATTCTATCATACATGTATTTAATGCAGGTTTTTTTTCTGAATTATCTTGTGGGGGGGAACAATAAAAGGAATAAAAAACATACAATCAATTTCAACAATCGCTTGTGCCACTCCTATTTGACAGAAAATAATTTATAAATCTTATCCAAGTATTTTTTTGTCAATACTATAGATTTAATGTTGTAAAACAGTCGAAAAATTTGGCTACTTTGAACCTTGTCTTCCTTCATTTCTCCAGCAACGAGAACAAACCTCTCACCCAAAATTTTTGTCGAAGAGGGGCATGAGAGTATCATTTCCTTACAGTTAAGGCCTGATCCCATTATATTCTAGCATAGCTACATAGTCACTCCACAGGTATGATTCCAGCCCATTTATAATAAAGACCTGTTATTAAAACATTTTTAAATTAAACACAGTTGTGATAGGACAATTATCGAATGTCAAGAAACTGAGTTTTAATTATTGGTATTATATGACATTCCCTTTATATTCAAGACACATTTTAATAAATAATTATATAGATAACAAATGTTTGTCTGGTTGCTTTAATTTCCCAAAAATTACTGTAAAAGACAGATTGTAAAGAGAGTCCCCAAAACATATATAATCCCTTTATATTTCGTAAGCGAGAGATGACAATGTCAGATTTATAGTGACATTAGCTTAAAATTATGCTGTCAAAGAATTCCCTTGTAGATGACATCATCGAAATATATAATTGGGTTTTTTTCCAACAGGCTAATCAGATTATCTGTGACAGACATAATCACATAAATGAATTTGCAAAAATATCGCATGTACAGTTGTCCCCGCTTTATAAGACCGACCCTTTCTGTGCCATGAAGCGGTCTCTCATTGGCGTGCGGTCTCTCTATGGGGTGCACTGAAGATACTGCTTTGCACAGATGGAAGGCGGTCACAAAAGGCAACAGGGGGTCTTACAACGCATGTACCACAGCATAGAAAACTTTACATTTGCAGCATAGAGGAGTTTTCCTTATTTATTTTCATTGAAAAGTATTTCTTCAGGGAGTATATATATATATATATATATATATATACAGTAATATAATCTACAAGTTATGTAAGGACACAATTTCTTCTGCTTTGTCTGCCAAGATAAAAATCAGCGAAAAGACAGAACAAATTCCCCTTAAATGACAATGACATACTATATATTGGCAGGCCGAATTCATTGGCTTTCAGAGAGTTGACAGTCCGAGAGAGGTTCTGTGATATATTATGCTGTATATATCCTAAATAACTTACTATGATCGAAGTTGCTAAGGTTGAAAAAAAAATTCATTCAAATTCTCTGTTATGAAGATGAAAATGTTCACCTAAAGGAAATAACCTTTTCTCATTTTCATTTAATATTGAAATGTGGATATGAGAAAGAAATATGTTGATAACCAACAACTGAACATTGAAGTAGCATATCTCGAAAACGTCCCTATTTTGGAAGTTTATGCATATAATATTATTTCAGTGAGGAATATTGTAATTTTTTTTTTAAGAAAAGTACAATATCCTGCCTTATAGATACCAGATCAAATTTGTGAAAGAGAAGATCATTTGAGCCTGATCATCTGGCTTGAAATTCATTTGAGATATGAACTACACTCTTGGTTGCATGACATTATGGTCTTTCTCGCGATGCTTTCTGGAGATGGGTGCACTGTATCAAAAGGATAACAGATAACTGAGAGTATTCCTAACAGCAACAAAGGCAAGTTGGCACATTTTGTTGCAATCAATACTTTCTATATGCCTCCTTTATCTGTGGAGCTACGACCGAAGACTAGATTAAGATGATCAATAAAATGGTGATGAAGGAATATTTGGTCATAAGGGGAGGTCACAGGTGCTGGGCAGGATGAATTTGCCACCAGCTGCAGCGTCCACACAAACAGAAGCTTGAGTGATGCTCTTTCACAAGGAGGAATCTAGAATTTTGTCTGGTAGTGATTTGATTTTTTGTGACTCAGTAAGCAGTGCATCATTTCATTATCCATTAGGCTACTTCTATTGAAATATTGATGATTTGCTAGAAAAAGCTTATTTCAGAAATTAGAAATCTTTTCACAAGAGCTCTTGTGAGTTCTCACCAAGATCTATCTTTTCAAGACTGTCCAGGTCATGTTTTCTCAGTTGTAGCTAAAGGAGCTTGCCCACATGTTTAAGCTTCTGCTTATTCAGATGCTGTACATTTTTCTGTTGACATCTATCTTGCTGTCTAATGAGGAAACTATAGTTTGATGCATCAACAAGAGGGGCAATTATGCAACTGACCAATATACTTTGTGTACTTTGAAATCTGCAAAAAAATTATGTTGAATTAATTTATTAAACAATTTGTAACTGCTACAACAACAACCACCATTTTGCTGTATTCCATTCAACAGTCGAAAAGAACTTGTCTAGTTGAGAAAATGAGAGATTAGATCGGAAAACTGTAACTGTTGCAAAGTAAAATTTTGAGACGTTTTGTCAAATCAATATTTTCCATAAGCCTGTTATTGGTCATGAGGAGAGGTCACAGGTGGTGAAGAGGGAAGTGCTTGCCTGACTTTAGTGGTAATGCTGCTGAAAAGATATATCTTGGTCCATGCCATGCATCAAGGAGGAAAGGGAGCAGGCAGCAACTGTGCAATTTACTCTAGGATTAGTATAGGAGGGTATGTCATTGCCCATTTGATGCTGGTGGCACTTAAGAATTAGAATTTATGGATAATAATCAGTGATTTTAGTCCGACAGCTAATTCTTCAACATAATCAGCAGTTTGTTTTCTAGGAGCTGGCATTATGTATTGCTTTCATCATGTAGGGGAGAGTGGGGCCAGTTGAACCGGCAGGCCAGTTGAACCACCCTTGATTTTTCACTGGGTGGAGCAGGCATGGAAATATACATACTACCTTGTGTTAGGCCTTATAAGGCTAATCTTTTCCATGTAGATCTTTTGGCTCTGAGACACATGGTAATGAAACTATCACACTTTTTGGTTGTTTTTAGCATGAAAAACTGAGTTTGTCACATTGAGATTGGAGCTTTCATAGCATTTAAAATACCTGGTCTGCAGGGATGTCATATCATCATAAGATAATGGGTTATGTGTAGATGAAAACCCACCTCCTTAAAATGGTTTCCTACAAAAAGGGTGCAGCCAGGCTATATAATGATACATGGAGGTCCAGGCGGGGCCAGTTGAACCGGGGGAGTTTATGTCAATTTATTAATTTTTTTTTAAATCAAATTTTTAACAAAATACACTTACAATGAGAGGTACTATTCAGTAAAACAGTTTTTTGTAATAGGCCCATTAAAATGGATTAAAATAAATCAATAAATTTATTATCAATGTTTAACCGTCGACTGGTTCAACTGGCCCCAGGCTATTCATTGAACAGAAAGAAATGTGTGAGAAATGTCAAATTTAGCCAAAACATGCTATGGTCCTAGCTGAACTTGTTAGCTAAAATAAAGGACTGCAGCCCCACACTTCACTCATCATCCTTCCAATGGTTCAACTGGCCCCAATGGATGGTTCAACTGGCCCCACAGGTGGGGCCAGTTGAACCAATTTTTTTTATTTTTTGGAGGCTCATATGTCAGTCGTGGTAAGATATACGCCAATACCTAAAGTTGGGATGTTTAGACAAATTTTCAAATTAACTTTTCCAACTTTGTTCTCCTTGAAAGCTGTAAAGGTACGCACACAGGAGAGCAATTTCAAAATTTTGGTTCAACTGGCCCCGCTCTCCCCTAATGTGGGCATACAAGATGTTTGTTTGAAAAAATACTTCATAATAGTTATCATGTACAGGTAGCTGTGCCTTTTTTGTAATAGCCAACTACAGTTGTGATAGCATATCCTCAGGCTTTGGGTCATGTTTTCTCAGCTGTCATGAAAGTACCTTCCCAAATACTCCTTGAAGCTTATGCCTATCTAGCTGTTGCCCACTTCCCCTTTATTCATATCAAAGAAGACAAGAAGATACATGTAGATGGGTTGTTTCTGATCTGTCAGTGTCTTATGCATGACCCTGCCCATGTCTTAGGTCCTATTTAGTGCACGCGAAAGCATATTGACTTTGGTCAGACATTTTGTCTGATGGAGAGAGAGTTCCGGTCAGACAAATTAATTTTTTGTCAGACAACATAATATATTTAATCTATAATTTTTCAAATGGTTGAAATGCATTTTAATGAAATATTGTTCTTTGATTTTTAAAGGTGGTTTTGCGACATTGCAATAAAGTTTCTTGAGGTCTTACAATACAATTCAACATCAGAGAGGACTAGCACTTAATATGACTATTTTCTGTGGAGATTTTGTGCCAGTAAATTTGTCTGACCTGAATTTGAGAATGGTCAGACATTTGCAAAAAGTGCCAGTAATGTCTGACGTGGCTGACCATTATCGCGCGCACTGGTCCTATTTGGTTGTTGTTTCTATCGCAGTATAGAAAATATGGTAAAATCCGTGGAAAGTACAGAGTCCAGTGGGATCATTTACCAGCATTGGACATTGATACAAAAAGCGGCATATATAACTGCTCATCCAAACAACATCCAGCAGGAATTTTGTTCGAGAGGGCTCTCTTTCTCTTCAGGGAGTGTAATGAATGATCCAATTTTGTCACCCTTTTTTGCCCTGTAAGAACGGTCCACAAAAATAATGCTAAGATTACATGACATCACTCACTTGATAGACTTGATGGAGACCTTTTTGCTTGTATAACCATTTCATGACTGCAACATTGAGCCATATATATTAGATTACTTCTTATATGTAAGTCATTTTGTTTTGTAGTGCCCTGACAAATTGTTTGTTTATTACCTGATCCACAAAGTGAGTCACAAAAGGGCATTCTTTTCTGTAATTAGACTCCTGTGATGCCATCCAATTTATGCAGCAACAAGGCCAAGGATCATGACGTCAAATTCTTCTGTTGTGAGTACAGTGCCAGTTCGATAGGGAAATGGGCTTTTCTGACTATCGACACTTTGTTGTTGAAATTAATTGATCAATCAATCCAGGAGTCTACATCATGGCAAGCAAAGCAATCAGCTCCTGTATTTTGAAACAAAATTTATGTGTCTTGTCCAGCCCGGAAATGAGAATAAGACTTTCATTTTATCATTTTATAGACAATGAAAACATCTGCATGGATAAGAAGAAGCACCTTTTTTTCGTGAGATTATCAGCACAGATAAGCTTTTACTTATCGATTTTGACAATCTATCCATCAATCTAATCGTATCAAGATGCATTTGAGCAACTTCACATGATTATGTATTTTCCAAAGAGAATTACTGCAGTTTGCATTAAACGGAATATTCATCATCTTGGCAAATACACGAGACAAATTGACCACTTTATCACTCAATGTGAATTGCAAATGAATTTCACATGTCAAAAGGAAGATCACAGAACTGCTTCCACTTGGAATTACTACAAGTTGAAGACTTCACATGCCATGTGGGAAGTTCAAATAGAAGTACCTTCTCAACTTACAGCCTATGATATTATCATTCAAGGAATAATGCTACCACTTGGAAAGCTACAGAGAAAGAGGATCTACATGTAGCTGCCAGGCAAGAAATTAGAAAGGTTAATTTTCCAGCCGGTTTATGATTAGAATTTTGTAAATGAAAATTACCTAAAGGTACTTAATAATCATGTTGCACAATTGTTTTTACAAAATTTAAGAACATGCACAGGGATACGTATATTTGTGTTCACCGAACATCAATAAAGCAAGTTTGTAAAACTTTCTACTTGAATTCCTCTGTGAAATATACATGTAGTCCTACACAGGAAGGACTGTGACATACAGTCCTACACACAAATGAATTGGATTTATGGAAAGCCATTCATTTCCTTCTCAGTCTGATCTCATTTACATCAATGTTTTGAAGGATAATCCAACTTCATGTCAGGCAATCTCAAACATATATACATTCCAATGATTAAATCTGGAAATGAAAGACTGTTAAGTGTGTTTTGCAATGATGAATGCCTTTCAGTACCAGACAATAGCTTTATGGAAGAGCAAGCCATGGCTGGACTTTTAGTGAAATCCATTTTTGATCAATGGTTTAATCTAGTCAGAAGAAAATTTGAGAACATGTAATATTACTTGCTTGATACTGGCTTACAAACAGTAATTTTATTTCAATTGTTCTAAGATAACTGGTAGATATTTAGTGACAAGCAATGAAAATATAATAGAGCCATTTCATTTTTGATGTTGCCGCAAACTTTTTTACTGTCTCAACATTGAGCTGTAGATCAGAGTCTATTCTCTTGATAACATGATTAGCTTGTCAGCCCACTTCCATAAATTGTCATCATTTTGAAGAGCATGTCTTTGTTATGGCTGGGCAGAAGACCAAAGGTCAGAGCTGTCAAGCCAGTTAGAGCATAATATCAGACTCGTGGGTGTATAGACTCGATCTAGGAGGAAGCTATAATCTGATTAAACTGACATGACAACAGAGTCACCTGGTTCATCGCTGCCAAAACAATAGAATCACACAAATGGGAAACACCTGAACTAGAAACCGTTGTAGATGAACACAGATTGATCGCATAAAAACATCGAAAAGAAAAAAAAGAATATTATTGGTTACAATTATCAATTGGAAGATATTAATATTGTTAGGGAATTTTAGTCAGTGAAAAGATTTCTTCCGTTGTTCTGTCACTGAACCAAGTGCTATCATTCTACACTAAGAGACCCAGGAACTTAATAGCTTTGCAAAGGAGGATGACAACTGGAGACTGGAGATCAGGCTATACCCATCAAAAACCATTTTCACTGGAATATGCCGTTATCTAGCAGTTACATCAGCTGTCTGTTGTAGTCTGAGGCAGATGATATATCCATTAGGCTTTGACTATCGTCCTTATAAAGGCATCACTGAGATAGTCATTCCTCGTGTAAGTAGGATAATAATGGCTAATAAAAGGGATACAAAATTAATAAATAAAGCATCAGAATTTTTCTCCGAACAGGACAGACAAAATTCTGAGACGTGAAGCACAGCTGATTGTTAGTGGTCAGGACTGGCAAGATTCGCTTACGTGGATTACCCATTAACATTCTTTAGTCTAGAGCAAGTCGAATAAAATAGTTCATGTGTTATTGAGTTGAGCCAACTGTTAATTATATTTTTTTTCGATACTTTCAGTCTGCAGTCGCTTTTGTTTAAAAGCAATTGAGCGGCTAAAGATCGGTCCATGTGCCGTCTACCTTACATCTGCCCTTGAGTGCTTCAATGGTACTGCAACAACTGTCACAGACTGATGCTATACTGTTTAGTTTTTTCTTTAAAACGTATATCGTCAGACAATAAATATTAGGAATCAGGAATTCAACTATAAGGACAAATGAACATTATGCCCTATTCACAACATTTCATGCAGCAACAGTCTTTCTGAAGACGAAACATTCCTAAAACATGGAGCAATTACTATCACCAATCCGGGGAACCACAGAAGAGTAACCTTGGTAATTTCCAATAATTGAATGCATAAGCAGAAGCAGCAGACTGAAGTGTATCAAATTTAGCCTTGTTTTCTGCAAATTGCGAGAATAGAAATGTACGGGCACTGTAACGAATTTCAGACATGCTATGTAAAGCTGACACCAGAATCAATACACAAAAGGCACCAACCATGAAAAGACTTGAATGAGATGGCAACTGGGATATCTTGTCAGGGGTAATTCTCTAAAACTTCGTGTGTTAAACATTGAATATGAAAGAAAAGTTTATATTTATGTAGTATACAGGAGTAATTCTTGTTTGTTTTCTTACAATGTTTAGTGACGCATAGGCTGTATACAAATCAAAATTGGCAAGCTGCAATGGCTCCTTTTGTTGTTGAAATGATTGTATAACTTTTAAAAAACCTTAATTGAAACATTGGCATAAATTGCCTTACAAAAGTATTTATTCAGAGAATATATAGCAGTCTAACTCTGCTAGTTCAGCAAACAAAGGCTTTCTTCCTGTCAGTTTCTGTTTCGTCAGCCAAGATGAAAATCAGCCAAAAGACAGAACAAATTCCTCTTGAAAAGGGTGACAGTATTATACCATCCTTTGGAAGCTGAAATGCATAGGCTATTCATAGAATGGACAGCCTGAGTGAGTCCTTTGTTATTGAATTGCAGGACCTTAAATTTCAGAAGTAGAGCCTCAACTGTTGGAGATACATTGCAACATTAATGAAGTTTGCTCCCTTTTTCAGAAAAATGACTTTAATCAAATTTATCAATTTGTCCTATTACAAAGTATTGTCAAATTGGATCAGTGCAATAGATCAGAAAACTGGGAAAATGTTGTTTATGAATATTGACTTTCTGGTAAATAGTCAAGCTGCACAAAATTAATCAAAAAAGTTATTGAATAGTAGATCTAAACCGTTTAGTATTATAGCAAATTAGCAACATCAGAAAATCATAATTGCAACTCTGAAAATTAGTTTTGCAAGTGATGAAGATTCCCTAAAAATTGTAAAATTGGTTCTTAAGAACAAATCAGCATATTCTATTTTATTTGTCGTAAGAAGATGTAAACTTGATTTAGACGACTTTTAAATAAACCATTACGTACATGTACATCAAGATCTATATTTTATGTGGCGTTGGGACTGGTATACAATCTCTTTAGATACAGAACCATCAATTAACAAACATACAGACTTAAGCATTGTAGTACTTAGGAATAGGATATAGGCTCATAATATATCATGTACAAATGTTGGACCACTCACCAAGATTAAAGTTTGCAACCCTGATATCTCACAATTGTCGTATTGTCAGTGAATGCGTCAATACTCACGCCTGTGAAAGTTTGCATTTACTTACATCAGGAAGCTCTGGGAATGAGTGAAACCTTTCATCTAGCTTTAGGTGTGTGGCTGTATTGTAAGTTTTATACACCTTTGCCATAATTCTCGGAAAAAGCAAGCACTTTGTTGCAAATTCTGTGTAAAAAAATTTGGCATCAAGCAATGTAAGCACCTCTGATTCCATGCCAACAAATATGTCTCTGCTTCTATATTATGTCTAAAGAAAATCTTCATAAATATACCGTACCGCAAGCAACAGTTTATGATAACAATCAAGGCTTACTTCATCACTTTTATATTTATCACTGCGGGATAGTGCAGCATTATTTAAACTGAGTATGGAAAAACTGTTAAATTTCTTCCTACTAAAAACAACAACCGAAGAACCTTCACTTACAATGAGTTGTGTGGACTGTATGCAACATCACTTTCATTATGAATATGTATCGAGATGTCATTGTGCAGTTTTACATGTTAAGTCTATGTCTGGAAATGTTTTTGCTCTGTTGGCATGTGGTGAAAATTATCAAGTAAACATTTGCACCTCTATCAAACTGTCTTAAAACAACAGCACAAACAACATCAGTACTGGAGAAGGCTGCTTGCTAAGCAGAGTGAAAGTCTCTAGGGTAATTTTTTAATCACTGGATGTAGAAAGAGAAATCAGAGAATGCTTATCAAGTAAACATTTCAACACACTGACCATTTGCGGGAATTTAGACTTAGATACACACACTGGTCTGGAAAGCAACTAGCCTATGTATTTGGCAGTGAACGTGATGGTAATGAACCAAGATATCTCAGTGTTATTGTAAAATATTAACATGCTCTCATGGTTTATATAATTCTTCAAATCCTTGTGGTTTATGAGCATTCAAGGTACACATAGAATATTCCAGAGAGAAGATTATGTTCTTCTCCAGCAACTTTTACAGATCTGATACATTTTGACGAAGGCAAAATATAGGTAATGTCAACACTGAAATCATTTTGGAGATTTATTTTCCGGCCCTGTTGCATTGATGAGTAGTATATGAGTGTCATACCAGGACTGACTCTGGGACACATTCCAAATTCAGGATGCTGTGCATCTGTTGCTTATCTTCATTGTCAGTGTCTCTGTGGTTTTCAATAAACAGAGCATCACTTTATACTATGAGGTTATACCATGGGTAGGTGCAGTACATCCCTAGTATACTCCCCGAGACTCCAGTATATTCCCGAGACCTGAAGGGTTGAGGGAATATACTGGGGTCGAGGGGAGTATACTGGGATGTACTGCACCTACCCATGGTATGACCTTTTTATCCCATGTCTAGGCACATTTTCAAAATAATTAAAGACTTTTTCTTATAAATAAGATCATTATAACTCTTTCTTGTAATCGTCTCTTCTACTGATAATTCTTCCTTCAGTTATATTTTTATTATGGCAAGAGTTTTTAAGATATCACCTTGACATTTTGGATCAATAACCTTAACAATATGACGGACATGACTGGTAGATATGGTAGAACTGGTATATTTAGATCCTGAGATATAGAATTAAACGGCCATGAAACTTAAAAACCCGTTGACACAAAATCTGTAATGTAACGCTTGAACTAAAAATTCCTGTTTCAGTAATAATTTTTTCATGGCAAGGGTTTTCAAGATATCAACGTGAAATTTTAAATCGATGACCTTTGAAATATGAAAAAAAGTCTGGTGAAAATTATAGATCTGTTATTATTATATCCTGAGATATAGAATAAAACGGCCATGGACCTTGAAAATATGTTGACTAAAAATATGTGATTTCACGCTAGAACTGAAAATTCTTGTTCCAGTTATAATTTTTTTGTGACCAGAGTTTCTGAGATATCGTCTTCAAATTTTGGATTTGAAATCTATACTATATGTATAACAGTATATGCTAACTTTTATACACCTGGGTTGATTAGATCCAGAGTAATTAAATAAAACGGCAGTGGAATGCAGAAAAAGGTTTCTGAAATCAATGAACAACATAACTGAAACTATACCAATAAATTGAATTTAACATTATTACTTTGTCATGTGTTGCAAAATACTGTCTAAAACAATATTACAAAATAAAAAGGGGTCCTCATCACGACAGAAATTTTTATAAATCAGTATTTGTACAACAAAGTCATTTTGGAAAAACTTAGTGAATTTTCCGAAAATCGCTTTGGAAAATTTTCTTTACCAAAGAGAAAGTCAAAACTGCCTTAATCTGATGTATTATTTTCTTCTGGATCTAATGCTTCAAACCGTTTCTCTCTAGCCCTAATAGATCAGTGGCAAATTGCAAAAGAGTGGTTGTTTTTTGTACTCAGAAAATTACAACAAAAGATCATAAAGCAGCAGCAGAGAATGTGACGCTATACAGTCTTTCTGTGGGTGTGTCTGAATACTGCTCTGTGATTGGTTGTTTTCAGTATATTCCCTGTAATTACAGGGAAAAAACGTCGTATGCAGGTCAGGTGACCATATACTGCTTTTTCTCCCCTATACTGACTTTTTCCCTGCTGTATTGCCCAGGGAAAAACACAGCATGGGGGAGAAAATGTGCCTAGACATGGGATAAATAATAATAGTCCTCTTACTTCAACGCGAAGCTGTGCACGATAATATTCCACGACATGTGGCTAAGTTGTCAAAATGGAAATATGAAGTTGAAAGTATTTGGCAAAATAAAAGTACAGTGTAACTAAAAGCTTTTCATACACCTGCCTTGACTTTTCCACTTCAAAGTTACTTTTCCAGTATTCTTTCCTTTGTCCTTTTTGCATTACCAATATGTTTTAATACTTTTTTCCAATGAAGTAATAACCTCAAGGAATCGGGACGACCGCTGCTCCTATTCAATGTCATAGATATACATATGATACAAATAAGTAAATTTGTGTGATATTCAGACATTCCCTAAAGGATTCATAAATTACTAAAGAAAGAGTTCTTCTCTTCAGTAATATCCCTAACATATACATAGGAGACCTAGGAACTTGGGGTCAGGAGTTTTTAAACAGGATAGACAGCCAGAGGCTGGAGATCAGACAAAACCATCAAAAATCCTCCTCCTGCCAAATGGAGTTATCTTGCAGTTACAGCATCTGTCTGGAGTGCTATTAGCCAGATGACATGTCCATTAGGCTCTATATATGTTTTGTATGAAGGGATCATCCATACACCCCTTTCCCGGTATATAGCAATATTCTCTTAGAGTAGGTCGGGGCAAAAAGCCCGGGTTAGGTGAGAGGCCCCCCCAGGGTTATATCCAAACTTACATTTTTGGTGGGTTTATCTATTGATAGGGTTGAATCTAGAGGCGTTTTAGGTGACGTCACAAATTTTCAGGACAAACAGCACCAAACCATAGCAGAAATTAAAGAAACAAAAAAATGTGCATGGTTTTTGTAACTTTGACTAATTCTTTGAAAGGGCTCGTCAGAAATAACTTTGGAAATTTTTTTAAAGTATAATGGATATCTGCATTGCTTCACTTTATGACCATCACGTAAATATGATTTGGATCATGTTTTTTGCATTTTAGTTCAAAATATAGAGGTCAAATTAAAATATGTGGATTTGGGGCGAGAGGCCCCACATGATATGGGGCATGAGGCCCCCTTCACTGGGGGGTCGAAGCTGCTTCAGGAACCATCTAATAATGCATACTTTACCTTAAATCTTGATAGAATAGCTAATTTAAAAAAAAATTTGGCCCGAAATTGAAAGAGGGCAAAAAATATTAAAAAATAAAAGTATGAACAGAAAAATTCTGAAATTCCGAAAAAGTAAATAGAATGCCTTAAAAATGATAGAAGAACCCTAAGAAATAACTTTTAGGCTGAATGCGCTCGCAAAAAAAATTGCCATAGAATTATAATAGGGGGGCTTCTTGCCTGATGGGTGGGGTGAGAAGGCCATTTTAAATTTTTTACAAAATTGGCCATAACTCCGTTATTAAAATTGGTAGACATTTGTTCCACTAGTTCTTAGTAGAGTCGAGTGATCTCTTCCAGACATCAAAAGCATTCAAATAATCGCCCATAGAAAGTAGGTCAAACTGCACCTCGAAGTTAAGGGGGGCCGCATGCCCCGACCTACTCTATGCTGTAAAATTTTGAGTGAACTTAAATGATTGCGTGAGATTTTTGCACAATATGTGTAGCTAATATAGCTTGTAACTGTATACATACATCATAACTTAAAACAACAATGTAAGATTTCAATTTGTTCAATGAAAATTATGTTTTACCTGTTATATCTAGAGAAACATGCTGCTGTTGAAATGTTTTTCCATGTAATATGGAGTGACAACATATACTTCAAACTAAGGTACGTTTTATGTTTCAATTCATTTCTTCTGCAATATGCTCTGTAGCTTTTGTAAAAGACTTGAAAGATTTCTGACAACAGACAGCTGCATCAATATTTTCTAGGTATGTATATTGTTGCAAAAATACAAAAATGACTTTCAAGTCTGAATTGATGGTTTCGTTTTTTTTTTGTAAATTTGTCTGGCCATAAATAGTGAAGCATTCTTAGAATATGTCACGCCAACTCTCCCTTTTGCATTACTTTCTTGTTCGTCACATTACCATGCTTTCAGTGGTATGTCAAAATGATATGGCACTTATAATTTTGTTAAAAAGTGGTCTGAAAAAGTGCTCTTCCAGAAATTCAGATACTTATTTTTTTCAACACATATAATATTGCGTTCGTATGCAGAAGTAGTGATTGGAACTAACTTCTAAAATACAAATTTGCTTATGGTGTGATATTTTTGAAAGAATTGTGATTCATTACAGGGGGGGATCCAGAAAATTCCGGCGGGGGGGGGGTCTATCGGGCTATCTCGTCGCGAAAAGCATAGTTCGCGACATAACGCATAGCACGCGATGATAAAATTAACATGTAAAAATAATAAAATTTTGGTGTGGTGGGGGGGTGCATCCCCCCATCCCCCCCCCTACGTCCGTCCCTGTGATTTAAATATTGATTTCAGTCTGTAAAATAAACACTGAAGAGTGATAACGTTCAATGAATATCTCAGGGTGGAATATACTCCAAGATGTGAGTCAGTTTTTGCAGGGGCTTACATATTTTAGTGAGATGCACTTAGCATCGACATATCTTTGGATGTCCCTCCTCACAAATTGATTTCGGGCAGTTCTCCAGAAATAGGCCTGGAAGTATACCTCACTGGTCATCTGATGTTTAGAGTAAACCACAAAGCTGTAGGCAAAGCTGACACTACATAATAGCATAATAGTAATAAAAAAACAATAACATGATTTGCATGTAGATTAATTGCAAACTGTTACATAATCATCAGTTTATAATGATTATGTAACTTGAATTTTGTTGTGTTTTCTTGTTGTCTGCTTTGAAATAAAATGAATCGCTTGTTAATAATTTAATTTAGCTTGTCAATGCTAATAATTAACTATTCCATGAAAATTATAGGTACAGGGAATATTACTGGAGAAAATAGAATTTTTGAGACACTTTTGAAGATGAATATGTTATTCTTTTATATACAAAACTAAATCATTGATACGAAGCTGGGCCCACTTGGCCTAATTTCCAACTGTGGACTGTTGATGTTGAGACAATGACTGCACAGATTTTTGAGTCCTCTCCTGTGCTAAATTTCGCTTCGTGAATATCAATATCTGACAATAATAACAACCATTATTCATCTGCAGTCTTAAGACTAATGACTGTAACCATTCTCAGATAATGATATTGTTGAAAGGCAGGGTGAGAATATCTCTAATCAATTTTAAAACTCCTGGACTTAATCACAACCACTTAAAAATATTCTAAAAACAGAATTTAACAGCTGCAAGAACTTTATAGTCCTTGTCATACTTACGTGGAATCTCAAGTTTTTTTTCTATGCTGTTGAACTGTGATGTCAGAGATGAATCTATTCTAGCATTGCAATATATGTAAATTAACTACAAGCTGTGATGTCATTTCAAACTGGGTCAGATTCCCCAGCTTCTAACCAATGGGAATCCACCAAACTGAGCATCACAGTTTCAACTCAGTGTCAGAGTTAAAATTGGGTCTGGGAAAAACCCATGCAAGTTTGACATCACAGCCTCTCAGCCAATGGGCTGCCAGAACAAATATACATAACATAAGCCATGTGTTTACAAACAAATTGTCAAAGCCTTCTGTTTATACCAACTTCCATCAAAGTTTAAAGTTGTAAGTTAGCAAGTTTGTATATTTATCAAACAATTCTGTGGGGATTATAACAATTGCCTACTGTGAATGCTCACAAAGCTGCCATTTGGTAGGATTAGACTGGTGATTGCTGTGATAAATCTTTGGAATCCAAATATAATGCTTCCTTCAATGTATCAATGTTTGAACTGTGATGACGTAGTTTACGGTCAGCCCATTGGCTATCAAGCTGTGATGACGTAGTTGTAGGGGCTATCCCTGATAAAACTCTTGCTCTGACACTGTGCTGAAACTGTGACGCTCAGTTCAGGAGGATCATCATTGGCTAGAAGCTGGGGAATCTGACCCAGTTGGAAATGACATCACAGCTTGTAGTTAATTTACATATATTGCAATGCTAGAATAGATTCATCTCTGACATCACAGTTCAACAGCATAGAAAAAAAACTTGAGATTCCACATAAGTATGACAAGGACTGTAACATCTTCTTAAGGATACGAACAACCTTCACCTTTTCCGGCCAAATGGTTAAAATTATCACCCTCAAAAGCTAACAGCTTATAACTTGCCAATATTTATTTAGAGTTTTGATTCAAAAAATAATTCATAATGTACTTAGCAACTTGATGATTGCCTTGAACCTCAACATTTGCATACCACTTTCCCATTTGCCATTAATGGCAATCTACCCAGATACTACTTCCACTGCACAGCCTTCATTGTTTGTTTAGTTCTGACAACATTTTGCATACAAGTAGAATCGTAAGGAGCAGTCCAAGTTGCGATGGCAATGAGAAAGCAAGTGAAATAGAATCATTCTATTATTTGACAAGACATTTTGAGAGCTGATTAAAATGCACTTAGAGGACATTATCTTGAGAGCAGATTCATTTCTTTTGGGGAGGACCATCTGCGGGGAATGTATTTTGATCCAAATAGGCATACTTAAAAGTGGGGAACTTTCTGATACTTTTTGCCTCTAATAAGACAATCTTATAAAAATGGCTCACTGTCAGCCATGTTTTGTAAGCCTGCAGATGAACTCAGTGGCACGATCCTCCAAAGCTCATTGTCTGGTAATTAGAAGATTCCTTTGTGACTCTCAAAGTCTCACTTTACTGGTTAAATGAGCACAAAGGCTATCCAAGAGAACATAATTATGTTGCCCTTCATTCCCCAAACTTGTATTAAAGTTTTGTCAGTGTAGATGTATTCAAGATAATAAACATAACCTGACTTAAATTCTCAGACTATCATTGTTGGTGCTGTAGAGAGAGAAATGACATATTGAGAATAAAATATGTTGCGATATTTTTGACCATGGATACTTAATATATTTTATTTAGAAAGGAGAACATTATCTCCTCTCTGCCATGGTTGACAGAATGTCCTATAGCCCAAACTAAAAATTTTTATGCAGAAGAAGAAGTCAGAAAGTCCAAGGACCTTATAGCAGAATGAGTAAAGTGTTCCCCACACATATTCCAAATGAAGTATCCCTAAATTGATAAACTGCATTTGACTATTTGTTTACATTAACTATATATATTGGAACAATGATATTATATCCTTCCGCTATCTTACTGCTGACTTATTGGAAGATCCTGTTAAGATTCCCTAGCAGTATATTATGATTACAAAGGTATTACAAAGGTATTCAAATTTCAGCCTGCTCCCCGGAGATGCTGTTATCTTGCTGGGACAAGAATTCCCTATATAGGGAGGAGCAGCAATTGAATTATCGACAGTTTATGGGTGAGCTGCTGCTGAAGAGTGACAAAATAGTTGGACTTTAAGTCTGGACTCTGGAGGGATGGCTAAACAAATAGCTAAACACTAATGGGGTAAAATAAGGAGCAACAGTGACAAGTAAATCAAATAAGACAGAATTTCAAACCATTTAAATCGTTCAATAAAACATAAAAAGATTATTACAGCTGGTTGTTGTGAGAGAACTGTTTCATCATGAAAATAATACTTCGTGATGCCTCATGCTGATGGTATGTGATGATCATCCCAATAACAACACTAAGAGTAATTCAATTGAGGGAGACATTTGTGTATAGACTAACAAAAGAAAGGAGGGTTATTCATATACCCCATAATGTTTACAACACCACATGAAAAAGCAGTGGATATATCCCATGTGGTATTGCGTTGTATACTCAATGGTTTTTTGTATACTCAATGGTTTGATCATTGTTGATGATGTCATTGCATTGTTTGCCATTGTGAAGTCATGCCCATGGTGACGTCACAACATTGTGACATCATCAGTTGAGCTGCTATCTGGCCTCTCATTGGCTGAGACCACTGTTGAGTATTGATCATCAGAGTGAAGTTCAACTTTCTTTGGAATTACATAATGGGGTATAAATAAGACCAAATGGTTGTATGGTGGTATTTTGAGATGTACTTCCACTCGTGAAGATATCCTGAGTCCTCTGTACCCACTCGTGCTGACGCACTCGTGGGTACAGAGGACTCAGGATATCTTCAACTCGTGGAGTACATCTCAAAATACCACCATACCCATTTGGTCTTATTATAGTACTTCTGATTCGTGATAAAATTTGGTTTTGACAAATCAATTGGCCTTCTCTTGATCATGACTAATCAATCAGTCGCCCATGTCAAAAGTATGATGATGCATTTTTCACAGTGACATCATCCCGTCTTTTTTTGTAACTAATGGACTAGCTGTTAACTTATTTTATTATTCGCATAGCGAGACGGCCGCGGGCCGTTTCACAAAGCGAATTGAGCACAAGAGAGGTTTCAAAAATCTGTGCAGTGATGGTCTCAACATCAATGGTCGACAGCATGAAATAAGTTAAGTGGTCCAGCTTCTTATCAATGATTTAGTTTCGAATTTAACAAATAATAAAATATTCACCTTCAAAAATGTCTAAAAATTCAATTTTCTTCTGTAGTATTCCCTGTATCTACATTTTTGATTGAATAGTTAATTATTAGCCTCGACAAGCTAAATTAAATTATTTACATGTGATTCGTTTCATTTCAAAACAGACAACAAGTTCAACAAGAAAAGATAACAAAATTAAAGTTACATAATCTTTATAAACTGGTAATTATGTAACAATGATCAATTAATCTACATGCAAATCATTTTATTACTAGTATACTATTATGTAGTATCAACAATCTAGCATAGACTTTATTTTGGCAGCTTTCAGTGTTGTCTACCTTTTTATTATTTAGCTGATCATCTATCAATTCTGTTCATCTATAATTCTATTTATCTATTTTTCTGTATATCCATCCAACTGTCTATCTATCTACAATATCTATTAATTATTTGTGATCAATTGATTTTGTCTTTCCAGCCTAAATTTCTCTCTATCTTTTATATATCTGTCTTTCATACATTGAATATGAATAAATTTATGAAAGTTATCGTAACACAATCAGTCTTACAAAAATGTTTCTGAAGCTGTTTGTTGTGGTTGTACACCAAAAATGATATTGTCTGGGGGTTTCAATTTCTTTTGTCAGTAACTGGGTTGTCAAACTTTTACTGAGTGTCACAGCTTCAAGATTAGACCGATCACATTCATATATTATAACAAAACAACCCAAGTCAGGGTCACTGAGTAACAATATCACGAGCTGTTGTGTGAATTAATATCACTCGAGTCCGCAGGGCGAGAGTGATATTAATTCACACAACAGCGAGTGATATTATACGAAGTGCCCTGACGCGTGGTTGTTTTGTTTTTATCACCTGGTTTTACCTCAAATTTTCAATTATAAAGAAGGACTGTTTTCTGCCATTACAAAAATGTGACGTCACCATGGAGCAACAATGGAGGTGATGTCACAATCCTATTGTTTTGGCCATTGCTTGCTTTGTGACGTCATCAGGCATCTGAAATGCCGGTGATGTCATAACCATTGTTAAAAAATATCGCCCTTGAAGGGTGGTATTTTTTACAATATCATAGGCCCTGATATTTTGACTGTAAACAGTGATATTCACAGCCAACCAGGTGATAAATATATATATCCTGTGACTAGCAAAAATCCTGCGCTCTGATTGGCTGATTAGTCACAGTATATTTTTCCATTTCCACCTCATAAAATATGCAGGTAGATGGATATGAAATATATCCACCTCATTAAATATGCAAGTGGATGGATATGAAATATATCTACCTCATTGAATATTCATGAGGTGGGATATGAAATATATCCATCAGATGACATCATCATATTGTTATGTTACCATGACGTCACCACCCGCCAGTGCAGTTGCACTCCTTGTGACGTCACCAGATTGACCAGCTCTGGGATTTCATGACAAGCATTATGCTGCATTGCATAGCTTCACTTCTATTATGAGCAGCATTTATTTACTGACATCAAAATTTAGCAAATTTAATTTTCATCAGCATGCAATAGGTCCTGACACAATCACATTATAATATCTGGAATCTGTCCGCCACGGAAATACAAATTGTCAATGAAAACGTTTCACCATGCGGCATTACTTAGCTTGTTATCAGGTGTAGAAAATCATCTTGACCATTGTCAAAGGATATAAATATTATACAGTGACCTTAATTTTCATCAGCATGCAATAGGTCCTGACACAATCACATTATCATATCTGGAATCTGTCCGCCACGGAAATACAAATTGTCAATGAAAACGTTTCACCATGCAGCATTACTTAGCTTGTTATCAGGTGTAGAAAATCATCTTGACCATTGTCAAAGGATATAAATATTATACAGTGACCTTGCTTTATGGGATATGGAATATATTCACCCTCGGACTCCCATATCCCACTCGGGCTTAATTCTAGTTGCAAAACTTCTTGCTTCAAAGTTAGACTACAGCATGCAATGTTTTTCGCACACATGTGACGTACATAACAAGGATATCTATCTTGTCCATTTACAGTAATAATAAGAATTTATAAGTGACCCACAGCCAACCTGCTGTGTTCATAACTGAAGACAGATGTATCCTCTGTCAGCGGCATCATTTTTTCTGCAGGCTGACAAGCGGTCATGGAGACCATTATGAATACAAAGCTCTTCTCGGTCATATTTCAAACAAAATTAGGAAATGATCTCGTGTCTTTTATCAGAATGTACACCTGTAGAGTCTAACAGGTACCTTCTTTACTAAAAGGTTGAAAATCAAAACCGCTTAGCGCTCACCTCTGCAGTACTTTAAAAAAACCAGTAGGCCTATTGACCAACTGAGGAGCATATATTATATTGACCATGATATCGTCCGTACTCTTGTGAGATTCTATTGACTTATATATCATCGTAATGCTTTGAATTACAAAATGGCTGTTTGTATTTTTTTAAATGAACAATTTGAGACAGAGCCAATAACATGTGGCTGCAATTCCTTTTGAATTTCTTGCCAATCAATTCTCAGGTTTCTCTCTATATATACACATAGCAATAGACATCCAAAGCTGCTTTCAATCCCTATTTGCTTGTCAGAGTACAGACCATGGCTTGATACCTATCTATTCTTGGGAATTTAGTTTTCCACTGGGAAATTCAGACGTAAATTAAAAGGAAATACTTCAAGATTAAGTAAACACAGCAAATCAGTTTGTAAGGAATCCAGATAAGATACGATGAAGGAATGACATTAAAAGTATGGTACACAAACATGTCTTGACATCAGAGAGCAATTATAAGATTTAAAGCAAGCGAAGTAAGAGAACAACATGATTTTCTCAACTGGGTTTCTAGGAAAGGAGACATTTTGCAGCTCCAAAAATTATTTGACTTTGCCTACAATCCAAAAATTTATTTCAAGAAAAATGATTTATATATATATATATATTATAAAGTTTTGTTTGCAATTCAGAGAAAGAAATTACACAATTTAAAGCCATAGAACAAATAGAATGCTCACGAACATGAAAAGAGATGATGTTCTGAGAGCATTGCTTGATTCACTGAAGCTTGTAATGAATGCAGTGATGAATGCTCGTTGTAAAGCCTTCCTCATCTGAGGGATAACATCCAATTACAAGGATCAAATGCCATCTCCACCTCTTGTCCTACAATCATGAGTTTATCACTAATAGTAAAGGGTCATGAATCAGATGTTACATTTTCTGTCACACACACTCTAAGCCCAGACCACACACTTGACATAAATTGTTTAAGTGGAATCAACTATTTTTCTTTTTTTAAGCTGTGTCAGCTTATATACTATTTGTCAGTTTCAATGGATTGATATTTCAAGTCAACACAACACAATCTTTTTCAGCCATACTCGTGAACTTCTGAGACACAAACAGAATAAGTTTACTCAGCTTAATTCGCTTATGCCAGATTTGTTATGCCAATAGTTGAACATCCTATTTATGTTCGATTCATTGGACAAGCAAAAAATAACCTTGTCTTAGCTACTTACTCTGTGGCCACATGGGTTAGTGGTTTGTTTTGTAATCTGAAGGTGTTGGCTTCAAACCCAGTGAGATTTAGATATTTCTCGTTACACCTTATATTTATGGTACAATTTATGGTACAAAGGTTGGAGCAAAAGTGAACAAATTTCAATATTTTGATTTGTTTATCATTGTGGACCCTGGTTAGTGTCCTGTCCCACTATGCAGAATCTGAGTCAAATCACATATTCTGTTTTTCATAATCTATTTATAGAATTTTTGAGGAGACTAGGTGAAACAGCTTGTTGCATTTGCTTGACATCGTAGCCACATTGGTTAAGTGGCTGATCTTGTAATGCAAAGGTCTTGAGTTCAAATCTGGAACAGAGTGACATTTTCTTAACAATGCAATCTGTCATTTAAAAAAATGACTTGAAGAAACAACCTGGTGTGTTGTGTGGACATTATGGCAACATTGGTTAAGTGACTGGTCTTGTAATCAAAAGGTCTTGGGTTCGAATCTGTAACAGAGTGATGTTTTCTAAATACCCTCTGTTATACAACTTATGAGAAGACTAGCAGAAACAACTTGATGTTTTGAGTGGACATTGTGGCAACATTGGTTAAGTGACTGGTCTTGTAATCAAAAGGTCTTGGGTTCGAATCTGTAACAGAGTGATGTTTTCTAAATACCCTCTGTTATACAACTTATGAGAAGACTAGCAGAAACAACTTGATGCGTTGAGTGGACGTTGTGGCCACTTTGGTAGGGTGACTAGCCTTGTAATAAAGAGGTCTTGAGTTCAAATCTGCGACAGCTTGACATTTTCTTAATTATACTATGTCTTGCTGAATTAGTGAGAAGACTAGGAGAAATAACTTGGTGTGTTCATCGGACATTACAGCCACATTGGTTAAATGACTAGTGTTGTGATACAGACTTCTTGAGTTCAAATCCCTGACAATTAGACATTTTCTGTATATTATGTAATTTATTGTAGAATTTCTGAAAATATCAATGGAAAGAATGTCAACTTGACATTGTGTATGTGGACATGTTGATCATCTGTGTGCATTGCCTTGACATATTTGCAGGCATTATGAGCAACAACTCCAAATGTTGTTATTTAATGGTATTTTTTCCAGCAGTTCAGTTGAACTTGGAGATATTTTAAAAAATTGCCTAACTGTAAGTAGGATCAAAATATTGAATTTTTCTTGTTCACACAATGCAGGGTGTATTACCACCATAACTTTTAATAATTACTTCAGGGAAAAATATATATGTAATTATGCTTCCGTTGAAATACTTAATATTGGTTTGTGAGCGGCCTTGTAAAAATCTTTGAGCAAGCTGACCTGGGCTGCAGGCCATTATTTTATCTTAATTACAACCACAATGATATGATCTACAGATTAGAAAGATCACTAAATCATTACGATAAGTTGTTTTAATAAATGTGACTGAATATGAGTGTTTTTTTAAACATTGACTGGATATCTTGTTATAATAAGTAAAGTGCTGACATCTATATGTAGAAAGTGGTGTTACCCACACTCCAATGTTTTTAGCAGTTTTTCTTGTCATAATTCCTCTTGATGTTGTTAGCAGTTTTTCCTACAACCTCCAAGTGGCTTATTGCCTCAAGGACCATTTCTGACACCTTCAAGACTGTTAACTTGACACAGCAAAGCCATCCTATTGATTTCTCAAATTAGAAGAACTCAATATTTTTGAAGGTAAGAGAACTTGGATATTCTGTAGCAATTAATGCATTTGTCACTATTGAATACTTATTTCATTGTTATGAATATCAATAGAGCATGAACATGTACTTTTTTTAATACAAAAACTTGAAACTGTAATGTGAAATTCAGTATTAAACTATGGGGCATCATGATGTCAAACTAATTCAAAGCCAGAGATTAAAAACTAGCAAATGGAAAGCAATGTCATTATTGCAATATTATCTTGGTGGACATGAAATTGATAATGACAATTATGTCGTCTCTGACCTGATAAGTGATTCATCTCAAATGCTAGAGTATGGATAGTGTATACAGGCATTAAGGGGATGACTATTTGGTGTCAAGGGGGAGGGGTTAGAGTTTTTATTTTAAAAAAAAAGTTCTTCATCAGTTTTGGTGAAATTGGTGAAATTAATAAATTCTTTTTGGCCAGACTTGAAATAAATAATTTCTTGTGGGGGTATTTTTTAACAAGGTGTTGTTAAATTTGATTTAGAAGTGAATATTTGATGACTTTGCACACTCAACATTTATAATTGGTGCCTTTAGCCTGAAATAAAGAGGAAAACTCCAAGCCCCCTTGGAAATTAAATGGTCACCCTTTTTGTCTTGGCATTTTTATGATTAGCTGGCTGGCAACAAAGATAAGCATTCAAATAGCTACAGAAATATTATTTGATGTTCATAAGGTCCATTTGCACTCATTCATTAAAATGTTCACGATATATAGACAGAAAAATGCTGATGTGTCTCAAGCAGCCATTAGGCTTCCTTTTGAGCCAGATTTTGTCAGAGTGCATAATTTACTAATAGTAATTATGTCCTAAAATGTGAAGATTATGAAGCCGAGCAATAGGACTAGTTATTGCATATTGCACTAAATTTAAACGGGCCATACACTTTGTTGTAAAACTCATTCTCAGTCACACCTGTAGCATTCAGTTGGTTGGTGCAAGTAATTAGCATACTACTAAACTTAAATTTTTCTGGCATAATATAAATAAATATTTCGGACAAACTCAAAACACTCAAAATATTATCCAGTAATCAGCACTTCAAATTTATTGTTAATCATATTCCTAATTCCCAATGAATTTGCACATTCATTACATTATGTTTTATATAAATTGTGTGCTGCTTGAAAATGATATTGGTAAAATATTTTTCAGATTTACAAGCAGTATTCTTGACATGTCAACCAGAGGATATTTCATGGAGGCACCAGCTGAACTATCTAATTACATCGGATGCAGGAGACTCGAGAAAATTTGCCAGGTAATCATTGTAATACATGTTCTTGGGTTTCTGGTCTTAAAAAACTCAATTCTCGTAAATATTAGGGTGTACCAAAAAATGAAAAAGTTCTTTGATCTTAACACCTATCGGTCAAAACATGAGGTTTGGTTAGTAGATCACTATGAAATTTTTTTTTTGAAAATCGGAGAAGTCCTTACGCCGGTCCAAGCCTCTTGAAATTTACATGTCAAAAAAGAGCAAAAAATCGCCATTTTCGCCTAGTTTTGTGCCTAATATGCCACCTACAACTATGACTTATGCCTAAAAGTGTGTATAATTACTTCTTTCTAAGTCATGACTTGGATGACTTTTATGTTGGGTCAGTTTTATCATTTCTAACCCTCAAAATAACCCACCTTTGGTCAGAAATAGCTTAAAATGCTCTTTTTTACCAATGAAGTGCTGTATCTTGAGAACTAAAGCAGATAGAGACATGATATTGACACCAAAATCTCCGGAATACCAACATTTATATTCATCTTCAATACATTTTAGGGCCCTTTACCCAATACTTTTTGAGTTATTAGCAAAAAACCAATTAATTGCCTTTATTTTCATGGGAATCGTCAGTGAAAATACATTTAATAGCACAAATCATTGAAGATAGGTACCTGGTGAACCTGATTTATCTGCTATATATATTACCACAGACAACATAGTGATATTATATAATTTGAACACAAAAAGATATTTTATTATATATGGTGAAGGAGTATTACAATACCATGGATTACTTATCTACATCAAAATAATGTCTTATTTTGAGAGAGGCATTCAAATAAGTGAAAAAATTTGATTTGTTACAAAGGTTACCATAAAATCAGGGGAAAAATAATTTTCTTGTTGTACAATATGCTACTAAACCAGCATTGCATTTTATAAACAATTATGTGTCTGAGAAACAATTTGTCAAAAGTGGATGGCTTGCATACAAGTCTGCCTCCAATTGACAATTATGAGGACATAAAACAATGATATGGAACTTGAGAAGGCCAGATAAATGCAGTACAATATGAATGAATAACACCAAAAGTCAGTCATTTGAAGAAGTTCTTGTGGTGCAAGAATGAAAATGAAGGAAAGGTCTGAAGAACTACTAAGAAATGGAAATATTTAGAAAATGTTCTTGATGATCCTGAGAATAATCAATTATCAATGCTTTGAACCCATAATTAATGATAATAAAATTGTTTGACGTAGTGGATGATATAATGAATGACATAGGGTATTTCAGTATTGACAATAAACTGAGACAATTTATGTATGTCAATGAGAAAGAATTACATACAGGCTAAATTGACAAAAAATTTAGCAACAAGCCTTCCAACATGTGTGAGAGATAGTCAAAATCATGCGACTGCCAGTGACATAACTGAAGATAATGAATATAGACCAGAGGAACCCAATAAACAGTAATTTAAAGGGTACACTCAGCTATGATTGGTAAACCTGCAAAATTACCAGCTCAGTTAGTTACATATGATAAAAAATCAGTCTGTCAAAATGACTATGATAAGTATTGAATTATGTCCTTCCAACGACTAATCACATGCAAAGGAAAAAAAACAAACCTTTTTTCCAACTGTTTCAATGCACAACCGAGCAAAAAAAAAGGAATTGAAAAGATTTATTTCAAATTACCTGATAATGCACTTTGAAGGAAACGGTCATGCAATAACATACTATTTCTTAATTGCATTAATTGAATATCAGTATAGCTGACACACTTCTTTGACCAAAGATCACGTGATGTCAGATTTGTGGCATTAAGTTATTTAACACCCACTCGAAATGATTTCTTTCGAAAAATTTCAAGTACTTTGCTTTTATCGGATAATTTTAAGACCGAATATCTTCTCTGCTTTTACCACTCACCAAGGTTTACTCATAATTATGTCGCAACAGTTATAAGAGCTGAACCAACAATGCAAGGTTGATTAATGCACATATTATATTGCCATTAATGTGAATGAATTGCATGTTTGGCAGGGAAACATTGATGCTTAACAACTGGTTTCAAGAGCAAAAACTGACAACTGCTAATGTTGCTTTTTGATGAAAATACATAATGTGGAATTTCAATTCAAGCATTAATGATTAAGAGTAACTTTAACAGTTGGTGAAAATTGTGCAGGCACTGTTGGAAGATAATGTCAATATAGTATGACCAGACAAGCTCTCTTATAAACCAGATGCGTGTATACACAGGTATGGAATGCGCAGCCCTCTAAGCCAAGTTCTGGATGCCCATGGATGTGGGTTGATTTATGAGATTGGAGAATCCGCAGCAAAATAATATTATAACATATCTACACAATGCAAGAGATCTAATACTTGCCAAGCGCAGATCCAATAGGGCGTGAATTTAAAAAGATTCAGCTGGGATTTTGCTCGCTAATGTGCACTGAAAATATTCTTGACACACCATCCGTTCCAACCCTAGCAGACAAACCTTGGCAATATGGTTCGACAATGCATGCATCCAAAAAATAGAAAATCTGCAGCGGCATCCTATAATAATATTCTCGGTGGCCATCTTGTGTGCTCATTTTAAACTCACCTATAAGGCTTTCTCATTTTTCCACTTAGAGTTATGAAATTTGGAACAGGTATGGGGCTATGGGTATGATTTGAGCAGTTGTCGAGAAATCCAAGATGGCGGCCGTTTTGTGGCGGCCATTTTGGCAGCCATCTTTCTTCATTCTTGAACTGCCCATTGTGACCTTAATATTTCACTTACAGTTACAAAATTTGGTACAGGCATTGGCCTGTGGGTATCGATCAGGAACATGTTGAGAAATCCAAGATGGCCGCCATTTTGGAAATCCAAGATGGCGTCCATTTTGGTAGCCATCTTTCTTCATTGTTCAACTGCCCATTGTGACCTTAAGATTTCACTTACACTTATGACATTTGCCACAGGTATTGGCGTGTGGGTATGGATCAGGAACATGTTGAGAAATCCAAGATGGCAGCCATTTTGGCAGCCATCTTTCTTCATTTTTTAAACTGCCCATTCTGACCTTAATATTTTGCTTAGAGTTATGAAATTTGGGACAGGTATTGCCCTGTGGGTATTAATCTGGATCATGTTGAGAAATCCAAGATGGCAGCCATTTTGTGGTGGCCATTTTGGCAGCCATATTTCTTCATTTCTTGAACTGCCCATTGTGACCTTAATGTTTCACTTACACTTATGACATTTGCCACAGGAATTGGCCTGTGGGTATCGATCAGGAACATGTTGAGAAATCCAAGATGGCCGCCTAGATGGCGGCCATTTTGCGGCAGCCCTTTTGGCAGCCATCTTTTTTCATTCTTAAACTGCCCATCGTGATCTCAATATTTCACTTAGAGTTATGAAATTTGGTACAGGTATTGGCCTGTGGGTATCGATCAGGAACGTGTTGAGAAATCCAAGCTGGTGGCCATTATGTGGTGGCCATTTTGGCAGCAATCTCTCCTCATTTCTTGCGCTGCCCATTGTGACCTTAATATTTCACTTTCGGTTATGACATTTGCCACAGGTATTTGCCTGTGGGTATGGACCAGGAACATGTTGAGAAATCCAAGATGGCGGCCTTTTAGAAGCTATCTTTCTTCATTTCTCTAACTGGCCAATGTGACCTTAATAGTTCACTTAGAGTTATAAGATTTGGTACAGGTATTGACCTGTGGGTATCGATTGGGAAAATGTTGAGAAATCCAAGATGTCGGCCATTTTGGCAGCCATCTTTCCTCATTTCTTGAACTGCGTGTTGTCATCTAAATATTTCGCTTAGAGTTATGAAATTTGCTACAGATATTGGCCTGTGGGTATGAATCGGGAACATGTTGAGACATCCAAGCTGGCCACCAAATGGCCACTTCAGAATGGCTGACATCCTAGAACTGCCCATTGTGACCTTGCTTTTTCACTGTGGGTTATGAAATTAGGTAAAGTTATTGGCCTGTGGGCATGGATCAGGAAAATGTCGATAAATCCACATAGATAGATAGATAGATAGATAGATAGATAGATAGATAGATAGATAGATAGATAGATAGATACATACATACATACATACATACATACATACATACATACATACATACATACATACATACATACATACATACATACATACATACATACATACATACATACATACATACATACATACATACATACATACATAGATCTATACCCACATTGGTTGATTGCTTCATTCATTCACTCATTCTCCACACTGCCAAAGTATATCCTTTATCACGGGTGAATGCTATAATTATATATATTTCTGATGGGTAGGGAAGAGGGGGGACAGCTACCTTTGAAGAGACAAGTCAATTTCTGTCAGCCATGCAATGTCAGCCATACGGCGAGCCCATTAATATAAACATGCAAGGCTCATTATCTGGTAATTACAATTTTCCTTTATGTCATTTCGTGGAGAAGTATATTAAGCATGTAGGGCACCAAGTCTGATTTTGTTTTTTTCTTCTTGTGTACATGCAGACTGTACATGTCCCTTCTATTCAAAACCTTCAAGGGAATCCTTGAAGTGACAGTCTGATTTCAGGTCTTGGCAAAAAGTCCAAGAACTTGGTGAAAATTAATGCACCACTATCCGACTTTGACAAAATAACTCAAACATCAAATATGAACAGTAAATTTAACTACAGTGCCTTGGCAGAATACCTAGATTCTACAAGTTGATCTTTTTTACTATGGTGTGGCCAATTTCAAATTTACATTCCACGTCAGAAAAATCCTATTAAGTAGCTCATAGAAATGGTGTATTGCCATGAAATGTACAATTTGATACAGGCCCAGTATTTATATTACTTTCGCATAAATAGTGGGAAGGGCTGGAAAAGGTAATGCTGAGGTACACCTGTGTCAAGCATGCCACAACTAGCGCCATCTATAATCTGCAATGATTCAAATATTTAACTGCCACTGTAGGTTTTCATTGTTACGCCCAGGCAAATAGTCCCGACTTGTATACCTTGGTGTGAACTGTTCCCGTAAAAACTATGCATTTTGAAGGTAGGGATGTACACTACAGAGTGCGCAATAATTATGTCATTCTTTACAATCACTTTCTATCTCCCCCCCCCCCAATGATTCCACTTCATGCTGAATTCTTCCAGACAGCTAACTACGTTTACATAATGATGATTCCAGGGAGCATACTGTATTTCAATTATGGGGAGCATACAAAAATATAAATGTTTGGATCAATTTGGGGCATGGGGAAAGAATCAGTCTGGTTCCAGACTTGAGCTCATTGGGATTAATGAAGTGGCCTTCACGCTTCCTGCTACATTTTATAACTGAGGACAGATGTGCCCTGTCAACAGAATCAATTTTCTTCAGGGATGAGTGTGGTGAAGACTATTGTTTAAACAAGACCTCCTGAATTAATTTTCAGATTTTTTTCCCACTTTGATAGAGGTTATTATTGAGGTGAACAAATATTTGCCATTTTTTTCATCAGGATCAAGACAGTTTCAGGGCTATATAAAGGATTCTAAAACCACTTACTAGACCTGAGGGAAGAGCCCATCCATTCCCCTGATTCCTCATAAATGTTCAAGTTATGCACAACTTTCGACAGATAGCAATGTTTTGCATGCATGACATTGTATGGAATATTGAAAGAAGGTAATATATTGGGGAGTTTCATATTTCGCCCACTTTTCCATCTAGATCTCCTGTTAATGGCAAGATAAATCGGACATTTTTCCAGTACTGGAGAAATACGCTTTAAGATATTGCATAGAAATATATTATGTTTTTCTTCACATAAAAAATTGCACTTGTTAATGTTATTGTGCAATATAAAATAAGCCAATGTAAAAAAGGACAGTTACAGCTATGTCTTTCAGATATGTTGAGAAACGATTCTCAGTTTACTCTAAAAAGGCGTAGTTCTGTAGCTGCTTACAGTCTTATCAAGGCAGTCCATCCCTGCTCTGCTGTCTGAGCACACAGCATGGCTTGATACCTTTCTATCCTTGGGGATTAAGTTCTCCAGTGGGAAATGCAGACATTGATTAAAATGAAATCTTCAAGCTTAAGCAGACAGCACTTATCAGTTTATAAGAAATCCAGCTACAATACAGACGGGACATGATGTCAAACATGAAATTCCAGTAATGTGCTTCAAAAAAGATAAAATGTAAACCCAGTAAGAATCAAATTGTATATCTTATAGCTCTTCGCAGATCAGTGGTCCAGTGTCAAAATTAACACTCAAATTGATCTTGTGGCGTCACAAGTTTAAAGACGTTTTTATGATTTTGTTTGTGTCAGTTATCCTTTGATCATTTCATTCAGCATAATTGCATAGGAGTGAATAAACAATAATACCTAGAATAAGAAGATCAGAAAATAAAGGGGTAGCTGTTGGTGATGTGACAAATCCACCTTGCTAATTAAAAAGAAGGCACATTTTTCAAATAAAGCACTAATCTGCAAAGAGCTCTAATGGGGTTCCCGTGCTTAAAGAACATATTGTACATTTTGACAAATATGTAACATCTCTTTTCAAAATACTATTTCAAGGAATAGATATCATAGAACAAATGGAATCCACATGAACATAACAAGATGTCACCTACAAAGAGCATTGCTTGAATCACTGAAGCTTGTAATGAATGCAGTGATGAATGCTCCCTGCAATCCACTCTCATCTCATACATGTATCATGAACATCATCCAATTACAAGGATCGTGTGCCATTAATCAGCCATTGCATTTGTAACTTATATTATCCCCTCAAGAGTAAATACCATGAGTCAATCTCTGAAGTTGGGTTTTATGTTCCGTCAAAACTTCTTTTCTAAATATATTTTTCACTTGTGTAACATTAATTAGCATGGCCTTCAGTAATGTGTCAAAAGGTCTTATATATAAAGGCCTGCTGTATATATTATGTGCCTGCTTTAATAGTGACGAACTTTTGCAACCTGAAGCGTTTTTTTTAATGTCTAACTTCAAGCTGTTTTCAGGATGGATATGCTTATGGAGAATTCTGTAACATTTGAGGAAAGATTATTGAATGTTTAACAACTTCTCTGACTCTCATGATGTTAGGACATTTCTACAGTTGCTCTCGAAAGTAAGTACACCCCTGCTGGATTATTGCATTTCGCTGATTAATTAATATCAGGTCATGATTATTATCTCATTTTTGCAATGAGGTGTATCTGTTTGAAGTCTTACATAATATGTAATTTGGATTTCTTGAAATATCAAGGTCATTTTGACCTTTTACCTCAAATTAAAAAATAACCCATTGCAAAAGTAAGTACACCCTCACAATATTTTACATTTTTATTGAATTATTCCCTCAGTTTTGGTTGATCAGCTTTTACCCCACAACCTTTAATTGTTTGTTGTTCCGCCTGGTTGATTTTGGCACCTTCATTTAAATTTCTATCCTCCTTAACAGTACTTAACAATTGATTATCCTTAAATACGCCTAATCAAGTCATTATGGTGTGAGTGATGGGTCGGTCGCCATGCCAAGAACTTAGGAACAGTCTAAAAGGCAGAGAAATATTGTTATTTACACCTACAATAACTGATTTGGATATATAGAAACATTTCTGAACAGCTTGGGGTTCACATATATACAGTCTGGAATTTTTATTCAAATGGAATGAGCAAAAAATTGCACAGAATCATCAAGCAGGGTTGAAATACCAAGAAAGATAGCTTGCAGAACATCCAAGAAATTATTACAAGAACAAACCAAAAACCCTAGGGTTACATTCACCAAATTACAAGAGCTACTGGCATCATCTGGAATACATGTCCACACAGTCAAATATATGGATGTATTTGAATTAAGAAGGGCTCACTGCCAGATGTAGCCAGAATGCCCAGAAACAAACCCGTACTGATGAAAAAACACAGGGAAGCAGGCCTACACTTTGCCCAGAAGCATTTTGATAAACCAGAAGACTTTTTTCCTAATATTCTTTGGACAGATAAACCTAACATTGAATTCTAAGGTCACATGAACAACCGATGCATTTGTTGCGATGTGAACACGGCTTTCCAAGAGAAGAACCTGGTGCCAATAGTGAAGCATAAAGGTGGGAATATCATGCAGAGTGGGTCTTTTGCCTCATCAGAAACTGGCAAACTGGTACATGTAGAAAGAATCATTAATTCAGAGCTCTATTATGAAATCCTAGGAGATAATGTCGTCCAATTGGTGAAAGATAGCTTGGTTAATAAGAGTGCTGCTGGGTGTTCCAGCAGGACAGCAATCACGAACACACAAGTTTGTCAACTAAATACTAAATAAATTAAAATACAAGCTTTAGAAATGATCTAGCCATATCCCAGATGTGAATCCCATAGAGATGTTGTGGTTTGACCTAAAAAATTGGGCAAATGCAGGGAATCCCCAAAACATTCGGTGGTGACACAGTTTTACATGGAGGCATGGCCGAATATTCTAGTGCAAAGATGTAAGAACCTTATTGAAGGGTACAGGAAGCATCTTCAAGCTGTTTTAGCCACCCGATTATGAAACATAAGGTACTGACTGTCCGAAATTAGAAGGGTGTACTTACTTTTGCAATGCCCATTTTTTCCATACTCGACTGTATTAATTTAATGGGAGACTGAATTTGTGAAATAGTAATATAGTTGTTTGTGCTTGTACCAGGTTGACACTATTTTATTGTTAGTTTGTGAATATATAATAATTTGTACCCTTGAGAGACAAAAGTTTGAAAAATTGCATGGGGTGTACTTACTTTCGAGAGCAACTGTATGGGTGCATTCAGATAAATACATTTGTAGCAGAAACTACTAAGCAGTAAGCAAGTGTACTTGGACATGCATTTTTATGTGAAACTCAACGAAACATGGCACTTTTCAGGCAAACCAGAGGTTAGCTGTTTTATTTTATGGCTGGTCTTCAAAGCATTTAGATGGATTTTTGTAAGCCAATCGATGTCACAATTGCGTTGGCTACAAAAGGTTCAGTCAGTGTTCCCTCTGACCAAGCTGCTTACTGATTATAGTCAACCCTTTGGGTGATAAGCTTGTTAACGACCTTGAAGAGGTCTTTGCCTGGTTTGCTTCGCTAAGGACCCTTTGAGGGCATTATAATGAGAAATAGGACACAGTTTTGCGTAAAAGGAAACAACTCAACCACTTCTCCATGAAGTCACAAACTTGTGTCTTTTAAAATTAAATCCAGTTCTTATCCTGAAAGGTATTTTAGAAATCACACTCGTGCCTATTAAATCCAGTTCTTATCTGGAAAGGTATTTTAGAAATCACACTCGTGCCTAATTCTTGCATAGATGTATATACAGTGCCGCCTGTAAGTAAGTGAAACGCATGCTATTGTGCCATTGCATCAATGTCAAACATCCTTAACCAAAATGCTTCTGGAAGGACGAATTCTCAACCGATGAGAGGAAAACATTTTGGGTCATAAAGGCCGATATGTGAGTCATGTGGGATAAAAATAGCAGCCAATTTTCTTTGCTGTAGTTGGAGTTAGGTATGGGTCAAAGTCTTTGATAAGTAAGTGAAACGCAGGCCCAATGTTAAAACATATAGGGAAGGGTGGTTCACTTACTTATCAAAGACTTTGACCCATATCTAACTCCGACTACAGCAAAGAAAATGGGCTGCTATTTTTATCCCACTTGCCTCACACATCGGCCTTTATGACCCACTTTGTTTCCTTTCATCCGATGAGAATTAATGCCTCCACAAGCAGTTTGGCTGAGGATGTTTAGCATTGATGCAATGGCACAATGTCATGCGTTTCACTTACTTACAGGCAGCACTGTATCTATGTGTCATAAGCCCTTTTCTAAAACATTATTTACGTGTATCAGTTTATCAGAGCTACTGCTTGATGAGATATCGTCGGAGCTGTGTCACTAAAAGTCTACAAATACCAAAACAGTGAAACTATTTAAGTGCATGAGTAATGAAAAAAAAGAGGTTATAGAGAATACCTTTTCTTTCGTTTCTTCTCACTGTCCTCAGAGTTTTTTTCTTTTTCTATTATTTATAAATATATTTTAAAAGGGTTAATCACTCAGCAAAATAGGCATGCTGTTTTTCGGTAATGCCCTTTAGAATAAATAACAATATATAATAATAAAACACAGTGGTTCAGATGAACCTAAAAATCTACAACAAATTATCAGTAAATAACTGATCAATAAAACAGTTTAAAATGCATGAAATGTTTACATTCCCATTCAGGTTTCCTTTGAAACCATCAAAAATACTAATTACTTTAGTGTCATTTGGTAGGTTATTCCAGTTATTGGCACCTGAGAAATAAAGACTATGCTTTGCAATGTCGCTTTTTGGAAAAGGAATGTATACATTCATATGATGACTTCTGGTGTTGACATTCTTAATTTCAATATCCATTGTAATCTCATTAGTCAGATAATCCGGCGCTTTGCCATGAATACATTTGCACATTAACAATCTTTCAAAATATGAGAATCTTTCAGAGACATTCATCCATTTGAGTTGCTTCACCAATTCTGTTCCCCTAGTATTAATATAGTCAAAATTATTGAGAATGATTCTCGCTGCTTGGTTCTGGAGTCTTTGAATCTTACCCAAATTTGATTCAACCTTTCGAGCGAGGAGTCAGGAAACAAATAAATTTTCCCCGCAATAAATTTAAGTCCAGCGATATACTACAAGGAGCTCGAAGAATCATAAAAACCGTGCATTTTTTGTTAGGAGAGATGATACTTTGACAGTGTTAAAGTATGCGAAAATGACAGTTTTGAGGCATTGGACCATTTTGTGCCTTAATCTGTGGCAACAGCGTTCGACAGCCTTTTAAAACATTTGCATAAAAAAATTAAAGCTCCATATCAATTTTTTCCCATGACCCAAAATCTTCATATTGATACACAATTTTGACAAGGAACTTGACCTCACGCCCACAAAAATAAAACACACATACTTTGATTCTCCCCCCCCCCCACACCTCTCCCAGAAAAAAAAAATGCGAAAAAATATATAATGTTAGAGATAGCAGCATCACCTCCAATGACATCATCGACACTCTGAAAAAGCTGAATGTAAGCACTTGTCATCGAGCTCATGTTATGCTGATATTATGTTTTTCAAAGCTTTATTAGCTCCGCACATCTATTGTTAGACATAGATATGTGGTTCAGGAAAACAGTTAAACCCAGCCACAGCACAAGACTTAGTGGTGTGTATTGTAAGCTATGATTTGTTTGGTAAAATATACTTACATTACAAAATGATTCGTTATGATTCTCATATCTGTGGATGAATAAATTAGCTTTGTAAAATTGAACTGAACATACGGAATACATACACTGGAGTATTACAATACCATTAGGTCTGTAATTGGCCATCATCCCCTGGATAAGGAGGGCTTTTAGATACCTTTGCATCACTGCGTTCATTACTGGCCTCAGTGGATATGTGTAGACATTGCAATGCTCATTGAATACACCAAATGCTTCATCATCACGTAGTCTACATATATGTGGAGAACACACTTTTACAGATGCTTTCATATTTGTAGACCAAAGGACGAAATGTGAATTTTTTTTCTAGGACATGGTATCCTATGGGGAAAAGTGATGTCATAAGTTTTCGGATGTCATTTTTCCCTTAAGAATACATGTCCCAGAAAAAAATTAACTTTCAGTCCTTATGTCTACAAATATGAAATCATCTGTAAATGCAACTGTAAATGATAAATTAACATGTCATTTTTTGTTTTAAGACAGAGGCCCAAGCCGAGAAGTAGTCCTGGCTCTGGCCTATAACCCCGCATACATTTTGAGTCCCATAGAGTTTGATGGCTGAACCTTGTAGCTGAGTCTCCTGGCTTTCAGAATTTCACAGGTGGACGTTCCGATTTTACTGCGAACAGCCGCTAGGGGGCGTTTTTCAAAATGGCCGCCATTTTCACTCTCGCCATCCTATCTTCCCTAATTTTCAAGATATAATTTCATGCAACACCACTTTTTTGGGTTTTTCTGACATGCAGAATCCATTTCTGGCCTTACTTTTTTGGTACAGTGAGTATATCCTATGATATTGCAATACTTCATGCACATTGATGAAGACCGACGGCCAAATTCACTAAAATTGTCATAAATCAGGCTGTTAATACCTGGTATTCTCCTTATAGTCATATTTAACCCAACCCAGCTACTGGATTGATGACTTGTATGGCTTGTTAAGGTCTGAGAACATTTATTTTGGGGTAGAACCTGGTTTATCTTGGATTATTGTTGCCCGAGAATGAATAACAACTAGTAAAAAGCAAAATGGCCACTTAAAAACCACAAATTTCTTTATTTTGACAACAAAATCAGGGTAAAACTAACTCCCCATTAATGTTTTCTCTGCTTCTTACATGATTTCAGGGTGTTCCGTCCAAATAGAATAATGACCATGGTGGGAATTTGAATTTAAGTGTCACACTAATTTTTTTTTAAATGTCTGTCAAAATGTTCTGAATTATTCTAAGATGTGACATTAATCTACCTTATAGTCCTCTCCTTCTTGAATACAGTCACTCACAACTACCCAATTGATTTCGTGTGTAGCTTATTAAGGTTTGGGAACATTTATTTTGAGTAGAACCAGGTTTATCTGGGGTTATGATGGGCAAAAAATGACTGAAAGGCCAAAATGATCTCTTAAAAACCACAAATTTGGTAATTTTGACAACAAAGTCGAGTAGAACCAACTCTCAATTCATGTATTCTCGTATTTTTACATGACTTTAGAGCGTTCTGTCGAAATAGATTAATCACCATGGAGTAAAAATTTGGACTGAAGTATCAAAAGTAATGTTAAAAGTCTGTCAAAATGTTCCAAATTACTCAAAGTGTGAAATAAATTGACCTTATAGTCCTCTCATTCTTGAATGCAGTACTCAAAACGACCGAATTGATATCTTGTATGGCTTATCAAGGTCTGAGATTAATTATTTTGGATGTATAACCAGGTGCATCTTTGGTAATAATTGGCAGAAAATGACTTCGAAAGAAAAATGACCAACTGAGAACCTAGGCTTTGGCTGACCAAAATAATGTTTTAGCCAGATCAGCTAAAGTTGTCAGTATCTTAGCCAATTTGGCTAAAACTGGGGAAAACAATAGTATTTTTAGAATTTTTTTTGACCAGATAGAGATTCAATTAGCATTTTGCTAACTGGCGAATGGCCAGCTAAAGCCCAGAGAACTCAACATTCAGTTGATAGAACAGCAAAATCAGCTGATTTTACATTGGAAGTGACTCCCAATAAGGCTGTCAATCACAAGGAAAAAAATCATCAGTGCTGTACAGAGTACATTTTTTATATTATAATAATGCTGGGTCTTTCAATTCAAGAGACTTGTGGGAAAATTTAGAAATTTAAAAATCACTTGAGTCTCCCTTAAGATTCCGGGTTTTAAACATCCATATTACGTGTGTTTCATACTCCTTGACTCTCAAACAACATGTGTCATATAAGTTTTCCAGTGCAAAATCCAAAGATATTAGATGTTCCACTATTCCGGCCCAAACTGCCATTCGAATTAAGGGATTGCAGCAGTTGTTAGCAGTATCCTCTTTGCAGAGGGTGCCACACTGCATTCTTTGTTCGGTTATTGGTAAGCATTCGGCTGAATTGCATTAGGAAGAGTGATGATCATATCAAGTATTTCGTGTTTGCATGGAGAGTCTTGTTTTCTATTTGTCTCCTTGTAAAATTGAAATTAGGCCAGATAACCTGATGATTAACATTACAATTTACAAATGAATGAATATTTCATCAGTTGGGAATCATTTATAATGAAAAATTAAGTATGCTTTGGCAGTTTTCAGTTTTAGACACTATTTTGAACAATAACAACAAATATCAACACAGTGTCAATTGATCTGAAATTATATAAGCACACAAAAGATGCATTAATTACTCAGTTCTACCTGTAAATAGTAGATTGTCAACATTGAAGTGATCAAAATTGTTTTTATGGTAATTAGTCAGTCTGCATTTCAGACATAATTTGCCTGTCAAGAAACATCAATATTAACTTTATGGGGCAAAATGCGGTTTTTATTTAGACAATTTTCAAGTCCTGCACTTCTTCTTGCTCACTTCACATACATGTATGATGCCTGTTCATTTTCTCAGAGAACTTTTAATAATTTGCTGAACATTATTGGACCACCTTATAAAAAAAGACCTTATCTCATTTGTTGAGATTATGGCTATGTCCTGGACCAAACAGATGCAAGTAAGTTAATTTGAAAACAGAAGAGGATGGTTTCTGAGTCTCTGTGACTGCCCAATTGTCTCCCCTAAGCAGGTTCTTTTGTTCAGAGATAACTCCTCCCGTGGGAATGTCTCAAAAGTGACTGATTACAGGCCATCCGATCAAAATGTGTTGATTTCAAATTTTCCCATGGATTATGAAAATACGTTATTCTTTACAGTCTTGCCTGAGTCTATTTCCCTGAATGTATTTGACCAGCTGGATACTAACATCCACGGAACAGAGCCTCTTCTTTACCGGTAACTCAACCTAGCCCTTTGCCAAAAGTCATGGATACGACTTGTGTCTGATGTGATCTTCTTGACGACAAGAAGCATGCGCTTCTCATTTTAGGAATACATTTTGAAATTCTAATCACGAAATACATGCCCCTTCTATTAGCCAAATGGTAAAAACCTTAAAATGACTTGCATTGTTTTGGCAGCCTTTTAACGTTATTAGTATATGTTGACATTTGAAGTTCTATTTTCCATTATGGGGATAACTCATTTTGTGAATGACACTCTGAAATAATCTAAGAAGTGTGTTAAATTTTAATCAATAGCCATTTTCACCAGGACATTGCAACAAAATAAAATGAAATACTCAAATTTCTGGATATTAGGTGATCATATTGGCTTTCCAGTAGTTTCTGCCCATTATAATCCCTGATTCACCAAGTTCTAACCCAAAATATATGTTCACAATCATTTGATATCATTAAAGCTGCACAAAAAAATCAATTAGTTAGTTATAAGTGCCCACATGCTAAAATGAGCTTGATGAGTAGAGTATTAGTTCAATTAATATCAAACTTCAAACATTTTGACAGACTTTTAACATTACTTTTGACACTTCAGTCCAAATTTTCCTCCATGGTGATTAATCTATTTCGACAGAACTCTCTAAAATCATGTAAAAATATGAGAATACATTAATTGAGAGTTGGTTCTACCCGACTTTGTTGTCAAAATAGCCAAATTCGTGGTTTTTAAGAGATCATTTAGGCTTTTCAGTCATTTTCTGCCCATCATAACCCCAGATAAACTTGGTTCTACTCAAAATAAATGTTCCCAAACCTTAATAAGCTACACACGAAATCAATTGGGTAGTTGTGAGTGACTGTATTCAAGAAGGAGAGGACTATAAGGTAGATTAATGTCACATCTTAGAATAATTCAGAACATTTTGACAGACATTTAAAAAAAAATTAGTGTGACACTTAAATTCAAATTCCCACCATGGTCATTATTCTATTTGGACGGAACACCCTGAAATCATGTAAGAAGCAGAGAAAACATTAATGGGGAGTTAGTTTTACCCTGATTTTGTTGTCAAAATAAAGAAATTTGTGGTTTTTAAGTGGCCATTTTGCTTTTTACTAGTTTTTATTCATTCTCGGGCAACAATAATCCAAGATAAACCAGGTTCTACCCCAAAATAAATGTTCTCAGACCTTAACAAGCCATACAAGTCATCAATCCAGTAGCTGGGTTGGGTTAAATATGACTATAAGGAGAATACCAGGTATTAACAGCCTGATTTATGACAATTTTAGTGAATTTGGCCATCGGTCTTCATCAATGAGCATGAAGTATTGCAATATCATAGGATATACTCACTGTACCAAAAAAGTAAGGCCAGAAATGGATTCTGCATGCCAGAAAACCCCAAAAAAGTGGTGTTGCATGAAATTATATCTTGAAAATTAGGGAAGATAGGATGGCGAGAGGGAAAATGGCGGCCATTTTGAAAAACGCCCCCTAGCGGCTGTTCGCAGTAAAATCGGAACGTCCACCTGTGAAATTCTGAAAGCCAGGAGACTCAGCTACAAGGTTCAGCTATAAAACTCTATGGGACTCAAAATGTATGCGGGGTTATAGGGCTGAGCCTGGACTAAAGAGAATTGTCTCACTGAATTTTCGTTCTTGTGACAAATTGAGCTTTTATTTTGTAATGTAACAACAAACTAAAGTAAAGATGATGCAGCTAGGCAAGATTGCTCGATTTGCCAGAATGGACGACAGTAATACAGGACATCTAAAAAAACTATGACCGTTTACTGAATATTCCTTCTTGTAATATCTGCAGTGAACTCATTCATCCAAAACCGTGCTCAAGTAATGAAAAAATGGCTTTTCACTGCACAATATGAACTATATTTTCAATATCACATATTTTTGCTCGAGTGATGGCGATGAAACAAGAAAGACCAGCATGTGAAAATTGGATTTAAATTTCACAAGGGTTTTGTTTCTTGGAGGACGAGTGGAAATAATATCCTTCTATATAGCTGGAACTGAGAAATTTTGAATTACTGGTGGTTATCCAAGATCATTTTGCTCAGTTTCTGTTTAAAGCCGCTCCTGTTATATCCACGGTTTCAGGGCCACTCCATCCGACTCAGACATGGCAATCAGAGTTTTACTTAAGTAAACTTTCAAGGATGATGGCAGAAAAGACTTAACAAACCGAATGTGCTGGCTAAATTTATGAGACTGAATATTATATAAATATTGGATGGGAAGGAGTCCAATATAGAGTATAATTGGATGAAGAAAAGTTATATTGGATGAAGCGCAGCCGAATCCAATATAACTTTTCTGATTCCAATTATACTCTATATTGGACGACTTACCATCCGATATCTAATATATTCTCCATCCAATATAAGTTATATTTTCCTTTTAAGTTGACTTGCTGCCAAATGGTCAATAAAATATTTGTTCAGATGTTTTAAATTTTCAGGATATGCTGAATCTCAGCTTTCATTTAAGCCATGTTGGCAAGCTGGGAAATGTGTCAGGCCTGAGTTATAAGGGTTTTAGTAAAATGGTATTAATGCAGCTTTTTTTAACTATCGAAAATGTGATATTTCAGAAAAAACATTGATTAGGGCCATATTACACATCAGGTAGTGGTGGTATCACATACCATTGTGTTCAGAACAATTACAGCTTTAATTTAAGCCATCTTGCAACTCTGGGAATTGAGCAGGACAAGAGTTATAACAGCCTAAAGTCAGTAGTAGGACATCGATCTTTATAGATTTGTGAAAATATGCTGTTTCAGTATGGGGGCCGGTGGGACCCCCCCCCCCCCTGTACCCCCTCCCCAGGAATGTATGAGTGTGGTACCAAAATGTTCTGTAGAGTGTCCTCTTTCAAATGAAAGATGTTCCAAAGAAAAAGTGGGATGAATTACCTCATTTGCATGAAAACAAAATGGCCACCAACGAGCTACCGAAAATTTGAAAAATGTTTATCTCAGCTCCTAATTGACTTATCAGAGCACTTTAAAAGACCAAACAGGGGTTCTACTGCATGAGGAATTGAACTATACACTTAGTTTACCCCGTTCTGTACTTTGTGATCTTAGAATTGTATATACTTTCAGAAGAGGAGCTCTCGCAATATTCTCCGCCATCTTGTCAATTTCAGTCACTTTTCTTTCTTTTAGTGGTCTAGCCAATATATGATTCTTTACTTTAGATACACTTCTTGTTAATGGGAGGTATCTATGCCAGAAACAAAAAACCCAATGTTAACATGAGTATTAATGTCCGATGGGGTTTTTATAGCGGGCCATTTTAAATAGAACTTGACAGCAGAAAAATATTTCTCAGAAATTACCAGTTCAGGTCAGTTTGATTATCTCTAGAAATATTAACAACTAAGGTGCCAAATGAAAGCTGACACTTTTAACAGCTAGATGTCAGCTTTTATTTACCACCTTGTTTTCCTTGTTACTACAACTGTCAACCCTCCGAAAGCTAAATAATGTTGCCGTCACAGTCAAAAATCTCATCAGAAACGCAAAATCTTCCCATGTTTTTTCAGCTCCACCTAACCTTATCACTAAATAAATCATTCCTAAACCACAAAATGGATGTGGATGGATAGCCCTTGATATCAGCTTTTATTTGGCATCTTAGTGTCCTTGTTATTGCAACTGTAAATCCTCCAAAAGCTAAATAAATGTAGCTGTCAGTGTCGAAAATCTCCTCAGAAACACAATATCCTCCCATGCAATAGAACATGCACGCCATTAACTTATATTAGCTCTTGGGAGATTGACAATTGTAGTAACAAGGAAACCAAGTTGCCAAAAGAAAACTAACATAAAGGGCCATCCATCCACATCCATGTTGATTGGTTAGGAGTGAGTTAAGGATAGGTGGAACCGAAAAAACCATGAGAGGATTTTGAGTTTCCAAGGAGATTTACAATTAATAATGACAGTAATATTTATTTAGCGTTTGGAGGGTTGACATTGGTAGTAACAAGAATACCAAGGTGCCAAATGAAGGCTGACACCAAGGGCTATCCATCCACATCCATTTTGTTGGTTAGGAATGTGTTACCTGGTGATAAGGATAGATGGAATTGAAAACAAATGGGCCGATTTTGTGTTTGCGGGAAGATGTTCAATAATGACTGCGACATTTATTTAGCTTTTGAAGGGTTGACAGTTGTAGTAACTAGGAAACCGAGGTGCCAAATGAAAGCTGATATCAAGGGCTATCCATCCACATCCATCTTAATTGGTCAGGAAGGAGTTGTATCTAGTGATAAGGATAGGTTGAACTGAAAAAACATGAATGAAGGTTGAGTTTCCGAGGAGACTCTCAATATTGACAGCAACATTTATATAGCTTTTGGAGGGTTCAAAGTTGTAGTAACAAGGAAACCAAGGAGCCAAATGCAAGCTGATATCAAGGGCTATCCATCCACATTCATTATGATTGGTTAGGAATGATTTATTTGGTGATAAGAATAGGTAGAATTGAAAATATATGGGAGTATTTTGTGTTTCCGAGGAGATTTTTGACACTGACAGCTACATTTATTTAGCTCTTGGAGGGCTGACAGTTGTAGTGAGAAGGAAACCAAGGTGCCAAATGAAAGCTGATATCAAGTGCTATCCATCCACATCCATTTTGGTTGGTAAGGAATGTGTTACCTAGTGATAAGGATAGATGGAATTGAAAACAAATGAGCCGATTTTGTGCTTGGGAGAAGATGTTCAACAATGACTGCGACATTTATTTAGCTTTTGGAGGGTTGACAGTTGTAGTAACAAGGAAACCAAGGTGCCAAATGAAAGCTGATATCAAGGGCTATCCATCCACATCCATTTTAATTGGTCAGGAAGGAGTTATCTAGTAATAAGGATAGGTTGAACTGAAAAAACATGAGAGGATGTTGAGTTTCCGAGGACATTCTCAATATTGACAGCAACATTTATTTAGCTTTTGAAGGGTTGACAGTTGTAGTAACTAGGAAACCAAGGTGCCAAATGAAAGCTGATATCAAGGGCTATCCATCCACATCCATCTTAATTGGTCAGGAAGGAGTTGTATCTAGTGATAAGGATAGGTTGAACTGAAATACACGAGAGGATGTTGAGTTTCCGAGGAGATTCTCAATATTGACAGCAACATTTATATAGCTTTTGGAGGGTTCAAAGTTGTAGTAACAAGGAAACCAAGGAGCCAAATGCAAGCTGATATCAAGGGCTATCCATCCACATTCATTATGATTGGTTAGGAATGATTTATTTGGTGATAAGAATAGGTAGAATTGAAAATATATGGGAGTATTTTGTGTTTCCGAGGAGATTTTTGACACTGACAGCTACATTTATTTAGCTCTTGGAGGGCTGACAGTTGTAGTGAGAAGGAAACCAAGGTGCCAAATGAAAGCTGATATCAAGTGCTATCCATCCACATCCATTTTGGTTGGTAAGGAATGTGTTACCTAGTGATAAGGATAGATGGAATTGAAAACAAATGAGCCGATTTTGTGCTTGGGAGAAGATGTTCAACAATGACTGCGACATTTATTTAGCTTTTGGAGGGTTGACAGTTGTAGTAACAAGGAAACCAAGGTGCCAAATGAAAGCTGATATCAAGGGCTATCCATCCACATCCATTTTAATTGGTCAGGAAGGAGTTATCTAGTGATAAGGATAGGTTGAACTGAAAAAACATGAGAGGATGTTGAGTTTCCGAGGACATTCTCAATATTGACAGCAACATTTATGTAGCTTTTGGAGGGTTCAAAGTTGTAGTAACAAGGAAACCAAGGTGCCAAATGCAAGTTGATATCAAGGGCTATCCATCCACATCCATTATGATTGGTTAGGAATGATTTATTTGGTGATAAGAATAGGTAGAATTGAAAATATATGGGAGTATTTTGTGTTTCCAAGGAGATTTTTGACACTGACAGCTACATTTATTTAGCTCTTGGAGGGCTGACAGTTGTAGTAACAAGGAAACCAAGGTGCCAAATGCAAGCTGATATCAAGGGCTATCCATCCACATCCATTATGATTGGTTAGGAATGATTTATTTGGTGATAAGAACAGGTAGAATTGAAAATATATGGGCTAATTTTGTGTTTCTGAGGAGATTTTCAGTAATGACAGCAACATTTATAGAGGGTTGACATTGGTAGTAACAAGGAAACCTAGGTGCCATATGAAAGATGATGTCAAGGGCTATCCACCCACATCCATTTTGTGGGTTAGCATTGATTTATCTGGTAATAAGGATAGGTGGAATTGAAAAACCATGGGAAAGATTGGTTCTCCGAGGAGATTTTTGACACTAACAGCTATATTTATTTAGCTCTTGGAAGATTGAGTGCAGTAGTAAGATGGAAACCAAGGTGCCAACTGAAAGCTGACATTAAGGGCTATCCATCAACATCCATTTTGGTTGGTAAGAAATGAGTAAACTGGTGATAAGGATAGGTGGAACTGAAATACATGGGAGGTTTTTTATTTCCAAGGAGATTTTCGATAGTGATGGCAACATTTAATTAGCTTTTTGAGGGTTGACTGTTGTGGTGACAAGTGATACACATCCTTGCGAAGTTAGGCAGTGTGAAGACTGAAGAGCAACAGTTATATCCATATTATCAAAGGTGATACTGACTGAGCACTTATTTAAGGGTCCTAGTTAGGCTTAGACCCAGCATTGCCCCTGCCCAGGGTGTCAGCGCAGACACAGCCCAATGCGCCTTGAGTATAGTTTAACACAGTGGCAAAATTACTTGGATTAAGGCAATGTCTCCACTTTTCAACATAATTATAATTAATTGACAAGTTGTTCAGCCACTACTTCACTTATATATCACACAACATATTAATGGTACACAGCCTGTACCTAAAAATGACACACCAAAGTGCATGTATATTTACAATGATTTAAGCACCTGTTACTTTCTTCAGATCCATTTCTCAGTGTGCCAACATGGCTTAAATCAAAGCTGAGGGCTAAGTGAACAGCACTGCATGCAGGTTTGTCAATTGTTAATCATTTGTATGGCCCTTTGTTACCTTTAATACATGTTTTATGATAAACAGCATATTTTCACAAATCTATAAAGATCGATGTCCTACTACTGACTTTAGGCTGTTATAACTCTTGTCCTGCTCAATTCCCAGAGTTGCAAGATGGCTTAAATTAAAGCTATGATTGTTCTGAACACAATGGTATGTGATATCACCACTACCTGATGTGTAATATGGCCCTAATCAATGTTTTTTCTGAAATATCACATTTTCGATAGTTAAAAAAAGCTGCATTAATACCATTTTACTAAAACCCTTATAACTCAGGTCTGACACATTTCCCAGCTTGCCAACATGGCTTAAATGAAAGCTGAGATTCTAAGGAACAAAATGGTATATGGCTCATAATTTCTGCATCAAAGTCCCACGGGGTTTATTTTCAGTCCATTTGCTCCCAGACTAAATGATTAAAACATATTATAATTGAGGGTTGTTTTGTTATAAAAGCTATGAAGAACCTGTTCTAAAATAAAGAATTATACACATATATTCTGAAAACGACTCTCTTAAGATTCATTTCCAGAATATGTGGATTACCAAACTTATGAGGCATCAACCTTTCAGCATGCTCTCCGGAGTCTTTGTTTGTTTGCCCGGACAAGAATTCCCTCTACAAGATGAAAGGACTACTGAATTATCCACAGTTTTCAAGTTGGATGGTTTTTGAAAAATTAAGAAGTGTTGTCACTGGGAAAGGTGGCTACACAATGGGGCAAATTTAAGTGCAGCATTGATAAGTAAAACAAACAAAGGCTACAATGTAGATGTCCACTTGTATTTAAATGAGTTTTATGCTTGTGCCTCAGAAAAATATAGTGATGATCAAATTCCATAGCATCATGTCTGTTCACAATTAAGGCAAGATAGGCCTATATGACACATGGTAACTGTTCATGCTCTGCCGGGTGAATTGAGAATTTTTTTATACAGTTATTTCAAGAGTTGTAAGATAAAGTCAAACCACAATGACACACTCTAATAAATGTCGGGACGAAATTGGTTTTTTAGATTCAAAATGGTTTTTTGAAAAACCAAATTTCAATGCAAAACCAACATGGATTTAAAAAAAAATCCATGTTGGTTTTTTGCATTGAAATTAGGTTTTTCAAAAAACCATTTTGAATCTAAAAAACCAATTTTGTCTGAAAATTTTTAGAGTGCAGTCATAAGTCCTCACAACCAAATAACCTTGAGGCACAAGGGTTTAATGTGAAGATGCTGTCAGGGCTGACCTTTGTTCATGTCCTGTTGTAAAACATCAACTAGCTATTTAGGCAATGACAACCGGTGCAGGGCATATCAAGCTTAACAATTATTACTGCCAATTTATTAAGAATGCCTTGTTAGATCCCAACAGGCAAGCGGGTTAAACAGCATGACTCTGAAATCAGACTTGATATACAAATTATGTTACAGTAGAGGTGGGTTTGCAAAGATAATAGTGATGAATTATAAGAAACTGAATTTTGATGACCAACATACTAACAGCTTTTGGCTGGGCTGAAACCTTAGTCAAGATCTTATTACAACCGTAGAAGACGCAAAACATTGAATTGGTAAAGCTGAAGACCACTGTGTTGTAAAAAAGTTTCAAGGAATAGCACAACATAGGAGAAAGTTACTTTTAAAAATCTGTTCCGTACTAGCCCTGAGACCCTGCGTGTAGCGCAGTGGTCATGAATCACTACATAGTAAAAACTTGAGATTTCAGCATACCCTTCAGGAGGATCAGAATGGTGTCATTGTTGTGGCTCTATTGATCATTGCGATTATATCACAATAATCTCCATGTATTTCGCTGCTGATAGCACATCATTTCAGCCCAGAATGTCCTCACATGCACTGTTGACAACAGTTTTAAATTTTCTAAGCCCCATAAAAACTGTCCCCTAAAGAAAATAAAATGGCAGCTCAACAGTGATTGGTCTAAACAGAGAAGCAGGACTGTTATGATGTCATAAACACTGGTGACGTCACAATCTCTGTTGATGTCATAGCGATTGTGTAAACAATCATGTTGTGACATCACCATGCAGCTGTCACTCTCTCTTAGCCAATCAGAGCGCATTTTCACAACAATGTATAAAAAAAAATTTATTAAGCTCAACTTCAATGCCTTTATATTGTAGGTGTTAGTGTTCTCAGAAAACTGAAAATATGTGCTATCAGCAGCTAAAATTGTCTAGTTTTGATATACCAACAGACAATATCAGTAGTTCATGGATAACTTAGGGTACAGCCATTCTCCTAAACCCTTGTTGAAAATCTCAAGTTTTTCCAATGTAGCGACCCATGACCCACGTGCAAGCACACGTGGGTCCCAGGGCTAGTTCGGTACTGACCTAAAACAGGGGAACAAAGAAAAGTCTGCCTTAATGACAGTTCTTATGCTGTTTTTAAGCTTTTCTCACTTTTTCTAGTACTCAGGGAATATAATTGCAATAAAAATTCTGTGAAATTATCTTTTTGATGATGTTTTCAACTTTCCTTATGACACACATAACAAAGAACTGTGGACTACTACTTTAGATAATGGATCTCAAGTTGATAAGTGTGTGATTCATATCACATAAACATATATAATGGGAGATTTTAGAAAGTTAAGAGAGAAATTATGTCAAGGGTCACTGAAAGCCAGCTGCAATAAAACATCAACTATTCCGTACCACATTTAAAAAGGTTTATGATTGTTGTTGACAACTAATTTGCATTTGTCCAGTCAGGATTAGTAAAAGTGTCCAAAAAAGATAAAACAATCTTGCTTCTTGGCAGGAAGCAACGTTTTTTGTGCATGTCTAGAATAAATATTAAAGAGTGCTGTCTTCCTCTTACTTCGATGTAGATAGATCTCTGTTAATGGCAAAATAACACTGACACAGATATCTACATCACACAAAAAAATGCTAGACATTACACAATGTAATATTTGGCTTTGTGAGATTACATCGAAATACATAATTTCCATTGCAAAATGGCTCTCATTACTGTTATCTATAAAATAAAGTAATTTACAGTAATATTTTTCATATTTATGGTATTATCTGTGTACTATTTGAAAATAGTGATTGCAAGCAGCTTATTGTCCTACCAAGCCAGTCCATTTCCAGTTCTGCTGTCAGTGTACACAACATGGGTTGATACCTTTCTATCCTTTGGGAATAAAGTTCTCCATTGAGAAATACAGACATTGATTTAAGGGATATACATTGTACTTCAAGTTTAAGTAGACAGTGGGTGTATATCAGTTTCGAAGGAACATGACATGGCACCAAACGTATTAAATCTTGTTCTCTAATTGCTTTGAAATTGGAAAGCACTCAAAACTAGTCTCAAAAAGGAGAGCAAACAACAAAAGAAAACAAAATACATCTCTTAACAGGCATCCAGGAGAGAACATAAGGCACAGTTCCAAAAATTCTTCTTTTTTCCAAAACGTACTTCAAAAATGGAATTTTTTTAAATGCACTTTCTTCTTTGCAATCGGAGCAAGAGGTCAGACAAATAAATACTGAAGAGCAAATAGAATTCGCATAAACTTGATAAAAGGGATGATCAAAGAGCATTGCTAGATTCACTGAAGCTTGTAATGAACGCGGTGATGAATGCCATGACTCTTCTTCCACTGATTGATAATAAGGTTAAAATGCAAGGATCATTGCCAAGTGAAACTACTGTTATCAAGGAGTAGAATAACTTGGTTCTGCCATTAATTGTAAACAGCCTCTAATGCAATGTTTTAAGTTCCTTCAAAGACACACTGCATGCCAAGGTATTGAATAGCTTTTGATAATGATGTAGGCCCTAATGCTAAAACATCTTTATTATACTAAAGGGGGGTCAATGGCTCTTTGTGTAGTGAATTAATGCTCCTGTCCTCATTGTATCTTCATTTAATGATGTTATGTGACTCATAAGGCCATCTAGAGTAATATATGGCCAAATGGTAGAGGGACTTATCCTTTGCTTCAGATAAAACAGCTCTTTGGAAGCATACTGATTCGTAAGCCAATTTATTTTTATGGTTGCTCCTCAAAGAATCAAGATGGATTTTCCAAACCCAATCAATGTCATGACAACTTTGACTAAGAAAGGTCTAGGCAACGAAACCTCTGTCTTGGTTATTCTTACTTTATTTTATGGTTGGTCATCAAAGAATGAAAATGGATTTTCCTAAACCCAATCACTTGACTGAGAAAGGCTCGGGCAGTATTACCATGGGTTATTTTTTACAGAACACAAACAGTAAAATCAAAAAGAATCGTTGATTATGGGCAAGCCTTTGGGAAATAAGCTTGTAAATGACCTTGCAGGGTCTTAGTTTGGCTAGTATCTTCAAGGATACTTTAAGGGCATTAAAGCTCGAAAGAGAACGGTATTGGCTTTCAAGAACTTTAGAATCATTCAGTTCTCTGTGAAATATCAAGTGTCTCTTAATATAAGCATTCAGAAAGTCATTCATTTAGAGTGGAAGATTTTGTACAGTGGCACAATGGCATCTGACAGCCACTGAAAATAATTTCTAAGAAAAGTACTTTAGTTGCTTCGCTAAGTTCAGAAAAGGGACTTAGTGCAATTGAAATATACCTCTTTGCGAATTTGCGGTCCACTGAAAAGACAAAATTTCTTATTTTCATTTTGCAAACAGGCTTTGCCACATCATCAACAGTTTTCTATTGGTCTAATAATCTTCTTATTTAATGCAGTACCTTAAGTCATTTAATTAGTTTGTTTTTTGTCACCTATGCTGCTAGATATGATAAGCACTTAATCAACTAATTAACCATAACTGACAAAAACAAAACAGTTTTAAGCCAGTCACATCGCACGACCAAGTTGAAAGTTAATTTTGAAACTGTTCGGACAGCTAATCCGCAAACAGCTCTAATATATCAGATAATTTAAAACAGAATTTTTTTTTCTGCCATTTTTTTCACTCACCAAGGTCTAAGCATAATTACGTTGTAACAGTTTTACAAGAGCTAAAGCGACAACGCAAGGCTAAATCATGCACATATTATATTGCCATTAATGGGAAAATGATGCATGTTTGGCATTGAAACATGGATGGTTTTAAATGTAAAAACTGCATATGTCGTCTTTTTTGGTGGAGTAATCACTCAACCAGCAAGGATTGAGAGGTACTTTCTCAGTTGATGCCTATTATGCATGTACTGTAGAAATAATATGTATAAAAATGCTAGTATAATATGACATCACAATCTCTCAAATGAACCCGATAGACCGAAAGATGAAGTTAGCCCTCTAAGTCAAGATCTTGGTGCCCATGAGGGTTGATTGATGAGATGAGAGAGAGTACATACCATATGATATATTATGCAATGAAAATAACATTTGCTTTGCAACGATGGGATCAAAACAACAGGTGAGCGTCTACAAGTTGACCGCTATTTGCTGCCATCTAGGGTGCAAAATTCGCGCGCTCCTGTGAGCGGTCAACAGAATTTCAATCTCTGGAAGAAAACAGGACAGTGTCTGGAGGAAACCAGGACAGTTCCATCATTTAGTGATAGTCTAGTTTGTTTCCAAAAACTCTGTAAGTGTCTAATCTGACTTTGGTTGGCGTCAATTTTAAGCAGACAGCTTGTAAATACCAAAATAAATTGAAAGAATTTTTTATCATGGAGGATGTATACATTGTAGCTCACATAATATATATATATAATGCCAGTATAGAGAGGGGGCCACTTGTGGCATGGACAAGACATTTTGTTGAGTGTTACACAGCTTTTATGAAATTGTATATTATATTGTTGTCCATATAGTTAATAAATCTCCATAAAGTAACAGAATAAATACAAATGAGCATTTTGATATCACAAAGCAAAAACATTGGCTTTGTAAGGACATGTGAATAAGTGGGAGAGCATTCTTTTTGGACACTTTTCTGACCACAATTTACCATGCACTAAATGGCATAAGTAGATTGAATACCTTCAAACTTCTGATGAATAAAATCATCCCTTTCACAGGCAAAGTTTATGCTGAAGTTTCAAAACTTTCTTTTTGTCTCATGATTTCCAAATATTTTCACTCAAAGCGGTGGCCTGGATCGTTGCCAGCAACGATGCTTTGTGAAAGTAGTTTGACTCAGTAATATGGACAGCTGTTGTGTGACCTGATCTTGTGATCTGTCCAAAACAAATCAAATTATTGTTGACCCAATTTGATTTGCCAGGGACTGTCAGCATTCTGCTGCCACTTGTCAGTCCCGAACAGAGACAGGATGAGTAGCTTGTGAATCCTCACTTCTCAGGGTATTCTTTTGAAAGCCTGCCCTGATCACATCATACCTTGTTTTTGGAAGTTGTAACAAGAAGATTAACTGTGCTCCGGTGTGACAGACATAATTAACAGTTTCAGATCTCTCAAAACTATTGAAGGAATGGGATGAGTGTTTCATTGTGGCCTGTATGTTGTTGCAATGAGTTTCTTTATAGAAAAACATAAAGAACTGATTAAATCATGCTAGAAAAAAGGTGTTAAAGGATTTGAAAACTTCAGAATTTTATAGTACTTGCTAGCAGGGTGAGTGTAAACGAGCCCACCAATAGCAGGATGGCCTTGTGACTGCTTTGAAGCAGTGCTTTCTGCTTATTTGACAAGACAATTCCTCATCTATCTGCTTTTCTCAACACAAATACCGCATCAAAGATGTTTGTGAATTTTAACATACACCTAGACTAAATCAAGTGAAAGTTTGTCCCACTTCTTCTTGTAATATAGTGAACTCATTCAACCAAAAAGATGCTCAAGTGATGAAATGATAGCTTTTTAAGATTATCCTTTTACACACTTGGGATGTGCCGATTAAATCCTCACAGACCTGGCATGTGAAACTTGGATTTAATTTGACAAGGTTACTGTGTTAAAGAGGACAAGTGGAAATAATATCCTTGTTTATTGCTAGAACTGAGTTTGAATTACTGGTGTTATCCAAGAATCTTATGCTCCGTTTCTGTTAAAAGCCATTACTGTCAGATCTGCAGCTTCAAGGACACACCAGCTTAGACATGGCAGTTTTATTTTGGTAAACTTCAAAAGATGCATGGCAGAAGTGAGTGAGGAAACAAACGTAATGACAAATAGGTCAGTCTCCATATGGGGATTACTACAGGTATTATCGATAGGCGGCACTACGATAAGGGGGGAGTGCTATTTTTGTCTTTGGCGAAGCCCACCCGATAACATATTATCTAGTTTGTTTGCAAAGCAAGTGAAATCCTGTGACCAACAGTTAATAATAATCTGGTTGTTAACATGTTATAATCACCCAATCTGTATGACAACAACACACTTTTCTGTTGAACTGCTGTTTTGAGAATATAATCAACACAGTGTAGCTGACTCAAACAATCAAAAATTCAACAAACAAACTCATTAAGTCAGACTCCATGGCTTAGTCAACAACAGCAATCACCTTGTTGAAAGGCAAAGGGGATTCCATCTGAGCTCCTATTGCTTGGAGAAACCACCTGCACATAAATTCAGAACTACAAATGGAGACAGACCCATTCATGAGAGTTAGTAGGCCTATGAAAAGATAAACGTTAAGACCGATTTTAAAATTGTTTTGCATATTTATTTTTAACTGAACAAATGGAATTAATTTAGTTGTCTTCATGGTAACGGCGGCCGTAATTATTTATTTCAAGTGCGCGAGGTCCCAGAATATTTATTCCTAAATCAAGCATCGCCTTTTCAAGAAAAACCCCAACCAGAAATTATTTATTTCAAGACTGCCCAAAAAACAATAATTTATTTCGCCAAAACTGAGCAAGAAATTTTTCATTTAAAATTACTCCAAGGCCTGAGAAGAAATGGTGGCCCCCTAAGAGGCTATCTCTTTGAAAGTGGAAGAAGAGACTTCTGTGAATTATCAGCTTCAAAGGGGCTGTCCTTTCTCCTTCACCTCTTATCATAACTTTAAATTTTAATAACACTGATTGACCTTCATTAAGATGTGTACAGGCCTGCTAATATCCAGTTTGAAGAGTATAATCCCACAAATTATCATTCATGCAGTTCGCCTCTTAAAAACTGCTTACTCAGTTCCAATGTTGTGTAAGAGATAAAGTAATCAAGAGGACTCCATGGTAATTGGAAACCAAGTAAACATATCCATTTCATTCATCCAATCAGGACAACTGGAACGCTCAAATGTATTTAGACAAAATTATCTTGAAAGTGTATTGATTTCCTTGGAAGGAAGACCATCTTGGATATATGTTTTCTTGGTCTGCTTGTTCACTTGGGGGAAACTGTTTCAAAATTAAACATTTCCGTGCATATATAAGTCATCGACCTTAGATAATCAGGGTGACAATTATCTTTGCAGGATGAAAGGATAGCTAATTCGTCTACATCTTAGGGCTCTGCTAGCTTTTTCAAAAAGTGACAAAGTGGTTGCACTCTCCAAATCACTGGAGAGACGACTAAACTTTATCATAAAACTAAGTGCAGCGTTGACAAGTAAGACAAACTAAGAATGAATGTCTTGTAAATTCAGCTACAAGGTGCAACATTTCAGGAATACATCTATCTATATATACATTCAAACTAAATGCTAATGAGATGCAAATGACGTCATTCCAGGTCACAGGATGGTTGCCAGCTAAAAACTCCCTCCATCTGCCTATCCGTCCCCTACGCCCTTCACCTACCCTTCTTTCAACCTTTTCTTCTTCTGATGACATCATAAATTGCTGTTTCCTTTGCTGTTTAAGCCTAATTAATGCAGTTTGTCTGCAACATCAAAGGTAATTCCCTCTGTCTCCACCAGAGCTCCGCTTATGTAAATCAGCTACTGGCTCAGAAATGTTTCACCCCAAAAATGTTATGCCAGATGGCAGCACTGTCAAACTCAAATGTTTTCTGGCCCTTCCCAATCTCATAGAAATATTTACTAATAACAACTTTTCGTCAAGATGCCATCAACATGTCCATTCACCTGTGCATTCCCTGATTGGTTCCTTTGCTTTCAATGGGCTTTACTAGTTAACATACAGTACTGCTACATACATGCTAACATCTCTAGAATTTCTTCATGTGAATCCAATTTTGTGGATTTGGTCTTACAGTTGATGATTAGGACATAGGTCATGGCCATATAATTGCTTAAAAAAGTAAAAATAAGTAATTGAAGAAATATTTCATTTTAAGTCAGTGATGATAGTTTACAGGGTTATTAAGGGAGATGATCCCAATAGCTACAGGCCTGACCACAATGCTAGTCCTTAGTCATCACTACCCAGTCACCAAGAGGCACAAGGGTTTAATATGAATATGCTGTCAGGGTTGACTTTTCTTCATACCCTGTTCTAAAAAATCAAGTAGCTGTCAGCCATTGACAAGTGGTGATAGAGCATGTAGGCTTAACAATTATTTACTGCCATTTTTAATCAAAATAACTGGTCAATTGAGACAGCAAACCAAATTGGGGAAAAAGGTTTCTGGTATGGATTATCTTCCCTCTCTTTGAGTGTCAGGTCCTGCTGTTTCAAGTTCAGTTGTTGATACCTACATACTGAATTATGATGACCAGCATATTAGCATTGCTAAGATTCATAATGTTTTTAATCAACTTGCAAAAAGTATTCTGTAGCATTTATATATAAAAGAATTTTAAAGGACAATAACAGACATAGTGTGATACACAAGACAAAGATATCCATCTTGCTAATTTTATTCATAGGAATTCACAAGTGGCCTACACACACCCTGCTGTGTTCATAACTAAAGACAGATGTATGCCTTGTCAGCCTAGTCCATTTTTCTTCTGGCTTGGGTGATATGATGACCGTTATGTATACAAAACCTCCAGGGTTATATTCATATCAAAATGTTTTCTCACAACCTTATTTTGCATTAGGTGCAATATAAAGCTGAAACCATGAAATATAAAGCTGAAACCATGAAATATAAGCCCTTTAATCGAAACACTTCGGCATTGTTATGACCCAAAAATATACTGAATTGGTATTTTTGTCTGGTTATGAAACTACTTTACAGATCATATTACGAATCAGGAAACATGTAAAAAATTACTAAATTGTTAAAGCTGCAAGTGCGGAACTGTGTTTTACAAAAGAATTCATGGAAAAGCATAAAATGGGAATTTCAAAAAAGTTGTCTAAATTTGTACCAAAGTGACCTTGAACAAAAAAACCAAGACACCTATGCTAGGGTGCATAGTCTGCCCCTAAAATTGTAGTATTAATTTGCACTTTTGCCATATTAATCCATTGCCAGCAAAAAGACATTATCCAAAATTTCAATAAGATTGGTTGTTGCCTTTGGGTGGCACAATTGCATTAAAGAAATTTAATTCACATACCATTGTTCTTAGAAGAAAATAAGCTTAAAATTTGAATGGTAGAAAGCTATATTTCTGAAAGATTTTCTTTTTGAGGAAATTCCGAAAGTGGGAAGTTTCGGACTACGGTGAAAAAAATGTTTGGAATGAACTGCTTAAAAGGTCAACTTTTGCACAAAAGTCACATCTTCATTGGAATAAAATATAAGGCACACTTAAGTGAATAAAGTAAGAATTTAAACATGTTTTTCAAATATCTAGTCAACAATATCAAAATATACAAATTTCCACTAAATACATGTAAATATGAGAAATAAATCACTTCAAGCAATGTCCTTCTGCCATGTCTTTTTCTTTTTACCACATTGTAATTCCATCAAGGTTTTATCAAATTATGTGGTAGATCACTTCCTTAGTTTAGAGACTTCTCAGGTTTCCGTAAGTCATATTAAAATTGTTTTTTACATTATCACATTTCAATAATAGAGATGCCGTGGTCTAGTGGATAAGGCTCTCGCCTGGTAACTGAGACGTTGCAGGTTCGAGTCCTGGCCATGGCATGGAGGAACTGAGCAGATCCTCCATAACTCTTTGCTTCACTCCACCCAGGTGTAAATGGGTACTTGGCTACAGGCAGTGATGGCGATTGTAGAGTGACTTAGCATTGTGGCGCCTTATACGGCTGCCTGGCTGCATACTCCCCGGGGAGTTGAGAAAGGCTCATGCTTGAACAGGCCTGCCAAGGGTGTAATTGTACAGTCTGTTGAGATGGACTCTGTCTATGTAATGGACGTTAAAAAACTAAGCATTTACATTTATAATTCAAAAAGAAAATATCACAGCACAAACACATTGATGTTGGTATTCAAATTGAAGCTCTTTTTCTAAGAAATCCAACTAAACTATCTATAAGTCAATAAAATAAAAACGGAAAATATTATTCACAACCGCGAAACAGCAAAATAATACCTTATGCTCAAATTTCAAGACTGAAGTGCCACCCTTAGACATTGGCATTTTATCAAAATAATTTACAGGGCTACTGTTATGACATTTAGGAACAAAACTGCAAAAGTGCATGAAGTTTTGAAGATACAAGGGGTTTTCCAGAAGTTCTATCCAACTTGCCATAAGTTTTGCAATATTTAATACTGAAACATGATTTTTGAGTCAGATAATATTGAAGTAATTTGCGAATGATCCCCTAAAAAATCAATCAAAAATAAATGGTTAATTTGTTGCCATGGAAAACAAAAGTCATGAAATGCAGCCCTGGGCACTTTTAGATGCACAGATTCATTATATCTTGTCAAAAAATTCAATTTTTACCAGGGGTACAGGACAGGAAACCTATTAAAAATAATCCCTAACATTTTCCCTAGTTCTTAAAATAATGAACTTGACACAGAGTACATTTCCTCTAACCTTATGTCCAACCTGTCATAACTTTTGCTAGGTTTTATACAGAAAAATGATATTCGGGTCAGTTGATATTGAGGTAATTTTCAAATGATCCTCCAAAAATCAGATCATAGAAGTAAAAATAAATTGCTATGGAAACCAAAAGTCATGAAATGTGGCTGAGAACTGGCTAACAGACACATCCTTGATACATCTCGTCAAAATATGTAATTATTACAAGAGATATAGCATAGAATATGTTCAAAACATTCATAGCCATGTCACAACTTCACAAACTAATGACTGGGAAACTGAATACATTTTCTTATACTTTCTAACCATGTCTGAATACCTCAGTCGGCATATTTAGGTCTGTTTTGACATTGTGCATTCTTCTTTTCTTGGGTTTCCAATGTGTGTTCTCTTCATTCAGAAAAAGTTTGTACAACCTTCATTTGGTTTCATTACTCATGTTGTCTCCCTAGTAAGTACGATAAAGAAGGTTTTACCCTCTTTGCTAGTTTTAATCAAGTAAAATTAAAGAAAAATAGTGGGTTTATATAATGTCATCCTTATCCAAAATTTGTATCTCATAAAAAACTGAGTAACTGCATGAGTGATGGTAAAATAACTGAGATATGAGAATAACACTAATTTCCATTATTATTGATGATGCTATAATTAATTGATTTTATTTAATGAAAAAAAAAAATTAATATACTTCAATTCAATAAGTCAAGACACAGATAATGCAGGCAGGTTTTAAATTCATTTTAAGAGCACTACAAAATCTGGGCCGCATTTCATGACTTCTGGTTTCCATGGCAACAGTTTAAGCATTTATTTTTTGTTCTGTGATCTGATTTTTTAGGAATTATTTCCAAATAACGTCAATATTATCTTGCCCAAAAATGATGTTTCTACATAAAATCTTGCAAAAGTTATGACTAGTTGGACAGAACTTATGGAAAACCCCTCGTATAAGGGGCAGACGATGAACCCTAACCTATGCCTTAATGTTAGTTCTCACATTTTTTGATGTAAGTATTATATAAAATCTTTGTATTTTGAAAAGAAATCTTTTTCTGGCATATTCAAAAAGAAACCTTTTCTGGCATATTCAACATTTTTGATGGTGAACATTTCCATGAAATAATTATCTAGGCAAAGTACCTGACATCACAGGAAGAAACTGAAACATCTTGAAGGATTATAATTGGGAATGTATGTGGCTCCATGGTACATTTGGCAGCATCCCCTCCTTGTACACATGAGAACGTGGGTTCAATCCCCGCTCTGGCCATGTTCAGAGGTTATCGCTATAATGATTGGTATGATTGCCGTTCAGTATGGTGAGCGTGGGTGAGCAGATTTATCTGGAATGGGCGTTATGTAAAATCATAGTGTTATACTATACATATTACATGCAATGCTAATGTAGAAATTCTGTGAAACTCTGTATCAGACATTGTCTTTATCTTTCCTTATCTTTCAGTGTATGCAATTTCAAATTGGAAAGAGTGTCAGTCATACTACACGAACAGGTATTATGAGAAATTATGCATTATTAATAAAACGAAAGCAGCTGCTGCAAGCGGCAATGAAACCTAAACCATTGTTGTCACCTTTTACTAAGGTTTATGATTGTTAGAACAATTATTAGCCTTTTTGTAGTCAGGATCAGTAGATAGTTTCAGAGCTACAAAAAAGATTAAGCTCTACGTAAAACAGGAGGACACCCATTCTCTTAATTGCTCATAAAGGTTCCAGGCACGCATGGTTTATACAGGAAGCAATGTTTTGCATACATGTCTGGAATACCCAATGCAGATGATGTATTAAAGAGTGTTATTTTTCGCCTGCTTTGCCATAGATCTGACATTAATGGCAAAAAAGATACTATGTCACCAAAAAACATATGCTAGAGGGAATTGTGTATTGACTGTATTACATTGTACAAATGTACTCAGCTATCTGAGAATGAATTGAAATGTATTTATTTCCATTACAAAATGGCTCTCATTGTTGTGCTCCATAGAATAAAGTGATATATATGTGAAGAAATGTTTTTCTAATTCATAGAATATTGATTATCTGTGCAATATTTGAAAATTGTGATTGCTATATGAAGCTGCTTACTGTCCTTTCAAGCTAGTCCATCCCTATTCTGCTGTCGGTATACACAACATGGTTTGATACCTTTCTATCCTTTGGGAATAAATTTCTCCATTGGGAAATATGGGAAATACAGACGTTGATTTAAAGGAAATGGATTGTACTTCAAGTTTAAGTGTATATCAGTCTCTTAGTAGCATGCATGGTACTAAATAGATTTGTTCTCTCATAGCTTTGAGAATTGGAAAGCAGTCTTAAAAGGGCAGCAAACAACATACGTGTAGGAAAACAAAATATATCTCCTAGCAGGCATCCAGACAAGAACATAAGGTACAGTTTCAAAAATTCTTGTTTTGTCCAAAATTGTATTTCCAGAATGAAATTTTTTGTAAATGCACCTTTTTCTTTGCTATCGGGCAAGAAGTTAGACAAATGAATACTGAAGAACAAATAGAATTCATATAAACGTGGCAAACTGGGGATGATCAAAGAGCATTGCTTGACTCACTGAAGCTTGTAATGAATGGAATGATAAATGCCCATGGCAAATTTTCTTCCTCTAATTGATATTAAGATTTAAAAACAAAATCATTGCCATGTGAAACTCTATTATCTTGGGAAAATATCAAGAGTCTGTCACTACTTGTAAACAGCCTCTAATGCAATGTTCGTACTGCCAATGTTTTGAATAGCTTTTTGATAATATGTAGGCCCTAATGCGAAAACATCATTGTAATGCTAAAGAGCATCAATGGCTTTTTCAGAGTGAATTCATGCTCCTCTCCTTATTTTATCTTCCTTTAATGCTGTTATGTGATTTGTGAAGCCATCTAGAGTAATAAATGGCTAAATGGTAGTGGAACTTATCCTTTGCTTTGGATGAAATGGTGCGTTTGAAGCATACTGATGGGTTTGCCAATTTATTTTATGGTTGGTCCTCAAAGAAGGAAAATGGATTTTCCCAAACCAAATCAATGTCAAGACGGCTTTGACTAAGAAAGGCTCAGATAACATCACCTCTGTCTTGGTTATTCTTACTGAACCAAAACAGTCTAATCAAAAAGATGCATTGATTATGGTCAAGCCTTTGGTAAATAAGCAGGGTCTTAGTTTGGCTGGTATCTTCAAAGATACTTTAAATCTCGTAGGGGAACAGTATTGGCTTTTAAGAACTGTAGAATTGATCAGTTCACATATTTGAATTCCTTGTAAAAAGAGCTTTCAAATGAGTACCCTCATTAATGGGTTTCTTAAATTTGGAGTGGAAATGGAAAAAGTGAAAATAAAAGGTTTTTTGAAGATTTTGGTTCTGAGGTTCATTTTGATAAAGAATTCACGGAAACCAGTGATGCTACCATTCAATTTAAAGCTTACAAGGAATTCAAATATGTAGTTTGTTTAAATATTAATTGAGATTCCATATAATTATGGGAAACCGCGAAAATGCTGCATTTTCTTCAACAGTTCCAACAAAATGGACCCTGAACACCCTAAAAATCCTCCGTTCAACCCAGGAATCAATTGATGTGGTTTTTTAGATCCCTAGAAGGAATAATGACCATTGTTTTCATATGGTCAAACTGTAGGCACCTCACAGAAAGTAGGGAAATGAGATAATTTGTCGCCAATTTGGAAAATTGCTGCCATGGGTCAATAAGGTCAAATCTGAAGTGGCTCCCTATCTAAATATATTCTTTAAGACGTTTTGAAACAGTGTGGCAAGTTTCATGCTTCTATGTACAAATGCACTATTTCTTGCCTATTCATGACAAATCTGCACCACTATAATGGTTCAAAGTCCTGTTCTGTGCTCAGTAGTTTTATACCTCTTTGCGTAATGGCGGTCCACTGAAAAAATATATTTTCTTATTTTCATTTTGCAAACTGGCTTTGCCACACCATCAACAGTTTTCTGTTGGTCTCCTAATCTTCTTATTTAATGAAGTACCTTAAGTCATTTAATTAGTTTGTTTAATGTCACCTATGCTGCTGGATATGATAAGCACCAAATCAACTGATTGACCATAACTGACAAAAAAGAAACAGTTTTTAGCCAGTGACATCACACGACCAGGTTGAAAGATAATTTTGTAACTGTTCGGAGGACTAATCCGCAAACAGCTCTAACACATTTGATAATTTCAAAACAGATTTTTTTTTCCCGCGGTTTTTTTCCCTCACCAAAGTCCAAGCATAATTACTTTGTAGCAGTTTTACAAGAGCTAAACCAACGACGCAAGGCTAAATCATGCACATATTATATTGCCATTGATGGGAAAAGGATGCATGTTTTGCAGAGAAACATGGATGCTTGACAAATGGTTTTAAATATAATAAAAGCAAAAACTGCATATGTTGCTTTTTTGGTGAAATAGATAATGTGGACTACACTACTCAAGCAGCAAGGATTGAGAGGTACTTTCACAGTTGGTGCCAATTATGTGTGTATTGCAGGAATATTATGTATAATAATGTCAGTATAATATGACATGACAATCTTTCAAATGGACCCAATAGACAGAGAGATGCAGTTATGGCAAGTGCAGCCCTTTAAGTCAAGATCTTGGTCCCCATGAGGGTTGATTGATGAGATGAGAGAGAGTACATACCATATGATATATTATGCCAAAAAAATGACATTTACTTTAGAATGATGGGATCAAACCAACAGGTGAGCGGCTTGTGCATCCTCACTTCTCAGGCTAGTCTTGTGACTCCTCCAGTGTGACAGACATAATTAACAGTTTCAGATCTCTCAAAGCAATTGAATGAATGGGATGAATGTTTCATTGTCGCCTGTATGTTGTTTCAATGAGTTTCTTTATAGAAAAACATAAACAACTATTTATATCACACGGGGAAAAAAGCTGTTAAAGGATTTGGAAACTTCAAAATTTTATTAAACTTCACCTACACATAGGTGAAGTTTCTTGTAATCGGTATTATTTATTATTTTTATTCCGCCCGACAAACCTCTTCGGAAAATTTTCAAAAAATTCATATACATGGTCTACAATGACTTTATTACAAATTCTGAATATGAATGACCTTGACCTATTTTTCAAGGTCACAGAGCCTTTCAAAGTCGAATTTCGCAAAACTTCAAATGCATGTAGGTCATCTGGTTATTACCGGATTTCACTTTCCTGTACATAGAAATGTCCTAGACACTTTCTACACAGCTTGACCTACTTTCATGAAAGTAGGTCAAGGTCACTGTGTACAAAGTCCATTTTCATGGTTTGAGGTCTATCGCGGGATCTCAAAATCCGTTAGTCGTAGAGTCATACCGATGGTGCCAAAACGTGCCTGAACTCACGGGACATTTGCCCAGACTCTTTATTTTACATCGGCAGTACCGGTTCTTGAATTACGTAACTTTAAAGTCTTACCATGTCACCAAAACCGGTGACCTTGAAAATTTTACCTTGAAATATCGATGTTATATAGCTCATAACATGTCATAGTAAACCCCCCTAAACATACACCTAATAAGCCCAAACTGACCTTTAAATTTGACCTTGACCTCATTTTTCAAGGTCATTTGACCCAAAAAAGTTTGAAAAGGTGCCATTTTCATCAAATTTTTTTACCATGTTATTTTTAAGATATCAGCGTGATTCACAGGTGACAGATGAACATTGGCCTGTTTATTCATAATACCTAATCATATTTTAACTACCTCTGTCCCCGGATTTATGAAAAAATTTTAAATCGCGTTTTTGACAAGGAAATAGTGATTTTACAGGGTTACAATGCATGGCTGACCTCCCCTTTTTCATACAATGCCATTATGAAAATCATATTTATTTTGACCTACAAAATGTTTTTCAAGGTCAGACTCAAGGTCAAACATGTCAAAAAATTTTTCATTTTTGACAATTCATATTTTTTAACAGAGAAGGAATCAAGATATTGTTACAAAAATGGTAGACATACTTGCAACAGTACTCTAGAGGCTTCCTGTAAATTTACAAGGTCGTCAGATTGACCTACGTTGCACTGTAAAGGTCAAAAGGTCAAAAAACGAGCGAAAAATGTATGACTTTTTTTCACATTTCTCAAAGATAGCGTCATTTCAAACGGCCGTAGCTCCGCTCCTAATTAAGATAGAGAGAATCTGAAAACAGATTCGGAAAGCCCATATTCTCCTCTAGTTTTCATTTTGTGAACATTTTGTCGTAGCTCCGACGGTTAAAAAGATCGCCAGACCCTGAAAATTTCATGTTTTTTGCCGAATTTCACAATATATCATTATTTTGACATGGAAGAAATCATCCTTTTTTTATAAACCTGCCTGGACCTATTTCTAACATATGTTTACATAATCCTGGCAAATTATGTATGTTTTCATTGAACCGTTTTGGTTATACAGTGATTTTAAGTTAAAAACTACATTTTTTAAGGTCTTTCTAAAGATCATATTCCTGAATTGTACCATAATTTCAATCTGCGATAACTCCGGTCCTAATTAAGATACAGAGAATCTGTAAACAGATTTCAAAAGGCCAAATTCTCCACTAATTTTCATCTTGTGAACATTTTGTCATAGCTATGACGGTTTAAAATATCGCCGGACCCTGAAAATTTAATGTATTTCTGATGGTCAAAGAGATCACATGACCCTGAAAAATCGATGTTCTCAGAAATCGCAGTAGATGTACTGGTGGATGTACTGGTGGATGTACTTTTGGATGTACTGGTGGATGTACTGGTGGATGTACTGGTGGATGTACTGGTGGATGTACTGGTGGATGTACTGGTTCATGTATTGGTTCATGTACTGGTTCTTGTACTGGTTCATGTACTGGTTCATGTATGGTTCATGCACTGGTTCATGTACTGGTTTATGTACTCGTTTTTCTGTGCATACTTGCATGTAATCAATGTACAGGAAACATTCTTGTATTCTTGTCTGTATGCATGTTACATAATTATGTATGATTCCTGTGTACTCTTCCATGTACCTTTTACTTTCTCATCTACTTGTGTCTGTTCGAGTTACTGTTGCCACAGTAGGTGAAGTTTTGTTACCGCTCCCGGTTACGTCTACTAGTTGTACTTGTTATTGTTAGCAGGGTGAGTGTAAAGGAGCCCACCAATGGGAGGATGGCCTTGTGACTGCTTTCTGATTATGACACAATTCCTCATCTATCTTCTTTTCACAACACAAATTACTGCGATGTTTGTAAATTTTTAAGATACAGTGCTCAAAGAATAAATCAAGTGAAATTTTGACCTATTTCTTCTTGTAATATAGTGAACTCATTCACCCAAAAAAGTGGTAGTTACAGTTTTTTTACTGCACATCATGATTACCCTCTCAATACGAAAAATTTTTGCTTGGGCAATGCGAATTAAATCATCACAGACCTGGCATGTGAAACTTGGATTTAAATTTGACAAGGTTATTGTGTTTCAGAGGACAAGTGGAATTAATATCCTTCTTTATTGCAGGAACTGAGTTTGAATTACTGGTGTTATCCAAGAATCTCATGCTTCGCTTCTGTTAAAAGCCATTACTATCAGATCTGCAGCTTCAAGGACACGCTAGCTTAGACATGGCAGTCAGAGTTTTATTTTAGCGAACTTTAAAAGAAGCATGACAGAAGTCAGTGATTAAACCAACATAATGCCAAATTTATGAGAGTTAGTAGGCCCATGAAAAGATAAACGTTAAGACCATTTTTGAAATTGTTTTGCATATTTATTTTAATCTTAACAAATGGAATTAATTTAGTTGTCTTGTGATAATAGTTTTGTCAGTAATTAAGGGGCGACCATTTAATAATCAGGGGGGGGCTTGGAGTTTTCCTCGGCGGGAAATTATTCATTCATTTCACGGTAACGGCGGCGGTAATTATTTATTTCAAGCGTAGGGATTCCCGAATATTTATTCCTAAATCAAGCATCGCCTTCTCAAGAAAAGCCCCAACCAGAAATTATCTTATTTCCAGACTGTCCAGAAAGAATTTATTTATTTTACCAAAACTGAGCAAAACATTTTTATTTAAAAAAACGCCAAGCCCTGAGAAGAAATGGTGGCCCCCTTCAGACGAGACCATATCTTTGAAAGTGGCAGAAGGTACTTCTGTGAATTATCATCTTCAAAGGGGCTGCACTTTCTCTTTCAACTCTTATCATAACTATTTCAACAACGAGTGATCAAATTTTAATCACTCTGATTGACCTTAATTGGAAACCAAGTAAACATATCCATTTCACTCATCCAATCACGACAACTGGAATGCTCAAATGGATTTAGACAAAATTATCTTGAAAGTGTATTAATTTCCTTGGAAGGAAGACCACATCGTGGATAATTTTTCTTTTTGGTCGGCTTGGGCACTTGGGAAGAACTGGGTCAAAATTAAACAATTCCGTACATATATTCAGAAATGTTTAAATTCATTTACAGAATAATGTTTGGATTACAAAATTTATAAGTCATCGACCTTCCTGCTTACTCTGGGGACACTTTTTTAGATAATCAGGGCGACAATAATCTTTGCAGGATGAAAGGATAGCTAATTTGTCTACATCTTAGGGCTCTGTTAGCTTTTTCAAAAAGTGACAAAGTGGTTGCACTCTCCAAACCACTGGAGAGATGACTAAACTTTGGAATAAACTAAGTGCAGCGTTGACAAGCAAGACAAACTAAGAATGAATGTCTTGTAGATTCAGCTACAAGACGTAACATTTCAGGAATACATCAACATACAGTACTGCTACACACATGCTAACATCTCCAGAATTTCTTCATGTGAATCCAATTTGGTGGATTTGGTCTTATAGTTGATGATTAGGGCATAGGTCATGGCCATATAATTGCTTAAAAAAGTAAAATTAAGTGATTGAAGCAAAATTTATTTTAAGTCAGTTTACGAGAACATTATGGAGGGAGATGATCCCAACAGCTACATACCAGGCCTGACCACAATGCTTGTCCTTATATTCATCACTACCCAGTCACCAAGAGGCACAAGGGTTTAATGTAAATATGCTGTCAGTGTCGACCTTTGTTCATGCCCTGTCGTAAAACATGAACTAGCTATCAAGGCAATGACAACTGGTGGCAGAACATGTCAAGCTAAACTACTGTCTAAATTGACCAGTTACTTACTACAATTTGTCATTAAAGGAACAGGTCAATTTAGACATTAAAGCTTTTTGCTTGGATTACTACCCCTCTGTTTGAGTCTCAGGTCCTGTTGCTTCAAGTTCAGTTGTTGATACCCACATAAGAAACGGAATTATGATGACCAGCATATTAACCTTGCTAAGAATCATTATGTTATCATTGCAAAAAGTATTCTGCAGGTATCATAAAAGCATTTTAAGATGACAAAGGACAATAGCAGTGTGCTGCACAAGACAAAGATATCCGTCTTGTTCATTTCATTCATAGAAATTCATCAGTGGTCCACATACATCCGGATGTGTTCATAACTGAAGACAGATGTGTACCTTGTCAACAGAGTCCATTTTTCTTTTGGCTTGGGTGTTATGAAGACCATTATGTATACAAAACCTCCCGGGTTATATTCATGCATGTCAAAGTGTTTCCTCACATTCTTTTTCATGAGGTGCAATCTAACAGGTTATTTCCTTTTATAAAGCTGAAACCATGAAATATTCCCAAGTATAAGTCCTTTTAATATAAGCATTTCAGCATTGTTTTGACCCAAATAAATTAATTGGTATTTTTGTCTGTTTATGAAACTACTTTAAAGATCATATTAAAATTCTTGAAACATGAAAAAAATTATTGAATTGTTGAAGCTGGAAGTTAATTGTGTTTTACAAAAAAACAAAAAAAAATCATTGAATGGCTTAAAATGGGAATTTCAAAAAAGTTGTCTTAATTTGTACCAAAGTGACCTTGAACAATTAAACCAAGACACCTTTGCCATAATTAAAAGTTCTCATATTTATTGATGTAGACAGTATATAAAATCTTTGTATTTTGAAAAGATATCTTTTTCTGGCATATTCAAAATGAAAACATTTTCTGGCATATTCAAACTTTTTGAGGGTGAATGTATGTAATTATGCTGAGCATTTAAGTGAAATAATTATCTAGGCAAAGTAGGCTACCTGGCATGATGGGATGAAAATTGAACATCATAAAGGGATTTATGATTGGGGATACATGCATGCAATGCTTGTATAGAAATTCTGTGAAACTCTGTTTCAGACAATGTTTTTATCTTTTCTTATCATTCATTGTATGCAATTTCAAATTGGAAAGAGTGTCAGTCATACTACACAAATAGGTATAATGGGAAATTTTGGAGTCTACACAATTAGCAAAAGGTCACAGAAAGCAGCTGCTGCAAGCAGCAATGAAACCTAAAGCATTCCTGTCACCTTTTACCAAGGTGTATGATTGTTTGAACAATTATTAGCCTTTTTGCAGCCAGGATCAATAGATAGTGTCAGTGTTCCAAAAATATTAAACACTTCGTAAGACAGGAGGACATCCTTTCTCTTAATTGCTCATAAATGTTCAAGTCACACATGGTTTTGGACAGGAAGCAATGTTTTGCATACATGTCTTGAATACCCAATGCAGATGATGTATTAAAGAGTGTTCTCTTTCGACTACTTTGCCATAGCTCTAACAATAATGGCAAAATAACACTGACACCGATGCTATATCACAAAAAAGAAATAAGCTAGAAGGCATAATATACTGACTATTTTAATGTGTTCAACTTTCTGAGAATGCATCGAAATTTATATATTATTTCCATTACAAAGTGGCTCTCGCCATTGTGCTCAATAAAATAAGGCAATGTTCAGTAATGTTTTTCAAAGTCAGAGTAATTATTGATTCTCTGTGCTATTTGAAAATTTGGAATGTTATCTGAAGCAGCTTACTGTCTTATCAAGCCAGTCCATCCCTTTTCTACTGTGAGTGTGCACAACATGGCCCGATACTTCTCTATCCTTTAGAATTAAGTTCTCCATTGGGAAATACAGACATCGATTAAAGGGAAGTACATTGTACTTCAAGTTTAAATAAACAGTACATATAATATAATATACATATGATGTATAAGGAATCTGATTAGGAAACAAACATGGCATAGTACCGTAAGTTAATGTTTTCTAATTGTTCCCAAAAACAGAACGCAGTCCGGAAAAGGAAAGCAAACAACATAAGAAAATATATATATCTCTTAACAGGCTTCCCGGAAAGAACATATCATACAGTTCAACGAATTCTTCTTTTATCCGAAACCTATTTAAAGAATGGCATTTTTCGTAAATGCAAATTTTTTGGCATTAGAGAAAGAAGTCTTGCACAAATATGCCGTAGAATAATCATAATGCACATTAACAGGATACAAGTTGTTGATCAAAGAGCATTGTTTGATTCACCAAAGCTGGTGATGAATGCAGTGATGAATGCCTGTCGCACTACCCAAGCTTCATCTGATAGACAACATTAAAAAAACAAGGATCATAATAATGTTATCGTTCCACATAGAGCTCCAATTAGCTGGGTGGTGTAGTGGTTAAGGTACCCGCCTGTTCCGCTGAAGGTCTTTGCCTGCATGGGTTCGAACCCCGGATAGGGAACCCAAAATTTTCAGTGTACCTTCATGAGCAAAATCCCATCTGGATGTCGTTCGGATTAGACGTTAATTTGGCGGCCCCTTGTATCAGTGTCTATGCTGGGCAAGTAAAAGATCCCTCACATGGGGTAAATGTGTAACATGTTGAGGACTCCCACTCTCTCTCTCATCTCATCAATCAACCCTTGTGAGCACCCAGAACTGGGCTCAGAGGGCTGCACTTACCATATCTATCTACCTATCTATCTGGAGTAAAATTAATATCATGGTACAGTCAGTAATGTTATGAGGTCTCTAATGCCTTAATTTAAGTTCCATCAAAGACATATAGCAAATAATATGAACAGCTTTTGGACGCTGACGCAAGACCTAAAGATTAACATCATTATTATATGGGAGATTCATAGCTTTTTTTTCTGTTAATTCATATACTCCTCTCCCTACCCTATTGTATCTTCCTTTTATGATGGCGTGTGATTTTTAAGGCCATCAAGAGTAATAAATGGCTAAATATTGGTAAAAGTTACCCTTGGTTTCAGAAAAAAAACTTACACTTTTGAAGCATGCTGATGGGTTAGCCAATTTATTTTACGGTTGCTCCTCAAAGAGTCAGATGGATTTTCCAAACCCAATCAGCGTCAAGATGGCTTTGACTACGAAAGGCTCAGGCAATATTGCCTCTGTCTGAGTTTTTGTTACTGAACCAAAACAGTGCAGTCAAAACGATTCATTGATTATGGTCAAGCCCTTGGGTAATAAGCTTGTATAAATGGCCTTGTAGGGGGTCTTAGTTTGGTTTGTGTCTTCAAGAAACCTTTCAGGGCATAACAGATCGAACGAGGACACACTATTGGCTTACAGGAATGGCCGAACCAGGTTTTTCTGTGAAGCGTTTAGTGTCTTCTTAGCATGCAGTTTGTTCTTCTTTAGAAGAAATAGATGTAGCAGACTTCCTGCTCTTTGTTCTTGTATTTATCTAGCCTCTGTAGTAAAGAAATACTCATGCTATCATTTCTGATAAGGCCAGTCAATTACAATACAATGTTGTCTGAGTCTGACCTGAAATTGTTTCTTCATTCCTGTCATTTCGCAAAAGCTATCCAAATACTGACATTGATATGTATACCTGAGAAACAACAGGCATTGTTAAATAATAAATCAGTACACTAAATTTACATTTTTAGAGCTGACACACTGCCAACTGACAGACATATGCAGACTCAATTTCCCGCTTGAATTGCGTTTCATGTAATTAAATTGACATACTCATTTCATGAGGTAATTCAAGTCAGCGAGAGTGGAATTTGCAATGTAAGTTATCTAACATCAGTTTGAAATAATGTTTTCAAAAGAATATCTACACTGACAGTAGGCAAAGCTTTAATAGTACTGGATACGTCTAAGGCAGTTTTTTTTAAGTTCTCCTTTTTCCACTCACCATGGTCTACTCATAATTATGTCGCAACAGATATAAGAGCTTAGCCAACAATGCAAGGTTGAACAATGCGCATATATCATATTACCATTAATGAGAAAGTAATGCATTTTTGCATGGAAACATTGGTGTTTGACAAATGATTTTAGAGCAGACGCTAATGTTGCTTTTTGTTGAAAATAGATCATGTGGAGTAACTAGTCAATCAGCTACGGTCGAGAGAACTTTCATAATCGATTATGCATGCATGGCTTGAATGATAATATATTGTAATGTCAATATTTTATGACATGTAATCTCTTTCCAAACGGATATATAGCATAGAGAGATAAATAGGTTTGGCAAGTACAGCCCTGTAAGCTATGTTACGAGCACCTGTGAGGGTGGTTTGATGAAATGGAAGAGTCCTGAAATTGGTACAAATCCACCTCATGTCTGTGATTTTTTTTTTCGAGTTTTAATTTTAGGGAAATTATTTATTTCATGGAAATGGTGTACCGAATTATTTATTTGAGCACCAAGTGACCTAAAATATTCATTCTCATTTCTTACAAAACTGTATGAAAATTTAATAGTTGTTCTGGTACATGTTATATTTGGAAATAAACGGTCACTTCATTAACACATTTGGAATCAACCTTGGGAACCACTAGCCTGGAAGTACCAGAAATTTCCAGCAATAACATGCAGGCTCAAGGTTGAATGTAAATACTTTGCCATTGTTGACCCTTGGTTATGCCCGGTCGTAAAACGCAAATGTGCTATCAAGGAATGACACGTGATGGCTCAGCGTGTCAAGCCTAATAAGTATCTACTGATATTTTGATAATCAGGCTGTTAACCCAGAATACCAGCAGGCTGGTACCCAGGGATGAACTGGAGGCATCATTCTATTATGTTCTGCTATGTAGCTGTCAGTACAGTAGAAATGTGAATATTATAAAAACTTGTAAGTTTTGAGTTCATTGTGACTTGAGCAAGACAAGGAAGGAGTTTTGGTTCCTCGGGTTTACAATAAAAACTTCTGCACTTAGCCAGTGACACAAAACAATAACATTTCCAAGGCGAATTATATTCGCGCAGCGAAACGGCCGAAGGCCGTTGAGCGAAGCGAATTGAGTGCAAGAAAGGACTCAAAAATCTGTGCAGTGATGGTCTCAACATCAACAGTCCACAGCTGGGAATTAGGTCAAGTGGGTCCAGCTTCTTATCAATGATTTAGTTTCGTATTTAACAAAACATAACAAAATCATCTTCAAAAGTGTCTTAAAAATTCAATTTTCTCTATTAATATATCCTGTACCAATAATTTTTATGGAATAGTTAATTATTAGCGTTGACAAGCTAAATCAAATCATAAACATGTGATTCATTTAATTTCAATCAGACAACAAGAAAACATAGCAAAATTAAAGTTACATAATCTTAATAAACTGATGATTATGTAACAGTGAACAGTTAATCTACTAGCAATGTTATTGTTTTTGTATTACTATATATTTATACTATTATGTAATATCAACAATCTAACATAGACTTGACTTTGGCAGTTTTCATTGCTGTCTGCCTTTTTACCATTTAGCTGATTATCTATCAATCTTATTTATCTATTTAGTATATATCTATCTATGAATTTATCTATCCATCTGTCTGTCAATATATCTATCTATCTGTCTATCTATTCATCTATTATATTTTTTGTCTAGTTTATCTAGCTATTCTTCATTTTTCTCTGTCTTTTCATGTATCTGTATTTTTAATTTTTGAAACAGTTACACAACTGCCTTTCATACATTGAATAATTATCAAATAAACATTAAATTTATGGTAACACTGTAAGTCCTACAAAAACTTTTTAAAGTGCTGCGCGAATTTCATGGCAGTGCCATTTACATATTACTATTGCTTCGCAGGGTTGCGTCTTGTCTCCCATGTTGTTTACATTGTACACCAGTGATTGCTGTACTGCAAGTGACCAATGCCAACTCTTTAAATATGCAGACGACAAAGCCCTAGTTGGAAGATGTGTTAATAGTGATTGTTCATATCAAGCAGAACATGTAAGATTCACAACCTGATGTGATCAAAACTACCTGGAGCTGAATGTTAAAAAGACCAAAGAGATGGTGGTTGACTTCAGGAGGTCAGCTGTCATCCATAGTCCTCTGTCCATAGGTGATGATCTGGTGGAAAATGTAACCGATTATAAAATTTAATATCTTGGAACCATCATTGACTACAATTTCACTTTTACTAGTAACGTAGATGCCGTATACAAAAAACTTCAATTACAGGTTTACTTTGTGAGACAACTGTGTAAATTGAATGTTGATAGTGTGATTATGGACCTGTTCTATTCATCAGTCATACAGTCTGTTCTGTCATTTTCTATTGTATGCTGGTAAGGAAATAGTACTTCTGAAGCTCATCAAAAACTCGACAGAGCAATCAACACATGTACAAAATTAGGTGTTAGTATTGCCTTGTCTCTGTGTGAACTCTATAAGAAGGCTACAAAGAAAAAATGTGAGGTTATTGTAAAGGATGAAATCCACCCACTTAACTACAAATATGTCAAACTACGATCGGCAAAAAGATTAAGATCCATAATGTGCCGTACAGCTAGATGCCACAAGTCATTTGTGCCAGTCAGTATAAGAATGTTGAATGAATGATTGTTTGGTAAAATGTGAATGTTTGTAAGTGTGTTTGTATGTTTTCAATTGTATGATGTAATTTGTATGACTGGATGTGTCTGATGTATGAATGTTAGGGTGTACCAAAAAATTAAAAAGTTCTCTAATCTTAACACCTATCAGTCAAAACATGAGGTTTGGTCAGTAGATCACTATGAAATTTTTTTTTTGAAAATCAGAGAAGTCCTTACGCCGGTCCAAGCCTCTTGAAATTTACATGTCAAAAAAGAACAAAAAATCGCCATTTTCACCTAGTTTTGTGCCTAATATGCCACCTACAACTATGACTTATGCCTAAAAGTGTAACTAATTACTCCTTTCTAAGTCATGACTTGGATGATATTTATGTTGGGTCAGTTTTATCATTTCTAACCCTCAAAATAACCCACCTTTGGTCAGAAATATCGTAAAAATGATCTTTTTAACCAATGAAGTGCTGTATCTTGAGAACTAAAGCAGATAGAGACATGATATTGACACCAAAATCTCCGGAATACCAACATTTATATTCATCTTCAATACATTTTAGGGCCCTTTATGCAATACTTTTTGAGTTATTAGCAAAAAACCAATTAATTGCCTTTATTTTCATGGGAATCGTCAGTGAAAATACATTTAATAGCACAAATCATTGAAGATAGGTACCTGGTGAACCTGATTTATCTGCTATATATATTATCACAGACAACATAGTGATATTATATAATTTGAACACAAAAAGCAATTTTATCATTTATGGTGAAGGAGTATTACAATACCATGGATTACTTATCTACATCAAAATATTGTCTTATTTTGAGAAAGGCATTCAAATAAGTGAAAAAATTTGATTTGTTACAAAGGTTACCATGAAATCAGGGGAAAAATAATTTTCTTTGTTGTACAATATGCTACTAAACCAGCATTGCATGTTATCAACAATTATGTGTCTGAGAAACAATTTGTCAAAAGTGGATAGCTTGCATACAAGTCTGCCTCCAATTGACAATTATGAGGACATAAAACAATGATACGGAACTTGAGAAGGCCAGATAAATGCAGTACGATATGAATGAATAACACCAAAAGTCAGTCATTTGAAGAAGTTCTTGTGGTGCAAGAATGAAACTGAAGGAAAGGTCTGAACAACTACTAAGAAATGGAAATATTCAGAAAATGTTCTTGATGATCCTGAGAATAATCAATTATCAATGCTTTGAACCCATAATTAATGATAATAAAATTGTTTGACGTAGTGAATGATATAATGAATGACATAGGGTATTTCAGTATTGACAATAAACTGAGACAATTTATGTATGTCAATGACAAAGAATTACATACAGGCTAAATTAACAAAAAATTTAGCAACAAGCCTTCCAACATGTGTGAGAGATAATCAAAATCATGCGCCTGCCAGTGACATAACTGAAGATAATGAATATAGACCAGAGGAACCCAATAAACAGTAATTTAAAGGGTACACTCAGCTATGAAATACTAACAGTGACATTGATAAAGCAATTATTATATCTAAAATGTTGCTAGAAATATTAATTCATGTTGTACTGCATTTATCTATCCTTCACAAGTTCCATGTCATTGTAGTATGTCCTCATAACTGTCAATTGGAGACAGACTCGTATGGAAACCGTCCACCTCAGCCTACCCTTTTCGACAAATTGTTTCTCAGACACATAATTGTTGATAACATGCAATGCTGGTTTAGTAGCATATTATACAACAAAGAAAATTATTTTTCCCCTGATTACATGGTAACCTTTGTAACAAATCAAACTTTTTCACTTCTTTGAATGCCTTTCTCAAAATAAGACAATATTTTGATGTAGATAAGTAATCCCTGGAGTTGTAATACTCCTTCACTAATATGTAAATGGCACTGCCATGAAATTCGCGCAGCATTGTCATATAACTACTGCATTATCTTACACTTAGCATGCAGAAGGCCAATTTATCTTTTTAAAGGACTGGGCAAATGGGCAGATAGATAAGATTAGATAGTTAAGATCAGATCTATAGATATGATTAGATAGATAGATAGATAGATAGATAGAAAGATAGAAAGATAGATAGATAGACAGGCGTAATTCAAATCTATGTTAAATTTGGATCTATTATGTTAAATTGTTGATGTTACATTACTGAGATCAATAAAACCAGCTATTCAGAGGTGATTGTTTACTATTAGACTGTTACATAATTTGTTGATAGTTAATGAAGATTATGTAACCTTAAGTGTTGTTATGATTTCTTACTTGGTGAGCCATTTAAGTCATCAACTTTTGTATTGACTTTTAATTTTCAGTCACTTCTCACAATCAGGGGGTATGGAAATAATTATTTCCAATGTAGATACACATGTTGATTGTTGATTTAAATCCATGAAATAAGTCATTGGAGGATTTATAGGACAAGACTCAAATTTTAAAGCTATTGTTGAAGATATTTAAGGCATTTTAATTATGTACCAAACTAAACTGTGACTAAACTACTAGCTCCAGTTTCATGGCAACTACAGGCACTTCCTGTTCAGGCAGTCACTGTAGTCAGGAGCACCACACAGAATGAGCTGTCCTTGTGCTAAGTGAGCTTCGCTCATGGCTGCCTTCGACAGCCATGAGCTACGCTCATATAAATAATAGAATAGCTTTTTGTGTTATCAAATTATATAATATATATAGCAGATAAATCAGAGGTTCACCAGGTACCTATCTTTAATGATTTGTGCTATTAAATGTATTTTCACTTACGATTCCCATGAAAATAAAGGCAATTAATTAGTCTTTTGCTAATAACTCAAAAAGTATTGGGTAAAGGGCCCTAAAATGTATTGAAGATGAATATGAATGTGGGTATTCCGGAGATTTTGGTGTCAATATCATGTCTCTATCTGCTTTAGTTCTCAAGATACAGCACTTCATTGGTAAAAAAGAGCATTTTTACGCTATTTCAGACCAAAGATGGGTTATTTTTAGGGTTAGAAATGATAAAACTGACCCAACATAAATATCATCCAAGTCATGACTTAGAAAGGAGTAATTAGTTACACTTTTAGGCATAAGTCATAGTTGTAGGTGGCAAATTAGGCACAAAACTAGGCGAAAATGGCGATTTTTTGCTCTTTTTTGACATGTAAATTTCAAGAGGCTTGGACCGGCGTAAGGACTTCTCCGATTTAAAAAAAAAAAAATTCATAGTGATCTACTAACCAAACCTCATGTTTTGACCGATAGGTGTTAAGATCAGAGAACTATTTCATTTTTTGGTACACCCTAATGAATGTGTGATTGTACAGGAAAAGTTTCCTGCCTGGCATGAATAATAAAGTATTTATTATTATTATTACTTTGGTGGCATTCAAACTCCAAAATTTACTTTTTTGTCACTTTGCCCAAAAAAATTGTTCCAAATCTATGAGCAAGAACGTATTTTAGTTTTTAGTAAGTCAGTTTTGAGGGGCCTTACATTGTTGGCTTAAGAGAGTATTTTTCCCAACAGCGTCATTCCCTAATGGGGCGACTCAGGAACTAAGGGTCACCAGCTTTGTAAAGGAGGATGACAGCTGAAGGTTGGAGATCAGACTAACCCATTTAAAATCTCCTTTCTTGCAAATTGAGTTATCTTGCAGTTAGAGTAATAACTGTCTGCATTATCACTGACCATATATCCATCACACTCTGTTTAAGCTCTGTATATCAGACCAAAGGATCAACAATACCTGCTGTTAATTATGCAAGACTCAGCTAAATGATATGCGCAATTATAAATAAAAATATGAAATGCTTTTGTCTTAGGGATTCTTTAAATTATATGTTGCTATAAACAAAACAGAAGATCGCCCATAAGTTAAATAACAGGGTAATCACACACAATGTTGTTCAAAGCAGAATTACCAGATGAAAAGTGACCCAATGAGTCAAAATGACAGCTCATTATCAGTGTGTCATCAGCAAATTTATTTACCATTTAAAGACCTATCTAATTTTGTTATGATGAACTCATCCTAAAAACTCATGCTGCACGTACTGTGAGTTCTGTTTTGGTTTCACAGTTGCATAGGCGTATCGGAGACGGGGGGCAGGGGGGCGATTGCCCCCCCAAAAGTGTGGGGAAACAGTCAGATTCGGGCAAAAAGGCTAAAAAATTGGGGCAGATGATTCAATAAAAAATATTGAAAATTGATGATTTCCAGCCAATTTAATTTGAAATGGTGTTAAATTTTGATCTTGAAATTCGGGCAAATGTCGCTTGCCCCCCCAAAAATTGCGCGCGCCGTATGCCTATGCGCAGTTGAGACAACTGTTTATCTTTTTCCACTACCTTTAAGCTGTAGGCATGTAGAAACACCTGGTTTTGTCCTACAGCCAGAGGCATAGATCCGTCTAAATGCTGTCTGGCTGGCATCCCTCCCTTAAAGGGCCACAGTCGTGCAGTTTTTTTATCAGTTGAGAGCCTCAAACATTCTATCCATAGAAGCATTATAGTGGTCCTTTTGAATTTGTTGCAAAATAAAGCCATTAAAATTGACCTTTAGTTTTCGACTTTGGGCTTACTTTTTGGCACAGTAAAAAGCGACCTCTCTTGGAAGACAAGTGTTCCAGTGACATGAGACTGGGTTTTAGGTAAACAAATACATGTGGCTTTTTATGAGCTCTGGAACTGATAGGCATATCTGTGAATATTTTAGAAATAACACCTTCAAACAATCAAAACTCCAGTAAAACTGTGATGAATTGTGATCTTCATTTCAATCATTCAGTTTTGTATTCAAAATGACATGTTGAGTGCAAAATGAACAGTGACTGTTTTGGACCATAATTGACAAGCTCAAACCGAAAAAAAAATGATAAAGGGCATAATTATATATTTTCATGATAGATTAAAAACTTAAAAAAAATCTCTGACAGAGATTTCAATCATCTCGAGATCCTCAAAAATGATATCCTTTATTACACAACGTGTACAATCTGTCTATCTGTCTATCTATCTGTCTATCTTTCTGTCTATCTATCGATCTATCTATCTATCTATCTATCTATCTATCTATCTATCTATATTATCTATCTATATTATCTGTCTATATTATCTATCTTTGCTATATTTTCTATTTTTTTAAATCAATTTTATCTATCTTTTCAATCTTATCTATCTGTGTCTAGCCATCTATCTGTTTAACTATCTCTGTCTGTCTGTCTGTCTGTCTGTCTGTCTGTCTGTCTGTCTGTCTGTCTGTCTGTCTGTCTGTCTGTCTGAGTTTACGAGAGCTACGTTGTGGGGTGTCTTATGGGGATAATGTGGTCTTGTGGGACTTTTTTCACATTGTGGGGTTAAACCCACAATGATTCAGTTTTAATTGGTAGAGTTAACCTCTGTGGGTAGTTTGGTGCAGCCTTTTGAAAAACCCCACAGAGTATGTGTCTGTTGGTTTTCTGAACAGACAAAAAGTGTCCGGGAAACTTTAGACTGTACTGGAGAGACACCTAAAGGCATTTCTTGGAATTATAATCACCTGATCAATTTTGAACCAATCAGATGGCTTCTGGCACGATGACGTCAGCTATGCGTTGGCCTGACCAATCAGGTTGCATCATTAGGGTTGGCGCCACGTCATAGTTAGGCCTGCCTAGTGCGTCACATCAGAAACTGCCAGACTGCCAGGAAGAGTAAAACTTGAGCTCACAGCCTCACATGGGCTTGGCTGAGTCCTGTTTCAAGGTGAGTTGGCTATTTCATTTTATGATTGATTATCATCTGTGTTCTATAATTTATCACTATGAGCTGGGGGGGGGGGAGACTGTTGAGTTGTGATACAGACACAAAATCGATGTTCTGACAGTGACTTGTCAAGAATGCAAGAAATTTACAACCATCTGCAACAATCTCTTTTTTGGCAAAAGTTGATGAAATATACCTCAAATAGCCTGTCAAACTCTACAATGATTCTTTATTTCATCAATTAACTGTCAAATGTGTCGGAAATAAGATCTTTATTCACTGTAATTCTGCTGCATCTGGATGTATGTGTACGACAATGAGGAACTTGCCGCCATCTTGCCTCCTCCTCGGCACTGGAAGAGCGCACCTTTGGCGCCAACTTTGGCGCCAGCCCGCCAAAATTATGTTGGCCTGAAGCAGACGAAATTATGACATCACAAATCTCGTCTGTGGTGAGAGTTCAAATTTCAATTTCAAGATGGCAGTCAGTGGCAGCAGTGCTGTTGTTTTCTAAAAAGCTATTTGTGATTACCACAGGCCCAGGAATAATAGACAGATCAAAGGAATGGTTTTAAGGTATTTAGTGATCAATGTAGAGTTCTGGTAAATATTTTGTTTATATTAGGCTGGCCAAATGGTGACGTTGCAACTTTCTGAGTAGCGGTTTTTTTCCCCAAAACATGCCAACTTTGAAGCTTCGATGCTCGATTACTATTGCATGTACAACCTTGATATATGGAGGGTATTTCAGTCAACACTTGAAGTTTATCACAAGCTTTTCAGATTTTGATTACGGCTTCTGTAGACGCCGCGAGCGGCACTTTTCCGACGCGAAAAATCGGATTTTTCACTCGCGGGAAAACTTAGTCGAGCTGTCAAGAGTTTGGATACCAACTTTAAACGCTCGGCGCAGCTTTATTTATGCATGGATCGTTATAAAAATTGGGATTTAGATAATATGGACCCTAAATTTTCCAACCATCCAAGATACAATTCTGTATTTTGATTAGAAGTGCCGAAAAAACGGCTTCTTAAACTTTAGGTACTTCAGCGCTACACTTATGTCAAATGACAAGTTTGCACCCTAAAATAATGTTGTCTACAGGTTGGCTGGTGTGCTGTCTACGATGGTAATCAGTCAAAACGCCTACAAACAAAAACGGCAACAGACAATAATGCCTATGATTTTTTTTGCATTATCAAAAACGGCAACAGCTAATTTTCTATTTGCATGACAGTGTAAAAATGGCTATTGGCGACTACAAAAACGGCTACTTCCAATAGGCCAAAACGGCTACAATACAAAATACAATATACTAGGCTTGTTGTGAATTTACTAAGTCAAGATTGTAACACTGCCAATTAAAGACTGACTTAGACTGTCAGATACATGTGTGAAAATAAAATTGCACTTCCAAGTTTCAATCGATGTCTTAAAACACCCTGTCATTTCTTGATCACAGTAATTTGCAGATCGTTTTACGTCTTCAAAAGCTGTCTGATGTTGAAGCTAATTCAGTAATTGGTTTTTCACTTACACCTACTAATGAACCGCTTAATTTTGACACTTGTTCTTGTATAAACCGTAGGCGTTTTTGTAAAGTGGTATAGCCGTTCTGGTATAGATCTGCAGCCGTTTTTGACATCTATTAGTTGGCGTTTTTGCGTTGCTGTTCTTGCATTGTCAGAAATCACAGTAGGCGTTCTTGTCTGTAGGCGTTTTGACTGCTAATCGTCTACAACTTGGTTAGTTCATTTTAATATATGTCTACGAGTGGGTAGCCTACTGTCATTTTTTTTGTGAAAAGCCTGTGTCTACGACTTGGGGGAGAGCTCTTAAAAGTGTCTACGACTTGGCGTGTCTACGACTTGGCGTGTCTACGACTTGGCGTGTCTACGACTTGGCGTGTCTACGACTTGACTTGTATTCGTTTTTACCGCTAGAGGGGGTATGTGGTTGTTTTCTGTTGTCGTGATGATTTATGAAGGTAAATCAGCTAGTAAATCATCTAACTCACAATTGCAAAATTAGCCCCTTATGGCAATTAGCACCTTGGTAATACTTGTTGGAAGTTATTGTCTTTGTAAATGAACCTGCCAATCAGCCTAATATGATTAAGCTTCCCTTATAAACTTGCCAAATCTACAACTTTCAGCAGTTCATCAGTATCAGGTTTTTTTCCTTTATGGTTATACTTGAATATATGGGTTCAAAAAGATATTAGACTTGTTAATTGTTAATACCTCATAGGTATCATTTCTGGCTTTTTAAGACCCTCAAAAGTTAAAGGTGCGGTTAGCATCTAACCAGCTGCGACTTCAGTTGTCACAATATGCAATAATTATGATAATCGTGACACAGAAATTGTCATAAATTTTCCATATATATCGCAATACCAGAATATCATATTATGGTATATTGCGATACAAAATGGACGAGGCGCTTGATTTTTTAATGTAAATTTTCCAAATTTTGGTAATTTTTCTCCAGTCCAGCATCTATATTAATATTATATCTTCACTTAAAAAGGAACACAATTTACATTATCATTGATATCAAAATGTATCTCATCATTGACGGTCTCAACCAGTGTCTCATTCAAGATTACAGATCTATGCCAATGCTTGGATATGTCATTGTGATTAGGAAATTAAATTATGAACTTGTAGGCCTATAACTATCTGTCCCATCTATCTATCAGTAGTTATTGACCTTTCTATATTTCATCACTGCCTCCAGTAAAGAGCTCTGAATACCCCTCTGGCTCGGCCAATCAGCTTAACTCAATGTGATATATGCAAACCCCCAGCGTCCCGCATGCCATTGGTGATGTTTGAAAATAAACAAATTTTAGGAAATGGGCTCTCGAATCTCAACCTAAGGCTTACATAAAGTTATCACTAGGGATGCATCGATCCGATCTTCTGGATCCAAATCGGGCCGATTTTCGCCCCGATTCCCGTATGGGAAGATCAGGAAAAGTCCCGATTTTCTCCCGATCCGATCTGAGAAAGTTTGACTCACATTTGACAAGTTGTTCAATCTTTTTCTGCTGCAAAATCGATGTTTTTGCACCATGCATTTGCTATTTATTTGGCACACTGGTGCTGGTAGTAGTGCGGTTCTCCCTCGGATCCGAATTTGACTTATTGTCTTGAGGGGTCCACCATCCTGGACAGTGGCTGCTGGAGGATGGAGAGCTCAAGAATTTGCTTTTTTCACCTGAATGAGGCTGTCGACTAGTGCTTGGGACTGTCTGCTAGTGTCTGGTGCTGTCTACTACATTATTTTATTGATGACTTTTTTGTTTGTGATTCCTGAGTTCACAAATAATATTTTTATTTCTTGATTAAAGAAGTAGCAACAATGTGGATTAGCATGCAGTTAATTTTTGAAAGCTGTATATTATATTTATTACGTCGAGTATTGGATCGGTATCGGTATCGGCCGATACCAAATATTTTGGGATCGGTATCGGATCGGAATGAAAAAATCTGGATCGGTGCTTCCCTAGACTTATCACCCATGGATAAAGTCAGCTTTGCATGGAGATCATGCTTATGTAAACATTTGGTGTGAGTCTTCAATATTAAGGTCAGGATTTAGCTGTGAAACTGTGAATCGATTTAGCTTGCTTCTTTCTGATTGGCTGATATTGGTTAAACATAAATATATATGACAATATGCTTCTCCAAACTTGTTTGTCTAGGGTAGATTCTCTGGGTTATTTCATCATATCCAAGTCCTACTACCAGGACAAGCCATTTAAAGCACCCCAAATTAGTGTAATCTCGCTATGCTCTTTGGCATGATCATATTATATTATATCTCTCCTTGTTAACTTTCATTTGTTTGTTATTCAGATGCCACGAAAACGGAGTGTTCCTGCGTATCCCAAGAAGAAAGATCATTTTAAGGCGCCCTCAGAGCGGAGTCATTCATCAATGCCCGTAAGTAATCTTTGCTGCTCAGTACTCATCATTCAAGACAATCCTATTTTGTATTCTTGTTGTGCAGGTTCAACCATTTTTAGCTTGTCTTTTTTCTTTGAAAAGTAAGAGATATTGTCATCACTCGATTGTCGGCGTCATCATTGTCCCGGTTAAGGTTTGTGTTTACAAGTGTCCATTTCTGACCTTAGTATTTCACTCAAAGAGCCATGAAATTTGGTACAGGTATTGGGTCTAATGGTGTGGAACAGGAACATTTAGAGAAATCCAAGATGGCCACCACAAAATGGCTACCATACCTTAACTGATCGCGGTTACCTTTATATTTCACTAACATAAATTTTTTACTTCTAGACTTCCAAAAAAGAAATTATGTCATAAAAACTGAATTAGAAATTATTTATAAAAAGGAACCCAAGCCCCCGTGGATATTAAATGATTGGCGCCGTTACTATAGAGATCTGGCATGCAAAAATGTGCGGCGTAGCGGAGAGGCTTGTTTGGTGGCTGTTGATGACAAAAGGTTGTTACTGTTTTATTTTGAGAAGGTTGCAAATGGACACTGTGCGGGAATTATTGCTAATCAATATGGCATGTAAATTTGTAACAATTTAGAAATAGGAATATCTTAAATTTTTTGTCAAATGTACACAATGTCAAGCAAAAATTGGGATTTTGAGCTAAATTTGGTTTTTAAGGCAGTTTACCGCAGAAAAGTGCCTAAAACTAGTTTTTGGCAAGGCGGTTTTTACTGGTAAAAACCGACTGTTAAAAACCACCTTGCCGTAAAGTTGCCAACCCTAGTTTCTTAGCTTATTGCAAAACAGAAACTGAGGGGAGTTTGTCCGTATCCTTGTGGGATAGGCATTGAATTTCCATATTGAAACGTTGTGGGGATTCTTGTGTGTTTCCCTGTGGGGTGAAAGTTTCTAAATGGAGAAGTTTATTTTGAGTGAATGGCCAGACAGAAGCTATGCGGGGATTTTGTCTGTGTGCTTGTGGGGTTTGCATTGGGTTTTGAAATCGACACCTTGTGGGGATTCTTGTGCGTTTCCCTGTGGGGTTATTCCCGTTTGAAAGTTTCTAAAAGGAGAAATTGATTTTAAGTGAGTTGCTGAACAGAAACTATGTGGGGATTTTGTCTGTTTCCCTCTGGGGTTTACATTGGGTTTCGAAATCGACACCTTGTGGGGATTCTTGTGCGTTTCCCTGTGGGGTTATTCCCGTTTGAAAGTTTCTAAAAGGAGAAATTGATTTTAAGTGAGTTGCTGAACAGAAACTATGTGGGGATTTTGTCTGTTTCCCTCTGGGGTTTATATTGGGTTTCGAAATCGACACCTTGTGGGGATTCTTGTGTGTTTCCCTGTGGGGTTATTCCCGTTTGAAAGTTTCTAAAAGGAGAAATTGATTTTAAGTGAGTTGCTGAACAGAAACTATGTGGGGATTTTGTCGGTTTCCCTCTGGGGTTTACATTGGGTTTCGAAATTGACACCTTGTGGAGATTCTTGTGTGTGTTTCCCTGTGGGGGTTATTCGTGTTTGAAAGTTTCTAAAAGAGGAAATTGATTTTGAGGGAGTGGCTGAACAGAAACTATGTGGGGATTTTGTCTGTGTCCTTGTGGGGTTTGCATTGGGTTTCGAAATTGACACCTTGTGGGGATTCTTGTATGTTTCCCTGTGGGGTTATTCCCGGGCATTATGAAAAGTTAATGGTTCCATTTCCGCCGTTGCAACTCCTTGTTGGGTTTATTTAGTCTGTTGGGCCAATGAGGCTCTATACCCAATATTTTGTAATCCTGTTTGCCCCAATTTACTGCTATATTTTAAGGGGGATCGGCTACCACTTGCTTTCTATGCCTATATCTTGACATATCCACGCCATCAGTACGAAATCATACAAGCGTGTTAATAATAATCCGTATATTTGTTTTCCACTGCCAAATTTCATTGAGAAGTTGTGAAGCTGTTAAGGGGGTTCAACTTCAGGCACTGGTTGCTAAACTTTAAACCACATCCCAAGGCAGATATCACATCTGAAAAAATTGCAGAATTCTGGTGCTGGACTCCAGAAATCCTGCCTTATTTTGATTGTGCTTTTCCAAAAATATTCTGCTAATAAATATACATGTTTGTGACATTAATGTGAGCATTAAGATTCCTATATGATTTTTACAGACGAAATTTTGTTGGGCAAGAGTATCTGGCGTACCGAAAAACATCCTATGGCCAGCTGAAGTGATAGACCATCACAATGTATTCGTCAAGGCGGACAATGCCATGTAAGTATTCTTTACTTCTAATCATGAAGATTGCTGAATTAAAGTTATCTCTCTGAAATTGTCCACAAAACCCTTCACTCTGCAGTCATGGAATTAATGCCATTCTCCTGTAGTTGGTTAGGTGTCCTCAGTCCTGTCATGCATGTATCTACAATTCTGCATGCTCTAGCCAACCTTGTGTCATATCCAAGTACTTCTTGTGGAGCTGTAGCAGATTCACTTATCCTGAAGTGTAACTTGTGTGGTCCAAATATAAGGCCTCTCCGCAAGCTACAGGTGGCATTGTGTTGTTATGTACTGTATGTATGGGATACATAAGGTGGATTTCTGCTGTGCAAACTGGCTCTAAAATGTCATAAATAAAACTGGCAAACTAAATTTTTAGCTCTAAAATGTCATAAATAGTTTAGTTTGAGACAATTTTTGGTGGGAATTTTTAGTCAAATGATGCATAATGACACTCATTTTGGAGGTATATTTTTATCCAAATTTAACACATCCAACATGCCCCACGCACACATGCACAAATTCAGCAGTTGTGGAGGTGCAAGATCTAAAACACGCATATAATAGGGGAGAGTCCCCTCGATCGGACCGGTGCCTCGATCGGAACACTTTAATTATTACATAACTATGAACCCTATGAGGACCAGACCTATCTTAGGTGGTTGTTTATTGGCAATTTGGAAAGGGTCATGCATAATTGACTTGAAAATACATCCATGCTTTAAGTCCAAATTACAAGTTTAAAATGACAGTCTCTGATCTAGCATGGGGGTGCAAATTTCAGACTCTCAGTACTGATCTCCTTGTGGAAAAATGTTCAAAATCTGTTCCAGTGACCCTCAACTAATTGTCTATAAAAACAAATAAGAAAATTGTACTAATCTATAAAATATTAAAGCTCTGACTTAAATTTTGCAAATGACAGTTATTTCCTCGATTGGAACACTAGTGTGTCCTCGATTGGACCACCTCATGGGGCATTGATATTGATAAAACAGCATGCATATATGACAATCAAAGCTTTGTAATGAATATTAATCCATAAAAAATTGAAATTCTCGTCCAGGGTTAAGTCAAAACCCGTATGTGAAATTGACTCCCATGCAGGTATGCCCCCTACAGGCAGTTTTAGGAATAATATTGATGGATTTAAAAAATCTGAAAACTAGCCTAATTACCAACTTTTATGGTGTCAAAAATTAATAATGATACTCGGGGACTGCTGTTTTAGAGTTATCTGGGATGATATCAAGGTTTTGGATTGCATAAAACATGATTTTTGTAGTGGACCAATCGAGGCAACTTAGTGGTCCGATCGAGGATACTAAATCAGTGATCTGAGAATTTCAAGATTTTTTTTGGCAATGGCCTAGTGTCCATAAAAATCGAGATTTACCCTCAATATTTACCAGTCAGGGAAATTATCACCAGCTGATGACAATCAATGTCCTCAGCCCCACATGACAATCACCCTAGCACTGTCATCACCCTCCCATGACACTCTGACAGTGTCATGGCCTAGCCATGACTTTGGCAGTGCTCAAAATCATCTTTGACTGGCTATTTAAAAAGAACTACTGCAACTATCACTTCCAAACTTGGTATTAGGTTGTATCACATTGTCAACTAACTCTATGAATTTTGGCAGACCTATCCATTACATAATGAGGAAAAGAACCCGAAGGCTCCAGAGAAATTATTAAATTGTCATCAGCTGCTGATGACTTTGCAGTATTTCGTGAAATTGGATAGAATTAAGTCCCGCAACTGACATGCTGCTGTGTGGTGAGGATGGCTGCAAAGAGATCAGACTTTCTTTTGAGACCCACCTGATCAACCCCAGGGACGGACTGGCCTATGTGGCAGAGTGGCAGTTGCCACGGGCCCATCCACTCAGGGGGGCCCATTCATGATTTTAAAAAATATATAAATTCCTGAAAAAACTGAAACCAAACAAATTTATGATTTTCTTATGAAACAAAATTATCTGAATTGGACAGAAGCCTCTTTCATTTGGCCCCATCCTAATAACTCTTTACCAAACTATATTATGCTGTACGTAGTCTTTTTCTTTTCTCTTTTGTAATAACACCGACGGCAGGTACTTCTTTGGCCCCCAGACTCAATTTGCCACGGGCCCGAAATGCCGCCAGTCCGCCCCTGATCAACCCCACACACTCAATCATCCTGTCAGGGCCAGGACTTGGCTGGAATTGCAATTGTCCTCATATGCTGGTAATTTCCCTGACTGTTTACACTCAATGTATTTCAACTCAACCTCCACCTTTGTGGCTAGTTTTAACATCATACCATTGTTACCCTTTGAACCCCAAGCCCCTGAAGTTAGGTGTTCCGATCGCGGGGACTCTCCCCTATACAGCTATATGTGTGTAAATTTAGGATGCGTGAACATGCTTTCCAATTCCAGCGCATGCTTTGATATGCTTTCCAGCGCTTGTGTGGATATGTTGTACAGCGCATGTGTGGATAATGTTTTCCAGCGCATGTGTGCAGGTTAAATGCTAATACCAGCAAATCCTTAATAAGCCCCTCGACTATATTTTCTCAAATCTGGCATATCCATGTGGGTGACTTGCACTTTTCATCTACACACATCATTCTGCTCCATAACTTCATTCTGCTTAATCATTGGTGGAAATGGGGGGGGGAGCTCGGGGGAGCTGATCTCCCTTAACAAAAAATTAGGGGGACTGGGGGAGCTATGACCTGTTACAGCTCCCCAAATCATCAGTGGTAATTATATAATCATCATGGTAACTTTTTCGGTCCTCCTTTTACAAATTTGGAATGGCACGTCGCTGCTGAGCCCCTGATGAAAATTTTCCATTTCCATCACTGAGCTTAATTAATCATGCATTTGTTCCTGGTAAATTGACAAGCAGCAGGCAGTCCAAAGCCAGACTCTACGAGTCCTCTGAGTTTGGCAATGGCATGCAATGCCAGAGGGACTCTGGGATCTGGTGGGTAGGGGGGTGTGGCGTGACAAAGGGGTATGTTTTAGAGGGTTGTAGTGTCGGTTGTAGCTGGTCACGTGACCTGTATGTCAGCTGTAGCTGGTCACCTGACCTTTGTCATCACTGAGAATCTACAGACCCAGCAATGCTGCTCATTGCTGCCTGAATCTGGTCTTGTAGAGACTGGACCAAAGCCATTATGAATTCAGTCACAGACCACTAAACAGTCTGGGAAATTACCATCAAGTGATGACAATTGCAATTCCAGCTATGTCCTGGCCCTGACAGGATGATTGAGTGTATGGGGTTGATCAGTTGGGTCTCAAAAGGAAGTCTGATCTCTGTACACCCGTCCTCATCACAGCAGCATGACCTCATCACAGCAGCATGACAGTAGCAGGACATATTCTATCCAATTTCGCGAGGTACCCACAAAGTCATCAGCAGCTGATGACAGTTTCCTAATTTCTCTGGAGCCTTCGGGTTCTTTTACTCATTATGTAATGGAGAAGTCTGTCAAAATTATAGAGCTAGTTGATACTTTGATACAACTTTATGCCAAGTTTGGAAGTGATAGTAGCAGCAGTTATTTCTAAATAGCCTGTCAAAGATGATTTTGAGCAGTGCTTAAGTCATGGCTGGGCCATGACACTTTGAGAGTGTCATGGGAGGGTGATGACAGTGCTAGGGTGAGTGTCATGTGGAGCTGAAGACATTGGTTGTCATGAGCAGATGGTAATTTCCTTGACTGCTAAATGTCTCTACATGCTCCATGCGGCATCCACCGGAATGGATGCTTACAGAAGTAAAATTGCCCATTTTTTGCGAAGATCTTTCATTTTGTCATTCCAATATTAGAAGTCTCAAGATTGATACCAATTATGTTTCAGGCAGAGCTTAGGCCATGGCTTTTTAATTCCTTGTTACTCAGAACTTTCTCTAAGGCATTTGGACCAGTCGGTCGGTCGGCAAATAAAAAAAAAAGTTGCGAGACACCAATTATTTCATTTTTACAGCTGCTTGCAGCCTGTATTACAGGTGGAATTTTCGTGAAGCCTCTGACCATATAGGAAGTCGCACTATTTCACCTATGACCTTGAAACTTAGCATACAGTCTCAATATAATTATTATCTAGGCGCCTGCGCCTAGATCATGCTTGTACAACCTGCCATTTCCTGCGTGTTTTTCAACTTCCTGTTTGTGGTGAACATGAAATACAATGGTTTCATGCGTTTACCTTCTAACTTCGTATACACGTCAACCCTTCTAGCTTGGATGCTGTAATTGCTATTGATGATGGATCAGTAACAGATCTATGGATTGTGATTGTAAATAGCTGTCCTATTTGCTGTAAATTGGCAGAAACAACTATTTCTGGTCACAAAAAAATATCAGGACACTGTCCTAGATTTATGCAATGTCTAGACTGTGTGCACTCAAGCGGAACATGTTTGCATATTAGAATGGGCTGCAGCAAAATGTAAATAAGATGAAAACAGCTTTTGGTGACTCATTGGATTTCATACCTATACATGCTATGTGATAGGATCTCTGACCAGCTGGATGGCTGATTCACAATGGAGCATCTACGATGGCAGACAGAGGTTCATCTCATGCTTAAATTGTCAAGTTAACAATCGGCACCTAGATTTGCAAATTTTATTTGCGCATTCTAGTTTTATTAGATCTCATAAAGCAAAGCTTTATGAGATCTATTACAATTCTGAAGTTCTCTGTGCTAATCTGTATCTAGTTGTCAATGAGGTCACTGTGACCTAGATATTACAAAGGATTGTGGAAAAGTTATCCGCTCAATTCTTATTCTGGAACGGAGACACGTCCAATGAGAGTTTCTCTTAGTTGGATTAACAGAGGACCATGGTAGCATCACTAAACAAAACCCGGGAAATTTTAGTTTTACTATATTTGAGTGCTGTTAATTGTCATTTTGCAACACTCAGTCTATTATACAAAAAAAAAAGGCGCTCATTTCTTCTAAGTAGGTCACCAAAGGCATTCAGTGGTGACATTGTCTGCCTGAAATGAGGTCAGCAGTAAACATGGGCGGAAAATATTCAACTTGCTCACTAGGGGGCAGCACCTGGGAATGAGCGAGTGAAGGCACTGCAAGCAGCTCGGCCAATAGCAAATGTTCCAGCATAATAAGTTATGTAAACTTGATGAAGGGCTACTGACCAGAGACAATCTTTGTGGACCCCACACCATAAGGAAAATTTGATCCATTGCACAAAAATTTGTTCCTAAACCATATGTAAACAGTCACTATTACAACTCAAAAGTCTCTACTAAATACATTGTAAGACTAATCTTTATTAAGTTTTATTTTGAAAATAGCCTTTGTAGTTTCTCATTTTTGGCTCAGATGCAGTATCCAACAAGAAGTCACCAGACTGAGTAAGCCACAGGATTGGCTGGAAAGGCGGAATTGTTTATAAGCCAATCCTACTATATGGCTTATTTAGTCCTGGGGGGACTTGCTGAATGTGAGAGATCTCTCTCTTCACCATTGTTGGGGAATAGGTCAGTCAGTTTTTTCTTAAGAACATTTTTGCAACTGAAGCAAGACCATATGCAACTAAATTATGCTTTAATATATATGTGACAGTGACAAAGACACTTTTTGTGGAAATGCTAATGGGTCAATAAAGACTGTCAGTCTTTTAATTTTCAAATTCTTGTTGGATACTCGATATACAGTACAACCATCATAAAGTGGCTCGTCAGTTGTGATCGACACTTATCTGTAGATCCGAATAGATCTGTAGTGATCCGGATTGATACTGAGTGATCTGACACTTTGTGATCTGTTATGATCTGTAGTGACAGTACAGGTGCTGCCGCCTAGTGTAAATGTTCACTTCTGAAGTAAATGCTGGTATTGTTTGTTCAGGATTATGCATGGATTCAATAGGGATTTTTAATTAAATGAGCTTGGAGTGAAATCATTCATACTACAATATAATAAAATGCATTTATTCCAATATAAAAACTGCATCCTTAGTATAAATCAACTGAGTAATTGAAAGCTATAAAACATCAACAATTTCAAACTCTGCTTGATCTAAGTTTCAAAGATAAAACCAAAATTGCCTACATCTAAACAATATTTCTAGCATTTTAAATCTCCTCAATAGCTAAATTTGAATTTAAATTATCCCATTTTCCGATGTCACCTTTTCTTGTACATCATAAATTCATATTCACTAAATAAAAACATGCTATTTGCGGCCGTACAGTGACCTTAGTATTAACGATTCGGCTGCAAATCTTTCACCATTCCTTTCTCCAAAATCTTAACTATTTAAGTATCTTTTAAATTTTGTTTCTAGCTCAATTATTACCGAATTCAAGCCAATTGTCGAAGTAATCTTTTTCTGACAAATTTGCTGCAACATCGCAAATTTCACGCAAATAAAAACGAGGGATTTTTGGCCTTCCCCCTGCCTTAATATTAAAGATACAGCCATAAATTCTTCACCACTGTCTTCTACATTATCTAAACTATATATGTAGTTTTTTAAATTTTGTTTTTAGCTCAGTTATAACAGAATGTAAGCCAATTGTCGAATTAATCTTTTTCTGCAAATTCGCCACAATATGGAAAATTTCATCACAAATATCATATATTTACAGGTGTGAGAGCAAATTTGATAATTGCTAATTTATTTTGTAATACAGAATTCAATTCAGCTGCATCACACAATGGACCAGCATGGGTTTAAGCCATTGTGAAGGCCATTGATAATACAATGGACCAGACAGGTAGTCTCCAATCTCTACCCCCATCCCTCTGCACCCCATGTCTGTCTTAAGGGGTGTCAGTATAATAACTGCAATTATTGACAGATGGCACTTTGGTATATAGATCACTAAAGATCACTACAGATCGATTCTAGTCATCTCAGATCAATACAGATCACTTAGTATATGGATAGATTTGTATCACTACAGATCGATATATTGAGCCATTTTAAGATGGTTGTACTGTATTATATCCCAGTTTGCTGTGAAATGCATGCATTGGCAATATTAAATTTAATGTTTCCACTCTGACAGGTAAAAAAGCTGTTTCGCACAGGTAAAAAAGCTGTTTCGCACATGTGTGATGCGATGGGCACATACCTCAAGTCAATGTTTCACCAGCTGGGAGTGAGAACATTAAAGTTGAGAGGCAACTGTCACTTCAATCTTAAGTTTGTTGTATTCAACAGACATTGCCTCTCTGTTACATTATCAGAGAAAGAGTCCTTCTGTTCTGGATAAGGGTGCTGTCATAAGGGTATGATCATGTGATGACTCTGCGAAGTGAGGTAGAATTAGTCCAGCTACTGACATGCTGGTGTGAGCTGAGGATGGCTGCACAGAGGTCAGATTTTCTGAAACAGGGATGATCAACCCCACATACTCAATCATCCTGTCATTGTCAGGACCAACCTAGAATTGCAGTAGTTCTCTTGCAATGGTAATATAACCTTCTTGACTGCTCAATGTATAATGACATGTTGTCCATAATTCGGGCTCCAAAAATCACTGAGTTGCTCGTTCCTACTGCTGTCTTTATGAGATCTTTAAAACCGAAAGGTTCTAGTCTTGCTTCCATCAACTTTTGGCAAACTTCTGTGACATTAAAATATTTATTTACGAAACTAAAATATTCGTTTTTGGCGGGAGTTTCAAATGATCAGCTGCAGTGAAACCAGCATAAACAGCAGCAGCCACATCCAGTGTTTGCAGATTCAATAGAAAGAATGAAGGAAGGGATAAAGGAAGGAAAAAAGGAAGGAAAACAGGAAGGAAAAAGGAAGGAAAAAAGCAAGGAAAAAAGTATAGGAAGGAAAAAGGGAGGGGGAGGAAGGCAGGGAGGGAGTATATACATGTAGATAGATAGATAGATAGATAGATAGATAGATAGATAGATAGATAGATAGATAGATAGATAGATAGATAGATAGATAGATAGATAAATAGATAGATACTAAGTCTATCTACAAGCAGCTGTTGAAGTGCTTGCACGTTATTTTAATATTTTCATGTGAGAGCAGTCGGTCAGACAAAAATGGCCTATTTCTATTTCAGCCCATACAGCTTCAAGACCTGGGTGTTCCAGATCTGTTCTGTTAATTGCTTTGACCATTTTATGGGTGAAAAGGGCCACTCCTCCTCCAGCTCCATCCTTTCTTATTTTCAGTTGACCCGAAAATCCAAGGTTATTTAGAGTAGTCATGTCTTAAGGGTTCCAGGTCGTTGATTGCTATGATATTGCACTTATTGTTTAATAAGTAATCCTTAATGACATACATAAACCTTTGAAATTCAGTCCATCTCTGAGAAGATCACAGGGCTCCCAGCGGCCTTTCATTTCCTATAAATTCCTATATTTCCCTATATATTTTTTGCTCAATATATTTCCCTATATTTTCAAGCTTTTTGCCAAAAATCCTTATAAATCCCTATATTTTCATGACATTAAATTAGCAATTTCCATCTTTTCATGTGGCATTAAGATAAGTGTTTTACTGTTTGCGTTTGTCAGAGAGTCTCAGAGAGAATACCAGAATTCCAGGTCATTCCCTGGTCAACATGCCAATGTATCTTATCTCAACACTGGTCTAGTCCGATTTAGTAAATTCTTTCAAATTGCCGAGTCGCTGATTGAGCACTCAACCAGTGGATTTAATATTAATTTACGATACATTTGAAGCCGAAAAAGCCCTTTATTTTCCCTATGTTTCGACAGCTGAAACCCTATAAAATCCTATAAATTTGATAAAAAATTTCCTGTAAAATCCCTAAGTTTTTTGTAGCGGCCGCTGGGAGGCCTAAGATCATGAGCCTGCCTCTTGTTTCTACAGTGAATTTTTAGAGTTCGCCAGCAAGAGTGCTGGCTTTTTGTGTTAAGTATTTTCCATTCGATGTCAGGATCAAGTCTTTCATTTATCAATCTACTAGTGTCTCTTTCAGTAGCGATGTGTTGAATGAAAACTTCATTGTTAACTTCTTCCGTGCGAGGTTTGTGTGGATGAATCTGGTAAGGCTATATCTGTCTTTTTCAGTCTGAAGTTGGAGACTGATTCCACCTGCCGGAAGGGCATAGGCGAACATGACTTGAAGTGTTGGTTTTATTCTACTTATTTCTTTAAATGTCTCTGCATTTACGGAAATTGTTACTGTCAATTTTATCAACTATCACAATGTGGTTGTTCTCTAGCTCCCCATGTGACTGATTTAAAGTGGATGGACCTGCTGGTTTAGGGGTGGCGTCAATACGTCTAGTACCTGCAGAGACACCAAATGCAGCATTTGTGGCCTGTTGGCCAATAGTATTGTTGGATATGTTGAAAAGGCTGCTTTTTATTTGTTGACTGAGTTTATTGACCACGCATTTCGGGCATTCATATTAGCCTTTTGGTCTTTTGTATTTAGTTAATTCTTCCTTTCGGAGACCAAGGTAACTTGCATGGTACAACTGTTCGCGGTAAGAACACTCGAACCAAAGGCCTTGCTTCTTTTGGCCGCCAGGGCAGAGTTCAGCAGTCAACTCAGTGGAAGTAAGGGGGAGACAAGGGGAACACTGCAGTGAACGGGGCTTGAGGTTTGATTTACTGGACCCTGGGCTGTGCTGCTGGTTTCCAGGGCAGCATCCTCGTTGCTGACTGCAGATCCAGCTGGGTCCAGATGTACAGTTGTTGTAGAATTTCCGCTTTTGGGGCACAAGCTAATAGGCTTGGAGGAGAAGTGATAGAACTAAAAGCATCTATGTTAGTAGAATAATCCTTATTTCTAGTAGAAGCAGAAGGAGGTTAACAAACAGACTTATGACTATCATGCAAGCTGCAAAACTTATCACTACCATGCAAACCTCATCCACACACATTCACCATACTTGCGCCAGATTTGAGATCCTGAAGTTCCTTTCGATGAGGTGACTTCCTTGTTCCTTTTCCAACATGCTTTGCGTCCTTATTCGGGGATGATTGCTGGTTAGAGGGGTTGGATCTGGTTGCTCTATAGCTCCTTGAATTTTGAGACAAGAGATTATCAGAAGGATCAGGTTGAACGATTGTGCCACTGCCAGAACAAGTTGGTAATCTAGTGGTTCGACCACCCATTAAGATCATGAGGGCAATTTGGCAAGCTCAATGGCAATTAAGCCTCACACTGGGGTATTAGGGTACTTGGCTCTGCCTATCACTGCCAGATTGCAATTAGTTTTGGGGTTTGATTGCCAGACAAAGCCAACGGCACTTCATGTCCTTCTGAAGTATTTGACACGCAATTATAGACGATAATTGGGGCATTGGCCTATGTGTTATTGCAAGGAAAACTGTGGCGGCGGCAGGGCAATAAATAAAATGTTAATAGGCTATTTATTTTTTGAGCGGAAAGCTCACATCTGGGGCGGAGCTTTCGCGTAACAAGGAATCAATAAACTTCGGCCTTAGCTGAATGTACCTTAGTTTTCTGAGTACTTGTCAGTGATTAGAAATTTCAGCAGGTAAACATTGAAAAAAATGGGCAGGGGAGGACCCTGTGCACTGTTCATGTCAATTGTAATTGATTTGTTTTGTCTGTAGCGCTACAGAATTTATGCTTCCTCTTCCACGTTCAATGCAGGAAACTGAAAATTTCAATTGTATTCAATTGCGTTTAAAATAAGGAAGGATTAGACACATTGGTAAAACTAGTCAATTGATGTTTGTCAGGTATGTATGTTTGAGAGGAGCCTCCAATGCTCCTGTGGGCCATAGGAGGATTAATAAAGAACCCGAGTTACAGTTATCGTATTTTCGTTAGAGCTACTCTCAAATGTTCTGTAAATGTTGTTGAATTTTAGCATGGAATGCAAGTTCATGGTACCGTTCGATGAAACGTCAGAAATACATTGGATGAACAAGGGGAAACGTACAGAAATAATTTGATTTTGCTTTGTATATGACTTTAAGCTGTTTGTGAATTTTGCCTTCTCAAAGAGAAGAGAAGTTGCTAATTAAGTTTCTGTTCTGAATTTAACTGTTTTTGTTTAGTTTTTCACCATTTTTCTTTTAATGTTAGTCAAATGTTCAATTACACTCGCTTGCATATTTGAGACCTGCTCAAATGTATGTTAAAGTGCACTTGTTGATCCCCAGTCATAATTTAAATGTTCTTGTTCGGACTAGTTGTAGACTACTTGTAGTTATAACTTGCTACTTTCTCAAAAATTGTAAAACATTGATGCAGTTTGAAATTTGGCTCCTGTTATGGCTCTACAGTTGTCATTCAATAAAAACTTAAACAATGACGCTTTTATCATTGTTTATCATAGCTGGACAGCAAACAGATCTATATAAAGCTACACCTTACCTAATAATTGAGGTAGAGTTCTGATTTTCGCATGAGCACTAAAACAAGGTTAACAATCGAGCACGACAAGAAAATATGCAAGTGACTGTGAAATTTAAATCTTTTATTTCATCAAACCATTTAATCATGTTTAGTAGCGAAATTCTACTGATGTGTAGTCTCTATCAGCAATGATCAGTTTAGAAAACTCCTGCGATAGGCTTGCTGGTCAGTGTAAATGAGTCAAAAACAAAATGATGTCCCAAACCATCTAATGAGAGCATGTTAAATTCTAGTTATAAATCTAAAATTAAATAAAAGGAAGACATTTCGTTATCTTAGATTTTACTGCAAGTCAAGTAAGCACTATCTGCAGTTATTATCTTTCAAAACACATGCAATAGTTTAATCAAACAATTTTCCTACTTGGTGTTTCTTGAAACCTTGGATATGTATTGCATTGAGTATTTCTTCACAGAAACCTTGAGCAAGAAAAACCTGGCGACAACATTAACCAGCTTCCTAGCGGACGTGGCTTGGATCAAAGAAGAGTTAAAGCATTCAGAAGGAGATGTAGTAAACGAAGAAGAAGGAGAAAGAAATCTGGAAGAAGACCGAAACGAAGTATTAAAGAGAAGCAAAGAAAGAGATCAGGATGCTAATGAAGAAAATGGAGGAAGGAAGGGAGACGAAGGAAATGTAGAAGCCAATGAAGGAAGGAAGGGAGGCAAAAGAAATGTAGAAGCCAATGAAGATCGGAAGGGAGGCGAAAGAGATGTAGAAGCCAGTGAACATGGTGAAGGAAGAAATCGAGGCGAAAGAAATGTAGAAGCCATTGAACGAAGGAAGGGAGGCGAAAGAAATGTAGAAGCCAGTAAACATGGTGAAGGAAGAAATGGAGGCGAAGGAAATGAAGAAGCCATTGAAGGAAGGAAGGGAGGCGAAAGAAATGTAGAAGCCAGTAAACATGGTGAAGGAAGAAATGGAGGCGAAAGAAATGTAGAAGCCATCGAAGGAAGGAAGGGAGGAGAAAGAAATGTAGAAGCCAGTGAACATGGTGAAGGAAGAAATGGAGGCGAAGGAAATGAAGAAGCCATTGAACGAAGGAAGGGAGGAGAAAGAAATGTAGAAGCCAGTGAACATGGTGAAGGAAGAAATGGAGGCGAAAGAAATGTAGAAGCCATCGAAGGAAGGAAGGGAGGAGAAAGAAATGTAGAAGCCGGTGAACATGGTGAAGGAGGAAATGGAGGCGAAAGAAATGTAGGAGCCATTGAAGGAAGGAAGGGAGGAGAAAGAAATGTAGAAGCCAGTGAACATGGTGAAGGAAGAAATGGAGGCGAAGGAAATGAAGAAGCCATTGAAGGAAGGAAGGGAGGAGAAAGAAATGTAGAAGCCAGTGAACATGGTGAAGGAAGAAATGGAGGCGAAGGAAATGAAGAAGCCATTGAACGAAGGAAGGGAGGAGAAAGAAATGTAGAAGCCAGTAAAAATGGTGAAGGAAGAAATGGAGGCGAAAGAAATGGAGGCGAAAGAAATGTAGAAGCCATTGAACGAAGGAAGGGAGGCGAAAGAAATGTAGAAGCCAGTAAACATGGTGAAGGAAGAAATGGAGGCGAAAGAAATGAAGAAGCCGGTGAAAAAAGGAAGGGAGGCGAAAGAAATGTAGAAGCCAGTGAACATGGTGAAGGAAGAAATGGAGGCGAAAGAAATGTAGAAGCCATTGAACGTAGGAAGGGAGGCGAAAGAAATGTAGAAGCCAGTAAACATGGTGAAGGAAGAAATGGAGGCGAAAGAAATGTAGAAGCCAGTGAACATCGTGAAGGAAGAAATGGAGGCGAAAGAAATGTAGAAGCCATTGAAGGAAGGAAGGGAGGAAAGAAATGTAGAAGCCAGTGAACATGGTGAAGGAAGAAATCGAGGCGAAAGAAATGAAGAAGCCATTGAACGAAGGAAGGGAGGCGAAAGAAATGTAGAAGCCAGTGAACATGGTGAAGGAAGAAAAGGAAGCGAAAGAAATGAAGAAGCCATTGAACGAAGGAAAGGAGGCGAAAGAAATGTAGAAGCCAGTAAACATGGTGAAGGAAGAAATGGAGGCGAAAGAAATGTAGAAGCCAGTGAAAAAAGGAAGGGAGGCGAAAGAAATGTAGAAGCCAGTGAACATGGTGAAGGAAGAAATGGAGGCGAAAGAAATGTAGAAGCCAGTGAAAGAAGGAAGGGAGGCGAAAGAAATGTAGAAGCCAGTGAACATGGTGAAGGAAGAAATGGAGGCGAAAGAAATGTAGAAGCCAGTGAAAAAAGGAAGGGAGGCGAAAGAAATGTAGAAGCCAGTGAACATGGTGAAGGAAGAAATGGAGGCGAAAGAAATGTAGAAGCCAGTGAAAGAAGGAAGGGAGGCGAAAGAAATGTAGAAGCCAGTGAACATGGAGAAGGAAGAAATGGAGGCGAAAGAAATGTAGAAGCCATTGAAGGAAGGAAGGGAGGCGAAAGAAATGTAGAAGCCATTGAAGGAAGGAAGGGAGGCGAAAGAAATGTAGAAGCCATTGAAAGAAGGAAGGGAGGCGAAAGAAATGTAGAAGCCAGTGAACATGGTGAAGGAAGAAATGGAGGCGAAAGAAATGTAGAAGCCATTGAAGGAAGGAAGGGAGGCGAAAGAAATGTAGAAGCCAGTAAACATGGTGAAGGAAAAAATGGAGGCGAAAAAAATGTAGAAGCCAGTGAAAGAAGGAAGGGAGGCGAAAGAAATGTAGAAGCCAGTGAACATGGTGAAGGAAGAAATGGAGGCGAAAGAAATGTAGAAGCCATCGAAGGAAGGAAGGGAGGAGAAAGAAATGTAGAAGCCAGTAAACATGGTGAAGGAAGAAATGGAGGCGAAGGAAATGAAGAAGCCATTGAACGAAGGAAGGGAGGCGAAAGAAATGTAGAAGCCAGTGAACATGGTGAAGGAAGAAATGGAGGTGAAAGAAATGTAGAAGCCAATGAAGGAAGAAATGAAGGAAGGAAGGGAGACAAAGAAAGAAACCACGGAGAAGTCAGGAAAAGAAAGAAAAAGATGAAGAATTTTCTATCAGCACATCAGAAGTCTGCAACCGAAGTAAAGCCAAAAAGAAGAAAAGAGGAAAGGAACATTGCTGACTATTTTCTAAGTGATGTAAACATGGTGAACATGAGTGGCGATGAGAGGGAATGCTCCCCAGGATCCAAGGAAGGGGAAGGCAGCAACTTGGCGCGAAAAAGGAAGTATGACACCCGAATTAAAACAAGCAGAAGAAAACCGCGAGCTGTTATCACGGAATATTTTGAAAGTGATGAAGAGAATCTAGAGATGAGTTCAGATGAGAGTGAATACTGCCCTGGATCGGAGTCGAGTTCAGAAACTGAGGAAACTCCCAAGAAGCGAAGGCCTATCTTGGTTGAAGGGGAAGTCTTGGCAGACAACAGTGCACACGAAGTCTTGGCAAACAACAGTGCTAGCGAAGGGGAATATTCAGACATCATTCCTATTCCTATTCCTGGAACTTCGAGCATGAATATTCAGGAAGCCAAGGAAGCTAAGGAAGCTAAGGAAGCTAAGGAAGCTAAGGAAGCAGTTAGTGTGGTTAGCTCAGGAAGTGACAGCGAATCTGATGAGGATGATGTAAGCAAAGTCTATGATCAGAAGTGCCCCATGATTTACCGCCGGAAAGTGTTGAAAAGCACTACAACTAAAGGAGGTAAAAAGAAAAAAACTGACCGTGTTTACAACACAAAACATGCCTGCCCCTTCGGCTGCAAACCATTATTCGCAAACTTTTCGCAGCATGTTTTGAGTGAGAAGCATTCAACAGAAGAAGCGGTGTCAAAAATTAAAATGAAGAAAGGGAAGGAAAGAAAACAACTGATTGACGATATTCGAAGACGAGCGGATCATGACCACAATAACCACGTCATGGAAGTAAAGAAAGGTGAAGTAATAATAGGGAGGCGCGATTGCACTGATGTATTCGATGTCACAAGCTATGGGCCGTGCCCTAACTGTTTGGAATGGCTGAAAAAGGAGACAATCCCAAGACACCAAAAAACCTGCCCTGCAAAAGACAGGAAGCGTTCTTCCAAAGGTGCACTTCTCATGGAATCAGACATCCTCTCAGGTCGGTTGACTACACAGCCAAGTAAACTTCTTAAGAAGGAGGTACTAACCATAATGAAGTCAGATATAATAGGACAAACAGCCAAGGATGACCCTTTAATTGTTGCACTCGGCAACTCGTGGCTTATCCGCAATATCGGTAACAAGATAATGCGAAAGCATTACACATCAGCCATTATGAGGCTGGCTGCAAGACTTAAGCTAGAGTTGAAAGAATTACTGCCCAATGAAAATTTCGAAATGAAGTCGTACCTTAAACCGGAACACTTTGAAGCGGTATGCGCAGCTGCTCTGAAGGTGGCGGATCAGCGGGATGGGGACGAGGAGGAAATGGGTGCTCCAAGCAATGCAATAAAACTACAATATGATCTGCAGAAGCTGGGGTCCATCAAAATGGCAGAAGCCATCATGGAACGAAATGATGAAGCAAAATGTGAGTCACAAGACTTCCTGCAACTGATGAAGATATCCTGGTCCTCAAAACTAGCCAAGGTGGCGCTGCTCAACAAACAGTATAACAGGAGGAAACCTTTGCCTTTGCCTGATGACATTCGAGATCTAAGCAAACATTTAAATGCAGAATTGGAACAATTTGATATCAAGATCAATACATGCGAGAACTACAAGAAAGGAGCTTTCCTCTGTCTGGCTAAATTAATTAGCTATAATCGGAGAAGAAGTGGTGAACTGCAGGCAATGCTGTAAGTAGCTATATGAAATTCTGTTTTTAGAAAGCAATCAAATTCTGTTTTTAGAAAGCAATCAAGTTTTAAAATGGTGTTGATAGCTAACTTACGTAATTTGCAACAAAGAAAGTATTGTGTCAATGAACGAAATCTCTTTTATTTCAGTCTGGAAGCATGTGTCAGTCGCAGCAAAAATTTGGATCCTGCAACTTCTGAAATGATGGGTGAACTCTCAGACTTCGAGAGAAAGTTGGCCGAGTCTCATTCAGTGGTGGAGATAAGAGGAAAGGTGTGTTATTGTGTTAAGCACTAGCGAAGTATTCTGCATTAGTAAGAGTGGTGACAGTCATTTAATTTTAAATGTTGATATACTTGCTCTGTTGCATCGGCCCAAATTTGCAGCAGACAGGTTACAGCTCAAGCAATTGTAAATATGTACAAATTGTACATCAGCAGATTATGTTAGTCCAAAGAAAAAGTCGGTAATAAGGTCTCCTTACTGTAGACTTAATCAGAGACATGAATTTCAAATTGTTCATAAATATTTTTGACTGGCTAATGCTGAATATTTTCCCACTTAAGCCCTTATTTTATTTGCAGACAGGAAAGGGGGTGCCGGTACTTGTGCCTGCCGTAGTTGACCGTGTCCTGGACTTCATCTGTAGTCCTGTTGTAAGAGAGTGTGCAGGAGTTCAAGGCAATCCTTACCTTTTCGCAAGCCAGAGTGAGTACTGAAGGTCGCAATGAACTTGTTAATGCGGTCTTCTTGAAACATTTCCTTTGTCCTGTCTACTTAACATGCTTAATGTTGCGTATGTATGCTAAAGTAAACTGTATAGGTCACAATTTTGATAGTTGCAATTTTGATTTGCACTGAGAGGTGTTTCTTATATATGGAGGTCTTTTGTTCAAAATCAAAAGTTTAATTGTTTTTGTCGACCATTTTGAAATGTGCCCTGTCACAGTTCTGGTTTGGTGAGATCACAGGCAAGACGGATGCTGAAATGGCATCGTTCGGGTATACATGAATATAGTATGTTTTTGCTAAGATATATGGCACATTAATCTTTATTGGCCTCATGTAAATGGAGGAATAAATTGTCTGTCTTTCAGTGTATTGGTGCCAGTCATATTTGATTTAACTTATTCAAGGCGATGGGGGGTCTGTCTTCTGATGCCAAAAAAGAAACTGCAATGAATCTGAAAAAATTGATTTTGAAGACCAAAGATTACACATAGTGCATCTCATCTGAAATGCCATAACTGTAGATGGAACATTTTTTAATGTAAATTTTCAACTTTTTATGACTAGATAGGGTAAGATTCTTTGAGTCGGACATTTGGCAAAAGTCTCCTTGAGTCGGACACTTTTAATAGCCTTGAATTGGCCTGTTAAAAGTCCCCTAACCCCATTATTTGGTGCCAATCTTTAGCTTAAGACCTCATTTACAACTTCAAAAAGATACAGTATTGATAAAAAGAATAATAGTGTGTTTTCCATAGCCCTAATGATGGGGTTTTTAAAATACTTTTTTGTCCATGATTTTACTATTTCTTAGTTATATTTGATGGGGATTGGAGGCTGTCTCACTGGCCTATTGTACTGGTTTGACTTCTGAGTGAGTAATCGGTGGTTTGCTCTGAGTTCAAGCTAATATGGGTTCCAAAATGGACTTTAATATTTTTAATGAACTCTATAAAGTTCTTATTCAGGCCTATCTTTAAGGTCCCGTTTTTGAGTTACAACTGTCCGACTCAAAGATACCACTCTCCTTTTCTTGTTTCATAAATAAACCCAATGTACAGTACCTTAGTCATGCCATTTTTTTTCTATTAGACTTCGTGAAAACGTTTAATTTGACGCCCTCATTGATCATCTATTCCCTGTAGGTTAACGGAGATATCAGTTTCTAAGAAATGTCCTGACTCAAAGAAACCTACCCTATGTAAAACTTTAGCTGTTTCAATTAGTAATTTAAAGTAATTTAATATTTACAGGAGATGGAGTCTTCCGGGGCTATGAGGCATTGTTGACAGCAGCAAACGGTGCAAAACTACAACATCCTGAGAGAGTGTCTTCCACAAACTTGAGGAAGTTTATGGCCACCATGACCCAGGTATGGTACTGTCATTATGTAAAAACTTGTTGTCGCCGGTTAGATTGTTAGATCTACCGGGCGTCTGTCTGTGTTTTGAATTTGTCCACCTCGTCGTGCGTAGAAAAACAGTGTAGTGGAATGAAACTGGACCTGCATTGCAATGATGGCAATCAATGATGGCGATCAATCAATGATGGTAATGAAAAACCACATTCTATGATGGCAATCTATCATGGCAATCTGTTATGGCAATTAGTTATGGAGATCAATTATAGGGATCAATCAATCATATAGATCAATGTCAATGATTTATTGATGGAAATCAGTAGTTAATGGCAATCTAAAAGATCTTTGAAAATCATTAAACTCCAAATTAAAATGTTATTATTTATTTGTGAGTTCCTTCTCCACTGTGTTAAGTATGGCCTGTTTAAGGGGACCAACATTTAATCGGGGGGGGGGGGGGGGGGAGGAGACCTTGGAGTTAAAAAAGATTCTCAATTTTGTTGAGTCAGTAAATTCTTTTTGGATAATCTTCCACTAAATAATTTCTGGTGGGGGTATATCTTAATTACAGGGTGTTAGCATTGCTTGTTTTCGAAAGGAGTATTAGGGGAATCAACTACCCGAAATTATTACTGTCACTGTTACTGTGAAATAACTAATCTACTGCCGAGGGAAACTCTAAAGTAACCCACCTGAAAATCTTGATGGTTCTCCCTTAACCAACTTTAATGACATACCCTATTGTTTGCATTAAGCGTCCGGTGGGCAGATGTAATGATGAGAAGGGCATTAAAAACTTTTGATGGAATTTTTATTAGGTTGTGCATTGATGTAAAAGCGACCGACAACATTTTGTCGCTGTGGGACATATTACGATGCATTGTCCGACCCTTTATCATATTGCCTCCAGCTACAGATAAATATGGTTATTGCAACGTCTTTATGTAACATATTAGACACTAAGGTAATAGTCAATTGGGAGAGAGCTAAGAGTCCTCAACATGTTACATGGTGGGACTTGCCAAGTTAATGCAATCATGTTCTGATAATTTTAAAGACTAAACTCTTCCTTAGACTTCCAATGTACATTAGTCCTGTGGATTTTAACGAGGAATTAGACTTACAGGAGCCGCTGAGTAACTCGTCATTGATGTATTGATTTATTCCTGCCATGAAATTTTGAAAATTTAGAATTCCCTCTTCCATGTACTTCAGTCACAACCCGCAAAGTCACTAGGTTAATGCAACTTCGAAAAATACCTAGCAATGGTAGATCCAGACAGGGTAGTCTGGGGTGGAAGCCAAGGCATTTTTTGTGCAATTGCAAGCCCGCATAGGTGTCATTTTGACATTTGTGGTTTCGCATTGCTCCATATATTTTTCTTCAAAATGTTATTTTTATCTCAGTGATTTGGGCGGGAGGGGATTGGGCTCCTAGGCTGCCGCCCTGGATGCACTACTGCCTGGTACGAACTGCATAGCTAAACCATGACAAAAAAGGAATTTGGTCATAACTTACAAAACTGGTACAAAATTAATTAAAATCTTGTGTAAATGATTTTGTCAGGTTGTTTACTATTGAATTATTTTTGATTTCAGTCCTTTGACCTCACTCCTCAGCAAATGGAATGGGTGTGTGATCATTTGGGGCATACGATGGACGTACATCGCACCCATTATCGCTCGTTGTCCGATGTTCTCGAGCGCACACAAGTGGCAAAGTTGCTTCTGTGTCAGGATCAAGGTTTAGTTGGTGCCAATCATGGGAAAAGCCTGGAAGACATCACATTTGAAGGTATTTACATCAGTTACCTGCAGTCTTACGAGACATCGTTCCATTGTTTATTTTCATTGAATTTTGTTTGGCTAAAACCAATCAAGCGAGACATGAGCAGTGGTCAAAATGTCTTATGCACTGATTTGGTCCATGGAAATGCGAGACCGTCTCTATCAAACCAAATGTATAACAAAAAGAAGGTAGATAGATAGACAGATACATTGTATGTCAGATAGATAGATAGGTAGATATAAAGAAACATACTGGTAGATACACAGCTGGATGGATGAATAGATTGATTGTTCGATACTAGCTTAGCTCATACAGGGGGACTCAATCATAGATCATGCATGGCTAGGTGGCGGAGCTATCATGCAGTCTCTTGAGTGTTCGCTATAATTAATACATTAATTTTCAGAAATCCTCTATCGCACTGATGGTGAAACTGATGCTACTTCATCTGCGAACGAACCGGAAGAAGGAGTCTCCTACGATCATTATGGCGAGGATGATATCCTCGACCAAGTGGAGGATAGAGATTTTGATGAAGAAGTATCTAACGGTACGTGGAACTACAATTATTAAACGCTACTGAAACAAGTTAACAGTATATATTCATTTTGCTGGCTCTGTCAAACCTGGCAGCTACTGGGTAACTCTTGGATGTAAAGTTGTGAAGTATTTTTATTAGAGGCGATGCATCAGCCCTTCGCTGATATGTTCTTAGTTCCTCTATTTAGAGCCACTCGCCTCTGTATAGATGGCCACAGGCCTCCCGACAGGAGGCTTTTTCTAAGATTCAAGAATCAGCATGTGAATCTACGTCAGCAAAACAGGGGCTAGCGTCGTAGTAAAATGCGGATGGGCCTAATTTGCGGAACGGCGGGCCGCGGGATTTCATAATAAAATGCGGATACGCAGTTGCGGAACGGGACGCTTTTTGCGTAAATGGGACGAAATATGTGGAACAAGCTGAATTTGCTTTAAAAATCGCCTCTATTTCTTTTTGAAAAAATTTTCTTGTTTAAAATCTTTCTTGGAACTGAGCCTCTCCTTCACATTCAGGTACCTTGTTACAGGCATAGGGGACATGGTGTCTGCAGGTTTGAGGTATTGCAGATTTGAAAGTTTTAGCAAGTTAACTAAAAATGTTGAGCAACTTTACTCTTATATTCAGAAGCTTGTAGCTCTACCAATTCATGTAGCTCTACCAATTCATGTAGCTCTACCAATTCATGATGGTGACTAGGATTAGATGCCAGTGCCACTCATACTATTTTATAGTGCACCTCTCAGGTCGAAATTTAGTTGTGACTTGGGTCGTTCTGCAGTATATGTACAGCTTTCGTGCTTCCTGCTGGTGCTGTATGATGTTCAAATTGACCAAAGAGAAAGTGTCTGACTCGAGGTTACATCCCCAAGTGTCCGACTCAAGCAAACTTACCCACAGTACTAATTCACTGAGCATACCAAGACACTAGCAATTTGCCGAATTATCCAAACTGTCATTGACCATTAGAGTAGCTTTCATTCTGATATCCTCTGTCATTATAGAAGGATGATTAAATAAAACAAGGATGATAAAATAGAACAAGAAAATTTAGTTCCGCAGGTTCAACCTGATCCACATTTTACAACTTGCGATCCTGCAAAAAGTGTCCCGTTCCGTAATACTCTTTGACCGGCATTTTACAATGACACTAGCCTGCAATCTAATGACAATTCAACAGTGTGATTTTTCAAATTTGGCCTCTGGCCTTCTGTCAGGAGGCCGGAGGCCGGTGCTCATCTAATTAGAGGCCCTTGGCGCCAAAAAGAGTTATTAAGAATAGATCAGCGAAGGGCTGCAGAATTGCTTCAAAACTTATTAACATTTGAAACATCTTTTTCAGAAACAAAATCAAAGAAGAAAGCCGTCGACAGACATAGATGGTCGCATGAAGAGATCCAGGAGATAGAGACCTTATTCTCGACTTATTTGAAAAAACGGAAGACTCCGAAGACCAAGGAAATAATGAAAGTGTTGCAGATCAGCAAGACGAACAAAGGAATTTTGCATAAGTGTGATCCAGTAAAACTAGATAAGCTGGCTAAACCACCGGCATAAGTACATTAATCCCAAGTAAATTTAATTAAATAGACAACACACAAATAACTCGGACACGTTAGAAGTGTTGGAATCGTTGCCTATTTATTAGGCTAAAACAAGACATTTACATTCACACACAAATACAATCATTCCGACGAGACAGAAGAATCCGAGGATCCGATGATGAAGGACGAGACAGGACACCACACACAAATTGACATAAAACATAGAAATGATCTTGAGGAGCCCAAAGCCTTAATTGTTAAGAAAATGAATTTGGAATTTTTTAAGAATTGAAATTTGAAAAATAAGTTTTGAAATTGTAAAATTGAATTTTGAATTAAAATTTTTGATTTTTACCGAAGCCTTTTGGTTTTTTGAGACATCTGATTAAAGGGTGGGACGGCGGGTTTTGAACGAAATGAAGAGGGCGAGTGGCCCACGAAATTAACACCAGCCTATTTATGTTGGCCGGGTCGCTCCATCGCTTCTGGATGGCCCCGATCCGTGATTGGACTGGGTTGTGTGACTGCAATGTTCACGTGTACATTTGATGACTGCATCAAAATATGTGATGAAAATATGGCAAATCTCCTCTGACACTGCTAATATATTCATCTGCTGGATAATGCTGTTATTTACTTGACAAATAGAAAAAGTCAAAATGCTTGTTCAATGGCATGTGAATTTCATCAAATAAAGGGTCATCCAAAATATAAGTTTTTTCTCAAATTGCCAGCAGTGCAATGCGTCTAAAAATGCTTCGTTGCATGTGAATCTCATTAAATGAAAGGTTCAATATATTATGGCGTATCTGAAGAGCGCAATGTTTCCTGTCTGTGTCTTCAACGGGTTCTTATCTTGTATAGATATTCCCCAAAGGAGAGGGAATATGGGTTTTAATAATCAAGGACTCTGCACAATGTATGATCAACCTGCATTCCAGTTCAATCAACCTGCATTCCACTTCCAGTGTTGAATCCCTGGCATTTACCACAAGACAAACCCTCAAACAGATAAACATCAAAGGTTAAGTGAACGAGAGAGAATGTTAAATATCTCGATGAAATACTGGCATGTGATTGGTTGACACGAAGTGTCAAATGGTATAACTACAGTTATCTTTGAAATGTGGGGCTCTTTTACAGACTAGTTCTGGTTGCCAGTGTGCTTATATCTTTGTCGGATTCTTAAGTGGCCCGTTGGTCTTCAAAAGAAGTTGTCATTGTGGGATCTTCTGCCTGTATCTCTGTGGGGTTTTTTGTGGCACTCTTATTTTTAAATGAGTTGTCTGCGGATTGTGGGAATTTATCATAGACACATTGTGGGATCTCCTGCCTGTATCTCTGTGGGTTTTTTTTCTTGTGGCACTCATATTTTTAAATGAGTTGTCAGTGGATTGTCGGGCTGCCTCACAGACATATTGTGGGATCTCTTGCCTGTATATCTGTGGGGTTTTTTGTGGCACTAGTACCTGTAAATGAGTTGTATGTGGATTGTGGGGCTGCATAACAGACACATTGTGGGATCTCTTGCCTGTATCTCTGTGGGGTTTTTTGTGGCACTCATATTTTTAAATGATTCGCCTGGTGGATTGTGGGGCTGCATCACAAACACATTGTGGGATCCCCTGCCTGAATCTCTGTGGGGTTTCTGTGGCACTCTTATTCTTAAATGAGTTGTCTGTGGATTGTGGGGCTGCATAACAGACACATTGTGGGATCTCCTGCCTGTATCTCTGTGGGATTTTTGTGGCACTTGCATCTGTAAATGAATTGTCTGTGGAGTACGGGGCTGCATTATGGACACATTGTGGGATCTCCTGCCTGTATCTCTGTGGGATTTGTTGGTGGCACTAATATCTAAAGATATCGTCTGCGGAGTGTGGGGCTGCATTATGGACACAGTTTTGGATCTCCTGTCTGTATCCCTGTGGGGTTTTTTGTGATACTCCTATTATTAAATGAGCTGTCTGTGAAGTGTGGGGCTGTCTCACAGAGACATTGAGGGATCTCCTTCTTGTGTCTCTGTGGGATTTTTTGGTGGCACTAATATCTGTAAAGGAATCATCTGTGGATTGTGGGGCTGCATAACAGACACATTGTGGGATCCCCTGCCTGAATCTCTGTGGGGTTTCTGTGGCACTCTTATTCTTAAATGAGTTGTCTGTGGATTGTGGGGCTGCATAACAGACACATTGTGGGATCTCTTGCCTGTATCTCTGTGGGGTTTTTTGTGGCACTCATATTTTTAAATGAGTCGCCTGGTGGATTGTGGGGCTGCATCACAGACACATTGTGGGATCTCCTGCCTGTATCTCTGTGGGGTTTTTTGTGGCACTTGCATCTATAAATTTGTTGTCTGTGGAGTACGGGGCTGCATTATGGACACATTGTGGGATCTCCTGCCTGTATCTCTGTGGGGTTTTTTGTGGAACTCCTATTTTTGAAGGAGCCATTTGTGGATTGTGGGGCTGCCTCACAGACACATTGTGGGATCTCATGCTTGTATCTCTGTGGGGATTTTTTGTGGCACTCATATTTTTAAGTGAGTCGTCTGTGGAGTGTGGGGCTGCCTCACAGACACATTGTGGGATCTCCTGCCTGTATCTCAGTGGGGTTTTTTTATGGCACTTGTATTTGTAATGACTTGTCTGTGGATTGTGGGACTGCATTACAGACACATTGTGGGATCTCCTGCCTGTATTTATATGGGGTTTCTTTGTGGCACTCGTATCTGTGAATGAGTTGTCTGTGTTTTGTGGGGCTGCTTTACAGACATATTGTGGGATCTCCTGCCTGTATCTCTGTGGGGTTTTTTCTGGCACTCATATATTTTAATATGTCGTCTGTGGATTGCGGGCCTGCGTCACAGACACATTGTGGGATCAGCGCCTGTATGGGGTTCTGTATTTCCCCATTATGTCTATGTAGTGTGGGTAGCAATATGTTCAGAAACGATTAAACAATGTATCCCTCCACCAAGAACGACAGACTGGAAAACTTCCCTTTATGTCCAGACTACAACCCCTGCACTCCCAGACTAATAACCTCACTTAATATCAGACTCAAGAACCCCCCAGCACTCACAGACTACAACCCCTGCACTCCCAGACGGAAAACCTCACTAAATATCAGACACGTCAACCCCCAGCACTCGCAGACTAATTGCCTCCTCACAATGTTATAAAATACCAGCGGGTCACCCCACAAGTATAAAGCAAATTTTTTTGCACAATGTACCTGGCGTTGGTATAGCTGTCTCTCTCTCTCTCTCTCTCTCTCTCTGTCAATCTACATGTGTCTATCTGGAAGCTGAATAACATTTCAGTCACAAAATGCGATCTGGACTGGTCACATATGGAGCAAATTGACCACTGTTAAATTAACCCACCCACCCAACCCATAACCAGCCAATCAGCTCGCAAGGCAAAATAATGATTACAGTTATGTTGACGGAACTCTTCTGAAAACATTTTTCACAGTTTCAGTTTGCCTCAAGTTAATTTTGTCACCTTCATCACAGAATCTGTTATTCCAATTCAGTATATCACAGTATTGTTTGGTGGTCAAAATGGCAAATGTGTGGCTGTCTCATTGAGCATACAATTTGAGAAAGGAGGGGGGGGGGCACCCAGCCTTACGTCAGTGCACAGCTGATTGAACATGTTTGAGGACCACAAAACTTGGCTGAAATTCCAATTTCATAAATTTTTCCCCATCTACGGTGAAAACCGATTTTGATAAATGTTAGCTGAATGTACTCGCAACATCTGATTCTTTCATTGGCAAATATATTTTTTAAAAGTAGGATTTTGACGAGTGTGTGCCTTTAACTCTGCGTTTCAATGCGTTGCTGCAGCTGTCACAGACTTGTTCAGATTAATGTTGTGTTGTTGTTGTTCACAGCTACAGTAAATCTGGACGTTTTCTGTTTGGCATTAGTATGTAGACAGGGAAATATGTTTAAACAGACAAAACTAAGAAGGTGTACAATTTGTCCAGCAAAATATAATCTTGAAATGTTCGGCTCAGATTTATTGAATGATTGATCTATGTGTTTTATTTTGCATTGGACATACTGAATGAACACTGGAGTGTTATGTATCAGTTGGACACATTCTAGGCACGCTTCTTAAACTATATCTTCCAGCAGTTATTTTTGTAAAACTTTTGTAAAACTTATCTTAGAAATATTTCAACCTATACATTTAATGGACTTTTTGCATCAGGTGTTATTACAGATCTCGTATAAGTGTGCCATGTTCCATGTGAATATATGCCCAGATGATGTCAGTATTGCAATACTGACATCACTATTGGCACTCCAAGCTTGAGTGTTGATTCCAACTGCTACCAACAAGTTCGGCTTATGGGCTAAGTGTGAATGACAATTGATTAATCTGCATTCATTGGTATGGTTGTTTGATTCAGTTGGAGCAGGTGAAACTGATATGTTTGAGCCACTTGCTGGATCCATCATGGACATTCATGGTGTCCTTGTTATAGTTGCTCTTTCGTACGGTAGTTATGTAGATCCCCACAAATACCACAGAGACTCCAGGTTCGATTTAAAGCCTTTAATAGTCCACGAGTATTCAACGACCTTCTAATGTGTGTTGTAACTGACAACTACAAATCACAGCTTAGAGTGAGCTGTTCATTCACTCATGTCCACTGCCAGAAATGACTTGGTGGGAGATTTTCCCTCCAAAACTGGGCTAACTGTGTAGCCACCTAGTGTGGACACAAGTATGCTAGGAGGTGTCCCCCTCTAGCATACTCATGAATACAGAAATAACAGAACACACATCAGGAGTATGGAAAAGCATTTATTCAGTAAATATATACACATATAAAGAATTATATACCACTACATACACCCCCCTGAAAAGAAAATGATTTCCACATCATTTGTTCAGAAAATCCAGGAATTTGGCGATGAGTTGCATCTTGTCGTTTGTCTGGGGAACTTGAGGGAAACTTCCGGCCTGATAACGTTCAGGAGGTTTTCGTTGACGACCAGATCTTCGAGGTAGCTCACGAGTTTCCAGTTCTTCTTCTTCTGAAGATTCCGATGCTTCAGGTTCTTCTCTCCCAGCTTCTTCTGTTTCAGCTGATCTTGGAGCTTCTTCTGCTGCTTCTGCTGGAACATTCTTATCTTCTTTCTCGTCTTCTGAGAGAGACATGTGAAGACTGTACTCCTCATCCGAGCTGCTACTTGAAGAACTTCTCTTCTCAGGAATACGCTTCTGTATAGGCAGAAGATTGTTCCTATGAATTCTTCTCGCTCTTCCTCGTCCGCTATCTGGCTTGATCTCATAAACGGGAAGATCGTCCAATTTCTTCAATACGGTGTAAACCCCGTCTTCCCAGCGGTTCGCTAGTTTACGCTTGCCCTCATCGAATTTGGTCTTCTTCATCAATACTTTGTCTCCAACTTCCAAGTTGTTTCCTCTCACTCTGCGATCATATTGCTTCTTTCCTGCTGCTTGTGCGGTATTGATGTTTGTCTTCGCCAGCTTGTAAGAATCTTCAAGACGCTTGCGCAGATCTTCAACAAATTCTTGGTATGACAACTCTTCTGATTCTCCTACAAGTCCAAATTTATGATCGATGGGCAGACGAGGTTCACGGCCAAACATGAGTGGAAAAGGGCTGAAGCCGGTGACTGAGCTTTTGGTGCAATTGTATGCATGGACAAGTGGTTGAACATGGTCCTTCCATCTACTTTTCTTGGTATCAGGGAGAGTGGCTAACATATACAAGAGAGATTTATTAAATTTCTCTGTCTGTCCATTCCCGCTTGGATGATATACAGTGGTGGTTGATCTTTGTATACCAAGCATCTTACACATTTCACGGATGACATTGCTGGTAAAGTTCGCACCGTTGTCGCTATGGAGGCGATGAGGTAGACCATAATGGTTGACAAATAAGTCTATTAGTGCCTTAGCGGTGGTCTTTGCTGTTTGGTTTCGCGTAGGCACAGCCATAGCATAACGTGTGAAATGGTCAGTTAATACCAAGATATTGGAGTACCCTCCGATAGATGTCTCAAGACCAAGGTAGTCCATGCTCACCATTTCCATGGGATAATTGGTGACAATGTTGACAAGTTCAGCTCTTGGCTCCCATCTTTTCCGCTTCATACAATTCATACACTTGTCCACATACGTCTTGATGTCTTCTGTCATTCCCGGCCAGTAAAAGCGAGCTCTCACCAAATCGAGTAAACGGTCACGTCCAAAGTGGCCCATCTCGTCGTGAAGTAACTTCAAAGCTTCTCGGCGTGATGTCTTAGGCAAAACTAGTTGCTTGATGATCTTGCCTGCCACCTTGCCCTTGCAAGTCCTATACAACACATCATTTTCTATGAATAGTCGTTTCCGCTGAGTCCACAACTTCCGAGTTTCCGTATCTTCAGATGTAAACTTCTCTACTTTCTGAATCGCACGCCTCACGATGTTGATGGATTCGTCGTTGACTTGAAGGCTTGACCACTCATCAGTTGACATAGAGTTCGTAACTGCTGGATCATCGGGGATGATACGTGATGTTAAAGACATAGATGTGACGTAGTCTTCATTCCCAACTCCGTTGCAGATGGCTTTCACGGTCTCATCGGAAAGGTGAAGATATCCTTCGTCTAGGCGAGATAAAGCATCAGCTACTACATTCTGCTTACCGGGCTTATATTTGATGCTGAAGTCGAATGACGATAATTCGGCCACCCACCGTAGTCCTGTTGCATCCAACTTCGCACTGCTCATGATGTTGCAAAGTGGATTTGAATCGGTGATGCATTCAAATTTAGCTCCATAGAGATAATCGTAGAACTTCTGGCCTACAGCCCACTTAAGTGCGAGAAATTCCAACTTATGGGCTGGATACTTAGCTTCCGATGGTGTCAGACCACGACTGGCAAATGCAATCGGGTGAAGATGTCCGTCCTTTTCCTGGCTCAATACAGCTCCTAACCCTGATTGGCTAGCATCTGTATGAAGAACAAATGGCTTAGAAAAATCTGCAAAAGCCAATACCGAAGTATGGGTCATGGCTTCCACCAACTTGTCGAAGGCTTCTTGCTGACTCAAGTCCCAAACGAAAGGAGGATAATTCAGGCGGGATTTCTTCTTGCCGTTTCCCTTCTTCGTAGACTTGTCGGGCTTCCCTTCACCTGGTGTTCCTCTTAAGAGCTTCTGCAAAGGAAGTGCTAGCTTAGCAAAGTCCTTTATAAACCTGCGGTAATAACCACAGAAAGCAATAAACCGGTGAAGTTGCTTTCGATCTGTTGGTGTAGGCCAGTTCTTGACTTTCTCAATTTTGTCCGGGTCCGTCTCAATTCCCTTTTCTGACAAGATGTGCCCAAGGTATTTCACTTGGCGCTTGAAAAGATTACATTTAGAGGGCTTGAGTTTCAACCCAGCCTCTTCTAATTTGTTAAGAACGATGTCCAATCTCTTGAGGTGGCTCTCAAAAGAGTCAGCATAGACAATGATGTCGTCGAGATAAAGTTGACAAATTTGAAGATTTAGCGATCCCATGACTGATTCCATCAGACGTTGAAATGTCGCCGCAGAATTTACGAGGCCCATCGGGAGTTTTGTGTACTCGAAGAAACCAAGATTACCACAGCTGAACCCCGTGTATTTGATGTCATCCGGATGCATGCTGCACTGCCAATAACCTGACTTCAAGTCGAGGTTAGAGTACCATGACGACCCTGCGAGGCGATCAAAAGTGTCGTCAATGCGAGGTAAGTAGTGACTGTCCTTAATGGTCCTGGCATTAAGCCGTCGAAAATCCACGCAGAACCTTAAAGATCCATCCGATTTTCTGACGAATACACTGGCTGAAGAATAAGGGCTTGAACTTTCCCTGATGATTCCAGCATCTAACATCTGTTGAATGTGGTCTCGCACCTCAGAAACCATCGCAGGAGGAATACGACGATACTTCTCACGAAATGGGGCTTCATCTGTAAGCTTGATCCGATGTAAGTACTTGTCACAGTGACCATGATCCCAATCTCCCCAAGAGAAAGCGTTGCGATGACGTTCCAAACATTGATGAACTTGACGTCGCTCATGTTCTTCTAAGTGAAGTAATGGAAATGCTTCTTGTATTTGTTGAGAAGGAACAACAGAAACAGAAGAATTACAAACAATTCGGACAGGAGAAATCTGTCCCAACACACAAGTTTCAGGAATAGTAATAGCTTTATTTGACATATTTACAACATGTACAGGAATAACATCAGGAACATGAGATTTACAATAAATAGCAGGAGTCAACAATAGTCCTCCGGGAAGTGTAGTCTCAGGAGAAGTATCCATCAGGACAGCAGAAGTGTCGTCACCTTGTAGTCCACAATGATGTCCATCAACAACTATACTGCTCATGGGTGCCACTTGACAAGAAACCTTGACATGAACTTGACTCCCTCCCCATTCTCCTTGTGACTTATCCACAACGCACTGAAATGCTATCTTCCAAGCATCAGGTATGTGCTCCTTGGTGGCAGATTCTTGCATCTCCAAGCAATGGGATATGATGTTTGTTCCAATCAAAACAGGACAATGACGGTTGTACCTTGTGTCCTCGGTGACAAGAAACAAAGACATCATCTCCTTCTCAGTGTCACCGCTGAGCTTTTAGCTTCAGAGGTGTCTTCATTCTTTCCTCTTATAGGAAGTTTCCTCAAATCACCATGAACCTCAAGACCTTAATTCTGTAATGTCATTTATATTATTATTGTATAAAAGTAATGTAATATATTATATTATTGTGTAATGAGATACAATGATAGCAACGGGGTAGAACTCACCCCATGTTTCCATGGCAACAGTTACCCTGGTGTTTCTGCGCAGCCGCAGAACACCCTAGTAGCAATCTCTGGGGGCAAGCTTGTTTGCCCAGCCAGAAGAGAGCCCGCTCCCGCTGAGGCAGCAGGGGGGCTACCTGTCTCCCTGACGCGGTGACGATTCGTCAGGTAAGGGTATTGTCGTTAGAGGTATGATCAAGGGTTTCTCTTAAAGGAACCTCAGGTCATGGTTGATTGAGATGGCATTTAGTTAATGGTATATGTAATTCGTTAAGATCGTTGTTTAATGTATTGATAACTTGAATACCATCTGTCCTTCGAATGACTCTTAATGTAACTGTCTATAAATTGAGTATTAAATGGATAGGTGAATCTAAACTGTTGAGCCTCTGGTATTTCTTGAGTAGGTGTTTCGCGGTGGCAAGTGCTAAGGTGTCTCCCGCAGGATCCCCGGTAATGAGTCCATCTACTCAACTAGCTACCTCTGAGAGAGAGAAACATGCGCTAAGATGGCATGGTGGTACACTAAGATGGCATGGTGAGAGAATTCCGGTCTGCGGCTTCTTGGCGCTTGTCTGCTGTGTCACACTGTCTCTTGATTTACTATGTTTTTCAAATTTAAGGAATAGCAAACATATTCAGCTCTTGTACCATTGAATGTAAAGAATTAACAATGCTAACTTAGGCATCGACAGCACATCTCGAACTGTAAAAGCAGAACTCTATGAAATAGAATAGGAATAATTCTTCATATCTATAAATGATCATACACAGCAACTCAATGTTTGATGTTTGTACGATGCAAGATTCACATTTAGTGACGTTTCCTTCCGAAACACTAGCCTTGCAATGCTATGGGCCTATGGTTTCTTCGCATGAAGAAAGTCCACTTCCTTGATGTGGAAATTCGATTATGTCACAACTTCATATCATGCATAGCGGGCTCGCCAGCTATGGCTAGAGAGCATTGGTTCAACGCCATGCCATTAATCGCTGTTTTGGTCTCCTAATTAGCTATTGTTCTGCTATATCGTCAATGATAGTTAATTTTTTCTTCGTACGCATACAAAAATTCAAGTTTTAGTACGCTAGCCATGTTATCCCACCTTAATTCACCTACTAGTATAGGGGGCGCAATATTCCTACCAGGTAGCTCAGGGGCTTCGCCCATATCTTTATTTGGTTACCTATTAGCTCATGTTCAGCTTCGATATGCCTGCCTCTCATCTTCCACACTTCTCACAACTTTACCTACACACCTCATCCAGACCCGGACCAGACAACGCACTCAAGTCTCTGGGGCATCTCTCGCATCATTAGGCCTTCCTTGCAACACAGCACATCTTCCAATACGGTAGGAGCTCATTTTGCAAACATTAATAGGAAAGGCACTTGATTCTTACTTCCTTAATTTATAATGTTTTCTTAGGCTACCTGTCATTTACTCTTATATTTTAACTCTTATATTTTAGCATTACATTAACAATATGTCTGTCTATTTCCAAACACATAGCATACTATTTAGATTTTCTATACACGGCACTTAAGGTCTAATAGCCTGGTCTCATGGCCACGCTATTCTGCCTTTTTTTTCTCTCCTCACTTTGCAACTTAGATATGTAACATTTCATTTTCCTTTAAAATTCAAAATCGCTATTGCCCGTCCAGCGAACATTCTAGAGAATTTGATTATCACATACTGATTGTCATCCCATTATTGTTTTCTTGAATAACAGCATGCTCTTCTTCATTTATGCATGTTCCCATTCATTTATTGACGTTGTGCGCATTGATCATTGATAGTGTATCGTGTTGTATTTTGTTCTATCAGGTCTACTGCTCTACTTTTACCTAGCCAATGTTCGTTATTTCCGTTTTCTTTCAATCAGGCTATCTAGTGAGTGTTTTTCTTATTGACTTGGAGGGACAAGTTAGCATTTTTCTCCATGTATAGTGACGTGTTACAGTTATTCCTGCATGCTATATATATGTATTTAAAGCGAGACAAGTAATTACTTATTTCATTATCACTGATATTTCTTATCCCATATGGCTTTCAAGTTATGTGTTCATTTTCTTATTTTTCGGGTCGTTAGTTAACATGTGTTATGAGTTACATCCACGCTTATTGCAGGGAATCGCTGTGGCACATTTTGTAGCCTTTACCCTTATTTTGATTTTAGGCTCTCTTTTCATACGTAATCTCCCTCAAATTAGTTATATTTTTGCTCAAGTAAGTGCTAGTATGCACGGTACGCTTACTCTTCTTACCTCTATTTTCGCTCTGAATGTCTGTCCCGTTGACACAGCTGACACTTCAGCAGCGGTTACTTAAGTTCCGTTTGGAAGCTCAGACAGCGGTTGATGAGGGATATTTGTCTGCTCGTGCTTCTCGTTATATCAAACATCACACTCCTACTCTTCTCTTTAATAAATGGTTATTGTTGGCTGCCAATAATAGGAACACTCAATGGCATGTCTACGAGTCGATACTAGACCAGCTTGGCTATTTGTCTCTTCCCTTACCAGAACTTGCTCTGTTTCGTGAGGCTTCTTTTGCTCGTTATAAGACGTATTTGAGAAAACCTACCAATGTATGGCTTTACCCTCTTACCCTCATGATGTCAGAAACTGACTCATCCTCTGCTAGTACAAGTCAGGGCGATAAGGGACATCTCGATGTGACTGACATTTACACTGATACATCACTTTCAGGTGAACAGCCTAATACCTCGGGCCAACACATTGCCCAACAACCAGATAAATCCTCATTGACTGTTCCTTTACATGTGAAAGTTGGAGATATTACTGACGGGTCCCGTGTTTCCACACCCTCTCATGACAGTTTAAAATCTCGTGAAGAATCACCTGGCCGACACGATTCTGATTCTGACGAGGAAAATTCACATCTTGCTCTAAAGATTGCTAGGGATAAAGCTGATAATTCCGATAAAAATAATTCTGCTGGCCATACCTTTGATAGTGATAACTCTGATAAACAGCCTTTTGATAGGAATAGATCTCCAGCTCTCTCTGATTCTGAACGTCAGGAACATCCTTCTAATATTGCTGGCATTCCTGCAAATTCTAATACCGCTGAAACAGGTGAGGATAACTCTGCCTCTCAGGCTGGTCAGTCTGACGCCTCTCTTATACATCAATTAGACTCTCAACAACCTGGTGCATCATCATTTGATAATACTAATCAACAAACGCCTGTTTCACAGCCTGGTGCTGCTGCACAAACCCCTCCTGTTACGTCTACTGTGGACAACAGTGAACACCCCCAATCACCTCCTGTTTCTCCTAGTCATTCTCTACACGGCTCTGATAATCATCACCATCGCACCCCAGACGATAGTCCACGATCTTCCCCCCGACATCATACCCCTTCACGTGCGACTGGATCAGAATTGAGCGACGACCAAATTCCTTCATTGGGAGGTCTCCGTCAACAGCATCAAGTCCCTCCTCCTGAGGACCCTTTTGTGGTTGATAACGTTTCTAATAACGCCTATCAAAACCAGGAATTCGACCAGTCTCTTAATAACCTTCAATTTAATCACTCTTATCAGGATCCTCCGTCTCAACAACACCCCCCATCGTCTCCCCCGGGTCACGCTCAACAACCTCCCCCGCGGACTGACACGTCGCCCAGCACCACCCGGCCTGCACTAGGACCCTCTGCCTTCACTGTACCCCCCGTCCCATCTAATACATCTACTCAGAGAAGCCACCCCGCATCTTTAACTTCTGCACAGACTTCTCTTACGAATACAGTTCAGTTTGCTACAGTCTCATATACTGTAAATACTATCACTAGACCACATACAGCTAATACCACCACTCAAGTACTGTTCCCTTCTCACACTCCTCATTCTAGTCGTAAGCCAGTTATAGGTTACACCGATCCCAGCCATCAAACACTTTTGCATCGCCTGTCTGCTCAATCTCCTTCTGGTTCCAATATGGCTTCAAACAATCAAAACCTGGGTGTTTCTACTCCTTCCAATTACAATGCCACATCGGGCGCCTTTTCTCATGCACCTGCAACTCGTACTGGTGATGAATTATTATTTGAACATGCTAATCAGCCCTCGCATTTTTCTCAACACGTTACCCAGTCTCAAGCCGCTTCAACTAACCAAACTTTCCAGGACCTCACTAACTTTGATCCCACTTTTAATAATCTTAATTCCCAGGCTCAATCTCAGCCACAAGGCCTCACTGGCTTGCGCACATCTCTGCCCTACCCACCTTCCTATCAGGACACCAGAGATGCGTCTTATCGAGCTACTCAATCTATTCACGGTCCAATTTCTACTTCCTTTCCTGTGTCTCGTTCAGGTTCCCTGCCTTCTTCTTTTTCTGCAGCAGCATTTAATACCCAAATGCCTGAAACACAGCCTAGAACTAAGCCTCTTAATTTTTCAGAGATGAAACCTCCAGTATTTAATGGAGAATCTGATAGTTTGACACCACAGGCATGGATCACCAAATTCAAGGATCATGTCCAATTACATAATCTAAATGACCAGCAGATATTGCATCGCCTGCAGCTGTTCACTGAAGGACATGCTCGCAATTGGTGTAATGCTCTGAAGCCTATGACTTTGGCTAAACTTGAGAAGTTGTTCTTAGATAAATTTTCATTGCTTAGGAGTCGAGCATCTATCCTCGATGCTTTGTCTCAGAAACGTATCACCTATGGTGATAACGTTGGCAAATACTTGGATGAGATTAAGGAATTGGTGTCACGTTTGGGCCTACCTGAATCAGTTGTGGCTTTATACTTTCGTAAGGGATTACCCTTGACCTTGCAGCATTCTCTTCAATTAATTGATGATAACAAACCTCTTGATGAATTAATTCCAATAGTCCAAAGCATTATGGAGCGCGAAGTTATCGCTCAGCACGTTGATGTCACTAAAATCCCTAGTTCAAAATTCGATACAGGTAATTCGCAGTCAACTTTGCTCACTTTACAGGAATCTATGGGCGCTCTGAATCAATCTCTGCAGCAATTGCCTCAAATGCTCGCACCTCGCGATGTTTCCATGGATGACACTCAACCCCAATATGTCTCTCAGCAAATGCCTTATGGTCAATCTTCTTTTTCTGGTCTTACTTGCTTCCGTTGTGGACTCCGAGGTCATATAGCTACTCATTGTCGCAGATTCATTCCCAACCAGCAATATAGTCTACCAACATCTTCTGATTACCAGTCTGCCGGACGTTCATACAATCGTGACAATTCTACAAACGATGCCTTCACTCAACGGTATAATCGACCTAGCAGACCCTTTCCTAATAGGTTCGGTAACTCGAACAGGAATCTTCCAGCCAATGGATTTGCTAATTCAAACAGATCTGGTAACAATAGACTATTCTCCCAGAATAACCACAACTTCAATAATCAGCAGCATGGCAATACAAATCCCGCGCAACAGCAGTACAACAGTAATGCCCCTAATAACTCACGTGTTCAGTACCCTAATGGCATTAGAACTGCTTACCGCTCTCAGAGCGCTGGCCCTTTCCCTCGTAATCAACGACCACCACCTCAGAATCGTTCACAGGGACCACCACATCAGCAACCACGACGTAATGGATCATTCTGACTGTGCTCAGATACAGCCGTGTCTCGTCCTAACTCAACACCTGCCATTCCTTTAGATTCTCACCACTTGTCTCCTATCGAATCTAATGATCTTACCAATTCTGCTCCCTCTGAAACCTTTATTTTTCATGATTTTCCTGATTCAGATGTAATTGTTGGGGACGACTTCCCTGACATCTTATATGCAGTACTTCAGCCTCCTATTCCTCTTACTCCTTTATCTATCAAGATTCATGATTGCAACTTCATCCCATCACTTTTGCCCGATGGCACTAAATTCTTTACCTTGTTTGATACTGGCAGCTCACACAATTTGGTTAGCACGTCTCTTATCAAACGTAGTCCCTTTTTGCAGGGCCTTCCTCGTGTTGATGCAGAGCCAATCAACCTTATGGTCGGCAATGGTTCTTCTATTTCTATTTCTCAATTTATCTATTTTGTCATACAGTTCGGTGAGTGTAAAGTTCCTATTAAGACCTTTATTATCGATGTGGCTTCACCAATTGATTGTGTTATGGGCTTGGACGCTCAAATTAGATACAAATGTGTTTTTCGCTCAGCAGAATCACGCATGGATATTTCTGTCGACCAAATTTTACTCGTCGTACATAAATCGACCACTATAACACCTAATACATCCTGCGATGTGCCAGTTCGAGTAAATCATTTGGCACAATATTTTAATGGTCCATTTGAGGTTAACATATCTCGCATTATCTCTGAGAAGAATTACAAGGCACTTGTCGATTTACGCAGTGGCTTTGGTTCAATCAGAATTAATAATGTAGATTCTGAAGATATACATTTGCCTGCTGATATCATTCTAGGAGCACTAGTTATGGATATCCCGTTTACAACAGCGCCTTCTGTGGTCCAACAGCCAGATACTAAATCTGTTGATGATAATTTACTTGATAACACTAATTATGTCATCATAGATAACGGCCCTAATGCTATTTCACAGCTTTCATACCCAGATTATGATGCTATGGATCCTGACACTCGTGCTCAAACTAGACTACGTAATTATCCATGGCTTCAACCTGACGATCCAACTTTACGCATGACTGAATTCGATATAGTTAATCAGCAATTGAAGCTCGATAAGTGTGCACTTCAACCTAACGAAGTAGATAAACTTCGTGAGATAATTTTATTGCACACTCCAGCTTTTAGCTTATATGGTCAGATAGGAACCATCACCCGATATGTTTGTGATATCACCCAACAGCTTATCACTGATTGTTCTTTTAAAGCACGCCCTTATATCACTTCCCAAGCTGATATCGCCTATGTACGTAAACAGGTACAGAAGCTTTTGCAACTGGGAATTTTCAAAAAGGAACTCACACAAGCTACCAGTGCACTATTCTTAGTCCGCAAATCACGCACGGACGAAAATCCCCGCCTGGTCGGAGATATGCGTTCTGTCAACAAAGCCTTTCAGCTTTTGCAGAGGCCTTGTGCTAATATTGATTCCTTTAAGCAGCAAATGGGCAGTCGTCCTTTTCGTTTCGCTACGGCCATTGATTTAAAACAGGCATTTTTTGCATGTCAAGTAACTCCTCAGTCTCGTCAGTACCTCGGCGTCGTTACATTCTATAACGCAGAGTCCATTACCTATACTAGATTACCGATGGGATATATCAATTCGGGGGCGCTATTCGCTGAAATAATGACTTTAATCACTGAAGAATTGCCACGAATTTATGCAGAATGTGTTTACAACTATTATGATGATTATTTGCTTCTTAGTGAATCCTCTGAGGAGCATCTCGCTCTCATTGATGCTGTTCTTGCCCTTTTTCATAAACATGGCCTGGTCCTTAACTTGGCTAAGTGTTCTTTTGCTTCTAATTCTACTTTCCAATTCCTTGGCTTTGATGTTGATTTACAGGGACCTAATGGACCTACTTTGCGTATTAGACAGTCTAGAATTGATGCTATTATGAACTTGCAGGTTCCTCAAAATAGAAAACAGATAAAATCATTCTTGGGCTCAATTCAATTCATTTCTTCGTTTATACCATCTTATCAAAAGACAGCTGAACCTTTGACGCGCCTGTTGCGCAAAGCTAACGAATTTCTTTGGACTGATGAACAACAAGTTGCCTGGGATGCCATTAAGAAAATTCTTACATCCCCACCTATTTTGTCATTTCCAAGACCTGAAGGTGAAATGATTCTGGTGTCTGATGCATCCAGAACCGCCTCCGGTGCAGCTCTTTATCAGTTACAAACTAATGGAACTGATGATACACCTAAGAGAGTTTTGTTAGGTTATGCTAGTCGATTACATGGTAATATTGCTACCCATAATTACAGCATATCGGAATTAGAAATGATGTCAATTTACTTTGCTGTCCAATCATTTAAATATTTTTTAGCTGGACGTGGTAGGTTTACAATTCTGACGGACCACGCCCCTATTGCTCAAATTCTTAAATCTTCCAGTCATTTTGTAACACCTCGCATAGCGAAATTCTATTGGAAATTACAAGATTACCCTTATCAAATTTATTATGTAAAACCAACCACTACTGAGTTGAAATTAGTTGATATGTTATCTCGTCATCATAACACCCAATGGCCAGCAGATGCTGAACCCATTATTCCAATAGCAGTGGCTGATAAAGATAGGAGCATTAATGACGAAGAGCAACATTCTTATTATAATTTCCTGGATACCAATACTCATCCCCTTTTGACATCTCGTCAAACTTACTATGAGAACCTCTATGCCAACTTTTCGGGCTATTCTCTATTTTGTGTTACAACAAGGGCCCAGGCCAAGGAACACTCAGATAATGATATCTCCCACCCTACCTCACAGCCCACAAAGCCTACAAAACCACTGTCACACCTTACCAGTGAATGTACCCATACCACTGGACCAGTCTTACCTATTACCGAAATGAAATACAAGACCATCGATAGCAATCAACCTACTATCTTGACTAAAATGCCTCATCAAGCTGACTTAGAACCAGCTATTCGTAAATACATAACAGATGCATTTCATTACGTCAAGATACCTCATGATAGAGTCAAGCTTATAAACGCTCAAAAGCAGGATTTGTATTTGGGACCGGTTTATAACTTCATAGCATATAGCACGTTACCAACTAGTAAGCAAGTGGCAAATCAAGCAGTTGTATTATCTAATCATTTTGCTTTAATCGATTCACTTTTATTCTATGTTCAATCTAGTCCTAAAAGACATGACATCATTCTTAAATTGGCTATTCCTAACATCTATATTTTCGACATCATTGAATTCTTTCACTTAAATTTGGGTGCTCATGTAAAATCTAACAAATTGTATGATGTCATTACATCAAACTTTCACATTAAGAATCTGATGAAATACATTTTAGATTATGCTAGGACGTGTTTGATTTGCCAACGCTCGTCTCAGGTTATTGAAACAAATAAGCAAAGGGAATTCGTTCCTAGACTGCTTACTGATTGTACTCCCTTTGTGCATATACATTTTGATATCAAAACCTTTCCCCATGCTACTGCTCAAATTATTCATTGTCTCATCCTACAAGATATTTTCTCCCGTTATGTCGTAGCGATTCCGTTACGCAGTAGAAAAGCTGATGAGATAGCCAAGAAATTTATTGAGCATTTTTGTTTACCATACATGATACCTCATAGGGTGACTTGTGATAAAGAGGCTTCTTTCGTTGGTAAAATTATGACAGCAGTGTTTAAGTCGTTGAATGTTCAGGTTCACCTTGTCCCTACAATGATACATTCAAGCAATATGGCTGAAAGGGCTATTCAATCTGTTTCGAACCTATTGTTAACTATGATAGAGTATAAGTATTCTCAATGGCCTTCCCTTATTCCATATGCTTGTAAAACTTATAATTCGTTGCCTCACGCAGTTACCAAATATTCTCCTAATTTCCTTGTTTTCCTTAGAGAAGACCGCAATCTTGTGGATATTAATCCTGAAGCTCTTTCTGTGGTTGCTACTTCTTATGATCAGTACGTATCTTCGATTAGAGAGAAATTGCGATTTGTTAGACAACAAGCTGTAGTTTCTCATAATAAAATTAAGATTAGACAGACCCAGCAACACGCAAAACGTATGCCAAAACTACATTCATTTAAAGAAGGAGACCTTGTCTTATTACTGGCACCTAAATACACCGGGGTGCAATACTCTACCAAATTAAGCATTAAGCTTATTGGCCCATTGTATATTGCATCAGAGCCACTTTTGAATCAATTTTTGCTTAAGACAATTGACGACCGTACTCTACCAGGTCTATTTCATATAGGTAGATTGAAGCATTGTATGGTTCGTTCTAAGAATGGTTCACCAATTTATAACCAGCAACAATTGCGCATTCAAATTCTGTCCGAAAATCTCAAGATTGATGATGTGGCTGCAGCCACTATGCAATTGCACAGCGACGAACCTCAAGGGCTTCCATTACCAGTCTCTACCCCAGCCTCACAGGTCAAGCCTGGGCCTTTGTCCCAATCATTGCTTGATTCCAGTGACCTTTCACATCCTTCGCACCAACTATCCCAGTCTTCTTATAGCATGTCTATTTCTAATCCTGACGCTCTTCTTTTATATTTTAAAACTCGGCAAGATGATACTCAACCAGGCCCTGGGTCTGCACTTCATGAATGGCCCTGTATTCTCGATGATGACAGTACAGTCACCTCAACAATAACATCAGCCCGTTGGCGTGACGGTCATCTCCAAGTATATATCAACTATCCATCTCAGATATCATGTGTATCTGCTTGGCATTTTGTGTTTCAGGAATATGGTCTGTTTCCATTGTTCGACTGCATTTCGAACTTGCGACCTACAGGCCGACCTTTCTTCCCTATGACCTAAGTTTTGATAGTTATAGATGATATGCCACCAATAAGGTTTCTGGTTCGTAATGATGTCCTTCCTTCCTTCTTCTTATGCAATAGCTTGGCTGTGGTGGTTTGAGGACTGCGACCTTACTCCTCTCTGATCCCACCTGATGCCTACCCTATTGACCAATTGCTAATTTTATTAAACACAGCAATCATTGTGTTAAATATTTTTGCCCTACACTTTCATCTAATATATTTTTTCTGTAAAACTTTTATGCTGGTAATTTATTGTGGTACAATATTGTATAATAATCTCTGAGCATTAAGTCTTATTTTCAATATAATATTTATCCTATTATACCATAGCTCAGACTTATAGCAAAGTCAATAATTTCGAGAAGGATAGTGACCTCTCTTCCTTCCTGTAAGTCATAAACATACCTAGAACTACTCTATAACCTTTTAGCAAGGAATTTGCAGACTTTTCAGAATCTGCTTATGTAAATAAAAGCATCTCCCCAGGGACTGCTCTAAAACGTTTCCATTGCTCTCCTTTCACAGGAATGGCACACCTTCAACAGTTTATCCACCCCTCCTTCCAAAGTACCTATTTTTACTTTCTATTTATCAGATTTAGTAAGCTAAAACGTTTTCCTAGCCAACCCTACTTGAGAAATGCCTTCCCCACATTCCTCATGTTTACTTAAGCTAAACTTACTGTAGTTTCGTTTGTCCATTTGCCAGACGATACTTCATGTCTTGCATTTTACCTCCTCCACGTGTTTACCCCACATGACACATCATTTCTTCCAGAACACATATCTGTTTCAGACACACACTTTATAGTGTCTCACCAGTCACCTTCGCGGTATGTGAATAACACACCAGTCAGACTCCTCAGTTAACACTCCTTGCATAGTCGACTGTAGTCGTTGTTATTTGCGATGCTACCTTGTGTTCCAATTACACATCCTTAATAGTAATTGCACAATTAAAAACCTGACTCAGATATTAAAAGTCAAAAACCAAAGTAAGCTTCAAAAATAAAAAAATAATGCCTATAGATTGCTTTATGTATCATCAATGCTAAATGGCTGCAATGATTGTTGTTTCCAGTAAAGTTCTTAATTGCCATTTCTGCATGTTTCCACATGCTGCCACATATGGTCTCGTGAACGTCAAGCATTTCTTCCATAATTCCTTATCTATAACTTATGTCATTGTCCCCCACGCTTTCATTTTGCAATAATACCTAAGTAATGCCACGCGGTCTGATGCAATCTCAACTTTGCCTAATGAACAGGTGCTTGCATCACTTTCCTGGTCTGTTTGCAACTGATCTTTCCTTGCGGCCTATCAAGCCATATGGCGAAGTCAATCACCATAGACACATATCAATACGCACAGTTGCCACTGCACATGAATAGATGCACAAAGTCCATTATGACCACCAAAATATCAGGAACAAGCACCGACTCATATGTAATCCTCGAATGACGATGTCCAGCACACTGCACACATAGCGCTGCTTCCGTCGTCGCTATCAAACGTGATAATTAATGATAATTAATGATAATGAATGATATCTTCTTAAGCATCAACGCCGAACAAATGGGTCATTTGCACACAAGAATGATCTCCTAAAAATCGCATCATAAAACCATGGATGCATTGGGCTATTCTTTCTTGTTTTCTCAAGGCTTATACGATGCACTCATCCTTCTTCCTTGTCTCAGCTTTTGAGTACATAATGCATTGTCATCGTCTGGATTTCCTCCAGCCACGCTTGGCTTGGTCATCGTCCAAAAATTTCTTGTGCACTATTAACAAGACCTCAGCCTCCAAGCATCATCAAGTAAAATATCCTCTTCATAAATCTTCACTATAGCATTCTTCCATAGTTTTCCATTCAGTGATCTCTGACAATGATTCCCTTTTGGACCTACCAGACAGGGCGGCAGTCATCCTACAGTACTTTCATCTTGTCTTTTGCCAATTTGATAATAGTAGTGAGACTGGATCCGACTATGTCCAATCAGTGATTGAAGTGCCTGGTGAGTCCTTTGGGCAATCACACCGTTTCATCCTTTTCGGTATTGTCCTTGTTCTGATTGGAATACAGATTCACTATCCTTTTGAATCGAATGCTTCCAAACTTCCCAATAAAACAGGTGAACAACTCTCCACCGATATAATTCAAGATCATGTTTAGGATCTTCAATTCTAGGTTCAAAGAGAAATTAAGTGAAACACGGCACTCAATATACGGACAATGCTATATCGACAAAATGATAACAGAACTGTACAATAGCATTGTTAACTTCGCCTTATTAGTCCTACTCTGGAATCTCTGGATGGGACAACAAATGTATAGCAGTAAAGTGAAGTCTCCACGTAAGACTTTTACCCTCAAATTTCACAAATTTTCTTTCGTGCTGACCATTCACAAATGTTCATGGTTACCAGCATACAAGAACAATATTCAGGTATTCTTTCCTTTCATTACAAGGCTGACCATCGTGTTACCATTGTACATGAAGTACATCTTATGACCTACAATTCAATAAATACATTATATTCCATTTCCATTTACAAGTCATTCTCTATATGAAGTTCATTGCAGTATCCCTGCGATTCGAACCCGCGACCTCGCACATACCCTTTCTTCCTTCAAAATCAAAATCTCAACGTTTAGTGTCCGGACGCGCTACCAATGTCGCCACCGAGTCCACTGACTTATAGCTCTTATAATTGGATCAAAATTAACTTTGCCTCTGCTTTCACATTCAGTGTTGTCATAAGCTGACAAATGCACGAAGTTTATTGTATCTTCTTAGCTCTTTTAATATCATATCGTCCAACCTGTTCGCATTAATTTCCCTTCTTTTCATATAAAACACTAATTACATTGTTACAGCACATTTATTTTGGCCACGTGCATGAATCATTACTCGCTATCTTCAGTGTCTATTTTTAGATCACTTTCTCAGTCTGAAATGAAAACGAGGCTCTCCGCCAGCTCAGCAGCATACATCGGTCACTAGAAGTCTTAAAAATATGCTGTTGGCCGGTTCGGCCTTGGTCTAGAGGTAAAGTCATCATGTGTGAATTGTGACTAGGACTCTCGCAAGAGCAAGTTGAAGTTCGTCGCTTCGAATCCCGTCGGGGACATGTCCCTGCTAGCCACATTTGGAGACTAGGAAAGAAATCCGTTCCAGATACTTAGTAAGGTTCTGGACAGCAAATTTCCAGAGCTCTCCTGGCATATCAGACATAAAGAAAATTACATCCACATTCACACAAGCAATGGCTCAGTGAGTTACGCTTGATGATAAAACACCTCCTATCCTCCAAAGTCCGAACCAGGCTTTTGTATTTGTTGCTTTGTCCTGTTTATTTCAGTGAGAATGTGACAGAAAGTTTCCTTCTTTCATTTCCTTCACTTTCTCTCGTGTAACGCAATTATTTGCATTAAGCTTCTTCCATAATAAAATGTGATGCAGTTCCATAGAGAAGAATATTCTCTTACGAATAATAAAGATACAGGGAAATCTATAGGAAAACCTCCTGGCTCCTTTGTTGTTAAGAGTTGTAGCTCTGGCAATTATGTCCATTTGCATATGGTATATCCACATGCATACCTTTAATAGTTCAATTAGAATTTCAGTTATCATAGACATGTCAATAAATCGGTAAACACAAGACTCAGTTTAATTTTCCTTTCGTTACTTCAATGTGATCCTAGGTACTTCAAATACCATTGGACCACAATCCTATGACATCAGTGTCTTATTTTGGTACTCTGGTACCTACTCTCTTTTGCACAATATTGACCTTAGGTCAACATGAAAAATAAAAAGAATTAGCATTGATCTAATGTGAATTATGGATATTTACGACTTCCCAAATTAAACAACTAGGTCGAAAGCATGATAGACATTCGACATTACAGGTCCATGAGCAGTCCTCATTAATGTAAATTTTCGGTCAACCTTTGTATAGTGCATACCTGTATGTCAGCAAAATCATGCATAGGTTGCTTATTATCGCCAAATAACAACTGTAGGGATCACCTGCTCGTGGTCTATTCCACCACACTGGAAAGTATCATCAGTAACTCAGTGTCTGGGTGCTGATGCCAGTTCTATTTATAGCTGGGGGTATCATAACCAGCTCACTGAAAAGTATCATCAGTAAGTGTCATAGTGACAGTGTCTTGCTTCAATAGTCCTAACCTTTATATTTTGTCCATAGACAATTTAAAGGGTCGTCCGCACGTAGCATATTGGCTGTGCCAAAATGCTTAGTCTCTCGATTTCATATTTACATGTATTCCATAATAATCTTTTATACACAATATACCCTATTTGATTTTTGCTAGTAGCCATATAAGAGCACAATTCTAGCTAAGTTGCTAAGTTTCCTTGCTCCAAGCCTTCCTCTTGAGATGCACATAGCTCTCAAAGATTGTCTCTTATCATAGGATCATCTCCTTCCTTTAGGACATGTTTTCCTCAAAAAGACTTCCGTCAAAAGGTATCGGAGAGTGTCGTTACTGGCACTGTCTTAGCCTGTTTAAACATGCTAACTTCGATTGTGGCTCAGCATCCTGTGCATCTTTTCGACGTTTGGTTCCATTGCAATGTCCTGTTTCGTCGGCATCCTGCCTCACAACTCATCTCAAATAAATAACAGATATTTAATTTAATATCCCACATAATTTCACAAGCTTTTCTGTCCATAAATATTTGGAGTTATTTCAGTTGACTGTGGACTGATAACTTCCGTTCTCGTCGAATGGATGTATTGCTAACATCTAAACGTTATCATTTCAGTACATTAGCTAGCACCCATGAGCCCATGGGAGCCCAACATCAGTTTCCCGCAGCTTATCAGTCTTCTCTAAGCTAATAATTAGCTTAATAATCCACTTTATGGATAACCTTCTCCTTATGTCGTATTCCTCTTTTTCACATATTCATGCCACATGTATCTGTGTGATACTTGATGCATTTCTCATGGACAAAATTGGTTATCATTCTCCTCTGTTATACAGACTTGTAGTTGCCTTTAAGATCTCATATGGCTTAAATGAAATACATGAATTCATGAGATATGAATTCATCACTCCAACCGACCTGCCAGCAAGCAGTGACGGTCACATACAAAGGTGAAAAACACAGAGTTCCAACAACATTCAAGCAGTTTCATCCTGATTACATAATCCAAACACATGTGTAATCACTTAAAGCTAAATTAGTCAGACCTATCTTCACACCATCTGCGATTCCTCACTTATACCCCCCTCCCCTCCCCTCAGTGATATTCTACCCCTTGTTTACGGCCCCTCCATCATTTGGTATTTGTCTTCCGTTGACTCAACTACTGCTTCCTCAGTGTATCTGGAACAATGCATCGAAGGCGAATGTCGTATCCTCCTTCACACAGCAATATGGAATGGCTTACAGCAACTGGTGTGAGTGTTGCTCAGCTACAGCAAGTCGCTCAGTTCCAGGGACCTAAGCAGACGGTTTCTGTTGCGACTCAGACCGAGGCTACCTGCATCTTCCATTCGCCTCCAACCCTCGATATTGATGCTTTTAACTCTGCAGCCAATTACGTGGCTTGCACTTATGCTCAACAAAAACCTCTTGTCAATGGATGGGACTCTGATTGTCCTAGTCCTACACCAACACCGGATTCATCATGGTCAACAGATGAGGACCTCCCGGGCTACACCATGTCAGCCGAAGCAGCTGCTCAGCCTACCCATTTTTTGCCACCATTGCGTCCAAAGCCTTTTCGCCATCGCCATTTCTTTGACGATGAACAGGAAGTACATATGGTTACATCACTGCCCATGTATACGTCGACTCCAGTATCGTCACCTCCACTGTTGATGCTTTCTCAGCGTCTCCATCACATACAGGAATTACCTGAAGATTTCAATGACGCAGAGGAACAACAAACCGAATTGAAGTCGATTCTGAAACAACAGTGATCAGGTTTCTTTTCAATCTTATGAACTAGTGGACTCATTCAAATCCATTTACTTCTTTAAAATATACACTTCATTGTAACAAGGAACAGTATTATCCATTGAATGCATTTTCTTATTGTTAATCGAACAATTGTATCATATAATATGGAAATCCGTTATCTCGAACACTTCCTGACTAAATGTAGTCATAACACCTACTACATTTTTCCTTCAATGTGAACGTTATATCGCTGACTTTTGTGTTACTTACAATGCTGATTTATACATCTATTCATTAAATTTACAAATTATTAACAAATTCTAATGCTTCGTCTATTCTTCATAACCAAATAGTCTTCAAATATTTGCATTAGCACACCTTAACAGGCCTTAAACCTCAACAAGAGTTCTCGACCCGCACATTTCAGTAATGTGCGATGGTATCTTGCATTTGTTGCGTCGCCAACTTGTTGCTTACATGCCACCAGGAGGGTGTAGTCCCTTCATTTCGTTCCCAGACCAATACGGTTAACCACCGTTAAGTCTTTTCTGTAGCTCACACGCATTCAGCCGGATTATTCATCTGCTTTGAGCCCACCAACAACGCTCTTAAACCTTGCCATTCTTCGTTGAGAATTGTTCTCCATTTCGTATCACTGCGTTCCTTGTGACCAATCGATAGTATTTCCATACGTTTGGCCACTGTCTCCTCGCAGCATTGACCACGTATTCCCTTGTTCTAGCCTTTTGTTCTTTTAGCCTGACTGCAATTCTTTGCATTTGATTGCCTTCTTGATATAGTACTTTATCGGCTTATCATTTTATCCTCGGTAAACACCATTATCTGGTACGCATATTTCAGAGACAGAGACTCTCCACAGAGATCCATCACGATCCTTTCTTAGTAAATCTGATTGCCTTTCAGCCTCCAATTGCCTTTTATAACCTCTTGTGACTACTTAGACTTGTTCCTTACCTATCTTTTTAGTTCCGAAACTATTTTTATGATAAGACCATTTTATGAGAGTTTTCTTTTGTAGTAACATTACTTTTTCTTTGGATAACGTGATCATGACATTGGGTAACACTTGTCGAATTAAGTTTGTTAAAATTACTGCGTTCGTATCATTAGCATTTTGTACATATTCCATTCTGCATTTTGTAGATATTCCATTTTACTTGAATATTACTGACTAGTTTCTTTTTCTGCATTTCTGCTTCTGTCGTGAGTGTCGTTTATTGCAGATATTAGCCGTCAAAGAATCTTGCCAATTGAGAAGTGTTATACGCATTTGTTGATAGAGTGTTTTCTTACAAATAATCCACCACTTTCCCGTCATGACATGTAGGTACTGCTCTGATTGAGTATTATCTTTGAGCATCTTTTCTTATAATCATTGTGCAACATATTATGTTGAGTACGTATCTCAATATGTTGCAAGTTCTCTGCCTGTCGGACTGGGAGCCCGACCCTAATTTGGGGATATCTTGTGCTATTTCATGTGTTCCGGCTCATGCCGATGTGGTTACGTTAATGTGTTCCGACGATGTGGTCGTGAGTTTAACCTTAGCACAAAATTTTTCAATGCGTTTCTGTGGATTTTGCTCACCCAGTGATTGTAGCATCGCTTCGCATTTTGGGGAAAGAGAAATTTTTTTTTTGTAAATGACCAACTTATTATACACAAATTATAGCTAGCTAGCTAATTCCTTTTTCATAGTTCATTACATGGTATGGCATCACAACATAGCCCGGCAGGGGGCGCTTTCCGTGTTACCATGGCTTCACCGAGACTGCCGTGGGAAGCAGTTTCTTGTTGCCTTGGTAGCACCCTTGCACCTTATATGGCACGCTACCTGCTGCAAAATTTTCGGCTCAGCCCACAGGGCCCAGCTCTTGCGGAGCCAGTAAAACCTTAGCTTACCTGCTCTAATCTTTACACCTGTAGAGAGGCAGCAGTCCTACATACAGCTTGCAACATTATGTAAGTACACCTTTTTCAAAGAGTCATTTACCGGTCATTTAGGACCACCAATCTGCATATACGTTTACTAATTAGTAAACTGGGAATTTCTATAGGCATTGAGTATTGTTGATGAAGTATCGAGTTGTGTCGTGTTGAGAAAAGTTCACAGTAATGATACTCCCAATTTTTCTTACACGCGTGTAATTTGAGGGAAAGTGCTTCATTAACTTACATTCTTTGACGGATATTGTTATATTTTCAGGTCTGGTCGAGTCTCTCGATTTCAGTAATTCAGTATGATCTTAGAGTACATCTCTTGCATTTTCTGTTGACATACACAGCATTCTTTCATATGATAGGAAAAGTGGTTGGAAAACTCGTGTTGCCTAAATGTTATGAATACTTATTTCCATTGATAATTATTTGTGTATTGATAGTTGTATTCGTTTTACATAGGATATGTCGACCTGATTGATAGATTTTCCACGCTTCGTATGCTAATCGTTACCATTATGTTCTTTTGTTAATGAACTCCTTTTACCAGTTATCTTCGTTTATGTGCATGTTTACGTTCATTTAATCATGTCTTTCTCACCACCTTATTGGTTGATAGTTATAGTATTACCTGATTTTACTAGTGACGCTAAGACCTTTTAGCCAACTATATACCTTGCTACCTCATTATAAACATTACAATGACGCTAATTGTCCTTTTTCCCTTCCTACTCCTTCCCTTGGTTCCAGCTCAATCACCACCTCCATCTGATTTGCAACGAATTGCTGAACAAGACGCTTTTCTTTATAAGAATTTTGGATTTACTATTAATCCAAATACGGCCGCCGTTTGGGCCAAGCGTACTTTGCTTCAAACACAAGATCAACCTATGGCTTCTTGTAGAGTTTCTATGTTTGATGAATGGTGTTCTCGCAAACGAGACATATTTGCATGTGATTTGGGAGCCAATTTTTCTACACCTCCATGTGTATGGCCTCCCGATTCACCTCGTATCACAAAACTGATTCTTTCTTCTGGCGCACTTACTAAGGACATTATGTCTTTCTTCACGACTATGCCTTTCATGAGATATCTCACTTTACAAAATCTTACTTCTGCAGTAAGGTTCCCCGACGTTATTGACTCATTTCCTGAGATCAATTTTTTAGATCTGCCAAACACTCAGGTGACTCATGTACAGTACGTCCAAGCACGTTCACAGTTACATGCTATTACTAATCTAGTCCTTGATGACGCCTCTGTCTTTGCTCCATGGACTTCCCTTTACCGTTTAAGACGCATACAACTTACCTTACTTAGAGATTTATCGTCTCCTGCCTTACCTCTATTACCACAAGCCCAATTAACTCATTTAGACCTTACCATACACGGTTCAACATCTTTTCAGTGGAACCATCTCGGCGTTTCACAAACTAAGCTGATATCCCTTAGACTCCATCTACCAGATATGACTCGCCTCCCATCTTCTATGCCTTTCAATAATATACAACAATTGAAATTACAAGCTTCTAATGTTCCTTTCGAAGTTTCCAATCTCTTGCCTAATCTATCAGCACATCAATCTTTTAATTTTACACGACCAAAACCATTTCTCCAAACACTTATTCTTCAGGGTTTCTATTTTCAGAAAACGCAACAATTTAATGTCTTAAATTTAGCTAAAATAGTTATACAAGATTGTCTTGGCGGAATACATAATCTTAATTATCCAACATCTCTTAGAGTACTTAGACTCAGAAATATTACTACTTCAAGATCATTAAGAGACCCATTAACAAACACGCCAAATCTGCGCAGTTTCGAACTAACTCATTCTAAGCTAACACATATTTCCAGAGCATATTTTAGATATGTCGATCAACTTTACTACTTAAATTTATCTCATAATCAGCTTCATACCTTTGAAATTAGACAGAGATATTCGTCAGTTAGCTGTAATAGACCTTAGTTACAACTCCCTGTATAGAATTTCTGGTCCTTTCTTTATTAGAGACCATCTGGAATATATATTTTTGCAACGCAACAATCTGCAGTATTTAGATGGCGTTAACAAGCAAATTTACTTTCCTTCACCCGAAATGAAAGAACTTGACCTAACATCTAACCCCCTTAATTGTAATTGCGATTTGGCAGTTTTCTTGAACACGTTGCCTGATACCACTAGGATTTCTGGTACTTGTCAAAGTAACGTGTCCTTCCCCATCCAAAATATGACCTTCGAAGCATGTGATTCGATCCCCTTACTCCGTTCACCCCGTTCCCTTAGAGACCAATTACGTCATATGCAGCTTCTTGCATCTGTCAATCACAAAGACGTTCTCGCACTCACGAGCAGCTCTGGTCTTTTTCCACCAGACGCAGCTTCACGTTGGAGCTCTGCACCCGCACAGCTTCTCCGCCCAGACTATGGCGTTGGTTATAGTTATCGAGGACAAATATTTCCCAGTGTTGAATTCTTTATCATCAATGCCAATATTTTCTATCCCGATTTCCACATTCCCACATTCACTTGGGACCTCACAATGTTTGAAGACATGTGTCAATCCCCTGATGATTTAATTGCTGCAATATGTTCTGATTTCGCTCCACTCTTAAAGAACACTATCGATAAAGTTGATTCTTATAAAACAGCTTTAAAATCTAAACTAGCACACATATCGACTATTTTTACTCAACAACATTTTGAAGAATATCGTCGGCCTCCTCCAACGCATTCTACCCCCATTGCCCCCCCTCCTCTTTCAGCTGTCCACCATCATGCTAAGAGGGCAGCCCCCGATCCACATTTTGTGCATGACACATTCTCATATTCCCCTCCACCCACCATGCCCCCCTTCTTTGATCAGTACTCGCCACCCAGTCGTCCTAAACGAGCGGGTCGTACACCAACACCTCGAGATCCCCTTGCCTTACCTAATACCGATGATACATCTAATACAACTAAACAATTAATGCAATCTACTAACGAAACTTTTCGTGTCAGTATTAATACCCAGGATTGGCAATCCGAAGACAGTACTGCTTTCTGGCTTTCAGTTACTATCCCACAAGCCGGAGCAGGTATGTCTGCTAATATTAGACGACAGAGAGATCAAATTTTTGTAAATACTATTGAGTCTATGTCTGCACGTCAGAATCTTATGAGGGACGCCTTCCTTGAGATGCGTTCTGATTTGGTTCTCACCATTGACGTCATAGCCAGTACCTTCACCAACACCTCCAGAAACATCAGACTAATTCATGCACTTTTAAACGAAACTAATCAGGAAATTATTTCCCAATTTGCTGTGGTTAGTAACGCTATAAACGCATTACAACGTAAGATTCAAGCCACAAGGATCCTTAGCCTGCTGACCTCTAAATATCTCAGGCTTTGGTCCCAACAAATACAGCAACTTCATATCCTCTTAAATGAAGCTGATAAATTAATTACAGCCTTCCACGAGCTGGCCGCAGGTAAAATCTCACCACACGTTCTTCCAGCCTCATATGTCCATAAATTGGTTCACAAAGTATCAACGGTATTATATTCATGGCACAATAGTTATCAACTAGCTTTTACGGATTTGGCTCATATCTATCAGAAATCACAACCAATCTTTATGCCTACTCGACATGGTTTCTTACTCCAACTCCTTTGGCCAATCCAACCTAAGAATTCTAAACCTTACACATTGTATCACACAGAGTCACTCCATGTACCTGTGGTAGCTACTCCTGCTTTCCAAGACCGCGAGTCTAACCATGATTACACTCGTATCTCTATCCCAAAACCTTTTCTAGGAGTGCAGCACGATTCCTTCTTGGAACTCAGTCTTGAAGAGCTCCAGGAATGTCTCAACATTGACGATCAATTTCTTTGTACAGAGTCAACAATCCAAATTGATAGCTCGCAGCTATCCTGCAACACTGCAATATACACGAATGCTACTGCAGACGTCATTTCTGACCTCTGTCAAGTCGATTACTTCTTTGAACCTTTTAGAGCAGCACCTCGTGTAATAGACGCAGGTAACCAGCTTTTAGTTACTGGCTTATCACTCCCATGGACTCGACGTTGCTCTAATGATCGTGTGGCACGTCCCGTTCCTGGTAGCCTTTACGCTGTACTTCAGCGTGGCCAGTTTTGTTTTTGCGAATTCTCCTCCCCTTCAGGTTTCATTCCCAGGCGTATTACAGGATGCCCTGCATCCGAAAATAACCAATATAAACCCTTCTTAATCAACTATACTATCAACGCAATTGCGATGCATTCTTTTGAGCGTGAATTCAATTTCACAAGTTTACCACCATATGAATCTTATGGCATGCCAAATTTCACTTTGCCTAAATTTGCAGTGGCGGCCAGAATAGCAAATACCTCACTCGCCAATATGACACATGGCATTATTAAGCTTAAGGAACTTAGTCGCCTTATTCAACAAAAAGGTGACGATTTTCTCCTTAAATGGGCCGAGCTGGAAGCTTCCTTCTATCTTTCAGCTTGGTTCAGCCTTCGCCATTGGATCCGTGGATTTGCCTTCATCGGTTCCATAGCTGGATATTTGTCTCTAATTTTAGTAATATTTATGTATTGTCGTGGTAGATACCTTAGTGGCCTTTTATCCTCTATGGTAATGGCTACTCATTTTAAACCATCCCACGCCAACCTAGTCATCCCCGGACGTCCTTTAAATTGTGATTCAGTCAACTATGTAATTTACCCTGTTTCTCTAAGTCCTGTCAGTCTTATACATATCACTACCCTTCACCTTCTTACTATTTGCGTCTTTTACATGGTAGTGAGCTTGGCTAAGCGTTGTCTCCATAGATGTTGTAGGGACTTCAGAGTGATGCATCGCTCACCTGAAACCCGCAAATTTCCACAGATCGAAATATTCATGGAATTGAATAGTGGACACCAACGCTTACTTCTATATGTTCTTACTATTAAGTCCCACCTTTCTTCACTTTCTCTTAAAGGTGTCATTTGTCCTAATAGTTTCAAGTGCGACCATCATAGATTATACAGTATCCTTAAACCCAACTGGGATACTGCATTATGCTCTTTGCAGATTGACTCACTTAACGTAGAACTCCCTAGACTCATTAACGTTCCATTATACAAGCAGAAAAAGTTACAGCAAATTATGCAAGGACAGTTTGCGGTGACTATGCTCGCATCTGACTCAGTTCACCTTTACAAATTGGGTCATAACATGCAAGAAGTTATTAATACTCAAGAGCTTAATCCTTACTCAGCTCTAATTAGAGAACTTCGTCAAAGGGAGATGGAATTTCGGTCCACCAATGTCATGGAACCGGATACTACCCATTCAGTACAGATACAACCTTATGCCACCACTTCTGGCCTGGCTGCGTCAAAGAAAATGACCCCCCCTACTCGAATACCGACCCGTACAACCCCACCAAGGCGGACTACCCCGCCTCGCCGGTCCACTTCACCCCGGCAACCATCGGCCCCTCGCATGGGTACCCGAGTTGATACCCCCCCTAATCGCTCAGTAGTTGATATCGAGTTGGAACCACGCCCCACTCGTCCTACGTCACTGTTGCTCCGCCCAACTTTCCCCCCTCCTGTTCCACCACCCCCCTCTCCTAACGATACCAGTACCAGCGTCTGATTTTATTTTACTGCATGTTTATGATTACTTCCCTTTGCACTGCATTTCCGTGCGATAAATTTTCATGTTACATTTGCATTATAACTGCATTTCCTTTTCCCTTTTCTACCTTTATCTGCATGTGTATTGTTGCATTTAACTCTCTTATGACCATGCTTGTATACCCTTATATTTTAGTCAGTCTGTGAAGAATCACACCTTGTTGGTTCGAATGTATGGGTAAAATTTTAATGACATATGCTTGAAAGTATGCATATATTCTGTGCATGCGTCTTATGCAAAATTTCTCATCCTAAAATTTCATAAGCTTATACTCAAGTTGCAGAGTGATCTTCTTCTTTTATTGATGTGATTCATTTTGATCTTGGGGAGCTGATCACCATGATGATGCATCAATTTTGCCGTGATTTGCTACCTTTCTATCTACATTTAAACAACTCTTTTTCACTTTTAATTATAAACACCTAACGACCAGCATCTTGCTGGGATTCAGATTATTTATCTAAACCAATTATGATATTCCTTTTATTATTTCTTAATTAAGTTATTTATATTTTATATATCACGTGCCTTTTCTTACATATTGTTTGCAGCAACCTCATTGGTTGAGCTCCTAGCCTGTTTCTTAAAGTAATTTCAGTATGACTATTGCATACCATTTTAATGCTGTGTTGTCACATAATTTGCGGGAATGTCTCTTTGATCACGAGTTGCTGGTCGGGCTGGTCGTCAAACATCAGTGCAAGACTTGCTGTGGGCACCTATGATCAGAGACACATTCCATGCATATGTTCTCTAATCTTTGATCTGAGAGAGTCGTTACAGAACCTGTGCTTCCACTATGACTTCCACTGTCATGGGCATCCTATCAAGAGACACGTCAGATTCGACATCCGAAAGTCACTTGATTAGGGCACCACCTCTCATTGGGCACCACGATTGCGCATGGGACCACGTTCCGACAGCACGTACGACCACTTCGAGTCGGCCGTATTGCTATCATCATCTCATGGCAATATGAAGAGGGCACCATTTCGGGGCGACCACTAGTGTGAACATTCCGTTTCACTCCATTTCCGTCGTAACCACGGCAAGCATATCGTTGCTTTGACCTGGTTCCAACATGGGGCTCCATTACTGCAGAACTTTCTTTGAACTTTTGTGTCTGGCTTGGCATTGTGCAGTCTTCGTCGCACATGTCACCATTCACAACCGAGCTCACATTGTATGATGATATGGTGATGTCATCTCCTGCTTAGCTTCTTAACAGTCGGCTAACATGGATTGCCTCTGTTTCCACAGCAAGCATCAACGAACAATCGTGCTTGAAGAGCATGGCCTCATTTCCAGTTGGTGACTAATATGGATTGTCCCAACTCGCTTCCGGCATGCATCTTCTTAATGACACTCTTTTCCTCTGGGTAACTAGCTTATTCAGGTGGCTAACACGGATTGCCCCTGCTATTGGTTACCATCGCCAGACACTAATATGGATTGTGTCTAGTTCAGAAGAGTTTCCTCACCACGCATTCCCTAGCGTTCTCGCACAAAGTTGTGCTCGCACACAAAACAAAATAAACATTGTGATCTCAGAAAGTGCATACACGAAAGACTCATGACGACGTCTTCTTCTCCATGACCCATCAAGGTCCGCCCAATATTGGGATCGTCTGAATAAACACATGAAGGTCGTGTCAAACGAGTCACGTCCTCCTTCGCCAGACCCCAACATAAAAGTGTGACAAACAGTTCAAGGTGTGATGAACAGTCCACCTCCTCCTCTGCCTGACCCTAACCTGGGTTAGTCACGCAACGAGGCCGGTCTGGCAAATCTTCGCAGTACTGCAGCTATATCAGTCCCTCGAGTCTTCAGCATAATCACCAAAATACCAGTTACTCGCTCAGAACATTTCCTGTCTCCGCTAAAGTTGTCGTGCCTATGGCACAACACCACGCTATTTCCACCACTCTGGTTCGCACCTCGCCTGTGCTCCATTCACAGAGACAATATTCCTCCGAAATGACATTTACCGACGTGCAATGGTAGTCTCTCGTGGCTTCCATTCACTTCGCCACTTAGGAACAGCTGAGAACGATTGAACGACCACTCATCCAGGTTGACATTGTTGTTCTGTATCTGTTAGAACAGTAACAACCCCCTCATCGTTTTGGGTGGATGGTAATAGGACCTTGAACTCTCGCAGCTCGTCCATTAGGTCCACGACGTCCGGCATCTTTCAAGTTGCCAGGTCGAACACCCTGTTCGACCCTGAGAAACACATCGCTGTCGACACCTCGTTTGCCCTTGACAAACACATCTCATGTGACCTTGGCAAGCAAATCGCTGTCAACGTCCCATCCTCTGCACCACGCACCGAGCGTCGGTGTTGCCTCCTTCGCCCTATATCAATGACTTATATAACTGACTCCTCCAATCAATGATTCTTCCAATCTTCTCGTCCACACGTATACAGATCATGTTATCTTTGACATCGTGTATTGACTCTCGACTAGTATTGTGTAAAGTGCATCGCTAATTAGACATTTATGCATCGACCAACAAAATTACAATTAAATTAGATGATATAATCCACATTTTCATTGAAATAGATCAATTCAGTACGCAAATCTTTACCAATGGTTATGTCTCAACGTGTCCACGAACAGTTATCACAAGTCAACTCTTGCACTGAACTCTTTCTGTAAACATCTGATCTCATTTCTCATATGTCTATCTTATTTTAAGCTTATGTTTTAATCTCATTTGATAATTATTCTGGTCTATGCATTGTGCATGCCAGCCTTCTTATACAAGTTTCCTCAGGTGTATTAGTATGTACATGTGTTTTCAATATCGCTTCACTGTACCAGTATACTGTTTACCTATTTTCGAATTGTTTTAATTTCCTGTACGCCTTATGCCTACAGTTCATTCGGATTGTTTAGAGTGTACGTAACAAGTTTTACGAAACTATAGTCCACTATTGATTTGTTTATCTCCATACTGGACTATTGTTTTATCATTTTGCTTATTATTCTGCTAATTGTCGCTTTTAAATTACTAATTGTCGCTTTGATCCATGTTATTGTTGATATTCGCGTTTCGACCATATTTTGTTTATGATTTAATTGTTGCTTTTAAAATTGCTTATCGCTTATATGTCATTTTACTTACTTTTGTAGTTTAGGGTATCGGACATACCAGCCCATTTAAATTAATAAGGCTGTCCTGTCTTAATGCAATTAATACTTTTTGGTTTAGCTCTATGCATATCCAATGACACGCAAGGGATGATACCCGTAACTGCCCTTGATAAAAACGGCTACTTGACTCGCCCGGTGCTTGAGTCTCTTTTGCTGAGGAGCCATGTAATTAGTGGCTCTACTTCCAACAATAACGTTGGGTGACGAACCAACGATTCACAAAAAATTGCAAAATTTGACGAATAGGTCATAAGAATAACTTGTCCTTTTCTGTCAATCATTAAAATCTAGATTTCACTTTCCTATCTGAGCTCCCCTTTCAGCATCTCATTGACACCATTAAAGGACTGTCATTCAGTTCCTCTCCTTTTCACGGACGCAAGTCATATTCTTGCTTCCCTTTCAAAAAATTTTTTTTCCTTTTTCCAAATTGTATTTCATGGGCATATTGCACACGCCCGATTTTATCTTAAAATTTTTCCCCCCCTTCCGCCTGCCCGGTGGTAGTGGTTACATCATCCTGATGTCACCACAACTTTCATTAAAGCACTCACAAAATTCAGGTGCAATGAGACGCGTTTCCTCTGTTCGTACCTAAATTGGTATCAAGCACAAAATCGATTAATAATCCTTTCAATCATTTTGTTAATCAGCATGAAGCATTTAGGCTTCCATCCTTAAAAGCAATTGTAAAAGGTATTTCCTTTCAATGAAAAGTTACGTTATTAGGCACAGTATATGTTAATTCACTATTACATGAATGTAATCCGTATTCGATTGTAAGTTTAAAATGATGTTTTCTTCAAACCGGAGAAAAACCATCTTATAAAAAATCCTCGATCGGTCGGGATGTCACCGCTGAGCTTTTAGCTTCAGAGGTGTCTTCATTCTTTCCTCTTATAGGAAGTTTCCTCAAATCACCATGAACCTCAAGACCTTAATTCTGTAATGTCATTTATATTATTATTGTATAAAAGTAATGTAATATATTATATTATTGTGTAATGAGATACAATGATAGCAACGGGGTAGAACTCACCCCATGTTTCCATGGCAACAGTTACCCTGGTGTTTCTGCGCAGCCGCAGAACACCCTAGTAGCAATCTCTGGGGGCAAGCTTGTTTGCCCAGCCAGAAGAGAGCCTGCTCCCGCTGAGGCAGCAGGGGGGCTACCTGTCTCCCTGACGCGGTGACGATTCGTCAGGTAAGGGTATTGTCGTTAGAGGTATGATCAAGGGTTTCTCTTAAAGGAACCTCAGGTCATGGTTGATTGAGATGGCATTTAGTTAATGGTATATGTAATTCGTTAAGATCGTTGTTTAATGTATTGATAACTTGAATACCATCTGTCCTTCGAATGACTCTTAATGTAACTGTCTATAAATTGAGTATTAAATGGATAAGTGAATCTAAACTGTTGAGCCTCTGGTATTTCTTGAGTAGGTGTTTCGCGGTGGCAAGTGCTAAGTTGTCTCCCGCAGGATCCCCGGTAATGAGTCCATCTACTCAACTAGCTACCTCTGAGAGAGAGAAACATGCGCTAAGATGGCACTCAGTTCCAAGAACTTTTCCAGGTAAAGTTAACTTAAGTTCCACATAACCCAAGTAAGGAAGTAAAGTACCACCTGCTCCTTCAACTTGTAACAGAGTGTGGAGTTCCTTGAGTTCCACATCTGATAAGTGTTGCTTGTAGAAACTCTCAGATAAACATGAGACTTGAGAACCAGTGTCCAGAAGTGCACGTGCAGGATGTCCTTCCAACATAATGCAAGTCTCATTAACTGGTCCAATTAAATCAACTGGAGCATTGTAGTCAGAGTCACCTACTGATTGCTCCCCACAGAAGGTGACTTGCCTTTTAGCAGCTGCGGGCAATTCTTCTTGACGTGACCTGGTTTACGGCAAAAGTAGCATCTGACTTCTCTCCTTTCAGAAGACGCTGTAGCTTGGTCATCATTATTTTGGTTGAAATTTGAAGATTTATTCTTGCGATAAGAACCAAGCTTCTTATCATATTCGGACATTTTGAGTTGAATTTGTTTAAGTTGCTCTTGGATCTCTTTCAGTTGCGGATTCAATTCAACTGTTTGAGGCTTTGAAACCTTAACAGTCTTGTCGGCTTTACTCTCGTCTTCAGCAGCGCGAGCTAAAACCAGTAGTTGATCATAAGAGTCCTCTTCAAATCTATGGCGAATAGCATTTTTGATGACATCATTACTCAGACCATAGAAGAATCTTGATTTTAACATCTTGTTTCGATCACTGATCTGTCCAGCTAAGTTTGGATGACAGAGTATATCTTCTAGTTGGCAAGACCATTCAGCAATACTCTCGGCTGGTTTCTGTTGAGCTGTGTAAAAGTTGGCTAACAGCTTCTCATCACACACAACTGACCCAAAAACATGCTCAAACTTGTCCAATATCTGTGTAACTGTAGCTCCTCTCCCAAGTCGCATAAGTGTCTCTGCCGCATCTCCAGTCACGGATTGATGAATCACACGATTAACTTCACGCTCAGAATAAGACTCAATTAAATTATCAACTTCAAAACGCCAAACTCTAAAACTAGGTTCATTCTTTCCAGATGATCCTGAAAATTTTGGCAATTTTGGAAGTTTGTTGGCATTGATGCTTCTGTTTTGAGTAGCATCAACATTAAGGGAACCGTCTTGTATTGACAATTTATTATAATCACCTACACCAGGTGCAGGTTCATGCTTGGCAGTCTTAGGTACTGCTCCTTGGATCTGACCAATAAGTCGAGTCCTTTCGTCAAGGCTCAGCTTATTGATATGTTCGGCTAACTGGGCGAATGTAAATTCAGTTCCAGTAGCACCACCATCCTTTTCCTTCCCTGCTTCAGAGTCAGACATGATGGTGTAAACAAATGTTAAATATAAGTTGAACACACACAAGTAAGTCTACTAAGTATTCAGCAATGACCTAAAAAATGTATAAAGTTGTGTAATAGAATTTTGATTTGATGGTAGCTTTATAAAATTATGTTAAGTAATTTGGAGTTATAGTCTGATAGCAATGTATGTTTAATAGGATAACATTAGATTATTAAGTTATAAAGTATTGTAATTTAGAAAAACCCAATGATTGAGAGAGTACCCTATGATAAGGTTAACTAATGAGCTAAGTTAACTTGACTAAGTAGATATTAGCTTAATAAATATTAAGAGATGACAGTACTATGTAATTAAAGTATTGTCAAAGTAATGTTAAATTCCAAAGTTAAATTTTTACAAAGTATCCCAAAAATGATAAGTTTTGGAATGTCAAATAATTGTAAAATAAACCAAGTTCCTAAGTCTACTCACTATACTATAAAATAAACAAATATTGTAAATTATTAGACTAAATCTAAATAATTAACTATAATGAAAATTAATTTTGTAGGCCTATTGTTACTGTAACCAAGTAACTCAATAAATTAAAGTTTTTAATTAAAACTATCAAACTCACAAATGAACTTAACTGAAAGCTAAATGTTATTAATTCTAAGTTAGAATTTGTTAAATGCTGACAATAAATTAGAAATGTTAATGATTAACCAATGCGTGTAAGTGACTTAAGCCTAAAAAAAACTGACTTGAAGTTCACTCACCTATTCAATTCAATGTACCATATGACTGAATGTAAATAAACACAAAGGTCAATGACACTGACCCTCAAATCTATGTCAAGAAAGGACAAGCATTCAAGGCTATTGAAATATGTCAGCAAAGGTAACAAATATGTCACAAATATCAGCTTGTAGAGTGCCCTTCCTGTCCTATGGCAAACTAACATACACTATCCAGTTGGATATTCTGTAGAATTGTAATGTAGAAATTAAACTTGTAGAAAATAATGCCTGATGGAGACTGTAGTGAGAGTCTGATCAGTCAGTAACTGATTGGGTTTGACAATCTATCCATCTTTTATTGACCTTTCTCATTAACATAAAAATCCACAACAGAAACATAAACCAATCCAAGGTCAGCTCAATCCAGAGCCAACCAATCCCAGAGTGGAGGTCCTCTCCACCTCTGCTTCCCCCCTCAGTAGACCCAGGCTCACATGTCTTGCTCATTACAGCTTACTCATTAGTTACTCAATTAGTGAATTTCCAATTATTCTCCAGCCCAAGCCCATCTTATATAATCAAAGTGATCCAGCTAAATTAACCCATTGTGTCTGCCTTAATAAGCTGCAGGTGCAGCCTGCAGTTATGAACCTACAATGAACTTGCTGCAGAGGAGGAATAATGCATGTTACCTAACTGGCCTGATGACCAGAGAGATGTTACATGAATGACTCCCGTCTGAACTTGTCAGTCATTGAATTTGTGATTAGATCCCACTAATTCCCTTCAGTTATGTAGGCCTGAATGCATTTCATTAACACTCTCTCATTAACGTACTTAGCAAGCCTGAGTTTACGTAACAATGACCACCTGGACTCCAGACTAATCAATACTGCAAATGAATCCATTTAGCTTGGGCAGAACCCATTATGTAACCCTGATCATTAGTCCAGGCCTCATTGTCTGTTGCCATGCCATTGCCATCCACAATAATAAACTACACAGAACTGTTAACTTCATCTGGAAGTGTGTCCACTGTGAAATACAAGGCAAGTAAAATATTCACTGTAAAACTAACTCAGGACCCGTGGCCCTCTTACAGTTCTCCCAACAATTTTCTAGATAAAAGAACACAGTGAGTTTTATCTACTTAAGTACCATACATGTGGGCAGTGACTGCATAATATTGAATTGTTGAGGTTGTCCTCAGACGACTTACTTGCAGCCACTGGATCCGATTATAGACAATTTGTAATAATAAAATGTGGAATGATGATGCATGAGAATCCTATTGATGGCAATGGCAAGAGGGAGGGCTTAATGTCCCCAATTATACCCATCCCTCCCCCCAGCTCTCAAATTTTTTACCCTTTTGTATGAAACCCCATAGACAACATATAAAGTTACAAATTAATGAAATGAGATGATTCGAAGAACAATTAATCTGCGTGCCATTTTCCAATATTGGTTTTCAGTAAGTTAATGTCCATCAAAATTGATCGATGTTCAGCAATATGTAATGTTATTTTGTGACTAGAGTTCATTCTTTAGTAAATTGTAAATTAGAGTTCGTTATGTGATGTTGAGATGAATCTATTGTGTGCCCTCGAGATTTTTCGAGAGCACGAAGGTCCAAGTAGGTCCGACTCCATGTGGGTGCGCATCTGACTCCATGTACGTATCTGACTCCTTATGCGTGTACGATTCATCCCAAGAAGCAAGGTTGAGGTTTGGTTGTTAGCTGAAATATGGAAAAGAATAGGCACGGCAGTTAATTGTTCATGATATGGACAAGGTGGGAGTCTCCTAGTCCTGGCCCGCCAACGGTAGCAATCTGCTTGGCGTCTGAATAGGCCCTGAGTGACTCGGAGGACAATGGAGAACTCCCCTTTTGAGTAAATTGGACACTGTTTACATTAATGTTCAGGCAATAAATGTTACTTTTACTGCATCCTACGCAATTCTTAAAAGTGAATTCGTGAAATAGTACACCTCGTGTATTCTACACAACTTAAGTCGTTATACAATGACCTTAAATGGTTACTTAACTTTAGAACAACAATAGCTATTTGACAACAGGAATTTAAGCTACCCACGACATCATCTAAACTTTTGCCATCAGCCCATGTACTTCCCAAGCCCTCTCAATGGTCTGAGGAGAGAGTGACACATATGGAACCCTGTGACCTCCCTGAGCGTCCCCAATTAGAAATCACAAACCCCACAGTGACCCTCAGTCCCCAGTGAACCATCAAGAAGGAGGCTAACTTGCTGAGGTCCTGATCATTAAACGTCAGCGGGCTCATCAGAAGTGTAGGTCGTAACTTGACCTAGGGGTGCCATATACCTAATCTGGGAGGGAGTTGCTACTGCCAACTCCTCAGGTGCTCTGACCTTGGAACAGCACCTCCACTGGCATGTCCAACCCTTATAGAAATAATAATAACAAAACAGTGCCCCTCCAATTGCCAGAAACAATATTACTGCTATTATGATAGTGAGCACTGGAGTGTGTCTTGAGAACTTTTGCCAATGAGTATCTGAGGTCATAGCTGCCTGTAGTAGAGCCGACGTGCTCAGGGAAGGGACCACAGCTGCCGGGGCTGTCACTAATGCTGGAAATGTTGCTAAGAGCTCCGGGGCCTTCAGAGAGTTGCTGAAATTGAAATGCCCACGTATTTGCAGTTTGGGCAGGTCAATTTCCTCGTGCATGTTGAATTCTTGCATGCATTCAATGATAAAGTTATCACTCTCAAGAACACAAGAGGGCCTGCATTCAACCTGATAGGTTCCTGGGGCTAGCCACGAAGCCTGTTCTAATTGGCCCCGACAACGTTGTTTAAAGGTGGTGCCCCAGGTGGATATCATGTAGGTGTTAGACGTGACTTGTTTGACTGCAGTCTCATTTTGGCCTTTTATCAGGTTGAAGTGGCACTGCTTGATTAAGTTTGTTTGATTGAATATGAGACCCCGGGCACATTGTTGCACATTAGGCTTATAAAGTGGGCCTGAACGGCAGATTTGTGGCCGCTCCCCCGAGCAAAAATTTGGCTGAAACACGTGACCAGTACTAGTTGAGACGCCGTACTTACTGGCTAATTGTATTTCTACCGACATAGATGAATTTGGAATTGGCACCGGCAAACTATGAAGGGTGAAAAGCAGGTAAGCCTGCGTATTTAAAACTGGCAAAGCTAGTCTATACACTAACGTTTCCCCCGAGACCACTACTGGCTCAATTCTGACATAGCGATAGACCCAAAGCAGATCACTTACCGTTGCTTGACCTTGTTTGGCGGTGTGGTCCATTATCTGCAGCAGAAGGTTGGGTCTCAGCACGTCCTCTGTGAGAAGTCCTCGTTCCAGGGCTGCACGTTGCCTGTTGTAGTGCTCCACCTGTTGCCTGTAGACCTCGTAGACGCGCTCGGCATCGGTAACCAGCCTCTCAAGCTCCATTCGGATCTCCATGGTGCTGACACGCCGGCTGAGGTGTGTGACGTGCGTGGACAAGGACTTCATGTACACGTCCATCTCCTTGGCGTGATGCACGACGTCGTACAGCACCTTGTGAGTCCGCTTGAGATAAGTGCTGGTCTGGTCCACGATCGACAGCAACTGGTGGTTCGAGTGCAATAGCTGGCCCGTCCTCTGCTGCAGTTGTTGTATGGCTGCTTTATATTGCTCGAGTTCCTTCGCGGTGGCAGTGCCGAAGAGGAAGCTCATGGCCTCGCCCACGACATTGATGAGCCCCCTCTTGGTACGAGAGCTGGGACTGTTGACATCTTGGAGTGGATTGGAAACAGCTCCCAGCGTGTCCTGGCCTATGTTGAATGGATGTCTTTCTTGGATTCTGTCCAAACGATAATGCCAGTCTCTTTTGATGCTGCCAGATATGTGTATCTTCTTGTCAGCTTGTCGAACTCGAGCTATGTATTCCAGTAGACCCTCGGGATACTTGGGCACCTGTAGAGTGACGAGGACCACCCACGTCGCACGCACTGTCTTGAGAGGTACGCCGCCCCTGACCATCACGCCATCAGGTAGAAGGTCGGCTTGTATGGCAGGTCCTCCTTGCATGTTGGGCTCTGCCGCAGACTGAGGTGTTGGTGCTCCCGAGCAGGTCGTCAGCCAGATCACGAGTGCCAAACTCATGTGAAGCAGGTCCATTTTCATGTAGCCTGTTAGAGATGCTTGTTTGTAGTGATCTTGGAGTGAGTGAGTGAATGATGTAGTGAAGACCAGTCAGATGAGGAAGCCGCTGGTGTGGAGAGCAAGCCAAGGCTTAGTAGAAGTCACTGGGTCGAGCACCAAGGACTGAATGATTGTCCTTGGCTGTGCGAGGCAGATATGTACGCTGCCTCTTAGGTAATGGATCAGCGCTTGAGCCCTCGGCGTCATCAGTGGGGGGAAGAAGTCGCTTGGCATTGGCCGGCTGGTCCTCCATAGGCTCTGGCTCCTCCTCCACTTCCATCTGGGGGGGTGGGTCTGGCGCAGCTGGCTGGCTTGTGTTGGCGCCCTCTGGTGACCAGTCTGCAGCTGTTGACTGTCCCTCAGCTGGTGTTGTAATTGGACGCCCATGCCTTCGTCCCTGATCCGGTCTTCGTCCTTGTGCAGCCCCCTGCGGCGTCCAGTCGGGAGACGGGTCATCATCCATTGGCTCCTCGGGGGATGGCGAGCCTGCAACTGCCCGAGTGCTCTCCGTGGTCTCCCCCCGTCCCTGGCTGGCTGCCTGGGACTGCGGCTGTCGAGCTTTTTGTCTTTGCCCAACATTGGTCCCTCCTCCTACAATTCTCTCTCCTCCTTCATTTCTCTCTCCTCCTTCATTTGTCTCTCCTCCTTCATTTCTCTCTCCTCCTTCATTTCTCTCTCCTCCTACATTTCTCTCTCCTCCTTCAGCTGCTGCACCTCCTTCATCAGAGCCTGAGGCTGGCCCTTGCTTGCGTCGTCTCTTGCGAGGTTGCTGAGGTGCTGGAGTTGGGTCTTCTCTCCCTGCGGTTGGAGTGGGTGGCAGATTGGGTGCCCTGTTCCGGCGAGCCCCCAGGTTTTGCCAAGGTCTGGCATTCTGCTTGTTTATCTTGCGCACTGGCCTAAGCCTGATGCCCTCCCAAGCCATGTCAGGACTGACGAGCTGCAGCTTATTGCGGTTGAGCACCTTTTGTTTGCCTGAGGGCTGATGAGTGACCCATGTCACCTTGCCCCTCACCTGAGTGACAATCCACCTCGGGTCCCATTGACTCGTGAGTGTTAATGGTTCTGCTGCACGGATGGTGACCGAGTCGCCCACTTTCAGTTCCTCGGCGTTTTGTTTCCTGGCCAGCCTGTCCCTGTTGTGCTTTCTGGAGGCCTCAGTGAGATGCCTCGTTTCCCTGATGGCGTCATAGAAGTCCTGCAGCCGTCCCTCAAGCAAGGGTCCTTCTTGCGTGGCATTGTGCGCTCTATGAATTGGCAGCCTGGGATGTCTGCCAAACTGCAGGAAGAATGGAGTGTGAGAAGTTGTGACTGAGGTGGAGGCATTGTAGCAGGCAACTGCATTTCCCAGCTGATCCTGCCAATCTGTGACACGATTATTAATGAGCTTGGCCAGGATCGCTTTGAGGGTTCTGTTAAAACGTTCCACCTTGCCATTTGCTTGAGGATTGTATGGAGTCGTTCGTCGGTGCTCCACTCCTATGCCCTCCAGATATTCCCTCATGGCCCTGGCATTCAGCTCCAGTCCTCGATCAGAAATTATGCAATTGGGAATGCCAAATCTGGGAAAGTATTCCTGCCTCAATCTGGCCCAGACTGCTTCATTCGTCTTGCTGGGAAGAGGATAGCAATCTGCAAAGCCACTGGCATGGTCAATTAGTACCAGAATGTACGTGTTCCCCTGGGGAGACCTCATCAAGGGCCCCACCAGATCCATTGATACCAATTGTCCTGGGCCTTTAGCAATGGGCATTTCACCAAGGGCTGTGTGGACCTTGCGTTTGTGATGCACTGCACACTCAGGGCATGTGCGCAGAAAGTCTCTCACTTGCTTCCGCATCGATGGCCACACATATGCCTCTTGCACCTTCCTGAGTGTTTTTAAGTGAGACATGTGTCCGACTTCAGCATGGGCCCACATGGTAATCTGCTTGGTGAACTGATCTGGTATGACCAACCTTGGATAATCTGGGGCATGCTCATGTGGCCTTCGTATCGAGTATAGCACCCCACCAACGATCTCATACTGGCTCTCCTCATCCACCGCCTCCTGCCTTGAGGCATGGCTCGCTGTGCTTGCTTGAGCTCCTCGAGGTCCAGTGCGTCATGCATGATGGGAGGTTGCAGGTCAGGCTCCTCGATTATGGGGTTGACCTCATCAGGATGCCAGTCTAGGTCATCGTATGTGGCCATGACGTCAGGCTCGATCCGAGACAGCATGTCTGCCCTAATGTTGTTTTTCCCCTTTCGATACTGCACTTTGCATCCATACTCTGCCACCAAGATTGCCCAGCGTTGTATCTTGGTGTTGTTGAGTTGTTTTGTGAAGAGACAACAGAGCGGTTTGTGGTCGGTGTATACTTCGAAGGTACTTCCGTAGAGGTATGGCCGGAAGGAAACGAGCGAAGTTATCAGAGCGTACGCCTCACGCTCGATCGCCGCCCACTTCCGCTGGGTCCCAGAAAGCAACTTCGAGAGGTACGAGATAGGCCTCTCGATCCCAGTGCCCTCTTCCTTTTGCACTAACACCGAGCCCACGGCTGTCGCCGATGCGTCGACGTAAAGAATGTATGGCCTGTCAGTGCGGGGATGAGCCATGACTCGTTCGCTAACCAGCAGGTCCTTCAGTTGAGCGAAGCTGTCCTGCATCTCCTTCGTCCAGACATACCGAGCGTTCTTCTTGGTCAGACGCACCAATGGCTCCGATATCTTGGCGTAGTCAGGCATGCAGGACCTATAATATCCACTCATCCCCAAAAATCTGCGTATGCCCTTCACTGTCGTCGGTGGAGGCATTTCCTTGATGGCCCTGACCTTGTCTGGATCGGCGCGATGTCCTCGAGCGCTGACCACATAGCCTAGCAGTTTCACCTCCTCCTGGCCGAAGACGCACTTCTTGGGGTTAAGAGACAGGTTGTACTGTCTCATCCTGTTGAAGACCTCTTGGAGATGTTCGACGTGTGTGTCCTCGTCAGGGCTGAATACCACGAGGTCATCCACGTAACACATTATGCACACTCCAATGAGGCCCTTTAGGACCTTCTCCATAGCCCTCTGGAACACCGCCGTTGCGTTGCAGAGGCCCATCGGCATGGTTCGGAACTGGAACAGGCCCCTGTAGCAAGTAAATGCTGTCTTTTCCATGTCCCTCGGGTCCATGGGCAACTGATGAAAACCACTCTTTAAATCTAAAGTTGAAAATACCCTAGCCCCCTGTAGTGAATCCAGCACATCCTGGATTAATGGCACCGGATAATTATCCCTAACAGTGACCTTGTTCAACTTAGTGAAGTCTATGCACATCCTAGGTAATTCTGTGGAATCACGTTTTTGTACTAATACCACTGGGCTGGCCCAGGGAGAACTTGAAGGCTCGATCACTCCCTGCTCTAATAATTCATCTAACTTTTGGCTCAAAGCCTGGCGTTTTGCGAAGGGCACCCTGTATGGCCTACTCCGCACTGGAGGTCCTGTGGTGTGAATACGAACAGCTATCTCTGGATGTTGACCCAACTGCTGGCCCTTCCTGCAAAACACATCCTGGTTCTTGCTCACACAATCCATGATAGCATCCCCCTTCCCATTCATCACACACATACGCACCTTCCCAGCCTCCACAGGGACTAATGGTAGCACCCTGCCCTTCCACGCCATCTCACCTCGTGAGTAATCTAAAACGATGCCATCTCGTTTCATCACATCCCTGCCCAATATGAACTGATATGGCAATTCATCAACTACTACTACATCTATTGCCCCAAAATTGTCTAATTCAATCTGTGTTTCCCCCCATACTTTCAGTTCGTGCCCAGTAACACCAGTCAGCCCTGCCGTTTGCTTTACAATTGGCTGTCTCTTCAGCTTGGCACAAATTTTAAGAAAGTCAGAGCTTCTAAGAGCACTTTTCGCAGCGCCGCTGTCAGTGAGCCCTCGCAGATCATAATCATGTGCCCTGAAATCCACGAAGGCCATCGTGGCCACGGCGCTGATGTCTCAGTGGTCCGACCTCCCATTGCGAGGACGTTGGGAGCGGGAAGACGAATTGTAGCCCTGAGAGCGAGATCCTGAAGAGTAGCCCTGTGTCTGTCTCCTTCGCTGAGGGCATTCCCTTCGGTAATGACCTGGTTGGTTGCACTGGAAGCAGAGAGGTTGTCCATCGTCCAGTCTGTCTGGTCGCGCAGATCCCCTGCGGGGTGGGTGGCTCCGGTCTTGCCTGGGCTGGCTGGAGCGCGGGGGTCTGCTGTCCCTGGAAGCCTCCGGCCTGCGTGGCCCCCGGTCTATGGCCATCATTCTAGTGAACTCTCTGGAGAGCCCACTAATTTGGCGTTCCACCTCACTCAACCTGTCCTCTCTGTCCCCTGCTTCCCTTTCCCTCACAGCTGAGATGTCCATGGGCTCCTCCTGTCTCTCTGGTGGAGCAGCTCCATTCATGGCCCTGTACACCGTGTATGAATCTCCCTCATACTTTTGCACCGCCTCGATTGCCTCGAGATAGTCCTTGGGCCCCTTCTCCTGCACCAAACGCAACACCAACTTTTCGTCCTTCAATCCCCTCATGTACCAACGTAACATTATACGTTGCTGATCCTGATTTCTGTCAGCCGAGGGGTAAGCGAGATCGGCTGATTGCGAGAATCTACGCCCATAAGCCGTGGTCGTTTCATAAGGCTGACGCACCACTTTCTCCAATTCGTCCCTAAGACGCTCAGCTTCATGGGTCGACAAGAACATTTTCTGGAGATGCGCCTTCACCTCTGCCCACGTCGCCTGCTCACGGTTCGCTAGAGTGGCAAGGAACTTCTCCAGTTCCAATCTAAGTGGCCCTTCTGCCGTCAAGGCTGCCACATACACCGTTCTGGTAGCATAAGGAATGGTTAACTCTATGTCCCTAAACCACTCGCGAATTTTCTGCGTGGATGAGCCATTGCACTTTTCAACTCTTTTGGCCTGAGCTTCAGCTTTAGTTCTACTGGCCGTTTCAGCATACTGCTTTGACTGTGCTGTTAAGTGCTTCACCTGCTCCTGCCTGAGCTGGTGATCAGCTTGCATGAGTTGTTCCACATTCATGATTACAGTGTTAGTGATACGTCAAATGCCTATTCAGTGCCTGCTTCCCCTTGGCGATATTGGTTTCATAAACGAGTAACTTGAATTCACTTACTGTAAGTTGTGGAGCTCATGTGGATCTCGAGGTTGGATGACACGTAGCGTGCAGGACGTGGTGCAGGAGAGTGGAGACGAACGCTGGTGCAGGATCTTCTTCCCTTACAATTGCATCACCGCTGCGGTCAATGTCATGACGAGGAAACGCAGATGTCCTACTGTGATCTGTCCTGATGGCAAGGAGACCTCGTAGCCCAGCTTCTTAAGTTCTTCGATGATGGCTTCAGAAAAGATGATTTTCTGTAGCATGGTCATTTCTTCAAATCTTGCGGTTAGAAGATCTCGGCTGTCCATGTTGGTTACTCAACAATGCTGTGGAAGATGAATCAAGTCGGGGTTCACCAAAATATGTAGAGTGCCCTTCCTGTCCTATGGCAAACTAACATACACTATCCAGTTGGATATTCTGTAGAATTGTAATGTAGAAATTAAACTTGTAGAAAATAATGCCTGATGGAGACTGTAGTGAGAGTCTGATCAGTCAGTAACTGATTGGGTTTGACAATCTACCCATCTTTTATTGACCTTTCTCATTAACATAAAAATCCACAACAGAAACATAAACCAATCCAAGGTCAGCTCAATCCAGAGCCAACCAATCCCAGAGTGGAGGTCCTCTCCACCTCTGCTTCCCCCCTCAGTAGACCCAGGCTCACATGTCTTGCTCATTACAGCTTACTCATTAGTTACTCAATTAGTGAATTTCCAATTATTCTCCAGCCCAAGCCCATCTTATATAATCAAAGTGATCCAGCTAAATTAACCCATTGTGTCTGCCTTAATAAGCTGCAGGTGCAGCCTGCAGTTATGAACCTACAATGAACTTGCTGCAGAGGAGGAATAATGCATGTTACCTAACTGGCCTGATGACCAGAGAGATGTTACATGAATGACTCCTGTCTGAACTTGTCAGTCATTGAATTTGTGATTAGATCCCACTAATTCCCTTCAGTTATGTAGGCCTGAATGCATTTCATTAACACTCTCTCATTAACGTACTTAGCAAGCCTGAGTTTACGTAACAATGACCACCTGGACTCCAGACTAATCAATACTGCAAATGAATCCATTTAGCTTGGGCAGAACCCATTATGTAACCCTGATCATTAGTCCAGGCCTCATTGTCTGTTGCCATGCCATTGCCATCCACAATAATAAACTACACAGAACTGTTAACTTCATCTGGAAGTGTGTCCACTGTGAAATACAAGGCAAGTAAAATATTCACTGTAAAACTAACTCAGGACCCGTGGCCCTCTTACAAGCTGATTGACTTACAGAAATTGATTTAGCACATCAAATACCAAAGTGTGAACAACAGCATGAAACAAATACAAAAATCAAAAACAGTCAATGTGTGAATATCCCTTCACAGCTTATCAGTAATTCACACTTGTAAACACTGCATTCAACAAGGTGTCAAAACACTGAAGTTGTCAAAGGAAGTTACAGTGACACACAAAAGAAATTGTGCCAATTAATAATTTCTCAGATTTTCCATCTCTTCATAAAAAGTCCATCAACTCAACTGAAAATTTCCTGATTGGATATTTTCAACAACAAGAAGCAAATTTACTTTTAGCTTACTGTCTGTTAGCTTTTCGATATACTTCTTACTTGCAAGACAATCCGCGATGTCTTAGAGTTCGTGTGCACACGGTTTCCTGGTTCCTACGATACGATTGTACGATACGATTGGTCCAGTTATCCAGTACGAATCCAGTTGATGGTGATTTCACGAGATAACCCTGTCAACTGCGCCATTGTTATAGTTGCTCTTTCGTACGGTAGTTATGTAGATCCCCACAAATACCACAGAGACTCCAGGTTCGATTTAAAGCCTTTAATAGTCCACGAGTATTCAACGACCTTCTAATGTGTGTTGTAACTGACAACTACAAATCACAGCTTAGAGTGAGCTGTTCATTCACTCATGTCCACTGCCAGAAATGACTTGGTGGGAGATTTTCCCTCCAAAACTGGGCTAACTGTGAAGCCACCTAGTGTGGACACAAGTATGCTAGGAGGTGTCCCCCTCTAGCATACTCATGAATACAGAAATAACAGAACACACATCAGGAGTATGGAAAAGCATTTATTCAGTAAATATATACACATATAAAGAATTATATACCACTACATCCTGTTTTGAAATTTGTCATTGAGGGCAGCACCTTGTGGCTTTTCAGCCTTTTAGGTGAGATCTGCACTTAAGTAAATGTTCAGAATTGATGACTGGAATGGGGATGATGGGGAGATATTTCTGAAGTGAATGTGGTGGTGTTGCATGGACATACCAGAGGATGAGAAATGGAGGGGGGGGGGGGTAGTTGCTCCCCAAAAATTAGGGAAAAGGCCAGACAAGGAGGCTAAGAATTCGATCATCAAATAAACGTTATTGGAAATTATTGATAAGGATGCCCCCAAGCAAAACTCCCCCGCCCCTTAGGTCTTAAATTCTGAATGGTTCCTGAGTATATTATTTTTGCCAAGACAGAGCAGCACATGATAACCTTTCAGACCAACAAATGCATGTGAGAGTGAATGAATTTGTTTTGTTGTAAAAGTGCTAAAACTGATAGCAGTTATACACAAAATCCATGCATAATATATAGCTGGATATTGTAACTTTTGGATTTATTCAGTCATCAAACTGAATAATCTATGTTGAGCAACAATCTAACAGTCTATGTGAGAATTTGTAATGGTGTGATCAGCATGGGTTCCAAGTGACACAGCTGAAACTGCCAATATACCAACTGTGAAATCATTATGCTGATACTGACATCACAAGAGCACTGTGGCAGTTGAAAAGAACATGGCACACTAATACGAGATCTGCAATAACATGCAAAACTGTTTTAATTCTCAGCTTTTCACAGTTTTTAAGCAACATGGTGAGGTCTAAAGTTTTGTTAGATCTGTAGTTCGTGGATAAGGAGGGCTTTTAGATAACTGTGCATCACTGCACTCATTACAGGCATCAGTAGATATATAGGAAAGGCATTACATTGCTATTTGAATGGGTTCATTGTCACTACTTGTCTTGCAGAACACTGTTGTTAAATACAACTAGAAGGGTACAATATTTTCTACTACATGCACAAGCAAGGGGGATACTTGGATTTTCTCTTTGAGAAATAATGTCTTGGTCAGCTTCTTTTATAAAAATAAATTATTTTTGGGCACTTGTCAAAAAAATTATTTCTGCCAGAGAATAAGGCATTGCTTGTTTTAAGAATGAATATTCAGGGACTTCTCCCACTTGAAAAAAATAAATATTGACACCTTCACCGTGAAATAAATAAAATATTTGATACCAGAGAAACAATCTTAGCATTCTATATATGCTATTGCCAATTTTGGAATTTTGGAGTCATGATTCTTGGAAAATCAAATCATTCCAGCATTTTAATACAAGAGTAGGATCATAACATATATTTCCAAGTGAATTTCAGAAAATATCTAAGAGAATCTTTAAAATGTTCAAAGAGAATTGTGAATTTTCTTACATAATTGCCCTTTTCTGCTTATACCTCGGAGATTTCTCTGATTCTCTCAAAATTTCTTACAATCTCAAAAAATCCTCCGCTTTTTTCTTTACGATCCATATCCTAATGGATATTTCATCTGGCTGAAAGTACTACAGACACTTGATGGAAGTGCAAGATAACTCCATTTGCCAAAAGGAGATTTTTGAAAGGCTGGCCTGATCTCTTGCCTTCACCTTTCATCCTGTTCTCTTTACTTTATATAATTCACTTATACTTCCTCATCTAAATTATGGTTCACTATTATGGGAGAAAAAATGTCAGAAACTGTTCACACTTCAAAAGAAGACTATACGAATTATTACATGTAGCAGATATAATGCCCATACAAGTCCTTTCTTTAAAAAATTAAATATACTAAAATGTCATGACATATGTGCACTGCATGCTTTTAAATTTTGCTTCCAGCTGGAGAACGGAATGTTGCCGGGATACTTTCATTCAGGTATATTTATAAAAACACAGAATATTCATGATCATTATGTCAGAAATCAAAATAGTTTTCATTTACCTACAATTAGTCATGAATTTGCAAAACAATCCATCAGATACAAAATTTCACATTTCTTTAACAATATTTCAGATCGTTCTATAAAAGACAAAATATATACTCATTCACTTGATGGTTTCAAGCATTATACTAAAAATAAGATAATAAGTAATTATTCATGTGACTGTGATATTCAAGACTGTTATATTTGCAACAGAACATAAGAAGTGCACCTTTATACCTCCTAGGAACATATCTGTACTGAGTTAGTATTCAATACTATTCCATATAGAGATCTTATTCCATTCAAAAACTTCAAAAACTTGAATTACTTTCTTTTTTTTTTTACTAATTTAACCTGAAGGGCAATGTTGGATCTGGATGCCTGACGACTCACATGGACGCGCTTGGTAGAAGTATAAAATAATTATGATGTATAGGTGGCCCTCCAGTAGCGGCACATAGTGCTTTGGGAGGGTCTCCTCTCTCTTTATACATTTGTTTGTTTTTTAATGTAATGTTGTATGAAATAAATTACGTCTGAGTCTGAGTCTGAGTCTGAGTCTGAGTCCTCTTTTACAAAGTCTGACCTGTAAGTGCCAGTGTATAAGACATCAATCACTAATGTTACGGTCAGTGAAAAATCAGTGACTATGATAATATGGGCTCTCGTTGTGGGTTGTAAGAAGACTTAATGCAGCCACAGAGATGATATGACCGACATCACTGTCATTGTGATATTATATATGTAAATTTCCCGATAATGGAATATCTACAACTAAGTAACAGAATTTCACACATTTTGCAATGATTCCTCTCATGATATGTCTATTGTTTTAAAGCTAACAGTTAACACATCCAACAGATGTTTATGAATTTTCAATTTGTGGAAAGAGGCTTTGGGAGCCTGTTCAAAGCAGGACAAGACAAGGCAAATTGACAGGTTTCTGCAGTACTAACTATTTCTTCTTATAATAAAAGTCATCCTCGATAGCGCCCACATGAAATGGTAGTTTTACACTGAGCAACAAGAATTATCATTTTAATGCCTAAAAGTTATGCTCAGTTGATTCAAATAACTAAGCATCACAAAGAAGCATATATGGAAATCAGATTTAAACTTGACAAGGTTTGTGTCTTGGAGGACAAGTGGAAATAATAACCTTCTTTATTGCTAGAACTGAGTTTGAATTACTCTTATTATCAAAGATTCTTGTGCTCCATTTCTGTTTAAAGCCATAACTATCAGATCTACTGTTTCAGGGACACACTAACTCGGTCATGGCAATCTGAATTATGTTTTAGTGAATTATGTTTTAGTGAATTTCCATGAATGGTGAAGTTGGGAAACAAACACCACCAAATCGGCAATTTTTGGGTCCTTGGAATTCATTCCAAGACCATTGTCGACAGATTCACTTCCTGTCAACAGTTGGTGTATACACGAAAACATTTCACAGACAAAATGACAACTCAAACTGATTATTGAATATACTTACGAAAGTTAAATCAAACTGTCATACAACAACAGCACAAACAACATCAGTACTGAAGAAGCCTGCTTGCTAAGCAGAGCGAAAGTCTCAACAGGTAATTTTTTAATCATTGGATGTAGAAAGAGAAATCAGAGAATGCAGGAAAGTTAAGGTTTGAACAAAAGTTCATATTATCAATTTCTTCATACCAGACATTCATAAATGTACACTTAGCTTCTGCCAAAGCACAACAACATTACCAAGGAAAACACAAGGTGAGGCATGACACATTACATTAATCTTGTCAATTTTATATTCATAAGTTCTCATAAGTGGACCTGCAGTCCTGCACATGACAATGCCTGGTTAATATCGGAAGACAGATTAGCCCCAAGTCAACCTGCACTATTTGTTTTGGTGCACCCTGAATTGACTGTCAACCTGCACATTTATTACCTTGCAGCCACCTTTTTTAAGCTCAGTGGATTATGGCCTATACATTGTCTTTAACACCACAGCATTTTCTTCTGTAGTTCACATTCTGCACACCCAGAGCAGCGATTTTGCAATGCAGCTCACGGAAGTCATTGCACCAAATGTTCCAAAATGGCGAAGAAAATTTCAATAGTGAGGCCATTTGGTGGGAAATGGTCTGACAATGGTCTGTGATAGAAAGCCAGCTTCATTGCATGATTGCACACTGTGGGATTGTATCCACAAGCCAACGTACTAAACACTAAGCATGGTAATTAGGAACCGGATAGCCTGGCATCATCCAATGGCAACAGACAGTAATTCTAGAATGTCATGGAGTTGGACCATTACTCAGTTGCCAAAGTTAGTACATCTACAATATAAAGGCATGTAGGAGGCTATTTGTAGTTTAGCAACTTTCAAACATTTTGTGATAAAAGTGAGTAATTCAGAATTGCAGTAGCGATTACTATAGCAAAGATTAGCAAAATTCACACATTTTTATCAAAATATGACCCATTCATGTATGGTAGTGAGTGCATATACACATCCAAGGAGATATGGATACTACAGTGTTCATCACAGAAAATTCAGACTTTCGGAAAACTCTATTATTCAATGAAATTGCATGTGATTTCCACCTACCAAAAACGCAATACATATTTGTTTAATTTAAAGTTAATCACCCTAAAGTCTTAAAATATTACAATTTTTCTGAAATTTCAGTACATCAATTAATTAATGATGTTGCTGGGCCTAGATGCTACAAATCCTACCAAAAAAGTGTTCTACACGCAGTTACCTTTTCAGTAGGGCCAATTTAATTTATATTAAAATGGTAATAAAAATACTTAAATTATTAGTTTTTATGGATAAAAAAATAGCTAGAGTTTTACCATGTTTTTAAAATTCTAACCAGATATTTCTCGCTTTATTTGTAAATTGGCAAAAAAATGACGTGGTCCATCCGCGTCCATTTTTGAGCTGTGCTCAGTCACAGCTACACACAACAGGCAAATCCAGCAAACTCCAAAACTTATTTTGTTGTCACTTTTGCCCCAAAAATTGTTCCATATTTATGAACAAGAGTGTATTTTAGTAAGTCAGTTTAGACTGACCTTCCATTGTTGACTTAAGAGAGTATTCTTCCCAACAGCGTCATTCCCCAATGAGGCGACTAAGGAACCTAAGGGTCACCAGCTTTGTAAAGGAGGATGACAGCTGAAGGTTGGAGATCAGACCAGCCCATTTAAAATATCCTTTCTTGCAAATTGAGTTATTTTGCAGTTAGAGTAACTGTCTGCATTATTACTGACAGTATATCCATCACGCTATGTTTCACCTAAATATATCAGACCAAAGGATCAACAATACCTGCTGGTAATGGTGCAAGACTTGGCTAAATGATATTCGCAATTATAAATCAAAATATGAAATCACTTTGTCTTTGAGATTTAACAGTTGGGACAACACAACAGTTTATCTTTTTCCGATACCTTTAAGCCATAGTTTGAAACTGGTTTTGTCCTGAAGCCAAAAGCAAAGATTTGTCTAAATACTGTCTGGCTTGCATCCATCCCTTAACTCTCTGCGTGTCAATGGGTTTCTACAGCTGTCACAGAATTGTTCAGATCAATGTTGTGATGTTTTGTTCACAGCTACAGTAGCTCTACGAATTTTCTCTTTGGCATTTAAAAAAATGCAAATAAGGAACTGTGTCAAAAAGAGACAAAACAAAGAAGGTGTGCAATTTGTTCAGCAAAATATCTTCTTGAAATATTTTGCTAATATAGTTGGACACATTCCATGTACGCTTCTTAAACTGTTGTTAGATCTGTAATTATTGGTGGATAAGGAGGGCTTTTAGACACCCCTGCATCACTGCCCTCATTACAGGCATCAGTGGATATAGAGGCAGTGGTCGAAATAAGGGGGGGTCAAGGGGGTCTTGACCCCCCCAATGCTCTTGTGACCCCCTCAAATACATTTTTTCAGAAGGACCCTGAGGGGGTCCTGAAAACCCCCCCCCCCCCCCAAATACTGAATGTGTAAGGATGAAGAAGCAAGTAAAACCAAATTAGCATTCAAAAACCTCTTGTGATTTATATATATTAGCAAAAGGGTTTTCGAAATACATTTCCTGGGATAACACATGCCTTTAAATGCCCAGAATTGATTTTTAGTGCATCTGAAACTCTTCAGCTTCAGGGCGCTTTTCACGGCTCGGCGGCCCGCAGACTCCCGGCTACAAGGGCTTCAACCCTTCAGGCCTTGCAACTGAGTGACCCCCCCACCAAATAACATATGGCCTATTTCGACCACTGTATAGAGGCATCCCATTGGTCTTTGTACGCCCCAAATGGGTTCATTGTCACGTATTCTACTATTTTGTTGTTAAATACATCTGGAAGGCTACAATATGTCTATTTCATGCACAAGTAAAAGCCCAATAGAGATTACAGTAGACGAATGACGAGCACTTACATTCTGCTGCAATTGGGCTTCAATGACCTCACAACAAGTCTTGTCAAATACATTGAAATTAGGTGTCAGTCTGTCACTGGACAACTTGTGACATCATTGGTGCACCATGGTGAGTGGTATGACTTGGCCAGTGACGCTGGTTCGTAACATAGGAAGTATAGGATATGACCTCACTGAATGCTCACACGTCATGGAGTTTAACATGGCATCGATCGAGCTATGACCTCACAAGGAACATATCGGTTCAATTTTGTAAGCACTCGTTTTGCGTATACTGTAATGATTTTTTACTTCCCTCCTGTGATAAGCCTGTGTTTCATGTAGCATTGTAACAAAGTTATCAATTTTTCAGGGTTAATAAAAACAAAAAGGTTTTAAATGATACTCACCCATATAAATGATTGATGATATAATTTAGATGCGAATCTGATGTCAGAGAAATAATCTTAGCATTCTCTACATGTTATCGCCGAGTTTGGAATTTTGAAGTCCTCAGTCTTTGAAGATCAAATTATTCCAGAACTTGATCCTGACATAAATGGGACTGTAGGATCATAACCTATACATTTCCGAGAATATTAAAGAACATATCTGCGAGAATCTTAAAAATGATCAAAGATGATTGTGAAGCTTAAAAGATTATTGCGCCTTTGCTGCTATTCTTGTATACACAGAGACTTTTGAGATTCTCTCAATATTTCTGAGAATCACTAAAGGGCCTCTTCTATTCTCTTTACGATCTATATCCTAATGGATATTTCATCTGACTGAAAGAACTACAGACCCTTGGTGTAACTGCAAGATGACTCCATTTAGCTGAAAGGGGATTTTTCTGGGTTGGTCTGATCTCTTGCCTTCACCATTCATCCTCTTTTACAAGGTCTGACCTGTAAGTGCCTGTTTATATAAGACCTCAATCTCTTGCGTTATGAGCAGTGACTTTTGTAATGTGGGCATTTTGTACGATGTTTATGTGGATTGAAAGAAGATTTTTAGAATACAGCCACATGGATGATGCGACAGATTTCACTGTCACTGTGATATTTTATATATACATGTGAATTTCCTGAAAATGGAATTTGAATGTCTATACATATGATGTGACAAAAATATCACACATTTGGTAATGTTGGCCATTGGTTGGGTCAAACCAACAGACATAGGCGTATTTCGCAGGGCGGCAGGGGGCTCATCAGGGCATATCCTGACCAATATCAGAGCAGATCCACTGCCCTGGTCATATTCACGCCATGTTAAATTTGCAGGACAAAATAGTAACAGCCCCCCTCCCCCTGCGAGACAGCCGTTCCGTACGCATATGCCAACAGACAATAATAATTATCCATTTGATGATTTCATCCTAGCATGATATGACATGATTCCTCACTGAAGAAACAATGTGAAAGGTTTCCAAAGTACTATAACAACCTCTTCTGGTAACAAAATTCATCCACGATAATTCCCATGTGGTGAAATGATATTTTTTTTACTTAGCAACATTAATTATCCTTTTAATAACAAAACCTGATGCTCGGATGATGCCAATTAAACGTCGTTGAGAAGCTTGTGGAAGTCAGATTTAAATTTGGCAAGGTTATTGTGTCTTGGAGGAGGAGTGGAAATAACATCCTTCTTTATTGCCAGAACTGAGTTTGAATTACTGGTTTTATCCAAGATTCTTATGCTCTATTTCTGTTAAAAGCCATTACTGTCAGATCCAATGTTTCAAGGACACACCAACTCAGACTTGGCAATCAGAATTTTATTTAAGTTATATCCAAGGATGGTGAAGTGACTAAACAAACACCGCCAATGTGGCAACATTGAAATGTTCATAATGCCTGAGTGGATCAGTCAAACTGTGCTGCATTTTTAAACTCTCTGCCTCCCATTTGAAAGTGAGTCAAAGTTTGCATGTAGGCTAGAAGAAGTTATCAGACCATATTTTCATCACAATATTATTATTTTTTCTATTTTTTATTAAAAGAGATAAACTTTGTTCATATTTTGTAACATTAACATGCAAATTTATATTTTATAATAATTATGAACAAATAATCCAAAATGAAATCCAACTATGAACAGGTAAGTAATATAATTCCACTTAATTCATTTATTTAACAAAATTGAATAACAGCACTACTGAACATAATTAGGAGAGTTGAAGTTATAACAGTTTTTATTTCATGTGATTATTGGGATTGAACATATCTTCAATTATCATGGTATGCAATAATTTGATAACACTATACTTGGTTTCCTTAAGCTAGCAATCACTGTCATGTGCCATGCTACTGGCTGAACAGATGGATTAGTTTTCTGTGAGAATTTCGACAACATATCAACGTTAGTTGGTTACAAAACACATTTAACAAAAATAGTAGTTGATTAAATTGTCTCCGCATAATCCGAACCTGCAATAGGAGGGATGATTGAAATATTGCTTCCTCACTTGCCTATTGGATTTTAAATACTGAAATACAAGGAAAGTCCTGAATATTTCTATATTTCCAAAGAAGATTCTCCATACAAACTGAAAGAGAAAAATGACTATGTCTGAACAAAACACATTACTGTCTACGAAAATAAGCCCACCACATTTTAAAGAAAGTGACAAAGCCTTCTCTATGGTGACAACAATTGATTTGCTTTCACTGAGGCCTGGTTGGCATCAACTTTTTCAAAAGCTCTGTCATATCAGAACTTCAAAGAAGAATTCAACTGCCTCTGAAGAGTTTCAAATTACTATGTTGTTTTGAAAAAAGAAACAAACTTGGGAATTCTCAGAATTGAATTCAACAGATACCATTGTCATCTAATAATATTTTAATATGGTCAGTTTCCAACTTACTGTGCATCGTTTGGAATAGACTGAACTATTTATCTCGTGGTAGGGTAAGGTGGGGGAAATCCGGCCCCGGGGAAATTCCGGCCCTGCAGATTAAAATCAGCAACAAGTAGATTAAAAACAGTAGCAAACAAACGAACATTTGATTAGGGTCACTTTGTTAGATTGTTTCAAAAACAATCAAACAATTTGACCTTGTTTCTTATTTTGTACAGATACAGTTTAATCCTCAATCACAATCAGTACAATTACTTAAACCATTAAAGAGCCGGATTTGCCCCATGAATAAAAGGGGGCCGGATTTCCCCTACCTTACCCTACCTAGGGAGTATTATGATTTTTTTTTGGTGAAGAGATTGGTCTGCTTATTTCCATATAGTCCTAAATTTCTCATATCCTTTCTAAAGGGAAGTACAGAATCTACTGCATGATCAACTGCTTAGTATACATATACTGACAAATAATTTTCTCTTTTATTTAGGGTAAGGTGGGGGAAGATATGTCCCTGATAGACGATTAGAAGGAAAAACAGGTAACAGTGAAGACGTGGAAAAGCCAGTTTGGAAGTTGAATATGAAAAAATCGAGATTTCCACTGGACCGACAATCTGCAATGAGCTCTGATATGATAGTAAGTGTGCATCTCACTTGTTTGGTAGATCGTATATAGCATTGAATTGTAGAATGAATATCCCAATGGGTGTATGCAACCAAAGAACTCTTGGTGGCCTGTCAGTGGCATTAGTCAAAGGAACTTCTCAGCCACACTTTTAGAACAAGATATGTGATATCCCAAGATTGTTGTGCTATAACAATAGTTTTTGTTGAAGCATGCAAACCACCAAGCCAAGCATAAATATCTGAGAAGAACATTCATATCCCACCTGTCAGTTCCCACTCTACCTTGCAATTTGTATTATGGTAATTTCTGCATCTAATCATAATAATAGTCATAGCAGGAATCTCATCTCACTCATAATGCTTTTTTCTCTCAATCCATAACATCTTAAATTACACTCCTAAGCCTGTCAATTCAGCTGAAGTCCCCGATAGGACAAATTTTACCTATCAATATTCATTATCTCCATAGTTACACAAATATATCTTGGGAATTTGCCACAAAAAACACGTTTTTTCACTAAAATATGTCCCACCTGTACATTTATCTGCCACAACAAGGGCTGTAATGCATTTAATATTAAAGGCCATTAAATTCCGCATCTTTTGATATGCAGACTGACCTTCTATGGCCAATATATCTACCCAGTTACCAGATATTCTTATTGGGAGTTTGATAAAAAACATATTTTCAACATACAAATCCGGAAGCTATATATTTCTCTGCCACATCAAGGCCAGTAATGCATATTATATTGCAGGCCACTAAATTCCGCATCTTTTGCCACACTGATTGAACTTCTATGTCCAATATAACTTCCCAGCTACCACAAATTCAATTGCGTCATGCATTTACAAAATCATATTTTCCAACAACTCCAGTCTCTCGGTGTTTGTAGTGATGTACACCCCGTTGTAGTAGTTCCAAACAATCCACATTACTTCATCTAACTGAAAGCTGACTGGAACCTGCAAATAGGACCTGCCTTCACATTACTCTAACCTGGGAAGAACCTGGAACTCAGGGCATTTTGGAAAAGCAACAAACCCTAACGGGTGAACAGCTAGTATATATATATTAGGGTGGTTCGAAAAACAAAAATTTCACCAAAGAGGGCAAGAGACCCCCTCGTTTTGTTCCATTTGCCAAATGATGCACCCGTGCAAAATTTTGGACTCCTAAGTGGAATAGAAGTGGGTGCTCGAGGAGCCTGAAGTTTTAACCAAAACAGCAAAAAATTGTTAAGTATGCTCAGTATTGTTCACCCAAATGAGAAGAACAATATCTCAAATTCTGGTATCAATTGTGAGATAAAATTTGTTTCCATATTATTACAGATCTCGTATAAGTGTGCCATGTTCCATGTGAATATATGCACAGATGATGTCAGTATTACAATACTGACATCACTTTTGGCACTCCAAGCTTGAGTGTTGATTCCAAGTGCTACCAACAATTAAGGCTTACGGGCTGTCTAAGTGTGAATAACAATTGATTAATCTGCATTCATTGGTATGGTTGTTTGATTCAGTTGGAGCAGGTGAAACTGATATGTTTGAGCCACTTGCTTGATCCATCATGGACATTCATGGTGTCCTGTTGTGAAATTTCTCCTTGAAGGCAGCACCTTGTGGCTTTTCAGCCTTTCAGGTGAGATCTGCGCCAAAGAAACTATTCAGAATTGATGACTGGAATGGGGATGATGGGGAGTTTTTTGGAAGTGAACGTTGCGGTGTTGTATGGGCATACCAGAGGACGAAAAATGGGGGGGGGGGTTGGGGGGTAGTTGCTCCCCAAAAGTTTGGGAAAAGGCCGGACAAGGAGGCTAAGAATTTTATCATCAAATAAACAGTATTGGAAATCAGTGATAAGGATGCCCCCAAGGAAACCCCCCCCCCTTAGGTCTTAAATTCTGAATGGTTCCTGAGTATATTATTTTTGCCAAGACAGAGCAGCAGACGATAACCTCTCAGACCAACTAATGAATGTGAGAGTGAATGAATTTGTTTTGTTATAAAGTGCTAAAACTGATAACAGTTATACGCAAAATCCATGCATTATATATAGCTGGATATTGTAACTTTTGGATTTATTCAAAACATCAAACTGAATAATCAATGTTGAGCAACAATCTAACAGCCTATTGTGGATTTGTAATGGTGTGATCAGTATGGGTTCCAAGTGACACAGCTGAAACTGCGAATATACCAACTGTGAAATCATTATGCTGATACTGACATCACAAGAGCACTGTGGCAGTTGAAAAGAACATGGCACACCTATATGAGATCTGTAATAATAAAATGATGCATGTTCACGAAGCAGGAGTTTTGAGCAGAAGAGCGGAATGATTTGACTGAATGTAACACAGCGTGATTTCACAAATTTATCTGCTGATCACAGAACTAATCAACCACATAACGTAACTCACTGAAGCCATAACTTTCTCTCAGAAATAAGCAAGTTCAGAACACATTCCCAGTGAAATTGTGAAGGGTTGATTTTTCCTTTAACTAATTTCTGTGATCATTCACAGGGATTATTATAAGCCATTTCCTCTTTATGTTTTTTTTTTCTTAGATTACAGAAAAATATTAATAGGGTTTATAATCCGTGGTATCAAGATCTCAATAATGTCACTACAGGCCCAATCTTTCCCACTGAAATGAACTGTCAATTTGTCATAAGCTAACCTGTGACTCACTGACTGACTTTCTCATAAAATGACTGGCATGAGATACGGCCTCACTTACTAGATATCAGTCATTTCAATTTTGCACAGCAAGTATAGGAATATGCATTCATAAGGAACATTAAATTGCATGTATGTAAGTATGATTTTGGTGCACATAGATCAAACATCATATTTTTTTTATTGTCATGAGATATCTCAGACTAGAATACAATTTTGACTTTAAAGATTTATTACATGAAACGGATTTCATTCTTTATGGATTTGAACCAAGTTTTTTTTGATTCAGGAAAAAAATATCGTTGACCATTTAGCTGTGGATATACATGTACAGTCATTAAATAGTTCTGATAATATCATGGTAGACCTATCATTATATATAGTTTGGGCAACGTCAACTTTTGTTTGGTTGATGAAAAGAAAATCTAACAAAATTGATTGTTCAGAACTTGACTGAATTCAGTTTACAAAGACAGAGTCAGTTTTTTTATGGCCCTTATATATACGCCTGGGATGGAGTGGCTACATTATTGTTTCCCAGTTGGTTTTGTTATAATATACCCTTTGCAATTTTCATGAAACAGAATTATGATTTTTAATCAAACGTTGTCATGTGCAAGACAGTACCCTCAAGAACTTTGAATGAATTTACACCATGAGACATATCTATATTGCTTGCAACATTATCCGATATTATTATAGAACAATGAGACACTTTAGCAGGCCCCCCCCCCCTCCAGAGCTTAATTTAAATTGGATGTAAAATTTGATGGAAGGATATATCAATTCTGTTATTTCCATTGACTGAGAAAATAGAGCAACAAAGAAGAAACAAAATGCTTTATGAAATAGACTCTAAATGTCATTGATTTGATTTGCAATGACAATATTGGAGCATCAACTTAATCATTAATGAATTTCCCATTTTATGTATACAATTTGTTGTCATTCTCTGAAGGACTCAAGGCTGGCGAAGTGCTCTAGAAACGACCACGAAAGCTCCCTTGTAAGTATTTTTAATGATTGAAATGGTTTAAAATTATACCTTACTATGGATTCAATGTTAACTTATTTTCAACTCTGAACTCTATGCACAAGTAAAATGTTATTCTGGCAACAACACATAATACTTGTTTGTCAAGCAACTTGTTGCCTTTTATCTGAAAATAACCTTACTTTAGTCAAAGTAATTTTGGAAGGCGTTAGGACAACAACAGCTTGCTACGTGACTTCTCTCCTTGTCTGTTGATTACCATACAGACTGCATCTATAGGAGACAAAAATACTTTCATGAAGTTGGAAGAAGAAATTGATACAATCTCAAACAGAAACACATCACCATTGTATAGACTACACTGTACATCTTTTGCCCTCCAAGTTTATTCAAGTTCATTTCAATCCAAATGTTTGACATTTTTCACTTTATCGTGACCTATTGAAAGCAGATATGGCAGCAGTTAAAGAAAAATGTTGTTGATGTGAAACCAGTTTGTAACTGTATATATAAGTTGAGGCAACTTCTTTTGGTACAAACAATTAATATAATCATAATCTGAAAATGATTTTAGGACATAACAGGTTTGCGTAATATTTAGTGATCGGTTTGCTCTCAAAACTTACGTAGGATCAAAATCTACCAACGATTAGGATTTCATTTTTTAGTCACTTTAATCAATTACATATTATACACACAATTTTTCTAGGGGAGACCGGGGCTATTTTAAGTGTCAATTTTTTGTCACTTTCTATACTGAGTGCATGGTAGAAGACACAGGTAGGCCTACAAAGTTTTGGTAAGTGACAGCTACAGTATTCACCTTAACATTTCATTGAACAACTGTGTCTCAAATATTAACAAGTTCTAACCATGAGCTTTAAAGTACCACAAGACCAAATGTTCCAACTAACCACGCGGCCAGGTCTGGTTTAAGCTAGAAATTTGATAGAACACTTATGAAAATTTTTAAATGACCTCTCACCATTATTTTACTAGCTGCAAAGGTAAAATATCTGCTGAGGAAAAACACAGAAGAAGATTGATGTATGGTAGGCCTTGATTCATCAAGAATTGAGGATTCCTGTGCAAAAACAAAATCTGCCAAAAACCTGCATGAATGTTTAATAGATGATAAGCACGTAATAAAAGAAAATGATGCCCTGAAATGAATTCCTTGAAATTAATCCATGAGACCAGAAATAGAAGGATGATACATACATCTTTGTAGTCGCCCCTGTAAATTGGTAAATATTACATATTATCTTCTTCAAGCAACCAATATTTATTTAAATGTAAATTTAGTGTTGTTAAGCGATCAGGTATTGTCAAGCCAAGATCAGGTACCATCAGATCTTTTTCAAGTATTTATGCATGCTTTTCTCTCAAAGTTTCTTAGAATCTAAAAAAATCCTCTACCATTCTCTTTACGGTCGAAATCCTAATGGATATTTCATACGGCTGAAAGTACTACAGACACTTGATGTGAGTGTAAGATAACTCCATTTGTCAGAAAGCGGATTTTTGAAAGGGTTGGTCTGCTCTCTTGCCTTCACCTTTCATCCTCGTTTACAAAGTCTGACCTGCAAGTTCCTATGTATAGGACCTCTATCACTTATGTTACGGGCAGTACCTATGGTAATATTGGAATTTGGTATACTCTTTATAAATGTGGATTGAGAGAAGATTTAATAAAGTCCCTGTCACTGTGATATTTTAAACAAATAAATTTCCTGAAAATGGAATGTCTATACATATGATGCCACAATAATATTACACTTTCGGTAATGGCAGCCACTGGTGGGGTCGCACCATAATTATCCATGCGATGATTCCATTCCAGCGTGTTATGATACGATTCATCACAGACGAGACGTGAAAGGTTTCCAAAGTACTCGAACTATTTCCTCTGGTAACAAAATTCATCCATAATAGTGCCCATGTGGTGAAATGATAGTTTGTCACTGAGCAACATTAATTATCCTTTTAATACCAAACCCTGATGCTCGGTTGATGCCAATTAAACATCGCAGAAAAGAGTTAGGAGATCAGATTTTAATTTGACAAGGTTATTGTGTTTTGGAGGAGGAGTGGAAATAATATCCTTCTTTATTGCCAGAACTGAGTTTGAATTACTGGTGTTATCCAAGATTCTTATGCTTTATTTCTGTTAAAAGCCATTACTGTAAGATCCGCTGTTTCAAGGACACACTAACTCAGACGTGGCAATCAGAATTTTATTTAAGTTGACATCCAAGGATTGTGAAGTGACTAAACAAGCACCACCAATGAGGCAACATTGAAATGTGCATAATGCCTGTGGTGGCTTTTTAAACTATCTGCCTCCCATTTGAAATTAAGTGTGCAATGTGCACGTTGTAAGAAGTTATCAGACTATATTTTGATCGCATTATTCTCAGTTTCTAGACTAAAAGATATTATCCATTGTTCAGATTTTGTGACATGATCGTGCAAATTGATATGTTGTGAAGGAATTCCATTGTAAATAATATGAACAAAGAGTCCAAAATAAAATCCAATTATGATCAATAAAGTAATATAATTCCACTTTATACAGATATTTAACAAATTGAAATATTACACAACTGAACATGTTTAGGAAAGTTAAAGTTTTAACAATTTTTTATTCTATATGACTAGTGGGATTACTCATAGCTTCAATTACCATAGTATGCAATAATATGATAACACTACATGTACATTGTATACTTGGTTTCCCTAAGCTTGCAATTGCTGTCACGTGCCATACTACTGGCTGAACAGATGGATTAGTTTTCTGTAAAAATTTCGACAACATATCAACGTTTTTTGGTTACAAAACACATTCAAAAAAACACATTCAACAAAAATAGTAGTTGATTAAATTGTCTCTGCGTAATCTGAACCTGTAATAGGAAGGACGATTGAAGCAATGCTGCCTGACTTGCTAATTGGATTTTTAAACACTGAAATACAAAGAAAGCCAGTCCTGCATATTTTTATATTTTCTCTATACAAACTGAAAGAGAAAATGGCTATGTCTACACAAAAAAATACTGCATTGTAAAGAAAGTTACAGAGCCCCCTCTGTTGTGACAAGAATTGATTTGCTGTCACTGAGGCCTGGTTGGCATCAGCTTTTTCAAAAGCTCTGTCATATCAGAACTTCAAAGAAGAATTCAATTGCTTCTGAAGAGTTTCAAATTACTATCTTGTTTTGAAAAAGGAACACACTTGGGAATTCTGGGAATTTATTTCAACAGATACCATTGTGATCTGAAAAGATTTTAATTCACTCAGTTTCCAACTTATATGTATTTACTGTGTACTGTTTGAAATAAACAATTTATTTCCTTGTAGGAAGTATTGTGATTGGTTCGTTGTAAAGAGATCAGTCTGCTTATTGTCTTATGTACTAGTCCTATATTTTTCATATCCATTCAAAAGGGAAGTACAGAATCCACTGCATAATCAATCGCTAAAATATAATGATAAATGATTTTCTCTTTCGTTTACTGATTTTCAATGTTAAAGCAATGTCCTTTATCACCCTCCTGAGAAGGACATGCCACTCATGAAACCAGTGACTTTAGTGGGATCTTTGATATTATAAAATCTCCTTAATAGGCATATGAATATCTTCTGGCTTCTAATATAAATGTTATACCTTAAAGATCTTTGCAGATCAGCGGCCCACATCATTTTCAAAATTCACTTTCAAATTGGCCATGTGTTGTCACTGGCTTAAAAGTGCTATAATGATTGTTTGCATCAGTTACTGTTTATTGGTTAAGTTAGCATGTAATATACCTATCAGGATAGGTGTCAATAAACACACTATTTAACTTTGTTTGCAAGATATGTGCCTGATAAGAACTGTGATGACGTGGCAAAGCAAGTTTGGGAGTTGAAAATCGAGATTTCCACTGGACTGACAATCTGCAATGAGCTCTGATAGTAAGTGTGCATCTCACTTGTTTGGTAGATCGTATATAGCATTGAATTGTAGAATGAATATCCCAATGGGTCCATGCAACTAAAGAACTCTTGGTGGCCTGTCAGTGGCACTAGTCAAAGGAACTTCTCAGCCACACTTTTAGAACTTGATATGTGATATCCATAGATTGTTGTGCTATAACAATAGTTTTTGCTGAAGCATGCAAACCATCAAGCCAAGCATAAATACCTGAGAAGAACATTCATATCCTACATGTCAGTTCCCACTACACCCTGCAATTTATATTATGGTAATTTCTGCATATATATATCTGTGTGTGTACAGTAACCTGAGATTGAAATGTGATTTAACTCTGTTACACTCTTGTCTCCTGCAGGAGAAATGGGTTTAGCAATTTAAATCTAGATTGACAAAGACCAGCTTTTAAGAGGCTATCATACATGAAGACAAAAAGGTAATGGCTGCATTTTCAGAAAGAACTAGGACTTTAGCCACTAATGTGTTCCGTGTTATGATCCTTTGAGAAGAATGATATCACTCATTAACAGTCCCCTTTTCCAGACGAAAAACGTTCTTGAAGATTTTCTGTCAGATTAAAGATATTAAGCAAATACACATGTAAATTGACAAGACATTCTTATCCAATCAGAATTTAGTTTCATGTATTGCCAAGTGATTGTACTTCTTCTAAGTATACTCAATATTATTCACCCAAATGAGAAGAATGATATCTCAAATTCTGGTATCTATTGTAAGATAGAATTTGTTTCCATATTAATAAAATGATGCATGTTCACAAAGCAGGAGTTTTGAGCAGAAGAGCGAAATGCTTGTATGACTCAATGTGACACAACATGATTTCTCAAATTTATCTGCTGATCACAGAACTAATCAACCACATAACGTAACTCACTGAAGCCGTAACTTTCTCTCAGAAATAAGCAAGTTCAGAACGCATTCCCATAAAATGACAGGCATGAGATTCGACCACACTTACTAAATATCAGTCATTTTGATTTTGCACAGCAAGTTTAGGAATATGCCTTGATGAGGAACATTGAAGTGCATGTATGTAAGTATGATTTTGGTGCACATAGATCAAACAACATATTTTTTAAAGTCATGAGATATCTCAGGCTAGAATCAATTCGACAATACAATTTTGACTTTAAAGATTTATTACATGGAAATGATTTCATTCTTTATGGCTTTGAACCAAGTTTGGAATTATTCTTTTTGTTCGATTCAGGAAAATCATCATTGACCATTCAGCTGCGCCAAGGATATACATGCACAGTAGGGTGCATCAGTTGCCCCAACATTAACCGATCCAGCTGTACCTTGGTCCATAGTTGTGTTTTACCACACAAAATAAGATACTAAAATTTCAGCTTGATCGATGGATATTTAGGGGTGCCTCCAGAAGCATATTTCCTGTGAATTTTTCAGGAAAAGTTACGTTTCCGTGGGATCGCGGTTTGCGATTACTTGAGTAATATATCAGATAGAAAAAAACTAATGACATTTTTGGATCCTACAGAAAATTTCCTTCAAAATGAATACCTGGAATCTATGTTTCCATCAACATGATGGTGATCATGAACTGCAAGATATGCTTTTACTTTGATTATTATGTACGACATCACTGTTTTACATAAGTTTCTGTTTATATGACTGCATGGTATTTAGTCTTTGCTTTTCCCTTCATATTGATTATCTTTCATAAATTTAAGCAATAATTTACTCAGTATTCCATTTTATCTCTCAGAGCTATTTCAATTATTCATGATGATGTGATCTTGATAAACATTTTATGACTATGAAAAAAATAAGCTTGCTATGTGTTGATAAGTCCCACTTTTTTTTTATCCTTATGAAGACCAGCCCTAACACTTTTTGTTCAAAAAGAGGTGGGTCCATGTCACGATACCTTTTTTGAAACACCACATAGTGAAAATGTTAAATAATTATTTCATTTATTCAATAGCTTCTATTCTTGTCATGGAATTGTGACTATACATTAATCTACAATACAGATCCTCCTTAGACCTTGCCATATATACAGATTATATACATTGACAGTCTCGCTAAACACAGTCCCTGCTATACTCCAAACATTTTGGTTTTCCTGAAAATATGGATGTTTAACTGTTCAGACAATATTTATATTTCATTAATTTGCAAAATTATGCACAATTGAACAATACATGGACCCATCTTCTTGGCACTATAATTTCAGGCAAGTTTTTTTTGCAATCCGGGGGCTAAATGATCAATTATAGCATGTTAAGAAGTCATCTTGACCTCTAGGTGATTCAATATCAACATAGGTGAACTCAGCATCCCCAGGAACCCCTACTGGATCAGTTTCAGTGGCATTAACAGATTTTAGGTAGGAAAATGGCAACTTTTTTTGCTCGAAAACAGCCAATTTTGGGTATTCGAGGGCTGAATTGACCAGTTATAGCATGTTATGACATCATCTTGACCTCTGGGTGATTCATTATGATTATGGGTGAACTTTCCACCCTCAAAAACACCTCATTGACCAGTTTCAGTGGCACCGACTGATTTCAGGCAGGAATACAGCCACTTTTTATGCTCGAAAACAGTCATTTTTTGGTCCCCCAAAGGGCCCTCCAAAGATGAGGGGGGAGGGGTGTCTAAACCTTAATGGATTTGGCTGAAATTTGGTGTAGGAACTTTGTGCACATAGGGGCACAACTGAGCCCAAGAAGAGCTTGATCCGAAAAACTTTCCTAAAAAGGGGACACTTATCAATGAAGTAGTGTAAAATATTCCAAGTAAAAACAAATCCTGCATTATAGCATCAACATTTTTAAACAAAAGTATGGCTTCCAGGTATTCATTTTGAAGGAAATTTTCTGCAAAATCAGAATATGTTATTATTTTTCTTCTATCTTTTATATTAGTCAAGATATCACAAACCGCGATTCTACGGAAAGATAACTTTTCCTGAAAATGTCTTAGGAAATGTGCTTCCGGAGGCACCCCTAAATATTAATTGATCAAGCTGATTTTTTAGTATGTTCATCTGGTTACCTAAACACAACTTCCTGCCAAGGTACAGCTATCTAACTATATTTTTTAGTTTTTATGGGGCGGCTAATGCACCCTAATGCACAGTCATTAAATAGTTTTGCTAATATAATGTCATGGAAGACCTATATTTTTTATTATATATAGTTTGGTCAATGTCAAGTTTTGTTTCACCTTTACTGCGTATATCCATTTCTGTATGGTAAAGCTAAAGCATAAACTAAGTTCATTTGGTTGATGAAAAGAAAGTCAGTTCATAAAGACAGAGTCAGCATGCAGCTTTTGTTTTGGCCCTTATATACACGATTGGGTGGATACAAATTTGTTTCCCAGTGTGTTTTGTTATTATATATATAATACACCCTTTGTAATTGTCATGAAACAGAATTATGATTTATCCATATAATGTTGTATTGTGTATGACAGTACACTCAAGAGCTTTGAATGAATTTTCTCCATGAGACATCTATATTGCTTGCGACATCATCCGACAGTTGGAAATTATAGAAACTATGAGACACTTTAGCCCCCCCTCCCCCCTCAAACTTAATTTAACTGGATGTAAAAATTGATGGAAAGATATATCAATTTTGTTATTTCCACTGACTGGGAAAATAAAGCAACAAAAAATGAAACAAAATGCTTTTATGAAAATGAAATAGACTTTAAATGGCATTGATTTGATTTGCAATGACAATATTGGAGCATCAGCTTAATCATTAATGAATATTCCATTTTATGTATACAACTTGTTATCATTCTCTGAAGGATTCAAGGCGGATGATGTGCTCTAGAAACGAGCACGAAAGCTCCATTGTGAGTATTTATGTTGAGTGAAATAGTTTAAAACTATACCTTACTATGGATTCAATTTAAGCTTATTTTCAATTCTGAACTCCGCGCACAATTAGAATGTTATTCCGGCAACAACACATACTACTTGTTTGTCAAGCAACTTGTTGCCTTTTATCCGCACAAAATAACCGTACTTTAGTCAAAGTAATTTTGGAAGGCGTTAGGACAACAACAGCTTGCTACGTGACTTCTCTCCTTGTTTGGTGATTACCATACAGAGTGCATCTATAGGAGACAAAAATACTTTCCGTGAAGTTGGAATAAGAAATTGATAGAATCTCGAACAGAAGCACATCACCATTGTATAGAGACTACACTGTACATCTTGTGCCTTCCAAGTCTTATTCAAGTTCATTTCAATCCAAATGTTTGACCTTTTCACTTTATTGTGACCTTCTGAAAGCAGATATGGCAGCAGTTAAAGAAAAATGTTGTTGATGTGAAACCAGTTTGTTACTATATATATAAGTTGAGGTATCTTCTTTTGGTACATCCAATTAATAAATCATAGTCTGAAAATGATTTTAGGACATAACAGGTTTGCTTAATATTTAGTGATCGGTTTGCTCTCAAAACTTACCGATTATCAAAATCTACCAACGATTAAGATTTCATTTTTAGTCACTTTAATTACTGACAAATTATACACACAATTCTTCTAGTGGAGACCGGGGCTATTTTAAGTGTCAATTTTTTGTCACTTTCTATACTAAGTGTATGGTAGAAGACACAGGTACAAAGTTTTGGTAAGTGCCAGCTACAGTATTCACCTTAACATTTCATTGAACAACTGTGTCTCAAATATTAACAAGTTCTAAGCATGAGCTTTAAAGTACCGCAAGACCTAATGTTCCAACTACCCACGGGGCCGGGTCTGGTTAAAGTTAGAAATTTGATGGAACACTTCCGAAAATTTTGAAATTGTATAGCACCATTTTGTTATTTGCTGCAAAGGTAAAATATCTGCAAAGGAAGAAAACAGAAGAAGATTGATGTATGGAATGCCCTAATTCATGAAGAACTGAGGAATCCTATGCAAAAACAAAATCTGCCAAAAACTTCATGAAATTTATAATAACTTAGGAATTTGATAGGAGTATGCTATTGAACATTTTGAAATGTAACTCATCATTTATAATAATAATAATAATAATATTAAGAACTTATATAGTGCCAATTCCAGTAAACTGCTCATTAGCGCTTGGTCAGATTAGCCAATATTTCCGTAGTATTTTTCGAAAAGATATGTTTTCAATCGCTTCTTGAAATTATCCAGTGTTTTTGATTAGCGTACATTTTCCAGCAGGCCATTCCAAAGTGTTGGCGCTGAATAGGAGAAGGCTCTATCTTCAAACTTGTTTTGATTTTGTATGGCAGGTACCTCTAAGAGCAATTTGCCATTGCTGCGGAGGTTCACATTACTTTCAGGTTTGAGTCGAATAAGACTTTTGAGATATTGAGGTGCTTGATTATTAACAACTTTCCATGTGGATGTCTTAAGTTTGAATTGGATCCTTGCAGGAATTGGAAGCCAATGTAACTCTTTCCTAAAATGACTAACTTTGTCTTGTCTTTTTAGTCCCTCAATTAGACGTACAGCAGATTTTTGAGCCACCTGGAGTTTATTTATCACTTGTTTGGATGAACCATAGAGCAACCTGTTGCCATAGTCTAAATGTGGAGTGACTAATGCATTGACAGCTGTTTTGATTGACTCTTTGCTAAGTGACTTACAGAGTTTTGAGATGTTCCGAAGGTTATAATAAGCATTCTGACACATTTTGTTTACTTGCTTATGCATTGACATGTGTTTATCAAAGAATACACCTAAATTTCTGGCATAGTCTGTCGCCTTGATTTCAACATTGTCCACACTGATTGACGACACGTTAAGTTTCTTGAGTTGAAATGGTGAGCCAATCAGAAGTAACTCCGTTTTGTCGCCATTGTTACATAGTTTGTTTTCATGCAGAAAATTGCGTATTTCTGTGATGCACTTTTCCATTTTCTTTGTTGCATTTTCCTCATCAAGAAAATTCGGCTTGAAGGAGAGGAAAAGTTGTTCATCGTCAGCATACTTTTGATCATCAACTTCATTTTGTTCAGCTACTTTGCATATTGGGGCAATGTAGGAATTGAATAAGATCGGGCCAAGTTTTGATCCTTGAGGGATACCATATTTTAAAGGCATTTTGTGACTTGTTGAACTTATCATGTTACTGTTTTCAACCATTCTACAAGACAACAAAAAAATTATTACATAAATACAGCATTGCATATTTTTGTTGTAAGCTCCTCTGAAGCTGGTTGATGAAAACAGCCAAAAGTTCTCGATGGTGTGGAATATTGATGGCGAAAATCAAAAGTAAAAGGGATAATGTGACACAAAACTCCATCCAAAGCTTCATAAATTCAGTTTGCTTTTGAATTAGACTGTTGAATTTACAGAAGATAATTCACTGACTAATTGCTGGTAATGGCTATTTAGTAGGTTAATCCACTTCAAGGACTATCGTCAATAGATGTAAAGTTGAGCTTGATCTCTAATCCGCTTTCTTTACTGGTTGCAGTGATTGGCAATTATTGATGCCCTTGTGGAGAGCTGGTTCAACAGATTCCCTCTGCCAATCCTCCTTAAACTTGTAGTGGCAAAATGCCCCTTGAGATACAAACCAAGCAAGTTGATGGAAGTACATCATGTCAACTAAAATCTTGCCAATTAAAAGTCCTCTTTGTTATCAGTATTTTCCTTAAAGATTTTGACTTAGTAAATAAATCAACACCAGAGGAGGAAATTACGTATCTGAGGCCTTTGATCATTTCTGAGTAACCAGGCGATCAATCTTATACTTTGAATCTTGTCTCTTTTATCACCCAGTAGAGTAACCCACCATTACTATTGGCACCTATGCAAACTTCACTCCTCTTCAACAGAGAGTAAAGGCTAAATACCTGAAATTGGGAAAAAGCCAATCACTCCTCTGCCAAAATATGTCAAGTTTATATGTGATGTGGATGTAGGCTTAGCTTCAATCATTCTTTCTATTTCATGGCTTAATAGAAAAAGATAATCTAGATTCTTGTCACAAACGAGTAATCTGTGGTAATTTTGACAGACATGTGACAGTCAGAAAGAAATAAATGACTTATAATTACTTTTCCCCAAGATGTATCCTATATGCTGAAGATGCATACAACAAGGAAAAGTGTCTTGAATTGTCTTCCTCTTATTCAAGGCTAACCTTCATGTCAGTTTTGTTTAACCACGCTGTCACCTTCTAAAAAAAACTGTAAGTATTAGATGTTCAGATTCCCAAATCATCATGAGATGCCAAGATGAATATATCATTTTATTAATTAAAGTGTTTTAAAAATAGTAAATATTCAAGTTTCGTGGCATATCTCACTCAGAGAATGCAATGTTTGATCTCATTATTCCAAAGCTCTTGTGCACTGACTGCACAGTAAATCAATCCACAATTCACTTACACTGTTGGTCTGCTGCAAAATTTGAAATAGTGGGTTCTTTAAAGAACTATCCATTCTTTGATACAATAAAAGAAAAATACATTATGTCCTTGTCCGTAATACTATGTCTCTCTTAATCAATTACTTTTTAGCCTATGTAATCTATTTACCCAGAACTGATGTCCCAGTAATTTTGAACAATCAAGACATTGATATGATTCTTGCGTCAACCAGCAATAGCCATTTATCATCATGACTCATACTTTTCTGGCATAACATACTACATTTATCCTAAACCATCTCTTTGTTCAAGAAGGAATTATTTAGATGAAAAACCTCAAAGCTGAGAAACACTGGCACAGAAATACATTTTTAGGTAGATTATTCTCAATTACAAGTCAAGAATCAGGAATTATATGTAATAGGGACATTTGTAACTTTAGGACGACTGGTAGGCCTAATGGCTATTCACAGTAATCTACTTCAAGGACTATCTTCAATAGATGCAGGCTAAAGTCGAGCTTGATTTCTAATCTGCCTTCTTTGCTGGTAGCAGTGATTGGCAATTATCCATGTCCTTGTATGTAATCCTTGAAATCAATCCATGAGACCAAAAATAGTCGCCCCTGTAAAATTGGTAAATACTACATAGCATCTAGCTTATTTAAGTAACCAACACTGGTCCAACAGTTATTAAAATGTCAGTTAAGTGTTGTAGAGCCACCTGGTATTGTCAAGCTAAGATCAGATACAATCAGATCTTTTTCAAGTATTTTTGCATGCTTAGCTGTCACTCAGGTAAGGTTTTATCCATTGATTTCAGATCGACCTCTCTTCTGAAATTCCACACGAGGCACCATTAGCATGTTCTTCTGGTATCATTTTCTTTGGAATTGTTGTCTTGGGTCTTTTGTTAAACACATAATGTCAGAAACATGCCCTTTGGTGTTCCACAGTTCTTCACAATTAATTTTTGTACAAGAAACATTTTTTCATGTTTCCATTCTGGAAACACAATTTTAACAGTCATTCTCATCGCAAATCATTTCAAGTACTTTAGAATAAATAATGGATGCTACAAAAATTAAGAAAGGGCAGTACTGGTAAATGATACTGTGAAGATTATGAAAAAGTGTGTTTTTTACATGGACAAGTATACATCTTCCCAGTGGTGTTTTTATAGCCTTTGTAATGGAAAAAATGGAAGTTCTTAATTCCATGACAAAAAATTGGCATTATTCCATCAAAAATGCCCCAAGCATGACAATATACTCAAGAGCTTTGATTGAATTTTCACAATGATATGAATCTCACATTGCTTGCAATATATATATTCAGAAATTACATTTACTATGATGCACTAGATGGTTCTAAAAACTGTGATTCTTTCAGAGCTCCTCAATTCCAAGTTTCCAATTTTGTGGAGAGCTGGTTCAACAGATTCCCTCTGCCAATCCTCCTTAAACTTGCAGTGGCAAAATGCCCCTTGAGATAAAAACCAAGCAAGTTGATGGAAGTACATCATGTCAACTAAAATCTTGCCAATTAAAGGTCCTCTTTGTTATCAGTATTTCCTTGAAGATTTTGACTTAGCAAATAAATCTACACCAGAGGAGACAATTACGAATCTGAGTCCTTTGATCATTTCTGGGTAACCATTCAGTCAATCTTATACTTTGGATCTAGTCTCTTTTATCACCCAGTAGAGTAACCCACCATTACTATTGGCACCTTTGCAAACTTCACTCCTCTTCAACAATGCCCTTGAATTAACTGATAAAATCATACTTGAAATGGATAAAGGCAATCTCCCGATAAACATCTTTATTGATCTCTCTAAAGCCTTTGATACTATTGACCATAATATATTACTTCACAAGCTCAACTACTATGGAATCACAGGGCAAGCCCTCTCTCTCTTTCAAAGCTATCTGGCCGTTCGAAAGCAATATGTCGAAATGGCTAGTGAAGTATCCACCCCCTTACCAATGCGAACTGGTGTGCCTCAAGGCTCAATTTTAGGCCCTTTACTATTCATTTTCTATATTAATGATTTGGCATTCTCAACAGATTTTTTCAAATTTATTAGCTATGCAGATGATACAACACTCTTAGTGTCAATAAATGCTAGAAACTATGATCAGAAAGATATGCCACAACAGCTGAATGAACATCTGAATCAAGTTACCAAGTGGCTCAGGCTCAATAAACTCTCACTGAATGTAAAGAAAACTAAATGCATGGCATTTCATAAACCAAACAAGCAAGTAATATTTCCAAATATCACTATTTGTGGGAAACAAGTACAATATGTTGATCAATTCAACTTCTTAGGTATTGTGTTAGATGGCAATTTATCCTGGAACAGCCACAAAAACCATGTACGAAACAAAATTTGTAAAACTATTGGAATTATGAAAAGACTGAGAAATACCACCTTACATTCTAAAAACAATTTATGACAGCCTAATTCATTCCTATTTATAATTTGAACTATGGTGTTTTGTGTTGGGGATACAATAACAACAGTATATTCAACCTCCAAAAAAAGGCAATACGCATTATAACAAAAAGTAAATACAACTCACACACTGATCCTTTATTCAAATCACTATTCACCTTGAAACTGGAAGATATAATAACTCGAAAAATGTATAAATTTTACTTTAGACTTCAGCATGGTCAAGTTCCATTATATTTCTCAAATACTGGTTTCATTAGTAGGCTTGAGCATGTATATGGGACAAGAAATAGGTTTTTTGTAATGCCTCAACTTAATCATAATTTGGGGAAAACTGCCTAAGATATAAACTACCTCTTCTACTTAATAAGGGAATATCACAAATTACAGACAAAATCTTCACACACTCTGAATTCGGCTTCTTGCTGTATATAAAGAAATATCTAATAAATAACTATAAAATTGATTGTACAATATCAAATTGCTATGTTTGTGGACGAGTGTAAGGAAAAAGAAAACTTTTTTTTTTTCTTTTCTAGTAGGGTAACTAGTACATGTAAATAAACATGTAAATAAATTCCATGAACATCTACAATCATATGCGTGTAAGGTTTCTCTCATCATATCATGCATCTCATCTTTCATAAACTCATCTCCTCTCTACTGCTTCTTATACTTCTTCTCAAAACCATAACTTTATTTTATCTCACATATATCTACTTACTAAGTAATATTTGCATTGTAATTCTGACAAGGGGGCACCCACGATAGCGTCAGCTAACTGACTTAGTGAGTGCCTCCTTGGCCACTAGATAATCTATTTGATATATATGAACTTATAATGTAGTATGTACAAATGGCCAAATAAAAATGTTTGTCTGTCTGTCTGTCAACAGAGAGTAAAGGCTTAATACCTGAAATTGGGAAAAAGCCAATCACTCCTCTGCCAAAATATGTCAAGTTTATATGTGATGTGGATGTAGGCTTAGCTTCAATAATTCTTTCTATTTCATGGGTTAATAGAAAAAGATGATCTAGATTATTGTCACAATTGAAGTAATCTGTGGTAATTTTGACAGACATGTGACAGTCAGAAAGAAATAATTGACCTACAATTACTTTTCCCCAAGATGTATCCTATAAGCAGAAGATGCATACAACAAGGAAATATGTCTTGAATTGTCTTCCTCTTATTCAATTCTAACCTTCATGTCAGTTTTGTTTAACCATGCTTTCACCTCCTAAAAAAACTATAAGTATTAGATGTTCACATTCGCAAATCATCATGAGATGCCAGGACGAATATATCATTTTATTTGTTAAAATGTTTTAAAAATAGTAAATATTCAAGTTTCTTGGCAAATCTCACTCAGAGAATGCAATGTTTGATCTCACTATTCCAAAGCTCTTGTACACTGACTGCACAGTAAATCACTCCACAATTCACTTGCACTGTTGGTCTGTTGCAAAATTTGAAATAGTGGGTTCTTTAAAGAGAGGAAAGTCTACAAGAGAAGAACTGGAATCCTTTCAGGATATGGGATTATTCAATCAAAAATGTCACAAGCACGACTTTTAGTTTAGTTTATTTTTATTAACGTGACTTGTGTAAAAACACCCAGCCTATTGCAGGCTTATTAGTCACACCCATAACAAAATAAAGTATACTCAAGAGCTTTGATTGAATTTTCAAATCAAAATGAATCACACATTGCTTTTATAAATTTCTAATTTTAGATAATTATATAAAACTCACAATGATTCTTGTTAAAAAGGATTCAATATCCACCAATTGTCAATTCTCAGTTTCATGTGAGAAAATCTTTTTTAGCCACAAAATAGCAAATACGTGTAAACCAACTTTATACCTGTCCCTGGACAAAATAGCCTTACGCTTGTCAAAGTAATTTCAAAGAGTTTCAGCAGTTTTCTACGTGACATCTCTTCATGTCTACCGATTACCACACGGAGTATATCTATAGGAGACAAAATTACTTTCTCCGAAGTTGGAAGAAGAAATTGCTAGAATCTTGAGCAATAGCACATCTCCTTTACAGAGACTGCAGCTTGCGTCTCCCAATTCCTATACAAGTTAATTTCAATCCAAATGTGTGACCCATTTTATTTAGCCTGTCTGAGAGAAGACTGAGTAGCAAATAATTGAAGCATTTCCAAAATATTTCCTTTACTGATCAGAACTCCTTAAAGATTTACCTTAGGCCTAAATTTATCAATGATTAAAAGTCACCTTAATTACAAAATATGTTATATGTACATGACATAATTTGAGAACTTTATAGATATAGCAAAGTTTAGGCAATCAAGTACAGGGTCTGTCTGTTTGAAAGATTTCTTCACTATGGCACTTAGTGAGTCGTGAGGTCTTTGATGTAAATTGTACATGTTTCATAAGTGAACCATTAGAACTTTAATTTTTTGAGACTCATTTTACTTATAATATAAAGACAAGACCAGTAATGACTCATCATATGGCCAACATTGAATCATGAATAATGAAACATCCCCCATGTTTCCCATGCTGAAATTAGAATCAAGACTCACTTCATGCAACTTTCCAATGTAACTTCTCTCTCTTGCCTGATAAAACCGCCCTAAACAAGTCTAAAAAAAACGTCCCAATGAGTAGCAAAATAATGCTAGGTACATGTACAGTACAAATTTCTAAAAGTGGCTCGCCATTTAAAATCTAGCCTTAGCTATCCATCCATAGCCATTCCAAGCTAAACTAAGCTACCCTTATCCTTAGCTAGCCATAGCTATCCACAATTGCTATTGTTTAAACAAGGGGTAAAGAGATTCCAGTGTATACAAAAGAATAGAAATGGATAGCTATGGATAGATATGGATAAAACTAGTAATGAATAGCTATAGACAGCTAAGTTGAGCCACATTTAGAAATTTGTACTGTATCATATAAGATTTGAATTTGAAATGACTCCTTCAATAAAGCTGTTTAAATAGCTAGTTTCAATAAATTGACAGATATCTAAGCATGAATAAATTAATTTCATTATGTCCTTGTCTGTAACACTATGTCTCTCTTAATTCAATTATTCTTTAGCCCACGTAATCTTCTATTGACCCAGGACTGATGTCTCAGTAATTTTGAACAATCAAGACATTGATATTACTCTTGGATCAACCAGTAGTAGCAGTTTAATGTCATTACTAATACTTTTCTGGCATAACACACATCATTTATCCTAAACCATCTCTAATGTTCCAGAAGGAATTATTTAGATGAAAAAAAAAACAGCAAAGCAGAGAAACCTTGGCACAGAAATTAATTTTTAGGTAGATTATTCTAAATTACAAGTCAAAAGTCAAGAATTACATGTAATAGGGACATTTGTAACTTTAAGATGGTTGGTAATGGCTATTCACAGTAATCTACTTCAAGCACTATCTTCAATAGATGTAAAGTCTAGCTGGCTTGATCTCTAATCTGCCTTCTTTGCCGGTTGCAGTGATTGCCAATTATCCATGTCCTTGAATGTGATCCTTGAAATTAGTCCATGAGACCAGAAATAGAAGGATGATACATCTTTGGAGTCGCCCCCCTGTAAAATTGGTAAATACTTCACACCCTCTTCTTAAAATAAACCAATATTTATCAAACTGTCAATTAAGTGTTGTAAAGGGATCAGGTATTGTCAAGCCAAGATCTGATACCATCAGATCTTTTTTTTTTCCATGCTTAGATGTCACTCAGGTAAGGTTTTATCCATTGATTTCAGATCGACCTCCCTTCTTAAATTCCAAACAAGGCACCATTGGAATGAACATTAGGAAGGCCAAAGCAGGGAGAGGAATCTTGAAGACACCTGAACCATTGGCCTTCTGGTATCATTTTCTTTGGAATTGTTATCTTTGGTCTTTTGTTAAACCCGTAATGTAACAAACATGCCCTTTGGTGTTCCAAAAATCTTTACAATGCACTTTTGAACAAGAAACATTTTTCATGTTCTGGCAACAAAAAATTTCATTTGTCATTTTCATCGCAAATCATTTCAAGTACTCTAAAATAAGTAATGGATGCTATTAATTAATAACGTGCATCATAAACCATCTATGATCAACTTCACCCTTCCAACTTTGAAACAAATCCCACTAATATTGGAAGAAATAACCTATTTGTTTCAAATCTATTGTTCACAAAAGCCGTAGGCAACTACATGTAATTTCAAATTGATCATGCATCAGCTGGAAAGCATTGCTTCAAAAACTGAAAAAAAAATTGAAATGTGTGCCAACTAGTGTAGCAACGGCACAGATTGCCAGAATGAAAGTCAGTTTGAGATTTCTTATCAGAGACGATGCATAATTTATTGTGTATGTCAGTGCGAAGGAAATATATCAGTTCAAATTCATGTCCATTCATGTCGTCATATGTATCACTTCTGCTCAAGGTAGCCTACACTCCATCTGAAGAGTCTTTCAGGCATGCGCAAGGGGTGCCACTTTGGCGGCCGCCATTTGGCGGAAAGGATCTGCCAAAATCTATGGATTTATATGCAATGAGGATGTAACTTTAATCACTCTTTCCAATACAGAGCGTAATGGAAAAAGATAATCTTGGTTTGTGTCATAATTGAAGTATCATGCCGATTTAACATATTCTGTGAGAAATAATGCACTAATGCAGCTAGCATACTCAGGCACCATTGCTCCTATAAACTTGGCAGGCCTCCATTAGAAATGTATTAGCGCAAACTCTGCCAATAATTTTAATGGTAGATGAAAGCCTTTCATTATTTATCACTGAGATGTTGTTAATAGTTGGCATCATATATATACAAGATTTACTGAGCACTGTTTTTTTTCTGTAAATATAATTCTTGATGCTTAAAGTATCTTAAAGCGAAGTCCAAAAATCATTGGAGACACTGGAGTCCAATTACAAACTCATTAACTCATACCTCTGTATGAAATCCATTAGTTTGAGATCAACCGTCACTTTGAAATTCAACAACACATCGATGAGAAATTCTTCAGCCAGCAAAACTTGAGATAAGAATCTTGAAGAGATCTGATTCGTCAGCCTTGGGTGTCATCTTCATTACAAGTTTTTATACATGCCCTTTGGCTTTCCTCAGATCTTCTAAGAAATATGTGAGTTCCTTCTGAAAGGGAAAAATGACCAGTTTCCATTTTTAGGCTCATCGTTAAATCAATTCATTCTCATTAATATAATTAACCTCTTAGCAAACTACATATTCGAAAATTCAGTTGTCATTTTTTCATATTATTGATGAATGAGCTGAAATTAACATTGATTATCAATAAAACTTGATATGCATTTCTGGCAATTTTATCAAATTTTACAGTAATTAGCCTAAAGCTTAGCAATAATAAATCGCTGTGGATGGTTGACAATCATCTAATTTTAAATTACGAGGATATAAGGGACCGTTCAGAATTTATGACTGGGGGGGGGGTTGGAGTTTTGCTGGAACTTCCCGTCAAAAATTGATACCCCCCCCCTTGCATGATTTTTTTTTCGGGTGAGGGAAGATTTTTTTTAATTTTAGGCCTTGAAGGAATGGGTGCTTGGTGGAATTTTTGTTGGGAGATCTGCAAAGAGAAAACAAGAATTAAAACAGTGAAGAGAAGAGAAAAACGGAGAGATTGAGAGAGCAGAGCCAGGCAGCATGCAAGCACTGAAGGTGGCTCGAAAAATTTGCAGACTTTTCTGGATAAACTGGTTGAATGGTCAAAGAAGTGGCAGATGTCGTTTCATCCATCTAAATGCCAAATAACATCATTGAGGCCACATCACTGGAAATATTCAAGAGCCACATACAGAAGACCGTACAATAATATTGAAGCTCAGTTTTTATCCTTGCACATGTATATAATCACAGTCATTGGATTTTACACAAGGAGATTTTATCTTTGCGGTGTGCGACAGGTGCAGACGCAATGCACATATATCTGCAATAATGGTCCCCGGATGCAGATCATTGATGTAGAAGTGACTAGAAGTAGAAGTAGAAGTAGAAGTAGAAGTAGAAGTAGAAGTACTTTAGAATAAATAATGGATGCTACAAAAATTTAGAAAGTGCGGTACTGGTAAATGATACTGTGAAGATTATAAAAAAGTGTGTTACTTACATGGACAAGTATACATCTTCCAGTGGTATTTTTATAGCCTTTGTAATGGAAGAAATAGAAGTTCTTAATTCCATGACACAAAATTGGGATTATTCCATCAAAAATGTCACAAGCATGACAGTATACTCAAGAGCTTTGATTCAATTTTCACAATGGTATGAATCTCACATTGCTTGCAATATATATTCAGAAATTAAATTTACTATGATGCACTAGATGGTTCTAAAAACTGTGATTCTTTCACAACTCCTCGATTCCAAGTTTCCAATTTTGTGGAGAGCTGGGTCAACAGATTCCCTTTGGCAATCTTCCTTAAACTTGTAGTGGCAAGTGCAAACCAAGCAAGTTGATGGAAGTACATTATGCAAACTAAAATCTTGCCAAGCTAAAGGTCTTCTTTGTTAAAAGTATTTCCTTGAAGATTTTGACTTAGCACATAAAATCTACTACACCAGAGGAGGCAATTGCGTATCTGAGGCCTTTGATCATTTCTGAGTTAAGTGGGGTTCACACATACAAGGGTAGCTGCCAGGGTTGAAGCAGGGTTAAAATTGAGAAAAATGCCAAGGGTAGGAGCAGGATTGACGGATGATGGGGAGAAAAAAGGGTTAACCCTGGGTCACTTTGGAGTGAATTCACACATTCAAGTATAACTCCCAGGGTTGGTGCAGGATCTGCCAAGGATATGTCAAGGGAATGAAGGATAACCCTCCGTATGTCCAGGGTTGGTCCATGGTTGGTCTAGGGTTGGCCCAGGGTTAATAAAGGGCTACCCAGGGTCTTTCAAGCTCCTCCCCATAAATTTATGTATAAATAATTTCATAAACCATTTTTAGTTGCTGAGAATTATTTGAAAACTTTATTTAGGTGACCTAGAAAAATTGGTCATTTTTAGCAAAAAAAATCATCAAAAATCTGATCATGCATCAACAACACATACACAAAGTTTCAACATATTAAAAAAATCTTTTCCTGGTCACCTAAAGCAAGTTTTCAAATAATTCTCAGCAACTAAAAATGGTTTATAATAATAATATTATTATGATTTATACACAAATTTAATGCATGAGAAAAAAATCTTTGCAATCCACTCAATAAATCACCAATTTTAGAGCTTTTAAGTCCTGACAACGTTGAAAATCCAAATTATTCAAGCATTTTGATCAAGAGTATTGGACATATCAAATCACACTATAGATTCTAATGGCAAATCTTTGAGGGGTGTACTATAGAACAGGGTGACTTCGAACAGTTTTCAGCTCAATTTGAATGCCATTGAAGTTTTAAAAATCAACTAAGCATTTCATGGGATAAAATGCTGGCAACAGGCATTTACTTACACTGTGCATCGGCATTTTCAGGCATCGATTTTTTAATGCCTAAATTGTAGCAATAGTGGGTGTTCAGAGTCACCCCTGACCTCGGGGTGACATTCAACAGAGCGAGTGCCACAAAATTAAAAACTTTTTCTAAGAAAATATAACGTTTCATTTTGCAGCACATAATAAATAATGGCAAGCACCAAAATCGTGTACGTTGGAATTCTTCTTGTTCCATTTTAGCATCTAAACAAAAAGGAAGAACATCCATTCCAGTGTTGGCCCATAGTTTTTTAGTTGTCTGAAAAACCGCTTAATTTTAAAGATAGTTGATAAATAACCAATGTCATAACTTAAAGACAAACTCCAAGAAGCGAGACTACAACATTTTGCAACAGCTTGATCATGCAACTTTCTTCAGTGCAGAATAATGTCTGACCACCATGCAGAAATCTTATTGTGGCGCTTCATTGTGTGGTTGCAGCTAAGATACCAAACTTTTCACCGAATGCTATAGTATTTTCCCTGTTAGGACAGTATTGCCTTTCCCCAAAGAGATGTTACTGTAATTTGTATATTTTCGGACATTTTCATTTTAAAGTACTCTTGTTGCCTTTGGAACTGAATTAATATCAGTAACATACTGTTCACACATTAAACTATATGAAAAGTATATTATGAATATGCTATAACAGTGAATATATGTATAAAAGAATCTGCAATGGTCTCTGCACTCTCTCTCTGAATGTGGTGTTCAAAGTCACCCCGAAGTGTGTGTAAATTCAACATCATCCAATTATATTATTTGTCATTGGTCTCATCCAATCTCCTCCAACAAGTTTTTGGTGGATTTTGGAATATTTGAGTTAAATTTTAACATGGCAGGTACTTATGAGGCCAAGGTCGTTAAGTTCCGTTGGAGCTCGTTGGGAGCACAAAAGTTTACAGGTTACGGCAATTTGAAAAAAAGGCATGATAATTTGATTTAAATCAAGAAAAAACCAGGACACAATGACTTTCTGCAGAATGAAAGTAGACCTCATAAGCATATAATCACAATTCAAATATCTCTTATATCTCCTTTAACTCCGCATTCACAGAGGATCAGTCTTTTTCACTGCTACTGTAAAAGAAGTCAAACAGTGTCGATGTTTCAATCACCAAAAGATATTTCTTTATAAATAAAAAATGTGAACTTATATTATACCTTAAATGTAACTGTAGAGAAACTTGTATCAGTGGCGGATACAGGGGGGGGGGCCTAGGGGGCCTGGGCCCCTCCTAGACCAGCAGGATTAATAATAGCATTTTGAAGAAGATTGCGATAACGCGGACCCGCGAATGCAGAAACACGTCCGCCCCCCCAGACTATCGTGTCTGGATCCGCCACTGTGTATTGTCTATTAATTCTAATAATTTCATTATCAATCTATGTTTTAATATGTCACTAGCATGATACCCATGAAATTGGGGTAGGGGAGGAGCAAAATATGAAATATAAATTTTGAACATAAAATCCAGCCTATGTCCTTCCAGTGAGTGAGAAAAGGCTGCATGCAAGTTTTTGTGGATGGGCACCATATACTTTGGCTGGTGAAGACGAAGGGGTCCATGAATTGACAGTAGGATTGAATAATTTCACGTGATGTTTTGTAAAGAGCATCAGATTCTATAACTACGTAAAATTGTATGTGCTCTACATGCCGGTTCATGTCACTAAACACTATGTGTTTGTGTGCCACTTTTTATTTTTGTTTCTGGGCAATTCCGTAAAGTCCGATTCACAGATTTGACACTTTAGCAGCTTGTGTAGCCCTACCATTATAGTTTAGCTATTTCAATGTTATCGAGGCACGAGGACAGGTAATAGGGGTGTCAGACAAGCCATCAACCAAAGCTCCAAGTGTAAAAGGAGCTGAGCTACAAAGCAAATATCATGGTGTCGGACGTACATCACACGGTGTACGTCCGACACCATGATATTTTACCATAGCTCGACTCCTGTTACACTTGGGGCTTTGGTTGATGGCTTGTCTGATACCCCTATTACCTGTCCTCATGCCTGGATAACAATGAAATAGCTAAGCTATAATGGTAGGGCTGAACAAGCTGCTAAAGTGTCAAATCCGTGAATCAGACTTTACGGAATTGCCCTTCTGCAACATAGTATTTGATATGAATCAATGAAAAATAAATTAGTTTTCTAAAGATCATGAGTAAATACCAAAATAGAAAATGACAATTTTGAGATTCACTTACAATTTTAAATAGCATGCAGAAAATCTCATATCTATTGCTTATTAAACGAAGGTGGATTATAGGTGGGGCCACTAGTACTCTCTTCAGCATAGAGTCCATGGATCACTAAGAGGAACAGCCACATTGCTTGAAGTGGATTTGAATAATTTTAGAAATAGATATGATATTCAAAGTTGAACTAGCACCCAATGCATACTGTAAAAGTGCCAGCTGGCACAAGAAACAGTTACATTCTTACAATTATTGGACATAAAGTGCCAATGCAAGTTGGAGCAAAATGTGACTTCAATCCTTGATGTGGGCATGGAATAAGGCCCCATATTTGGCCTTTTGAAAAATCCACAAATTGCTATGTCATGTGAATGGTCTTATTCAATCCATAATGACAGTGATGAAAATAAGGGCATCCACACTCATGGTAATTTATGGAGATCCAGGCACTCACACAGGGCGAGTCCTGCAGGGTGCCCTCGGGGTTTGCCGTATAACCCCCAGGGCATCTAGGATGACCTGCCGTGTCTTGCAGGGTGAAATTGTCCGTGGACACTCGGCCAGAAATTTTGAACATGTTCAAAATTTCTGGTCTCACTCACGGATCAGCCAAGCACCCTGCGAGTGATCAAGGGTCTGTCAGGGATGTTCAGGGGTTGATCAAGGGTTGATCAAGAGTGTGGATAGGTCAACACCCTGCTTCAACCCTGGGTGCTACCCTTGTATGTGTGAACGCAGCTTAACCATGCAATCAATCTTATACTTTGGATCTAGTCACTTTCATCAACCAGTAACCCACCATTACTAATGGCACCTGTGCAAACTTCACTCCTTTTCAACAGAGAGCAAAAGGCTAAATACCTGAAATTGGGAAAAAGCCAATCACTCCTCTGCCAAAATATGTCAAGTTTATGTGTGATGTGATGAAGGCTTAGCTTCAATCATTCTTTCTATTTCATGGCTTAATAGAAAAAGATAATCTAGATTCTTGTCAAAAATGAAGTTATCTCTGGCAATTTTGACAGACATGTGACAGTCAGAAAGAAATAATTGACTTATAATTACTTTTCCCAAAGATGTATTTGTAGCAGAAGATGCATACAACAAGGAAATATGCCTTGAATTGTCTTCCTCTAATTCAAGGCTAACCTTCATGTCAGTTTTTTTTAACCATGCTGTCACCTACTAAAAAAAGTATAAGTATTAAATGTTCACATTTACAAATCATCATGAGATGCCAGGATGAATATATCATTTTAATAATTAAAGTGTTTTAAAAATAGAGAATGCCATATTTGATCTCACTATTCCCAATCTCTTGTACACTGACTGCACAGTAAATAAATCCACAATTCACTTGCACTGCTGGTCTGTTGCAAAATTTGAAATAGTCGGTTCTTTAAAGAACTATCTATTCTTTGATACAATAAAAGAAAAATACATTATGACCTTGTCCTAGACACCGTGTCTCTCTTAATCAATTACTCTTTAGCCCATGTAATCTATTTACCCAGAACTGATGTCTCAGTAATTTTGAAAAATCAAGACATTGATATGACTCTTGAATCAACCAGTAATAGCAATATAATGTCAAGCCTAATACTTTTCTGGCATGACATACTGTATTTATCCTAAACCATCTCTCATGTTCCAGAAGGAATTATTAAGATGAAAAAACCCTAAAGCTGAGAAACCTAGGCACGGAAATGAATTTTTAGGCAGATTATTGTCAATTACAATTCAAGAGTCAAGAAATACATGTACCGTAATATGGGGTGAATCGGGACAGTTTTGGCCTTTTTTCTGTGATAGAATGGCCACAAATCAACCCAGAAGTCGAAATATGGTGTCAAATTGTGTCCAAGCAAAAGGTCTAAGTAACCCCTGGAGCTACAAGTGATATCTTAAATTTCCAATGATCAAGGCCCGAAAAACCACTGTCCCAATTCACCCCTTACTTTGGGGTGAATCGGGACAGTCCATTATCTCCACAATCAATACTCTCTACCTTCTTTGAGTGACTGCTAGTTGTGAATATATATTAGAAAACATATTCTGGAAGCCAAAAAAATTGTTTGAGGAAAATTTGAAATTAATTTCATTGATAATATGCATATTTTAAAAATACAATAAATTGCAGAAAACTAATTAAAAAATCGGTTTTATAAAAAAAATTCTAGTAATTGGTAATTCTGGACTAAATCCACTGTAAATGATGCCAGGTTCAATAATATTAATTAAAAAGCCACGCTAGTACACCAAATGAAAATTAGTAGGGTTTTTTGGGTAAATCTTGAAACTTTGCCATTGACCTGCATCTGAACCCAGGACCAAACCTACGTTATCCCACATCCAGTCTGTAATTATGGTCCCTGACAACCATTTTAAACTGATTTTAAAGTTTACTGCAAGTTTGGTTGCTGTAGTATTAGTACTTTTTATGGTACAGGCAAAGTTTTGACTAGCATGTAAAAATGTCATTTCGGCGGGCCGACTCTCAGGTGCTGCAGCTCCTCAGTGCCTGCAGTTAGAAATATAAAATTCCATCACAATATGCGCTGGTATGTGTACTATACATGTGCCAAAAATCAAATTCCTGAGGCAATTAGAAGTAGCTCTTTTTTAGCAAATACAACGTTTTCCTGTTCTGTCCCGATTCACCCCAGTGTCCCGATTCACCCCATATTATGGTAATTGGGACATTTGCAACTTTAAGATGGTTTGTAATGGCTATTCACAGTATCTACTGCAAGGACTATCTTCAATAGATGTAGGCTAGAGTTGAGCTTGTTCTCTAATCTGCCTTCTTTGCTGGTTGCAGTGATTGGCAATTATCCATGTCCTTGAATGTAATCCTTGAAATTAATCCATAAGACAAGAAATAGAAGGATGATGCATCTTTGGAGTAGCCCCTGTAAATACTACATGTACATATCATTTCCTTCTAGCAACCAATATTTATTAAAATGTCAATTTAGTGTCGTAAAGCCACCAGGTATTGTCAAGCCAAGATCAGATACCATCAGATTCTTTTCAAGTAAATTTGCAGGCTTAGCTGTCACTCAGAAACTGAGTGAGACAAGGATTTATCCATTGATTTCAGATTGACCTCACTTCTGAAATTCCACACAAGGCACCAGTCGAATGAACATTAGGAAGGACAAGGAAGGGAGAGGAATCTTGAAGACACCTGAGCCATTGGCCTTCTGGTATCATTTTCTTTGGAATTAGTTTCTTTGGTCTTTTGTTAAACACATAATGTACATGAGGTCAGAAACAAATCAAACCATAGATACCAACGAGTTTATAAAATGCATCATAAACCATCCATGATCAAATTAACCCTTCCGACTTTGAAACAACTCCCACTTATACTGGAAAACATATCCTATTTGCTTCAAATCTATTGTTTGCAAGACGCCGCAGGGCAGTGATTTTAAATTGATCATGCTTCAGCTTGAAAACATTGCATCAAAAACTGAAAAAGTAATGTGTAACAAGGCCGCAGGCTGCCTAAATTAAAGTTTACTGTTTTGTGGTTTGCCAATCCTCCTTCGACTTGCAGTGGCAAAGTGCCCCTTGAGATGCAAACCAAGCAAGTTGATGGAAGTACACCATGTCAACTAAAATGCTGCCAACCTAAACGTCTTCAGTATTTCCTTGGAGATTTTGACTAAGTAGTTAAGATCTACCCAAGAGGAGGCAATTGTGTATCGGAGGCCTTTGATCATTTTTGTGTAGCCAAGCAATCAATCTTATACTTAGATCTAGTCTCTTTTATCACCCAGTAGAAGTCACATTATTGAGTAACCCGCCATTACCATTGGCACCTGTGCAAACTTCACTCCTTTTCTACAGAGAGTAAAAGGCTAATTTCCTGAAATTGGGAAAAAAAGCAGACTCCTCTGCCAAACTCTGTCAAATTTATCTGTAATGTGGATGTTAGGCATTGTAGGCCTAGCTTTAATCATTCTTTCTATGTCATGGCTTAATAGAAAAAGATAATCTAGATTCTTGTCACAGATGAAGTAATCTGTGGCAATTTTGACAGACATGTGACAGTCAGAAAGAAATAATTGACTTATGATTACTTTTCTCCAAGATGTATCCTCTGAGCAGAAGATGCACACAACAAGGAAATATGTCTTCCTCTAATTCTAGGCTGGCCTTCATGTCAGTTTTATTTAATCATGCTGTCACCTTCTAAAAAAACTAACAGAAGTACATAGATGTTCACATTCACAAATCATCATCAGATGCCAGGATGAATACATCATTTTATCAATTAAATTGTTTTAAAAATAGTGAATATTCAAGTTTTTTGCCATATCTCACTCAGATAATGCAATTTTTGATCTCCCTTCCAGTGGGTATGAGATTGTGCTCTTTATGTCACTCAGAGACTGAGACCGAGACCCATGTCATCATTAAATTTAGTCTGTATGATAATCTCAGGACCCACTTATTTGGTGCTGTTTCTAATGTTTTTACAGATTTCATTAACCTACCAGATGTTAAACTAGTTTTTATTTTAGCTATTCCTCACATGATTAAATTTGCTGCTAAAACATGCGTTTATTCTGTTCTAAAGAGACGGAGAGAATATTTGTACCAACTGTGATACCTGTAAATATTCCTTTAACTGTCATAATTATTATGCTTTCCTGGGATAAATCTGTTTTTAATTGATATTTTATATTTAATTTATATGAATGCATTAAGCTTGTTTTGATGTTTGTGTATCTAGTCTCTCGTATTTCTTCTAGAATGGCCTCTGTACTGTTATCTTCGTTTTATGTTTGTAAAGAGGGTGAGACTTTAATAAAAACATTTGACTTTGACTTTGACCCTATTCCTATTAAAAAGCTCTTGTACACTGACTGCACAGTAACACTATGTCTCTCTTAAAACAATTACTCTTTAGCCCATGTAATCTATTGACCCAGAACTGATGTCCCAGTAATTTTGAACAATCAAGTCATTGATATGACTCTTGCATCAACCAGTATTAGCAATTTAACATCATGACTCATACTTTTCTGGCATAAAATACTACATTTATCCTAAACCATCTATTTGTTCCAGAAGGAATTATTTAGATGAAAAGAACCCTAAAGCTGAGAAACCTTGGCACGGAAATGAATTTTTAGGCAGATTATTGTCAATTACAAGTGAGGAGACCAGAATTTATTTGGGCAGTTCTAACTTTAAGGTGGTTGGTAAGGCTATTCACAGTAATCTACTTCACGGACCATCTTCAATAGATGTGGAGCCTAGCTGGCTTGATCTCTAATCTGCCTTCTTTGCTGGATGCAGTGATTGGCAATTATCCATGCCCTTGACTGTAATCTTTGAAATTAGTCCATGAAACTGGAAATAGAAGGATGATACATCTTTGGAGTCGCCCCTGTAAAATTGGTAAATACTACACACCCTCTTCTTAAAATAAATCAATATTTATTAAAATGTCAATTTAGTGTTGTAAAGCCACCAGTTATTGTCAAGCCAAATCAGATACCATCAGTCTATTTTCCAAGTATTTTGCATGCTTAGCTTTCATTCAGATGAAGATTTATCCATTGATTTCAGATCAACCTCCCTTCTGAAATTCCACACAAGGCACCATTGGCATGTTGTATAGGAAGGCCAAAGTAGGGAGAAGAATATTGAACACACCTGAACCATTAGCCTTCTGGTATCATTTTCTTTGGAATTGTTGTCTTTGGTCTTTTGTTAAACACATACTGTACATAATGTCAGAAACAAACAAATAAACTTTTTCATGCGTATCTATTCTAAAGGACTGGAGAGAATATTTGTACCAACTGTGATACCTGTAAATGTTTCTTTAATTGTGATATGCTTTCCTGCGATAAACCTGTTTTTAATTGATATTTTATATATAATTTATATGTATGCATTAAGCTTGTTTTTAAGTTTGTGTATCTAGTCTCTCGTATTTGGGTCAAAATTTGAAAACCTTGAAATTTCAGCTGAAAAAATTTTGAAAATCATTTTAGTCCAGAAATGCCTTTTTAAGTTGGCATTGGGTAGGTCAAACAATCAGCTATCACTGCACTGTCATGTCCAAGGGTCCCAAATGCTCTGTTGATCTGTAATGAGGGGATATTTATAGCTGTGATGTTTTTTGACTGTCATTGAAATCACACTTATAACAGAAAAATCCTGACCACTTAGGGCTAAATAATCTATTACCAATGATTAGGCAGGTAGCTTGCACATTTTAGGCCAAGTTCCAGGTCTCTAGCACCAATTATTTTTGAGAATATGCATTTTGGTCAATTAAATACCGAATATGTGTGTCATTAGCATCATGCCTATAACTTGAAATCCGCACCACTTAGAGCTGAAGAATGTATTACCAACGTATGGGAAAGTGGCTATTCTGCAAACATTGAGCTATATTTCAGGTCTCTATGACCAATACTTATAAAGATAGAACATTTTCTTGAACTAGAAATTTACAAACAGAAACAAAAATACTCTTTTCACCAATAGTTTGGATTCTGAATAACAAAGATGATCTCCACAACCCCTCCAGGGCCCAATGTCTTTGCTGAACCATATTTCAGGTGCTAGACAATGGTAAAATGTCACTGACACTCCATATTTTATTAGTAATCTCAGAGAAGCGTCAAAATTCATACTAAGCATGTCAGATACAAGGAAATTGCAAAAACTGTGTGTAATATTTTGTTAAAACATTAATTGATAATATATATTGAACACAATTTTAACTCCTGTCACCTGCAACAGAATTTTAGTGAGGTAAAGGAGAGAAGCCATTTTTTGATGTGATGCTAATGACAGCGTGATGCTAATGATAATTAAGATAAAAATCTTTCTAGAGACCAGTGCAAAACTGGCAATCTGGCAATTTGTGCATGCAATGATCCTATGAACACCAGAAGCATGTTCACATTAATTCTGGTCCAGAAATATGCAGTCAAAATAGAGCAGCAAGGCGTTTGCTAATGACAAATTAAGATAGGACAACCGACATGCCAACAGAAACACTCAAATATTTTGGTTTACATAAATGATACAGAGGCACAGATAGTTCAGTTATTTTCTTGGGTTCTCAGACAACGTCAGACACAAGGTTTTCTCACAAAATGTGCATCCCTTTCATTTTTATTAAGAAATCAAACTGGTGTGACGCTAATGATGCAATATTGGAGACATTGACACAACAACCTCCTGCTCTTATACAGGATATTATTTCAGAAATTAGAAACTATATTTTAGAAGAGTGATACTCAAGTCTCCATGTATGGAAGAGTTTAATTGAATCAGGATCCTGTACAAGTTTTTGTGATGCAATCTTTCAAGGAAAATGTTGGTGGAGACAGGCCATTTTCAGGGGGGTAGGCCACTTCAATGCTATTTTTGGATGGGATGAAAATAACCTTCCACATATTTTTTGTGTCAGAAGTTTTGCTAATATCCTTGTCTATGACAAATGACATCAAGAGGTCCTGCATGTGCCTTTCTGTCATCATGAATTATTGTTAAACACCGGAGACAAGAATTTCAGACTTACCAAATTTTGACCCATTTCTTATAGAATGACCTCTGTACTGTTATCTTCGTTGGTTTTTATGTTTGTAAAGAGGGTGAGACTTTAATAAACACATTTGACTTTGACTTTGACTTTGACCCTATTCCTATTCAAAACCTCTTGTACACTGACTGCACAGTAAATCACTTGCACTGTTGGTCTGTTGCCAAATTGGAAATAGCGGGTTCTTTATAGAGAGAATAGTCTACAAGAGAAGAACTGGAATCCTCACAGCATATGGGATTATTCAATCAAAAATGTCACAAGCATGACAGTATACTCAAGAGCTTTGATTGAATTTTCACACTGAAATGAGTCCAACATTGCTTGCAATATATATATATTGGAGATAAAGCTAAGTTTAGGCAAATTACAGGGCCTGTCAGTTGGAAAGTTTTCTTAACTTTGGCACTAAGTGAGTCATGATGTCTTTTATATACATTGTTCAATGTACATGATTCATAAGTGAAACATTAACCCTTTTATTTTTGGAGACTAATTATACTTGTAATATAAAGTCAAAATCAGCATTGACTCATCATAAGGCCTACATTGAAGCATGATAATTAACCACCCCCTATGTTTCCCATGCTAGAGTAGAATCATGACTCAGTGCAAATTTCCCTAGTAACTTATCTCCCTTACCTGATAAAACCGCTCTAAGCAAGTTTCAAAATAACTTTTCTGTGATAGCCACCTTCCCAATGAGTAGCCAATTAAAGCTATACGAGGGGTGTCTCAAAAGTTCTGACCAATTTTTTTGGCAGACCTTTCTATTTGAAATAGCTAAATGAAATTTTCACAGAATTAATTTCAGGTATTTGACCATCTATTTTGAAAAAATCAAGACTTTAAAAATTGTTTAAGTTACTGTTCTGTTACTATGGTTACCAGAGGTCAGTGCACCCAGCGCAGCTCAATTTCTAAGATGAAATTCAGCAAATTAGCTGTGTTAAAAGTCAGAGAATTTATAGTAAAATAGCAAATGATTGCAAGAAAATGTATTTCCTGATAAGCTTGCAGTCTTTCAAGATATCTATCATTAGATCATAAACATTTATTTATACTTCAACCTCATCAGCTGAGGCAATTACCAAAGGCTTTTTCCAGGAGTTGCCTAGCAGTGCTTGAGACGGTTTGGCTGAAACAATCTGCTGTCAAGAGGCAGTGCTCAAGAACCATAGGTGCAAAACCCAATGTCATCTCCTTTAATTACCAGATTTGGCCCTCTGTAACTTTGCGTGATACTAAAGTATATATACCAGTTCAAAAATTAAAGAAATAATAGTCATAACGAGAAATGAAGCAGTTGCCACATACACTGAAATTCCACAATTTAGGAACAGCCCAGTTTGGAGGACCCAGGTGATCGCCTCAGCACATGGGTTAAACTGATTCACAGTGACTTTAAATGTAAATGAAAAACTTTGAGATACTGTTAGGTTTCCAAATAACATTTTTCATGATCATCCATTGCATATTTACGGTAAATTCCTTGGTTACTTGCAAGCCTAGACACTTGGATTTGGTCTAAAAAATTGAGCTGCGCTGGGTGCACTGACCTTCTGTTTCCATGGCAACAGAAAAGTTTTTTAAATGTTTGAACAGGTACAATATTTTCAAAATGGATAGTGAAATACCTGAAATTGATTCTGTGAAAATTTTATACAGCTACTTCAAATAGAAAGGTCTGCCAAAAAAATTGGTCAGAACTTTTGAGACACCCCTCTTATACATGTACAGTGAGGAAAATAAGTATTTGACCCCGTACCATATTTTCTGGTTTGGGAACTTGCGCTTGCTCTAAAAATCTGAATTTCTCAGGTAGATCTGGTCTAACATTAGAAGACAGGTAACGCATAAAAATTAAGTGAAAGAAGCATTATGTAATATATTTGCATAAGAATCACAATAGTCTTCGGAAATAAGTATTTGACCCCTTTGTTTGCAAAGGGTTTATCACCAGACTTTTACAAAATGAACACTTAGAAAAATATTATAACTGAAATTTATTGCAATCAAAACCAATTTCAATTGTTTTCCCCAATTTCATTTAGCTTTTTATGCCCTGAATTGCACCTCGTAATTTTTTTTTTTTCCCAATTTCTTCATTTTGAAGATGCAGAGTTGAAAAAAAAAAACCCAAGACACAAGAGACTTGATTTTTGACTGTCACCAGTCTGGTCTTGGTACACAGACCCTATGTAATGATCATATAACATTTGAGTTTGAAATGACACTCCTTCAATAAATCTGTATAACTAGCTAGTTTCAATAAATTGACAGATATCCAAGCATGAATAAATTGATTTCTCATTACATATTTAAAACATAATTCACATTCCTGATATTTGCAGGTGAAAGCTCTTAAATTTCAGTGTTACAAGATCACAATGCCTACCTGACCAAGCTGAAAATGAGGCCACGAAAGACGAAGTCGAGTTTGATGACGAAAAAGGATGATGAGTCTGCTCTTCTCAGGAAGGAACTTGATGAGCTGAAAAATGAAAATGTTGCACTTACCAGGCAGCTAACCTCCTACACCACCGAGCTGCGTCAAGTTGAGGACAACCGAGAACAAATCAGAAGTATGCTCGCCGAAAAAGAACAAGACTATAATGAGCTACTACAACAATTCTCACAGCGTGATGAAGAAGAATGCATGGAGAAACCAACCGGCATTGTCTTTTTTGACTCTGTAACTGAGCCTTTGTCCGAGGACCTACCCGGCAAAGTTAAGTGGTCTTACGAGAAAGCCAAACTGTTTGATATAACTGTTGAAGAGGTCATCAAGCAGGCTGATGTTGTCCTTCTGTTTACTGGATCTGAGGAATTGCAGAAGGAAAAAGGTGGATACTAAATGTACGTTACTACAAGAAACCTTCTGGAAGAAATTTCTAAAACCACTATGGTCAACTGTATATGCCTGCCCCCCAGTCGATCGGCTACAATTCAGGTCGATATGTACAACCTTAGATTGTCAAGTCTGGAATTGGATAATCCTAACATCAATGTGCTAAAATTGAAGACTGATGATCAACGAAGATGGTAGCCCCACACAAAAGTGCGCACGCTTCTACAAAGAGGCCTTGAATACAATGACCACACCTGTCTTCATTAAATCCAAGTCCGCTTCAGCAACGGCATCAGCTAGTTTCGACCGAGTTGTGACATGTTTCGTTAATGTGAAAGCTGACAACATCGGAAAGATCATCGGTAAAAACGGAAATGTGGTCAAACGGATCACGGAATCTCACGGTGTGAAAGTTAAGTTCGGAAAGTGGTCCGATCCTGCGAAAGAGAAACGTGACGATTCCGATGATTCAGGCTCTGGTGCACTTGTCATCGGGATGTACAGTGATGTCCTAGAAGCAATTGATATTATTAATTCCATCGAAAGAGGCATTAATTCCCGTTCAGACAAACCCCAGGAGAAGAAATTTTGACTATCTATGAAACCTGATTTGTTTATTAAGCCCACCCTAAGCCACCGCCCAACAAAGAATATTTTTCCTTCTGTTTGTGATAAAGAACATTTAGCATATCCTGATCGTTGTTCTCACTCATATGGGTTTCAAAATAAGTCAAAAAGTTATCAAATCAATTCAAACGCAGGTGGATCAATGGTTAGATCTAGCCTTACCTATGCTGATGCTTTAAAAAAGGGGGTTAAGTCTGTTACAAACAAATCTACCCAATCTTTGCTCTTGAACTCCTCCGGCAGTAATAATAAATTGCCATGTAATCCTTCTAAATTTTTGAAACTGTCCTTATGGAATGCTCAATGATTATTGCAAGGAGCATGACCTAGATGTAATGCTGTTCACTGAAAGTTGGTTGCAAAACTCCGATAATATTGAGATTGGACATCTTGAGAATAAAGGGGAATACCGCTTTCTAGGTAAATCAAGGCAAGGTAGAATAAAGTCCAGTAGAATAAAGTCATTTTCACAACTAAATATGACAAGGGGCCGACTTTGAACCCATTTTGGTGGAGCAGTTCACATATGTTGAAAAGGACACAGTCTGTCATAATTAATGACACTACCTCAAACAAAAAACAACTTAAGTGCGGTGTTCCAGAAGGATCCAAATTGGGTCCAGTTCTGTTTAACACTTATATTGCCCCACTGTCTAAAATCGCTGTAAGAAATGGTATATCTGATGAAAAATATGCTGATGATGAACAACTTCTCCAGACATTTAAACCCAGCAACTTAACTGACCGAACAAACGCAATCGAAAAAATGGAAAAATGCATTTCAGAAGTATGTACATTTTTATTTCAAAACAAACAGTGCAATAATGGTGACAAAACAGGATTCTTACTGCTTGGTACACAGACTCAGTTGAAAAAACTAAAGTTGACACAATTGAAGTTAACGGAAACACTATACAAGCAGCAAGTCATGTAAAGAACTTAGGTGTGTTTCTGGACAAATCTATGACAGTGGACAAACAAGTGAATAAAATATGTAAATCAGTGTATTTCAACCTACACAATATATCAAAAATCAGAAATAGTCTCAGCAAAAATGACACCAAAAGTATTGTAAACGCATTGGTTACACCTCATCTAGACTATGGGAATGTATTACTCTCTGGTATAAATCAACGCCTAATCAAAAACTCCAAGTTGCACAGAATCAGCTGTTAGAGTAATTGAGAGAATCTGGAGAGCCGAACATGTCTCACATCTGAGGAAGAACTTGCACTGGCTTCCAATTCCTTCAAGAATTCGGTATAAAATTATACTACTCACATGGAAAATCCTGCATGGTCAAGCACTTTCATACCTAGTCGGGTTGATTAAGGTGAAACAAAATGCAGTCCGCTTACACAGTTCAGATAGGACTGTGCTGGAGATGCCAGAAACTCTCAATAACTCTATGCTTGACAGAGCCTTCTGTACAGTGAGCCCTACCCTATGGAATAGACTGCCAAATGAAATTGCAAAGATTAGTTCACTCCAATGTTTTAAGAAAAATCTGAAAACTTACTTGTTCAAAAAATACTACGACTAATTTACCTAAGCGCCGATGAGCAAAGAGTTTCTCTTTGGAATAGGCGCTATACAAGTTTCTGTTATTATTATTATTATTATTATTATTATAACTATTCATTCTTTGATACAATGAAAGAAAAATACATTTTGTCCTTGTCTGTAACACTATGTCTCTCCTTATCAATATCTCTTTACTGAGTCTTTAACCCATGTAATCTATTGACTGAGAACTGAGGTCTCAGTAATTTTGAACAATCAAGACATTGATATGACTCTTGGATCAACCAGTAATAAAAATTTAATGTCATGACTCAAACTTTTCTGGCATAACATACTACATTTATCCTAAAACATCTCTTTGTTCCAGAAGGAATTATGTAGATGAAAAAAAAAACCTCAAAGCTGAGAAACATTGGCACAGAAATGCATTTTTAGGCAGATGATAGTAAATTACAAGTCAGGAGACCAGAAATAGGGACCATTGTAACTATAAGTTGGTTGGTAAAGGCTGTTCACACAGTAATCTACTTCAAGGACTATCGTCAATGGATGTAAAGTCTAGCTGGCTCGATCTCTAATCTGCCTTCTTTGCTGGTTGCAGTGATTGGCAATTATCCATGCCCTTGAATGTAATCCTTGAAATTAATCCATGAAACCGGAAATAGAAGGATGATACATCTTTGGAGTCGCCCCCCTGTAAAATTGGTAAATACTATATATCTTCTTCTTAAAAGAAACCAATACTTTTTGTTAAAATGTTAATTTAGTGTTGTGAAGTCACCAGATATTGTCAAGACAAAATCAGATACCACCAGATTTTTTTCAAGTAATTTTGCATGCTTAGCTGTCACTAAGACAAGGATTTATCCATTGATTTCAGATCGACCTTCCTTCTGAAATTCCACACAAGGCATCATTGGAATGAACATTAGGAAGGCAAAAGCAGGGAGAGGAATCTTAAAGACACCTGAACCATTGGCCTTCTGGTATCATTTTCTTCGGAATTGTTATCTTTGGTCTTTTAAACCCGTAATGTGAGAAACATGCCCTTTGGTGTTCCAAAAATCTTTACAATGCATTTTTGAACAAGAAACATTTTTCATGCTTCGATTCTGGAAACAAAATTTCATTTGTCATTTTCATCGCAAATCATTTCAAGTACTCTAAAATAAATAATGAATGCTAGCAAACTAATATGATCAACTTCATCCTTCCCACTTTGAAACAATCCCACTAATATTGGAAAAAATAACCTATTTGTTTCAAATCTATTGTTGACAAAATTTCAAACTGATCATGCATCAGCTGGAAAGCATTGCTTCAAAACGATTTTGAAATGTATGCCAACTAGTATAGCAACGCCACAGATTGCCAGAATGAAAGTCAATTTGAGATTTCTTATCAGAAACAATGCATAATTTATTGTGTATGTCAGTGAGAAGGAAATATATCAGTTCAAATTCATGTCCATTCATGTCGTCGTATGTATCACTTCTGCCCAGCATAGCCAACACTCCGTCTGAAGAGTCTTTTGGACATGCGCAAGGGGTGCCACTTCGGCGGTCGCCATTTGGCGGGACAACCTAAAGGCCGGGACAAGCACCCGGGACGACACGGGACGCCCGGGACGAACTAATTGCCGTGACACAGTTCCGGGACAGCACTTGCTGATTATAAATGGTTATAGATAGATAGCTATTTGATGTACATAAATGGCAGACTTTTCGGAAAGCTGAGAGGATTACCTATCTATGTAAATTAACAAAATAAGCATGATAAACGTTTCTTCATGAAAATACAACCGTTTTTCACAAAGTTACATAAAAAAATATGTCGCAAAGGTGGAAAAAACTTGACATCTTAAAAATCTAATAGACTAATTTCCCCACCTTTGATATTGATGAAACTTGGCATATATCATAAAGTCTGGATGTCAGCTTAAACAAGATATTAATTTTATTTGGTTACTAAATATTTCAAAGACATTGAATACATTTAAAAATGATTGACTCTGGACAGCGTCCTTCTGAAAAGTACCTGTAGTACTTCTGCTGAAATTATGCAGTAGGCCTAATATCAACAGTTCTGCACAAAAAAAAAACAGAATTATATTATTCATGGGATAATTTACTATTTTGTTCTTGGTAAGATCTTAACTTCACAGGCAAGCAGTCTAGTCACCTGGACTGATTGTACAGTCTGTTTGAATTGCCGTGACAAAGTTCCGGGACAGCAAATTTAATACATGAGTTTTAGCTGAAAAAGGAAAGCAACCATATTTGAGGTACAGAAATAGCAGTTAACTTTTTAGAAAGCTGAGGTCATGTTCTATCTCCAATATTCATGTTCGTTTTGATAAATAATCAACCCTATTTGTCATTCAGTTTGATTTTATGGGACTTTTTTTCTTAAGTTAAAATTTACATCACAGCTGTGTGATTCACTGGAAACCTCTGTGTGAGCTGTCTGGCTATATTTTATCTTTCTATGGTGTAGTAGGCCTATATATTTTGGCCAATGCCTTCACAGAAGTGTGTCCCGGGGAATGCTCAAAATTTTCTACAAAATAATATACCCATGTGTTGGTCAAAAAGTGGTGGGGCAAATGCCCCACCTGCACTGACTTAAATATTCCTAGAATTAAATGACCACCAATTTTGCTGCCAGGCAATGACCTAATCCATACGTTATTGAAATCACAAAATATTTCTTGTCATTTCCACAATTTTTTATTTTTTATTCTTGGGTCTGTAGTAATACTATGATCAACCCCTAGTGATCAACCCTAGTGGTCATTTCATACGTTGCATTGAACCTCATTCTGAGTTCAATAAAGTTTCTGTTACGACGACGTCACCAAACTAATCAGATGCCTGTGTGTTATTTATAATACTAAACCACAGTATTATTACATGGTGGCAGCCGGGCAAAGAACCATATTCGTCAATTTGAGGGAAGAGTCAGCTCAGAGATTTTGGAGGACAAGCAGTGTCCAGAAATTCGCCCGCTAATCAGATTAGAAATTCAGTTTGACAGTTTCTAAAATCACACACAGTTATTCATCATGACTTCCAAATATCCAAGCATGTTGATTCTGTTTCGCAGCGCAAATGCGGCAATTGTGGTTCTACACACCCAGCACGGCAGTGTCCAGCCTTCAATGCCACTTGTCATACCTGTGGTCAGAGAGGCCACTGGCAGAAAATGTGTCGCCTCAATTCTGATAGTCTCCACGTGACGAAAGACTACTCAGAAGGTGCTAAGAAATGCAACAAAAAGAAGTCTCGCAAAGTACACATGGTCGAGCATGAAGACAGATTTTCTTCTTCTGAGTCTGAATCTGACATCCAGTTCACTACAACCAAAGGTTTTGATGCAATTACATTGACAAGAAAGGACTTGAATGCTGTTACACTGGATAAGGATATTCACCAGAAAGAAATTCAGAAGCCCACTTCAGTTCCTGATAGAACCTGGAAAATCTTGGATGCAGAGTTGTTCACATTTAACAGGAGATATTTCATGGCAATATCTGATCACTTCTGCAAATTACCAATTATAAAAGAACTACCTAATCCGTCAGCTGTAGCAGTCACCAAGTTGCTACAAGAAACATGTGCTTTATTTGGCTTTCCAAAACAGATCATTTCTAACAAGCAAACCCAATTTAACAGCAATGTCTTCAAGGATTTATAAATAGTACTAAACCACAGTATTATTACAGGGTCCTTTAAGTTTCACTTGAAAATATACATACATGCATAGGGGAACGAGGGGCAAAACGGGCCGTCTAACTTCTAAGGCTCGCTGCACGAAGGTGGTATATCATGCGAATGTCAAATAAGGTCTGATCCATGAAGAAGTACCAAATACCACTTGCTTAACCGCAGAAAAGTGCTTTTTTGACATTTCCAATTCTGATTTTTCTCTATTTTCAAAAATGCTAATTTATCCCGTTTTGCCCCATGCTTGGGGCAAAATGGGATTTCATGTGGAGCAATATGGGAAGAAATAAATTTGCAAAAGTTCTGCAATAAATCAGCTGTTTTGGTAACAGCCTAAGAAAAAAGCATGTTGACAAACAAAAATGTGGTAATTCATGTCATTGCAATGCAAGAATATTGCAGAATACTGAGAGTAAACATAGCAATAAATGATGAAATAAACATCTCAATACAGGATGCAATTATAGCTGCATGGGGAGTGGTGCTAGTAATTTTACATTCTATGTGATTATTTGACAAATTATTTAACCATAAACGTTAGGTTACAAAAGAAACAAAAATAGTAAAATTTTGTGGAAATGTGACATTTTTATGAATATTCACATAACTCTTTATTTCCGAGTTTTCTTAATAATTTAACAATTCGAACTGGTATTAGATTTGATTATGCTTTTGAAATGTAGTTACATTCGTTTCAGTTTCAACAGTACAGGGTTTTGCCACTAAGCCTAAATCCTAGGGTATTATTGATGACATGGATTAGATCCACAAATCTCTTGTGATTTTTTCTAATTATGCCTGTTATATGGCCAGAAAATGCTCCAAATGTCTCAAATGTCATGGTTGAATTGAAAGCTTCAACCTTTTTTAGGCTGGGATTGCTTTTTTGTGCTTCCCATTTTGCCCCCGCTGGAGGACTCCTTCTTGCCCCAACCAGGGTAGATTAATAATGACCTACTTACACATGACTAAGCACCAGACTACATTTTTTTGCTTAATAAGCAAGATTAGTAGTCCTCTTATAACACTGACTATGAATTATTTGGCTGGAAACGTCATTGGAGGTACTACACCATTTCCAAAAATTATGATTTTTTTAAGAAAATCGATCAAAACCTTCAAATTAACATAGCTGCATGCCTGTAATGTTCTCATCCACGAAACTTTCAGGAAAAGCTAGCCATGTATCTTATTTTATTTTCCAACCGAAAAATTAGAAGGCAGGTCAAAACGTTTCGAGAAAACTTAAAAAACCATTTTGCCCCGCCGGTCCGTTTTGCCCCTTGTTCCCCTATCTGTCTTTCTATCTATCTATCTATAGATCTATCTATCTATCTATCCATCTATCTTTCTGTCTTTTCTATCTAAGTTAGTAAAACTAAACATTTTTATCAACTTTTTTTATGATGTAACAATTACACAAATTTCAACTTTAATTAACTTAACAAGCCGTATTTTTCATCAAGATAGGCCTATAAAGCCACTGTCACTGGTGTCAGACCTACCAAATTATCACAATACCACTGGAAATCTTCTCAGCTATCTAAAATGGGGTCTACCGTTTCTGTAGACCTCATAGAAGTGTTACCTTGTCATACTTTGCATAATTAAGAGCTGTCCCGGAGTGCTGTCCCGTTGTTTAGTTCGTCCCGGCCGTCCCGCGTCGTCCCGGGCGGCCGTCCCGGGGTTTAGGTTCCCCCCCATTTGGCAGAAAGGATCTGCCAAAATCTATCGAATTTATCTTCAATTAGGATGTAGCTTTCATCACTCTTTCCAATACAGAGCGTAATGGAAAAAGATAATCTTGGTTCTTGTCATAATTGAAGTATCATGCCGATTTAACATATTCTGTGAGACATAATGCACTAATGCAGCTAGCATACTCACAGCGGGGCAGATTTGTCATGAATAGGGAAGAAATATTGCATTTATACATAGAAGCATGAAACTTGGCACACAGTTAAAAAACATCTTAAAGAAAATATTTAGATAGGGAGCCACTTCAGATTTGACCTGGTTGAGCTATGGCAGCCATTTTCCAAAATGGCGGCTAATTTTCTCATTTTCCTGCTTCCTGTGAAGTGCCTATAGTTCGACTGTATGAAAACAGTGCTAATTATTCCTTCTACAGATCTAAAAAACATTTTCAATTGATTTGTGAATTGAACTAAGGAATTTTAGGGTAGTCAGGATCCATTTGGTCAGAACTGTTGAAGAAAATACAGCATTTTCGCGGTTTCCCATATTTTCGTGGGATCTCAATTGATATTTAATCAGACTACATATTTGAAATTCTTACAAAAAGAGCTTTCAAATGAATGGTAGCATCAATAGTTTTCGTGATTTTTTTGTCAAGATTAAACTTCAACCGAAATCTTCAAAAATCTTTTTTTTTTCTTTTTTTCCATTTTCATACCAAATTTTCGAAACCCATCGATGCGGGTACTCATTTGAAAGCTCTTTTTACAAGGAATTCAAATATGTAACTAATTTTGAGATTTATAATGAATTGGCGTAACCATGCGTAACCGCGAAATCCAGCATTTGAATCACTATTTCTACCAAAATGGATTCTAAAAAGCCTGAAAATAGTCCAGGCTACCAAAAAATGTTATAGTAATGTACTGAATACCTAAAGAAGGTATAAAAAACACAATTTGCATGTATTATGATTGTAGGAACTACACGGAAAGCAGCAAAATGGAAGAATTGTCCGCCATTTTGGAAAATAGCTGCCAATAGCCACCTAAGCGAAATTTGAGGTGGCTCCCTATCCAAATATATTATATAGATGTTTTTTTAAATGTGCACCAAGTTTCATGGTTATATGTATAAATGCACTATTTTTTTACATACCTGCCTCGCTATCAGGCTCCATCGCTCCTACAATCTTGGCAAGCCTCCATTAAAAATTTATAAGGGCAAACTCTGCCAATAATTTTAATGGCAAATGAGTGCCTATCATAATTTATCACTTAGATGCAATTAATAGTTGGTATCATCATTTGTTTATACATGATTTATTGAACATTGTTTTTCCTATAAATATAATTCTTGATGCTTAAAGTATCTTAAAGCAAAGTCCAATAATCATTAGAGACACTGGAGTCCAATTACAAACTCATTAGCTCACACCTCTCTGTGAAATCCATTAGTTTGAGAAGGACCTTCACTTTGAAATTCAACAAAGAATCGATGAGAAATGCTTCAGCCAGCAAAACTTGAGATATGAATCTTGAAGAGATCTGATTCGTCAGCCTTGGGTGTCATCTTCATTAGGGGCCGATCAGATGATCTTTGGGGGGGGGCTATGGATATTTGGTGAAAAAAAAAGTTTGTCGCGAGTGCGCATGCGAAAAAATTGTTCGTCGACGCGTCGCAAACGAAAAAAAAAGTTTGTCCCGGGGGTAAAGTCCATAGCCCCCCCCCAACTATCGTCTGGTTGGCCCCTTACAATTTTTTATGCATGCCCTTTGGCTTTACTCAGATCTTAACAATTACTTCAGTTCTTTCTGAAAGTGAAAAATGACCAGTTTCCACTTTTAGGCACATCGTTAAATCAATTCATTCTCATTAATTTTATTATCCTCCTAGCAAACTACAAAATTCAATGTGCATACAGAACCACTATTCAAAAAGCTAAATGTACTATCTCTAAATGAAATTTACAACCAAAAACTACTTCAATTCTATTATAGATATCAAAACAACATCCTCCCCGATTACTTCATGAACTCCTTTTCAGTTTAAAAGCAGAGAGATACTCACTCCATAAATACGCGAAATAACAAATTCTTAACTCATATATTAAACACAAGTTTGCGGAAAATTGTGTGAGATACAAATTATGCCATTCATTAAATAAAACCAATATTAGCATTTTAAGTAAAGCAACCACCCATTGTGAAAAAGCCTTCAAAAATTACGTAAAAATCAGTTTCCTTGGATAATATGAATTACAATGCAATTTACCAAACTGCCATATGTGTAATACTTAAATCAAATAATCACAAATTATACTGTCTTTTCAAGGTGGCACTAATGCCAGCGTCCACATTTGGACAATATGAGTGTCTCCTGACCTTGTATTTCAAATAATATTCCAATTTATTGTACAATACTTTCCGGTCGAATAAATGCTACTCTGCTCTACTCAACATATTCTAAAATACTGTTTACATTTTTTCATATTATTGATGAATGAGCTGAAATGAACATTGATTGTCCTTAAAACTTGATGATCTGCATTTCTGGCAATTAAAACTAATTTTAATTAAAGTTTAGCACTAATAAATCGTTATGAATGGTTTCAAGTAAATATTCTTATCAAATAATACTGAATTTGCATGCTTCCTCACTTTCACTTTTAGCTTATTATTATAATAAAACTTTGGTACACCAGTTTGAATGCTTGAAAAAGCATTGACAAGATTAATGCCACCAATCAAAGGCAAAAATAGGTAGTTTGGACAGTGAAAAATTTGGCCCTTGAACAGCATACACGAATATTGATGTTGAGATGTTAGTCATCTGGAAAACACTTGTAAATCAAATGTCGAGCAATGCCAGGATATGGACTTAAGAGGATCTTCTGCTTACGTCGACCCACTTGCTGCAGGCTGAACAGACACTTGTGGTGTTATGGAAACTATGACCTGAGTGTGATCTAACCTTCACAACCAGGCTGTATATTTACTGTAAATACGCTATGCCCATAAGCGTATTTTGCAGGGGGTCGTGGGGGGTGGCAGCCCCCCTGGCATCAGGGCAAATGGCTCATCAGGGCAAATCCTGATCAATATCAGGGCAGATCCACTGCCCTGGTCACATTCACGCCATGTTAAAATTTCAGGGCAAAATAATAATAATAATAATAATATTATTTATTTCTTGAAGCATTACATAAATGAATCTCAATGCTTTTGACAATGATAATTGATAATTAAAATAAAACCATACACAGTAGATAAATATAAAACCATACACAGTAGATAAAATATAAAATAGTCACAGCCCCCCTCCCCCCGCAAGACAGCAATCCTGTACGCCTATGGCTATGCCATTCAAAGAGCTGTATACTTATTGCATGATCTAGCAAACTGAGAGCTCTGGTTTAATATACAGACTGACTAACTAAGGTCATAGCCAGATATAACATATCCATACTTGCTAGATGTCACACTCAGCAAATTATTTCTAGATATTTCATGTCATCACTTGTAAGATGTTACACTTAGATAATACTCTCAGGCAAGTCAGTGCTAGATATTGCACAAGCTGAAATTTCTACAACTTCATGTTGCAATACATTGTAAGTATATATGATTTCAATCATCTCCAGCCTTTCCTCAATAACTGTTAGCCGTGATAGTCAGGAAACTAAATATATGCATTTCACCAGACCCCATTGCAGCTCAAAATAAGCTAGTATATAAGTAATTTCATCCAAAAGAACTACTCTGCTTTTTCTATAGAAATTGGCATGTGATATGCCAAGATTATTGTGCTGTAACAATAGTTTTTTGTTGAAGTATGCAACCATCAAGCTGAGCATGAATATCTGAGAAATATCCCACTTGTCTGTTATCACTTTGCATGCAATTTACACTATTATTCAGATTTATTCCGGCATGTATTTATGTGTAAAATGATATACACTGCAATTTGGTTTCATTTTTATAAACTCCTGCTTTCTGCAAGAGAAACTGTTAACTCAAATTGAGTGGAAAATACGTAACAGTTTCGGTGAGGTTATCATACATGCAACTTGATGAAAAGAAAATCTACATTTCCAATTGTTATTCAGCCTGACTTCTTGTGTTTTTCTTACTATACTCAATTGAGGAAAAAATTCAGAATGATAGGTTGTAAGATAGAATTTGTTTGCAATGTTGTTGCATGTCCCAACTACTTCAAGGCAACCACAAGAGTTGAATGAATGACTTCCCGCTTATGTGACATGACATGATCTTGCGTCTTTATTTTCAGAACCTTTTGATCACAGAACCAGTCAACCACATTACGGAGCCATGATTTTCATTTAGTGGATGAGTGCTCCCAAAACACATTACATTCCCAGTAGCACCGCCAAGCTAGGCCTATGTTTCAAACCAATTCCATTGATCATTGAGTGATTTTCTCTTTCATGTCAGAATCAACTTTTTTGATGAACACTGTGTATTTTTGAAGCCTCTTACATATATAAATGGCTGGATATATATGTATTTACAGTAATCCGCTTCAAGGACATCGTTGCTAGTTATAAAATCTTGGCTCCATTTATCTTCTCTACTTCAGCAATTAGCAAATATCCATGCCCTAGAATGGGATCCTCAACTTAAACCTTTAAAAAAAACTGGAGAGATGGTAGAATGTAACGATGGAATAATTTAGTGGAAATCAGTAGAAAATAGCCAATGATAAATCTAATAGAATCTAATGAAGAATGCAAGTTATTGAGAGTATCTACAACGTGAATATCTTCCAAAAATCCTTAAACTCACTAGATTTATATTACCAACTCATAAGCTCAGACAATTCTGTAAAATTGTTTCGTTTCAGATTCCATAGATCAAAGCTCAGACATGTAACTTAAAGAGATCTGATCCTGTTGCCTCTCCATTTCCCCTTTGTTACAGTTTTTCATTCGCTCTTTGTCTGAAGAGGGAAAGACCTCACACTTGCATTTCAGCCTTGTCTGGATCTTTCAACTCTCACTGATCTCATGGGAAATTTCCTGTATCCCTGGGTGAAATATATATGGCCTTTTAAAAAATAATTCCAACCCCGGTAGACCAGATATTCGTAATTTTGTTTAAATTCCCAATATTAATAAATGTGCAGAAATTGACCATGATTGATTTCAAATTGAAAACAACGTTCACATGTGCTGCCTTTTCAAGCTTTGCTGATCATTAAAATTAAAATTTGTCGCAATATATTTAATCATAAGAAGCAGGAATCTTTGGAGAATTTGGTTGTTGAGAGCAAAATGGTGGCGAAATACTTTATTCAGAAACATCTATATTGTCACTATTTGTAAAAACCACGTCTGAGATGAGGATATTATGTTTCTCTAAATCACTTGACTACATATTACTTGTAAATCTAATGTCCAACCACACCAGGATTGCAGACTTAAGAGGATCTGCTGTTTTTTATTGACCCACTTGCTTGAAGCTTAAAAGACACTTGTGGTGTTATAGGAAGGTGGTTCAGCAGATTTCACTTGCCAACAGTGTGTCCTCCTTAGACTTGTAATGCCCTGAAAGTTTGTCGAGTTGGAGATGCAAATCTAGTAACAACCTCAGAAAGGTCACTTGTAAGCTTATCACCCAGAGGATGTTGCTATAGTCATCTAAATTTGAGTGCGGTTTTGCCTCAGACAGTCTTTACTCAGCAGCTTTTAGTGTTGAGCAATCGTGTCACTGATCTTATGCATAGATTCAATAAATGTGGCATCTTTCATCCTTCAGGTAGAAGTACTGTACCGGTACCATAAATAATTTTGTGAGACCTCGTTACTTCACAGTTCACACCACCTTTGGCACCTATTATTCATAATTCTCATCCTGATGCCAAACTTATCAAATGTATCTACAATTTAGATATGAATCTAATCAATTCTGTCCTTTGCAGAATCTGCATGATAGAAAATATAGACTGGGGTCTTGACATTTAGAAAGGAATGGTATGCAGAAAAGTACAAATCTGGCAGTTGGACAGGAATGATCTATTTTTATCAATAATTTTCTTCTTTCACAGACGTATCCTCTTTGAAGTAAAAGACGCCTCCAGCAAGAAAATTTTCCTTGCTCCAATTAAAAGCTAGCATTCCTTTACTGTTTGAATGTGTAGTGTACAAGTACACTGTACTATATTGAAAAATCACTATTTCACCATAGAACATGGAGACTGCCTGGAATTCCTTTTTTTGTCTACCAGAATAAACTTCTTAGTGTTCAATTCTATGCACCAAATTACTTAGAAGCAATCAACTCTGAACTAGACAATAGCAGGATTGTAAATCAAAGGGCACTGGGCCATCAGGGAAAGCCACGCCCTTTGCATGTTACATGCATTTGTAGCAGGATGGTCCCTTGGGGAGATTATGTTGAAGACAACTCTCAATTTGATCACAAACTATAAGTCTAGAATTGGGTGTTTCGTAGAATCATCCCGGGGGGGGTACTCACTATGAAAGGGTGTATATAGAGGCTCCGCTGGATGGTACTGGTTTTTTGGCCTTCTAGGATTAAAATGGTCTTGGTTTTTTGGGATTTCAGATTAATTTGGTTGCCCTTTTTGCACCCCCAACATGTTTGGTACCGTTAGAATCGGCTTGAAAAGACGATTTCAATGGTATAAAAATCATAAAGATTAAATTGGTTGTGGATATTTTTTACAAAAAGATTAAAATGGTTTGTGGTTTTGGTCGGTTTCGGGATTAAAATGGTTCTGGTTTTCAAAATCGCGGTGGCGCATCCCTACCCAAAAGTCCGCGAAGTACCCCCCCCGGGAGAATCATCAACAAGGACGGATGATTTGGGCTTTACGTCCTGTTTTGTGCACTTTGCATGCTAATTTGGACTGGAGTCGGACACGGCAATGAGGCGATGGATGATTAAAACAGCCGTCAAACATAGGCCCAGGCGAACCGACAATTAGGCCAAGGATAATTGAAACAACTGTCCAACACCAGCCCAGGTGACCTGGCTAGAGCTGTATTCAAACCTTGGACCAAGCGATTGGCTGACTGGTACGCTAACAACAAACCAACCCTGCCCCAAATTATCTACAAGTTTTTGATATATTTCAGTCTTGATCATCAAACTCGAAATTTGCTAGGGTTACCTCTAACACGTATGCTGATTTTAATATGCTGATGCTATTCTATAATAAAACCCACTCAGGGTGGTGGATTACTCCACTGAAACCCATGATCGAGCGGTCTGGTTGGCGGAGGAACTCTCGAATAACTACTGAGTTGTATATTCAGTAAATGAAACAAGAACTCACACCTGTCTGCAAATAATGTTGTGCCACCAATTAATTGCCTTTTAGTCCGGTGTATGAGGTCAAAAAATGGACCCGCAAGTTAACCGGCTGGAATTCGGTCCACCTTGTACCAAATTTTTCTGAATTTTCCAGAAATGACATCCGTATTGCTCCAGTCCGAGGCTATCTCCATGAAAAATGGTTGTCAAGGCAACCCTTTTCTGTTTTTAGAAATATGTATAAATAATGGATTTTGTTCTGTAAAATAAGGTATGTTTGCTGCAATTGGTGGAATATGACCTAAAAATCTTCCCTTGCATGTTTCATGATGTTTCAGTTGGATTTGCAACTTTTTGTTATTGTTATGTTACCATAGCAACGGTTTGAATGATAAAAAGTCATATTTTGCCTACTTACTGCAAAAACAACATTGCCGACAGGAAAAATATTTTAGTTACCATCATGCTTTTTCTGGTATTTGAAAGCACAAGTCTCCAAAATTAAGAAAAAATTAACACAGGCCAGCTGTGTTGATAAATTTCACCATGGCAACAGATTTTAATTGATGATGCACATTTTTTGTAAATGAACCAATTCACATATTTAGCCATTTCCCCACTTCAAATTACTGTAGAATCGTGAAATTTGGTACATGGACTAGAATTTTGACCTTCTTTATTTTTCTATAATTTGTTGAGATATCTGTTGCCATGGCAACCATTTGCACCCCTTTTCTCAAACAATTACATATCAGCAATTATGCTTGGCTAGATTTGGCTGTGTAATACAGTAAACTGATGTAAATTTGATTAAATGTGATGGTAGAGCATCACAGGTTTGTTTTCTTAAAATATCTTCCATTTTCAAGGTCACATGACCATTACCATGACAACCAAATACAATAACAATGATCTCGTTAGCCTAAAACGATCTTCTTCAAACTGGTAGGCCAAATGATCGAGATTTTTCTTAGTGAATCCATTCCTATCAACAGTTACTCTTATCTACAGTGTGTGAAACTATTGTATTTGATATAATACACAACCTTGTTCATAAATTACTGAGGATAACAGAATAAACTTAAGGTTTTTGAACAAATGAGCACACTTAAAGGGCTTAAAACCTTCAAATTGTCCTCTTGAAGATGGGGCTTCTAGGCATCAAAATGATCATTATGGTTGTGAATTTATGGATAGTAGTACAGATCCCAGCTTTCAAGAATGGTAGATCCTGATCAGGCCTGAGCAGAGGGGGGGCCAGGGGGGCCAAATGGCAGGGGCCCCCAAATTTCTGAGGGCCTACTTCCAAAGTAAGGTTAACCGCGCGTTGCGAAAATGAGATTGTGCTCCATTTGTACGGGGTTAGACTTTTGCCATTTTGGGCTCTGCAGCAAAATAAGTTGGAGGCACCTCACGTCTCTACTGTCGGCAATTTAAAATTTAAGTAATTATTATTGTACTGCATAGGGTAAAAAATTTTACCGATCGTTTTTTTTCACATTGGTTCTTAGTAAATCTTAGATGTCTCATTTATGATCTATTTATCTCTGTGATTTCTATCGGTGGGCATTTCCTAAAATTGTTGTCAGGGTGAATCATTTTTCCTCCAATGTGACGGGGCCCTGTAAGCTCCTGTACAATACTAGACCCATTGGGCAACTTGGGGCCCCCATCTTAAAGTTTAATTTTTGGTCCAGGTCCTGCTTTAGGATCCAGTAAGCGGGTACCACGCAATCCAAAGTTTTTCACAGATAGTTTTTCTCAATTTTTAAATCTTTCTGGCGTCTTGCAAGGCTGTCTCCTTGCCACATAGGACAGTCTACCCAAAGATTTGTATGTTTCTGCATGTAAGAAGCAAGATTAGAAATAAGGAGTAATGCTGTATTTGTTATTGAGGTCAATCTGTTCATAGAATATAGAGGTTCCACATGCACCAGTTGTACTAAGAGACAATCTCTATCAATTGTAAGATGCCTTTTCACAACATCTGTAAGGTGAAATTCTGTTGCTGAAAAGATTCTTCCATGTGAACTTTTAGTTTGTTTTGGTCAGCCTGAAGAACATCTACGAGGAAATTCTTCACTTTAAATTGGGTAACATGTTCCCAAATCCAAGTTTCCCTGCATATTTTTGTCAATCCCAGCAAATGTTGCATCAAATGAACATAGTTTTAATGTTCTGACATGAATAATATTTTACTTTTGTTTAATGAAAAGGAAAGAATGTCTCCTTGCTACTCTGTAAATCAACAGTTATATTGCAAAATCATTGGAATTTTCAAATGTGATTTAAGATTTTTTTTTTCGAAATAAGCAATAAAAGCTTTCACTAGGTAATTTTTAAGATATGCTGATTAGTTTGCAAGGGAGTGCCTGACTTAATTGTGTCAGGAATACTAGTCTAAATTTTTTTCTTGCAATTTATGAAAGGTTGTAAACCCCAAAAGTATCACAGTCAGAATCTCAGTCTGTATTGAAATTTCACATTTCATTGCACATATTTTGCAACTATTGTTTTTATGACTCATGAATCTGTTAATTGTATTTTGATGTATCTTAATTGCCCCAGGTAAACTCTACGGTAATCTTGAACTTTTTATACTAAGCATCCATTAGCAGTTTGGTAATTTTGCTAGATATTAAAGGTCAAAAATAAAAAGTATATTGCATTCTGCATGAATATTGAACCTTGTCAGTTGTCACCTAGCTTGATTTGGTAGAATTTATTAAATGTATGGTAATTCAAAATCTAAGGTGCTTTTTTTTAATAAGGGCTTTGAAATTTAAATTTTGACCTGGAAAGAGAAAATTTCGGCAATTCTAGTGTGAATAAATTAACAGTATATCATAAAGAAAAATGTGCTTTGTTCAATGGGGGGTATTGGGCCATGCCCCATGTACCCTCACCCCCTCCCCCCACCAAAAACTAACATGGCCGAGATAGGAAAAGCCTCAAATCACACCATGTAGTGGCCCTGGGTTAGTTTTCACGCCTCCAGAAAATATATTTAACATGGTCATAATTTGTTAACCTAAAGCCGCTGAAGGGGGGCCTACTTTTTCCTTTTGGCCTGGGCCTACTGCAGGCTCTGCACGGCCCTGATCCTGATTACTAGAAGAATTGATGGATTTACCTGTTTTCGCCCCTTTAAAGTCGGCCATCTTGGTTCTGAATTGGCAAATATAATTGGCAGCTATTTTTGGTGAATGAACTGATTAACATTTTTAGCCATTTCTCCTCAAATAATAGCAGTAGAGTTCTGAAATTTGGTACACAGACTGGAATCTTTTAGTTCTTTCATTTGCTGCAGGACAAAAAATATTTGTTGCTATGGCAACCATTTAAATCCCACTTTTAGACCATTTCCTATTTGAATGGCGATGCTGCCCCAAATATAGATGTGTGACACAGTAAGTTATGTAAATTAGATCAAATGTGATTGCAGAATATCGTCAGGTTGCTTATTTTTTAAATATTCTATTTTCATGGTCACATGACTGCTACCATGGCAACCAGATACAATAACAATTATTTTATCAGCATAAAAGGGGGTTTTTGTAAGGAGCTTCAAAGCATCCAAATGGCCGTTGTGGATGTAGATTTATGGATAAAAATACACATCTAGAGTAACATAATACCATAAAAATCTGGAGTCCAATTTTGTGGGAATATGTATCATATTATCACATATGCTGTAGGCCTACTTCCCTCCAGTTTAAAATGTTAATATGAAATGCTTATATTACCACTTAGCATTGGTTTTCTTCTGTTGTATTTATATGAAAATGAAGTGTATCTCGCCCCCTCCACAAAACAATCTAAAAATGTTAGCAGTAGCTGAGTCTGGCCTAAAATCGCCATATTATCTGTTTGTTGCTTCTCCTCCTTTAAAGCTCTTTTCGTTAGAAAACATCTTGTTGTGGAATGAAACAGTTCTGTAGTTTTTTCCTAATTGTGCTGACAGAAGGATGGTGGCTATAATATTGTAGACTGTAGAGTGTTGAGGGTTTGTTATAATAGGTTCCTACAGGTACACTTGGCTAGGGGGTCAGCCCTTTATCTCAGTGGTAAAACATTCAAGAGGTAGCCGGATAAAATCCAACTCACTGTTGAGGTAACAATGATGTGAGATTATGTGTCAAAATCTCCCTTAAGTTTGGCGATATAATACAGTGGAGTGTAGTGGGGTCGGTTTGTATGTACGTATGTATGTTTATTGACTAAAAAGGACCCCAGAAATGCAAAAGTCTGACTGGGCATAATAAGTTGCTTCTAGCAGTTGGCTAGGGACCTGGCCCTCTTGCCCAAGTGATATTACATCAGTTTTGTTTGAAAGTCTGTTAAATTATCATGAATCAAAAGGGTAACATTTCATTCGCTGTTGTCTTAATTAGGATCATTGAGAGAGGGTCCAACATCAGAATTAATCCCACTGAAATGTTTGCATGCTATTATGAATGTTTGTAAGGAATATTGATTGGCATTTTCAAATTACATACAATCAGGATTAAAGACGCTCAAAAACTCATACAGTCTGTACCAGGAAATTTGCTTTAAAATGTCCCTATTTGACAAATAAGGTGTTATTCCAAGGCTACATACAGCCAATTTATTTTTAAAAACAAAGGCAAGAAAAATACCATGTCAAGAGAGAAAAATGAATTGAGGGCTCATGCCCCTTCAGATAGTTTCAAGCTGCCAATAGTAACATATTAATCTCAGTTACTGAAATATTAGTAATGACATTGGCCATTTTTAATCCAATGTTCCGCCATTTGAGTGGATACTTTAGTGGTTTTTCCTTCTAGACAGCCTGGATGTGTACTACATTTATACCATTCATGAATTTACGTCAACAGGGATCGCTTAAATGCTGCGCAGCTCCCTTTTCATGAGTAAAATTTCATGAATTTTAGCTGTCCATTTAGATCAAAAATTAGGTTCAGGCCATGATCTTCAGTTATTACTAGCAATAAGCCTATGCTACCTGCAAAATTAATTGGAATATACATATATTTTGGTGTACAGATTGACTTTCCAGAAAATAAATCACTTTGTTACAGCAGGACTCCAGAAATATTACCTGGTGCTCAAAGAAAGTGAGCAACTGACAGAGACATTGCAGGTTCCAACCTCTTCTGTACAGTATATATATGAATCAGCTGAAAACTTATTATCATAAAATAGAGCATTAAAAGGAATGCAATGGCCGTGAAAAGGGGAGAGTACTGCCTTGGGGGCCAAAGGAAGGCACAGGGAAAAAAGAAGCCCAGATATTAAGTAGAGGTGGAGATAAACCCTACAAATACGGATACAATATCACATTAATAGTACAAAATATCAGTCCTAGGTTCTTTATTTCAAGCATAAGAAATATGGTTTCACACACTGTGAAGAGAAGTAGTCGTTCTTAGCAATAGATCCACTGATGAAAATCGGAATTCAAAATCCAAGTCCTGACTTACATACTTTTCTGGGCAGATCCAGCTTTGTTCTGCAGGACGCGGCCTGAGAGACAACTGTCCCACATGAATTTCTCAAGTCTGCAGCTTTGCTCCTCTCGCCTGCCCTAAACAGCAGGCTGGCTTGTCAGTCAGTGTTTTCTGCTGATAAATCATTGCTAGTGTATCTGGTTGCCATGGTAACAATCATGTGATCATGAAAATACAAGATTAAAATAAGCAACCTGATGATATTCTGCAATCAAATTTCATCTAACTTACACAAATTTACTATATCACTCAGCCATGCCCAGGCCAGCATTACAGTGCTGGTAGGAAATCGTCTGAAAACGGGGTATGAACAGTTTCCATAGCAACATATTCTTTTTTTTTTTCCTTCAGAAAATGAAACAACTAAAAAATCCCAGTCTGTGTACCAAATTTCAGAACTGCACTGTAATTATTTGTTGAGAAATAGCTAAAATCTGATGTTATCAGATCACTCACAAAAAATAGCTGGTGATTATATCTGCCGTTTCGAATCCAAGATGGCCGACTTTAAAGGGGTGAAAACAGATAAATTAATGTTTTTTTTCTGGTTATCAGGAACTACCATTCTTGATGGCTAAAATCTGTAATTCTATCCGTAAATTCACATCCATAATGATAATATTTATGCCTTGAAGCCCCATCTTCGAGAGGCCAATTTGAAGATTTGAAGCCGTTTAACTGTACTCATTCATTCAAAGACCTTAACTTTGTTCTGTTGTCCTCAGTAATTTATGAACAAAGTTCTGTATTTTATCAAATACAATAGTTTCACACACTGTAGATAAGAGTAACTGTTGATAGGAATGGATTCACTAGGAAAAATCTCAATCATTTTGCCTACCAGTTTGAAGAAGATCGTTTTAGGCTAACGAGATCATTGTTATTGTATTTGGTTGTCATGTGACCTTGAAAATGGAAAATATTTTAAGAAAACAAACCTGTGACGTTCTACCATTACATTTAATCAAATTTACATCAATTTACTGTATTACACGGTCATATCTAGCCAAGCATAACTGCTGATGTGTAATTGTTTGAAAAAAGGGGTGCAAATGGTTGCCATGGCAACATATATCTAAACAAATTATAGAAAAATAAAGAAGGTCAAAATTCCAGTCCATGTACCAAATTTCACGATTCTACAGTAATTTGAAGTGGAGAAATGGCTAAATATGTGAATTGGTTCGTTTACAAAAAATGGGCATCATCAATTAAAATCTGTTGCCATGGTAAACTGTATCAACACAGCTGGCCTGTGATAACTTTTTCTTAATTTTAGGGACTTGCGCTTTCATATACCAGAAAAAGCATGATGGTAACTGAAATATTTTTCCTGTCATCAATGTTGTTTTTTCAGTAAGTAGGCAAAATATGACTTTTTATCATTCAAACCGTTGCTATGGTAACATAACAATAAAAAAAAGTTGCAAATCCAACTGAAACATCATGAAACATGCAAGGGAAGATTTTTAGGTCATATATCACCAATTGCAGCAAACATACCTTATTTTACAGAACAAAATCCATTATTTATACATATTTCTAAAAACAGAAAAGGGTTGCCTTGACAACCATTTTTCATGGAGATAGCCTCGGACTGGAGCAAAACGGATGTCATTTCTGGAAAATTCAGAAAATTTGGTACAAGGTGGACTGAATTCCAGCCGGTTAACTTGCGGGTCCATTTTTTGACCTCATACACCGGACTATTTGGGCATTGCTAATGTCTTCTGATAGCTCCATTATTTTCTCAAATTACTGTCTCCCACAATATCCATTAGTTAAAAACACACATGATTCCAGACTATCCAGCTACATGTATATAATTACTTTCTATTCTCCTGGTATATACAATTACTCATGTCATGCTAATGCCTATAGGCACTACACCATTTTATTTACACGCACTAAGGCTTTTGGCCACATGTTTTTGTTAAACTGCTAAGAAAATGACTTTCTAGTGTCGAAAAACTATATTGCTTACAGAAATGCATCGGAAGTAGGAATGTGAAAGATCCCTCACAGGAAGAAAGTGTATGTTATGTCTAAGCTTCCTGGTGTCCCTCCCTTCTCATCAATCAACCATACTGAGCTGGGAGGGCTGCACTAATACCCATCTGTCTATCATAATGAGACAGTTTTAGTAGCATTCATTAAATAATTGTCAATTTGTGATTCAATTCTGTGACATGGCCCACTGAACATTTAACATTGACCAAGAAGTACACTTTGAATATGGCCATCACAGCGCCGGATAATACAAGATTAGGCCTATGCTTTGCATTACTCCAACTCTAAGAAATTTTTGCAGCTGATATATTTCTTTATGATGCTTTTAGTATTGACATATTTTAGCTGTCCCTCCTCACAAATTGATTTTGATAACTTCTCTGGCATCTTGCCTGGAAGTGTAACTCTCTGGTCATCTGATGTTTGTGCAAGTCATCTAAACTATTTCTGACCGTCATATTGGGAAATTGTTTAGATGATATGGACAACTCAATGCAAAGCACAAACTGCCTGACTGGAGGACAGTATGAGACATCTGATGAGTGACTATAGTATCTGAATTAAACTTCTACTATCACCTATTATTATGCTACATGCCTTCCATAGATGTGGAATTTAATTATACAAATTTTAATTCTATGCTGAAATTTCAACTAATTTGGTATTTTAGTTACTATGTAACACAATTAAAACGGAATTCCATCCAAATATTTTCGGAACACATGCTGCAGTGTACAGACTAATAATTTTGTAATAGATATATAAATTTTTATATTATTTCCAATATAAAACAACAATCACAAAAAAGTCCAACTTTAATTTTTGTTTAGTAATACTATTTCATGAACAATTAAAAACACTAAAATGTAATTTCTTAAGATATACGAGTATTATATTTCAATTTGCAAGTATCTAAAATTGTGCAAATTAATTCAATTATTCATATAAAGCTTTTTGTCTTTTTTAAATGCATTATATAAATTTGCCGTTTCTTAAATACAATCATCTTTACAACCACATTTGTAAACAGTGTCTGTGTTTTCTCCACTTGTATGAAAAAATCAATTGACTTACGCTGAAGCTGAATTGATGCCTGCACCTCTTTCAAAAGATCTATTGTATTTAACTTCAAAGAAAGTGCGCTATTTCTCATAGGTTTCAAATTACTCTCATGGCTTTGGGGGAAAGAAGCAAGAAAAAGAAAAATGCTCTAAGCATTTCTGTGAACTGACATCAACTTTGCCATTTTTAAAAGAACAGTAATTCAGTCAGTGCCAAACTTCTTACAAATATCTAAAATAAATACTAGTGGTGAGTGGGTGCAGGGGCGTATCTATAAATGGCCTGAGGGGGGGGGGCATTACATGGAGTGAATACGGGGTGCTCTTAGATTCTTCAATGTTAATTTTTGGCCTGGGGGGGCATGGCGCAATGCCTACCTAAATACGCCACTGAATGGGTGTTGTGTGAAATTGCTTCATCATATTACAGTGCGGATACAGACACGATCATCTAGGGGGGGCCGTGCATGTTTTCGCATTCGAGTCGCAGCATATTTTCTTCATAAATACTATTATTAATCTTAGTGGTCTAGGGGGGGCGGCCCCTAGCCCCCCCCCCCCTGTATCCGCCACTGTATTATGGTAGCAAGGTTACCTCAACTACTAAATCAACAGGTTTGCATTAACCTGTTTTTTTATTTCCTGCTTCTGCGTCTGCTGTCAGGCAAGCAGACCCAAAAGAATTGTTTAAAGCTACGTTAATTGTATATAATTGTATATGAAGTGGAGGACACAAAATGTAATATAAGGAAGAAATATGAATTGGTAGGCCTATATCGCACCATTTATTTTTCCAAATAGTAGAATTTAATCATTGTTGCCACCTGCAGATGTATTGTTTGGTAACTGAAACAGACATGTCCGCCTAATAAATTAGTTGAACAACTTTCAGCAATTCCATACAAAGGATTAAAAAAACGTTCTTCAAGAAGGCCATTGAAGAGAGATGGATCTTAAAAACATTGGAACCAATTGCCATTAAGTTTAATTTTCTTGCTAGTGTTTATATTTGGCACATTATATTATACAGCTATTCTAACTCTTTTGATGATCAAGTAGAAATAATTTTATTTAGTGAACCACCATAAGTGGCATTACATCGTTGTCACAGCTCCAAGATTCACTCCATTCCAACTTCTTCTCTGCAGCCAAGGGCTAATTAGCTAAAATAAGAATAATCATATCACTCTGATGCTGAATTCTGACACATTTATTGGCAATATAGTTGTAGCTTTAATCATTCTATCAATTACAGAGCGTAATAGAAAGGGATTATCTAGGTTATTCATGAATGAAGTAATTTTGGCAGACATGAAGCAGTCTGAAGGAAATTTATGATTACTTTTTCCAAAGATGTGTCCTGTGAGGAGAAGATGCATCCTTACAGGAAAGATGCCTTGCTCTAATTCTAATATAAATTTTGTGTTGAAACAAGATGTGTACAGGTCTAATGTCTGAAACCTAAAATATATTAGGAGAAGATGGAGAATTCAGAAATAAAATTTTATATCATACACCGGAATTTTTTTTTTTGGGGGGGGGGGATGATAAGTGTTTGGTTACATGCAGCATAGTTAGCTGATAAATTATGTTGTTTTGGACATGGCATTTCCAGGAATCGTCTGAATTTCGCTCAATAATTCTTAAAATTCTTACACGTACTTTTGAGTGAATAATCAAGTTACTTACTAAATGAAACCTTCACAGTTGATTATTAAAACCATGCCTGCAAAGAATTGTTTGGAAGAATTATCTATTGAAAGTGTTTGAAGGATGGTCAATATTTGAATTACTCAGCACAAATTGTATCTCGTTCTGTTGTAATCTCTATCAGAAGAAATGATGACCCAAGCTTTACTGGACTGCTCGGTATTTACGCCCATCCCAATAAATGAGATGAAGATACTGGAGAAAGCGAGTAGAAGATTATGCCACACACTTCACATGGAAAGGAGCCATAAAATGACTATTGACAAATAAATGACAATGAATCTTACAGTGCCTAATTCTAAGCCATAGCCAAAAATCAAGGAACATTTAAAATTCAACTCTAAAAGACTATATATATATCTTTTATTATTACACACTGATTCCCCAGTGGTTCGCCTATGGAGAGGCGGTATGTGCATAAGAAGAAGAAGAAGAAGATTAAAGGACTGCAAATGAAATCACATTCAGAAATCAGATTTTTGATTTCATTATTCGGAAGATCTTGCAGTGAATCCATGATAAATCAATTAATTCACCTACAGTTCAATCATAACTCTAAGGAAAAATGGATTGAACTTTCCCCTTTTTCAGGACAAAAACGTCTGCTTTCTCAGTGTGTATAATTAGCTCTGCCTTCTCTCATGATAATTGGCTGATTCAATCATTTTTTAATAAAAGGAAATGACAAATCTGGTCCAAGGATCTAGCTAATCCTTTTTAAATTATCTTTGTGATTAAGTTCTTAATCTGAATACAGGCTGATTCGTCTGAAGATGACTTACAGGAATTCGCGTTGAAGTTGATTTGTGGAGATTGAAAGCTTGTGAAATTGTATTTTGATAGCTTTTGATGACTGTCCAAGAACTAACCAGTTAAATTTGGATATTTGCGTGGCAATTGGTGGGCATTGTCAGGCCTGAGCAGAGGGGGGGCCAGGGGGGCCAAATGGCAGGGGCCCCCAAATTTCAGGGGGCCTACTTCCAAAGTAAGGTTAACCGCGCGTTGCGAAAATGAGATTGTACTCCATTTGTACGGGGTTAGACTTTTGCCATTTTGGGCTCTGCAGCAAAATAAGTTGGAGGCACCTCACGTCTCTACTGTCGGCAATTTAAAATTTAAGTAATTATTATTGTACTGCATAGGGTAAAAAATTTTACCGATCGTTTTTTTTCACATTGGTTCTTAGTAAATCTTAGATGTCTCATTTATGATCTATTTATCTCTGTGATTTCTATCGGTGGGCATTTCCTAAAATTGTTGTCAGGGTGAATCATTTTTCCTCCAATGTGACGAGGCCCTGTAAGCTCCTGTACAATACTAGACCCATTGGGCAACTTGGGGCCCCCATCTTAAAGTTTAATTTTTGGTCCAGGTCCTGCTTTAGGATCCAGTAAGCGGGTACCACGCAATCCAAAGTTTTTCACAGATAGTTTTTCTCAATTTTTAAATCTTTCTGGCGTCTTGCAAGGCTGTCTCCTTGCCACATAGGCCAGTCTACCCCAAGATTTGTATGTTCCTGCATGTAAGAAGCAAGATTAGAAATAAGGAGTAATGCTGTATTTGTTATTGAGGTCAATCTGTTCATAGAATATAGAGGTTCCACATGCACCAGTTGTACTAAGAGACAATCTCTATCAATTGTAAGATGCCTTTTCACAACATCTGTAAGGTGAAATTCTGTTGCTGAAAAGATTCTTCCATGTGAACTTTTAGTTTGTTTTGGTCAGCCTGAAGAACATCTACGAGGAAATTCTTCACTTTAAATTGGGTAACATGTTCCCAAATCCAAGTTTCCCTGCATATTTTTGTCAATCCCAGCAAATGTTGCATCAAATGAACATAGTTTTAATGTTCTGACATGAATAATATTTTACTTTTGTTTAATGAAAAGGAAAGAATGTCTCCTTGCTACTCTGTAAATCAACAGTTATATTGCAAAATCATTGGAATTTTCAAATGTGATTTAAGATTTTTTTTTTTCGAAATAAGCAATAAAAGCTTTCACTAGGTAATTTTTAAGATATGCTGATTAGTTTGCAAGGGAGTGCCTGACTTAATTGTGTCAAGAATACTAGTCTAAATTTTTTCTTGCAATTTATGAAAGGTTGTAAACCCCAAAAGTATCACAGTCAGAATCTCAGTCTGTATTGAAATTTCACATTTCATTGCACATATTTTGCAACTATTGTTTTTATGACTCATGAATCTGTTAATTGTATTTTGATGTATCTTAATTGCCCCAGGTAAACTCTACGGTAATCTTGAACTTTTTATACTAAGCATCCATTAGCAGTTTGGTAATTTTGCTAGATATTAAAGGTCAAAAATAAAAAGTATATTGCATTCTGCATGAATATTGAACCTTGTCAGTTGTCACCTAGCTTGATTTGGTAGAATTTATTAAATGTATGGTAATTCAAAATCTAAGGTGCTTTTTTTTAATAAGGGCTTTGAAATTTAAATTTTGACCTGGAAAGAGAAAATTTCGGCAATTCTAGTGTGAATAAATTAACAGTATATCATAAAGAAAAATGTGCTTTGTTCAATGGGGGGTATTGGGCCATGCCCCATGTACCCTCACCCCGTCCCCCCACCAAAAACTAACATGGCCGAGATAGGAAAAGCCTCAAATCACACCATGTAGTGGCCCTGGGTTGGTTTTCACGCCTCCAGAAAATATATTTAACATGGTCATAATTTGTTAACCTAAAGCCGCTGAAGGGGGGCCTACTTTTTCCTTTTGGCCTGGGCCTACTGCAGGCTCTGCACGGCCCTGGGCATTGTATCAGGAAATGATCCTGCAAAATCTTGGTGCTGAAAAAATTATTCAAAGATGATTTATTAAGAAAAGCATATTTAAGAACGTGATGTATGGTGCACAGATGACGTGTGGTAGACAGAAAATGAGGTCTGCTCAGGCATGAAAGATTACTAACAGTAAAAGAGAGAGAGAGAGAGCTGACCATGAAACATGTCAAAAACAAACAGAAACAGTGAAATACGCAAAATAAGCTGTCTACCATAATAGGCCTACCAGTCTTGTTGATGGGAATGATTTCATCAAGTGAATCCAATTGCCCACATTTCACAAGTCCAGACCGCATATTTTTAAGCAGCCTGATTCTGATCTACCACAAGACCTTTCGGTAAACATACTGTCACAAACGTCAGTCAATTAGGTTTTCATTATTTTATAGATCGATAGATTATTTTAGCTGTCAATCTAACTATCTATTAAGGCATCTCTCTAACTGTCCAGCTATCTATCTAATTATCTATCATTCAATCAATCAATCAATCAATCAATCTATCTATCTATCTATCCATCTATCTATCTATCTATCTATCTATTTATCTATCTGTCTGTCTATCTATCCATAAAATCGATTAAAACAAGCAGACTATGTAACCTGTCTATACAATCAAGAATATGCAGAGCTAATTGAATATTTCAAAATGCGATCTGGTGTGCTCAAGTACAGTCTAAGTCAATCCTTGTTCATAAATGGTATGAGTTGCCCTGCCCAACAATGATTTCTGACCAATCAAACGTGCACTTGTACTTCATGATTGACAGGGATTACACAAATTATTCCAAATTTGTGATACACAAATTATAGCAGTTTTGTTTTGTTTATACCGTTGCAATATACTGAAATAAACCGGAAAAACTGTCAGAAATGCTGTTTTCTTCTCAGCTCCAATATACACATAAAATTGAATGGACATTGGTCAGACATGAGTAGCTTTCTACCATACGTCACGTACAGCCAAGTTCATTGATTCCAGTGTATCACAAGCACTGTGCACTCAGGCCTGAGCAGAGGGGGGGCCAGGGGGGCCAAATGGCAGGGGCCCCCAAATTTCAGGGGGCCTACTTCCAAAGTAAGGTTAACCGCGCGTTGCGAAAATGAGATTGTACTCCATTTGTACGGGGTTAGACTTTTGCCATTTTGGGCTCTGCAGCAAAATAAGTTGGAGGCACCTCACGTCTCTACTGTCGGCAATTTAAAATTTAAGTAATTATTATTGTACTGCATAGGGTAAAAAATTTTACCGATCGTTTTTTTTCACATTGGTTCTTAGTAAATCTTAGATGTCTCATTTATGATCTATTTATCTCTGTGATTTCTATCGGTGGGCATTTCCTAAAATTGTTGTCAGGGTGAATCATTTTTCCTCCAATGTGACGAGGCCCTGTAAGCTCCTGTACAATACTAGACCCATTGGGCAACTTGGGGCCCCCATCTTAAAGTTTAATTTTTGGTCCAGGTCCTGCTTTAGGATCCAGTAAGCGGGTACCACGCAATCCAAAGTTTTTCACAGATAGTTTTTCTCAATTTTTAAATCTTTCTGGCGTCTTGCAAGGCTGTCTCCTTGCCACATAGGCCAGTCTACCCCAAGATTTGTATGTTCCTGCATGTAAGAAGCAAGATTAGAAATAAGGAGTAATGCTGTATTTGTTATTGAGGTCAATCTGTTCATAGAATATAGAGGTTCCACATGCACCAGTTGTACTAAGAGACAATCTCTATCAATTGTAAGATGCCTTTTCACAACATCTGTAAGGTGAAATTCTGTTGCTGAAAAGATTCTTCCATGTGAACTTTTAGTTTGTTTTGGTCAGCCTGAAGAACATCTACGAGGAAATTCTTCACTTTAAATTGGGTAACATGTTCCCAAATCCAAGTTTCCCTGCATATTTTTGTCAATCCCAGCAAATGTTGCATCAAATGAACATAGTTTTAATGTTCTGACATGAATAATATTTTACTTTTGTTTAATGAAAAGGAAAGAATGTCTCCTTGCTACTCTGTAAATCAACAGTTATATTGCAAAATCATTGGAATTTTCAAATGTGATTTAAGATTTTTTTTTTTCGAAATAAGCAATAAAAGCTTTCACTAGGTAATTTTTAAGATATGCTGATTAGTTTGCAAGGGAGTGCCTGACTTAATTGTGTCAGGAATACTAGTCTAAATTTTTTCTTGCAATTTATGAAAGGTTGTAAACCCCAAAAGTATCACAGTCAGAATCTCAGTCTGTATTGAAATTTCACATTTCATTGCACATATTTTGCAACTATTGTTTTTATGACTCATGAATCTGTTAATTGTATTTTGATGTATCTTAATTGCCCCAGGTAAACTCTACGGTAATCTTGAACTTTTTATACTAAGCATCCATTAGCAGTTTGGTAATTTTGCTAGATATTAAAGGTCAAAAATAAAAAGTATATTGCATTCTGCATGAATATTGAACCTTGTCAGTTGTCACCTAGCTTGATTTGGTAGAATTTATTAAATGTATGGTAATTCAAAATCTAAGGTGCTTTTTTTTAATAAGGGCTTTGAAATTTAAATTTTGACCTGGAAAGAGAAAATTTCGGCAATTCTAGTGTGAATAAATTAACAGTATATCATAAAGAAAAATGTGCTTTGTTCAATGGGGGGTATTGGGCCATGCCCCATGTACCCTCACCCCGTCCCCCCACCAAAAACTAACATGGCCGAGATAGGAAAAGCCTCAAATCACACCATGTAGTGGCCCTGGGTTGGTTTTCACGCCTCCAGAAAATATATTTAACATGGTCATAATTTGTTAACCTAAAGCCGCTGAAGGGGGGCCTACTTTTTCCTTTTGGCCTGGGCCTACTGCAGGCTCTGCACGGCCCTGTGTGCACTAACGAAGGGGGTACCCTCGCCATCAGAGCAGCCATTACAAATCTCGATTCAAAGTGATTTTTTATCATTCTGAGCTGATTTCTTCAAAGCCAAAGCTTATTTTCGTCAAGCATGTAGTTTAGATGTTAAACTAACCCCAGGACACCCTTTCTACATGTGATTATTCACAAAATTACCAGATTTTGCACTTGAAATATATCGTAGGGGCGAGGGTAACCACAAAAGCTTCTCGAGGGTAACACCATTTTCAAATATTGTCATGGTGAGGGTACCACCTATTATGACTGTCATGGAATATTTCTTTTCTGCAGCTCAGCAGTTGTTATGGTGTGATAAAAACAGCAAGAGTAAAGTTATTAGATTTACTAGATAGACTAAAGAAAATAGATAGACAGATAGACAAAATCTTAGCCTTCCTACCTACCCCCCCCCTGTTTATCTACCAGTTTATTTACCTGCCTATCTAACTGTCTATCTGTCTGTCTCTCTACCAGTCCAATGTCCATCTGTCTGTATGAATATGTCTATATATCTATTTATATCTGGCAATTTATCTACTTAGTCAATGCATCATCTATCTATCTAAGAAAGAAAGGTTTATACAGACTGTACAAGCTGTCCATTTTATACAAATAAGGTGAATGTATATCCCCTTGTGTAGATCAGATAGTAAAGAATTGAGTAATCACGGGGTGTAGGCCTATAAAATTGTTATGCTTAAAAGTTAAAACTCCAGATGAATATCATGCAGCTAATGCATGGTTTTTTCAAAATGATATCTGTGTCAACTATTAGTATCAATATACAGAACAAATGTCAAATTAAGTTGCCATCAAATACTTTAATTCATTGATTAGTTACTGCAGAAGTCATAAGCACATGCAGAATCAGAAGTGGTTGAATATATCATTGCCCCGCCATACTTATGAAAGTGTATGTCTTCCTAATGACTACCTACATGTACATGACTTTGAAAAAGTCTGTATAGTGTGATATTTGGGGATAGTATTTATTTTATAACAAATATGTTATTGTCACAGAAAAAAAATTGGAAAACACATGCCAGAACAAGGAGAAACCAGAATTAAAGAAAGTTTCACTATGGATGGTACTTCAATCTATTGTACAGACAAACCTTCTCTGATTACAGAAGATACAGCAAAAGATAGATAGATAGATTCTGACTCCATGAATAGATAAATATAGAAAGATAGATAGATAGATAGATAGATAGATAGATAGATAGATAGATAGATAGACAGATAGATAGATAGATAGATAGATAGATAGATAGATAGATCTATGGACAAGCGTAAACAGAAACAAGCATAGATAGGTGATTAAATAGGCCTAGATTACGGCAGGCTGGCAGTCCTATGTATGCACTCTCTGAGTGGTCGTTCTTGCTCTTTATATATTGCAGGGTTGTAGACAGAGCTGAATCTATATTAATTTTATATATCTATCCGCCTAACTTACCAAGAATACACTATTGTACACACTCATAGACTTGTTTTCCTGTTCATATGAAAGATTCTGAGGAAGGAAACGAATTTAAAAAGAAGCAGAACTTAATTTCAAACATTTACAGGCAAGTTGTAAACAAATGGAATTCTTATCACTTACACGTGGGTGTTCTTGCTAGTCCATCGTGCTTTTATCATGTTTTTAGTATGCCAATCCCAGGTTTCTGGACATGCTAGATGTCTCGAAGACGCATCATTTGATGCAGTCATATAGTTATTGATATCTAGTACTAGTTCAAACTTGACCGCCCCTATATCTTTGTATCTTAAGCTCTTCCTTCCTTCCTTTCTTCGCCTTCCTTGCTTCTCCTTCCTTTCTTCTCTTTCATTTCTTCTCCTTCCATCTTTCTTTCCTTTCTTTAATAAATCAGATTCTATAAACACTCGCCCCGTATTGCTGGTACTGCTATCAGAGCAGCAGGATAATGGCGCAAAAATGGTCACTATATGCAGCATGGTAGAGGTATATATATTCAATTAAATCACCAAATAAGTCACGGAGACTAGCCAAAATCGAAAAGGGCCTCAATGAGCCACAAGTAAGTATACTGCAAAGAGACAGATTCATACAATACATGGTTTTTACAGGATCTGATGCACATAGTCACAACAACAGGATCTGGCTCGTCATATAAGGCCTGCAGCTGGCAGTCATAATTGATGATCTAACACAGAATTGCAAAGATAAATGTCTTACTTCCAAACTTTTTATGAAGACCTATGTAACAGTGTATGTAAATTTATTTCACTAACTTGTTTTTATAGACAAGTGTATTTAGTAAAACCTAGAATTTGCAGATTTCCACTGTGGGACAGTACAGAGTATGACCACTATTTGGCAGTTGTTACCTCAATGGTAGTCAATTAATTTGATGATTTTCCTCCATTGATAAGGTATTGCAATTAAATTATGTTCTTGATGGGGATTCCCAATTGCTAACTTCAGAGGTGCCATCATGTGTCAGCACATTCTGTCATCAATTAAGCTGATATATTGTCATTTCTATTAGACTATCTGCTGGGATTGCAAAGGCAGCAAATCTTACTTTACCCTCGCCATTTACTTTGGTGGTTACCCTCGCCAACCGGAAGTGACCCTCGCCCAAATCTTGCAGTACCCTCGCCACTTCCGGGCTGGTACCCTCGCCATTTTACGTTGGTACCCTCGCCAAAATGCTGGTACCCTCGCCCTGCCATTTTTAGTTTTTTGTGGTACCCTCACCTCGAGTGAATTCGAATTTCATAAATATCTTACTTCATCTTGCATGTTTGGGTCTGGCACTTGGCACTGATTCATTCCACAAGCCATTTAACCTATCTTAACAATTTGAAGACCTCACACCCCTTACATTTTTTGTAAGTTCACTTTGAAATCACGAAGTGAGAGTTGTAATGGCCACCCTGATGGCGAGGGTACCCCCCTCGTTAGTGCACAGTGACAAGTCTACTTCTAAGAGAATTCCTGTAACAGAAACTATACTATCTTGATTGTAGCTCGGAAAATAAATATGTTTTGCAAACGTACTTTGTAATGTACAAGAAAGAATTACTATATTTTCACATTAAATAGAAAAAAAAGTAATTTCTTTAATGAACTAAAAATCAGGTTACAGTGCTGTTAATCAGCGAAATTTTACTGCAATTAGCTCACCTCATCTGATCCATTTTTGCGTAATTATACCATCCTTTGTAATTTGTTAAACACCGAAATCTTGCTTTTGATGACAATGCTGCAAAAGCAAAATAACTGGACCAAGTTCAGATCTTCTTAAATTTGAGAAAGTGTCAATATTTGTTCTTTGAGTCTATGACATTTGCTTTATTAATCTTACAGTATTCCAATTTTTAAAGAGGGATGCACTTCATGCCCTTGAGAGAAATTTAAAGTCGAATCATTCTCTGAAACCTTCAACTGAGGTAAAGACCAGCAAATTCAACTGGACGAGCAGGCTGTACAGCTGATGCATTGTAATTGAGCTACATTACTGAGGCTCAATTGCTTTTGCTATCTTGGCGTATTAATTTTCTATATATTTTAAATATATAATAGTTCAATTACAAGAACATTAGCTCCTCAGACATGCAACTGCACAAAATCCATTCGTTTCAGATTGGCAATATCTGTGAACTTCCACAGAACTTCAGTGAGAAACTCTTTAGCAAGGCCAAAATTGAGATATGAATTTTGAAGAGACCTGATCATGTGGCATTTGTGTGTAATTTTCACTGGTTTTTGTCATGTTTCTTTGCTTGAAAAAGAAATGACCTCACACTTGCTTTCTCAGCCTTGTCTGCATCTTTCAATCCTTGCTGATCATGCTTCCTGGCTCATGAGAAATTCGCCAGTCTCATTACAGCGTATTATATATTGGAGATTTTTAATAACCAATTTATATCCAGTAAATAAAAGAACAAATTCTGAAAATGATTTACCCTTGTTTCCATTGTTGATAAATATCCAGAAATGAAAGCTGATCGATTTTAATTATTAATAGAACATCACTGGCCTTTCTGGCAATTTCAACAAGTTGTTTAAAACTTTTAGTGTCAATAAATCACTATCAATGGCTATGCATTTTTAATTCAAATTCAAATTGACTTCATCTGTTTTGTGAGCGTTGCTGATCATTATGATGAAACAGGTGTTTTGCCACATCAATTTTGTCCTACATTTTTAACATGCAGGAGTCTTTGGTGAAGTTAGGTTGATCTGAACAAAATGTTTGAAAAATACTTGACACGGAAAGAGATTTTATTTTATTTTCTAAAGTACTTTTAATAATATCTCATTGACAGTATACAGTTTAGATGTAGTATGTCCAGGAGACGTCTCAAATATTGGAATCGTTGCAGAGGGGCCACCCAATAAAACGAAATACAAAATGTATATATAAGTTAATCCACACAGAACAAACACAAAAGGAATATTTGTCCCTACATTATTTTGTTAGAACCACATCAGAGATCAGTATTCGGTGTTGCTCTAAGTCATTGGGACTACACTAGCAAATCTAATGTCCAAACCATCAGGCTTGCCGACTTAAGAGGATCTTCTGCCTGTATTGACCCACTTGCTTGAAGCTTAGTAGACACTTGTGGTGTTATTAGAAACTGGTCCAGCAGATTCCTCTTGCCAACACTGTGTCCTTCATAGACTTGTAATGCCCTCAAACTTTTCCTTGGAGATGCAAATCAAGTAAAAATCTCACAAAGGTCATTTGTAAGCTTATCATCCCAAGGTCTTTCCAATAATGTGTCTGTGTTTTCTGATTTGACTGCATTGCTTTAGCTCCTATAATCTCATGTCATGTCTCAATGGGAACATCAACATTGTACATTGGAGCAGCAGTTTGGCAACATCATGACAACATCACAATTTTGGTGTAAATTATGCATAATTATATGGTATAACTGATGTTGTCAAAACATTATGAAGAAACATTAAGATAACATTGTAGCATGCGACATTGTGGCATCCTTGCCGCAAAATCTCAACATTTGTTCATGTTGTGGCAACATAATTTCTACCATACATTTCTATGCGACAACAGACCAGTCCTCCACCAATTGGCAACTGTGTTTTTGCATAATGGTGTGCCTCTTGGGAGAGACCTATTATGGTCATGAGCAATCATGATGTAATCTTACTAACAGTCTTGATGCCAAAGTAATGATTCTCAAATAGTCTTCAAATAGTTTATTTGAATTACTTAAAAAATTCATTGTCAAAATAATTGACAACACAGCTCTAACTTGAAACATTAAGAAGGGTACTTCTTACGCACAATAGTATTATGCTGGTGTTATACACTTACTTATCAAACCAACCTCCACTGCATCGTAGAGTCCTCGACACCTCATTTCACCTCTTCCAAACTGAATTTATCAAACCAGATAGTTTCAAGGCTGCTCCACTTAAAATATCCTACAATATCTGTGAAGATGTATTAGGAATAATTGTCAATTAATAGAACCTCAAGGACTTAGATTCTTTATCATATCTCTTTCTGCGTAACAGCTCTGTATCACGTCTTTAAAAAGCGTGCAAAGTTTTGAAAGCAAGGTCAAAGCTTTTCCAGAGCATTGCTAATATGTGAAACCAGTTTTTGATCTCCATTATAAACAGCTGAGTGTAGTATTAAAAAGTTCATAATGCACTCTCTAAGGAAATTGTTTAATTCTAGTTTTCAGGCAGAAGTGGTCTTATTTCTTCAACAAATTTGCCTTGATAACTGTTGAATTGGTCCATTTTCAAAAATAGGAAATACAAAATCTAGACAATTATTCTAGGACTGTGTTATATTACCTTGAATTATCCACATATGTAAACATGAAAGTAGAACAATTATATTTTCATGATTTATTATTTGCCTTTGACCAAGTTTAAGCACTTTTGAATAAAAGTTAATGGCTGTGCATATAATAATCAAATCAATTTGAAAATAAAATGTTTGTCAACTTTTTTGATGCTGTTGATCAATACATTGAAACAGGATTTTACAGCACAAATATACTTCACAAATTGGAACATCGTTATTAAATGAAGATTTCATTGGTTATTTGTGAGTGAAATGATAGTTAGGTACTTGATATGAAAACATCTTTAATTGTCACTTCATTTATTTGTGAGAACAGCATCTGAGATAACGATATTGTGCTCTAAGTCATTCGAAACACACTTAGATTGCTGACTTGAGAGGATCTTCTGCTTGCATCGACCCACCAGCTTGAAGCTTAATAGACCCTTGAGGTGTTATAGGAAGCTTGTTCAGCAGATTTCTCTTGCCAACACTGTGTCCTCCATAGAGTTGTAATGCCCCCAAAGTGTCCTCGGAATGCAAATCAAGTAACAAGGTAAGAAGGGTCATTTGCAAGCTTATCACCCCAGGTCTCAGGGTCTCCCCAATAATCACTGTGTGTTCTAAATTTGACTGTGCTGCATAAGCACTGTTACACCACAGTAATTCACAGAAGCAACAGTATCATGGGAGTCATTAAAGCTATTTTAAAACTTTCCTATCAAAGGATGCCATTATTATTATTTGAACATCTTTATACCACTACAAAAATGGCAATGTACACTGTAATGTAGTTGCAGGGGGTATCCCTGATAAAATGCTTTCTCTGACATTGAGCTGAAACTCTGATGCTCAGTTTTGGTGGATTCACATTGGCTAGAAGCTGGGGAATCAGACCCAGTTTAAAGTGACATCAGAACTTGAAATATTTTACATATGCAATGCTAGAGAACAGATTCATCTCTGACATCACACTTCAAAAGCATATAAAGATCTTGAGATTCCACGTAAATATGACAAGGACTGTAATCTAATTGAAATAAACTTACATGTTTGCTGCTTTGGGTGATACATTCTGTCTATGTCATTACATTCACAAAAGCTCACCCTGAGATGATGCAATACACTAAATCATTTAGACCAAACATGTTTAACGAATGTCCAGCCACACCAGGACTGCAGACTTAAGAGGATCTTCTTCTTGCATCGAACTACTTGCTTGAAGCTTAAAAGACACTTGTGATGTGACGGTAAAACAGCTCGGCAGATTCTACTTGCCAACACTGTGGCCTCTTCAGACTCTTCATGACCTCAAGATGTCCCTGGAGATTCAAATCAAGTAACAACCTCAGAAGGGCCAGCTGCAAGATAATCACAAAAAGGTTTTTTTTCCAGAATCACTGTCTTCTGAATTTTACTGTGAAGCCTTCGCTCATATAAGTCAGAAGCCATTGGCCATGAGCAATTATTCCATTGATCTTGAGCATGGATTCAATCAATGCAGACTCTTTGATCTTTCAGGTAATATTAATCTAATTTTGTGACCCCTCACCACTTCACACAACCTTATTGGATATATTTATATAACAAATGAGTCACAGAGTTGTCTGGCTTGAATTCATATTAGAAGAATTGGAGTCCCTCATGTGTTATTCAGAACTTGGAGTGCTTGGTTAAGGTGATGGAACACAACACCGTTTGAATGCAATTGTAAGAAAATGCAGCTTTGGCCAAAATTCATTTGTCCTTATTGCTAAATCATATTTAAATCAGAAGTCCCAAAATATACATTTTATAACCACACTTATCTCAGTGAACTGCCATTTCTATGTGAAAAAAGTAGCTTTGGTTAAACCAATCTTTTGGATTTTTACATTGTACGTTATCAACAATTGTTCAGTAAATTCAAAGTGGCTGCATTTATTACAGCATTACTTAGAGAAAAAGAAGGTTTAGATATTTACATAGGGCTGAAAGTTGACCTTGGCCGAAAATTATCAAAACTTGCCTTGTCGTATTTTATGATAGTTTGAAGTCTTACCCTGAAGTCATTGCTTTAGTCTAACAGAAAACAAGACATGTAATGTTGTAAGTAGGTATTATTTGGATGTATACAAGCAGAGTGATAATGGAAATGCATCATACAACTTTTTCAGCAAGAGGAGGGATACTCAAGTATGAATTCTTGCACAAATTTTAGTGTCTCACAGTTCCATAAAAGGCATATAACACCAAAAACACTGAACGCAGGAATGGAAGCTCCATGTAATATATCTCTTGTCCTCGTTACTCACATCCGTTCATATAACTTCTGTAGGGCGACAAGGATCAATTCATGTGACAAATTAATAAATATTTCATCAATGATTCAGCACAACATCTGTTCATCATTTGAAAATTCATCATCACTATCTTCTCCCAATGACACAACATTCTCACGTGGAACTGTAATGTCACAATGACTCGCACTGTGGCAACCAAGATGGCTTCCAAGATGGCTGCCCGGAGACTGTGCAAGTATAAAGTCCCGACAGCATTAAAGAGCCATTGAATTGGCAGCCACTTGTTTCACTGTTTTGATATATTTGGAAAGTGAAAGATCCCTCACAGGAAGAAAGTGTACATTATGTTTAGGCCTCCTGGTTTCTCTCCCTTCTCATCAATGAACCATCACACTGAGCTGGGAGGGCTGCACTTACCACACCCATCTATCTATCAGAATGAGACATTTTTAGTAGCATTCATAGAATAAGATTGTCAAATTTTGATTCAAATCTATGACATGGCCCATTGAATATATAACATTGACGAAGAAGTACACTTTGAATATGACCATCTCAGCGATTGATGATACAAGATTATACATTGCATGTTTTTACAGCTGATACGTTCCTATATGATGCTTTTAGTATTGACATATTTTCGGCCACCCCTCCTCACAAATTGATTCTGAGCACTTCACTGGCAGCAGGCCTGGAAGTGTAACTGTCTGGCCACTTGATGTTAGTACAAGTCATCTTTCGAAGCTAATTCTGATATTCATATTGAGAAACAGTTTGCATGACTTGCACAACTCAATGCAAAGCATAAGCTGTCTGACTGGAGGACAGCATGACACATCTGATGAAAGAGTATAATCTCCAAATGATACATGTACTATCACCTGGCTGCAAAATGATGCTGTATAACCAATTCATTGCTTCCGAGTGCTACCAGATTCTTCCTCTAACTGCATTATGGAGTGCATGCTTTGAGATTAAAGGTTTGACAAAGAAATCATATTTAGAAATTAGACCTTTGATCTCACTCTTCTAAAGATCTTGCATAATGCACTAACAATAAATCAATAAATTCACTTCTAGTTCAAATGTAACTCTAATGTGAGGAAAATGATTCGAACTTCCCCACTATTTTTAGTGCAGAATCGTCTTCCTTTGCAGGGGGTCTTCGCCAAATTGCCTTTGTTTATATCAAACTAATTTGCTGAATCAATAGTCTTTTTAATGAAAGGGAATGACAAATCAGGTCCAAGGATCATGGCAAATTTTTCTGAATTACCTTTTCGTTTAGGAAATTGATTAAAAAAGTAATTATTCAAATTTTATTAGTTAGCATCACCATCTGAATAATTAATTTACTGAGAATGTTAATAATCTGCCAAAAGTCTTTAAAGAAGTTCAAGTCCAATTACTGTTTATTTACCTGTAAATGTGGTTAATTCAATATGGCTGCTCACGTCCGTCTTCCCCAGCCATTTCCCGCCGATCTGCCGTTGCATCACACACCCCAGTCCAATCACGGACCGGGGCCATCCAGAAGCGATGGACCGATGCATCCGGCATAAATAGGCTGGACCCACTTTCGCGGGTCACTCGACCTCTCATTTCGTTCCCCGCCGTCCCTCCCTTATACTCGGTAGGGTGCATTAGCCGCCCCATAAAAACTAAAAAATATAGTTAGATAGCTGTACCTTGGCAGGAAGTTGTGTTTAGGTAACCAGATGAACATACTAAAAAATCAGCTTGATCAATTAATATTTAGGGGTGCCTCCGGAAGCACATTTCCTAAGACATTTTCAGGAAAAGTTATCTTTCCGTAGAATCGCGGTTTGTGATATCTTGACTAATATAAAAGATAGAAGAAAAATAATAACATATTCTGATTTTGCAGAAAATTTCCTTCAAAATGAATACCTGGAAGCCATACTTTTGTTTAAAAATGTTGATGCTATAATGCAGGATTTGTTTTTACTTGGAATATTTTACACTACTTCATTGATAAGTGTCCCCTTTTTAGGAAAGTTTTTCGGATCAAGCTCTTCTTGGGCTCAGTTGTGCCCCTATGTGCACAAAGTTCCTACACCAAATTTCAGCCAAATCCATTAAGGTTTAGACACCCCTCCCCCCCTCATCTTTGGAGGGCCCTTTGGGGGACCAAAAAATGACTGTTTTCGAGCATAAAAAGTGGCTGTATTCCTGCCTGAAATCAGTCGGTGCCACTGAAACTGGTCAATGAGGTGTTTTTGAGGGTGGAAAGTTCACCCATAATCATAATGAATCACCCAGAGGTCAAGATGATGTCATAACATGCTATAACTGGTCAATTCAGCCCTCGAATACCCAAAATTGGCTGTTTTCGAGCAAAAAAAGTTGCCATTTTCCTACCTAAAATCTGTTAATGCCACTGAAACTGATCCAGTAGGGGTTCCTGGGGATGCTGAGTTCACCTATGTTGATATTGAATCACCTAGAGGTCAAGATGACTTCTTAACATGCTATAATTGATCATTTAGCCCCCGGATTGCAAAAAAAACTTGCCTGAAATTATAGTGCCAAGAAGATGGGTCCATGTATTGTTCAATTGTGCATAATTTTGCAAATTAATGAAATATAAATATTGTCTGAACAGTTAAACATCCATATTTTCAGGAAAACCAAAATGTTTGGAGTATAGCAGGGACTGTGTTTAGCGAGACTGTCAATGTATATAATCTGTATATATGGCAAGGTCTAAGGAGGATCTGTATTGTAGATTAATGTATAGTCACAATTCCATGACAAGAATAGAAGCTATTGAATAAATGAAATAATTATTTAACATTTTCACTATGTGGTGTTTCAAAAAAGGTATCGTGACATGGACCCACCTCTTTTTGAACAAAAAGTGTTAGGGCTGGTCTTCATAAGGATAAAAAAAAAGTGGGACTTATCAACACATAGCAAGCTTATTTTTTTCATAGTCATAAAATGTTTATCAAGATCACATCATCATGAATAATTGAAATAGCTCTGAGAGATAAAATGGAATACTGAGTAAATTATTGCTTAAATTTATGAAACATAATCAATATGAAGGGAAAAGCAAAGACTAAATACCATGCAGTCATATAAACAGAAACTTATGTAAAACAGTGATGTCGTACATAATAATCAAAGTAAAAGCATATCTTGCAGTTCATGATCACCATCATGTTGATGGAAACATAGATTCCAGGTATTCATTTTGAAGGAAATTTTCTGTAGGATCCAAAAATGTCATTAGTTTTTTTCTATCTGATATATTACTCAAGTAATCGCAAACCGCGATCCCACGGAAACGTAACTTTTCCTGAAAAATTCACAGGAAATATGCTTCTGGAGGCACCCCTAAATATCCATCGATCAAGCTGAAATTTTAGTATCTTATTTTGTGTGGTAAAACACAACTATGGACCAAGGTACAGCTGGATCGGTTAATGTTGGGGCAACTGATGCACCCTAATACTCGGTCATCTCCAAAGACCAAAAGGCTCCAGTAAAAATCAAAATTTAATATCAAAATTGATTTCTTAAACTTTCAAATTATTTCATTTTCCTTCCTAAAAAATTTAAAAATTACTCAAAATTACTTTCATTAATTTTTGGGCTCCTTGCAAGATCAGTTTATTCATGTTCTATGTTAACTTTATGTTTGTGCCGTCCTGTCTCGTCCATCTTCACATCACCTGCTGTCTCGTCGGATGAATGTCTATGTGTGTGCTTGTAACTGTCTTGTGATTTAGCCTAATAAAAATAGGCAATGTATCCAACCTTCTTGAAGCGTTCGAGTTGTTTGTTGAGTTGAGTTGTCTATTTAATTAAAGCTGAGACACCTACACAAAATCCGTTCATTTCGGATACACTTTATAAAATTCCTTAGCACATCATTGAGAAGTTCTTCAAAAAGATCAAAGCTAAAACATGAATATTGAAGAGCTTTGATCCCGTGACCTTTGTGTCATTTTATGTAACAGGTGTTTTTTATCCGTTTTTGATACAAAATGACTACACTCCAGTTTTTCATCTCTCTTTGCATCTTTCAATTTTTTCTGATCATCTCTCTGCTCAAGAAAAATGAGGGATATATATATATAGGCAGTTTTTTTAATAACTAATTGTCATCATGGCAAAGAATACATTTTCATATTTAGTTACCTTTGTTTCCGTCATCGAAAAATATGCAGAAATGAATGTTGATTGATTTTCAATAAAACATGATTAGATTTTGCCTTTGTGGCAATTTCAACAAGTTATTAAAATTTAGCACCCGTAAATCAAATGAATGGCTGTACATTTTTAATTGTAATTGAAATTTCATGTGCGCTACTTTTGTGAGTGTTGCTGAACATTACGATGAAACGAGTGTTTTGCAACATAAACTTTGCCAACACTCGTAAACATTAGCTGCAGGAGTCACTGTTGAAATCAAGCAAAATTATGGCACAATACTTGACAAGGATACATCTGAACATAATTGTCACAACATTTGCAACTACCAAAATCTGAGATGATTATATAATGTTGCTGTAAGTCATCCAGACTACACCTGTAAACTGATTGTCAAGAGCATCTTCTGCTTGCATCGACCCACTTGCTGGAAGCTGAATAGGTACTTGTGGTGTTACGGGAAACTCGTTTAGTAGATTCCACTTCCCAACACTTGCTCCACTTAGACTTGTAAAAGCCTAAAAATGTCCTTGGAGATGCAAATCAAGTAACAAGCTCAGGCGGCTCATCAATCGACGGAATAGTCAACTTACTCAAAACGTGTATGTGCCTTAACACCATGTCTTCTAAGTTTGACTGTGTGGCTTCAGCTAATAATCTTATGTCAGAGGCCTGTAATGGTCACACACAGATTCAATCAATTCGGCCTCTTTGATCCACCAGGTAGAAGTCATGTAATGTTGTGATCCCTCATTACTTCACATGCCCTAAGACACCTATTTGAATTATGCTGATGTTAACCAGTTACTTATCAAATGAAACCTTCACAGAATCATGAGTGCTTGACATATTATGCCACCTTTCCCAGAGAGCATTTTTTAACCAGATTGTTTCAAGATAGCCCCATTTAAAATATCCTAATTCATCTGTGAAGATGTATTAGGTAGAATTATGAATTAATTGAGCCTGAAGGTCTGAATGTCTCTATCACCTCTCTTTCCGAGAAATAGCTGTAGAAAGCATTACATCTTTGATGAGTATTGAAAGCAAGGTCAAAGTTTTTCAGACGAATGCTCAAATTGTGAAATTAAATTAAGAAATTCAGTTTTTGATCTCTATATGTTCCATATACATGTAATTCATTCTTGACAGAGTCATCTTATTACTCTGAGTTTATTCTCACCAAATTTGCCTAGATAATGGTTAAATTGATCATTTGAAAACTAGGGAATAGATAGTCTGATTTATTGTTACAAAATTGTATTCTATTTAATTTCTCCATATATATATATGTGAAATGAACAAGGATTGATTATGCATAAATCATTATTTGCATTGAAATTTGTTAAAGTACTCTTAAATCAAAGAGAATGGCAGTACATTATAAAATCAAATTGAAATTTAATTTCATGTTTGCTGCTTTTACATGTTGTTGATCAATACAATGAAACAGGTTTTTACAACATAAAATACCTCAACACTTTTAAACATAAGATGAAGGTTGTGTTGGTGCAGTTATTTCCGAGAAATGTGGTGGCAAAGTACTTGACATGGAAATATCTTTGTCACTACATTCATTTGTTAGAACAGCATCTCAGATAATGATATTGTGCTCTAAGTCATTGGTTTGAACTTGTAAATCAAATGTCCAGCCACACCAGGATTGCAGACTTAAGAGGGTCTTCTGCTTGCATCGACCCTCTTACTTGGAGCTTAATAGACACTTGTGGTGTTATGGGAAACTGGTTCAGCAGATGCCACTTGCCAACACTGCATCCTCCTCAGACTTGTAATGCCCCCAGAGTGCCCTCAGAGATGCTTACCAAGTTACAAAGTCAGAGGGGTCATTTGCAAGCTTATAACCCCAGGGACTTTCCGATATTTAATGTCTCTAATTAATTTGACTGAGTTGCTAGAGACGTTATAATCATAACTGACGGAGGTAATAATGTCTTGGGAAGTCTTAATTATCCCTGGAAATTGCATTGATGTATTCATGTGTAGATCCTTGGATTCACTACATGAAAGTGATTTAATGTTGTGATCATTCATTACATTGCCCATCTCTAGGCACATATTTAAAAATATCAAGCAAGTTTCTATAATAGACAGATATAAAGACATAGTTGCTAATTTTCATACTGATAAATCACAAGGAATGGCTTTGAAGCTTTCATTATGTGCTGCTTAAGAGTAATACTTTTTCAATGTAATTGCATCAATAAAACACATCCTGAGATGATGCAATGCTATACGTCATTCGAACCAGATCCAAAGATCAACCACACCAGGACTGCAGACTTAATAAGATATTCCACTATGCCCTAAAGTGTCCCTGGAGCAAATCAAGTATCAACCTCAGAAGGGCCAGTTGCAAGATAATCACGAAAAGGTTTTCTTCAAGAATTACCTTCTTCTGAATTTGACTCGGAAGCTTTAGCTTATGCAACTTAGCAGCCATTGGCCATGAGCAATCACGCCATCGATCTTGAGCACAGATTCAATCAATGCAGACTCTTTGATCTTCCAGGTAATGTTATTCTAATGTTATGAACCCTTACTACTTCACACAATCTTATTAGATATAATTTATCATACAAATGAGTCACACAGATGTCTGGCTTGAATTTTAAAGAAAAATACATTGACCCCCTGGAGTCGGAATTTTGGCCTCTAATGCTGGTATTCATATTAGAAGAATTAAAGTCCCTCTATGTCATTTTTTAAAATGTGTTATTCTCAATTTTGCATACTTGGTAGAGGTTATGGGATTCAATACCATGTGTATGTGATTGTTGTAACATCTACAGCATTGGCTAAAATTCTGAGATCCTGAGCGCTATTATATTTAAATTGGAAGTCCCAAAATTTAAATATTCCAAAAACACTTGTAGATCGCAGTGTTTCTATTTCTAAGTGTAAATTGCATTTTGGTTTTGTCAATAGTTAGTTTTTATTGCATTGTCAACAATAGTTCAGTAAATCAAAGTGGCTGCATTTATTACAGCATTTCTTAGAGCAAAAGAAGGTTTAAATATTTACATAGGGCTGAAAATTGACCAAAGCCAAACATCATCAAAACTTGCCATGTCATATTTTATGATTCGTAATAAGTTAGTTTGAAGTCTTAGCCTGTTTTAATATAATAGAAAACAACACATGTATTGTTGTAAGTAGGTATTATTTGGATGTATACAAGCAGAGTGATAATGAAAATGCATCATATATCTTTATTAGCAAGTAGACGGATATTCAAGTATTAATTCTTGCACACATTTTAGTGTCTCACAGTTTCATATACAAAAGGCATATAACACCAAAAACACTGAACGCAGAAATGGAAGCTCCAAGTAATATATCTCTTGTCCTCGTTATCCACATCTGTTGGTACAACTCCTGTTGGGCAACAAGGACCAATTCATGTGACAAATTAATAAATATTTCATCAACGATTCAGCACAACCTCTGTTCATCATTTGAAAATTCATCATCACCATCTTCTCCCAATGACACCACATTCTCACGTGGAACTGTAGTGTCACAATGACTCGCACTGTGGCAACCAAGATGGCTTCCAAGATGGCTCCCAAGATGGCTGCCAGGAGACTGTGGAGTGAAGTCACAATGGTGAATAGGTGTGCCACAATGTCTGCAAGCTGGGGTGCTACATGCTGAGCACGGGGTACAATCCCTGCAAGTGTTTTGACACTGTCTGCAAGTATGTCGGCAATGGTTGTGATGAAAATTATGATGACATGACCCAAATGAGTTGTGTATATTGTGAAAAGAATGCTGTGGAGAATCAGGGTCCTTCAAGAAATCTGTTGTGGCATTCTCCTCTTCTCCACTCTCAATTATTTGCTCTTCGTCACCCCTGAAATCAAATTTAAATGGCAGTCAACAATGGCTATTTGTATTGTAATCAGTATACTAATCACTATAGTTGACCTTAATTGGGTGTTAAAAGTTTTTTACAGTGAATGTGTCATTCTTCTGGTGTTTACCTGCAGTGCTATCTTTTAGATGTTTTGCTAAGAAAAAGAATATGCTAAATAAAAACTAATGTTCCACTTATTCCATGTAAGAAAGGGTTCCTATCTGAAACTCGCTTAACTAAATTGTGGATGTAACAGTGAAAAATGCATTACAAGGCTGTATAGTATGAGGGGGTCTTTGCATACCTGTATCCATATATTTTGTGCATCAACCTTCTACAGCAAGGCAAAGAGGCACAGAACCGGCAGCAACAGCAGGTGGGAGGTCTCCCTGGCTCAGAACAGCATCCACACTCATCGCCAAACATGGCCACCCAAGCTAGGATCATGAGGAGTACCAACAGGATGGCGATGACACTCAGCAATGCTGTCGCCCACACTGGTGTCACTGAAATAGCAGAGAGTTATTAGCACAGACAGAAGAGGTGAAGTGCCAAAGACTTTAAGAGCATCTCAGGATATCGACATATCAAAGATATTGAGTATTTTAGAAGCACCATTCAGCATTGTATCGGCATTGTATGATGACATCACGCTGAAGAGAGCTGAATATGATATTATATGAGATGGAGGTATTTTCTAGGCCTAAAAATGAAAAATTAGGAGGCATGTTTTTATTTTGCCATGCACAGGTTATTATATCTCCATATTGTATCACAATAATGAAAATTCATGCTTTTGACCTCAACTGTGAGTGACAATTCTAGTAATATAGTTCAATTCTGTCAATATCAAGTAAATGTCAGATTTATTCAAAATTTTATCAGGAGAGAAAAAAATTGTTGTAGTGCAATAACATATTTGTAATCTAACATACTTCTCTGATGTCCTTATCTTTAATATACATAGGAATACTCAAATAAGCCACTTTTAATATAATAATAATAATAATAACTTAATATAGCGCTAATTCCAGTAAACTGCTCATTAACGCGATTCGGGTGAATTTAATCATAGAACTTTTTTAACAAGTGGGTTTTTAAGTTCTTTGTGAAGCTTTCCAGTGTTTTTATTTCTCTACATTTTTCGGGCAAGGTGTTCCAGAGTTTTGGAGTTACATGTGAGAAAGCTCGGTCTTCAAACTTATTTTTATTGCATGATGTAGGCTCTGCTAACAGGTGTTTGTAGTTGCTTCTCAGATTACGGTTTTGTTCAGGCTTGGCTTGAATAAGTTCCTGAATATATAATGGTGCTTGAGAATTCACAGCCTTCCATGTGATTATCATCAGTTTGAACCGGATTCTTGCTGGAATTGGTAGCCAATGAAGCTGCTTTCTGCTATGACTTACACTGTCATCTTTTTTCAATCTCTCTATCAATCGATCAGCTGAGTTCTGGGCAACTTGAAGCTTACTTAACATGCTGTTGTTTATGCCATACAAGAGACCATTGCCATAGTCCAGGTGAGGGGTGACAAGGGCATTCACAGCAGTTTTAACAGTTTCTTTGTCTAGGTTCTTTCTTTTTTAGGTCTCACTTCATTTTGTCCTCAATTTGCTCCATAGTTTTTCTAAAAGACAAGAATTCTGACAAGAAATGGGAGCTTCAATATTTTCTTTGCATGCATATTGCTGAAACATTTAAACCTGACAGAGAAGTGATGTTTTCCTTATCGAAAATGGTTTTGCCATAAAATATCACACATCGCAGAAAGTGTTGCTCTTCATTTGCTTTATAGTCTTTTTTATTATGTTGCAAAATCACAATTTGTAATTTCATTGACGGAAATAGATCGCATCCTCTTCACTTTGTTATTATGTACACAATTTAAAGGTGCAACAAGAATACAACCAATTTGAAAAAATAAAGAGACTCACCTGACATATTACATTGCTTGGTAATCCGTATGACATCAGCCTACATCTTTGCATCTTTGTAACTGTCCTTGCGTCTCAGTGAAATATGTAACAATCTGAAATACAAAGAAAATGAAATGTTTATTGGCTTTGGATAAGTTCGCCTAAAATTTTATTTAAGCGACAAAACGTATCTTTTGCTCACGTACTGAAATTATAATAGTAATCCGATCTAATTGAATACAGGCTGAATAGGGACTTCACCAGACTTTTCACATTTCATATTGTTATATGCCAACTATGCAATGGACAGTCAACAACATGTTACGTGTCTGTCAATTAGAAATTATCACTGCTTACATAACTATAAAAATCTTGTCATCTTCTTTCAGTTAAAATTTTGCTCATGTTCATAGGTTCAAATTCAGGTAATGTCTCAAAAAAAATTATTTCCGTAGACCTGCAGGTATAAAGACCCGACAGAGTTAAATAGGCATTACATTGGCAGCACCTTGTATCAGTGTTTTAATATTTTGGGAAATTGAAAATCCCTCACAGGAAGAAAGTGTATATTATGTCTAGGCCTCCTGTTTTCCCTACCTTCTCATCAATCAACCATCATACTGAGCTGGGAGGGCTGCACTTACCACACCCATCTATCTATCAGAATGAGACATCTTTCGTAGCATTCATGAAATAAGATTTTCAAATGTTGATTCGAATCTATGATATGGCCCGTTGAAAATTTAACATTGACGATGAATCACACTTCGAATATGACCATCTCAGTGCTGGATAATACAAGATTATGCATTGCATTACTCTAACTCTAAGAAATTTTTACAGCTGATATATTTCTTTATGATACTTTTAGTATTGACATATTTTAGCTGTCCCTCCTCACAAATTGATTTTGACCACTTATCTGGTATCAGGCCTGAAAGTGTAACTGTCTGGTCATCTGATGTTAGTGCAAGTCATCTTTAGAAGCTATTTCTGATAGTCATATTGAGAAATAGTTTACAATGTCATTGCCTGCAAAACTCAATGCAAAGCTTAAGCTGTCGGACTGGAGGACAGCATGACACATCTGATGAAAGAGAAAATCTCTAAATGATACATGTACTATCACTTGCCTGCAAAATTACTCTGTACAACTGCTTCATTGCTTCTGAGTGCTACCAGAGTCTTCCTCTAACTGCACTATTTTCTCGGAATTACTGTCTCTCGCAACTTCCTTCATCGTTACATGTAACAGGCTATATATAATGCAAGTATAGCTTGTTTCTATTCTCACAATTATGTGGTGAAGCTGTCATTTACAGTTACTCATGCCAAACTGATTGGTACAGACATGGCACCATTTGCACTCTCTTAATGTGACATATGTATGTAATTATACAACCTTTGCACAAAAAAGGGTCTCAGAGTATAGCAGATAACTACAGGAAACTAACGCTTATGGCCTGTATGGGAAAAATCTTCGAAGGTATATTGAACAAACGACTCATATTTCAAAGTGAGGTAATGTCAGTTGATGATCCAAATCAGTTTGGTTTCTGTAAAAACCGCAGAACCACTGACAATGTCTTTGTCTTAGACACTCTAATCTCCCATCAGCGCTCTGTTAAGAAGCCGCTTTATCTTTGCTTTATTGATTTTACCAAAGCGTTTGATTTCATCAACAGAGATTTGCTATATTACAAACTACTGAAAAGTGGCTTTGGTGGCAAACTGGTTAAGATAGTAGTCAGTATGTTTTCTAAAGCAAATGCTAGAGTCCGTTGGAATGGTGAAATTGGTGAGAAAATAGACAGTACTCATGGGGTGTTGCAGGGTGGTATTATTTAGTCCAAAATTGTTCAATCTATTCCTAGCAGATTTGGATGAGTATCTAGATACCAGTCAAGGGATTACAGTGAATGACACCACTTTCACTCACTTGGTGTATGCTGATGATTTAGTACTAATATCGGAGAGTGAAAAAGGACTCCAAACTTTGTTAAATAACATAGCCGCATATTGTAGAAAATGGCACTTGATTGTTAACTGCAGTAAAAGTAAAGTTATGATTTACAATCCTTCCAAAAAAGGTATTACGAACCATAAATTTGTATTAGATAACATGGAATTAGAAATTGTTAATTCTTTCAAGTACTTGGGACATGTCCTAACAACGTGTAAGAACATCCATGCATCAATGCATGGCCATGTTGCTACTCAAGCTCAAAGAGCTGTTCACTTACTCTATGATAATATTAAAAAGACTGTCGGGCACCTGTCTCCTACGCTAAGCCTTAAAATGTTCGACACTCATGTCCTGCCTATCGTAGAATATAACAGCGAAGTGTGGTTCAGTGACAAGAAAATTGATGTAATAGAAAAAATTCAGATGCAGTATTTGAAAAAGATACTTGGTGTTAGAAGGCAAACACCAACTATAGGTATTCTGGCCGACTGTGGTAGATTTCCACTCGTCATCCGACAACAAGTTTCAGCTGTCAAATATCTGCAACGGTTGATTTAACCCGATTGCCCTAGCATACTTAAAACTTGTTTTGATATTCAAATTCAAATGCATAATTCCAAAAAGGAATGTTGGTACACTAAACTATTCAATGCACTAGGAAAATATAATATCACTATAGATAGGGATCTTCCTGTCATACCAAATGAAATGTACAAGCATACTCACAATAGGTTACTTAGTGAAATTTCTGACTCAAATATCAATCCGAAGCTAAGAACTTATAAACACTTCAAAACCGAAATACGTATTGAACCGTATTTAAATTGTGACCTGCCTAAACATCTCTATAGCAGTATAGCTCGTTTCAGACTTAGTTCCCATAATTTACAAATAGAACTGGGAAGACACAAGCGACCGTATGTGCAACCAGAAGACCGAAAGTGCAAAAGATGTGATATGAATGTAGTAGAAGACGAAGAGCATTTCTTAATGGTATGTCCAAAATGGACATACCAACGTCTCAAATTAGTGAAAATTGTGGTGAAACATATTTCAGGCTTTTTAGTTTCTAGTAGGTATCAGCAGCTCTTAGCGATTGCAAAAAGTAAAATTTCCGAAATAAATATAGCCCTGGGACAATTCCTGTATTATTCACTTAATGATGATAGTGCATAGACCTCCTCACTTGACATGACCTTCGCTCTTCTTGGTGACAATTGGCAAATTATTGGTACTGTTCTTATCAATGCATGTATCATATTGATTTTGTATTTGTTATTTGGCCTCAGGTTGTGGTGCTACTGAAAATTTTCTGTTTTAATTCTCCGTATGTATATGTTGTAAATTTGACTGTTACTGTATACTGTGCTATTAACTTACTTTCCAGGCTGTATATACTTTATAGGTGCATAATTGGGGTGCTAATTTAAAGGTGCGCTACTTGTCTATGGTGCTCAAATTGACATTCTGTGTATATATTTTTATGTGCTCATGTATGGACATTTATGGACAATGAAAGTAGAATGTGAGAGTTCCTTGGTGCGGCCTTATAGCGGTTACCGCTGGCTCGGTGCCTCGGGGCTCTCACGCCAACTTAAATGAAGCTGTTCTAACTTACAATTGCTCGCAACAATAATCCTTATACTCCATATATTATAACAAATGTTCTGTATTAATGTAATTGAATTGTGTATATATATATGCTTATGAAGGTATAGCCTAATCCCATTAGATTGTAGTTGCTTATTTTTATATGCTGTATATCCATATTTTATTTTTATTATTTTATGACATATGTATCTGTTTGATGCTTTTACATGTCAATAAAATTCTATATATATATATATGTAAATAGAAGAATAATTTGTTAAATAAATAGGCCTCACATCAGCCTTCCTGTTGTATGGATCAATGTGAAGAAACACTGCCACATAATCTAAACTGAATCAAAAAATGAAAATCATCAAATAAAAAAGGCAGCCAGTTCCATATATTCTTCTATTGTCATTGACAATACTGCCAACCAAATTGCATCGATACCAACTCGATTTTTAAACAAAGGCTGTCTTTTTCCAGTTTTTGAAAAAATTTAGTGACTACACAGAAGCCCAGTTGATGCCACCACCTCTTTCAAAAGATCTGTTGTATTAAACTTCAAAGAAAGTGCACTATTTCCCAAAGGTCTCAAATTACTGTCATGGCTTTGGAAAAAACATTTTCAAAGATCAGTAATTCAGTCAGTTGCAAACTACTCATAAACTGTCTAAAAACAATTAGTGGAGAGATCTATGGCCAGTGTAAAATAATGATTTTTGTATTTTTCATTCAGTGTGATAAATTAATCTGGTATAGGTTATGAAATTTTACGTACTGAAATGTTTTCATTATTTAAATGTTTTCATTCCCTGCTTCTGTGGTAGGCCCAAGAGAATTGGGTTGAAGCTAATTTAATTGTCTACGATTTGGAGGGCAAAAAATGAACATTGTATATATATATTTAAGATACGTGGATATTTCTCACCATTTCCAAGTAGTATAAAAGTACTTTTGCATCCTACAGATATATTTTGTACATTATGTCTGGTTACTTAAACTGACATGTACGTCTAATCAATTAGTTGATCGTCTTTCAGAAATTCCACGCAAAGTCTCAAAAATAATTTTTTTCAGGAATTCTTCTGAAGAGAGACATCTGGACCCTGGCCTTCAAGTATGATTTTCCTACAATAAGTGTTTATCTTTTGTTAAACACAATGCCCAGAACATGCTCCTTTGAGTTCAGAGGTCTTAACAATTTATTTTCTACAGATTTTTTTTTCCATATTTCTGTTGTTAAAACAATACTCATGTGTCATAATTTCAAGCTCTTTTCATACAAACAACATGCAACTGAAATATACTTGCAATTCAGATATATATCATCTGGTCTGCTCGGATGAAAACTTTATAGCACACCTAATTCCCTTTGTCAACATTGAACCCTCTTTGGAGATTCAAACCAAACAACAACATGTACCTCAAGTCTGTCATTTGCAATCTTTCACCTAGTCAGTCGTTTCGTAAAAAAAGCACAAAAAAGAAGTCTTGATTCTAATCTCTTTTAAATGCCAATTATTACATTAATTCATTTGCACAGCTCAAAACTTCACTGTTTTGCAACTGCATACAGGGCAGTGAAAAGCTAAATAGCTAAAAGAAGGAAAAGCTTATCACTTTGCAATGTAGATGTAGCTTCAATCATTCTTTCCATTACAGAGCCTAATAGAAAATGATAATCTAGGTTCTTGTCATAAATGAAGTAATCTTTTTGTATTAAAGTGTACCCTGTATTGCAATTTTGACAGACATGTGGCAGTCTGAAAGAAATAATGGACTTATGATTACCTTTCCCAAAGGTGCATCCTCTGAGCAGAAGACGCATCCTTAAAGGAAAGACGCCTTGCTTTAATTCTAGTCTTTGCCTCGTGTTAGTTGTGTTGATCCTGTGGCCTTTGTGTGTCATTTTCATCACAGGTTTTTTTGTGTGTACTGGGCTAGATTTCAAAACCTAAAAATAAATATCAGGAGAAGATGGAGAATTCAGATTTCCAATTCTATATCATGGAACAATATTTTGTTGATATTGGGTGCTTGGTTACATAAACTCAGTGTAGTCAGCTCATAAACTATAGGTGGTTTTGGCTGTGGTGTTTTCAGGAGTCATCAACATCAAAGTTTTGAGATTCTCTTAAAACACACAATTTTCAATGACATCCAGTTACTTATCAACTGAAAACTTCTCAATTAGTTAGGAAACAATGTCCGTGAAGATTCATTGGAAAGAATTATCAACTAAAATTATCTCCAGGATATAGTCAATATTTGAATTTCTCAACACAAAATTAATGATGTCTCACTGTGTTGTAATCTCCATCAGGAGATAGAAGCACCACTTCTTCAAAAAGCACAAAATGCTACAAGTAAGATTAAAGGTTTGACAAAGAAATCATAATTAGAAATTAGACCTTTGATCTCACTGTTCTAAAGATCTTGCAAAATGCATTCTTAATAAATCAATAAACTAACCTCCGGTTTCAATATAACTCTAAGAAAAATGTGTTTTGTAAATTCATCTGTGTTGGTTGTAATCCATAAGCAAAAGTTTTAATTTATTCTCAACACAAATAATAAAATTCAGTTTAGAATTACTTTAGTGTGTTGAGAAGAAAATTTTAAACTTTCACTTATCAAAGAAAATGGTTAGAACTTTGCCTCTATTTTTAGTGCAGAAATGTCATTTTTGCAGAGAGTCTTCGTCAAATTGCCTTTGCTTATATCAAACTAATTTGCTGAATCAATCATCTTTTTAATGACAGGTAATGACGAATCAGGTCCAAGGATCATAGCAAATCCTTTCTAAATTATCTTTTTGATTAGCAATTGATTGAAAAAGTTTTTACTCAAATGTTATTAGTTGGCATCATCATTTGAATAAGCATTAGTCATTGGTCATTGTTTTCCCATTTTTTAAATATTAGAAATATATAATTTTTGTTTTGTGTGTAATGTGCACTTTGTACAGAAGTACAGGGTTGGATGAAAAAGGTAATTTATTGAGATTGTTAATAATCCGCCAAAAATCTTCAAAGACATTTGAGTCCAGTTACAAACTCATTAGCTGAGATATCTGCACAAAATCCATTCATTTCAGGTCGACTATCTGAAATTCCCTAGCAGATCAATGAGAAGTTATTCAAAAAGGTCAAAGCTAAAATATGAATCTTGAAGAGCTTTGATGCTGTGCCCTTTGTGTGTCACCTTTTGTAACAGTTGTTTGTTATCTATCTTTGTTTTATATGAAATGATTACACACTAGCTTTTCCGCCCTGCCTGCATCTTTCAATTTTTTCTGATCATGTCTCGCTGCTCAAGAGATATTAGGGACTACTACACACTAGCTTTTCATCCCTGCCTGCATCTTTCAAATTTTTCTGATCATGTCTCGCTGCTAAAAAGAAATTAGGGATATATCTATAGGCGGTTTTTTTAAATAAGTAATTGTCATCATGGCAGAGCACATATTCAAAAAATTTAGTTACCTTTGTTTCCATTATCGAAAAATATGCAGAAATGAACGTTGTTCGATCTTCAATAAAACATGGTTCAATTTTGCCTATGCAGCAATTTCAACAAGTTATTAAGATTTAGTACCAGGAAATCACAATGAATGCCTGTACATTTTTAATTCAAAGTGAAAATTTCATGTTTGCTGGGTTTGTGAGTGTTGCTGATCATTACGATGAAACAGGTGTTTTGCAACATAACTTTGTCAACACTCGCAAACGTTAGCTGTAGGAATCACTGTTGAAATCAAGAAAATTATGGCACAATACTTGAAAAGGATACATCTGGGCATATTATCACAACATTTGCAACTACCACATCTGAGATGACGATATAATGTTGCTGTAAGTCATCCTGACTACACTTGTAAACTGATTGTCAAGAGCATCTTCTGCTTGCATCGACCCACTTGCTGAAGCTTAATAGATACTTGTGGTGTTATGGGAAACTGTTCAGTAGATTCCACTTCCCAACACTTGCTCCTCCTTAGACTTGTAATAGCCTAAAAATGTCCTTGGAGGTGCAAATCAAGCAACACGCTCAGGAGGCTTATCAGACAGTATAGTCCACTTACTCAAAACGTGCATGTGCCTTAAACACCACGGCTTCTAAGTTTGACTGTGTGAGCAGTCATGAGCAATCATGACATGATCTTACACACTGATTCAATCAATTTGGCTTCTTTGATCCACCAGGTAGAAGTAATGTAATGTTGTGATCCCTCATTGCTTCACACGCCCTAAGACACCTATTTGAACTAATTTTCTCCTCATCGAATACATTGACCAGTAGCACTAGGTTGTAAACAACACAACTACACTTTTTATAACTGCAGATGAGAAGTGCACCTGTCTGGTATGAAACCATCAAATGAGGAAAAGCCCTGATACCAAATATGACTACAATATAGATGTGATCAAACTGTGAGCTTTGGCAGTGATTAGTCAAGGAATTTTTGTTTTATCAGCATGTTTTCACAGCAGTACACAAATCTTGATCAACACAATTCTAACTTGAAACACGACAAAGGTTATTTCATATCCATAATTGTATTATGCTTATGTTAACCTGTCATTTATCAAATAAACCCTTCACTGCATCTTGGAGTACAAGATGAATTTCTAAACCAGAGAGTTTCAAGGAAGATCCATTTAAAATACTCACAATTTTTGTGAAGATGTGTTAGGAAGAATTATCAATTAATAGAGCCTCAAGGACTGAATGTCTTTATCGTGTCTCTTTCTAAGTATTAGCTGTAAGAGGCATTACTTCTTTGACAAGGGCCAGTAATTGAAAGCAAGGACAAAGTTTTTCAGATCAATGCTCAAATTGGGAAATTAAATTTAGAAATAAAGTTTTTCATCTCCAATATGAGAGCTGAGTGTGCCACGTAATTCACTTAGTGAGAGAACAATTCTAACTCTAAGGAAATAGTTTAATTCTCGTCTTTATTCTCACTAAACTTGCCTTGACAATGGTTTAATTGATCTCATTTTCAAAACTAGGGAACGGATATTCTGATTAATAATTCTGAACTTTGTTATCATCAATTTTTCCACATAAATGTGAAAGGAATAGTGTTTGATTTTTCATAAATCATTATTTGCATTTAAATGTGTTTAAGTGCTCTTAAATCAATGTAAATAGCCGTACATTATAAAATCCAATTAAAAATAACTTTTGTGTTTGCTGCCTTTAAATGATGTTGATTGATACAATGAAACAGGGTTTTACAACATAAAAGTTCTCAAAACTTTAAAAAATAAGATGTAGGTTTTATTGGTGAAGTTATTTCTGAGCAAAATTGTGGCTAAGTACTTGACATGGAAACACTGTCGTTACTACATTTATGTGTGCTTTAAGTCATCGGTCTACACTTGTAAATCGAATGTCCAGCCACACCAGGATTGCAGACTTAAGAGGATCTTTTGCTTGCATCGACCCTCTTGCTTGGAGCTTAATAGACACTTGTGGTGTTATTGGAAACTGGTTCAGCAGATGCCACTTGCCAACACTGCATCCTCCTCAGACTTGTAATGCCCCCAGAGTGCCCTCGGAGATGCTTACCAAGTTACAAAGTCAGAGGGGTCATTTGCAAGCTTATAACCCCAGGTCTTTCCGATATTTAATGTCTCTAATTAATTTGACTGTGTTGCTACAGACGTTATAATCATAACTGAGGGAAGCAATAATGTCTTGGGAAGTCTTAATTATGCCTAGCAATTGCATTGATGTATTCATCTGTAGATTCTTGGTCAACTACATGAAAGTAATTTAATGGTGTGGTCATTCATTACATTGCCCATCTCCAGGCATATAATTAAAAAATATCAACCAAGTTTCTATAATAGACAGATATACAGACATAGTTGCTAATATTCGTACTGATAATCACAACGAACGGCCGTTTTCTTTTTTTAATCTATTTGAAGGAAACATTCATTGTGTGCTGCTCTTGAGTGATACTTTTCTATGTAACTACATCCATAACACACATCTTGCGATGATTGAACATTCGAACCAGACTTGTTCAAACTCAGACTCAGACAGACTCAGACATATTTATTTTCAATAGAGAATGTCCAACCACACCAGGACTGCAGACTTAAGAGGGTATTCCACTTGCATCGACCCGCTTGCTTGAAGCTTAATAATGGAGACTTGTGGTGTTATGGATAACTAGCCAAGCAGATTCCACTTCCAACACTGTGCCCTCTCCAGTCTCTTTTATGCCCTTAAATGTCCCTGGAGATGCAAATCAAGTAACCACCTCAGAAGGGCCAGCTGCAAAATAATCACAAAAAGGTTTTCTTCCAGAATCGCTGTCTTCTTAATTTGACTGTGAAGCTTTAGCTCATATAACTAAGCAGCCATTGGCCATGAGCAATCATGATATCGATCTTAAGCACATATTCAATCATGCAGACTCTTTGAACTTCCAGGTAATGTTATTCTAATGTTGTGACCCCTCACTACTTCACACAATCTTATTAAATATAATTTATCAAACAAATGAATCACACAGATGCCTGGCTTGAACTTTGAAGAAAAATACATTGACCCCCTGGAGTTGGAACTTTGGCCTCTAATGCTGGTATTCATATTAGAAAAATTAAAGTCCCTCTAAGTCACTTTTTAAAATGTGTTATTCACAATTTTGCCTACTTGGTAGAGGTTATTGAATTCAATATCATGTGTATGTGATTGTTGTAACATCAACAGCTTTGGCTAAAATTCAGGGGTCCTGAGCGCTATTATATTTAAATCGGAGGTCCCAAAATTTAAATATTCCAAAAACACTTATCGATAGCAGTTTTTCTATTTCTAAGTGTAAATTGCATTTTTGGTTTTGTCAATATTAAGTTTTTATTGCATTGTCAATAATAGTTCAGTAAATTCAAAGTGGCTGCATTTATTACGGCATTTCTTAGAGCAAAAGAAGGTTCAGATATTTACATAGGGCTGAAAGTTGACCAAGGCCAAAAATTATCAGAACTTTCCGTGTCATATTTTATGATTCGTAATAAGTTAATTTGAAGTCTTAGCCTGAAGTCATAGTTTTAATATAAAAGAAAACAACACATGTAATGTTGTAAGTAGGTATCATTTGGATGTATACAAGCAGAGTGATAATGAAAATGCATCATATATCTTTATTAGCAAGTGGACGGATATTCAAGTATTAATTCTTGCACACATTTTAGTGTCGCACAGTTTCATATATAAAAGGCAAATAACACCAAAAACACTGAACGCAGGAATGGAAGCTCCATGTAATATAACTCTTGTCCTCGTTATCCACATCCCTTGGTACAACTCCTGTAGAGCAACCAGGATCAATTCATGTGACATCAGCACAACCTCTGTTCATCATTTGAAAATTCATCATCACCATCTTCTCCCAATGACACCACATTCTCACGTGGTACTGTTATGTCACAATGACTCGCACTGTGGCAAGCAAGATGGCTTCCAAGATGGCTTCCAAGATGGCTGCCTGGAGACTGTGGAGTGAAGTCACAATGGTGAATAGGTGTGCCGCAATGTCTGCAAGCTGGGGTGCTACATGCTGAGCACGGGGTACAATCCCTGCAAGTGTTCTGACACTGTCTGCAAGTATGGTGGCAATGGTTGTGATGAAAATTATGATGACATGACCCAAATGAGTTGTGTAGATTGTGAAAAGAATGCTGTGGAGAATCAGGGTCCTTCAAGAAATCTGTTGTGGCATTCTCCTCTTCTCCACTCTCAATTATTTGCTCCTCGTCACCCCTGAAATCGATTTAAATGGCAATCAACAATGGCTATTTGTATTGTAATCAGTGTTGCTAATCACTTTGATTGACTGTAATTCGTTGTTAAAATTTTCTATATTGCAAATGTGTTCTTCTTTAGGTGTTTATCTGCAGTGACATGAGATCTGTGTTATCTCTTGGAAACAAAAAGAATTAGCTCAATAAAAAAATAATGTTCCATTTATTCCATGTAAGAAAGCACAAGTAATAGTGAAACCTGCATCACAAAGCTATATAATATAAGGGTTTCTCCGCATACCTGTATCCATATATTTTGTGCATCAACCTCCTACAGCAAGGCAAAGAGGCGCAGAACCGGCAGCAACAGCAGGTGGGAGGTCTCCCTGGCTCAGAACAGCATCCACACTCATCGCCAAACATGGCCACCCAAGCTAAGATCATGAGGAGTACCAACAGTATGGCGATGACACTCAGCAATGCTGTCGCCCACACTGGTGTCACTGAAATAGCAGAGAGTTATTAGCACAGACGGAAGAGGTGAATTGCCAAATCAGCATTGTAAACTATAAATTTTGAATTTTGAGTTAGCTCAATTGATTGAGTGAGATGGTTGCAAAATTCCTTTGAGCCAAGATAGCTTGTTGTTTGCAAGTTATAACAACATAAAGATTATCATAACTCAAAACGGCAAGCTATCATGGCTCAAACAAAATGTGCAACAATCTCACTCAATCTTTTGAGCTAACTCAAAATTTCAAATTTTACAGTGTATGATGACATCACGCTGAAGTGACCTGAATATGATATTATATGAGATCGAGGTATATTCCAGGCCTAAAAATTAAAAATTAGGGGGCATGTTATTATTTTGCCATGTACAGGTGATTATATCTACATATTGTATCACAATAATGAAAATGCATGCTTTTGACCTCAACAGTGAGTGACAATTCTAGTTGTATAATTTCATTGAATTTCAATTCAGTCAACATCAATTACATGTCAGATTTCTTCAAAATTTTATCAGGAGAGAAATAAATTGTAGTAGTGCAACAACATATTTGTAATACAAAATACTTCTCTGATGTCCTTATCTTTAATATGTACATAGGAAGACTCAAATGAGTCTCCAATGTGCTACATAGTTTTTCTAGAAGACAATAATTCTTACAAAAAATGGGAGCTTCAATATTTTATTTGCATGCATATTGCTGAAAAATATAAACCTGCCAGAGAAGTGATATTTTCTTTATGGAAAATGGTTTTGCCATGAAATATCACACATCGCAGAAAGTGTTGCTCTTCATTTGCTTTATAGTCTTTTTTATAATGTTGTAAAATCACAATTTATAATTTCATTGACGGAAATAGATAGTATCATTTTCACTTTGTTATTATGTACACAATATTTAAAGGTGCAATAAGAATACAACCAAGCTGAACAAATAAATAGACTCACCTGACATATTACATTGCTTGGTAATCCGTATGACATCGGCCTACATCTTTGCATCTTTGTAACTGTCCTTGTGTCTCAGTGAAATATGTAGCAATCTGAAATATAAAGAAAATGGAATGTTTATTGGCTTTCAATAAGTTTGCCTATTTTTATTCAAGTGACAAAACGTATCTTTTGCTTGTGTACTGAAAATATAATAGTAATCAGATCTAATTGAATACAGGCTGAATCGGGACTTCACAAGACTTTTCACATTTCATATTGTTATATGCAACTTATGTAATGGACAGTCAACAACATGTTACCTGTATGTCAATTAGAAATTATCACTGCTTACAAAACTATAAAAATCTTGTCATCTTCTTTCAGTTAAAATTTTCCTCATGTTCATCAGTTCAAATTCAGATAATGTCTCAAAAAAATCATTTCCGTAGACCTGCAGGTGTAAAGTCCCAACAGAGTTAAAGAGGTATTACATTGGCAGCCCCTTGTATCAGTGTTTTAATATTTTGGGAAATTGAAAGATCCCTCACAGGAAGAAAGTGTATATTATGTCTAGGCCTCCTGTTTTCCCTACCTTCTCATCAATCAACCATCATACTGAGCCGGGAGGGCTGCACTTACCACACCCATCTATCTATCAGAATGAGACATCCTTCGTAGCATTCAGGAAATAAGATTTTCAAATGTTGATTCTAATCTATGATATGGCCCGTTGAACATTTAACATTGACGATGAATCACACTTCGAATATGACCATCTCAGTTCTGGATAATACAAGATTATGCATTGCATTACTCTAACTCTAAGAAATTTTTACAGCTGATATATTTCTTTATGATGCTTTTAGTATTGACATATTTTAGCTGCCCTCCTCACAAATTGATTTTGGCCACTTCTCTGGTATCAGGCCTGGAAGTGTTACTGTCTGGTCATCTGATGTTAGTGCAAGTCATCTTTAGAAGCTATTTCTGATAGTCATATTGAGAAATAGTCTACATGACTTACACAACTCTATGCAAAGCAAAAGTTGTCTGACTGGAGGACAGCATGACACATCTGAAGAAAGAGTATAATGCCTAAATGATACATGTACTATCACCTGCCTGCAAAATTACGCTTTACAACCGATTCATTGCTACCGAGTGCTACCAGAGTCTTCCTCTAACTGCATTATTTTCTCAAATTACTGTCTCTCACAACTTCCATTATCGTTACATGTATCTGACTATATATAACTGCAAAGATAGCTTTCGTGATATACAATTATGTGGTGAAGTTGCCATTTACTGTTACTCATGCCAAACTGATTGGTACAGATATGGCACCATTTAAGTTGTGCTCTCTTAATGTGACATATGTATATAAATAGAAGAATTATTTGTTAAATAGATAGGCCTCACATCAGCCTTTCTGTTGTATGGATCAATGTGAAGAAACACTGCCACATAATCCAAAGTGGATCAAAAAATTAAACACAAACAAATAAAAAAGGCAAGCCAGTTCCATATATTCTCCTATTTTCACTTAAAATACAATGTACTGCCAACCAAATTGCATGGATACCAACTCAATTTTTAAACAAAGGCTGTCTTTTTCCAGTTGTGGAAAAAATTTATTGACTTACACTGAAGCTGAGTTGATGCCACCACCTCTTTCAAAAGATCTATTGTATTAAACTTCAAAGAAAGTGCGCTATTTCTCAAAGGTCTCAAATTACTGTCATGGCTTTGGGAAAAAAAAAACAGAAGTAAATTCTAGGAATTTATTTCAAAATTTACAAAGATCAGTAATTCAGTCAGTTGCAAACTACTCATAAACTGTCTGAAAAAAATTAGTGTTCAGAACCTAGTCCAGTGTGAAATAATGATTTTTATATTTTTCGTTCAGTGTGATAAATTAATCTGGAATAGGTTATGAAATTGTACATACTTAATTGTTTTCATTATTAAAAATGCTTGCTTTCCCTGCTTCTGTGGTAGGCCCAAGAGAATTGAGTTGAGGCTAATTTAATTGTCTACGATTTGGAGGGCTCAAAATGAACATTGTATATATATAATTATGGAAGATACGTGGATATTTCTCAACATTTCCAAGTAGTATAAAAGTACCTTTGCATCCTACAGATATCTTTTGAACATTATGTGTGGTTACTAAAACGTGTCCGTCTTATCATTTAGTCGATCGTCTTTCAGCAATTCCACGCAAAGCCTCAAAAATAGTTTTCTTCAGGAATTCTTTTAAGAGAGATGGATCTTAAAGACATCTGGACCCTGGCCTTCAAGTATAATTTTCCTACAGTAAGTGTTTATCTTTGATCTTTTGTTAAACACAATGCCCAGAACATGCTCCTTTGCAGTTCAAAGGTCTTAACAATTTATTTTCTACAGAAAAAAGTTACCATATTTCTGTTGTTAAAACAATACGCATGTGTCATAATTTCAAGCTCTTTCATACAAACAACGTACGACTGACATATACGTGTAATGCATATATATATCATCTGGTCTGCTCAGGTGAAAACTTTATAACACACCAAATTGCCTTTGTCAACATTGAACCATCCTTGGAGATTCAAACCAAGCAACTACATGTACCTGAAGTCGTTTGCAATCTTTTATTTGCAATCTTTCACCTACACTGTAAAATTTGAAATTTTGAGTTAGCTCAAATGATTGAGTGAGATGGTTGCACAATTTGTTTGAGCCATGATAGCTTGTTGTTTTGAGTTATGATAATATTTATGTTGTTATAACTTCACACTGTACAAACGGACAGACTCAACAGCAGGGATGTGACGATTATGGCAGTTAACCTAATCTTTTCTTAAATATTATGATTCTAAAACGTAATATTTGATACTAGCATAATCTAGATTGTTTCCTTGGTATCTCTTGATGATGCTGGGTACACTACATATTCTCATTTTCATGGATTATCAAGTTATCAAAGAATAAAAAAACCTGGAAATTTTCTACACTGTGACACAATTTGTGGTCAATTACTTTATACCAAGACGTTGGAAGTTACATTAACATGTTCCGAATAATGTTGGTCGTTTTATGCACACTATTTCATAAATATTTGACCAGTCAATTACATTTAAATAAACAAATACTGAAGGCACTATTGAAATGTTCCAGTTCAAGCCTGCCGCATTCAGCTGTCCTCTCAAGATCTGTGTGAAGAAGCAGAGTTTAAAAAGCTAATCTAGTGTATTAATGAAGCATTTAGAAGCTTGCAACATATCTTATAAAATGCCTTATATGTTTAGCTTTTATCCTCCTTTTTTGTTTTTCTAAAATTTTCGCAGAAAATAACTAAAAAGTGAGTTACAAAGACAAAAGTGAGACATCAGTCAGTTAATATACCCCAAAATGTTTGTGGTTACTTCTGTTTGAATTTTTCGTTAGGATAAATGTTTTTGTGATCATTTCATTCATTTAGGATCATAATATCAAAGCTGTTACATGGTCACTGTTATTTGTCTTCTCTTAAAATATAATAACTGCCTTATTTGCCTGATAACTGCCGTTAAGTCTATCCGTTTGTACAGCGTGAACTTATGAAAAACAAGCTATCTTGGCACTAAGGAATTGTGCAACCATCTCACTCAATCGATTAAGCCAACTCAAAATTCAAATTTTACAGTGTAGGCAGTGGTTTCGTAAAAAAGCAATAAAAAAAATTTTTAGTGCTGCTGTTCATGTAGCTTATAAAACTTAAAAGACAATTCACAGAAATCCTGCAATTGATAAATATACAGACTTGATTCTAATCTCTTTTAATCGCCAATAATTACATTAATTCATTTGCACCACTCAAAACTTCACTGTTTTTCAGCTGCATACAGGGCAGTGAAGAGATAAATAGCTCAAAGAAGGAAAAGCTTATCAATTTGTAGCTGTAGCTTTACCGCTCTTTCCATTACAGAGACTAATAGAAAATGATAATCTGGGTTCTTGTCATAAATGAAGTAATCTTTTGCAATTTTGACAGACATGTGGCAGTCTGAAAGAAATAATGGACTTATGATTACTTTTCCAAAAGGTGCATCCTCTGAGCAGATGACACATTCCCAAAGGAAAGATGCCTTGCTTTAATTCTAGTCTATGTCTTGTGTTAGTGGTGTTGATCCTGAGGCCTTTGTGTGTCATTTTCATCACAGTTTTTTTATGTGTACTGGGCTAGATTTCAAAAACCTAAAAATAAATATCAGAAGAAGATGGAGAATTCAAATTTCCAATTTTATATCATGGAACCATATTTTGTTGATATTGGGTGCTTGGGTGCATAAATTCAGTGTAGTCAGCTCATAAACTAGGTGGTTTTGGCTGTGGGGTTTTCAGGAGTCATCAACATCAAAATTTTGAGATTCTTTTAGAAAGCTCAATTTTCAATGATACCCAGTTACTTATCAACTGAAACCTTCTCAATTAGTTAGGAAACAATGTCCGTGAAGATTCATTAGGAAGAATTATCGACTAAAATCATCTCAAGGATATAGTAAATATTTGAATTTCTCAACACAAAATTAATGGTGTCCCACTGTGTTGTAATCTCTATCAGGAGATAGAAGCACCACTTCTTCAAAAAGCACAAAATGCTACAAGTAAGATTAAAGGTTTGACAAAGAAATCATATTTAGAAATTAGACCTTTGATCTCACTGTTCTGCAGATCTTGCGAAATGCATTCTTAATAAATCAATAAACTCACCTCCGGTTTAAATATAGCTCTAAGAAAAATGTGTTATGTAAATTCATCTGTGTTGGTTGTAATCCATAAGCGGAAGTTTTAACTTATTCTCAACACAAATAATACAACTTTGACCAGGAATTTTCGACTGCACCTTCATTCTATTGAGACAGGTTGCCGTGTGCAGTTGAAAATTCAGGTTATAACTTTACTTTTGTGTGTTGAGAACAAAAGTTTAAACTTTCACTTATCAAAGAAAAATGGTATGAACTTTGCCACTATTTTTAGTGCAGAAATGTCTTCTTTTGCTGAGAGTCTTCGACAAATTGCCTTTGCTTATATCAAAGTAATTTGCAGAAATCAATCATCTTTTTAATGAAAGGTAATGACAAATCAGGTCCAAGGATCATGACAAGTCCTTTCTAAATTATCTTTTTGATTAGCTAATGATTGAAAAAGTTTTTACTCAAATGTTATTAGTTGGCATCATCATTTGAATATGCATTATTCATTGGTCATTGTTTTCCCCTTTTTTATATATTAGAAATATGTAATTTGTGTTTTGTGTGTAATGTGTACTTTGTACAGAAATACAGGGTTGGATGAAAAATGTATTTTATTGAGAATGTTAATAATCCGCCAAAAATCTTTAAAGACATTTGTTGATTCAGAGCTTCTTAGACTTCATAACTTGATAACACAGTTCTAACGCACAAAATCCTTTATTGCTTGCATGTGTGTGTACATGTGTGTGTGTGTGTGGCTACAAGGAAGAAACAAAGACAATAGTTTAGATTCTAAGAAGAACTAACATACAAAATATTCCATAAATATATGACACAACAGTCATCGCCATAGAAATTAATAACCTCAAAACAAAGACTATAGATAAATATTTATATAAAAATAAATTAATAGTACTTACAATTACTTGTGTTTTGCCTTGGATAAATACATCTTGCTTTGTGGAAAGTTAGCTTCTGAATGAACAATATTATTGAAAGAGGAAATCTATTGAATTTAACCTGTGAATAACTGTGAAGGCGTTGAAGGAAGACAATGAAACCATGAAATGAACACAACACATGGGAGAAATGACATTTACTCAAACTGTGAAAATCTAACAAATTGTGAAGTTTTTATACAAGAGCTTTTCATTAGAATCACAGAAAGCAATGGAGAAACAATAACCAAGAAATGAGACATTTGATAGAAATATAAATTTGTACAATTACAATATACATATGTACAATACCATATTCAACAGCGCCTCCTTGAGGACTTACAGTCCTCAAATTAATTACAATTTAGACTCTTCCAGTAAGCAAATTTTTGCAACTGGTCTTACATAAGTACCTTGACTTGTTTTAACTTTGACAGTACGGATTTTGCCATCTTTATATACTTGGCATGACCTCTTGAACTCTGCCAAGCAACCATTGACCTCTAGGACGATTACTGTCAATAACCAAAACCAAATCACCAATTACATGATTGCGCTGTTCCTTGGTCCACTTCTGTCTTACATTCAATGATGGCAAATATTCACGTAACCACCTGTGCCAAACATGATCAGATAGCACTTGAGACTGTCTCCATCTCTTTCTGCTGTCTATTTCACTTGCATGAAACTGATCAGGTGGGACCACTGCAGAACATACACCATGCAGAAAATGATTGGGGGTGAGAGCAGACAAATCATTGGGGTCTGAGCTGTTGTGAGTTAAAGGCCTACTGTTTACAACATTTTCAACCTCAGCTTTCAAAGCCCTTTTTACAGACTTCACCAATATCTCCCAAGCTCCACCGAAGTGTGGGGCGTTTGGTGGAATAAAATTCCACTTAATAGCTGAATCAGTGAGAAATGTATCAATTTTATCTTGTTTCAAGCCATTTAAACATTCTTGAAGCTCTCTGTCGGCTCCAACAAAGTTCGTACCATTGTCACTGAACAACTGTTGTGGTTTACCCCGTCTACTAATGAAACAGCGAAGTATCAACAGAAAATCATCAGTCTCCAAAGAATCTGCCAATTCCAAATGCACAGCTCTGGTAACAAGACAAGAGAACAAACATCCCCACCTTTTGATGCGACTACCCCTTTTAACCACCATAGGACCAAAATAATCCACACCAGTGAATTGAAAAGGCTTTGTGAAACCAGCAACACGTTCACAAGGAAGATCAGCCATAAATGGAATGGAGGGAAGCCTAGTTCGACGCCTGCAGTCAAAACAATCACTTATCACCTTCTTAGCCATTAGACGACATTTCACTGGCCAAAACTTTTCACGGACCATGGAGACAAGCTGTTCAGGACCACTGTGAGCAGATTTCCTATGCTCCGACTGCATAATAACTTTGGTAACATGATGATCATATGGAAGGAGGATCTGTTGTTGAGCTGCTATGCCTTCTGGTACATTCTTCAAGCGTCCTCCCACCCTCATAAGCTGGAGATCAACATCAAAGAAAGGATCAAGACATTTGATGTGACTGTCAGGACAAACAACCAAACCAGAACTCAAATTAGCAAAGTCACGAGAAAATCCATCAATCTGAGCCTTCCTCACAAGACACCTTTCAGCAAATTCAAGTTCACCAAGCGACAACCTCTCCTCCTTTACAGGAGACAACTTGAAACGAGAAATGTGAGAAAGAAAGTTGTTCACTGCACGGATCACCCAAGCTGCGTGTCTCTTCAACTTTGTCAGGGATGAGTATCTTTCAGGCTGGATAAGATTGATGACTTCCAACTTCGACATGCTGCCACACTGAGTTCCAAGAGTCATGACACATTCACCATTGCAGGTTTCTTTAAATTTTCATCGTCTTCTGCCACAGGTCCGACCTTGGGAATTTCAGGCCAATTTCTGTCATCCATCTTCAAAAACTCTGGTCCTTGAAACCACATCGACCCATTGGTAATCTCTTGAGCTGGCAAACCGCAAGTGGCTGCATCTGCTGGATTCTTCTGCCCAGGAACAAACTTCCATTGCTTCTGATCTTGGATGGAAAAGGACTTTGAACCATCAACCTTCACACCAAATGACTCTGTCTGCCTAAACCTCTCAACCTGGGAAACAAGACCATCAAGACCAACATTGGCAGACGACAAAAAATTTACATGAGCCTTTTTAGCTTTACTTCCCACAGAGTCTTGAACACCCATAACACACCAACCTAACTGTGTTTGGATCGCAACAGGTTCATTAGAACAGCCTTCTCTGATTTCAAGTTGTAAATGAGCTTTAGGAACGTTGGCACCAATAAGCAATTTTACCTCATGTGACCCAACATCAGAGAGATTCAAACCTTCCAAATGCTTCAACCCTCAAAGTTTCTCAGACATCTTGAAAGATGGACAATTGAAGACTCCTGGCCTGGTCCACGCCTTCGACACACACAAGGGACTGGAATCTGGATCTCTCCTTGCCTTGACAAAGAAACTGACACACATGGAACGAAAATTAAACGATGGCCCCATAGTATCAACCACAAGATCTTGTTGTTGTCCCTTAAGACCCAAGTCGTGAGCCAATTCAGAGTTGATCAATGTGATATCACTAGCCGAATCTAACAATGCATAAGTATTCACAACTCTGCCATTTTGACCTTGTACAGTTACAGGCAACACTTGAAAATACACAGTTTGGGCAACATTTGAACAAGCTTCACGAACATTTTCCTGGACTTGTGTGTTAACATGAGCTTCAACTTTACTGGGAGCATTACGATGCAAAGTAGAATGATGCTTTTTACTGCAACTTCTGCATGAAATTTTAGAGGTACAATCTGCTACTCTATGTCTGGGATACATACAATTCAAACATAGCTGATTTGACATTACAAGAGCATACCTTTCTTCAGGCGACTTACTCAAATAGTCTCTGCATTTCGCCATATGATGTGAACCTGAACGAAGACAGCACGTGACAGTCTTTTCCTTCGAAATGTCTTTGTCAGCAGCCGAAGTTGAGTTCACTGTAGAATAATGAACTGGAGTATTGCGATGTTGATTTCTTGAGTTCTGGTGTTGACTTGAATCATGAGTCTTCTGGGTACGAGAAGGGAGTGCATAAGGACAGAACTCAGACTCAACATTGTCCTTCAGCCATTTCAGCAGATCCATCAGAGTAGGTTCCCGAAGGCGGCAAACATTCCGGATGAAGTCATGCCACTTGCTTCGCTTGTCATTTGGAATACGCCTAGAAGCTCGCTCAAGAACATCACTGCTATTCAACTCTCCTGTGTAATGCATTTGCTGTAGAGTTGCAATACAATCATGGACGGCGATGTAGAATGTACGAAGAGCTGATGCATCACCATTGGGAATAATTCCACCTAGTATCACAGAGTTGATATATGCCCTAGCCACAGCAACTTTATGGCCGAAAGCAAATTTGAGTTCTTGAAGACATTGGGCATAATTACGACCACTAAATCCCAAACCTTGGATCAACTTCTTAGCTTCACCTGTGACATGTGATTGGAGAATTTCGATCCTCCTGGCATCATTCAAACCACATCGGGTGTGGACATGAATATAGAATTGCTCCACGAATCTAGGCCACATAATCGGAGATCCATCAAAACGAGGAAGTTCCACTTTCGGCAGATCCCGGTCCAGTTCAAGCCTTGCAACTGTAAGAGAGAGGTCATTCGGAGAACTAGGAGAGGACAGGGTAGTTGTCTCTATTCCGGGCACCAAGTCATCAATCCAGGCATCCACAGGAGTGGGAACTTCGAAATAACTTGATGCAGGAGGTGACGACACTCTTGCAACAAATTGTGGAGCGGAAGGATTAAGCGAAGAAGATGGACTCACCGAAGTCATAAGCATTGGAGTTGACACAGAATTTGTGTATGTCAGTGTTGTGTTGGATGGCCCACTTTCTCTTGAAGATGACACTGAATCATTAGACAGGAGATCTGAAGAACTCGAAGACTGGGAAACTGAAGCTTCACTGCTTGAATTCACATCAGTCGACTTGGTTGTGGCAGGAATTGTACTTTCAAATGTGACATGATTTGAAGTTCCAGAAGACCCAGCAATTGGTTCATCAGGAGGAGTGTGTACAATCACTTGAGGAGGCTGGCTTGGAGAACGAATTTTAACTGAGCTGGAAAGCGACACAATTCTATCTTCAAGTAGACTCAACTTCTCCGTTGCCCTGTCAAGATATTCCTCCATCCACTTTTCGGCAGCATCTAAGTCATCATCATCAGTCAGAACAGAAATGTAGGCCTCATGGGCTGACTGTAACTTCTTAAGTTGTCCGGTAATCCTGTCCCTTACAGGTAGAATCAATGACAAGTGAGGACTTTTTAGACATTTATCAACTTGATTCAAAGTTCTTGTGACCCATCCAGCATAATTAGACCGGCTCTTCTGTAGTTTTGCAATGTCAACGTCAGTTTCTTCTTCAAATGAACCATGAAGTTGATCAGTAACAGAACCCTTTTCAGACATCATGGAGAACTTTTAACTTCAGGCCTTTGAAGTAATTCTAACTGTTGATTCAGAGCTTCTTAGACTTCATAACTTGATAACACAGTTCTAACGCACAAAATCCTTTATTGCTTGCATGTGTGTGTACATGTGTGTGTGTGGGTGTGGCTACAAGGAAGAAACAAAGACAATAGTTTAGATTCTAAGAAGAACTAACATACAAAATATTCCATAAATATATGACACAACAGTCATCACCATAGAAATTAATAACCTCAAAACAAAGACTATAGATAAATATTTATATAAAAATAAATTAATAGTACTTACAATTACTTGTGTTTTGCCTTGGATAAATACATCTTGCTTTGTGGAAAGTTAGCTTCTGAATGAACAATATTATTGAAAGAGGAAATCTATTGAATTTAACCTGTGAATAACTGTGAAGGCGTTGAAGGAAGACAATGAAACCATGAAATGAACACAACACATGGGAGAAATGACATTTACTCAAACTGTGAAAATCTAACAAATTGTGAAGTTTTTATACAAGAGCTTTTCATTAGAATCACAGAAAGCAATGGAGAAACAACTTTAATAACCAAGAAATGAGACATTTGATAGAAATATAAAATTTGTACAATTACAATATACATATGTACAATACCATATTCAACAACATTTGAGTCCAGTTACAAACTCATCAGCTGAGATATCTGCAAAAAATCCATTCATTTCAGGTCGACTCTCTGAAATTCCCTAGCACATCAATGAGAAGTTCTTCAAAAAGGTCAAAGCTAAAATATGAATCTTGAAGAGCTTTGATGCTGTGCCCTTTGTGTGTCACCTTTTGTAACAGGTGTTTGTTATCTGTCTTCGTTTTATACGAAATGATTACACACTAGCCTTTCATCCCTGCCTGCATCTTTCAAATTTTTCTGATCATGTCTCGCTGCTAAAAAGAAATTAGAGATATATCTATAGGCGGTTTTTTAAAATAAGTAATTGTCATCATGGCAGAGCACATAATATGAATATTTAACCTGTGAATAACAGCACATAATATTGAATATTATTCAAAAAACTTAATTACCTTTGTTTCCATTATCGAAAAATATGCAGAAATGAACGTTGTTCGATTTTCAATAAAACATGGTTCAATTTTGCCTTTGCAGCAATTTCAACAAGTTATTATAATTTAGTACCAGTAAATCACAATGAATGGCTGTACATTTTTAATTCAAAGTGAAAATTTCATGTTTGCTGGGTTTGTGAATGTTGCTGATCATTATGATGAAACAGGTGTTTTGCAACATAACTTTGTCAACACTCGCAAACTTTAGCTCCAGGAATCACTGTTGAAATCAAGCAAATAACGGCACAATACTTTATATTAGGATCAGTCGATATTGAGATAATTTGCAAATGATCCCCAAAAAATCTAATCTTAGAGGTAAAAATAAAAATCGTTGATTTGTTGCTATGGAAACCAAAAGTCATGAAATGCGACCGCGAGCTTGTTAACAGACACATACTTGACATATTGTGTAAAATATGTTATTATTACAAGAGATATAAAACAGAAGTTTCCCAAAACATTCATAGTCATTTCAAAACGTCCAAAAATAATGACTGGGACCTTGTAAATACGTTTTCTCATACTTTCTATCCATTTCTGAGTATGATACCTCAGTCTTCATGTTAAGGTCACTTTTGCCTTTTTCAAGTCTTCTTTTCTTAGGTTTTCCATTGTGTCTTCTCTTCACTCAGAAAAAGTTTGTGCAATCTTTATTTGGTTCTGTCCCTCATACTGTCTTCCTTGTATGTATGATAAAAGGTTCTTACACTCTCTGTTAGTTTTATCCAATTAAAATGAAAAAATGTAACACTGTAACAGGTACATATGATGTCATCCATATCCAAAAAATTGCTCATCTCGTAAAGAAACTGAGAAACTGCTTGAGTGATGGTAAAGTAAATGAGATGTAACAAAAACACCAGTTTCCATTGTTTTTAATAATTTAACAATTAACTGATTATATTTCATGAAAAAAATTATGACTATACTCAATTTAATATGTCAAGACACCGATAATGCAAGCAGGTGTTCAGTTCATTTTTACTGAGCACTACAAAATCTGGGCAGCATTTCATGACTTCTGGTTTCCTTGGCAACAGATTAAGCATTTATTTTTAATATTATGATCTGATTTTTCAGGCGTTATTTGCAAATTACTTCAATATTATCTGATCCAAATATCATGTTTCTATATCAAATCAAGCAAAAGTTACAACTAGTTGGACAGAATTTACGGAAAACCCCTCGTAAGGTTACTTCATATCTATAATTGTATTATGCTGACGTTAGAAAGTTAGTCATCAAATAAAACCTTCTCTTGGGGTCCTTGACATATTATATCACCTTTCCCAGAGAGAATTGTTCAACCAGATATTTTCACTGCAGCTTCATTTAAAATATACTAATTTATCTGTGAAGATGTATTAGGAAGAATTATCAATTAATTGAGCTTAAGGGTCTGAATGTCTTCACCACCTCCCTTTCTAAGAAATAGCTGTAAGAGGCATTACACCTTTGACAAGCACCAGTAATTGATAGGAAGGTCATTTTTTCAGATCAATACTCAAATTGTGAAATTAAATGAATAAATTCAGTTTTTGATCTCTACTATGAGTGCTGAGTGTTCCATATACATGTAATTCACTCTGGGCAAAGTCATCTTATTGTTCTGGGTTTCTGCCCACCAAATTTGCCTGATTAATTATTCAAAAATTTTATCATATTTAATTTCTCCGCAAATATATGTGAAATGATCAAGGATTGATTATTCATAAATCATAATTTGCATTGAAATTTGTTAAAGTACTCGTAAATCAAAGAGAATGGCTGTATATTACAAAATCGAATTGAAATTTACTCTCATGTTTGCTGCTTTTAAATTTTGTCGAAAAAAACAATAAAAGAGGTTTTTACAACATAAAATACCTCAACACTTTTAAACATATGATGAAGGTTGTGTTGGTGCAGTTATTTCCAAGAAATGTGGTGGCAAAGTACTAAGTGACATGGAAACATCTTTGTCACTACATCTATTTGTTAGAACAGCATCCAAGATAATGATATTGTGCTCTAAGTCATCGGTCTGAACTTGTAAATCTCATGTCCAGGATCGCAGACTTAAGAGGGTCTTCTGCTTGCATCGACCCACTTGCTTGGAGCTTAATAGACACTTGTGGTGTTATGGGAACTGTTTCAGCAGATGCCACTTGCCAACACTGCATCCTCCTCAGACTTGTGATGCCCCCAGAGTGTCCTCGGAGATGCTTACCAAGTGACAGAGTCAGAGGGGTCATTTGCAAGCTTGTAACCCTAGGGACTTTCCGATTTTTAATGTCTCTAATTAATTTGACTTTGTTGCTAGAGACGTTCTAATCATAACTGTGGGAAGCAATAATGTCTTGGGAAGTCTTAGTTATCCCTGGCAATTGTATTGATGTATTCATCTGTAGATTCTTGGTCCACTACATGAAAGTAATTTAATGGTGTGATGATTCATTACATTGCCCATCTCTAGGCACATATTTAAAAAATATCAACCAAGTTTCTATAATAGACAGATATGCAGACATAGTTGCTAATATTCGTACTGATAATCACCAGAACGGCCGTTTTCTTTTTTTAATCTTTTTGAAGGAAATATTCATTGTGTGCTGCTCTTGAGTGATACTTTTCTATGTAACTACATCCATAAAACACATCCTGAGATGATGGAATGCTATAAGTCATTCGAACCACACTTGTTGATCAAATGTCCAACCACACCAGGACTGCAGACTTAAGAGGGTATTCCACTTGCATCGACCCGCTTGCTTGAAGCTTAATAATGGAGACTTGTGGTGTTATGGATAACAAGCCAAGCAGATTCTGCTTCCAACACTGTGCCCGCTCTAGTCTCTTTTATGCCTTCAAATGTCCCTGGAGATGCAAATCAAGTAACCACCTCAGAGGGGCCAGCTGCAACATAATCACAAAAAGGTGTTCTTCCAGAATCACTGTCTTCTGAATTTGACTGTGAAGCCTTAGCTCATGCAACTCAGCAGCCATTGGCCATGAGCAATCAAGCCATCGATCTTGAGCACAGATTCAATCAATGCAGACTCTTTGATCTTCGGGGCAATGTTATTCTAATGTTGTGACCCCTCACTACTTCACACAATCTTATTAGATATAATTTGTCAAACAAATGAGTCACACAGATGCCTGGCTTGAACTTTAAAGAAAAACACATTGATCCCCTGGAGCTGGTATTCATATTAGAAGAATTAAAGTCCGTCTATGTCATTTTTTAAAATGTGTTATTCTCAATTTTGCATACTTGGTAGAGGTTATTGGATTCAATACCATGTGTATGTGATTGTTGTAACATCTACAGCATTGGCTAAAATTCAGAGATCCTGAGCGCTATTATATTTAAATTGGAAGTGTCAAAATTTAAATATTCCAAAAACACTTGTAGATCGCAGTGTTTCTATTTCTAAGTGTAAATTGCATTTTGGTTTTGTCAATAGTTAGTTTTTATTGCATTGTCAACAATAGTTCAGTAAATCAAAGTGGCTGCATTTATTACGGCATTTCTTAGAGCAAAAGAAGGTTTGAATATTTACATAGGGCTGAAAGTTGACCAAAGCCAAACATCATCAAAACTTGCCATGTCATATTTTATGATTCGTAATAAGTTAGTTTGAAGTCTTAGCCTGTTTTAATATAATAGAAAACAACACATGTATTGTTGTAAGTAGGTATTATTTGGATGTATACAAGCAGAGTGATAATGAAAATGCATCATATATCTTTATTAGCAAGTGGACGGATATTCAAGTATTAATTCTTGCACACATTTTAGTGTCTCACAGTTTCATATACAAAAGGCATATAACACCAAAAACACTGAACGCAGAAATGGAAGCTCCAAGTAATATATCTCTTGTCCTCGTTATCCACATCTGTTGGTACAACTCCTGTTGGGCAACAAGGACCAATTCATGTGACAAATTAATAAATATTTCATCAATGATTCAACACAACCTCTGTTCATCATTTGAAAATTCATCATCACCATCTTCTCCCAATGACACCACATTCTCACGTGGAACTGTAATGTCACAATGACTCGCACTGTGGCAACCAAGATGGCTTCCAAGATGGCTCCCAAGATGGCTGCCAGGAGACTGTGGAGTGAAGTCACAATGGTGAATAGGTGTGCCACAATGTCTGCAAGCTGGGGTGCTACATGCTGAGCATGGGGTACAATCCCTGCAAGTGTTTTGACATTGTCTGCAAGTATGGTGGCAATGGTTGTGATGAAAATTATGATGACATGACCCAAATGAGTTGTGTAAATTGTGAAAAGAATGCTGTGGAGAATCAGGGTCCTTCAAGAAATCTGTCGTAGCATTCTCCTCTTCTCCACTCTCAATTATTTGCTCCTCATCACCCCTGAAATCAATTTTAAATGGCAGTCAACAATGGATATTTGTAGTTTAATCAGAATACAGTGTAACTTATCACCATGGTTGACCTTAATTGGGTGTTAAAACTTTTCTTTACAGTGAATGTTTTATTCTTCTGGTGTTTTCCTGCAGTTCCATGTGACATCAATAAGATCTCTTGCTAAGAAAAAAATTATGCTTAATAAAAAAAAAAAGTTCACCTGTATCCGTATATTTTGTGCATCAACCTCCTACAGCAAGGCAAAGAGGCGCAGAACCGGCAGCAACAGCAGGTGGGAGGTCTCCCTGGCTCAGAACAGCATCCACACTCATCGCCAAACATGGCCACCCAAGCTAAGATCATGAGGAGTACCAACAGGATGGCGATGACACTCAGCAATGCTGTCGCCCACACTGGTGTCACTGAAATAACAGAGAGTTATTAGCAGACTAAAGAGTTATTGATATTGAACAGTTAAGAAGCACCATTCAGCATCGTATAATATAACTGTTGCAGTCCAATAATACATTTTGTATATCTCATATACTTCTCTGATGTCATTATCTGTAATATCTGTAATAAATATATATAGTCTGTTTCCCCTGCCCGAGTTGACAGTGGTGAATTTCCAACAGCCATGCCCAATTCCACATTTGGTGAAATTTTTGACACCACAAATTGCTCTATCTCGTGCTGATACACCTGTTTCTCATAAAGAATCAACCCTGGTCCTGCTCTATCAGTGTCTAGGGGCAATGGGGCATAGCTACTAATTTTTTAGGGGGGTTCAGTAGAGGTAAAGGTCTTGTATATCACTATATGCCCCCTTTCTTGAATAGCTATGCCACATACAGAACTGACAGTGACACCAGGACCTCTGTGGTTTCCAGAGCGACAAACAGTTCATGGTTTATCAATGCTGTTGACATCTGCAGTTTAGGAACTGTTTGAAGTGTCGCTCTCAACTCAGGGGAAATGGACTATAGTAACAGGACTCAAAATAAGCTAATTATTAGGTTTCACTTAATACTGTCTGCAATGTTCTCCATAGTTTTTCTAAAAGACATGAGTTCGTAAAACAACAGGCAGCTTAAATATTTTCTTTGTATGCATATTGCTGAAAAATGTAAACCTGCCAGAGAAGTACAGTACAAACCGAAATAAAGTATGATTACCCCAGCAGGAAGGAAGAAGCAGCCACTACTTTACCCTTTCACACCTTTTGACTACCTCTGAATCACTTCCTACTTTTGCCTACTTGAAACTACCTTTTAAAATTGCATTAAAATCATATTTAAACAACACCAATTCAAACTCAATCACACCCAATGTGTTTGATTTACTTGATATTTTGCACCTCTGCTAATTGCAGTTACATTAGTAGCTGTCTAAATAGAGTTTTTAATGAGGGCTAAGGTTGTTGTAAGGAGTCAAAGGGAGTTGTAAGGAGATTTGGGGTGGAGAGGAGAAAAGAGGGCAAAATAGGTAAACAGAGGACTTCTGACAGAAAATGTTCTTACTTTATTTTGGGTTGTACTGTATGGCTTTAAAGTCTGAGGTGAAGTTTTCTTTATGGAAAATGGTTTGGCCGTAAAACATCACAAATTGCAGAAAGTGATGCTCTTCTTTGCTTTATCGTATTTTTATAGTATAACAAAATCGCAATTCATCTTTTCATTGATGGAAATAGATCGCATCCTGGATCCTTTTTACTCTGTTTGTATATACACAGTAATTTAAAGATGTACATGTAGCAAAAATATTTGTATTATACATGAATACAGCCAAGCTGAAAAAATAAGAGACTCACCTGACATATTACATTGCTTGGTAATCCATATGTCATCGGCCTACATCTTAGCATCTTTGTAACTGTCCTTCTGTCTCAGTGAAATATGTAGCAATCTGAAATGTAAAGATAATGGAATGTTTATTAGCTTTGCATAACTTTTTATTCAAGTGACATGTAAAAATATTAAATAGAATCAAACAGTCAAGGCCAAAATGCATCTTTTGTTTGTGTACTGAAATGATAATAGTGATTAGATCTATTCGAGTACAGGCTGAATAGGGACTTTACCAGGTGTTTCAAATTTTTAGATAATGTTATATGCACACTATGTAATGGACAGTCAACATCATGTTACCTATCGTCTGTATATTTGAAATTACATAACTCTAAAACTATTGTCATTTTCTTTCAATTGAAATTTGCTAAGGGGGCCACGATTAAATCTCGGGGCGTGGGGGGACTTGGAGTTTTTTGGAAATAAATAATTTCTTGCTCTGTTTTGGTGCAATAAATATGTTCTTGAAATAAGTAATCTCTGGCGGGGGTATTTCTTAACAAGGTGTTGCTTGATTTAAGAATGAATATTTGCGGACTTCGCGCCCTTGAAATAAATAATTAATGCCACCATCCCATGAAATAAATAATTTGCTGCTGAGGAAAACTCAAAGCCCATGCCGCGAAAATAAATGGTCGGCCCTAATGTTCATGGGTTCAAATTCGGGTTAATGATGTAACAACATTTCCCATTGTAGTGTAAGTATAAAGTCCCAGGAGCATGTCATCGGGTGGGGCATTAAATTGGCAGTCCCTTGTATCAATGCTTTAACATTCTGGGAAAGTGAAAGATCCCTCACAGGAAGGAAGTGAATATAAATGTCTGGGCCTCCTGGTTTCACTTCCTTCTCATCAATCAACCATCATACTGAGCTGGGAGGACTGCAGTTACCACACCCATCTATCTATCAGAATGAGACATTTTCAGTAGCATTCATGAAATAATATTTTCAAATGTCGATTCAAATCTATGATACGGCCCGTTAATATGGCTGTACTAGCAATTCATTGCTTCCGAGTTCTACCAGAGTCTTCCTCTAACTGCATTATTTTCTCAAATTACTGTCTTTCACAACTTCCATTATCGTTAAATGTAACAGACTATATAAAACTGCAAGGATAGCTTTTTTGTATTCTCGTGATATACAATTATGTGGTGAAGTTGCCATTTAGCTGGGCATTTACTGTTACTCACGCCAAACTGATTGGTACAGACATGACACCATTTAAGTTGCACTGTCTTAAAGTGACATATGTATGTAAATAGAAGAATAATTTGTTAAATAAATAGGCCTCACATCAGCCTTCCTGTTGTATGGATCAATGTGAATAAACAGTGCCACATAATCCAAAGTGGATCAAAAAATTAAAGACGAACAAATAAAAAAAGGCAAGCCAGTTCCATTTGTTCTCCTATTGTCATTTACAATACTGCCAACCAAATTGCATGGATACCAACTCGATTTTTAACAAAGGCAGTCTTTTTCCAGTTGTGGAAAAAACTGATTGACTTACACAGAAGCTGAGTTGATACCACCAGCTCTTTCAAAAGATCTATTGTATTAAACTTCAAAGAAAGTGCGCTATTTCTCAATGGTCTCAAATTACTGTTATCGCTTTGGAAAAAAAAAAAAACAGAAATAAATTCTAGGAATTGATTTCAACATTTTCAAAGATCAGTAATTCCGTCAGTTTCAAACTACTCATAAACTGTCTGAAAAAAATTAGTGGTGAGAACCTTGTCCAGTGTAAAATAATGATTTTTGTATTTTTCATTCAGTGTGATAAATTAATCTGAAATAGATTATGAAATTTTACGTACTTAATTGTTTTCATTATTTGAATGATTTTTCTCCCTGCTTCTATGGTGAGCCCAAGAGAATTGGGTTGAAGCTAATTTAATTGTCTACGATTTAGAGGGCACAAAGACATCTGGACCCTGGCCTTCAAGTATATTTTTCCTGCAATAAGTGTTTATCTTTGATCCTTTATTTAACACAATGCCCAGAACATGCTCCTTTGTAGTTCAGAGGTCTTGACAATTTATTTTCTACAGAATTTTTTTTCCATATTTCTGTTGTTAAAACAATACTCATTTGTCATAATTTCAAGCACTTTTCATACAAACAATGTACAACTGAAATATACTTGTAATTCAGATATATATCATCTGGTCTGCTGCTCAGATGAAAACTTTATAGCACACAAAATTCCCTTTGTCAACATTGAACCCTCCTTGGAGATTCAAACCAAGCAACAACATGTACCTCAAGTCGTTTGCAATCTTTCATTTGCAATCTTTCACCTATAGTCTGTGGTTTCGTAAAAAAAGCAAGAAATGAAAACCTTTTAGTGCTACTGGTCATGTAGCTTATCAAACTTAGAAGACAATTCACAGAAATCCTGCAATTGATAAATATACAGACTTGATTCTAATCAATTTTAATCGCCAATTATTACATTAATTCATTTGCACTGCTCAAAACTTCAGTGTTTTTCAACTGCATACAGGGCAGTGAAAAGCTAAATAGCTAAAAGAAGGAAAAGCTTATCATTTTGTGATTTAGCTGTAGCTTTACCATTCTTTCCATTACAGAGACTAATAGAAAATGATAATCTGGGTTCTTGTCATAAATAAAGTAATCTCTTGCAATTTTGACAGACATGTGGCAGTCTGAAAGAAATAATGGACTTATGATTACTTTTCCCAAAGGTGCATCCTCTGAGCAGAAGACGCATCCTTAAGGCCACACATAATTGATCTCAAGCTTCTCGGATCCTCTCAAGGCACTTTTTCTAGGGTCGGTCGGACAAAAAAAAAAAAATTTTTATGATGTCAAAAAAATGTTGTTGTTTTTTTTTTCAATTTTTTTTTTCCATCGGCAGGTAATCTATTGTGTCGGCGGGTCCGCGAAGCTAAGAATCAATTATGTGTGGCCTAAAGGAAAGATGCCTTGCTTTAATTCTAGTTTATGCCTCGTGTTAGTGGTGTTGATACTGTGGCCTTTGCGTGTCATTTTCATCACAGATTTTTTGTGTGTACTGCTCTATGGAGATTTCAAAAACTTAAAAATAAATATCAAGAGAAGAGGAACAATTCAGATTTCCAATTCTATATCATGGAACAATATTTTGCTGATATTGGGTGCTTGGTTACATAAATTCAGTGTAGTCAGCTCATAATCTAGGTGGTTTTGGCTGTAGTGTTTTCAGGAGTCTTCAACATCAAAATTTTGAGATTTTCTTAAAAAGCATAATTTTCAATGATATCCAGTTACTTATCAACTGAAACCTTCTCAATTAGTTAGGAAACAATGTCCGTGAAGATTCATTGGGAAGAATTATCAACTAAAATTATCTCCAGGATATAGTCAATATTTGAATTTCTCAACACAAAATTAATGGTGTCCCACTGCGTTGTAATCTCCATCAGGAGATAGAAGCACCACTTCTTCAAAAAGCACAAAATGCTACAAGTAAGATTAAAGGTTTGACAATGAAATCATATTAAGAAATTAGACATTCGATCTCACTGTTCTGCAGATCTTGCGAAATGCATTCTTAATAAATCAATAAACTCACCTCCGGTTTAAATATAACTCTTAAGAAAAATGTGTTATGCAACTTCATCTGTGTTGGTTGTAATCCTTAAGCGAAAGTTTTAACTGGTTCTCAACACACAAAAATAAAATTCTAACCTGGAATATTCGACTGCACCTTCATTCTGTTGAGAAAGGTTGCAGTGTGCAGTCCAAAATTCAGGTTAGAACTTTACTTTTGTGTGTTGAGAACAAAAGTTTAAATTTTCACTTATCAAAGAAAAATGGTTTGAACTTTGCCACTATTTTTAGTGCAGAAATATCTTTTTTTGCTGAGAGTCTTCGCCAAATTGTCTTTGCTTATATCAAAGTAATTTGCTGAATCAATCATCTTTTTAATGAAAGGTAATGACAAATCGGGTCCAAGGATCATGGCAAATCCTTTCTAAATTATCTTTTTGATTAGCAATTGATTGAAAAAGTTTTTACTCAAATGTTATTAGTTGGCATCATCATTTGAATATGCATTATTCATTGGTCATTGTTTTCCCCTTTCTTAAATATTAGAAATATGTAATTTGTGTTTTGTGTGTAATGTGCACTTTGTACAGAAGTACAGGGTTGAATGAAAAAGGTAATTTATTGAGAATTTTAATAATCCGCCAAAAATCTTCAAAGACATTTGAGTCCAGTTACAAACTAATTAGCTGAGATATCTGCGAAAAATCCATTCATTTCAGGTCGACTCTCTGAAATTCCCTAGCACATCAATGAGAAGTTCTTCAAAAACGTCAAAGCTAAGATATGAATCTTGAAGAGCTTTGATGCTGTGCCCTTTGAATTGTGTGTCACCTTTTGTAACAGTTGTTTGTTATCTGTCTTTGTTTTATACAAAATGATTACACACTAGCTTTTTTTTTTAATAAGTAATTGTCATCCTGGCAAAGCACAGATTCGAAAATTTTGTTACCTTTGTTTCCATTATAGAAAAATATGCAGAAATGAACGTTGTTCGATCTTCAATAAAACATGGTTCAATTTTGCCTTTGCAGCAATTTCAACAAGTTATTAAAATTTAGTACCAGTAAATCACAATGAATGGCTGTACATTTTTAATTCAAAGTGTAAATTTCATGTTTGCTGGGTTTGTGAGTGTTTCTGATCATTGCGATGAAACAGGTGTTTTGCAACGTAACTTTGTCAACACTCGTAAACTTCAGCTGCAGGAATCACTGTTGAAATCAAGCAAAAGTATGACACAATACTTGACAAGATACATCTGGACATAATTGTCACAACATTTACAATCACCACGTCTGAGATGAAGATATAATGTTGTTGTAAGTCATCCTGACTACACTTGTAAACCGATTGTCAAGAGCATCTTCTGCTTGCATCGACCCACTTGCTGAAGCTTAATAGATACTTGTGGTGTTATGGGAAACTGGTTCAGTAGATTCCATTCCCAACACTTGCTCCTCCTTAGACTTGTGATAGCCCAAAAATGTCCTTGGAGATGCAAATCAAGCAACACCACGCTCAGGAGGCTTATCAGACAGTATAGTCCACTTACTCAAAACGTGTATGTGCCTTAAACACCATGGCTTCTAAGTTTGACTGTGTGAGCAATCATGAGCAATCACGACATGATCTTACACACTGATTCAATCAATTTGGCCTCTTTGATCCACCAGGTAGAAGTAATGAAATGTTGTGATCCCTCATTGCTTCACACGCCCTAAGACACCTATTTGAATTATTCCTCCTCGAATACATTGACCAGTAGCACAAGGTTGTAAACAACACAACTACACTTTTTATAACTGCAGATGAGAAGTGCACCTGTCTGGTATGAAACCATCAAATGAGGAAAAGCCCATCACCCTGGTACCAAATATGACTACAATATAAATGTGATACAACTGTGAGCTTTGGCAGTGGTTAGTCAAGGAATTTTTGTTTTATCAGCATGTTTTCACAGCAGTACACAAATCTTGATCAATACAATTCTAACTTGAAACACGACAAAGGTTACTTCATATCTATAATTGTATTATGCTTATGTTAACCAGTCATTTATCAAATAAACCCTTCACTGCATCTTGGAGTCCAAGATGAATTTCTAAACCAGAGAGTTTCAAGGAAGATCCATTTAAAATACTTACAATATTTGTGAAGATGTGTTAGGAAGAATTATCAATTAATAGAGCCTCAAGGACTGAGTGTCTCTATCGTGTCTCTTTCTGAGTATAAGCTGTAAGAGGCATTACTTCTTTGACAAGGGCCAGTAATTGAAAGCAAGGTCAAAGTTTTTCAGATCAACGCTCAAATTGGGAAATTAGATTTAGTAATAAAGTTTTTCATCTTCAATATGAGAGCTGAGTGTGCCACGTAATTCACTTTGTAGGAAAACAATTCTAACTCTCATTTTCAAAAATAGGGAACGGATATTCTGATTAATAATTCTAAACTTTGTTATCATTAATTTGTCTATGTATATGTGAAATGAATAATGATTGATTATTCATAAATCATTATTTACATTAAAATGTGTTTAAGTATTCTTAAATCAAAGTAAATAGCCGTACATTATAAAATCCTGTTGAAAATAACTTTTATGTTTGCTGCCTTTAAATGATGTTGATTGATACGATGAAATGGGGCTTTACAACATAAAAGTTCTCAAAACTTTAAAAAATAAGATGAAGGTTTTATTGGTTAGTTATTCCTGAGCAAAATTGTGGCTAAGTACTTGACATGGAAACATCTTTGTCACTACATTTATTTGCCAGAACAGCATCTCAGATAATGATGTTGTGCTCTAAGTCATCGGTCTGAACTTGTAAATCGAATGTCCAGCCACACCAGGATTGCAAACTTAAGAGGATCTTCTGCTTGCATCGACCCTCTTGCTTGGAGCTTAATAGACACTTGTGGTGTTATTGGAAACTGGTTCAGCAGATGCCACTTGCCAACACTGCGTCCTCCTTGGACTTGTAATGCCCCTAAGGTGTCCTCGGAGATGCAAATCAAGTAACAAAGTCAGAGTGGTCATTTCTAAGCCTGTCATCCCAAGGTCTTTAGAACAATCACTGTGTCTTCTACATTTGGTTGTGGGCCTTAAGCTCTTATAATCTTTACTCTGAAGCCTTTGGTCTTGAGCAATTGTGCCTTTTAATTTTATACCCAGATTCAGTCAATGTGGCCTCTTTGATCATTACTTCACACAACTTTAGGCCCAGGCTATTTAGAAACCTGCTACTCTTCAAATAGTGTAGCAATAAATCAGACTCAAATAAAGAAAAGCTCATCAACTTGATGCTCATATCTATCAAATTCACAATTACATAAAATGAAAATGTATATAATTAAAATTATTCTTTCCATTACAGTATTTTACAGAAAATAAAATAAATTTAAATTAGTAGGCCTTATCATCAAGTAATTTCCTAAGAAATAATATAGGCTGAAATAACGAATAAGCCTATGATCACTTTCCCCAAGGATTCAACCTCCCTGCAAGTGTCCATTTCATCCAGGTGGCCAACAGTATTGAAATGTTTTGCATAAATTTATGATTACATGTCTGAAAGGTGAGATATTGATTCTCCTTCTGCTGTAAATGCCTGGCTTCATGACCGCAGAAGGGGCCGTCGTATAATGCAGGGACTACTATATCTGTCATGTATTGTCACGCTAAGCTCCAAGCTTAGTATTTTCCAAGTGTTTTGGTATCATGTCAGTGAATCACAACATTTCACATTCAAATCTGAATAAAAAGATGAAGGAAATCCAACTCTCCAAAGTTACGATACTGCCACTTTTCTACGCACATGTCAATGTGAAATTCAATGATGGGCAAAGAAAGCATTGTGAAACACATAATACAGTTTGAAATTATATCTCCCCACGTTGTGTAGGCTGCTTGCACTTTGTATTATTGGTTTACCTGCACTTTTTTTTAATATAAGAAAACATGAAAAATATATGCTACAGCAAAAGCATGTGTCTTTTTCTTCATATTATTACTGCAATAAATACAGGGTCGGTCTGGCCTATGTGGCAGAGTGGCAACTGCCATGGGCCAAGGCACTAAGGGGGGCCCAGGCACTCAGGGGGTCCCATGCAAGGTACCAGGATGAAGGCATTCCGAATTCAGTGAAGAAGACATCAGCACATATTTATTCACCAGTTTGGAATGGGTGGGTCAAGATGTTTCTAAGTAGCGATAAAAGTAGCATTTTTCCCTACCAAAGCATTAGTACAGGTTTTTGCACCTTTAACAGCAATACTTCTGAATATAAGAAGCAGGAATAATTTGGTGAAATCAGGTGGTTCTGAGCTGTGGGTGACAAAAAGCTTATGTTACATTCTGTCCATGGAGACGACATCCTGAGATGACACAATGCTCTTATTCACTTGGACTGCAGTTGTAAATCGAATGTCCAGCCACACAAGGATTGGAACTTGAGAGCATTGACCCACTATCTTGAAGTTTTCTTGTACTAGACACTTGTGGTGTAATGGGAAACTGCTCCAACAGATTCTACTAGCCAACACTATGTCTTCCTTGGACTTGCCGTACCCTCAATGTGTCCTCGGAGACGCAAATCGAGTAACTAAGTCAGAGGGGTCATCTTGAAGCTTATCCCCCCCCCCAAGGTCTTTGCAACAATCACTGTGTCTTGTGAATATGACTGTGTGGCTTTAGCCCTCTGAATTTTGACTGCAAGGCTTTGGCACATATAATCGTTGCTCAGAAGCCTTTGGTCTTGAGCAATCATGCCTTGGGTTTTACACACCTATTCAATCAATGTGGCCTCTTTGATCCTCCTGATGTAAGTAACGTGATGCTGTGACCATTCGTTCGTTCAGTAACTACTTCACACAAATTTAAGCACACTGCTATTTCGAAATCTGCTCCTCTTCAAATTCATAGCAACTAATCAAATTCAATAAAGGAAAAGCACAACACCTTGATGCTAAAATCTGTAAGATATATCTGCAATGTACATTCTAGAAAATTTCGGGACAAAACTGTTTTTTTTTTTTTATCAAAAATGGTTTTTTGAAAAATCCATATTGGTTTTTGCACGGAAGTTTGGTTTTTCAAAAAAACATTTTCCACTTAAAAAACCAATTTTGTCCAGAAATTTTTTCGAGTGTAAATACATTTTTTTTTAAACAATTTGTTCCACTACACTATCCAAGAGAAAGGAAACCAAGGTTTTTGCAGTTAAATCAGTAATCTTAGTGTAATTTCATCAAGAAGCTGGTAGCATGAAAGAAATAACAGGCCTTTGATTGCTTTTTCCAAAGATCCAACTCCCTAGCAAAGTTTCCTGTGCTCCAATTCATAGCTATCAAAAATGTTGAAACATTTTGTATATGTGTCTTTATGTCAAAAGAGTAATATATTTATGCCCAGTTTGCCGTCAATGTGCTTTATTTCTCAACTTCTAAAAAGTAACAACTGGAATGATCTTTCTTTAATTTATCACAACTAATGTTTGATAAATGCGCAATTGCGCATCAATAATTATAGAATTCTCTGAGTCAGACAACTCTATATTATGCAGTTCTGTGAAATGTCGCAACTATTGTAATTCAAAGGGCAAATGAGTCCAAATATTGCTTCTCATGCTTTTTCGCAAGTTGTCATTTGTACAATCAAATAAAACCTTCACTGACAAGTTCAAGGCTTCACAACATGATGTCAACTTCTCTTTGGCATGTATATATTCTAAAAGTAGCCTTCAGTACAAATACTAGTATCTCTTATTTTTTGTCATGTTGACCTGCTCCAAATACAAACTTGTTTTGGTCATCTCAGTGAATTACAATATTCAGCATTTAAAATTGACATAAACGATTAAAGAAATCCAACACTTCAAAGTTACGATACTGCCACTTTTCCAAGCACATGTCAATGTGAAATTCAATGACAGGCGAAGGAAGAGTTGTGAAACACATGATACAGTAGTTTGAAATTATATCTCCCCACGTTGAGTAGGCTGCTTGCACTTTGTATTATTGGTTTGCCTGCAATATTTTTTTTCATATAAGAAAACACGTAAAATATGTGCTGCTGCAAAATCATGAGTTTCTTTTTCATATCATTACTTCCATAAAAGGCAGGAATGGCCTAGCCTATGTTGCAGAGTGGCAGCTGCCACAGGCCCAACCACTCAGGAGAGCCCTTGGAAGATACTAAAAAATCTAAATCTAGAAAACCCAAAAGGTCTATCTTTTGACGAAGTTTGTAATTGTGTGTTACCATCAAACTTTTAGATTACAGCCTAATATGAGAAAGCCCTTCATAGGAAGGGCCTTGCACCTTGGCGTAGGCGAAGTAATGTTGGGACCATCGGCCTATTTTGCCACGAGGACCAAAATGTTGCTTGTCCGCCCCTGCTAAAATGGTTGATAAACCTAGGCATCACAAACTGACAGAGGAAACAGTGGATCAGTTTATAATGGGAAACTAATGAGTAGGATTAGAGAAACTGCCACACCCAATCCATGTTGGTTGAATTGCTTCTAACTGTGCTGGATTATCATGGTAGGGTTGTGCAAACTGAATAGATAAACTGTATGAAGGCAACATAGGACTTCAAACGTGCATGGAGACGTCATTTTGAAAGTATATTGCTAAAATAACATTTATATGTCCAGTGACTAACATTTACACGAGCAACTGGCATAAAAGGTGATATTGCGAGGGAGTAAGGAAAAAAGACCACAAAGGAAAAAGTGCATTATTTCAACTGTAATTATTTAGTCATACTTTTCTTTCACACTGGATATATCCTCACCATATTTATAATCAAATATGGACAAATAGATCTCACTGGGCATTATTATGCGGAATGTTTTGAGTGAATCATCTCACTGCAACTTAATACAAGATAAATTTGGTTGCCTCCAAGTTCCCTGCCATCTCATGAATAAATACACAAATTCAATTTATACGTCTGCCTAACAGATCAGCATCCTTTTGACAGGTTCAGCTCTTTTGTGACTATTGGGTAATTGAATTGATAGAATTACAGTTGTGTTTCTGTGAAACTTTCACAGTATATCCAGATTTTTCTCCAAGTTTAGTACACAACTGATTCTGCAAGGAGTCTTAGATGTAAACAGATTTCCCTGGAGAAATTTGACAACTTTTTTTTACCTCAACACAAAGAATTTTGTATAAACAGGGAAAAAATAATATAAAGGCATAATTGAAGCACTTCTCTCCTTATATTGTCTAAAAATGCTAAAATAAATGTATTTCAACCAAGTGTGATAAAATTTTCCGTTATGAAACGAGGATATTTTAGTCCATTGAGCATGCCAATTTTATTCCTGCAAAGTCTAAAGAGATTTTAATTACAACTCAGACAACTCTATGAAATCCATTAGTTTCAGATCGACCTTCTCTCTGTTATTCCATAGCATCAATGAAAAGTTCTGCTGCAAGGCCAAACTCGAGATATGAATCTTGAAGAGATCTGATCGTTTGGCCTTTGAGTGTCATCTTCATTACAAGTTGTCCTTCTTTGCTCTTTGTTCCAAGAGACAATGACCAAATGCGTGCCCTTTGGCCTTCCTCCGATCTTTACAATTTCTTAATTTCTTTGTGATCATGAAAAATGTTCTGATTCCATTGTGAAAACACATTGCTTTTGTCCTTTTCCTCACAAATCATTTCAAGCAGTTTCACAAACAATGGAAGACATTAAAACGCCACATAAATCTTTCACTCGTAAAATTCACGAACTTGGAAACATTTTATTTTGCAGCCATAAACCACTCTTAATTAAGATTTTCCCAGACTTTTTCAGTAAAATTGATTCAATGAGCATAATTCAATATACATTATTCGATATGTCGAATTAGCCTAGCGTTCATTTGGAAAATACCAGGTGTATTAAATATGTAAAATGCATTTGATAATCAGCTCTGTCAATAAACATATCATAAATTTTTCAAAAGGCCATCTATCTAATTTATTACCAATCTCACTGTTGTAAATTTAAGTGCTATTGACATTTTTGTGGAATACATCAATATTCACATGTTTCGCTGCATATGAATGTCAGCTTACATATATTGACCTGTTTTTGGTGCAAATTTTAGATATTTACATTGATAACAACAATTCTATACAACTTATATATATACATGTAAAAGCTGCCTTGTGGCATTTTACAAGCTTGGTGTCTCCTAGAATAATGGACTCAATTTCCTTAATGGCAGATTTGTTGCTTCATAATCATATCTCTACTTTTTCATTTAAAATCCTGTCAAAAATCAATGTTTTTTAGAACTTTTTCATTCTTCCAACGCAATGGTTGATGGAAGACAAACATCAGAATTGAATCCAAATGTTGCGTGTTTTAATAAATTTCTGAGCTCTTCATTTCATCTCGATGACAAATATTTAATCTTCTCGGTCCAATATGCTGATGCTGGTATGTGGTTTGCCCAAATGGAAAGCCGAATATCAGTCAAAATATGAGCTCAGCCGACCTTTTCAAAAGTTGATTGAAATCGTAAACAGTGAATATCAGCCTGAAGCCATCAATAAAAGGCGGTTTAATCAGAAATGTAATCACTACCATAATGGACTTGGTCTGATCAGGGATTAACACACAAAGCAGCCCACAAATTTGACATCTGCTGAAATGATTTTCGAGGTAGTGGGAGATTTCATTTTCACTGGCTTCAATATCATATATATGTTCATGCTCTCAATATGGAGGACGATGGATTTACTCTCAGCAAGATTACGCACTTATGGCTTCTAAAATTAAATCGAAAACATGCAATATCAAAATATATGGAAGTCAAAACAAAATAATTGTGATTGTTAAGCAAATTATGCCTGTTCAGTTGATATCAGTTTCTCCTTTCAATCCCATAAGCTCCCATATAAATGTATTTAAATTTGCACTGAAGAAGATGAACATGTTTTCTCTGTTATTAATGGATATTAACTTTAAGACTATCTTTATGACATACCGCGTTCATCAACAAGCACACATTCTTGAGTGCATACATCCATCAATGCTGAGCAATAAATGCCACAAGTCCTTTTTGTGGCGTAAGAGGCTGACGTGCTTCATTTAGTTATGGTATTTAAAAGTTTGCACTACAATATTGTTTTTCAGAGAATTTGTGAAATCAGCCATCATAGCAAATAGCCTCAGATGACATGGCAATTCCACTCAGAAAGCTGAAAATGTAAGAGCTTCTATAATTGCTAATATATCTTTCCTCCAAGTTAACTACGTAGAAACTCAACTTTTAATTTGATTTGTTCATGTAACGAAGCAATCTGCACCATTGAAGTAAAGCTAAAATGCCTTGTAGCAAGTTGCGAAATATATCAATCTATAGAATAGTATATACTAAAACTGCTGTGAAGAATCGTATTAGTTTGGGTACAGTTTGACTCGATGTGGTATTTTTAAATAATCTATCTAGGTCATTTCTATTCCTCTAAAACAACTATTAATGTTATCTTCTCTGAGATAAATATTAGCCTGACAGTCGATCTGTGGCTGCACAAACTAGTAGTTACTTCTCACAATATTCAAGTTGACTTACCAGTTGATCCCATCACAAGTAAATCACTGAAGACTGCCTTACTCAATGTAATCCTGGGCCATTGTTCAGTATGCCTGGTGAGCACTCAACTTGCTCTGTTGCCTGGCAGTGGATGACTGGTGCTTTAGCCAAGCAGCTTCTGCCCCCTGCAGATAGATGGCTCTGGTGTCGGCCAATCGCATTCCTGCACTGGCCAACCTGACCCAGGTCACCACAGAGCCTCCCAACAAGAATTTAGATTGAATAAACAAGACAATACCTCAGCTAGCCCCAATTTGTCACTTTAAGTGCCCCTTACAGGCCCCAACAGGGGGGAGAAGCATTAGGCTGGTATGCCTGAAATATGGTTCAGCCACAGCCTTCTCCATGCATAGGCCAGCAGCAGCAGTGACAGCATCACTAGCAGGAAAAAGGCATTGGATTTTATCTCCACCATCTCACCATAACCACACAAGCACTTACCTTGCTGATGGCTCATGAATGGAGATTGTTTTGCACATCAAAGGAGATTGTTTTATAAAGGACAAAGAATTGCTTTTACATTTAGCTGCTACACTGACACATGATTCTTTTTCCAGCACTCACATCTTGTATATTTGATTGATGTATCAGATGTTTTTACATTCAAAGGGATGGGTTTCTTCAGAAATTGAATCTATGTGAAACACATTCTTGGTTTTTGTTTATGTCATTGTTTTTACTTTACCATCATGTTTACATAAATATTCAGTAAGATTTGGTTATCATATGATATGATGATTACCGCAATAAATTTTTGAGAAATCATGTCTAAAATGAGTTAGATCCATTTACCACCAATTTCCTACATTCAATGTCATTCAAATAATGACATTATCCAATTACTCAATTCTCAAAATTGACGTGATTTATAAATTCCTACTCTGCTCATTTTTACTCATTTTCTGATCATCTTCTTCATGTTATTGCAGTCTACCACCTCAAGCGCTATGAAGTATTCATTACTTTAATAATATAATATGAATATAAATCCACTCTCGAAATTGAAATATATAACAACTTTAAGGCAATTTTATGCATCCAAATAAGGATTTAATACTCCTTCATATAAACACTGCAAAAAGGCTGCTTGCAATAATATGAATTTGAATAAGATATATCATTTGCTTAAAAGCATCATATGCACGTGGAATGATGCTTTAAATCTACTCTCGAAATGAATCAAGTGTTGCATTCAAGCCTGATTTACATACAAGTACATGCCATTCATCAAATAAGATTATACACAATGCCCCACAAGTGCATTCATGTTGGTGTTGAGAACTTCTGATGTGCAGCTTGTCATGAATGCTTAATCTCCCAAGACACTTCACAGATCGTAGAGCATTGTGAGAATGTTAATGAATAGTGTTGCCATTTTTAGGAGCCATACCACCATCATTCAAGACTCATTAATCATTGAAACAAAAGGTTGCTAGACATCTTCGATTGCATCTGTGAAACTCCAAGGAGCAGCACATTTTCATCTTCTGTGTTCCAGAACATTGCATCTCCTACCCCACAAATTTATGCATTCTCCTTACAAGAAACTAAAGAAGGACTCAATTAACGTATTCAGCATCAAGATAAGAAGTAGGTAGAACCCTCAGAGAGAAGGATAGAGACAAGAGTTCAAACAGAGAGACAACTCATGCACACATGTTGCATCGATTCTCGCATGCCTGTTGCCTAAATCAAAAGAAGTCATGTAATTGATTGCAATTTAGCGAAAGAGAGAGATTGAGTGGAAAATTGGAGAAAGCATTGTTCGTTGTGAGAAACAGAATGTCTCAGCTTGCTGCTGGGTTAGTTATGAGATTCAGTGGAGATCTGATTAAAAAAGCATTGTGCTTGTTGAATAATATTTTTTGATCCTCAGAATACTTTCTGAGCAAATGCAAAATTAAAACAAATGAAGAGTGTGCTGTCTGATTACAAAGTGAAGATCCAATCCTATGTAAGAAAATTAAAGGTGAAAACAATCGATGAGAAACGCAATTAATTAAACTTAAATTGAATGATGATTTGGCACATACAGGTAGTCAATTATTGTGCTTCTGAAAGATTCAAGGAACCTTTTTTTATAAAGCAATTCCTGCATTGGTGACAAATACATGCTATCAAATACCTACTTTACAAAGTTTTGGGTTATTTCCATGCCATTACATTATGCATTAATTTCAAATAGACCTAAATTTCCTGCACATTATCTGAACTGAACATCAAACACAAAATTAATGCGTAATCCATTGCTGATTGTGAGAATCAGAAAGAATTTCTATTCTCTCCTAATCCCCTTCTAGGATTAATATTCTACCATTGATCCTGCAGCTATTGCCCAGCAAAAAGGTCACAACCCCATTGATTTGCTTTGACATGCAAAAGCAATGGCCTTAAATGCCATCCACGGCTGTAGCCAATTAGGAATAGAGACAACATGCAAGCACAAAAGTTTTCAGAATAATTACTGGAGGATTTATATCATCCCTCGAAATCTCATCCCATATGTAAATACTCATGTTATGGTTATGTTCCACATAAATATCCCAATCTGAATCCCTTGTACCCAAGTGACAATCTTGATCACGATTCATGGCAATGAATTTTGCATGAGCAGAACAATGAGAAGTAGCACCACAGCAAATGGAAATAGATTAACCTCAGTGGATATGCGGTCAAAATTCCAATTAAGAAAATACCAATTGGAAATATTGAGCTTTGGCCATAGAAAAAATTCACTGTATTAGTTGTTGCTGCTGATGGAAACATTGACTGTCAAATTGAATAACTTTGAAATAAATAAATCACACTCAGAGACAGAGAGATGTCAGATCTCCATTTCATGTTGATGTTTGGAATGACAATATCCTTGAAACAGTAACACAATATTTATTTGTAATTCAGCAAAACATGTATTAAGTACCTTTAATTCCATCTCTTCAATTTTTTTAGTGGCACGATGGTCTATAAAAAAAGCTATATCACTTTGAAATTTCAATGAGCTTTTCCATAAAATGTCTTCTTAAGTTTCATACTTCATTGCATAATATGGGATGCATTATCACTGATTGGCTTGAAAAAGTTCACAGTAAAAAAAGTTAAGAAAAAAAGACAGTTTTTAAGGTTTGCGTGGACTAAATTTCATGTGCATAACCTCCAATATTCTGGAAAAAAAATAAGGCTGGTATCAACCAATTTTTTTTTAACATATCTTTGCTATAAACTATATTCTGGATTATTTTAAACTATATTTAAGAAATCCTATCTTGTAAAATTCACGAGCCATCTAAATATCTAAATGTAAATTACATCCATTTACCACTAATTTATTGCAATTCAATGTCATCCAAATAGTGTCATTATCAAATAACTCACTTCTCAAATTGACATGATTTATAAATTCCTTTTCTGTTCATTTTCTGTTTATTTTCTGATAATCTTCTTTACATTATTTCTGACTACCATGCACCTTGAGTGCTAAGAAGGACAGATTAATTTAATTATAAAATGTTAATACATGTAAAATCTACACTAGACATTGAAATATAACAACTAAGAGGCAATTAGATTTTTTCAATTACTGCAATTTCAAGAATTATGAGTTGCTTGTACAACTTGCTATATAGTTTCTAAGCCTCCTATAATTGGCTGATGGACCAATCAGATGAATTAAAAATGCTACATAGCAAGTGGATAAGCAACTCATACTAATTGAAATTGCAGTAAGGACTTAATGCACTCTTTCATAAAAGTCTTGCAAGAAGGCAGCTTGCAATAGGAATGAATAAGATTCATTGTATAATTTATATCATCTGCTTAAAAGCATCATATACACTTGGAATGATGCTTTAAATCTACTCTCGTAATAAATTAAGTGTTGCATTTGAGCCTGTTTTACAAACAAGTACATGTCATTGATCAAATGAGATTATACACAATGCGTCGCAACTGCATTCATGTTGGGTGTTGAGAACTGCTCATGTGCAGCTTGTAATGAATGCTTAATCTCCCAAGACACTGCCTGTATCACATAACAATGTTAATGAATACTGCTGCCATGTTTAGGAGCCATACCACCATCATTCAAGGCTTATTCATCATTTAAACAAAAGGTTGGAAAGCATCTTCGATTGCATCAGTGAAACTCCGAGGAGCAGCTCATTTTCATCTTCTTTTTCCAGAACATCGCATCTCCTACCCCACAAATGCTTCTCACAAGAAATTGAAGAAGGACTCAATTAACATCTTCAGCATCAAGATAAGAAATAGCAAGAACCCCCAGAGAAAAGGATAGAGATAAGAGTTCAAACAGAGAGGCAACTCATGCACACATGTTGCATCGATTCTTGCATGCCTGTTGCCTAAATCAAAAGAAGTTGTGTAATTGATTGCAATTTAGAGAAAGAGGGAGATTGAGTGGAAAATTGGAGAAAGCTTGTTAGATGCAAGAAACAGAACATGCTGAAGGATTGCTGCTAGGCTCAGATTTGAGATTCACAAATTATCATTTCCTTCCTGAATTATAATTTGTCAGATGCCAATAATATTTTCAATCCAAATACAAATGCATAACAGGAAAGAGTGTACTGTTTTTTTACAGAGCCACGGTCCAATCTCAGGCAAGAAGATTCATGGTTAAGACAATTAGAAAGGTATTAATCAAGGGTGTAAGTTCCACAATGACATTGTATACATATACTAATCAACACTGATGTAGTGTTTCCAAAGCACTTCGTCCTATAACACACTAGAGGAACTCAAATGGAAATGTCTTTTGCAATCAATTACTTACATGAAATAAGGAAATACATATGGTGAATATTGGTTATTCAACCTCAGAGGCTAGATATGCTCTCGTTGTTTACAAGTGCTGGGATTCTACTTTCTTTACAGCATCTGCATAGGTGAAAAATAAAGGTTTTTCTCTCCAATACAATGCCATGGAGATGTTACTATTACGAGAGAACACTTTATGACGTAATGAGTATTTTCCAAGCTATCATATTCAAAATAATCCATCATTTCCTGACCTTTTTTGCATTTATTAAGACTGTCATTTAGGCTGTAACAGTAGATATGCCAAGTTGACAGAACAGTTTGTTGTTCCGAACCTCAACATAAAATTCCCGTAATTTGGTAAAGAAGTACTGGAAAAGAGATTTAAAGTAGTCTCTTGGGTGACTAGCTTCCAAAGCAATTCAATCAACCTCATTCAAAGCTAAAACAAGACTGAACTATTAAGCCAATTTGCTCATTGCACCTGCACTGAATCACAAGTCCTTGTATGGTCACCTACTAAGCATCTAAAGTCATAGTTTTTGGTGTTTCTTTTTAAAGTGGGGCACTGTAGATAAGGTTTATGTGAATCTTTCTTTGAGAAATAGGTCTACTATATTATGCCAGTGCGAAAAATCAAATCTGTCCACGACGGAACATTCATGAATAAAACAATTAATTTGAAATTTGATAAATCATAATAAAGTTGTGCAAAGATTCAACATACCTACATGCCTATACGGCCCAAGCTCAACGCTATTCAAATGGAACAGAGGGTGCATTTGCCTTTGCAAGATAATGATCCCCATTTGCATAAAGACTCCTGACATAAAAATTTAATTTCTAACCATTCAAGGGTGTACTTACTTTCAAGAGCGACTGAAAATTTTACATTATTTTCCTTGCTATAGCCTCATTTTGTCAGGCATACAGGATTGCCAAATAATTGTGTGTGGCACAAAAATCCTTTTGTCCAGAAAAGGTTAAAAACGTGTAACTTAAGTCATTAAATGTTCATGCATCTTCTAGGTAAACAACCTTGTTTTCCTGTGAAAGACAAGAATCAGAAAGAATACCAGCTTCTCATGATCCCGTTATAGAATTCATTGAACCATTGATGTTGCTGCAATTGCCTAGCAAAAAGGTCGCATCACCATTGATTCGCTTTGACACGCACAAGCGGTGGCCTGAAATACCATCCTTGGTTATGGCTAATTAGGAATCGAGACAGCATGCAAACACAAAAGTTTCCAGAATAATTACCGGAGGATTATTCTAATTATTACCACATCTCTCCAAATCTCAGCATGTACATAAATACTCATGCTATGGTTATACTCCATATAAAATGCTCTTGCTATGGTTGCTGCAGCCTGCAAGACTTACTATTTGTTCCTGAATAGTATGGCAGTTGATTTCGAGCACAATTAATTGAAAATTTAACTTTTGTAGTGTCTTTCAGTTTACTATGTTGCTTTTACATAATTTCGTCCAACACCAAAATATTTTAATATATATATCATATAAGTCAACTTTGCCTGTACGAAACTTGATGAAAGTCAAATGGAATATTTCTCAATCCAATCCAATGATTACATGAAAAGGATACATTGTTGGTTACAAAAGTTTTTGTACTGCTGCGAAATAAGCCACTTGAGTAATTTCGTCAGATGAGGTGTAATGAATGAATAGATCGAGGATTCGAGAGGCTTTCTCAGCACTCATTGGACATCAATTCTCCAAGTTAAAACCATCAGAGAAAATCAATTGTGTCAATTAAGATATATTTGACTAAACATTACGAGCTTCAAAAGACTTTTGAGTGAATTAGATCTTTTCTTTCAGCTTTCCAGAAAATTATTGGCACAGAATAGTTAGGCTACAGTGATGAAGCAGCGACCCAACTGTTGTCATGGGACTGATGAACATACTGTTTGATAGTGCAACTTCCCAAGCGGCACATTTCAATATTTTCAAAGCAAACTTGTGTCATAAGAAAGAACTGCAATATTTCTGTACTCCCTCCTCTCATTAGATTGGCATAATTATCTTCTTTGACACCAGCCATATATATATAAGTTCTGTCACATCTTCCTTCATTTTGTAAAAATCATTCATATAGCATCGCAAGGCTCTGTGCAAATGTATAGGCCTACATCCAGAATTGAGATCAATATTCAGTGAGAAGGGTTCTGACAGATAAGCCAGTTTTAGCAAGACAAATATGCCTAATACCATTTTTGGGGGGAGTGTCAAGCAGAAGATACTCATTTTTTAAAAATATACAATATAAAAAATATCAAGTGCAGTGCTGCTGTTACTTTTCTTGGAAAATGGATAACACATTTGCCTATTACTGCAATTTGATAGTTTAGATAGTATTGATCAACACCCCATTGTCTTGAGGCCACTGGTATCCATGTATTTATACAATAAAAAAGATATACAAGTATTAAATGAAATTTAAACATTGAGACAAATGTCGCAGTTTTGAATTGTACATTTATCATTATATTGTTTTAATACAGTTATTTCAATAGGGAATTTTCTCTAATATGCCTGTATATATTCAATAAGTCATCAATGTGTCCAGTGTGTTCAAGCTGCAACACATCCACCTTTCACAGCCAAATGGAAAATCCGACAAGTCTGACACAAAGCATGCACTGAGCTGTGCAAAGAAGACCAGATTAATGTTGATGTTGACAAAAGAATTACAGTTGTTTGATGTCTGTGACAGTTCTTTAAGAAACATCAAATAATTGTTCAATTCAGCGGTTTTATCTGTTGTTATTACAATAAGGATTTTTGCCATTACAGCTACCCAATTTCCTAACCATTTACTAAACTCAGCGTAAATTCTGAAGACGTTGTGCTATTACGTACCACCATCAGGATTACCAGAGAAAGTTTATTCTCAAAAGCATTCATATGTTTATTCTCACGTTCTTAATGACTTTTCAAATGCAGGAACCTCTGCCAGACAATCAAGTAACACATTGAATTATACAAATGAAAGGAATTAACCTTACCATGTTTAGAAACCACAACACCATCAATCATGGCTCATTCTGCACTTTTAACAAAAGGCTGGGAAGCATTTTTAAATTTATTAGCGAAACTGAAGGAGCAACCGGGTTTTCTTCTTGGTAATTCAGAATATTGCATGTCTTACCCCACAAATTGCCTCTTGCAAGATATTAAAGTACGAATCAACATTTTCAGTATCTAATAGAGAAAAAGCCTGTTAAATCTAAAGACAAGACAAGACAAGACAATGAAGTTTACTTACATAATGAATATTACAAACTTACAAATACCTGTTATCAAAATGTTATTAAAAATACATTTAATCAACATGAGGGAGACCGATCTAAGGCCAAAATTGACCGCTATCGATTGGCCACCTAAAGAAGTGGTGTACTTGATTGCAGTTAAGAGAAAGGGCTAGGATTGAGAGGAGAAGAAACCTTGGCAGCTGTGGGTCGAATTAAAGTTTACTCAATCCAAGTATAGCTTTCAAAATACCTGAGTGATCATCATTTCTTTGGAAGTTCCAAGGTGAGCATCTTTTCGCAAATAATTATGAACTAAAGGGAAATCTACCTTGCACTAGAGAAAAATGAAGGCCGTTCCAGAATAAAATCACAACCAAATCTTTCACTATCAATGAGGCAGTCTTCACGAGTATTTAAGAAAATTAATTGGTCCTCATCTCTTGTTGTCTATGGGTATGTTTTTTAGTGATGTTATTTTTTCTAAATATTTTGTTTGGTTTTCAGTTTTTTCCGACCCTAAAACAAAAGCTTTGACCTAAGTTTTATGGATGATTCCACAAAAAATTACATATATGATCCACTATGAATCGAACACAATTTTGCGATCCATGGGCCCAGTGCCCAGTCCACAATCTGTTTTCTGGCCCGGCAATAAAAGGAAAGATGACGTTGCACAATGGATTGTGTATACAGTGAGCGAAAAGGTCATGCGGGCCAAAGAAAGCAAATTCTCATTTTCCTAATTTTCTCTTTTTTGCTGGAGATGTATTGTGTTCTGTAGGCATGAGCATTGTCACAAATGAATAAGAAGTTTCGACTGAAGTGTTTTCTCTCATGAGGTACCACTTCCTCCTCTGAAAGCATTAGGATTATAACATCACCTGTAGCAAGAGCAGTGCATTTAATAATATATATACAGGATAAATCAAGGACAGTTCTCGTTTATTCAGCCAAAACCTCCTAAACTTTTATTGCAGCCAAACTTCTGTGTTCTTGCAAAAGTACTTGATTTCCCAACGAAATATGAAAAAGTTTTGAAAGACCGGCGCAATATTGCATATGATTTGTAATGTATTGGTTTGTGGCTGGACTGGAGTATGTGTTCAATCTTTTTGTGCTCCGTGACAACAGAACGGCGTTTCTTGCTGGTCTCATGCTTATGAAACTTTTATACATACTAGTGTATTTCATTGAAAATTTCGATATGCACAATGCTTCACAATGACATTCAGATTGGTGTTTAGAACTTTTCGTGTGCAGCTATGCAGGAGCGATGCAAGCATCACTCACAAGGCTCATTCATCACTTAAACAAAGAATTGGGATTTGGGAAGCATCTTCAATTGCATAAATAAAACTCCAAGGAGCATCCTGTTTTTCTTCCAATCTTCCTTTTCCAGAAAGTTGTACCACAAATGCCCATTACAAGACATTAACGAAGGAGCCTATTAACATTTTCACCATCAGGACAAGTAGAATCAAGAACCCACAGAGAAAAGAATAGAGATAAGAGTTCAAACAGAGAGACAACTCATACACACAATGCCAAGTCGATTATTGCATGCCTGTTGCCTAAATCAAAAGAAGTTGTGTAATTGATTGCAATTTAGAGAAAGAGGGAGATTGAGTGGAAAATTGGCGAAAGCATGTTAGATGCAAGAAACAGAACATGCTACAGGATTGCCGTTAGGCTCAGATTTGCGCTTATTCACAAATTATCATTTCCTTCCTGAATTATAATTTGTCAGATGCCAATAATATTTTCAAGCCAAATACAAACATATAACAGGAAAGAGATTGCTGTTTTATACAGAGCCATGGTCCAATCTCATGCAAGAAAATTCATTGTTAAGACAATTAGAAAGGTATTAATCAAAGATGTAAGTTCCAAAATGGCATTGTATGCATATACTAATCAACACTGATGTAGTGTTTCCAAATTACTTCATCCTATACCACATTAGAGGAACTCAAATAGAAATTAGTTTTGCAATCAATTACTAATATGAAATAAGGTAATGCATATGGTGAATAAATGGTTATTCAACCTAAGAGGCTAGATGTTCTCATTGTTTACGAGTGCTGGGATTCGACTTTCTTTACAACATCTGCATTGGTGAAAAGTGTAGGTTTTTCTCTCCATTACACTGCCATGGAAATGTTGATATTGCGAGAGAACACTTTACGAAGTAATGAGTAATTTCCATGGCATTATATTCAAAATAGACCATCATTTCCTGGCTTTTGTTGCATTTATTAAGACTGTCATTGAGACTGTAACAGCAGATCTGTCAAGTTGATGGAACAGTTTGTTGAACCTCAAGAGAAAATTCCCATAATTTGGTAAAGAAGTACTGGAAAAGTGATTCAAAGTTGTCTCTCAGGTGACTAGCTTCTAAAGCAATTCAATCAACCTCATTCGAAGCTAAAACAAGACTGAACTATAAAGCCAATTTGCTCATTGCACCTGCACTGAATCACAAGTCCTTGTATGGTCACCTACTAAGCATCTAAAGTCATGGTTTTTTTTTTTTTTTAAGTGGGGCACTGTAGATAAGGTTTATGTGAATCTTTTTTTGAGAAATAGGTCTACTATATTATGCCAGAGCAAAAAATCAAATCTGTCCATGCCGGAACATTCATGAATAAAACAATAATTTGAAATTTGATAAATCATAATAAAATTGTGCACAAATTCAACATACCTACATGCCTATACGGCCCAAGCTCAACGCTATTCAAATGGAAAAGAGGGTGCATTTGCCTTTGCAAGATTATGACCCCCATTTGCATAAAGACTCCTGATATAAAAATTTAATTTCTAACGATTCAAGGGTGTACTTACTTTCAAGAGCGACTGTAAATTTTACATTATTTTCCTTGCTATAGCCTCATTTTGTCAGGAATGCAGGATTGCCAAATAACTATGTGGCACAACAATCCTTTTGTCCAGAAAAGGTTAAGAACGTGTAACTTAAGTGACCTAGTGTTTCCAATGAGTCTCGATCGACACCTCTCGAGAATGACATGGTCTAGCACACGAGAATCGAGAATTTCTCGAGAAATCTAGGACATTGTCCTGCCATTGGCACAATGATTAAACAAGAGAGATTTAATCTTGCAATGGATCACATTTTTTGGCTTTTGTGATATCCTTTATAGTTTTAATGTTAATCTGTGTGTTTTGTTTCCTATAAATCACAGCTAAGCATCCAGATATTATACAATTTTAAAACATTTGTACAAGTTCAACTTCAGCATTTATCAGGTATACAATGGGGATTATCATCAACAGATATTTAAATTGAACAATGCAGCAAGTACACAATAACAGTAATATCAAGCAAAACAAAACAACAATCCAATGCTTTGTAACCGTTATAAACATAAACACATGAACATCATGTCAAACAATGATCAACACTTCAATTCTCGAGACTCGCTCGGCGAGACGAGAAAATGCTGAGTCATTGCTGATCTCAAGACTTCTCGAGAACTCTCGCTCTCATTGGAAACTCCACAAGTTAAGTCATTAAAATTTCATGTATCTTCCAGGCAAACAACCTTGTTTTCCAGTGAAAGAAAAGAATCAGAAAGAAAACCCGCTTTACATGATCCCCTCTTAGCATTCACTGAACCATTGATCTTGCAGCAATTGCCTAGCAAAAAGGTCGCATCACCAATGATTTGCTTTGACAAGCACAAGCGGTGGCATGAAATGCCATCCTTGGTTATGGCTAATTAGGAATAGAGACAGCATGCAAACACAAAAGTTTCCAGAATAATTACCGGAGGATTATTCTAATTATTACAACATCTCTCCAAATCTCAGCATATACATAAATACTCATGCTATGGTTATACTCCATATAAAATGCTCTTGCTATGGTTGCTGCAGCCTGCAAGACTCACTATTTGTTCCTGAATAGTATGGCAGTTGATTTCGAGCACAATTATTTGAAAATTTAACTTTTGTACTGTCTTTCAATTTACTATGTTGCTTTTACATAATTTCGTCCGACACCAAAATATTTGAATATATATCATATAAGTCAACTTTGCCTGTACGAAACTTGATGAAAGTCAAATGGAATACTTCTCAATCCAATCCAATGATTACATGAAAAGGATACATTGTTGGGTACAAAAGTTTTTGTACTGCTGCGAAATAAACCACTTGAGTAATTTCGTCAGATGAGGTGTAATGAATGATTAGATCGAGGATTCGAGAGGCTTTCTCAGCACTCATCGGACATGAATTCACCAATTTAAAACCATCAGAGAAAATCAATTGTGTCAATTAAGATATATTTGACTAAACGTTACGAGCTTCAAAAGACTTTTGAGTGAATTTGATCTTTTCTTTCGGCTTTCTAGAAAATTATTTGCCCAGAAAAGTTACAGTGATGAAGCAGCGACCCAACTGTTGTCATGGGACTGATGAACATACTGTTTGATAGTGCAACTTCCCAAGCGCATTTCAATATTTTCAAAGCAAACTTGTGTCATAAGAAAGAACTGCAATATTTCTGTACTCCCTCCTCTCATTAGATTGGCATAATTATCTTCTTTGACACCAGCCATATATATTAAGTTCTGTCACATCTTCCTGCATTTTGTAAAAATTATTCATATAGCATCGCAAGGCTCTGTACAAATGTATACATCCAGAATCAAGATCAATATTCAGTGAGAACGGTTCTGACAGATAAGCCAGCTTTAGCAAGACAAATATGCCTAATACCATTTTTGGGGGGAGTGTCAAGCAGGAGATACTCATTTTTCAAAACTATACAATATAAAAAATATCAAGTGCAGTGCTGCTGTTACTTTTCTTGGTAAATGGATAACACATTTGCCTATTACTGCAATTTGATAGTTTAGATAGTATTGATCAACACCCCATTGTCTTGAGGCCACTGGTATGGATGTATTTATACAATAAAAAAAATATACAAGTATTAAATGTAATTTAAACATTTTGACAAATATAGCAGTTTTGAATTGTATGTGTATCGTCATATTGTTTTAATACAGTTATTTAGATATGCAATATTCTCTAATATGCCTGTATGTATTCAATAAGTCGTCAATGTGTCCAGTGTGTTCAAGCTGCAACACATCCACCTTTCATAGCCAAATGGAAAATCTCCCAAGTCTGACACAAAGCATGCACTGAGCTGTGCAAAGAAGACCAGATTAATGTTGATGTTGACAAAAGAATTACTGTTGTTTGATGGCTGAGACAGTGCTTTTAGAAACATCAAATAATTCTGCAATTCAGCGGTTTTATCTGTTGTTATTACAACAACATTTTTTGCCATCACAGTTACCCAATTTCCTAACCATTTACTTATTCTCACATTTTTTAATGACTCTTCCAATGCATGAACCTCTGTCAGACAAGCAAGTACCACATTTAATTATAAAAATGAAAATGAATATCTTTACCTGGTTTAGAGACCACTCCACCATAAATCAGTATACCCAATCTAAGTATATAATAGCTTGTAATATTCCCGGGAGAGAATCATTGCTTTGGAAATTCCAAGGTGAGCATCTTTTCGCAAATTAATATGTACTTAAAGGGAAATCTACCTTGCGCTAGAGAGAAATGACTATACACTATTATTGTGCTCTGCGCACTTGAGCACTGTCACAAACATAGAAATACATAGAAGGGACATGAGGCTGTATGATGCCACCTCAAGATGAGGTCACCAAATCTGCCATATTGGAACTGCCCTGAGACATGACGTCACAATAGACTAATTATGATGTGACGTCATGCCATTGTTATAAGTGACATCACAGTTATTGGTGACGTCACAGTCCATTGTGTCAGTATTCAGGGCAGTTCCAAGATGGTGGATTTGGTTGCTTCATCTGCCAGAGCCTCATGTCCCTTCTATGTATTTCTATGGTCACAAATGAATAAGAAGTTTCGACTGAAGTGTTTTTTCTCATGAGGTACCATTTCCTCTTCTGAAAGCATTAGGATTATAACATCACCTATAGCAAGAGCAGTGCATTTTAATATATATATATCTGCAGGCTGAATCAGGGACAGTTCTAGTTTATTCAACAAGAACCTCCTAAACTTTTATTGCGGCCAAACTTATGTGTTCTTGCAAAAGTTCTTGATTTCTCAATGAAATTTGAAAATTTTTTGAAAGTCCGGTGCAATATTGCATAATATCATATGGCTAGCGGAAATACTCGCTTCCCATTGGCCGACAGCCGTGCAATATTCTACGATATTGCACGCATGTTATTGCACGCTCATTTTAACATGTGAAAGATTGGACGGACCTGAGAGGAAGCACCATATTTTGATGCTGCAGCAGCCACAAGCTGACAATTCCCTGTCAGCGTGCCTCGGCGGTCCGGCGTCGGCCCGTCGTCGGTCCGATGTCAGCAGCATCGGAACGGCTTTGGGCCGACGTTGGGCCGCCAAGGCACGCTGATAGGGAAGAACTTTGTGTTTTTCAATTTTACTAAAACATTTATTGCGCGTCAACGGATGCAGATAGGAAGATGGCTTTGACGGCAAAAGATGCGCCTGTTAAAGGGCTACGTGGATATTAACTTTTTGTGCTGGTTATATTATTTGTTGCTTCAGAATAGAGCATTAAGTGGCCGAAAAAAGGCATTTTTGCCGATTTTTCAGTGACTTTGTTGTGTTTAAAGGTCGAAAGTCTGCTATAAAGTTTAAGAAAAAAATCTGAAAAAAATCCATGATCAAGTATATCATTTTTGGATTCCAATAGTGTAAAAAAAAATTTTGTGAGTGAAATAGTCATTGACTTTTGACGCAATACATTTTAAACAGGCGGGTCAAAAGAAACACAAAACGATTTTGGACAAGGAATTCCAGCCCTTTTCTTTGTTTTTACCACAAAAAACCATATGATATAACAGTTATTGCACATCACCTCGTGCAATATCAGTTTTTATGGCACCTCGGTGACTAATATTGCACTCGGGCTGCGCCCTCGTGCAATATTAGTCACCTCGGTGCCATAAAAACTGATATTGCACTCGGTGCTGTGCGATAACTGTATATTATTTGTGATGTTTTGGTATATCTCACATACGCAAACAGGATGCACTGCATATTGGTTTGCGGCTGGAGTATGTGTCTTCTGAGTACTGTGTGATAGTGGTAAGTTTTCAATAAATTTGGTTAAAGACAGAGATGGTGCTTGGACAAATAGAATGTGCTTAATAAGATTTAATAATGTTGGCTTGGCAAAGTGTCACATAATCATAGGAATTACTGAAATATACGATTTATTACTAAACTATCAAGCACACTGCCGTTATCTCTTTTCTTGAAAAACAGCTCATTTGTCTTTCGCTGTGAGTTAATAAAGGAGTTTTTCTGATCTTTCTGTCATATCTGAAATGCCTGACATTTTCATATAATAAGGCGTCATCATGTGTAGTGTGTTCAAGCTGCAGCACATCTTGCCTTCATAGCAAAGTGGAAAATCCGACAAGTCTGGCACAAAGCATGCGCTGAGCTGTGTAAAGATGACTAGATAAATGTTGATGTTGACAAAAGAATTACTGCTGTTTGATGGCTGTGATAGTAGAAACCTCAAAGATTTCTGCAATTCAGCAGTTCTATCTGTTGTTAACGCAACAAGGATTATTTCCATCACAGTTACCCTATTTCCAAACCATTTACTTTTAATTTTTGTCCGATGAAACTCAGTGCAAATACTGAAGTGTCCATGCATCTATTGTACTACCATTAGGATAAGGAGAGGAAATTATTCTCCCTAAAGCATTCAAATGTATATTCTGACATCTATGTCATGTTTTTTAATTACTTCCATGCATGAACCTCAGGTTTACAGAGAATTAAACAAGCAGAGGGTAATATCTTTACAATGTTTAGAAGCCATGCAACTCATTTCAACATATGCAAGAAATTTCATCTTAAGTCTTGTTGTGTGCAGCCAAAAAATGTCAAATTTTATAATTTTCAACGCTACACGCTGTGACCTTACCATTCACTTGCCTTGCGATGGATCCTGCAAACTTGCTTTTCCTTTGTTGAGACAGATATGATCATATTTCAGTGAAAGTCACTTTAACCTCATTCAGATCAGTAGGCTGAAACTCCATACTTTGCAAGGAATAATAATAATAATAATAATAATATGAATTTGTAAAGCGCCAATTTCAGTGACACTGCTCATCGGCGCATATAGTTGTGTGATGTTAATAAAATAATCTGAAAAGATGGATTTTGAGATTTCTTTTGAATGCATCAAGAGACTCAGCATTTTTTATGTCAACAGGTAGCTTGTTCCACAGTTCTGGTGCTGAGTAGGAGAATGCCCTGTTAGTTTTATTATTTCCATAATTCCTGGGAACAGCCAGCAGTAATTGTTTGTTGCTTCTTAGGTTCTGCCGATGTTGCTCTTTTACCTTTACTAGACATTTCACATAATCAGGTGCTTGATTATTAATAGCTTTCCATGTTGTTGTTAGGATCTTAAACTGGCATCTTGCATTGATGGGAAGCCAGTGAAGATTTTTTCGAAATCCACTTATATTATCATACTTTTTAAGCCTTTCAATCAATCTTACTGAAGAGTTTTGCGCAACCTGAAGTTTGTTCACCAAGTTTTTGTTTATACCGTAAAGCAGTGCGTTTCCATAGTCAAGGTGGGGGGTTACCAAAGCATTAACAACTGTTTTGGTTGTGTCCTTATTTAGGCTTTTTCTAATTTGTGAGATATTTCTCAGATTAAAGTAGGCAGATTGGCACATCTTATTGACATGTTTTTCCATAGACATGTTTGTATCAAATATTACCCCCAGATTCCGAACATGTGTGACTGCTTTGATGTCAACGTTATCAACCTTTATAGAATTGACAGTTATTTTATTCAGTTGGTGACGAGACCCCAAAATCAAGAGTTCAGTTTTTTCACCATTGTTACAAAGCATATTATCGTTCAGGAAATCTCGAATATTGGCAATGCAGTTCTCCATTCTTTTCTTTGCATCAGCTTCTCCAATAAAAGTAGGTTTGAATGACAGAATAAGTTGTTGGTCATCTGCATATTTTTCGTCAGTTACTTGGTTCATACAAGCCAGTTCGCTGACAGGTGCGATATACGAGTTAAATAGAATTGGTCCTAATTTAGAGCCTTGCGGGACTCCATAATTAAGTGTTAATTTGGCTGACTCAGTGTCATTTATTAGGACTGCCTGGGTCCTGCTAGATAGGTAAGATTTGAACCACTTTAAGGCAGCGCCATCAATACCATTTCGATCTTTAAGACTTTGTATTAGGATATCATGGTCGATTGTGTCAAAGGCAGCAGAGAGATCTAGGAGTACTAAAAGTGTGACTTCCCCTTTTCCCATGTTAACCATGATGTCATTGTGGACTTTAGTCAATAGAGTTTCGGTGCTATGGTGTTTTTTGTAAGCGGATTGTTTTTTGTCGTCAAGATTATTAGTTTCAAGATGTTTAATGTATTGTTTGATCACAGCATTTTCAATTAGTTTCCCGAGGAAAGTCAGGTTGGATACTGGTCGGTAGTTCTTGTACTCCTGCTCAAGACCTACCTTCTTGAGGAGTGGTTTAACTAAAGCATGCTTGAGTCGTGAAGGCATTTCACCAGTTTCAAGGGAAATATTTATTATTTTGGTTATGATTGGTAGAAATTCATCAATACATTTCATCAGAAGCCATGTGGGCAGGGGATCTAATGGGCAGTGTTTTACAGGCATTTCTTTGATTAACTGCAGCACTTGCGGCTGAGATAGTTTGTCAAATTGATCAAGTTTTGGGCCTTCGAACTGTTTGTTCCAATCTAAGGAGGTTCTGTTGGGTGATGATAACTTGTTCCTAATTTTCTTGATCTTATCGTCAAAGTAGGAATTGAATTGGTTTGCTAAATCCAACGGATCAGAGTGTTTTGGTAGTGGAAGGGCCTGCTTCCTATTAAGACTTGAGTTTAGTATTTTGAACATGGCCTTAGAATTTCCCTTTGTTGTAGCAATTTTAGATCTAAGGTCAGCTTCTTTGAGGTGATGGAGCTTTAAATTGAATTTATTTCTAACAGACTTAAAAATTTCCCAATCACTCCTAAGTTTCGTGGATCTCCATTTCTTTTCAGCTTTCCTTTTTGCAGTTTTTAGATCTTTGATGTCAGAATTGGTCCATGGAGTGGGTTTACGTAGTCTTATGGTTTTATGCTTGAGAGGGGCATGCTTCTCAAGTACATCATTGGATGAGATGTATAGGTCAACTAGTCTGTCTAAGTTATTTGTGCAATTGTTTAATTTTGTTACATTTTCAAACAGTTTTTTAAGGTCATTTTTGAATGAAGATATATCTATTTTTCGCATTTCTCTCAGTTAAATTTTTTTCTGAGTAGATTGATTTCTTTTCAGATTAAGTGAGAACAGGACACAGTTGTGGTCAGAGTTCAGGTCAGAGACTGCATTTCTCAATGAGAGAGTTTTTTCTGGTTATTATAAGGTCCAAAATGTTCCCATGAACATGAGTTGGAGAGGATACATGTTGAATGAGATCAAACATACTCAATATGCTAGCAAACTGCATGGCTTTCGTGTCATTGACCTTGTTCATATGGATATTGAAGTCCCCTGCTATGATTACCTCATTGGAATATGTTTGGTAGTGAGCAAAAAGTTGTGTTATTTCGTTGAAAAACTCCTCCATTGTATAATTGTTTTTACTGGATGGTTCTGAACCATAAATCAGTACTAGTGACACTGTCTTTCCATTGTGCGCAAGTTCAATTTCCATGTGTTCAAAGGTATTTTTCTGAGATACATGGATTTTTGTTGCTTTCAAACCAGACTTCACAAGACAACCAACTCCTCCACCTTGCCTGCCCTCTCGTGGTGAGTGAAGATACTGACATTCACCTGATCTTTCTAATTCACCAATTTTGACAATATCATCAGATTTTAACCAACTTTCAACAAACAAGAAGATATCCAGGTCATTCTCATGCCAAAAGTCATTGACTAACTGAGTTTTTTGTCTGAGACTTCGTGCATTCCACAGACAAAGTTTCAATTTATCATCCTGTGGGTTTACATGAACAGAAGCACAGTTAGACTCTGTGTTGAGTGGATTGAACCTGTTATGAACAACAAGTCTGTTTGCAGAGTAACTGTCATTTTTGCTTGGAATAGAACCAGGGACCCATTTTTTACTCGAGACAGCAGGCTTGTCCAAAAATTTGTACGGCAACTCCCAGGAGGTGAAATTACAATGGTTATTTTTATTGTAAGACTCATAGCATTTGTCCACAAATTCAGTCTCCGATCTTAACGTGGCCCTTACCATTGGGCCGCACACATCTAAGAATCTGTAAGGCAGGCTCCAAGAGGTGCGACATACTGAAACTTCAGGTATAGATTTACAAGACAATAAGCTATTTTCCACCCTTAATTCATCTGCCACAGAGGCCTTAGCTGGAAAAAATTTGACACTGTTAATGCTGCAACAAATTTTATTAACAGAAGGTTTTACACAATCACGATCAGTCCAAAAGTTCGTCATCAAATGCCTCCGTGGCCCGCACCATCAAAATTTTGCCTTTTTCTCTGGAGGTTCATCGCTCCTGGTGATATGGTGAATCTCCTTAAGGGCAGTGTGCACATTGCCAATCGTGCCAGAGACGACAACTCCGTCCACTGTAACATCGCATTTTCCTCGTAGTGCACTTATCGCCTCAGTAACATCTTCTCTGGAATCCCGCTTCGGAACCACCCATTGACCGATGTCAATCTTTGTATTGTGAGTCTCGCTGATCTTACGGATATTACGGCCATTTCGTCCAATTAGCTTTCCAATAAGACCTTTTGGGATTTCGGCAATGCATTTGGTCGGCTGCTTGCTGAGATTGGCAGTATCAGTCGAGGAAGCCTGGCCAGTCGTCTGCATGCATTTAGATTTAATACTCGGGACTACCAGATCTCTGTTGACCGTTGTACACATGAGTTCAATCCCTTTGTCCGACATGTTTATACCATCCGTGTGGAGTAGCTCACTGCGTGGAGTTAGTCTAGCATTCCAGTCTATAAACTGGATTCTTTCCAGATTGTTAGCCTTCAGGAATTGTTCCAACTTTAAATTATACACATTGATTTGTGTGTTTGCTACTGATGGGGGTAGGCTGATCACAATTACATGGCTGAGTTTGCTCCACCTTTCCAGAGCAACGGTTGCTGTCTTGAAGCATTGATTTCCCAATGTACCGTCATTAATTTCATCAACACCGGTCAGTACCATAATCAATTCATAACTGTCTATGGTAGCACTGTCCAAGGACTCGAACTCAGAGATCGGTAGCAATTTGTGATCCCATTCTATCTCCACAGATAGGTGCTGAAGACTGCTTTTGGTGATTTTGTCACATAACAATAATCCCTTAGGTTTAGGGCTGGCGATGGATGTGTCACTTTGGTTGGCAATTTGATCTAGAAGTTCAGAATAATCTGCCTCTCTGTCCTTCAGCATCTCTCTCACGGTCTTTAATTCTTTGTTTTTTTCTTAAATTTCTTCTAATAATTCTTTGTTAACTTCCCTCGTAGTCTCTTGGTCAATTGCATCTTTTCTCTTCGTGCTCCGTTTGAGTTCACCTATGAGTCTATCCACCTCATCGTCTTTTTCCGTGAGCATTTTCCTTAAAGTAGCAATTTCTTTGTCTTTAGCAATAATTTCCTTTTCTTTGTCCTTAGCCTGGGCATTTTCTGCATTTTCACTTTTTCGTGGTCTTCCCCTTTTCCTTTTAACCTCATTTGCATCGATGTTTTGTGCATTGTTTGGGTCTGTGAACAATTCAGTGAGAGCTGTGGATTCACTTGTGCTATTATTCGGGTCATCATCCGACTCAGAGTGAGATAATGCAGTGTTTTTCTTCTCCATTTCGTCTGCCCAAGTTCCTCCTTCAGCCATTTCTGAAAGTACACATGGTAAATTAGAGTGTAGTTCAGGGTATCAATGCAAGTAAGTTTTAGTTGTCGCTGCAATACAAGCAGGGACCACAGTAGGAATTTAGGTACTTAAAACTCTCTTTGAGGTAGAGAACAACCGTAGCAGAGCGTGCCAGTTAAGATGAAGAATAAGGATATGAATAGTCACTGCAATACAGGCAGTGAAAACCTTCAGAACAAGAAGTCACCACAGTACAGGTGGAGGCTAGAAAGGAGCGGTTAATTATTCAATGTAATACAGGCAAGGTCATGTATTGCTGGCTATCACAGTACAGGTGAAAACCAGAAAAAATAATTTTGAATGAGGTCCCTGCAGTACAGGCAGGGATACAGTGTTAACAGGCAGTAACTGCAATACAGGCAGAAACCAAGGAAAATGAAGCAGGTTGCCAAGGGCAGCCACAGTACAGGTTGAAGCCAGAGAATTAAAGTACAAGTTGTTGCTGCAGTACAGGCAGTGACACAGTATCCGCAGTTGGTTACCACAGTACAGGTGGAGACCAAGTAGGCGAATCTGGTGGAGGTACCAAGGAAGCTGGTGATAAGTATAGCAAAGACAGACAACGTGCAGTACAGGCAGGTTGTACTTTACTATAGAGTAAGCTGTGATTCTCAAGTTACAGGGAAGAGTGAAGTTAGATTCAACAATGTTCAAAGTAGAATTGTGCAGTTTGCAATTTAATAATGGAGAGTTTTATTCAGATGCTTAGTTATGGTCAAGACTGTGTATTTATAATACTTTATATTAGGTTGAGATAGTAATGATATGTTTAGGTCGAGATAGTAATGACAAATAATAGGATAAGTTAAAGCAAAATTTAGTAAAGTTGAGATATAAAAGAATGTTTGATAATGACTACCTTTGTTGACACGAGAATTGGAGAAGTGATGATTGTGTATTGGATTCTCAAGCCCTACAGACCAGTGATGTTGATTGGAGTTGACTGGAATTGCAGCAGTACAGTTAATGGGCCAGCCAGGAAAATCACAAAGTCCAATCTAAAAATAGACAATAAATAAGTTAAGGAAAAATATAAGTAATGTCTGAAAGCCAGAGATGAATTTATTTTAGTTATACAGACAATGTAGATAGACTGAAAAATGGCAAAGTTGTCCCTACAATATTTTCAAGTTTCAAGTTGACAAAATTCAATATATATTTTATTTTCTCAGTTTTGCAGGATTTATTGTGCACTGTGGGCTTGAGCATTGTCTCTATCGTGAATTTCCTTTTCTGAAAAGATTAGGCCTCTAACATTAGCCATTAGTTGATCGCAAGAGTGGTATATTTTACTTTGTAGTGTCAATTGAAGATAGTTCTAGCCTATTCTATCTATTCTATCAGAAACACAAATCCTTTTATTTCACTTAAAATTATGTGCTACTGAGATAATGAAGATATTCTCAATGAAGGTTGCTGAACAAAAATGATAAAAAGTTTTGAAAGAATCGGAACAGAAGTTCCCTAAAGAATATTTTAATGAAGCAAGTATATGGGATACCAGTGCATTATTGCGTGTGGTTTGTCATGTCTGTGTATATCTCACAATTCTAACAAACACAAACCAGATGATCCGGAGATTTAAGTGCGTATGCCTGGAGCACCTGATACAAGTACACAATTTACTGCTTGTCACTATCAATGATCCCACTATACTACTTGTATCCTCTTTAGCGATTTGGTCTTTGTATGTGGTTAATATTTATGATTGCCTTGAATGTCAATCAATGAATTTTTTTTTTTGTCTGACTTGTATACCCTTCATTGCCTCTCAGACACTTGATAGTATACAGAATAGTCAAATGTGCTATATCATCTTCTCCCTTTTTGTTGTCTTAGCCTAGTCTTTCTTTCTTTAATTCCATGGCTTTCTAGTTGGTCCCAACTTCCCCAGAAATGGCAAAACAGATCTGCAAGAACGGCAAGAAAAGATCAACCATGAAGTTGACAACAGGGCTTCGCAAGTTTTACACAAGCTATTTTTGTGACCAATATACACTGTAAAAATGTCATGAACATTTCAAGGGAAAGGATCAACAAATGCAAGATCTTAAGATCATATACAAAAGACAGATCCACTGGACTAGCACATATATACGCTATTCCCATCATAATTTAATTTCTATTACAGACTTCATCAAGATAGGAATATATATAAACATTGACACTCATTTTACATGTTCCTGACATATTTTCTATGATTTAGTTTTGCTTATCTCAAAGAATGCATGTATTACTTAAAATAAATGCAGCATAATGTGCACCATTACTGGTTAATATGTAAATGGCACTGCCATGAAATTCGCACAGCATTGTCATAGAACTACTGCATTATCTTCAACATTCCATGCAGAAGGCCAACGTATCTTTTTAAAGGACTGGGCAAATGGGCAGATAGATAAGATTAGATAGATAAGATCAGATCTATAGATAAGATTAGATAGACAGACAGACAGATAGATAGATAGATAGATAGATAGATAGATAGATAGATAGATAGATAGATAATTAGATAATTAGATAATTAGATAATTAGATAATTAGATAAATAGACAGGTTGCACCAAATTGTTGATGTTACATAACTGAGATCAATAAAACCACAGCTATTCAGAGGTGACTGTTTACTAATAGACTGTTACATAATTTATTGATAGTTAATGAAGATTTTGTAACCTTAAGTGTTGTTACGATTTCTTACTTGGTGATCTATTTAAGTCATTAACATTTGTACTGACTTTTAATTTTTATTCACTTCTTGCAATCAGGTGGTATGGAAATGATTATTTCCAATGTTGATGCACATGTTGATTTAAATCCCTGAAATATGCTATTGGAGGTTGTTATAGTACAAGACCCAAATTTTAAATCTATTTTGGAATTCATTTAGCATATTTTAATTATTTACCAAACTAAACTCTGACTAAACTACTAGCTCCACTTTTATGGCAACTACAGGCACTTCCTGTTCAGGCAGTCACTGCAGACAGGAGCACCACACAGAATGATCTGTCCTTGTGCTAAGTGAGCTTCGCTCATGGCTGCCTTCGGCAGCCATGAGCTGCGCTCATATGAATACAGCTGCAACGGCTATCAGGGAACTTGAGTAGCCTTGCTTTCATTTGCTTGATATGAATGGCTGCCAAAGGTGGACAAGTCACTAATGGTGTCCCCGTCTGTCAGCTCCACATGTCAGACAACCATTGCGGTGGAATGCGAGTAAATCCCCAAATTAAACGAACGTAGCGAAGTTTGATGGGGATTCTGTTGAGTTTTACGAAGCAAACTAGGATTTATACGAGATTGCGCACTGCACATGCACGTGGACGGTTAAGGAGCCACTCCTCACGTCATGAGTGGCCAGTAGTTTGGAAGCCCGTCTGCCCCTCTTCCTGATCTCCGGGGAGGCAGAGGCCAAGCAATCATCGTATAGTATATTCTAGTTCCATTGACAAACGCCCTAAGATTCCACCTTCTTTGACACTGTTTGACATGATTGGGGAGGTGGGTGGGCGTATAAATCCTAGTTTGCTTCGGCAAACTCAACAGAATCCCCATCAAACTTCGCTACGTTCGTTTAATTTGGGGATTCTATTTCGTTTACCTTCGCAAACGGATTCATACGAGATTGCGCACTGCGCATGCCAGTGAACGGCGCATGCGCCACTCCTCACAGTTTGTAGCTTACTGGCTGCGAATGACAACAAATTGGTGCATCTTACTGTAATAACACAACGAATGCAATGCCTTAGCCATGGCCCGGTATAGGAGTTTGTCTTAGTACCAAGCAATTGTGATGCTTCCGGTTCATATGTCAATTTACATAAGCCCATCAAAGGGTACTTGTGCCCTGTTTGGCACCTGATGTTACTGCAACTCTTGTAGTGTTTGGTTGGACCTACTCCGAATAGTTTTCAGAGGTTTATTAACAACAAAACTTGTAGTTCATCAATTATCCTGTATTGGCCCAACACAGTACCACTGATGTGGCTTTCTATAACTGAGAAACACTGATTCATCTCACTGACATAGGCACTTCAAGTATGCTTGCACGTAATTGTGACAAGACATCAGCCTAACTTCCTAATCAATGTACAATTGTACACAGGCTTTGTCCGTAAGTGCTTGCAAACTTTTGCCAGGCAGTATGTTCTTCAATAGCTTATTACAGTGGAACAATATACCAACATTGGTGTATCACGGGATCTATTTTCAAATATGTAAAATTCTTTTGATTTATTGTCAGTCTGGGTATCAACTGCTCTAAGGACGAGCATTTTGCAAGTGATTCTTAGCAGAAGTTTTATGTGCAAATACAAGAGACATGACCCCTTTGTCCATATGTCTTACAGGACTTAGGCTTTCATTAAACAAAGACTCCCGTCTGGAAGCCAATAGCCACTTGATGACATTTTATCGTGGCCAGGCCATATCGTTGCTCAAGACCCATCTTGGCAAGAGACAAGAAACAAATATTTATTTCGACTCAGATTTTGAGGCAACAGTACATTAGCTCCAGAGTTATTGAGTCCAAGCTACAGCACTGCAGCATTACATGACTCCCCAGAAAGACCGGCATATCAACCGCATTTGCCTTTCAGTAATCACTTCGTTTTGTTTCTGAAGATGTGTGTCACTATAGTTACACGGTGTGATCAGCCCTTTCAAACATGATATTTCTTGTCTGGAGCCTTTCCCAGACAACTTGCCGGTCATAACCTTGCGCTGCCTATAAAGCAGGTGGCAGCTTTGCGAGGAATGGGTCACATATTTTCTGCGCAACCCGTGTATACGGAGGAAGTGGGACACATCAACCATAACATTTTAGGCCACAACATTAGAAACGCCAAAATCTGTTCATTCAATCTTGGTCTGGCCCTACAAGCTTTCTATGAAGCCAAACAGCAACCAGCCCACTCTGGATGTGCCAAACATTGCTAAGGTTTGGTTGACCTCAATATAATCATTGACATGTCAAGATTGGCAATCGGCATCAGTGTGAACAAACCAAGGATACATCAGAACGCTCATCTAGACCTCAGCACAAAAGAAAGCACTTTTATTCACATATCACAACAGACTGATTGTCAGCTTATACACGTATATGGAAAATATATTTTATGAGCATATCTTGGTTTTGTGAGCCTTGATCAACAACATCTGCTCTTCCACCGTTGCATATGGTGGAAAGGTTTTATTATGTCAGAAATATCGACCTTATCTCCCAGGCATTGGCCTTTGGTTAGGCCTACATCCTTCCAAATTTAATTGCTGCAGTAACCCTCTGAAGGGACGGCACATATGACACCCATATTCCAATGAATTGCAATCCACTATTAGATTGGGTTTGTTACCAGGAAGCTGCTAGACATTGTCTGAAGAGTTATTTTGTCTAACATGACAGTATAATCAAGTGAAACCACGATGCACTGGCATCATAATTGTCATAATTTGCACAAAAACTTCCGTATAGCTCCATTACCATGACACATTGAGCTAAACTTCATGCCTTGGAAGCACGCCACTACTAAATCTTCACTGAATATGGCGATAGTTGGAATAATTTTTTCCCCACATAACCATTCTGGTTTTCATTACCACGTTAACAAATTCTGTGATTTGGTTTGACTGTAGATTTTTCTACATCACGCACATTGACAAGGAGCACATACTGTCGTAACATACCAACAATTGTTTTCACTGCTTTCAGACCTTGTAACCCTGTCTTGACACAAGTTAGCATTGTCTAACCCATCATGTGGGCAAATTGAAATCAGCTTATTCTGATTTATAAATTGACGCAGACTGGCACCCACTGATTTCATCATTTTCGTAAACAGATGCCGAGACATATGCTGTATTCTATTATCTATACACTTAATTTCTCCATTGCAACGAATAATATTCTATCACTGGAGTAGCCATTGTTCGAAAGAAAAATGTGTCCTTGATGGCAAGTCTCACCAAGTAACATTGACTTATGACAAGCATTAATGTGGCTTTGAGTATGTCCACATCTGTCAAATTTATGATGCACCCGTTCTTCGTTCATTGCCGGAACATGATAAGTCTACCACCATCTTTTATGGATCTGCGGAGTAGAGTGACTGCATATATATCCACCGGAGTCTTAACTGGACTCCAGCTAACACTTTTAGTCAATTGTGTTCTGATGTTAAGATCAGAATATTCCGCTTCAGTGTCTGACTGTCACTGAACTTAAACTGAGAGGGACATGCCTCTGCTCCTGTGTCTGAGCTATAAGTGCTGCTGTCTCACACCCCAAATGGGTTCTAGGGATTCCAGAATCAGGGCATATTGTCCAATTTTCCCCTTCATAAATAAGGTGTACTATTGCATCAATACCCACACTTTGTGAGGTATTCAGTGCTTTTGGTGCACTAATAGCAAAGACTGGTTAAGTTATTTCTACTCTTGACAAGCACACCGCAGCTGGCAACACCATCCTTGAACTAAATGTTATAGGTACTCCTATTTGCACTATTTGCACAAGACGCAACTTGTTGAGGGAAATACTTATCCCAGTCTTGACTGAACCATTTTGGCAAGCTCTCCTCTGATTGAGGATGTTGTGCCTGCAACCCGCTAATGACATCCGTTATGTCTGTTAAGACTAAAGTGAGAAGGTGAGGCCAATAGCATTAATGCATGCCTTTATGCTGTATATCACAAACACCACAAATAGACCACCATAATACATGGACACAACAGGCCTCATCCGCTAATTCTCATGGTAGCCCATTTTGCACGTCACGGTACCAACTGGCATTCATCAGTGAAATGTCCAATTGTCCATCTCTTATATTACACCCAACTGTGTAACTTCAATTGGCTGCAACACTCCATAAAAGTGTTTATTTTGAAACAATCATGACTCCATCATGACTCATGGTGCAGCTTTGTCACTGCTGTGTATCACTTTGCAAAGCTTTGCTTTGATTTGTCAGCCGCTGTGTGGGGTGACAACTTGTTGCACAAGTTTCCCAGATAGCCATAATGTCTAGTCTATTTCTTTCAAGGCCATAATAGACTGACTTTTGACCCTTGGTCCAAACAACCTTATATGTAGCGAGTCATTATACTTGAAACTGTTGCTTTTATGATGATTCCGCTTTGGCCTCCGTGAGGCGCTCCATTTCTGAAAGATGCATGTCAAACATTCATAAATAGCTTGACGAACTTATCAATGCCATAACATATGCCTAAAGCCTTCCTGTAGTAACTTGTAGATCATATATTATGTACAGAGAAAAAATACAATGCATTCTCAACCATTGAATGGCATATGATGCAGCTATTATCTCAGCATAAACAGAGCTGTGACTGCAGTTGAACTTGTGTCCAGAATATACAATAACATATTATCGAGTCCTTGCACTGTGGTATAGGAGAAAAACTCCCAAAATCAAGAGAACTACATATATTTCCCTGCTGGACATGTAGTCATGGCATAGAACCGTAGACAAGTTCCATGGTCATAGGTCCATAACTGAAGACAACTTGCCTTCATCTCAATATTTGTGGGTCCTTTTTTAAACCACTGGCACCACCAACTCAAGTCTGCCGTCCAGACACAGGTCATTTTGAAGGTCTTTATGCTGTTAAAACGCTAGAAGACCATTTGTATGCATATACATGCATTTATTTTGGCGCGTCGCCATTTTTGACAGGTCACGTTGACCATGTTTGGTGCTCTCTTTTATCGCCCGCCGTGCGGGAAACTTCGTAGTTCTTTAATTTAAACCATGTTTGCCTTCGTAGCAACCATTCCCAGTTCAATATTGAACCTTTTCTGCAATATTCAAGCACACAACTGTGCTGTAACTATCAAATTGTCCACGAGAGAGGAGAAGACGTCCGACCCTCTCGAGTGCAGAAAACGCTGTGAGGAGTGGCGCATGCGCCGTTCACGGGCATGCGCAGTGCGCAATCTCGTATGAATCCGTTTGCGAAGGTAAACGAAATAGAATTAGTGTTCATGGAAATCCTTGTATGTGCCTATGAATTACTGAATATGCAAAAATTGAGCATAGAATAAAACAACCTAAAAATGAACACCTATCTAGCAAATCAATGATAAAATAATTATACTAAGCCAGATCAAAGAATTTGAAGCTTGTGTTTTACAGGGATACTAAGTGTAATACTTTGTAATATACGTTTGGTTCTGCAATTAACGCTTTACCGGATTTTAGCGTTGCTTTACTCAGGTTATCTTAATATGGTTAAGTCATTCAACTGATTTTATGTCATTGCAAAACACAAGTTGGACAACTTGTATTTTGCTGAGGTATAACACGAGGCAGGAGTTAACCAGATAAGAATAACGCATGATATAATCCTGTACTGGTAGTCTGATGTGGAGTGTTAGCCAGACATTATTGAGAGGAAATGTGGATCCAAAGTAATTGGAGAATTTTGCATGCTGAAAAATTGTCTGGGTAATGATTTTTCTCAGCGTAGGCCAGAACCTTATTCCATCTGACATACACGCAGTGCTTATGAACCATTCATAATATCCTAATCTGCATGCCTAGTACCCAAGTGACAATCTTGATCATGATTCATGGCAATGGATTCTGCATCAATTGGTCTCACTGACAAGTAGCACTGCAGTGCAGCAGATGAAAATTGATTTTGCTCCCTGGAAGTATGGTCATGGTTCTAATTTTAAAAGAAAAGACAGAATGCAGTTTTTGAGTCTTGGCAGCAAAATAATTGCCTGCACTGATTGATATCAGGCCTACAGATAAATTGACTGTCCAATCACGTTGTGTGGCACCACATGAAATTAAATCCTTCACACTCTAGAGACCAATATCTATCCCACATGGGACTCTTTATTTACACCATGTGTGTTCACTGAATATATTTTGTACTGCACTGAGTACCTTAAAGCATTGTGCATTTGCATTTTGACTGAGAATTGAGAAGTTATAATTACTGTAATACAAAAGAAGAGGGAAGGTTAAGAGTCACCCATATACAAGAATACCCTATTGGTTACTAATGATGCATTTTTTTTAATTTTGTAAAAAAGAGAAATTTTGGCATTGTCAAATATATGAATGAAACATTTCAATAAGAGTGTTTTTCTTCTTTTTTTTGTGTAAAAACAACGACAAAGCAACCTAAGAATTTAAATATTAAACAATCTAAAAATTATAGTGTTTAATAATTCATTACTGGTGATACAAGACAAAATTAATGTTCCATTTTAAAATAAGAATAACATACGGGTGCATTTCATTCAACACTAAAGATTATGTACAATGCATCACAACAAGTGCATTTAGATTGGTGTTGAGAACTTCCCATGTGCAGCTGCGTAGGAGCAATTTAGCCATCATTCACAAGGCTCATTCATCATTTCAAGAAAAAGTTGGGAAACATCTTCAATTGCGTCAGTGATACCCTAACTTAGGGAGGAGCATCCTTTCCGTCTTCCTTTTTCCAGCCTCACAAATCCCTGATATAAGAAATTAAGAAAGGACCCTATTAACATTGTCACTAGCAAGATGAAGAAAAGCAAGAACCCTCAAATAGAAGGGCAGAGATAACTGTTTGAAGAGAGAGACAACTCATGCGTACATGCTAAATTGACTCTTGCATGCCTGTTGCCTAAATGAAAAGAAGTTGTGTAATGGACTGCAATTTAGAGAAAGAGAGATATTGAGCGGAAAACAGCAAGAAGTGCTCAACACTAGCTGGAAGATGCCAAATCTGTTTCAGGCTTGCTGCTGGGCATAGATGTGTTCTTAAGTTGCGGTTTTACACACAAATCAATATTGATTATTCTCAAATGACATAATCTCTTTATCAATCACAAAAATTGTAACAAGAAAAAAGAGTACACAAAAATATATATGCTGTCATACAATAGCAGATATCTCATCTTTTGCAAGTAGATTCGCGGTCAAAACTATTTGAAGATTGAGATTCTATTAATCCAAGTTATCTTAAGTTGGCACACATACAGATGTAATGCTCTAAATTAAAAGTTCTGTGTCACTTTAAAGTACTTTGTACTGCAAGTGGTTGTTGACATCTATTACCTTCATCGCATAATAAGAAAATAATAAATAGTTGAATAGGAACCCTTTCATCTTTGATTCTTCCGGTTCACACAAATAAGAACCGACTTTTTGACTATAATATCTACATTTTTGAGAAGCACATGCGTTCTGCTTCAAAGCTCAGGTATTATTTAGACATATAACGAATAATTTTACAAGTGTCGGGTTCTTTCCTTGCTATTCTACAGACACTTCCTTCTGATACAAGATCATTGAAATAGTAACAGCTGTCCCACAAAGTTTCAGATGCAGTTTAATTTTTTTATTCAACTGCAGTAAAAAGCTGTTCTGATTTGGCAAGGAACTGTACCAGAACAAATTACAAGTTGGTCTCCCAGGTGGCTAGCTTCCAGAACAATTCAATCATCCTTATTTAAAGCCGAAACAAGACTCGGTGTTAAGCCAATTTGCTCATTGCACCTGCTCTGAATCACGGGGACTATATTCTATTCATCCTTGAAGCAAAAGCCACAGATTTCACCTGAAGTTGGGTCACAATGACTGTGAGTAAGGTTTACGCAAAAAAATGTTGTTAATAATGATCTGCATGTATATTTTTTCAGATAGTGTTATAAACCATCTTTATTTTTAAAATCAGAGGCAAAATATGAAAGTGACAAGAAAATCTCAACGAAAACACAACATTTTACATCATATTTATCCAATTAAATTTCAGATCACTGTTGAGAAATTAAATCAATCTTTTTTTTACGGGAATATATCAGATTCAAAACCTCAGCAATAAAATGTACAGCCACAATGCAAATGATGCTTGGTGTCTTATCATTCCTTCCAAAAGATGTAAAAAGAAAACAAAACCGCTAAAGTAATTTCATCACTGAAGCAACACATTTCCACTCCCCAAAACTGTGTTATGATTAGGGTGTACCAAAAAAATTATGTCCTAATTTTTGATGGGATACCCCCCCCCCCCCCCCATTTTGATATAACCTATAAAAAGGACCTGCACTAAATATTAAACCATTTCAGCATTATTAACTGGTGCCTCAATAGCATTGAAGTTTAGTGCATGGTTTTTGTTCATTTTAGACGATTTTGGCAATACGCGGTGCTCTATAAGTTTGTCAATTTGTATCATACAGCATTCTAAGTGCCATGGTCTCGAAAAGACCTTCAATTTGCATACCAACATCAATGGTCTACGATAATTTTGTAACTCCTACCAGCTCTTCAACTGACACTAATAAGAACGAAGGTGTTTCAGAGCGATTTAACCTAAAAAAATTATTTCATTTCAATGCCAGCTGTTTTTATTCTCAAACAAAACAAAACAAAATAGGTTATTTTACAAAATGAGGAATTGTCCCATCAAAAAATTAATTAGGACATCGTTTTTTTGGGAGGGGGGTGACACCCTAGTAATGATGCTTTAGATAAGTTTTATTTCTCTTGGGACACTTAATACGGCAAAATCCTTGGAAAATCATGTTTATAGATAATTGCAACTTGATGCATTTCTCCAACAAGCAGAATTTTACAAACTCTCAGGAAAACAGTGTGATCCATGGATAATTTGATATGTAGCTGATATATATGATGAAGGCGATATGTATTATATTTTCAATAAAAGTTCACTCATGCCACAACAATTATGTTATCATTTTAAATAACATGTGATCGTAGTTCGTACCTGTGTCAAAGGCTGTGTGGCAGTGTTTGCACATCACTCACCATCTATCTCTGTGCTATTTGCGTTTTGTTTTTTTTGTTAACGAAATTTTAACTGTGAAAGCATGCAAATATCAGAGAGAATCAACATTCTTTAGTGAGGCTTCCATGATCCCCTCATAGGATTTGCTGAACCATTGATCCTGCAGAAATTGCCCGGCAAAAAGGCTGCATCCCCATTGATTTGCTTTGACACGCAAAGTAGCATAATGGCCTGAAATGCCATCTTTATTTGTGGCTAATTAGGAATAAAGACAGCATGCAAACACAGAAGTTTTCAGAATAATTACCAGAGGATCAGTAGCCTACAACATCTATCCAATTCCCAGCCTCAATGTTCCACAGAATGTGCTCATGCAGTGGTTCCTGAAATTACACAAATGGCAAAAGTTCAGAAATATTTTCTGAGACAGTACTGAACTTTCTTTGTTCACAAATCCAATCATTCAATAACTCATGAAGATTTGTCATGTCCTCATAATGTTTATAAAAATCTTGAGAAACAATGAAGTTCAGAAAGTTATGATATAAATTACTCACAATATTTTACACAGATATTTCAAAAGATATTTCAAAGTGTTAGCAGCAACATACAAAGGCTGTAAAAAATGGTCGCGCTGAATCACATCCACAGTGGCACACCTGCCTGTCTAAAGTAGAAGGGAAAATCTGACAAGTCTGACATAAAGCATGCACTGAGCTTTGCAAAGATGACCGGGTAAATGTTGAGGTTTGCAAAATAATTACTGTTTGTTTGATGGCTATGACAGTGTTTTTAAGACATCAAAGAGTAGATATGAAGAGGATATCGTACTAACCACATATTCTCATCTTTATAAAGAAAAACAGACAGTGTGCATTTTTGAGTCTTCTTGCAATTACAGTATCATGCATACGTACTATCAGTCTATTTCTATAAACAAAACCATCTGCTCAGAGCATTAATTACATATGTTTGTTTCCTCTTTTTATGAGTATTTAGTGCGCTCCAGCACGAGACTATTTCACAACACAAAATTGGCGACATTGGGTGTTTAATAATGCATTTACCCAGAGTCCGTGCTTTTGGTGTACAGGACATTTGGGCAGGTAGATCCTGAATTTTACCTGCCCGAATACGATTTTGTCTGCCAGAAATTCGATTTCATCAGTAAAACACGTGTTGAGTCAGCTTACTTTAAAAATACGAAATTACTCCAGCTAAGCTAAAGATGGTTATTGACACATTTATTTATATTTTTGATATTTTTCATTGTCAATAAAAATATCATAAATAGAGCCTTCTAACTTGTTGCTGAGGCTTACTAAATCCACCCTTCTACACAGGGGCCCTGCTAAATCAGGGCATACTTTCGCCTAATAAAAGTAGAGGGTATTTTAACTGCACTGAAATTGGCCTGAATTTGCCTAATTTTTGCGGGGTACATACTTGTGGCAATCCACTTGACACCTCTGACACCAACTTGGGTCAATGTGTCTTTGATGTTTCTTAATTCACTGGAGATTTCAAAGGTCTGTACAAATTGTAGTTAGTGCTATGTCAACTCTCTGAATTTCTAGCATAAGCATCAGACATATGGTCAGGTAACTTCTCTACTTTTGCCGATTTTCCACTTCATCTATTGTTTGTTTCTTTTTGGGGTATGTTTGATAAATAAAACAGTTTCACACATACATTGTTACTTGCCAGTTCTGAGAATCGTTTTTGTTATAAATATTGCAAATAGTGAAGGCATTACCAACAACAATCCTTTCTCCCTTTTGAACAATTTTTATGGCAATTCATGACTAATAAATTTATGACAATATCAAACAAGCAGTTCTAGTTTGTTCTGCAGTATTTTATTGCCAATAAACTTGAGAATGTAAGTCCTCAAATAACGGAGCATATGTCAAAGGAGGATATCATGAAAAAGTCTTGAAAAGGAGTGGGAGGGTGGAATCCGAAAGAATCACAGAAGTTCTTTTTGGAGTTTTGTGTGATTCCCTCTTTGCATTCACTGAGCCATTGATCCTGCAGCAATGAAGCCAACAAAAAGTGTCGTAACTCTCACTAATTTGACTTGACATGGGCAAACAACGGTCTGAGATGCCATCATTGTCTCTGGCTAATTAGGTGAAATGACCTGACATCACGCAAACAAAGATTTTTGCTCAGGAATTCTTTCAATTTACTTGTGTTTAACAAGACATCTGTCTAAATCTTTGGCTTTCTGTTATATGCAGAATTATCATGCAATGGTCATTGATTACGCTATTAAAGTTATGTAGGCCTACATTTCTGAATGGTTAGGAAGATATTAGTTCACAAGACATCTGAGAGTGATGACAGGATGCTTTCCTTGATGAAAGAATTGTTTTCTTTCACCAGAATAGTTTGACATTTTTATATTTTACCTGTCTCTTTTTCTGCCTGTTTTTCTATCAGATTGAACTGAAAAAAGTAATAAACTTTACTGATTAAAAGTTCTTCTTGTTCAATGTTTGTGCAATAAAGGAAGAATAAACAAGCCCAATGAAATATTGCTTATGAATTGTCATGTCTTGGGATGTCCCTCCTACATGTTGGCTGATCTGTTGGATTTAGGGTGGATAAATGAGGTCCTATATATGTAAAATGTATTGTAGATGGTGTCCTCGTGAAGCAATCTCGTCATGCTAGATGTCCAGTGCTCCAAATTATTGTTTTATTTAATAGTGAAGCTCTTTAATAACATTTGCTTCTGCAGGATGATAGACTAACAAATGTTTAAAGTTTCGACACTATCTGGACTACCCAGTAGGTATTTAAAGCCATTGATACATACTAACTAAATTTCTTTTTTTTTTAAACTGGCCGGTCTAATGCTAGTCATGATCAGTAAAGTCATTACCAAAAAGCCCTTTTCCCAGATTTGGACAGCTGTAATACTGCTTCACACTGGATATCTTTTTTTTGCAAAAAAAAAAAAACAACAAACAACCAACAACAACATGACGAGATAACATTCTCTTTTCAATGACATGTATTGCATATGTAAATATCACCCAAGTCAAGCCTATTGGGTGTAACACCAGGTGCAGCACATATTGCCACATTGTTGTCACTTGAAAGACCTGACTTGAAGATCTCAGCTTCCAATTAAGGAAAGTCTAAACGAATATCCAGACACCTGGCAACAACCAACCAAGAGGCATTTGTGAGTTGTCAGGGGCTGAACAAATATTGAATGGAGTCAAAAATTGACAAGGTCAGTAAGTTATACTGAAAGACATCAATATTATCACAACCATTTTTGTGTCATCAATCCATGCATTGAAAGGGCAGTTTTAGAAACTCCTTTTGGAAAAGTGACATTCTATGCAGCAACTACCATGAATGACTTCGTTCGGTATTTTAAAATAATCATTTTGTCCAAATTTTAGGTGTGTAGGCTGTACATTCCTCTCAGATAGCACTATCTAAATCAGTTGCTGTGTTTAACTATCATCTTACCACTGAAGATTGATCACTGAAATTTCTTCTGTGGAGTCACGAGAAGCTACGTACATTTAGGACAGTTGAATGACAGCCTATCAGAATGAGAACCATGGACAAGTCAAAGCTATATCCCTGTATTCTTCTTCTCAATGGCTTTGTTGATAGATGGATGACAATCAAACATTTATGAACACACAGCTGTACAGTATCTTCACAAACCATAATTAAAAAGATATGGAGGACAACTGATCCAAAAAAACAAATCAGAGATTTTTTTAAAAAGAGCTTTATTTTTTAGAGTGTATCTATCTGACCTTTTTTCGTAATCATTCGGACTTCACAAAACACAAAATTTTTTGGACCATTACATTGCATAAAATATTTTTGGACTCCAGGTAATTTCCGAAATTTAAGCTTGCAAAAATGTTTTCCTTATAGTAAAACTTGATATGGTGCATATTATATGCATCAATAAAAGCATATATCTAGGTATACTAAGGCTATCAGAGCTGCAGTTGAGTTGACTTGCATTCACCCGCTTGATAAGAGTAGCTGTCAAAGGTGGACAAGTCACTAATGGTGTCCCCACCCTGTCAGCTCCACACATCAGTCACCTACTCCACTGGAACGTGAGAATATTAGTCCTGGTGAAAAATGGTGATGGGCTGCTGCAAAGAATGAGCAGTCATTACAATTGGCTATAACAATGTAAAAATAAATCAGTTTGGATTCCAATTATTCTTTAATCGGTCGATGGGCCCATTAAGTATTATGTGGAATTTTGTGGATATGTTTCAAGTTTCAAGTTTATTGACCATTAATAGTACATTAGGTGATAATCTATTGATATTGCATTAGTTTTTAAAAAATGGTAGGCAGATAATTACAAAATTATATGTGCCTTTACCAATATGAGATTGTCAAAGTCAAGAATTTAACCAAATGCAAATAAATATACAAGTACAAATAATTATAGAAGCAGGCTATAAGTTAAAAGAGTTTAAGAGTATGTCATTATGGTATATTAGGAAAGAATGTTATTTTAAGCAAACATAAAGATAAATAAATACAATAAAAAGAAGAAGAAACGAAAGAAAAAAAAATTTACACTTAGCTAGACAATATAATAATATAGATTATAGCAAGGTAGAAGAAATAATATAATATATACAAAATATACGAGTGAATAATCAGAAAACTATGATATATGGTTGTAATGATATATGATGGTGATTAAGAAAGTAAGAAAATAGGTTATAGCAAGTAAGGAAGAGAAAGAGATTTGTTGATCAAATACATTTATGTTCACTATGAGGTGGTCTATGATTATAAAAAAAAAAAAAAAACATAATATATACAAATTCAAGGGTAAAATTCATGAACTGCTTTGACTGGTGACAATATCATTATACAACAAAGTTAACACTTGATGCTTCAGATCATATGATAATGTCACTAAAGTATCAATTGCACAATATATAATGTAACCGTTTTTCATTATACTGTGACTACCTGGGAATGCGGATCAATTAACTCTCCTATTTTAGAAGAGACGGGAGACCCAAGTAAGATTCCCAGAGAGCCCTAAAGATAACAAAGTGTAGCATCTGTTCCTTTTATAGTTCAGAATGAAATAATGCTATTTTCAAGAAGATATTTATGTATTCTCCTCTTAAAACTTTCAATACTGCAGTGGTGATTAATTCTATCCTCAACCTGATTCCATATTTTTGGTCCCACAACTTTAATTGATCTCTTGTATAGTTCAGTTTTACAAAAATGAATGCTAAACTTAGAGGAATTTCTTGTCACTCTGCTTGAGACGTCACTATTTTTTCTAAACATATCCTTGAATATCTCTGGAAGAAAACCTTTAACAAATTTGTACATGAATAATGTTATTGACTTTTGATATAACTGATGAAGATTAAGAAATTTGAGTTGTTTGAATAGAGGTTCAGTGCTCGCTCTAAAGCTAGCTGATGAGATAACCCTAATAGCCTTTTTTTGAAGCTTTAATAAAGTTGATAGGTAAGTTTGTGCTGCTGTTCCCCAGATTTCAATGCAGTATGTAAGATATGGGTAAATAAAACAAAAGTAAAGTGAAATAAGAGCCTCTTTAGTTAGTGTTTTTCGGGCTTTGCATAAGATTCCAATTCCCTTACCAATCTTAGGTTTGATATATTGTATGTGCTTATCCCAACATAATTTTTCATCCAGCAATACACCTATGAATTTTGTAGTTGCTACACGGTCAATTTCTGAGCCATTGATTTTCAATGGAAAAAAGGAGTCAATTTTGCGACTTTTTGATCTAAAAACCATGTAATGCGTTTTAGCCACATTCAAAGACAACTTATTGGAATTAAGCCAGAGCATGATTTGGGATATTTCTTCATTCATTTTTTCAGTTATTTCTTTTAAAGAGCGCCCTCTCATAAAAATGTTAGTATCATCTGCAAAAATTATTGGAAGCAAGCTGGATGATACATTTACTATGTCGTTAATATATAGAAGAAATAATAGAGGACCGAGAATTGATCCTTGAGGAACACCACATTTTAAATTCAATTTTGAAGAGTTAACATAGTTAAAACAAACATATTGCTGTCGATTTCTCAGATAGTCTTTTACCCAATTATGTGCTATACCTCTAATTCCATAGTAATAGAGCTTTTTTAACAAAATGTCATGATCAACCGTGTCAAAGGCTTTTTTAAAATCTAAGAAGACACCAATCGTAACCTCACCACTGTCAATGGCTGACAAGATATTATCTATAAGTACAGTCAAAGCCATGCTGGTACTATGACCATCTCTAAAACCAAACTGATACTTGTACAATATGTTGTTTCTTTTAATAAAAGCCATTAGTCTGTTATACATAAGGCGTTCAATTATTTTAGAAAATACAGGTAAGACTGAGACTGGCCTGTAATTGCTTATCATTGTAGGGTCACCAGACTTATAAAGAGGTATGATCTTTGCTATTTTCATAGCATCAGGGAAAAAACCCTGTGTAATAGACAAATTAAGTATGTGAGTAATAGGTGAGAGATATTTTTTGTAGGTTGCTTTTACTATTTTTGCATTAATTGAATCACAACCCGGGCTTGAATTTTTTAAATTTTGAATGATTCTTTCCACTTCAGATTCTTCAACAGGTGTAAGATAAATTGAGTTATTGTATGACCCTGTCATATATTGGAGTGGGCTGGTATTTGAATGCGGTATTTTCCTTGCTAAGTCACACCCAACATTGTTGAAGTATTGATTGAATTTTGAAGCAATCACCCCTTTATCACTCACTAACTTGTCACCAAATTTGAATTGATTAGGAGTAGTAGTATGCTTTTTCTTGTTAATTACATCTTTGATTATGGACCACATTTTTCTTGTATTGTTCTTGTTGGCATGTAAAAGGTCTGCGTAGTGTTTTCTTTCCTGCAACTTCATAAGCCTGTTTAATTCAGTCTTATATATTTTATAATCATGCTTGTTTTCTGCAGTGGGTACCTTAAGTTGTTTCACATACAATTTATTCTTTACTTTTATAGAATTTTTCATGGCGTCACTCAACCAGGGCTTCTTATTATAATAGTTTGACTTCACAACTTTCTCAGGAAAACACTCATTGTAGATATTACTATACTTCTGATAGAAAGTTGCGAAAGCTTCTTGACCACATTCCTTGTCAGTGACAATGTTCGAATCAATTTCATCTAATCTTTGCGAGAATTTCTCTATATTTTTTTCTTTCATAACCCGAATCTTGAAAGGCCTTTGTTTGATATCAAGTTTACTTTTGTAGTTTATGGTAAAAATAGGAAAATGATCGGAGATGTTGGTATAAAAAATACCATTTAAGCAATTGTTTGATAAGTCATTGTGAAAAATATTGTCAATGAGGGTAGCTGTCTCTGAGGTGACGCGTGTTGGTTTGGTAATCAATGGAAACATTGAATGGGTATATATAACATCTAAAAATTCTGAGCTAGGAATGTGATCTTTAGAATCAAATATATTAATATTGAAGTCACCCATAAGATATACCAGTTTCTTTTCATTTCTGATACTTGTCAAAATCTCGTTAACCTTTTCATTGAAAGTATCTACATCCTGGTTTGGAGGTCTATGGACAACACCAACAACAGCATCTCTAGAGAGACCGCTGTCTGTTTTAGAAATTTGAATAAATTTGGCTTCAATCTGGTCAGACATAGTATCCAAGTCATCTCGAGTTTTCACCATGAAACTTTCGTACACATACAAGGACACTCCACCACCCCTTTTTCCAGTGCGATGTACATAAAAATGATTATACCATGGCAATATTAGCAATAAGGTATATAGTATTTCTCACTTTATTCACCGGTTTATGCTGTAGTTTGAAGCATGAAGGATTTGCCGATATACACCACATGTGTCCTGAAGGTAATCTCTATCATGATTCATGTCAACAGATCTTGGCGGAATGGGTCTCACTGACAAGTTGCAATACTACAGATGAAAATTAATTGACATATGCTGCATAACAACTTGAAACCAGCTCACTGAGCTCAGTAACATCATGATCCTACTTATTTCTATCTTTGGAATATGTTATCAAAACTTCTATTTTGGGATACGTTATCAAAATTTCTATCCTGAGTAGGTTGTATAACCAAACACAAAATCATTGGTGCACATGTATAGAGATTGCGTACAGGATAGCTTGTCTAATATCAAAATGTCTGAGTGTTGTATATGTAATTTTTTACAAGGAATAATGGTCTGTTTTGATTCATTAAGTTCATTATGTTTTATAAATCGTAATTTTACGTACAAGAACTGTCTAATTCCATTGCTTTTTAGTCTTTTTGTCATTTTGAAATGGTAGCAGCTGTCCACTAAGGATTCTGAAGCAGTTTATGCTATTTTTCTATTCAAAAAGCTGTTCTGATTTGGCAGAGAAGAGTCAGAACAAGTTGCCAGTTGGCCTTCCAGATGGCTATCTTCAAAGGCAATTCAATCATCCTATTCAAAGCTAAAAATAAGATCGAGTGGAACCATTTCATTTGCCTCTTCAACAACACCTACTGATTTTGCCTATAGTTGGTGCACACTGATCATGCTTAACTTTTATGTGAGATTTTGGCTTACCGCGGAGAAACAAATGAAGTGTCTTATTCTGTTTGCTTCCAAAAGACACAAACAAGGCAGTGAAAGTAATTTTAACACTTCAGAAACAGATATCCCGGCCACAAAAGAGTGCAATGATGCCACAAATAAATTTTTCTCACATTACCAACCATATCTCTGACCTGTTTTTTTGTTTACTACATTTTGCAACTGACTGTGAAAAGCATACAAGAATCAAAGAGAATTGAAGTCATTTGGTGAGGTTTCCATGATCCCCTCACAGGATTCAATGGACCGTTGATCTTGCAGCAATTGCCCAGCAAAAAGATCACATGCCCATTGATTTTCTTTGAACGGCACAAGCAATGGCCATAAATGCCATCACTGGATGTGGCTAATTAGGAATAAAGACAGTATGCAAACACAAAAGTTTCTGGAATAATTACCGCAGAGGATTAATACAACATCTGTCTAAATACCAGCCTCCATGTTCCACAGAAAATTCTCATGCATTGGTGCCTTAAACTACACATATTGCAAAAGTTCGGAAATATTTTCTGAGACATACTGAACGTTCTTGGCACACAAATCCATTCATTCAATAACACATACATGTAGCCTTGTCATGTCCTCATAACATATATAAAAATTCTTGAGAAACAATAAAGTGGAGGACATTTTGATCGAGATTATTTACAATATTTTACACAAGCATTTGAACAATCATATCAAAATAGTTACAGCAACAGCCTCTGGGACGAAGGATTTATGCAGCTATAAACAGGACCCAAAGCAGAGGTCGAACAGACCTCTAGAGTGTCTCCAGTTATCAGTTTTGTGACCTCTTGAGACGTCTGTTGATAGAATATATTTGGCCAATCTAGACAGTCTATAAATCATTAATTTCTGTATTTTCCAGGTGTGATCAAATGTCATTATATGTTCGTTTCAGAGCAATAACAGACGTCTGGAACACTAAAAAATTTTGGTATACCAGATAGTCTATGTTATGCCATATTAGAACCTTTACAGACGTCTCCAAATATTGCAAACCTGTGACATCCAGACAAATCACTGAATATCATAATTAAACAGACTTCTCTAGACCACAGACAATTGTTAATAAGTATCTGGATTATCATCTGTATCATTGATTTTTCTGTTGCCTACCGACAGTTTGGATATCCAATTAAATGAGCCCTTACAGACTGGATCCTAAACAGAACGCCTTCAGATGGTATACATGTCCAATAAAATAAGCCCTTTATATACGTATTTATGAGCTGCAGCACATTCACAGTGGCACATCTACCTGCCAAAAGTGGAAGGGAAAATCTGACAGGTCCGACACAAAGCATGCACTGAGCTTTGCAAAGATGGCGGGATAAATGTTGCTGTTGACAAAAGAATTAATGTTTGTTTTATGGCTGTGATGGTGCTTTTGGAGACATTAAAAAGCTTGAAACACAGACAGTGTGCATTTTCGTGTCTTCTTGCAATTACAGTATCATGCAACCATACTATCAGGCTATCACTATAAACAAAAACATCTATTCAGACCTTTCATGACATAATTTATTTCCTCTTTCTTTCTGTTCCAGCACGAAACTACTTCAAAACACAAAATGAGTGGCAGTGAGCGTTCAATAATGCATTTACTATTGCATCTCTTGTTAATCTTTTTTGTGACGTTTGATAAAAAACTATTTCATAATATAGTAGTCCAAACAAAGATCATTACTTGCTAGTCCTGAGAATCGTTTTTGTTACTAATGTTGCAAACAGTGACGGTATCTCCAATAACATTCCTTTCTCCTTTTGAACAATTTTGAGACTATTCATGATTTGTAAATTGATCCCAACATCAAGCAAGACAGTTCTAGTTTATTCTATAGTATTTTATTGCCAATAAACTTCAGAAAGTGATTAATTCCTCAAATAACAGAGGCATATGTAAAAAGGATTGTGAAATTGTTCTGAAAAGGCAGTGGGAAGGTAGAATCCAAAAGAATCAGGGAAGTTTTATTGGGAGTTTTGTGTGTTTCCCTCATTGCATTCACAAAGCCATTGATCCTGCAGCAACGAAGCCAACAAAAAGTGTCGTAACTCCCACAAATTTTCTCTGACATGAAAAAACAATGGTCTTAGATGCCATACTTGTCTGTGGCTAATCACGTAAAATGACCTGACATCACATCATCCTGCAAGAAAAGATTTTTATTCAAGAATTTCTTTAAACTTACTTATGTTTGACACAATATGTGTTTACGTTTCTGGCTTTCTATTCGAATTATATATATCATACAATAGATATGCTATTAAAGTTATGCATATTTTTGAATAGCCAGGAAGATACTAGTTCACAAGACAACACAGAGTGACGGTAGGAAGTCTTCCCTGAAGAAAGAATTGTTGTTGTTTTTTCATCAGAACCTGTCCTATTATTTCTACCTATTTTTCCATCAGTCTTCAGAGAACATGCTATTTAGGTAAAGGCACAAACAAACTCTACTAATTAGAAGTTCTTCTTGTTCATGCAAAAAAGGAACGAAAACTACCAATTCAATATTGTTTATGGATTGTCATGTCCTTGTATATCCATACCTATCTTTTGTATATATATATGTGTCTTCTTTGTTTCTTTATAGTTATTTTTACCATCATCACACATGTATCTTGTTGATATTTCATTGTGAATAAAATTATATATATATATATATATCTTTCATACATGTTGGCTGATCTTTAAGATTTAGGATTTAGGATGAATGAGTAAAGCCCTACGTACAACGTTTTCTGTAGAATGATTAAATAACCTTGTATTGTAATTTTACATGGCAAACTAACCGGACTACCCAGTAGGTGTTTAAAGCCAAAATGCACAAACTTTGAAATAAACCAGTTTAAAGAAGGTAATGATCAGTCAGTCATTGCCAAAATGCTTTTTCCTAGATTTAGACAGCTATTGTACAATGCCTCAGTTAAAAACAATTCAAGAATAGCTTATGCCAAATGTGCACTCCTTCTGTCCAAATGATAATCACACAAGTTATGTTACAGGCAATTTCATTAGTATGCGATTCTGAGGTTCTTTGCCAACTGAATACATAGCATTTTTGCTTATTCTGATTGGTTTAGGAACAACAGAACGTCACACAGCTAATATATCAAACGTAGCAAGTATATACATTGCATTGATTCCTCACAGGCAACTGTGAATGACCAAAATCGCGTGGTAATGAAAACACCTGTAACAGATTCTGCATGAATTATTATTCCATTATTGGAAATGTGTGGGTCAAGCAAGGCTCCAATTAACAAAAGCCAGGACCCTACATGGCAGTTCACTGTGACGAGTACAGTCAGTACACATTTCATGTTTCTGATCTCTTGGCAGTGAGACATTTCAGTTGCTTGCCCAAACATGGTATAACTATTTATGTAAAGAATTATTTTGAGGATCTAGAGAAATCATTTCTATGTATTAATCAAATCAGCTTCAAATGTAGGCCTTTTGAGGTTGAGAACTTCTCTTGTGCAGATTGCTTTATTAGCATTATATGGCAAGTATCACAGAGCATTGTGCAAATGTAAAGAAATAATGATGCCATGCTGGCCAGTCACATACCATTACCACCATTTATATGTAGGTCATCATCCTTACAACAATCTTGAAAGCATCTTCAATTGCGTCTGTGAAACTAAAAATACCGGTCTGTCTTTATTTCCATCATCCTGTTCTAAAAACACTGTATCTCTTAACCCCACACATGCATCTTTCAAGAAATCGGAGAGGAACCAAATCAACATACTCAGCATGATAATAACAATAGGAGGAGAATGGGAGAGTTCAAACAAAGAGACAACTCTTGCCCACATGCTTCATTGATCATTGCATGCATGCCTCTTGCCTAAACCAAAAAAGGTTGTGTAATTGATTGTATATGGAAATATGGGGAAAGCATTGCTAGTTAGGGAAATAGAATGTTACTCAAGTTGTTGGCTCGGATTAGATCTTGCGATTCAAATATGCCCCATTCTTGAATGCCTCCATTTCCAATAATTTTTCTGGCACCCAGGACAACACTAAAATTGCTGCAGAGTCATCAAAAGATAAATGCTTTACCATATCCAGGGGGTTTTATTGTTCATGTACCGTAATTTTCATGACTTGTTGTACAAAATGTTCATACGCTTAAATTATTTATGATTGACAACGGATAATTTATATCACATTAATTTAATTGTATATCTATGGCATTGTTACCCGCTGAAATGGACTGTCATTTGTTTTGTTTTTTGTTTGCAAAAAGAACATGGTAAAGTAACATTCTCTTTTTTTCTGACATTGCAGATGGAGTCAAGCATGAAACTCTCCAGTTGCAGCGCATATAGCCACATTGTTGTCACTGGAAAGACCCGATCTCAAGATCTCAGCTTCCAATTAAGGAAGGCCTTAACAAAAATTCCAGACTCCTGCCAATAACCAAGAGGCAATTGTGAGTTTTCAGGGGCTGGATGCTTATTGAATGGAATGATACATCGGTAATGTCAAGAACATTAATATACAGAAATATATATGACAATTCATTTCTTTGCCTAGTATTATTAAAGTAAATAAAAGAAATAACCTGTATCTTCATGTGATGATGACTCAATTCAAAACTGCACCTTAGTTGGTCATTTCTCAGTAAAGTCCCTTACAATGTCCATTACAGCTTTAATACATGAAGTCTGCACCATTGAAAATCATCGGAAAAGATCAATATCGTCACAACTATTTTTGTGGTATCAAACCAAACACACAAAGGGCAGCTTTAGAAGGTATAAAAACGGTTTATCTTATTGTGCTCTTCATCCAACCATCAACTTATCCACAGAGGAGAATGAGAGTGATGTGGCTTTGAATGTCTTCCCTGGTTCTGGATCTGATAGGCTGTCATTCAACTGTCAAAAATAGGGATTGCCAGGAGATAATTTTCAACAAGAAGACGATAGCTGGACACAGCCTCTGATTTGGACACCAGATTCAGATTCAGATTTAGATAAAATTTATTGCCATTCAGTTTTATGCTATTTTAAATTATATCAAAAATCATCAAAATTATATAAATGGAGGAGACCAAACAAAAGCCCAACGGACTGCTACCAGGCCTACCATATGACAAGAATGGGCAACATACATGTACACCCTTCAAATTTGGACAATTGTGGTTTTTTTAACACTCATGATGATTGTTGCTTTGTGATTTAGTTTTCCTTTACCTACAGCACTCATGACAGTACATCTTTACAGTTTTTTCACAACCCAAATTTGAATGATAATATTATGAAGCACCAGCTCAAAAATCAATAAGGGTTTTTTTGTATTCGCTTCAACAAGTTTATCCCTCTGACGTGTTTGTATCTTAGCTTTGTGACAACAAAACATTATTGCATGAAATTTGATGTAGTGTTTTCCGATAACGTAACCTCTGAAATCTTTTACACTGCAAAATGTTTTGCTTGAAATAATACCTTCATTGCGCATTTTATGCTCCACTGTACGCATATATCCTATATGACTAGCGCATATCCTGTGTACCAAGGCTACGAGAGTTGCCATTGAGTTGACTTGCTTTCACTTGTTTGTTATGAATAGATGCTAAAGGTGGACAAGTCACTAATGGTGTTCCCAACCTGTCAGCTCCCCGCGTCAGTCACCCACTCCACTGGAATATGAGAATATTAGTGCTGGAGAAAAGTTATGAGGATCATTATTAGATAAATGGGAAAAACCAGCAATGATTTGAAGCAGGTAAAACAATGTAAACAAAACATCATAGATCCAAAATATTTCATTCATACATAATATACTCAATTAGGAATATTTCACTCTATCAATAATTGTTTAATTTGCTTCTGAAGGGTGTGCTTAAGCATATTAATTTTAATTTTTTAATTTTTGCATGAAAAATATAAAAAAAGGGTGATATTTTGATCTGAAAAAAGCATTGGCATATCCGAGATGCCTCTGGTCATGTCGTGTAAAACATTCATTAAAATATCTCAATTCAAAGCTGAATAACATGAGTCATTTCCGTTGCTTTATGTAACGTACAGTGTCGCTCATCTGGAAGGTGATCTGTAGCTATTAAAAAATAAAACAGAAGTGCACATTTTTCCACTTTTCTAGGGCTCTATGTCACACACTTCGAAAAGACACCCCAATTTTTTTTAGTGAGATGTTGGACATTGTGGGTATGGGGCCATTTAGAAAAATACCGAATGTGATAAACAAGGTCAAAGGCTAACAGGAAATGGTCACACTTGAATCATTTTCGGCACGTTGATACTTGTTTATAATAGGATCAATACTGTTTAATTAGTTTTTGGCAAAAAAATGTATCTTAAAAATTATTGGCAAAAAATGAAGGAGGACGTTTCTTTTTTTGTTGAGTGTATTTGAATAGAAATTCATTTTCAAACACGACATGGAACTTAACCTTAATTTGCAGATGGTAACCTGATTTATAAAAAAAACTGTTAACGGCTGTTCATTAGGCAAACTATGTGATACAGGGAGCTTTCTGGATATGATGCCAAAGAGCCCAACTGGCTCTTTCCACTGATATCTGGCTTTATGCTCTGGTTGTGCAGCATTTATGATTTTCAGATATGGGCCACTTGTATCCTAGAGGCAATGTCTGTCATGATTCATGTCAACAGATCTTGCTGGAATGGGTCTCACTGACAAGTTGCTAAACTAAAGATGAAAATTAATCGACTAATGCTGCATAACAACTTGCAACCAGTTCACCAACATTATGACACTGCTTTCCATCTTTGGGGCATGTTGCCAAAATCACTATAATGAGTAGGTTTTTGTAGGGACCATCTCAGATCTGTGTTATAAGCTCCTAATGAGGAAAGATTTTACAGTGGAGGTCCCTAACTAAAGGGGCAAAAATAATCAGCCAAGTGCTATTTGTCATCAATTTATGTGTACTGCAGTGGTGGAGCTTCTTGAGTTTCTGGAGGGGGCCACTAGGAAGTTGGCCTTGCAGATATACTTTCCCTATAGCAGGAGTACCCTCCAAATTTACCTGCAATATTAGGAGGATACTCATGCTACAGCAAAGGTAACTGTGACTACAATTTAAAAATCAAGTATATATTTGCCCCTCTTTATGCTCAGTAGCTCCTTCACTGCATGACCTTGGGAGCTGTCATGGTTGAGTGATTGGGGACCATCTCCAAAGCACACCTGGAGCATAATATTATCCCATAGAGATTTCCTTCAAAAAATTATATAGCCTAAGTGTATAAACATTTGAGATGACATAAGACAAGTGATAAAAGAAAACACTGTATGAGAACATCAGATATTCAACTTCTCACAAACTGGTCAGTCTAAAAGTGTAATAATCCAAATATTATGCAAGCCACAATTAGTTTGTTGTAATGGAAATAGAAATTTCATGTTCATGACAAAGAATTTAAAAGGGCTTCTCATTGCTTGGTTTGCTGTATATGTTAATAACACCTGTAATTAGGCATGCCTAATCATGATGTAACATGTATTAGGTTTGTTAAATCACATACTCACAGTGGTACATTGGAGGTACAGATGCAACTACACATACATAAAACATTATTTGAATATTTGGAAAATAAAATATGTGTTTGAAGAAACCTCAGGTCCCTACAATTCTTTTTTTAAAGAATTTCTTGTTTAACCAAACGCATAAAGATTTTTACATTGAAGTTTTGTTTTCTGACTTTAGTGTGCAAGAATATCTGCTCATTTCTGCTTTAGTTTTTAAATTCACAGCATCGGACGTATTTTGATAATAACACACGGCATATGACAAAAGAAATAATGAAGAAGTTTTGAAAAGGAGTAGGAAGGTGGAATCAAAAAGAATCAAGGAAGTTCTTTTGGAGTTTTGTGTGATTCCCTCTTTGCATTCACTGAGCCATTGATCAAGCAGCTATGAAGCCAACAAAAAGTGTTGTAACTCCCACTAATTTGCCATGACATGCGCAAACAATGGTCTGAGATGCCATCGTTGTCTCTGGCTAATTAGGTGAAATGACCTGACATCACGCAAACAAAGATTTTTGCTCAAGAATTCTTTCAATTTATTTGTGTTTAACACAACATCTGTCCAAATCTTTGGCTTTCTGTTGTAAATAGAATTATCATGCAATCCTACTCTTAAAAGTCTATCTCTTCAACTTTGGTGTCACCTCTACTCCTCCATACCTCCTCTCGCCACAACCACTGCATTTTGTATGAAGCTTCGTACTGACATTGCCTTTGAGTGTGGCTAATAAAATGCCTGGAAAACCTCCCTTATTTCTTCCAAATCTACCTTTTCTGCAGCCCTTTTCACGAAATTCGTTCATGCACCTCGGCAACGCCATTTTAACTTGACACTCTCTTTACTTGCACCCACGCCCCCTGCTCTTCTCAGTGAGCCAGTGTATTTCGGAGGGAGGCACAGCCACTACAGCAACAGCATCACCTGCCCTGTGCTGTGATCAAGCACTTTCGCGGCCTGTGGCCCATGCACTGTATATATTATACTCACTTGCCAGCCTATTTCAGATGTTACTATGAACTGAATAGCAGATTACAAATACTTTACATAATTCTTCAACTAACTTGCCATCTTACAATTATTTGCAATTTCCAGAAATCACAAGGAGTCAGTCTTTCTCTCAAGGACTCTGGACGGAGTCTGTTAAATCAACCAAACCCAATACACATGCACACCTGTAACAAACACATTGCCAGTGTACGGGATTTACCTCAACTTATGCAGAATGCCTAATCTTCTCATTCACCCACTGTCTTCCTGGCCATACTAAGGCACAACTCTCCCTTTTCACCTCAATCCAAGTCTTTTAAATATCCTAATTGATATGAATTACTCTTTTTGCGCAGCAGACAATCCACTACTACCATCAGGTGCACAAAAATGCCACGCCCCCTTTTAGGACAACACTCAAAAGTGCCCTGGCACAGTGGGACAATTAAAGTCAACAGGACATATTGTATGTATCTTCTTTCAAAATATACCACAGCCTTTTCCAAAGCAATCACGATTCCCTGCAGTTCTCTCAGTCCTTTTTATGCATTAGCCCTTCCAATCTATGCGTTTTGTAAACACTTCATTAATCAATGCCAAATATTACTCAGCATACTATCAGTGAAAATGCCCATGTGTCTATCATTGCAACCTCGCAGTCTGTCTTAGCCGCACCAATAAAAATATCAATGATGGTATAAATATCTATCTATTATAGGCCTATACCCGTACATCTGCCGATGTTATTATGCTCTACTTTGTTCCCTCCAATCTACGGGCAACTTACTAGTGATTATTGATTATGCTATTAAAGTTATGTAGGCCTATATTTCTGAATGGTAAGGAAGATGTTAGTTCACAAGACATCTTATGCCTGGTTCTCACGACGGCGATTTGAGAGCGACGCATCAAGAGAAGTCATTTCTTGGAAAGTTGTGGCGTAGAACGTTGGTTTTGGCACGTTACGTAATCAATTAGTGTCATGTGCGACGCTTAAAGTTAGTAGCCGCGGTGAGTCTTGAGGTGTCCGCGGCGCTGCTTAAGCTTTCTTCACCGCGTTCCGCCTCTCTTTCCTCAGCGCAGTTCCAAACAGACGCGTCGCACTTTGTTTTGGAATTCGGCGAGGCTGCTTTTACTTCGCCCAATGTTGTTTCCTCTTACGCCGCTGATGGTTGTGAGGCAGCTACGTCTGAAATTGGCGACCTGCGACGCATCAGGAAACCTTCGGTGTACACCCGAGGTAAGATGCGCCGCTGAAAATGACAGCCTCGCCGACGACTGTAAGGATGCAACGCCGCATTTAGGGACTTGTTACTGCGTAACTTGATGGTTCATCGTCGCACATGCATTCATAAAGCGCCGAGGACATTACAGGCGCGTCGATGCTGACCTTCTTCGTCGTCCTTGCCTTAAGCAGCGACGAAGGTCTCTTAAGCATCGACGAACGTCTGTTGTTGCAGCGCTGCGGCAAAGTGTGTTTGGCTGCTGCAGGAGTCACTTTTGGTCATTATAAAAAGGGACACAGAGGACCTCCTTGCTTCATTTGCTGATTGCCCTTCAATGAGAACACAACGACTGCCTACTGAACATATGCATGATGAATGAAGAAGAAATTATTGTTGTGGCTGGTGCTGCTGCTGTTGCTATCGGAGCTGTCTATTTGAGACACAGGAGGAGGAGGGCCAGGAGACAGAAAAGGTGGTGGATTCGCAACTGGTTGCTGCAGAGGGAACAACATGGTCACTTCCATCAACTGCTGCCTGAACTGCAAGTGCGTGACGTGTCCGGCTACTAAAACTACACTAGAATGCCCCCTGCCATCTTTGCTGAAATCCTGGAAGCTGTTGGACCACTCATCGCTAAGCAAGACACCAACATGAGGAGGGCTTTGGAACCTGGTCTGAAGTTGGCTATCACCCTGCGGTACATGGCAACAGGAAACAGCTACAAGTCCCTAGCTTATGCTTTCCGTGTGGCACCCAACACCATCTGCAACTTCATCCCTGAGGTCTGCCTTGCCATCGTTCATGCCTTCGAAAGACAGCTGGCACTACCCACACAGCCTGAAAGATGGAAGGAGATAGCCAAGGCTTTTGAGACGAAATGGAACTTGCCCAACTGCATTGGAGCTCTGGATGGCAAGCACGTCGCAATCCGATGTCCCAAGGCTGCAGGCTCCTTGTTCTACGACTACAAGGGATTTCACTCCATTGTCCTGATGGCCCTCGTTGATGCCGACTACAAGTTCATCTATGTGCAGGCTGGCTGTCAAGGAAGTGCATCTGATGGCGGCGTCTTCAGGGACACAGTACTTCGACAACTCCTGGACGAGGAAGATCTAGGCCTACCACCTCCAGAACCTCTACCTGGCACAGAAGACAATCCTTTCCCATATTACATCGTGGGTGACGAGGCATTTCCCCTGAAGACATGGCTGCTCAAACCAGTGCCAAGAAAGAACCTTGACATTGCTTCCAGAGTCTACAATTACAGGATTTCAAGAGCCAGGAGAGTGGTGGAGAATGCCTTCGGTCTGCTGTCACACAGGTTCAGATGCTTCCTGACCACCATGCCCCAACGACCTACAAGAGTGACATACATCACAATGGCTGCTTGTGTTCTTCACAACATTCTGCGAGACAGAGTAGGCGTCCACCATGCCCGTGACAATGAAGTGATGGACAGAGAAGATCCACAGACACATGACGTCGCTGAAGGAGTTTGGAGGGGAGACCGTCAATTGCATGACCTAGGAGAACCACTTCGACACGGAAATGCCTCCAGAGATGCCAAGGCTGCTCGAGACTACCTACGTGACTGGGTCAACAGTCCGGCAGGAAGTGTCCCTTGGCAGTTGGAGAAAATCTGAAGAAGATGCATTCAAAACAACAAACCCCAGGTCCTTTTAAGGGCCACCAAATCCTCCCAATTGAGCTGGCCATGTACACATCCTATGTTGACAAAACAAGCCCAAAAATCAATCAATCAATCAATCCCTCCATCCATCTATCTATCTATCTATCTATCTATCTATCTATCTATCTATCTATCTATCTATCTATCTATCTATCTATCTATCTATCTATCCAAGTCCAATCCCTGCAAAGTGACGACAACTGCTTTTCTTTTGCTGCAGTGTATATATGTAACGAGCATTGTGTTCCATCTATCAAGCTATCTATCTACCTATCTATCTAGCTATCTATCGAGCTATCTATCTATCTATCCAAGTCCAATTCCTGCAAAGTGACGACAACTGCTTTTCTTTTGCTGCAGTGTATATATGTAACGAGCATTGTGTTCCATCTATCAAGCTATCTATCTACCTATCTATCTAGCTATCTATCAAGCTATCTATCTATCTATCTATCTAGCTAGCTATCTACCTGCCACTTGCCCTAGACAAGTGAAATTACAAAGTGATGCACTTGTACTAGTGCAACCAACCAACACAAGTTTTAAAACCAAAGCACTTGTACTAGTGCATTACATTTTAATTAAGAAATTCATGCACTTGTACTAGTGCAATAAAAATATGTTTATACCAAAGAATGCAGCACTTGTACTAGTGCTGCACTTGGTATGTTTTGGGGCAAAGAAAGGGGGAACTAGCACCTTGCTTTTATGAAGGTGATTACTTTTAATGAAGGCCAGGACCGGACTTTAGTTTTGGGGGACTTTTTTTTTGGGGGACTTTTTTTTTGGGGGATTGTCAACGTTTTTTTTGCTCTTTTTTGGCTCTTTTCGGTCAACACAAGCTCTTTTTTTTTGTCAACATAAGATGTGTACGTGGCCTGCCCTTTTGGGAGGATTTGGTGGCCCTTAAAAGGGCCAAGGTTTTTTGTTGTCTTTGCTGCATCTGGTCTTCTACTTTCGTGGAGAAAGGAGACTCTCAGTCCAAGTGGCCGAAGGGGAAGGCTGGTGCTGGTGAGGGGCGGCCGGTTGACCAAAGCTGGGTCCAGGGGGGTAGCCGTACTTCTCGGGGCTCTCCTGAGCATCCATCATCAGTGTCATGGAGGATGGGCTGGGCTGCATCACGGTGTAGCTGGGAGTCTGCCTGGAGGATCCTCCTTCCCTGGGCTGGTGGTGGTGGTAGTGATGGCTGCTGCTGGAAGCGTGGTGGTGCTGCTGGTGGTGGGATGGCACATACGTCGAAGAAGGAGGAGGAGGAGGAGGAGGTGGCATCTGCAGGCGCTGAGGGGGATGAGGAGGCTGGAAGGTCTGCTCCTGATGATGTCTTGACTGGCGGCTGGCCTCATCCATCTCACTCTCCTTGTCCCAGTAGAAGGCGGCCTCTGCAATGGCCCTCACCATTTTCCTTCTGATTTCAGGGCTGGCGTGACATCCCACGTGGTAGAGGTCCTGGCACTTCATCCTCCAGTACTCCTGATCGGGTGTCAACTCCTGGTGGTCGGGGCACATATTGCAGCCAGAGCCTTTCAGGATCTTCTTGGCGGAGGACATGGCTTGCATGCTGCCTGCGATGACGTGCATGGCGGAGTGCATGGCTTCATCTCCTGGGGCCTTCCTCTTGGTTCCCTTGGCAGTGGCTCCAGGCTTTGGTGCTCCAGGGAAGACTTGGGACTGCTGGCTGTCAGGTCTGTCCTGTGCTGGCTGTTCAGGTGGCAGGTCCGGCATGTCATAGGAAGCTGGCAGGGAATGTAGCTGTCCTCGGAGTCTGAGGCTGGCCGGTTGGCAGACAGTTGAGAGATGGCGGACAGCTCCTTGCCTGGCTTGTGGACGATGGAGTCCTTCAGGAACCGACAGTTGGTTAGGATGTACTGGTCCCTGTCTGTCAGAGTCTCCTTCCTGCCGGATCCTGAAGCTTCAGGCCTGACGAGTCTGGAGTAGTGGGTGCGGACTGTCTTCCTCCAGTTGAAGATGTCCTGGGAGGTGTACTTGGGTCCCAGCTCCTTGGCTTTTTCTGTGTCCAGCAGCAGCTTCTCGTTGCCCTTGTAGCCTCTGCAGCCCTTCATGTACAGCACAGGATGCTCTCTGAACCAGTTGATGAGGTCGTCTTCTTGGTCAGATGTGATGCCCAGGTTGTTCCTGATGTTTTTCTTGGGGGCCTTCCCTTTGCCCTTCTTGCCCTTGGACTTGGCTTCAGCAGCTGCAGGGGTCTCATCAGCAGAGTCTTCTTCCTCCTCGAAGGTGTCCTCATGTATGGTCACTCTATCTAGAGCAAGAACAGGCTGGCTCTCTTGTGTTTTCTTCGGAGTCTTCTTCGGAGTCTGAGTCTTCTTCGGAGTCTGAGTCTTCTTTGGAGTCTTCTTTGGAGTCTTCTTTGGAGTCTTCTTTGGAGTAGACTTGGCAGTAGGCTCTGGAAGACCCGTGGAAGACTTGGCAGCAGGCTTGTCAGCAGGCTTGGCAGCAGGCTTGGCAGCAGGCTTGGCAGCAGGCTTGGCAGCAGGCTTGTCAGCAGACTTGGCAGCAGGCTTGTCAGCAGACTTGGAAGGCTTGTCAGCAGGCTTGTCTCCATCCTCTTCAAACAATTCAACAGATGAATCTTCTTCTGTTGTGTTGTCTTCTGGCCGGCCCTCGAAGATGGTCTCGCTGACGACAGTGGCTTTGCTGGTTGAAGAGGTGGTCTTCGTCTGGCTGCCAGCTGTAGTGGAGGTGTAGAGCCCAGGTAGAGAGATGTCTGCCATGGCTGTTGTGAAGAAGGCAGTCACTGCAGCATCTGAAGGTTCATGGAGAGGAGTTGCAGCTGGAGTTGTAGCTGGAGTTGTCACTGGAGTGCTCCCAGGAGTGTGAAGTGTTGACATGGTGCTGAGCTTGGTTGGTGCCCTGGTGACGACGGTGCCCTTTCTCCTCTTTGGTCCCATGTTGTAGCAGCAAAAGTACAATTGTAGCAACAAAAGTAGCAGCAAATGTAGCAGTTGATAATAGTGTCGTGGATTCTAGGTGTGTTCTGGTCGAAGGTCTGAGTGGGTATGGTGCTCTAAACTGGCCCCCTCTATATATATGCAGGGTGCGGACCGCCTCTTTTCCCCTCCTTCGCCCCCCCTGCTTCGCTGCTGCTGCCCCAGCCGCTGCGCAAAAAGAGGGTGACACGCAGACAAAGGGTTGATGCTAAAAATAGAACAACGCATGCACTCAGGCGCCACTCTGTCTGCTGCATTGGGGGTCCATAAGACGCGGCGCGCACCCTCTCACGTGCGTCGCACATGTGACTTTCCGCGACGCGTGTCTGAAACATGTGACATGAAGCAAGAGCTTTCTGCTACACTGCTGTTTCTGCGTCGAAGCTCTTCTTTGTGCGTCGCATCTTTAAAAATCTGCGGCGCGCACTGATTTCTTTTTACGCTTCTTCTTGCTTCATCACTTATTTCCTCGCAAAGATTCAACCGGTTGAATCTTTTTTTCCTGCATCGTCAAATTTCTAGGAATTGCGTAGAAAGACCTCTTAAAACGGCGCATGCTGTTCCTGTTGCGCCGTAAAGCCAAAATTGACGGCGAACATGCTCAAATCTTTGCCCTTTCCTGGAAATATAAGAAACGCCGTCGCTTAAACCCTCTGTTACGTCTCCGTGAGAACTAGCCATGAGAGTGATGACAGGATGCTTTCCTTGATGAAAGAATTGTTTTCTTTCACCAGAATAGTTTGACATTTTTATATTTTACCTGTCTCTTTTTCTGCCTGTTTTTCTATCAGATTGAATTGAAAAAAGTAATAAACTTTACTGATTAAAAGTTCTCTCTTGTTCAATGTTCATGCAATAAAGGAAGAATAAACAAGACCAATGAAATATTGCTTATGATTTGTCATGTCTTGGGATGTCCCTCCTACATGTTGGCTGATCTGTTGGATTTGGGGTGGATAAATGAAGTCCTATATATATACAATGTATTGTAGATGGTGTCCTCATGATGCAATCTTGACATGCTAGACGTCCAGTGCTCCAAATCATTGTCTTATTTAATAGTGAAGCTCTTTAATAACATTGGCTTCTGCAGGATGAAAGACTAACAAATGTTTAAAGTGGCACACTATCTGGACTACCCAGTAGGTATTTAAAGTCATTGATACATACTAATTAAATTTCATAAAAACAAACTGGTCAGTTTAATGTGAGTCATGATCAGTAAAGTCATTGCCAAAAAGCCCTTTTCCCCGTTATGGACAGCTATAATACTGCTACACACTGGATATCTTTTTTTGCAAAAAAAACAAAAAACAACCAACAACAACATGACGAGGTAACATTCTCTTTTCAATGACATGTATTGCATATGTAAATATCACCCAAGTCAAGCCTATTGGGTGTAACACCAGGTGCAGCACATATTGCCACATTGTTGTCACTTGAAAGACCTGACTTGAAGATCTCAGCTTCCAATTAAGGAAAGTCTGAACGAATATTCCAGACACCTGGCAACAACCAACCAAGAGGCATTTGTGAGTTGTCAGGGGCTGAACAAATATTGAATGGAGTCAAAAACTGACAAGGTCAGTAAGTTATACTGAAAGATATCAATATTATCACAACCATTTTTGTGTCATCAATCCATGCATTGAAAGGGCAGTTTTAGAAACTCCTTTTGGAAAAGTGACATTCTATGCAGCAACTACCATGAATGACTTCGTTCGGTATTTTAAAATAATCATTTTGTCCAAATTTTAGGTGTGTAGGCTGTACATTCCTCTCAGATAGCACTATCTAAATCAGTTGCTGTGTTTAACTATCATCTTACCACTAAAGATCGATCACTGAAATTTCTCTTGTGGAGTCATGAGAAGCTACGTACATTTAGGACAATTGAATGACAGCCTATCAGATTGAGAACCATGGAAAAGTCAAAGCTATATCCCTGTATTCTTCTTCTCAATGGCTTTGTTGATAGATGGATGACAATCAAACATTTATGAACACGCAGCTGTACAGTATCTTCACAAACCATAATTAAAAAGATATGGAGGTCAACTGATCCAAAAAAACAAATCAGAGACTTTTTTAAAAAGAGCTTTATTTTTTAGAGTGTATCTATCTGCCCTTTTTCCGTAATCATTCGGACTTCACAAAACACGAAATTGTTTGGACCATTACATTGCATAAAATATTTTTGGACTCCAGGTAATTTCCGAAATTTAAGCTTGCAAAAATGTTTTCCTTATAGTAAAACCTGATATGGTGCATATTATATGCATCAATAAAAGCATATATCTAGGTATACTAAGGCTATCAGAGCTGCAGTTGAGTTGACTTGCATTCACCCGCTTGATAAGAGTAGCTGTCAAAGGTGGACAAGTCACTAATGGTGTCCCCACCCTGTCAGCTCCACACATCAGTCACCCACTCCACTGGAACGTGGGAATATTAGTCCTGGAGAAAAATGGTGATGGGCTGCTGCAAAGAATGAGCAGTAGGGTGTCCCAAAAAGAGTGAAAGTCTGAAATTCATTGGGGCTAACCTCTAATTGTGTTCTATAGCACCTCTCTGACTCCCATGTAAAATTTCAGCTCATTTGAAGGTGTTTTAGATGTTGCTCAAGAGCCCCAAAGATAGATAGGGGTTTAACATTGAATTTTCATGCGAAAATGACTATTTTAGCCAACAGCTCACAAATTATCAGTTCCAATCCACCCAAACACATGGACAGTTGATACAAAGATGTATAAATTATTCTACACAATGTGGTACCAATTTCATATCTGTACCTCACTTTTTTCTTGTGTTATTGGCAAATATATACTATTTTGCATGAAAAATTGACGTCAAGACAAAGCACCTTTCTTAATGAAGATTAATTGCAGTCTAATTTTGAATTTAAACATGGGGCAATCACATATTGGTTCCATAGTGTGACAGAGACACAAAAACATCAACCAATGTCTTACAATCTGTTTCAGACTATTGAAACAATCTAAGAAGTTTTTTTTAAATCACAGAAAATTGCGTAAATAAGTATTTCCCATTTATGTAGATTTTCTCAATACCCAAGCAAGTTATAAATATGAAATTGGTACCAAAATGTGCAGAATGATTTATACACCTTTGTATCAACTATCCATGTGTTTGGGTGGACTGAAACCGATAATTAGTGAGCTATTGGCTATAATAACCATTTTTGCATGAAAATTCAATGTTAAACCCCTATCTATCTTTGGGGCTCTTGAGCCACATCTAAAACACCTTCAAATGAGCTGAAATTTTACATGGGAGTCAGAGAGGGGCTATAGAACACATTTAGAGGTTAGCTCCAATAAATCTCAGACTTTCACTTTTTTTGGGACAACCTAATGAGCAGTCATTACAATTGGCTATAACAATGTAGAAATAAATCAGTTTGGATTCCAATTATTCTTTAATCAGTCGATGGGCCCATTAAGTATTATATGGAATTTTGTGGATATGGCAATATTAGCAATAAGGTATATAGTATTTCTCACTTTATTCACCGATTTATGCTGTAGTTTGAAGCATGAAGGATTAGCCGATATACACCACATGTGTCCTGAAGGCAATCTCTGTCATGATTCATGTCAACAGATCTTGCCGGAATGGGTCTCACTGACAAGTTGCAATACTACAGATGAAAATTAAGTGACATATGCTGCATAACAACTTGAAACCAGCTCACTGAGCTCAGTAACATCATGATCCTACTTATTTCTATCTTTGGGATATGTTATCAAAACTTCTATTTTGGGATATGTTATCAACATTTCTATCCTAAGTAGGTTGTATAACCAAACACAAAATCATTGGTACACATGTATAGAGATTGCGTGCAGGATAGCTTGTCTAAGGGACCGTTCAGAATTTATGACTGGGGGGGGTGGGAGTTTTGCTGGAACTTCCCGTCAAAAATTGATACCCCCCCCTTGAGTTACATGCGGATTTTTATTACCCCACCCTTAGGTTTCACAAATATTTTTAGTACCCCCCCCTTGACATACAAAGCAATACACACATATATATACTGTTATACACAGCCACGCGTACAGATTCGCGTCATTTCGCGGACTTTTGCGTCCAAATAAAATGAGTTTATGCGTGTTTTTAAAATTTTTTCTTTGTCAAAATTTCTTACCCCCCCTTGGAAATGTTGTCAAAAATTAATACCCCCCCTTGAAACACATGTGAAAAGTTAGTACCCCCTCGGCCAAAACTCCCACCCCAGTCATAAATTCTGAACGGTCCCTAATATCAAAATGTCTGAGTGTTGTATATGTAATTTTTTACAAGGAATAACGGTCTGTTTTGATTCATTAAGTTCATTATGTTTTATAAATCGTAATTTTACATACAAGAACTGTCTAATTCCATTGCTTTTTAGTCTTTTTGTCATTTTGAAATGGTAGCAGCTGTCCACTAAGGATTCCGTAGCAGTTCATGCTATTTTTTTATTCAAAAAGCTGTTCTGATTTGGCAGAGAAGAGTCGGAACAAGTTGCAAGTTGGTCTTCCAGATGGCTATCTTCCAGGGCAATTCAATCATCCTATTCAAAGCTAAAAACAAGATCGAGTGTTAAGCCAGTTTGTTCATTGTGCCTGCCTCAAATAACTGGAACCATTTCATTTGCCTAGAGCTTCAACAACACCTACTGATTTCGCCTATAGTTGGTGCACACTGATCATGCTTAACTTTTATGTGAGATTTTGGCTTACCGCGGAGAAACAAATGAAGTGTCTTATTCTGTTTGCTTCCAAAAGACACAAACAAGGCAGTGAAAGTAATTTTAACACTTCAGAAACAGATATCCAGGCCACAAAAAAGTGCAATGATGCCACAGATAAGTTTTTTCTCACATTACCAACCATATCTCTGACCTGTTTTTTTTTTACTACATTTTGCAACTGACTGTGAAAAGCATACAAGAATCAAAGAGAATTGAAGTCATTTGGTGAGGTTTCCATGATCCCCTCACAGGATTCAATGGACTGTTGATCTTGCAGCAATTGCCAAGCAAAAATATCACATGCCCATTGATTTTCTTTGAACAGCACAAGCAATGGCCATAAATGCCATCTCTGGATGTGGCTAATTAGGAATAAAGACAGCATGCAAACACAAAAGTTTCTGGAATAATTACCTCAGAGGATTAGTACAACATCTGTCTAAATCCCAGCCTCCATGTTCCACAGAAAATTCTCATGCATTGGTTCCTGAAACTACACATATTGCAAAAGTTCGGAAATATTTTCTGAGAAATACTGAACCTTCTTGGCATACAAATCCATTCATTCAATAACACATAGCCTTGTCATGTCCTCATAACGTATATAAAAATTCTAGAAAAACAATAAAGCGGAGGACATTAAGATTGAGATAATTTACAATATTTTACACACATTTAAAAAAACATATCAAAATAGTTACAGCAACTGCCTCTGGGACGAAGGCTGTAATATATATATTCAGCTATAAACAGGACCCAAACCAGAGGTCCAACAGACCTCTAGAGCGTCTCCAGTTTAATACTTTTGTGACCTCTTGAGACTTCTGTTGATGGAATATATCTGGCCAATCTAGACAGTCTATAAATCATTAATTTCTGTATTTTCCAGGTGTGATCAAATTTCATTATATGTTCGTTTCAGAGCAATAACAGACGTCTGGAACACTAAAAATTGTTGGTATACCAGATAGTCTATGTTATGCCATATAATAACCTTTTTATACAGACGTGTCCAAATACTGCAAACCTGTGGCATCCAGACAAATCACTGAATATCATAATAAACAAACATCTCTAGACCACAGAAAATTGTTAATATAAGTATCTAGATTATCATCTGTATCATTGATTTATCTGTTGCCTACTGACAGTTTGGATATCCAATTAAATGAGCCCTTCCATACATCTCAGTGGACCCTGAACAGAACGCCTGCAGATGGTCTACATGTTCAATAAAATGAGCCCTTACAGGCTACCTATAGACCCTGTTTCTATTTATATTTATGAGCTACAGCATATTCACAGTGGCACATCTACCTGCCAAAAGTGGAAGGGAAAATCTGACAAGTCTGACACAAAGCATGCACTGAGCTTTGCAAAGATGACGGGAAAAATGTTGCTGTTGACAAAAGAATTACTGATTGTTTGATGGCTGTGATGGTGCTTTTGGAGACATTAAAAGGTTTGGCACCCAGAGGATCTCCTACTAACCATTAGGGTGGTCCTTATACAATAGAAAAAAATAAAACTTGAAAATTTCCTGCTCTGACCCCCCAGATATCTTCCTTTTGCTAAAAAATGAGATTTGCAAAGTTTCACAAAAATCAATGCATATTCAAAGGTAGCTCAAAGGCCTTGAAGTTTGTCTCATTTGGCTTTCAGTCACCAAATGATCGCCAAAGACCAAAATACTTCCATTAAAAAGTGGCACCTCTACAGCACCAGTCACATGCATTTTTTCTGGAATTAGTCTTTAGATAAATAACTGTTCCATTTGACAGAAAAAAAAACACATTTTAAGGCTAACAATGATCATGTACATTATATCAAGGACATCAATTAAATGCAATGAGAATCTAACATTCGGAAAGACGTTTATGACAAAGACAGATATAGTGTCACTTATTACTATGATCAGCACATTCATTGTGTTGATGTTCATAAGAGCTTTTTAGATGCTCTTTCTCATTTGAAGTTTCTTTCATCTTCAACCATTGTAGTATTAGGGACTTACTGTCCTGTGATGCATCTTTAACGAAGAGCATCAGGCCGTTGAATTTCAGATACCAGAGGTGATTTCCCACTTTCTGGCTTTGTCACTTATGAATTGCTTATTTGGTTGCAGCATAATTCTGAACGTCTTGGAGAAGACAAAAATTAATTTGTGGTTCACACACATCAAGAGGCTACATGAAGCAGGTCTTGACATAGATGTTTCTCTCACATGCGGAGAGATGGAATTGTCTCTGTAGTATCAACACTTTCAAACAAATGACTAAACTCATCCAATGAGTCTGATGCATAACCACAAGAGCATTGAACTTTTACCAATCCTGATGACAATGATGAAGAACATACACCCAGGTCCAGGGGCTGACGATAGTTATCTGATGGTGGGTTTTTGGCTAGCTATTCATTCACAAACATGATCAAATCCTGCCTGAAACCTTCATTGAGTAGCTTTGGGAATGGGTGACTTATAGCTCGATGATATTAATTTGGGTCAAGGTTGTTCCATTGGGACTGAATCTCTTGAAGAGCGGAATTTGAGAGCCTGATGATGGTCCCATGCATTTTGCAAGGCAGCACCAGCTTACAGAAGTTCACGACCACGTATCTGCTATAAAACAAGGCAGACTCCTGTTAGACAAACTGTATTTGAGCTTGTTTTTTCGCAACACATACCAAAAACTTATTTTTCTATTCCCCGGTGCTTCGGTGTATCAAACACAGCATTAGCTTGAGTCACACCCGTACCTGTTGCAAGCTTTGGAACTGTGAGCATTTTATAAAGGTTTTACCCTGAGTCTAAAACTGGAAGACTATCAACTTTCTGGGAACCAATAAGGTCAGCCAGTAGCTTTCCATTACTAGCAGGGGAACTGGAGTCAAACAAACTCCTGATTTCAAAATTGGGGAGGTTGTGCTCTAGCAGTTGCACTAACAAACTTCTAGAAGCACCATCAGACACACCATGATGTCAGTGTTCTGCTCTGATTATTTCTGTTTGCCTCTTTTTGGTTTTAAAGCATATGCATCCGGGAACAGGTTCAATACAGTCAGAATCTTCAGATTCAGATTAAGAGGATCTACAGCTACTTCTTCAGTGACCTTTTTATTGAACAGAGCTACACTGGCTTAATTCTGACTTTTGCTGATGTTGCATTTACCATGTACTTCACCTTGTCATCCTTTCATTCCTTTCTTTTCTATCCAAGGCCTTATCAACACCAGCCATTGAACCTCATTGCACTTTTCCCCTTTAAGCAATCAGGAATTCTCTATTGTCAGAAGTCAGAAATTGCAATAACAGTCATTGCATCCCTCTGTGCACTTTTGAAATATTAGTTGAAATTGTCCTCTTTCGAAATTTGCTTTTGCGATCATCGGTTGGCATTTTTCTTTTGGCTTGCCCCTCTTCATATAATTTAAGTTTTCAGCCTTCTTCGTAACATCTTGACTATATCTTGTAGATATCCTTGCTCTGTTCCAAACTGCTTCGATTTTCTTTACAGGAGGAATTGATTCTTACCTGACAGGTTCTTTGCTTTTAAGGTAGAGAAAGCAACCCAAAACTTGCTATCTCAGGTAACTCTGCACACTCTAAAAAATGTCGGGACAAAATTGGTTTTTTAGATTCAAAATGATTATTTGAAAAACCAAATTTCAATGCAAAAAACCAACATGGATTTTTTTAAAAATCCATTTTGGTTTTGCATTGAAATTTGTTTTTTCAAAAAACCATTTTGAATCTAAAAAACCAATTTTGTCCCGACATTTTTTAGAGTGCACCACAAATATCATATTGTGTTGACAGCAAAACCATTAACTTATTTTTGAGGTCCTTTTGGGCACGGTGAAGAACAGCTATCTGTGTGAGGTTTGTGACAGAAAGAAGTCTCTGACAATTTTATTCAACAATCGTGAGCGGACCGATGGTACAGGTCTACTGTGTCAAATCACTGCACTGCCATCAACTTCTCAGAAATTCTTTTCATCACAGTCAATTTTTGTTTTGATTGTGGATATTCTGACACAGGAAGACAATAATATGTGACTAAAGTTCCTTGACTAAGGCCATGTATGGTGGATAGAGATGTAAGGAGAAACTGACACATTCTGGCTATTAACGTCTAAATTGCTTCAAATAAGCAATTTTCAAGGCCGTTGACTCGTTGAGCTACCTCTAAATATTAATATATTTTGATGAAACTTTACAGACATCATTTTTTAGCCAATTGGAGGATTTTAGGAGGGTCAGACCATAAGATTCCAAAAGTTTATAAATAAGGACCACCCTACTAACCATATATTCTCATAGTTAAAAGTCAATAAACTTTCGCTTAATCTTGAAAAAACCAAAGCGATGATTTTCCACACAGTGTAACGCAATGTGCAGATCCCCGAGCTAAGAATTGAGAATACAGTGATAGAATTTGTGAATGAATTCAATCTTTTAGGATTAGTAATTGACAAAAATTTGACCTGGAAGCCACATGTAGAGTATGTTTCGAAAAAGATATCGAGAAAAAATGGAATTCTGACCCGTTTAAAACATTATGTGCCAACACAAATACTTTGTACCGTCTACTAATCTCTAATCTTGCCTCATGTAAATTATTGTCTAATTATCTGGGGAATGAAAGCCAATAGACTCCTGAAATTGCAAAAAAAATCACTTAGAATAATGGCAAAAACAAAATATAATGGCGCAACAAGCCCTGTCTTTAAACAATACAAAATATTTAAAATTCCTGAACTATGCGCACTGCAGGATTTTAACTTTTGCTTCAAGTTAATGAACAATATGCTTCCAAAATATTTTTATTCAGAGCAGTTCCCGACAGAAAACTATTCACATGTATACCCCACACGTCATTCTCGAAATAATCTCTTTGTCCCTGCTGTAAGACACGTCTTAGAAACATATGGAATGCGATATAGGTACCCAAAAATTTATAATAACATGTGCCTTAGTTACAGAAAAAAAAAACGCATTCTTTCGAAGGTTTTAAACGATATATCAAATCAAAGGTTTTCGAAAATTATCAAGAAAACTGCAGAATATCAAATTGCTATATTTGTGGTCACTAATGTTGTCCTTGGCAAAAATTCAAGTATTACAACGCTAAACAACAAAATAAATTTAAATATATTTCGATGAATTGTTTTTGTACATGGTGGCCCTCCACAAGCGACCAAGTGGTCATCGGAGGGTCTCCTTAATAAATATTTTTCATTGTCATTTTCATCATCTTTACAAAGAAAAACAGACAGTGTGCATTTTCGAGTCTTCTTGCAATAACAGTATCATGCAACCATACTATCAGGTTATCACTATAAACAAAAACATCTATTCAGATCTTTCATGACATAATTTATATATTTCCTCTTTTTTTGTGTTCCAGCACGAAAGGACTTCATAAGACAAAATGAGTGGCAGTGGGCGTTTAATAATGCATTTACTATTGCATCTCTTGTAAATCTTTTTTGTGATGTTTGATAAAAAAACAATTTCGTAATATACATGTATAGTAGTCCAAACAAAGATCAGTACTTGCTAGTCCTGAGATTCATTTGTGTTACTAATGTTGCAAACAGTGATGGCATCACCAATAACATTCCTTTCTCCTTTTGAGACTATAATTCATGACTAGTAAATTGATCAAAACATCAAGCAAGACAGTCCCAGTTTATTCTGCAGTATTTTATTGCCAATAAACTTGAGAAGGTGATTAATTCCTCAAATAACTGAGGCATATGTAAAAAAGATTGTGAAATTGTTCTGAAAAGGCGGTGGGAAGGTAGAATCCAAAAGAATCAGGGAAGTTTTATTGGGAGTTTTGTGTGATTCCCTCATTGCATTCACAGAGCCATTAATCCTGCAGCAACGAAGCCGGCAAAAAGTGTCGTAACTCCCACAAATTTTCTCTGACATGAAAAAACAATGGTCTTAGATGCCATACTTGTCTGTGGCTAATTATGTAAAATGACCTGACATCATGTCACCCTGCAAGAAAAGATTTTTATTCAAGAATTTATTTAAATCTACTTATGTTTGACACAGTATCTGTCTACGTTTCTGGCTTTCGGTTCTAAATGTATAATCAATGTATCATGCAATGATAATGCTATTAAAGTTATGCATATTTCTGAATGGCAAGGCCGATGTTAGTCCGCAAGACAACACAGAGTGATGGCAGGCATACTTCGGAATATTTGTATGTAACCTGTCCTTTTATTTCTAACCTATTTTTCAATCAGAATACATGCTATTTAGGTAAAAACACAAACAAACTGTACTGATTATAAGTATTGTAATTTTATGTGGCAAACATGGACTACCCAGTGGGTGTTTAAAGCCAATGCATTTTGCACAAACTTTGAAACATACCAGTTTTTAAAAAGTAACGATCAGTCTGTCATTGCCAAAAAGCCTTTTCCTAGATGCAGACAGCTGTTATACTATGCATCTGTTAAAAACCATTCATATTTGTGCCAAATCTGCACTGCTTCTGTCCATATGATAATTATGCAATTTATGTTAACAGATTCTGCAGGAATGGGTCTGACTGACCACTAGCAATACTCCAGATGCAAATAAATGGACCTTATTGGAAATTTGTGGGTCAAGCAAGGCTCCAATTAACAAAAGCCAAGACCCTATATGGCAGTTCACTATGGCGAGTACACATTTCATGTTTCTGATCTCTTGGCAGTGAGACATTACAGTTGCTTGCCCAAACATACTGTTTATGGGAAGAATTATTTTGAGGATCAAAAGAAACAAATATCGATTTTCTATGTATCTATCAAATGAGCTTCAAATGTAGGCCTTCTGGTGTGGAGAACTTCTCTTGTGCATATTGTTTTATTAGCAATATATGGCAAGTATCACAGAGCATTATGCAAATGTAAAGAAATATTGATGCCATGCTGTTCAGTCACATAACATTACCACCATTTATGTAGGTCATCATCCAGAAAACAAGCTTGAAAGCATCTTCAATTGCGTCTATGAAACTGAAAGTACCCGTCTGTCTTTATTTCCATCATCCTGTTCTAAAAAATGTATCTCTTAACCCCGTACATGCATCTTACAAGAAATTGGAGAGGAACCAAATCAGCATATTCGGCATGATAATAGGAATAGAAGGAGGAGAGCTCAAACAGAGAGACAACTTATGCCCACACGCTTCATCGATCATTGCATGCATGCCCCTTGCCTAAACCAGAAAAGGTTGTGTAATTGATTGTATCTTATGGAAATATGGAGAAAGCATTGCTTGTTAGGGAATAGAATGCTATGCAAGTTTATGGCTCTGATTAGATTTTGCGATTCAAATGTGAACATTGTTTCTTGAATATCTCCTTTTTCAAAAAATTTTTGCAGTGTCTCTGGCACCCAGGACAACACTAAAATTGCTGCTGAGTCATCAAAAGATAAATGCTTTACCATGTTTAGGGGATTTTATTGTTCATGTACCGTAATTTTCATGACTTACTGAACAAAATGTTCATGCACTTAAATAATTTATGATTGACAATGGATAATTTATATAAGGTTAATTTAATTCTATATCTATGGCATTGTTACCTGCTGGAATGAAGTGTCATCTGTTTTGTTTTTTGTTTGCAAAAAGAACACTGTAAGGTGACATTCTCTTTATTCTGACATTGCAGATGGAATTAAGCATGAAACTCTCCAGTTGCAGCGCATATTGTCACATTGTTGTCACTGGAAAGACCTGATCTCAAGATCTCAGCTTTCAATTAAGGAAGGTCTTAACAAAAATGCCAGACCAGACTCCTGCCAACAACCAAGAGGCATTTGTGAGCTGTCAGGGGCTGGATGCATATTGAATGGAGTGATACATCGGGAATGCCAAGAGCATTAATATACTGAAATACAAAAGTATATGACAATTCATTGGCTTGTCAAGTATTATTAAACATTAAAGTAAATAAAACAAATAACCTGTTTCTTCATGTGATGATGACTCAATTCAAAACAGCACCTTAGTTGGTCATTTCTCAGTAAAGTCCCTTACAATGTCCATTACAGCTTTAATACACGTGTATTTTATATACACTGTGGATGCCTCTCCACATGCATTTGTGTTGAAGTCTGAATCATTGAAAATCATTTGAAAAGATCAATATTGTCACAACCATTTTTGTGGCATCAAACCAAACACAGAAAGTGCAGCTTTAGAAGGTATAAAAAAGGTTCATCTTATTGTGCTCTTCATCCATCCATCAACTTATCCACAGAGAAGAATGACAGTGATGTGGCCATGAGTGTCTTCCGTGGTTCTGGATCTGATAGGCTGTCATTCAACTCTCAAAAATGGGGATTGCCACGAGAAAATTTTTCAACAGGAAGACGATAGCTGACCACAGCCTCTGATTTGGACACTAGATTCAGATTCAGATTTTGATAAAATTTATTTCCATTCAGTCTTATGATATTTTAAATTACATCAATATTCATCAAAATTATATAAATGGAGGAGACCAAACAAAAGCCCAACAAACTGCTACCAGGTCTACCATATGACAAGAATGGGCAACACACATGTACACTCTTCAAATTTGGACAAAATTGGCTTTTTTTTTTTTATTCATGGTGATTCTTGCTTATAGAACTTTAGTCTTCTTTTACTTACAGTATCCATGAAAATACAGCTGTACAGTTTTTTCGCAACCCAAATTAGAATGATAGAATTATGTGGGACCAGCTCAAAAATCATTCAAGAAATTTTTGTATATGCTTCATCTTTGTTAATCTATCTAACGCGTTTCTATCTTGCCATTCTTGGCTTTGCAACAGCCTAAAATTATTTGGATTGCATGAAATTTGTTGTAGTATTTTCAGAATACGTAACCTCTGAAATCTTTTACACTGCAAAATGTTTTGCTCGAAGTAATACCTTTTTTGCGCATTTTATGCATCACTGTAAGCATTTATCCTATATGACTAAGGCATATCCTGTGTACCAAGGCTACGAGAGTTGCCCTTGAGTTGACTTGCTTTCACTTGCTTGTTATGAATAGATGCTAAAGGCGGACAAGTCACTAATGGTGTCCCCACCCTGTCAGCTCCACACATCAGTCACCCACTCCACTGGAACATGAGAATATTAGTGCAGGAGAAAAGTTATGAGAATACTTACCGTAATATGGGGTGAATTGGGACAGAATTGAGGGTTTTTCTGTCATAGCATGGTCACAAATCAACTTATAAACCAAAATATGGTGCCTAATTATGTCCGAACTCAAGGTCCAACTATCCCTAGGAGCATTAAAAGATATCTTTAATTTTCAATGATTTATTCATGAAAACTACTGTCCCAATTCACCCCTTATTTTGGGGTGAATCGGGACAGTCCTCTATTTCTATGAAATAATACTTACTGGAATGTTTAGGTGATTGCTACTTGTGATTGGACATTAGAAAATATATTTGACACGCAGAAAAAAATTTTGAGAAAAATCTTAACTAATTTATATGTAAAATTTGCACATTTGTAAAAAATATGATAAATGACAAAAAAGTATTAAGATATGTATTTTTCTGTTAATTACGCCATACATAGGTAATTCTGAACTAAATCCAATGTCAATGACGACAACTTCAATAATATTCTTTAAAAAGCCATGCTAGTACATTCAAATGAAAATTAGTAGGGTTATTTTTGTTGAATCTGAAACTTTGTCATTGCCCTGGATCTGAACCTATGACTAAACATGCAAAATCTCACATCTAGTCAACTACTCTGGTGCCTTAATATGCCAAAACTAGCTTGATAAAATTTCCTGTTAGATTGTTGCCTCTAATATTTATGCTTTTTGTGTTTCAAGCAAAGTTTTGACCAGCTCAGAGAATGCAGTTTCTGCAGGGCCAAGTTTAAAGTGCTGCAGCTCCTCACTGCCTGCAGTTAGAATTATAAAACCCGGCTACAATATGCGCGAAAATGTATGCTAGAAATGTGCCAAAAATGACGGACCTAGGCAAAGTATAAGTACTTGTAGTCAAAGAAATAAAATACATTCCTATTCTGTCCCGATTCACCCCAGTGTCCCAATTCACCCCATATTACGGTATTAGATAAATGGGAAAAACGAGCTGGATTTGAAGCAGCTAAAGCAGTGTAAAACAAAACATCATAGATCCAAAATATTTCATACATACATAATACACTCAATTAGGAATATTTCACTCTATCAATAAATGTTTAATTCACTGACAAGTTACAAAACTACCGATGAAAATTAATTGACTAATGCTGCATAACAACTTGCAACCAGCTCAGGGACCTCATGATACAGCTTATTTCCATCTCCGTTACATGTTATCAAATTCGCTATCATGAGTTGGTTCTTTATCCAAACACAAAATCATTCTTACATATGCACATCTGTCGTAAATTGGTCATATTTAAATGTTGGCATGAAATTAACCTATCTTGGAATTTAGCTAGTAGTTATCTGGTTTTTTTTTTTCTGAAACAGAAATTCGATCATCGCACAATGTCTGTAGTCAGAAGTAGCCTAAGGATTGACGATATATCTTATAATTTACAACAAAAACAGTGGCATGTTATTTGTCAGGCAAAAGAAACAAGAATAAGCAAGCTCATCAAAGGAAAAGACAAAGCGAGTTCAAAAGAGAATTCATGCCCACATGTTACATTGATTCTAGCCACGAAGATCCCATGCGCTTGAAGGTACTGGTAAGATAATGTGATTCTAGCCTGCCCTGCTTGTTGTTTATATCAGAAGAAAGTGCACAATTGATTGAAATGAGGAGAATAGGGAGATTTAGAGGAAAATGAGAAAGCGGATAAATAGGAGAATTAGGGAAAGCGTGCTGCATAATGGGATTTTTTCTTTTATTACAACATTGAATTTTAAGATAATGGATCACCAACTTGTTCCATAATAGAATAACAGATAATGCGCTCCTTCTATTTGTATTGATATGACAAATTGTTTACCTGATAAAGAAGAATGAGAGCTTTCATCATGAAAATTATATACTAGAAAAACATTATGTGCCTCAGCTCTTTTGAGTGTCCATGCATCATACTTCTTTTCAGTCATCCATACTGCAAATAAAGAAAAGACTGCTTTAATTGTGAAATGTGATCCTTTTATTCAAATTTAGAGAGAAATAGGAATTTCTTTTCTGATGCATCATCGGCTCCATATGCTTTGATCTTGACATTGTTGGTTTTTTTTTACATATTTGTTATTCTTTTACCAATTAAGAAACAGGAACATAAAGTGAATTTTATAATGCCCCGCTCGCCACTGTTTTGCAGCATCATAATAACACTAATTACGACGATAGACAATAGCTCTCGTCTCAACAACATGGATACCATAACACCAGAATTACAGATTACATGTATGCATGAATAAAACTATAGAAATTAGCTTCTCGGTTACTGGGAAAGAATCACAGAAGTGTGAAGACGCTGCGTGATTCCTTTACAGCATTCAATGGACCTCTAATCCTGGAGCTATCGCCTGACAACAAAGGTCACATCCCAGTTAATTTGCTTTGACATGCACAAACAATGACCTTAATACCATCCTTGATTGTGGTTAATTATAAGACCTAACATCACGCAAACACAAGGGTGCCGGAACAGGGGGGGCAGGGGGGCATTGGGCAACGTTGCCATTTTCATCTCAAAGGAAAATTTTTATTATTCCTTAATTTACAGTGAATTTAGGCAAAAACGTATAAGTATATATTCAAAATTGTCAGAGTAGCTACATAAAATTTTGTCACTCGAATCAGATTTGCCCTTTCTCGCCCGACCGCCCCCGCCGCCCTCGTTTCCTTCTGGCATCCCTGTGCAAACACACTCTTTTTCAGCTATTGGATTCTTTGATTCTTGCTATTATTCCAGTATTAATTAATCCAACCTCTGTCAAAAATGTTGGTTTCACAAACATACTCTGGTTGGTTTTATTGATTCTATGAAGTCATGTATCTAATATAATTATTATTTACATGACTGGAATAAGAAAGTAACAATAGAGAACAAAATATTTCAAACCAAGGCAAACATGCTACACAATATACATCATATTTAAAGAATAAGGATTATGCGGATTGCAGTTGTCAGAACTGTTGAAAGAAGGGCAATTATCAAACTGAAAATTAATCACAAAGTAAACAAACTCAAAATTTGATTAACCAGAATTTAACACAAAGGCCAGCATCCAGACCTTTCACAGAATCCTGCCTGGAACTTAAGGATAGTTTCCATTTTCTAATTCATAATATAGCTTGCAAAGATTGACCTTGATCAGCAAAAGAAATTGAATAACTTCCAAAAGTTTCAGGTTTAAATCTCTGTTTACAGAGATGATTCCCACTACAAGATTGTTGAAGTGGCAGCAGTAAATGTTGTCTTGCTAAGTGTCTGGAGCAGTTTATTCCATTTTTTTATTCACCTCTAAGAAAAAGCTATTCTGATTTGCCAAGGAACTGCCAGGACAAGTTACAAGTTGGTTTTACAAGTGGCTAGCTTCCAAGTCAACTCAATCATCCTTATTCAAAGCTAGAAGAAGACTGGGTGTTCAGCCAATTTGCTCATTACACCTGCACTGAATAACAAGGACTATTCTGTTCATCTCCTTAACATCAAAGTCTATTGATTTCACTTTAAGTCGCGGCACAATGATTGTAGATAACGTTCATGAGAAATGTTGATGTTAATAATCCTCTTTATACGTCAGATGGTTTTATAACCTGTCAGTTGGGGGCAAAACATTAAAATAACAACCTAAGAGGCGCACAACATAAACACAATGTTGCTAATTGATGGTGGGTTCGTTTGTTGGCACAATGAAATGTATGCTAGAAATTATGGTGACACAGCATGAACACAACTTCTACATTTTTTCGCAATGTTGTTTCAATGAACATTGCCACAACAGTTGCATGCTGAACACGTATTCTTATGTCGTTTCAGAATATTGTGATGTCATTTTCCAATACAATTATGCATAATTTACACCAATAGTGCAATGTTGTTGCAACATAGCTACTACGCTGAATTGCCAGTGTAGGCCTAAATAAGCCACAACTTAAACACAGAATTATTTTCATTCTATCCACATGGGGCCATGGGCTCTAAATCACAAAAATCAAAATGTATAGCCACAATAGAAATTATGCTTGGTTCCAAGTGTCTTATCTTGCTTCCTTCCAAAAGCCACCAAAAAAAACAAGACAGTAAATGTAATTTTAACACTCCAGTGACAGATTTCCATGCCACAAAACAGCGTAACAATACAATGCTGTAGATGAGTTTTGTATTTTGTATAGCAACATCTTTGGAAACACAGGTTTATGGCAAATTACAAATTGTGGCATCTCGCAAACAAACAAAATTTCACAAATTATGAGGAAAGTATGAATATTGAGATGATATAATTTATACAGATGAAGGCAATATGCATTTATATTTCAAATGAAAGTTCAAGTTCTCTCCTGTTTCTGTTCTTTTAACAGTTTTTCGCAACTGACTGTGAAAGGCATGCAAGAATTAGAAAGAATTGAAGTGAGTTTTCCATGATCCCCTCACCGCATTCATTGAACCATTGATCCTGCTGCAATTGTCTAACAAAAAGGTTGCATCCCTGTTGATTTGCTTTGACATGCACAAACGGTGGCCTGAAATAAAATCCTTGGTTGTGGCTAATTAGGAAAGAAGACAGCATGCAAACACAAAAGTTTTGGTATAATTACTGGATGATTAATGCAACATCTGTTCAAATCTCATTCCGATGTGCAACAGAATTCAGGGTTGCTGAAATTACACAAATTGCACTACTTAAGAGAGATACTTTCCATACCTTGCATCATGCACTCGCTTAACTTTTAGATCAATTCACGCAGTACATTGTATAATACATTTTATAAAACAACAAAAATCGATTCAAGAAGCAAAATTTTGGTAATGAGAAACATAAACTTGAATAAAAAGTGAATCAAATTTTGTTGGCAATACTTTTAGAAGAATTAATTTTTTAAAGAAATATATAGAAGGATGCAGGAAGACAAATTACTTCCTACTTGATCCAATTATATGAACAATGAAACTGTAATTAGCCTGTCCAGCAGCCTACAGCAACCAAACGATCATTGAGACCCAAGCATGAAAATGATTCTGCCTTCTAAAGAGACAAGAACGGCACCTAAATTGGTATCATTCTAAAATGTCTTCTTTTGGCAAAAGTTCAATTTCTTACAGTGGTTCAATTTGGTCTGTTGCATGCCAACAATAAATCAATTAAAAAATCTGTAAAATGCAACTAAACCAACATTTAAAATGAATTGATTTTTATCAATTAAAACAAAACTCATTATCCAAGATGAAGATATATATTGTCATTTCTATTGGTAGTGTGCAGAAGAGAACCTTGATAAGAAATACACCATATTATATTATGCCATAGACCCACTAACAAGAACATGAATTAAAACACAAGGTCAAGGTCCAGGTGCCGCCAATTACAGTAATAAGTAATAAGTAATAAGTAGATTCATGGACGCAGGTCCTGACGGTCCTCTTTGTCCAGCTCGGGTGTATTATTCCTTATTCCCGTGGTGATGAAAGGTGCAGCTATGTACAGTGCTGGTGACGCCCGTAGGGAGGATAAAAACAATGTATATAAACATATATACAACTAGAAAAAGTTTTTAGTTTTGATGGACTGGCCGCCTTGCTGCCTGTCATTTTTGTACTTAGAAAGGTTTACATTTAATTACTTGATTAATATTGGTCGACTGGCCTCCTTGCTGCCTGTCGAAAAGGTTTATATAGATGTAAGTGTGGTTGTTCTGTTTACGAATCAATTCTAAGTAATTAGAACATTACAAAATGCCTTGAATGTCAGAAATTCTCAGGTCAAGATGCAACTGGCCAAACTCATTTCAGGGAATAAGTCGTAATTGATTGTAACCATTTGATGCGGAATATACTGGTCATGCACTTGGGTAAATCATTTTGGTACACTAAGCATATGAGAAGCATAGCCATCGTGCTAATTTTACAATTTATGCATCTGCTTTATTAACATGATTAGACGCCACCCTCCATTGTATTTTTCAGAAGAACTTCCATCGAACCTATATTTGATGGGGTCTCCATTGATTTCATGGCAGACAAAATGAAAAGGTCTTATTAGTAAACTCTGGGTATTTCTGTTAATTTAACCAGAATGACGGACTCATTCGAAGAGGGCCTTCATTTATTAAGCTTTTACATTTTGATATGAATGATCAATGATTTTGCATCAAATCTTCTTCAATATACACACAAATGAATTTTTTATATTGATGCCATGCTGGCCAGTCACATACCATTACCACCATTTATGCATGTAGGTCATCATCCAGACAACAAGCTTGAAAGCATCTTCCATTGCGTCTATGAAACTAAAAGTACTGGTCTGTCTTTATTTCCATCATTCTGTTCTAAAACAATGTATCTCTTAACCCCGTACATGCATCTTACAAGAAATTGGAGAGGAACCAAATCAGCATATTCGGCATGATAATAGGAATAGAAGGAGGAGAGTTCAAACAGAGAGACAACTTATGCCCACATGCTTCATCGATCATTGCATGCATGCCCCTTGCCTAAACCAGAAAAGGTTGTGTAATTGATTGTATCTTATGGAAATATGGAGAAAGCATTGCTTGTTAGGGAATAGAATGCTATGCAAGTTTATGGCTCTGATTAGATTTTGCGATTCAAATGTGAACATTGTTTCTTGAATATCTCCTTTTCCAAACATTTTTTGTGGTGTCTCTGGCACCCAGGACAACACTAAAATTGCTGCTGAGTCATCAAAAGATAATTCTTTACCATGTTTTGGGTTTTGTTGTTAATGTACCATAATTTTCATGACTTACTGTACAAAATGTTCATACACTTAAATAATTTATGATTGACAACGGATAATTTATATAAAGTTAATTTAATTCTATATCTATGGCATTGTTACCCACTGGAGTGGACTGTCATTTGTTTTGTTTTTTGTTTACAAAAAGAACATGGTAAGGTAACATTCTCTTTTTTCTGACACTGCAGATGGAATTAAGCATGAAACTCTCCAGTTGCAGTGCATATTTTCACATTGTTTTCACTAGAAAGACCTGATCTCAAGATCTCAGCTTCCAATTACTGCAAATTCAATTAGTATGAGTTTCCTTGGCAAGTTTTCTCACTGTCCACGTATCATCTTAAGCTTGCCTGATTGGTCTATGAGCAGTCAAATGTCCACCAAATCCATAGATTGAATGTAGAAAGCAATGAGAAATGTCTAAATTCTGCTTCAGTGACCAGCTGAGTTTGATCAGTTGATCAGATTAGCAGTTTAAAAATGCTAACAGTCACTGTCCATTGAATGCATTCCAGACACCAGTGAGACACGTTACAGGCTTTGTAATACGTTTTTATAGTATTCAAATTAGATTTTTGACGTGTAATTCAATGCCTCAACCAATCAGATGAACTGTATTTGCTACGTTTCACTGTCCTTTTGCAGAAACTCATACTTGTTGAAATTGCAGTAAGGAAGGCCTTAGAGGTGATTTCATTACCATGCGATTCTTGTCATTCACACTTGGCTGTGAGGAATCAATGCTAAACCAGCACTTGCTACGTCTGATAAATCAAATGTGTGACGTTCTGTTGTTTCTAAACCAATCAGATTAACTGAAAATGGCATGTATTGGGTGGGTCTAGAACCTAAAAATCGCGTACTAATGAAATCACCTGAAACAAAAATTCCAGACTCCTGCCAACAACCAAGAGGCATTTGTGAATTGTCAGGGGCTGTAAGCATATTTGGAGGGATACATCAGTAATGCCAAGAGCATTAATATACTGAAATACAGAAGTATATGACAATTTGTTGGCTTGTCAAGTATTATTAAACATTAAAGTAAATAAAACAAATAACCTGTATCTTCATGTGATGATGACTCAATTCAAAACTGCACCTTAGTTGGTCATTTCTCAGTAAAGTCCCTTACAATGTCCATTACAGCTTTAATACATATGTATTTTGTATACAGTGTGGATGCCTCTCCACATTTGTGTTGAAGTCAGCGTCATTGAAAATCATTGGAAAATATCAATATTGTCACAACCATTTTTGTGGCATCAAACCAAACACAGAAAGTGCAGCTTAAGAAGGTATAAAAAAAGGTTTATCTTATTGTGCTCTTCATCCATCCATCAACTTATCCACAGAGAAGAATGGCAGTGATGCAGCTATGAGTCTCTTCTGTGGTTCTGGATCTGATAGGCTGTCACTCAACTGTCAAATACGGGGATTGCCGCGAGAAAATTTTCAACAAGAAGACGATGGCTGGACACAGCCTCTGATTTGGCCATCTGATTGAGATTCAGATTTAGATAAAATTTATTGCCATTCAGTTTTATGATATCTTAAATTACATCAAAAATCATCAAAATTATACAAATGGAGGAGCCCATACAAAAGCCCAACGGACTGCTACCAGGTCTACCATATGACAAGAATGGGCAACATACATGTACACTCTTCAATTTTGGACAATATTGGTTTTTGAGCATTCATGTTGATTTTTGCTTAGTAATTTAGTTTTCCTTTATTTACAGAACTCATGAAAATACAGCTGTATTGTTTTTTCACAACCCAAATTTGATTGAATGATAACATTATGTAGCACCAGCTCAAAAATCAATAAGGGTTTTTTGTATACGCTTCATCTTTAAAGTTTATCTATCTGACATGTTTTTATCTTGGCTTTGAAACAACAAAATTATTTGGTCTGCTGGATTGCGTGAAATTTGTTGTAGTGTTTTCTGATCACGCAACCTCAGTCTGACATCTTATGCTGCAATTTGTTTTGCTTGAAATAATACCTTTATTGCACATTTTATGCACCACTGTACGCATATATCCCATATGACTAGCGCATATCCTGTGTACCAAGGCTACGAGAGTTGACCTTGAGTTGACTTGCTTTCACTTGCTTGATATGAATAGATGCTAAAGGTGGACAAGTCACTAATGGTGTCCCCACCCTGTCAGCTCCACACATCAGTCACCCACTCCACTGGAATGTGAGAATATTAGTGTTGGAGAAGTTGTGAGAATCCTTATTAGATAAATGGGAAAAACGAGCTGTGATTTAAAGCAGGTAAAGCAGTGTAAACAAAACATCATATATCCCAAATATTTCATTCATTCATAATATTTTAATAAAAATGCTTTTTCAAACACAACAAGGAACTTAACATTCAATTTACAGACGGTCTCCTGATTGATACAAAAAACTGTTAACGACTGTACATTAGGCATACTATGTGTAGCGGGGAGGGAATTCGTCTAAATCTCCAAGAATTGTGCACTTGGTGACAAGTTTTTGCAATTTGGCATGGGTGTTTATATGACCAAAGGGTTTTCAAAAACCACCGCACACAAAGTGAGACTGCCCCCTGGTGGCCGGTATGCACAAAATCCAATATGGCCGCCGCAAAACACAAAAACTAGCATATCTCGGTCACTATTTGTGCTATATTGATGTGTAATACATCATTTTCCACTATTTTGATTATGGAAAATGTGTTCTTGCTGTTATTTTGTAGCTCAAATGTGAATTTCAATGCCAAAATCAATGTTCATTGCACCAGCAAGAGGTAAAAAAGGACGTCACTTGGTATTTTGTCCCTTTTGGGATTTTCACTTGTGCCTGACTTGAATGAATGTGAATTAACTGTACAATGTCATGACTAATTATTGCTATGGAAAGTTATTAGGATGAATCGGTGCTATAATTGTGTTATTCATGTAAGAATGGATACTGTTCTGTCTGTTGCAAGGCGGGCAAGGGGCACAAACGCTATATGTATGCATGTTTTAATGCATATTTAATAACCTATTATGTTCATCAGAGGCTTAATAATTGCTGATGTGACCTTATTCAATAAATATGTTGCCATGTGACTGATATGCACTAAGTCATTCATAACTCTCAGCTCTCTTTAATCTGCTTAATGTTTAGTAACAGAGATCTTGAAACGTCTTCAGTGTGATTTTAAAAGGGCGAAACAATGATATCAAATGAGATGTTATTACTCATTAGAACTTCTGATCAGTCACATCAATGAGAATTGTTAATTCAAATCAATATCAGTGTTCCGGGTGAATCTCATGTATGACTATATAGGCACACAAGCCTCACTAGAAGACTGGAAGTTGAAGAACCACCTCTTCTCTGACTCACTGATATGAAGATGATACAATCAAACTTCAGGAAAAAATGTCTGTTGTATCTAATGTTATGAGTATGTGGGTTGATATGGTAAAGTGAGGCAGTATGCACTGCAAACCCTTGTAGAAACATTCCTACAGAGTAAGCATTTCACTAGAGTCCTTGCTCTTAACCAAGCAGTGTTCCTGGTGGTGGCTGTCACATGTTCCGGCTTGTTTTCGCAAAGTCAGTCAGAAAGCTTTATCAACTGCAGTGCAGAAGCAATCTCAGCTCGTAGTGAAGAATTCCATCAGTTTATAAAGCTAGGCGGGTTCTAGTCATAGAATTAAGCAGCTCATGTTGTGCACAGAGGAAGTAATAAAGTGATGTTTCAGTACATCATTAGGGAGACAATTCAGACAAAAGTCAAGAGGTTTGAAAATGGGCTTCCCTAATAATATTGAGATTAGCATCTCAAGACCACAGACCTTGGTGAATCAATCTGGTTTCCACGGCATATTATGGCCTTAGGCACCTACTGATTTACGTCACTTTAATTGTTTTCTCGACCAATCAGCGCCCAAAAAGCAGTACTCCCTGCATTTCTGTTGATATACAGACCGGAACTAGATTGTGGTGAGCTGGTGGTTTGCTCTGGCTTCAAGTACATGATTGTTTTTGGTTTTTATACTTTTTCCTTTCTGTGGTTTCTTGAAGAAACTACACAAAGAGCCTGAAAGAGGACAAGGTATGCACACCAATTGACACCTGCTTAGCTGCATATCCCTACAGCAAATGAACATCTTGTCCATGTCTGATTGCCTAAGTCAAGGGAGAAGGGCAATTTGTACTCACTCGCCAACCAATCTCTCACTGGCCTTTGGTGTGATATCACCTTCTCATCAACAGCCAGTGGTCAACAATCAATCAGCTGGTCTCTTCTAGAATCTTGCAGTGGTCTCTTTCCATGATTTATGTTTGGAGACACAAACTATGCAATTTGGATGCCTCTCCTTCTGTGTGAAACATCCCAAATTCTAAACATCTACCCCTCCGTCTAACAGGCCTTCATAAAAGATGTGATTATTGTCAGGCACAGTGAAAGGAAGTTCTCTCTGAGACTCTCATTGCCATTGTCTAAAGTGATGAGCATTGTGTCAAGTTTTAGAAAGAGGATGGAGAGCCAAATGATCTCTATGGGCAACAGAAAAGGAAGGAGTTTGGATAAGTTGCTGATTAATGATTTCTTCAGGCATGCACGACTCCATCTCAATCAATGCAAGGTAAATGTAGCTCGGGGCCTTAATCTGCAGAACACCAAATAGCACAGCCTGAGCAGATGCATTGTCATTCAGTTGGAAGCCTACAAAAACCAACGTCTCAAGTCCCAGACATTAGCAAGGGAGGATAAGTTCAGAAAGTCAGTCTTGCCAGATGTTCCTTAGTTCAAAATAACTTTTAAATCATGGCTGAAGTTCACGAAAGACGGCCACAAGGCACAAGGAAGGCTTTGTGCAGTTTATGGGCAAAGAGCAACACAACATCCAGATTTGCACCTGTTATCAAAAATAGAGGTCAAGTTTGTCCAGTTCTGAGCACCCAGACTTAGTGTCTTATAAGGAAGAGGCTGACACTCCTTATATTGCACTTACATCATATTACTCAGCAAGGCTATTGTCTTAGCCTTCTTCAGCACTTTACTGGTACTGCCAATCTTCTTCTTCGATGATTTTGGCCAGTTTGAACTGGTGATTGGGTTTAGCCATGACCAAATCTTTAGATATTTAAGTCTTAGACCTCAGTAAGTCAGAGTGCTCAGATAATGTTTGGACTTCATGGCATATTTGGAGAGGTATTCCTGAAGTCAATCTGTCACTTTTGGCATTAATCCATAAATCAGCATGACTCAAACTTGATTCTCATCACATACAATGAAGAGCTGCAACATGCATGATGGAGTTGTACTTAAAACAGGTAAGGGAGACAGAATCTCCCTGAATGATACAGGAAGGCAGGCTTTTATAAGCTGTCACTTTTTGTAACATTCAAAAGTGGCCACTATGTTGTGCAGTATTCATCTGACAACAGTCGCTCAGCAACATTTCACTCCTGCACTGGATTGTATAAACGCTTAACACGGGTTATCCTAAAGTGGTTAATTCCTAATTAATAGCTTATCTTCTAGCCAGGTTATAGGTAAAAACTTTTGTCGTGTTGTGACATAAGTTCAGTTTATTAAAATTAGTTGTCTAACTCATGTACAGCATTGACACAATTTCAGTAAAATGACTTAATCACTTTAGATTAAGTCATTGTATGCGTTGATACAATCTGGTACTGGTGGTTGGGCTGGACATGCTGTCAGATCAGAATAGTGGGTCCCACACTGGATTGACCTGTCAGATGTGGTACATGCAAGTTCTCTGGCACTGCATGATGGTTTTACGATAGTATGTTGGCTGTCTTGCACCTCCCATTGTTAATGCACTGGAGGTGGTCTGAAGTCAGAAAACCTCAATGAATCTACTTTTTAGGCACATTATCTTGTTATTGACTTCCATCATAACAAAAAGAAATGTAAGTTGCTGTGCAGCAATTATGATTTTGTGCTAAGCCCTTGATCACTATTTACCATTTACCTTCAGCTCTGCTCTGAGGGCGTGGGTTCGAATCCCACCCCAGAACTCAATTTAGTCCGAGCCCATGGGACATTAAATGGAGGCGGGTTGTATCCAGTGTTCTATGCTGGGGCAACTGAAAGACCCTGGGCATCCCTGAATTAATAGGGTGTGTACCAGACTCACAGTCTTCTCATCTCATCATCATACAGCGATCGCCTGCCTCGATATAGCCCACTAAGGTGCTGCTGAGGCGTAAAACACAAACAAACAAAACAACAACCTTCAGCTCTAAGCAACTGAAGACTTCATGCTACTTCTGACAGTTCAGACATGGGCCTGAGATTAATGTTCACTCCAGATGTGAAACATTCAGTGAGGTATAATAGTTGCCATGTCAATAAGTTCAATAATGGCTTATTTATTTCAGGAGATTCTATGTCTTTTTTGGGAATTACATTTCAATTAACATTGTTCCATAGTATGCAATGATCTTCTAAATGAGAGTCATAGCAGTGAGTGAGTAAGTTTGTGTTTTACGCCCCATCAGCAGAGTCGTAGCAGTTTGCCTCATTGTTGAGTTCTTAAAAAGATAAGACACCATTTAAACAAGACAGGTTATAGTTTGGAATATGCTTTCAGCTCTGAGGAAATGATCTCCAAACTTGATTGAAATTCAAATACCTCACAAAAAATATGTTTAAGCCTTAAAGGGCAAAAAACACGAAAATCTGTCAAAAAATCACCTGGAGCTGTACCACAGACCCATTAAATCACAATTTACAACCAAACCAACACCAGAAACAGATTTGGCATTATCATGAACATTGAAAATAAGGTATTGCACTGGAATTTAGAACAAATAGTGACCAAGATATGGCATTTTTTGTTTTTCGCGGCGGCCATATTGGATTTTGTGCATACCGGGCACCAGGGGGGACTCCCACTTTGTGTGCGGTGGTTTTTGAAATCCCCTTAGCCATATCAAACACCATGTCAAATTGCAAAAACTTGTCACGAAGTGCACAATTCTGACGGATTCCCTCCCCGCTAGTGATATAGGGAACTTTCTGGATATGCTGCCAAAGAGCCCAACTTGCTCTTTCCACAAATATCTGGCTTTATACGCTGGTTGTGAAGCATTAATGATTTCAGATATGGGCCACTTGTATCCTAGAGGCATCTCTGTCATGATTCATGTCAACAGATCTTGCTTGAATGGGTCTCACTGACAAGTTGCAATACAGCAGATGAAAATTAATTGACATTGCTGCTTAACAACTTGCAACCAGTTCACCAACATCATGATGCCGCTTATTCACCCTGTGCAGGCATATCTGCTAAAATGCAGGGCCACGCACTCTGCTCAGGAAGGCCACCGGTCTGCTCAGGGATTTGGAGGGAAGGTCTGTGCAGGATTGAGGAGTTATATGTCCATTTTGGTCTAAAACAAGGTTTATAGAGATTCTAAAACACTTTAAATGAGCTTATTGAGTAGGCAACTTCCATGAGAAACAACCTATGCTATCCAAATATCATGACTTTATCAATAATTCCTGAAATGAGTGTTACAATTTGTTTGCATCATGTTTTTGACCTGTTTGTGTCATCTTCAAATGCTGTACTCAGCGGATATTTGACACATCAATACTTCAATTGTACACTAAATGTATACAGGGAGCCTATATCTATCATCGTAATGCGGTATTTCATGTTTTGGAAATAAATATTTGTTGCTAAGGCAGAAAACATCACTTTCTTTCAAAATACTGTGGCCACGTGTAAATGCGCAGAATGGTCTCCACAAAAACGCAGTTCTACCTACTGCAAGACATTGAGGTTTGGTGTCACTTACAACAGAGATGAAGTATGGTGATGCTCCATCCACTTAGTTCATACCATTCTCAATACACAATATATTCAGCAAGTAACTTGACAACTATGTTTCACTGAGTTGCACCAAAACTGCACATTTGTAGTGGCCACTTTGGCTGCACCTGCGACATTACACTGGTTGAGCAATTTACAGAAAATGTAAAAAATCTACCAAAATAAAGCAATTAATGTGTAACAATTGACTTTAGTACATGTCAATGTGCTCTAGGGCAAACATCACGATGATTGTGTCATTGGTTTTGCTCAGAATAACCAGAAAGGAGTTCAAAAACATGAAGTAAATATATCTGTCAGTCACAACAGTGATACTGTGTTTATTATTGCAACATTATTGTTTGAGATTGGCAAAAACAGATGTATTGGATGAAGAGTCATAATAGTTGCTCACTCAATGGAGCTAATATGATGTATTATAAAAATTTAATTCACCTTCCTTTGGATGATGTTTTGTGAAAACTCTTCTCACCGCTGCCTACTGGTGCCATCACTGCCTGAGCAGAGTTGTGGCTATCCTGAGCAGACCCGTGGCCCTCCTGAGCAGAGTGCGTGGCCCTGCATTTTAGCAGATATGCCTTCACAGGGTGTTATTTCTATTTTATGACATGTTGCCAAATTCACTATCATGAGTAGGTTTTTTAACCAAACGCATAAAGATTTTTACATTGAAGTTTTGTTTTCTGATTTTAGTTTTTTAATGTTGCATGCAAGAATATCCACTCTGCTTAAATTTTTTAATTCACAGCATCTGACGAAGTTTATTTTGATAATAACAAATGATTAATTTTTGTTTTTTCCTAGATGTTTTCTTTTTTATAGCCAACATCACAATTAATTTCAAGAGCAATTTAACTGGTAGTTGTCAGATTTTTGTTCTGCGACAGCGACATGTGAAATTTAATTACTTGACAATGTCTGTAACTAGAGGTAGGAGAGACAATATATATCTAATTATTTACAGCAAAAACAGTGGCATGTTATTTGTCAGACAAAAGTAACAAGACTAGCAAGCCCGTCAAAGGAAAAGACAAAGCAAGTTCAAAAGACAATTCATGCCCACATGTTACATCGATTCTATCCTGCTCTGCATGCTGCTTGTATCAGAAGAAAGTGTAGAAATGATTGAATGAGGAGGGGAATGTGGGAGATTGAGCAGAGAATGGGTAGATGAATTAATGGGGAAATTAGGAAAAGTGTGATGCATCACAGGGTTTTTTCTTTTATTAAAAAATTGAATTAAGATGATGGATTGCAAATTTGTTGTATACATGTAATTTAACTATAGACAATGAATTCTGTCAATGCGAATGATATGACAATTCTTTCAACTGAATGGAAAAGAATTTTTGAGATATTAATAAATATCTTCTTTTATATAAAAAAAAATTATGTGCCTGGAATTTTACAACTCTTTAGAGTCCCCATCAAATCTCTTATCAGTCACTTATATTCGATGTGCCAAATGTCTTGCCATTGAAATCAAAATGACAACTTTATTCTCAAGATACAAGTGAAATGTGAGCCTTTCATGCAAATGGGGAGAGAAATACGATTTCTTTTCTGACGCATCATAGGCACCATTTGCTTTGATCATATCATCGTTGGTTGGTTTTAGGGATGCAAAGGCCGGGAAAATTTCCGGAAATATTGGAAATTTTCCATGGAAAATTTCTGGGAATTTATTCTTGCGGGAATATTGGGAATTTTGGGAATTTTCAAATAAACTGATAAAATCTTTATATATTTGTCATTGGTCCTGTTAATAGTGGTCATTTGTATGACTGCCATTGTCTTTTGATAACCAGTATGGCAGTATGTGGTCCTTAGGTGTTCCTGGATATCAAGGTTGCATATATTGGTCTGGCAACGAGGGTCAAATCCGTTACCATTTGTTCTCGAGTTGGAAATTTCAAAATCTTTTCAGGCAAAATTTTGGGATTTATTTTTTGCTTTGTAAAAATCTAAATTATTCTCTATTTACCAAATGAAACCTTGTAGAACAAAATTTTTTTTTGTGCAATCCTGTTCATTGAGGGACAGTGCTAAGGAAAAGTCAACCATAATACACGGGCCATCACATGTTTTGGGCCCAGCTTTCAGATAGAGATATTTTTTTCGAAGTAGAGACCTGTGTAAAATTGTTGGAATTAATTGAAATTTACGAACTTGTTTGATTCTGAGGGTTATATTTGTGATTGGTTTAATTTCCAATGAAAGGATGTTTGATGAACACTTTTCCATCAGAAGTCTAAAGCTCAGACCCAGAAGTGTTTGACTTTGTCACTATGCCATAGAGTGCATGGAGATATAGTCTATAGTCTAGTACTTCTACGCTTTTGACCTCTTCTGCAAATGTAATCAAAATTGCACAAAATTTATGAATCTAGTGCATATAGAAGTTCCTTTGCCAAACTGGTAAGGAGGCTAATATCAGCAATTGCAGGTGTCATCTTCTTAATCCCAATCAAATCAGCAGAAAGCAACTGGTCTCAATTTGGATTTTCTTGACATTTTTGAAAGTCTCAAAGTCAAGTTTGTTGTTGTACAAATATGAATTTATCACTTGATAGGCCTAATACACCAAGCAATACATGTTGGCAACATGATGAAGGACACAGACCTTAATTATGAAAATTTTGTAAATTTTTCAATATCTCGCTTAGTGTGTGTCCTTTAGTTCAAAAGTGCAATTCTTGCGTGTCCTTACAGTTAGAAAAGTATTTTGCATCTCAAGATGAGTTGCAAATAACCTCCATGATTTGCTGCATACATTTCAGACTTTGATGAAATAAGGTGTTCATTGCAAACTCACAGCTTCAACAAGCTCACTTGTTATCCAATCCAGCTATATTCCAAGAAATTTCTCAACTGATCGGATAAATTTCCGAATATTCCCAATGTTTCCGAATATTCCCGTAAATTCCCATAAATTTCCATGGAAAATTTCCCTAACGAAAATTCCCGGGAATTTTGCATCCCTAGTTGGTTTACATCCTTGTTATTCTTCTGCAAAAAAAGTAGAAGTATCATTAAAGTGGATTTTACAATGTCCCTCTTAATACCATTTTGCAACATGACAACATCACAAATTATGATGATAGACCATATCCTTCATCTCACAAACATGCATAATGTGTCAAATATACCATAACACTAGCATAACAGTTTATGTGTGAATAAAACCATAGAAATTATCTTCTTGGTGACTGGGAAAGAATCACAGAAGTTTGAAGACTTTTGCGTGATTCCTTTGCAGCATTCAATTGACCTTTGATACTGGAGCTATCGCCTGACACCACTAGTCACATCCCAGTTAATTTGCTTTGACATGCACGAACAATGACCTTAATACCATCCTTGGTTGTGGTTAATTATAAGACCTAACATCATGCAAACACACTCTTTTTCAGCTATTGGATTCTTTGATTCTTGCTGTTATTCCAGTATTAATTATGCAACTTCTATCAAAAATGTTGTTTTCACAAACATACTCTGGTTGGTTGTATTGATTCTATGAAGTCATGTATCTAATGTATTTGTATGACTGGAATAAGAAAGTAACAATAGAGAACAAAATATATCAAACCAAGGCAAACCTGCTACACAATATACATATCATTTAAAGAATAAGGATTATATATTATGCGGTTGCAGTAGTCAGAACTGTTGAAAGAAGGGCAATTATCAAACTGAAAATTAATCACTAAGTAAACAAACTCAAAATTTGATTGACAAGAATTTAACACAAAGGCCAACATCCAGACCTTTCACAGAATCTGGCCTGGAATATTCAGGATAGGTTTAATTTTCCATTTCATGATATAGCTTGCAAAGACTTACCGTGATCAGCAAAAGAAATTGAATAACTTCCAAAAGTTTCAGGTTTAAATCTTTGTATATGGAGATATTTCCCACCAGAAGATTGTTGAAGTGGCAGCAGCTACTGTTGTCTTGCTAAGTTTCCGCAGCAGTTTATTCCGTTTTTTTGTATTCACCTCTAAGAAAAAGCTGTTCTGATTTGCCAAAGAACTGCCAGAACAAGTTACAAGTTGGTTTTCCCAGTGGCTAGCTTCCAAGTCAACTCAATCATCCTTATTCAATTTCAAAGCTAGAAGAAGACTGGGTGTTCAGCCAATTTGCTCATTACACCTGCACTGAATTACAAAGACTATTCTGTCCATCTCCTTATTACAGATCTCGTATAAGTGTGCCATGTTCCATGTGAATATATGCCCAGGTGATGTCAGTATTGCAATACTGACATCACTATTGGCACTCCAAGCTTGAGTGTTGATTCCAACTGCTACCAACAAGTCCGGCTTACGGGCTGTCGAAGTGTAAATGACAATTGATTAATCTGCATTCATTGGTATAGTTTTTTGATTCAGTTGGAGCAGGTGAAACTGATATGTTTGAGCCACTTGCTTGATCCATCATGGACATTCATGGTGTCCTATTGTGAAATTTCTCATTGAGGGCAGCACCTTGTGGCTTTTCAGCCTTTTAGGTGAGTTCTGCGCCAAAGAAACTCTTCAGAATTGATGACTGGAATGGGGATGATGAGGAGATTTCTCGGAAGTGAACGTGGCGGTGTTGCATGGGCATACCAGAGGACGAGAAATGGGGGGGGGGGGTAGATGCTCCCCAAAAATTTGGGAAAAGGCCAGACAAGGAGGCTAAGAATTCGATCATCAAATAAACATTATTGGAAATCCGTGATAAGGATGCCCCCAAGCAAAACTTCCCCCCCCCCTTAGGTCTTAAATTCTGAATGGATCCTGAGTATATCATTTTTGCCAAGACAGAGCAGCACATAATAACCTCTCAGACCAACAAATGAATATGAGAGTGAATGAATTTGTTTTGTTGTAAAAGTGCTAAAACTGATAGCAGTTAAACACAAAATCCATGCATTATATATAGCTGGATATTGTAACTTTTGGATTAATTCAAAACATCAAACTGAATAATCAATGTTGAGCAACAATCTAACAGCTTATGTGTGAATTTGTAATGGTGTGATCAGTATAGTTTCCAAGTGACACAGCTGAAACTGCAAATATACCAACTGTGAAATCATTATGCTGATACTGACATCACAAGAGCACTGTGGCAGTTGAAAAGGACATGGCACACTAATACGAGATCTGTAATAACATCAAGGTCTATTGATTTCACTTTAAGCTGGGGCCCGAAGATTGCAGCTAAGGTTCATGAGAAATGTTGATGTTAATGATACTCTATATTAGTCAGATAGTTTTATGACCTGTCAGTCAGGGGTAAAATACAAAAGCAACAACCTAAGAGGCACACAACATAAAGAGTGTTGCTAATTGATGGTGGGTTCATTTGTTGGCACATAGAAATTTATAGTAGAAGGTGTGTCGACACAGCATGAACACAACATTTAAATACTTTGTAGAATTGCCAGTGGGGAATAAGCCACACCTTAAACACTCAATTACATATCCTTTGAATCTGCATGGGCTCTAATCACAATCCATTGTAAAGCCACAATAGAAATGATGCTTGGTTCCAAGTGTCTTACTCTGCCTACTTCCAAAAGAAACAAAGCACAAATCAAGACAGTTAAGTAATTTTAACACTCCAGCAACAGATTCCTACAACACAAAACAGCGTAACAAATTTCTAACAATGCTATACATGTAGATAAGTTTTATTTATCTTTGGAAATTGAGTATGGCAATGTCTTCGTAAACATATGTTTATAGCAATTACAAATTAATGGATCTCTCTAACAAACAAAATTTCTCAAATTCTGAGGAAAATTATGGATATTCAGTTCATATAACTCTGTGCAGACGTAGGAAATATGCATTTATATCTCTAATGAAAGTTCAAGTGCTCTCCTGTTTTTGCTTTTTAACAACACTAAATTTTCCCAACTGACTTTGAAAGACATGCAAGAATTAGAGAGAATCAAAGTGAGTTTTCCACGATCCCCTCACCCCATTCATTGGACCATTAGTCCTTCAGCAATTGCCAAGCAAAAAGGCTGCATCCCCATTGATTTGCTTTGACATGCACAAGTAGTGGCCTGAAATCCATCCTTATTTTTGGCTAATTAGGGATGAAGACTGCATGCAAACACAACGTTTTTGGTATAATTACTCGTGGATTAATGTAACATCTCTTCAAATCTCAGCCTAATGTGCAACAGAATTCAGGGTTGCTGAAATTACACAAATTGCACAATGAAAGAAACACTCTCCATACCATGCATAATGCACTCACTTTTAACTTCTAGATCAATTCACACAGTGCATTGTATAATAAATTTTTCGAAAACAATTAAGGCCGATTCATGAGGCATAATTCGGGTTTTGAGTAGAGATCGAGGACATAAACTTGAATAAACATGAATTAAGTTAAAATTTTGTTGGCAATACCTTTTGAAGAACAAATTCTGAACGAAAATAAATGGAACTAAGGATACAGGAAGACCAAGTACTGCCTACCTGACTGAGAACAGTCTGTCATTAAAGCAGACGAGCGAGCGAGGTTGCAGACTGACGAAATTCAAGTCGAATTGGGTGTCGTATAGGGATCTGGGTCACTGGGATTGCTGCCCCTAAGGTCTGCGCTGTTGCCTGTCAGGTCCGCGTTCAGCAGGACTCAGCAGGATTGTGCTAGGCTGCTTCAAAAATGCATGTAAGCGAGGACTTGGAATAGAACATCAATTCTGAAATGTTGTGGCCTGCTCGCTCTCGCCCGCAACTGAAGCAGGCTATTGTAGCCTGACTGCCCGCTTGATCCTGTTATATGAACAATGAAACTGTAATTAGCCTGTCCAGCAGCCTACAGCAACCCAGCTATCATAGAGCCAAAGCATGAAAATTATTCTGCCTTTTAAGGGCACCTAAATTGGTGTCATTCTAAATGTCTTCTTTTGGCAAAAGTTCAATTCTTAAAGTGGTTCGATTTGGTTTATTGCATGCCAGCAATGAAACAAACAAGCAAAATTGCAAAAATCTCTCAAATGCAACTAAATCAACATTTAAAATGATAGATTTTTATCAATTCAAACAACATTCATTACTCCCAAGAAGAGGATATAACTGTTATTTCTATTGGTAGTGTGCGTAATAGAAGAGAACCTTGATTATGATCAATATATACACATTAGAAATATACCATATATGCCATAGAGTCTAGACCCACTTACAAGAACATGAATTAAAACACCAAGTCAGTGTCTTCGTGTAGCCAATTACAAAATGCCTCGAATGTCAGAAATTCCCAGATCAAGATGCAATGGGCCAAACCCATTTCAGGGAATAAGTCACAATTGATGGTAACCACTGCATTTGATCTGGGGAAGCCATGCTGAGAGACTTGGGAAAGTACAAAAACGTTCTGTCAGAATTGTAATGAATGCAAAATTTAATGCCCACACGGAACCTATTTTTAAGTCTCTTAGATTATTGAAAGTTACTGATATTCTGCAATTGAATGAGTATAAATTCGTATATAGGCTTGAAAATCGAATGTTGCCGAAAATATTCCTAACTTCTGTCTTCACTAGAAACGTTGACATGCATAATTACAACACCAGGCATGCATATGCTTTCCGAATACCCCAGCAGAAGCATGATTTTGTCAAAAATAGTATTCGTTTTAGATTACCTGCTATCATAAATAATGCTCCAATGAATTTCAAAAATAAGATACATACTCACAGTTTACAGGGTTTTGCAAAATACATCAAATTACAAATTATTCAGAACTATGAAAACTTGTGTAATATCCCATTATGCTATATATGTTTGAATACCTAGTTAATACCATGTTACAAAGGAATTTTGGTCTCTAAGCTACTTCTTAAAGTGAAAATTGCGCATTGCAAATTCTACAAGGATATAAAAAATAAGTTCAGAATCTGTTGACATGTGATTCTCATCAAATTTTATGAAATATTCTCAGATTCTTTGGACTTACATACTCCTCCAAATGTGCAATTACCTTTTCTGAAATATTGCTCTTATCCTAATGTCCTCATACTTTTGCTCTCATCATATTACATAATTTATAATATATATTTGGTTCTTCACCCAATATGCACTCATTGTACCATTGTTGCTTTGATTTTCTGTACGCTACTGTTTATTTTATTTCTTTAATGGATCTCTCTGAGATGATGATATGATCTTTTAATTTTTTTTTTTAGGGGGGGCATCTCGCCAGCGATAATTACTTGTCTTAGAGATGTCCTCCCTCTTTACTGTAACATAACGTTTCAGAAAGAAATAAAATATCTTGAGTCTTGAGTCTTGAGTCTTGGAATATATATCATGCACTTGGGTAAATCATTTTGGCAGGCAAACCGTATAGTAAGAGAAGCATAGCCTATATGCTAATTTTACTCAGTGTCGAAACCACAGTAAATCTTAAAAGTCAATCCAAACAAATTCATGATTATTTACAATATTTCGGCTTTATTTATCCATCCTCAGGTATGAAATGACGATGTAAAAGGAAATGGATAGTTACGTGAGAAACAACAAAAAAACAGCATGAAAACTGTGGGAATAATAGACAATGAAAAAGTTACCTGAATAAAACAAACTCTTTCGGGGCTTTAAGGCCGTGATTGAGGATGGGGGTTTGCCTTCTAATGGCCAGTGCTTCTTCAAAAAGCAATAGAGACCAATGTTTGGCAGTGTCAATTATTTTAGTATTGGCAAAAATTACACTGTATAGACTAACAGGTTGTTCATTATAGATCTAGATGATCAGGGAGGCTCAGAATGTCATGAACATGTTTAAAATTAGCACCACTCTGAACATGATTAAAAATTTCACTTGTAGCTTTGGAACATTTATGTTCTTTAATACATCTACAAAGATTGATGTCTATTTTACCTATGTAACTAGTTTTGCAACATCACTAAAATAACTTTTGCAATGATTTGCATTTACTAAATTTTAGTAAGATTTCATTACTGAACTGAATAAGTTATAAATGTGGCAATGCTTTGTAGAGAACCTTACTTATTATTCACAGAATTCCATATAGCTTTATAAGTATACACTATACTTACTAGTCAGAAAAATATGCTTTTTACCACCAGCCTGACCACAGTTACCGGGTCAAGGTCTTGGTGCATCCAATTACAAAATACCTGGAGTGTTAGAAATTCTCAAGAAGACGACCAACATACATGAGCAAGTAAATCACAGTTGACAGATACCACTTTGGAACACCTCTTCATTCCTAAGAAATCTACAATAAACTGTTGAAGAAGTTGTACAATCCAAAGAAAGAAAATAGATCATTTCTTCTGTTTTCTCAGTTAAAATTATGCTGCAGCTAAATGTTTGAACCATGATACCATTTTGTGATTTGATGGACCACACTGGAAATAAGTCTCATGTGAGACTTTTGTGTGTAACCCAAGATTTTTTTACACTTAATACTTCTTGTCTTTTTTATAAACATATATGTATTGACTGCAAAAATATCTAAATAAAATCAATCAATCAATCAAATACTGCTGCCTTTTATTTAGTTGAATCGAACATGTGGTTCTCAATTCAAAGTTCCAAGATTGTAGTACAGTTGTCGGACTGAGGGGATGGGATAGGCTCAACTTTGTCTCCATGTTGTTTGTAATATGACTTCCATAAGGGTTAAGTGGGGGGGGGGGGAGAATCAAGCCTGGGGAAAATCTGGTAGTGTTTTCCTCATGGTGAAAAGAACACAGGTCTGTCACCTGACAGTCGGTTGCAACTGCCAACCTATCAGAAATCACTCTAGTAAGCTCAAATGGATTAAATTCAGGACTAATAGGAATTCCTGTACATGACATTTCCCTTACCCATTCGGGATTTTTGCCTGCCATATCACCCAAACTCATGTGTTTGACATCGAGTGCACTAGTCTTGACATGCTTTATATGAAAGGTCCCTAAAAAGTCACTTATGAAAAGCAAAACCTGTGGTTTCACCCTACTATGACACTGTTCAGGAAGAAAAGTCTCTTTACTCCATTACTTGAATGATGTTGTCTCCAAATATGACATGAAAATGAAAAAAGTCATAAAACAAGACCACAAGGCCAAAACTCTGTCAAAAACCGAAATAAATGTCCAAACCTTTCTACGTCAAGAGAGAGAAAAAAGCAAGTCCAATGAATTATAATAGGACTAATGAAAAATATCGATGATATCAATCCAGCTTAACTTAGAGAACATGAAAAAATTGCAGCGCAGATAACTTTCAAGAATTCCTGGCTAATATTTTTCATGATGGAATGGCACTATATGTAGCGCATAGACACTGCTATTGTATGTTTCTAACTCAAATTTTGACCATTGCATGAGATATTTCACATCTGCATGTACATGAATGTGTGGAATAAATTATTATTATATACCAAATGCTTATTGATATTTTTGTTTGCCATGATTACGTATACAACTTTGTTTGTGTATCTTTGGCACAAAAGTCTGTCTGAGAGCCAATGTCAGCGACACTATCATACTTCTTTAGAACCTCACAACTTTCATCACATCTTGCACCAAAGAAGCAAAGTGGCTTACACAAGCACCGATGCCTTGAGGGCTGGGCTTGATCAAAGCCACCATGTGAACTCGTCTGCAAACACTGTGTCATCATCGCATGTGCCAACAGCAAATTGCTGTCTATTTGGGGTAATTGATGAAAGAAGTAAGATATTGTTTCATGATCAAGTGATTTGCGTGGAATGATAGGCCTACTCATTTAGTTGACTACTGGTTTATCTCATGAAGCTTGACAAGCTATGTTTCTGGCCTTTATAAATATACATACATACATACATTAAAAAAAATAAATAAAATAAAGAATTCGATTTGCATCCTATTTTTGTTTCAACACGACAGTACAATTGGTGATGCTGGTTCATACGATCTTAAGGTATCTGTGCTTAGGGGCCACCATTTCATCTCAAGGGGGGGGTTGGAGTCTTTTTTTTTAATAAACAATTTCTTGCTCAGTTTTGGTGAAAAAAAAAAAATTCTTTCTGAGCAGTCTTGAAATAATGATTTCAGATGGCGATACTTGATTTAGGAATGAATATTCGGGGACTTTGCGCACCTAAAATAAATAATTACGGCCGACGTTACAGTGAAATAAATAATTTCCTGCCGTGCGCCATGCGGGCCTTGTTTGAGACTTGCAAACCACGGAAGGACTATATAGTTGGGAAGGGAGTAGAGCCTGCTTCTCTCTGCAAAAAGGCTACAAATTTGACAATGACATCAGTGCACTTGTGTGGATTTGCCTTGATTTGAATAGCTCCCAAAGGTTGACGGGCTGCTAATGCTGTCCCAACCCCATCAGTTCTACAAATTGGAGTGCAGGGGGAAAGCTTAATTCGAATCTCTAGTTATCTCCTGCTAGTTATGTTGAGGAGATGAATGGTTATAACTGTGGTATTCTTATTGGGATAATAAATGGATTATTTATAAAAATATTTCTCTTCAGAGGTATGCAATGGATTATATATGTGTTCTGACAGTGTCCCAAGATTATTCATCATAGGTACGTGAGAGGCTAGAATGTTAAACATCGAAATAAGGGTATTAATGTTTGCCCTGGGCCCTGGGCAATTGTCACTGCAAATGAACCGATGATTCTATTGTGGAATACAAGTGGTCACATGCAGCAGTATTCTGAGTGAGGAGGCTGTAATCTTGTGCGTGGATCAGCAATAGGAGACCAGTTGAGACATTACTCTCCTGAGCCAGTTACAGGATTGCAAATGATCATACTCCGGCACATCAAGATGTATCCGTGCACATGTGCACAGCATTAGGATTTGGGGAAATTCTACAAATTTTATCTTATGATCATCCATGCTCTGCTGTCTGTGGAGCAATGCAAGGGAGCATTTTTGATAGTAACATTCACATATGACATGAACTGATACATTGTATTATCACAATGGAAATCATCATTGCCAATGCAACAACTGCATCACGCCTGTTTTACCAACAACTTGCACCAAAGTTGTGAAGTCCTTCGTGAAAAGTGGCTCAACTACCAGTGCCTAAGGGAGCATGAGCTTGATCAAAGCTTGAGCAACGTTATCTCTTGTGCCAGCAACACTAACAGTGCAATTATCTGTGGGGTAACTACATGTATGCATGAGTGAAAGTAACAGAGTGATTCATGATCAAAGGAATTGTCTTGATGATGACTTAATGCTGAATTTAACACAGAAAATTGCATCTCACCTTCATTTGATGTTTCGCCAGAGTAGGAAGAAGAAAAGAAACAAAATTGAGGCGAAGTCCTTCACAAATTTGAAAGCAATTTCCAATTCACTTAATTCTGTGAAGATAAGAGTGTAGCCTGATCTCTTTAAAGACAACCATGTAATTATGAATAATTATTTGTCTGCAGACACTACATTAAATATATGATTGCATACATGTACAATGTTTCCTTCCTAAATATATGTTTTTTGTCTGTGAAATGAGCATATCAGTTAGAAAAAATATGTTGCTCAGGTGATCAATGATAGTAAATTATATACGATGGAGACTTTATAAGACAGCAATAAAGAAGGTATGGAAGAAGTTCATAACACTAAGCACATGTGACATGATGATACTGTGAAAGTGCTTTTTATATCAAATTAATCTAAATCTGGCTATCTGCCATTTTCAACAATTTATTCGGCTGAGGATCGGTCTATGCCTACGCTATCTTACCTGATGCTCACGTATATTCTTCCACAAACGCAAATAACTGACAATGAATTTGGAAAGACAATCTTCCTGTTGCCCTTTGGTCTCCCTGAGCATATTTATTTTTTTATTTGTCCGCACACCTGCTAAAGAGTACTAGATAAATTGTAATGTTAGTTGTGTTTATTAAGAGACATTAATGGGTTGTAATGATGGATGACTCACTGGAAATATTTCCAAAGTCAAGCAATTAATTTGGTGCAACTTACCTCTGATATGATAAATCATGTAATCGCGTTTCACAGGAATTTTGTTCAAGGTGATGGATGCCCTATCACAACCAGGACTGCTTTGGAGTAACTACTTCATCACTGTGACATCCACCTTGTACCTCGGTGATATTCAGATTAACTACCACACAGATGCTGCGACTCTATAATCAAGAGAGCCATTTCGAGGTAGACACTATTATTATTAAAACAGATCCAGATATGGCTAGGGTTAGGCTGTAACAAATGAAATTGAAAAAAGTAAATGGAGGGTATAGTACATGTCTGTTAAACACAGCACAGTGATATTGTATTGTATAGTGTCACATCCTTGATATTATTTATACATTATAGTAATGGTGCAACAAACAAAGAATTATATATGCAAGAATTTTTATACCCTCATATTTCACAACTAGTGACCATGAGCATACGTGCAAAAACAGTAAGATGCAAAATTTGAAAGGCCGCTGTTTGATTCCCCAAGAACGCATCCGAAAAATTGGTGAATTTAATAGAACTTTCTCCATGGTGAACAATTTTACATTCTCCTCGATGTTGAAGAGCAGTAAACTAGTAAACTCTGGATGGAAAAGTGATATCTTATGCGTGTTAATTTTCATATATAAAAGCAAAATAATTGAGAGTTATTGCAAGATTTTTTGACACTGCCATCATTGTTCGGATATCAAACTCCAACTGGCTTACCACTTCTATTTATAAACTGATTTGGCTGAAATGTAAAACAATACCCTCTTATTTAGAAGGGATCAAACAATTTCATAATAATTTGTTCTGATTGGCCTAATCAGGTATGATTTTCTTTTCGACTACCCAAGTTTCGTAGCAGTTTAGCACAGAACTTACATCAAGGCCACACGGGCTTCATGCCTAATTTGCCTTGGCCCTTTGGCACTATCATCATCATTATTACATAGGTGGAAAAGGAATTTGTGAACATGCCCCAGTACATTAACAATTTAAAATGCATTTAAAGTCAGGCCAGAGAAGCATAGGTTGGCCAAGCCATGTATATTGCTATCATTGAACCATATAATGGCATTTCAGCTGCTTTCATCATTGCAGAGGTTTTTGTTGACAAATTAATTTGTTGCTTTTATTGGCCCAAGAGGCATGTAAAAGTAAATTTAAGTGTTCATCCTGGATGTCCTATGCTAATCCAATCTAAAGAGACATTACTATCGCTTTACAGAAAAACTTTAAATAGATCACCGAAGCTGGCACTAGCAGTATTCCCATCCAAATCTCCATACTTGTCTTGTTTCAATAGCAAAAGCTACTGCTAAGTCCGAAAAGCCAACACATGAGAGTTACTTTGTTGATTTCAAAGCAGAAGACATTTTCAAATCTGGGGTTATTATTTCATTCATTCTAACAAAGAGCTTGTAACAGTTGGTAGTAGCGCCTTTACAGACCTTCGTTAAGCACAGTGATACAAGCCGATTCTACACAGACTTGATGTTGCCACTTAGGAAGACCCAACAAACAAAAGGTCAACAATGCGTCTCATGGTGGCCATTCTCTAAAACATCCTGTAGATTCTAAGGCTTCAGCAGATAACAACTTGACCGGATGCTCTGTATTTTTCCCCAACAGAGATGTCCTCTTCAGGTTAGGACATATAGGAAACATATGTGGGGTTGTAAATGGTGCTGAATATTCAACTCTATTATCCTGTCACCAGATATATTTCACCACTTATATTTCATTGTTGTATATATACCCTTTTGTAGTCTGATTTGTTCAATATTTTGAATTTGTTCCAATAGATTGGACATTTCTGACTACTTTGTGCATTTCCGACTACTTTGCATTCATTATCGCATATTAACATAACCAATCCCATTTTTAAAAATGTCAGACCTTGGCCAGAAAGCAGATAAAGAAAGCTGTCTATCATGAATTTCCTTTCAAATGCAGTCATCTATCATAAATACCAAAACCTCTGTACTGGAACAATCAGTCAGAATTCACCCAGCGACTCGCTTGGGTGAAAATACGTGATTAAAACCATGAGTAAGATAGTCACTACCATGACATAGACTTTTTGGCAATAAAAACGGTAAAATTGCTGAATAGCAAGCACTATCTACTGACAGCAAACAACAGTAATTCTCTAGTCAACATCAACATTTATCCGGTGTTCATTGCACAGCTCAGAGTATGTTTTGTGTCAGACAATAGGATTTTCCCTGCCACTCTATATGGAAGGTGGCTATGCTGTAGTTTTTGTTCTCTCACAACAAACAATAATGCATTATTTGGAGCAAAGTATTTTGTGTAATTATAGTAAATGCTAGCTGCTAGAATTAGCCCCTTATTCTGTAGAGCAAAAACCGATGACACCTGCATTGTCCTGCAAGTACTGGGTATGTCAGTGCAGTGTCACCTGTAAGAAATGATGCTTTAATGTTTGGCCAAAGAGGATACATACTCCATTATATAAATGTTCACATCTATAACTGAGCATCATATCATCTGTGCTGACTGCAAGCGGCATTATCTTGGAGCAGAAGTCAATTCATTTTCATCTGCAGAATTGCAGCTCGTCAGTGAGAACCATTCCCACAGAATATGGACCATAAAACATGTTGGAGATACCCCTGCTGCTCATTGGCGGAATATAAATAGGAATAATCACAACATGCAGCAAGATATCTTAGAACTGCATATGTGTGGTTCTTGTCAACTGTCAAAATAATGTGAGACACAGAATAAACGTTATTTATCCTCTCTTAAATATCCAATTTCCGATAAAGCAATGCATGATCTCAGACTTTAATCCTTAGCTTATACATGTATCAGTAGCAGCAGATCATGTGGCATTACTCTCCTAATTCGTTAAGATTCATTTTTAGATCCAGATATGCTTAGGTCCGTTTATATGCGGTGCTACGTATGGGAATTCTTCAAATTAGTATAAATACAGAGCATGTTGCCTCTTTGGTGATAATAAAATGCATATGAAACAATTCAATTGTACCTGTTATTGGCAACCAACCATGCAGGTTGGTCCAACCTGCAGTCAATTGTAAGTGGATGAAGCAACCCTTTTATCACCCTTGTTCTGCCAACTTGCACCAAAGTTGTGAAGTCCCTTAAGATAAGTGGTTCGAACAATCACTAATGCCCGAGGGAGCATGAGCTTGATCAAAGCTTGGGCATCATTATCTCTAGTGCCAGCGACACTTATAGTGTAATTATCTGTGGGTAACTTTGCTTATGCATCAGTGAAAACAACAGCGTGATTGCTGATCAAAGATTTTGTCTTGAATGAAAATGTATGCTGAATTTAACATAGGAAATCAGATTTCAACTTCATTTGATTTGTCACCGGTTGGATGGATGGATGAGTGATTGGGGCTTCACGTCCTGTATTTATGCACTTTGTAGGCTAATTGGGAAAGGGGCGGACACGGCAATGAGGCAAAGGATGATTGAAACAGCCATCTAACATAGGCCCAGGTGACCCGACAAGAGCTGGATTCGAACCCTGGATCCAGCGATTGGCTGCCCTGCATGCTACCACAAGACCAATCCTCACCCGATTTGTCACCGGAATATAGGTGAGAAATAACTTAAAGTGAAGTCCTTTCTACAACTGTAAACATTTTCTAGCCTGCTTACTTTTATAAAGATGAGACTGAGCTCCTTAGCAATGAGCAGAAGATCAAGGTTATTAATGTGTCTGTAAATATCAAGCGCTTACAATGCCAGTTGTCTGACTCCATCAAAGTTTTATGGAAGTTCAGTCCGTCTGATATTTAGAATGAATAATCCATGGTAACACTAAATGGAATTTGACTTTCAAATGTATATTGTTTCTATATAAATTGAGCATTACAAAGAGAAAACTTAAATGCTTAGCTCAGTTCTGGTTATCTCCGTGGAACCACAGAGTTTTGTTCAAAGTGATTGATGCCCTATTGCAACAATAAATTCTTTGTACTTTATAACTGTCACATTTTTTGGTACCTCAGTGATATTCTGATTAACTATGACTGGTACAGAGATTTTTTTATTATTATTCTTTTTTAAACTATTTAGGCTGGGTAACAGGATCCCAATATGCTGGGTTTTTCACCTGGCCCAGAGATTCCTTCATTTAGGGATCTATTTCCAAGTATCGAGTATATGACTCGGCAGGTGAGTTGTTACACACTCCTTAGCGGATTCCGACTTCCCCGGTCAAGGCATGTAACAGAGATATAGCCGTTGTCAGATTAGGACATCTGAAGTTACAGCCAACGAATGTCAAGTGCCACCATTAAATCTAAGGGGGGGGGCTTGGAGTTTTTTTTAAATAAATAATTTCTTTCTCAGTTTTGTGAAATAAATAAATTCTTTTTGGGCAGTCTTGAAAAGATATACACCCACCGTGTCTCTGGTTTTTCTAATTATATCAAATATCATTATATAAATGGATATAATGAATATTAGTGGATAGGGATATGACCACACAACGAATATTTCAGTCCAATTCTGTAGGGGCGACTATTTAATAATCGGCGTGGGGGGGGGCTTACATTCAGCTACTAGAGGAAGCTCAGACCTTTCACCCTTGGTCTCCAAAAATTTGGGTTTTTTTTTCAGTGTGAGACCGTTGATAACTAAGACAAAAATAGTGCTCTATTTGTTCAAGTGTATTGTGACTTAAAATACAACCCAATAGTACCAAAAATTCCATGCACTTTGGTGCCTTTGCAATCCTTTCTACTCACTTGTCACTAAAATGGGAAGAGTAAATTTTGATAGATAAATTAAAATATTTTATTTTTAAATGCTTTAAACAACATTATTTAAGAATTGCAGAGTATTGACCCAGAATGATGACCATGTTATGACAAACCAAAAAGTGCAACAGAATACTTGGAACTAAAATGGGAAAAGTTATCATGTTATTACTGTTTGGCATCCGAGCTGAGGTACCTTGTCAAATGTCGTAGAGCTGTTATAATTCTTTCAGTCCTGAAGTTTATCTGTTCATATTTGACCTTGTGATACAACATAATCGCATCCTAGTCTACTACTTTGGAAGGTTTCTCACTGGTAATTTTTTTTTTTAACTTCAAAATGTGCAGTTCATTTGATTGATGGGTGTCATTTATTCACACAGGAGTTGAGAGAGCTTTATGAAACGACTTTCTCAGAACAGAACCTCCTTAAAATTGCATCAAACTTGTGAACTTTTTTTCAAATGAAAGATTGTGTTGGTCTGAATCTTTTTACAATTATTTTGGATGCTGTTCTGGAATTTATCTTTTCTGCGGGGAAAATAAATTTTTGGGAACTGGTCTCGTGCATTTAAAAAGCCTTCTCAGGGGGACATAAATTGGCCAACAAGTGTATATTGCGATCATTAAGCCTTATAATGGTGTTGCAGCTGCTGAGTGTATGTCTTTAGTCCTGGCAATGGGTTTGCTGAAAATTTAGTATGTTCACAAATTGAATCATTTTAATTGTCCCAGGAGGTGTAGACACAAATTTAAAATGCTTCGCAATACATTTCATGTCTTTTGAAAATGTAATGTTCTTAGCGACTAGCTTTCCAACTGTGAAGGTACCACAACAGGCCATATTTCTCAAAAGTCATATTATTATTACTTCATTTGCATCAACACAGACTGTCAAATACAAGATTTAGATTATTATTCACTCCTGTGCAGGACATGTCAGTAGGCTATGAAGTACATCATAACTGGTAGACTGGTAGTGGCCAACCAGTCTAAATTTCAGAATAGATTGAACATTTTCTGCCCACACAAGCGCTTCATGAGAATGAATGATACATTGATACATGTAACAATCCCAGATTTGACCAAAAAAAAAATGTTTTCGGCTTTGAAAAAAAAAAGTTAAACTCATGTGTTGTGGTTTTGGGACTTAGCAGTAGCTTTAGCTACCTATCCATATGTGTATGGAATTATGACCTGTCTACATATGTCCACAACTATTCACAATTTATAGTTGTTGAAACAAAACAAATATGGAGATTGGGATATCTATCAATAGGACTACAGCTACTGCCAGCTTCAATGATCCATTTAATGATCCTGTAAAGCGATAATACGTAATGTATCTTTAGATTAGATTAGCATATCACAGATAAAATTCTGAGCAACTTCAAATACCACAGTCCACGACGACCAATTAAATTAAATTTTACACACCTTTTGGGACGATAAAAGCTACAAGCTAATTTGTCAGCAAAAACCATTTCCAGGATTAAAGCAGCTGTAATGTCATTATATGGTTTAATGATGGCAATATATATACATGCCTTGGCCAATTTATGTTTCTCTGGCCTGACTTTAAATGCATGTTAATGCACCGGGGCATGTTCACAAAACTTTTTCCCTGCAGAAATGTAAAAGCTTCACACCAACATATTCCAATTTGAAAAATTTCTCTGACCCAAAGGTGTTTTAATAGTAATATGATTAAAATTAGAGAAAGAGATAGACTGCAGTAGATGTAATTCATGAATACACCTCATTCTCTTGTGAGACAAATAAACATTTCAAAATATCACAACAATGAGTGGCATCCCCTAACTGAATAAGTGACAAGATTGGCTTAGTCACAATGGTTCACACCGTTTCAGGCAATTCTACACCTCATTCAGTCAGGGAGGGAACTTTCTGTTGGATACACTATTTTGGCCAACTGTTTGATCTCTTCAAATAAGAGGGTATGGTTTAACAATTTCAGGCAAATTAGTGGATATGCAGAAGAAGTTCAAGCCAGTTGGAGTTTGATATCAGATAGATGATTGGCTATCTGCAAAATCATCAGTATGAGCAAATCTTGAAATAACTGTCAATTATTTTGGCCACTGACTTTTTGTTATAATTTTTACCTCAAAATTGACACTCATGAGCTATTACATTGCAATACAGAGCTCTCTGCTCTTCAATTTCAAGGAGAATGCAAAAATAATGATTTACCTTGTAGAAAGTTAGGTGAAACTTACCCAATTTTTCCAGATGTCTTATGAGGAGTGAAATAGTGATTTTTTTTGCCATCATTCAAATGCACTTCAAAGAATGAGATTAAATTTAGCGTTTTACTGTTTTGTTTTATGTGCATGGTCACAAGTTTCTAAATTTTAGGGGATTAGATAGATAGATAGATATTTATTTCTCACCCAAGCTTGTACATACAACAACTTATATACATAAAACATCCACAGTGTTATCAGTGCAATATGCTTTGGTGAGGGGTTGCACAAGAGTTATTAAAACTATATTTAATTGTGCATCCCCAACAATTACTTACACAGGTATGTAAATAAAAAATAAAAAAATAAAAAAATATGCATACATAATATTATGATATGAAGAACAAGAATATAGGAAAGGAAGTAACCTGCTGCCAGTATCTTAATATGTTTGTATTTTTTGTCTTGTGAATGACTTACTATTTAAATGACTTAATATTTTCTTTCATTTTCAATGAATGGTGCAAGTTAAAATGTTTGCATTTAATTCTAGTGCAATAATTCCTCTAATGTGTCCCTGCCATCTTGTATAATATCAAGGATATGATGTTATACAAAACAATGTCAATGTGCTGTGTTTAACTGACATTTATTATACCCGGTACCTTCCTTTTACTTTTTTTGATTTCATATGTTAAAGCCTAAACCTACCCATATCTGGATTTGTTTTTGTGTCTGCCTCGAAATAGCTCTCGATTATGGAGTTGATGCATTTGTGTAGTAGTTAATCTGAATATCAACGAGGTACAAAGAGGATGTGACAGTGATAAAGTAGTTGCTCCAAAGAAGTCCTGGTTATGATAGGGCATCCATCACCTTGAACAAAAATCCTGTGAAACACGATTACATGATTTATCACAAGTGAGATAAGTTGCACTGAATTAATTGCTTGACTTCGAAAATATTCCCAGTGAGTCATCCGTCATTAACACCCATAAATGTCTCTCAATAAACACAGACAACATTAGCACAGGTTTAACTTTGCAATATCATCAAAAATACAAAAATGTATCCACAACTCTTTAACAGCTGTGAAGTTTATAATACATTATCAGAACATTCTTAAAGATACCAAAGGGCAAGATTGTTTTTGTAAATGTATTACCTGTTATTTGTGTTTGTGGAAGAATGAATATAGGTTAGCATGAGGTAAGATACCATAGACACAACCCTCAGCGTGATGAATTGTTTCAAATGGCAGAGAGGCAGATTTCTTTGATGTTATAAAACGCTTTCACTGTAATAAAACATGTTCTGTCTTTTTTTTGCTGTCGTTCCATCATGAAGTCTTCATAGTATAATTTAAAATGTACAAGCAATTATAACCTACAAGTCATTTTCTTCATACTAAGATGCTCAATTCACAGACACGAAACATTATAATATTTAGAAAGGAAATATTGTCTGCAATCTACAATCATATATTTATAATAGTATCTTCAGACTCATAGGAATGCTTCAGCAAAAGGGAACTTGTTTGTAGACAAAAGCGGAGACTTTATCCTGCCATCCAGTGCAACAGTTCATTGGATCAATGTTATACTCACTCTGGCATGAGAGTGTGCCTCATTTTCATTCTGGAAAAAAATATAAATATTCATAATTCTGTTCTGAACTAGAAATTGTTTTCGAAATTTGTAAAGGACTTTGGCTCAATTTCATTTGTTTTCTTCTGCCTATTACGGTAAGACATGAAATGAAGTTTTGATGTAATTTTCTGTGTTAAATTTAGCATTAAGTCATCAGCAAGACAATTCCTTTGATAATGAATCACCCTGATACTTTCGCTCATGCATACATGTAGTTACCCCACAGATAATTGCACTGTGAGTGTTGCTGGCACAAGAGATAATGATGCTCCAGCTTTGATCAAGCTCATGCTCCCTTAGGCACTGGTGGTTGTTTGAGCCACTTTTCACGAAAGACTTCACAACTTTGGCGTAAGTTCGAAGAACAAGAATTTTGCTGCATCAGCGATGATATCAGTTCATGTAATATGTGCATTATTATCATCAAAAAAAAGCTCCATGACATTTTCTTCTGACAGCAGAGCTGGCATGGATATCATTTACAGAATTCCCAAACTTGTAACCCCATCTGCATGTACATAGATACATCTGGATGTACCTGAAATATGATCACTAGCAATCCTTAAACTGGTATACAAGCTAATCCCACAACTGGTCTGCTGTTGGCAATCCAAGCACAAGATTACGTCATCCTCATTCAGAATACAGCTGCATTTGACCATTTGCAGTCCATAATAGAGACATAGGTTCACAGGCAGTGACAATTGGCCAGGGCAAACCAGAATGTGACCTTTACATATTTTTACTTCAATTGTTGAGACTTGCAGCTACCTCATGCCTGAAATGAATTTTTCCTAGAAAGACCTTTTCTCCCTGAACAACATCAGATCCAGGTGGAATTGACAGGTTTGGCTTGCCATTAGTGACTTTTTAGAGACCTTCCCGGTCCAAACATATAAAATATGTCAAAACAAGTGCAATCGATGACAAACACATGTCTTTGAGTAAAATGGCAAGCAAAATCCCAAATGGGTAAGGGAACTGTTGTGTACAATAATTCCTATTAGTCCTTCTGCATTTAAGCTTACTACTGTGATTTCTGTTAGGTTGGCAGTTGAGACCGACAGTCGGGTGTTCTTTTTATCATGAGGAAAACACCATTTGATCATATGCGTTACATGTTGTATTTAATTTGTTGGGGCCACATTTGCCCCAGGCTTGATCCCCCCCCTCCCACTTAACCCTTATGGCAATCATATTGCAAACAACATAGACGATAGTTCACGAGTTGAGGCTAGCCCGTCCTCTCATTCAGATAACTGTACTACAATCGTGTAACTTTGAATTGAGAACCACCTATTCCATTCAACCAACAGACAGCAGTATAATATAGCTGCAGTATAATTTCATCAGCAAAACAGCAAAAATGATCTATTTTCTTTCTTCGGATGGTATATCGTTTTCAATAGTTTATTGTAAATGTTCTGGGAATGAAGAGGTGTTCCGAAGTGGTATCTGTCAACTGCGATTTACTTTCTGAGGTGTATTGGACTGTTGGTCGTCTTCTTGGCATAAGAATTTCTAACATTCCAGGTATTTTGTAATTGGATACACCAAGTCCTTGACCTGGTCACTGTGGTCAGGCTGGTGGTAAAAACATTTTTCCAGCTTGTAAGTATAGCGTATACCTATAAAGAAGTATGGTATACTTTGAATAAGTTAGGTTTTCTTCTGAGCATTGCCTATAGGATATCACATTAATAACTGCTTCGGTTCAGTAATGAATCTTGCTATAATTTAGCAAATGTAATCCATAATTTTAGTGCTTAGGTTCATAGTTGTGACAGTGATATGGTCGAGTGACATAAATTTGCAGTACGACTGGAAAAGGGCAGACCTGTGCATTTTTATCTCTAGATCATTTAAGCTCAATGATATTGGTGATATTCAAGCAAACATTTGTGTTGCTTAGTATTTTCAACACTGAATAAAAGGACCACATAATTATTCGTTTTTTTCATGTCAAGTCTTCTCTCAGTTTGTGAGCGTGATTATTGTTGGCTATCTAGTCTGCATGAATTCCTTGAAGGCTTGACCTGGTGTACAACACAAAGTTCTTGCCTACAAACATCACATGTATAACTTCATGTTCAGTAATAAAACTTGTTTCATTTGAACCAAATCCATTCAATTTAAATGTTATTTCCGTTGCTTTTCCAAGATATTCGCTGATGATTCATTACTGGCGCACGACAAACTAAATTGAACCACTTTAAGAAATTTAACTGATGTAGCCGAAATAAGTCCTGTAGAAGTGAAGCCAATTTAGGTACCGTGCTCTTTACATTAAAAGGCAGGATCATTTCATGCTTCCTTCTCTATGATTGTTGGGTTGCTTTAGACTGCTGGACAGGCTAATTATTGTTTCAGTGTTCCTTTAATAGGATCGAATAGGCAGTAATTGGTCTTCCTGCATCCTCCTAATCCTATGTAAATATTTCACAAAAATCAATTCTTCAAAAAGTAATTTGCTTGTGCACTGAAGCAAACTAATTCAAAAACATTCATCACAGTAAGCTTTTTGGGATGAAAACCAAGATTTTTTCATGTGGGTGAAAGTGTATGCCACTGAGGCAATATCTCCATGACTTCAAACATCTGTAAAAGAAAATTTTTAATATTTGACATAGATTAATTATTATCTTTTTTTATTTCAAACGTGTTGACAAAACGGTTTTTGTTCATTTGTCCCTTGGAAAATATTGAAAGAAAAGCTTGAGTCTGTCCACAGTTGAAGACTACAGCGAGGGCAGAGTCACCAGAAGACCCGTGTTTCACTAAATGGCACATTCATGGTTTAAACCTATGTTCAATAGGGCTATACTTACACTTGAGTAGCATTCTACGATTGACCCCTCTAATAGTGAGACCCCAAAATATTACTATACTTTGTTCCAAAACGAGGCTATAAACATGATGCATAATCGCATCATGCTTCATTGAGATATTATCATGTCTAGGCTGAATCTCTTCAAGCGTCATTAATTTTGAGTTAAGACAACTAAACTATTGAGCTTCTGGCTTTCTAGATTAACAAATAAAGAGACATACCTATGGCAGAAAAAGAAAGAAAAATGTGTTTTTTTTAATTAGGGTGAGTGAGCATTTAAGGATTATTAGCGGCAACATTGGGAAAATTTCAGCATAGGCATAGGAGCTCAATAAATTTTTCGGGAGCTGCCCAATAAAAATTGCCCAAATAGTCCCGAAAATATTAAAATCACAAAATGTTCTGCCCAAAAGTGTTTGAAAAATTGATTTTTCCCCGCCTCCTACGCCTATGAATTTCAATTGAAAGACACGCCCATGTGGAATATAAATATTACATGTTTCAGAAAGATGACATGCATGGCTTTCCTCATTTCCAAGAGATTTATAATCAATCACAATTGCTCAGCATGTTGGAAGATCGTGAGTATGGTCATGTTGATGGGTGCCTGTCATTCCATATTTGTCAAACAAGCTTAATCTTTGTGAGAAATATAATCAACAAAATTTAATTCATTTTTATTTAAGTTTATGCCCTTTTAGTTTCTCAAATTCTGAATTTTGCCTCATGAATTGATCTTGGTTTCTTTGGTCTAAAAAATGCATTTTACAATGAACATTGTGAATTGATCTAAAAGTTAAGTGTTTTTACAACAACATCAGGCAGCTGATGTGTTGTGAGGTCTTAAATTGTACATTGCAAATATTCGCGTTCAGGCAATAAAACACCAAGATCACATGGCCAAGAGATTAGGTAAGCCATAATCTTACACAAGTCAACTGCACAATGAAACTGAATGACAATAAAACATTTAGGGGCCATTCTCAAATTTCGGGACAAAGGGTATAGGAAAATTGTCCTGTAACGGAGGGGACAATCTGGTAACGGAGGGGAATTTTGATGTAAAAAACCAACTGTAGGAACAGCAACAAAAGGAAAAATGATAAAAGATTGATGTAACTATTATTTTCAGAAGTACTTCATCTCGTATCAGTAGATTTTTTGGTCCAAATGTCGATTTCTTGCTCATGATCTGGTAACGGAGGGGACGGTAACGGAGGGGAACAATTTTTTGCTTTTCGCTCATTACTGCTCTTTATTTTGGAGATTAGACAAAATAATTGCGGAATATTAAAACCTGCCACCCTCAGCAACATATACATGAAATCGCTCTGTAAAATTATCATTGGTAAGCTTGGAAATGAAGGAAACGGAGGGGACATTTTAGCGGGACCAAAAACATTTTTTATGAACATTATGTCATAATTTATTGAATACATGTTTTATGAAGTCTGCAAGGCAGTGGTACTATGGCGCACATGCGTCTGATGATATTCAGTGAAAATAGCTCATAAAAAACAATAACGAACAGAGCTATGGCAAGTAACGGAGGGGACAAAAAAATTGACATAAATTAGTGACACGACTATTGTATCAATTTAATCGATGAAATTATACACAAAAAAATAGAATATGAACTAAATATAAATTCAAGTCTATATTCCCATGAATTGTGCAAAGAAACTTTGAAAATAATGGTATATAAGGGGGAAAATGAACACTTGATTTTGTCATGTCAGGTCCAGTGACAGGGAAAAACCATTGATTTTGCACGGATTTCTGGACATAATGCATTAAAAAAAGTCTAATGAATGACTTTTTGCTCCAAATGCAGTGGTTCTAAGTAGAAATATGAATAACAGATGCAGAGTGATGCTTCAGATATTTATCGCATTCATATTAATGTCAGGGAGCTAGAGTGACGCAAATTATCCCGAAATTTGAGAATGACCCTTAGACGGAATATGAATACATGACATTTTTGACTAAGGACATGACTGACTGAAAACCTAGCGGAGGCTTCATTTAATCAAATTCATGCAATGATAAGGTCATTTTATGTGTCTCGGGATCCTGTGCGTACCTTTGCTGCCTCCCATTTTGCCTCTCAAATACATAATATCTGGTGGCCCCAACGTAGCAGTCCGTTGGGCTTTTGTGGGGTCTCCTCCATTTATGTTTTTGTGATGGTATATATTATGTAATTGTTATAATCTAAATGGAAATAAATTCTATCTGAATCTGAATCTGAATCTGAATCTAAAGCCGGAGAAAATTGCCGGATATAAGATGTCTTTGATGTATGGAAAATAGCCTCTCATTCAAAAACAAAAGCAAGTCTTGCATCAACATCAAGGCTTATCCAGTCATCTTTACACCACACAGTGCATGCCTGGAGCCTGTGTGTTTGTGTTGTTGTTTGGTTCCATGCTGTTCAACCAATTTAAACTTGCCCTGGTATCTGCTTTGACGCTCTCATTGATATATCACGAGAAATGTAAAAAAATTGTTTTCGTTCAATATTATATAATTGTTTACTTTCTTAATTTTAGCTACATTTGTATTTGTAGACTTGTTGTTGGCCTCTATTGCTTGGTTTCGTGGTGGCTCACATTTTCAATTACAAGTTATTTTGCTTTTAACTCTATTTTGTAATATGTGTTACTTAGATAAGCCAGCAAGTTCGTCAGGTAAATACTGATGAGAGGGAGATACAGACCACCGAACTGACACAAGTGCACATAGAACATCTGTCAATGTTGAGGTTCAGCGCTGTTAACACAGACAAAAGTTAATAAAAAGATACTTAAGCTTCATCAGAAAAAAACAAGTATCTTTTTTAAATTTACTTCAGGTTATGATGTCTTTATCATTCAAGATAATCTTCCTTTATTCTTGCATGAGTTAGTCTGCTGCTTTCATTCAAAAGTGGTTCTAAGGTAAATGCACCGTGAGTGCCGCTGACACAAGAGATAATGATGCTTTCCAAGTTGTGAATGAGTTTACATGACAGCTTTGATCAAGCTTACAGACCTGCAGGCAACATTGGTTGATTGAGCCACATTGTGAAGAGTGTCACATCTTAGGTGCAAGTGAAATTGTACACCCATTGTGACAATGTCTCTACTGTCATTGTGTCTAATATCAAAAAGTGTTTTTAAAAAGACTTTGGATATTCCAAATAGAACTATGAGGATATTTAAAAAGGTCAAATATCCCCCAAGATGCTATTTGGATATTTCATCAGACCCTATTTCATCAGATGATATTCCATCTTAAGCTTTGGCTGATCGTATGGAGCTTTGGCTGACCATATGGACTTTTGGCAGCTGCCAATTATTCTCCGGGTCCTATTTTTGTGACGTTACCATGCTATGCAATAGAGTTGCTTGTCTTTTTCAGGAAAAACATGCAATGTTTGCAGCCCTGAAACTCGCTTACTACTGGCAGGAAAATTATGAAAGTTTAGAAATATTTCAGTCAACACCTGAATTTTATCACTTAGTTTTCAGAATTCATCTACGATTTTTTTACCAGTCACTGACGTCATTTTTTTAAACATGAAAGATCGCGATTTTCATGTGCGTCATGCTGCTAACTTTTTTGCAAAACATAAAATGTTCAGAGACCCGAAACTCGAATACTATGAAAAGGAAAATTATTAAAGTTGGGAAATATTTCAGTCAACACCTGAATTTTATCACTTAGTTTTCAGAATTCGTCTAAGATTTTTTTAACAGTCAATAAGGCTATTTTTTTAAACATAAAAGATCGCGATTTTCATGTGCGTCATGCTGCTAACTTTTTTGCAAAACATAAAATGTTCAGAGACCCGAAACTCGAATACTGTGAATAGGAAAATTATAAAGTTAGGAAATATTTCAGTCAACACCTGACTTTTATCACCTGGTTTTCAGAATTTATCCACAATTTTTTTAACAGTCAATAAGGTCATTTTTTTTTACATAAAAGATCACGATTTTCATGTGCGTCATGCTGATAACTTTTTTGCAAAACATACAATGTTCAGAGACTGAAACTCGAATACTATGAATAGGAAAATTATGAAAGTTGGGAAATATTTCAGTCAATATCTGAAATTTATCACCTGGTTTTCAGAAATTTTCTACAATTTATTTTGTGGCCAAAAAGTCTAATGTCGCAAATTTCAGATCCGAAAAAGCTTATTTCTCGGTTGCAAAACCTGCCATGTTTAGAGCCATGAAACTCACAGACGATCACTAGGAAAATCATGGAAGCAAGGGAATACTTGAGTCAATACTTGAATTTTTTCACCTGGTTTTCAGAATTTGTTTAAGAATTTTATAGCAGCCGAATACTTCATTAGTTTAAACACAAAACATCGCGAATTTCTCTGTTGCAAAACATAGGCCTACCATGTTCAGAGCCGTGGAACACAGACTATCACTAGGAAAATCATGAAAGCCAGAAAATACTTGGGAAATAATTTTTTGATGAATCTGGACATATATTATCAATATAGATCTACTCAAAGGCGAGGGGCCTGTGACTTCTGTACTAGATTGTATCTACGAGTGGGTTAACTCTAGCCTGTGTTAGTGAATTTCTGTGTTAACCGGACTTACAAAATTGGCTTGTGTTGTATCAACAAATAACTGGTTAAGGTCTTTTTATTGTTCTGAGGGACAATTAACCCAATTTTTACGGGGATTCCGGGGGTAATCCAAAAAATATTAGCATCATTTGACATGGGAAAAAAAGACAGAAAAAAAACTATTTCCATGACAGTAAAAATGACCTCGCTCCCTCAATTTTGCAGTTTTAAAAAGCCTTGAAATTGATAGAGCACCTTCCTGGGTACTTCTTGCGTCTTCACTGAACACGGCATTAATTTCGGGTAAACTGTTTTTATTATACAGCAAGCTGACCGTGGAAAAACAAATTTTTCACATGTCTAAATTTAGAGGGCTGGCGAATAAAATTTGTTCAATGTATCTTCACGCCCTTTGCAGCGTAGATGCAGACATCACTTGGCTTCATTGTGTAGCAGTTTCATGACGATTGCATGAAAATGCAATTTTTAAGAAATGATTTTCTGCACCAAGAATATTTTGGTTTTGCGACTTTTTGACATACATGAACTGGCCAACCTGTGACGTCACTTCGTTTGCAATGACTGTTTTGTTTGCAAGCGTTTTAAGTGCCTTTTGTTTGCTTGCTGTTCAATATTATTGGATTAACAACCCCTTAAAAAAATTTTCACATCATTTGGGAAATAATTTTTAACGAATCTGGACAGAAATTATCAATATCTGCTTCACTGAACTAGAACTCAAATAGGAATTTCATGAGACAGGCTAATTTAAGTAAATTTGGCTAAATAGATGTCATTTCACCGCCTGTCACAAGGTGTCTCTCCTGTGCCTGCGCACTTCAGGAGTGCTGCCCCCTTGTGTAGAAGAAGAGATGGCAGGGCTTGACAGCCATCTCTTCTACATCAAATAGTGTCAAAATAGTTTTAAACCATGAGGCACTATTTGGTCACTATTTGATGTAGAAGAGATGGTTGTCAAATATATTATGACAAAGTTTCTAACATAGCACATTAGAACTTATGGAAAAGTTCAGTAGAAAATGTGGCTTGGTTGCACTTTTTGGATATTTTGTAGGGATATTGGCAAAGCATGGTGAGGGGAGTAGATATTATGACAAAGACCTATTTTAGTGTCTGGCATGCAAAAGGCAGCCCGATTTGCAAATCGGGCATGTAGACCTATCGGCTGTAACACCCATTCTAAGTTGGCCTATTTATGCAATTAGAGATTAAGACAGAAATTTCAGCATCCCGGGTTCAGCATGCCCAAACGTTGTGATAGGTAAATGTTTCATAAATTTACTGTTCCCATTGCAACCTTCTGGCTTTCACCCATTGAAAATTGGGTTCTCCACTTGAGACCATGTACATAAATACCATTTACTGTATGACCTAGATTTGAGCATTCTGGCTGCCAACCTTTGGAACAAGGGCTCAGTTCCTCTAGCATGATCTTACGCATTTGGGAAGCCCAATATTCTACTTCTATTACCATTTTTACTTCATTTGGATTAATGTCAAAATTAAGTTATGTCCTGCCGGTGTGTGATAAATGGATCAGTGCTTCTACCAGAATGAGCTTTCAAGGCACCTTCAATGCCTTTTGGAGCAAAAGGTTGGTGTGCTTCATGGTCTGACATCCCTCACTGTTCATCACTGTCACCCACACTCAATACCTCTTTGTTGGAAAATTCAGCGGTACACAGGTCTGCTCCACTCAACACATCCAGATTCATCCTTTCCTTGTGTAGTCCTCTCTTTACAGATTGAAAAGGTGTCATCCCAAATTAGCATGATGTTTATTAATGCCGCTCTTCAGACCATAGCCGCACATATTACTGCCGATGGAAATCACATTTATAAATCCATGTGGATTGATGAATCTTGTTTGAATTGATCAATACCAATACATTTTTGAAGTTATTCTAGTTGAATTTCCGAGATTCTAGACAGTGATTTATTACTGGTGCAAGAAAAGCCAAATTGAACCACTTTAAGAATTTGAACCGTTAGCCAGAATAAATCCTATCAAAATGAAACCAATTTTGGTGCTACGCTTTTCCCATTAGAAGGCAGAATCATTTTCATGTTTCCATCTCAGTGATGGTTGGGTTGCTGCAGGGTGCTTGACAAGCTAATTATTCTTTCATTGCTCCAGTTATAATGTCAATTTATATTTATTTTAAAAAAAAAACAATTCTTCAAAAAGTTCCAAAACAAGGCTATAAAGACATATTATCGCATCATGACACAAATTTTGGTATGATATCATGTTTTTGCTGAATCCTTCAATGATTGATCAATTCTTAGGCAATAAAACTTGTTCTGATAAGCTTCCCGGTCTGAAAATAAGAGGTATTTAGAATGCGAGACGAAGAAAGAAAAAATGGAAAGAAGAACTTGGCAATGAAATTATAATAACTATAACCAGCAACTATGATTGAAACATTTCAGCCTAACAGACCCAATTGGAAAGTAAATGTTGTCTGTTAGAAGGATTTTTATTTCTATTTTTGAAATCAAAAGTATGGTCATGCTGTGACTTTCATTCCATTTCGTAAAGCAAGTAAAATCTTCATGACTCAAGGGTCATGACTGGTGACTGGAAGTGACTAAGCAATTCGAAAAATCATCAAAAAATTTATAATTGACATTTTGTTTAGATTTTTGGTTTTTCAATCAATGATGCAATAAAGCGGGACAAAATTGCTGGATATAAGACGTCTTTGATGTATGGAAAATAGCCTCTCATTGAAAAACAAAAGCAAGTCTTGCATCAACATCAAGGCTTATCCAGTCATCTTTACACAACACAGTGCATGCTAAGAGCCTGTGTTTTCGTGTTGTGTGGCTTCATGCTGTTCAACCACTTTTAAAATAGTAAATATTTGATATACCACAGTCTATGGAAAAGACCTTCAGATAAGATGTGCTTCACAACCATTACAATAAAATCTTAAAATATCTTAAATAAAGTAGGTAATATGATGGTACAAAATCAAGTATAGTGTTTTCAAACAATTGTGAGAGCTTAAGTATTTTTGTCTATAGGGTTTAATACCAGTTTGGCTGAAATGGTTTTCAGTCTCTGTAATTTATGAATATCACAATCTGGCAATCCTAAAAACATGGTGTTGCAATATCCCATAACAATTTAAAGTACTAAAAATTCTCAAGCTTCCTGTATGAGATAAGGACGAACGTTTCAAATTTGGTTCATGGATGTCCACATTACCGTTCTGCATTAAGCTGAAATACAGTGCTTGAGAATAAGATTTTTGTCAAGGTGGCTACCCTGGTACTTTACCTGATCCATCGTGTTCACATTATGACCATTGACAGTGACAGTTGATGCGATACACTTCTGTAGTTCTCGCCTTGCGCATCTCTGGTGTTGAGTGTGCCTGAGCCAAAACATTTAAAGAAAGTTATCTCAGAAAAATTGTCAACAGAAACAAATGTACTTTCAAGTTTCATTTTTTACTTCAGGTGACAGCATTGTTATCACGCAAGCTTGTCAAATATACAGTATAGTTATTCCAGATCTTTCTTTGATGTTGCAAGAGTTAGTTTGCAGCTTTGATTCCGAGTGGTTCTTAGGTAGTTGCACCATGAGTGCTTCTGGCACAAGAGATAATGACGCTTTCCAAGTTGTGAATGAGTTTACATGACAGCTTTGATCAAGCTTGCAGACCTCCGGGCAACATTGGTGATTGGGCCTTATTTGTGAAGAAGGTTGCACCTTAGGTGCCAGTGATGAGAAGCTTCGCACACATTCTACAAAGGCCTATCAATGCAAATGAAGATTAAGATGGAAACATTGGCCTTCCCAAACATTGGTTATTTACTTGAGACCACATATATATACTGGTGACTATATGGCCTATATTCAAGCATGCTGGGCTGTAAATCTTTGGAACAAAGGCTCAATTCCCAGCCCAGACAGGCAAATGTCTTATTTTTCGTGAATAATGCAACTACAGTTTGTCTCAAAACATGCCAACTGGTGTTTGGCCTAACTGCTTAGCATCTAAAGGTCACAAAGTAGAAAGACACGCACTCATGAAAAGATGAGCTATTTTGCAATTTTTTTCATCCCATTTCTGTGATGTTTTTGTGCTGTTTTAAGTCAGATTTTAGACGACGACCACCCATTCTAGAAATAAGACAGACTGTAGCCTGATTTCACTAGGCCTTATTGGGAAATAACAGTGCTTAAGCATGGTCTTACCGTTTTCGCAAGCTAAACATTCCACTGCTATCGTCGAAATATGTCTGTTGAGCTTTTATTGCATTTGGATTAATGTCAAAAGTAAGTTATGTCTGATATAAATGGATCAGTGCTTCCGCCAGTGTATGCTATCAAAGCACATTCAATGCCTTTTGGAGCAAGTCTTTGGTGTGTCTCATCATCTGACATCCCTCCTGTACATCAATGTCACCCATACTCAATACCTCCTTGTTGTAAAATTCAGTGTCATTCAGGTCGGCTCCCTTTCAACAACCAGATCCATCCTTTCCCTGTGTTGTCCGCTCTATACAGATTGACAAGCTGACACCCCAAATCAGGCTTTCGTTTGTTAATTTGACTCTATGACATTGTTTGTAAATCAAGTTGAATGATGCAAAGTTATTGAGGTCATCTGAGGTTGATATTTATTCACATGTTTACATTTAGTAAAAAAAAAAATTAGGCATAATTCTGTTGTTACTAAACAAGATTCTATAGCCAAACATATATCTTTCCATTGCATAATTAAATTCCTGAAGTGTGCTGCTGACAGTTTCTTTACATATTTTGGGAGCAAATGACGCATGCACCTTATAAATGAAGTTAGTCAGTTAATCCATTAAAGCACTGCAGGAGTCCTGCAATCCATTTTGACGGCATCCAACACTGCTTGTTTTTATTTTATGAGGAACACTGACCATTTTCATTTGACTAAAAAGTAAGATATGTCAATAAATTTTTAACAGCTTGAATTTTACATAGAATCGGGTCATCTAATAGTTTTAATGAAAATATACCGTGTTTGTTTCTTGAGCCTGTAACCACAAAGATATGGTCTTGAACTTCTCAGTGAATATTCGCTTTCAGAAAAAGACAATAAAAGGATCATTGTCTGTTTTTTTTCATGATCATACACACAATCAGATGTGCAATAAAGCAGCAAAGATTCGGTGGATTGAAAGTGTCTTTGAAGTTGTAAACATTCTTGCCCAAAACAAAAATAACTTCTCTGTCTACATCAAGGCTTATCTAGTCATCTTTACACAAGACAGCACATGTAAGGCAGTGTAGCTTAGTTCTGGAAAAGCTCTCTGCAACCACTCAAGTCAATCTGATATTCAGCACTATCATTCCAATTTACTCTGCAGTCTCAAGTTCTGGTATAGACAGCAATCGTAGTTGCAATATAATATCCTCGAGTCTCTAATATTAATTTGTTACTGATATGTAATTTTGAGAAATTGAAAAATATATAATTACACACTTATTGATCTTCCAATTACTTTAATTGGCGTGGTTGTGTTGTACAGCAGTTCATATATTGACACATCTATTTTGTAAGTTGCTGTTATTTTATAAGTTGATCATTGGACATTATCATTTCTCTCAATGATGGCATGCAGTATGTCACAATTGCCACATATTTGCAATGAGACCAGGCCAATTGTTGGTCGCATTACGGCTGACCTCTGGGTCCCTAGTTTGAGTCCCTGTCTGGTAAGCTTTATCAGTCACATGTCAAGATGCTGTGAGCCAATGCCTAAAGTTATTAACCCATCAACCGGCCCAACATATATGTGGCTGGTTGGGTTCTATGTTCTGTTGTTTCTCTTCGTAGATTTGTATGACACTTTGTTCTTGTCAAAACTTAGTTATGGACTGCAAATGCCATAACTGAATCAGTACTTCTGCCAGTGTGTGCTGTGAAAGCACATTCACTGCTTGTTTGAGTATTTCTTTGTTGTGCTTCTTCCACGTAGGTCTACTCCCCATTCAACACTTTCAAATCGTGATTCAATCCCAATGCTTATGGTTGTTTGTGAAAGAAGTATGAAGTGGACCAAACAGTTTCTTGCTGCCATCTTTGCCCATATCCACTGAGGATCAAAAGCACCATTTTCTTATTCCTTGTAAATAGTGGAAGGAGTTTTCCGCATTTTTATTCAGCTATTAAGGAAGTCTGTTGCTGTCGTGTTTGTTAGACAGTAAAGCGGCAGGTCTGCTCCCCATTCAACACATGCAAATCTTGACTTCAACCAAATGTTTATGGTTGTTTGTGAAAGAAGAATGAAGTACAGTATAACCCAAAACAAAATAAGAACATTTTCTGTCAGAAGTCCTTTGTTTCCCTATTTTTCCCTCCTTTCTCCTCTTCACCCCAAATCTCCTTACAACTACCTTTGACTCCTCACAACAACCTTAGCCCATACTAAGAACTCTATTAAGACAGCTACCAATGTAATTGCAATTAGCAAAAGGGCACAATATCAAATAAATCAAACACAATGGGGATGATGGAGTTTAAATTGGTGTTGTTTAATTGTAATTTCAGTGTAATTTCAAAAGGTAGTTTCAAGTAGTTAAAAGTAGGAAGTGATTTGGAGGGAGTCAAAAGTTGTAAAAGGGTAAAGTAGTGGCTGATTCTTCCTTCCTGCTGGGGTAGTCGTGCTTTATTTTGGGTTGTACTGTACACCAGACAGTTTATTGCTGTCTTGCTTTGCCCAAATCCATAAGAGATCAAAAGCACTCTTTCCTTATTTCTTGTAAATAGTGGAAGGAGTTTTCCGCATTTTTATTCAGCTATTAAAGCAGTCTGTTGCTGTAGTGTCCACTCATTTGGAAAATGTGAAGTGAGCCATGGCAGTCGGCCAGTGCTCCAAGCAGGGAGTCGTTGAGTCTAAATTTGATGGCTGAAGTGAGGTGGAAAATTTGCCATCCTCTCAAGACCCTAATTGGCTGCTTGACTCATTTTTCACTGTATGATAAAAGGTTATAGTAAAAAATGGAAGCCTCCAAATGATGTATATTCCTGATCAAGGGGTAATAAATCTCAAGGTAACTGAGTTGTGATAAATGGTCATCTTGACTGTTTTTAAATAATTTTGCTGTCCTTATGTAATTTTTCAATACGCCAGATTCCATTTTTGTAATGTTATCTCTATCATAATGTTATAGGACCACACTGTATGGCCATATTGTCAGCACTTTTCTTGAGTGCATCTGCTGATAGACATGCATCAACATGATCTGCTGAACCCATTAGGATTTAGATCGTGCTTGGTTTAAAATAATGGAAAAATTGTTGTTCCATAAATGTTCATTGTGGCATCACATTATGCCAAAAGAGCCCTATAGAAAAATATGGAGAGGGACAGCACCAGTAGACCTTTTGTGCTCCTCGGCTATCTGTGCATTGAGCTCGAGAGAAGAGTTATAGTGATGAAGCAAAAACTCTTTTGTGGCCATTTGGCGATAAGCTGCCATTCAAGTGTCAGATAATGGGACTGCCCTGGAGAAAAACTTCAATAGGATGAGGGTAGCCTGACAGACCTTCACTGGGGTGTAGAAAGTAATGAGTTTGTTGTCTTTCCAAAACCCACAGTACAATTATCATGTGTGTAATGAATATATTTCAGGCAGAAAATGAAATTGGTAGATAAGTCATGAATGGTGTGGCAACCCTGTACATTCAACACATTGACACTAAGGATCACATTTGTCAAGAATGTGCCAGGATGAATCTTCCAGGATGTAGTTATTTTATCAAAAATGGTGCATTGCATCAATAAATGTGTTATTTATGTTCTTGAAAAAAAAGGAATTTAGAATAATATGAAGGTGGTTTTAAGATATAAGACCCCCTAAAATAAAATGTTGAGTAAAACATTATACAATAATATTTCAGAAAGGCCATATCATCAAAAGGCAAGTTTATAGCTTGATTGCTTTATCTATATGTCTGAACTACCAGACTCTGAGTACGATTGCCATCAGGAATTTTTAATTCAATCTTGTGAACAAAGTTAGAAAAGGTAGTGTTTTAGTGCTAGTCACGGCATTGCATTGCAAGAACTAAAAGTGTGGAAATGTTCCACTCATTTAAAGTTCCAAAAATGTAGAGGATAATCACGTGGCAAGGAAAGTGTAAAAATTCCATATTGCAAAACTCTGAAAGGAGACCGACACAAATAATAAAGCAGCTAACAAATCCAATATTCGGACAAATTAGCATATTTAATATAGCCTACTAATTAAATTATATTTCTAGAATAAAGATGGAAATATACAGTCCATGAGAAAAAAGTCATATTGTATTCCCAAAGAAGAGTAAAAAAGAACTTTTGATTCCACAAACACTTTAATTTCTAGAAGGTAAGTGTGAAAATGCTGTAAAGATAATAAGGAAAAGGTCAGTTGGGCATTCTGAAGAAATGACAGGCATGATAATTACTTTCAATTCTGGAAAAGACTGGCAGAGCAGGATCTCTTATAGCTGCTGATGTGGCCCCTATATATATTTGTAAATATTTCCAATCATTACCCAAACTGGCTTGGACAGTCAATAGTCAATGTTAGTGATCAAATGTATTGCCACTTCGGGATGCAAACAGCCATATGGGGATGTGCTTTGACTGAAGCAGCAGGCATCTTGTTAAGGAAATGGACATCTCTGTGTCGAATCAGGCAAAAATCATTACTGGTGAGTAATTTATAAGATAGGCTGGTCACTTTCTGTGAGCATGTGCCACTGTTCCCTATTATAAAAGATAGGCCTAATGCAGAAGCAATTTGTTCTATTTATAAAGCTAGAACCTTTCAGTTGAAATTATCTCATAAGGAAAGCAGGTGGGAGGAGCAACGTAACAATTGTTTTGAGAGCTCTAACTTTTTGGGCAATATCAGTTATGCCTTGAGAAGGTTGAATGTTTTCACCACGCTACTTTGTTTTATTTAGCTTTTATACAAGACTCTAAGGACAAACCAACCCTTTCCAGAGCATAATCAGATATCCGAAGTGCAGAGCTGAGAGGGTTGGGACACCATAAGTGACTTTTCAACCTCTTGGGGGATATGTTATTTGCACTTTGTAAAGGAGAATCAGGCAACGTTCATGTTTACACTTTGAGAGGAAACATCGACCATTTAAATTTAGATTATGTTTCACTTGGCTTAGAAGTAGAGTATGTTGACAAACCTTCTTTTGAATAACTTGGCCGCAAGACTGACCTGATTGGGTAAGCTATAATCATACGCATGATCAGCTGTGCAATAAAGCGACACAAAATTGGTGCTTAGAGGATGTCTTTGATGTTGTAAACACCCTCGCAGTCATAAAACAAAAAGTAATTCTGACATCAATGTCAAGGCTTATCCAGTCGACTTTACACAGCCAGGGCATGCTGTGAGTGTCCTGGACCATTGCCAAGTTTTAGAAAACCCTTTTTTTTCAAATTTCAAACTTGACATCCAGGGTTTATCTAGATTTTAGCCATTGTCAATGTAACACTTTCTATCATTGTTGTTGAAAGTAAGCATCATATTTTATCTGACCAAAATATCTTTTATGGCCAAACACTGAATATACCAGGGCATTATTCTATTGAAGTTTCTTCTAAAGGAAATTGTTTCCATAATCTGATGGTTAAATGACAGCTTATCTGTCAAAAGATTATCTGCTTCATCACCCTCTCTCTTCCTTGTAGCTCATTGTACAGTGTGAGTTCCTGAAAGACAAAATGTCTACATACATGCCTGCCCAGTTCTTCAAAGCTGCTCTTTTGATTTGTGGCATGACAGACAGACAGTGCACTGCTCAGAGTGGCAATGTAGTGTGTAGATAAATATTTGCCAATGACACAAGATTTGGAGGGAGTCCATGTGTATAACAAACATGACCACTCATATTCAATATTGTGGTGCAGTTTCCTTTCTGAAACACAAACTTCACAATCCAAACTCTATAATATAATAATATAATCTTAAGGATTTGTATAGCGCCAATTCTAGTAAACTGCTCATTGGTGAGTAAAGTGCTCATTGGCAATATAAGTATTAAACAAAAACGAAAACCATGGGCAATATAAGTATTAAACAAAAACGAAAACCATAAATCAAGTTATTCATGTTCTATTGTCATATTTTCAAATGGTAGAAGGAATTGGTTACATTTCATCAGCTATTGAAGAAGTCGGTTGGTGTTATGTCTAATCAGGCCCTAATTAGTTAGAAAACGTGAAATGTGCCATAACAGTGAGCGAGTGTTCAAGGTTTGAGTAAACCTAAATTAGGAGATTGAAATGAGGTAGAAAATTGGCCGTCCTCACAAGACCGTTAATTGGCAACTTTACTTATTTTGCAAGGCATCAACATGGATCTTCTAGCTGTGAGCCAGAACTATGCATGAAGTGACAGAGCAGAAATAAAAGAGTCATAAATAATATTATTTTACATATTATCTGTTCCTTCTTATTAAATTCTGGTATCTGTGTTATTGACTCAATCTCTGGCATTATGAACTCCTTCTTTTTAAAAACTCATATGCATTATGCAATGCATTCTCAAAGAGAGATGTGGTATGAAAATAGAATGCTGCAATGCCATATATATATGTGAATATCGGTATATGGCTGTTCTGTGGGCAGTGGGCACTCTATTTCTAGACTGCACTATTCATAGATATACATAGATGTGATCCACTATTCTGCAGGGTTGAAAATCAATGGAAAATCGCTGTTTTCATTAATGTTTTGTGGTATCAAACCCTCCTGAAACAGCGCTATAGAAAACTGTGGAGGGGGATAGAGTCGATGGACCTTTTGTGCTCCTCAGCTATCTGTGCATTGAGCTACAGACAAGAGTGACAGTGATGAAGCAGAAGCTCTTTTGTGGCCATGTGGCGATAAGCTGCCATTCAAGTGTCAGATAATGGGACTGCCCAGGAGAAAAAACTTCAATAGGATGAGAATGGCCTGACAGTGCTGTACTAGGTTGTGGAAAATATTTCAGTTTGTTGCCTTTTCAAAACCCACAGTAAACTATTATTTAATAAATAATTTCAGGAAAAACTGAAATTGGTAGATATTAAAAAGTCACTAATTTTTTTATACTAATTGTTTACTTGATCAAACCATGTCCATTAAATCATCAATTGTATAATCCATGTCACTGAAAGTAGGAATGTTGAATGTAATAAGGATATGTCACAAAACTTCAAGCAGGTGCTTTTTTAATGATGGTAGGCTTACTAAAGAGTTCAACAAAGTTTATTCCACCAAAAATAAAAAGTCAAGTTCGTCAGAAGGTCACTTGATAAACACATATGGACACTCAGCTGCAGTTGTAGCTTGATTGCTTTATAACAAGTTTTGTGTTTTCCAAATTAACAGTCTTTCAAAACGTCTGCAAGCTGTGTTAAAATCATATGTCCCCAAAGCACTTAAAGTTAAACTGAATAAAATATGTCAAAATAAGCTATTCTGTTTTCATCAAAATTTAATAAATTGGTAAATAAACGGCGACAATTATCTCACAAAATGCATATTTTTGGAAAAAACGAAAATGGAGGCTATAACATTTTTCTTTTTGGTGCACTGCATGTAATAGATAGGCCTAATGCAGAAGCAATTTTTTTTTTGTTCTAGTTATCAAAAATAGAAACTATTATTTAATTTTGTCGTGTCACAGCAGTTGAAGTTGTCTCTTAATTTTGCAAGTCATAAATCCACATAACAAAATTGATACGTCCAGTGCATGAAGCAGTGATTGTGTACTGGTGACAGTGTTGGAGGTCATCATATTTTATGGCCTTGGCCTTGGCTCATGCCTCGGCCTAGGATTTTCTGGCCTTGACGACATCACCGGTGTTTAGAGCCATTATGAAATCCACAAGTAAACCCACATCTTCTCTGTAAAGGTTTCAGAATTGGAGATTTCCAACTATAACTGCATTGCTAGATATTGATAAAATGAATTAATATTTTCAATTGTAATTTGTAATGCTTTCTCAAACATGCTTGCAATAAATGGAATTTTGGGACTGTTGCCCTTCTATTAGATTATTGCTGGGACACTACATCAGAGTAAGAACACCCTGCCAACAATCTGACAAACAATATGATTGTGCTGATATGTGTAGAGCTGACCGGATAAACAGTGATGTTGACACAAGAATTAATGTAGTGTGATCCCTGTTCAGTTGCTTCATCCATACATTATGGTATTGCAAATGTGTCTTCCTTATTTGCATTAAATTTTAAAAAGACCAAGAAAAATTAATCTTCCTAATCCGTACAATATGTCATTAGAAAACCAGTAAGAATTCAAAAGATTTCAAGCCAATTTAAGATCGCAATTTGATGCACACAATGTTTTTCATGATCTTATTCATCAACATACGTAATAGAACACTAAACAAATTTTCTGGATAAAATAATCAAAGAAACAAAAAGAGTAACATTAAAACAATCCTCCGACTACCGAAGTGAAGTCAATACTGAGGTCAAGAGAGTTCAATAGGGCTCAACCTGTCACTGCCCTTCCGGTCAGGTGAAGCTACAGAATACATATTGGACAATGGTCAGAATGAGACTCCATATTATCTTAACCCCTTTGTGTGTCAGTCCTTGTGGCAGTTCAGCTTAACTGGTTGAGCTCTTGTAAGGGGTGTTGTAACTGTGTCACCACAGACCCCTCACTATAACAATCCAATTGTGATTATTTGACTTTAAGGAAACGGCTTTGTTGAGGTTGATAATAAGAGTTGTTGTTTCTTTATCATCAATATGTTTGGAAGTACCACAGGTCTGCGTTTTGTTTATTGTCTTTAAAAATTTAGATTTAATAACCAAAGTCAATGATGGATGGAAGGGTGATTGGGGCTATATATTCTTTATTTATGTATTGGGAAGAAGGGTGTATCTGCCCCAGTGCCCCCTAAAAATTAAGAAATTGTATACATATTTATTTTCGTATTCATTTGCGCTTCTCCCATATTGTTCCTTTGCCTGTAGAAAGGTATTCTGCAAAATTTCTATAAGACCAGTAATGGCACTATTGCATTAAAGTTTGTTCCAAAAAATTATGTTTTGAATAATCGCTGTTAGGGATGTCTTGCTTATTGTTTGATTAAGGAATTTAAGTCATACAGTGTATATCTTTCTTCTCGAGAAGAAAATAAGCTGTAATTTGAATGATAGAAAGCTATATTTCTGAAAACTGTTCACTTTGAGGAACTTCAGAAAGTAGAAAGTTTCAGACTATGATAACAAAATGATTGGAATGAACTGCTTAAAAGGTCAACTTCTGGGTAACTGTCACATCTTCATTGAATTTAAGAATAAGACACACTTTGGTGACGAAGACAAGCCATAATCTTGCTCACGAGATCAATTGTGCGTTAAAGTGGAGCAAAATTGAAGGATAAAAGACTTCCTTCATGTTGAAAACAACCTCTCATACAGTAAGTCATAAAACCTCATTCATAAAACACTAAGTCATCGGTGTATAACACGGCACAGGCCACATGAAAAAGTCCTGCGTGTTTATACAGTGTGGCTTCTTACACTTGGAAAATATTACCACTGGAAAATATGATATTTTGCATAACAAAATTATTGTTTGTTTTCTTAATACTGAGGCATGCACTATGCTGTGCATGGTGCATAGAGCTGCATACACTCTGCAAAAGATTTTTTACACCAGAACTGACACTTGCTCTCCCAATTACTGGTTATTTGGCAGGTGCATGTATTGTATGGTATGGTACCTATCTCCTGCTGATAATTTGCTGCGCTGATTCTTACTAGCGTTTGCCACCAGGATATATCTATATGTAGGTATTTTAGCGGGGCAGATTTGTCATGAATAGGGGAGTAATAGTGCATTTATACATAGAAGCATGAAACTTGGCACACATTTCAAAAAGGTCTTAAAGAAAATATTTAGATAGGGAGCCACTTCAGATTTGACCTGGTTGACCTATGGCAGCCATTTTCCAAAATGGCGGCTAATTTTCTCATTTTCCTGCTCTCTGTGAAGTACCTATAGTATTAAAGTACCGAAACAGTGCCCATTATTCCTTCTACAGATCTAAAGAACATTATCAATTGATTTCTGGATTGAACTGAGGAACTTTAGGGTAGTCAGGGTCCATTTTGTTAGGACTGTTGAAGAAAATGTATCATTTTCGCGGTTTCCCATAGTTTCATGGAAACCCAATTGATTTTAAAACTGACTACATATTTATTATCAATAGTTTCCGTGAATTTTTTGTCAAAATTAAAGAAACAACAAAATCTTCAAAAATCAGTTTATTTTCATTTTTTCCATTCTCGCACCAAGTTTATGCAACCCATTGATGCGGGTACTCATTTGAAAGCTCTTCTTACAAGGAATTCAAATATGTAATTTATTTTGAGATTTATGTAGAATTGGCGTAACCATCCGTAACCGCGAAATCCAGTGTTTGAATCGATATTTCAAACAAAAAGGATTCCAACAAGCCTAAAAATAGACCAAAGCTACCAAAAAATGTTATAGTAATATACTGAATACTTAGAGAAGCAATAAAAAACAATATTTACGTGTATTCTATTTGTAGGAACTACACAGAAAGCAGCAAAATGGAAGAATTGACTGCCGTTTTGGAAAATGGCTGCCAGTAGCCACCTAAGCTAAATCGGAAGTGGCTCCCTATCCAAATATGTTTGTATAGATGTTTTTTAAGTGTGCGCCAAGTTTCATGCTTCTATGTATAAATGCACTATTTTTTTATATACCTGCCCCGCTATTTGAACAATTTTTATTGTGCTAAAGGAAGTTGTCTATAATCATCAGTCGGATTCCTTTATTTGTGAATTTTCGCTGGTTCTGAGCTCATTGCACATTACCATTCTTACCTTCAGAATACTTTATTCTCTCTCTGACCACAGTCAGTCAAATGTCTTGAAGGTAGTAATTTTCATCACCAGTATGCAAACAACTCATATAGTTTATTTACACAAGATGTACAGCCCAGTGCAATGCATGTGTGTGAAACTGGTATGCTGCACCTGCTCTCTATCATTAATGAGTAATTGAGTATTATGAACCGTTACAGAATACCAAAAGAATGTTTAACAATACACCACTTTTTTTTAAGCGAAAATGAACATCTTGGGGAACATTTTCCCTTTCGGTAAAATGTATAGAAAGCAAAGAACACATGGCCCTGAGATTGGCGGAGCCATAATCATACACACGATCAGCTGTGCAATAAAGCATCACAAATTTGGTGGATAGAAGATGTCTTTGATGTTGTAAACACCCTCGCAGTCATAAAACAAGAGGCAATTCTTGCAACAACATCAAGGCTTATCCAGTCAACCCAACACAGTGTAGGGCATGCTTTGAAACATCTGTGCAAATATAGGGCAGCATAGCCTCGTTCTGGAAAATTGCCCTCAAGTTAACCTGATGTACATTACTCTCATTCCCAGTTTCTCTAGTCTAGTAGGTCTTCCTTCAAGAGAGCAGCCAGTTTCGCCATATCCTTGATTCTCTGGTAACTCTTATCTCTTTATCATTAATATAACAGGTGTATAACATTATTATATTAATGGGAACACATTATGATTACCCTCAAACATATTGAGCCTTCCAAATGATTTAGGGAATTAACTTTGATAAACTCGCCTATACAAGTATATGTGTAGTTTCTTATTTTTGATTTAGAATTATGCTTATATTTGCAATAACACAAGGTCAATGGTTGCTTGCCTGGCTGTAGACCTCTGGAACCAAAGTTTGATTCCATATCTGGTAATCTTACTTGTCTAAAATGGGTAGTGAGCCAGTATCATCCATCGACATGCCACATCCATATGGCTGAAACTACATTCAACTGTCATTAAGCGATAGATTAATCTTATAGGTTTTGACCTAATTCGGCTTTGTGTCAACAGAAAGTTATGTCCTGCAAATGTGTGATAGACAGATCAGTGCTTCTACTAGTCTGTTCTTGGGAAGCACATTCAATGCCTTTTGGAGTATTTCTTTGATGTCCTTCATCTGACATCGCTTCTGTTCATCATTGTCCCTCCCACTAATGAAATCTTTGCTGGAAAGTTCAATGGCACACTCATCTGCTCCCCATTAGACACATTCCAGATGTATTCTACATTAAAAGATATTGTTATCTATATTGTCATGTTATCGTCCCAAATCTGCTGAAATGAACAGCTGAATCAATATTACGTCAGATTAAATAACATAGGACCACATTAGCATAGCAACACAACATTGATTAAGTTTTAGATTTGTTTTGGTCTATGTAACCTTTTTTATCTGACAAAATATTTTTCCAAGTACTACATGTGTCAGGACAATATCTTCTTATTGAAGTTTTCCCTGTTGGAAATTGTTTTCTTAATCTGACAGTTGAATGACAGCTTACCTGCCACATTATTATCAGCTACATCACCCTCCCTCTTCCTTGTAGTCATTGTATTGCATGAATGCCTGAAAGATAAAACGTCTTCTCTATGTCTGCACAGTTTTTCAAGCTACTCTTTCAATGTGTGGCATGATGTGGGTCAAAATTTGAAAACGGCGAAATTTCACTCAGGAAAAAAGTTAGTTTGAAATCAGGTTTAAAGGAGCTTCTTTTGATTTATTTTGGTAGGTTAAACAATCACCTTTAATTGTACTTCGATGTCCAAGGGTCAGGAAACACTGTTTTTATGTGCAGTAGAGGTAAATACCAGGGTAATGCTTTTAGGCGTCATTAACATAACGGTGTAAAAACCCCAAATATTTCCGAGAATTCACACATTCGTATCACCTGGACTAATGCAGAGGGAGCATGAGGTACAAACAGAACAATCATATCAAAAAAAGAGTACTGCTATCTGCCTGACAGCAACCACAATTAAAATAAATGGCAAATAATTAAATTTTTCATTTTTTCTACCCTTCCATTAAGTTTTTCTTCCTCACTACTTTGATTTCAGTACAACAAACTGTGTTTGGTAACTAAAATAAAAATATTCCAAATACTTTCAGAGATATGGCAAAAAACGATCGCTGCCTATAATAACTTGGCACTCGGTACAATGGCCGGTTAAATTGCTCCTTAGCCTCTTACTAGTGCATGCAGTTGTAAATAAGTTAGTAAAATATCATAAGTGCAAAAATTATTGGAAAATGTAAGAAACTGTATTGTTTCTATATATATGCTGCACCCAGGAAACTACCTGTAGTGTTACACAGCTGCAACAGTGGAAATAAACCAGGATTTCCAAAATGCTTCTGACATCTTGTTTGACATCTTGTTTGCCAATGACTAGAGTCACTTCCATTGGGATTTTAGAATGATAAAACCAAAACTGCCATTAGCACAACTCAAATTTTATTAAAACCATGTTCGTTAATGACATGTGACGTTAATGACAATTTTAAACAAACTTTTCCTTGAACCAGTGAATACATTATATGATGTCAATCTTTGCTTGCATTAAGACTTGTGTACACCAAAGCAAAGTTCCACAGTGATTTTTGTCCAGATACACATTGCCAAATTTAACCAGGAGGGCGTTTGTTAATGACAAATCAAGGTAGGACAACTGACATGTCGCTATAAATAGTGTAATTATCTATATTCCGTGCAGTTTATGGACTTGCAGATGATTCAGTCAGCTGGTAGGGTTCCCAAAGGTCATCAAAATTAAAGCCGTATAAAAAAATGTTTGTCGGTTGATTTTTTATGAGAAAAATCACTGGGTGTGACATGAGACCAAGTGCAGCAAAAAAATACAAGGGCAATTCAGAAAAGAAATGACAAAAGACAAAGCCAAAAGCAAAATAATATACCTGAAAGAAGGATACATTGGAGAAGAAAAAGCAACATATACAAATAACATAACAAGAAGAGAAACAAGCATACTTTTCAAAGACAGAACAAGAATGACCGACCTCAAAGGTAACTACAAAAATAAGTCCCCGGACCAAGGATGTAGGTTATGGAAAAAAGAGGCAGAGACACAAGAACATATACTGGAACAATGTGAAGTAACAAGCCAACACAATCTCCATATCACGAAACAACTGTTATTCTCACAATCAAAAACAATATAGAAAATGGTGACACAGAAAATCAACTCAATAATGACCCTGCTGGAACAAACAAATTAAGAAACCAACGTAAAAACAAGCCAGGAGAACCAAGAATTGCTGCTCCCCCACAAGGGTAGAGCTAACACGGCGACCCGGGAGAATGCACACCAGAAGAAGAAGAAGAAGAAGTTAATGACATGAAATTGGAGACAAAGACCATGAGCCCCCTGTGGTTAGGTAACAATATTAGGCAAGTCATTGGTTTTGGAATTTGAAAGGGTGTTGGTCAAGGTTCAATTCGAGGTACAAATGAGGTGGATTAAGGTAGCAAGGAAAATTATTTGAGCTGATGTGTCAAGGAAAATTCTAGTGCAGACAGGCCATTTTCAGGGGGGTAGGGAACTTTCATTCAATTTTTTGGAAAGGATAAAAGTTATCGGCCACACATTTCCTGGGCCAAATTTTTTGTTGATATGTTGCTCTAAACGAAATGACCACTATGAACCTTGTATGTACATTCATGTCCGTGTGAATTGCTCTAAGACTCTAAGACACCGGAGACAAGAATTTCAGCTTTACCAAATTTTGACCCATATGTTGACTGAAAGCGCAAACTGAGGACAGCAACGTAGTGTGCAGTCTAAATATTTGCAAATGACACAGGGCCTGCTGGAGGCCCTCGTGTATCACTCACATGACCACTCATATTCAGTATTGTGGAACAGATTCCTTAGTTAAACAAAAACTCTTCACTGTCCAGATGAAAAAATCTATATATTCTAAACTCTAAGGGCAGTATTAAGTACTATCGAAAAACAAAATGCATCAATCAAGTTATTCAAGTTCATTGCCGTATTTGTCTTACTGACTTTACATTTAAAATGCATGCTTGACCAATATAGTTAGGCCTAGCCGTTTTAAGACTTCTTTCTTATGACAGTGGCTCAGCCTCCACGAGGCAGTTGGCTTTCTAGAAAGTGCGAAAATGCTTATGGTTGTTTGTGAAAGAAGTATTAAGCGGGTCAAACAAATTTGTGTTGTCATGCTTTGCCCAAATATATAACAGATCAAAACCATCCTTTCCTTCTTTCATGTAAATGGTGGAAGGAATTGACTGCGTTTCATTAGCTTTGGATGAAGTCTGTGGGTGTCGTGTCTAATCAGATGGATAAAATGAAGTGAGCCATGACATTGAGTAGGTGTCCAAAGAAAAAGTAAACCTAAATTGGGAGATTGAAGTGAGTCAGAAAATTGGCCATCCTCAGTACTTTTTTTTACCTGAAAGAGAAATTGGACAGGCTGTTTTGTCTTATTAAATTGTGGTCTCGGTGATATTGACATCTTCTCTGGCATTGTTGACTCTTTCTTTAAAAAAACATTCAACTTACTTTCAGAGAGAGATATCATATATGGTATGAAAATAGAATGCAATATGTGAATATATATGGCGATACTGTGATGTGGGCACTCTACATTTCAAGCATGCGTTATTTATGGATAGACATAAATATACAGGATCTACTGTACTCATTGGGACTGAATACAGGATCTTTTTTACCAGAAAGAGAAATTGGACAGGCTGTTTTGTCTTATTAAATTGTGGTCTCGGTGATATTGACATCTTCTCTGGCATTGTTGACTCTTTCTTTAAAAAAACATTCAACTTACTTTCAGAGAGAGATATCATATATGGTATGAAAATAGAATGCAATATGTGAATATATATGGCGATACTGTGATGTGGGCACTCTACATTTCAAGCATGCGTTATTTATGGATAGACATAAATCTACAGGATCTACTGTACTCATTGGGACTGAATTCTGCTGAAGTGAAAATCAATGGGAAAATGGCTGTTTCATTATTGTTCATTGTGGCATCAAACCTCACTGAAATAGTGCTATAGAAAACTATGGAGAGGGATAGAGTCGATGGACCTCTTGTGCTCCTCCGCTATCTGTGCATTGAGCTACAGACAAGAGTGGCAGTGATGAAGCAGAATCGCTTTTGTGGCCATGTGGCGATAAGCCATCATTCAAGTGCCAGATGATGGGACTGCCCAGGAGAAAAACTTCAATAGGATGAGAATGGCCTGATGTCAGAGCTGTATGGTAGAAGGTTGTGGAAAAAATACAGGTTGCACAATAGCCTTGTCTAACCATATGGTACATTAGAATGTACATACATTGATTAGTCTAAAAAATTTAAGATGCTTGTTGACTCAGCTCCATAAAAGACTGAAACAGGTAAAACCAGCAATCACTTTAAAATTTTAAAAACAGTTTGATAAAAATGCAAAGAACTACAATTTAGAAGGATGAATCCATTCAGGAAATATTTTATTCAATAAAATTAGAGTAAGTGTTGAGGAGAGTTCACTTGTATTGCGTCAATACATACATTGTTACTAAATATAGAAACACTAGAAATTATAGAAATACGAAATACAACAGCAAACTTTAGTTTTTAAATGATTGTTGAACGTCATCCAGAATTGAATTGAAATGAAATACTATAGGAGAACTTTCTGTACACAGCTGAAAGAAAATCCCAAAAAATCACAGCCCTGGAACTTACGAACAATTATTGAGTCTCAATACAATCTTGGAAAGAAAATGGGAAAATGGCTGCATATACAATGCTGAGAAGGGCATTCTCCCAAATTACAAGACCATTGATCCTAAGATAATGTTTTAAGTACTCATACCAACATTTCACTCCAAGAACTAATGGGACCAGTAGCTGCAAAAACATAGAAAGATATGAAGTGTGAAAATGTTCCACTCATTCAACATTCCAACAATGTAGAGGATAATCATGTGGAAAGGATTGAAATGTGAAAATTCCATATTGCAAATTTCAGAAGACATGCGAACTAAAACGCAAAGAAGCTTCAAGATTCAAGATTCAAGGAATTTGCAAGTTTAGGGTCTTTTATGCTGATATGAAGACATAATAAAGACATAATACAGCCTGTGCATTATGTAAAATATGCATCTTATTGTGTAAAATATATCAACATGTACATTTTGTGAGATAAAAGTCTGAATTATGTTGTTCTTCAAAGATGAGTGACGATGGACTTAATTGCCTCTCAAACTTGCATTTTAGAAGAGCTAGTGGACAAAGTGATAAAAATTAACAAGATAATGTGAAATAATTGGCTTTCTATAAAGACTGAAACAGTGAAAGAGCAAGATCTCTAAAAGTTTGGATGACGAAAATAGCTGCTGATATGGCATGGCTCCAGGGTGCAAATAGTTCACATTATTGCCCAAACTGGCCTGGTCAGTCAATAGTCAATGTTAGTGATCAAAGGTATTGCTGCTTTGGGATGCAGCGGCCATTTGGGGCCGAGCTTTGATTAAGGAAGCTAGCATCTTGTTAAAGAAATGGATATCTCTGTGCCAAACCAGGCAAAATGCTACACTTGTGAGTAATTTATGAGAAGACAGGCAGCTCATATTTAGGGAACAGTTATCAGAAAACAGTTATCAAAAAAACAATAAATAATTGTTCCTCTTTCATCATTCTCATTTTCCTCATTGTGGTATCGACAAAAGAAAGATATATAATTATTTATTTTCATTGTTTCATAGTTCTATGCAAAATTTAACTATTGTTTAACCTTGAAACATCTTTGATGATTTATGAATTGTCTATGTAGTTTTCAGATGAGTATGACATTTTTTTCTGTGTTTTAGACTCTAAAATTCTGCTTATTCGCAGTTAAGTAATCATCAAAGATGTTTCAAGGTTGTACTTCGCATGGTTTGGTCCACAGTTATATACTACATACACAGTTCTTCATGGTTTTCCTTAGTTGACAGCAATTTGATTTTATGTGAATTCATTGTTTGAAACATGTGATTTCTTCAAGCCAATGTTTTGAGTAAACAACAAGTGGCTCCACCATGGACACCCAAGATAAATGTTTATGTCTACGCAAGAGTTACTGTTTTTTTATAACTGTCCTCAACAAACATCACAGAATTATGCAGTTCAGAAGTTTTATTCCTTGACCATCTTTTGACAATACCGGTATTGCAAAACAATTACTGTGTCCTCTGCATGCATTAGCTTCCTTTTCATAATATTTAAGATAATATTAAGCTTTAAAATGTTTTTCCCGAAAAACATTTGTGCCTCACAGGACAAATACTTTAACATAAAGAAGAAAAGAAGAAGAGAAACAAAGGAATCCTTGGACTACAATAAAACCAAGTCAATTCAATACTGACAGGCCAAGAGAGTTCAATAGGGCTCAACCTGTCACTGCCACGGACAAGACACAACTGTTAAGCTAATTTGGACATCTCATCCAGCCAGGAAAAAATAGGGACTTCCTTCCGGTCAGGTTATTATCTGCTGAAGCCACACGCTCTGCAGGATGTTGTAGAGAATGTTCAGAATGAGATCCTTGTTGCCCTTTGTGTGGCCATCCTCACTTGTTCAGCATGAGCAGTAGAATCCTTAAACATAATAGTGATTAATTTCTGTTGTGTGTAATGATGTAATCATATTTTGTTAGCAAATTGTATATAAGGCATCAACATTTAAGCAGTTGGCCTTGACCACGCCATTTTGATAATTGAAAGTTGTAGTTCCTGTAAGATAAACATCAATGGTAGCAATTCCATTCTTCTGGCAATTTATGTGTCAGCAAACCACATGGTAGACCCAAAAGAAAAGTCAAGTCAAGAAAAATTTATTTGAATTCAGTTTAAGGTACAAAATACAGAAACACAAGCTATGAGCTTTTTGTACCAAATATAAATAATAACAAAAACATACACCAAATTCCAAGTTATTAGGCAGCGATGGCTTTTTGACATATCTCCAAAAGTATTTGGAACATTTTTATGTCCTTCACCCACAAGTGTGGGTTAGGGTAGAAGATTATTCTGAGCAAATTTTGTCCCATTATGGCTGGCGCAGTCAGACGTTCTAGCTTTAATTTATTACAAGTTTCGGGTGTGCAAAGTTATTAGGTACATTGGCATGTTGCATTAAAACATGGACAAAAAATATGAAATCTCAAATGAAAATGACCTGGATATATTCCCAATATTAATTTCCATAAAGTTATGCCATATTCGGAAGCTTTCGTGCCTGCACTTGGAAGCAATCCACTTTATCCTGCTCCATTGGAATACCATTGAAGTTACCCGAATTTTGACAAACAAAGCCTCTCTCAGACTAAAAGTAAGTCATATCACTAAACAGATAAGTTTGTAAGTTATTAACTTCGTGCTATAGGAATTTCAGCCGGATTGTAGCTCATCAACCAAGTCAACAGCAAATCAAAAAAATTATGATTTATCACATCCTGATTGCAATGTTATTTCAATGGGAGTTCGTAATGAGACATTTGACAAGTTTTTGAAATGCTCTGTATTCACAAACAAAGGCCAGAATTGGCTGAAATCGGCACAGGACAAAGTCAATGGCATCAAATAAGACAAGGAGGAGTGTTTTTGTTAAAATGACTTATTTCCAACTCAGGAGAGGCTTTGTTAATCGAATTTTAGCTAAATTCAATGGTATTCCAATGGAGCAGAATAAAATGGAAAGCTTCCAAGTGCAGGCCTGAAAGCTTCCAAATTTGTTGTAACTTTATGGAAATTAATACTAGGAATATATTCAGGCCATTATCATCAGAGATTTTAAATTTTGTGTCCATATTTGAATGCAATGTGCTAATGCACCTAATAACTTGGCACACCCAAAACCTCTAATAAATGCCATAACTTCTGACGGTGTTAACGGAATGGGACAAAAGTTGCTTAGAATAACGTTCTACACTAACCCGCCCTTGTTGGTGAAGGAAATAAAAATATTCCAAATACTTTTGGAGATATGGCAAAGAATAATCGCTGCCTAATAACTTGGCACTCGGTGTATAATAGATACATATGAAAAAACGGTAAAAACACATTAAGAGTAAAAACAAGTAAAGTACATGCACCAATTCGTAAAGAATTATCACATAATTGCAGGTACAAGAAAAGTATAAAAAATATTAGTAGTTAATATATAAGTTGATAAAATATTTCACAAGTTAGATAATAATAGTTGTAGAACTTAAGACTAGAAATATGTAAAATAATAAAAGTCGTTAATCCTCAGACTTAGAAACAACAACTTAGAAACCTTACGGTCTATGTTAGCTTATTAACATCTACATAATGCACAGCGACATTCCTGACCATTCCATTTCCTAATCATCATAGTTTTATTGAGGCAACGATGTTGCAGTTCAGAGATGATCAGGGAGGGAATTCCAGGTATTCGCTGCGAGGCTCTTAAAGCTGTTGGTACCATACCTTTCAGTTTTTGTTCGAGGTTTATCAAGTAATTTGCTGTATCTGAAATGGTATGAATTTTGTTTATCAGTAATGAAATCTCTCATATAATATGGACCATGCAATCCCATTTATGATCTTAAAGTTTCAATCGCAACCATTTTAATTCTCTACAATTCGAGGCTGCATGAGTTTGATTTTTACAAGAAGTCGCATGTCAGCTCATGTCGTGAGATGGGCACCTAAAAAGGGTGGTTTTGTTGCATTCTGCAAAGAAATTTGTTATTCAACTGTCAATTTTTCAAGAACTAAAAGGTCTATAAATGTGGTAGTAGTCTCATATTGTAGCCCTTAGAGTTCTCTTTAATTTGACTAGCTACATGTACAACTTTATTTAAATTGACACAGTAGTTTGGGTTCAGCAACCCTGCATATGAAAAAATGCAGGGGTGGTTCGGGAGGTGGCAGTGGAGGCGGCGGCAGTAGGAGAAAGCAGTAATCAAGCCTGTAATTCTCTGTAACTCTGAGGTACTTGACTCAAACCTGAATAGACTGTGTCAGTGTATAGTTCAGTTCCTTGAATGTCTCTACCAGGCCTTTTATATATAATCTGCAAAACAGATACCTCTGATTTCTCCAGGGCAAAAATCAATAGACATTCTCTTTTTCATTAACAATTATTGTTGCATCTTGCCAGTAGCTTTAGAATCTTTGAAAGAGAGTCAGATCAGTAGACCCTTTGTGCTCCTCAGCTGTCAGTGCATTGAGCTACAGACAAGAGTGACAGTGATGAAGCAAAATCTCTTTTGTGGCCATGTGACAGATAAGCAGTCATTCAAGTGTCAGACAATGGAACTTCCAAAGAGAAAAAGTACAATAGGTAGACAATAGCCTGACAAAGCGCCACACAGTGGTCATTCACAGTTGCCTGTGAGGAATTAATTCAATGTATACACTGACTACGTTGATATATCAGCTGAGTGATGTTCCGCTGTTCTTGAACCAATCAGATTGAACAAAAATGCTATGTATTTAGTGACCAAAGACACGGAACTTTAGAATCACGTATTAGTTTTGGTTTCTCAAAGCCAAAGTAAAATAGTATGAATTTAATTATTATCAGTAAGACCCAGTAGGCCCAACATAACATAAAGACAGTGTGGCTCATCTTCCACTACATTTAAGGTGCACTTAGTGTAGATTGAGCTACGGCAGGAATATTTGGTTTATGTTGCCGTCCTGTTTCAATGCAGAACTGGTTCTTAATCTGGCAATTTTTACTGTCATTCTACAATCAATTTTCAGAAACAAATATATGACTCTAAGCAGCAGTCAGTTTTATAAAGTTTTTTTGTTCTTAGTTTTGGCTGTTGTTCGCTATTATTTATTGACTCAATTAGTCGTGACTGTTCAGTAGTACATTGTTGTATTGCAGCTCTTGAATTTAGCAAATAGTAAATTGAAGTCAGTGTCAATATTACAGCTCATTTTTGTTCAGACCAACTCAAGTCTGCAATGTAGGCCTAATGATAACATAACGGAGTCTAGAAGTTTGACACATTAGTCTCATGGGCTGCAATTTATTCTGAAGCTGCTGGAAGTCATGTGTTTTAACAAGTCTTGACTTTTTTGCACAGCAAAACAATTTTCTCCTGCACACTCTGCAACAGATGACACAACCTAGTCTTTTGAGACCTTTGACGCAGCTTCTTCGCCTCAGCCCTCTATATCACAGACATTTGGGAACGAAGACTTTCGGACCCTTACTTGAGGATTTTGACTTTGTTGTGGCCTTGCAAGTCTTGGCTTTTTTGGAATAGCAAACCAGTTTTCTCCAATGCATTCTGCAAAAGATGACATAACCTTGTCTTTTGAGACCTTTGACCCAAGTTCTTCACCTCAGCCCTCTATATCGCAGACATTTGGGAACGAAGACTTTCGGACCCTTACTTGAGGATTTTGACTTTGTTGTGGCCTTGCAAGTCTTGGCTTTTTTAAAATAGCAAACCAGTTTTCTCCAATGCATTCTGCAAAAGATGACATAACCTTGTCTTTTGAGACCTTTGACCCAAGTTCGTCACCTCAGCCCTATATATCACAGACATTTGGGAACGAAGACTTTCGGACCCTTACTTGAAGATTTTGACTTTGTTGTGGCCTTGCAAGTCTTGGCTTTTTTAAAATAGCAAACCAGTTTTCTCCAATGCATTCTGCAAAAGATGACATAACCTTGTCTTTTGAGACCTTTGACCCAAGTTCTTCACCTCAGCCCTCTATATCGCAGCGTTTGGGAACGAAGACTTTCGGACCCTTACTTGAGGATTTTGACTTTGTTGTGGCCTTGCAAGTCTTGGCTTTTCTTGGCATAGCAAAGCAGTTTAATCCCACGCATTCTACAAAAGATGACATAACCTTGTCTTTTGAGACCTTTTATGCAGCTTTTCACCTAAGCTCTCTGTGTCTCAGACATCGAGGAACATTGGGCTTTGATGCTTGGGTTGTGACAATGGCACAAAGTGCCACAGCCAATCAGAGTAAAAAGGATTGCAGTCCGCGTGGTTTGTATGTCTCAAAAAGAATTGTTCCCGTCTTTAGAGTTTAATGTAAACACATCACACAATTAAACAGCAAATAGACAGGTGTCATGATAGAATTACATATACAGATACCATGCAAATTTACCATTGTTGAAGTGAGAGCCACCAGGTGGAAAGCGATAAATCTTGAAGTGAGAGCCTCCGGAGGGATCAAAATTTCATTTCGACTGATTTTAATTAGTGCAACCAATTAGAGTTGAGTTGGGAGATGAGAATGTATGGAATCGGGGGTAAAATTAGGTACGAACCTTTAAATAATATAGGGGTAAAAAGGAGAAAGCCTTGCAGTTGAGAGTATAACAGCCAGTAGGGGGGGGGTTGAGAATACTGTGATAGGATTAGCTGCTCTGGTCATTTTGTGTACTGATTTAGAGTTTAGCTATAACAGTTATTGGACATCACCTCATGCAAACATCAGTTTTTATGGCACCTCGGTGACTAATATTTCACTCAGGCTGCGCCCTCGTGCAATATATTAGTCGCCTCGTGCCATAAAAACTGATATTGCACTGGGTGCTGTGCGATGACTGTATAATATTAAATCCTTTTATTACATGCCACATGCCCTCAGGTTCATGGTAAGACCGATATGTACAGTACCCCTTTTACGGGTACTTTTCTTGTTTGTGTGGAAAGTTATTTTCATTGTCACAGTTTTGTTCATTTCTGTATTTGAAGCAGTAGGCCTAATAAATCTAAAATTTCTGCAGACATACATGTACATTAAGAATTGTCATAAGTACCAAACAATCATATGGCTGCTTTTATCTAGTACATAATATATAAGTATATAACTCTTGATTCTGTGAATATATTGCATCATGTTTATTCAGGAAAACTAAGTGTTGACAAAGCAGCTGAACCAAGCTTTTTTGTAACACACCGTTTCTTAAAGGATGCTTTCTCAGTACAAGATTCTTCTCCTGCCACAAATGAGGCTTCGTCCTTCCCTGTAGCATCGCTGACATACACGTCTGTACATTCGTCTGATCCTGACAGTTCTACATCTGTTGAAATACCTTCTTCCTCTTCTTACTGTTCTCCTCCCTAGGTACCTGCGACTGATGAATCTACAGGATGTCCTTGTGCGGCCTCTGAACCTGTATCTACGACACCTGGCACAGACTCGCACACGTCTTCCCCTGTACCTGCCAGTTCTGCATCTGATGAAAGACCGTCTTCCTCTTCTCCTCCCAAGGGACCTGCGGCTGATGGGTCTACAGGATATCCTTGTGCGACCTCTGTACCTGTATCTACGACACCTATAGCAGACTCGCACTAGTCTTCCTCTGTATCTGCCAATCCTGCATCTCGTGAAATACCGTCTCCCATATCTGCGTCTTGCCACATAGCACCTCCTTCTATAATTGCGGATGTAGCAACGGATGACATAGCCTCGTCTGTAAAGCCTTTGAAGACATCTTCGCCTGCTGTAGCCGCGCAATCGCAGACAGTTACTACGAATTGGACTTCGTGCTTGAGTTGTTGCAATGGCACAAAGTGCCACAACCAGCCACAGACAAATGACAGCAGACCTCATGGTTTATCTGTCACAAAAACAAAAAAAATATTCATGAACTGTCAGATTGTCAGTATAATACACTTCAATGTTCACTGTAAATATATCGTATAGCTTTTCCTTATATAATAATTGACTATTTAATGTACATCCTGACTCCGACAAAGTCAGTGAGTTCCTGCTTCATGGAAAATGAACCAAGCAAGCTGCATTGCCATCACAAAAGGAAATCGAGAGATTTTTTTTTATAAAACTAGGCCAAAAACATTTAAATCTGCATAAATCAGTGACCGGCTCTATCAGAATAGTTTGGCACAATGGCCTGAGCATTCACATAGGATTAGGAACACATATTTAAAAAGAGTGTAAAAAAGCCAGTTCCGCTGATGTCTGATCTGCAGACTTTGGAATTTCACTGAGGCTTTATAAAAGGCACTAAAAGCATGTGTGAAAATTATTTTCCCTCCATAATAAAGTTGGTAATAATCAAGTTCTCCCACCGAATTGTTTTCGTCCTGCAGATTGTGTTGATCAGCTCAAAACATAAAAGGACTTTTTAAAAAGCATCAAAGTATTTTTTTAGAAAATCAGCAAGTTTTGGCAGTAAATTCTTTCATTTCAACCAAAGTATAAATCTGCCAAATCTCGTCAAATTTGCCTCTGCATTTGTATTTTTCAAATTCTAACACTGAACAATGAACATACTACTTGTCAAGATGACACTCAAAAGAACTATCGACAAAAGTATGCCAATCTATGCACTTACCTTCCAAGGGAACCTTGTGGACCAAGAACCTTTCCTGTGAAGGGTTTATATACGGATGGGGTATTAATGAAATCGAAACCCTGATTCATTCAAATTCAAATTTTAAGTTGGATGAAGGATAATCTGTTAAAATTTTTGTATCACCTAGATAATGCTATTTGTTATGATTCCATTGTTATAAAAAGAGCTTTACTTTCCATTGCGATAGGACATTGACAGATGGATATCAGAATAATTCAACTATTTAGCGGCTGATCCTGGGTCAGTAGCTTCGACAAAAAGTTGAAATATTGATTTCAATTTATGATAAGTTCGGCCATGAACTTTCAAATGAATCAAGAGAATCATATTGTTTCTGTCTTACTGTGGTAAGTGGAATCTTTACAAATAATACAGATGGAATTGAGACAAGTTTTTACTTAACCATAATTTAAATAAATACTATATATTTTTGTATGTTGCTGGCATCTGAGGAGAGCGAGTCAGCAATAGTTTAGCAAGACAAATATAAATTCAGGCAGATGATCAAATATTATGAAACGAGAGTGGACACCAAGATATGCACTTTCATATAATTTAAATCAGGTTTAAGAAGTTCAGGCTAATGTTGCTTGCCCTCCCAAAAATATGGTTCATGAACTTTATGCCCTTGTAGTAGTCAGCTTTTTGTGTTGTTCAGTAATACTCTGAGTGTGACAAACACCCCATTCACTTTTTCCGAGAAACTGCAATGTTTAATCCGCCAGATTGGACATTTATCTCTGAAGGTAATACTGTGATAAACTGTTTCAGAATCATTCCCCATTGTTACTATTCAGGCAGGATTAACTTCATACATGCTTGGATAGTTGAGGGTTAGTCTATAAAAATGGGTTATTGTGCTGATAAAAGCCCAGATTATTGTGTGGATAAAAGTCCGGATTATAACGATAGAAATTTTTCACAATAGTAATAAGCCTTTTTTGTAACTGCTTGGACGAAATTAAATAAAGCTTACTTGAATCGCATGTCATAAATCGTTGAACTACAATGGCCAGTAATTTGACATTGTTAGAAGTAGTTTAACTTTTGGCCTACATTTGCATGCAAAATTAAATATAGTAGATGCAGGAAAAATTGAAACCTGGGAAAGACAGTAGCCTGCTTCAGTTGCGAGCGTGAGCGAGTAGGCTACAACATTTCCGAATAGGTGCTCTATTTCACGTCCTCGCTTACATGCATTTTTGAAGCAGCCAGCTCAGTCCTGCTGTGTTCTGCTGAGTGCGGATCTGAAAGGCAGCAGCGCGGACTTTAGGGGCAGCAGTTCTAATGACCTAGATCCAATTCAACACCCAATTCGGTGTGAATTCCGTCAGTCTGCAGCCTCGCTTTGAAGCCGGCAGCGTTGGGTGACTCCTCGCTACTTAAATTCGAATTTGCAAAGTCAAGGTGCATCACAAACGTCAGAAAATGTGTCAGATTAAAGAACCAGCTACAGGGAGCTTTTTTGAGAAAGAAATTTAATGTGCGAACACTGAATATTAGAGGACTGAACGACGACATGACAAGATATCAACTAGCCATCTTAGCCATTCAAGAGACAAAAATGACAGATGAAGGGATTATGGAAATTGAAACAACAGATAGAAAACAGAAATATGAACTTTATCATACTGGAAGCAAAGAAGATAGACATCATGGGGTTGGCATAATGGTAGAAAAAGGTTTAAATACAGAGTTCAAGACTTACAGACAGAATTTGTACAGCCACGATGAAGTTAGAAGACAAGAATAACCAGAGAAAGGCAGTCTTTATTTCGACATATGCTCCAACATTAGAAAATAGTGAAAAAAATCCGAAAGTGCGAGAAGAATATTATGAAGATCTTGAAAAAGTCATCAGTTCCGTTAGCAAAAGAGACATTTGTATCATAGCAGGAGACACGAATGCGAAGACAGGATTAGGACATAAAGTTTTTCTAGAAGTGATAGGACGTTACGGGAAGGGTGAGATGAACTCGTCAGGAAGAATTCTAGCAGAGATGTTGATGAAAAATGACATTATTTTGAGTAATACTCAATATCCACATAAAATGGCACACAGAACTACATGGGAGGCACCAACACGAAAACAAGATCATAATGATAAGAATGGAGAAGGTAGAAGAAATCCTTACAGAAATCAAATTGATTACATCATGACAAGAGTAGATCAGAAAAGATTTGTTAAGATTCAAGATCGTATAGTGGCATAGAAACTTACACAGATCACAGACTGGTAAAAGCGAAATTCAACCTAGAATGGTACAAGATGAAACCTCGAAGAAATAAGTCGAATTTGAAATTAGAAGAATTAAGAGAAGAAGGAAAAAAGATGGAATATCAAGACAAGATAAAAAATTAGATAGGGGAGATACAGACATCAGAATCAGTTCAAGAAAAACGGACGAAAATTGTCAAGATCTGTACCAAAGCCGCTGACGAGGTTGTGTGAAGAAAAGACAAAAGTAAAAAAAGTGAAAATGAAGGAATTAAAAAACTGTCAGAAAGACTGATGAAGATTAGAGATAACATGAATTCAAGTAAAAGTAAAGAAAAGAACGAAGAGTTACGGAAAGAAAGAAACAAGGTTATGAAAGAAATTCATAAGAAACTCGAAGAAGAAGAGGAAAAGAAAATCTTGGAGATGGTAGAAGCTGTAGAAGATTCAAAAAGTGATTCAAGGAGAATGTTCCAAGTTGTCAAAGATCTGAATAGAATTAAAGAGAAAAAGAAAATATTGGTGGATGGAGAAAATGGAAAAACAACAGATGAGGTAGAACAAACAAGAATTGTTACAAGTTTTTTCCAAGAGATGTTTCCCAAATATTGATCCAAAAGAGATGGCAGTAAAATTTAGTAAAAAAGAAATCAAGGAAGCTGTTAAAAGACTATGCATGTTAAAGAGATGTCTGAACAAGTTTCTAGAGAAAATACCGTCAACACAAGCAGCTTACCAGAAAGGACGAAGCACCACAGAACTAGTTTTCAGTTTCAAAATACAAGCAGAAAAGGCGATAACATCCCAAGATTATTCAATTATTCTACTTATGTTGGACACGTCAAAAGCGTTTGATACAGTAAGGAGAACTGAACTGATGAAAACTTTGAAAGAAATTCTAAATGAAGATGAATTGCACATGATAAAGATTTTGATTGAAGATTAGGGAAAACTTTAGGAGAAGAGATTGTCACGAATGTGGGTGTACCGCAAGGTGATTGTCTGAGTCCAATCTTTTTCATCAACAGTGAGTTATGGTTCCCAGAAAAAGAAAATAATGATCTAGAAAAAATACAACTGAATTTCATAAAAAATATGTTGGGGGTCAGAAGTCAAACTTCAACAACTGCTATCCTAGCAGACACTGGTAGGTTTCCTTTACTTGTGCGGCAACAAACCTCAGCTCTAAAATATCTAGATAGACTAAAGAATAATAACTGTCCATCACTTCTTAAAAAGTGTCTGGCAATCCAACTAAAACTGAAAGATAAAGGTGCGCCATGCTGGTTCACTAGACTCAGTAAAATTTCTGAAAAGTTTAACATTGATCTCGTGAATTTTGAATTGAATAAATCGATAACATGTATGTTCGATTCTACAAAAGCAATGATGATGGCTGACATAAATGATCACATTAAATACCCCAAATTAAGAACTTATAAAACTTTTAAAATTGACATGCGAATAGAACCTTATCTGAACTATAACCTCCCAAAGTCGGTTTACACTAATATTGCACGTTTTAGGCTTAGTTCTCATAACCTAAATATCGAATTAGGTAGGCATAAACGCCCATTTGTTCCGGCGGAAAATAGAATTTGTGAAAAATGTAACTCAAACCTTGTTGAAGATGAATTTCACTGTTTAATGATTTGTACCAAATGGTCTGACGCCAGAGTAAATTTATTACACGTAGCATCTGAATCCATTTTAGGTTTCACAATACTCTCACAACTTGAACAATTTCATCAAATAATGGTCTCTAAAGATTTGAACATAAACATGGCACTTGGTAAATTTTTGTACTATGCATTAAAAATTGACATTTAACCATGATCATAGTACTTCGCACTTGATATTAGTCAAGTAAGTTGCTCCTGGTGTCTGAGTGGTTGGTGGCATATTGACTGCGTTGCTTCCATGTGTTTGCTTTGTATCATGTAAATATTTTGCTTTGTACAAATTATACTGTGTTAATGGTGCTCCATTTTGTTGCAATGTTTATTTGACCTGTACATAATCATGATAACTATTGCATTTCTTTGTCTTTAATACCTATGAGTGTGCTGAAAATTACCTGTAAAAACTGTAGCATTGTGATATCCTAGAATCGCAAATGGTGCTCCTTTTAAATACCTATTCAAGCTTTTACCTTATAATGTATTATTTTTATCTAATATTATAGTTATCTCATGGTGCTTTCAACTGCATTATTGATATTATAGCTTCGTGGCATGGACATTGAGCGGTTACCGCTAGTCTGTGCCTCGTTGCTCCCGCTTCAAAACAAATCTATGATATTCTGACTTGAAATACTGGTAAAATATGATTGAACACAAACTTTTATATCGCTTTATTGTTAAGATTTTCAGTATTATTGCATTCATTATTGCTTCTCCTCCTTATTAGTTGTAGTTACTATCCCTCTTTTGTACATATATTTTTTCCCCTTTACACTTTGTAGTTAGTTTATTTATATGACACATGTATCATGATGATATTTTTCGTTGTCAAATAAAATTCTATATATATTTAGCCGAAGCTCTGAAATCAACGCAAGGAATCATGATACCACCTCATATTGATGATCACAGATATACAAAATACAGCAGTAGGGGAGAGTGGGGACCGATGGGCCGCTTGACAAATTATTGGCCGTGGAGGCAAATCTGTTTCAGATACAGGATTCATACTGTGCACCCTTTTAGCCGATGTAATTCTCTATAAAATGATATAAGATTCACATAGATCAACCTAGGGAGAAAGATGAGAAAGCACATTTTCTGTCAAGTAAGATGGTGGCCCATCGGTCCCCAACCATGGGGACCGATGGGCCATCCCATGGGGTCCGATGGACCATGTCAATAACTTGCCAAAGGGTGGATGAAGAATTTGAAATTTGGATTCAAGATGTTCTTGTTGATCCAACTGAGTGTATAGGATAATAAGAGATCGAAAAATTATAGATATGCCCAGATTTTACACAAAACAGACTTTAATATCCAGTCCCATGCAAATACGCCACCTATTGAAAATTTCAGGAAATAGTGGCCTTTAGTACCCATGTTGGGTGGCCCATCGGTCCCCAAAAGCATTCAGGATAGTTAAACCCCCTTTTTTTTGTGAAATATGGTTCTTGTTCCCAAAATTCAATGTGTAAATTGCCACCAATATATAGGGAAAATCGTCATAGAAAAGAAATTGCCTCGAGTCTACACAAATTGGAGATATAACACTTTTTCTGAATCAGTACAAAATTACTTTAGATGTTGAAAATATCATTTTGCCCACTAAAGGCTTATGCTTTAACTTATCGATCAGTCATCAATATGGTGTTTATAGATGTGATAAGCAATACTAAAAATGCAAATAAGATGTTTCAAAACGTTTTTGATGTTGAGTAAAGAGGATGGCCCTTCGGTCCCCATGGCCCATCGGTCCCCATTCTCCCCTAGACTATTGATGATTGATCAACAATACGCAGATGATACAGCATGGATAACGAAAGAAAGAATTGAAGATATCAGAAAAACAGTCCCAGCCATTCTAAAAGAGAAAAATTTACAAGTGAATGATGGTAAAATAGAAGAATATGAAGTTAAAAGGGGAGAGGATGGAAACTGGAAAAAATGTAAATATTTAGGAAGTCTTCTAGACACAAGATCTTGCTGCCTGTAAATCAATTGGCGACAAATTTGCTATTGACACGAAAAATTGGCTACCGCGGGCCAAAGTTGCACTGCACAAAGGGTGCCATGCAAAGTTCTCCAAGAATGACAAGGGCCAAAAAACGTTTAACTTGCAACAGGGGAAACCACATTTGCGGAGGCCACTCGTGGTAAAATCTTGTGAGTTGGAATCAACTTTTAAAAAGGACGATAACCTCTCTGACACAACTCATTGGGGGTCAAAACATAGTTAGAACATTCTTGAGGAAATAAAAACTGATCTCATCAGGCTCTTAATCAAAGTGAGAATAATGCCTCTGTCTCAAACTTTCAATAGATGGCGAGGTGCACCCTCTAATTCGAATAACAAAAGAGAAAAATAATGTGAACAATAGAGGGGAAATGTTGCAGTTCACTCCAGAAAGAAAAGATTGGTCATGATAACCAATTATTGGTTGATATGTGTCTAACCAATTAAAATGGTCACTGTTCGACTAAAATGTCGGTTAAGAATTAACCAATGTTTGATTACCACAACCCTTTTCTTGGTTGTAACAACCAATCTTAATAATAATAATAATAAACTAAGCATTTACATAGCGCTAGTTTCAGTCAGACTGCTCACCAGCGCTTTTGTGGAATTAATTGTAATGTAGCTGGAATAGGTGCGTTTTCAATTTTTTCTTAAAACTTTCCATAGATTTGCAACTACTTATCTCATGTGGAAGACTGTTCCAAAGTCGAGGAGCCACCTGTGCGAATGCTCTGTCTGCCATTTTTTTATTGTCGCGAGTGATTGGAATTAACGATAGTAACTTCTTGTTACTTCGTAAGTTGAAATTAGGTTGTCTGAGCTGAATGAGGTGTTTTAAATATTCTGGAGCCTGGTCATTCAGCACTTCCCATGTCATCATCAAGACTTTGAACTGTATCCTCGCTGGAATTGGCAGCCAGTGTAAGTTCTTCCTGTGACTTGTGACACTGTCTCGTCTTTTCAATTGTTAGATTAAGCGGCCAGCTGTATTTTGTGCTACTTGAAGCTTCTTTATCAATCTCTGCGATATACCATGAAGCAGTCCATTGCCATAATCAAGATGTGGAGTAACCAGTGCATTTACTGCTGTTTTTGTTGTGTCTTTGTCTAAATTTTTGCGCAGCTTTGAGATGTTTTTTAAGTTGAAGTAGGCATTTTTGCACATTTTGTTTACCTGCTTTTCCATTTTCATTTTTTTTATCAAATATGACATCAAGATTACGGACATTGTCTGCTGTTTGAATCTCAACGTTGTTTACCCGGATTGATGAAACCTTTAGCTTTTTTAGTTGCTGAGATGTGCCAATGATGAGAAGTTCAGTTTTGTCACCATTGTTGCAGAGTATGTTTTCGGTAAGAAAGTCTCTAATTTCTTTTATGCACTTCTCCATTTTCTCCACTGCTTTTATTTGATCACCAAGGAAGTTTGGCTTAAAGGAGAGCACAAGCTGTTCATCGTCAGCATATTTTTCATCTTCGATTTGATTTCTCTGTGCTACTTCACTGACTGGTGCGATGTAAGAATTGAATAGTATGGGACCCAGCTTAGACCCTTGTGGGACTCAATATTTCAGGTCCAGTCTGTCTGACATCACATCATTCAGAATTACTGCCTGTGATCGCTGTGAAATGTAGGATTTGAACCACTGTAGAGCTGGGCCATTTATTCAATACCTATTTTCCAGTCGTTTTAAGAGAATGCTGTGGTCAATTGTATCAAAGGCTGCTTCCCTTGAGTCCTCGACCAATACAACAGTGGTTCATGCCTACAAAGCTAGGGATTACTGACTGTTATATAAATATTCAAAAGCACTGACATGAACTCCTTGGAGGTTCTATTGGGATTTGTTATTCAAAGTTCCTTACCAGTTTGAACAGTCTGGCAAACTGAAACAATTATTTAACACAAGACAACTGTGAACCAAGTTGGCACTGTTTAGCAAACCATGTAGGATTATCAATGTATTAACTCATTGTCTTTTGAAAATATCAACAATTGTCTCAAAGAGAATGTGTATTAAAGTTATGTTTCTCTCAGTTTGAAGTCTTGTTTTAAGCTGTTATAGTTATTTTCCTCAGCTGCTCAGTTGCCCAGTGTCATGATACATAAGCAAGAGGATCATTAAATAGAATAGATATCACACCTGTAATCAGTTGCAACCCTTGTATTGCTGGACCTCATTGCTCTTAAATTTTGCTGACAATTTGTCCACAGGAAATGATACAACATCTTTATAGATTTATTTCTCAAGCTTTGTGCAGAAAATTTTGCCACAAAGAATTCAAGATGACTAATTTAGAGAACTAATGGTGAATTGTACCATGGCATTTGAAGGATTTAAAGCATGTTTCAAACCCATGGAAATTAAGCACACGGGGAGGCAAGCCGAGTATTGGAACAGCCAGCTGCAGTGAACAAGAAGCTAAATAGGACTACTACTGCCTTAATAATGATATTTTAATATGTCAACCATGCTAGATAAGTCAAATAAGTCTAATAATATTTATTTATCAAGCAAGAAGTGGATGGCACTTTGATAAAATGTCAAAAAGTGATTTTTTTGTGGAACCCTCACACAAGCAGACAGCCAAATTTTGCATGGACAGTGCTGCCATCTTTGCACACTGTGTGGTTGTCTGATTGCCAGACTGATGTGTATGAGTGTGAAAGCAACAAAGACGGTTTGGGGCATTTTATAACAATCAATAACTTTTGGACACGTTTTCTTTATCAGCTAAACTACAACACGCAGCTTGAATAAGTCAATCAACAAGTAAGGTTTTATTTGGTCATAAGGAGAGGTCACAGGCGCTGGGGAAGGAGCAATCTGTCTGTTAATGCCTGATGTAGGACCCACAGACTTTGATATAAACAAAAGAGCAGCAGCTGCAGTTTTGATCTTTCACAAAAGAGGAAATAACTGAAATAAAATAGAAAGTAGTGCATAGCATTTAGTATCCTGCTGGCAACGTCTGTCAGAATATTGATGCTTTGATGGTTCATTTATGACCAGATAAAATTATGTTTCTGCTGTGAACTATTCACATTATTTTAAAACTTCATCATACAATTTTCTGGGGATCAGGTATGGTCAACTAATGTAACACATGCTCACTAACCCACATGAAGCATTATCAATATTGAACTGGATATCTACCAGCCATTTTCGTTCTAAAATTCAAAAACACATTATGGTATATTAAAAGTAAGTTATATTAGCCTTGTCCAGCAGTTACCACAAAGGGCTGCTTATTATGCTAAATTTTTTATCCAAATAAATATCTATACAATAACCCATTTGAATGAACCCAGGTAGAGCTGCATAAGTGTGTTAAGTTAATCCAAACTGAATAACATACAACATGATATAGGCCTATTCAGCAACAATTAATCATTGCGTTAACAGTAGAGATAGACTTACGATCCTACAAATAATCCAGTGAATATTCTCAGAAATTGAGACTTTAAGCACAAAATAAAGCGTTTGTCAATATTTTGGACAATAATGGAATTACAAAAAAGCAGATTATATAATATGAAATAGGCTTATCATTAAATTGACTAAATATCTGAATTTGATGACTTTAACTGCAGTCGCTTTACAACTACATAAACTTTTAATAGGACAAAAGGCCCTTGTCCACGAGGTTCCCCTAGAAGGTAAGTGTATGTTTAGAGTTGCCCATTTGTTTTCAGCACTGTAAAATTTGAATCAGCTTTAATGAGTGAGATGGTTACACAATTAGTGTTAGTGTTTTAAAATTATATTGAACTTTACAATTGACACGAAGGTTGGTGATTATATCAATTTTGACTGGAACCATTTTTTTAAATTGTTTGTCACAGGTAAACTATGAAGTCTGCTATCATCTGCCTGTGGCTGGTTGTGGCACTTTGTGCCATTGCAACAACTGAAGCATGAAGTGCAATCGGTAGTAATTGTCTGCAACAGTGGGGAAACAGAAGACGAAGGTGTATTCGAGATCTTCACAGACGAGGTTATCGCATCCGCTGCTACATGGGTAGGTATCAAAGGAGGTGCCATGTAGTCAGACGCAAGGTAGTAAGGCGGTATTCTACCATCTGCAGAATTCGCAGTTACAGAGGAAGATATGTGCGATTGTGTCTCAGGTGTCATAAACGCACGACTCGGGGATGGACCAGAACCGTCTGTACTGTCAAGAGTCGTACTCACCTAGGGAGGAACCCAGGAGGGTATTACAGACGATGTCAATGGCGCAGAATCAGAGGATACTACAGGCGTGTTTGCTCTTGATGCAACAGGCGAGGAAAATTCACTTTCTGCAAATTCAGACAAGAAGAAATGGAGCCAACTTTTGAGACATATAGGTTGAAAAGCTTGATTTAGCTACATTGTCAGTGTAAGATTTGTTTGAATAAATGCCCTAATCATCTGGAGCACTATCCTCACTGACTCTTCTTATATCTTATTATTATCACATTGCTCAGGCGCAAAACATGTGCACGCAGAGGACAGGCCATTCCAGACAGCTAAATTTGTAAATTGTTTTTGGGGCTACAAAGAGCCTGGAGCCACCAATATTCTGCCGCCGCAAGCTGACTTTCCTGTGAGCTGAAGTCAGCTGAGATGAGTCAGTCCAGCAGCTGAGTTTGATAGAAGTCGGCTAAGCTGAAATTCCAGCTTGAAGGCAATTGAAGAGCCTGTGTCTGGGGCTATTCTAGCCCAAATTGTAAAAGAATCAATTGAACTTTGAAAATTGCAATTGAGAGGGTCTTAGTTTTGTATGTCTTATTATTATTATTATTATCATCTTTATTCATGTCATTTGGGTAAAATGAACATACATTATATGATGTAATTAAAAATAGTGGTTATAAAAGTATATAATTATTATTTTATATTAAATAAAATATTTAATTTACACACACGTCATAAATGATATCATCAATCTCCTCCTCAGTTAATTCCACAAAAGTCTGTTTTTCCTTGCAGCTCCTCAGCTCTTTTATCAGATTTACTTTTGCAAAGTTTTCTTCAGTTTTGCATACTTCAGCACATGTCGCACTGATGTGTTTCATGCTGCTGCACAGGGAATCCTTGAAAATATCACCTGTGACATTCAGGTTCTTACAACAGTACTCAATATTCTGGCAAAAGACTGATTGTCTTGATCCAAAAGTCAATCCAAATATATAACGTAGCACCTCCGAGGGATGATTCAGAGCTTTCCATGATGGCAATCAGTGACTACAATATGATTGCAATTCACACATTTGATAAGAGTGAGCCCATTACTTTGATATGACAGGCCATTGGGTCATCTTTGTGTTACAGTCCATGGCCTGGGGGTCATTTGTGTGACTGAGAGAGGGAGAGCGTTTGACTTCATATTCTGTTAGGGGAGAGCGGGGCATGATGGGCACCTAAACTTTGAAGGTCCACCATGTCATTACTATGCCAGCAAAAATTAATATTTGTTGCTGACTGGTTTTGCATTAGGTTCTACTTTAAGCATAGAAAATCTTGTTTTGCTCAATGAAATAGCGTTTGAGTTATAAGCACTTTATTTTTTTGGCAGGTGCCCATCATGCCCCGCAAGGGTTTGGCATGATGGGCACCTTGTTGGGGCAAGATGGGCAGCTTCAAATGTTGGTCAATACTTATGGCATTATAGTTGTAAAACTGAAATAATTCCAATACATTCTTATAAAAAAAACTTGCATTACATGATAAATGGTAGTTATTGAACCAACTCAGCAAATCATAATCACTTTTTCATCTACAAAATGTAAGTAACAATCCAAAAACGTAAATTTAACATTATAAAAATTGATTTGGCACACAAATTATGTTCTTAATTCTATACCTGATGTAGTAAATATGATAATACCAATAGGTATTGAAATAGGCAGTATTGTCCATTCTCGCCAATCTTTATATTGCAAGAAATACATATGCTTAGTTCAAATGGGGCATGATGGGCCTGGGCCCATCATGCCTCAATCAAGGGACCCATCATGCCCCAAACTTCATTTTTCATAAATGTCCTCAGACACCAGTTTCCTAGAATAAAGTCAAATCAAGGAGTTTTCATGCAAAATGTTGAGATATCTCTTTGTGAAAGTAAAACAAGACAGCTGTTAAAATATCACTTATGCATAATCACAAGGCACTTGGAAAATCACAAAAAAAAGTTGTTAGGGCTTCAGAATCCTAGAAAGGGCAATATCTGCTTAAGTATTGGTATCTGAACCATGCAATTTTTTCTTCAATAAAGGCTAACAAAAGGTATTCTAAACAACAAACATTAGCTTCCTCCAGTCTTAAACTTTGGAGTTAAAGCCCAAACCCATCATGCCCCGGGGGCCCATCATGCCCCGCTCTCCCCTACTACATAGTCTGGCCTTCAAGAAAAATCAGGGTAGACATCTGGCGGCATGGCCCAAGATAGCTGCCAACATGGCTGTATCGAGGAGAAAAATGGTTTAAATTGCTCACAGTGACACTACAGACTTGTATGATACATCAAAATAGGGGTTTTCTGGGCTGCTGAGTCCAACTATACACAAATGAAACCTCTTGCTGTGTTTTCTTTGGAGATAATCAGGATGGTAGCAAAATCAAACCAACATGCCTGCCGTAAATGGAAAAATACCAACATTGCTCAGCAATAAATAACACAAAGGCATGCAGTACATCAAAATATGGGTTTTCTGGGTTGCTGAGTCCAAATATGTCCATATGAAACCTCGTGCTCCTTTCTATATTGAGAAATCCAAGACAGCCACTGCTATGGCTGCCACAAAGTTGTCAGAAAATGACTTTGTTGCTCACAGCAAACACAAAATGGCTGCATGACACGTCAAAATGGGGGTTTCTGGATTGCTGAGTCCCAGTATGCACAAGTGAACATCTTGCTCTTGTCTATATAAAGATATCCACGAGATTGCCACTGATATGGCTACCACAAAGTACTCAGAAAATGCACTTGTTGCTCACAACCAACGCTATAGGGGCATGTGAGGCACCAAAATAGGAGTTTTCTGGTTTGTTGCATCCAAATAACCATGCTTGAAGCCTGACACATTATTGCATTTTGATCACATTTAAGATTGCTGCTAGTAAGACTGCCGTGAAGTCCTGAAAAAAAGCCTATGTGGCCTGTACAAACAATGTACCGGCCAAAAAATGGCAAACATACCCCTGGAAAAACATCTTTATGTAATGTATGTTGCACATGCTAGCACTAAGCTTTTGTGTTTCACCAGAATTGCTATTTCAAGTGGCAATACAGCTGTGTTTGTAAGATAGATAGATAGATAGATAGATAGATAGATAGATAGATAGATAGATAGATAGATAGATAGATAGATAGATAGATGATAGATAGATATGGTAAGTGCAGCCCTCTAAGCCCAATTCTGGGTGCTCATGAGGGTTGATTGATGAGATGAAAGAGAGAGCGTGAGTCAGGCGCTTAGTCAGGGGCTGCACCTTAACCACTCTGCCACCCACCTGCCATCATTTAAGACTAAATGCAGGACTATGCCTGTTTGGCAGCTATGAAGAGTGTTGTATGACGGACTTCACATAATTCTATCACATCAAGTGGAATGAGATTGTGCGATAAACATTAAAGATGATCTGAAATGAAAAATGGGTAATTTTCTCACACTGACACTAGAGCCTAGTAGAGGGGTGTCATATCAAAATAAGGTCTCTCTGACCTTCTTCATGGCTATCAAACAGGCATGTAGTTCTTCATTTAGTCTTAAATGATGGCAAATAAATGATGTTATAAGACAACCCAGTGCTACACATAGAATACAATGACTCTTGATACCGTAAAGCAAAAAATAAAAATAAAAAAACAACACAACAACAGTGAATGTGAAATTTTCCGAATTTTTTTTTTAGACCAATTACAGATTTTACTACTTTTACATGGAATTACAACTTAATTAAGTTTCCTGGTTGGGAATTATAGGATTGTAGTTGCTTAGTAATACAAATTCAGACACTATACAATAGTATAGCACATGCCCCTGAAGAGAAAGGATACAAGGTTCACCTTTTTTTCATTGTAAGAATACATCAATTGGTGAGAAATTTCAAGACCATGTGCCCCTCTAAATTTGGTAGAGCTGGAGGTTAAACAATTTAACTGATTTTACTTGATTATTCTATTCCTGAATTGCCTGCAAATTCAGACCAATGTATGACACTTACTTCCCACATAAAATTTAAGTGTCAAATCAACACCTTAGAGTACTGTAGCTGGGCTAAATTGAATGTTTCCTTTGCAGAGTGGGATAAATTTGATATTTCATCAACTTGTTGTTTTGGAACTATACTCAATACTTAGGCCATCCACTTAAAGATGCTTGACAATTGTGCTGTACAGTAACCTTTTGCTTTGCCAAAACTCCTTGTTGAATGGTACGAGACAGTTCATGCCTTCTTCTCCAGAGACCAACATTTGTATGATCAATGCTTCCTGAAACTTGCAGTATACAATCCAGCCTTGTAGTTGAAATGCAGGAATGGGGAATGGGATTGCTGGAATGCAACCAAATTTAGGACACATTCTTTCAAGGGAACAGAAAGTGTTGACAATAATTCTGGAGAATAACTTATTTGTTCTGAAATGCCATTATATAAAGAAATGGACTGGAAACCAATTTCACCAGTAAGAGAAGTCGTTGCACTCAGTCTTGTCAATCGTCGAACCCCGTGAAGACAATCTGACAAGTGATGGTGATCGCTATAAAGATTACTTAATCTCGCCCATTACAAATCAATTCAAATTTAAGAATGTCACGCCAGAAATCATTATAGAAGTTATTACTTCCCTGAAGCCGAAAACTAGTTGCAACTTAGATAGGATCTCCAGTAAACTGCTCAAATATGTAAAAAAATGAATTAGCGCTCCCTTTAAGCAAACTTTTCAACCAATCAGTGAGTCAGAGCATTTTTCCAGAAATGCTGAAACATGCTATAATCATGCCTATTTATAAAAGTAAAGAAAATTACCTCTTCTGTAATTATAGGCCCATCTCAATATTGTCAAGTGTATCAAAGGTCTTTGAAAAAATAATGTTTAATCAAATGTCTGAATATTTTTCTGAACTGAAAGTGTTTTATGGCAGTCAATATGGTTTTAGAAAATTTCACTTAACCGAATTCGCAACATTAGAGCTCATAGATAGAATAACTTACTCAATGGACAAAAACCAATTACCCATTAACATTTATCTTGATCTTTCAAAGGCATTTGATACACTTCACCATGAAATTTTACTTGATAAACTGCAATACTATGGCATTCACGGCAAACAACTTTCATTCTTAAAAAGTTATTTAACAAACAGAACTCAACAACTGAAATACAATGATGTTATCTCCAATCCGTTGACCATCAAATGCGGTGTCCCTCAAGGCTCTATACTGGGTCCGTTATTGTTCATAGTATATATGAATGATATCACATTTGCGAGCAAATACTTCTACCCGATACTGTATGCAGATGACACAACTTTGTGTGCCACCCTAAATAGCACATATTATGATTCTGACACTGATAGACTAAATAATGATTTAACTTCAATAACTAATTGGTTAAAAGCAAACAAATTATCACTTAATGCAGCTAAAACGAAGGCTATATTATTTCACACCCCACAGAGACGTGTACAGTATCCAGAGCTGTATATTGATAACATACAAGTAAATTTTGTTGATAACTTTAACTTCTTAGGTATTACGCTCAATAATAATCTAAAGTGGAACTCTCATGTCGATAACATAGCTAAAAAAATTTCAAAAACATTAGGAATTATGAAAAAATTAAGATATGTATTGCCACCGAATGCACTTCTTAATATTTATAATGCTCTAATCTTGTCTCACCTAAACTATGGAAATATCATTTGGGGGCATCAGGGAGGGAAACTTTTTATATTACAGAAAAAAGCAGTAAGGATAATTACAAATAGCAAGTATAATTCCCATACTACTCCATTATTTAAAATGTAACGCATGTTAAAACTGCCTGATTTATGTGCACTACACGACTTGAAATTCTGTTACAAGTTTGGCAATAATTTGCTTCCTGACTATTTTTCTTCAAGTATGTTCTTTAGATTTTCCGATTTCCTTCAACGACAAACTCGCAATAGTAAATCCCTTCGTCTTCCTGCTGTGAGCCATGATTTCGCAAGGAATAGCATCTCCTACAAGTTCCCCAAAACCTTTAACAACATTGATGTAAGTATAAAAATGAAAATTGAGTTTTGATGGATTTAAAAACTTTGCTAAGCTAAAATTTCTAGAAAAATACTCTTCTAATTGCAATGTTATTAATTGTTATATTTGTCAAAATTGATCCTCTGGTCTCTCTTGTGACGATCACTCCAAGTCCACTGCCCGACAGCTTAAGATAAACTTTCAATTTCTAAAATTTTCTTATTGTTTGTTACTGTTTATTTCTTTCAACTAAGTACCTCCAGTATGTACTAAATCATAACGTCTAGTAAGTATTATACCCCTTTAAATTATTATTTGAAAAATGGATAAATCCATTAACTTCAACCTTCACCACTGTCCATCTGATGTTCCGGCTGGCACCAACAACTATTAATATTATTCTATTCTCTTATCAACAGGGTGGCCACTCGACAGCGATGCCTTGGCATCATAGAGTGGTCACCCTGCTCAATTTAGTAAAATAATCTCTTTTGTATGAACGGTAATACTCGCAGATGTAAAGAGCCAACAAATGATTTAAATTGAAAATTGATTGAAATTGCTGCCTGGGAAAGACTAATTGCTGGCGCTGACACTGCTATAGTGGTTAACATTTGTTAACCCTTGGATATTATTGAAACATCAAGGCTTGTTTGAAGTTATGCCACAAAACGTTGTCAAGAACTGGGTGCTGGCCTGCGAATGTCGAAAATTTTCTGTCTTTGGAAATAATATTACCCTACCCCTGGTAAGTCTGAGTATTAGTTACTACTATATAAGATACCTCTGACAGGTGTCTACCCTGGTTCTTTTACTGGCTGCTATCTTGAATGTCTCAATATGGATTAATGGAAATATCAAGCAAATTCAAGCATGTACATTTCGACCCCAAAAACCCTCTTTTGACGTATCATACACTGATTTTATGTTTGACAACTTTGTAGCAGCCATACTTCTTGGAAATAGAAAGGAGCAAGAGGTCTCATTTGTACATATTTGGACTCAGCAACCCAGAAAACCCCTATTGTGGTGTATAACATGCCTATCTAGTATTATTTGTTGTTCAAAATGTTTGGCACTTTCCATTTACGGCAGCCATGTTGGTTAAATTTTGCTACCATCCTGATTATCTCCAAAGAAACGACAGCAAAAGGTTTCATGTGTACATAGTTGGACTCAGCAGCCCAGAAAACTCCTATTTTGATGTATTACACAAGTCTGTAGTGTCACTGTGAAAAATTTAACCCATTTTTCTCATCACGGCAGCCATGTTGGCGGCCATCTTGGATTTCTCCTAACCTGCCATGCCGCCAGATGTCTATCCTGATTTTTCTTGAATGCCAGACTATGTAGTAACAGAATATGAAGTCAAACGCTCTCCCTCTCTCGGTCACACAAATGACCGCCAGGTCAAGGACTAAATTAAGTAGCCTAAAGGCCTAGTCTGAGAATTGAAAGACTTTTGAAAAAAATTTTTTAAACTTAATCATTCTGACATTTGAAAGAAATTTTTTAGTGAACCCTGCAAAAACTAGCAACATAACCTTATTCTATTGGGAAGTTTATATATTATACTTATTGTCAGGTAGGGTATTGTTCTTAAATTCCAAGTGAGAATAGAGTCTGAATTTCCAGCTTCTGAAAAATGTCCAACTCCATCCAATAGTTATATCTGACAGTTGAATTAATAAAACTAAACTAGGCCTATTTAGCACTTTTTGATTGATAAATTTATATGAATAAGACAAATTCTTTTTTATGGATGATTCAGAGATCTATAGCTCTCTGAGAGGAGTTTCATGAAAATTATACTTCGAGTGAGCCGACTTACGTCAGGTGCAGATGCAGCCAACAAAATTCAGATAGCTGAAAAAGTCAGCCAACATTTCTTCAAAGTGTCTTCAAAGTGGCTTGCTGACACATGAAACTGCCAGAAGAATGGAAGTGCCACCAGTGATGTTGACATTACAGGAACTATAACTTTCAATTTTCAAAATGGGCTGGCGAAGGCAACTGCTTAAATTTTGTCTTATATACCAAAAAAATTATGATTACATGTAACCGAAAAAAAATCGCTACTTCAAGAACTGCTCATGAATGCTGAACTAGTGAGGATGGACACACAAAAGGTAACAAGGATCTCATTCTGAACATTCTCTACAACAGCCTACAATACGTGTAGCTTCAGCAAATAATAACCTGACGGGAAGGAAGTCCCTATTTTATCCAGGCCGGACAAGATTCCAAATTAGCTTAACAGTTGTGTCTTGTCTGGGGCTGTAAAAGGTTGAGGCCTATTGAACTCTCTTGACCTGTCAGTATTGAATTGACTTGGACTCACTTGGTTTTATCATAGTCCAAGGATTCCTCCTTTGCTTCTGTTCTTCTTTTTCTTCTTTATATGATATTAAGGTATGTGTCCTGTGAGGCGCAAATGTTTTTCGGGAAGATCATTTCAAAGTGCAATATTATCTTATGTACTATGAAGAGAAAGCTAATGCATGCAGACGACACAGTAATTATTTTTTCAATACCAGTACAATCCTAAAAATGGTCATGGAATAAAACTGCTGAACTGCATATTTCTGTTATGCTGATTGCGGACAGTTATAATTTACAAAAAAGTAACTCTTGTGCAGACATAAATGTTTATCATGGGTTTCCATGGTGGAGCCACTTGACAGTTTCCTGTTGGCTCAAAACAGGGCCTGGAGAAAGCACATGTTTCAGAAACAATCAATTCATATTAGATCAAATTGCTGTCAACTGAGGAAAACCACAAAGAACTGTGTATATAATCTCTGTGGACCAAACCACACAGAATATAACCTTTGAAACGTCTTTTATGATAAATTAACTGTCTATACAGTTTCCAGAAGAATATGCAAAATTTTAGAGTCTACAACACAGAAAAAATATGCCTACTCATCTGGAAACTTTATAGACAGTTTATTAATGATGAAATATTCAAAGACGTTTCAAGGTTATACATAAGTGAAATATTGCATGGAACTATGACACAATGAAAATAGATAATTATGTGTTTTTTCTTTTTTCCAATTCCATTAAGAAAAATGAGAATGATAAAAAACAAGCAATTATGAATGTTCCCAAAATATGAGCTGCTTGTCTTCGTATAAATTACTCTCAAGTATTGCTTTTTGCCTGGTTTGGCACGGAGATATCCATTTCTTTAACAAGATGCCATCTTCCTTAATCAAAGCTTGGCCCCATATGGCCGCTGCATCCCAAAGCAGCAATACGTTTGATCACTAACATTGACTATTGACTGACCAGGCCAGTTTGGGCTATAATGTGAAATATTTGCCCCTGAGGCTATTATGCCATATCAGCAGCTATTTTCGTCATCCGAACTTTTAGAGATCTTGCTCTTTCACTGTTTCAATCTTTGCAGAAAGCCAATTATTTCACATTATCTTTTCACACTTTGTATCTTTCTATGTTTTTGCAGCTGCTATGTTTTTGGAGTGAAATGTTGGGATGAGTGCTTAAAACATTGTCTTTGGATCAATTGTAATTTGGGGGAATGCCCTTCTTAGCATTGTACAGGCATTTCCCATTTTCCCTGTAAGATTGCATTTTAATTATGTGTACGTTCCAGGGCTGTGATTCATTGGGATTTTCTTTCAGCTCTACAGACAATTCATGAATTATCTTTTGTTTCAATTAAATTCTGGATTACGCCCAACAATTATTCAAAAACTAAAGTTTGCTATCAAATTCTGTATTTCTATATAACTTTGTAGTGTTTCTATATTTAGTAACAATGTTTGTATTGATGCAATAGAAATGAGCACACCTCAACAATCATTGTAATTTTATTAGATAAAATATTTTCTGAATGGATTCATCCTTCTAAATTGTAGTTGTTCGCATCTGTATCCAATTGTTAGCATTACAGTTAATGCTGGTTTTGCAATAACGATCAATTATTTTGATGCCCAACCCAGTCCTGATATTCTTCTTGATTTACAAAGTTTAGTAGCAGGTTAGCAAAGATGTTACATAGGTCAACTCTGAAGAATTTTTTTCCCATAAATAGGCGTGTATATCACTAACTATGAATAATCAAACGAAAAAAAAAAAACAGATATAATTTTGCCATGTCAAGTTTATCATACTAATCACGCTGTACAAACGGACAGACTCAACGGCAGTTATCAGGCAAATAAGGCAGTTGACACATTTTAAAAGAATACAAATAACACTGTCCATAAAATGGCTATGATATGATGATCCTAAATGAATGAAATAGTCACAGGAACATTAATCCCAACGAAAAATTCAATCAGAAAGAACCACGGACATTTAGGGGTGTATTGACTGACTGATGTCTTACTTTTGTCTTTGTAACTCACTTTTTAGTTATTTTCTGTGAAAATTTTGGAAAAACCGAGAAAGAGGTACACAGCTAAAAATATAAGTCATTTTATAAGATACTTTGCAAGCTTCCAAATGCTTTATTAATACATTAGATCGGCATTTTAAAACCTGCTTCTTCACACATATCTTGAAAGGACAGCTGAATGCGGTAGGCCTGAACTGGTACAGTTCAATAGTGCCTTCAGTTTTTGTTAATTTAAAAGTGATTGACTGGAGAAATTTTTATGGAATAACTTGCATACGACCAACAATATTTGGAGCATGTTCTTGTAACTTCTAATGTCTTGGTATTAAGTAATTAACCACAAATTGTGTCACAGTGTGGGAAATTCCCCAGATTTTTCTTTTCTTTGGTAACTTGATAATTCACGGAAATTGGAAGAAGTAATGCACACATCATCATCAAGAGATACCAGGGAAACAATCTAGATTATGCAAGAATCAAATATTAACTTTCAAGGCATATTATTGAAGGAAATAATAGATTGACTGCCATAATCGTCCCATCCCTGCTGTTGAGTCTGTCCGTTTGTACAGCGTGCTAATAAAAGAGAGAAAACATTCACTTCTGAGAAAGATCTGGGAAATTGACCAATTTTCCAGTTGTCGAATGGGGAATTACATTATAAACTTCAAAGGCTTTGTGCAATCTCTGAATATTAATCAATTTGGCTGAGATCTTGCGTGTGTCAGTTTTACTCATGTGTTCATCAATTTCTACTATCTAATTGGGGGTTTAGGAGATTTTATTTTTCCTATACAAATTTGGACCACACTAATGGGGGCCCATGTCTGATGTAAAAAAACAATAATAATTCAAGAAAAAAGTCAAGAAACAGAAGTATGATTCAAAATTAAGTGAATGGAATAGGGGAATCTCATGTGGGCCCCCACACCAATGGCCCACTATATACATTATAAAACAATTTGCCAAATGAGGCCCGATGAAGGGAATGTACATAGATCTAGGGGCCCATTGATTTATTTTGCCAATGGGGCCCAAAATGGTGCCCATCCGTCCCTGCAAATGATCATTTATGTAAAAGAACAAGCGTGGTACACTGCACATACTTCTGAGCAGCCTTGTTGCCTAGCAACATAGCGTCACCACTGCTGCAGGCCCTGAAAAAGTTGTGACGTTACCATTTTCTGCTTTCTTTTTTTTAACAGCATGGCAGCCAGTAATTTGCTATTTAAATGAGATCTAATGCAGCTAGAAGCATAATTATTTTTTTATTAAATGCAGTAACACCAACCCTATGCTAGTTCAAAGTTTCAGCTTCTCATCTTTATCCAAAGAATTTTCTCGGTTAATTTCAGTCAACTGTGTCTAAAATTTTCTTTTTTTCTTTAAATTGACATTGGCACAGTATTGGTACTTCAGTAAAAAAATGAATTTGTGAATTTTTTTTATTTTTTGCGATTTGTTTGACAATAACATGTTTATGATATAAGCAAGTTTTTAAAAAAATCTATACGATTGTTTTCCTAAAATTTGATTACTGCCAAAATTGATGCATGCAAAATCTGCGATTAATTAGTGTTTTGGTGCCCTTTGAGCTCTTACAGAAAAAAGTATTTTAACATTTTACTTCAAATTTGTGGCAAATGTATTGGTGTACATCCTTGGGAAGACATTTCTGATGTTTTTTGTGACAAATGCATGTAATGCTTTATTCTGTGGTACATAACCAAAAACTCAATTTATGACTTATAAGCAGTCATCAGGCCAAACATGCTGTTACCATGGCAACCAAACGAGTCGGTGAAATTTTTTTGTTTTTCATTTTTGGAATGTATGGGTCCCATAGAGTACCTGTGCAAAATTTTAGAAAAATCTGTATGATCAAACCACCATACTTGAGTCACCTTAAGGCAACTGTTCCAAAAGAGTCGTAGGCCTATGTGAAAATATTTTTCGTCTCATTGTATAATTTGAAATTTTGAGTCAGCTTAAATGATTGAGTAAGATGATTGCACATTTCCTCTGAGCTAACAATGCTTCTTGTTTTAAGTCATGATAATCTGTCTGTTGTCATAACAAAACACGAGAAGCTATGTTAGCTCAGGAATTGTGCAACAATCTCACTCATTCTTTAGAGATCTTTGCAGATTAGCGGTCCAAACTGTTTCAAAATGAACATTCAACTTGTTCTTGTGATGTCACTAGCTTAGAAATGTTTTAATGATTCTTTTTGTGCCAGTTATCGTCGGATGACTTTATTCAACATAAACCATATCTGGCAGCATAGGTGTGAATAAACGAACTTGTTAATTAAGCAATTTAAAGTATGGACCTAATAAGAAGATTAGGAGACCAACAAGTAACTGTCAATGACGTTGAAGCCACTTTGCAAATTAAAAAGAAGAAAATGCATTTTTCCAATGGACCACCAATCTGCAAAGAGCTCTAAGCTGATTCAAATTTTACAGTGCTGCAAACAAATGCACTATTAAACATACACCCAACTTCAAAGGGAACCTTGTGAACAACGGCATTTTTGTCCCATTAAAAGTTCACGTAGTCGTGAAGCGACTGCAGTCAAAGTCATTCAAATTCAGATATTTAGTCGATTTAATAATAGGCCTATTTCATATTATATAATCTGCTTTTTACCCTCGGCGATGTTCACATGGCCTGGGTATTGCAGAGTGCAGCGGCGTCCATCTGTCTGTCCGTCTAGCTGTCTAGCTGTCTAGCTGTCTGTCTACCATCCTTGTCTGCAAGATAACTCAATTTGTATTGAACCTAGGATCACCAAATTAACAGGGATTTTGTATCACTCTAAGACCTTGAAGGAGTTCTGACATGAGTGACCTTGACTTATTTCTGTGACCTTGGCGGCCATATTTGCGAAAAAGCTTATGTACTTGATAACCCCACTGGTATTGATACTAGGATCACCAAACTCTAGGGATTGTGTATCGCTGTGAGGTCTTGAAGGAGTTCTGACATGAGTGACCTTGACCTATTTCTGTGACCTTGGCGGCCATATTTGTGGAAAAACTTGTGTTCACAATAACTCCAGTTGTATTGATCCTAGGATCACTAAACTAACAGGGATTGTGTATTACCATAATACCTTGAGGAAGTTTTGACACGACTGACCTTGACCTATTTCTGTGACCTTGGCGGCCATATTTGTGAAAAAACTTGTGTACACAATAACTCCAGTTGTATTGATCCTAGGATCACTTAACTAAAAGGGATTGTGTATTACCATAATACCTTGAAGTTTTGACACAACTGACCTTGACCTATTTCTGTGATCTTGGCGGCCATATCTGTGAAAAAACTTGTGTACACAATAACTCCAGTTGTATTGATAATAACTCCAGTTGTATTGATCCTAGGATCACTAAACTAACAGGGATTGTGTATTACCATAATACCTTGAGGAAGTTTTGACACGACTGACCTTGATCTATTTCTGTGACCTTGGCGGCCATATTTGTAAAAAAACTTGTGTACACCATACCTTCACTTGTACTGATCCTAGGATCACCAAACTAACAGGGATTGTGTATTACCATCAGACCTTGTAGGAGTTCTGACATGAGTGACCTTGAACTATTTCTTTGACCTTAGTAGCCATATTTATTAAAAACTAGTGTACATGATAACTCCAGTTAAATATTGATCCCATGACAACCAAACTAATGGGGATTGTGTATTACAGAAAAACATTGAAGGAGTTCTGGCATGAGTGACCTTGACCTTTTTCTGTGACCTCAGTAGCCATATTTGGGAACAGCCTGTGTATAACATAACTGCATTTGTACTGAACCATGGATCGCCAAATTCACAGGGATTGTGCATCACTGCAAGACCTTCAATGCCTCCTGACGTGAATGAACCTGAACTACTTCTGTGACCTTAGAGGTCATCTTTTTTAAAACTTGATGACAATTAAATTTGCATTGAAACAGCAGCATCTGTGGCCGAGGGTAGCACTTGCGTCAGCAGGTATCTTTTTAAAATTCCATCATTGTCCAAAAAATTTAAAAAAGCAGTATTTTGTGCTCAAAGTCTCAATTTTCGAGATCATTTACTGGATTATTTTTAGGATTGTAAGTTTATCTCTACTATTAATGCAATGATTAATAGCAGCTGAATATATCCCATTGTATGTTATTCAGTTTGGATTAACTTAACACATTTGTGCAGTTGTACCTGAGTCCATTAAAATGGGTTATTGTATAGATATTTATTTAGATTAAAAATGTAGCATAATAAGCAGCCTTTTTAGTAACTGCTGGACTAGGCTTAATATAACTTACTTTTATTAAACCATTACGTATTTTTTTAAACTTTAGAACGAAAATGGCTGGCAAATATCCAGTTCAATATTGATAATGCTTAATGTGGGTTAGTGACCAACAGTTCATTCAGGTGAACAAAAAAATGAAATAGTAGAAAAATGCCTATGAAATAGTAGAAAAATGCCTAGTCTGAATAATTCTGCTCAGTGATTTTCCACAGAAACAGAAGCAAAGCTCCAACCTTTACTCCTAAAGTTGTGTGAGTAACAGTCTTCCATAGCAACCCAATCTAGTTCCGGTCTGTATATCAACAGACAAGCAGGGAGTACCGCTTTCTGCCCTCTGATTGGTCGAGAAAACAATCAAAGTGACGTCACCGATTATTAAAAGTGTTGTGACGTCACTCAGTAGGTGCCTAAGGCCATAATATGCCGTGGAAACCAGATTGTAGCAACCTGGAAAATCATGAGGTCGTTGACCTTTTACCTCTCATAGAAAAAATTGCTCCTTCTTTTACAATGTGAAAACTTTTCTTTAGAACTTCAAGTTTCCTTCTAAAATATGCCAAATTCAAGTGGTGCCCTATAGAGGAGACCTATTTCTAATTTTAACAAAGCCACTTTTTTCACTTATCCTCCTGACTACGCACAAATATATCCAAATGAGGAATCCTGCAAAACAGACACCTCTGATTTCAGCAGGGCAAAAATCAATTTTCATTAACGATAATTGTTGCATCAAGCTGGCAGCTTTAGAAAGCGTTGAATGAGAATCAGATCAGTGGACCTTTCGTGCTCCTCAGCTATCTGGGCATTGAGCTGCAGACAAGAGTGACAGTGATGAGGCAGAACCTCCATTGTAGCCATGTGACAGATAAGCAGTCATTCAAGTGTCAGACAATGGAACTTCCCAGGAGAAAAGTACAATAGCTAGATAATAGCCTGACAAGGAGCCGGACAGTGGTTTTGTTAGCAGTTTTTTTCTCCGAACCCGCAGTAAAAAAAAAAAGAATTAAATTAGTTTCTGTAAGATTTAGTAGACACAGCATAAACTTCAAATCATAAATCTCAAAATAAAGGCATTCTGCTCAAAGTTATCGATGTCTTCATGGGATACGGAGGGAGTCTATTTTGAAACAGATCCTCAGACAAATCCAAATTTAAAGTTGAATCCCAAAGAATACAGCTGCTCCACCTATTGTACTCCACAGTTCAACAAAAATACCCCAGCTGGTGGCTCCCTCGCTTGGTCAAATTGTTTATATGCATTGGAAAAGCCACATATTTTTGAAAACAAGGGTAGGCTCACTCGAAGGCTGCTGGCTCAGCCAGGAATAATGGCACTAAACTGTAAATGCACAAATGTTTGGTCGATATACAGGCCTATCATCCAATCCGACTTTCATATAAATCGGAGAAGGAATCTTTGAGATATTCAAGTTTATCTTAAGGGGGACTTATTTTTGTTGAACTGTTTTTCATAATTTGCTCATATTGTACACCACGTAACTCTCAAAAAACACTGGTAACCCCCCTTCAAAGACTTGTTTTTCAATAAAGTGTATTTCCAGCTATATTCCTTTAATTTTTCATAAATATCTCATGGATATTGTTCAAGTGACGCTGCTTTTCGTTATAAATCCCACTCCTTTTTAGTATTTTACTGTATGTTTTAATGTAATGACATAAGATTTTGAAAAGATCATAGTTCGAAAATTATGTTGGATAAGCCGCCTATTTTTTTTTAAGTTGGAAAGCTTTCTTTTTGAAGAACATTTTTGCAAAGTTTCATGAATATCTCATGGATTTTAGATTTTTTGCCAAGTGTGGGATTCAACTTTAAAGAAAGCCATAAATTCAGTCAGTCTGAACTTTTGCCATTGTAAACCACTTAGTTTACAATTATTATGGTGAGGGAGCTCTTTCCATGCAATTCTGTGGCCTTGAATTGTTGAAATTCAACACAGCCAATATTCAACATAAAAAGTAGGATATGGAGAAGAAAGAATATAATATACAGACAAAATTCCATCTTATTAGTGGTCGCTGGTCGCGTTAGACAGGTTGGTCGCATATTGGGGTTATAAAAACGTTAATGCAGAGGGTCTATGGTTGCATACAGGGGTCCGGTTGCTTATTAAGAAGTCGTTCGTGACAGGGACCACTGTATAGCAAGTCTGGGACTACAATAAGACAACGGTGATTCAATACTGCCAGGTCAAGAGAGTCAATAGGGCTCAACCTTCCACTGCCTTAGACAGGACACAACTTTTAAGCTAATTTGGACATCTTATTCACAAAGGAAAAAGTCTGGCCAAGTTATTATAGATCTGCAGCATCCAGAATAATTACAGCATGCCTTCTAAAAGTAACTGATTTCTTGGAAAATGAAGGGATGCAAGGCCACATTTATAATTTTTCTAGAAAATTATTCTACATGTAGGCCTTGTCAGTGTCTTACTGATTTCAAACTAATATACAAAAGTCGATCATTGGGTTGAATAATTAACACATGAAAATCATCCATAAATATGATTAACACTAAAGGTGGTTTGTCGAATTTTTGCCACAACTTTGATGGTTCTGATACGGTCAGGTCGAAAACATGGGGTCACTTTACATATAAAAGGTACAGGCCAGTATGGAAAATGTCCATGACATAAAAAAATGAATTTGGATCTTTTGATTCCACCCTTTGTAGAGTTCCTCCGTGGCCTAATGGTCAAGAGTGCTTGTTTGCACAACCACTGGCTCTGAGGGCATGGGTTCGAATCCCAACCCGGAACTCAATTTAGTCCGAGCCCATGGGACATTAAATGGAGGCGGGTTGTATCCAGTGTTCTATGCTGGGGCAACTGAAAGACCCTGGGCATCCCTGAATTAATAGGGTATGTACCAGACTCACAGTCTTCTCATCTCATCATCATACGGCGATCGCCTGCCTCGATATAGCCCACTAAGGTGCTGCTGAGGCGTAAAACACAAACAAACAAACAACAAACAATTCCACCCTTTGTTCTTGAACATGGTATTCAGTGAAATCAGTAAAGTCTGATAAACTTGGTAGATGTCTAGCTGCACAAAAAAGCTATAACTCTTGTGTCTTCTTAGAGCTACCTGCCACTTCCAGTGAGAGCAGCTCAGAAAGTCTCTTGTAAATAAACTGCCCTGCAGCAGACAAGTTGTTGGGCAAAGGGCATTTATTGAATATCGGGAAGAAGCTCCAGCTCTGCCACATCCAATATTGTTTTGGTCCTTCACTCACAATTTAAGAAGGGGACCATTAGATATTTTGAGTATTTCCCTCTAGCCTATAGGAATTTATTTCTATCACATGTATAACGTAGGTAATATCTATCTGTCAGACAATTTAAGAAGGGGACCATTAGATATTTTGAGCATTTCCCTCGATAGGAATTTATTATAGGTGATTTCATAAGTACGCGATTTTTAGGTTCTAGACCCACCAAATACATGTCATTTTTAGTGAACCTGATTGGCTTAGAAAAAACAGAACGTCACATATTTGATTTATCAAACATAGCAAGTGCTTGTTTAGCATTGATTCATCACAGCCAAGTGTGAATGACAAGAATCGCATGGTAATGAAAACAACTGTAATATCACATAACGCCAGAGGTAATATCTAAACTGCTCACACTTAAAAACGCTCACTTCCAAAAAGGTTTAAAATAATACTTTCTCTTAACGCATAAAGATGAAAGTTTGCACACTTCTAGAAGTTGCCATCAGGTATATTCACAAACATTTTCAAATCTCTAAATGCAGTACTTTTGTGTAAAATGAATTCGTCGTGGTTACTGTCGAAAACGCAAGTCACAAAATTTCAATATCCTCTGATCATTGATTTCAACAACTAAGCTGTTCCTTCCACAATATTTTTTGATAAGCCATGAAAGTTTACATTTTTACTTGCTTGATGGATTGGGGAAAAGGGATATTTGACCAAACCACAATTAAAGAGGATGAAATTAATAAAATTTAAGTGTCAATGCTGACCCGCCCCCTACAGGAGACTTTTGTCAAAATCTTCAAAAAAAGATGTTTTATTCAGATTTTGAGAGTATTGATATGGAATGATTGTTTATGTATCTGTTTCTACCCTGGGTAAGCAAAAAGCCCCATAATCTAACAGTTTTGGTTCACATGCTTCATTTCCGGATGCTGAGTCGTACATTTTGAGTTTTCAATTCAAGATCTGCTTTATCATCAACTTTTTTTTTCAAAAACTTCCGTGGGGCAGTTTTTGGATGTCCTGTGCCTGTCATGTGAAAATTTCATAAGATTAATCCTATCCAGTATGCCACAAAACCAATATTTCCATTGGTGCATTTTGCGTTGAAGTGCAGTTTGTGACTTTTTTTTGCATTTTCGACAGTAACCACGACGATTTCATTTAACACAAAAGTACTGCACTTAGATATTTGTAAATTTTCGTGAATCTACCTGATGGCAACTACTAGAAGTTTTCTAACTTTCATCTTGATACTTCAAGTGGAAGTACTATTTTTAACCTTTTTGGAAGTGTGCGTTTTTAAGTGTGAGTCAGACATGTGACGTCAGGAGATATTTTTTTCTGAATCAAACAACACCATTTTAAATATCCCATAAGAAATGAGAAATATTCTTTGCAAAACCATATGGAAAAAAACTAGCCAACCCTTTGATATCTGAGACCGACATTAATTGACCGATGACTGATGCACTGAAAATCGTATCATATTATGACATTCTAAAATATTGTGAATAGTTTACCACAGAAACTTAATTTTAGTCTTAAAAAACCATCAAAATTCTAATAGACATTGTCACCAGGATGCAAAATGCTATTTATACAAACAATATTTGCCCAGGTGTGCATTCCTCCCGGTGGAAGAGCGAAACTACATAGCTGCTCTGTTGTTCACATCCAAGTGTGGACCCCACAACCTTGTTCCTGAGTGACTATGACCTCTCCTTATGACCAAATATTCCCCTATCACCATCTTATTGATTGACTTATTCAAGCTGCTGGTTGTAGCCTAAGGGGCCGACCAGACGATAGTTGCGGGGAGCTATGGCTTTTACCCCCGAGACGAACTTTGTGTCACTCGCGAATCATTGACGAAAAATTTTTTTCACATGTAAACGCGCAACAAAGCCTGATGAGATGCACAAATGCAATTATAATGGCATTACAATTTGTAACTTTACTCCAGAAAAGCCAGCGTATGGTGTCTATGCATCTTGCATCATCAGTTTTGCTAGGGCTTGTGATCATTACAGGGATTTCTCAGTGAGGCACATTTCATTATGTGATTCTCTCCTCAGGCAGGGATAAAAATATATATAGGTTTAAGCTGGACATGTAAGACTGCTCTATCAGGCGTGGGCCTATGCAGAGACACAACAAGTGATTTCAATTATTTAATTATCTTTTACCTGCTTTGCATTTAAGAGTTCAATTCTATGGAAAGCATTGTTACTGCATGTTTTAAAAGAAGCAGTGAATTTCATCTTCTATATCACCCGTGCTACATTTATCACATATTTTGCACTAGATATAGGAGTTTTGGGTATAATGTTAGCTATTAGTGTGACTTTTACCCACAAGGTGCCCTCTCAAGCCACTTCTGCAACAAGAGACCCCTCCAGTGCAGATGTCGTGAATCAGCTCAGGCTGATTTGAGTACATGGGAGCGGACCGCTATTTATTTACTGTACATTTTTAATGTAACACATCAGTCATTTGCTCCCCCCCAGGTCCTGGGGGGGGGGGGGGGGTTCTCGCCCCGAAATATGACGGGGGTGCTCAACTGAAACCTCCCTGTTTTGCCAAGAATCATAGAGTAACCAGCTCACAACCTCTCCAGATTCAAAAAAAGTTTCTATGATTTCGGGACTCAAAGTTAATTTTTCCAATGGTCTATAAACTTAAAAGGCGTTCAAATTGAACCATTCTCTGGACAAACAATGAACAATCAGCCTCGCACCCAGACCCAGTAACGGAGTGCCGTGAACCCAAAAATAGGACCCTGGACTAGGGAAAATTCACCCTCAAAGAGGCTTTTTTTTGGGTCGGTTGTATTATTTTAATTATTTGTGCCAAATAATTTTTTTTTTGACACCATGGATGTCTTTCAGAAGGTCTTTTTTATGTGAAATTCCGAGTGCTGGAAATGTTGGACCATGTCTAGGAATATTCAGACCTCATTTTAGGACCCTTAGCTAGGGAAAATTAGCCCTTGAAGAGCCCTTTTCAGCCGAGCATAGGTGTAGACCAACATATAGCGAGAACCCCCCCCCCCCCAGGTTTGCTCCTCCCCTAATTTTATTGAAAAGTATCTACAGGCCAATTTTCCATGAAAGTATCAACTCGCACAAACATGCAGGCATGCAGGGAATCTAGATGGCTAACAATGTATACCCCGCATTGCATTGCAGGGTATACATTGTTAGCAATCTAGATTTATTGCTATACACCTCCGAAACTGAAACCTCCCTGTTTTGCCAAGAATCATAGAGTAACCAGCTCACAACCTCTCCAGATTCAAAAAAAGTTTCTATGATTTCGGGACTCAAAGTTAATTTTTCCAATGGTCTATAAACTTAAAAGGCGTTCAAATTGAACCATTCTCTGGACAAACAATGAACAATCAGTCTTTATCAATGTTTGTATACAGTGCCGTCTTTATGTATGTGAAGCCTGTAAGTATGTGAAACAGATGATGTTTTGCCATTGGGCCAATGCTAGACATCCGCTGCCATGCCCGCCTAGCCCTGGACCCCTGGGGTCAGGGGTCATGGATCCTCCCATTGGAAAATCGTGAGATTTGAAAGCCAGGGTTTGGGAGAATCAAGATATCTAAAAATATATGTAAAGCATGCTCATTTCAATTATACCACCTAAAAGTATATAACATCTCCTACTGACGGCACCTATTTCTACCCCTCTGCATGTAAAAATAACTGAACACTCACCCTGTGAAGTTCGAGAAATGATTTTTTTCTTTATACATTGAACAAATGGCGTCTTCCCATTGGGTGAGAGAGAGTGATGTCACAACAAACGTTTATGATGTCATAGGTTATTTTAGTGATGTCACAATGGTGACATCACACTCCAAAGTGAGGCTGATGGCTGTCTCTCAATTATTTTTGACATTTCTCTAATTTAAAAGTAATTTTTATCATGCCAATCTTTGCGAAAATGCCACCAAAACTAGTGCCGTCAGTAGTAAAATATGTGGGCTGCTCAGATCCAAATTTTCATAGTATTCTGATAAGAATTGTTTAATCTAGACCACTTCTCCCGATACCATGTCAAAATCTCAAGATTTTGAATGGGACGACCCATGACCCATGCTACGCATGGGTCCCAGGGCTAATGCCCGCCAATCTGCTCAAGAAAGCATGAATTCTCATCCGATGAGATAAACTCATTATATTATATGGGGCCATAATGGACAATATTTGAGGTAAGTAGGAAATAGGTGGCTCTTTTGACCCTCATATAGAATGGCAATGCTCCAGCTTACTCTAATTGGAAAATCCTACACCTATGTAAGTTTTAAACAGTGTGACGACCCCTGTGACAACCAGCCCCGGTCTCCCATAGGCCTACATTGTGCTTTACTGCTCACTTATTTTGATAGTCATTGGCCAATGGTAACCACTAACCACTCAATATCTGTGCAATTCAATCCCAGCAACTTGGGTATCAAGGCTAGTCCAACCCTGGCCTGCTGACAGGTCCAGATAGTCAGCGACCATGCAAAACAGTTAATTCACAGTCAGATGCATCACTCAATATTACCCTCATATAGAATTGATCGCATGATTAAACTAAAAAAGAAAGCAGTACGAATCATATATAACAGCAAGTATAATAGTCACACTGCAAATTTATTTTATGGTAGCAAGCAACATTCTACCAGTACGTGAACATTACAAAGTGAAATGTTGTCTAATGTACTATAAAATTATCGCCAATCTCTTCCAGAAACAATAAGATCGAAGTTTCAAATTAATTCAGAAGTTCATCATCATCTGGCACGGTCTGGCAGTAATACCAAATATCCGAAGTGAATTTGAGAAGAACCTTATTGTATATAAGACAGGAAAAACCTGGAATGATCTCCCAAGGGAATTCAAAAACAGCATTAACCTGCCAGAAAAACATTTTGGCAAAAATTTAAAAGACTTTTTTCTTCAATCACTGAATAGAGTGTGTAATAAGGCTGTTTGCTACATCTGTAACAACAACGTCAACTAATAATGAGTTTACTCATTATTAGTTTACTGTCATATTGAAATTTATCAAATTGTTGTTCGATTGAGTGTGAACCAAACTGTACTTATTCTGTGTGTCTTTGTTTTCCGATTTGCCTCCGTTTCCTACTCTAGTAAACATTTAGTTTGAAGAATTTATACCTTTCACTTACTAGTGGACTCTTGTACAGAAAGGTTGTTTTACGGGAATAACTAACATTTTCATATTGTACATCTTGAGATTTTGAGACAATGGACAAGTACAGATGTGAACTGTAACCGCTTACTGTGCAAACTTAAGAAATTAAGTAGTAATAAGTTAAACTAATAAGAGCTGACCTTGACCGAGTTGTTGTTATTTCTGCAAGTATATAAGTAAAGATTAGTAATAATCATATTATCTTTAGGCTATAATTAAGTTGTAAATTCATGTTTCGATGTATATCTGCGCAACTTTCTGGTAATCCCGCTCTCAGCCACGGCTTTAGGGATGTCCAGCTTTAGAAAACTAACACCATAATTGTATTTAATGTGCTTTGAAAAATGTAATTGTTCTAAAGTAAAATAAATTATCAATCAATCAATCAATCATAATATTGTGAATAAGTTGGTTTAACAGACGGTCTGAGACTGAGTGTAGACCTGAGCCTAATTGTCTTCTTCCTTACTTGTTGTTAGTACATTAGTGACAATTAAGACAAGACTATCGTGCTAGGGCCTCTGCAGAGAGGCTGCTTGTGCAATCAATTATTTAATTATCTTTTTTTTTCAAATAATCTGATTATTTTATAGAGGTAACAGCCTAATGCTTGAATAATTTAGGCCCGTTTTCACCAACATGGTATTAAGAGTTGAGCCAGGGGTAAGATAAGACCTGGTCTGGCTAAGCCAATCATTCAAGCGGAGCAGGACCAAGGAACATATGCTGAGTGAAAGTCTGCACATAGTATTTAAACAACTCAACTGCTAAAAACACAATTAATCTCTGAATTTCCAAAACAAGGCCAAATGATATGACAAGAGGAAAAGCGGCTGGGTTTGTATATGACACCGTTCGAGCTCTGAGTTACATTTGGGCGTCGTAGGGGCTAGAAAATAAAACATCATATTATGCAATCAGAGTGCATGGGATATATGCGAAGAAATGTGAGGATTAATAATATGGAAGAATCAATGCAAAATATTTAACCGTTCAAAAGTTATTCACAATTAATGGGAGGGACCTCATGCTTGCCTAAAAATCTGATAAAAATTTGTAACCACAGCACTTAAAAGTTACTTTCTTTGGGATTTTACTCCTTTAACACAAAATATTATTGATTTCATACTTTGGCATGTTATTAAGTCAGTTGAAGCCAATTTAAACACTATTTTTGCTGGAAAGGTCAGACCAACGTCACCAAGTTGCATCAACCACTTTTTGCTGGAACCAACTGACGTAATCAATACGATATTCAAATATAATTACTCTCAATAATCTCCAAGTGATGCCTGTATGTTAGGGTGTCTGGTAAATTTTTTGAATGCCTTTTTTATGCAGCAGAAGTTGCAGAACCAAGTCTTGGCATCACCTTGGTGGAAGGAGTAAACTGTAACTTTAAATATTTTTGACCAGATAGGCACAAAACTATAAATAAATTTGCTGTGTGAGTAAATTTTACTATATTTGAGTAGTTTTAGACATGTTATTTACCAATATATGGGGGATATAAGACCTTATAGAACCTGCAACCTATATATAAAAACCCCAAAGAATAAGGGCCTTATATTCATCAAAACATAATTTTTGGAGGTTCATTTATGTTCATAGTGCAGTGGCAGATCCAGACAAGGTCATTTGGGGGGGGGCCCGGCGTGTTTCAGCATTCGCGGGCCCGCATCATGGCGTATTTTCTTCAAAATACTATTATTAATCTCACTGGTCTAGGGGGGGCCCGGGCCCCCTAGGCCCCCCCTGTATCCGCCACTGTAGTGCCTGCTACAACCATATCTGTTAAGAAGATTCATCAATACTCCAAATTAGACAAAATTCTGAAAATAAAATACCACTTCTGGAAAATTTCATATAAAATGTTGTCGTAAAAAAAACTTAATCTCAAAAACTATCCAAAACTGGGCTCTGCCAATATAAACTGCTTGTAACCAATTTAGTTGGGCAAACAAAGTTTGATTTTCATTGCATTATCTTGAGAACTTTTTGAGATTAAGTTTTTTTTACGGGGCTACGTATGTTTTTGACATGTCCCGAACTGACAGGACCATCATTGGTAAGTTATTTTATTTTGTCGTTTTGACACGTAATACAGACAATCAAAGCTAGTATAAGTCCTATTACATAATAAACTTTCTGTATTTAAAATTAGAGCCACAATTGTCACATTAAAATTGACTATTCCTTGAGAGGCAAGAAAATCACAACAAAATGGTCACCCTACCCTTCATTGCTTTTTGATATTTTTCTTCAAAATAATTGCAAAATTCGACATAATGTGGATATCATATGATAGGTAAGAAACTTATGGAGAGCCTCAAGAAAAAAAATTGGTTAAAAAACCATTATCATCCAAAATATGACGCGTTAAACATCAAGGTGTCGTTTTTTTTGTCATGCAAAATCGGTGATTTTTGCCTGTTTTTTGTCCTATTGTAGTTAATCATACCTAGAAAGTGTATATACACACCACAGAGTGATACTATTATGGAAGCAAACTATTTTCTGCATCAGATAAAGCAAGTTTCGTCCAGATATCTGCATTTTTGGCGACACAGGATTTTTTTTACACGGATGACACATAAATGTAACTCAGTGCTTGATTAACTGTGTCATAATTATAAAATAAATGGATGCTTTTATAATAGCTAAGTAGCTGCACTTGGCATGGCAAAGCAGCTTTGAATATTTCACCAAGAAAGAATTATATTTAGGGGGGGGGCTCTAAAGCATCAGCCTATAATAATGTTCTTGTTCATTAAAGTTTCATGCACATTTTTGATTTAAGTTTCATTCACAGAGATTCATGGATAGTGACTAAGTCACATGGTGTTCACCGAAGTTTCATGCACATAATATCATTGTGATGATGTTGGACTTAGGATTGTCACATGTCAATAAGTCTGATTAATAGAGCGGTAAGCGAGAGCAATTTGCGCCGAAGGCGCAAATTGCGATCGCTTAGCGATCCTTCCAACACTAGTCATGTACGTACTGAAAAAGAATGGAATCTGTCCTTCCAAGAAAAACGTGTCATTGTCATTTTGTCATCATCGTGGGACCTGAATTGTCGTAAATGTGGAGCTGCCGTATTTTTCGGAAAAATATTTTTGTAAATAGATAGCAACCACTCAGGTTTCTTTCTTAAAAGCCCCTTGTGCTATACTCACCATTACGAATTTTAAAAGCTGTAATTAACGAAAATAATTCTCAATTTGATTTTACGACATCCTATTTTTGGCAGTTGAGGTTGAAAGAGAGAGGGCGCCACCCGTATCACCGCCGTATGCACGGTGGCGCCCCTAGCGGATGAAACAAAGTCAGCAAAAACGTCTAGAATGACTTTTTCAACAGTGTTGTAAGTGCTTACCGCTCTCTCCTGCTTTGGCAGATTACATATTAAATATGCAGTTTCATTGTCTTAACAAGGTGGGGGGAATCTGTGATGATGATAATGTTACAAAGTAGGTTGGTTGGTTGAAGATTTTCCCTGGACTCGGAAGAGGGAGGGATGGGCCACTGTCGATGACTGGCCTTCTGGATTTTTGTAGTCTGTTGTATTACAAAGTATGTTGGCTTTTAGTGCGACTTTTACCCACAAGGCGGCCTCAAAAGCTGGAGATCCCTCCAGTGCTGATGTCTTGAATTAGCTCAGGCTGGTTTTAAGTTTATATGGCATAATATTGAGTTTTTGCATGAATATTATGCAGTGTTATACCCTCAGTTCCTTTATAAGTATCATAATGATTTTTTATGCTCATTGACATCTGTTGACACTTGAATTTATTGACACAACTGAGATAAAATGACGCTTGCTTAATTTTATAACAGCGAGTTGAAGGAATAATAAATTGAGTTTAGCATGAATATTATGGCATGTTATAGGCTCTTTTGCTCATTTCAAGTATGTGAATTTTATACAAATGTAAAAACGTGTCATTTTGGAATGTTTGTGATATGTTTTGGTTGATTACTTACTATATCTCAGCAAAATTTTATTGGGAGCAGTTCTGGCCTTATATACAATGTAACACATACTCGTCAGTTTTCATGATTAGCTATCGCTTCAAGTAGTGATAGTAAATTGCATCTGAATCAGACATGTTAAGTTAGTCTCCAAGTTGGGCAGATGGCATTGAAAGTTTTCGGATCCGTGAAACTGCATCCGGCATGGCAGTCGAACAAGAAACCCTTGCTGCATTGCTTGTGTTGCCACGTCTTCTCCAGGCAGTGGAAGTATTTTCTTTTATCGAATGGATCTGCAAGCTTCATGCCATTTTTGCAATGTGACCAACGATAACACACCTCAGCTTCTGGAAAAGGAATGAAGACAGGAAAAAAATTGTCAAAATTAGCTTTAGCTAAAATTCTGGTGCTTCTTAACACTACCGGTAAAATACAAGATGCTGATCACATTTTACCATTGTCTGACTTCTAAAATATTGTTCACGAAAGACATATGGTGCACGAGGGAGTTTTGGGGATCATATTTGTCCAAGAATCAAACAACTATTGGTGAGAAAGAGTTCTTGTTCCTTTTCAAGAAATACTGCATCTCAATAAGCAGATTGTTCAGCTGCAAGTAGTCAGGAGTTTGAGTCCACATGCATGATGTTAACGACAATCAAAAAAACATTACCACTATATTTACCACCTCAGTAAAGATCTGCAGAGCATTGAGACCATCAGACATGAAAATGCAGTGATTAATGATTGTTTGATCTATACGCAATGTAACTTAAGAGCGAAAATTTTTTCCTTTTTTATTTCAGCTGATATTTAAAGGTTTTTTTGAACCACATGTGAGAGTTTTAGTAGTTACGTATGAGGTGGAAGCCTATAATCTGTTTTCTGCCTCACCTTGACAATAGTTTGCATTGGCTTTGATAACAAAATCTCCAGTCACCAATTCTGTTGCCAATTCAGTGGTGCCGCTAGATCCTTCTGTTACCCATTCAGTGGTTCCTCTTGGTCCTTCTGTTGCCCATTCAGTGGTTCCTCTTGGTCCTTCTGTTGCCCATTCAGTGGTTCCTCTTGGTCTTTCCGTTTCCCATTCAGTGGTTCCTCTTGGTCCTTCTGTTGCCCATTCAGTGGTTCCTCTTGGTCCTTCTGTTACCCATTCAGTGGTGCCTCTTGGTCCTTCTGTAACCCATTCAGTGGATCCTCTTGGTCCTTCTGTGACCCATTCAGTGGTGCCTCTCGGTCCTTCTGTCACCCATTCAGTGGTTCCTCTTGGTCCTTCTGTCACCCATTCAGTGGTTCCTCTTGGTCCTTCTGTTGCCCATTCAGTGGTTCCTGTTGGTCCTTCTGTTACCCATTCAGTGGTGCCTCTTGGTCCTTCTGTAACCCATTCAGTGGTTCCTCTTGGTCCTTCTGTAACCCATTCAGTGGTGCCTCTCGGTCCTTCTGTCACCCATTCAGTGGTGCCTCTTGGTCCTTCTGTCACCAATTCAGTGGTTCCTCTGGGTCCTTCTGTTGCCCATTCAGTGGTTCCTCTTGGTCCTTCTGTTGCCCATTCAGTCGTTCCCCTTTGTCCTTCTGTCACCCATTCAGTGGTGCCTCTTGGTCCTTCTGTTACCCATTCAGTGGTTCCTCTTGGTCCTTCTGTAACCCATTCAGTGGTTCCCCTTTGTCCTTCTGTTGCCCATTCAGTGGTGCCTCTTGGTCCTTCTGTTGCCCATTCAGTGGTTCCTCTTGGTCCTTCTGTTACCCATTCATTTGTAGGCATGACTATTCTTTCTGCTAGCAGGGTTGCTTTACCGTTCAATGCCAAATTCTTTTCAAGTTTCCCGTTGTCCTTAGCAGTTGTATTCTTTCTTAGTTGGATAACATTTTCCGCTTGGGTGTTTTCGTTTTCTGCATGCCCTGAAGAAAAAAAAAAGTTTTTACATTTCTATTATTACATTATATAGCTAGTGATGGTAATAGGTCTTTCTTCATATATGTAAATACAGCTGTGAAAGTAATGAAACAAGTGACATGTTAGTTGCGTTGCTCTCACAAGTAATTTGTAACCTGACTAGATTACTTAAGTAAAAAGTAATCTGTAATCAGTAACTAGTTACTTTGGCTAAGTAACACTGTGGATTATGTATACTGTGACGACCTAGCTAGCGCCGTCAAAATTTTGACAATCCACAAGCGCTGTCAACATTGAACAATACTGCAAAATACCTTCAACGGCGAATTACGAGACCAATTCTTAACCGATTTTCTTCATTTTTTTATCATTAGACTCGGAAATGAACATACTTTCTTCGTATCTGGTCGTTGAGATCATTCCAGTGTTAAAACGGGCCTGCAAGACCCGTCGAAAAGACCGAGTCTTGACAGTTGTGCAAAATGTCTTCAATGGCCTCTCCCGAAGCCAATTCCGGACCGAATTAGATGATTTTTTGACTGTTAGACTCAGAATAAATACTCTATCAACTCACAGACTATTCTTGACCATTCCATGGATTTAAATCGTCCGTTCGACCCCCAAACGATCGTAAAAACGATCGCGAGTGATCAACAAGATCCAAACAAACCGCCATATTGACAGATTACGCAACACTGGGCATGCGCGACTTTCAAAAGTTGATAAATAGAGGCGCATCACACTGATTTCGTCACTCTTGATCGAGTCATCATCCTGATCACATCTCCAGAAAATATTTATATTCATCCCTGGATGAATATATGCTCCCAAATATGCACCCAAATGAAGATTCCAGCCAAGTGACAATATTCACCTGATTCAAGAACTGACACTCAGGGAGCATATAAATATCACCCCGGTGCATATAAATATCACCCCGGTGCATATAAATATTCCCCCGGTGCATATAAATATTCCCCGGCGCATATAAATATACACCCCAGCGAAAGTCAAGTCCTCCGATATTCATCTCAAGTCAAGTGAACTGACACTCAGGGTGCATATAAATAATCACCCCGGTGCATATAAACATTCCCCCGGTGCATATAAATATTCCCCCGGTGCATATAAATATTCCCCGGCGCATATAAATATACACCCCACCGAAAGTCAAGTCCTCCGATATTCATCTCAAGTCAAGTGAACTGACACTCAGGGCGCATATAAATATCACCCCGGTGCATATAAATATTCCCCCGGTGCATATAAATATTCCCCGGCGCATATAAACATGCGCCCCACCAAAAGTCAAGACAAGTGAACTGACACTCAGGGCGCATATAAATAATCACCCAGGTGCATAAATATATGCTCCTCATCAAAAGTCAAGTGAACTATTGACTCTTATTATTTGAACAACGTTAAAGAAATTCAATTAATTAACATTAAATTACATTGTATCTACACAAAGTGATTGATGCATCTACAATAAATGATCAACCTAAGAAAGTCTTCATCCTGAATAATAATTTTATTGTTACCCCATGGTTGGGCGTAACATTTGGCGCAGTCGACAGGATCCAATTGACATTGACATTCAACATGGTTGGAGGAGAATACGAAGACGATCCTCAACTGGATGAACATGAAGAAGACCAGGTTTATTGACTCAATTGAACATTTCAAGATTACAAAGGTTTTGAAATTGACCTGGTTATAACGGAATACAAGAACATTGATTTTCAAAATATTCTGACTTACTTCTGAAAATCAAGAAAATGGAAAATAATATGAAAGAAAAAGAAGAACAGTGGGGGAGATTCAGAAGACACCACCCGTATACAAGTCATCAGCCTGATGTCCCAACATTCAAGACCGAGCTCCCAACCTATGATGGCAAGAAAAGATGGAGAACTTTCATTCGCCAGTTTGAAGCAGTAACAGCTACATGGAACGATGAGACAAGACTAAAGCATTTATTGACGTGCCTTCAAGACGACGCTGCTGAGTTTGTCTTCAACCTGAAAGAAAGAGTGACGAAAGAATATGATGATCTAGTTGATGAGCTGCAGAAACGTTTCGAAATCCAAGAGACCAGGCAGACCAAGATCAGGCAGTTCTACACAAGGGGGCTCAAGAAAGAAGAGAGTATTCAAGAGTATGCTGCTGATTTGAAGCGTCTTATCCACGAAGCCTATCCATCAGGAATTAGCCGAGAATGTCTTGAAGAAATGATGATGAGACAGTTTTTCTGTGGTCTTGAAGATGACAATTTACGATATTACGTAGAGTACTTGAAGGCCCCACAGTCTATTGATGAAGCTGTCAACCTAGTTAATGAGTACAATGATTACAGAAGATTTGACAGAGAAAAGAGCAGCAAAAGAAGATACAGTCAAGCAAGTTCTTCAGATCAGCGTGATGAGACCAGAAAACGCAAAGAAGAAGTTCACAACTTGAAAGATACTGAAGATAGCGCTGGTAAACAAGACATTGCTGAAGCAGTTGTGAATCTCTCCAAGTTGTTGCAAGAAAATATGGAAATTATTTGCCAAGAAAAGAAGCTGCAAGAAAATGTGAAAATTAACATGATAGACACTGAAGAAGCTGAAAGTAGACAAGACATCGTTGAAGCCATTACGAAACTCACTGAGCTTCTGCAAGTGTATCTGAAAATTAATTGTCAAGAACATTTAAACTAATTACGGTCATCTCTGACGGCCAAGAGGTGACCGTGTCAACATTGACTGAGGAAATTGGTGTCTGCAGCATCAACAGATTCAAGCGAAGAATGACTGTCACAGGGAAGATTGGGGTTACCAAGGTGAACTTTCTTGTTGACACTGGTGCAAGATGCACTATCATCTCAGAGAAAATGTACAGAGAACTATGCAGGGGATGAAAATTATCAGTTAGGGGTACTAACTGGCAGAAAATTGCAACTAGCTGACGGAGCGCCAATGTCTGTCCTGGGATTACTGAATGGGTTAGTTCAGTTGGGATCAGTCGCTGTCATGCATGAAATTGTTGTTGCGCGAATATCTGAAGAGGGTATCATCGGATATGATTTTCTGAAAATTCATGGATGCATAATTGACATTGTGAGAGATGAACTCCAGCTAGAGGGAAGAAAAGTGCCACTTAATGCTCCAGAAGGAAATCGCTTGGAAGAATCTGTGGAACAGAATAATGCGGTCTTCAATCAGAATCGTACAGAGACTCTTGAAACTGAATGCTCAACAATTCACCAAGTTCAGAAAATCCGTGAAGTGGAGGTTATCCCTGGATTAGAACAAGTGAAGGGTGTTACAGTGAATGGGAAATTCAAGGAACTTGACCATCCAGTTGTGAATGGGCCTCTGACGAAATATGAAGAGAAGACAGATTCAAAATCTAGATGTCTGCATGTTAAATCCTCTGAAAGAAACTTTGAATCAACATGGTGAAATTGAAAATGTTGATGAAATTACAGGCCGGCATCGATTTCTGATATATGGAAGATGGGTAGTCTATTCATCATCAAGAATGGTCGATCGCTACACTGAAGTATCATCACTGGGCTTAAGTGATGACGAACCAATACAACTTAATTCAAAGAAGAACAAAATTGAGGTCCTATGAACAATATCTTCATGGAATCTCCTGACAAACAAATTACAGTATGCAGAACTTTCTATGAAAATCCATCAAAAATTTTCTTCAAAGAACAATGCATGCACATGGTTCACCCAATCATCTGAATACTCTTCAATTATCGTCTTGCATGCAGAAATCTGAAAAGAAAGAATGAATTGAAAATTAGCATCTGAATCACATTTGTAACTCGCAATATGATATATTTAGTGAATTGACATTCATGTGTATTACCTAACAGTCAGCGATGAGACGGAAAAATATGTCAACTCACTAATTGACATTTACCCGCAAGTCAGCGATGAGATGGAAAATATGTCAACTCACTAATTGACATTACCCGCAAGTCACCGATGAAATGGAAAATATGTCAACTCACTAATTGACATTACCCGCAAGTCAGCAATGAGATGGAAAATATGTCAACTCACTAATTGACATTACCCGCAAGTCACCGATGAAATAGAAAATATGTCAACTCTGAAGATGACATTACAAAATTGACCCCCAAGAACAGGAGAATAATTTTGTGAATTATACTTCATCCGAAGTATAATTTTAGGAGGGGGGAATGTGACGACCTAGCTAGCGCCGTCAAAATTTTGACAATCCACAAGCGCTGTCAACATTGAACAATACTGCAAAATACCTTCAACGGCGAATTACGAGACCAATTCTTAACCGATTTTCTTCATTTTTTATCATTAGACTCGGAAATGAACATACTTTCTTCGTATCTGGTCGTTGAGATCATTCCAGTGTTAAAACGGGCCTGCAAGACCCGTCGAAAAGACCGAGTCTTGACAGTTGTGCAAAATGTCTTCAATGGCCTCTCCCGAAGCCAATTCCGGACCGAATTAGATGATTTTTTGACTGTTAGACTCAGAATTAAATACTCTATCTACTCACAGACTATTCTTGACCATTCCATGGATTTAAATCGTCCGTTCGACCCCCAAACGATCGTAAAAACGATCGCGAGTGATCAACAAGATCCAAACAAACCGCCATATTGACAGATTACGCAACACTGGGCATGCGCGACTTTCAAAAGTTGATAAATAGAGGCGCATCACACTGATTTCGTCACTCTTGATCGAGTCATCATCCTGATCACATCTCCAGAAAATATTTATATTCATCCCTGGATGAATATATGCTCCCAAATATGCACCCAAATGAAGATTCCAGCCAAGTGACAATATTCACCTGATTCAAGAACTGACACTCAGGGAGCATATAAATATCACCCCGGTGCATATAAATATCACCCCGGTGCATATAAATATTCCCCCGGTGCATATAAATATTCCCCGGCGCATATAAATATACACCCCAGCGAAAGTCAAGTCCTCCGATATTCATCTCAAGTCAAGTGAACTGACACTCAGGGTGCATATAAATAATCACCCCGGTGCATATAAACATTCCCCCGGTGCATATAAATATTCCCCCGGTGCATATAAATATTCCCCGGCGCATATAAATATACACCCCACCGAAAGTCAAGTCCTCCGATATTCATCTCAAGTCAAGTGAACTGACACTCAGGGCGCATATAAATATCACCCCGGTGCATATAAATATTCCCCCGGTGCATATAAATATTCCCCGGCGCATATAAACATGCGCCCCACCAAAAGTCAAGACAAGTGAACTGACACTCAGGGCGCATATAAATAATCACCCAGGTGCATAAATATATGCTCCTCATCAAAAGTCAAGTGAACTATTGACTCTTATTATTTGAACAACGTTAAAGAAATTCAATTAATTAACATTAAATTACATTGTATCTACACAAAGTGATTGATGCATCTACAATAAATGATCAACCTAAGAAAGTCTTCATCCTGAATAATAATTTTATTGTTACCCCATGGTTGGGCGTAACAATACAGTGGGGTGCGAAAGTTTTTTTTTCAAATTTCAGACAAACCATTTGCAGAATCTTTCCAACGCGAATTTTTGTTAGATTTTACATTTGCAAATGTTTGGGCACCCCTAGAGATTCTGATCTTGATTTTTGTATAACTCTACATCAAAGCAATATAAAAGCATTAAAATGCTTTGGATAATAATATTAATATCCCAGGACTTCATTTTGTGTGAATTTTTAATTTTAATCCCCAACAGATGACTCCAAACTTGGCAGATTGGAGGTAGCCGAGGTACGTCAGATTTTTTAATAAAATTTCTATTATTTATAGTCCTGGAGCTGAAAAATTGATCAAATCATGTTTATTTTTCATAACCTAAACATGTCAGATTATTCTGTGATGAAATTTTGGAGCAGCTCAGATCTATATCCTAATGAAATACCTAAAATGCCACAAAAGTTAAACTTTCTATGCATTTAGGTCCGAGTACATTGACTTTTCTTGTTAAAATATTTCTGAAAGCTGCTGTTTTTGAGTTGTGTTGCATGTAAATGACAATTTCGGAATTAATACAGCTGTCATCCATAATTTTTGGCCTGCCTATTCTTGCCCTTGGGGAGTTTATCACATTCTGGTGTATCGGAGCTATTCCATTTCAATGCATTTTTTTACTCCCTTGTCTCAAACACCACAATAACTGATCCTGAATGCTTCCAAATAGCTATCTAGATGCGTCCTTTGGCATGACTCAGACAGTCAGATTTTAAAAGCTTTGTAATTGTGATACCTTGTATCGCTTGGCTTTTCACATCTGCATGCTGACGTTGGAATGATGCAGCTGTCGACCGCATTCCGTGTCATACCTGTGGAGGTCTATTAGGTTGACATATAAGATTTAATCGTTACCAAATAGCAAAATTGACTTTAAAATAGAAACAAAATTAACTCCAAATTGAAATTGTTGCAGCAAAAATAGTCCCTGGCTGGCAAAACAAAGTTGAATTGCACACTAATATTTTTTATTTTGCTGGATATTAACCTAAATAAATAATGGAACAATTCACCAAGTTCAGAAAATCCGTGAAGTGGAGGTTATCCCTGGATTAGAACAAGTGAAGGGTGTTACAGTGAATGGGAAATTCAAGGAACTTGACCATCCAGTTGTGAATGGGCCTCTGACGAAATATGAAGAGAAGACAGATTCAAAATCTAGATGTCTGCATGTTAAATCCTCTGAAAGAAACTTTGAATCAACATGGTGAAATTGAAAATGTTGATGAAATTACAGGCCGGCATCGATTTCTGATATATGGAAGATGGGTAGTCTATTCATCATCAAGAATGGTCGATCGCTACACTGAAGTATCATCACTGGGCTTAAGTGATGACGAACCAATACAACTTAATTCAAAGAAGAACAAAATTGAGGTCCTATGAACAATATCTTCATGGAATCTCCTGACAAACAAATTACAGTATGCAGAACTTTCTATGAAAATCCATCAAAAATTTTCTTCAAAGAACAATGCATGCACATGGTTCACCCAATCATCTGAATACTCTTCAATTATCGTCTTGCATGCAGAAATCTGAAAAGAAAGAATGAATTGAAAATTAGCATCTGAATCACATTTGTAACTCGCAATATGATATATTTAGTGAATTGACATTCATGTGTATTACCTAACAGTCAGCGATGAGACGGAAAAATATGTCAACTCACTAATTGACATTTACCCGCAAGTCAGCGATGAGATGGAAAATATGTCAACTCACTAATTGACATTACCCGCAAGTCACCGATGAAATGGAAAATATGTCAACTCACTAATTGACATTACCCGCAAGTCAGCAATGAGATGGAAAATATGTCAACTCACTAATTGACATTACCCGCAAGTCACCGATGAAATAGAAAATATGTCAACTCTGAAGATGACATTACAAAATTGACCCCCAAGAACAGGAGAATAATTTTGTGAATTATACTTCATCCGAAGTATAATTTTAGGAGGGGGGAATGTGACGACCTAGCTAGCGCCGTCAAAATTTTGACAATCCACAAGCGCTGTCAACATTGAACAATACTGCAAAATACCTTCAACGGCGAATTACGAGACCAATTCTTAACCGATTTTCTTCATTTTTTATCATTAGACTCGGAAATGAACATACTTTCTTCGTATCTGGTCGTTGAGATCATTCCAGTGTTAAAACGGGCCTGCAAGACCCGTCGAAAAGACCGAGTCTTGACAGTTGTGCAAAATGTCTTCAATGGCCTCTCCCGAAGCCAATTCCGGACCGAATTAGATGATTTTTTGACTGTTAGACTCAGAATTAAATACTCTATCTACTCACAGACTATTCTTGACCATTCCATGGATTTAAATCGTCCGTTCGACCCCCAAACGATCGTAAAAACGATCGCGAGTGATCAACAAGATCCAAACAAACCGCCATATTGACAGATTACGCAACACTGGGCATGCGCGACTTTCAAAAGTTGATAAATAGAGGCGCATCACACTGATTTCGTCACTCTTGATCGAGTCATCATCCTGATCACATCTCCAGAAAATATTTATATTCATCCCTGGATGAATATATGCTCCCAAATATGCACCCAAATGAAGATTCCAGCCAAGTGACAATATTCACCTGATTCAAGAACTGACACTCAGGGAGCATATAAATATCACCCCGGTGCATATAAATATCACCCCGGTGCATGTAAATATCACCCCGGTGCATATAAATATTCCCCCGGTGCATATAAATATTCCCCGGCGCATATAAATATACACCCCAGCGAAAGTCAAGTCCTCCGATATTCATCTCAAGTCAAGTGAACTGACACTCAGGGTGCATATAAATAATCACCCCGGTGCATATAAACATTCCCCCGGTGCATATAAATATTCCCCCGGTGCATATAAATATTCCCCGGCGCATATAAATATACACCCCACCGAAAGTCAAGTCCTCCGATATTCATCTCAAGTCAAGTGAACTGACACTCAGGGCGCATATAAATATCACCCCGGTGCATATAAATATTCCCCCGGTGCATATAAATATTCCCCGGCGCATATAAACATGCGCCCCACCAAAAGTCAAGACAAGTGAACTGACACTCAGGGCGCATATAAATAATCACCCAGGTGCATAAATATATGCTCCTCATCAAAAGTCAAGTGAACTATTGACTCTTATTATTTGAACAACGTTAAAGAAATTCAATTAATTAACATTAAATTACATTGTATCTACACAAAGTGATTGATGCATCTACAATAAATGATCAACCTAAGAAAGTCTTCATCCTGAATAATAATTTTATTGTTACCCCATGGTTGGGCGTAACAATACAGTGGGGTGCGAAAGTTTTTTTTCAAATTTCAGACAAACCATTTGCAGAATCTTTCCAACGCGAATTTTTGTTAGATTTTACATTTGCAAACGTTTGGGCACCCCTAGAGATTCTGATCTTGATTTTTGTATAACTCTACATCAAAGCAATATAAAAGCATTAAAATGCTTTGGATAATAATATTAATATCCCAGGACTTCATTTTGTGTGAATTTTTAATTTTAATCCCCAACAGATGACTCCAAACTTGGCAGATTGGAGGTAGCCGAGGTACGTCAGATTTTTTAATAAAATTTCTATTATCCATAGTCCTGGAGCTGAAAAATTGATCAAATCATGTTTATTTTTCATAACCTAAACATGTCAGATTATTCTGTGATGAAATTTTGGAGCAGCTCAGATCTATATCCTAATGAAATACCTAAAATGCCACAAAAGTTAAACTTTCTATGCATTTAGGTCCGAGTACATTGACTTTTCTTGTTAAAATATTTCTGAAAGCTGCTGTTTTTGAGTTGTGTTGCATGTAAATGACAATTTCGGAATTAATACAGCTGTCATCCATAATTTTTGGCCTGCCTATTCTTGCCCTTGGGGAGTTTATCACATTCTGGTGTATCGGAGCTATTCCATTTCAATGCATTTTTTTACTCCCTTGTCTCAAACACCACAATAACTGATCCTGAATGCTTCCAAATAGCTATCTAGATGCGTCCTTTGGCATGACTCAGACAGTCAGATTTTAAAAGCTTTGTAATTGTGATACCTTGTATCGCTTGGCTTTTCACATCTGCATGCTGCCGTTGGAATGATGCAGCTGTCGACCGCATTCCGTGTCATACCTGTGGAGGTCTATTAGGTTGACATATAAGATTTAATCGTTACCAAATAGCAAAATTGACTTTAAAATAGAAACAAAATTAACTCCAAATTGAAATTGTTGCAGCAAAAATAGTCCCTGGCTGGCAAAACAAAGTTGAATTGCACACTAATATTTTTTATTTTGCTGGATATTAACCTAAATAAATAATGGAAATCTTAAATATTTCTGGTTATTTTAGATAAAATGTTAATTTCAGGTAAAGGACCTCTAGGCTAACCAGGTCTCCTGGCCAAGAATTTTTCAAAACTCTCAGTATAACTGGACATGTGCAATTGATGCCATAGGTACCACAAAGATGCAACGTTTGGAGTCTCTCTGTTGGGGAGAACAATAATAAATGCACAGGAAATGAAGTCGTGGGATGCTTACATTATTATCCAATGTGTTTCAGAGCTTTTATATTGCTTTAATGTAAAGTTATAAATACAAAAATCAAGATCAGAATCTCTAGGGGTGCCCAAACTTTTGCACATGTAAAGTACGACAAAAAGACCCATGTTTCTTTATATTTTTTTTATTTCCATTGTTCTTTCTGGCTAAAATTTAGTGCATGGGTATCCTTTACTCAAACAGTTCATGTTGGAAAGATTCTGCAAATGGCTTGTCTGAAATTTGAAAAAATGTGACCCCACTTCAAGGGTGCCCAAACTTTCGCACCCCACTATTTCTATCTTTGATAAATGCACTGGTTGGTAGATGCTTCAAATTAACTCTCACCAGATCAAACAGACTGCTTGTCCTCAAAGGAGAGTTTTAGGGGTGACCTTCTAATATCCAGCAGGGGCTTGGAGTTTTTTTTTTCAATAAATAATTACTTGATCAGTTTCAGTGAAATAGCTAATTTCTTGCTCAGTAATGAATAAATTCTTTCTGGGCAGTCTTGAAATAAATCTTTTCTGGTCATAGGTGTACGAGACGGCTGTCTCGCGGGAGGGGGGGAGGGCTGTGTCTATTTTGCCCTGAAATTTTAACATGGCGCGAATGTGACCAGGGCAGTGATCTACCCTGATATTGGGCCAGGATTGCCCTGATTAGCCATTTTCACAAGTGTCTTGTAAAAAATAATTAGAAAATTTCACTGGGTAGATTCGTCTATGTCTGTTTCTAAATCCATATGAATATTAAACCTTTCATAGCTAAAAGGTCAAGGTGAGCAATACTTCTATATTTGATGAAAAGTTTAATATTCAAATGGAATTAGACACTTTGTTTGGAAAACATTGAGCATGCTGTGAATCTTCTGGTGAGGTTCAACAATCAGCTCAGACACAGTCTACTGGAACTAGCCATGTAAATGAGCACAAGCAGCATGCAAATGAGCAAGGTATGGCAGAGTATACTTGTTACCTGATTGTTTTCTTTCATTGAGTGGGAATCTTGAATTGTCACAATAATATTGGATAACAAAATGAATGATTATACTTTTAAGTAATCAGTGCCTCTGCAAGTTATACAGGGGAAAATGGGAGAATCAGAACAAAGTGACAAAACAAGTTTTGATAATCAATCACACAAGGTGTTTTGGACATAAACAAAACAAAACGTTTATGAGAAGTTACATTACCAATCAGTTAACATTTTTGGAGAATCCAAACAATCCAATTCAAGGAGTCCCTCTGACAATTCGGGTCATCGGCAAAAATGGGGACTGATGGAGTCTGGCTCAGACAGAAGTTATTTGTTGTGATTGTACACAAAAAATAAAATTGCTTGGCAACTTTAGATATTTACTACAAATGGAGAAGGACCTGCTACAACATGAATGTAATTTTTTTTACTCCATCTGCAAATTCCAAAAAAACTAATTCTTCCATTAAAAATTATGTTACTCATCCATGAAATGTTTGTTATATTTGCAGTGCGAAAAATTAGTATTTTAACTCCTAGATCAAGCATTAAAAATTGTCTTTTCTAATGGTTCTTCGTAGTTAGTATTGTGTCCCACAAAATAAAAAAACATTTCATAACAAGAAGGGTACTTGATGAGGCATAGATGGAGAATTTTCTGCAAGAAATTTTGCAAAACAACATTATGGCTGGAAAATGTAGTGACACTTGGATATTTTGATTGCCTGGAAATGTCTAAATCTCAGTGGAAACGTTCCGAACATGGTAAGAAATGTTCCAAAACTGTTTGTCATTTATGCCACATCGTCGCAATCTCTCCTGCTATACTGCCTCGTGTTTTGTATAGAACATACTATTTCTCACCTCGATTGATGCTGATTCCAACAGAGCTCCAAATCAACAAAGCAATTAAAGTAAGGTGGCTCATGAAGCTGGTCTGCATGCTGAATTACTGATAGGCCGGTTGAAATTCACCAAGCTTGTGAAAAAATCCTTTATATAATGTGTGTGTATGTAATTAAAATCATGTCTTGTTGGCATGATTTTGATTTATAATGTGGACCGATAATTTCCCTTATCTTTTCTAGTTTTTATGCCTCACAACTGGTACAATATCCATGAACTCCACACAACGATTAATGTAGGGGCAATGTTTCGTTTATTAGTCCCGCCTACAGTGGGACTAATGTTTTCTATCACGGATGTCTTTCCATCCATCCGTCCAGCTGTCTGTCTGTCTAGCTGTTAATATGATTTAGGAAAAACCACAACACGCTTCCTAGTGAGCATGATTTTTCTGATCACCACAAGGAAGAACTGATTAGATTTTGGTGAAGATCGGTACACCGGATACGCCACAATCACCAGATACAGTATTTTGATATGTATCATTATACCATTCGACACCTCTGTCAGTCAATCACATTACTGTATTTCAGGGGAATAATTCCCAAAATTCTTTGTTGTCCAGTTATCCTCTCATGTTTGAGTGTTTGTCTCATGATATAAGCCGGTTATTCACCATGGGATCAGGAATATGTGTTTATCACACCTAGGTATAAAGGCCTCGGGTGATAAATCACATATTCCCTCTCCCGTGGTGAATAACCTTTACTTATTACCTACCTCTAGCCTGCCTATGCATCACGCATGACTGAGCACTGATGCACACACCACATCATCCTCACTTCTCAGTGTAAGCTTGGGAAGCTACCCTGACCACATCATACACTGTTTTGTGAAGTAGTAACAAAAATATTAACTTTCCTCTGGTGTGACAGACATAATTAACAGTTGGAGATTTTTCAAAGCAATTGAATGAATGCTTGAGTGTTTCATAGAACTTTGCTTGTATGTTGTTTCAATGAGTTTCTTTGCAAAAAACCATAAACAATTAATTGAATCACGCCGGAAAAAAGCTGACAATGCTTTAAAAATCTTCAGCATTTTGTAGAGCCTGTTGGCAGGGCGAGTGCAACGAGTCCTGCAATGGGAGGATGCACTGGTCACATGTGTATGGCAAAGAGGGAGCCATTGCTTGTTGCATACAAGAAAATGGCAGTGCAAAATCAGCCTGACCAGCTCTTCAAGGGGTCATTTCCCTCAACTAATTGTCCTAAAATGAGGTCTGAATATTCCTAGGCCTGGTCCAACATTTCTGGCATTTGAAATGTTCGCAATAAAATCCCTTCTGGAAGGCCATAATTATATGACAACAAAAAAGAAGACTTTTTGGTAGAAATTATAGAAATAATTACTCTTCCAATGTACTTCAATAAGGCCAAGCTATCGAAAATTTATGCCAATTTGAATGTGATTTTCCCTTTTTAAGGGTCCTCTTTTTTGGCTCTTCCGTTTCTGGATCTGGGAGCCAGATGATCAACTGAGAACCCACGTCATTTTTTGCAATGAGGACCCTCCTCCACTAGGACTGCATGCCACATTATTTGTCGCGCTGGAGGATCTGAAACCGGATACATTAATATTTCTAATTATTCAGTTCTTCACCTTAAAGTTGCCCCGAACCATAAAATCTTTTGCTAAATGTAGGTTATTTTATGTCCATTATAATATAAACTTGTGATCAATACTGTTTCTAGCATTTTTTAAAACTATTTCTGTGATTACATAATTTATTTAGTTATTTGATTGATTTTTTTCTTGATAGTGTCTGCATCATCCAGCACATCCATTATAGATGACGTCACAATATCCATTGTTATAAATAGTCCAGTAGCTTATTGCTCAAAACAGGAAGTATTCTGCATTTTGTGATAAAGCAATGAAATTCGGAACACAGTCTAATATGGTTCCAAAGGTCATTTTAAAGATTGGAGGCATTCTGTATCACTGCTCTGGTTACCATGGCAACCATTTGTTTGGAGTGATCAATTTATGCATATTTTTTTCATGAAAATGAATAATGCTGAGATAATAAGACATATATTGGTACCAAAATGACCTTTAATGCAAGACATTAAAACTACCACTTATTTTCATTAACACTTATAAAAAATACAGAACTGGTTACCATAGCAACAGGGATTATTTTGCTGTATTTGGTTCCAATTTCAATTAACAGCATAAGAATGTTGGCACTTTCAAGACAATCCCCAAACAACTTCGCATAGGCTTATAAATATTGTTCTATCACCATGTTAAAGACAAATGTCAGGAATTTTCAAAAATATGTTAGATCAGGATGTTACCTTGGCAACACAGACATTTTTAATGATTTTCATGACAACCACTTTTGCACTTAAATATTATTTAGGTGAATGAGCTGGAAATTGTCATTCATTCTGAGAGGACCAGAACTAAATTGAATTTATGAAATTTGAATATGTTGCCATAGCAACTGCATGTATCCTCTATATTATGAAAATCTAACAGAGATGAACTGTGTATAAAAAATCTGCTTATTCATTACGTTTTCATATCACATTGTATACCTCTGTAGATAAGTGTAAGATATACCAATTATTTCATTTTATGGTGAAGTTTTCAGGGTAGCACTGCAATCTATATGGATAAATACGAAAATGGTATCTGGTCACAAATTGCTCAGTAATGGTAAAAGGGTTTGGGCAAATTAATAAGTATAAGGCCATTATACCTTATTTGAAACATGATGAAGCTGCACTGCAACTCGAAGAATCATGAACAATTTAAGTAGCAGTTAAAATCTTTTCACTCTGTACCAAAGACTCAATTCCCATACAAGATATATGATTTCTGTGCATTGCTTGTGTTATTGACATGAGTGCGTGGAGTCAAGCAGGAAGTAATTTTTAAAATGATTGCATTTTTTCTGAAAAAAAAAAAAACCACAAACAAACAGCAGTTGGATGCGATGCAGCAGAAAGAGCAGGATTGGACTCCTGGGGAAGGTTGCAGTACAGAATCAGAGTCAACTCACTGGCCAGAGTAATATGTCTCACAAATATAAGGTCTTAGTCTGCAATTTTGAATGTTCATATCAGGAATATTTCTTGGCAACAACCGAATTTGCAAGAGAAAGAGCATCTGATTTTGGCTTTTCTGCTGGTACAGTTTCTTTTGCAACCTGTGATGCAGTCAAATTTCAATACAGCATGGAATCCCGGGGGGGGGGGCACTCACATTGATGTCATACTACCTATATAATACCATATTAATTTGCCCAAACCCTTTTATCATTACTATGTACCGCTCAAAAGAAAGGGTTTTAAAGAGGATTTCCTGATCATAGGGTCATTTTTGGGGCCTGGAGAGCCTAACCATAAGGTACAATTCTCAATTGGACATCACGATGGTGTTTTGCCTTTGAAATTGCAATCATGTGATGTCTTGCATTGATCTTTCAAGGGTTAGGTGTCATTTTAATGGAAATTTAGTTTTCACACCTTTTCTGATGACTTTTCCTCTTTGATGTCAATAAAATATAGGCTATAGGACCCATATAATAGCCTGACCATACGGTATGAAATTCAGGCTCTGAAAACCTGACCATAGGGTACGACTTTCAGAACGCGTGCCACACATCCGTAAAAAAATTTGGCTCAGTATACCCCCCCCCTGGGCATGGAATGCTTCTCCTGCAGGAAGCAACGTCATCTATTTGATGTTTCCAAGCAAAGTCCCCTGGATGAGGAAGTACTGGTGTTACTTACCAATACAAAGCTTGACTCCAGATATATTTCCTGCTTGACAAGCAGCTCTCAGTGTCATAGGTGTACGGGACGATAATTTCGCGGGGAGCTGCCGCTATTTTGCCCTGAAATTTTAGCATGTTACGGATGTGACCAGGGCAATGGATCTTTCATGATACTGATCCAGATTTGCCAAGGTTTGCCATTTGCTCTGATGCGACAGAGGGCTGCAGCCCCACCTGACTCCCCGCGAATCGTGCCTATGCTCAGTGTTCATCGTCGCAAAGCATTCTGTGCTGGGGGAATATTTTCAATATATCTGCCTTTGTTATCAAACATGATTTGTCTCAATGTGTCCTCACTCCCTGTTTCATAAATGAAATAACAAACTTCTACAACAGGAAGAACATTGGCCACATTTGCGATGCAAAACATGTTTGATTATTGTTTGTGATGTTTTGCGGAGTGATACGATATTGCACTGAATGTGTTCAAAATTGAACTTCAGATGCATTCCATGATGATCAAGCTCTTTGTTTGCTTTTTTTCTGGAGAAGGAGGAAACAGGATTGCAGCCTCTTATGGCATGGAACATGCTCGGGTAAAGTTTGACATTTGTCTCTGCCTAGAGACTGGGATATTTCAGTGGCATTGATGTTCTGAAATTCTTTCCCTGCACGAAATGCAACAAGAGAGAGAGCGAGAGAGCGATAGTCCTAAACATGTTACACATCTATCCCATGTGAGGGATCTTTTACTTGTCCATTAAAGACACAAGGGGCTGCCAATTTATCATGTCATCAAACCGGCATCCATCTAGGAGTTTACTCATGAAGGTCCTGTGAAAATTTTGAGTTCCCCACCCGGGGTTTTAACCCGTAAAGTCTAAGACCTTCAGGGGAGCAGGGAGGCACCTTGACTTGCTCCAAGAACTTTTAATATCCATAGTCACTTTATTTTTGTCAACAAGCCACAATCTTAGCTAATGGGAAATCACTGAAGGAAACAATGAAACAGATGGGCAACTCAACCCATTCATTGGTGTCAGTTGAAAACTGGTAGTTAGTTTTGCCTCCGAAATAGGAAATGCAGTGGTATGCATCTCATCAATAAACCCTCATGACTGCCCAGAACTTGAGACTTTAATGGCTTGCATTACCATATCTCGACTGAACCACAAGTATGGGATTCAGAGTAATGCTTTGAATTTGTTCAAATCCTACCTTTCACGAAGATGACAGTAAGTGACTAACAACAATATTGTTTCAGATAGACTAGGTCTTAAGTATTGAGTCCCACAAGGAGCAAAGCTAGGTCCATTCAACTCCTACATTGCACCATTCAGTGAAGTCGGCAAAAGAAACAAAATTAAGGAAGAGAAGTATGTTGGTGATCAAATAAATACTTTCTCGCAAACCAACCATGATGATCAAACTAATACTGTGAAGAAAATGGAGAAGTGCACAACAGAAATCAGAAACTTCTTTTGTAAAAACAATGGTGACACAACTGAACTTCTAATAATTGACACTCGTCATCAACTGAAGAAACTGAAGGTCTCGTCAACCAATGTATATAAACAACATTGAGATCAAAGCATCAAGCAGTGTTCATAATCTTTGTGTGTTCTTTGACAAGGGGCAACAATGGATAAGCAAGTCAAAAAATATGTAGAAATGATTACTTTAATTTTGAAAACATCTCAAAGATTAGGAAGGCATTATATAGGGACCCAAAAAAAACTGCAGTTGATGCACTAGTTACCTCTCACCTAGACTTCGGAAATGGATTGCTGCATGTTACCAGCAAAATCCTAGTGAATAAACTTCAAGTTGCACAAAAATCTGCAGTCCATTTCATTGAATGATAAAAAAGACAAGAAAGTGTCACAGACTGTCAGAAAAACTTGCACTGGCTGCCAATTCCTGCAAAAATGGAACTTAAAATTCAGGCTACAAACTGGAAAGAACTAAAATGATCAAGCTCCTGAGTCTGTAGAGAAACATTTGCATCTGCAAAACACAATGGCAAATTGCTATTGATGGCACCAAGGGTATGTAAAGCATAAATGGCAGAAGAATCCTCTTCATACTCGGCATCAAAGCTGTGGAAAACAAAATAAATACAAATATCAAGCAGATCAAATTTGCTTTCCAACAACATTACAAACAAGTCTCTACCATTAATATATCCTGAATTATAATTATGCCTTTGGTGTGAAATTTTGAAAAAAAATTGATTTTGTATCTTCAGCCCTGGATACCCGCTCTACGGGTTTTTAGCCCAAAAAAAATCAAAATTCTCAATAAAACCACATTTAGTACATATAAAAAATTAAATTAAATTTCACCAGACTGCAAGATACAATTTATCACTTTTTTTATCATTTATTTCTAAATAAAGTGAGGAACAGTGTATTGATATAGACAAGGGATCCTACCACACAGTAAATTGATACGTAAATGTATTTATATAACACAGAGTCACTTTGAGAAATTAAACAATATTTGCAAAATATCACCCAAAGATATTTTCCATTCGCAGCAGAAACCTAAATCTATATCAGATTATAGCACACTTCCTGGCAAATCCAATGCATCAAACCAGAAGTTTCTAGCCCTAACATAGCTGACACAAATGGCAAGCGAAGCTGCCAATGTGAAAAATTATTAAAGAAAAAAACAACAAGGAAGCAGCTGAACAGAGCTCAGCAGAGTGCTGTTGCCATGGTGACGTCACATATGCTAAGACGATGAGTAGCCAGTCATCTTGATAGATCAATTAATATTAGATTATCAATTGGTCTGCTCAGTTAGAAGTGGATGGAACACGACAATTTTGTTAAGTTTTTTGACTGATAAATTGATTATAAATACCAATACTTCAATTCGGGGAATGTTTCCATCTGGCAGTTACCATGGCAACCAATGGCTTTTGGCCTAGGAAGTATATATACACTAATTGCTTTTTGGCCTAAGATGTGGAAAAAAGTCATATGTCGGTTTTACACTTCCTTTAAGATGTGTTGCTGATTAATTGCCTGAATTTGTATTTGGTTGCCATGGAAACATTTATTATTGTGTATGTATATGTGTATATATGTCTAAAGCTTCAATAATATTTTTATTCAGGGTCCAAGCAAAAGATATATAGGGTTTCCCCCCTAAAAATATATGTCACAGCTACCCTAAATGGATAATTGTGTGATTATATTATTGAACCAAATAACAAATTTGGTTACCATGGCAACCAGGGTAGCAATACAAAATGCCTCCAATCTTTAAAATATAGTTTAAGCCATCAGCTTCCCATGTGCCAAATTTCAGAGCTTTATCACAAAATGCAGAATGGTTTTCATAATCTGCCAGACTAAAATATATTGTTACAAGTTAACTAATTCTGACAATGGTGATGACGTCACAATGTTGATTGCTCTCAGCTCTGCTATTTTTTTCCGTGCGTACCCGAAATAAATCTAGGGGTCATTTAGGACAAATATGAGGTCATTTCAGCAAGAAAAAAAATCTCAAAAGCGAAGAAACTTTGCACACTGGCCAGTATGCATGGTTACACTACACAATAAAATGTAAAAATTAGACAAACATTTTTCTGAAACCTGACCTATCATTTGGGGTAACTTTAAGAGATGCTTCATTGCCACTGACCCAACTCAAAAAAGGCGGGACGATGCATAAAGAGTACCTTCTTGTTTCTAACTGAGCGGAGCGCTCAGTTGAAGCTGGTACGTATGGTATGATGATTCTCTGGGGCCAAAATCTGAAAATCCTACTCTCGCAAATGTTTTATCTGGCAACATCGGTCCTTACCATGTTCAAAAGTGCAGATTCTGTTCTGGTACACAACTTTTAAAGGGGCCTGCTTTTACTAAGATGGTTCAACTGCAAGTTTAACCTAATTCAGGCCTAATCCTTGGTTAAACAAAGGGTTAGGATGGTTCTTATTCAGTGGAAAGTTGTTGTTTTTAATTTCTTGCACTGAACCCACAAATATCTTCCTTTTGTAAAAAAAAAAGTCATTTGAAAAATTTCACAAAAATAAATGCTTATTTAGAGGTACCTCATTGCCGCTTTCAGTCACAAAATTATTGCCAAATATCAAATGTACTGCCAAAAGTATTACCTTTGCAACATATAGGGCTATGAATCTAATCACAAGCATTTATTCTAGAATAAGTCATTAGATCAAAAAACTGTTAGATGACCTGTATTTGAGCTTAGTTTGTCATGCATGACGCATACTGCAAACCTGTTTTTCTATTCACCACTGCCTCACTGCATCTGCAACAGCATTGGCTTGAGAGCTCTTGAGCCGCACCAGTTCCTGTTGCCAGCTTTATAAGTGTCTGTCTTCGGTTGATCAGTGTCTGTCTTCTGTTAATGTTGACTTTACACTACCATCCGATCATGCGGCGATCCATGCAACCACACACTCCAGAAAACCACGCATCACTAAAACAGTGAGGCAACATCGCAACCTTAAGTCCTTGAACATTGACGATTTCAAGAATTTGGTCAAACATTCCTTTGGCGAATTCGATAATTTGACCAATGTCAACGTCATGGCTGAGAAGTATCGTGATATCATACAGTCATCAGTTGATAAACTAGCACCTGTGTCTAGCAAGCAAATGATCAACAAATCAAGACCAGCATGGTTTTCAATGGATTTGATTAAAGAGCGTCAAAAAGTTAGATCATTTGAACGCAAATGGTTGAAATCTGGTCTTCACATAGATAAAGAACTGTTTGTTACATCAAGATCAAATTATAAAAACATGCTTGACAATGCAAAAGCAAACTTTTTCAAAGACAAAATTGACAATGCAAACAATGACAGAGCCTTGTTTGCTATTATTGATGAATTGTCAGGGAGTAACAGCATTGGGTCAAAAATACTTCCAAACATTGAAATTTCTGAATTGCCAGAGTAATTTAGTGAATTTTTTGAAGATAAAATTGTGAAGATTCGTTCTAAATTTGACAACTGTGATGATGTGAATGTTGAAGAAACTGTTGATGACAAACTACCTGTTCAATCTGAATTCAATGTATTTCAAGTTCTTAGTGTTGATGATGTCTCCAAAATTGTCCGTGGTATGAATGCAAAGAGTTGTTCACTTGATCCAATACCGACAGGTATTGTCAAAGACTGCCTTGATGTTTGGGCTCCAGTGCTAACAATAATTGTCAACAAAACATTTGAATCTGGCATATTTCCAGAAGATTGTAAATCAGCAATAGTTAGACCATTGATTAAAAAACACGATCTAGACAAAAATGTTCTCAAAAACTACAGACCATTGTCTAATTGTTCATTTCTAGATAAATTTTTAGAAAAATGTGCTTTCATTCAATTGAATGAATATTTTACTTCCAACTCCCTCTATGGCAAATTCCAATCAGCCTATCGCCAAGGGCATGGCACAGAAACTGCCTTGCTCAAGGTAAAAAATGACATAATGTTGGCACTGGATAACAAAGATGATGTCATCTTAGTTTTGCTTGATCTTTCGGCGGCGTTCGACACCATCGACCATGCCATCCTACTTAAGAGACTTGAACACAGATTTCAGATAACTGGAAAAGCACTTGAATGGATAAGAACATTTCTTTGTGGTAGAAGTCAACGTGTCTCTGTTGGTGAGTCGATGGTGTCGGACGCCAGGCCTTTAAGGTTGGGGGTACCCCAAGGTTCGGTCTTGGGACCGGTTTTGTTCTCGCTATATGTTACTCCCTTAGAGGACATAATCATGAAGCATGGCTGCAAAACTGCCATCTTTGCAGATGACACACAACTGTATTTAACATGCAATAATTCCAACAGTTTGTCTATTATTGAGAATTGTGTTAGTGAGATCAGAGGTTGGATGGTGAGGAACTTTCTAGCTCTTAATGACACTAAAACTGAGGTTATTTGTTTTTCATCAAAATTTAGAATAAATGAACCTTCAATTAACAATGTTAAGATTGGTGAAGCATCGATAGGTACAACAACTGTCGTTCGCAATTTAGGAGTTCTATTTGATGAAAATGTTACCATGACTCAGCATGTCAAAAATGTCTGCAAAAATGCATCGTATGCTTTATGGCGTATCAGTAAGTGTAGGCATTTATTAGATAAAGATCGTACAGTAAAACTAGTACATGCTTTTGTAACATGCAGATTGGATTATTGTAACAGCTTGTTGCTGGGATGTACTGATGTTCAGATTAGGAAACTTCAACACCTTCAAAACTCAGCTGCTCGCCTTGTATGTGGAATGAAAAGAAATGATAGACGGCATATTACTCCTGTACTCAAAGATCTCCACTGGTTGTCGGTAAAGGCCAGGATTATTTTTAAAGTTATTTGTATCGTTTTTAAGTGTATTTATTTTAGTAAGCACCTGTTTATTTGAAGGATCTTATTTTTGTCAACTGTAGAAATTACATGTCACTACATAGCAATGCAGCAGTAACTCTCAAAAGACCATCACCACCAAAAACTGTCACGTGCGGTAGTCACGCTTTTGCGATAAAAGCCCCAGCACTCTGGAATGATCTACCGGTTGAACTGAGGACAATTCAAGTTTACGATCAATTTAAGATCAAGTTAAAAACTTATTTATTTAAATGTCACTATAATGTTAACGGATTTATATTTTATCTACTGTGTATGGTTTTATTTCAATTATCAATTATCATTGTCAAAAGCATTGAGATTCATTTATGTAATGCTTCGAGAAATAAATATTATTATTATTATTATAACTGCCAGCAGTTGGCCAATGCCTTGCCCTGAGACTAAAACTGAAAAAAGCCAACATCCTCAGAACCAGTATGATATCACTGTCCGAATCTTGTACTTCAAAGGAACTTCTGCTACTTTCTGGAGTGACCATTTCATTGACTAGAGCTAAATTACATTTCTTACATCTGGAGATGTCTCTGACGACTTCATTCAGAAATCACGAGCTTACCATAAAATCATTTCACTTCGATCAACTTCTCCGAAATTTATATCAGAATAATAAATTTCAGTATTGATTGTAATAACTCTGACACAGGAAGACAAATAATTATGTGACTGAAGCTCCTTGACAAAGGCTATAAATCGTCTGTAGGGACATTTGGAGCAAATAATACATTCTGTTACTAATGCCTTAATTGCTTCAAATAAGCAAACTTTAGGGCAATTGAGCTACCTCTTAATATTGATATATTTTGATGAAACTTCACAGACCTCATTTTTTTAGTCAATTGGAGGATTTTAGGGGGAGGGGGGGGGGGTCAGAGAATGAGATTTCAAATGTTCAAAAATAAGGACCGAGAATGAGATTTCAAATGTTCAAAAATAAGGACCACCCTACTAAGGGTTTAATCTTGTTTTATTTTACTGATTTCTTAAGTTAAACTAGTGGTTAACCTGGATGAACTGGATGAACTGGTTATACCAAATTATAATCCTCTTAAATGATCAAAATCTGCAATTAAGGTCTTTACGTTGCTCTGAAATGCCCCATGCACTCTGGAATGCCTTCTATACATTTGGAATACATGTACCTTCTAAAGCAAAAGAGCACCTTCATGTATGAATGGTATAGCTTGTTTGTGTTGGAATGCCCCATGCATGTCGGAATACCCAATAAAAATTTCTGAATAACCGGTGGGTATTTTGAGGGAACTATATATATATATATATAGTACTATTTCTTCTAAGAGTGCAGACATCTGACATCGCGTGTTTCTTTGTTTTTTATTTTGGAAGCATAATTTGAAGTTTACTTCTAAATGACTAAAATGAAGCAGATAAAAATGTATAAGTTTAAAATTAAACAGCTGCGAAACATATATTGAATTATAAAATTAATTATATCTTTTTTTTGAGTGATGGTACAAATTTTACATGTTTTCAAGCCTTAGGTCCAACATTTAATCCTGCATACACAGGTGTTAATTACAATCAATTTTGAAAATTATTTTATCCAAGTCATACGATGGAGAAGGTAAGTTACCATGTGAGGTCATGTGATGAATATATTGCCAAACAGTTACATGACTCTGTCACCAGACCTTCAGCTTAGACAATTTAGATCCATTTGATTGTTCTTTTGTGATTGTTAACCACACTTGGCACACTAAATTAATTTTCGTACAAGTAAGCAGTTGAAATTTCTGTGTTCTCGGACCTCTGGTTACGGAGAAATGTATCATTTTGGATATTAGAACTCATCTCAATACAATTTACCTATCTTCCACGCCGCCCGACCGCCCGGACGCCTGACTGCGCACCCGGCAGACGGACAAGATTATCCGAAAGTGATTACAATACCTTCTTCGAACTTCGTTCGCTGAAGTTAAAAATTATTAAAGTACAAAAGAAAGTATAAAAAATACAACAGAAGATATGCCAATTGCTATGGATTACATACACAGTATACATCATAGACACTGTATGGTGAAAAGTATTAACTTCACATTTCCAATGGGACTAATAGCCTCCTTTCAACTTCAAATCAACATTTTTCGCTGAAGTCAAAAACATGCATAGCACAGTGAATAGGATGCGACATAATATTATTTAATCACTACTCAGTTTATGCTTTTGACTTCAGCTTTAAACTATATAATCTGCAGATCTTCTGTTGATGGCTTCAAATTTTATAGAAAATTTTCCATACAAATATTTCAGGATGCTGTCCTACATGGCGTTACTTTTTTAAAACAATTTTCCTTATAATTCATCTTGGATTTTATAATGTTCCATACTTTTGTAAGTTTGCCTTCATGATACTGCAAATATCACTAATGTTACATTTGTCTAAATCTACGAACAACCATTTCCCAAATTTATATCTGATTATGTAATCTCAACTTATCCAACGCACATTCTAGTTATAATAATTTGAAGTGCCGCACAGCAACAACGATTTGTGTACTTATAAAATTTTATGCAAATTATAGGCGGGCTGGGATTTTGAGGCAATTTGGATGATTTTTTTATAATTTGTGTCATCCCACAGACGATTTTTGACATCCCGCAGACTTTTTTTGCAAATCGGCGGGATCCTGGAAATAGGGGAATTCCGCCATGGGTGACAAATTATGCAGCTTGTTGAAACTTTTTTTTCAAGCCACAGTTTTTCTCAATTTTTGAATGTCCGGCAGGCATTTTTCTATTGAGAACGAGTGAAAAACGTGATCAGCGGCATATAGGGCTATCCCCTGCCTCGCCGATGGGTTTGCAGCCTCGTCGATGATTTTTGCAACCTCGCCGACAGTTTTTGCAGCCTCGCAGGTGGTTAAATCTTGCCCCACAGACACTATGATCTTGCCACACAGACCTATGATGTTGACCCGCCAATTTATGATGTTGCCCTGCCATTGTATGACTCTAATCCCTTTTTAATTGATTATATAATCGTTCTGTGTCGCTGAGTTAACCAATTTTCTCCTAGAAATCATCTTAAGCTGCCCTGCAGACGTAAAAAGTTCTCCGGTTCTCTCCGTGAGAATGGGCCATTACACTCCTGATCCTTTAATGACTCCAGAAAGAATGTGCAAAATTGCTGAGACGTTCTGTGTCATCAAGACACCGTTCCCTTTGAAACATCAGTGATGGCCCATGAACAACCCGGTTCTTCCACTGCATGTCTCAGTCAATCATGTGCATCATACAAACTCTTTTTAAAATGTGCAAGTTGTCTAAAAAAATTCGGGACAAAATTTGTTTTTTGAAAAACCAAACTTCTATGCAGAAACCAACAAGGATTTTTCTAAAAACCATTTTGGATTTAAAAAAACCAGTTCTGTCCCAAATATTTTAGAGCGTTGAATGTTTTGCTTAGTCCTAAAACTACATTGACAACCAATATCAACCATAAATTTGTGTTATATATAGCCCATCTGTTCCTTGAACTTTCCTCGTGCAATAAAATTAATTTTTTTAGCCAAACAGTTTTTGGGAAATGGTCAATTTTGCAGTTCAGTCAAACTTGTTGAAAAATACACATTTTACCGGCAGTATTTCATAGAACATCTGCAGCAATTCCCGAAATGGCTGTGATATAAAAATGATTAATCATTTTGTGTTTCAGCCAACCTGTGTCCAGGGCCACGCGCGGCTACTTTTCAGAAAAGTAGCCATCCCCTGTTTTATAAAAGTCTGATTAACTTGATTTATAGCTCACTATACATTTTCGTCTGGATAATGAACAATTAAAATTTCAGACAAATAAATCAAGAAAAAAAGAAGACATTTTCATAAATGTTTTTAGGCCTGAAAACAAAAACAAAAAAAACTCATATTAATCTGATTAATTTTCTCAGAGTTCGTTTTTAGTCCTGCACAATACCTTGGTGCATTCAGTTCAATTGCCTCATCTTCCAGCGCTTCTAGCCGAACAGATTTAATATAATCATCATGGTCAGTTTTCAGATATAATCATCATCATTATAATGTGGTGATTGCTTATATTCTTCTACTTTGCTGGACTTATATTCCGTGGACAGTGGTCCAGCATGCCCTACGTGGTGGTAAAAGTGACTCCTGAGCCATGTTGGACCAATAATTTTTTTTTTTAAGTCTAATTTTTTATCCCCAACCATACAATTTAGAAAGATTTGGTTTAGCATAAGGATAAGGGGATTGTAAATTTTAGGAAGTCAATCTGAAAATTTATATATTTTTACATCTGGCACATTAGTCCATACCATGTTCTATAATGTAGATTCTGTTCTAGTAAACCATGTAATGCAGACGTTAATGCAGATGTTATTGAACGAAATGCTTACACATGCACTTTAAATAACAATTTTCCAAGGAAATTCCTAACAAGAAGAAAACTCAACCTTGCACTCCCAGACACTTGTTTGAAGAAGAGCTTCAGCTTGATATTTGGGTCAAAATTTGAAAACGTTGAAATTTCAGTCAGGCAAAAAGTTGATTTGAAAGCAGGTTTAAAGGAGCTCCTTTCGATTTATTTTGCTAGGTAAAACAATCACCTTTCATTGTACTTTGATGTCCAAGGGTCAGTAAGCACAGTTTTTATGTGCAGTGGAGGTAAATACCAGGGTACTGCTTTTAGGTGTCATTAACATAACGCTGTAAAAACCCCCTATATTTCTCAAAATTAACACAATCATACCTCCTGAACTAATGCAGAGGTAGTATGAGGTACAGACAGAACAATCATATAATAAAAAGAGTACTGCTATCTGCCTGACAGCAACCATAATCAAAATAAGTGGCAAATGATTACATTTTTCATTTTTTCTACACTTCCATTAAGTTTTTCTTTCACACTACTTGATTTCAGCACACCAAACTCTATTTAGTTACTAAACTGTACACATGCCAAATAATTCCTGCGAAAAAAGATCCTGTGTAACACTTTTTAAACTTCAAATCAAGCAATAAACGCCCCAAAATTAGCTATTTTTGACCTGTGAATCGTGTCGTTAATGACAAAATATGATGCTTGTGACACTAATGGCTGGTAAATTATTCCTGAGCCTCTTTATTGTGCATATTTGTGTGAAGCGAGAACTCCGACGAGGAAAGGTTGTTAAAATATTTATTAAATGTAACAATACTAACTTCATAACAACGCATGAACATGATAACTTCCCACATGAACGGGCCTGCGTCATTCCGCCGTCAGGTCCGCCATGGGTAATAAGCACCTTTGAATTAATACTGAACGTCTTGGGTATAGAGTTAATATAACCAGTCTTGAGTATAGAGCACATGCACTGGAGAAAAATGTCCTTTTTGACCTCATCAATTGTACGTGATCTCTCCCGTCTTGGTGGGAACACCGAGACCCGCCAGGCCCCTGCAACATTCCGCTGACAGAGATAGGGGCTACCGCCTATTCTGGACCATAACCCTGGAGGCAGATGGGGAGGAAGGAGGGTTTTTGAAGCGGAAGAGAAGGGAGCGAGAGCGCGCATGCGCCCAGTGTTTGATTGCGTCGTATGACGCCGTGCATCAACCTCCGTTCATGGCTTCCACAAACGCGTTGCGCTGGTGCTGAAACGCTGATTTGTGTGAAGCGAGAACTCCGACGAGGAAAGGTTGTTAAAATATTTATTAAATGTAACAATACTAACTTCATAACAACGCATGAACATGATAACTTCCCACATGAACGGGCCTGCGTCATTCCGCCGTCAGGTCCGCCATGGGTAATAAGCACCTTTGAATTAATACTGAACGTCTTGGGTATAGAGTTAATATAACCAGTCTTGAGTATAGAGCACATGCACTGGAGAAAAATGTCCTTTTTGACCTCATCAATTGTACGTGATCTCTCCCGTCTTGGTGGGAACACCGAGACCCGCCGAACAACCCATCGCATGGGTTGCGCCAAGACAGGGAGAGAGCAGGAGGGGAGAAGGCAACGAACAAAGAACCCTGTCACACCTGTGACATTCCGCCAACAGGCTACGAGTTTAAAGGACCACAATTGATCTGATATATTTCAGGTAGGCATTCGACGACCAGCGGCCAACATGTCGTATGTAGGCATCACTGACTCCACCCCGTACTACTAGGTCTGTTGTCCGGCCAATCCGGAAACTGTGAGTGTTCACTCTCTTGTCAGAGAAAGATGACATTCCAACCAACTGCCGTAATACCGACATTACAAATGAACGAGTGACTGGGACTCCGTTTTCATCACAAAAGAAAGTTATCCCAGCCCTTTTAGTCTTGCTGTACTCCCACAGCAGACGGACAGGACACACCCGGCTGTCCTTAATCTGCCTTACTTGAATTGTTTGAGGGGCTTTGGAGTGTTTGAATGTCGTCAGCGTGAGTGTGATCTTGTGGGGATAGAGACTAGGTGGCTTATGGGAAAAGGACACCTGCGATGAGCGAAGGGCGTGGTCTGCCTTGCCGGAGTGTCCCACCTCACTGATTCGTAAGCAAGCGTGGTACATGAGTGACATAATTGCTCTGATGAGGGTCTGTATATATGCCGACACTCTCAAGTCATCTACGCGATGGATTAACTCTTTTAACATGTGGAACGTAATGGGCTGTAGTTTGTCGTTAGCATCTGGATAAGATCCTTTTTTGATTCCCGCTAGCAACTTCGCAAATAAGAAAGTAGAGGTCGGATCTGTCAGACCCCGTACTTTATGAGCAAATCCAATTGCCGATACATAAGCTAATATGGTGGAGTGTTTCTTGCCAGACTCGTGTAATGACGTGATAAATGCCATGATGTCGAAAACACTTATCGGGTACGTACTTGGCAGGGCCCGATCCGAAAGAAAGGTCTGGAGCGCCGCGATGTGATGGTTGTAATTGGCCCGTGTTGCTGGGGCTAAGGAACGGTTCAGGAGAGATCTTACTCGCTGTCGGTAATCATCTGCTCCGGCTGTAGATGGAGGGGCACCGGCGTTGATGAGGGCTTCATCCCATAGCGAGTCAACAATTCTGCATCCTCCTGAAAACGAGAAATGGCGTCTGCTAAGATGTTGTCTTTAGATTTGATGTAAACAGCTTTAAACTTGATGTTATTAAGCATAAGATTCAGGACCAGTGGTCTCAAGAGCAACATGATGTTTTTGTTCTTCGAGGTCTGTTTGTTTATACATGCTACAATGGCTTGATTGTCGCATTGGAATACAATGGATTGGTTGCGGCAGAGGTGACCAAACATGCTAATCAGCACTACTATTGGGTATAACTCCCTGACAGCGATATTTAAGCTACGCCACTTTTTGTTCCAACTGCCTTGAATCCACCTAGAACCATACGTCCCACCATAACCTGCATCCGATGCATCTGTAAAGAGGTTGATGGAGTCATCCTTGCATTGCTTATATGAGGTTATGACAGAGACTCCATTATAGCTCTGCAGGAATATTTGCCACATTTTGACATCCGCTCTCATGTCCTGGGTAATGACTATTTTCGCGTTGACACATCTACCCATTGTTGAGTCAATCAAACGTCTGAGAAATGGTTTGCCAATGGGAATGACCGTCGTAGCAAACTGGAGTTTCCCAATCAGGCTCTGTAACTCTCGAAGCGAGGTGGTTGACTGCAGCAGGAAATTGCTTGCATCCTGACTGTACCTTTCCAGCTTGTCCTTTGGTAGCTTAGCCACCATTGAACTTGTGTTAATTTCGACTCCCAGGAAGACAATCTGTTGCGATGATTCCACTGATGTTTTCGACGCCACCAGTGGGATGCCGAGGCGATCACACATGAATTTGAATTTATTGATAGCCACATCACATTCGGACTTCGTTGGGGCTAACAACAAGAAGTCATCCAGGACTTTTACTATATTTGTAATTCCAACGCCTTTCATAATATGCACAATTGAATCTGATATCATCTCAAATATCGAACATGACTCAGCCATCCCCATTGGTAAATATTTGTCATAATAGTAATGGCCTCGCCATTTGAATCCTAACAGGTGGTACTGTGACGGGTGAATAGGCACAATTCTGTAGGCAGATTCTATGTCCGCTTTAGCCATGAAGCAACCCCTGCCCAGATTGTTGATTGTACGTATTGCCGTCTGAATAGAAGCATATTTCACCGTCTTGTGTTTTTGATCTATCCCTCCGTTCACCGATGTATTGTCATAGGGGTAGGATAAATTGTGTAGCAGACGATATGCTCCTGGTTCACTTTTTGGGCGCAATGACAAAGGGCTAGCCTTGAAGTTACTGAAAGGTGGTAACTTTAGCGGACCAGCAATCCTGCCACAATTAATCTCCTTTGCCAGTTTTGTGTCCACAGCAGCCGGATTGGTATTAGCTTCTAGTGAATTCCTTGACCGGATGTCGCATTCTAATCCCGTAAAATGGAATTTAAACCCATTGGTGAATCCCTCTATTACTACGTCTGCCATCTCAAAACCAATAAGGAGTTTCCTTAGCAAGCTAACATTCACTGGGGACACCACTGTTTTCAACATTCCCTGCGGCATTCCGCCGTTAGGGGTTCTACCAAGATTTTCTGATTTACCAACTTTTCCACACTTTTCATTGATAGAATGATTTTGTGTAAGTATCGACATAGATCCGTCCTGCGACATTCCGCCGACAGGGACCCTAGGTAGCGCTGTAGAATAGTTTTCACCCTGCGTCATTCCGCCGTCAGAGTTAACACACCATTTAGACACATCAGTAATCTCAGATAGCCTCATATTACCGGCTCCCTGCAGCATTCCGCTGACAGGAGCTGCTCCTGTAACATCAACTCTGCTTCCAGCTCGCTCAGCGCTTAGAGGCCTTTTCTTCCCGCTTCTCTGCCTCTTTCGGCTGGGCCTTCGAGCGGGATTGATAGCATAAGTACTGGGGGTGTCTTCCGCCGCAGTGTGGGCACTTGTGGGCAAACTGACATGACTGGAGGTCGCAGCGTTGGCCAGGGGAGTGGAATCTGAAACAGGTTCCCATTTGTAGGCCAGCGGTTGACTTGCGGGACTGGGGTTGTTGGGTTTGACGAAAGGGATGCCCTTTATTTGTGACTGCCCGCGTGTAGAGCTCAACCCTGGTGTGCGCGTATGTGTACCCAGCATTCACTCGCTGCCTTCTGAACTCTACATCGTAGGCCTCCCACTGGTGCCTTTCTTGCGCTAAGGACAGAACGTTGTCCATGTGGACGATCATCTCTTGCGGGTCTACTTTCGCAACATCCAACGACACCGACATTAAGCGCAGGAATGCCCTTGACCAAGCGGTGATACAACGAAGCTTCTGGTCTGGCCGCTTTGAATCTCCCATTCGGGATGGGCTTAATTGTGGCAGGTCGATGTACTCTCCTCTCTCTACTTTGCTTCTCATTTCCTGCTCTACAGATGCATGGAGAGGGAGTGCGTATGACGAGATGACATACTCACCCTGCCTTGAACTTTGTCCGGCAGTACCTCTGACCGGGCTGCCCAGCGAGGTTTCCAGCTCGGCTATCCGCTGTTCTAGACGACGGATGGTTCTACTTTCATCCCTTTGTCCCCCTGGGGACGATGCTCTTGGCGTTACTTGCCACGCCGACCCTGGCGTTGCCTGCCATGCCGGTGGGGATGGTTCTGACGGTGTGAATCTCACCGGTGGACGGCTCTGCCGCTGGTTAGTGCCACGTTTTGGGTGTTTCGGCATCTGCAATATCAAATAAATTTTAACCAGAACCGGCGAGCAGGCGATTGTGAACAGTATGATGGCCACCAAGTATCAGTAAACTGTAAACCATATTTGGTCACAAATATTGGAGATCGAACCACTTGAGTAATATTTAGGTGCAAAAATAGTGGTGATTGTGATTATGGAATATTTAGTCAAAAGTAGTGGAGATTGGAATTAGAATATATATATGGTCACGAAATAGTGGTGGCCGGAATCAATTCAACATTAGTCACAAAAATAGTGGTGACTGGAATTATTACAATATATGGTCACAAAATAGTGGTGACCGGAATCAACCATGTGTTGGCCACAAAACAGTGGTGGCCGGAATCAACTTAATATTTAGTCACAAAATAGTGGTGACTGGAATTAATACAACATATGGTCACAAAATAGTGGTGACCGGAATCAACCATGTGTTGGCCACAAAACAGTGGTGGCCGGAATCAACTTAATATTTAGTCACAAAATAGTGGTGACTGGAATTAATAAAAATGCATGTTCTCAAACTATTGGTAACCGGAATCAGATTTGCTCTGGCCACAAATTAGCGGTGGCCGTGATCCAGTATATATGTAAACATAATCTTTTGTAGGCCTGTGATTCTTATGCCCGCCGCATTCCGCAGTCGGGCAACTTCAGTTTATTCACAACGAGAACTTAATTCGCATGACATTTGGCACTCTTCTCACAATACTTTTTAGACGAACACAAGTGATATGAATAAAAGAAATAACGTGTATAGCAAAGAGCCTTTGGCTTGCCCTAATCCACACTCTGACCAGATCTATTTCCTTAATATTACAAACACAATGTCTCAAAACTTTATTCCTGACTCTCCGCATTCCGCAGTAGAGCCACCTGTATCAGTAAAAGTCACTCATTTATTATTTGTATTAAAGGACTTGATTAATTTGTGGAGGGCCGAAGTGATTGCTTTCTTGTATTTCCTGATGCCTATCACTGAGTCCGGGTGGGTTCCGTCCCTTGACCAGTCATTTGTGTTCCAGAACCCACTGTGGCGGTGGAAGTAGATCCGCACATTTTTTGCCACTAATTCTTCCGTAAGCAGATTGACATCCAAGGCCTTTGCTCTGAAGGATCTACCATCCATGGTCCTTGGGTTGTCCCTTGGAAGAACCGTTGAGATACCCACAGCTCTCACATCATAACGGGAAATGATCTCTTCGGCTAGTGCCACTTTTGATTGCGCAATATCTTCTATAGAAGCTGGGGAATCCACGTCATTCCCGCCTATCTCGAGCAATACAAATTTAGGGTTGGCTCTCAAGATCTTCTCCTCAGGGAGGACAAAGGGCCTACTCGCACCCGATGTGCATCCTGCCCCGGGAACACCATAGAAATGGATAAACCTCACTTCCTTCGGGGCCTTTAACAGGTCCCAAGCAGCCTCCCTGATACACATCTCCTCCGCATCTGGACCACGTGCGTGCTCGAGCGCCAATGCATTCTCCAGTCTGGACACAAAACTATCACCTACGATCATCACATTGGCCGTTCGCCATGTGCACCCAGCCCAAGTGCAGGCCATTCTCCAACAAAATTAAGGTACCTTTCGCTACAGAAAATGAGGAAAACCAGCAAAACCCACGATTTTTATCCCACTTTCGAAATGCGTGTCCCTCGTGCTTTTTGAAGCGGAAGAGAAGGGAGCGAGAGCGCGCATGCGCCCAGTGTTTGATTGCGTCGTATGACGCCGTGCATCAACCTCCGTTCATGGCTTCCACAAACGCGTTGCGCTGGTGCTGAAACGCTGATAAGTTATTAATATATCATAAGTGCAAAAATTATTGGAAAAATGTAAGAAATTTTATTGTTTTTATATGTATGCTGCACCCAGGAAGCTTACTGGAGTGGTATACTGCTGCAACTGTGCAAATAAATCAGGACTTCCAAAATGCATGTGACGTCACATTTGCCAATGACTAGTGTCACTTCCATTGGGATATTAGAGTGATACTGCCAAAATTGCCTTTGGAATCACACATAGTTTATTAAAACCATGTTCGTTAATGACATGTGACGTTAATGACAATTTTAAACAAATATTTCCTTGAACCAGTGAATACATTATGTGATGCCAATCTTGACTTGCATTAAGACTTGTGTACACCAAAGCAAGTTCCACTGTGATTTTTGCCCAGATATACATTGCAAAAATTAGCCAGGAGGGCGTTTGTTAATGACAAATCAAGGTAGGACAACTGACATTTTGGTATAAATAGTGTAATTATCTATATTCGGTGCAGTTTATGGACCTTCAGCTGATTCAGTCAGCTGCTAGGGTTCCTAAAGATCATAAAAATTGAAGTGGTATAAAAAAATGTTTGTCGGTTAATTTTTTATGAGAAAAATCACGGGGTGTGACGTTAATGACATGAGATTGGCGACAAAGACACATGTGCCCCCTGTTCTTGGGTAACAATATCAGTCAAGCCACTTGTTTTAGAATTTGAAAGGGTGTTGGTCAAGGTTCAATTTGAGGTGCAAATGAGGTGGATTAAGGTGACAAGTTAAATCATTTGAGGTGATTTTTGAAGGAAAATGCTAGTGGAGACAGGCCATTTTCAGGGGGGTAGGGCACTTTCTTTCAATTTTTGGAAGGGATAAAAGTTGTCTGCCATGCATTTTCTGTGCCAAATTTTTTGCTGATATGTTGCTCTAAAAGAAATGACCACCACGAACCTTGCATGTACATTCATGTCCGTGTGAATAGCTCTAAGACACTGGAGACAAGAATTTCAGCTTTACCAAATTTTGACCCATTTATACCTTCACAAAAATGTAATGCAAGATCACTCTACCCAACCGGAAGTCATTTGGGAGTGTAACTGCATAACTTCACCATTCCTTGTCTAACCTAATAACACCCTTGCAAACTTCCATGATCTAGAATGGTTTTGTCACTGGACAAGAGGTAAAGGTCTGAATTGAGGGGTAAGATGGTGGAACTGAATTAATTGATAGTGTAAGGGTAAAAATAAAATATCCCGAACTATTACAGTCTGCCATAGTTCTACAGACATAATTTAAAAAAAGCCAGATCTATGTTATTCTTTTTTTAAAGAATTTTCTTGTTAATATGTATATCGAAAGACAGTTTAGAGTTTAGACTGAGAGCCAAAAAATGAAAAAGTGGACCAACAGATACCGGTCTCCCCTACAGGAGGTCCACAACTTGGGGGATATTGTGATCCTGAGATTTTTTACCAAAGGTTGCAGGGGCAATGCCCTTTTTATTTGCCTTGTCAGTTGCTGGCTTGCTGCCCTATAATTGTAATTTGCCCTGATTTGGAAGGGGGGGGGGGGGTTGCTGTTGCTGATCAGGTAAACTCATATCTTTGGGAGAAAGATTTGGAATAATCCCAGGAGCATAATGCAGCAGCACAACAGCAAAGAGTACACTAGGTTAGCAAAAAATGGCCTTAACCTTTACAATGACTGAAATGATTAATAATGATTCTAAATTTCTAATATGACCCGGTTTATTTATATTTTTTTCACTTCTTACTCACAGTTCCTGTTCAACAAGTACTTTGTCGACCTTAAAACAGATACGTAGCACAGAATTAATATGCCATATTCTACATGCAATTTCATTGATTCTCAAAGATCTAAACATTAATAAGCTTATAGCTTAAAAAACAACATGTTGAGCACTATTAAATTAATCGACCCATGCATAATTAAAATGATGCTACTTGCCATTTTGCAAATATGTTACACTGAAAATATGTTTTGCATTTTTATGTTTTTAGAGACTCACTCAGCCTACATCAGCCTGTATGGTCTGTATTTATGAGGTGGCCTAGATGTTAACAGCCTGAACTGCATGTATGCAGTCTGTATGATGAGGCAGTAGACCTGCACAATAACAAGTTGTTTACCTGGTTGAAAAAGCATCAAAGGCAGAATTTTGAAAACAAGGATTTTTCACAATCAGTCAGGAGCAACATACAGATCTATCTGCAGCTAAACAATCGTTCAGGAGCAGCATACAGATCTATCTGCAGCTAAATGTCCAAGATGTCTGACAGAACATGGAGGGAGGACATCCTCTCTGGGGTGGCAAGTGTCCCAGCTAGAGGTAAAGTGGACACCATGGTAGTCTATGGGGAGTGTGCTGAAGCCATCCTCACTACACATATCCTCCATGAAGTCTTCATTGCTGCTGCAGAGTATGGGAAAGGCAAGCTGGTTGTCTTCAGTGGAGAAAAATATTCAGAAGGTAGCTATAACAACCAGTTTCTTTTAATGTTAAGAAAATTAGAAGTCCTACAATTAATTTAATTTAAGTAGGCATGCATGTAAGTACAGCATATATACCTGCATATATATACATATAACTATGCGTAATTGCACTTAAAACCTACTTGTGAAAAGTAGGCTATTAGGCATAGACTTTACCCCAGTTTCTGTTTTGTTTTATTGGAGATCTTGCAAAAAAAAAAAAAATACCGTGCAAGCACGTAAACAACTCGGTTGCAAAGTGTGACAGACAATATCATGGCATGGCAAGGAGTGCAATACACATGAAGTAAAGACATCACCTAAAGTCCCAGAATGCACTTTAATTTGTGCGATTTACCCTGAAACCATTATAAAATGTGCTAGCAGTTGTTGTTCATGACGGCCAAGAATTTTGTTCACTTGGGACCATGAATGGAGTGGAGAAAGTATGATGGTTTTGTAGACTTGTTAAAATTGACCAGGATGCGTTGTGTCTTGTGACAACTCATTGAATGATTCATTTGGTACATAGGTCCATGGATGGAGAATTGCACATCTATGCATCACCTGTGCTCTGTTACTTCAAAGGAGGCTGAATACTTCCCATTTGAACTGTTTAAAGTGTTTTTGCAAACAATAATAATGCACTGCTCTTTTTTATTGTCTGAGATAATTCTTTTTCCTGACTTGTTTTAAACAATGGGGCCTTCAACAAAACACACTGCACCATGCACCCTCTTATCTCAGTGTTGACAGGTCATGCATTAACAGGATTTGATGGGTATTTTTACCCAACTCTCCAACACATGTGGCATGTCACTGGCACCTCAGATTGATAATTTATTGGTTTGTTTTCCCACATCATGACACATGACAGTTAAGCACGTGCACTGTGAAGGATTTGCTGTAAAAACTTACTTGTTCATGTTTTTAACTGTGACAGTTCACATTGCCTAAGGTGGAGATCCACACGTGCGTCCGTGTGTCCGTCCGTCCATGTGTCCGTCCGTCCATGTGTCCGTCCGTGTGTCCGTCCGTGTGTCCGTCCGTCCATGCGTCCGTCTGTCCATGTGTCCGTCCGTGTGTCCATCCGTGTGTCCGTCCGTGTGTCCGTCCGTGTGTCCGTACGTCCGTGTGTCCGTACGTCCGTCCGTCCGTGTGTCCGTCCGTCCGTGTGTCCGTCCGTCGACCGTGCGTCCATCCTTCTGTCCGTGTGTCCGTCCGCGTCCGTCCGTGTGTCCGTCCGTCCGTGTGGCCGTGTGTCCGTTCGGCCGTCCGTGTGTCCGTACATCCGTGTGTCCATACGTCCGTGTGTCCGTCCGTCCGTGTGTCCGTCCGTCCATGCGTCCATCCTTCTGTCCATGTGTCCGTCCGTGTGTCCGTCTGTGTGTCCGTCCGTGCTTCCGTCCGTGTGTCCGTGCGTCCGTCGGTGCGTCCGTCCATGTGTCCGTCGGTGCGTCCGTGTCGGTGCGTCCGTGTCGGTGCGTCCGTGTCGGTGCGTCCGTGTCGGTGCGTCCGTGTCGGTGCGTCCATGTCGGTGCGTCCGTGTCGGTGCGTCCGTGTCGGTGCGTCCGTCCGCCGTGTGTCCGTCCGTGTGTCCGTCTTCGATTTCATCACTATTTTGGAGCATGTAGAAGAAATATATAATTCCAGTAATTTTTGACAGTGTACATGAGATTCTTGGTAGCAATAACTTGGAGAACACATGTTAAAAACATTTATTTTCAAAGCATCGTTTCGTGTGGATTTCAGAAATGCACATGACTGAACTTCTGTCATTCCCGAAGTTAGGCAGAAATAAAGCAACATGTGTAGTTTGACAGCAGCAGGTGCGACATGTGATGAGTTGTGCTAGGACAAAGAGTGTATGCAGCCGTGTGGGCAAATGCAAGTTTTGGCCATGCGCCAATGCAATACAGCGAGTTCCTCGTTGTAAAAACTACCCTTGGAAACAGTTTCAATGTTTTAACATTCAACTTGGTCTTGTGATGTACGCATCTTGTAAGAAGATTAGGAAACCAACAAGAGACCATTTAGAATTTATGACTTGGGGGGGGGGGGTGGGAGTTTTGCCAGAGCTTCCCGGCAAAAATTAATACCTCCCCCCTTTGAGTTCCATGCAGATTTTTGGTACCCCACCCTTAGGTTTTAAGCTGATTTTTAGTACCCCCCACCTTGACATACAAAGCAATACATACATTATATTGTCATATATTTGCCCCTTGTACAGTCGCGCGTGCAGATTCACTAACTTTTGCTTGTAGAAATGCATTGTCAAACTGAGTATATGCGCGTTAACAATTTGCTTTGTTAAAATTTCTTACCCCCTTTGGACAACTGTCAAAAATTAGTACCCCCACTTGGAACACGTGTGAAAAGTTAGTACCCTCTCGGGCAAAACTCCCACCCCCCAAGTCATAAATTTTGAACGGTCCCTAAAGCTCTGTCAATGATGTGACAAAGCCAGTTTACAAATTAAAAGGAAGAATATGTTTTTGCCAATGGACTGCTGATCGGCGAAGAGTGATAAAAGCTTAAAACTGAAGAAAATTATCAATTTTTATTTGAAGCATATTCTCAGGCTGCACAATATCAAGCTCTGTACAATAGCCTTTTCAGTTGTGATATTTCAAGTACCTAATCCCAGTATTTTTTAATTTAGAAAAAAAAACCAACTTACTATTGAGTAGTAGGAATTTATAATTATTTTAGGAACAACTTACACACGAATAAGAATTCTAAATTTAATAGATTGTCAAGAATGCTTATATAATTTCAGACATGGAAACTCCCTCAAGTAATTCAAACTTGAACCAATTGCGTTCCAACATCCTGAAATGGCTCCGACCGGGACAGGAGTCTCACCAAGTGATCAACGTCACTGATTGGAAGAATGTTGATGTTGGAGAAGGACAGAACAAGATTCTTCTTTGGCAAGTCAGTCATCCCAGGAAGTCACAGAGATTTGTCAAAACAGTGGAGGAATTTGTTAAGAATGGGGGAGCGGCAATCTTGACCAAGACACCGACCAAGTACGTCAAGCGTCACGGTCAATTGAGCAGTTCTCCGGTATACCAAATGTTGCATGAGGTTGGGATCTACTTCGGGAAAAGGTCCAGCATACATTCCAATATGAATGTTGCAGACAACGAGGCTCATAAAATTCATGTTGGTCGCGTGATTGAAGAAGTCATTAGCAATCCGAGGAAGTTGACAGTTTATGGGTCGATTTTCAAACACGTCCTGCCAAGTCTGCCCAACAAGAAGGAGGTCAGGAAGAAATTGAAAAGACTGGTCGATGAATTGGACAGCCTTGACATCCGTTATGTTCCTCGAGGTAGACGTAAAAGGGTGAAAGGCAAAAGAGGAATGAATCTGCTGTATTTTGTTGATATGTTCAATTGGGATCCTGAATTTGGCAAGGCTCCTGGGGTCGAGAAATTCCCTGGTGATTTTGAGGTTGAACCTGAACTGGTTTGCATTGAGGTTTCTGTCGATACTAAAAAGCAGCCTGAGTGGCATCCGGTCGGAGCTTACCTGCCACCTGGTGGAACAGTGAGATTTGAGGTTCTGGAAGGGAGTAGAGGAGGTTGGAAAGTGCGAGTGGGAGCTCACTCTGACAACCTCACTCACAAAGACGTACTGTGGAGATGGCCAGTAGTGATGAAGCAGGAACCTCTTAAGGAGACAGTGACAGAGGTATTCAACCCCTTCGGAGGCTCCATCTACCTACAGAGTCCAGGAAAATGGCGTAAACTCCGCGTTAGGATTAGTAACGTAGTCGAAACTCCCTTGTATGACATACAGGAAGAAAACACTGAAGAGTCTTGGGAGTTAATGAAGAAGAGACCAGGATTGTGGGCTGATCTGAGGGGAAAGTACATCCACATCACCATCCCAAGCACTTCAATTGACGACCTGACAGAAAAGTTTGTATTCACTGCCATCACATTTTGGGATCGTGTAATTGAGCACTTTCACGACCTGAGAGGAACAAACGTAGAACATGGAAAGAGACAGTGGATTGTGACTGACAAACAGATTTCAGCTGGTGGAATGCATTCTGGATATCCAATCATGACACATCTTGAGGTCGCTGAGCCTGACAGTGAAAAATTTGCTCTGAGTACGGAACCAGGTTTCCACTGGGGGCTGTTCCACGAGATTGGTCACAACATGCAGAAATGGGAATGGACCCCTCGCAGCCATATTGAGATTACTGTCAACATCTTCTCTATCTATGGCATGTACATGATGTACGGCATTGAACCTTGGGAAAACAGGAACATGATACGTGCAACGGATAAAATGAAGCGCTACTTACAAGGCAAGGTTGAGAAATCTACTCCGTTCATTGGATTTGCCATTTACGCACAACTTGCTAGAGATTTCGGGTTTGAGGTTTACAAGAAAGTTTTTCGTGCCTACAAGCAGATGCGTCCGAAACCGGACACCAAGGAAGAGGTGCTGGATGTTTGGTACAAGACCTTTTCAAAAACAGTGGGGCTCAATCTCATGCCCTTGTGCAATTTCTGGAGGGTCAGAATATCAGATGAGGTTGCAGCAGAACTGGGAAGCATGACACCCTACTTGCCAAATGATGATCTCACCTCTGCTGTGCCAAAAAGGGTGGAACAGATCATCGCAAATTATCCAGGGATAGTGCGGACCGCTGGACAGGTGCAGTTCTGCGATGCAAGTGAAGGGGCATGTCAGGCTGATGACGAAGATGAGGATGATGATGAAATTGTTCCGGAACATGATGAAATTGTTGCGGAACATGATGAAATTGTTGCGGAAGATGATGGAATTGCTCCAGAAGATGATGACTGAGCGCAATAGTTTGGCAATCCGAAATTTCAAGAATTTTTCTACATTTCTCAAAAGGCACACCATATGGGCCTATACAAATATATATATATCAGATATTTTTATGCAAGTAAATCGTTTTCATAAATGCAAATGTCAAAAATTGCAAAATATTTTATCTATGACGCCTTTCGTGATCGTATATCACATAGTTTATAAAATTCAACTGCATGCCTTTTCCATGTTGTGTAGTGAGTGTATGCAGCACCGGGAACTGTTTTTTAAAACTTTTTTAATCTTACATATCATCTTGTCATACTCTAGGTGTATACTGTATAGGGACACAATTATGTCATAATTGGTGGGCCTTAGTAATTTTTTCACGGACTCAGTATATAAAACTATTTATGAGCATCTTTTTATATAAAATTTTATGTGCTAAAGACATCATATCTGATTTTGGTCTCATATTGGTATTATATAATTCATAATCTAGGGATTATTTATTTTAATGACTAATTGACTATAGAGAATTGTTGTGTTCAATTGTCTGGAAACTTTTTTGCAGATTAACTTCTGACAATCACATGGTGTTTTTTAACTTGTTGGCATAGGCCTATTAGTTAACAAAAAATACAGTTCCATCTTCCTGGTTTTTATTTCTGAGCAGCTCAATATAGACAGCTTTTAAAATTAGAGAAATTACTTTTAAATGTGTTACTTTACTGTATATTATAAAATATAAATTAAAAACAACAAAGGATTGTCATTTCATGCATTTCATTTAAACACAAAGAACGAAGAAATCTTAAAAAAAAAAAAAACCAATTATACAACCATGTCTTTTCAATGAAAACATGAATAAATTTGACAATAAAATATCACCAACAATCATGTTCAATGCATATCAGTTGCATTGAAACACAATCTTTAAGTGGTCACTGCTCTGGGAGTCATCTTGGTCAGTGATAATGACAAAATACCAAGCAAACTGACTGAAAATTTGGAGTTCCTCAACGTTCAAAACTAGAACAAATTCTATTCAATTCTTACATTGCTCCAATGAGTGAAGTGGCTGCAAGATGTCAGGTCAAGGACCAAAAGTATTCTCATGACCAGCATTGTCCAGCAACTTAAACTCTCTTTCAAACCAACCTTTTTGGATCAGAGAAATGCAACAGCCAAGATGGAGAAGTGCATTGCTGAAATCAGGAACTTTCTCCATGAAATTACGAGGGGCATTCAGAAAGTTTGAGGCTTTTTTATATGGACACTTATTTTCAATCTAGAATGTGAATTTTTCACAGGATAAAGTTCAGCATATTTGGAATGGATTTCCAAAATTTTGGACAATTTGGACATTTCAAAGTCATTCTGTGGTTGCGATGGAAACTGAAAGTTCAGCTGAGCGGGGCAGGTAATACTGAAACCAAGAAAGCCAACATATGGGTTGTTTTTCAAACGGGGTAGCCTACTCTCTGGAAAGTCACACGATATCCAAAATACCAGAAATACCATGCATATATGTGAAAAAAACGTTACACAGAAAGATTAAACATATTGAGACGGACCTACACTCCTACAGTAGCGAAAAAATTATTCAAATCGGTTGATAACTGCCCGAAAAAAATGTATCTGTGTCATTTTGACCAAAATTGACTGTCTCATTTGCAAATTAGGCAAATATCGCTTCAGATTTTTCAGTCCTGACCTAACAGTAAGATTTAACCAATGTGAAAATGCTTTCAGCATGGTCCCAAGAGTTCAAGATTAGAATTACATGCAACAACTATGATTATTCTTTTCAGAATCCTGCATTGAACACATGAATTAAGGTAAATTCCGTCAAATATTGTCCTCTCCGAAATAGGGTCAGCAAAACAGCAATAACATTAAATTAAGAGGATTTTTATTTTATAGAAATACTCCTTCAATAGATTAGACAAAGTTTTCGTAAGTGTTTCACTTCAGTTGTATGAACTGCACAATGCTCGTAGCGGAAAACACCAAAAACAGCTTCGTCAAATAAACTGTCCTCTCCATCCTCTCCGAAAATATCTATTTTCCTTGACACGCACAAAAGTTCTTGGCCAAAGTTAAGCAAGTAAGACGATTTTTCATTGTCAGACATATCTATCCACTCAGCACAAGCCCATACAACTGGGTGTTCTATACATCCAGTAATAGAAGGATGAGCAGAATATTGACTTTGGTCAAATTATCAAAAAGTCAAATAAAAAAAAATTCAGAATACTTGTAGCCCTAAAATTTTCAGAAATCCACGGCAAGGTATATATAGCAACAGAAAAAAGTCAATTTGGCCAGAAAAAAAAGACTTTATTTTTTACCCCTTTGAGACAAAACTATGTACCCCGATTGAAAAACAACCAATATTGTGACCGTGAAAGACTTCTCTCAATCACTTGTATGAGTGAGATTAACAATATTTGACACAAGAAATATGATATTAGCTTCTAATTATGCTATCAAGCTCACCAAATGTGTGTACCGTAATACGGGGCGAATCGGGACAGAATTGGCTGTTTTTCTGTCATAGCATGGACAAAAATCAAAATTCTATAGTGCCAAATTGTGTCTGGGCACAAGGTCTAAGTATCCCTTGAAATGATATCTTAAATCCCCATTGCTCCAGACCAAGAAAACCACTGTCCCAATTCACCCCATACTTTGGGGTGAATCGGGACACTCCATTATTTCCACTATTAATACTCCCTACCTACTTTGAGTGATTGTTCCTTGTGAATAAATATTAGAAAACATGTCCAACACGCCAAAAAAATGTTGAGGAAAATCCGAAATCAATTTCATTGATAATATGCAGATATTTAAAAATGTGATAAATTGCGGAAAACTATCAAAAACTGTAGTTATCTGCTAATTTTGCAGGTTATTACGAATTCTGGACTAAATCTATAATAAATGATGCCAAGTTCAATAATATTTATCAAAAAGCCATACCAGTACATTCAAATGAAATTTGGTAGATTTTATTTTTATTATTTCCGAAACTTTGTCATTGACCTGGATCTTAACCCGTCACCAAACATACCGTCTAGTCTACTATTCTGGTTCCCTGATACCATTTCAAATTTTAAAAAAGTTTTCAGCTAGTTTGATGGCTCTGGTGTTTATATTTTTTGAGGAATGAGCAAAGTTTTGACCAGTTTGTTAAAATTCAAATTATGCAGGGAAAGTTTAAGGTGCTGCAGCTCCTCACTGCCTGCAGTAAGAAGTATGAAATTCTATCGCAATATGTGCTGGTATGTGTACTATACATGTACCAAAAATGAATTCCCTAGGTTGAGTAGAAGTGGTTGATCTTTGAAGAAATAATAGACATCCCTGTCTTGTCCCGATTCACCCCTGTGTCCCTATTCACCCCATATTACGGTATTCTTACACTGAACCCATGTAGGAAAGCACTCCTGCATGCCACATTTGGCAAGGGAAATTCAGGCAGCAAGGGTGTGTTTCCCTGACTACATAAGGAGTTGTGAAAAAACAGATTCACTGGTATTAAAAAAAGACCCAAAAGGACAGCTGCTGAGCATAATCCATCTCAGCTGTTCCTGTGACATTTTACTTTACATTAGTCCTTGTTTCCCTTACTTTAGTCCTTGAGGGCTACAGTTTCAGGCACCGGAATTGAAGATGCTTTGGATGACCAAAATGCTTAACAGAACTTTGTTTGGAGGACTTCAAGGAACGTTTACTTCAATGGGTCAGGTGTATGAATTAATGCTTTTGGTGAGCTTGGGAGTATTTTTTAAGCCTAATATTATATATTTTGTGTCTAATATATTGTGAGGATTAGTAAATCTACTGTCACTGAACTGTCATGGGACAAGCGAGTGATAATGCGTGCGGTAAAATTCGCGTCATCAGACACAGATTACGAGTCATTTAAAGTTTTCTCTCAGCTTTCTTTCACACAGTTCACATCTTTAGGTTCTTCTGCTTTGGTTTTGACCAAATTACTAACATTACAACTCCTATTTTATCCAGATTTTGACATAGAAAGCCACAAAATCATGATCCATGTTTTCAAGATCGCCGGTATTTTACACCAGGGGCGTCGTTGTAGGGGTTTCCCAAGGATTTCCCCACAGGTTATGACGTCACGAACCGATGGGTTTAGAACAATTTTCACAGGTTTTGGGCCACAAAAACATATAAAAGCACCGTTGGCGGGTCATTTGAGAGCCGGCTGTTGAGCGGTAAACTTGGATCTCTTGAAGCTGTTCAGCGAAATTGAAGCAGAGTTGTGAGAGACTAACAAACTTGAAGGTATGTTGTCTTTTTATTTGGATCTGAACTATGATTGCATAGTGAATTTTAGTGGAATTTAAAATGATTAAACCCTTGCCAGCCAGATCATTCCTCCATGGGAGCAGTAGTAGAAATGATGAACTGTCAGATGGGTTGTGGGTTCAAATTCAGATTGTGGCTTAGTTAGGGTAGTCAATGTTTACTTGTGGCTGTTACTAATACATGTTTTATTTTTCTGTTATTCAGTGACCTGAGCCAGGAGGACTGGACCAGAGGTTACTTTTTCTGTTCATGGATCCAGGAGGCCTGGACTTTCATTTCTGAAAACTAACAACCGTGTGATCATGAGCCAGAAATGCTGGACCTAGAGACTGTGTGATTACCGTATCCAGAGATGCTGGACTTAGAGACTGTGTGATTATCCAGAGATGCTGGACTTAAAGACTGTGTGATTATCAAGTCCAAGGGATTGGACTTTAGGCGAACTAAACTTGTGATTGATGTGATAAAATGACTGATTGATGTGATAAATGACTGATTGATGTGATGAAATGACTGATTGATGTGATGAAATGAATTGATGAATTTATTCCCCAGATGAGCCCAATATTGTATCTAAATCCCCAATAAAGGTTCAAACTTATTTTAAGTGTTTCAGTTGAGTTATAATTATATGCATTTTGCGCTACCATTTTTCAATTCGATCGCATATTAAATTTATAGAGACTGGCAACTGTCAAAGTCGTGACATAAATTTTGGTGGCAGCGGTGGGATTCTGTAAAATTACAAGGGTAATTGAAAGACAGGATCCCGTGATCGAATCTATTCCTCTATTTATTTGAGCTCAAAAGGTTGAGACGCTTAATAAATTCAAAGTCAAAAGGTTGACGCAAGATTTTATTAATTGTTAGAAGTTCTGTAAAGAGATACAATGGGCAAGTGATTAAATCAAAAAAAGTTTGATTAAGTGAAAAATAATTCTTTAAAATTACAAGGGTAATTGTTGAAGAAATTTAAAATGGATGAAGTCAAGTTTTTGAGTTTAGCAATCAGTCTGTGTGAGTCGTTGCTGGCGCAGCGTGGTTTTGAAGTGACCCGACCAGCCACATTAGATGAAAATTATCTTCATTTCTTGGTGAACTGCCTCGCGGCTCTGGGCTTGGACGAAGAAGATTAAAAGCTGTAAAGAAATAAAGTCTAATTAGATTCTGATGAATTTTTGAGAACTTAAAATTTTTGAAATTGATTTGAGATCAATTAGTGAATCTAACTTGAATTTTTGAAGTGTTGTAGCACATTGTTGAATGTTGACTTGATATTACGTTGTTTAACGTCAAAGTTCAGACAAGATGGAGTTTGAACCAGGATTTGTAGCTGATAGGTCTGAGAAAGACAAGGCAGTTACTGAAGAGGCTGGGGAGCCTAATTCAAATAAAACCCAAGATGAAAGTGCCGAAATGAACTCTAGAGGAGACAGATTTCGAGATGGTGATTTTTGTAGACCAATGCAAGGCATAGGAATGCCAAGGCCAACTACTCATGAATATTTCACTAGATCTAAGGGTACAGCCCATAGCCGAATCGGAGATAGAAATAGAACCGATAGTGAAGATGAATTGACTTCACATTTTGAACCAAGTTGGGCAAGGTCTGGAAATAGAGACCGTTTCAATGACGAACTGAGGTCAGGATTTCAGAGTTTGAGTAATGACATGAGTAATATGACGAGAGTTGTAACAAGTACCATGCAAGATACTATGTCAGAGATACTTGGAGTATTTAAGACTGAGATGCAACAAGTACTTAGAAATAGACCCGCAAGGTCCCAATCGGGTAGAAGTGTGCCGAGGGCACAGAGTTCAGATTCTGAATCTGCTGAAGAAACAGCACTTAGTTCAGATAATCAGCATTCAACCAGAAGTCCAAGAAATAATTCTGGTCATATGAGTTGTAAATTGCCTCCATTCACTGGCAAGGAGCAGTGGAAAATTTGGTTTGGAAGGTTTGAGGAGGTGGCGAACAGGAAGCGTTGGACAGCTGATGAAAAGCTCGATGAACTGTTGCCGAGGCTACAAGGTTCAGCTGGTGAATTTGTTTTTAGCCAGTTAAGTCAAAGAACTCGTTCAAAATATGAGAAGTTGACAAAGGAAATTAACAGTAGGTTCCAAATAATTGAGTTGCCTCGAACATTTAGGTCCAAGTTGAGCAAGCGCGCTCAAAAGCAAAGTGAGTCGGCCGAAGAGTATGCGGCTGAGTTAAAAGGTTTATATGACAAAGCTTTTCCAGAAAGATCTCATAAAGTTAGGCAAGAAGATCTGTTAAGATACTTCTTGGATGGTCTGTATGATGACAGGACGCGCGAACAAGTGGAGTTTGTGAAGGATCCTAGCACTATTGATGAGGCTGTTATGGAAGTAGTCATATTTCAGGAAAACAGAAGTAGTTCTGACCGAAATAAAACTCCGAAAGAGAAATTTAGGACTGGGAAGTCCGTAAACATGGTTAGGCCTACAGGCGATGAAAGTGATGATTCGGTGGGGGACACCGATGGAAATAGTAATTCTGGGAGCAGAGATGAAGAATCCAGAATTGCCAGGTTGCCCACCAGAGGGGCTGATCAAAGAAAGCCAAACCCGAAGTTTGGTAATGGTTTTGTCCAAAAGTTTGATCCAAATAAGGAAATCAAGGAGAAGCTGGACAAAATTCAGAATGAGATGGTGACTTCCACTCAATTTTTGGAAGTTCAAACTGAGATTAAAGATATTAAAGAGAGAGTTTCGACTCTGGAGCAGCGAAGCACAAACTCTCAGAGATTTAGACAGAGTGGTCGTCAGAGGACTAACATGAGTGGACAGAAGAGTCCGCAAATTAATGGTGTAAATGGCCAAGCAAGCAATTATCTGTGTTATAATTGCGGAATTCCCGGGCATTTTTCAAGAGATTGCCCAAATGCACAGTGGGTTACTGGACAGATGCAGATGGCTGTCCAGCCAAGTCCAGGTTATGCTTCTGTGAATAGTCAAGTACCAAATGTAGGAAATGGTACTCAAGTGACTTACACCATGAACCAAGTGGGTCAAAGTAATGTAGCCGGTCAGGTTCCGGTACTGAAGGAGAGTCAAAAGACAAACTAGACGGGGTCGTCTCTGTAGGCCAGGAGTCGGCCCAACCTGTAAATACGTTGGCACAGTTGCCTTGTTGTGATGTTCTTGTTGAGAACACTTTGGAAGTTCTCCCATTTTATGATGTTGATTTTAGTGACGTTGTTGAGTCGCAAGAGGTGCGACGTGAACAACCCAAGTGTATAAATGTTGGGGTTTACATTGTGGGCAAAGTAGAAGATGAAACTGTCTACTTTACTGTTGATACGGGTGCGGCAAACACCATACTTTCTGAGAAGATTTGGAGCAAGTTGCCCGAAGAAGTTCAATGTAGGAAGAGAAAGCCATTGAAGAGGCCTTTGATAGGGCCGAATGGAAAAGTGATTTCTTCACAAGGCAAGGCCTTGGTGAAGCTTCAATTAGGTCCTGTGATACTGAACAGACATGTGGTTGTTGCAGATATCATAGATGAATGCCTGCTAGGCGCAGACATTATACTGGGTCTGAGGGAAGGACCCATGGATTTACTACTTAGCGAAAGTAGACTTCAATGGAATGAATTGTCAATTCCATGTTTTAACATTGGTGATGAGACTGAGAGGAAAGTCTCAAGTGTTAAAGATTGTGTTGTTCCAAGTTATTCTGAAGTTATTGTTGATCTCCAATTGGAAAGTCCAATTGTGGAGAGTAAAGAGTTGATAATTGAGCCTTATCCAGAGTTTGTAAGGCGAAGCCAACTGGCAGTGGCCTCCAGTGTGGCAGATGTGACAAATCGGATGTCACTCAAATTAAAGGTTATGAATCCGTATCCGTTTGATACCAAGATTCATGCAGGAGAAGTAGTAGGATTAATTTCCCCTATGTCAAATGTAAATAGAGAAATTAAAAATGTTTCAAATATATTTGATGAAAATGATGCCGAACAAACTGAACTGAATAACGATTCATGCAAAATGAACAATGTTTCTACTATCCCTGAAATGTGTCAATCAGTGGACACAGATGGTGTACCAGAGCACTTGAAAGATCTGTTTAAGAGGTCAACAAAAAACAAGAGTGATTGGATGAGAACAGAAATAGCAGAGCTATTGGTGGAGTACAAAGATACTTTTTCCAAAAGTGAGTTCGACTTAGGGTGCACTCACTTGGCTTGTCATGAGATTGATACCGGAAATGCAAAACCTGTGAAGTTACCACCACGAAGAGTCCCTTTAGCCCTCCAGGGCAAAGATAAAGAGGCGATTGATAAAATGTTAAAGAGTGGAGCAATACCTTGGGCCGCTCCCGTGGTTCTTGTCAGCATCGAAATATTTTTCAACGTTAGACTTGACCTCAGGTTACAATCAAATACCGGTAGCCGAAAAGGATATTCCTAAAACTGCTTTTGTGACGAAGTATGGTTTCTACGAATGCCCTAAACTCCCTTTTGGTTTAACAAATGCTCCTGCAACTTTTCAGCGAGTTATGGAACTTGCGCTTCAAGGTTTGCAGTGGTCTATCTGTTTGGTGTACATCGACGACATTTTGGTTTTTGGACCAACATTCGAAAGTCACATGCAAAGACTGAAGCAAGTGTTACAAAGGCTGAAGGATGCCAATTTAAAAGTCAAACCTGAGAAGTGTCAGTTGTTAGAGGACTCTGTGCTTTTTCTGGGTCATATTGTATCCAAAGATGGGATTCAACCAAGTCCCAGCAATGTTGAGAAAGTACTAAGTTGGCCAGTTCCAACAAACACCAAACAAGTCAGGCAATACCTGGCGATGGCCTCTTACTACAGAAGAATGATTAAAGACTTCGCAAAGATTGCGAAACCGCTATCAGAGCGCACTAGCAAGAATGTGCCTTTTTCCTGGAATGATGAATGCCAACAGGCCTTTGAAGAGCTCAAGGCAGCTTTGACTGGTCCAAACATAATGGCTTATCCTTTAAATGAAGGAAATTATTTGCTTGATACAGATGCCAGCGATTTTAGTATTGGAGCAGTGCTAAGTCAAGTACAAGATGGTCAGGAAAAGGTAGTCGCTTATGCTAGCAGAACGATGAACAAAGCAGAGCGGAACTATTGTGTGACTGACAAAGAACTGTTAGCGGTGAAGTATTTCATTGAATATTTCAAGCATTATCTGATAGCCAGAAGGTTCCCAGTGCGAACTGATCATCAAGCGATAAAATGGTTGTTTAGCTTGAAGGACCCAAAGGGCAGGATTGCAAGATGGATAGAAATTTTATCAGCATATGACTTCAACATTGAGTATAGACCTGGAAAGAAACATGGAAATGCAGATGCCATGTCCAGATGTCCAAATACAGAGACCTGTAACTGTGGTTTTAACGAGCTGGAATGCGGTCCATGCAAGAAATGTAATCGCAGGCATTTTGAAATGGGAGGTGCTATGTTAGAAGATGCTGAAATAATTAATAAAGTTGGTGAAACATCCGAAGTCCCCAATTCAAAGCTCAGTCAAGTTGTCTTTGTGCTGTTGTCAATCAGATTCAAGTTGTTTGAACTTGTAGTATTCATGATGTGGTGGATCACTCACAAAACACCAATGGGTCACTTTATAAGTGACTGGGGTGGTAGAGTTGAAAAGTGCACTAAAGGTGTGACAAGTCGTCTATTAGATGACGGACGCCTGTGGCCAAAGTTAAAGCTTAAAGTGGCAAGTTTGGAAACATGGTTGATAAGAATGATGGATAAATGGAGTACTCAGAAGCTAAGTAGAGGGTTCTCCAAGTTGTCAAGAATTGCTAAAATTTTAGAGCAAGAATTCAGTTTTGCCAAAATTAAGTTCTATCAAGAGAAAGATCCAGATCTGAAACCAGTAATTGACTGGGTTAAGAAGGGCATACGGCCCTCAGGATCTGAGATTGTAGGTTATAGTCCTGCAACAAAACATTATTGGAATTATTACAAGAGCCTCACTTACAAAGACGGCATTTTATACAGGAAGTTTTATAAATCAGATCTGACAGATGTATGGTTTCAAATGATTGTTCCGAGAGTAATAAGGGAACTGGTTCTTAGACAAATGCATGATAGCATTCTGGCAGGCCATCTTGGCAGAAAGAAAACTAAAAGGAGGTTACTCCAGAAGTTTTACTGGTATGATGTTGAAAGTGACGTCAACAACTGGGTTACGAAATGTGACACTTGTGCTCGAGTTAAGAGATCAGTAAAGAAAGGTAAAGCTCCTTTAGGTTCCATGAGAACAGGAGCACCAATGGAGCGACTAGGAGTCGACATACTTGGTCCTTTTCCATTGACACAAAGATCAAACAGATTTATTTTAGTGGTATCTGATCATTTCACGAAATGGGTGGAAGTTTTTCCAATACCCAATGAAACAGCTGAAGTGTGTGCCCGAGTTTTGGTAAATGAAGTGATTGGACGTTTCGGATGTCCAAATGATCTTCATACTGATCAAGGGAGAAACTTTGAGAGTAAGATCTTTAAGCAGATGTGCAAAATGCTTGGAGTTAGAAAGACTCGTACAACTCGTAAAAATCCTAAGTGCAATGGGCAAACAGAACGTTTTAATGCCACAATAGCTGCAATGATTCGAGCATACATAAAAGATCAGACCGAATGGGATCTATATTTGGGTTGCTTGGTTGGTGCGTATAGGTCAACACCACATGAAACAACATCTTTGACTCCCAATATGATGATGCTAGGCAGAGAGGTCTGCTATCCATTGGAAATAGGTTTGATGAAATTGGATACTGATGAGAATGAAGCTGAGTATGTTATCAAACTTAGAGATCGAATGTATCAGGCGCATGAAGTGGCCAGAAAACACTTAGAGACCTCTGCTCAGAGACAGAAGGCAAGATATGACATCAAGTCTTCATTAGTAATTTATCAACCAGGGGACCTGGTAATGATTTTAAATGAGAAAAGGGAGCCGCAAGTTTGTTCAAAGTTGCAACCAGTGTATGAAGGTCCTGTAGTTGTTACCAGGAAAATAAACGACTGGATAGTGGAGGTCCAGATTGACAAAAGTTGTAAGAAAATGATAGTTCATCATGATAAATTAAAGCATTACAAAGGGGTAATGGTCCCCGGGTGGGCAAAGATCTTGGCTGGCAAGGTAAAAATGTCCAAAGAAAAATTGGTGATTAATTAAGCGTTGTCCGTGTTTCAGTATGGAACGGAAGCGACAGGACCCAGTCACAAAGAGGGGACTTGTGTACCGATGTTTACATTGTGGTTTCCTGGGGGAGAAGCGAGCTGTTGTGACGCATGTCTTAACGAGACATTTCTCACCGGAAGAGGTGCCGTTCACTTGTACCCTGTGCGGGTACCGGGCCTTCGACCTCAGCAGCACTGTGTGAAGTTTCCCGGCCATCTTAAGCGTCGGGCCGAGGAGGGCAGGAATGCCAGAGAAGATTGGACCTACTTTCATCAAGGGAGGAGCGGAAGGGCTATCCAAGACCTTGTGGATGTATCTCCTCTTGGAGCGGAAGAGTCTCAGCGTTTTTGGAGAGGTCGGCAAAGGCCATCCGCAGCCGCAGCCGTAGCCCCATCCGTAGCCCCAGCCGCAGCCGTAGCCCCATCCGTAGCCCCAGCTGTAGCCCCAGCCGTAGCCCCAGCTGTAGCACCAGTCGTAACCCCATCGGCGGCAGTGGCGGAGCCCCTTTCCCCTTGGTCACTGAGTGACCTGCCAGTTATATCCCTAGGGGATGAATTGGATTTTTTGGCGCCGGAAGAGCCACCATCAGTGCAACACGCTACGACAGTTAGTACGTCAACCACGTCAACCCAGACTGAGAAAACCTGCTGCGAATGCAGAGTTACAAGAGAAGAGTACTACTCGAACCTAAATATTGTGGATCGACAGATCGTAAACCTTACTAAAGTCGTGCAGGGATTTATCCAGGTGGCGACACCGATCCTGGCACAAGTGTCAATGCAAGTGCTCCCCCGAGTGGAGCCAGGGACTGTTTTTGTCGTTCCTGCGGAAGGAGTTGGAGAAGCGAACAAGCCAGCGGATGACGGGCCTCAGTCGTCTGACGACTCTTCCACGTCCCCCCAGCCTCAGTCGAGTGAGTGTAAGGAACCGGCCAAGAAGAGAAGAAGGAAAACTTTCAAGACCCCGGAGTTTGTTGAGTCGGATTCGGACTCGTCAGACACGGATTCAGACTCTGGTTAATCGATTCGGACTCTTGATTGGACAATGATTGGACGTGCCTGAAAGTAGGTCAATTTCATTTATTTAACAGTCTTAAGTTATTTTTACTAGTCTTGATTTATTAAAAAGTAGGCATTATCATGTAAAATTTATTTTTCTTGAGGCAGCATGTGTTTTTCAATGTAAATTTTTACTGTAAATATTAATATTGTCTATTGAATATCATTGCATGAATGTCTGTGTTGACAGATTTTTTAGATTTACCTGTTCAGGTGTATACTTGCTGATGCAGCGAGTTCAGTTTTCCGAGTTGGCGTTTAGTCCTTCGGAGTTGTTGGTCCACGGTGCTTGAGACCTGAAAGATTTGTCTGGTGATGTTATTGTCATGAACTGTACAAGAGTTGTTTAAAGTAAATATGCATTTATTATTATGTGTAGCACATTACAAATGTTTACCTGAATGTAGACTTACCTGTATTGAAGGAATGCTCAGATGCTTGTTTTGTAGATTTTTGATTGATGTTAATGTGTTTTTTCAATATGATCTCAGTGTGAACTTGATATTCACTTGAACTTGATATTCACTTGAACTTGATATTCACTTGAACTTGATATTCACTTGAACTTGATATTCACTTGAACTTGATATTCACTTGAACTTGATATTCACTTGGATTAATTCTTAACTTGTTATTCGCTTGAGTCACTTGCATAACTTCAAACTTCACATGTGCTTGTAAAAAAAAATCAAACATACAATTAGTATACTATAATTATTACTATTAGTTGATTTTATGTTAATTTAATTTACAGTATTAAAACTAAAATTCTACACATGTTGATACTTAGTAACAGCTAGTGCACATCTTTCACGTAAATGGTCATTAACTTGAATTTTTTGTAATTAGGATTCACCTTGTTGTCAGGGGGATTCCTCTCGTTTTTGCTATGTACATGAGAGTTGGTGTTTCTCAGCACATTCTACAATTAATTGGACTGATAAGTATAACCTCTTGTGATTTACATGCCATGATTGTTTTTTTTAAAATATTTTACAATTGTTAATACAATTATACATTGTGATCAATTTTATGTTTTATTAAACGTTATTGTTTTTCGTACACCATTGTTTCTGTTCCTTTTCAGAGGTATAGACATATGAGGGCATTATGTCTTTAAGTAGAGGGTAATGTGAGGATTAGTAAATCTACTGTCACTGAACTGTCATGGGACAAGCGAGTGATAATGCGTGCGGTAAAATTCGCGTCATCAGACACAGATTACGAGTCATTTAAAGTTTTCTCTCACCTTTCTTTCACACAGTTCACATCTTTAGGTTCTTCTGCTTTGGTTTTGACCAAATTACTAACATTACAACTCCTATTTTATCCAGATTTTGACATAGAAAGCCACAAAATCATGATCCATGTTTTCAAGATCGCCGGTATTTTACACCAGGGGCGTCGTTGTAGGGGTTTCCCAAGGATTTCCCCACAGGTTATGACGTCACGAACCGATGGGTTTAGAACAATTTTCACAGGTTTTTGGCCACAAAAACATATAAAAGCACCGTTGGCGGGTCATTTGAGAGCCAGCTGTTGAGCGGTAAACTTGGATCTCTTGAAGCTGTTCAGCGAAATTGAAGCAGAGTTGTGAGAGACTAACAAACTTGAAGGTATGTTGTCTTTTTATTTGGATCTGAACTATGATTGCATAGTGAATTTTAGTGGAATTTAAAATGATTAAACCCTTGCCAGCCAGATCATTCCTCCATGGGAGCAGTAGTAGAAATGATGAACTGTCAGATGGGTTGTGGGTTCAAATTCAGATTGTGGCTTAGTTAGGGTAGTCAATGTTTACTTGTGGCTGTTACTAATACATGTTTTATTTTTCTGTTATTCAGTGACCTGAGCCAGGAGGACTGGACCAGAGGTTACTTTTTCTGTTCATGGATCCAGGAGGCCTGGACTTTCATTTCTGAAAACTAACAACCGTGTGATCATGAGCCAGAAATGCTGGACCTAGAGACTGTGTGATTACCGTATCCAGAGATGCTGGACTTAGAGACTGTGTGATTATCCAGAGATGCTGGACTCAGAGACTGTGTGATTATCCAGAGATGCTGTACTTAGAGACTGTGTGATTATCCAGAGGTTCTGGACTTAAAGACTGTGTGATTATCAAGTCCAAGGGATTGGACTTTAGGCGAACTAAACTTGTGATTGATGTGATAAAATGACTGATTGATGTGATAAATGACTGATTGATGTGATGAAATGACTGATTGATGTGATGAAATGAATTGATGAATTTATTCCCCATCTGAGCCCAATATTGTATCTAAATCCCCAATAAAGGTTCAAACTTATTTTAAGTGTTTCAGTTGAGTTATAATTATATGCATTTTGCGCTACCATTTTTCAATTCGATCGTATATTAAATTTATAGAGACTGGCAACTGTCAAAGTCGTGACAATATTGTCTATCTCACTAATAATACAAGTGATAGAAAGTGGTCTCTCACAGCCCAAATTCATTGGCTTTCTTGGTCTCAGTATTAGCTGCCCCACCCTCGAACTTTCTGAACGCCCCCTTGTAAGCTTTGTAACAATAGAGAAGATACTGAACTACTACTCATTGGCAGTTCACACTAACTCAATAAACTCCAAGCTTGGAAGAGTAAGCAGCTGGAATGGAAACTTCATTAAGTTGTAAAATTATTATCATTACCAGGACATCAACAAAGTTTCAAATTCCCCCAGAGCTGGCCCAAAATGGATACCAATCAAAATCTACTTTTTCCAAAATATGTTGTAATTTTAAAAGACTTATCCAAGAGCACTGGTCTATTCTTTTAAGTTTTAAATGGATTATATATCACTAAAACATTATTTAAATAAAAATAAAAATAAAATTTTGAAGGAGATTTTGTCAAAAGTAGATTTTGGGAAAAGTAGATTTTTGTAAAATTAAGTAGATTTTGACATAAAAAAGGAGATTTGGTCAAAAGTAGATTTTGTCAGACGTAGATTTTGGAGAAGTAGATTTAGGGAAAAGCAGATTTTGACTGGCCCTCGGTGACTCAGTAGTGCTTCCCATTCCCTTGGTGGTACCCCACTTTTAAGTCTTCTTCAAAGGTTGTGATGTCATCTCAAGAAGTGCATCTGGAGAAGAGCAGAGTTTAACAATAATGTGCAAGCACTTTAAGAGTTTCTGGTAGATAGAATATCTATCCATAAAGATCTCCCATTTGCTTATCTATCTATCTATCTATCTATCTATCTATCTATCTATCTATCTATCTATCTATCTATCTATCTATCTATCTATCTGTATCTGTCTTCCGTCCTGCCTCCCTCCCTCCCTTCCTTTCTCTCTCTCTTCCCTCCTCCCTAATCCCTTCCTTCCTTCCTTTCTTCCTTCCATTCTTCCTTCCTTTGTTCCTTATTTCCTTCCTTCCTTCATTCGATCCTTATATTGAATTTGTAAACACTGGATCTGGCTGCTGCTGCTGTTGCTGTCACTGCAGCTAGACATTTGAATTCCAGCAAAAAACAAACATTTTAGTTTCGTAAATAAAAAAATTAATGCCATGGAAGTCTACCAAAAGTTGATAGAAGCAAGATAAAATTATGTTGAAATTATATATGCAAAGTTTGAACGAGATTGGTGAAACAGTGTGACCGCCAGAGTGTTGACAAGCTTTGTCAGACAAATCCTTCCTCCCACAATAGAACTTTGCGCTTGCAAGCAAGCAACTCTAGAACTTCAGCATCTTTTTCAGCTACTCTTCTTCTGTCACTGACTCAATGTTGAAAAATCGCCTGATTCACAAACTTATAGGCGGAACTGTAAGAGAGAAATTCACAACTCGTGTACCTTAGGGCCTATAGTCCTATAGGCCTACATAGGTTCTTTTGATACTAACTAGTATCAACATTTCATTAGGGAAGTTAAAGAATTCCTCGATATATATATACTTACTTATATGATGAAGGCAATGACACTGCATTATTTACCCAGTTGCCAGAGAGTGAAAAGCAATAGTGTGACAAACAATTTTCTGATCAATACAATCACCATCATAGCAGACTGCCTCGGATTTAACACAGACTAGATCTCATGGATTGAATAGATCTATCAGCTCCTCAGCCCCACCATCTTCCTTATCAAATAGGTATATGTGTGGTCAGAGGTATAAAAGTAAGTACTGCTGCTACTGCATAAAATATTTACTCTACATTTATAGGCATGTCTATCCAATGTTATGTACAGGGGATCTGTTGAGTTATTGTGGCAACATCAGCTATGCAAAAACAAACGTATTCTATCTTATAGCAAAGTCCATGTCTTTAAATGTCAATTAACTGAACAAGCTAAATAGAAATGTGTGACGTGGGCATATAACTTGGCTACATGATTTCTAAAAATATGAATGCTCCATTGCTCCTGTTAAATAAAATCAGTTGTATAACAAATGTGGTAATATGCCAATTATTATGAGGCTTTTTTTCTCAAACATATTCAGTATATATTATGTAGAAGGGTAGCTTTTATATTGTAAGGCTTTAGAATATTCTAAGGTCAGAGGTCAGGTCAAAGTTGGGATTTTTGAAGGGCTAACTTCAAAACTATATTTTATATGTAATAGGGACAGAGAGGTCTAGATTTTCACTGTTGTGTAACCCATCAATAACTTAAACAATATCAACAAAAACATTTTATTCAATTTCATAAAGGGGTAAGTACCCCAACTGATATAGTTGTTTACCCTATGCCGTACTTCTTCTCAGAAACCGAAATGGTAGGATGATTAGACAAGTGTATTGTGTTCCCTAGAGACAGTTCTAAGGGAAGTAGTATTTTGTTTTTGGATTGATCACTCACTTTTTGTAGGGACCATCTCAGATCTGTGTTATAAGCTCCAAATGAGGAAAGATTTGACAGTGGAGGTCCCTAACTAAAGGGGCAAAAATAATCAGCCAAGTGCTATTTGTCATCAATTTATGTGTACTGCAGTGGTGGAGCTTCTTGAGTTTCTGGAGGGGGCCACCAGGAAGTTGGCCTTGCAGATATACTTTCCCTATAGCAGGAGTACCCTCCAAATTTACCTCCAATATTAGGAGGATACTCATGCTACAGCAAAGGTAACTGTGACTACAATTTACAAATCAAGTATATATTTGCCCCCTCTTTATGCTCAGTAGCTCCTTCACTGCATGACCTTGGGAGCTGTCATGGTTGAGTGATTGGGGACCATATCCAAAGCACACCTGGAGCATAATACATTGGGGACCATATCCAAAGCACACCTGGAGCATAATATTATCCCGTAGAGATTTCCTTCAAAAAATTATATAGCCTAAGTGTATAAACATTTGAGACAACATAAGACAAGTGATAAAAGAAAACACTGTATGAGAACATTAGATATTCAATTTCTCACAAACTGGCCAGTCTAAAAGTGTAATAATCCAAATATAATCCAAATATTATGCAAGCCACAATTAGTTTGTTGTAATAGAAATAGAAATTTCATGTTCATGACAAAGAATTTAAAAGGGCTTCTCATTGCTTGGTTTGCTGTCTATGTTAATAACACCTGTAATTAGGCATGCCTAATCATGATGTAACATATATTAGGTTTGTTATATCACACACTCACAGTGGTACATTGGAGGTATAGATGCAACTACACATACATAAAACATTATTTGAACATTTGGAAAATAAAATATGTGTTTGAAGAAACCTCAGGTCCCTACAATTCTTTTTTTAAAGAATTTCTTGTTTATGGAGACATTAAACTTTCAATTTTCATAGATTTACTATTTTTGCTATCCGTTGCGGCGTGCAAAATAAAGCACAGCTAGCACCGTATCAGGTTAAGTGCACAATTGCAGTTAGATGTGTCACATGTATGAAACTAGCTGTTATGTTGTTTATCGTAAGTTATCCCTAAATCACGTAAATCTGTGAATCTACATGAAGTTGATTTGAATTTGATTTGAAGTTATTTTAGGTCGATTTGAGGTCAATATGAAGTAAGTTGATAGCAAAGTAAATCTTGTGAAATGGTGAATGGTCATTACAAGGTTTCTACCAGTAATATATATAATTGATGTCTAGTTATTAGTGTTGTTATTGGAGTTCTTAAGTTTTTGCAATCCCATTTTTATACATTTTAAAATATATCATTTATAATATAATAGAATGTATAAATCACTTAGGCCTACACTGGATAGACAGTTAACAGTCTGACAGTTCTCTCTGCTTGGGGGCAACATCCATCCACAACCACCACCAGAGGGACAAGTCCAAGCACTGTCATTCAACTCTGAGAGCTTCTGAGGAAGGGGACTGGATAGTCCCTGAAACTGTCAGACTTAACTTTCTATCCAGTGTAAGTGATTTATACATTCTATTATTTGGATTATACCTGGATGACTAATCTTCACAATTGTATATAATTTATATGTTACTTCTAGGCACATTCAACAGTAAGATGGTTCAGTGATTGTTCCTCTTCCAGTCCGTCGGAAACTTACCAAATCAAGAAGAATGTTCAAACCCAGGTGAGAATAATTTTACCTAGATCAGCTCAACAGCCAGCTAAGTATGATCTCTGTCTCTACAGTACTGATAATTTCAGGCAAATTGGTCAGCATCATCGCCAAGTAGGGCCTACATAAGAATCGAGTACGCACTCAGCAGCAAGAGACCAATGCACACAGCAGCAAGAGACCAATGCACACAGCAGCAAGACTGCAAGAGAATAATGCACACAGCAGTAAGAGACCAATGCAATCAGCAGCAAGAGACCAATGCACTCAGCAGTAAGAGACTGATGCACTCAGAAACAGACCAATGCACTCTGCAGCACGAGACCAGTGCACATAGCAGCAAGACTGCAAGAGAATGATGCACACAGCAGTAAGAGACCAATGCACACAGCAGTAAGAGACCAATGCAATCAGCAGTATGAGACCAATGCACACAGCAGCAAGTCTGCAATAGAATAATGCACACAGCAGTAAGAGACCAATGCACACAGCAGTAAGAGACCAATGCACTCAGCAGCAAGAGACCAATTCACACAGCAGCAAGACTGCAAGAGAATGATGCACACATCAGTACGAGACCGATGCACACAGCAGTAAGAGGCAATGCACTCAGCAGCAAGAGACCAATGCACACAGCAGCAAGATTGCAAGAGAATGATGCACACAGTAGTAAGAGACCAATGCACTCAGCAGCAAGATACCAATTGCACTCAGCAGCAAGAGACCAATACACTCGCAGCAAGAAACCAATGCACTCAGCAGCAAGACTGCAAGAGACCAATGCACTCAGAAACAAGAGACCTATGAATGCACTCAGCAGCAGGGGACCAATGCACTTAGCAGCAAAACTGCAAGAGACCAATGCACTCAGCAGCAAGAGAACAATGCACTCAGCAGCAAGAGACCAATGCACTCATCACCACAAAGAGACCAATGCACTCAGCAGGAAGAGACCAATTTAATGCGCTCAGTGGCAAGCGCGCCGCAAGATGCCATGAAGTGCACTCAGAGCAAGACACCAATGCACTCAGCAGCAAGACTGCAAGTGACTAATGCACTCAGCAGCAAGACTGCAAGAGACCAATGCGCTTAGTGGCAAGAGACCAATGCAATCAGCAGCAAGTGGCCATCCCAGGGTGACCATACATCGATATGATGGAGGGGGAAAATTGTATTAAAAAAGGGGGTAAAATTGGGAAAACTTCTGGACAATGTAGAAAAAATAGCTTGGAAAAAAATTTGGAGGGGGGGGGGGGTGGGTATTTTAAAAAAAGGCTATTATTAATGAGTTTGAAATTTATTTTTATGAGGGTGGAATTTGGAAAATAAGATAAAATTTTGGGAAAATATTTTTTTTCAATTTCTTTATCATGAGATTTGAGTTTCAAATTTTTCTATTTCAATCCCCCCCCCCCCAACATTTTTGTCCCAGAATAATTTATCCCATGTTTTTGCTTTTTTATAATACATGTCTAGGCGCCTGGCAGACACACTCATTCGGGCACTCCTTCATATTGCTATTTGCAAAAAAAAATTTGGAAAAAATTAAATTCATAGACTTCAATGTTTCAGGGCCAGGCATAAATTAAAAATTTTTAACCCCCCCCCCCCCCCCCCGAACATCCTAAATCCGCTCCTGGCCACGGCTATGCATTTCACCAAACGCTACAAATTTCCTGCAACACGTACACGTGTACATATTGCACTGCCATTAGTCATGTTGAATTCATATGGTTTAAACGGGGGGAAAAAGCCCGCGGTCTGCATGATAAGTGGTCAGGATCCAAAGTTGGATCGCTTACGCAGTCCCTTCCCACAAAGCATTGCGGCTAAGATTGTAAGTTGCGCTGTCATTGGCAATCGCTTCAGGATCCCAGCGATTAAAAACCTCAGGGGCCACTCATGTACGTGGCAGTCACCCAGAAACTTAAATAGTAAATTATTGCTTCGTTTGGGATCAGTTAGAACCACCGAGAACTCACAAACCATTGATAATCGGTGGCACCGGGACTGCGATCTTACCCGGCTGTTTTGGTGAGTGCTGTCATTTCTTTTACGTTGAAGGTAGGGGGCGCTCACTTCGCGGTCTTGTGTTGTCTCAGAAAATCTCTATTATTTTTGACAGTTATGACAGTTTGGTGTTAATTCTTGCCGGTTTTAGTTAAGCGGGAAATAAGGAGCATTCCTGCGCTTGTGTTTGGACAGAAACAGGTTTCATAGCGGGACCAACTCACGTGTTTGTGGCCAACGTTTTGCAGATTCCGCCATTTTGTTGAAAGACTGACGTCTGCCGAGTCATAACCAAGATTAGGACCAAGTGTGTGCTTTCATTTTAGTCGATTGATGCTATCTGATTGTTGTTAATACTGAATGAACACGGAAGGTTTTAGTTGTCCTAAATTTTGACCGTGAGGGTCAATGATTTATTGATTTTTGCTTTGTTTCTAGATGTCAAGTGTGATCGATTCATTAGAGGCGAGCTCACCTCCGACAAAGAAAGCCAAATTCGAAGACAACGCCAACGACCACAACTCGAAGACGGTGAGAAAATCGATTGATTTCGATGGTAAATCAGAAATCGATCATTTGACTGATCTATTGTATAAATCTATAACTGGCAGATTGCCACATGTGTGTCGCTGTCAGCAGTCAGTCACAGACACAAAGTGACAAACCAGCTACCGCCGGTACCGGTACTTCTAACTGTTCCATTGTTTATGCATGTTGAGCAATGGAATGACAGTGTGACATTGTGGACCATGGCATGAGTTCCTGACTAGCTCACTGTCATTATGATTGAAACCCAGATAATTCGTGCATTACCTGGTAATGATTATGTCATTGTCTAGATTGAAATGTCTTATCAATACCATCTGTCTGGCTTCCTGGAAATTGAAGGCCCTCTTGTCATTGGCCAGTTGATACAACAAGTACAACAGCATTACATCATTGTTGGCATTGTTGCCAATTTGTTGGTTCAACAACATGTTTACTCAAGTAATGTCTCAGCCTGGGAGCAGCAAAAAGGATACTCATTGTCATTGAGCCCTCACCTGTCATGGTCAATTGGTCAGACTTGGTCTTATGCCTAATTGGCACACCGATTCAACAATGGCATAATTGCAATTAAGGTCTGCTTCCAATTTAACCTTATCATCTGGTCTGCTTTACTGCCAATATTTTCTTTCACTTTGTCTGCCAATTAATTAATTAATTCTCATACTCATTTAGACATAAATATCAGTCTACAATCTACATGTTTTTGAGAATTTAGTGAATTTCTGGTTGCATCTCTTCACTAACATTAAGATTCAAGAAGCTCGAGAAGTTAATAAGAAAAGTACTTGACTTTCTTTAAAGTAATTATGATGTATTATTTCAGATGGCTCAAAATGGAACCAGCAAAGCTGAGATTGATGAAGGACTCTATTCTAGACAACTGTGAGTATAAATCAATTAGTCCTTTGAAACGAATTGACAAAATGCTTAAGTGCCACTGCTCCACCACTTAGTAAGGTTAGAGCAAAACTAGTTGAAGAGACATTGCTAAATATTGTTACTGTCCATTGTGTCCAATGGCTGCATTTAGTCACATAGGTGACGTCACCTTGCTTTGGCAACTCACCTTGGTTTGGCAACTTTTTGACTTCAAAGGACAATATTTTTGCATTAAAGCATGCAAATGCTTGTCTAATTGATTAGAAATGTAAAATGAATAGTTTTAAACATCTTTCATTGCTTCAACATCGTTTTTCTGTTATTGTGATGTTAAAATTGATGGTCATGTGACTGAACAATGGATTTTTAAGAGGAGGCATGTGTGAGAAATGACCAAAATTTCAGTAAGGTTCACAAATTTAGTTTGTGCCATATCTTTGACCTATACCAACTTGGGCACCCAGTGCAAACTCCGATTATGTCAAAATATGCCTCTATAATCACTTTAAGCCATGTTAAATATAACATCATCGACAAATTTCAAAAGTGAAATAGCAGAGTTGTGTCATTTCAAAGATGTACACACAAAAAGGCATTTGCCATGGCAACACAGCATTTACTTAATAGTTTCTTAATATTGTCAAATAACTGCACCAAACTTGCAAAACCAAGGTGACATCACCTAGAATACATAATTTGAGGGTCCTTATCAAAAATAAAATATTTTACAAATTGATGACTTCAATCTTGAGAAATCTGTTTAATTATAATAAAACATAATTGGTATAATTATAAGGAATCATAAGTAGATTTGTCCACAGTAAATGAGTTGCCGTACTAAAATGTAGAAACCCCCAGGGGGCAATCGTTAGATATTCAGCCAGGGGGAGTGAGCTTGGAGTTTTCCTTGACACGAAATATATTTATTTGAGCATCCAACAATCTTTTCCCTGAAATATTTGTTACTATTAAACAATTTAGGGTAAAGAAGCCCTGCATATTCCAATTATCTATTCCAAGACTGCCATGATAGAATTAACCGGTACTTATTTCTCTGGACCCAAAAATGTTTTATTTTAACAAATTCCAATCTGATTCAAGGATGTAGACCTCCTGCCATTTGTTGTTTTTAGAAATGTATTCATTAGTTCATTTAGTTGTTTTAAATTGTCATTCTCATTTGCAAATTTCTTTTATAGTTAGTGAAAACATTTAATTTGGACCCCAGTTGAGTATCTGTGAGATTTACAATCCATTGGACAAGCACTTTCAAGCAGGGTATCGCTTTGTAAAATATCTGTAATCCATGGGTCTGACTCCAGAAATCTTACTCTTGTATGTTTTCTTGTATGTTTACTGACTCGTGTACTGGTACACGTAGCTATTGTTCGGCATCATAGAAATACATAGAACGGACATGAGGCTCAGGCAGATGAAGCAACCAAATCCACCATCTTGGAACTGCCCTGTATCCTGACACAATGTAACCGTGATGTCACCAATAACAGTGATGTCACTTATAACAATGGCATGACGTCACATCATAATTAGTCAATTGTCTTAGGGCAGTTCCAATATGGCGGATTTGGTGACCTCATCTTGAGGTGGCATCATACAGCCTCATGTCCGTTCTATGTATTTCTATGTTCGGCATACATATACTGTTTATTCTCTATTCATCATCTTTGCTTTTTATGCTACACAGGTACGTGCTTGGCCATGAAGCCATGCGACAGATGTCTGCCTCCAATGTCCTCATTTCTGGAATGAAAGGTCTCGGAGTTGAGGTGGCAAAAGATGTTGTCCTGGCTGGAGTGAAGTCTGTGACCATCCACGATTCACAGAATGTAGCCGTTTCTGACTTGACATCTCAGGTATTTATTCTAGATTTTGCTGCTTGTATAAATCGTTATGCAGCCATTGCTATCTGGCTTGACAGTCGCTGACCTTGACTTCATATTTGTTGGAGCCATATTGTCGGCCTGTATGTACATGTAGGACCGACTCTGTGGCCAGGCCGTCACGTTGTAGATCATGGATTTTGTCCATCCATTTCTGTCAAAGTGGCATTGCTTACTTCTGACACCAAATGTCATGTAAGTTTTATAAATGTAGCCTTACTTAGGTCCCTGTACCTAATTGCATACATTTGCAAAGTATTTTCCCTCTTATTTTGTATTTATTTCACAAATTCACTTCCCTATTCACTCAACGTCCACACAGCAAGACCACCGCTTGCCAACTGCCAGTTCTTGGTAAACATGTGGAGAAATATTGGCTTGACCCTAAGAGCAGCCACACCATGGCTAGCCACCTGGTGGATTGTATGTAAACTACAGCAATGACCACTGGTTGGATAGAAGTGGGTTGATAGAAGTTGGATGGATAGAAGTTCGGTGGATAGAAGTTGTGTATGGGAGTTGGTGGATAGGAGTTGGGAGTGGATAGGAGTCAGGGTGGATAGGATTCGGGATAAAAGTCTCAGTGGATAGGATCCGGTGGATAGGATCAGCAGGGTAGGATAGGAGTCGGGTGGATAGGAGTCGGGGTTGGATAGTGGATAGGAGTCGGGGTTGATAGGAGTCAGGTGGGTAGGAGTCGGGGATGGGAGTCGGGGATGGGAGTCGGGGGATGGGAGTCGGGGGGATGGGAGTCGGTGGATGGGAGTCGGGGTGGATAAGATTCGGGTTGGATAGGAGTCGGGTTGGATAGGAGTCGGGTTGGATAGGAGTCGGGTTGGATAGGAGTCGGATGGTGGATAGGAGTCGGATGGTGGATAGGAGTCGGATGGTGGATAGGAGTCGGATGGTGGATAGGAGTCGGATGGTGGATAGGAGTCGGGAGTGGGAGGATGGGAGGATGGGAGTCGGCGATAGGAGTCAAATGGATGGGAGTCGGGTGGGGATGGGAGTCAGGGGATGGAAGTCGGGCGGATGGGAGTCAGGGGATAGCAGTCGGGGGATAGAAGTCGGGTGGATAGGAGTCGGGGTTGGATAGGAGTCTGTACATTTCACTTCACATATTTGGCCGACATTTCGTCCCTGTGGGACAGCATTCCATGCACCAGACAGTCCCTGATCATGTGCTTCATCTAATTTTTGCCTGTTATGGTGCTTCGTTTATTTGCACGAACTTCTAAAAGTTACGAGAAATTAGATTCAAGGTAATCAAATCAATGTTGCCTCTAAATAGCCTACACCAGTGCTGGTGGGGCGTTAAACATTAAGTCTGTTCATGACGGATGTCTCTGACATACATCTAATTGCTATTTTTGTCTTTAGTTTTTCCTCCGTGATGCGGATGTTGGCAAAAACAGAGCTGAGGTCACCAACCCGCGAATGGCCGAACTCAACACCTACGTACCTGTCACCCCTTACACTGGGGAGTTGGCAGAGTCCTTCTTGAGCCAATTTCAGGTATTTAAACTAAAATTTGTAAAATTCATGCAGTAACCATTATTTCCTCACTGACGACAATCGATAGAGCTGTTGATCATATAATTTAAACTGTTTGGTTTGTCTTTCGTTTCAAAGGTTGTTGTGTTGACTAACTCCAGTCTGGATGAACAGCTTCGCATTGGTGATTTTTGCCACAAGAACAACATCAAGTTCATCGTTGTGGACACTCGTGGATTGATCGGGTGAGCATTTTGACTAGATTTATCATTTGTGTTAATAAAGTGATATATGAAGTTTAAATGTCATATTAAATTTTAAAAAAAAGTGTTCAAAAAGATTGTGTTTTCATTCTTGAGCTTTTTCCCAGTCTTTATATCTGAGCAAATTTCTCTTCTCCATTTTCAGCCAAGTCTTCTGTGACTTCGGAGAGAAATTCCGAGTTAATGACACCACCGGGGAGCAGGTCATCAGCAACATGGTGGCCTCTGTCACCAAAGATGCTCAAGGTATCGTGACCACAATTGATGAAACTCGTCACGGATACGAATCTGGAGATTTTGTCACTTTCACCGAAGTCAAGGGTATGGAGGAACTGAATAGCTGTGAGCCCAGAGAGATCAAAGTTTTGGGTAGGTGCTTTTCCAGCCATCCAATTGTCAAATAATATGTTCTTGCTCAAGTTAATAGCAGCCTTGAAATATAAGAGGTTTAGTCTCCTCGTGTTCAGGTCCAGATTTTCATGATCATAGTTGCAAGTGACAGTCGGGGAAAAAATAATGCGCCTGTTGGTTTCCCCGTGATGACAATCATACATGATACTCCACTTCGTGTGTGGTTTTTGAGGTTGTTCTCCATTATTGGTCTTTGCAGGTCCTTACACATTTAGCATTGGAGATACCACCAATTTCTCGGACTACCTTCGAGGAGGAATTGTCACTCAAGTCAAGATGCCCAAGGCTATAGACTTCGTAAGTATCGTGTGATAGTGTGATACCAAGTATCAGTAGTGTTGGCCGCAAAATGCAGTATCAGTATCTGATCGAAGGCACTGCTCCATCCGTAACTGATTGTATTGGTATTGTCTCGGTATCCGTGATATTGCCAACAAATTTTGTAATTGTAATTGTAATTTATTTTGTTCATGGCAATAATATCATGGTATCGGAAGTGAAAAGGTGGTATGGGAGCATCCCTAGTGTCAAGAGTGAAAAGGTGGTATGGGAGCATCCCTAGTGTCAAGAGTGCAAGATAGGCCTGATAAATTTTAAATTAAACTTGATAAATCAACTTGCTTTTCTTTTCGTTAATTCTATAAATTTATTTACTCTGTATGGTACGATAAGTAGGAGATTTTGATTGTAATAGTCTTTACTTTTCCTTGCAGAAATCAATGAGAGAAGCTCTTGATGATCCGGAACACATCATAACAGATTTTGCCAAATTTGATCGACCTGGCCAGTTGCACATAGGATTCCAAGCTCTGCATGAGTATGTGAAGACCAAAGGATCTCTACCTGCTCCTAGGAATAAGGTAGGATTGATCTTGTTGATTTTTGCTGTACTCTCAAGTTTATCTTTTCAGTGTAGGGGGTGGGTTGGTCTAATGGCAGGGTGCAATCGCTGGGTCCAGGGTTCGAATCCAGCTCTTGTCGGGTCACACACGCACTTGTTTAGTAAATTGTAACATTAAGAAGTCATTGTAAACAAAACGACTGCAATGTTAATTCAATGGGAGATAAGAAGCCTTCAAATTAATCCAAAAATGTTGCCAATTTGTTCGAAAAGTGACATAGTTGTGGTAGATGTGTGGATTTTGTGGTACATGATCAACTGGCTAAAGCGCTACTTGTCTGCAACTTTAAAGACCAGAGAGTGAGAAGTTATTGTAAAACATTCTTTGTGAAATGCGGATGGATTCTATGGTTTGGAGCCGATTGTTGTAATATTGTTTTAAAAGTGAATTAAATTTGTTGTTTCAGGCGGACGCTGACAGTTTGTTGGAAATGGCCAAGACCATCAACTCGGCCAGCAAAGCTAAAGTGGAGGAATTGGATGAGAATCTGATCAGAGAATTGTCCTACCAAGCCCAGGGTGATGTGCCCCCGATGCAGTCTGTTATTGGTAGCATTGCTGCCCAAGAAGTCATGAAGGCTTGCAGTGGCAAATTCATGCCTGTCAAACAGTGGCTCTACTTCGATGCCCTCGAATGTCTCCCCGAGAACAAGGAAACCGCGTTGAATGAAGAAACTTGTAAAATTGTAAGTTCAGTCAGTTGCTCATTCAGGGTATCAGATTCGCTTGCAGATTTTTGGTGTCCTTCACCACGTGGGGGATGGACAGCCAGTTTGTTATTTTATTGTAAAATACTGACATCTTTCTTTTCCTGTGATTTTATGTCATTACTGCTTTTAAATGTTAGTGTCTCATTGATTTTACTTTTTACTTGCAGAGGAATTCTCGATATGACGGACAGACGTCAGTCTTTGGAAACAAATTCCAAGACAAACTAGGCAATCTCAAATACTTCTTGGTAAGTCGTTAAATCACTGATGTACTTCCAATTATGGGAATGACTTTGATTATCGTCTATTTGACTCAAAATTATGCTTATAAATGAATTTATCTATTGCAATTAGTTTACCTCTTTACCTCATCATGTCACAACTATATTTTGTGTTATGGTGCATGCTGACTTCTCTGTTGAAATGTCTTGCAGGTCGGAGCTGGTGCAATCGGATGTGAAATGTTGAAGAACTGGACATTGATGGGTCTCGCTTGTGGTGACCAGGGCAAAGTGTGTATCACTGATATGGATATCATTGAAAAGTCAAACCTCAACAGACAGTTCTTGTTCAGACCTTGGGATGTGCAGGTACTTCACTTACATACATTCTGGGATGTCATAAGTTCAAAATTATGTCGATTTAATGGTTGCTTACCTTCCTGTCATCAGTGTTGAAAGCTGTCAGCTTGGCCTACAAGTCTGCCATCTTGTATGTGGAAGGAAGTTTCAGGATTTTAAAGAAATATTGATTTTATCTATCGCTTGGTGAAGTTAATTCATACTTCTGTTCATCTAATTTCTGAACTTTGAGTAATATATTAAGAGGATATTTGCTGAGCCCAACACTTTGAATAGAAATAATAATCTAAACGCAGAGCGACTCTGCATCTAGACAGTTGAATTTATTTACACAGCCATGCCACAGCATATAGACACGCCAATATTAAAATGATTATCTTCTTGAATTTCAGAAAACCAAATCAGCAACAGCTGCTGCAGCTGCCAAAGCCATGAACCCATCCTTGAAGATTGAGGCACATGAGAACCGAGTTGGAGCTGAGACAGAAAACGTCTACACTGATGACTTCTTCGAGGAACTGGATGGTGTAGCCAACGCTCTGGATAATATTGATGCCAGTAAGTGTTAAATCTCTCAGAACTAACTGTTCTTCTGAAATTTAAAATAAGTTTATTTATATTTTTGCCTCAATGAGGCCTTCTTTGCAAACACTTTTGCACTTTATTAAACTACTATTCTTTTGGAGCTGTAATTAATTACTACTTCAAAAGACATGTTCCCATTTTTGGATGCTTTGTGTAAGAGTTATTTTTACTCTTTCAGGAATGTACATGGACAGACGGTGTGTGTATTACAAGAAGCCCCTCCTTGAATCTGGTACTCTCGGAACAAAAGGCAATGTCCAGGTATGAACAATAAAATATATAATAGTTCTTTTGTTATAGATATAGATTCTTTGTATATAAGCTTCAGCTTACTTCATTCAGAGTTCAGACTTTGATGGCTCAGAGCAAGAATGGTCTTATGCTGAAAATGGCTTTGAGGCTCAGCTGATCATTGAAACTTCTCTTGGGGCACACCTTACACTGAAACTTTTAAAATTAGCAGATCACATGGGTCCTGTAAGTTAACGAATATTGAATAATGATTGTTTTGTCATAATTCTGCTTTGCTCATGCAGGTTGTCATCCCTCATCTCACTGAGTCATATTCCTCGTCACAAGATCCCCCAGAGAAGTCCATACCCATCTGCACCTTGAAGAATTTCCCCAATGCCATTGAACACACCCTGCAATGGGCCAGGGATCAGTTCGAAGGCATCTTCAGACAGAACATTGAGTCAGCTGTGCAGTATTTGATAGATCCTAAATTCATTGAAAGGACCCTCAAGTTACCTGGTAGTCAGCCTGTAAGTACTGTTCACTGGAACTGTTTGCTTGATGTGTTGCCTTTGTTTTTCTGTTGGCTTAAACTTTGAATTTGAAAAGTCCTTGTGTTTGCAGTTGAATTAGGGCTATTCCATTTAAAACTCTGGGGGGGGGTGGTCGGGTTGATTTATTTTTCGTAAGATGGATGGGGGGGTCGGCAAAAATTCACTTTAGATGTATGGTGGGGTAGCAAACAAATCGATTTAGATGTACGTAGGGGACCCGAAAAATTCGATTTAGATGTATGTAGGGGGTCCTCCGACCCCCCAGACACCTACTAAATAAAGTATTGCTACCTACTTGCTACAAGAAATTAAATAAACCATCATTTCAGACGAATTTGCACCACGTTTTTGCCATCTTTCATGATCGCGAGTGGTAGTAGTAGTTGGTGGTTTTCCCTGGACGCCGGACGTCGCATTTTGTGTCAGTGGACAGCTCTACTATCCTGCAGTTAGTGCTGGACAGGTGCTGGAGGATGGAGAGCTGTGCCAGATTGTATAAAAGCTTAACATGGTTATCCTAAAGTGGTTAACTACTTTTACCAGGACTTACTGGGAAATAACTTAGCCATGTTTGTTTTGGCTGACTAGGCTTCTTCTTCTTCTTATACATGTATGTACCGCCTCTCCCCAGGCGAACCACTGGGTATTTCCTGGTTATTTATATCCTCTTCAGTATGTTAGGAATTACTTTGTAAGACATAAAAATATATATCTGACAGTTCTGGTGGGATCAGCTATTGATCTTGTGCCGGATCTTAGGAGGCAATACATATTGTGTAATGGATGTTTCACATGTGATCTTACAACCTGGACTCCAAAGAGAAGGAGCTCTGCCTCAAGACAAGTTACACTGATACAGAAATTGCCAAAAATTGAATAAAATTACTTTTCTTGAGAAAATCATCTATTGGATCAATGGAGCTCCCTGGAATAATTTGACTGGAAACTAAATGGGGAAATTTTAACTATCTTGTGAAATTTAAGAGTTTTCCCTGCTGCTTCCGTCTGAGTCCGTCATATCACAGAGAGGCCTCCGTCATATCAGGGAGAGGCTTCCGTCATATCACGGAGAGGCCTCCGCCTCCGCACGGAGAGGCATCTGACTCAGTATGAAGTCATCGAGATGCTACAAAAAATATGCCAAGAAAAATGGAAAACTAAGTCCCTTCCAAAAATAAATATTAATTTCAAGAATTTTGGAGGATTTGACTTCCTCCTCCATCATATCACGGCGGTGAACTGCCTCCGCCTCCATCAGAGAGCCTTTTGGAAAATAAGGAATAAATTCAAGAATTTTGGAAAGTCTCGCTTCACCTGCGTCATATCACGGAGAACAGTAAACCTTGCTTAAGTCGGAGTAAAATAGACTGTACTATTCTGTCCGAGTTAAGAGAATATCTAGCTGTCAGGCCTAGACAAAGAACTCTTAGTTAAATATGAAGCAAGTTTTCCAATGACCGTGTCCGAGATAGGCACAGTCTAGAACTCTTAGTTAAATATGAAGCAAGTTTTCCAATGACCGTGTCCGAGATAGGCAAAGACCCAACTTTAATATGCAAATCCTCGTTGCCGTGTCCTTCCCCTGCTAATTAGCCTACCAACTTAGTACAAGTGCAAAACTACAGGACGCGAAGCCCCAATCATCCATCCATCCATCTGAGATAGGCTAGGATCTGAAGTTGATAAGTCATACAGTGCAGCCAAAGAAATATTCAACACATTGATGTAGATTCTTTCAAAAATTCATATGCAGAGTTGAGATTTTTTTTTTTCAGTCTAAAAACTAAAAAAAATTCAGATGTATGTAGGGTTGAGATTTTTTTTTTGGAGGGAGGGGGTCAAAAAATGTTTGTCGTGGGAGGGGGTCTAAAAAAATTCGGATTTGATGCATGTAGGGTGGGTAAAAAATTCGCATTTGGTGCATGTAGGGTCTCCAAAAAAATCGAAGTTAATGCATGGGGGGGTCGAAACTAATTCACTTTAGATGCATGGGGGGGGGTCAAAAATGTAACCTGACCACCCCCCCCCCCCAGATTTTTAAATGGAATAGCCCTTATGCATTAACAATATGTTTGTATTAAATTTACTCGTAATTGGGTGTTATCATTTGTTGTAAACAATTTTCTGCAAACATTGCGTGTTATATACAAAATTAATGTAATATTTAACTTCCGTTAATCTGTGTAAAACATGCGCAAGTTCTGAATTGATGAAGATTGGATTGAAATTTTATTTTTACCAGGCAGAAACACTGGACCAAGTCAAGAAGGTGTTAGTTGATGAGCGACCAAGTAACTTCGATGATTGCGTCAAGTGGGCCAGAAACTTCTTTCAGGATAACTACAGCAACCAGATCCGACAACTGTTATTCAATTTCCCACCAGATCAAACTACAAGTTCTGGTGCTCTCTTCTGGTCAGGCCCCAAGAGGTGTCCCCATGCGCTTGTGTTTGATGCCACCAATGTGAGTCGGACTTAAAATATTTCTGGTCAAAAATTGATGTTGCAGTTTCTGATTTGATTTTGTTATGTCATTTAAATTGAAGTCATTTATCGATGGGCTTACAGCCTTACATGTGGTAACCAGCTTCTGTAACACCAAAGAAGTTTTGAAAAATGTCATCTTCTTTTATACCCTCTATAAAATCTCCTTAAGTCTGAAAGGATTCCTGTGAACCTGAATTTAGTAAATGCATGTTTCTATATATTCAATTGTTGACCTGTGACGTTTTCAGTCGGAGAAGTTATTCATAGGCTTAGATCTAAGTGTTTTTGTTGAAGATCATATAAACTGTAATCGATTTTCATAAGCATATTGTCTGTTTTCAGGATGCTCATTTAGACTATGTCGTGGCTGCAGCTAATCTCAAGGCAGCTGTGTATGGCATTCCACAATCAAAAGACAGGGCGGCTATTGCTGAAGTTGCCAAAAGTACAGAAGTCCCTGAATTCACGCCAAGGTCTGGGGTACGGATAGATGTAACTGATGCTGAAGCGCAGGCCAGAAATGATGGAATCTTAGATGAGGATGCTCTGACCTCCATACAGAACTCTCTCCCCGCTCCCGATACTCTCAAAGATTTAAAAATAACAGCTATTGAATTTGAGAAAGACGATGACACCAATTTCCACATGGACTTCATCACCGCCTGCTCAAATCTCCGAGCTGCTAATTATGAAATTGCACCTGCTGATAAACATAAGGTGGGTCCTGCTAACTTTCACTTGACTGTCTGACTTATCTTGTCATTTGTTAGTATTTTCAATATTCTGCCCTCTGCCCTTAGTTATAAATGTTGACCTGCTGTTCTAATTATTTTCAGAGCAAATTAATTGCTGGAAAAATCATTCCTGCTATTGCCACCACAACCTCACTGGTCGTAGGTCTTGTCTGTTTAGAACTTTACAAGGTATGTATTATCGTTCTGCAACTTTTGTAAGATAAAAACAAGCAATTAACTCTGGATCGTTTTGCTATTTCTGTCTTGTGATACCACTGGCGCACGTTGAACCTAATGTATTTACTCAATCCATTTCTTTCAGTTGGCCCAAGGTCACAAGGACCTGGAAATGTTCAAGAATGGATTCGTCAACTTGGCTCTACCTTTCTTTGGCTTCTCTGAACCAATTGCTGCACCAAAGAACAAGGTGATTAATTGATTAATTCTGTTGTTTCTGATAGTTAAAAGGCTTGCCATTTAAGTGTCTCAAGGGTACACATTATATTCACCAAATACACTATATATACAGTTTCTTGAAAGTCTTAGTATTATAAGTTTAAAAGGTCAATATGAAATCCTGTGGTGTGAATTTTGAGCTGAGACTCAACTGGAGGTTTTTTTCAACTCCATCAGTTGCTCTGTTTGATTTGTTCTGACTTGTTCAATTTCTATTTTCAGTACCTTGACAATGAATTCACCTTGTGGGACCGCTTTGAGCTGGACGGTGAGATGACCTTGAAGCAGTTTGTCGACTACTTCCAGGTATGAGAATATTTTCAAGTTTATCTGATTTGATAAGTTATAGTTCAAATAATAAATTGATAAATGGTAAAATACAATTGTAGAATATACATTATACAGATTCATTATTTGTAGAATATTGATTAAGAAATTGTAAAGTACAAACTCATAAGAGATAAAAGGAGATCTTATGTCTTGAAGATTTTATGTGTTTCATAGAAGGAAAATGTCCTTCAGACCAACCTTTTTGGGAAAAATACTTATAGGGCCTATTCTGTCCTTCTGTTCACTGGTTCAGTCTCCAACATGAAAAGCAGCTTTTAAATAGTGCGTAGAGTACTTTTTCTGCCAGTTAAGTTATAAACATCTTTATTTCAGGACAAGCACGGTCTGGAAGTGACCATGCTCTCCCAAGGTGTCTGCATGTTGTACGCTTTCTTCATGCCCCAGGCAAAGAAAGAAGAACGCATGGAAATGATGTAAGTAGAATTGATTGCTCAATTTGCTTAAATACAGGACGTAAAGCCCCATTCATCCATCCATCCATGTGTCTTTCATGAAGTTGTAAATTTTGGTGGCATTAGACACTGTAAAAGCTTTAGGGTAAGAATTATATTCGTTCTGAGTTTACTTTGCATTAGTTTCAAGTGATAAAACAAACAGATCCCAGGATTCTCATAGTCATGGAAAGTCAGGGAAAGTCATGGAAAAAAGGTATCAAGTCAACTAGTAACCATGCCAACTGGTAACCAAACCAACTGGTAACCAACCAACTAGTAACCAACCGGAAAAAATAGTGGTCATGGAAAGTCATGGAAAAGTCATGGAAATTCAAAATATTTTGAAAAGTCATGGAAAATTCACATTTTGACTACGATTCGTGCTAAAATTTAACACATTTGGGAGCTTATTGTAGTCAGAAGGTTGATCGGATGGCCGGACAGTGAGTGATGGTCATGACGTTAATTTTTTTTTGGGGTGAATCTCGACCTCAATGAGTAAAACATTTGTCATGGAAAATCCGAAATTAAGTCATGGAAAAGTCATGGAATTCCCAACGCAAAATTTTGTGGGAACCCTGACTGGTCCTCTCTAGAGTCCAGACTAAAAGTTAAAATCTGTTTGCATAATAAATTAATAATCCAACATGTTGTGAGGAAGAGTAGTTAAATTGGACCTTTCAAAGTTTCAAGGAGCTAATATTGTTGCCAAGTACGTGATGACAGGTTATGAGAGTAGTTGGGAATTAAGAGTCAATTAGTCACTAAGTGGGAGATAAATTAGGCCTATGTATGCCATAACATTCTGAGCTGGTTTTGCAAAAATATTAATGTTTGGCTGATGTTTTAAAATGTGCAACTTTCATTTTTCCAGGCTCAGTGACATAGTGAAGAAGGTCTCAAAGAAGAAGATCCCATCTTATCAGAAAGCACTTGTGTTTGAAATATGCTGCAATGACAAGGACGGAGAAGATGTAGAAGTACCATACGTCAAATACAACTTAGCTAAATAATCATGTCTCTCATTAGGGAGCTATCAATGTGATAAGTGATATTTTCCAGGCACTGTCATACCTATAGTGGTTAGCTTGATAGTGATGATGTACCTTTTGTTAAGCAGCAGCACTGCATCCAATTGCAGCTGCTTCCTCTGTTGTCAGTCAGCTGTTATAGATTTATTTTGTGTTGTTGGCCTCAGTGATTCTGTAATTGGTTGATTGAGCATTCCCGGAGAAACTCGTGTAAGAGAAGAGTTTCCTAATCAAGTCAATCAGTAAATTTGAGCTTCGCTGCATCAGGTCCTCCTGGATGCGTGGTTATTTCTCGTTCTGCTAATTTAATCATTCATTCAAGTTCTGTTCAGTTCTACTGTACACCGTGTGTGCCATTTTGCATAGACAGCCAATACCCTGGTGATTATGTTGATCTGCTCTCCGTGCTTAAATGTATGCTTCAAAGTATAATTTGTGTTCAGTCATGCAGATTTTTGTATTTATATTTGAGGAGTATAACTTATATATGTACTGCTTGCATGCAGACCAATTTTCACATTATATCGAATAAATTTGTTTCTCACAACAGCTACATTGTTTGAACATTATGAAGCAGGATTTGGTGGGTTTTGAATTTTAAAACTTTTCCAGTTCTCATCTGTGAGCTTGGTGGTTAAGGCTCTATGTAGGCCAATGATTATGCTTGGCGATAGGGGCAAATGCTCCAGATGTTTTAAGAGAATGATGGATGATGAGGTTTATCTAGTCCAATGTTAAGGTACTGCTACTGTCGGCAAGATTATCTTTTATCATGACTGGAGTTTGGAATAGTCTTGTGTTTTGGTGCCATGACTGCCATCAGGATAGCCTATTGATGTAGTCTTCAATAATTATTGAATCTGGAGTTGGCGAGTTCTGAAAAATATGCGTATTGTCCTGCCAAGACTCGTCAGTGGCATGATGATTTATCGTGTATTTTGGATATTTGATAATGGCTTTTGAAGAGTGGGAGGTATTGGCCCATGTTGCCTCATTCAGGCTGAGCTGACTCAGTACGAACTTGTGTCCCTCAGAGGGCTGAACAATGTACCTTTTGAGACAGGTCTGAGATTTTAAAGCAGTCTTGCAGGCCAGTTAAGCAGCGGTCTAGATTAGGCTTATCTACAGTATCGCCAAAAAAAATTTAATCATCTGCAAAACTTCCAGCTTGATTGTTTGAGGTGGCAAAGGGGTTCAATTTCCTTTTGTTGTCTTCAGTATGAGGTCTCAATTTTACTCCACAAATTTCATCCAAAATGTACTTGTCAAACTGACAAAAAGATGTTTTACTAAAGCTTTTAGTGAAGCCATGCCAGCCACACATTGCTTTTCACTTCAGCTGTAACTATAAGAAATGACAAAGCAAGGAATGCTCTCCCTGTATTACCTGTACAAGAAAGGTGTCTGGTCACAGCGGCTCTGGACTTCAGTGCAACTATCGCTTAAACTTGATCAATTCCCAATATCGTATGAATCATCAATCACAGCAAAGCTATAACCCTTTTGACTGGACTGTCAGCATAGGGCCTATAACAGTTTAATACGAGCATATGAGAAATAAAGATGAAACATAAAATAGTTATAAAGAACATTTATTTGTGTGATGCATGTGTTATTTACAGATGGGATGATGCAATGGCAATAAATTAAATGCTTTTTCATAACATTGGAACTTCTATGTTAAACATTCTCAAACACATAAGTCACAAAGTCTATAATATAAATCTATTAATGCCAGTAGTATGCCACTAAAATACTGAAAATGAAATGAGCAAGTGTATAACCTGAATTTCCGATACACATGTGACTTTCTACAATTTTGGTTGAAACTTGGAAACTAATAACACAAATGAACACTTTAAACTTATTGCACTCTAATAACTTATTTAATGAGCCTATTAACCTGACAGTGCATATAGCTAGTAGATTATAAGAAATTGACCAGCAACAAAATAATGATTGAAAATAAACTCTCGATATAAGGAAACAAACAACATCAATGAGTAGCATCCACCGTACATATCAGAAAACACATAAGAACGTAAGTATTTCGTCACGCTGCAAGAGCACAGCCAAGGCCAGGCAAGTTGTTCTTTGTTTTTCTATTTCTCTTCTTTTTTTTTAAACCTTTCACTCAACTGAACCGACATGAGTCACAAATGACAGATCTGCATGAGCAAGTCCTGTTGGATGGCAAATGAGTCCATTCATCCTCACACGCTTACAATGATTCCAACACAAAATTTAAAAATCCTAAATTAGAAATCCATTATAACTCTGACTTCTTCGCCGCCTCCGGAGCGTGGATCGGAATCAATTCTTGGATACGTTTGACAAAATCTGATTTTTCCGTACATCCTTTGCATTGCTCATCCCAGTCGGATAAGATCTTCTTCAAGTCCTTGACCTTCAGTTTCTTGAGGTCAACGTTTGACAGGTCAATGGTTTTTTCTGAAATGCAACAAAAATAAACATTAATGACAATTCAATTGCATTTGAGCATTCAGGTTTGATGTTAGGACTGACATGGGTGGACAGATGACTTGTGCTTTACATCCTGTATTTATGAACTTGGTGGGCTAATTAAACAGGAGGAAATGTCAATAAGGCGAAGGCCAAATGATGATTGAAAGTTTGAACAGCCGTCCAACATAGGCCCAGGTGACCTGGCAAGAGCTGGATTCAAACCCAGGACTCCTCAATTGGCAGCCCAGCATGCTACCACTGAGCAAACCCTCCCCACTTGTTTAGACTGACAAGTCCGTCATTTGAGATTAAAGTTGAAAAATAATCTTTTGAAACTATACACTAATTACACTTCCTGAATGCTATATTTATAATCCTACTTCCTAGCTGCAGCCAGCTGATGATAGCTTTTAGCCAGCTATGTTGGGTTGACTGGCTGGCAGAGTACTTCGTACATATCTTAGTTTTTTGAGTAGATACCAACTATGTTATGTCAGATCTCAATAAACTGATAATGAAAAAAGAATGAGTTGTAATATTTTGTGAGCTGGAATAGGCCTATTATTAAAAGTGCTTACCATATTTCAGGTCGCAGATCTGTTCATCTTTCCTGTAGAGTTTGTAGCAGATTTTCTCAGCTGGCATTCCCCATGAAACAGGCTTAGTAAGTTCTTGGATGATGCTTGTGGCCGAATCTTCAGTTCCGCCAACATAATAACACTGGAATATGATGAAATTCAAATATATAAATTTAAACGAATAGCAAATAAAGTTAGATCTCATCAATAAGTATTTCATACACATGTTACGTATGTTGTCATATGTTCTGCTTCCATGCAAACACCTGATTGCAACCTTTTAAGTTAAAAAAGGGCCAAGATGTAGATGTAGCTTAATACAGCTAGGAACAAGAGGGAGTGCACAAGGTAAGCTAAGGTAGTGAGCTATTTATAGACACACAGCAAACAGACTGTCTCACCCAGCCCCTGGTGAGAACTTTAAGCTAATATAGGCATGTTGTAAAACTGAGTATTTGTCAGACATGATGCACACATATCATACTTACCAGTCGGTTGTCATCTTTCTTGGCTGTTTTGCATGTTTTCTTAAAGGCTTTTTCCACGTTGGCTGGAGTTGACTTGGTATCACTGTCAAGACTGTTGATGAACTTACGGATGAATTTCACACAAACTGAAAAATAAGAAATTCATATGAATTGTAATTTCCAGCATGTCATCTAGATAGGCAACATGTGTGTACACTCAGTACACAATATAAATCTAGTCAATAATTTGACAATGATTTAGGGAAACCAATTCAAGTAGCTTTTATGTGCAACACCTGGAGTTCAACAACTGAGCAAACATTTTAAGTACATACATTTTTCAGAATAGTTGTGTAATGAACAATTTATGTAAAATTTCAGATTAAGGGGAGGTATGGGTGAGAAGGGCACTTTTCTGCAATTTTAAGTTTAATGAACAAAGTTTGGTATAAAAAGTTAGGTTTTAGTTAAATTAGATGATTTCAGGTCATTTTGCGTTGTTATGATGAATGGTTGCCATGGTAACCAGTTTAAAAGGCGAAAAAAGGCTGTTTTTTACTGCTCACGGGATGTGAAATTTCTGAAGTTACTGACATGATAGAAAAATTTTGAAAAAATTTACAAATGAAGACAGGCAAGACACAGAAAATTACAGAGCGGATTTTTGATATTTCTGCTCATAGTGTCAGAAATTAGGGTAAAGTATTAAAAAGTCATTTTGAAAAATTTCTTGTTTCTATCGCTACGATGTCATATAATTTTGCAACGAAAAAATTTTTTTTAAATCTGGTCTGTAATGTTTAAGACAATTTTTCGAGGATTCCGATGATGTATCCCACAGGTTCCTACGTCAAACGGTTGTCAAGATTTTTCACATCCCGTACATGGTAAAAGTTGATTTTCACATGTTGCGGAAAATGGCAAAAACGTGACGTTAACGTCATTTCAGGCAATTTACCACTAGATAAAATATTTGTGACTATTTCTCCAAATCTAATGAAGCTACAGGTACAAAATTTTGCAGCGATTTAGTTATCATTGTTATGTTTCACCATAGTAAATTCCATGTTGCCATGGTTACTACGTTTTTGTGTGGACATCTTTGAAGTGACACAACGCCACTATTTACTCACTAAAATTTGATGATGATTTGGTATTTGACATGGCTTTAAGTGATGATAGAAACATATTTTACTATAATTGAAGCTTGGACTGGCTGCCTGAGTTGGTGTTGGTTAAAGATGTGCCATAAACTGAATATGTGAAGCTTACATATTTTTGGGGAATTTCTCACCCATACCTCCCCTTAAAGTAGGCCTATGATAACAAGATATATTTACAAAACTTAAAGAAAAATTCCTTGAAAAGTTAAGCATAAGGCTAATATAACTTAGAAAGCTCAAACTCGTTGAAGTTGAGGAGAAACAATTTTAGATGAGCACCATCAACTATATGACTATGTATTAGGGGGAGACCATTTATTTTCCAGGTGGGCGGGGGGTTTGGATTTAAAAAAAAAAAAAAATAATCTCTTGCACAGTTTTGGTGAAATAAATAAATTCTTTCTGGGCAGTCTTGAAATAGGCCCAAAATAATTTCTGGTGGGGGCATTTCTTAAGAAGGTCGCTTGCAATAAATAATTAATACTGTCGCCGTTTATACCGTGTAATTACCCATCGAGGAAAACTCCACTCCTCTGATAATTAAAAGTCTATGACAGCGGCATCCCTTTGGAGGGGTTGGGATTAAGGGAGGGGGGGCGTGTACCTGGGCAGCAAGGGGGGGGGGGGGGGGGGTATGTGACTCCGGAGAATCGAGTTTCTCCAGGTGACCACTGACCCCCTCCCAGGGTTGCGATTTTTATTGATTTTTATAAAAAAATAAAAAAAAATCGGATTTTTTTTATTTAAATCGGATTTTTTTGATTTAAATCATTAATGGAAAAAGTACATTTTCCGGATCAATTTCACCAACTGTTATTAATTTTTATGCATTAACGTATTATGAATAACATATATGGATGTCAATAAGGCATATCCTATCTTATATTTTTGTTGTTTGCTCACATTTTCTTTTTGTATACAAATCGCCAATTCTTGATGAATCTGGCCATGTTATACATCAATCTTCACCTTTTCAAAACCTCTGCAGATTTTTATCTTTACACAACTATCTCTTACTTCTAACACCCTATCCACACATGTATGCTATCCACAAAGCTCTATTCACGTGGCTGCAACAGTAGTAGTGGATTGTTCTCCCTGGGCTCACAAGAGGGAGGCATCAAATAAACTATACAAGACAGGTTCTTTGTTACAAATCAGGACACTACAAACCAACTTAACAAAACTACACAATTCCAATCCTTTCTACTTTCCCCTATCCACTGGCCAATTCTATATATCCTAATCCATATTAGAAATTCACCTTTTTGCCTGATATTTCTTTTTCCATATGTAGGAATCCTCAATTATCCATAGATCAGGCCATGCCATACATCAATCTTTCTCTTTACTCTTCCTTTACAGATTTTTACGTTCACAGTACTTAACATCCTTGAGTTCTGCACCTACAGTACTTTTCGGAATCCTCCATTCACCAGACCCGCAACACCTTTCCAATCATCATTTACACTGGAGGGCAACGCATGTCAGCGCCACAATGATCAACCACAATACTGCACACTACTACTCATTTGTAGGCCTATCTCTTTATTCCAAGTAGCATGGGGATCCTCTAGTATATAATAATTGTGTTTAAATTAGAGAAATTATAATGCAAAATTATGAGACCAAGGCAGGTGATGTATTAAATATAATAATCATAATGTAAGCTACGGCAGCAGTTCCACATTTTGATACGGATGTGTTAATAAATGTCTTTTTCACTGAACATCAATCATAACTATACAGCTTACTTGTCATAGAATTACACCTTCTAAAAGATGAAAAGGGATGTCAAAACAAGTCATACTTTTTCCTACTCTACAATGAACTGAACTGCTACGTTAAATCACCAGTCTCAGCACTCATGATCAGTCTCATGATGCCTGTCGATTGTTTCACATGTAGTGTATTTGATATCAGTTTAGCAGTAGGGGCTTTGAGGACAGTTCTGCATTTGCAGAACATGGCTTTGTTTTTCATTGCAGCAATGAAATTGCTTAGAGAATCATGAGAATACCATGATGGAAATAAAATAGTTTAAATCTTTATTTACATGAATGTATACTACTCGGATCTATTTATCGGAAATATATTATCATATATCTAAAATTATATATTATAAATATACAAGGGGCCTGTAGTCTGGGAGCAACTGGAATCCCGTGGGACTTTGATGCAGAAATTATGAGCCATATACCATTTTGTTCCTTAGAATCTCAGCTTTCATTTAAGCCATGTTGGCAAGCTGGGAAATGTGTCAGACCTGAGTTATAAGGGTTTTAGTAAAATGGTATTAATGCAGCTTTTTTTAACTATCGAAAATGTGATATTTCAGAAAAAACATTGATTAGGGCCATATTACACATCAGGTAGTGGTGGTATCACATACCATTGTGTTCAGAACAATCACAGCTTTAATTTAAGCTATCTTGCAACTCTGGGAATTGAGCAGGACAAGAGTTATAACAGCCTAAAGTCAGTAGTAGGACATCGATCTTTATAGATTTGTGAAAATATGCTGTTTCAGTATGGGGGCCGGTGGGACCCCCCCCCTGTACCCCCTCCCAAGGAATGTATGAGTGTGGTACCAAAATGTTCTGTAGAGTGTCCTCTTTCAAATGAAAGATGTTCCAAAGAAAAAGTGGGATGAACTAACTCATTTGCATGAAAACAAAATGGCCACCAACGAGCTACCGAAAATTTGAAAAATGTTTATCTCAGCTCCTAATTGACTTATCAGAGCACTTTAAAAGACCAAACAGGGGTTTTACTGCATGAGGAATTGAACTATACACTTAGTTTACCCCTTTCTGTACTTTGTGATCTTAGAATTGTATATACTTTCAGAAGAGGAGCTCTCGCGATATTCTCCGCCATCTTGTCAATTTCAATCACTTTTCTTTCTTTTAGTGGTCTAGCCAATATATGATTCTTTACTGTTAGATGCATTTCTTGTTAATGGGAGGTATCTATGCCGGAAACAAAAAAACCCAATGTTAACATGAGTATTAATGTCGGATGGGGTTTTTATAGCGGGCCATTTTAAATAGAACTTGACAGCAGAAAAATATTTCTCAGAAATTACCAGTTCAGGTCAGTTTGATTATCTCCATAAATATTAACAACTAAGGTGCCAAATGAAAGCTGACACCAAGAGCTAGATGTCAGCTTTTATTTACCACCTTGTTTTCCTTGTTACTACAACTGTCAACCCTCCGAAAGCTAAGTAATGTTGCCGTCACAGTCAAAAATCTCATCAGAAACGCAAAATCTTCCCATGTTTTTTCAGCTCCACCTAACCTTATCACTAAATAAATCATTCCTAAACCACAAAAGGGATGTGGATGGATAGCCCTTGATATCAGCTTTTATTTGGCATCTTAGTGTCCTTGTTATTGCAACTGTCAATCCTCTAAAAGCTAAATAAATGTAGCTGTCAGTGTCGAAAATCTCCTCAGAAACACAATATCCTCCCATGCAATAGAACATGCACGTCATTTACTTATATTAGCTCTTGGGAGATTGACAGTAGTAGTAACAAGGAAACCAAGTTGCCAAAAGAAAACTGACATAAAGGGCCATCCATCCACATCCATGTTGATTGGTTAGGAGTGAGTTAAGGATAGGTAGAACCGAAACAAGAATCCATGGATTCAAAGGCTAGTCGATTCAGTATTAGGCCTATATTTATAGAACAGTGATTAACCGGGATAGCGATATGCCTCTATTACATCTGTCTTGCAGATCTATATGGTTATCATAGTTTTGAACTATGTGAATTTTGCAAAAAAATGTCAGTGAGGAGTAATTGCCCTGATCTCAAATTTTTATCAAGAAATGTGTCTGAAATTAAATTCCTTATTTTAAATTACAACTGCACATTTTTGTTGATCTGTGGTGTTTTTTTGATTTTTTATTAGTTGTGTCTGATAAATGTGATGTGCTTATGTGTGAAATTGCTTAACAATAGCACTGTGGCTGTAACACCAATGAAACTGAGTTCAGGCCTGTTTGTTTATAGGCCTACAAATAAACAAGCTATTGTTGTGATGTGGTACAACAGGAAATCAAAATATTGGAACCCAAAAATTCCACACAGTTCCAATCCAACGGGAAAGTAAGGTTGTAAAATTAAAGCTACATGGTCAAATTGGTAAAAATAAAATTATGTCTTGATCAATCATAATATAGTACTTATTGCATAAATTGTGCTGTATTGGACAGTCATTTTACTTGATAGAAGACAGAATAAATCAAAGAAGACATGAAAGTTATGATGTAAGTGAAATTGAATTGACATTTATTTTCTAATCTGCTCAACTTGATATCACATTAATGACCACTTTTTTAATTATTTACTCTCATTCACACTGTGGTGTAATTTACAATATAAAACATAAAATAATTACAATTAATTAAAGGCACTGAGTTATACTTTCAAGAAATTCTCCAATTTCAATAACTTGATATTTTATTTTGACACAGATCAATGAATAATTGCAATCATTAGACACTACCTGCCAACTCAAGCCAATTCCATTAATTGATATTACCTTTGACACTGACTGATCTCCGTAGTAATTGCAATCATTAGACACAACCTGCCAACTCAAGCCAATTGAGTTGATATTTTCTATGACACTGCTCAATGAGTAATTGCAATCATTAGACACTAGCTGTCAACTCTGAATGTGTCACTTCTTAGTAAATGGTATATAAAGACCAGCCTTGGTGCATCTGTTCAGTGTACAACAAGACATGCTTTAAGAAGAACATGCCAAAGACGATGAGAAAAAGAGGATAATGGCTTTTCAGTACATCTTAAGGAAAAAAGGTAAATCTTATGTTATGATTTCTACTTGCTTGGCCTAGTCATCTTGTGCTTGTTGTTGTTTCAAGCAGTTGTCCATTGGCACCTTCCCATAGTAGCATAGACTGCATATCATGCTGTCCCATCCTCAGAGACATTTTTTAAAGTTAGGCCTGCCTTGTACCTAAAATGTAGTTTTCGCAGTAATATCATGCTAATAATGTATTATCCAAAAAATAAAATAATGGAATTTTTACCTTATTACCTTACTTAAGTCATATTATTTATAAAAAATTCACAAGCTGTATACTATAGTCTATATCAGACACTTTAATATTTGTCTTTTAAAAAGAATCATATCCTGCACAGTTCTAAGTAGAGCTGTTAAAGGCTAGATCTATATATTAGACCACTGTCTACAGATCTAATCAGCATGGTTTGCATTGTGCATATTTTAAAATTAAATTTGGGTAAAAAAATTGATTCTGACTAATCAAATAGGCCTATCTATTATATGGGCTGCACTTTAAACTGGCATGTGCACAGAAAAGAACAGCACAGATAGCATAATTGTGTTCATCTTTCCAAGAGCTTTAAAACGACACCCAATACTGTATTATGAATGCTTCATTGACCAGCTCACTGGTGCGTTCCCGCCAGGTAAACCCAACGGGATGCTAACAGCACCACTGGACCCGCTCGCTTGCCTGAGCGCCATACGCCCGGCTAGCGGGATACCGACAGTCCCAGTGGGTCCACTCGCTATGGGTGCATGCTTGCGCAAAGTTGTACAGGATTGTTTAGAGCTCTATCGATCGTAACTATGATCGTGGACGATCGTTTTCGATCATATCTAGGCCGCTGGGTGGTTTTCAGGCAGTTCCTGGCACCACAGACGCTTTCTGACGCAAATCTGCATTACGGTAATTTGAATTTCCGATTTTGGCGGGCTTTTTTGTCATCTCTCTAAGGGCTAGTCCTCGACTAGCCAAAAACCATGAGAGGATTTTGAGTTTCCTAGGAGATTTACAATAATGACAGTAATATTTATTTAGCGTTTGGAGGGTTGACATTGGTAGTAACAAGAATACCAAGGTGCCAAATGAAGGCTGACACCAAGGGCTATCCATCCACATCCATTTTGTTGGTTAGGAATGTGTTACCTGGTGATAAGGATAGATGGAATTGAAAACAAATGGGCCGATTTTGTGTTTGCGGGCAGATGTTCAATAATGACTGCGACATTTATGTAGCTTTTGGAGGGTTGACAGTTGTAGTAACTAGGAAACCAAGGTGCCAAATGAAAGCTGATATCAAGGGCTATCCATCCACATCCATTTTAATTGGTCAGGAAGGAGTTAATCTAGTGATAAGGATGGGTTGAACTGAAAAAACATGAGAGGATGTTGAGTTTCCGAGGAGATTCTAAATATTGACAGCAACATTTATATAGCTTTTGGAGGGTTCAAAGTTGTAGTAACAAGGAAACCAAGGTGCCAAATGCAAGCTGATATCAAGGGCTATCCATCCACATCCATTATGATTGGTTAGGAATGATTTATTTGGTGATAAGAATAGGCAGAATTGAAAATATATGGGAGTATTTTGTGTTTCCGAGGAGATTTTTGACACTGACAGCTACATTTATTTAGCTCTTGGAGGGCTGACAGTTGTAGTAACAAGGAAACCAAGGTGCCAAATGAAAGCTGATATCAAGCGCTATCCATCCACATCCATTTTGTTGGTTAGGAATGTGTTACCTAGTGATAAGGATAGATGGAATTGAAAACAAATGAGCCGATTTTGTGCTTGGGGGAAGATGTTCAATAATGACTGCGACATTTATTTAGCTTTTGGAGGGTTGACAGTTGCAGTAACAAGGAAACCAAGGTGCCAAATGCAAGCTGATATCAAGGGCTATCCATCCACATCCATTATTATTGGTTAGGGATGATTTATTTGGTGATAAGAATAGGTAGAATTGAAAATATATGGGAGTATTTTGTGTTTCCGAGGAGATTTTTGACACTGACAGCTACATTTATTTAGCTCTTGGAGGGCTCACAGTTGTAGTAACAAGGAAACCAAGGTACCAAGTGAAAGCTGATATCAAATGCTATCCATCCACATCCATTTTAATTGGTCAGGAAGGAGTTATCTAGTGATAAGGATAGATTGAACTGAAAAAACATGAGAGGATGTTGAGTTTCCGAGGAGATTCTCAATATTGACAGCAACATTTATATAGCTTTTGGAGGGTTCAAAGTTGTAGTAACAAGGAAACCAAGGTGCCAAATGCAAGCTGATATCAAGGGCTAACCATCCACATCCATTATGATTGGTTAGGAATGATTTATTTGGTGATAAGAATAGGTAGAATTGAAAATATATGGGATAATTTTGTGTTTCCGAGGAGATTTTCAGTAATGACAGCAACATTTATTTAGCTTTTAGAGGGTTGACATTGGTAGTAACAAGGAAACCTAGGTGCCATATGAAAGATGATATCAAGGGCTATCCACCCACATCCATTTTATGGGTTAGCATTGATTTATCTGGTAATAAGGATAGGTGGAATTGAAAAACAATGGGAAAGATTGGTTCTCCGAGGAGATTTTTGACACTAACAGCTACATTTATTTAGCTCTTGGAAGATTGAGTGCAGTAGTAAGATGGTAACCAAGGTGCCAACTGAAAGCTGACATTAAGGGCTATCCATCAACATCCATTTTGGTTGGTAAGAAGTGAGTAAACTGGTGATAAGGATAGGTGGAACTGAAATACATAGGAGGATTTTCATTTCCAAGGAGATTTTCGATAGTGATGGCAACATTTATTTAGCTTTTGGAGGGTTGACTGTTGTGGTGACAAGTGATACACATCCTTGCGAAGTTAGGCAGTGTGAAGACTGAAGAGCAACAGTTATATCCATATTATCAAAGGTGATACTGACTGAGCACTTATTTAAGGGTCCTAGTTAGGCTTAGACCCAGCATTGCCCCTGCCCAGGGTGTCAGCGCAGACACAGCCCCATGCGCCTTGAGTATAGTTTAACACAGTGGCAGAATTGATTAAGGCGATGGCTCCACTGTTCAACATAATTATAATTGATTGACAAATTGTTCAGCCACTACTTCACTTATATATCACACAACATATTAATGGTACACAGGCTGTACCTAAAAATGACACACTCAAGAGAGCATGTATATTTACAATGATTTAAGCACCTGTTACTTTCTTCAGATCCATTTCTCAGTGTGTCAACATGGCTTAAATCAAAGCTGAGGGCTAAGTGAACAGCACTGCATGCAGGTTTGTCAATTGTTAATCATTTGTATGGCCCTTTGTTACCTTTAATACATGTTTTATGATAAACAGCATATTTTCACAAATCTATAAAGATCGATGTCCTACTACTGACTTTAGGCTGTTATAACTCTTGTCCTGCTCAATTCCCAGAGTTGCAAGATGGCTTAAATTAAAGCTATGATTGTTCTGAACACAATGGTATGTGATACCACCACTACCTGATGTGTAATATGGCCCTAATCAATGTTTTTTCTGAAATATCACATTTTCGATAGTCAAAAAAAGCTGCATTAATACCATTTTACTAAAACCCTTATAACTCAGGTCTGACACATTTCCCAGCTTGCCAACATGGCTTAAATGAAAGCTGAGATTCTAAGGAACAAAATGGTATATGGCTCATAATTTCTGCATCAAAGTCCCACGGGGTTTATTTTCAGTCCATTTGCTCCCGGACTACTGTGAGTTATGTCATAGGACATATTTATGAAAGAGTATTGCTAAATGGCAGGTTGCAAGCTGTAATATCTCACTGCCAGCTTTATTTGTGCCTTTTTAAGCCTTTTTATCACAACTTTGATTTAAATCATGATTTTTATTGAGCGATTTAAATCATGATTTAAATCAATGATTTAAATCGAATGATTTAAATCCAGCAACCCTGCCCCCTCCCGCTCGATTCCCCTCGGTACATGCAATTGTCAAAACCATCCTTGATTGAATGAAGTTCAATGAAAATTTGAAATGAATGAATGAAAAAAACAAATTATCACTATCAGCTTGACTCCCATGAGACCAGGGCATGATAGAGAACCATGATTTTGGTAATGTCACCAGATGTGGTCTCAAAACAATTAGGAACATGCAAGTCAGCACATTTATCTATCTGATATTTTATCATATTTACCTTCACAATTTTCTTCATTGGCTTCCTTCAACTTTCTGGCAGCTGTCAAAGTGCCGCAGAAGATCACCAACGTGACAACCACTGCAAACAACTGATACACAGCCTTTTGGACCATTTTTGGATACTTTAAGCGTTGAGTTCTGTCGATAAGTTGTTCCAGTAATTACGACGACTTGAACCGGCTTCCTGGGAAGAGTAACACGTCTGTCAGGTGAATATTTCGATGAATTTAAAGCCGAAGTTGACGTGTTGTCTGCTTGACGTGCCAAAATGACAGGAAGTTGGTGTTGGCGACGTGTGATTGGTCGAGAGACGAACGAGACTTGGCAACCAAATCGCGAATAAAATGTTACGTCAGACGAGAATCGTAATGGAAGCCGTGTTCGGAGTGCATTTTGGGTCGACGGTCGCTTGCCTTGCCGTTTGCAAGGTATACACTTCCCTCATTGTCTCAAAAGACACACCAAAACGTCAAGTGTTTAGTTTTCTTCGAAGTTCCCGCTCCCAATTTATCGAACTCGTTACGCGTAGGCCAGAAATGCTGTTTTCGGTCCATTGTTTTTGCCATGATTTCTTTCAAAAATAAGCCGGTTCTGAAATTAATACCCACGTGGTACTTGGCTTATAACCAAATGTTTACCGGTTTAACTGTCCGTATGTTGCACCGTCGTTAAATTCGACTACTGAGCGTCTACCCCCGTTCGCTGTTGTAGTCGGCAGTGCACTACCATTCAGTCTGGTTCGTTTGGACTAACTGGGAACTGCTATGCGAGTTCGGCGATAGTCCTAATCGGCGAAATAGTAAGGTCCAATGGCAATGCGCAGCTCATGCCAACTCGCAGATAACCAAACCATAGATAGAATTTACCAAACAAAGCCTTGTCCAAGGCAAAACCATACACCTCCCTACTAGACAAGAAGATAACCTACTGCTTCAACCTGGCCAGGGGCATATTATCTAGAAATGGCCTGAGGGGGGGGGGGACATAACATTGGGAGGCGATATGCTGCTTTAATTTTTGGCCTGGGGGGCATGGCCCAATGCTCCCCCCCCCCTAAATACGCCACTGGACCTGGCTGTTGACACTGATGAGCTGATACTAGACCCCGTCGCCGTCAGTCAATGCAGAGAAAATTCAAGTCAAGTCATTGACAATCCAGGCTGTCACTGACGTGTTATTAGTGGTGTACGGTCAACTAGGCGACAAACCAACCAGGCGACACTAATCACTTCCAACTAGGTGACAAGAAATTTGGAAATTAGATAGCAGAACAAACTAGGTGACAAACAGTTCCAACTAGGTGACGCAAATTCACACAGCACTTCCAACTAGGTGACACTAGTTCGCAAACCACATCCAACTAGGCGACAATGCTTTTCCTGCTTGAATACTATTGCAAGTGATCTGTAGCCTGGTTTGTGTATCTACTAAAATATGTGTCACCTAGATGGTATCTGGTGACTTGCAAATTTCGCAATCTGAACAAGCAAGTTCTTTTAGGCCTCTTGTGTTTGACCTGAGTTTGTCATCTGGGTGTCAGTTGAATTACCCTAGGTAGGTACGTGACAGAAAATATGAATGGTCACATATCGCTAAAAAAACTTTTAGATTAGTTAAGATGTGTACCGAGGAACATTCTAACACCAGTTTTGCATTGATAGCACAATTATTAGCGAAATTACGGGGCTTTTATTGCTAATAATTTTCCAAACATTTCTCCCTGCAATTTACATGTTTTTCTAAAAAAAGTGTGACCATTTAAGATTATTATTAATTAAGCATATTAACATGATTAAGGAGAGTGTTTATCCTATATAGTATATACTCGTCCAAAAATCCCCTTCATATAGATGCCCAACATGAATAGAGGTGGGAATGGGGGCCTCTATTTGAAGTGGGCCTCTATTTGAGGTCGGCCTGTATTGTTTGTTTTCATGCCAAGAGATGAATAAGTCTTGTAAGTTATAAGGAACACACACAAGTTACTTTCTTTTCAGAAAGTATGTAGAAAGTTTTGTTTTTGTAATGTGAGTGAATGACATCATATGGCAGTTCCCATAGGTCAGCATTGGATGTCATGCAAATCAGGTGCTCCATGTGAGCTCACAAAATTTATTTGGCCTATCATAGCTAAGACAAAGTGCGCCACTGCAAAGACTGCCTGCACACCGCATCATACTTGTTGCTTCAGTAATTTCACAGCTTTCTGATTGTTTGAATGCACAGTTTGTTAGTCCCAACAGTTTTCTTTTGAACAACACAAAGTTTAGACTGAGAAAGTAATATTAGTTCGAACTTCATAGCCATGTTTTTAATGATGATTTTGCTGTGAAATGTTGTAGCCTGCTCGCTAAGGCTCGCAACTAAAGCAGGCTATGTATGACCTCACAAGGAACATCTCAGTCCAATTCTGTAAGCAATTGACGTTCGTCTAGTGTAAGGACACAACATCATATACCATCACTACATCATACTGTACATCATGGCCAATCAAATTACTTGAGAAATAGGACTTTGAATTTTTTAAAATTTAAATAGAGACTGTCAAATTCTGACATTTGAATTTGTTTGTAATTCTTGGAAAGTCAGACAGAAACAATGCTGTGCTTCTGTGATTAAATCCATGTGTACTGCTGTGAAATATAAGCCCGCATGAAGGGCTTGGTGTGAAAAGATATATAGCAATTGTAATTTCCTAATTGTACTTATACACATGTCACGTTTAAAATAAAGATTTCTTAATCTTAATCTTAATCTTATGAGGTCACGTACCAATTTTCTCAGATTTTTTGTATTCTACATATTTCTTGGAAGGATAGTAACTTCGACATTGCTGCTAATTTACTGTACCACCTGTAAGTAAGTGAAACTCATGAAATTGTGCTATTGCATCAATGCTAAACATCCTCAACCAAGCAGCTTGTGGAGGCATGAATTCTCATCCAATGAGAGGAGAACATATTGGGTCATAAAGGCCGATATGTGAGGCATGTGGGAAAACAATGGCAGCCAATTTTCTCTGCTGTAGTCGGAGTTATGTAGGTATGGGTCAAAGTCTTTGATAAGTAAGTGAACCTCCCTTCCCTATCAAATAACATCGAGCCTGTGTTCACTTACTTATCAAAGACTTTGACCCATACCTAACTCCAACTTCAGCAAAGGAAATTGCCAGCCATATTGTCCCTAGTGCCTCAAATATTTGCCTTTATTACCCAATATGTTTCGCTCTCATCGGATGAGAATTCATGCTTCCACAAGCAGTTTTGCTGAGGATGTTTAGCATCGATGCAATGGCACAATGTCATGCGTTTCACTTACTTACAGGCAGCACTGCAGCTAGTATAGGATGATGGACCGATTACGGGTCTTTAATCATGTTTATCGAGGGAGACTTTTATGTTTTTGTATTTATTTATAAGTGTGTCCAACGTTTCAAACTAAGTGGTTTGTGCATAAACGTTGTTCCAAACAATTTTTTTGCTTTTTGTGCAAATGAAGGTCAATAATTTAAAATTGTTGCCAAGTTAACTGAAGTTGTTTTTTTGACTGCACTGTAGTGCCCTCAAATGATGCTCAATTAAATGCATTTTTGGAGTTTTGCTCCAAATTTTCGGCATCAGAGTACTCAGAAATCTAAGAAAATATATCAAGCAAACCAGAGAAGGGGGGGGGGCTATGGCTTTCTGGTGAAAAAAAGTTTTGTTTCCTACTAGTCACCGAAAAAAAAAAGTTTGTTCAGCACATGGAACAAAAAAGTTTGTTTCCACCTGTACCTAAGGTACAGTAATGTTTAACTTATGAAAGAAACGTTTGGCGTGCTTCCCCATGCAAAAATTGTTCGTCAATGCTTCGCGAACAAAAAAAAAGCGTCCGGGGGGGGGGGGGTAAAAGCCATAGCCCCCCCCCAAACTATTGTCTGGTTGGCCCCTAAAAATGTGGTTGAAATGTGCAAAACTGTTTAAATGGAGCAGCATTTGAAGGATGGCAGTGTAGCCCCCAAAAATATTAATTTACCAACCAGAGTAAGACAATCCAGTCACAATCCTACGTGTGAAAATAATTATTTACTACAAGAACCAGAATGAGGCTCATCTGTCTCAAAAAGAGGCACAGGTTAAATTTCCAGACATAGTTACAGACGTTAAGTTGCTACATTTGTTGATCTGTCTGGAAAAAGTAACAACATGTAACAATCTGGTCGGCAATCTTGCGGATTGAAAACGAAGCATTGCGTAACCATAGATTTTAATGAAACTGAAGAATTAGACAGTTAATTATATAAAGAAACTTGTATTTTGGGTTTTATTTGATACATTAGAATGTTTCATGGTATACATAGGGCTTTAAATGAAGTGTTTATTCAGCAAAAGACAGAAAATAACACATGAAAGATTCAGCTTCAAAATCCACATGGCAGTGCTTGGGGGGTTCCCATGAACATTTCGTGATGTCATAATTTGGGAAAACCCCTTTCTGGGTCTTCCCAGGCTATAAATAGACCAGCTCTCAAGCGAGGTGTCTGCTGGACAGGATCACTGTGCTGTGTGAGACTGGCCACTCAGCTGAAGGCAGGGTTATGCACGTACCTACCCTAGGTGACAACCCAAGTTACTATTGTCAGTGACAACAGCATGTTTTTAGTCAATCTGTTTTCTTTTTGGCTCATGAAGCAATATGTCGATGCCTTGATATGATGAGTGTACAGCAGATGAAGAAGAAGTGATTAAGCCTGTTCTGTCGTTTGTGTATTTTCATGTACCCCATGATAATTTGCACCAATTAATACTCGGTCAAAGTTCGCTAAACATTTCTTCCCATCTATTGCAGGACGGAAAATGCGATGTTGTGGCAAATGAAGCTGGTGACAGAGTTACACCAGCTGTGGTGGCATATACTGACCATGAAGTGGTAAGACTTGTTCTTATTTTTCTACACTGTTGTAGTCTGCAAGATTGTCATAATGAGGATGAATTTAGTCCTGCCAGTTACTGTTGTGTTATGAAACCATTTCTTAATTACTCAATTACATGTCATTAGAGAAGAAAGTTGACTTCTATGTTAACTGACATTGTACATTCAATTTCAGACTGTTGGACTGCCTGCCAAGCAAGGCATCATCAGAAATGCATCAAATACCGTACGATATGTGAAGCAATTGATGGGACGGGGCTTCGAAGATGAACATGTCCAGCGAGTTGTTTCAAGTAGTCCTGTAAATGTAAGTTTATTGTGTTTATTGTCATGCTTACATACCTTCAACTTTGGGGGTGTTGCTGTTTAGGCCACACATAATTGATCTTTAGCTTCTCGGATCCTCTCAAGGCACTTTTTCTAGGGTCAGTGGGTAGGACAAAAAAAAAATTTTTATAATGTCAAAAAAAAAATTTTGTTTTTTTTTTCAATTTTTTTTCCATCGGCAGGAAATCTATTGTGTCGGCGGGTCCGCGAAGCTAAAAATCAATTATGTGTGGCCTTATGATATAATTATGAAACAAATCTCTCAGGGTGTGATTGATTATTGAACTGTCTCTTTCGAAATCATTTCAGATAATAAACAAGGGTGGATCGCCGTGTTTTGAAGTAGATTACAAAGGTTCCACATCAGTATTCACTCCCCAGGTTGTTGCTACAAAGGTCTTCAAAAATGTGCATGGTATGTAGAGCTGTATTATTATTCTGATATTTTGTTATTCTACCGAACTGCAAGTTTTAGTCGAGAAAGTTGAAATTCAATTTTTGTGTTCGTTGGCAGATATTGCAGCAAGACAAGCAGGCAAAGACGACACCTTTGACACTGTTATTACGGTCCCCTTTGACTATAATGAAAAACAGAGACAATCGATTAGGTAGGTCAAGTTCGTTGTCTATTGTGTGGAGTGTTAACATATAATAGGAAAATCAAATTTGTAGAATCTCATTTTAAAAAGTGCTGTCTGATGACTGCTGTTAAATTTGGCCATTTCTTTTAGGAAATGCGAAGCAATTTTAATAAAGACGAATAATGTGTTTCCTTTGGCAAAAAATATAATTTAGTAACATTGTCAACTTGGCCTTTTATAAAGTGGTAACAATAACTTGGATTACATTTTTAAAATTATGAGTTTTAGCCCCTGTTTACTCATGCAAATATTTTGGTGTTCACAGTGAGGCGGCAGAGGAGGCTGGATTTAACATCCTGAGGGTGATCAGTGAACCGGCTGCAGCACTTCTGGCTTATGATATAGGCCAAGAAAGTATTTATGAATCTTGGTGAGTGTCACTAGTTCCCGTTTAATGTTTATCAAATTATTGGAAGTTTCAATGGCTTGGTTTGGTATGTCTTAGGCTGAGTTAAAAACTATCAATGGATTTTTTTGTTAGATTATTCTATTATTTAAAGCTACCTGTTAGCCAGTGGTGAATTTATATCGTGCAGAGGCTCAAGGTTGATGTGATAGTCATATCATCTAGTTAAAATTAATGTGAATGGATGTACAGTATATTTAACTGGATATTGATCCATGGCATGTGCAATTGTGCATGTATACGTATTGAGTCAAGATGCAAAATTAAACCTTGAATGTGATTTTCTGCTTCTTTAGGGAGTTGGTATTAACCTGCAATAGTTATCCCCATTTCACCGATCTTCATTAATTTCTTTGATCTGTTTACTTTCAGTTATGCGGTTGTGTACAAACTGGGAGGAGAGAGTGTTGATGTGACTGTTGCTCGAGTCACTATGGGAATGTTTCAAATATTGTCTTCCGTTACAACTCATGAATACTCCGGAAGACACTTCACTCAACAACTTGTAGACTATTTAGCTGCAGAATTTAATAGGTGAGTGTTTTTGTACACTTAATAAAATTCTTCAAACCTATGAATTCTTGATAAATGTGACTTTTTGCCATTTTTGGTTTTGATATATTTCTGCAGCGGCATAGTCAAGAAAACTAAATATTCCATTTTCGAATTGTAATTTGAACAGTGGCCTCTTGTAACAATTGATGGATTATTTTATAAAACGGTGTTGAACTTTCAGGAAATGGAAATGTAATTGCAAAGAAAACAAAAGATCCATGATGAAACTGTACAATGCTGCCGAGACTTGCAAGCATGTGTTATCAACAATGCAGACAGCACAGTGTACGATAGACTCCTTATATGATGGCATCGATTTCCAGTGTACTGTGTCAAGGTAAATTAATTTTATTGTGAATGAAATTTAAATATATATTGGAAGTGGCATGTTTTCCTTTAATTTATGTTGTTTCGAATATCATTTCTTCAAGTGAGACTCCTTCTGGATTTATATCAAATAATCATGGATTCTTATGTCTGACAATGTATTTGTTTTTTCTATTCAGAGGCAGATTAGAAGGCCTGTGTTCAAACTTAGTGCAGAATTGTCTCGGATTTATTGACGACGCTGTGAAGAAAGCAGGTCTGATGCATTCTGACATCAACAAGGTGAGTTGGCTTTGTAAAACTATATTTATTTAAACCTATATTTTAAAAATGTTGGTGCTACAAGTATGTGCAGAAGACTAAATAGGTTTGAAATCTCATTTTGGAATTAAGACTTCTGTTGTAGAACTGTGTTTTATGGAGGTGCTGTCAAAATAATTGAAATCCTAAGCAATGAATTATGTTGAAATTACTCCACAAAGTTAAAACGAAAAAACTTTCCTTAATGTTTAGATTTTGAATAATGGTTCAGTGTCCATAGTATAGTCTTTTCAATATTATTCTGTTTAAAATGTTGTGATGACATTTTATCTATTATTTTGCAGGTTGTGCTCTGTGGAGGTTCCAGCAAAATCCCAATGTTGCAAACGAAGATTTCCAGTAGTTTCTCCACTGCTCAAGTATTGTCAAATCTTTCTCCAGATGAAGTGATTGCTATTGGAGCTGCAAAACAGGTATGGTTTTGAAAATAAAGACAAGAAACTAGTTATGAAGTTGATAGTCATTTCATGGTTGGGAGTTCTTTGATGTCCAGGCAACAAAATCAATGCACATTACAAGGGTCTGTCAGGATTAAGCTGTATTTAGTGGAAATTAGTGAAAATGAATTAGTTGATCTCATTGAAAAATGCATTTTGTGCTGCATATACTAATGTTTATGTTTGCATTTGAATTTATATTGTTTATTTCAGGCATCCATTTTAGCTGGGCATAACTACGAAGAAAGTCAAGAAAATGAAACTGAGAGTGAACTGCCATGCCTGGCTAAAGACATCTTTGTTGAGGTAATGATTTGGATTGAAGCGACTGGATTGTAATTGCCATTTATTATGCACATTAGTGACTAAGTTGTAGTTATTTGGTTGACAATGTTTTATTAATGAGGTGAATGGCTCTGATAGTTCGGAGATGGCCTTTTCAAAAGTGATTTAATCTAAAATTGTACTGATTATTCTTCTTTCTAGGCAATGGAAGCCGATAAGCGAGTGCAGGAGGTAGTATTAGCACAATGGACACCTGTGCCTGTCAGGAAAACTTACACATTCAAGCAACCAGCCGATCAGAATGACTTTGTGCTGCACATCCAGTCTGGTACAATTGGGGATTCAGTGTCACTTGCTAAGGTATTCTTATTTGCAGCCTATTGATCATTTCAGTATCACTAGAAATCTCTGTTGCATGTATGTTTATTTTGACGAAACTCAGGGCTCCGGAAAAAGTAATGTCTGTTTATCTAGCTGAAGAATGTGTTTGTTTGTAAATTTATATTACATCATTACTCAAATGTAATACTAGTAGGTTAAGAAAGTGGCATATTGTATATATGTTAGAATAAAGAATTGCCTCGCTGTCTTCATGTACACTGTGCTGCAGATACAAATTTCGAACTAAGTATTTGTTGATGGTCTCTGGTAGTAATCTCAGCTCAGCTTTGAAATAATTTTACTCTTTGTTAATTTGCAGATTATCTTGAAAGACATCTCGGCCAGTGCTGAAATTCAAGCTGTGTTTCACGCTAAAGGGTAGGTTTTGTTTGATTTCTGCTGATGTATAGATGTTTGTCAAGTGCTATTCTATAAATTTTAAATTTTGTACTGCAAAATTGTAAATAATGATTGATATCATAACGTTGTATTTACAGGGATGGTTCACTACACGTTACCTGTTCAGATGCTGGAAAGAACAAATCTCAGTCAGTCACGGTGGAATGTACGTGACAGATACAATGCGACAATGACTAGCTTGAAGGACTTACTTTTGATTATATTATTCTAACTCTGTAATACACACCTAAATGGCAATCTTGGCAATCCTGCATTTTACTTTTGGAAATTTTACTTACTGAAAAATTGAAATTGACCACCAATGTTTGAAAAATTTATTGGTATACATTGTAGACAATGTTCTTTTTGTGATGTTTGAAGTTCAACACTTTTGAGATGAGAGGGATTTGGGGAGGGTCATGAAAAATGTTTCTCAAGAAAAACCTGCATTTGTGTCCTTTATTTGCTTTATTAAATGATCAATCTATGATTATTGGTCTGTGAATTTCATCAAAGAGAATCTTGACTCGAGTGTTATGATTTCGAAAAGATCGTGACAATCTGTGAATTTCATTGAATAGTTACTCAGAGTTCGCTGGTTGTCGGTTAAGTCTTCAATCCTTGGCCAGTTGGCCTATTCCTCTTCTCTTGTAAATTCCTAAACTTATGGACTTCTATGGGGTGCTCTTCATTGTTAGTTTTTTTATTTCCATGAAGCTCTCGGCTGTTTTAAGAAGTTCATTGACTCCTACATTTTCTGACTACAGGTGGGGCTAAATAGTAAATATTGTACTGAAAGCTCTGGTGGCAATGGAATGAACTGCGTGCTTTCACAACTTGTTTGGGGGTCATTGAACTGATGGGTGGTGAAATGAGGTTGCCTGAGTGATTAAATATGAATGAGGCTCCCATCTTGCCTGATCAGTATATTGGTCCAAGGGGGGGGGGGGGCAGGGATGATCCTGAGGGCAATTTTGTGAGCTTCTAAATCCAAGTTTGAGCAGATTTTGGATCTAACAATTATCATGAGAGATGTAGCTGTGTGTAGTCCATGAGTCAGATTTTTACAGTGTGAAAGTTTTTGCGAGAATGCAATGCTGTTCACAAGCCTCAAAAGGGTGGTCTAGCCCAGAAGTACAGCTTCTTCAAATTCTTCGAGTTCAGCTCCAGTGGTCGCTACAACACAGGTGTTGGTTTCACGGAGATGAGGTTTCTGTCCTCTAGACTGCCGAAGAGCTCTTTTAAGTTGAGTAAGCAAAAGGTTAGACATGGGACATGGTATTTTTGCTCTTTGGTATGATGGCCATGGCCCTTGTGTTTAAATTTCCAAGTACCAACACGCGAGGCGTCCCAGGTGCTGATGAACCGAGCATTCCTCCCTAGAGTTATGTTGAGGGGAGTTATTCAGCAACTGACTACAGCAACTGCTCTTCAGCCGAACGAATGAGGATCATCAAAGCTGAGTGCATTTCTGTTCAGGCGATATCTCTGATTTTGATGCCGTTTAAAAGAGACTTTGAGACATGTGTTGGATCCATCTGTGTGGATTATAAGCAAACTAAGTCCAAAATGTATTAGATACAAGATCAAGGAACTGTGAAGATTAGATGGATTTCTGTCAGTGTCAAGTTGAAGGCAAGCTTGGTAGGCCTAAATGATTGCCATTGGGTGGCAGGTCTCAGGTGCTGAGGGTTTTTGGGATGGGGGTTTTCCTTCCTGGGTTTGGTCGCCTAAGGCTCTGATGGAGTTCTTCAAGGAGTACTCCCATCATGCTCTTGCTCAATAGGTCCGGGCGGTATCTAAAAATCTTGTCAGACCTTTACATAAATACTTGAACCATTATGCAATAATGACCTTTTTCTTCTTGGTCACAGATTTGAGGAACTACTCTCTGCTCCTTGTTCCTATGGAATCTCACTCTGAAATTTGTTTGTTGACATTATCACAGACACATTGATGGGGATCAATAATAAATGTTCGTGGAAAACATGCATCCGATCTTGCATGTATATATTTTTCATTTACCTCGATCTTGAACAAGACCATCACAGAAAGTGAAGTTATCTATCAGCAAAAGGCAGCTGGATTTACTCTTATTGATCCCTTACATTTTGCTCTAAAATCCTTGCCCTGGTTTTGTCATTTTTACTAGCCATAACATCTTTCTCTGTGTAGTGCATAATTATTATGTCCTACTGATGAAGTCATGTTCTGAGAAGTCAGTTTTCATGATTGGTGATGCCATCACAGCTGAATTGAGAAAATGCAACTCCTTCTTTTACGGGTCACCTTGGCCAATGTTGGACGGCAGTTTCAATCATCCTTTACTTTGTTGCCCTGTCGCCTTCCTGTCCTAATTAGCCTACCTAGTGCATAAATACAGGACGAGCACCCCAATCATCCATCCATCTATTTAAATGCATTATGATTAGGTCGAGGACAGACAATTCACTGTGTCAATGAAATCCTGACAAATTGGTTGAATACCTTGTTACTTGAGCTCTTTGGTTTTTGCAATGCCCACTAGGCTATTGCATTTTAATTGGATCAGTGTCGATTGAATGCCGAAAGAAATGTGCTCAGTTGATGTTTTTGCTCCAAGAGGGTTCACTACCTCCAAATCATCTGTGTTGAGAATAATTGAACAGTTCTTATTTCTATGAAAAAATAATGGATGCATCTTGACTATGAAGGTGCATACATTTTTTGTCATTGTACCTTGTAATACTCATGATGCTTCAAAGAGGGAGTAGCATTTTCACTGTAATGTGCGACAGATTGCAGATTTTCTGGCTCAGGGAAACTGTTTGGGTTTTCCTCAAAATGAATAATGTAACCATTCCGGGTCACTTCATTATGTTTGCCATTGATGATCCAAATCTAATCTGACAACTTTACTTTCTTTTATGCCAGCATGCTAAAATAATCAAAATTCTGAAGCCATCCTTCTTCAGCTTAACTTTTACCCTTCAGGCAACTTCAGCAGAGCTGATGAATCATCAGGGAATGAATCAGTAATGTCATCAACATATGTGGACTTGGTAAGCAGTTCAGCTGCCCTGGTACGCTCATTCTTAAATATGTCAGCTGACTCAGCTGTTTGTGTACAAGGCTTCAGCTGTCTACAAGTGGACTGCTCTTGCATTGCCACAGATCAGAACATATGCTGGCTTGTGTTGCCGCCTAGTGATTAGTGTGCTATTCCGCGAGCTCCTGCGAGCGTCCACATCATTTCGATCAGAGGAATGCTCACACTTTTGTCTGGAAGACACCAGGGGCCCAGGGCTGTTTTTGAGTGTGCTGATGGCCTTGTCTACTTCCTTAGAGAATGTGATTGCCGAGTCTGACTCTGGTATACATCAATGTTGAATAGAAATTTTGTGAATGTGCAATGAAATTGTGAATGTGCAATGAAATTGGAACTATTGCTTGGGACAGCAATGATGTAGCATACAAAATCAACTTCTGTGCCAGGTGGCAGCAGCATGCAGTTCTCATTTTCACCAGACTGAGGCTTCAGTATAGATGGCTGGAGCTGGCCTATCTTCCATGTTAACACATGTCATAACAAAGACGTCAGGATCTCTGCCAGTTTCCATGTGCACAAAAACCTGTAAAAGTGCTATTCCGGAAGATTAAGGGTATCGAAGGCAACATGAAGATTATTGGGCAAACTCAACGGATCAACCAACCATGGATAACTAGCTATCCAACATTGCAAGTCTGGCTTGTATTGAAAATTGGCACGAATTACAGTAGCCACATTTGGGAAGTACACAATTCCTCAGCTTTCAGAAAGTTTAATTCAGGATCTCGCAACTTCCTTTGCCCGAGATGACTATCCCCTCTAGCACTGAAATAACGAACAGTCTTAGCCAATAGGAACTAATTACTGTGTCCTGCAAATCAGGATGGCTACCTAATACACAAACACCTAATTCTCCTCTCATGATACTTAAATTGCTAGACTTGGAAACCTCCTTTGGATGCATTCCAAAATAATCGCATTCCAATGAAATGTCCACATACTTGGACCTACGCTGTAAGACGAACACATCAAAATCGGGAAATAATCTAGAAAGGAAACTTAGAGCCAACTGGGAAATCGAGCCCGTTAGGCCACACATAATTGATCTTTAGCTTCTCGGATTCCTCTCAAAGCCCTTTTTCTAGGGTCGGTCGGTAGGACTAAAAAAAAAAAGGTGAAAAAATTTTTTTTTATAAAATATATAAAAATTTTTTTCAATTTTTTTTTTCCATCGGCAGTAAATCTATTGTGTCGGCGGGTCCGCGAAGCTAAGAATCAATTATGTGTGGCCTTATTGCATCCATCCCAAAAATCAAAATCTGAACAACCTTTCCTGATTGAGTTCGAAGAGACGACTCATACGGCCTAGTCTAATACTCCTGATTTTGATTGCCTACTATTTCGAGATCCATAGTATGCCTCTAATTTTATAGGGTTCTTTTTGCCCCTCCTTTTTTCCTTGGTTGCGCTTTTTTTTCCTTTGTCACTCGCTTCCCCTGTGGTTGTTCTTTTTTCTTCACTGCATTTAGTAGCTTTTAGTCAAGACCAGGGCATGTGTACTGCTTAGTTTGGAAACAGCCATGACAGTGAATCAGTGACATTCACTGAATCAATCAGCCACCATTAAAATTAAATCAATTTGTGTCCAGGGTTGTATCAATGCTTAACACGGGTTATCCTAAAGCGGTCAAGTCATTTTAGTGATATTGGGTCAATGCTGAACACGAGTTAGATAACTGGTTTTATTCAACTGAACTCATTTTACAACATGACAAATTTTTTTGTGAGTAACCCGGTTGGTTGCAGGAGCTAACCACTTTAGGATAACCCTTGTTGAGAATTCATACAATCCGATACTGCTGGTAGTCATTATCACTGATCCTTTACATTCTGGCCTTCTCTAGTCTGGTGAAAATGAGAACTGCATGCTGCTGCCACCTGGCACAAAAGTTGATTTTGTATGCTACATCATTGCTGTCCCAAGAAATAGTTCCAATTTCATTGCACATTCACAAAATTTCTATTCAACATTGGTGTATACCAGAGTCAGACTCGGCAATCACATTCTCTAAGTAGACAAGGCCATCAGCACACTCAGAAACAGCCCCAGTGTCTTCCAGACAAAAGTGTGTGTGTTCCTCTGGTCGAAATGATGTGGACGCTCGCTAGGAGCTCACAGAATAGCACACTAATCACTAGGTGGCAACACAAGACAGCATATGTTCTGATCTGTGGCAATGCAAGAGCAGTCCACTTGTAGACAGGGCCTTCTCTCTTTATCATTAGGATTTTTTGGAGCAGTTTGTTACTTCGTCTGAAATCTCATATTTTGACAATTAATGGTGATGCATGCTCACTTGCGGGACCACAAGGCCGGCATTTGTTATGTGGCACCCCATATACATTTTATTTTTGGCATTTGCATGTGGTGATACCAAGCGGATATGTTGGTGGCAACTCCCAAGTCCTGACACAAGAGAAAGAATGGCCCATGCAGTTGAATACTGACAGTCTTCATGCTTCCCAATGTTTTTGGTTTTACTTTCAACACCTGTAGATCCTTGCCAGTTTCTTATATCAGTGACATTTCTTCTCCACTTATGGAGACCGGCAAAACCAAGTCTCCACATTTTAATACTATTTTGCTGATCTCACTGAAATGTTAAAGTGAAATAAAGAATATTAACGTGGTTTTATTTCTTTGCCAGATTTTGGTCATACAGTCAACACAGAAATTATTTGCACGCTTTGATTTTTCATCATATTTCTCAGAAAAATGGTAGCATGATAAAAAGAACTGCCCTATGTTTTAGAGTAATGTTAGTAGGTTAGGTTCCCATGCATTTCATTTTTTACCAAACTTCATTTTCTTGGAAAATGTGAAAAACTGAATTTTGAAAACCAAAATATATTTGCACGCTTCAGCCAACTGCCAGAAACTGAATTTTTAATGATGATACTCAATTTTTTCTTTGGAACTACTGTTGTTTATGGTATATTTAGCTCATTTACATCATATCAGATATTATTTGGGGTTCACAGGTGGGATTACAGGTGTTACCCAGGGAAAGCACTCAATCCCATGTGTTTTTTCTATGTATGGCTATAGAAATATGTCTAGAAACAAGAAACAAGAGACTGATTAGTAAACTCCATAATTGTGTCTATTTGTCTAAAAAAGTAATTTGGCAGGTATTGGTAGGTAATTGTGTTCTACATGCAACCACAAAATGCCGGAAAACAGTAATACGAGTAGGATCAAACTGAAAAAATCTTAATTACAGGACTCAATTTTTCCCCTGGGGACTATTTTGACTGTGAGCTGTGAACAATAGGTTGTAATAACTTTGGAGAAAGTCAGCTGAGATAATTAAGACAAGTCGTTTTCAAATTTTGCACCATATCATTACCATTATGCAGCCTGCAACAAGTGTTGCTTCATAGGGTACCCCCATGAAGGACCTCAATGAGTGAAAATTTCACAATAATGGGTTTCCTTTGTAAAAATAAGCTTTTAACAATGAAAACTATTCACTGTCATAATAATTTAGGCCATAATTATTGTATAGACAAGCTTTGGTGGATCTTAATAATCGATGCATGACAATGCATTGAATATGCTACACTTACATATGTGCTAAAATCGAATAAAACCCTAATTTGTGAGCAAATATTAATAAAAATAACTCTAAATATTCTTTCATAACAACTATTCACTGTGCACTAACGAGGGGGGTACCCTCGCCATCAGGGCAGCCATTACAACACTCGATTCAAAGTTGTTTTCAGTCATCCTGAGGTTATTTCATCAAATGTAAAGCCTATATTTATCAAGCATGTAGTTTCAATGTCAAACTAACCATTGGACATGCATTCCACATGTAATAGGTCACAGAATTATTAGATTTTGCATTTGAAATACATCGACAGGGCGAGGGTAACCACAAATGCCTCTCGAGGGTAACACCATTTCCAATAAATGTCATGGCGAGGGTACCACCAGACTTGACAGTAACAGTTATTGATTTTTATTTTTTTTGCTGTTGTAAGAAAGCAATGGTGGAGTTAGATTTACATGATAGATCTATCTATCTAACTATCTATCTATCTATATATATATATATATATATCTTTCTCTCTCTCTCTCTATGAAAGAAGGACTGCTCTTTGCCTAATAGCAGTGGTCCCTGCCTATCCTGTTAACATAAACCTTTTTAAAAGACCTATCATAATCATTTGAAATTTACTCTAACATCTCTGCATGGTGAATAGGGAATTTGGCTGTTTTATTTGTCAGTTTATTAGATTCATCATTCAAGCAAAACTTAAATGTCGATGGACAGAGGACACCATATTTTCAAGATATTTGATTGGATAAGAAAAGCCTAGGAGATCTTGTAATTGGCTGTAAAAATGATACCTATGTCATTTTAGGGTATCTACACTGCTATTGTTATGCAGGAATTGTTTAAGTATATGAAATGAATAGCACTGCATTCCCAATTGCTATGCAAGAAAATGTTTACCTATATGAATAGCACTGTAAAATCAAGTGAACAAAATAAAGTTACATACATGTACTTTCTAATAGTCTCTGTAGTAGGTTGGGTTAGTCCAGTGGCTTGGGGACAATTTTTAGCTGAATCGTTGCAGGATTGATAAAACAACAGACTTTGCATGGTTGTACTATTGGTCAGTACTTTTAATTGGTTGAATTATTGTAAAAATAAAGGGGAATTGGCATGGTACAACTGCTTGTCATTAAATGCAGATGATGCGTGCTATTATGTGCATTTTGTTTGCAATATGCACAGATATTGTGTATCTATGTACAGTATCCCCAGTAATTGAGTACACCCCTGCGACTCCTGGATTAATTTGCTCAGACCTCCACACTCAAGTGAAATAATCAACCAAGTTCATGATATGATATAGCCCAGACCTATTGCATATAAGTGACATTGAACATTTTTATTTTGAAAAATGGCATTTTTAGTGTAAATTGTATCACATCCACTAAGTTTATAGCAAAGGACAACCAATTTCTGGTGCCACACATTACGAGTGGCAGAGAATGCATCATATTGTGATGCAAAGAAATATCTCTCTCCATTGAAATAGCATTGCTGATTTGGGATGACTACCTCTGGAAATGTTTGCCGCTCCACAGCATTTACAGTGGCCTTTGGAATTTCCTGCTCTTTTTGTAACATAAAGTTGATTTGATCAGGGGCGTATCTAGAAATGGCCTGAGGGGAAGGGGGCCATTATATGGGGTGAATACAGGGCATTCCACAGCTTTTCCTATCTCTTCCATGTTAATTTTTGGCCTGAGGGGGTGGGGTCATGGCCAACGACACCCCTAAATATGCCACTGGATGTGATCTATTTTACAATGACACACTTTGCACACAATTTCCATGATGTTACCATGTAAAACTTACCAATTTTTAGATCACTCCCATGTATATTTGGCATGAAGTGTACTCACTTATTTTGTAGCACAGTTATTTTTAAACACAACTTACAAATACGTTAGTCTGCACCATTGAAATTTTACAAACATATTTTCTTTGGTCCAGGGGATATCATATGCTGGTTAAGTTGGATTACTTAAGTTAGTTCCTGACTTATAAGCAAATTAGTCAATATGTCGCTAGGGTGTACTCATTTACTGGGGATACTGTATTATCTTGTATTAATTAACCCAAAAACATTGACAGGAAAAAATTCAACATGTTTAATTATTCAAAGTAACCTGCAATACATAGCTTTTCATGACTGCTGATGCTTCCTGGTTCATCATGTGCAGTTTCGTATGCTTTCTCAAAGGGTGGGGGTTAAAATTGTAGAAAATCTCACTGCGGATGGTACTGCTTAGGACAAGGGTGTTCTGGGTGACTTATTTTTTCATGGGAAAAACTAGCTTTATTCTAATCAAGTCCTCCCTGATTCCGACTTAAGATTCCAATTCATTTACTTGTAAACCTTTAAGTATGCAGTTTACATGCCATAAAACAAAAATAAAATTTTCAGATCAGAGACCCCAAAAGTGCTTAAATGGTTTTTTTGACATAGAAATATAAAATGTGATACTTAGTCTGTGCATGATTATTCTCAGGGCTAATGATATTTTAAGATGTTCTATCCTTTTTAGTGAATGTGACAAGTATTGACAGGGTATAGCAATTGTTTTGATGGGGATTCCTGATTGGTAATTACTTTGATTCACTGCCTTTTTCTTCCAAGACTGTTTACTCAGATTGTCTCGGATAGCGTTACCCTCGCCACTTTCTTTTTGGTGGGTACCCTCGCCAACCGGAAGTTACCCTCGCCCAAATCTTGCAGTACCCTCGCCACTTCCGGGTTGGTACCCTCGCCAATTCTGTTGGTACCCTCGCCAAAATGTGCTGGTACCCTCGCCAAAATGCTGGTACCCTCGCCCTACCAATTTTTAATTTTTGTGGTACCCTCGCCTCGGGTGATTTCTAGTTTCATGAATAACTTACTTCATCTTGCAAGTTAGAGTCTGGCACTTGACAATGATTCATTCCACAAGCCCTTTAACCTATCTTAACAATTTGAAGACCTCACTCCTCCTAAATTTTAAGCAATTTCACTTTGAAATCACGAATCAGCAGCTGTAATGGCTACCCTGATGGCGAGGGTACCCCCCTCGTTAGTGCACAGTGCTATTGATAAGCCAGTGGTTAAATAACTCGTCAGAGGCAAATCATCAGTCGTATCTCAGCACAAAATCACCAAGAGCCTTTTTTTTTACATTTCCTGATGAGATATTGAACATAGTTCTTCACAAAAATTTGCATAGTTTATCTTTTTCTCACAATTTGACTATTTTAAAGGACTTCACAGACCAATTTCATGACAATTACTATTTTAAAGTAATTTTTATACCTAAATGTAGGAGAAAAACATGGGAATTGGTGTACTCCTTGAGTAACACCTGTAATCCCACCTGTGAACCCCAAATAATTTCTGATTGATGTAAATGAGCTAAATATACCATAAACAACAGTAGTTCCAAAGAAAAAACTGGGTATCATCATTAAAAAATCAATTTTTGGCAGTTGGCTGAAGCGTGCAAATATTTTTTGGTTTTCAAAATTCAGTTTTTTCACATTTTCCAAGAAAATGAATTTTGGTAAAAAATGAAATGCGTGGGAACCTAACCTACTAACACTACTCTAAAACATAGGGCAGTTCTTTTTATCATATTACTATTTTTCTGTGAAATATGATGAAAAATCAAAGCGTGCAAATAATTTCTGTGTTGACTGTAGTTCCTTATTGTTCTCCTGCGGCAGTGTCAAAGTAACTTACCACACACGATTCGGTGAATACTAAAAAAAATTGTGTCCCACTCTAAGTAGTGTAAAAGAGGAAAAAATTTAAATTGGGAACGATGATCACCTGTATTGTGTGTCATTTGTAACCATAGTGCATTCACACTGAGGACTTAAGCATGTTTTATTTAAAAGCATCTTCTTATCCTGGTAAGCGAAAAGATTATTTAAACGAAAACGCTCAATGATGCTGTCAATATTAGTGCTATTATTGCCATTATCACAAGAGACGTCTAACATAGAATTCAATGGCAAATCATTCAGGGGTTTACTTACTTCCAAGAGCAATAGTCACTTTTTTGCTTAGAGGCGCTTAAGCTTCTTTTTTTTTCATTTATGTTATCATCGGTTAGTATATTATCGCTTAATATTACCACTTACCACCAGATGGCTGTAAATTATGTCAGAATGTAACAGCAAGAGCAGCCTGGTGTTCCAACGATGTTGGTTGGAGGATGATGAAAAGGATGAGTAACCTGTGGTGTTGGGTGCTTTCTTCAATCTTATCAGAAGAAGCCTGGCTATCTTCAGTGCTGCAGTCTATACGTATGAATCATGAGCCTTTTTTCTTGGCAGCACGTTTTTCTTTAAAAATCACTGACATTTTTGGCTTGGCTATGAAAGTCTTGCATGATGGCAAGCAGGGAAAAATTTTACTATGAAAACCCAATCCAAATTGCTTGGACAGGAAAGTTGGGTGCGAGCCAGGCTTATAGCATCAACATCTACCATCCAGGAATGTTCGATGTGTGAAAAGGCATTGCCAATCCACTCCTTTTCCCAGCAGATGTTCAAGCAGGCAGCATGTTTCGGTAGCTCTTGGAATGATGTGGAGAGTAGGACTATTTCTTCTCGGGTACCCCTGTGTCCTTGTGTTCTTCGTACTAATTTAAAAAATTGGAAAGGAACGGTCAAACTTTATTTCTCGTCGAAAAGGAGTATTTTTTTATGCAGACAGACAGACAGACAGCTATACCAAGGCCAGGTACATTGTGCAAAAAAATTTGCTTTATACTTGTGGGGTGACCCGCTGGTATTTTATAACATTGTGAGGAGGCAATTAGTCTGTGAGTGCTGGGGGTTGACGTGTCTGATATTAAGTGAGGTTATTAGTCTGGGAGTGCAGGGGTTGTAGTCTGTACACAAAGGGAAGTTTTCCAGTCTGTCGTTCTTGGTGGAGGGATACGTTGTTTAATCGTTTCTGAACATATTGCTACCCACACTACATAGACATAATGGGGAAATACAGAACCCCATACAGGCGCTGATCCCACAATGTGTCTGTGACGCAGGCCCGCAATCCACAGACGACATATTAAAATATATGAGTGCCAGAAAAAACCCCACAGAGATACAGGCAGGAGATCCCACAATATGTCTGTAAAGCAGCCCCACAAAACACAGACAACTCATTCACAGATACGAGTGCCACAAAGAAACCCCATATAGATACAATCAGGAGATCCCACAATGTGTCTGTAATGCAGTCCCACAATTCACAGACAACTCATTACATATACAAGTGCCATAAAAAAAAACCACTGAGATACAGGCAGGAGATCCCATAATGTGTCTGAAATGCAGCCCCACAATCCACAGACAACTCATTACAGATACAAGTGCCATAAAAAAACCCCACTGAGATACAGGCAGGAGATCCCACAATGTGTGTGTAATGCAGCCCCACAATCCACAGTCACTACTCATTACAGATACAAGTGCCATAAAAAAAACCCACAGAGATACAAGCAGGAGATCCCACAATGTGTCTGTGAGGCAGCCCCACACTCCACAGACGACTCGCTTAAAAATATGAGTGCCACAAAAAATCCGCACAGAGATACAAGCATGAGATCCCACCATGTGTCTGTGAGGCAGCCCCACAATCCACAAATGGCTCCTTCAAAAATAGGAGTTCCACAAAAAACCCCACAGAGATACAGGCAGGAGATCCCACAATGTGTCCATAATGCAGCCCCTTACTCCACAGACAACAAATTTACAGATGCAAGTGCCACAAAAACCCCACAGAGATACAGGCAGGAGATCCTACAATGTGTCTGTAATGTAGCCCCACAATCCATAAATGGCTCATTTAAAATTAAGAGTGCCACAAATAACCCCACAGGAATACAGGCAGGAGATCCCACAATGTGTATGTGATGCAGTCCCACAATCCAAAGACGACTCATTTAAGAATAAGAGTGCCACAGAAACCCCACAGAGATTCAGGCAGGGGATCCCACAATGTGTCTGTGATGCAGCCCCACAATCCACAGGCGACTCATTTAAAAATATGAGTGCCACAAAAAACCCCACAGAGATACAGGCATGAGATCCCACAATGTGTCTGTGATACAGCCCCAAAATCCACAGATGATTCCTTTACAGATATTAGTGCCACCAAAAAATCCCACAGAGACACAAGAAGGAGATCCCTCAATGTGTCTGTGAGACAGCCCCACACTTCACAGACAGCTCATTTAGAAATAGGAGTATCACAAAAAACCCCACAGGGATACAGACAGGAGATCCAACACTGTGTCCATAATGCAGCCCCACACTCAGCAGACGATATCTTTAGATATTAGTGCCACCAACAAATCCGACAGAGATACAGGCAGGAGATCCCACAATGTGTCCATAATGCAGCCCCGCACTCCACAGACAATTCATTTACAGATGCAAGTGCCACAAAAATCCCACAGAGATACAGGCAGGAGATCCCACAATGTGTCTGTTATGCAGCCCCACAATCCACAGACGACTCATTTAAGAATAAGAGTGCCACAGAAACCCCACAGAGATTCAGGCAGGGGATCCCACTGTGTGTCTGTGATGCAGCCCCACAATCCACAGACGACTCATTTAAAAATATGAGTGCCACAAAAAACCCCACAAAAACCCCACAGAGATACAGGCAAGAGATCCCACAATGTGTCTGTTATGCAGCCCCACAATCCATATACAACTCATTTACAGGTACGTGTGCCACAAAAAACCCCACAGAGATGCAGGCAAGAGGTCCCACAATGTGTCTGTGAGGCAGCCCGACAATCCACTGACAACTCATTTAAAAATATGAGTGCCACAAGAAAAAAAACCCACAGAGATACAGGCAGGAGATCCCACAATGTGTCTATGATGCATTCCCACAATCCGCAGACAACTCATTTAGAAATAAGAGTGCCACAAAAAACCCCACAGAGATACAGGCAGAAGATCCCACAATGACAACTTTTGAAGACCAAAGTGCCACTTAAGAATCCGACAAAGATATAAGCACACTGGCAACCAGAACTAGTCTGTAAAAGAGCCCCACATTTCAAAGATAACTGTAGTTATACCATTTGACACTTCGTGTCAACCGCCCCCGCAGGTCTCGGGCCTCCTCGTGGCGGTGGGTGGTAACACAAGGGTGAAGTCCTCTATCCCTTGTGGCCAACACGAGACAGTGCGCAAGCACACGTCTCCCCGACGGAAATGGGGCAACCTGTTTGCCGTGGGTTGCGACCCGTGTTGGAGGATGAAGGGGTCCTGGTAGTTGAGTTGGGTGGGACTAAGTCGGCCCCTCCCATACAATACACTACTTTGGCCTGGATTTCTCCCAGACGGGAGGCTGGATTGGCCCGGTCCAGTCAATCGGCTTGTCATGATGCCAGGGGTACTTCGGTCCTTTTGGCCATGGCTGATGGGCCAATCAAAGAAGGTTAGAAACCGGATATATGCCTGCCATGGTTGTTATGATCATGATTGAGGCTATATTGCAGAACTTCCCTTCTGAGAGTATATCCTCCATGTATCCTTGGGACAAGGGTACTGGGCACTGCCCTACCCAAATAAGTCTCCCCTTGTTGGGCTCCGTGGGGGGTGGGGAGCATGGGGGATGAAACGCAAAAACTCTTATGGCATCTTGTAAAGATAATTCCCTCCCGGATCATGCTCCACCGGGTCAACAAGGCATGCATTCTTCACCGGGAAACCATCCTGGAATTTCACCGGAAGCGAAACGCTTTCGACCATCCCCTGACTTGATGGAGACATTCAACAATCCTCTTGTCAATCATTGGCCCAGATTCATAACTATCTCTGGGACCAATGAAGAATTTCAGACAATGTCAATCATACGCATACATGACCTCATGGAAGACCTTATTGGACCTGTGGAAAGTGGCCGGAGGCTGAGAAATGACTCAGTGCTCATACATACAAGAACAAGACAGCAAACTGAAACACTCTTGAACACCAGCATACTAGATGGAATTCGTATATTGGCTGAGCCACATAAAACACTGAACCACCGAAGAGGCACAATAATATCTCGAGAGAGCTATCGTAGCTCCAACGAAGAACTGGAAAGATGGCTGAACAAAAGGGGAATAAATCTAGTGAAAAGAATAGATCTGAAAAAGAGGCCACTTCAACTTCTTATCCTGAGTTTTCCTGGTACTCAACTCCCAACAAAGACAGAAATAGGTTACGAAAAATGTAAGGTAAAGCCTTTCATCCCCAATCCCCAAAGATGTTTCAAATGCCAGAAGTTTGGACACGTCAGTTCGAAATGTAGGGGAAAGGAAAAATGTGCACAATGTGCATCGACAGACCACACTCACACAGAAGACAATCCATGCCACCAACCACCAATGTGTGCAAACTGTGGCCAGACACACCCGGTATTTGACCGCAATTGTCCGATATGGGCCCAAGAAAAAGAAGTCCAGCGTCTGAAGGTAACCCGGGACATCAGCTTCCCAGAAGCACGAAGACTAGTTCAAAGTACACCAGGTCCAGTCACCTATTCATCTGTTGCATCCATGTCTCCATCACAACGAGTTCACCCGTCTGCAGGCCCAAGGTCTACACCAAGAAGCACCCCTCGCCGCAAGCTACAACTAGACACACACTCAATTTCTAGATCATCCACCACTTCCGTAGATCACAACTCTTCATCATCTGATCACTTCGACCGGCTATTCGATCATATGGATAAGAGGGGTTATGTACCACCTCAACAACCTACAAAGAATACACAGCAGTCTCTATCCAACAACAACCAAGAATCAAACGATTCTATGGAGACTAGTTCTCCACAAACTATCAGTCCACCTGTGACTGAAAAACGGGGCTCAGACCCCGCTCCCAAATCTTCCGCAAACAATCGTTTGCAGAACAACAGACTGTCCACGTCTGTTACTTGCACTACTTCCTCTTCAAACAAGTCCTCAAAAGGACTTCCAGGAGGAAAAGCACTTAATCGGACAAATTTCAGTACTAAACATACTGGTAAAAAATGAAACATCCCAATTAAAAACTACCTAAATAAATATGGATAATATAATCCAATGGAATTGTCGCGGTTTCAGAGCTAATTTTGATGAACTTACTATTCTGGCCCTTGAACATCAACCTATTCTCTTCTGTCTTCAAGAGACATTCCTGAAACCGCCGGACAATATAAAACTACGGAACTATCATTCATATAACAACTATGGAAATACTATCCATGATAGGGCCACTGGTGGCGCCTCCATTTTAGTGAGGCAGGGAGTTATACATACCAGTGTCAACATTGACACCACTTTACAAGCGGTCGCTGTTAAAATAACTTCTCACAAAATATTTACCATCTGTTCCCTATACATACCTCCAAGTCATCAACTCACAAATCAGGAATTAAATCACCTTTATCAACAATTACCATCACCATCCATTATTCTTGGAGACTTTAATGGCCACCATCCAATGTGGGGTAGCGCACAAACAAATAATAAAGGACTTATTATTGAAGAATTTCTTTCTGCTAACGATCTTTGTCTTTTTAATGACGGGACATATACATATTTGCACCCCGGTCATGGAACATACAGTTCTATAGATCTTAGCCTCACTGACCCAACACTTTATTTAGATTGGAACTGGTTTGTCCTCAAAGATACCCATGGTAGTGACCATTTCCCAATTATACTAGAATCTGTATCCGGTTCCCAAACCGCCAACCAACCCAGGTGGAAATTAAATAAGGCAGATTGGAAATTATTCAGTGATATGGCTACAAATATCCTCAATCTGCAAGCATACATGAATTACGAATCCCCTGTGCAGCAATTCACTGACGACTTAATCAATATTGCTAATATTTCCATCCCTAAAACAAAAGGAGGTACCTCACAAAAAATAAGGCCATGGTATGACACGGATGTGAAAGATGCCATCAAAGAGAGGAAAAAAGCCCTGAGAGTTTATAACAACAATCCAACCACTGCCAATTTAGAAACATTTCGTATTCAAATAGCAAAAACAAGGCGCCTAATACGACAGAAAAAGAGAATTACCTGGCAAAATTATATTTCTAAATTGAATGAAAGGACACCTCCGTCGAAAGTATGGGAAATGATAAAGAAAATCCAGGGTAAAACATCAACATCGCAAATCAGTCTTCTTGTAGTAAATGATGAAGAATACACAACGCCAGACCAAATATCAAATAAGCTTGCAGAAAAATTTTCTTTTAATTCTTCATCAGAAAATTATACGCCAGAATTCCAACGCTATAAAGCTCAGGCAGAACGCCTTAAGTTGAACATACAATCAAATGATCTTGAAGACTATAACTGTCCTCTCACCATTGGAGAATTGCGAAAATCAATTGAAAAAGCTGTGGATTCAGCAGTTGGACCGGATGAAATTCATTACCAACTCTTAAAACACCTTCCTCCTCCATCTTTAGAGGTTCTCCTCAATGTCTTTAATAAAATTTGGGATTATGGAACCTTCCCTGCTTCTTGGAGGGTAGCTACCATAATCCCTATCCCAAAACCAAATAAGGATCATACAGATCCTACAAATTACAGGCCTATTGCCTTGACAAGTTGTTTGTGCAAGACAATGGAAAGAATTATTAACAACAGACTTGTCTGGTATCTTGAATCGAATGATTCAATTTCCGAATTCCAATGTGGCTTTAGAAAACAAAGAAGCACAGTAGACCATCTGGTTAGATTAGAAACGTATATAAGGGATGCTTTAATAACAAGGGAACATGTTGTAGCAGTATTTTTTGATTTAGAGAAAGCCTATGATACCACCTGGAAATATGGTATAATGAAAGATTTGTTTGACTTTGGTTTGAGAGGTAGACTTCCTCATTTTATTGGCTCCTTCTTAGAAGATCGATGGTTTAAAGTGAGAGTTGGGTCAACACTTTCAAGTGAATATCCCCAGGAGATGGGTGTTCCCCAGGGAAGCATTTTATCTCCCACTTGCTTTAACATAAAAATCAACAGCATAGTTAAAGCTATTCGTGAAAATGTCATGTGCTCACTGTATGTTGATGACTTTCTCATTGCATTTAAATCCAAGCAAATGTCAACTATAGAAAGACAATTGCAACAAAATTTAAATAAATTACATAAGTGGTCTCAAGAAAATGGTTTCAAATTTTCAAGGTCCAAAACAGTATGTATGCACTTTTGCCATCTTAGAACTCCCCATCCTGAGCCAACACTAAAAATCGATAACTGTCCAATCAAGGTAGTAAATTCTAATAAATTTCTTGGAGTCACATTTGATTCAAAACTCTCCTTCATTCCTCACATAACTGCACTTAAGGCAAAATGCCTGCAGTCGTTGAACATTTTGAAAGTTGTGGGAAAAATTAACTGGGGTGGTGACACCACTGTTCTTCTCAGGCTTTATCGTGCAGTGACTCGAGCACGCCTCGACTATGGCTGCATTGTATATGGCTCAGCAAGACCAACCTATCTTCGTTGCCTGAATACTGTACACAATCAAGGAATCCGTTTGAGCCTTGGAGCATACAGGACATCTCCAGTAGATAGCCTGTATGTTCTGGCAAAGGAGCCTCCTTTATCACTCCGACGACTGAAGCTATCGCTACAGTATACTGTCAAACTGGCTGCAAATCCTATTAATCCAGCATACACAATTGTCTTTCATCCCAATCATACAGATAGATATGACAGAAGACCAAATGCCATTCGGCCACTGGGATTGAGGGTGAAACCACATCTGGAAGCTGCCGGCATAGACACATTTTTTATTGCTGAGAACAAAGTTCCACAAATTCCAGACTGGAATGTAGAAACCCCAGTTGTTAACACTGAATTAGCAGACCTGAAAAAAGCAGAAACAGAACCGATAGAGTATCAAAGAAGGTTCTATGATATCAAATTAAGATATCATGATCACAAATTCTTATATACAGATGGCTCAAAGGATGGAAACCGAACGGCTTACGCTGTTACTTCCTGTAAAACAAACCTACACAGTGAGCGCATTACAAATGAAAGCTCAGTATACACTGCTGAGCTTTTAGCAATCTACAAAGCCGTATGGCTTGCTGGAATGTCTGGAAAAGAAAAATTTGTAATTTGTTCTGACTCCAAATCGGCAATCCAAGCTCTTGCCAGCAAGAGGTTAGATCATCCCATTTTACAAGACATACTCATGCTCCTGTCTGGATTAGACAGCAAAGAAATAGTTTTCTGCTGGATTCCTGGACATGTGGGAATTGCTGGAAACGAAAAAGCTGATCTTATGGCGAAAAACGCTCTTTCCAAAGATCTTACCATTGATACTATACCGTACACGGACCACCGTCCAACTATCAACGATTATATAAAATCTGGATGGCAAGTTATGTGGAACGCATGTGAGAATAATAAACTCAGAGTAATCTTTCCCAGAGTCAGGGATGTACAACAAATTACCTCCAGAACACGGAGAGACCAGGTTGTGATTCACAGGTGTCTTATTGGACATTCAAGACTCACACATTCGCATCTTCTACTGGGTGACCCAGCCCCAATTTGTGAGAAATGCCAATGTCCCCTCACGATTAAACATATCCTAAAGGATTGTAGAGATTTTCAAACACAAAGAAATGCACTTCTCCCAACAAACCCACTACGACTTCTAGTAGATAAACCAGAAAACATAATCTCATTTTTGTACCAAACACAGACATACTACAAAATATGAGGAAAATAAACAAAGACAAATAACAACCTAGGAAGCCTCGATATAGCCCAATAAGGTGCTGCAGAGGCGTAAAACACAAATACACACACACACACACACTTCGTGTCAACCAATCACATGCCAGTATTTCATCAAGATATTTAGCATTCTCTCTCGTCCACTTAACCTCTGATGTTTATCTGTTTGAGGGTTTGTCTTGTGGTAAATGCCAGGGATTCAACACTGGAAGTGGAATGCAGGTTGATTGAACTGGAATGCAGGTTGATCATACATCGTGCAGAGTCCTTGATTATTAAAACCCATATTCCCTCTCCTTTGGGGAATATCATCATACTATTAATTCACGGACCCCTTACGCTACTCCAACTAAACTACTGATTGCCCAGTTATGAAAACTTGCAAGAAGCTTTGCTGTATTCTCTACAATGTCCTTAGCTAGGTTTCATGTTCCAATTACAGTCACAGAAGACACAGACAGGAAACATTGCGCTCTTCAGATACACCATAATATATTTAACCTTTCATTTAATGAGATTCACATGCAACGAAGCATTTTTAGACGCATTGCACTGCTGGCTATTTGAGAAAAAACTTATATTTTGGATGACCCTTTATTTGATGGAATTCACATGCCATTGAACAAGCATTTTGACTTTTTCTATTTGTCAAGTAAATAACAGCATTATCCAGCAGATGAATATATTAGCAGTGTCAGATGAGATTTGCTGTATTTTCATCACATATTTTGATGCAGTCATCAAATGTACACGTGAACATTGCAGTCTTCACAGATACTGTATTTATTTTTTTACAGATAATGTATTTACTTTGGACCACACCTGTAAAAACTTCAAATTGTTATAAATAAAAACATAGGCTGCGCAGCAGCAAACCTTCAGCGAATAACACATTTAGAAGATTACAATTACATCATAAAATTGGTGTGTTTAGCAAATTCCGTATATTATAGGTATGCAACAGTTGCTGAGTAATGGCATTCTATTATCTGTTATTTGCCTGCTGCTCTGCAATCTACCTGTGTGCTTGCCAGGGTTTGTAAACGCAGGGAAAGGCCTTATTATACTAATTTACTTATATTATGGTACGGTTTTATGCACGCACCAATTTTTTTCCGATCATTCAAAAAGTGTTAAATACAAGTTAAAAAGCACTGCTACATTTTATAGGTGATACGGGTAGGAATTGGCATTGCTGTATATGCAATAGTGCGCACGTTTTGGCTCCTATAAGAAAATAAGTATTTTTAATATTTTTTCTCAATATTACAAAAAGTGTAGAATATGTATCAGTCAGACCATGAAAAGGCACAACTAAACCACATAAGTCATATGTGTACCAAACATCATCCATGTACATGCAATAGTGACCAAGTCTTGGGCCAGAAACAAAAAAAAATTTTTTTTCTCTTTTTTTCAATATTTCAAATAGCATTTAATATTTTCCACCAGACCTTTCAAAGGGCACAACTAGACCTTATAGGCCATGTGTGTACCAAACCTTATCCATTTACAAGCAATAGTGACCGAGTCTCAGCCCAAAAAACTAAAAAAATACATATTTTTCTATTTTCCAAATTTTTGCAAAAAGTATAGAATATCCATCAATGAGACCATCAAAAGGCACAACTAGACCATATAGGCCACATCTCTACCAAATTTCATAAGTGCACATGCAATAGTGACTGAGATTTGGCCCGGAAACGAACAAAAATAATTTTAATATTTTCTCAATTATTTCAAAAGCTATTGAATATCTATCAATTAGACCATCAAAAGGCACAACTAGACCATACAGGCTATATGTGTACCAAATTTCATCCATGTACACTCAATAGAGGCCGAGTGCTGGCCCGGAAACGATCTATCCGCCCGCCGCCCGACCGCCCGCCCACCCGCCCACCCGCCCGCCCGCCCGGCGGACGGACAACATTTTTACCCAAGTGATTACAATACCTTCTTCGAACTTCGTTCGCTGAAGGTAAAAATGACTGTCATTTAATAGAAAAATGTGTAAAAGACAATGATGCTGAAAAAATTCCAGCTGGGAGACTGAATACAATTTTTGTTTGACTTTATTAATTACCTTCCAAGAAAGATGTTAAAAAAATTATTCTAAGTAAATATTCATATGAACATGTTAATAACAGAGTATTAAATTTTAATGTTATAGAAAAATATATTTCATTAATCATAGTTCACACCTCCATTTAGGACAGGTGGCTTATCAGTAATATTAGTTATAGATGTATTAATATGGAACATATATCAATCTTATGACTAATATTGCTATAATTATTCAACACACTAGTCTGCTGTTAAACAAGCACAAAGCGAAAGGTGTACTTTCCGTATACTTCTGAGCGTCTAAGAAATACAATTTTAACAACAAAACATGAAATTGACCCATATAACCCCTCTTTACAAATGAACACCCTAAAAAAGGGCAACTATGGATCAATAAACTTACTTGTTACCTTGTCTTAAGCCATTGGAGTCAATATTGTTACCTTGTCTCAAGTCATGGGAGTCAATATTGTTAAAGATGGGAGCACAATCTTTTTTTCATAACTACTTGTTAGGATTTAGGAAGGGACACAGATCTCTCAAGATGTCTCCATTAGAATGACAGAAGATTCACATCAAGCAATGGAATTGTCAGAAAGTAGCAACAGAATGCAGTGCTATTGATCTTAGGCTTCCGATGGTATGTCTCTCATATACTTGTCGGTTATTGAGCCCAATAAATTTACTTGGGATTAATGTACTTATGCCGGTGGTTTAGCCAGCTTATCTTCTTTTTTAGTTTTACTGGATCACACTTATCTCTTCATGCGACCATCTATGTCTGTCGACGGCTTTCTTCTTTGATTTTGTTTCTGAAAAAGATGTTAATAAGTTTTGAGGCAATTCTGCAGCCCTTCGCTGATCTATTCTTAATAACTCTTTTTGGCGCCAAGGGTTGTTCTTTTTTCTTCACTGCATTTAGTAGCTTTTAGTCAAGACCAGGGCATGTGTACTGCTTAGTTTGGAAACAGCCATGACAGTGAATCAGTGACATTCACTGAATCAATCAGCCACCATTAAAATTAAATCAATTTGTGTCCAGGGTTGTATCAATGCTTAACACGGGTTATCCTAAAGTGGTCAAGTCATTTTACTGATATTGGGTCAATGCTGAACATGAGTTAGATAACTGGTTTTATTCAACTGAACTCATTTTACAACATGACAAATTTTTTTGTGAGTAACCCGGTTGGTTGCAGGAGTTAACCACTTTAGGATAACCATTGTTAAGAATTCATACAATCCGATACTGCTGGTAATCATCATCACTGATCCTTTACATTCTGGCCTTCTCTAGTCTGGTGAAAATGAGAACTGCATGCTGCTGCCACCTGGCACAAAAGTTGATTTTGTATGCTCCATCATTGCTGTCCCAAGAAATAGTTCCAATTTCATTGCACATTCACAAAATTTCTATTCAACATTGGTGTATACCAGAGTCAGACTCGGCAATCACATTCTCTAAGTAGACAAGGCCATCAGCACACTCAGAAACAGCCCCGGTGTCTTCCAGACAAAATTGTGTGTGTTCCTGTGGTCGAATTGATGTGGACGCGCGCTAGGAGCTCACAGAATAGCACACTAATCACTAGGTGGCAACACAAGACAGCATATGTTCTGATCTGTGGCAATGCAAGAGCAGTCCACTTGTAGACAGGGCCTTCTCTCTTTATCATTAGGATTTTTTGGGGCAGTTTGTTACTTCGTCTGAAATCACATATTGTGACAATTAATGGTGATGCAAGCTCACTTGCGGGACCACAAGGCCGGCATTTGTTATGCGGCACCCCATATACATTTTATTTTTGGCATTTGCATGTGGTGATACCAAGCGGATATGTTGGTGGCAACTCCCAAGTCCTGACACAAGAGAGAGAATGGCCCATGCAGTTGAATACTGACAGTCTTCATGCTTCCCAATGTTTTTGGTTTTACTTTCAACACCTGTAACTAATTGTAGATCCTTGCCAGTTTCTTGTATCTGTGACATTTCTTCTCCGCATATGGAGACCTGCAAAACCAAGTCTCCTCATTTTAATACTATTTTGCTGATCTCACTGAAATGTTAAAGTGAAATAAAGAATATTAACGTGGTTTTATTTCTTTGCCAGATTTTGGTCATAGTTCCTTATTGTTCTCCTGCGGCAGTGTCAAAGTAACTTACCACACACGATTCGGTGAATACTAAAAAAAATTGTGTCCCACTCTAAGTAGTGTAAAAGAGGAAAAAATTTAAATTGGGAACGATGATCACCTGTATTGTGTGTCATTTGTAACCATAGTGCATTCACACTGAGGACTTAAGCATGTTTTATTTAAAAGCATCTTCTTATCCTGGTAAGCGAAAAGATTATTTAAACGAAAACGCTCAATGATGCTGTCAATATTAGTGTTATTATTGCCATTATCACAAGAGACGTCTAACATAGAATTCAATGGCAAATCATTCAGGGGTTTACTTACTTCCAAGAGCAATAGTCACTTTTTTGCTTAGAGGCGCTTAAGCTTCTTTTTTTTTTCATTTATGTTATCGGTTAGTATTATATTATCGCTTAATATTACCACTTACCACCAGATGGCTGTAAATTATGTCAGAATGTAACAGCAAGAGCAGCCTGGTGTTCCAACGATGTTGGTTGGAGGATGATGAAAAGGATGAGTAACCTGTGGTGTTGGGTGCTTTCTTCAATCTTATCAGAAGAAGCCTGGCTATCTTCAGTGCTGCAGTCTATACGTATGAATCATGAGCCTTTTTTCTTGGTAGCACGTTTTTCTTTAAAAATCACTGACATTTGTGGCTTGGCTATGAAAGTCATGCGTGATGGCAAGCTGGGAAAAATTGTAGCAGCATGTTTCGCCAGCTCTTGGATGCCGCTCACTCATGCAGCTGGGGGTTGTCCTTCTCGACAAGTTATTTACATGAAATGTCTTTGTTGATCAAATGTGAAACTTCATCATCTTTGTCAATATTCAATTGCGGTGCTTTCTCGATCCAAATTAAACAATGCAGATGAGGCCATCCTCGCGTTTGGAACTCTACACGGAAGTGGTACTGAACTTTGCCTTGGACATGATACTCAGAGAGGAGACCCGGGGGGGAGGGTACCCCGGTGTTCTGGGGGGCTACCCCGGAGAGAGGATACACGGGGGGCGGGGAGGGTACCCCGGTGTTTCAATTATCCTTCACCTCATTGCCGTGTCCTCCCCCTTTCCTAATTAGCCTACCAAGTGCATAAATACAGGACATGAAGCCCCAATCATCCATCCATCCATCTCCAAAGAAAGCAACACATGCTCTGACAATGAAAAGTTATATTCGGCCATTAATAGTAAGAAGAATCCGGATAAAATAATTATTGTCCACATATTAGATTCTTGACATTTTCTGTCCTGGAGCAAATAATTCCTTCAGATTCCAGATAGTTTTTTAATATACCGTAATATGGGGTGAATCGGGACACTGGGGTGAATCGGGACAGAACAGGGAATTGTTTTATTTGCTCAACAAACACCAATTTCTACTTGTCTCAGGAACTTGATTTTTGGTACATTTATAGCAAACATACACGCGCATATTATGATAGAATTTTGTAGTTCTGACTGCAGGCAGTGAGGAGCTGCATTACCTTAAATCTGGTGCTGAAGAAATGATATTTTGACAAGCTGGTCAAAGCTTTGCTTGTACCACATCAAGTGTAGATACTGGAGCCACCAAACTTGCAGCAAACTTTAAAGTCAGTCTAATTGGTTTTAGGGGACCATAATTAAAGACTGGATATGGGATTGTTATGTTTGGTTCCGAGTTCAGATCTAGGTCAATGGCAAAGTTTTGGGATTGACCAAATAACCATACCAATTTTTCATTTGTGCGTACTGGCGTAGCTTTTTGATGAATATTATTGAAGTCGGCATCATTCACAGTGGATTTAGTCCAGAATTATCAAATACTAGAAAAATGAGAAGAAAACTACTATTTTTTGAAATAGCGGGGAGGGAATCCGTCAGAATTGTGCACTTGGTGACAAGTTTTTGCCATTTGGCATGGTGTTTGATATGGCTAGGGGGGTTTCAAAAACCACCGCACACAAAGTGAGACCGCCCCCTGGTGGCCGGTATGCACAAATCCAATATGGCCGCCGCCAAAAACTAAAAATGCAATATCTTGGTCACTACTTGTTCTAAATTCAAGTGCAATACCTTATTTTCAGTTTTTATCGTGATGCTAAATCTGTTCCTGGGGTTGGTTTGGTTGTAAATTGTGATTTTATCGGTCTGTGGTACAGCTCCAGGTGACTTTTTGACAGATTTTCTTGTTTTTGCCCTTCACGGCTTCAACATATTTTTTGTGAGGTATTTGAACATGGATATCAATCAAGTTTGGAGATTATTTCATCAGAACTGAAAGCAAAGTCCAAACTATAACCTGTCTTGTTTAAATGATGTCTTATATTTCAAAGAACTCAGCAATGAGGCAAACTGTTACGACTCTCATTCAGAAGGTCGTTGCATTCTATGCAACAATGATTGAAATGTAACTCCCAAAAAACACATTGACTATCCTGAAATAAATAAGCCATTATTGAACTTAATGACATGGCAACTATCATGTATACCCCACTGAATGCTTCATATCTGAAGTGAATATTCTTCTCAGGCCCATGTCTATACTGTCAGAACTATCATGACGCCTACAGTTGCTTAGAGCTGAAGGTAAATGGCAACTGATGAAGGACTAGCACAAATAATAATTGATGCACAGCTAGCTACTTAGAAAAGTGTCTACCATTTCTGTTTTTATATGATGGTAGTCAATAAAAAGATAATATGCCAAAAAAACACAGATTCTTTGTGATACTCTGACTTCAGACCACCTCCAGTGCAATAACACTGGGAGATGCAAGACAGCCAACTTTGCTTCACCTGCTGATGCACCAACATACAACCGTAAATCCATCATGCAGTGACAGAGAACTTGCTTGTACCACATCTAACAGCGTGTCTAGCCCAACAACCAGGGGTGGAATGAGTGCCACCTTTCAATGCTACAAAAAGTGACAGCTTATAAAAACCTGAGATTCTGTCTCCCTTTGCCATTCGTAAGTGCAACTCCATGTACCAGCTGGCCCGCTCTTCATTGTATGTGATGAGAATCAAATTTGAGTCATGCTGATTCATGAATTAATGCCAAAGTGACAGACTGTCTTCAGGAATGCCTCTCGAAACACACCATGATATCCAAACATTATCTGAGCACTGTGACTTACCTAGGTTTCGGACATAAATATCTAAAAGTTAGGCCATGGCTAAAACTAATCAACAGTTCAAATTGAAACCAAAATTATTGAAGAAGCTGATTAAATTATTGAAGAAGCTGATTAAAGTGCTGATGAGTATCAGACAATAGCCTTTTGAGTAATATGATGTAAGTACAACATAAGGAGTGTCAGCCTCTTCCTTACTAATTGGGTGATACAAATGTGAGACACTAAGTCTTGGTGCTCAGAACAGAACAAACTTGACAACTACTTTTGATAACAGGTGCAAATCTGGATGTTGTGTTGCTCTTTGCTCATAAAGTGAACGAAACCTTCCTTGTGGCTGTCCTTCAATAACTTCAGCCATGATTGAGTTCTTTTGGACTGTGGCACCTTGGCAAGCCTTTGACGTTCTGAACTTACCCTCCCTCGCTAATATCTGGGACTTGTGACATTGGTTTTAGTAGGCGTCCAACTGAACAACAATGTCATCAAGTTCCACAAGTAAGGTAATAACTGCCTCAGTGTATATTTAACAAATATATTTTAATGTCAAGGTTTCCCCAAAGTAAACCACTGCTGTCATATGTGACAATGTCTCGCAGTAGCCTGGTTTCCTGCAGGTAAGCTACCAAAATCAGGCATGGAAGACCATGGTGTTCTGCAGATTTACCAAGAGCTTCATTTACCTTGCATTTATTGAGCTGGAGTCTTGTTTGCCTGAAGAAGTCTTTAATCAGCAACTTGTGCGAACTCCTCAAATGCTTGAAGGACTTCAGACTTTGAAATCACTGTCTTCTTTTTCTGTTGCCCATACAGATCCTTTGGCTCTCCATCCTCTTTTTTTGACACAATGCTCATTGTTTTAGACAAAGGCAATGAAGCTCAATGAGTCTCAGAGAGAACTTCTCTTTACTGTGCTGGACAATAATCACTACTTTTATGAAGGCCTGTTTGATGGTGGTATATTCAGAATTTGGGCTGTTTCACACAGAAGGAGAGGCATCCAAATTGAATACATGTAGTTTGTGTCTCCAAACATAAATCATGGATAGAGACCACTGGAAGATTCTAAAAGAGACCAGCCGATGGATTGTGACACAAATGTGAGACACAAAGTCTTGGTCTTCATTTTATGTGATTCTCATCACATACAATGAAGACCATTGACTGTTGATGAGAAGGTGATATCTCACCATAGACCAGTGAGAGATTGATAGACCAGTAAGCGCAAATTGCCCTTCTCACTTGACTTTAGCAAGCTCAGACAAGGACAAGATGTTTGTGTGCTCTGAGATATAGAACTAGGCAATTGCCAATTGGTGTCCATGCCTTGTCCTCTTTGTGTAGTTTCTTCAAGAAATCACACAAAGAACAAGGTACCGTATACACACCAAACTTCCGTATGAAACAAAGCTTTGACTGACTATGAGAAAACAAGCCAGAACATGTGACAACTCCGGGAACGCTCCTTGATGAAGATCAAGGACTCTAGTAACAAGGTTTACTGTGCATAGCAGGAATGCTTCCAGAAGGGTTTGGAGTGCACGGTGCCTTCACTTTACCATATCAACCCACAAAATCGTAACATGAGATACAACAGACTATTTTTGCTGAAGTTTGATCGAGTCATCTTCCATATCACTTTATCAGTGAGTCTGAAAATATATGGTTCTTCAACTTCCAGTTTTCTAGTGGGGTCTGTGTGCCTATATAGTCACACTAGCAGTGTACCCGTCTTACGACGGGTAGAGTGTATGGTAAAATTAGCTATTAATATTGTTTATTACCTCTGTCTGTAATTTTTACACACAAATGCAGGATATAGGCCTAAGTGTGGCTCTTTCTTGCCCACATCATCTTACCCCACTCATTTCGCCCCTCTAATCCTGCACTTACCTAAACCCCTAATGTAACACCCCCTCATCTCACTTCTTGTGCTCATTCTTGCCCCCCTCCTCATTTCACCCTCCTCCCGTCTTGGTCCCCTGATCATTTGATAATCATAATTTGCCTCTTTTTATACTTCATTTAACAGTGCCCGACAGTCTTTAGATGACCAAAAGGTCAAGAGATTGTCCAAAAAATTGGCAAAGTTGGAGAATTGAATTTGATTAATATTTTTGGGGTAGGTTTTTATGTTTCATATGCCTTAATACCAATAATGGACATTTTTAGTTTGACTGTCACAGTGCATTGGAAAGGTGTTACTGTGCAATAATATACCTACCCTCCAATTTAAAAAAAATCACATAATTAAATAGATATTTTACGACTGTTTACTTAGGTCTATAATGCGAAATTACACTCTGCATTATACAATATCTTCATGGAAATTGAGTCACTTGACTGCTTGTCTGCAGTGAGCAGCACTGAGCACAATACACTTGGCTGTGTCATGTGACGTTGTCATGGAGCCAGTCCTATACCCCTAAGTGAAAGTGAGGTTCAACAGCAGTAGTCTGACTTCAGCGTCTTTGACTTCATTTGGTATTTTATAAAAAGTGTTGTTCAAGAAGAGAAAACAGTCAAACAATAGTTTTGAGGATTTCAAAACAGAGAACAGGCATATTTAGAAAGTGTGGAAGAGTTTCAGGCAAGTCAGGTAAGCCATAGCTGAGATCCTGCGTGACAAAGGATATGCCTGCACATTTGTAAGGTATAGAGATATAGGATTCATCCAGCACATGTGGTTGGCTGATGCAGAAAGCGTATTTGCCATTACCAATGGAATTACCAACGTTCAGTAAGAAATTACTAAAAACATTTACGTATTTGCATGTAATTGATATACTTAATATTCAAAAATTCAAATAATTGGGGAAGAGCAAATAAAGGTACATTAACAATTATTGTGCCTCTGATGTACATGATTGGTTATTAAGTACGCATTAAACTGTTAGAATATGCATAAATATAACGTTTGTGCCCCCTGCACACCAGACAGAACAGTATCCAATCTTACATGAATTGCACAATTATAGCACCTATTCATTCACATAACTTTCCATGGAAATAATTAGTCATGACAGTGTGCAGTTTTAACTAAAATTCACATTCATTCAATTCAGGCTCAAGTGAAATATCCCAAAAAGGACAAAATACCAAGTGACGTCCTTTTTACATCTTGTTGCAGCAATGAATATTGATTTAGATATTGAAATAAACATTTGAGCTACAAAATAACAGCAAAAACACATTTTCCATAATCAAAATAGTGGAAAATGATGTATTACACATCAATGTAGCACAAATAGGGACCGAGATACGGTTGTTTTTGTGTTTTGCGGCGGCCATATTGGATATTGTGCATACTGGCCACCAGGAGGCGGTCCCACTTTGTGTGCGGTGGTTTTTGAAACCCCTTTGGTCATATAAACACACAGTCATGCCAAATTTCAAAAACTTGTCACCAAGTGCACAATTCTTAGAGATTTTGACGAATTCCCTCCCCGCTAAAAGTTTTCTGTCATTTATCAATTTTTTTAAAATTTGCATATTATCTATGAAATTGATTAAAAAAATTATTCAAAATAATTTTTTGGCATGTAGACTAGTACATGTTTCCTAATGTCTAGTCACAAGTAACAATCGCCAAAAGCAGGTAGGGAGTGTTGATTGTGGAATTGATGGAGTGTCCCGATTCACCCCAAGTATGAGGTGAATTGGGACTGTGGTTTTCTGGGCCTTGAGCATTGGGAATTTAAGATATCATATCAAGCTCCAAGGGATATTTAGACCTTGTGGTCAGACACAATTTGACACCAAAGTTTGATTTCTAGATTGATTTTTGTCAATGCTATGACAGAAAAACGGCCAAATCTGTCCCAATTCACCCCATATTACGGTACCGTAATATGGGGTGAATCGGGACACTGGGGTGAATCGGGACAGAATAGGAATATATTTTATTTCTTAGACTACAACTATTTATACTCTACCCAGGTCCGTAATTTTTGGCACAATTCTAGCATACATTGTAGCGCATATTTTGGCCGGGTTTTATAATTCTAACTGCAGGCAGTGAGGAGCTGCAGTACTTTAAACTTGGCCCAGCAGTAACTGCATTCTCTGCAGCTTGTCAAAACTTTGCTTGTAACACAAAAAGCATAAATATTAGAGGCACCGATCTAGCAGGAAATTTTATTAAGCTAGTTTTGGCATATTAAGGCACCAGAGTAGTTGACTAGATTTGGGATTTTGTATGTTTGGTCATAGGTTCAGATCCAGGGCAATGACAAAGTTTCAGATTCAGAAAAAAATAACCCTACTAATTTTCATTTGAATGTACTAGCATGGCTTTTTGAAGAATATTATTGAAATTGTCATCATTTATATTGGATTTAGTTCAGAATTACCAATGTATGGTGTAATTAACAGAAAAATACATATCTTAATACTTTTTTGTCATTTGTCATATTTTTTACAAATCTGCAAATTTTACATGTAATTTAGTTAAGATTTTTCCAAAAAAAATGTTTGTGTGCCAAATATATTTTCTAATGTTAATTCACAAGCAGCAATCACCTAAATATGGCAGGAAGTATTATTTTATAGAAATAGAGGACTGTCTCGATTCACCCCAAAATAAGGGGTGGATTGGGACAGTAGTTTTTCATGAATAAATCATTGAAAATTAAAGATATCTTTTAATGCTCCTAGGGATAGTTGGACCTTGAGTTCGGACATAATTAGAAACCATATTTTGGTTTATAAGTTGATTTGTGACCATGCTGTGACAGAAAAACCCTCAATTCTGTCCCAATTCACCCCATATTACGGTATATACGTTTTTATTGACATAAAAAAGATCACATTTGACCAAAAAGTCTAATAATGCATGACAACTTAATATCCTGCCCTATTATTTCATGTTAAGGAAACAAAATGTGTGAACAATACTTATAAAATTAATAGAAACATTAAACGTAAAAGATTTACAAAAATTCTTCATGGTAACAAGTGTCAATGATAACTTATTATGATATGTCTTACATATTTTTATGTCTTGCATGTTTTTTCATCTGCAACATTGTTGTGTAGAACTATAGACATCATTCGCTGCACTCTGCTGAACTGCGCATGTCTGTGTTGCAAAGCAATGCCAAAAATTGTTCCTAGTGTGGGAACAACCTCTTGCTGGGATTTCAGGTCGGCATTAAATTTTGTGCAGATAATTGCAACTAACATATTGAATGTCTCCGGAAATTTGCGGGCAAATTCATGTGACAAGTCGCTCCGGCTGGTCTAGCGCAGATCTTCATACTCTTTCTTCATGAGCAAACTTACATTGTACATTGCCATGTTTTCTACTGCCCATTGTTTTAGTTGCATTGAGTCATATGAGTGTTGCTGGAAATTAAAAGGCAGATCTCGTGGCAAAAACTGCCCTTCTTAAAGATGTTACTTATGATGCTGTGTACCATGCATGGACATTCTTCAAACTATAAATGAATCATTATATAAAATCCGGATGGCAAATTATGTGGAACTCAATCTTCCCAAGATCAGGGATGTGCAACAAATTACCTCCAGAACATGGGAGATACCAACTTGTGATCCACTGGTGTCTTATAGGACATTCAAGACTCACACCCCATCTTGTACTTGGCAACCCAGCTCCGATTTGCGAGAAATGCCAATGTCCACACACAATAAAACACATCTTGAAGGAAATGTACAGATTTTCAACTGCAAAGATCCCAACAAACTCATTACAACTTCTTACAAACCAGAAAACAATCACATTTCTGCACAAAAACAGACAAAAGACCAAATGAAGACAGTTATCACATTTTTTTTTTCCAGCGGAATTGTTGTCTGCAGAAAAAGGCTCAATTAATAAAAAGTTGAAATATAAAAATTTGATTTGCTGATTCGAGCTAAGGGGTTCAACCCTCATTCAGGATCTTTACAATGCGTTTTGGTATCTGCACTTGCAAACCCATATCGTCTCAGATAAAAAAAGAAGTTTCCTTGTCTATAAACTCCAAAGAATCTAAGCCATAGTAATGCTGTTATTACTAAGACAACCTAATTCAAAATGCCCATGCTTACATAAAGATATTTTATATTCGTATTTTACGAAATAACTCATTACCACTTTAACTTCGTAAAGTCAATTTTGTATTTTGTGACGCCTTTCCTGTGGATCTTCTGATTAATGTTTAAGTTAGAAATTGGCGATCAGGAGAAACTGATGAATTCAGGTGCTCCATGATGCCTGATCTTATTCCATTAAACTCTTAAGAAGATACTCCCCCAGCCTGTTTAGAGGAGGGCATTAATTTTCCTAACCAAATAATAAAAAGCTATTGAATTAATGTTGGGCAATCAAGTTGTCAACATTTGAATAAATGCAATCTATTTTTGTACTGTGAATGCTCTTCTGAAAGTTATTTTTGTTGAAGGAGCGATCAAATAGTTAACCTGCAGTTAATCGCTGCTGTAATTTTTCAACATTCTAGCAGAAACATTTTTTATTAATCATCCAAATTATTCATTTGCAATTTATCGTTAATTTATATTTTCAAAATTGATGTAATCCTGCTACCATTTTGGATGTTGTGTTATGAGAACAGAAGTGGTGAGTGAATAATGAATTAATGGTTGGTGCAACAGTAGAGATTCCAGACCTGGTGCAACAGATACCTGCCAAGGTTATTCTGACATGACATACATTTTAAACATTTCCCATGCAAAATTAGTTTACCACACCATAAATTATGCCATAAGCTCGGACTGTAAGCTGTTCCAACTAACTTCCGCATACTTTATGGGTTGTTTGCATGTATATCATGTTGAACTAACCGTTCCATTACAAGTAGAGTAAATGTTTGGGATTACAGTGTGCATTATGAATGTCCTTCCCCCTCAATGCTGATGCCTCCAGTGGGAACTAGTTCAAGGCCATGGCTTTCTGTGCGAGTTGACAATACTGTGCTGTCAGCTGTATTGTCAGTATGATTCTTTGGAATGTGTTAATTGGAGTGTTCTGTTTAGCGTTTAGGTGCCAGAAAATGTAACACATTCGGTGTTATCCCTACAGTCAGAAACGCTGCCTCATCAAATATGTGAACTGAGAACACGAGTTTCATGAATACATTTATACCATTTGACACCCCTCTTAGCCAGTCAAATTCCGACATTTCATTCCGATAATTCCTTTTTTTTTGTCCATTTATTGCCTCATGTTTGAATATTTCAGTGTTTGTCTCGAGGTATGAGCCGGTTATTCACCATAGGATCATCAATATGTGTTTATCGAACCTCGGGCTGAAGCCCTCCATTGATAAATCACTTATTCCCTTTTCCGTGGTGAATAACCTATACCTCGCTGTGTCTGACTCACTTACTTTGGTAGTGGTAATGTGGTACTCATTTTATTTAAAGTTGGTTGTGACAAATTCAACAAAAATGAAACATAAGCTGATTAGCTTTTTACCGACAGATAAAAATAACAAAACAAGATGATGAATAAAGAGGTTATTTACGAATGAGAAAATGAAAATGAAAATTTCTTAAATATCTAACTGATATTACACTTTGAAAAAGGTTCATGATCGCATTGAAATACAGGACATTTAAATCAAAATAGAAATTTGCCGTCCTGGAATACCCTTCTTTACGGAACTGCCAAATTACGTTTACTGCCCCTGGAGGCAGATTGGGAAATCTAACCTGACAGCCCAGGATAAGCAACCGGTATCAGCCTTTAGTATCTGCTCATTATAAGTTATCAACAACACATAACATACGCGTTCCACAATTACATGTACATATAGTTTGGTTTTTTTCTTAGTAAGTTTCTAAACTGTGAGTAGTCATCTATGCTTATCAAACTTGTAGGTGGCAGATTCCAAACAAAAGGACCCTGATAAGCAATTGATTTCATGCCATATTTGACAGAGTTGAAAGTTGAACTCATTAGTTTGAGATTGTCTCGCATGTCATATCTTGTTACTTGTCTTGTGAAAAAAAACCTATCAAGGGGAGGTGAAGTTTTTTAAGGTTATTTGTTAACAAATTGTGCCAGTCTTATCCAATCTCTAAGGTTGACGTACACTTGTTCATGTAAATTCGAAATAAATTTCCTTGTTCATTTGCATCTATGCCGGCATCTTCCAATTTGGCAGTTCAATCTTGCAATGTGCGATGCTATACTCATCTTTCTTGGAAGTTGACATTGTCGCATGTGCCGTAGCCATTACCAGTCAAGACTTTCATCGTCCAGGCGTAAGATGAATTGAGACACATATTGTTTTCACATAAACCCTGCATATTCAAAATTGGTTAATTACAGATCCACAGAGTATTTTGTATATCCGAATGATTTATTATAAAAAATGTGAAGATTTTTCTTTTTGCTTTCCACAAATGGCAACACCTTCTCGGCAGAAAATGATTTATTTTAAGTTAACGACAGCAGTAGTTATTTATTTTGAGCGCGCAAATTCGCCGAATTTTCATTCTAAGTCAAACAACACCAACACCTTGTTATGTGCAACAAATTAAAACCAGAACATGGAGATATAAAGTTGTATTACACAGGGGTCTTATTGGACGTTTAAGGCCTACAATCTCATCTCCTACCAGGTAACCCAGCTCCAATCTGTGGGAACTGTCAATGTCCACTTACAATAAAACACAATCTTTGGAGAATGTAGAAGAGACTTTTGACTACAAAGAGACACATTATCCCAACAAATCCACTGCAACTTCTTACATACAGACAAGAAAAGATAATCAAATTTCTTGCATCAAACACAAGACATATTACAGAATATGAGGATAACAAACTAAGAAATCCAAGGCGCTAGCCTGCCTTGATACAGCTGCAGAGGCGTCAAACACAAACACATAGGCTTGCACCTAAAATTATCAAAATGTTGACAAGATTTAAGATATATTTTAATACATACAACTACATCAATACGTTCCTTACTTCTTTGATTCTATTTTTAGAGGAAGCACCTAGTATATCTTTCTATATTTAGACTTCCTTGCAGCAAGAGCAAGCTGTCACCAATGCCAAGGGTAAGGTCATATAACGTTGAGAGGTGTCGTCTCAGGGGACATGTTACATGAACAATGTAGCCACTTTTGCAACTGCAGCAAAGTAGGCTCCTGCTAAAAATATCTCGTTTTACTGAGGTAAACAACACGTGTTATGAAGAATTTTCTATGCCTTGAGGGTTTCTATTAAATAGTATAATTATATATTTTTTTTAACCAGGTGCAGCGATAGTATTCTGAATGACGCTTATAACACTGAGATGGCCCAAACTCACATTTAAAATACCTTCTGAATTAGTAGATGAGACTTTCAGAGAAACGTCAGCGTGAAAAAAAGGTCTTTAAATGGACCTTGTTGGCATACAATTTTATATGATTATATATAAAGTGGGTATGAACTGCGTGATCAAGAGTGTAAACTGTAAAAGAATGGACTAGTGTGGTATTTGTTGTTCATGATATTCGTAAAGGGGCTACCATTTTTTCCATGAATGCTTTGCAAAGTTATCTCACTTTTTACTGGGTAATCCAGCTCCAATATGTGATGACTGTCAATGTCCTCTCACTTTCAAAAACATATTAAAAGACTGTATAGACTTCTAATGACAAAGAGACACACTTCTCTTAATAAATACACTCCAATTTCTTACACACAAACCAGAAAACATAATTTCATTTTTGCATCAAACATAGACATATTACAAAATATGAAGAAAAATGACAAAGACATATAAAATTCTGGCCTGACTCGATATAGCCCATTAATGCCCCATTCTCACGGGGGATGACGGTAAGCTTTTTATCGACGGGGGCGCAGAGCCAGACGAATTCTTGCAAGATTTTCAGTTAGGACGGCGCGAAGGGCAATTATGTAATCAATTAAGGCTAATCGATAACCATGCAGCGAAAGCCACGGCGGGGATCTTTTTGTTCCCTGCGGGGCAGAAAAGTTGTACGCCGTCATCAAAAGTTCGCCGGGGGGAAAGAAATTTCCTCCTCCTGCGGGATACTTTTATATCGCCCCGTGATATAAAAAGTACCCCGCAGGGAACCTATAACTGCCCCTCAGTGAACCTATTTCACCGCGGCGGACTATATTTTCACAACGCCGGGGATTGCTTTTACGACTGAGGGAATGGTTTTGTTCTCCACGGGGATGTCTGTAGGCCCGAGGGCACAACGCCGGGAATGAAAAGCATGACGCCGTTGTCAAGGGCACCGCGGCGGAGGAGGGCGCTGCGAAAGCCAATAAAAAGGGCCGCAGAGGGCCGCCTTGCTTCACTTGCTGCTTGACCTTTGAAGGGGACACTCCTGGATGCTGGACAGACATGATGGCTGATGAAGATGCTGGGGAAGACCTTGACGTTGCTGTTGTTGCTGCTGTTGCTGGTGCTTTTTATCTAAGAAGAATACGGAGAAGGAGGAAGATGAAGAGATGGTGGATTCGGAATTGGCTGCTGCAGAGGGAACAACATGGCCATTTCTACCAGCTGCTGCCTGAATTGGCCAACAATGATGTCTCTGGCTACTACAACTTCTGCAGAATGCCTCCTGACATTTTTGCTGAAATCCTGGCTGCTGTGGCTCCTGCAATTACAAAACAAGACACCAACATGAGGAGGGCTCTGGAACCTGGATTGAAGTTGGCAGTCACCCTACGGTACATGGCGACAGGAGAGAGCTACAAGTCCTTGGCCTACGGTTTCAGAGTGGCTCCCAACACCATCTGCAATTTTATCCCCAGTGTCTGCATTGCCATCATGCGAGCTTACGAACATCTGCTGGCCCTGCCAATGGATCCAGCATCCTGGAAGGAAGTTGCCAAGGGCTTCGAGAAGAGGTGGAACATGCCCCATTGCATCGGAGCACTGGATGGGAAGCATGTTGGCATCAGATGTCCTCGGAAAGCTGGGTCAATCTACTTCAACTACAAGGGCTTCCATTCCATTGTGCTTATGGCTTTGGTGGATTCTGACTACAAGTTCCTGTACGTGCAGGCTGGATGCCAAGGAAGCTCATCGGATGGAGGAGTCTTCCTGGACACAAGGCTGAGGGACCTGCTGGAAGAAGAACGACTTGGGCTACCCCCTGCTGAACCTCTACCTGGCACAGTTGGGAATCCTTTTCCATACTTCATCGTTGGAGATGAGGCCTTCCCCCTGAAGAGCTGGTTGCTGAAGCCTGTTCCAAGAAGAAACCTTGACATCCCCTCCAGAGTCTACAACTACAGAATTTCAAGAGCCAGGAGAGTGGTGGAGAATGCCTTCGGTATCCTGTCCCACAGGTTCAGATGCTTCCTAACTACGATGCCCCAGAAACCCGGCAGAGTGGCAGCCATCACTCTGGCAGCCTGCACTCTACACAATCTTCTGCGAGACAGAATAGGAATTCATCGAGCCATGGACAATGACGTAATGGACAGAGAAGATCCTGCAACCCATGAAGTCACTGAAGGACTGTGGAGAGGAGACCCCTTGCATGACCTTGGATTCGCTCCAGCATATGGAAATGCCACAAGACAAGCCAAACAGTACCGAGACTACCTACGAGACTACGTGAACAGCCCAGCAGGAAGTGTCCCCTGGCAGATGGACAGAATTTGAAGATGAAGCAGAGCAGCAGCAGCAGCAGCAACAGCAACAGCAATTCAATGCCCCCCTTAAAAAACCACAAATTAACCCAGCCCTTGTAAGGGCTTACCACTTCCTCCAGAAAGAGCAGGCCTTGTACACATCTTTATGTTGACAAACCCCCCCCCCCCAAAAAAAAAGCCCTCCCTGCAACAACTACATATTTTGTGACGTACACTCTAAAAAAGTTCAGACAAAATTGGTTTTTTAGATTCAAAATGGTTTTTTGAAAAACCAAATTTCAATGCAAAAAACCAACATGGATTTTTTTAAAAATCCATGTTGGTTTTGCATTGAAATTTGGTTGCAAAAAACCAACATGGATTTTTTTAAAAATCCATGTTGGTTTTGCATTGAAATTTGGTTTTTCAAAAAACCATTTTGAATCTAAAAAACCAATTTTGTCTGAACTTTTTTAGAGTGTACATAAAATGGTAAATTTTTAGCTTTGTATCTATCTGTACAACCCATTTAAATCACTTTCACTTCCTCTCTATCTGCCTATCTATCTAGCTATATATCTGGCTATCTATCTGTCTATCTATCTGCCTATCTATCTATCTATCTATCTATCTATCTATCTATCTATCTGTCTATCTATCCAAGTGCAATCCCTGCAAAGTGACGATAACTGCTTTTGTTTTCTGCAGTGTATATATGTAACGAGCATTGTGTTCCATCTATCTATCTATCTATCTGTCTTTCTATCTGCCTATCTATCTATCTATCTATCTATCTATCTATCTATCTATCTATCTATCTATCTATCTATCTATCTATCTATCTATCTGTCTATCTATCTATCCAAGTGCAATCCCTGCAAAGTGACGATAACTGCTTTTGTTTTCTGCAGTGTATATATGTAACGAGCATTGTGTTCCATCTATCTATCTATCTATCTGTCTTTCTATCTGCCTATCTATCTATCTATCTATCTATCTATCTATCTATCTATCTATCTATCTATCTATCTATCTATCTATCTATCTATCTATCCAAGTGCAATCCCTGCAAAGTGACGATAACTGCTTTTGTTTTCTGCAGTGTATATATGTAACGAGCATTGTGTTCCATCTATCTATCTATCTATCTATCTATCTATCTATCTATCTATCTGTCTATCTGTCTATCTGTCTATCTGTCTGTCTATCCATCTATCTATCTATCTGACTATCTGTCTGACTATCTATCTATCTATCTATCTATCTATCTATCTATCTATCTATCTATCTATCTATCTATCTATATTAATTAAAGTGGTGAAAAAACTTTAATTAAGAAAGCAGAAATGCCACCTGTACTGGTTAAGCAGAAAGTGAAAATGGGCCAAAAAAAAAAGAAGGGAAATAGCACCTTGCTTTTATGAAGGTGTTTAAAATTTACAAGGGCCAGGACCGGATTTTTTTTTGGGGGAATTTGTCAACTTTTTTTTGGCTGGAGAATTCTGGAGAATTCTCTAGCCTTTTTAATAATGGGTTTTGGGGGTGTGGTCGATATTTGGAGGTGTGGCGCATAATGACAGGTATGCATTTTTGGCCGTCATGCGTTGAGTTTGTGTTTGTGGTAATTGCTGGTTAGAAGCAATCTTAGTTGGCTAATTTGACAGCATTAGGCAAGGTGTAATGGGTTGACAGTTGTTCGGTTGAAACTGTGGCAGTACTTAAAAATTTTTAATTTTTGGGGGTGTGGCCATTTAGAGCCAATGAGAATGAGGGACTTGGTGGGAGTGGCCATTTCAGCCAATAGGGAGACATGTAGAATGCAAGGCCTGGGGGGGGAGGACACATCCAGGGGGGTACTTGCAGAAATTATTTTTTTTGCTAGTTATACTTCTAGGCTGGGGGTCACCTCGGAGGGAGGTAATTTTAAAAATTTTAGATTTTAAAAGTCCCGAGGGGGGTCACCTCGGGGGAGGGGGGGGTACTCGCAAAAAAAAAATTTTTTGCCTGTTATATTGCCAGACTTGGGTCACCTCGGGGGAGGTATTAAATTTTATATTCTATACAAGGCCCCGGGGGGGGGGGGTCACATCCGGGGGGGTACTCGCAGAAATTTTTTTTTTTTGCTAGTGATATCTCTAGGCTTGGGGTCACCTCTGAGGGAGGTAATTTAAAAATTTTTAGATTTTACAAGTCCCGAGGGGGGTCACCTTGGGGGGGGGGGTTACTCGCAAAAAAAAAAAATTTTCTGCCTGTTATATTGCCAGGCTGGGGTCACCTCGGGAGAGGTATTAAATTCTATATTCTGTGCACGGCCCCGGGGGGAGGACACATCCAGGGGGGTACTTGCAGAAATTATTTTTTTTGCTAGTTATACTTCTAGGCTGGGGGTCACCTCGGAGGGAGGTAATTTTAAAAATTTTAGATTTTAAAAGTCCCGAGGGGGGTCACCTCGGGGGGGATACTTGCAAAAAAATTTTTTTTTTCTGCTAGATATATTGCTCGGCTGGGGTCACCTCGGGGGAGGTATTTAATTTTATATTCTATACAAGGCCCGGGGGGGGGTCACATCCGGTGGGAGCTTGCAGAATTTTTTTTTTTGCTAGTTATGTTTCTAGGTTGGTCACCTTGGAGGGAGGTAATTAAAAAATTTAGGATTTTACAAGTCCCGAGGGGGTCACCTCGGGGGGGGGGAGTACTCGCAAAAAAAAAAAAGTTTATTTCTGCTAGATAGGCTGGGGTCACCTCGGGAGGTATTAAATTTTATATTCTATACAAGGCCCGGGGGGAGTCACATCCGGGGGGGGTACTTGCAGAAATTTTTATTTTTGCTAGTTATATTTCTAGGCTGGGGCTCTCCTCGGAAGGAGGTAATTTTAAAATTTTATATTTTACAAGTCCGGGGGGGGGGGGTCACGTCGGGGGGTGTCCTCGCAAAAAAAATTTTTTTTTGCTAGTTTTGCTAGTTATATGCTAGGGGTGAAAGCAGAAGAATGAGTAGCCTACCTGTCGAGACAACTGAGATAGCGTGCATTTTAGCAGCCATCTTTCTTCATTCCTGGACTGCCAAATGTGACCTTAATATTTCACTTAAGAGTTATAAAATTTGGTTCAGGTGTACGCCTGTGGGTATTGATTGGGAACATGACGATAAATTCAAGATGTAGGCCTTTCTGGCAGCCATCTTTTGTCATTCTTGAACTGTCCATTTGTGACCTTAATATTCCGCTTATTTTAGAGTTATGAAATTTGGTACAAGTATTCCACATTATGAATTTGTCGGCCCATAGCTCTATATGGGCAGTGACTCTGTTAGACACTAGTGTCTGCTGTCACGCTCTACTCAAACACTTGCGCAATGCTCACTGCAGCAAGTTGCACCTATACTTCATTGCTATTCCCTCACGTCAAGAGAATCTAGTTCACGCAGACATCACCCTACTATACCTCAACCTCCAGTTCCACTGTTCCTACACTCATATTTTTTGCCTCAGACGCTCTCGCATGCTGCAAATCACACCTTCTACTTTCCCATAGGATTAACCAGCCATTGTATCCGAGGATGCTTGTTTTGGGGCTCTTTTCATTTTTGCTCTTGTTTGTCATCGCAAGAGTTTTTTTAGTCAACATAAGATGTGTACGTGGCCAGCTCTTTTGGGAGGGCCTGGAGTTTTTTTTTTTTCTTTTTTCAGACGACTTGAACAGGCATCACTTCCTTGGAGAGGGCATGTTGACTTGGCTCCACTGGAACGACAATGGAGTTTGCCGCTGGTGGACAACTGTCGGCTGCTGCTGCTGCTGTAGAGACTGCTGCTGCTGCTGTAGAGACTGCTGCTGCTGCTGTAGAGACTGCTGCTGCTGCTGTAGTGGTGGCTGCTGCTGCTGTAGTGGTGGCTGCTGCTGCTGTAGAGACTGCTGCTGCTGTTGTGGCTGATGCTGCTGTAGAGGCTGGTGCTGCTGCTGCTGTAGTGGCTGCTGCTGTACTGGCTGCTGCTGCTGCCCAAAAGAGGGTCCGGGGAAGCCAAGCTTCTGGGGGCTGTCAAGCATCAGCTGGCTGAAGCTTAAAGATGACTGCTGCAGGGCTGGAGTCTGGCTTCGAATTGGCTGCAGGGACTGGAACTGGCTGCTGCTGCTTGGCTGGGACTGCAACTGCTGGCGTGGAGGCTGGGACTGCATCTGAAGACTTGGCTGCTGGGGCTGCTGGGGCTGCTGGGGCTGATGCTGAGTTGTTGGAGGCTGCTGCAAGTCCTCGTTGACAAAGGATGGAGCTGGACCAGGAGGAGGGATGTATTGGTGCTGCTGCTGCCCTAGGATCATCTCCACATTCTCTTGCTGCATCATCAGGATTTTATCTTGGACGGCCGCCTGTACGAAGTAGTTGTCCGTCTGGCTCAAGGAGTGCAGGAGGCGAAGTCTCAGGGCACGGTTCATGTTCTTCCCAGATGTGAAGATACTCCTGCACATGTTCTGCAACTGGTGTACTTCTGGATCCAGCCTGTGAGAAGTTTGTGGGCACATGTCACAGAATGGTCCTGCCGGCTGAGGTGGTGCTGCTTTCCTGGGCCTGTCTGAAGTGTAGTGACCAGCAATTGAAGTCAGGGCAGTGGCCATCTCCTGGTCTGTGTCCTTCCTCTTCTTGGATGGCTTTCGTCCTGGGAAGACCTGCGACTGCTGCTGGGATGGCTGGAGGGACTGCTGGGACATCTCCTGGGAGGACTGCTGCTGGCTGGCTGGGATGCTGTCATCAAGGTCGGGCATAGGATTGTAGTCCATGGGGGCATCAGAATCGGACGACAGGCGGTTACTTCCTCCTGGTCCAGTGAAGCTGGAGACTTCCATGGCACCCTTCGGAGTGATGGAGGACCTCAAGAATTCACACTTCGCCAGGATGTACTTGTCTCGGTCGGACATCTTCTTTCTGCCAGCTCCAGAAGGTTGAGGTCTGATGCACTTTGAGAAGGTAGTCCTGAGGTTGCCCCTCCATTTGGTGACTTTAGCTGCTGTGATTTCCTTCCCCACTAGCAATGTAAGTTCTGCTGCTTTCTCTGCATCAAGTCTGTCCTTCTGTGCACTCTTGAAGGTGGAGGAGCCCTTGGAGTACAGCTGCTTGTTTTCCCGGTACCAGTCGATCAGCTCATCCTCCTGCTCTTCTGTGATGCCCAGTAGGTCCCTGGAGTTTGCCTTTCTGTAGCCCTTCTTCTTCTCCTTGTGGACAAACTGTCCATCGGCCTCCTGGATCAGCTCAACCTCAGATCCAGTGTTGTCAGAATCTTCCTTTGGCTGGTTCTTCCCCTTGCTGCCCTTGGACTTGGCACCCGTCTTCTTGGGAGTATCTTCCTCTGTGGTGGCATCGTAGTCGGAGTCCAGGGTCTGCTGGTGGATCATTGCAGCTGTCAGAACACAGTCATCATCTTCATCATCAGCAGGAGTATCATCTGGAGGTGAGGTGGAGGCTGGACTGCAGTCTTGGCTCGGGTCTGGGCTGGAGTGACAGGCTTGACTGGAGGCTTGACTGGAGACTTGGCTGGAGGCTTGACTGGAGACTTGGCTGGAGGCTTGACTGGAGACTTGGCTGGAGACTTGGAGGTGGCTTGACGCTTGGCTGAAGGAGACTTGCCAGGAGTGCGAGGCCTTCCCCTTGGAGCAGTCTTGGTGGGAGTCTTGAAGACAGCAGCATCAGCCGACTGGGTGCGCTTGGTGGGAGACTTGACAGAAGCAGCAGCATCAGCATCAGCAGACTTGGGACGCTTCTTCTTGGCTGCAGCAGCAGTGGCAGGCCTGCCACGCTTGGTTGGAGACTTGACAGCAGCAGCAAGCTTGGCCAGGACTTGATCTTCAGCTTCTTCATCATCATCTTCATCCTCCTCATCAGGTTGTTGCAGCACTTTGGGTGGTGGCGGGCCCTCGAAGATGGTCTCACTGGTCACTGTTGATGTAGCAGTGGTCACTGCCACGATGCTGTCTTGCAAGCTGAACATGCTTGGAGACAATGTAACAGCTGCGTAGTCTATGAAAGGAGCTGGTGAACCAACTGGAGTTGAAGATGGAGTGGTCAGTGGAGTGTTGGCTGGATTGTTGCCCTTGCTTGGTGCCCTCAAGGTCTTCTTCCCTCTTCCTCTGGGTCCCATCTTGAAGCAGGATCAATCAGAAATGAAGCAGGATGAATCAGCAATGAAGCAGGATCAATCAGCAATGAAGCAGGGATTCAGCAATGAAGCAGCAATTCAGTAGGCTGTGAAGCAGAGTGTCATGGAGTATAGATGCGTTCGTCTTGAAGTTCAGAGTGGTTATGGTGCTCTAGTGGCTGCTCTTCTATTTATATGCGAGGCGCGCGCCAGTGCGTCTCCATGGCAGACCCCCCTTTCCCGTCGTGGCACAAAAGGTCGACCCCGTGATGGTTTCAGTACCCCGCGGACAAAGGATTTTGCTAAAAATAGCCCCTCTGGCGCCACTCTGTCTGCTCCGGGAGGGGGTCCAGACGACGGCGCGAAGGGTTTGCACACGTCCCGGAGCATTTTCCTTGACGGCGGAGTGCAGAAGAACCACGGGGTCGACCTTTTTGGCGCCACGCAGAGAATCCCGCTTGTTTTCCTAAACGGCGGGAAACTTTTTGCCCCTCAGTGGCGCGAAAACTTCGACCCAGTCTTACTTTTCTGATCGCGGCGTCGAACTATTTATCTGGTCTGCTCCCCCGTCGATTTTAATAAAATTTGTACTGGTTGAAACTTTTTTTCTGCGACCTCGCGATTTGAAGTGACGGTAAGAAGCAGGATTCTCGACGGCGTGCAACCAAAAGATGTCCGGCGGGAAGCTAAAATGCCCCTGCGCGATACGTAAAAAGAGGAAATATTTTTCCGTCTCTCCTGAAAATACTTCGCCCCCGTTTCAAAAAGATCTCCGGGAGCTGCCGTGAGAATGAAGCATAAGGTGGTGCAGAGGCATAAAACACACACACTCTTGCAAAGGTATGAAATTATAAGTTGATAGGTATAGATAACTTATTTTCCAAGAAAGCAGTTACCGTAGAATGGGGTGACTTTGAACAGTCCGGGGTGGCTTTGAACGCTCTTCTGAATGCAAAATTAAATAAGCTACCCTTGTACGGTATATAAGCTTCCAGTATCTTATTTAATTTTGCATTCACAGAGGATCAATCTTTTTGAGAAAAGCGTTCAAAGTCACCCCGGACTGTTCTAAGTCACCCCGTTCCACAGTACATCATAACATGAAGTTGTATACAGTAATTTAAAATGTATGTGATTTATGTACCCAGGGAAACTTAAAAGTTTTTTTTTTTGGGCACCCCAGATGAGATGAGATGAGACAAGAGGAGATGAGCTGAAGAGTGTCAAAAGATCAAATGTGATTACGCTAAATTCTTCATGATAATCATATTATTTAAATAATCGTGTGATTTGAGGTAATAAATATGTCATATTATAAACAATTAGTGATCAAAGAGTACAAAAAGTCATCAACCATGTCATGTAGTTGCAAATGAAAACATAATATTGCGAAGATGATGGGGTGGTTTTCTTAGCGCTGTATTGTTAACAAATATTTTAGAATGTCACATGTTTGAAATAAATTAATATGCATTGTGCATAGTGAGGGATCGGTGTACATGCATTGTAGAATTTCTTGTTCACATGTGAACGCCCAGGTGCCCAATCAGTCACCGGCTTCTGTCTATTCCAAGAAACTTACTGCTGCCACATGAAATTGACTAAACCAGCTTGGAAAATCCGAGGTATATCTCATTTATGTGGCTTTATTGTGGCAGTGAACCGTTGACCAATTACTTAATTGGAGTCCTGTGAAATATGCAGGCAGAGTCTTTTTAGTGCAGTTAAGTCAAAGAGGTCAATGGCCACTGAAAACCTGGTAAGTCACATTTTGGGCCAAATTGAGTTAAGGTTAAAATAGGACTTCTGAGACATGTTTCTATATATTTATTAAGTTTAGATTTTCATGAAGTGGCCCGTTACCCCAGAATGATGCTGGAAAATCCCAGTAAGTCCATCTCTTACTGCAAGGACGGTCACTTTCCTCAGAAACTCCAAAATGTGACTTGCTAGGTTTTCCCTTTGGACGCTAGACACTGTGGACTTGCATTTGCATCCAGGTAAAGATGACAGATAAGGGAAAACAAGTTGGCAGACAAATCGGATGAAAATGTTATAATTGTGGATCCGATCAACAAGTTGTCATTTTGCTTTCATTTTAATGCCCCTCCAAACTACAGGGTCATGGAGCTGATATGATGTGAAATATGACAAGAAGGTTGTAATCTTTATAGGGTTCTGGAGATTTGTTAGGAAGTTGTTATGAATTTGCTAAAATTATAGTTTTCGTCATAATAGAACTCTATACAACAGATGTTGCGCACAGAGAGTAAAAATACGAATTTGACTTTTGATCCAAGTTTATTCAACTCAAAGCAGTACAGTAGGTCGTTTGGTGAATCTGAATACACAAAAAATGTTAAAACACAATAAGTTGCTCTATAACTAATGGTGACTGAATGATGAATAAATAAACAAAATTGACAATATATATTTTAAGAAAACTCACAAATCTTTGGACCACTGTAAACAGTACAACTCTGGTGCACAAGGTATCTCACAGAAGCATCTTTTTAACCATGAAGTGACACGTAATTAACCGTGTTGATATTCTCTAAAACAAAGATATCCGCTGAATCCCAGCACAAGGGTTTTCACAGTTATTTTTTGGTGTGAATAAATAAAAGAAATCTAATCTAAAAAATAAATCTTTGAATTTTCGATGGGGCAAAAGTGTTCCTATATATGAAAAAAAAATTCAGTAAAAGTTCGAGCCAAATCGGACAAATTTTTGAGGGTGCTACCACAATTTGAAATATAACATTGAATTTCAATTCACGAAAACCCACCTATGTGGGTGGTGGGTGAAGGTAATTGTTTTCCTCTCATATAGTGGTAAATTTTTTTTTGACTCTCTACTATTTTCATCACAAATCCATTCCCGTTTCGACAATGTTTGGTCATTTCAAGCCATAGGCGTCCCTAAAGAAACAAATTTTGTCCGATTTTTACAGCATTTAAAAGGTTAGACACGGTATTGAATAACATCGCCAGGAATATAGGCACATATATTTTATTATAGAATTTGTCATAATTGTAACAATCACAAATGTCAATTAGACATGTAATTAATAGTTAGGATCAGCGAATTCTGCTCGCACAATGATGTCGTTGATGGTATTGCATGTCTGTTCTGCTCTACTCTTTGTGAGAAATGCCAATGTCCCCTCTCCATTAAACACATCCTGAAGGATTGTAGAGATTTTCAAACACAAAGAAATGCACTTCTCCCAACAAACCCTCTTCGACTTCTCGTAGATAAGCCAGAAAACATGATCACATTTCTGTACCAAACACATACTAAAAAATATGAGGAAAATAACAAAGACAAATAACACCCTAACAAGCCTCGATATAGCCCAATAAGGTGCTGCAGAGGCGTAAAACACAAACACCAACACACACTCTACTCTATTCTTCCTCGAATCTTACTGGTGGTTATCCATGGGCATTTATTGCATATCTTCTCCAGCTTTTCAGTCCTTTTTTACCTCTTTGAAGTTGCTGCAGGGAGGGAGAACGAGATCGACAGTGGCCCAGCCGAGAAAAGACACTACTCCGGTCTGGCGACCTTGAAGGAGTCCGAGGTCGCCGGGACAAAGAACGGTCTCTCCGGGCAGGAGATCGCGGGTGCTCAGAGGCGACTCGTCTAAGCGGCTCCGATGACGGGAGCTAGGCCGATGAACCACAGACCGGAGAGGAGGCGACGAACGACCCCCAAGTCCCCCATGGGCTGTTCAACGAGTCGGAGACCTCCACCAGAAGCTGCCAAGACAGGACGAGCAGGAAAATACACCAATGTATTTGGCCAGAGGCGAGTGGGTGTCCACGGCAATTAGCCTAGTCGAGACGTAGACTAAAGCACCACAAATGTCAAAATTGAAGAAGTGGAACAAATATCCACAATGGAAATGAATCAGAATTGACTGAACTGCCAATGGCGAGCCGGAATCAAAAAGCACACGAAACACAAGCACTTGCTGTCAGCTAGAGCATCGGGAGTCGAATAACCAGGATTAGAGCTTGAAACAGTGATATTCAGGAGATAATCCCGTCCGAAACTAGATAGGTGAGTCGCTGTCAAAACATGTGAGGTATATATTTTTCAATATTTTGCATGTGCACGAATTTGTAAACCTGCAGAAATGAACATGTACAAAAATTTGGCATTCGTATAAGTGTCAAATATTGCCATTCACGAATTTGTATAGGTGTAATAACGAACATAATAACCTCAAACCTACTCTAAACCTAATTTAAACACTAAACCCTAAAGATAAAGCGCTTCCACGAATGTTAGTGTTAGCAGATATACGAATGAAAAATAAAGCACATTCACGAGTGTTAGTTATTACATAAACATGAGCTCTAATGCTCGTTTTTACACATCCACAAAAATGTACATGCTCGTTTTTACACATCCACGAATTCGTGAACATGCCAAATAATGAAAAATATATACATGAACATGTGGGCCATGAAGGTGCGACAGGACAATCGTTGAGGCGAAGTAAATTGGGCCGAAAAACACCTACCTTCGTGTGATCAGGCCCAAAAACTAAACCTACTTACCTTAAAGAAGTTATTCAACAAAACTAAACCATAAAACCTCGTCCCAATGGTGAGAAATAGCCAGAAACAGAGCGGCCGTTTGAAGTGCGTCCATCACGATGAACGACTGAGATGAAAGAGGAACGCAAAGGATCATGGGAGCGCGTGGTCACGTGGTATGACATGGCGCCAAATTAATTTTTCTCAGCCAGATCAAGAGTAAAACCCTTAATCGAGATGATTAAGCACAAGTAAACGTTGTCACTCTCTTAGATGAGTGACAATAAGTCTGTGGGCCATGAGTGACTATAGAGGACATTGTTTTCTGTCTTCATTGCTCTTCAAATGAAAGTGTATTTTAATATTAAGAGTTCAGCCCCAGTGAATCATCATGGGGGTTAGACCTGGGCTTATATTGACATGCTTATAAATTGTGATTCAGCTAAGTGTGTGTGTGTGTGTGTTTGTGTTTTACGCCTCTGCAGCACCTTAAGGGGCTATATCGAGGCAGGCTAGAATTTTATATGTCTTTGTAATTTTTCCTCATGTTTTGTAATATGTTTGTGTTTGATGCAAATACGCAATTATGTTTTCTGGATTATAGTAAATCACAAAAGTCAATCCGAACAAATTCATGAATTTGTTCGGATTGACTTTTGTGATTTACTATATTAAAATATTCAGTGGAATCAATGGATTTTCTGGATTGTGTGTAAGAAATTGGAGTGGATTTGTCGGGAGAAGTGTGTTTCTTTGTCGTTGAAAGTCTGATTCAGCTGAGTAAAATCTGTGTATCTATCAAAGGTACTATGTCGACAGATGCGTGGACCTCATTTTAGAACTTTTTCAGCAATCCAAATGGATGATGTTTTTTAGCAATTGAATTTGTTTCCTCGCATCAAGGTAGACTTTGTAGTGGAAGGTTCATAGACTTAATACATAGAAAGTTCTCCTCCCATACTGTGTGGGTGGTCGACATGAGGACAGCCCAACTTCCTGATTGCTGGCAATTCATTTGCTCATTAGCCATCCAAGAAAACCAATTTTATGTTACTCTGCAGAACTAGCCTTCTCCATTTGACATACAGTAATTACTCTTGTGCAATGTGGGCAATTCACAATTCAAGCAGAGATTAAAAGGGTAGCAGTCACAGCATTTAAATGGGCATTTATATCTCAATTTATTCTCACTTGACATTCGAAAGTCAGAGAAGGTATTAAATGTGAGTTTTTCTTTTTAATTTTCAGGACTTCCTAATAAGTTTTTTAAAAAGTTTCTTATATGTAACGGGATGTAGATTGAACCCAATGGGCACATCTACATTGCAGAACGTCGTGGAAATTAAGTATCAATGATGTCACAATGTTGTGAAGCAATGAAAATTTTTAAACAGTCAAAATATGATGTTGACATGTGACATTGTGGTAACATTGTCACAATGTTGTCACAACAGACAAGCCCCACGACAAAAAGCAGCCCCCGCACGTCTCGGGCGTCCTTGCGGCGGAGGGTGGTGACACTAATAAGGTGAAGACCTCTATCCATAGTGGCCAACACAGGTATGGAGCATCTTTGACCGCAAAAAAAATGAGAAAATATTTCTTGGTTATAATAATTATACCAAAGTTACTGCAAGATTTCAGTTTTAATGGTATTTTAACTTTTGCGAGCAAGTTGAGATAAATACTCCTTCATTTGCAAACATTGAATGATGCGAATGGCTCTAATTGTGACAGAGATGTCACATACCAAGTTTTATGCAATTATGTGTAGGCCCTAATATTGATGAAGTTACAACACATTTTATGAAGATAACCGGAGCTAAAAAAAACGGATATTTTTGAGCATGCAACATAGGTTTAAAAAACAGTGTGATAGCATGGTGATTGGTGAAGGCAAAGAGATGCAGATTGCTGTCACCCATTTTCTGAAACTAGAGTAATAGGGCTAACGTAAAATCACTACAATGTAGGAGCAACACGGACTAAATCATACCTCATGTATCGTAAAAAGCCGCTGACGACCCATATTTGCAGTTCTACCCATTGCAAAAACTGCATTGAAAAGTTTAAATGAAAAGTGACCCATTTCTCTGTGAATTCTTATTAGCAGAAAAGCTTCAGGTAACTGAAGCTAAAACCCAATGCTATCCCTTCTTTTTCCAAGACTCCATGAAGGTGTCTGCGGCTTCCTTTATAAACTGAAAGACAAAAATAAGTTATCACCTCTTTAGGAGACTGTGGTATGAAGTCCAGGAGGAAAACACCCTGGATGGCACATGAAAACAGTTTGTAATTCTGTACTTTTTCAACAAATCAGATCAAACAAGGTCTGGACTGACCCGTTTCACTGCAATAATGAATAAACATCTGGAGGTCAGAAAACTGAGTTCACAGATCTGTCAAAATAAGCCTTTTGCATGGATGTTTGGCTGGCTGGTCTGCTTACAGCGCTTAGCGACCGGTCTCATAACTGTTTTGGCACTCACTCTTGGGTTTTGAGAGCCTCGAATTTCAGCAGCTGGGGATGTGGCAGTCTTGAATCGGTTTTGAAATGGTCACCCAGATTCTGATGGATTTTGTGCCTGTCTTGATCATGGGTTGGTACTGCAGGTCTGCCTTGCTTTGGAAGGTCATTCATTCAGCCTGTTAGACCAAACTTGGTCATGAGCTTGTTGATTGCAGGCTGGGAGCAGCCCCTCTGACGTGCAACCTCTTTCTGGGACATGCCAGCCACCAGCATCCCAACTACTGGACCTCATTGCTCAATGGAGAGTCTACCCAATGGCAGTCTGTTGGTGTATCTCAACTCAGGAAAGATCAAGGAACTTTTCAGGGTGCTTTTTGTGTAGTTGTGTAGGGAAACTGATCTCAAATATTAGCCTAATTGTACTGCATTTCATGACCTGTGTCAGTCCAGAGGCATTGACCCGTGACAAGAATATGTAAACGTGAATAATTGGTCATTGTTAATGTCTGGAACGTATAACACCCCACAAATAAGTTTGAAGAATTTTTTTCTTTAGATTATTTCAAATTGAAAAGTGATAACTTATTTTTGTCCTTCAGTTTACCAAATTTTGAAGGTTTTTCAGTGCATTGTTTTATGTCTCTAAATAGCCCACTCAGGTGCTGATGAGACATTAGAAATCAACTCACTCACTCACTCACTCACTCACTCAGTGCATTGTTTTCCCAATATATTTGCGGAAGACTAACTTTTTACTTATTTTCAGACAGAAAACAAAACAGGCCAAACGTTCTTGGATGGATATTGTTTGAGCCTATCTTCTATACACTTGCGCAATGTTTGATGCGATTCCTGCGAATACCTCTTTAACAAAGAGGTTTTGATTACTTTGCAAGCAGCGGTGTCCAAAAGCTTTTTTTTTTTCTCGCCTTCCTTTCAGGCTAACCAGAGATCCTACTGCGGCATTCAGGAGGCTATCCAATGCAATATGGACAACCTTCTTGCCCGTCCTGCCTCCTCTGAGAAACACTTCCTTTGCAAACTCGTTTTGAGCTGCTTTCTCTGTTAGTGTAGCTTCCAGCTCCTTAAGACAGGCTTTAAGATCTTGGTCAGGAATTACTGCCAAACTCACAACTTTCTAGCTTACACAACATTTAGTCCAATTTCAGCCTATCTAGTGTAAAATTTTGTCAGGAATTCAATTTTGAAGAAAACAATGCACCCACTCTTTTATTTTGGAAGTTATTCCCCTATTTGTAAAGCCCCCCTTAGTGGGGCATGCCCGATACCCCCAAAATTTTATAAATTTGTCTGTGGCTCTAAGGCTTCAGTAATAAAGCTGCTCTTATATCACTAATTAATATACTTGAATTCCATGATGGTCCATTAAAAACTACGATGACTACATGGGTATACATTTTTTGTTGAAATGACAAACATTTTGTATTGGTAAGTCGCGGTTTCTTATATTTCGCTTAATTTTCACTTCACATACATAATTTTTGCACCATCATTCTCAGCAGAAAATAAGCTTCAATTTGAGTACCCACAATCTACATTTCCAGTAAGTTTAACCTGAACCAAGGATTTTCGGTTTTCAGAAAAAAAATTCTAAATAACTTGCATTTTTTTATGGAGGCAGATATCGAAAAACTAACACAAACTCGTTTAAATGTAACTATCTGGGCATAACGAGTTTGACTTTCAGACCTGCATGACAAAAATTGACGAAATGCAAGTTATTTAGAAAAATGACATATTTTTTTCACACACCTAGAAGTAAAAAGCAGCGACTCCATGTTTTATATGTGTGAACCTAATTATGCCAAGCAAGGACATTTTTATATAGTCTATTGCCTTCGTCTGGTCCTTCTGAACACATTGATGTGTAATTCATGTCCATAAATATCTCAGATGACGTTGAAAAAAAAAGATCAAATAGGAACTTCACTTCATTTTTATAAATTGTTTTTACTTTTGTCACCTGACTTTGTTTCGATATCCTGTTCACGAAGCCGCATATATTGAGACAAATTATTAAAACTGGGTGTCATTTTAAACTTCTGACAATGGGGAATGCCATGGTACCCTCAATTATCATGAATCCTTGATTTCTATCAAGGAAGAGACAGTCAAACTTTGATGTCTGAAAAATGTGTCACAAAAAATTAGCATTTTTCGCACGTTTTTCCACTTAAATTGTGAGATAGCGACTTGGACACCACTATAAAGACACTTAAAAAGGTCACCATCAGAAAGAGCACAATTTTGTACACAAGATAGAATATATTTTAGAATCTGTGATACGTTTTTGTGGCATCAAGAATTTTTTCACACTTGTGGCAGAAACTCCTGACTAAGATCTTAAAGCCTGTCTTAACTTCTTCATACATATTTGCATGATGAGACTTAAAACACAAACTCATAAGTATTTGCGAAGAACTTTCATGCAGGAATGCCTTCGTTTCTTTGGATGTTCGCATTTCTGGATCCTCCTCTTGGCAACAACGCCAGACATCTAATGTCTCCTTTTGTCGCAGGCAAGTAGTCATCCTGCTCAAAAATCCATTGGTCAGGAGCTGAAATTAAAAAAAAAAGTTCCTTTGAGATTCATGTCTATTGTCATCAATACAAGTTTTCAACAGATTATTTACATGTAAATTATGAGAGATTGTATGAATACAATACTTGTGATTAAATATTGAAAAATATCTACAGAATATGTTATTTAGAACTGCTCATGAGCTAAGATCATTTTTCTTACTCCTTGCTTTTCCAGTTTCTTTCAAGTACATTGTACTGTTTCTCTTTCTCTTTATAGGAAAAGACAAAAATCAATTTTACATTGTTGCAAAAATATGAAATCAATGTTTAGAGTGGCAATGATTTTCGGCGATATCTTCTTCAATCACTACAACACTATATAAAAAAATTATACAAATATTTAATGGTAAGGAGTCCAATATAAGACCGTTCTTGTCCTATGAATTACGTTCATCTGCATTTTTTTTTTGGTTTACTGAACGATCAAATAGTTGAACTGCAGTTCACTGTTGTAAACAGTCAACATTCCATCTGAAATAGTTAATCAACCAAATGATTTATTTGCTACTTGTCCTTAATTTGTATTTTGAGAATTGATTTCCTGCTACCGTTTTTGATGTTCTGTTATTAAAACAGCAATGGTGAATGAATAATGACTTGAAGTTTGGTACAACTGATACCTGCCTAGGTTACTCTGACTTGACATACATTTGTAACATTTCCCAAACAAGATTGGTTTACCACACCATAAATTATGCCATAAGCTCCGACTGTAAGCTGTTCCAACTATCTTCCGCTTGCTCTATGGGTTGTTTGCATGTACATCACATTGAACTAACAGTTCCATTACAAGTTGAGTAAATATTTGGGATTACGGTGTGCATTATGAATGTCCTTGCCCCTTAGTGCTGATCCCCCCAGTGGGAAAAGTTCAAGGCCATGGTTTTCTGTGTGAATTGACATTATCACATTGTCGGCTGCAGGCCTATTGTCAGCTGCATTGTCATTATGTTTCTTATGAATGTGTTAATTGGGAGTGTTTAGGTGTCAGTCAGCAAATTTAACACATTTTGTGATATTAACACCTTTGCATTCTGAACAGCTGTCTCATCGAATATGTGAATTGGGAACATGAGTGTGATAAATATCACTCACGTGTGTAAGTACCATACTACCATAACAAAACTTTGCAAAAGTATGTATCTCAAGGTGGAGATTGGAGAAGCATAGCCATTTGTTAACAACATACAGATACAATGTATGATTGCAGATGCAATGGTTGACATATGTCCGCCTTATTTTGATAACGCTACGGCATAAAAATATTTTCCTGCCCCAGTATTTGCTGATTTTGAAGAAATGAAATCCTGCTCCAAAATCACATGACAAATTCAAATGTGTAAGAACAAGAAGAAGGTTATTCGGGACATTATACGGTTTGGTTTGGGATCAGTCATAAAAAGGGCTGATTTTATTTCTTGAATTGTGCCTTGGTTGTTGTTGATACTTAAAACATTACCCAAAGTACTTGCCATGTCATTCTGTATGACTAGAGTCCAGTGAGATCATATTATATTCAGTATGTGAAATAGGTAATTTTTTGCTATTGGCGTTATACGAAACTAACCTTCTCATCCAAACTGCTTGTGGAATCAAGAATTCTCACACCGTGACATGTTGGGAAATAAAGGATGATGCTTGAGACATGGGGGATAACAATAGCTACCAATTTCTTTGCTGTACTCAGTTGGTATTGGTAGATAGTCTGTATGTTCTGGCAAAGGAGCCTCCATTATCACTCCGACGACTGAAGCTATGTCTACAGTATACTGTCAAACTGGCTGCAAATCCTTTTAATCCAGCATACTCAATTGTCTTCCATCCTAGCCATACAGAGAAATATGACAGACAACCAAATGCTATTCGGCCACTTGGATTGAGGATGAGGCCTCATCTGGAGACCGCTGGAATAGATACATTTTTAATTGCTGAGAACAAAGTTCCGCAGGTTCCACACTGGAGTATGGAAAAACCAGTTGTAAACACTGAACTGGAAGAAATGAAAAAGGCGGAAAGAGACCCGCTAGAGTACCAAAGAAGGTTCTACGATCTTAAATTTAGATATCATGATTACAAATTCTTATATACAGATGGCTCAAAAGATGGAAACCGAACGGCTTATGCTGTAACTTCCTGTAAATCAAACCTACACAGTGAGCGCATCTCAAATGAAAGCTCAGTATACACTGCTGAGCTTTTAGCAATCTACAAAGCCATATGGCTTGCTGGAATGTCTGAAAAAGACAAATTTGTAATTTGTTCGGACTCTAAATCGGCAATCCAAGCTCTTGCCAGCAAGAGGTTGGATCATCCCATACTACAAGACATACTCATGCTCCTGTCTGGATTAGACAGCAAAGAAATTGTTTTCTGCTGGATTCCAGGTCATGTGGGAATTGCTGGAAACGAAAAAGCAGATCTTATGGTGAAAAATGCTCTTTCCAAAGATCTTACCGTTGATACTATTCCGTACACGGACCTCCGTCCAACTATCAATGATTATATAAAATCCAGATGGCAAGTCATGTGGAACGCATGTGAGAATAATAAACTGAGAGTAATCTTCCCCAGAATCAGGGATATACAACACATTACCTCCAGAACACGGAGAGACCAAATTGTGATTCACAGGTGTCTTATTGGACATTCAAGACTTACTCATTCCCATCTACTACTGGGCGACCCAGCCCCGATTCATGAGCAATGCCAATGTCCCCTCACAATCAAACACATCCTAAAGGATTGTAGAGTTTTTCAAACACAAAGAAATGCACTTCTCCCAACAAATCCACTTCGACTTCTTGTAGACAAGCCAGAAAACATAATAACATTTTTGCATCAAACACAGACATACTACAAAATATGAGGAAAATAAACAAAGACAAATAACACCCTAGCAAGCCTCGATATAGCCCAATAAGGTGCTGCAGAGGCGTAAAACACAAACACACACACTCAAACACACACATGGACTAAATCATACCGCGTGTATCGTTAAAAGCCACTGACGACCCATAGTTGCAGAACCCATAGCAAAAACTGCATTGAAAAGTTTAAATGAAAAGTGACCCATTTCTCTGTGATTTCTTACTAGCAGAAAAGATTCAGGTAACAGAAGCTAAAACAATATGCTGTCCCTTCTTTTTCCAAGACTCCATGAAGGTGTCTGCGGCTTCCTTTATACCAAATTTTGAGGGTTTTTCGGTGCATTGTTTTATGTCTCTAAATAGCCCACTCAGGTGCTGATGAGACATAAAAAGCCAACTCACTCACTCACTCAGTGCATTGTTTTTCCAATGGTTAAGGCTATATTAGCGGAGAACTTACTTTTTACTTATTTTCAGACAGAAAACAAAACAGGCCAAACGTTCTTGGATGGATATTGTTTGCGCCTATCTTCTGTACACTTGCGCAATGTTTGATGCGATTCCTGCGAATACCTCTTTAACAAAGAGGTTTTTTATTACTTTGCAAGCAGCAGTGTCCAAAAAGCTTTTTTTTTCTCACCTTCCTTTCAGGCTACACAGAGATCCTACTGCGGCACGCAGGAGGCTATCCAATGCAATATGCACAAACTCCTTGCCCGTCATGTCTCCTCTTAGAATAACTTCTTTTGCAAACTCATTTCAGGCTGCTTTCTCTGTTGGTGTAGCTTCCTGCTCCTCAATTTCTTCATATGTATTTGCATGATGAGACGTGAAACACAAAGTCACTCCCTCATAAGTATTTGCGAAGAACTTTCACTATCCTCCTGTTAACAACAACGCCAGACGTCTAATGTCTCCTTTTGTGGCAGGCAAGTCATCATGCCCAAAAATCCATTGGTCAGGAGCTCAAAGTAAAAAAAATAAGTTCCTTTGAGGTTCATGTCTATTGTCATCAATACAAGTTTTCACCAGATTATTTCCTTGTAAATTATGAGATTGTATGAATAAAATACTGGTGATAAAATATTGAAAAATGTCTACTGAACATGTTATTTATAACTGCTCCTGAGCTAAGATCATTTTGCTCACTATACTTGCTTTTCTGGTTTCTTTCAAGTACATTGTACTGTTTCTCTTTCTCTTTATAGGAAAAGACAAAAATTAATTTTACATTGTTGCAAAAATATGAAATCAATGTTTAGAGTGGCAATGATTTTCGGCGATATCTTCTTCAATGACTACAACAATATAAAAAATATTATACAAATATTTGATGTAATGGTAAGGAGTCCAGTATAAGACGCTTTTTGTCCCATGAATGTTCTTCTGCAGTCTTCTTTTTGTTGAATGTACGACAAATAGTTGAACTGCAGTTCACTGCTGTAATATTTCAAAATTCCTTCTGAAATATTTTTTATCAATCAGCCAAATGATTTATTTGCTACTTGTCCTTAATTTGTATTTTGAGAATTGATATCCTGCTACCGTTTTCGATGTTCTGTTATTAAAACAGCAATGGTGAATGAATAATGAATTGAAGGTTGGTGCAACTGATACCTGCCTAGGTTATTCTGACTTGACATACATTGTGTAACATTTCCCAAACAAGATTGGTTTACCACACCTTGAATTCTGCCATTAGCTCTGACCTATAAGCTGTTCCAACTATCTTCCGCTTGCTTTATGGGTTGTTTGCATGTACATCACATTGAACTAACAGTTCCATTACAAGTAGAGTAAATATTTGGGATCACGGTGTGCATTATGAATGTCCTCCCCGCTCAATGGTGATCCCCCCAGTGGGAAAAGTTCAAGGCCATGGTTTTCTGTGTGAATTGACATTACCACATTGTCGGCTGCAGGCCTATTGTCAGCTGCATTGTCATTATGTTTCTTATGAATGTGTTAATTGGGAGTGTTTAGGTGTCAGTCAGCAAATTTAACACATTTTTTGATATTAACACCTTTGCATTCCGAACTGCTGTCTCATCGAATATATGAATTGGGAACATGAGTGTGATAAATATCACTCACGTGTGTAAGTACCATACTACCATAACAAAACTTTGCAAAAGTATGTATCTCAAGGTGGAGATTGGAGAAGCATAGCCATTTGGTAACAACATACAGATACAATGTATGATTGCAGATGCAATGGTTGACATATGTCTCCCTTATTTTGATAACGCTACGGCATAAAAATATTTTGCTGCTCCAGTATTTGCTGATTTTGAAGAAATGAAATCCTGCTCCAAAATCACATGACAAATTCAAATGTGTAAGAACAAGAAGAAGGTTATTCGGGACATTATACGGTTTGGTTTGGGATCAGTCATAAAAAGGGCTGATTTTATTTCTTGAATTGTGCCTTGGTTGTTGTTGATACTTAAAACATTACCCAAAGTACTTGCCATGTCATTCTGTATGACTAGAGTCCAGAGAGATCATATTATATTCAGTATGTGAAATAGGTAATTTTTTGCCATTGGCGTTATACGAAACTAACCTTCTAATCCAAACTGCTTGTGGAATCAAGAATTCTCACACTGTGACATGTTGGGAAATAAAGGATGATGCTTGAGACATAGGGGATAACAATAGCTACCAATTTCTTTGCTGTACTCAGTTGGTATGGGTCAAAGTTTTTTGATAAGTAATTGTAATACAAGGCCAATGTTATTTCAATGGGAAGGGAGGCTCACTCACTTGCCAAAGATTTTGACCCTTATGTTACTAATTCCAGACTCTTCACCTTAGTGATACCACCCACCGCCTCGTGGCGGTGGGTGGTATCACTAAGGTGAAGACCTCTATCCTTAGTGGCCAACATGAGACGGTGCGCATGCACGGTGTGTCCCCTACCTTACAGGGGAATATCAATGAATATGTCATTTACCATGATTCCAAACCGGATCGTACGTCAACCGGGTTACCAAGGTGCGCGTCCCTCAGCGGGAAACCAGGCTGAGATCGAAAAATTTGCGACTGGACTACCAAGATTCCCACGGACAAGTACATCATCAGATGACTTGATTGACCCTGACCGTCCCTCACACATGTCAAAAGATGAAAATTGCCTTGTGATAATTGGACTTGAGAAATCGCTAGTGGACCTATCAGCAATCGCTGTGTACGAAATTGTTGCAGACATTTGTGACAACACAGTAGCAGATAAAATACAACGTCAATTCAATGGAACATTTCTCATTCACCCACAGAATGACACACAAAAAGATAAACTGACACTTGTCAAAGAGATAGCGAATACACAAGTCTCCATTGAACCTTTCCAAAAACCAGGCAAAGGCATTATCTTCTCGAAAGAGAGCAAGACATGCTCGGACTCACAACTCACAAAGTGGTTCCGAAAACATGGCATTATCCAATTCAAACGTTTGTCCCAACGAAATGGTTATGAATCCATAAAACTGACATTCAAAACCAACAATGTACCCGAGAAAGTACCTGTAGCTTTTGAAAAGTGCAGAGTTTGCCCACTCTTTCCTCGACCAAAACGCTGTTTCAATTGCCAATTGTATGGCCATATCAGCACAACATGTAGACGGTTCACAATTTGTGCCAATTGTGGTGATCGAGATCACACTCACACGAGAGACAAACCATGCTTCAGGCCCTCGCATTGTGTCAATTGCAGAGGGGACCACCCTGCGTTTAGCCACAACTGTGAAGTCTTCAAGAGAGAAAAAGAAATTGTACAATATGTGATTGACACAGGATGTTCCTTTCCTGAAGCCAAGCACATAGTTGAACAGGACATGGAAAAAATTGACCAAGACGCAGATTACCCAAGCCCAGTTTTACATTCGTCACCACGGAAAAGGATTCAACTTAATGCCCTTTTCATGGATCTCTTTCGGACAACGCCTTCACCAGACCGACCAAAGACGGGAGAAACTGTGAAATATCCTGAATCTGACTTATGCACACAACCAAGTAAAAAGATTCAACCAAGTCGACCATCCTCTCCTTACGCTCCACGAACAAAAATGTCACCACAACAACCGAAGAAGAAAGAAACAGCACCACGGACAAAAATGTCACTACAACAACCGAAGAAGAAAGAAACAGCTGCTGAGTACAAGAAACCATCCAAAACAACAAATCAAGCCAGCTCAACAGACCAACGACTTTCTTGCATAGACAAGAGAAAAATGACAAGCAACAACAAAGCGCCTGTCACATCTCAAAGACCTAACATATCAAGAACCTTGACACAAACCAAGGATGTCTCTAAATAGCCCACCAAGGTGCTGATGAGACGTAAAGAACAAACACACACACACACACACTAATTCCAGACTAAGAAAACTGACAGCTATTTGTATTCCCAAAGGCCTCAAGTATTGCCCTTTATGAACCCATGTGTTTTTCTTCTCATTGAACGAGCATCCTTGTTTCCACAAGCAGTTTAGTTGAGTTTACTGTTTAGCATTGACCTAATGGCAAAACGTCACCTGTTTCTCTTCCATGCGGCACGGCATCCTATACACACCGTGATCTCTGCTGCTGTAACATTACTGATGTTTTCAAACAGCTGAATGTAATCACTCATCCTTCCAAGGCTATAACAACTTTGTAATTTATGCACCTATGCGGTTTAATCTTTTGATCAATGCACATTTCACAGTCCCTATCAGCGTGCCTCGGCGGCCCAACGTCGGCCCAAAGCCGGTCCGATGCTGCTGACATCGGACCGACCCCAGGCCGACGTCGGACCACCGAGGCACGCTGACAGGGGTGCAGCTTCTTTGGGGACGAGAGCATTTTGAATCACCAGATTCCAAACGATTGATATAGGAGAAATATCTTAGGATAAATCCTTCCTTCCCTCGAAGCCCATTATCTCAACTTGCATTCATTGTCAATTGGATTTTAATATAACTGCAACTGAGGTTGTTGGAACATAAGACGATTATTTGTTGGTGCTTCAAAATTTGCTTATTTTACATAACCACATCTTTTTTCAGCTTATGAAACCATGCTTTGATAGGTTTATACATCAACTAGTTTGAGAACATTATTATATTACAACAGAACAACTCTGGACATTCACCTTTAGATTCACTAGCTTATATTGAGATGTGGATTTTCTTTATTTATTTATCCATGGTATTGTTTCATGATAAACTTTTCTCATCCTGTTGATTCGGTCCCATTTTAAAGGTGCTATCTTGTTACGACTTTTGCTAACTAATACAGTTTTACAAATAATGGAAGAACTTCTGTTGCTTCTGAGATTGGCTTCCACTAATATATAGTAGCGCTTTAAACTGTAGTCCAATAGTATTACTTGGCAAGAGATCAGAAAGGTGAGCGGCCGGTTAAGCTTTTAATTTCTACAACCTTTGCGAGGGGGCAACTCAGAAAATAAGGCATATTAGATGAGAAAAAACAGACCACAATATTGTGGCAATTCACTGCAGATGTGCACGACCTTTCACTGGTGAAATTTGTATAATGTCACTATTTAGAAACATAATTTTCCCAGTAACACCTGTGGAAATTGGCCAAGTCCTGTGTCTCATTTGTATACTGATTACGTCTCAGGTGCCCATCACATCTATTTGTCATATCCGCCTTTTGATAACAATCCAAATTAGTAGGTCATTGACAATTGGTTCGTTCCATTTGGTTTTGGTGCTGACTGCACAGGCTGCCCCATTTTCGCAATAATCTGTTTTTGATGTGCGAGGCACCATGTGGCGTGTGCGAAAGTTGTAATCGAAAATGAATCAAACAAGGCAGCGATCAGCAAACCCTTTTTATGATTATTTCTTATTTGGCAAAGAACTTTCAAAGAGTTGCTGGGAGAATCACAATTGCTGAACAAAGGTTCCTTTTACGGGATATAGCAGAACATTTCTGATGTGTAACCATTGAAGTTACTTCGAAACTGCTTTGATAAATGAAATTTGTATCTGGAACATAACAATTCAATGAATTTCAGTCGAACTTAGCATGCATTTTGGTGACAATATTTTTGCATGTATGAAAGGAACATTCATAGACAGGTGGACAGACAGGTAGATAGAAAGATACTCCAGAACTATTTACTTGTCCCACAATATTTGGGTGTTCCGAATGTCCACTCCTAAGTTATAGCTAAAGAAAGGTGCAGAGGTAGATAAATAGATAGATGCAGTTTGTCACGTCAAGCATTGGGACAGAAATTTAGCATTGTGTGTACAGTTCGTAAAATCAACGCAATGAGATAGGAAGTTCTGGGAATAGTAATTTGACTAGACCTATGTCTGAGGTGGCACGGAAGTCCGCTTTTGTGATGTCACAGCCCATTGTGTGTCAGATTGGCAGCATTACAAATGTCAACATTTTGCGAATTTGGACTGCAATATCCACAAATTGGCAAATATCAGACAAAAACGGCATACAAATATCGTGAAAATGGATTGATCATATTACAACACAGCTAAGCTGCACAGAGGTAGGTGTATTTCTCCTGTAGGACTTCTGGTTGCTGAGATATCTGGCCAAACATCTGTCCTCTGCTTGACATGACAAACAACTGTAGATATGCAGAAAATACACCCCATAGCGTCATTGCCGGAGCGCCCTTAAAATGCCACGTGCATGCATGTTATCATGGCTGCTACTGACTTCAAAAGGGCATTCACATTTCACAGACAGGAAGATTGAGCTTTTGTGAATGATGACAACTTGATTGCTGAATATTAAATCAATAGCTTTATTAAGTTGTCAGTAAATAATTGCTTTTCCTGAGAAGTTTCCTTCAGTGATGACAGGAATGAGATGATTTCTCCGAGAAGCATCTGATCAAGAGGTTGTGTATTATTTTCAAGACACGTAACTAAATTTGTTTTAACTTGCAGGCTTGGACATTTTAAACCTGTACGGAAAAAATCTGTTTTCATATATGTGAGCCTTCAATTGATCGGATAAAGGATTGCGAATCCGCAGTATCATCTTTTGTGAGCACAGGATGTCACGTCTCTCTCATCCTCACACTTTCAAACCTGGCTTGCTCATAGGTTTGTTAATGTCTTTCTCCTATTTGACCTTCATGGCTCTATAGCCGAATAATGTTACCCAATCATGTGCTTAGAGAGAGAAGACTCAGGAGAGGGGTTAGCTTAGTTGTTGACATTCTGAGCTTCCAGTTGCTTGGTCCTGAGTTCAATCCCAGTTCTGGCTAGGTCAATTAAACTGCCATTTCAGTAGTCATACTTCACCTAATTGCTGAGTTATCTTGTCCTTGTTACAGTAGACGAACTTCGAGTGTTTACATGCAATACACTTCTGGGCTGTTACTGACATCACAGCCCTATCCCTGCCATGTTAAGTGACCATAACTTTGATACATCATGAACGTGTGACTGACTCATAGCCCATACAATGCCATACATACCATCTTGTGTGATAGGTGTCATAGCATTCACCAGTGACCTCACTCCTGTCTCTCTGAGTAATAGGCCTGCAATCAACAGAGCTTGACCACTGTCAATGCTACTGATCCCCAGCTGATCTTGGTGTCTGCTGCTCCTGGCCATCCTGACCACAAGTGCTTCATTTTAGCGAAGTTATAACAAACAGATTAATCTTTCTCTTGTGTGACAAACAGAATTCACAGTTTGAGAGATTAAAGCAATTGTATCTATGTTTGAATGTTTAATTGTTGTCTGTTTGTTGTTCCAAATATTTCTTTGAGGAAAAACACAAACAATTATCTAAATTATAGATATTTCAGGCCAGAAAAAGCTGTGAAGGATTAGAATACTTCAGAATTTTATTGAACTTGTTGGCAGGGCAAGTGTAAACGAGCTATGCAATGGAGGGATGCCCCTGGCTTTCTTGTGTAACTCCCTTGTTCATCAAACAGGTTGCTACATATTATATACACAAAAACCCTGCTTAGACACAAGCATGCATATAATTCTGTCGCACTTCTGCCATGATTTATAACTCACTATCGCAATTCAGATGGATAAGCTTTCATGTTGACTGACTGTGTCAACACCACATCTTTCATGACGAGAGCAATGATTATTGTCAAATGGGTCAGATTTATGACTCAGTGACTGCACTTCATATGACAACTGTTCTACTACCCATTCACTTAGCATTGCTCTGATACACATCACTGAGCCAGATGTTGGTCACTGCTGCATCTATACATGTCATTAGAAGTCCTATGAGTCAGTGAAAGAGCCACCAGTTTCAATGGTAAAGATTGAAGCAACAGCTTTAGTGACCTCATTGATACTCTGAAACCAGTCACTTGTGAGCACTCGAAGTTTGTCTACTGTAATATGATATTGATTTATTTGTGATTGGTGAGATATAAACAATCGGTTTCCCATTGAATTGATATCGTATATAGTAATATAGTATTATGATGTGCCAATTAGCTTACCATAGTGCCTAAACACATGGCGTAATTGCCAAGGTGTCGATTCATCCTGATGCTAAGGCTAAGATACAGGATATGAATTATCAGAAGTAAAATGACAACCACGATTCAAAGGCATTGTAAAATAAGCAACACCAAAAAGAGAAACATTCTTCATTTGAATTCCTTCAGAGATGCCATTGTCATTGTGTGACATTAGTTATTACATTTTGCTTTAATTTCACATGAAGCCTCACAAGTCATTTTATGGAGGATAAAAGTGGGATCATTATTTTGCTAGAAAAGGTGATCTATTTTCATAGATATAAGAATTACATTGTGACATTAATAAAGGAAGCAATGTTATCAGTTATCAAGAAGTTATGCCCACTGGCATTTCTGGTAGTAGTGCATGTAGGGATTTGGCATTATATTTGAGTTAGAACAAAAAAGAAGTTTACCACTATTGCCAAAACAATATCGATTACACATCAATTTAAGAGAGACGAAAAATCATTACTTATAAATTTTTTTAAATTAGACATAATGAGGTTTCAATGATGCATATTTAAAATGTCTAGTTTTTACTCTTGTACCACAGATCTATTCTGCATTGCACAATATACGTGCATGCCCTTTTGGTGGCAGGTTTTTTTTTCAGAAACCAAAGGCTGTCAGCATTGTCAGTGGTTCGAATAGCTCTCTGATGCTGTTGAGCAGACCCGTTCATGAACGCTCCTTTGTGAATAAAAAAATGACCTTTGTAGCTTGGAAATTATATTAAATTTATACATCTTGTTATGTGAACATATAATAAAACACATCAGGAGGGGATTAACCTTAAAATTGACTTCCTTATGGTGAGATTGTATGGCTTCTCTATATCACCATAATGTTATCTGATACTGTTTCGTAACCCAACTTTCTCGTGTCATTCAAAAAGAGGAGAAAGAGATCTGCATGCAATGTCTTTGATAACGGACGAGTAGGTATGATCTAATTCTGTGAATAATATGGCTTCAATGCGGTTTTACAAATAATGGATGAACTTCCATTGCTTCTGATGATTGGTTGACGCTATATTAGCATATTAGCTAATATATTTTTGTGTTTATAGGGTAATCCTATAATATTATTTGGAAATGGATCGGAAAGGTGAGTGCCGAGCGGCCAGTCAAAGTCAAAAGTCAAAATCACCTTTATTTAATCAGGGTAGCCCAATTCAGTTACAAACTGTTTTACGATGGAGCCATGAGCTATAACAGGATCAAGTCTTTTATTCATACAACTTTTCCTAGAGAGAAAATTCAAGTCATAATCAGTAAACAAGCTTTAAAAAGAAGAAGATTAAGCATATTGTGGAAAGTCACTGCAGATGTGCATCAATCGCTTTCTCTGGCACATGTTATATAATAATTATATAAATCCAATATTTAGTGATGTTGATATTTGTCAGTATTTGGGTACTAATTTTCCTAGTAACACCTGTGGGAATTGTGTGGAAATTGTTTGGCCAAGTCCTGTGTCTAAATTGTTTACTGATTATGTCTTATGTGTTCATCGTCTATTTGTCATTTAGGCCTTTTAATAAAAATCTGTACTTGTAGGTCTGGTGCCAATCTGTTCATCCAATTTGTTTGTTGGACACATAGAAATACATAGAAGGGACATGAGGCTCTGGCAGATGAAGCAACCAAATCCACCATCTTGGAACTGCCCTGAATATTGGCACAATGGACCGTGACGTCATCAATAACTGTGATGTCACTTATAACAATGGCATGACGTCACATCATAATAAGTCTATTGTGACGTCATGTCTCAGGGCAGTTCCAATATGGCGAATTTGGTGACCTCATCTTGAGGTGGCATCATACAGCCTCATGTCCGTTCTATGTATTTCTATGGTTGGACATCGCAACCCAGGATGTCCGTTTGCGCAATTGTCTGTTTTTGATATTCCAGACCCCATGTGGCATTTACAGAATTGACAATCTAAAATGAATCAAACATGGGAGCGATCAACGAACACTTTTTATGACTATTTCAAAGAGTTGGCAAGAGAATCACAATTGATGAACAAAGGTCCTCTTTACGGGGTCGAACAGCACATTGATGATGTGTAACCAATGGAAGTTACTTTTATTACAGATCTCATATTAGTGTGTCATGTTCTTTTCAACTGCCACAGTGCTCTTGTGATGTCAGTATCAGCATAATAATTTCACAGTTGGTATGTTCACAGTTTCAGCTGTGTCACTTGGAACCCACACTGATCACACCATTACAAATCCACAATAAGCTGTTAGATTGTTGCTCAACACTGATTATTCTGTTTAATGTTTTGAGTATATTCAAAAGTTACTAATTCAAGCTGATGCATGGATTTTGTTTATTTATCTGCTATCAGTTTTAGCTCTTTAACAACAAAACTAATTCATTCACTCTCACATTCACTTGTTGGTCAGAGAAGTAATCATGTTCTGCTCTGTCTTGACAAAAATAATATACTCAGGGACGCTTCAGAATTCAAGGCCTGAGGGGGGGGAGGCTGGAGTTTTACTTGAGAGCATACTTATCACTGATTTCTAATAATGTTTATTTGATGATCAACCCAAATTTTTAACCTCCTTGTCTGGCCTTTCCCAAATTTTTGGGGAGCAACTGCCTCCCTTCCCTCCCCCATTTCCTGTCCTCTGGTATGCTCATGCAACAAAACCACGTTCACTTCCAAATAATCTCCCCACCATCTCCCCCCCCCCAGTCATAAATTCAGAACTATTTCTTAGGCCCAGATCTCACCAAAAAGGCTGAAAAGCTGCAAGGTGCTGCCCTCAAGGAGAAATTTTACGTCAAACGACACCATGATGGATCAAGCAAGTGGCTCAAACATATCAGTTTCACCTGCTCCAACTGAATCCAAACAGCCATACCAATGAATGCAGATTAATCAATTGTTATTCACACTTTGACAGCCCATAAGCCTGATTTGATGGTAGCAGTTGGAATCAACACTTAAGCTTGGAGTGCCGATAGTGATGTCAGTATTGGAATACTGACATCATCTCTGCATATATTCACATGGAATATGGCACACTAATATGAGATATGTAATAAACCGCTTGATAAGTTTATTTTACATACGGAATTTCTGGATCATGACGATGCATATAATTATTTATGTTTTTTTCTACATTATTCCCTGGTGTGCCTCTAAGCCACGACCTCTACTGTCCTGACTTCAGAAGAGCATTTACGTTTCACTGACAGCAAGATGGAGCTTTTCCGAATGATGACAACTTGATTGCAGGATATTAAATCAATAGCTTGTTAAGTTGTCAGTGATTAATTCTCTTCCTATTGCAAGGCCTGGATTTGATCCCAGCTCAGGCAGGGTCATCTAGACCTATGTTGGACAGCAGTTTCGTCCTCGTTCACCTCATTGCTGTGCCCTCCTCCTGTCCTAATCAGCCTACCAGCAGATGCGTAGACATACATGTAGGATGTAACGCCCCCAATCGTTCCATACGTCCAGGTGCTAAAATGAATTTCAAAAGATAAGGTGCGGAATAGGATAAGATGATGCATGATACCAGTAATAATAATCACCAACCATTTGAATAACTTCTTTATCGTTGGTTATCAAATAATTTTCCTCTATTTCATTTTAAGCCTCGCAAGTCATTTCGCAGAAGATAAAACTGGGATTAGTTATTTTGCCAGAAAGGGTGATCGCTTTCATAGATTAATTTCAGAATGACATTATGACATTGATAAAGGAAGCACTATCCATCCTGTGAATGCTCTTTATATTTGAAATTATCAAAAAGTTGTCACCCACAGGCATTCTGAGTAGAAATGTGGAAGGATGGGCTTATCTTTTTAAGTCTTCCCGTGGAAAATAAATTCATATCAATTTTGAAGATGAAAATTATTTGTGATTTCTTGTTGAAATTAGACGCAAAATAAAGTGTCACTGACTTACTGATGCATGTTGGTGATCATGAATCGGCACTTGTATGGTTGGAAGCTTGCACAGAAATCAATCTGATTCCATAGACAATCTATCACCTTACATTATAAGACCCCCTGTTGTGAGATGCCTTATGTGACCGCCTTCCTGCACCAAGTAGTGTTTTTAGTGCATTTTGCACCCCCACAAGGGACCACCCCCCACGAGAGACTGCTTCATGACCGCAGAAGGGGCGGTCTTATTGCGTATTCAGGGACCACTGTATTTCCTTAAAATCAATTACAGTTTTAAAAATAACATTTATCTATATTTGGCCTTTACTCAATCCTCTGAAAAATTGAAAAAAATGTATTTTTGTTTATGACTATCCACTTCATCGACATCATTCTGATCTCGATTTAACATATAGCTACCCAGTGGCCAATGCAAAATATTGATGTGCAATCATTATACACAATTTACTTTAAAAATAAAAATCATGCACAGTTGCAATCATCCTGGAAGTCCCACATTACCTACTGAAAATTTCACAAAATGTTCAGCTGTTCATTGTCCTGCTTTCTGTCATCAGTTATTTTTAAAAATTGTCTGATATGCGCATGTGTGATGCAGTAGCAGAAAGTGTGATAACCACCACCCGCAAATATATTTTCGCTGAAACTATGATGAAACTCCCCAAAAAAATTTGATTAATATATTTTATTATCACCAACCTGAACTGCTATTTACAGTCCTTGTCATGCTTACGTGGAATCTCAAGTTTTTTTTCTATGCTGTTGAACTGTGATGTCAGAGATTATTATTATTATTATTTATTGTTCTTGTATAGCGCTACATATATTTGGAAAAACAATCTAGTGCGCTTCACATAGGTATAAATCATGTAAATATAAATGTAGATGAAATTCAAAAGTTTGTTAAAATACAAAAATATGATAAAATTAACAATTAAAAGCTTCCTTGAATAAAATTGTCTTGACAGTCTTTTATTAAAGATTTAAAAAAAAAATAATAATAAAAAAAAAATAAATAAAAAATTATAGGCCTATATTGGTTATTATCAAGATAACTTGTACTGATATATCTTTCTCTTTTCAGCTATTTTTCAAGCAAATCAACTTGCCTGTGTTGCCTGTACGTAGCACTTGCTAATCAAGCCAACTTGCCTGACAAACCAACTTGCCTGTGTTGCCTGTACGTAGCACTTGCAAATCGAGCCAACTTGCCTAACAAATCAACTTGCCTGTGTTGCTTGTACGTAGCACTTGCAAATCAAGCCAACTTGCCTGACAAACCAACTTGCCTGTGTTGCCTGTACGTAGCACTTGCAAATCGAGCCTATTTGCCTAACAAATCAACTTACCTGTGTTGCCTGTACGTAGCACATGCAAATCAAGCGAACTTCCCTAACAAACTATCTTGCCTGTGTCGCCTGTACGTGGCACTTGCGTATCTAACCAACTTTCCTGAGAAACTAACTTGCTTGTGTTGCCTGTACGTAGCACTTGCCAACTGAGCTAACTTGCGTAACCAATAACTGTCAGTCACAAATTGCTCGATCCTCGACTCCTTTGGTCAGTCACAAATTGATTGATCCTTGACTCTTAATTAACCTCTTTGGTAAGTCACAAACTGATTGATCCTTGATTCTTACCAACTCCTTTGGTCAGTCACTAACTGATTGATTCTCGCTTCCAACTAAATCTTTTGATCAGTCACAAACTGATTGATCCTTGGTTATAACTAACCCCTTTGGTCAGTGACTAATTGATTGATCCTCGTTTCTAACTAAATCCTTTGGTCAGTCACTAATTGATTGATCTTCGATTCTAACCAACTCCTTTGGTCAGTCACTAATTGATTGATACTCGATTCTAACTAAATTCTTTGGTCAGTCACTAATTGATTGATCCTCGATTCTAACCAACTCCTTTGGTCAGTCACAAATTGATTGATCCTCGACTCTAACCAACTCCTTTGGTCAGTCACTAATTGATTGATCCTCGTTTCTAACTTAACTACTTTGATCAGTCACAATTTCTAACTTGGGTCAGTCACAAACTGATTCCTCGATCCTAACCAACTCCTTTGATCAGCCACATCGCTTGATCCTTGACTTTGGTCGGTTACTAAATTCCTGATCCTCAGTTCCAACTTACTCTCCTGGTCTGTCACAAATTGCCTGATCTCTGATTCCAACAAAAACTCCCTATAAGATCTATTACAAATTCACTGATCCTTCATTCTTAATTCTAAGCTTCTATTCTAATCAGTCACAAATTGCCTGATCCTCGATTCTGACTAACTTCTTTGGCAAATTTCTGTCTGGCTCATCGAAAACTTCTTACATAAAACAAATATCAACAATGCACCAATACAGAAAGCTGTACTCTGATGTTTTGCGGACAGGTCTAAATATGCCTAAACATGTCAGTAGGCTACAATCTACAACAGCCTCAACTTTAACAAGGGTAAAATGTGCAAGTAGCAACAGTAGCTCAATCAAACTCTCAAACAGGTTCGAGATTTTGGTACAAGAAGACTTGCCCATGTCAGCTGGTGCAGAACATATCGGAATTCATCCCCTCAATACGAATCTCAAACCAAACAATATTCTAAAAACCTGTGTTTGGAATGCCCAAAGTTTGAGACAGAAAACACAAATTGTTAATGACTACAAGGATGAATATAATCTGGATATCTTTCTGTTCACTGAGACTTGGTTAAAAGATGATGATACTGTTGAAATTGGCGAGTTGGAGCAAAATGGTGGATATTTCTTTCTTAGTTCGCCCCGTTTAGGAAGACCAGACGGTGGAGTTGGTTGCCTTGTCAGATCTGGTATTCAAGCAATTCAAAAAGATCGCATGAAGACCAAGACCTTTGAACACATGGAAATCCAAATCCAATTAAATGGGAAAATTGTAACAATTCTCCTGGTGTACCGGCCAGAGCCATCCAACAAAAATAAATACAGTCTTGCAGAATTCTTTACAGAATTCACTAAATTTCTGGGACACTATCAAACATTCAACAATGAAATCATAATTACTGGTGATTTCAACTTTCATGTGAATAAACCCGGTGATAACAAGGCCATTCAATTTAACAACATCCTTGAAATGTTTGGTCTTGTACAACATGTCTCTGCACCAACACACAAAGATGGCAATACGCTGGACCTTGTCATAACTCGAGAAAATTCAATAGTTAACAACTGTATGGTTAGTGACCTGCTCTCTGATCATAACTGCATTATATTTGACATTCCAATGAAGAAAGCAAAAAAACCCAAGAAGAAAATCAGTTTCAGAAAAACTAGTAAAATCGATGTCCAAGATTTCAAAAAAGATATTGGGAGACATCTGTCTGTAGAGGGGCTGGAACATAAAGATATCAGTGAACTTATTCGACTCTATGACTCTACCAAAGTGGTTCTGGACAAACATGCTCCCATTAAAACCAGAGAAGTAACTCTGCGCACACCCACTCCATTCAACAATGCTGATATTAAGTCTCTAAAATCAGCGAAGAGGAAAGCGGAGAGATTATGGAGGAAAACAAGACTTGAAAATGACTGGGAATCATTCAAAGAAAAAAGAAATGCGTTGAATCTGCAGCTGAGTCACCTCAAATCAGAAGACCTGCGAGTCAAGATTAAAGATTCTAATGGTGATGCAAAGAAGCTGTTCAAATTACTGAACTCTAGTCTGAACAGAAAACAGGAACTACCTCTCCCACCACACACACATGAAATTGACTTGGCGAATGATTTTAATAAGTTCTTTGATGAGAAGATTAAAACACTTAGGTCAAAGTTGGACTCTACTGCTAATGATACTGTTAACAATATCGAAACTGCGCCTCATACACTGCGACATTTCAGAAGCCTATCTCAAAGTGACATAAAGAAACTGATCAGAGAAATGCCAGTTAAACACTGCCAACTTGATCCTATTCCCACATGGCTTTTGCTCGAGTGCATGGATGAGTACCTCCCAATTATACAAAACCGAATATTCTACACAAGACCGGACACCACAAAAAACCAGGACAAATCAAACACAACAAAAGGAAACTCCCAAATTAAAGAACCCAAGCCAAAAACACCCTCACTCGAAAAATCCTGACCCACCTGACACCAGTACAGGAGGAAGGGATACAAACACAAATGTCATTCTTAAACGGGACAATCTAAAATTTACCTTTAGAACCCCGTTAAAAAGATAACCAAATTCATGTCAGAACAAAATTCCATGGACAACATCGTGCAATGGAATTGCCGAGGTTTTAGAGCAAACTTTGACGAATTGAAAATACTTACATCTGAATATAAAGCAAGTATCCTATGTCTCCAAGAGACATTTTTAAAAGCCTCGGACAATATTACTGTGAGAAATTATCACATATATAATTCTTATGGCGAAATTGTCCATGATAGGGCAATAGGTGGTTCTACCATTATGGTTAGGCACGGTATAATTCATACGTGCCTAAATCTTAACACCACCTTACAGGCAACTGCCATCCGCCTTCCTTTACTTAAAACGATTACCGTGTGCTCCCTCTACTTATCCCCGAGTGTTCGGGTGACACTACAAGATCTAAATAACTTATTTAACCAATTACCTGCCCCCTCCATTATTCTTGGGGATTTTAATGGTCACAGCCCTTTATGGGGCAGTACGGACCTGAATAGTAGAGGTGAACTTATTGAAGACTTTATAAATGGAAATAATCTCTGCATTTTCAATGATGGGTCAGATACATTTCTACATTCAGGACATGGCACATACTCTGCTATTGACCTCAGCATAAGTGATCCAAATTTGTTTTTAGATTTTGAATGGAAAGTACTAGAGGATACACATGGAAGTGATCATTTCCCTATTCTATTGAAATCGTTAGATGTTGGGCCTAACTCCGGTTTATCAAGGTGGAAATTCAGTAAAGCAGACTGGAATCTCTTCTCAGAACTCTGCAACAAAAATATTACCCAACAGAAATATGCAGATTCCGATTCCCCTGTAGACAATTTCACAAAAGATATTATAGACATAGCAAATAAAGCGATACCGAAATCTCAATCCAATCCTCACCATAGCCCTAAACCTTGGTTTGACACAGAGGTCAAAGAGGCTATCAAAGCCCGCAAAAAAGCATTACTTGCCTTTAAATCTCGCCCAACACCAGAAAATCTAAATCAATTTAAAATCTTCAGAGCAGAGCGAGAAGGATAATAAGACAAAAGAAAAGGGCTACCTGGCAAAACTATGTCTCTAAACTAAATACCCGTACACCCAGTTCCAAAGTATGGAAAATGATAAAGAAGATACAGGGTAGAGATACATCCACAGATATTCAACATCTTGTCTTCGATGAAGAGGAGATAACCACAACTGAGGAAATTGCAAATAGAATAGGTGACCAATTCGCATTTAATTCCTCGTCGAACAATTACACCCAAGAATTCCAACAATTTAAAGAGAGGGCCGAAAGACAAAATTTAAATTTCCAGTCTGATAACTCTGAAGCATATAACATACCTTTCTCCATGGAAGAGCTCATAGCGGCATTGAATAAGGCTAAAGACTCTGCTACTGGAGCAGATGAAGTTCATTATCAACTACTAAAGCATCTACCGGAAACAAGCCTTAAAATTATGCTTCAGATTTATAATAGAATATGGGACTTTGGTACATTCCCAACGCTGTGGAAGAAAGCGATAGTAATACCAATCCCAAAACCTAACAAAGATCACAGTGATCCGCTTAACTATCGTCCGATTGCACTTACCAGTTGTCTTTGTAAGACCATGGAAAGGATGGTCAACAATAGACTAGTATGGTATTTGGAATCAACTGAAGCCATAACAGAATATCAGTGTGGTTTCAGGGCCAAAAGAAGTACCTTGGACCATTTAGTATCATTCGAAACCTACATAAGAGATGCCTTCATTAAGAAAGAACATGTAGTTGCAGTATTTTTTGACTTAGAAAAAGCTTATGACACCACTTGGAAATTTGGAATTATGAAGGACATTCATGAAATGGGTCTACGGGGAAGGCTTCCTCAATTTATAAATTCATTCCTTCAAGATCGTAACTTCCAAGTTAGAATAGGAAGCACACTATCCAACAATTTCAACCAAGAAATGGGAGTTCCTCAAGGAAGTATTCTCTCTCCGACATGTTTTAATATTAAGATTAACAACATAGTCCGACATATCAAGGAGAATATCAAGTGTTCTTTATACGTAGATGATTTCCTCGTTGCTTTTAAGTCAACCAAAATGACAAGTGTTGAACGACAATTACAACTTAACCTAAACAGGCTGCAAAAATGGTCATACGAGAATGGTTTTAAATTCTCCAAAAATAAAACGGTATGCATGCACTTCTATCCTCCCAGAAGCTTTCAGCCGGATCCAATCTTAATGTTAGAAAATTCGAAAATCAAAGTAGTAAACCAGTACAAATTCTTAGGAGTTTTACTGGATTCTAAATTCTCCTTTATTCCACATATCAAAGAACTTAAAGCTAAAGGTTTAAAATCTCTTAATCTTCTCAAAGTAGTCAGCAAGCTCAGTTGGGGTGGAGACACCACTGTATTGCTACGACTATATAGGGCTATAACCCGATCACGTCTCGATTACGGGAGTATTGTATATGGATCAGCAAGACCATCTTACCTCCGATGTCTAAATACAGTACACCATCTCGGCATTCGCCTGTGTCTTGGGGCATTTAGAACATCGCCAATCGAGAGTCTATATGTCCTTGCGAAAGAGCCACCATTGTCACTACGGCGAATAAAACTTTCGCTGCAATATTTTGTAAAACTGGCAGCATGTCCAACAAATCCGGCTTTTTACCCGGTATTTCAGCCAAAGTACCAACAAATTTATATGACTAAACAAAGTGTTATAAAACCCCTAGGGCTTAGAATAAAACCCTACAATGACATAATAAACAAAGACAACTGCATAGTTGCTGAAGTGCAGGTTCCATCCATTGCTCCGTGGACCCTTCCTTTACCAATTTGTATTCTAGACCTGACAAGTCTTAGAAAATCTTCTACAAGTCCCCTGGAATACCAGAGTAAATTCCTCATAATAAGATCCAGGTATCCATCATACAAGTTTCTTTACACGGATGGGTCCAAAGATGGACTTCTGACTGGTTACGCAGTCACCTCCGCAAAGACAAGTTATTGTAATGAACGTATACCTGATGTGTGCTCGATATTCACAGCAGAACTGACAGCTATCTACAAGGCGGTAGAAATGGCAGTCAACTCGGAAACTAACAATTTTGTAATTTGCTCTGACTCAAAGTCTGCATTGCAGGCAATAGCCAACAAGCAGGTGGAAACTCCTCTTGTATTAGACATTCTTTTTACCTTAGCAGTGATGAAAGAAAACAAGGAGATTATATTTTGTTGGATTCCAAGTCATGTTGATATCAAGGGAAATGTGATGGCTGATCTTCATGCGAAGAGAGCCTTAAGTAAAAACTTAACGGACTATGTTGTCCCTTATACCGATTTTAGAAAGCATATCAATGACTTTACCAAGTATAGTTGGCAAGTACGATGGAATGCTTGCCAACGAAACAAGCTACGCACAATACTACCACACGTCATGAAAGATATAAAAATTGATGTGCACTCACGCAGAGAGCAAATCGTAATTCATAGATGTCTTATAGGGCACAGCAGATTAACCCACTCACACTTATTAAACAATGATGCAGCACCAATATGCGAAGGGTGCCAAGTACCACTTTCGATCAAACATATCTTGTTAGAATGTAATAACAATCCATATTACCGACCCTTTCAATCAGGTAATCTCAAACACTTATTCTTAGAAAATTCAGCGTCCAGTATAACACAGTTCCTCAGAGATAATGACTACTTCTACAAATTATGAGAAATTAGTTCCAGGATAATCTATCCAACCAATGTTGCCTCTAAATAGCCCATACTGGTGCTGATGGGGCGTAAAACACAAACTCACTCACTCACCTCCCAATTACAACCAATATTGTCAATAGGTCACTCACACAGGGAGAAATGCCTCTTGAGTTGAAACATGCTTTAGTAAAACCTCTGTTGAAAAAATGTGGATTGGATCTAATCAAAAAGAATTATAGACCAGTATCGAATCTGTCTTTCCTTGGCAAACTTATTGAAAGTGCTGTTATAAAACAATACACTGACCATCTTACTACAAATAACCTGGATGATGAGAAACAGTCAGCATACAGAAAATTCCACAGCACTGAAACCCTCCTAACGAAGATCCATGACGAAATCATGTTGAATATGAGCAAAGGCGAGGTAACAATGCTTGTACTGTTGGACCTTTCAGCCGCTTTTGACACAATTGATCACAAGATCCTACTGAAACGTTTAGAAAGCAGATACGGTGTTCATGATTCTGCACTATGCTGGTTCAAGTCATACATTTCTGAAAGGTCACAGTCAGTGATAATTAATGACAAAATATCAAGCAAACTGCCACTCAAATTTGGAGTTCCTCAAGGTTCAAAATTAGGACCAATCCTATTCAATTCATACATCGCTCCATTGAGCGAAGTGGCTGCAAAAAATCAAGTCAAAGACCAGAAGTATGCCGATGACGAGCAACTTATTCTCTCTTTCAAACCAACTTTCTTAGATCAGAGAAATGCGGTAGTCAAAATGGAAAGGTGCATTGCTGAAATCAGGAAATTTCTTCATGAAAACAAGCTTTGTAACAATGGAGAAAAAATTGAACTACTTCTCATTGGCAGTCCTCACCAACTTAATAAGCTCCAAGTATCGTCAATTCATGTTGACAATGTGAAAATTAATGCAGTTGATCATGTTAGAAACTTTGACAAAAACATGACCATGGAAAAACAAGTCCACAAAATGTGTCGAAATGCCTATTTCAATCTAAGAAATATTTCAAAAATCAGGAAGTCATTGGACATGGAAACCTGCAAAACTGTAGTCAATGCTCTTGTCACTCCTCACCTTGACTATGGAAACGGTCTTCTATATGGTACATCGAATCGTTTATTGAATAAACTTCAAGTGGCCCAAAACTCAGCAGTCCGACTCATTGAAAAATTGAAAAAGCATGACAGTGTAAGCCAGCACAGGAAGCAGTTACATTGGCTGCCAATTCCGGCAAGAATAACATTCAAACTCATGTTAACAACTTGGAAAGCAGTTAAAGGACAAGCTCCCTTGTATATTCAAAATATGATTCAGCCAAAATCTGAAAGAAACTGTAATCTGAGAAGCAATAACAAAATGCTCTTAAATGAACCAACTTCCTACAAGCAAAACAAATTTGAAGACAGAGCCTTTTCGCATGCCGCTCCAAAACTGTGGAACCAACTCCCAGAGATTGTCAAGGCCTCCAAAACACTTGAAGGCTTCAAGAGAAATCTTAAAACTCACCTGTTTAAGAGTTTCTACAAATAAATCCATCATGCCCAAGCGCTAGTGAGCAGTTTACTGGAATTAGCGCTATATAAATGCCTATTATTATTATTATTATTAAGTTAAATATTTGTCTATGGCACGAATCTCAGGTGACAGTCCATTCCATAGTTTTGGCCCATATACACTAAAAGTTCTCTCGGCAAAAGTTTTTTTCTTGGTGAATGGCACATGTAATGATATCACAGTATCAGAATGGGATCTTGTACTTCGACTGGAAGTTTGGACAGTAAGCAGACTTGACAAATAAGATGGAGCTGAACCATGCAATGACTTGTGGACAAGACAGAGCACTTTGAAGTCTATGCGGTACTTGATAGGGAGCCAATGTAGAGACTTTAATGCATCAGTTGAACTGATGGTTCTATTCTAGCATTGCAATATATGTAAATTAACTACAAGCTGTGATGTCATTTCAAACTGGGTCAGATTCCCCAGCTTCTAGCCAATGTTGATCCTCCTGAACTGAGCATCACAGTTTCAACACAGTGTCAGAGTAAGAGTTTTATCAGGGATAGCCCCTACAACTACGTCATCACAGCTTGATAGCCAATGGGCTGACAGTAAACTACGCATCACAGTTCAAACATTGATATATTGAAGGAAGCATTACATTTGTGATCCCAATGATTTATTACAGCAATCACCAGTGTAATCCTACCAAATGGCAGCTTTGTGAGCATTCACAGTAGACAACTGTTATAATCTCACCGAGTTGTTTGATTAATTTACAAACTTGCTAACTTGCAACTTTAAACTTTAATGGAAGTTGGTATAAACAGAAGGCTTCGACAATTTGTTTGTAAACACATGGCTTATGTTATGTATATTTGTTCTGGCAGCCCATTGGCTGAGAGGCTGTGATGGCAAACTTGCATGAGTTTTCCCTGACCCAATTTTCACTCTGACACTGTTGAAACTGTGATGCTCAGTATGGTGGATTCGCATTGATTAGAAGTTGGGGAATCTGACCCTGTTTGAATTTTCATCACAGCTTTTAGTTAATTTACATATATTGAATGCTAGAATAGAGTCATCTCTGACATCACAGTTCAACAGCATAGAAAAGAACTTGAGATTCCACGTAAGCGTGACAAGGACTGTAACAACATGCGCAGGCTTGATCTAAATGTTTGCTATTGGATACATAATAAGCCTGTTTGTGTTATTGAGTACCACAGTTTTGTTAAGTGATCTTTAACTGCCAAACACTGTTTTCAGTCACTGAGGCAATTTTGAAGGATACTTAGTTGTTGGATTGATAATGATATTACCTATTTGTTGTTTGCTTGGTCTCACCATACGACAGATGCACAATTTACCTTAGCGAAGATTGCTGTATCTGATCGAAGCATCTGTTTTCACTTTGAAGAATGACTGTATGCTGTGCATGTTCTCCTCCACTTGTCGGCAAGAATACAGCCTGATGTCAATATGCACTTTTTTTTGCCGGCTCCAGGGATTAAATTCAAGTACTGCCTCAGAGTATTATATTTTGTTTAGGTCATAGTCACTGACTTACTGATCCAAACTCCTTTGAGTTAGACTAGCACTTCTAGAACTTTTTTGAACATTTCAATAGATAAACAAAATTGCTTACCTGAATTTCTCCCAAGTTGTCATAAAATTGATACGACGGCAGTGGTTTAGGGAGTCAACGGCTTTCAAAGCCAAAGAAATATAAGAAATAGACAACTAACTAAACTGTAAAGACTAAAATATCTTGACAAAGTATGCCTCTATATAATCCAATTAGGTATTGTTGAGGAGTAAAACACATGCACACCATGTCTCAAGGTCAGACAACAAGATCAGTATCACGGTGTGGTTCTGTAATTTGTGCATCACATGTGAATGGCTCCCTATTAAAACATTAATCAACTAACTCCAGTCTCCTTTAGATTACAGTGGACGAAAAACGAGTTCTTACCGAAAAGGACTGGTATGTCTCATGTGAGGTCATAGCCCTATCTCTGCCATGTTAAACTCTATGATGTGTAAGCAGCCAGTCAGGTCATATCTTGTACTTCCTATGTTTAATTAATTAATTAACCAGAGTCTCTGACCAGGACATATGTACCACTCACCAATGAGGTGACAAATTAACACTTCATTTCAATGTATTTGATAGGGCATGTTGTGAGGTCATTCATGGGGACCAACACCTTTTCTGTAGCCAAGTTCACAAATATCATTGTTCATGACCTCTAGGTCAGTCACCTCATGCAAGATTAATAAAGACATCTAATCACAATTATAGACAAGGCCAGGTCCATTTGTATCACTGTGCCCCAATCCTCAGGAAAGACGCTGTCATTGCTGCGGAAGACATGGTCTTAAATTCACTGACCAGTGGCCTGATGGCCATCTGGTGCTACAAAAGGATGTGAATTCTCGAGTCAAGAGGCCTTCAATGTAAATATCTATCAATATGGTCAAGGTAGTAGCTACACTGTATCAAAGGTCCTCAATTTGAACAGGAATTCATAGGGAAGGTTAGCTCATTTGATACCACTCTTGGTTTTTCAATAACTGGGTCTGGGTCCTGGGGTTAGATATGCACTCTTGCCGAATCACCTGGACACACTCTAAAAATTGTCGGGACAAAATTGTTTTTTTAGATTCAAAATGGTTTTTTGAAAAACCAAATTTTTTTAGAGTGCAGACTATAGACTGCAGGTTAAATCATCCTATCATAAGTGTTTTTGCCAGTCCTGATAAGCTTATATATACCAATGCACATAAATATGGGACTTTCAGCCACAATCATCCATCCTTTTCTAGTATTCATCATTTCTGTATCATGGAAATTATGTAATTAGCCTTGATCTTTACAAGGGAAGAATGGGACATTACATCCTGAGTTAACAAAATGATCCTACTGTAGACTTGCACTCTCTTATCAGAGCAATAGGAGACTTGCATCACATTATCTTTTGTGACAATTACCACGATATTTTGGTCGATTGAACATGTTTCATGACAGCCAATAATATTATGGCATATATGACTGAAAATTCCCCATTCTGGCAGGGATAGTCATTTTATCGAACAAATATATTTCTGGAAAACTTGAAAAAAGTGAATTCCGAAGACAAAAAATTATTTGCACGCATGAGCCAACTACCAGAAATAGCATTTCAAAAATGATATTCCATTTTTTTCCGAAGGAACAATGTTGTTTATGGTATCTTTACGTGTTAACATCAATCTGACATTATTTGGGGTTCGCAAGTGGAATTAAAGGGGTTACACAAGGAATACACTCAATCCCATGTTTTTTGTTCTATTTATGGCGATAAAAACTGATGATGAAGAAAGTCTGATGAAATTACGTAATAATCCTCATTATCATGTCTAATTGTCAGAAAGAAATGAATTGACAAGTTTTGATCGATTATTTTGTTGAATATGCAAATGCAAATACGAAATGCCAGAAAAGAGTGATAGTGGTAGAACCAAACTGAAAAAATCTAAATAAAAGACATAGTTTTGCTCTAATGGACTATTTTGACAGTGAGTGGTGAAGAATAGGTTGTAATAGCACATAGGGGTGAAAGCACAGTAAGCGCCTCAATATTTGGCCCCTATGACCTAAGAATTATTTTCATCAGAACTGCAAGTGCAGTACATCAATTTGAAGCTAATTATGTGTAGAATACAGAATCATGTTTGTCTAATAAATCAAGACAGGTATTTGCTGGGCTCCTATGAACTACATTATGAAAGTTCCATGAAAATCTAGGTTTTTCTGCCAAAATGGACAATTGGCTTTTCGACAGTTTTCGCTGATGTGATATGGACAGTTTGCATGAACTGTGACAAATTCAACTTTCGAGCCTTGTCAGCATTCACTAAAATAATCCAAATTTGTCACTAAACATGGTATCCCTGCTTTATTCGTGACATACCAGACCTCCGAACATCAGTCCCCAGACCAATTTGAACATTTTTGTGGACGTAATGGACGGACATTTACAATTTTTAGCCTGGTGTCCAGTGTATAAGTTAAATTCATTGTGTTTTTTAATTTTTCAGTTGCATATATAGGTAGAGAGAGATAGACATGCATTTCTATCTCAGTTGACGTGTTAGCTGGTCTTTAATTCATTTAAATTACCAAAAAATCAGTTGTGGACGTAATGGACGGACATCGATTTTAGCCATTAATGCTTCTTGTATCTTACGATCATCAGTGGCCGTTGGAACTTTTTTGCTGAAATTCATTAAACCAATATCATTTCTAAGCAAAAGCAACAAATTTGGCTAATTATTGCATAAAAATACCCTCCAGCCAGCCTTTTGAACCTGTGACTGTAAATGTGCAAAAATATGGTTACAAGCAGACCTTTCCTTTGGATGTCATGGCTGCCATAATCATCATGTTGAAAAGTCAGCCAATGGTCCCTACATAAGGCCAGGGAGGTACAGTAAACAGATAATGTCACCGGCAGAATGTGAACTAAATACTAGGCTACAGCATTGCTGCAATAGACAGTGCTGCATAAAAAAGGCCACTGGTTACATGCTAAAATTGACGAATTATACCCACTTTAAAGGTCTGTCCAGAGCATGGTTTTAATTGTATGCTCATGAAAAATGCCAAAATTTCTCAGATTTACTTGTTGATCAAGCTTAAATACTGCACTGTTTCTTCTTCATGTCAGAAATTGGTTTCTAGGACCCTAAATTTACTTTTATCTAATCAAAACGCAATTGAGGCCTTTACTGTGCTTTCACCCATAGATTATTTCAGAAAATAGTTTCAAAATTTGCACTATATCATTACTATCAGTCAGCCTGCAGCGGGTCTGCACAGGGTGGCCCAATGGAGGCCATGAATGAGTGAAAAATTAACATCAATGTCTTTTTTTGTGAAAAGTAGCAATGAAATTAAAAGTTATTCACTATTATTATAATTTAAGTCATAATTATTCAATATTCTTATATAGGCATATCACTGCATGCTGGTAGACTATGTGTTCCAGCAGTTTACAACACATGCATGTCAGGGAGACGTGTCTGTAGTTGCTTGGCTTGTGTCGTTCTCCTTCCTTGAAAATGGCTGTTACGTTGGCTCAGCTCAGAATATTGCTCCAACACAGTTTTCAAATTTTACAGTGTAGAATATAATGGTTTTTTTTAAATGAACGATGTATACGGATCTGCAGATTATGCAGTCAGCTTATAGCTTGGATTATCAAATGAAACACAAGGTCATCTCACAGTATACCTACTCATAGAACCTTTCAATTATACTGAATATATATTGAAGATATTGTTTCAGCCATTTAAATCGATTTTGAAAATTAAAGAGTGGTGGTCAAATTTTCATGTATGAAGGAGGTGAATTGAATCAAGATTCCACAATAAATATTTGGTTTGCCTTTTTTGTTGATATATTGGAATCACAAATTTGTTGCCTAACATATAACTATGTCACAAACCTAACTTCTTTGATTCTAATTTCAGAGGAAGCACTCAGTGTTCTGACTACAGAGATATAAGCATAGCTTTCTATTTTGAGACTTGCCTGCAGCACAAGCAGCTTGTCACCTTTATGCCAAGGTGAAGGTTAATGTTACTAGGTGTCATCTCAGGGGACAATTACATTTACAGCCAATTTTGCCACTGCTGCCAAATACGCACCTGCTAAAACTAGTTGGTTGTCCTCAGGTAACCAGCTGTTATTTAAGAATTATTTAGGCCTTTTGGACTGTTTTTTAGATGCGGCAAAATTTTAACAGCATGGCAACAATCAAAGTTTTATTACCCTTGCAACAGTTGGATGTGCCAAACTCTCATTAAAATGCCTTTTGAATTAGTAGACAAGGCTTTCAGAGAGAAGTTACTGAAAGGGTTACACATGGGCCTTTATGATGGACTTTGCTAACAGACAAATTTACACTATTATGTGAATCATTATGCAATTTCATACTATCGAATATCTTGTACAGTTGATGAAATATGGAGTTCTTTCCTTACAGTCTTGAAGTGAAAATTTCGAAGGGGTGATTTTTTTAACGCTGTTTGGTAAACTGATATTTTAAAATGTCACATGTTTGAAATGAATAATTACATCAGATATTTCCATGAAATGAATAATTTAACATTGAGGAAATTAAAATTGATGTCCCCTGCCCCCTCTGTGTACACTGTATGTGATGGTGGCAAAAAAATGGGACACCTTTGGGATGCATTTTCAGGAATCACTCGGATCAGTGTCCACGCATTGTAGGTTTTCTGGTTTACGTATGCAATCTCGGGTGCCTAATCACTGGTTTCTAATGATTCATTGAAAATGACCGCTGTTCCATGAAAGAGAGTGCTAATTGACTAAACCATCCTGAAAAATCGAAGGCATGGTTTATTAATGTGGCTTTGTTGTGGCAGTGTGACTCTGACCAGTTACTTAATTGGATGTCATAGTCCTGTGCCATTTGCCGGCAGGGTCTTTATTGTACAACTAAGTCAAAGGAGTCAAAGGCTACTGCAGTCTGCGTCTTTGTGCCGAGATAGCTTAATTTCGACTTGTTTTGGATGTGACCTTCATGATCCAGCAAAAACTCTTGACTTGCATTTGAATCCAAGTAGGGGGAACAGGGGCACATTGGGACGCTTTTAACGTCAACTGATTTTGCTCAATGCTGAAAGCACTGAAGAACTCAGAAGTTTGCTTGAATATCATCAATACTATTGAGCTTAATTGCAAGGCATAATAAACTATACTGCACCTACCCTTTTCGCAGCCAGAGAGCAAAATGTGAGTCATAAAAATGACTCCCAATGTGCCCCGGCATGGCACATTGGGATATCAGCCGGGGCACATTGGGACAAAAAATCATTTTAACACTCCATTTGCAATAGATATTACATATAAGTGGTGCGTAAGACAATATACAGTGCATTAACACCTTGTAGTGCCAATAGTTAATAACTTTAAACAGTTTTAAAGATTTAACATAAACTGTCCTCGGTGCGGACATCTATGTAAGTAACACACAGTGCTTTGCGACAAATTTGTTCACAGAGCATGGTAATCCACTATCTCTATTCACTGTGGCCTGGATACCTGTTGTGTGCCTTACCAGGTCATTCAGTTGACTTGGACACTTAAATTCTGCCATAAGAAGTGCGTCCTAATGTGCCCCGAATTCACTGTCCCAATGAGCCCCGATATTTGGGTGTTTCGGATGCACCCAATGTTTTGCGATTCAGCTTGACCTTGGTCTGGTATTGTAGTTTATATAGTAAAAGACACATGTAAAATAATGGCCAATTCCATACAGTGTAAATACCTACCTTTCCCAGAATTCACTTGAAGTTTATAATGTAATTCCCCTTTGGCGAACATGCAAATTCTCAAGATATTTCAAAAACCAATGAAGAAATCAATATTTTTTTCTCAATCCATAGTTCCTGAGTAAGTGTTGGGAGGGAAATTCAAATCTGGTGTTATTTTTTTGCATAACCCCATTTGCCAAGCTGCCAGAAGCTGTCAAATTTGTGAAAATCTGCATAAAATGGCCGAATTTTAGGAAATTCAACACTTCCTAGCTCATTAGGAAGACCTGCTGTAAAACAGCTGATGTCATATTTGAATTGCCCTCCCAAAACTTACTCAGAAACTATTGATTGAGGAAAAAATATTTATTCCTTCATTGATTTTTGCAATATCTTGAGAATTTGCATGTTCGCCAATGGGGAATTACATTATAAACTTCAAGTGAATTCTGGTAAAGGTAAGTATACATAGAATGGGCCAAAATTTTACATGTGACTTTTAATATATTAACTGCAATACCAGACCAAGGTCAAGCAGGATCGGAAAATATTGGGGGCACCTGAAACACCCTACCCGATATGACTTTTACACCAAAATGCTCCTTTCTCAGGCACCAGTGAGTGTGTTTATCATGATAGCAATTCATAACTGTTGGCTGCGATATATAAAATTCATACAAGAACTGAGAAAGCCTCATTGTTCTTGGTTTGTCCACGGATTGGTTCGAATTGAACCCGTCCATATTTACTTTAGTAGTAGGAAAACTTTTGCTCGCCATACTTCTGCATGTGGCTGTAATTTGTAAAAAAACAACCATGGAAACATCAGGATGTGTGAAATTACAAGATATGGTGGCACTGCCATATCATATACCTTGCCAGGATCCAAGAAAACTCCACCGTCCCACAGTGCCTCGCGTCCCAATGTGCCCCGGTTCCCCCTATAGATGACAGATATGGTAAGCAAGTTTGACAGACTGATCAGATGAAAATGTTATGATTGTGGATCGGATCAGCAAGAGCTATTTCTCAGTTTTCCCTTCAGTTACTGTTCATAATAACTGTTCATTGAAGCATCTATCAACCAGTGCATGTATCAAAGCTAAAGATAATGAAGCCAAACATACATAATCCTCAGTCTGGTGAAAATGAGAACTGTATGCTGCTGCCACCTGGCACAAAAGTTAGTTTTGTATGCTTCAGCATTGAGCTCCAAAGAAATATTTCCAATTTCATTACACATTCACAAAGTTTCTATTGAACATTGAGGTAAACCAGAGTAAGACTCACCAATCACATGCCCTAAGGAAGTAGACAAGGCCATCAGCATACTCAGAAACAGCCTTGGTTTCTTCCAGACGAAATTTTGTGAGTTCTCCACAATAGGTTCATGTGGACCGCTTGCCAGAGCACGCAGAATTTCACGCTTGCCAGTAGGTGGCAACACATGACAGCATATGTTCTGCCAAGGCGAGAAACAGCAGTGGCAATGGAACAGTTGTCCATTGTAGACAGCATAATCCATGTGTCAATATATTTAGTCAGTGTCTTAAAATCTGTGCTTGTGATAAATGAAGTTATGCAACTAAATCTGTGACATCACAGTCTTGGAATAAAGCAAAGTACAAACTTGAGAAACACACAGCTATGAAACGATAGTAACAACTGTCATTACATGTTTGTAGGTAAGGTTCTTGATCCTTTTCTTATTTTTAGGCTAGGTTCTTGACCCTTTATTTGTTGGTCAGGTTCTTGACCCTTTTTTTATTGCAATGTGTAAATGTTAAAGCCTTACCATTAAGATGACAACTGACATGACAGTCTAACAGAAGATGCTGTAAGCATTTTGACCAGAGCTAGTTGTCTGCAAAGGCTTATAATGTCAGTTGGACTTCTATGACATCCTTGTATTGAATCTGTTATGTCAAAATAACCTATGTTTATTATATCCGAGAGAAACAAAGTCAAGGGTTCATTTACGTAATTTCTTTTTCATTTATTAATTTGGGTAGGATAAGTTTTATGTCAATTAAGTATATAAATATGGCAATTATGCATAATGACAGTGCTTAGGTCAGCTTTTGTATAATTTAAGTAAATACTTAACATATAACTAAATCTAAATAGTTTTTATTTTCCAATATCATTGCTTGAGCAGCTGATAACTGGTGGTTATATAATATCCCGTTGAGAAAAAAATGGGGTTTACATTGATGGTTCAAACATCTTTATTCGAGTTAACATCTTTATGTTTATTATTTAAGTTGCCACTATTGTATGCATGTGGGCCTTCTTTTGACATCAGGGAGAAAATGATGCACAATGTCATAACAAAAATTTTCATCAACATTTTTAACCATCAAATTGTACAATAATGGTGAACAAAAGGGGGAAAACAGGAAAACCAAGCAGAACTGAGAGAAACTGGACCTAAAATGGAGGTGGGTTTTATCCAGCATTCTATGTTGGGGCAACTGCATGAGAGACGCTGGACATCACTGAATGAACCGATTGTGTGCTAGACTCCCAGCCTTATCATCTCATACATCATATGGCAATCACCAACATAGTAAAACATAGTACAAGTGCAGCCCCTTTTACAAGAAAAGTACCCTTAAAAAAGGGTACACTGTTAGAAATTTCCGTAGATTTTACGGTCAAATGACCGGCAGTTTTGGCTGCCAAAAGAAAACCGTAAAATATACGGGGACCTGTAGATGGTTTACACACACATGTTAAGTTCAGATAAAAACCGTAAAATTAACAGGTTTTGTGCCGTGAATTGTACAAGGAAAAATGGATGTCTTTGTAGTAAACCACCTGGGTTATGTGAAATTTACAGCTATTTGATCGTAAAATTCACAGCCATTATTATTGTAAATTTTTCTGCAGAGCACTGCATTTTACGGACCTTTTAAGGTAACATCAAATATATGTGTCCGTATAATTTTGATATATTACGGCCAACATGATGTAATATCCACTGCAGATTTCATGTGGAAAATACTCCCATGAAGTATGGAATTTTCACATTCCTCATTATTTTATAATCATTCACACATTTAACAGTAGCAGAGGTGCAAACCATCCCAACAGTACGTGAGGCAGGAAATAATTGCCCATTCAATTGGTTATATAAAAGGCACATAGCATGTATGTATGTACTGTAAGGAACCAAGAGAGTCTGCGGCTTTTACCAGGAGTGCCATTGAAAAAGCCTACTCCCAATTGTAGGGACAGGCGTCAAAGAATGAAGGCTGTATGTGGTTGTTACGGTTTGTGTGCTCATCAAAACAAATAAACCTGTATGCATTGGACTTCTTTATTATGGTAGAATCACAAATATATCAAATAAAAGACAGGATCATGAAAGATGTCTTACTATTAATTTATAAGCTTCAATAACAAACTGTATCCAGAGTGTATTAACATAATGTTCATCTTACAATTTATATAGTCTATTAACCGATAAGCTGCTTCATGCAATAACATTGTTTCACTAAAGACGGCAGCATTTCTACACAAAATAAATTCTTTTGATGAAAATATTAAAGTCTGCATTATATATGTAAGAACAAATTGCCTCCAATATATTGAATATGTAAACTTTAATCAACATTAAAGGATACTGATTAGCTGCTTCACACAATAGCATTATTTCACAAAATAGGTGACAACATTTCCATACAACTTCAATTCTTTTGATGAACCAAATTCGATAGTGTGTCTGAAATATTGAAATCTGCATTATATCTGTAAAAAAACATTGTTTCCAATATTTTGAATTTGTAGATTATAAACAACATCAAAGGATACTTATTGGCTGCTTCACACAATAACATTATTTCACTAAATAGTTGTGAACATCTCCACAGAACATCGATTCTTCTGATGAATTTAATTCAATACATTTGTCTTAATATTAAATAAATGTGTCTTAATATTAAAGTCAGCATTCTATATTTTTGAGAACACACTGTATACCATATGCTGTCCAAGTTCCATACATGTTGTTCATACATGTAGACTATATAAACAGTATCGTTTCCTCATTAGCTTGATACACAATTTTTCATAGTAAATATTTCAAACAATTCCATCTAATGTCACTTTTTTCATGAACATGACTCCAGAGGACAAGAATGCAATATCTAAAGAATTATTTTTAAATTTATCAGAGGTTATAAAAAAGTTGCCATTTCATTGACAAAGTTCAAGACTTTCCAATTAATCGTCGTGTGTTTCTTTCCTTTCACTCGCTCCAGGTTTATCTTGAAGAAACACTGAAACACAAAAATTCAAAATGTAAAAGCTTCACAAAAATTACCCATTTTGTTTGATATTCTGTTGGGTTTATTTATTATTGTTATATCTTCCACATTTTCAAGTTTGCAAAAAATAGCCAAGCAGTGACCTCTTAGCCTCAATTTATTAATTCAGAGAAGTCAGTATTACTGTCAGTTACTATAACACATTTCCCCTCTTATGGTTATGCTACTAAAAAATGTATTGTCACTTGATTGCCTTCAGTTACAGGCCTATCAAGCGCTGTACCTTTTACAGTCCAACCATCAGATAGATAGAATAACGTTACCTCTGCACGATAAATTCGAGACTTGTTTGCACTTCTGGAGGAAATGCGATATTCACGACGTAGTATTGTAGTAAGAGGCAAAAAGTCGTGCAAGAGCGTAGTAGAAAGTCTTCATTTTTTCTATCACAACTCTATCGTCTACCAGCAGTGAGAAATCAGTTGCAGACATGACACCTGGAACAAAAGGAAAATGGTTAGATAACCAATAGCTGGGGAGAGGGAGGAGGTTCACACACACAACAATACAATGTCTGCACCGATTCACAAATATTTAAGGTGTTCAAGAAATGGTTGATCAAGTCAAAATTGGTTGGGTAGAAATCATAAGGTAGTCATGGTCGTAGTGGGATAAAGCATTATGATAGATAGATAGTTATGGTAAGTGCAGCCCTCTAAGCCCAGTTCTGGACACTCACGAGGGTTGATTGATGAGATGGGAGAGAGAGCAAATGCCCTCAACATGTTATACATTTAACCCATGTGAGGCATCTTTTACTTGCCCAGCACAGACACTGATACAAGGGGCCAGCAACTTAATGTCTCATATAACTTACCTTTTAACTGGTTACTGGGAAAATGATTTAGTCATTATATAACATGAGGTCAGCTTAAAACATGGGTAAGTTATTTTCAGAGTAACCCTGTTAAAAGTAAAGTTATGGGAGTTAACCACTTTAGGATAACCCATGTTAAGCATTGATACAATGTGGCACTGAATGACATCCAGCTCGAAATTTCGAACCCAGGAAGGCAAAGACCTTCTGGCGGGCACCTAAACCACTCAGCCAAATTTCAGGGTAGGTATAAAATTTTGCTACTGTACACTCAACAAATAAAGAAACGTACCACTTCATTTCTGCTTATAATTTGTGAGATAATTTTTTTTGGCCAAAACCAATTAAACATTGTTGATCCTATTATAAACATGTGCCGAAAATCATTCAAGTGCGACCGTTTTTCCCTAACATTTACCTTTTACCTTGTGGGACCATTTCCGGAACATTTACCTTGTTTATCACAGTAGTATTTTTTTTTTAAATGGCCCCATACCCAGATTACCCACATCTCACCAAAAAAATCTAGGTGTCATTTTGCATTGTGCGACAAAGAGCCATAAAAAACGAAAAAATGGTGACATTATGCTTTATTTTTGATAGCTACAGATCACCTTCTAGATGAATTCTTTTAGTGAGATGTGGGTATGGGCATTTAAAAAAAATACCCAAATATGATAAACAAGGTCAAAGGTAAAGAGGAAATGGTCGCACTTCAATTATTTTCACATTGATACATTTTCGTAATGGGATCACTACTTGTTACGGTTCCCCGCCGTAGTTTTCGGCGGGAAATCCTGGATCTATTTTACGTAGGCTTGTGACGTCATTCGCCGCGCATTAATCTTAAATATAGTCCGCGCAATTGTGTGCGCGTTCTACCCCGCTCCGTGATGGATGCCGGTTGAGAAATTGTTTGAGATTTAGCCAAAATGAAGGTAAATATGTCAAAATTAGCCTGTTATTATTGTATAATTGTTTATTAAGGTACTTAGATCAACTAGAACATTTTGTAACGCGAGTTTTATTGTTTTCAGTTTTACGTAGTGCAAGAACATCAGTGAACGAATGAAATAAACAAATCGGAATTTTAAGAATGGATTTTCGTCGTTTATTGTTGAAACTACTTCAGTAAAACTTCAATTGGAGCTGCCAGCAAACATTTCAGGATGAAAACGGGAAGAAAAACGATCGTTTTGACACTTTCATGGACTCGCGGGAAAACCTTTCAAGAAGCAGACGACAAAATGGCGAACGAACGAAACTTCAAAAATCGTAACGAAATTTATTAGGACGCATATCGACATGGAAAACGAACAAAATGGAACAGAAATGGACAATATTGGTTACTAACTTTACGAATTTATTTCGGAAATGACTTTTGGCGAATTTGGATTGTCGGGAAGCGGACGATGTCTTCGTTTCAAGGAAAAAATCGGACGTAAACAAAACGGAAAATTTGGTAAACAAACACAAGAATTTCGTAAATTCAAGTCGATTTCACTGTCAAAATGGATTCGGAAATAGCAATCGTGATCTTTATTGCTACGTCAACGGTCAGTGTTTTGTGTACTTTATTTCGAGAAACATTTTGTTGCTTCTGAACTTTGACTCTTAAGTTTGATGATTTCGAGCTGTCAAAATGTGTTTCTTCAGTGCCAGTGTCAAGTTGTGTTTACAAGTCGCTTCGTAACGCCCGTGAAAATTTAACCTGTCAAGATGAAACAGAAAAAAGAAAATTCATGTTATTCTGGTGAACTTTTGTTAATGAACAAAATAGGAACATTTTAACATTACAGATTGACAAGCTGCTTCAAGGTTTTGACAGCTGTCAAAATGTCACGTTCACTTCGTGACCACGTTAAAAATCTTGAAAGACAGATTATTGAAGCAACTTTACAGATTCAAAGAGAAGAACAAGAGCTTAGTGTGTTGCTTAATAATAGGCCTCACTCAGGAATTCAGTCTGAGTTAAGAAGATCAATGTCAAGTCATTCGACGAGGAATGGAATTTCACAAGTTCAGTCGAGGAATGAAATTTCGCAAGTTCAGTCGAGGAGTGGAATATCGCAAGTTCAGTCGAGGAATGGACTATCGGAAAATAGAAGATCGAGAACACAGTCACAGATTAGTCATGACTCTTTCGGCTCACCTTCTGTCGGACGGAGCGGGATGGAACGCGCACCACGACCCATCCCTTCTGATTCAGTTGGTGAATTTATTGTTATTGATGAAGCTAAGTGTGACTCTGATATTTCATTGATTTCTGCTTCAGTTCGTTCCGTTAATGACAATGACAATGTTTGTGTGAATTCAATTCAAAGAAATGACTCTGTTATTACTGGTGCTAGTCCCAGATTACAAAATGGTTTCATGCAATTACATGAGTCTCCTGTACGATGTTCAAATGTCAACAATGTTGGTTCAAGTGTCAATGCAAATTACAGAAATGGTTTCACGTCACATGTTGTGTCTCCTGTACAACAATGTTCATATGTCAATGCTGTTGGTTCAAATATGTCAAATGCAAATGTTCAAATGAATGGTGTACCTCGTGTTCAAATCAGTGGTGTTCAGATGAATTGTGAACCTGGTGTTTCAATGAATGGTATGTCATGTGATCAATTGAATGGTGCTGCGACACCTGTCAACATGAATGGTAGTAACGGAAATACAAATGTTGGTTTTGACAAGAATTGCGTTCAGACAAATGGTATTCAAGGTTCAGTGAATTCTCATGTTTTGAATCCAAGTGGTGACATGTACTCGAGTCAAATGTCTAGTGCTCCAGTAGTTAGTCAAGTTAGGCCTAGTCAGAATCCTCAACAGGATACTTCAGTGTTGTTAGCGCAGGCCCTTGACGGGTTAGCCCAGAGGTTGTCATCAAGAGACCAGTTGCCAAGGCTACTCCCAGAGACATTTGACGGAGATTTGTTGAAGTACCCAAGTTGGCTCCAGTCCTTTAACAGTATTATTGAAGCAAACACCACTTCTGTTGAACAAAGACTTTTCTACTTAGGAAAATGTACTACAAAGAAGGCTCACACAGCCATTCAAGGTTATTTAGCATTGAATACTGAAGAAGCGTATCATGAAGCTAAGGCTCTTCTTCACAAGCGATACGGAGACAAATATTTGCTTGCCAGGGAATGTAAGAAGAAGTTACAAGAATGGAGTCCAGTGAAATTCGGAGATGGAGAAGCTTTAAGAGAATTGTCAGATTTTGTCAAAAATTGTAAATCAGTAATGAGTCAGACTGTCCATTTACAATGTTTGGATTCAGAGGATGAAATTTCCAAGATCTTGCAGAAATTGCCAAGGGCTCTCAACGACAGATGGAGCAGGATAGTAGATAAATGGCTTCATGAAGGAGATGAAGAGGATCAACGCTATCCAACTTACGGATGTTTCTGTAATTTCCTGGAAAAGGAAGCACGTATAGCGTGTAACATTGTGTCTACAAACAGACAACAGCAACAGCCCGTTGCGAACAAAGAAAGTCAGCCAAAGAAGTTCAGACAAGTTGCCCGAACATTCTCAACTTCCAGTGGTCAAAAAGTTGAATCTACTTCAAATTCAATTAAGGATACATCTAAGCAGTTACAGGCACAGGTTTTGTGTACCTTGTGTGATCAGTCACACAAATTAGAGGACTGCCCAAGATTTAAGAAGATGAATTTGGTTCAACGCAAGGAGGTCATTATGAAGAAGGGACTATGTTTTGCTTGTCTAAATGGGCATCATCTCAGCAGGTCATGCAAGAATAGGAAAACTTGTGAAGTTTGTAGTGGTCGTCACCCTACGTTATTGCATGATTACAGTTATCACAAGGAAAGAAAAGAAAAACACAAGGATGATGTAAAAGAAGCTTCGTCACTTCACACCAAGAGAGCTGAAGTTGCTGACTGTCAGTATAAGTCTATGATTCTTCCAGTCGATGTTTGGCACACAGATGAACCAGAAAAGAAGATCTCTGTTTTTGCTCTACTGGATGACCAGTCGAATTCCACTTTCATCAATGATTCAACGCTGGATAAGTTGAATATTCAAGGGTCCTCACTTCAAGGTGTTAAAATTAATTTAACTACAATGCAAGGGAAAGAAGTTGTGGATACAAGTTTGATTAGTGGTTTGAAGATTTCTCCAGTCTCAGAAGGACAGTCAATCGATCTACCGAATACTTATCTGAGGGACATCCCTGCAAACAAGGAATTGATACCAACGGCTGAAGTTGCTTCAGAGTGGCCTCATTTAAAGAAAATTGCAGATAAACTTCCCAGTGTCATCGATGAAGATATGGAAATAGGACTTCTTATAGGATTGGATTGTCCAAGTGCTGTGAAGCCAAGAGAAGTTATTCCAGGAAACGGCAGTGACCCATGGGCTATAAAGACTGCTTTAGGATGGGGAATTGTTGGCGTGATTGCCAAGGATCACAACATTAAGGATCAGCCTTACAGATTGGCTTTCAAGACACAAGTACAAGAAATTAGTCCAATTAAAGTACATCAAATGTTCGAAAGAGATTTCAACGAGGGCAAGACGGAAGAAAGGAGATCTTTAGAAGATAAATTGTTTTTGGATAAGGTTTCGAGTGAAATCCATAGAAAACCTAATGGACATTTCGAATTGCCTTTGCCCTTCAAAAGAGACACACTTCTGCCAAACAACAAGGAAATGGCTCGGAAAAGACTTTTCGGATTAAGAAAAAGACTGAAGTCCAACAGTCAATTTAAGGATGACTACGTCAAATTCATGAATTCTATGTTAGAAAAGGGCTACGCTGAACCTGTCTCAGGAAAAGAATTGGAAGATGGCAGAGTATGGTACATTCCACATCATGGCGTTTACCACCCGAAGAAGCCAGACAAATTAAGAATTGTCTTTGACTGTAGCGCGGAATTTAAGGGCAACAGTTTGAACAACTATTTGCTACAAGGACCTAATCTCACGAACAGTCTCACTGGAGTACTCTGCAGATTCAGGAAGGAGCCCATTGCTATCAGTTGTGATGTCGAAGCAATGTTTCATCAAGTTTACGTCAACGAAGAAGATAGAGATTTCCTTCGTTTCTTGTGGTGGAAGGATTTGGATTTTGATGCAGAGCCTCAAGAATTTAGAATGGCTGTTCATCTGTTTGGTGCAACTTCAAGTCCTGGATGTGCGAACTATGCTCTGAAGGCGACGGCAGATCTCGAAGAAGATTCCATGGCTACGAAATTTTTGAAGAAAGACTTTTATGTTGATGATGGACTTACTTCAGTAGCAACGCCAGAAGAAGCCAAGAGGCTGATAGAAACAAGTCACTCGCTCTGTAAGAAAGGAGGATTTAATCTGATCAAGTATGCCTGCAACGACAAGGAAGTTCTGAAGTCTGTGCCAGAGAAACTAAGAAGAGAAAATTTGAAGGATGTCGACATACAGTCTAAGATAGCTTTGCCTACAGAAAGAACTCTAGGAATAGAATGGTGTATAGAATCAGACAGCCTGCACTTTCGAATCAAGGTAGCGGATAAACCTATGTCAAGACGAGGTATTCTCTCTACTGTTTCTTCAATATTTGATCCCTTAGGCCTTATAGCACCTTATGTGCTAATGGGTAAGAAGATTCTCCAAGAATTAACTCAGGATGGAAAGAATTGGGATGATCCAGTTCCCGAGGATGTGGCCCAACGATGGTTGAGATGGAAAGGTGAACTTACAGAACTTACGGACCTTTCAATACCAAGATGTTACAAGGATGAAGATTTTGGACCAGTGGTGAAGACGGAGCTTCATAACTTCTCAGATGCAAGTCTCAGCGGATATGGACAATGCAGCTATTTGAGAGAAATTGACGCAAATGGAAGAATTTCGACTTCTCTAGTCATGGCCAAGTCAAGGGTGCCACCTTCAAAACCAGTCACCATACCAAGGATGGAATTAACAGCTGCTGTTGTGTCAGTGAATGTGGGTCAGTTACTGGTTGAAGAACTCTGCATTGAAGATATCGTTCAGTACTTTTGGACAGACAGCAAGGTTGTGATTGGATATGTGAATAACGAGTCAAAGAGGTTTCACATCTTTGTCGCCAATAGGATTCAACAGATTCACAAGCACTCAAGACCAGAAGAATGGCATTATGTGAAGTCAAAGGAAAATCCTGCAGATTTAGCGTCACGTGGATTAAGTGCCAAGGACCTCAAGGAATCGGAGTTATGGTGGAAAGGACCATCATTTCTAACTTCTTCTTTAGAATTACCAGGAACAGAAGTTACTTCAACGCTTGAGCCTGAAGATCCGGAAGTCAAGAAAGTCATCGTGAAGACTACAACGCAGACTCCAGTTTATCCAGACTTGTTAGAACGATTGCAGTATTTCTCAGATTGGACAAGAGCAAAGAAAGCAGTGGCTGGATGTCTTCGATATATCTCGAAACTTCGACGGAAGATCAGGAAGAAGAAAAAGGGTTACGAGCCGTATAGTGTTGAAGAATTGCAGAAGGCAGAGAAGATCATTCTTCGTAATACTCAAGTCCAGGCTTTTGAAGAAGAACATAGGATTCTCTGTGATTCACAAGGATATGCAACGGATAGAAGAAGATGCAAGGACAGGAATTCTTCGTTGAAGAAAAGCAGCACATTGTACAGATTGGATCCTTTCCTGGATGATGATGGGCTAATCCGAATTGGAGGAAGAATTCGTCGTGCTGAATTGTCTCATGGTCAAGTACATCCTGTGATTCTTCCCAAGAGTGGACACACTACGGAGCTGATAATCAGACACTTTCATGAAAGAACTCTCCATTCTGGAAGAGAAACTACTATGAATGAAATTAGAGCGTCTGGATTTTGGATTACTAAAGCAAGGTTAACAGTCATGTCAGCTGTAAGAAGATGTGTTACGTGCCGCAAGCTGAGAGCATCGAATTCAAGTCAGAAGATGTCAGATCTACCAGAAGATAGAGTCAATCCTGCTGCACCGTTCACCTTTAGTGCTGTAGATTATTTCGGCCCATTCCTGATTAAAGAGCAACGCAGTGAAAGGAAGAGATGGGGTGTACTCTTCACTTGTATGTCCAGCAGAGCAGTCCATGTTGAAACTGCGAACACTTTAACTACTGACTCTTTCTTGAATGCCTACCGGAGGTTCGTAGGACGTCGAGGCCCAGTACGACAACTTCGCTCAGATAGAGGAACCAATTTTGTGGGAGCAAGGTCAGAATTACAGCAAGCCTTAAACAAGATGGACAACGATCACATCGCCAGAGAATTGGTAAAGGACGACTGCGACTGGATCAACTTCAAGATGAACCCCCCGGAATCCAGTCACATGGGAGGCTCATGGGAGCGGATGATTAGATCCATAAGGAATGTGTTGACAGCCCTGCTCATCACACACGGAACAAGAATTGACGATGAACAGCTCCGAACATTCACCATTGAAGCTGAAGCTATTGTGAACAGTCGACCGATTACTTATGTGACACCGGATGATGAACCACTGACGCCCAATCACATACTGACTTTGAAACCCAAGGTTGTGCTTCCTCCCCCAGGAATATTTATGAAGGAAGACCTCTACTGTAAGAAGCGCTGGAGGGCAGTACAGTACTTGACGGATCAGTTTTGGTGCAAGTGGAGGAACGAATATTTGCAAGCACTGCAAACAAGATCCAAATGGCATCAGAAGCAGCCTAACTTAGAAGTTGGAGATGTTGTATTCCTGAAGGACACGGAAATTGGAAGAAGAAATCGTTGGCCCCTTGGACGCATCGAAGAAGCAACGGAAGGACAAGATGGATTGGTACGAGTCGTGAAGGTGAAGACCAGTGATTCCGTCCTCGAAAGACCTATTCACAAGCTAGTTCTTCTGTTTAGACCAGGGTACCCCGTCAAGGAGCCTGTGCGATACAACAATTAGACTATTCATTACATTCATATGTCATGTGTCAACTTTTAATCTAATTTATTGTAATTAGATAGATAGACAATTTGTATTTTATTTAATTGTCTTTGTGATTTGTTAAACATTTCAACTGACTTATTGTAGTTTAATGGTATCTATACGAGTCTTATAGATTTTAAACTCAATATTTTAGATATTGGTGTGATGTTAAAGGGAGGGAATTTCTGATATTTCCTATAGGATACAAATGTTTAATTTGTATTTTAGTCACTTTTCAGTATTAACATTGAGTGTTATTCGCTCAATTATATGGGTCGTTGGCCTAATGTGCCAAACTGTATATAGTGTTATTATGGTTACTGATATTTAAATATCAAATTGACTATGATCTCATTGATCTTTTGACTATTATCAAATGGTTAATAAGTGTTATTGTTAAAGCATTAACTTATGCTGTGGATTTAGAAGATGTATTTATACTTCTACAAATTTGTAGATTAATATAATTCCTATTTAAGCGATAGCTTTCATAGCTATAAATTATTGGTTGATAATAATAATATATTAATTATTATTATTGTATAAATAAATTATTTATTGAGAGTTGTAAAATTTTACAAGGTTGTTATTAAGGTTATGAGTTTTCGACGTCATAATTTACAAGGTAAATTGTAAAATGTAAATCTGATAGTGTAAATTGTAAAATAGTTTAAATTTAGAGGAGCCATGTTACGGTTCCCCGCCGTAGTTTTCGGCGGGAAATCCTGGATCTATTTTACGTAGGCTTGTGACGTCATTCGCCGCGCATTAATCTTAAATATAGTCCGCGCAATTGTGTGCGCGTTCTACCCCGCTCCGTGATGGATGCCGGTTGAGAAATTGTTTGAGATTTAGCCAAAATGAAGGTAAATATGTCAAAATTAGCCTGTTATTATTGTATAATTGTTTATTAAGGTACTTAGATCAACTAGAACATTTTGTAACGCGAGTTTTATTGTTTTCAGTTTTACGTAGTGCAAGAACATCAGTGAACGAATGAAATAAACAAATCGGAATTTTAAGAATGGATTTTCGTCGTTTATTGTTGAAACTACTTCACTACTGTTTAATTGGTTTTGGCCCAAAAAATCGTACAAATTATTTGCAAAAATGAAGGGGGGTGTTTGTTTTTTTGTTGAGTGTACATGTACAAATGATACCTGTTTAGTTTTTAGGCATTATTTCAAAGTAGCCAGGCTTTATCAATGACATCTAAAAAAGGCATATTTACCATATCAAACTATCATTGGTGATACTGGCATTCCTCGTTCTTCTGTCACCTCTAGTCTGCTCAAATGTTCCTGTAAACAGAGAGACAAATATTTTTTCACTTGATACAAGAGAAGGCATAATTGAAGCATTTCCAGCTGGTTGGCTATGAATATCATCAAATTGTTTAGGCCTACAGCCTAAATATCAGGACCTGTGATGTTTTTAGAATCACTGTCAAACATAGTTATGACATCACAAGCATTGCAGAATGAGATGCCTGAAGACGTCACAAAACAGCGGCCCAAATAATCACAGTTCTGTATTTAAATGGTCTTGTGGAAAAAAATCTTTCCAATAATATTTAAATCAGGTGAAAAAATAAACTACCCATTCGAGCACTACGTAACAATATCCTGATTGTGACCCTGATTCGAGTGGTTTTGTCATGTTGTTATATTATTTCAATACTGCAGTGGCATAGCCTTAGCCAGATAATTTCCTAGAGTGGGGCAAGTGGTGTTTGATCGTCACGCTGAAATGCACAGGAAACTAAAGAAAATGCAGAAATTTGTTGGATCATAATATATAGCATCTGAAAAGTAATCAAGAATTGCTAAATGATAATTATCAGTCTTCACAGGGGAGGGGAGGGCAAGGATGGCTGGGGGGGGGGGGATGGGCTTGCCTCCCTTTCCACTACCCAACCCTCTCCCTGCCCCCCACCCCCCGGTTTAAGTCAAAAGTGTCACTTTAATAGAGTTTTTCCTGCCATTACAAAAATGTGAAGTCATCATGAAGCAACCATGACAACACATTGACATTGTTTGGGCTCTTGTTCGATTTTGACGTAAGGCAGCTGCAATGGCAGTGCAATGCCGGTGACGTCTTAACCATTGCTTAAGAATATCTTTTGGAGAGACGAGAGGGACAGACAAGAGACAAAGATGAGAGACAAAGACGAGAGACTGAGACGAGAGGCAGAGACGAGAGGGACAGAGTAGAGGCAGAGACGAGAGGCAGAGACGAGAGGCAGAGACGAGAGGCAGAGACGAGAGGCAGAGACGAGAGGCAGAGACGAGAGGCAGAGGTGAGAGGGAGAGGCGAGAGGGAGAGTCGAGAGGGAGAGACGAGAGGGAGAGACGAGAGGGAGAGACGAGAGGGAGAGATGAGAGGGAGAGAGGGAGAGAGGGAGAGAGGGAGAGAGGAGAGAGGGAGAGAGGAGAGAGGAGAGAGGGAGAGGAGAGGGAGAGGAGAGGGAGAGGAGAGGGAGAGGAAAGGGGGAGAGGAGAAGGGCAGAAGGGAGGGATTGAGAGGGGAGAGGGAGAGAGGAGAGAAAGGGAGAAGATGGAGAGAGGAGAGGAGAGGGAGAGGGAGAGAGGAGAGGGAGAGAGGAGAGGGATTGAGGAGATGGAGAGAGGAGAGAAGAGAGGTAGACCAGCCAGCAACAAAATCTTATCCCGTTCATATTCTTTGTTGTCCACTTATCTCAAGTTCGACTGAGTGATTGTCTCGTGGCTTAATTGGGTTATTCAATATGGTATCAGGAATGTGTTTATTACATCTAAAGCACCCAGGTGATAAATAACATATAACATATTTCCTCTTGTGTGGTTAATAACCTATACCTATTTTGAAATGGCTATACGGCAACAGAAAGGCAGGAGAAATAAAGAAGGAAAGGAGAGGAGAGGGTGGGGGCTGGGGGGAAAGGGAATAAGGAGGGACAGGTGGCAAAGGGGAGAGGGGATAGGATTGGGAGTGGTTGAAGGGAAGGGGGTTGCGGATGGAGAGGTAGACAGATGCCAGAGGGGAGATTGATGAGGCAGCATTCAAGACTGTTTTTAAAAACATTGCATGTCCATTTTTATAACTTCGTAAATTACGCAAGGAAAATTTGGAAGTTACCCCGTCACAAAACTACATTTTAAAATTAATACAAATATATGTGAAATAATGCAAACCTCACCGATTAGTTGGAGAGTCATAGGCTATATTTCATTAAATTGGCATGAATCTACTGTTGGGATCAATTTGCCACTGACCTTGGAAGAGTTGACAGCTTGAAAGACCTGAAGATACAATCATGGAAGACCTATCCATGAATTTCACGACTTATTCATCAACTGGCGTTGCACAAGACGCATGTACTTCATCGGCCTCTGTCTTGAATCTGAAAATTTACAACACTCTTTAATTGCTTATGCTTATAAGTTAACCCTCTCCCCACCCCATATGAAGGCAGGAAGGAGGAGATTGAAGGAAAACAGAAAGAGGATTTAGGTATGTCAGGCTGTGATAGAAAAGAGGGAGAAGTTTGGAAGTTAAGGAGGTGGGAGAATAAAAGAAGGAAAAGAGGAAAGAAGGAAGGGAATAGGAGAGAAGAGGGTGATGAAGGAGAAAGAGAAAGATTGAGATTCACCAGCGAGCAACCAAGATTATTTCAAGAAGGAAAGGAGGAAGAAGGGAAAGGGGATTGAGAGGAGAGGGAGAGATGGAGAATGAGGGGAGGACAGGGGAGATAGCATAGGGCACATAGGATAGAGTGAAGGCAGAGGGCACATAGGATAGGGTGAAGGCAGAGGGCAATGGAGAGGAGGCAAGATTGACCAGTGAGAGTGATGGACAGGTGTCCAGGGCTAGAGGGAGGGGGTGATGCTTGTGGGGAGATTGACTTCCAGCAATCAAGGTTATTTTTTAACCAGAACCGCAAGCGGTTTAAACGCTTGTCTGTCAATGTGAAATCTATCAATGTGTGCCAGATTATCACCCACAGGCCAATTACTGTAGCTAATTTTATAAGTCTAAGCAATATATTAGGCTACAATGGGCAGTTAAAGAATGAAGAAATATGGCTGCCAAAATTACCACAATCTGTGTACCAAATTTCATAACTGTAAGCGAATTATTGTGGTCACAATGTGCAGTTCAAGAATGAAGAAAGATGGCTGCCAAAATGGCTGCCACAAAATGGCCACCATCTTGGATTTCTCAACATACTCCCAATCGATACCCACAGGCAAATACCTATATCAAATTTCATAACTCTTAGCAAAATATTACGGTCACAATGGGCAGTTCAAGAAATGAAGAAAGATGGCTGCCAAAATGGCCCCCCACTTGTATTTCTCAGCATGTTCCTGATCCATACCCACAGGCCAATACCTGTACCAAATTTCATAACTGTAAGTGAAATATTAAGGTCAGAGTGGGCAGTTAAAGAATTAAGATGGCTGCCATAATGGCCTACACAAAATGGCTGCCATCTTGGATTTCTCAACATACTCCCAATCCATACCCAGAGGCTCATACCTGTACTAAATTTCATAACTGCATATGAAATCTTAAGGTCACAATGGGCAGTTACGAATGAAGAACGATGGTTGCCAAAATGGCCACCATAAATCGTCTGCCATCTTGGATCTCTCAACATGTTCCCGATCAATGCCCACAGGCCAATACCTGTACCAAATTTCATAACTCTAAGCGAAATATTGTGGTCACAATGTGCAGTTCAAAAATGAAGAAAGATGGCTGCCAAAATGGCCACCATCTTGGATTTCTCAACATACTCCTGATCGATACCCACAGGCAAATACCTGTAACAAATTTCATAACACTTAGCGAAATATTACGGTCACAATGGGCAGTTCAAGAAATGAAGAAAGATGGCTGCCAAAATGGCCCCCCACTTATATTTCTCAACATGTTCCTGATCCATACCCACAGGCCAATACCTGTACCAAATTTCTCATAACTGTAAGTGAAATATTAAGGTCAGAATGAGCAGTTAAAGAATGAAGATGGCTGCCATAATGGCCACCACAAAATGGCTGCCATCTTGGATTTCTCAACATGCTCCCGATCCATACCCACAGGCTCATACCTGTACCAAATTTCATAACTGCATGTGAAATCATAAGGTCACAATGGGCAGTTAAGAATGAAGAAAGATGGCTGCCAAAATGGCCGCCACAAAATGGCAGCCATCTTGGATTTTTCTACATGTTCCCAATCCATACCTATAGCCCCATACCTTCACCAAATTTCATATTCATGCCATAAGTGGAAAACTAAGGTCACAAATGGACACTCACACAAACCTTAACCAGGACAACGCCGACGACGCCGAAAATCGAGTGACCACAATAGCTCTTCATTTTCAAAGAAAGTAGATGAGCTAAAAACCATTGGATATCCATAATTATAGCTTTGCATAATAAGCCAAGAGAATTTAGAAGTTAAACTGTTGCAAAACATGCAATTACATTTGGAAATTAATGCAAATATCATAATTATGTGAAATATTGCAAACCCCAGTGATTACTAACAAATTACTTTGCTATATTTCACTAGTTGAGGGCAGACATAGTATATAACTATGAGTGAGTTTTTGAGCATTGATTATTTGGAGGAAAGGAGAGCAGACATAAATATGTTGTTGTGTCACTAACCTTGCAAGAGTTGACAGCTTCAAAGACCTGAAGAAGCACAATCATGAAAGGCCTCTCCATGAACTAGCATTGCACAATTAACACACACATGTACTTCACACAATCAGCCTCTGTCTTGAATCTGAAAATTAGACAACGCTCTTTAACTTGTATAGGCTTAGAAGCTTGTTGTTGATAGTTTGCTATTGAGTTTATTGCCTTTGGTGCTTAAGTCTTTAAAGTCTGCAAACATGACCAAAGAAACCCAGACCAAAGTCCTTAAGTGACACTTTCACTGCAAAGCTATTTTAAAATCATATTGATAGTTGTGTAAAATATAATCACATGTAAAACGTAAAATAATGACAAATAAATTATTTAAATAAATAATAAATGGTGAGAGAAAAACAATAAAATTAAAATATTTTACATAGTAGGCCTATTAATATTTAAACATTGTAGACAAATTAGAATGTAACATTTGGGTTATTCTGGTCTACAGGGTGATGATAATTTATTCATACTGATTAATAAATGAGTCCGTTAAGGAGAGGGTGGATGGATGATTGGGGATTTACGACATGTATTTATGCACTTGGTAGGCTAATTAGGACAGGGGAGGCCACGGCAATGAGGCGAAGGATGATTGAAACAGCCGTCCAACATAGGCCAGGGTGACCCAGCAAGAGCTGGATTCGAACCCTGGACCAAGTGATTGGCAGCCCAGCACGTTACCACAAGACCAACCCTCCCCCTCGTTAAGGAGGGGGGAGGATTAGCTCAGTGGTAGAGTGTTGGGCTGGCAATCAATGGGTCCAGGGTTCCACTTCAGCTCTTGCAGAGCCACTTGTCCTACTCCTGTGCTAATTAACCTATCAAGACTAGTGCATAAATAGAGGACGTAAAGCCCCAGTCATCCTAATCAAGGAATATCTCTCACAAAAAATATTGTGGGTTGTGGGCGAGCGACATTTGCCCGAATTTAAAGATTTAAATCTAATGCAATTTCAAATGAAATTACCTGGAAACTTTTAATTTTCAATATTATCAATTAAATCATCTGCCCAAATTGTTTAGCCCCTTTTCCCGAATCTGTTTCCCAAACTTTTGGGGGGCAATCGCCCCCCTGCCCCCCCCCCCTCCGGTACGGCTATGGAACCATACCATTTTATCACCTCAATACAACCATTACAGTAGTTATTAAATAATAGACAATTAAATATAATTTAGCATTATCATGCATGCTAAATGAATAAATGATAGTAATCTTACCTTGCTTATGAGTCTCATCAGTCCTGCTTCCAGAGATTAAATGACTGCTCTTAAGTTAAAACACCTTAAGGCATTGCCAATAAAGCTTCTTTAAGGGCACAGAAAACAAAAACAAGGCTAAGTCTTCAGTTACAGTTTTTTCAGTTACAGTTTTTAAACCGTGAATTCATAAAACACGTTATAATAACAACAAGAAAGCTGTAATTTCTACAGTTTCATGATCACGGCCATTTGACCGTATAAATTACGGAATAAAACTGTTGATTATACTGAAATTTCTAACAGTGTATACTGTATCGATCTTATGATGAACCCGAGGGTATGTGGCATGTAATATAAGGTTCTAATATTATAGGCATTTCTATGAAATAAGTACCCATAGATAAATTCCAAAGCCCTCCCCTCAATTGTTTCATGAGAATATTACATAACCAAGGATGTGTCAAAAATGTTTTTCCGTACTATTTAATAGTGTGTGATGTCCGGCCTGAAAAATACCCCCCCCCCCCACAAAAGAAAATCATGAATCTGCCCCTGGTTTTTTGTGGTCTGGGATTTTGCAAATTTGCATTATGGCAGCGTAATGCGCCGAAAAGCTTGTTGCGAAGTTAATATGGCGAATGGAGCAAGATGAATAAGTGCATTGAATTTGGAGGAGTTTACTTGATATATGCACGTTTTTAAATTTTGAAAATCGGATGTTTATTAAGGTTTTTGGCCAAGTTTTGCATGGAAAATGATGTGCTCAATCTTTGGTGACGTTTCACACGGAAAAAGTTTCGCCAACGACATTTCCTAACCTTGATGAATTGATGTACTGTTTTACTTACATGTAAGTTTTTTTTACAGAAAAGTTTGGAGAGCGACGATTAAACTTTTCAAATGTTTTGATATAACTTTCTGAAAGTTTGGTGGAAAGGTTGGAAGTGATTTAAAAGACATTACTAAACGTTAGTTCATGACCTGACTGGAGTAGAAGTCGAACTAGTTAGATGTTTCTGAGGTAAAATCCGTGCTAAAGTGACAACATTTTATATGGGACAGACATTTAGAAGGATGCGAGGACAGTGGGTTAATCACTTGCCAGCTTCCAATTGACTTCCCTAAAAGTTTAACTAAAACTTTATAACTGTTTGGTGAGCGAAGCTTAAACGGGAATGGCAGTATGTGGGTGGTCGTATTGGGGACAGACCAACTTCTTGATAGTTGACACTTCATTTACTCATTAGCCACCAAGAAAACTAATTTCATGTTACTCTGCAGCACTACTTCATTTGACATGTGCAGTAATTATTCTTGGGCAATATAGGCAATTAGCAGCTATTAGGAATTTAGGAAGAGATTAAAGCTAGGGTATTAGTATATATTATAAGGGCATTTATATCTCAAAATTATCTGGCTTGATCTTCGAATGTCAGAGATAGTATCAGGTGTTATTACACTGCTTGATTAAGAAGTCAAGACTGTTGCAAGTCAAGGGGCAACGATCACAAATTTTTCGTATGTGGTCAGTGAAAGATCTTTGTGTACCAATTTGAGGTACATGTCTTTGTTGGATGCAGCCATATTAATTGCATTGCCTTTTTTAGGATTGTTCTTGTTCTCAGAAGCCAACGATTCTTTCTTCTTGGCTTGTACATGTGATATCTTCGTTGGACGGATATCAGTAGAGGACGAATGACTTTGTTTCCTGGGTGATATGCATGCAACTGGTTCAGGAGAGTGCACAGTTTCTTCCTTCTTTGGTTGGTCTGGTGAAGATTTCTGCTGCAAGACATCCATGAAGAGGTTCCTCGTCAGCTGAATCCGTCTCTTCGGAGATAAATATAAAACTGGTCTGGGGTACATGTAATCTGGTCCTTGGTCTATGTTGTCTGTGTCTTCTTCTACACAGCGTCTGGCTTCAGGAAACGATATTCCTGTGTCAATCTGTAGGTGTAGGATTTCCCTTTCTTTCTTGAAGATTTTGCAGTCTTGGCTAAATACAGGGTGAACCCCTTCACAATTAACACAGTGCGAGGGCTTTTAGCATGGTTTCTCTCTAGTGTGAGTGTGATCCAGATTTTCATATTTAATTTGTATCCAAAAAATGAGAATGGAATATAGCATGCATGCCTTCTCATTGTTTTGTCACTGACAAAGTTTCATGCACTGGTTCCCTTTTATTTTTTTGCACTTTTGAGCAAAAATAATATCATTTTCAGGACTTCATAATAACTCTCCTGCGAGTATAGTATGTCGGTGTTTGATGAAGAAATGTGATTTTGTTCTTGGAAATCTCTACATTCTTTTCGAAGGTGTTTTATTGTGAGTGGGCATCAGCAGCTCTCGCAAATTGGAGCTGGATTACCCAGTAGAAGGTGAGAGTGTGTCATTCTTGAGTGACCAATAAGACACTTGTCAGTCCTGCGGATCACAACTTCGATCCCGTCATGTTTCTGTGATGATTTGTTTAACATCCTATGTGGTAGGAGTCTGTATTCTTGGAAGTATGGCTCTTAGCTTGTTATTTTCACACGCATTCCACATAGTTTGTCATCCAGATTTATTGTAATTATTACTGATCGGTCAGAAGTCTTTTTAGGGTATGGTGTCATTTGTGATGTCTTTTGATAGCGCTTTCTTTGCCATGAGGCCAGCCTTTTCATCTCCGACAATATTCAAATGACTTGGAATCCAACAGATGACAATTTCTTTGTTGTCTATGTCTGACAGGAACGTCAGTACATCAGGACTGTAGAATGGGAAAATCTACCCATTTACCCGCAAGAGCTTGTATTGCTGACTTTGAGTCAGAACAAATTACAAACGTGTCTTTCTCAGCCAATCTAGCGATGCACACAGCTTGGTAGATAGCTAGAAGCTCAGCTGTGTATATTGAGCTCTCATTTGGGATGCGCTCACTATGAATGTTTGTTTTACAGGAAGTAACTGCATACGCCGTGGAATTTCCATCTTTTGAGCCATCTGTATATGAGAATTTATGGTCATGATAGTTTAAAAGTTTGATATCATGAAATCTTCTTTGGTACTCAATCGGGTCTGTCTCTGCCTTTTTTAGTTGCTCTTCTATTAAAACCTAACTCGGTGGTGGATCAGTCCAATGAAACCCATTTAGTGGTCTGGCTGGTGGAGGAACTCACGAGGGGCGAAGAAACGAGTGAGTTCTGCAGCAAGCCAGACCATGAGTGCGTTTCAGTAAACTGATCCACCACCCTGACTGGGATTTATTTATGTCTCACATTTTTGCTATTATAGTATCCTCTCTGGGCATTTTAATGCACTTGTTGGCTATTGTTGTTATATCTTAAGCAACTTATCATATGAGATTTTCCTCAATGCTTTGCAAGAACTTCTTCCTGTGCAAATGTCCCTGATTTGGCACAAATTTTTACATTTTGTGCATTTTTTAACTAACTTGGTGGTGGATCAGTCCAATGAAACCCATTAGTGGTCTGGCTGGCGGAGGAACGCACGAGGGGCGAAGGAACGAGTGAGTTCTGCAACAAGCCAGACCATGAGTGCGTTTCAGTAAACTGATCCACCACCCTGAGTGGGATTTATTTATGTCTCACATTTTTGCTATTATAGTATCCTCTCTGGGCATTTTAATGCACTTGTTGGCTATTGTTGTTATATCTTAAGCAACTTATCATATGAGATTTTCCTCAATGCTTTGCAAGAACTTCTTCCTGTGCAAATGTCCCTGATTTGGCACAAATTTTTACATTTTGTGCATTTTTTAACTAACTTGGTGGTGGATCAGTCCAATGAAACCCATTAGTGGTCTGGCTGGCGGAGGAACGCACGAGGGGCGAAGGAACAAGTGAGTTCTGCAACAAGCCAGACGATGAGTGCGTTTCAGTGAACTGATCCACCACCCTGAGTGGGATTTATTTATGTCTCACATTTTTGCTATTATAGTATCCTCTCTGGGCATTTTAATGCACTTGTTGGCTATTGTTGTTATATCTTACAGTCCTTGTCATACTTACATGGAATCTCTAGTTTTTTCTATGTTGTTGAAATGTGATGTCAGAGATGACTCTATTCTAGCATTGCAATATTATATGTAAATTAACTACAAGCTGTGATGTCTTTTCAAACTGGGTCAGATTACCAAGCTGCTTCTAACCAGTGCGAATCCACCAAACAGTTTCAACACAGTTTCAACTCAGTGTCAGAGTTAAAATTGGGTCTGGGAAAAACCCATGCAAGTTTGACATCACAGCCTCTCAGCCAATGGGCTGCCAGAACAAATATACATAACATAAGCCATGTGTTTACAAACAAATTGTCAAAGCCTTTTGTTTATACCAACTTCCATCAAAGTTTAAAGTTGTAAGTTAGCAAGTTTCTAGATTTATCAAACAACTCTGTAGGGATTATAACAGTTGTCTACTGTGAATGCTCACAAAGCTGCCATTTGGTAGGATTAGACTGGTGATTGCTGTGATAAATCATTGGGATCAAAAATGTAATGCTTCCTTCAATATATCAATGTTTGAACTGTGATGACGTAGTTTACGGTCAGCCCATTGGCTATCAAGCTGTGATGACGTAGTTGTAGGGGCTATCCCTGATAAAACTCTTACTCTGACACTGTGTTGATACTGTGACGCTCAGTTCAGGAGGATCAACATTGGCTAGAAGCTGGGGAATCTGACCCAGTTTGAAATGACATCACAGCTTGCAGTTAATTTACATATATTGCAATGCTAGAATAGAGTCATCTCTGAGATCACAGTTCAACAGCATAGAAAAAAAACTTGAGATTCCACGTAAGTATGACAAGGACTGTAAGCAACTTATCATATGAGATTTTCCTCAATGCTTTGCAAGAACTTCTTCCTGTGCAAACGTCCCTGATTTGGCACACATTTTTACATTTTGTGCATTTTTGTCATGTCTGGCAGAAGGAATATTATTGCCTAAATATCAAGCCATGTCTGTGACCGTTTCTTTGAAATAAGAAATCAAGATTATGTTAATATGCAGTTTGCCGGTTGTGATGTTCGATAAAAACTGTACTGTGTATCCTTTATTCTAGTTTTCAGTTGCACCGATCTTTTCACAATAATGAATGTCACATATACGAGGGGTTTTCCAAAAGTTCTGTCCAACTTGCCATAATTTCTGCAATATTTAATGCAGAAACTTGGTTTTTGGGGCAGATAATATTGAAGTAATTTGCGAATGATCCTCTAAAAATCGAATCATAGAAACAAAAATAAATGGTTAATTTGTTGCCATGGAAATTAAAAGTCATGATATGCGGCCCAGGGCACTTTTAGAGATACAGATTCATTATATCTTGTCAAAAAATTCAAGTTTTACCAGGGATACAGGACAGGAAACCTGTTAAAAGTAATCCTTAACATTTCCAAAATTCTTAAAACAATGAACTTGACACTGAGTACATTTCCTCTTACATTATATCCAATGCCTCATTGTCCTTATATTTAGATCACTATTCATGTTTCGTAAACTATTTGTACTCTACGATTGGTTTTCCATAAGTTCTGTCCAACCTGTCATAACTTTTGCTATATTTTACACAGAAAAATGATATTTGGGTCAGTTGAGGTAATTTTCAAATGATCCCCAAAATATCAGTAAAAATAAATTGTTCATGTGTTGCTATGGAAACCAAACATCACGAAATGCGGCTGAGAGCTTGCTAACAGACACAATCCTTGATATATCTCATCAAAATATATAATTATTACAAGAGATATAGCACAGAATAGGTTCAAAATATTCATTGCCATTTCACAACTTCACAAACTAATGACTGGGAAACTTAGTACAGTTTCTCATACTTTCTAACCATGTCTAAATACCTCAGTCGGCATGTTTAGGTCTTTTTTGACATTGTGCAGTCTTTTTTTCTTGAGTTTTCCGATGTGTGTTCTCTTCATTCAGAAAAAGTTTGTACAACCTTCATTTGGTTTTATCACTCATGCTGTCTTCCTTGTATGTTTGATAAAGAAGGTTCTTACTCTTCCTGCTGGATTTTATCAAATAAAATTAAAGAAAGATAGTGGTATATATAATGTCATCCTTATCCAAAAAAATGTATCTCATTAAAAACTGAGTAACTGCATGAGTGATAGTAAAGTAACCGAGACATGAGAATAACACCAATTTCCATTATTATTAATTATGTCACAGTTAACTGATTGTATTTAATGAAAAAAAAGTCAACACACAGATAATGCAGGCAGGTTCTAAATTCATTTTAAGAGCACTACAAAATCTGGGCCGCATTTCATGACTTCTGGTTTCCATGGCAACAGATTAAGCATTTAATTTTATTTCTGTGATCTGATTTTTACGGAATTATTTCCAAATAACGTCAATATTGTTTTGTCCAAATATGATGCTTCTACATCAAATCTTGCAAAAGTTATGACTAGTTGGACAGAACTTTTGGAAAACCTCTCGTATCTGTAAAAGATAAAAGATTGTCACTATTGAGCCTTTTGTGAGGTAGTGAAACCTTGACTGACGTTTTTTTCTTTAAGTATTACTAGGGTTCAATGACTGATTGATTGAAACTTCGCAAATCTGAAGTTGATGTGTCATTTGAGGGTCTTAGCATATGATATCATCCAATCGAATATTTAAAGCATGAAGTGATCAGTAGATTTTATGCTATAAAATCAGTGGCCTTCTTTAATCTGACACAATGTCCGATTGTCCATTTGTTTTCTCGAGACTGACCTGATCGATTGACCAATACCGTTTAAGGCTTAGTTAAGACTTTGAATTTAATTCCACATAGAAAGCAAAGGTGTAAGATAACAAGTTTGTCCTTTGAAACGTCAGTTGTGTTTCAAGGTGCTGAGGTAACAGGATGTGACGTTAAGTGTTTTCTCCATGAAGTGGTTGTTTATAGGATAATGGGTTTTCTTCCCTGGAAAAGTAGGGCACCAAATTGAGAGACTTCTTTCATCGAAACCAGACTGTTTCACATTTATTGATGTGTTGGACATGGTATATAAAAGTGTATGATTTTATTGGCCTTATAGCCAGTATTTTGGGTGACACTTTTTTGGTTAATATACGAGGGGCATCCCAAAAGTTCTGACCAATTTTTTCGTAGACCTTTCTATTTGAAGTAGCTGAATGAGATTTTCACAGAATTAATTGCAGGTAATTAACTTTGTATTTTGAAAAAAATTAAGACTGTTACAAGAGTTTAAGTTACATTTCTGTCACCATGGATGCGGAAGGTCAGTGTACCCAGTGCAGCTCAATTTCTTTATCAAAATTCAAAAAAATAGCTTTGTTTATAGTGTGAGAATTCACAGTAATAAAACAAATGATTGCAAGAAAATGTATTTTTTTGATAGGCTAGAAGTCTCTCAAGAAATCCTCTATTGCATTATTAACATTTATTTATATTTAAACCTGATCAGCTGAGGCAATTGCCAAAGACTTTCTCCATTAGTTACCCCACAGCTTTTGAAGTGGTTCGGCTGAAACAATCTACAGTCAAGAGGCAGTGCTCAAGAATATTGGGATCCAAACCCAACTTCATCTGCATTATTTACCAAGTTTGGCCTTCTGTGACTTTTGGTGATGCTAAAATATGTAAACCAGTTCACAAGAGACCACACTCATAATGAGAAGTGAAGCTGAAGCCAATTACACTGGGATTCCGCAATTTAGGAACAGCTCAGTTATGAGGACTTAAAGGGGTTAAACTGATTCATAGTGATTTTAAATGCAGAGAACAACTTTGAGATACTGTCAAGCTACCAATAAATATTTTTTCATGGTAATCAATTGCATATTTACAGTAAATCCTATGATTATTTACACACCAAGACACTTGGATTTGGGCTAAAAAATTGAGCAGCGCTGGGTGCACTGACCTTTTGTTTCCATGGCAACAGAAAAGTAATTTAAATTCTTTCAACAAGTACCAAATTTTCAAATAGATAGTGATATATCTGAAATTAATTCCGTGAAAATTTCATACAGATACTTTAAATAGAAAGGTCTGCAAAATAATTGGTCAGAACTTCTGGGACGCCCGTCGATCAGGGTAGCTTTGCAGAGAAATTGATTGGGGCTTTCGGGATGCGCCATTGTATGGTGTAAACAGTTGTATTTCCTTTTATGATAAATAAACAAAAAAGAGAATATTCTTTTTCTACATTTGCAATATGAGGCATATTACGGGAAACTGTATTGCTTCATTGCCCTGTCTGCTCTTATTAGCCCAGCATAACAAGTTCCTTGTTTATATCAAACAATATTGCATCACAATTTTTTTGTGCATCACAAGTAAATGACTTATTGTGAATACCCTGGATATTATGTCACTCTTCCATTATTCTTCTGTCTTTCCGAGAACAATTTTATGAGCTGTACACTGTATAGACTGAATAGAACAGTGCAAATCAAAATTTTTTTGTTGAATCACAATTTCTCATGTATGGGTGCAAAAATGTATTTTCAGCCTGGGCATTGTATACATTGCTGACTGGTATTGTGGATAGTAGTTATTTTGGAGAATTTGTCCAGTGGGCGGGCTGGCATCTGAATAACGGGCGTCCCACTTGTGTAATAACAATGTGTATTTGGCTGTGTATTGGGTTGTGTATTAGGCTGTGTGTTTGGCTGTGTATTGGGCTGTGTATTGGGCTGTGTATTGAGCTGCATGTGTATTGGGCAGTATGCCAAAACTATGGCAAGTATATTTTTTATATTTGGCAAAATATCATAACAAAACAACCTGAGTCAGTGTCTCTGTTGACAATGGACATTCTTGTACTGAAATAGGATATATAAAGCAGTTTATTTGGGCAATGGTAGTTTAAGTCGAAAAATATTGGTGGGAAGAAATTATTCTTCAGCTTCCCTGATCACTGTGTTTGTGTTGAGGCTGTTTTGTCTGAAAATAGTGCGCAGATTGTGACAAACATGTTTGACTGATGTACAGTGTATCTTCTGAGAGTTTTCTGGTCGGCCTACTAGTCCAGGAGCCACTCCCCAAAAAGGGCCATATTTCAGGAGTTGCTTCACCCCGAGAGCTAGAAAAAAGCGGCTTGCGCCATGCAATTCCAAAAATACTCCAGATGACCGCTGGGGTGGATGTACGTCTTGAAAGTGGTGCAGTTTTCTGTTATTTCACTTTTAATGCACCCTTCTCTGTTGATGACAGGGAATTTTAGAACTGCAACAGGGGTGACTAATAATTTCATTTCTCCTCACCTACTGCAGCAATATACACATGCTACATATCACCTTATAGCTGAGAAACACAGCTTTCCAACCATGTATAACACATATGCGTGGTATAAAAATTCGCTGAATTAATTATGATTATTTATGAAATAATAGAAAAAAATTGAATATTTCAAAAAATATTACAGTGCACAAAACTTTTCATGAATGTAAAAAAAGAGCTGAAAAACCAAAAAGGCATCATGCATTTCCAAAAACACTATAGATTCCTACTACAGTGGATGTATATCTTGAAAGTGGTGCACTTCTCTGCTATTTCAATTTTAATGCACCCTACTCCTTCGATGATTGGAAATATCAGAACTGTGTCAGGGGTGCATAATAATTTCATTTCTCCTCACCTACTGCAGCAATATACACATGCTACATATCATCTTAAAGCTGAGAAACACAGCTTTCCAACCATGTATAACACATATGCGTGGTATAAAAATTCGCTGAATTAATTATGATTATTTATGAAATAATAGAAAAAAATTGAATATTTCAAAAAATATTACAGTGCACAAAACTTTTCAAGAATGAAAAAAAGAGCTAGAAAAACCAAAAAGGCATCATGCATTTCCAAAAACACTATAGATTACTACTACAGTGGATGTATATCTTGAAAGTGGTGCACTTCTCTGTTTTTTCAGTTTTAAGGCACCCTACTCCTTCGATGATTGGAAATATCAAAACGGTGTCAGGGGTGCATAATAATTTAATTTCTCCCCACTTACTGTAGCAATATACACATGCTGCATACCAAATTACAGTTGACAAACACATCTTTCCAACCATGTATAACATGTATGCATAGCTTTAACACTATTCTGAAAATGATGATTAATTATGAATTTATAAAGCAAAAATTGAAGATTTTACTTAATATAACAGTACACACTATTTTCAAGAATAAAAACAAGCTAGCTAGAAAAACCAAAAAGGCGTCATTAATTTCACAATATACTTAAGTTAACCACGAGGGTGGATGGAAATTTTCAAATTAGTGCACCACTCCATTATTTCAGTTTTATGCACTCTGCCGTTTCGGTGTGGGAGCACACTAGAACTGTGGCAGTCATGCATCTTTAATTACTCATCACTTACTGTAGCAATATATATGAGCTGTACACCATATTAAAGCAGAGAAACAAACCTCTCCAATGGTATATAATGCATATGTGTAGACTTCACTTGATTTCGATTGATTATGAAAGAAAAGGAAAATGTGACCAATTTTTCCTACTTAGTGGTTACCTTGTCGCAATTAATAAATACCTAAACACATGCATTCAGACTTATGAGTATTTAATTTTTTCAATCAAATGGTTCGTATTCAGCAAAGAATTTCTGAAGCGAAACATGAGACATGATGTTTGCAACTTTAATAGCGAAAAAACGTTTAAAATATGTCACAAGGCTATTGCAGGTAATTATTACTAATTAATAATCTGAAGATCCAAGAAGAAATGCTCTTTGTTCAACTAGAAGTCTCAAGATTAACATGAATGAACACACACAAGATATAATGCATATTTGACATGAAACTTTTTTCATTATCAACTGTTTAACCATCTTTTGAAGCTAACAAATTGAGAACAAATTTTTCTTAGCTGAGAACATATCCTCACACATTCTAACATCTTCACCCATGTTAATCAGCCGCATGAATAATTTACAGTACAATATGTAACTTCAAAATTCTAAAGGACCAGCCAGTGGTCAGTTAAAACAAGAAATACATTGCAGGAAAAAATCTATAACATGTCACATCATTCAAAAAGTCATCTTCCATACACAGTAGGACAGCAAATTCAACTTGGAAGTTGAAAAACATATCCACAATTTTACTAACTTTACGGGCGAATATACACAAATCTAATCAATTTATATTTTATAAAATACAATATATACTAACAGAACCAATGTAATTGAGAGCACACCTTCATATTGAAGCACCATGAAGTTAATGTACCTGTGATATCATCTACTACAGGAACTAAGACAAAATATGGTGAAGATGAGATAATTGTTATCACAAAGCATACTAAGCAAAATGCATTTGGCAAAAAGAAATGAATGTGAAGTCATTTGTAAATGCTGAATTGCTGATCATCATTATTTGGAATAATTAGTCTTCTTCATCACTTGTTTGGCAACTGTATGGACCGTCTCCATTCACGCATTCCTCACTGCATCCACAAACATCAGTGCAGACTGTTCCTTCTTTGCGGCAGCGACATTGTCTACAACAGGAAACATAGACAAATCAATTTTCTTTAAAAAGAACTAGCATGTATGGAAAGCTATTTACTTCTTAGATTTTTTTACATCTTGTATTTTACAAATTTATATAATATACCTTGTGGCACATGGAGTTTTACAACCGCAACGTGTGAGTGTCAGGACTGACAGCGGTAACTTGCTTATCTTGGAGAGGTCATCCATGCCTTGTATTATTTAATTTAAAAATTGTTTGAAACATTTTGTATTACCTATGGCAAAATAAACCTGTCTGTCTGAGTTTTCAGGAGCTGGCTGCTTCGTCATGAGGACAGGAATCAGGTCGTTATTCTCCATGCTCCAACCATTCCCAACTTGTGAAGGAAGATTTAGAATGGGTTTGGTAGCTTTAGCCAGATGTAACTCTGGTAGTTTGCTCTACTGACATGCTGAATGAATTAGTCCATTGTTGGAGGTAACTTCTCACTGGAGAGACTCTTCTTCGAGAACAACTCATAGCGCAAGTCATCAAGTGAATCAACCTTCTTGTTTGCATACACCAGAGATGTGAGTTGAACAAGTGCTGTCATGGTCTTCTCTGTCACACACTTGGGTCCTATCCAAATTCTCTGAGACTTTCTTGAATGTTGTCATTTAATGACAATTGTTTCATCCACTTCATTTTTCCCTGTCCAAAGAAAGCACTGACTGAGTCCCATCCTGAGAATGCGTGCAAGCAGGGTAACAGGGAAGACAGGTCAAGTCTGAGATCCTTCGCAACCAGATGCATTGCAATGTAACGCTTTTTCGGCTTCAAGCCAGTCTTGAAATACAGATTAATGCTTAGAGTTATTGCAACCGTAGGGCACATTGCTGCTACATCAGAATCCAGGCTCCACAAAACAACGTCGTTGATGCCAAGAACATTGGCAGCATGCTTTACGTGCACAAACATGCGAGAGTCAGCTTCTTCGTGGTCACTGAAGAGTTCTGTTACAACATTGTACCAAACATGAATTTCCCTTGCTTGTGCCACCACTGCTAGTCTACATTCTCTATCATTCTTGATGTCTGGTTTTGCTTTTGTCTAACCGACATCGGGCGGTTCAGACTGGCGAAGGACTTGATTTTTTGACAACGAATGGGAGAAAAGAAATCCTCATCTGCTGAATCAAGGCGTGTGACGATGAATTCTTTCATTTGCTCCTTGCCTACTTGTCGGAGGCTGCAAAGACTGTCTTGTACATCTCTAGGAGCAACAGCAACAGTTTTGTGCCACTTGACTTCACCTGCTTCAGTGAATTTCCAGATCTGATCATCATCAATCTTCAGCAGGTCACATAGTTTGTCAAAGATTCTCGAGTCACCTGCTTCTTCCTTTAAATTTAAAACTCGTAGAAAAGTTGCTTTCCCAGCTTCAGAAGCTACCCTCAATTCTTCAGAACTGGTCGCTTGACAAATAAGGCATTTTGATAAGTTGATGGACAATCGGAACTTCTTTGTGACCAGTCGTAAAGGATTGGAATCCATCTGCAATAAGGAACATGACGCAGTTTACCAAGAATAGAATCATGAATCATTGAAGTAAAAATTTAAAAAAAATAGGCAAATGGTTTACACGTAAAATTTCAAATATTCAAACAAAAACTGTTAACTTACCAAATGGTAGATTAAACGTATTGTCAGCCATCCGGCACACCAAAAAGACATGCTTTAAGTACAAGTTACGTCATATTTACTCTTTGCATTTTAGTTTCTCGTTGTAATAAGGACAATCATTATTGTTTTATTTTGTGGTAATTTGCCATCCCACATAGATGTGACAATGTTAAAATATTCATGCGTATATGTTAATAATATCTTTCCAGTTAATTATTTCTTATATTAGTTTTAGTTAAATATCTTTACCTGCAATATAGTCACCATTAAACATGAGATTTGTCAATCACACAGTATCCAATGTGTATATTGCTACAGCAGGTGGGGAGGTATTACTAATATTCCCAAACATCAAAAGAATAGGGTGCATAAATACTGAAATAACTGAAAAGTGCACCACTTTCAAGACATACATCCACTGTATTAGTTATCTTTAGTATTTTGAGAAATGTATGATGCCTTTTTGGATTTTCCAGCTAGCTTTTTTTTCTATCTTGAAAAGTTTTGTGCACTTTAATATTTTGTAAATTCTTCAATGTTTCCTATTATTTCATAAAGAAACATAATTAATTTGGCGAATCTTTATACTACGCATATATGTTATACATGGTTGGAAAGCTGTGTTTCTCAGCTTTAAGGTGATATGTAGCATGTGTATATTGCTGCAGTAGGTGAGGAGAAATGAAATTATTATGCACCCCTGACACAGTTCTGATATTTCCAATCATCGAAGGAGTAGGGTGCATTAAAATTGAAATAGCAGAGAAGTGCACCACTTTCAAGATATTCATCCACTGTAGTAGTAATCTATAGTGTTTTTGGAAATTCATGATGCCTTTTTGGTTTTTCTAGCTCTTTTTTTACATTCTTGAAAAGTTTTGTGCACTGTAATATTTTTTAAAATATTCAATTTTTTCGTATTACTTCATAAATAATCATAATTAATTCAGCGAATTTTTATACCACGCATATGTATTATACATGGTTGGAAAGCAGTGTTTCTCAGCTTTAAGGTGATATGTAGCATGTGTATATTGCTGCAGTAGGTGAGGTGAAATGAAATTATTATGCACCCCTGACACAGTTCTGATATTTCCAATCATCGAAGGAGTGGGGTGCATTAAAATTGAAATAGCAGAGAAGTGCACGACTTTCAAGATATACATCCACTGTAGTAGTAATCTATAGTGTTTTTGGAAATGCATGATGCCTTTTTGGTTTTTCTAGGTCTTTTTTTACATTCTTGAAAAGTTTTGTGCCCTGTAATATTTTTTAAAATATTCGATTTTTTCCTATTATTTCATAAATAATCATAATTAATTCAGCGAATTGTTATACCACGCATATATGTTATACATGGTTGGAAAGCTGTGTTTCTCAGCTATAAGGTGATATGTAGCATGTGTATATTGCTGCAGTAGGTGAGGAGAAATGAAATTATTAGTCACCCCTGTTGCAGTTCTAAAATTCCCCAACATCAAAAGAGGGGGGTGCATTAAAAGTGAAATAACAGAAAACTGCACCACTTTCAAGACATACATCCACCCCAGTGGTAATCTGGGGTATTTTGGGAATTGCATGGCACCATCCGCATTTTTCTAGCTCTCGGGGTGAACCCCCCCAGTTTTTTGAGTCCTTGGCTCCTGGATTATACATTAGTTGCTGATACAATTTTTTAAGAGCAACCCGATAAAATGACCAGCAAGGTCAAGTCTTTGGAATGAAGGGGAGAGCAGGGCACTATGAGCCGTTTTTCTCCTTTTTAGCTCCTGAGCCTAAAGTTTCAATGGTTATATAGCTGGTTGCTTTATATAATCATAGCAAGACCTCTTGGCTACAATATTCAGTGTTGTTACATTATCTTCTTAATTTTGATGTAGAATGTGTAAATATTGTCAGGTAATAATACTGTAATATTGTAGTTCTCTGATTGCTTGATTAAAACTTGGTTGATGTAACATCTGGTGATTATGGAAGACGATGTGACACTGTATTGGCTAGTTCTCACGGAGACGTAACAGAGGGTTTAAGTGACGGCGTTTCTTATATTTCCAGGAAAGGGCAAAGATTTGAGCATGTTCGCCGTCAATTTTGGCTTTACGGCGCAACAGGAACAGCATGCGTCGTTTTAAGAGGTCTTTCTACGCAATTCCTAGAAATTTGACGATGCAGGAAAAAAAGATTCAACCGGTTGAATCTTTGCGAGGAAAGAAGTGGTGAAGCAAGAAGAAGCGTAAAAAGAAATCAGTGCGCGCCGCAGATTTTTAAAGTTGCGACGCACAAAGAAGAGCTTCGACGCAGAAACAGCAGTGTAGCAGAAAGCTCTTGCTTCATGTCACATGTTTCAGACACGCGTCGCGGAAAGACACATGTTCGACGCACGTGAGAGGGTGCGTGCCGCGTCTTTTGGACCCCCAATGCAGCAGACAGAGTGGCGCCTGAGTGCATGCGTTGTTCTATTTTTAGCATCAACCCTTTGTCTGCGTGTCACCCTCTTTTTGCGCAGCGGCTGGGGCAGCAGCAGCGAAGCAGGGGGGGCGAAGGAGGGGGAAAGAGGCGGTCCGCACCCTGCATATATATAGAGGAGGCCAGTTTAGAGCACCATACCCACTCAGACCTTCGACCAGAACACACCTAGAATCCACGACACTATTATCAACTGCTACATTTGCTGCTACTTTTGTTGCTACAATTGTACTTTTGCTGCTACAACATGGGACCAAAGAGGAGAAAGGGCACCGTCGTCACCAGGGCACCAACCAAGCTCAGCACCAGGTCAACACTTCACACTCCTGGGAGCACTCCAGTGACAACTCCAGCTACAACTCCAGCTGCAACTCCTCTCCATGACCCTTCAGATGCTGCAGTGACTGCCTTCTTCACTAAAGCCATGGCAGACATCTCTCTACCTGGGCTCTACACCTCCACTACAGCTGGCAGCCAGACGAAGACCACCACTTCAACCACCAAAGCCACTGTCGTCAGCGAGACCATCTTCGAGGGCCGGCCAGAAGACAGCACAGACGAAGATTCATCAGTTGAACTGTTTGAAACTGATGAAGGAGACAAGCCTGCTGCCAAGTCTGCTGACAAGCCTGCTGCCAAGCCTGCTGCCAAGCCTGCTGACAAGCCTGCTGCCAAGTCTTCCACGGGTCTTCCAGAGCCTACTGCCAAGTCTACTCCAAAGAAGACTCCAAAGAAGACTCCAAAGAAGACTCAGACTCCGAAGAAGACTCAGACTCCGAAGCAGACTCCCAAGAAAACGCAAGAGAGCCAGCCTGTTCTTGCTCTAGACAGAGTGGCCATCCATGAGGACACCTTCGAGGAGGAAGAAGAAGACTCTGCTGATGAGACCCCTGCAGCTGCTGCTGAAGCCAAGTCCAAGGGCAAGAAGGGCAAAGGGAAGGCCCCCAAGAAAAACATCCGGAACAACCTGGGCATCACATCTGACCAAGAAGATGACCTCATCAACTGGTACAGAGAGCATCCTGTCCTCTACATGAAGGGCACCAGAGGCTACAAGGGGAACGAGAAGCTGCTGCTGGACTCAGAAAAAGCCAAGGAGCTGGGACCCAAGTACACCTCCCAGGACATCTTCAACTGGAGGAAGACAGTCCGCACTCACTTCTCCAGACTCGTCAGGCCTGAAGCTTCAGGAGCCGCCAGGAAGGAGACGCTCACAGAGAGGGACCAGTACATCCTGAACAACTGTCGGTTCCTGAAGGACTCCATCGTCCACAAGCCAGGGAAGGAGCTGTCCGCCATCTCTCAACTGTCTGCCAACCGGCCAGCCTCAGACTCCGAGGACAGCTACAACCCTGAGGATTCCCTGCCAGCTTCGTATGACATGCCGGACATGCCACCTGAACAGCCAGCACAGGACAGACCTGAGAGCCAGCAGTCCCAAGTCTTCCCTGGAGCACCAAAGCCTGGAGCCGCTGCCAAGGGAAACAAGAGGAAGGCCCCAGCAGAAGAAGCCATGCACTCCGCCATTCACGTCATCGCAGGCAGCATGCAAGCCATGTCCTCCGCCAAGAAAATCCTGAAAGGCTCTGGCTGCAAGATGTGCCCCGACCACCAGGAGTTGACACCCGACCAGGAGTACTGGAGGATGAAGTGCCAGGACCTCTACCACGTGGGATGTCACGCCAGCCCTGAAATCAGGAGGAAGATGGTCAGGACCATTGCAGAGGCCGCCCTCTACTGGGATGATGAGGCCAGCCGCCAGTCAAGACAGCATCAGGAGCACACCTTCCAGCCTCCTCATCCTCCTCAGCGCCTGCAGATGCCACCTCCTCCTCATCCTCCTCCTTCTTCGACGTATGTGCCATCCCACCACCAGCAGCACCACCACGCTTCCAGCAGCAGCCATCACTACCACCACCACCAGCCCAGGAAAGGAGGATCCTCCAGGCAGACTCCCAGCTACACCGTGATGCAGCCCAGCCCATCCTCCATGACACTGATGATGGATGCTCAGGAGAGCCCTGAGAAGTACGGCTACCCCCCTGGACCCAGCTTTGGTCAACCGGCCGCCCATCACCAGCACCAGCCTTCCCCTTCGGCCAGTTGGACTGACAATCTCCTTTCTCCACGAAAGTAGAAGATGCAGCAAAGACAACAAAAAACCTCGGCCCTTTTAAGGGCCACCAAATCCTCCCAAAAGGGCAGGCCACGTACACATCTTATGTTGACAAAAAAAAAGAGCTTGTGTTGACCGAAAAGAGCCAAAAAAGAGCAAAAAAAACGTTGACAATCCCCCAAAAAAAAGTCCCCCAAAAAAAAAGTCCCCCAAAACAAAAGTCCGGTCCTGGCCTTCATTAAAAGTAATCACCTTCATAAAAGCAAGGTGCTAGTTCCCCCTTTCTTTGCCCCAAAACATACCAAGTGCAGCACTAGTACAAGTGCTGCATTCTTTGGTATAAACATATTTTTATTGCACTAGTACAAGTGCATGAATTTCTTAATTAAAATGTAATGCACTAGTACAAGTGCTTTGCTTTTAAAACTTGTGTTGGTTGGTTGCACTAGTACAAGTGCATCACTTTGTAATTTCACTTGTCTAGGGCAAGTGGCAGGTAGATAGCTAGATAGCTAGCTAGATAGATAGATAGATAGATAGCTAGATAGATAGCTAGATAGATAGCTAGATAGATAGATAGATAGATAGCTTGATAGATGGAACACAATGCTCGTTACATATATACACTGCAGCAAAAGAAAAGCAGTTGTCGTCACTTTGCAGGAATTGGACTTGGATAGATAGATAGATAGCTTGATAGATAACTAGATAGATAGCTAGATAGATAGATAGATAGATAGCTTGATAGATGGAACACAATGCTCGTTACATATATACACTGCAGCAAAAGAAAAGCAGTTGTCGTCACTTTGCAGGGATTGGACTTGGATAGATAGATAGATAGCTTGATAGATAGCTAGATAGATAGCTAGATAGATAGATAGATAGATAGCTTGATAGATGGAACACAATGCTCGTTACATATATACACTGCAGCAAAAGAAAAGCAGTTGTCGTCACTTTGCAGGGATTGGACTTGGATAGATAGATAGATAGCTTGATAGATAGCTAGATAGATAGCTAGATAGATAGATAGATAGATAGCTTGATAGATGGAACACAATGCTCGTTACATATATACACTGCAGCAAAAGAAAAGCAGTTGTCGTCACTTTGCATGGATTGGACTTGGATAGATAGATAGATAGATAGATAGATAGATAGATAGATAGATAGATAGATAGATAGATAGATAGATAGATAGATGGATGGAGGGATTGATTGATTGATTGATTTTTGGGCTTGTTTTGTCAACATAGGATGTGTACATGGCCAGCTCAATTGGGAGGATTTGGTGGCCCTTAAAAGGACCTGGGGTTTGTTGTTTTGAATGCATCTTCTTCAGATTTTCTCCAACTGCCAAGGGACACTTCCTGCCGGACTGTTGACCCAGTCACGTAGGTAGTCTCGAGCAGCCTTGGCATCTCTGGAGGCATTTCCGTGTCGAAGTGGTTCTCCTAGGTCATGCAATTGACGGTCTCCCCTCCAAACTCCTTCAGCGACGTCATGTGTCTGTGGATCTTCTCTGTCCATCACTTCATTGTCACGGGCATGGTGGACGCCTACTCTGTCTCGCAGAATGTTGTGTAGAACACAAGCAGCCATTGTGATGTATGTCACTCTTGTAGGTCGTTGGGGCATGGTGGTCAGGAAGCATCTGAACCTGTGTGACAGCAGACCGAAGGCATTCTCCACCACTCTCCTGGCTCTTGAAATCCTGTAATTGTAGACTCTGGAAGGAATGTCAAGGTTCTTTCTTGGCACTGGTTTGAGCAGCCATGTCTTCAGGGGAAATGCCTCGTCACCCACGATGTAATATGGGAAAGGATTGTCTTCTGTGCCAGGTAGAGGTTCTGGAGGTGGTAGGCCTAGATCTTCCTCGTCCAGGAGTTGTCGAAGTACTGTGTCCCTGAAGACGCCGCCATCAGATGCACTTCCTTGACAGCCAGCCTGCACATAGATGAACTTGTAGTCGGCATCAACGAGGGCCATCAGGACAATGGAGTGAAATCCCTTGTAGTTGTAGAACAAGGAGCCTGCAGCCTTGGGACATCGGATTGCGACGTGCTTGCCATCCAGAGCTCCAATGCAGTTGGGCAAGTTCCATTTCGTCTCAAAAGCCTTGGCTATCTCCTTCCATCTTTCAGGCTGTGTGGGTAGTGCCAGCTGTCTTTCGAAGGCATGAACGATGGCAAGGCAGACCTCAGGGATGAAGTTGCAGATGGTGTTGGGTGCCACACGGAAAGCATAAGCTAGGGACTTGTAGCTGTTTCCTGTTGCCATGTACCGCAGGGTGATAGCCAACTTCAGACCAGGTTCCAAAGCCCTCCTCATGTTGGTGTCTTGCTTAGCGATGAGTGGTCCAACAGCTTCCAGGATTTCAGCAAAGATGGCAGGGGGCATTCTAGTGTAGTTGTAGTAGCCGGACACGTCACGCACTTGCAGTTCAGGCAGCAGTTGATGGAAGTGACCATGTTGTTCCCTCTGCAGCAACCAGTTGCGAATCCACCACCTTTTCTGTCTCCTGGCCCTCCTCCTCCTGTGTCTCAAATAGACAGCTCCGATAGCAACAGCAGCAGCACCAGCCACAACAATAATTTCTTCTTCATTCATCATGCATATGTTCAGTAGGCAGTCGTTGTGTTCTCATTGAAGGGCAATCAGCAAATGAAGCAAGGAGGTCCTCTGTGTCCCTTTTTATAATGACCAAAAGTGACTCCTGCAGCAGCGAAACACACTTTGCCGCAGCGCTGCAACAACAGACGTTCGTCGATGCTTAAGAGACCTTCGTCGCTGCTTAAGGCAAGGACGACGAAGAAGGTCAGCATCGACGCGCCTGTAATGTCCTCGGCGCTTTATGAATGCATGTGCGACGATGAACCATCAAGTTACGCAGTAACAAGTCCCTAAATGCGGCGTTGCATCCTTACAGTCGTCGGCGAGGCTGTCATTTTCAGCGACGCATCTTACCTCGGGTGTACGCCGAAGGTTTCCTGATGCGTCGCAGGTCGCCAATTTCAGACGTAGCTGCCTCACAACCATCAGCGGCGTAAGAGGAAACAACATTGGGCGAAGTAAAAGCAGCCTCGCCGAATTCCAAAACAAAGTGCGACGCGTCTGTTTGGAACTGCGCTGAGGAAAGAGAGGCGGAACGCGGCGAAGAAAGCTTAAGCAGCGCCGCGGACACTAACTTTAAGCGTCGCACATGACACTAATTGATTACGTAACGTGCCAAAACCAACGTTCTACGCCATAACTTTCCAAGAAATGACTTCTCTTGATGCGTCGCTCTCAAATCGCCGTCGTGAGAACCAGGCATATGATGCAGGATACTCACTCCATACTTGATTGTTGTGACAATCCAGGCATGTAATATGACAAAAAATTGTCATGGCACATTAATTGATAGAACTCAGAATAAAATTGGTACTGCATAAATGTGCCCAAAAAAAAATTTGATTCTATAAAATCAATGACTTACTTTAATCAGACAAGAGGTCTGGCTGTCCTTTTGTTTTCTTGAGACTGACCTTATCAATCAACCAATAGCTTAGAATTCAATTCCACATTAAAAGTAATGGAATAAGACAAAAAAAATTGAAAGTCATTAGATACGTTTAGAGGCTAAAGCAACAAGGTTGGATGTTTTAAAAGGGCTTTCTCCATGAAGTGGTTGTTTATAGGATAATGGGTTTTCTTCCCTGGAAAAGTAGGGAACCAAATTGAGAGACTTCTTCCTTCGAAACCAGATTGCTTCACTTAAGTACTGTGCATTGAAACAGTCTTTTTTGAAATATGTAGAATTTGCTGTATAAAAGTCAGATGATGCCATTGGCCTTATAGCCAGTTTTTGTGTCCGAGAGCAGGGCCTCGGGCCCTTTGTCGTCATCAATGGGATTGTCATATCAAAGTTGGTGTGGATCGAAAAGCATTTCACTGATGCAAGAACAACCCAAAGTTATGATGCCATTATGATGCCCAGGGTTTACACTGTTGCACTAGATGCCCTGGCTTTAATCTTATGTCTCACTGCTCTAAATAGTTAACTTTAATCCCCAAAATTCCTCCTTGCTCAGCAGACGATTTCTGAGAAGCATCTTCTTCTTCTTCCCTTTGGCCCTTCCGCCCTGAGACAAAGTGGCGTGCACCACAACCTGAGATTTATGCTTCAGCCAATTACTAAAGATAGACAGATAGACACATAGACACATAGATAGACAGATAGATAGATTGATAGGTAGATTGATATATCTATAGTTAGAATGCAACTTTTAACAATTTATAGAGTTGTGTTAATGTAATAGTCATATCCCATTGAGTTATAAGGGTTATTAAATTGCTCGAGGACACAGTGCATGCATTGCATGCTATTTTTTTAATGGTATTTTTGGTTTATGTGGGAATGCTATTATTGCATTCTTCTACTTCTAACGGAAGGGTTTGCCAGAAGAATTGGTTAGTACTTTCTGAATGCACCTTGCATGTATAGTATATCCAGTCATGATGAATAAGTAAAACATTGATGATATTCTTTTTCTACGTTTGCAATACGAGGCCTATTATAGAAAACTGTGTATTCTGCTTCGTTGCTACTGTCTGCTCTTATTAATTAGCCCAACATAACAATTTTCTGGTTTATGTTATACAATATTATATCACGTTCTTTGTGCGCCACAAGTAAATTACCTGTCATGTGCCAATATCATGGATATTATGTCACTCTTCCAGTGTTATGCTGGTGTCTGTCTTTCGAGGAAAACACATATTCCATGGTTACAGAATCACAGAAAAATCACAAAAATTACACTTTAATGATGCATTATAAAATTTGTGATTGCAGAAATTATGACTTAGTGATCTATTTTGACTTAAATGAATAAAAACTAAAGTTGTAGATATAGAGAATTGTTGTGATAAGCCCAAGCAGTTCTTCAGCAGCAAGCTGAACACAGCGTAAATGGAATCACGGACAAAAGCATCAAATTTTCTTAATTTTTGATTTCATTCTCTGTTTTAAGAAAACTACTCCAACTGTTGAAAGAAAGACTGACCGTCGTCATCCGAGGGATATATAAAAATTAATATAAATTGTGTTTGAGATTGCACAGATGGAAATTGTGCTGTCCTCATTTGGATAAAGTTCTGAAGAAAATTGTGTGATTCCGTTATGCTGTCTGATGTGATTCTACGCTTAATTGAAATTGGCCTGTACATAAAAAAAAATACTACCAAGGCAAAAATTCTTTAAAATTTGTAAATTTCAAGTATATTAGCACTTGGTGATGTTAACATCGGACATCAAGACCCAACATATCCATTTGTATTGTAGCCTTGGAAAATAGGACTCTTGAAATTGGTTATACATTAAGATTTACATCTGGCAACTTATGCAGCTAAATTCTGCTGAAAAAAAAAGCATCATGCAGTATTCTATAAATTCTTTTAAACTTTAAATTCTACCACAATTCTGGGAACAGCATACAGCCAAAATGTTATACCAACTCCTTGGATGCATCATGCCATAACTGCCATTCAGTTAACACATTTCTCATCCTGTACATATTACTAATACAATGACAATTTATTTGTGGTTTTGTCGTTTTCAAGTTCATGAATCAATATCTGAACAGCTGGACGTAGTATGATTAATTATGTCAACTATTGTGATGAGACTTCGTATCATCCATGGTAATTTGGCCTGTTGCAGTTCCACTTCACTGTAAATTGCTTCTCCCTTATTGACAGTTTGTAGCTACTTTCATTCAGGCAGTAATTTGGCATTAGAACTAATTTTGCCATCACAGTGTCCCTCTATGAAGTTGAGGATTTTCCAAATTAAGCAAAGTAACTAAAGGAATAGGCCTGTATGACATTGTGACAAGCTCTATTACATTCTTTTCTTGATCGACATTGTTGTTCTGAAATAGCGATTGGCTTATATAAACATTATAAAGCTGTTTAATAGAGAAAAGGATCATATAAGCAAAAAAAATATTGACAAGAAGAAGTTGCTTCTGAATTTTCTTGATTATTGTGTGTTAAGGACATTTTTGTTTTGTGAAAACGGTGTGCACATTTGACTGATGTAAACAGTAGCGTCTGAGGGGTATCAGCCTACTTTAGTTTACTGATACAGTTTTTTTTTTCCTTGAGTGCGACCCAATGAAGTCACCTAACTCTGATTTTAGTTATATGCTGCAGATGGTAGACCAGATCAATATTGCCCATGATATTTCCCATGTTCCTGCCCTTGGTCACAGCCACAGATCATTCTAATTAGTTTCAAGTCATCCTCCTCTGGACTTCAAGATTCCTTACAAGATGACAGGATCAATATCTCTGGTACTTTACTGTCAGCCTGATGAGGGTTCTCCGGAACTCAGCTGCAAGGCTGAATCCATCTGCCATAAAGGAAATTGCAACATACGGTAAAATATTGGCTGTAAATCTTTCAGCAATTGAAGCCTGTTACACTAGGCAGAATTTCATTTATCAATTTAATGATGTGAGTGAGATCTACTCATTCTACTGTAGTTAGCCTTAGAGGTCTATTCATAAGTTCAAGGTTGTTCTAAATTGCGCCCGTGTTGTCAAGTCTGAGAGATGTTTCGCAGTTTAATTGCTCGTTGATTACTATTATCAAATAACAATGGAGCAACTTGCGGTAATTGAAATGTAATTTTCTGAAATTATCATGGTTTTTAATGGAAGAAAATCAATTTCAATCAGATCAGAACCAAGGAGAATAAGACGAAAATATTCTTTTTTAATTCCCTAATTCTGCGAAGTGGGAGGGGATACTAATAATAATAATATAGTATGATTTTATATACCGCCCATTCCAGATAAATCTGCTCTCCGGCGCTCACCATACTGAACGGCAATCATACAAATCATTATAGTGGAAGGGGCTAGGTTCGAACCCTCATATGTACTAGGCGGGAATGCTAACCATTGTACCACGGAGCCGCTATAGTAAAATATCAATAAATTGACAATAACCCAAAACGAAACTGGAAGAAATCAATCTTTGAAGTAATTTCTGGCAAAATTCATCCTAGTAGATATAGAATTGTGCTTGTGGAAATTCCATGGCGTCCAACACATTTCTCTCAATGTTCAGTTGAATAACCCACGTTCGTCTGTGACGGTGATTGGTCATCACATAATTGATATAGGCCAATGCCCTATGTACACCAAAAATTTATTAGTGCCTCATCTTTTGCATAATATGGTACTTGAATTATATATAGCTAATTTATCTGATAATACGCTAATTTATCTGTCATGAAACCAAATAGGTACTGCTAAATGGTGTGTTTTTCCTAATTATCCATTGAGTGTGGCCTTTCCCTTTTTGGCATCGCTAATTGTTGTAGGGCTTGTCTGTTGGTAATGTAGAAATATATGGTAGAAATTACGTTGCCACAACGTGAACACTACGTTGAGATTTTTCACAATATGAAATGTTTCCACAATGTTCAATGCTAATGTCATATCTTGGACGTTGCCTCAAACATTGGGGCAATGTCATTTCTTCCATACAATTTTACATAATTTTCACAAACATTGCAACGTTGTCACAACATTACTGCAACCTAGATGGGACCACTGGTTAGAGCCTTATTGGCTAATAGAGGCGTCAAAAGTAAAACAATGTCTCCCTCTCTCTCAATAATCTGTTTGAATCTGTCTCATCTCTTTTGCACCTGACAGCAATAGAGTGTTTGAACACAAAGCAAGAAAGTAGAATGAAGTAACTCCTTTTGCTATTATTACAGATCTCGTATAAGTGTGCCATGTTCCATGTGAATATATGCACAGATGATGTCAGTATTGCAATACTGACATCACTATTGGCACTCCAAGCTTGAGTGTTGATTCCAACTGCTACCAACAAGTCAGGCTTATGGGCTGTCTAAGTGTGAATAACAATTGATTAATCTGCATTCATTGGTATGGTTGTTTGATTCAGTTGGAGCAGGTGAAACTGATATGTTTGAGCCACTTGCTTGATCCATCATGGACATTCATTGTGTCCTGTTGTGAAATTTCTCATTGAGGGCAGCACCTTGTTGCTTTTCAGCCTTTTAAGATCTGCGCCAAAGAAACGGTTCAGAATTGATGACTGGAATGGGGATGACGGGGAGATTTTTTGGAAGTGACTTAACGTTGCGCGTTGCGGTGTTGCATGGGCATACCAGAAGACGAAAAATAGGGGGGGGGGGCAGTTGCTCCCCAAAAATTTGGGAAAAGGCCAGACAAGGAGGCTAAGAATTTGATCATCAAATAAACATTATTGGAAATCAGTGATAAGGATGCCCCAAAGCAAAACTCCCCCCCCCCGCCTTAGGTCTTAAATTCTGAATGGTTCCTGAGAATATTATTTTTGCCAAGACAGAGCAGCACATGATAACCTCTCAGACCAACAAAAAATATGTGAGAGTGAATGAATTTGTTTTGTGGTAAAAGTGCTAAAACTGATAGCAGTTATACGCAAAATCCATGCATCATATATAGCTGGATATTGTAACTTTTGGATTTATTCCAAACATCAAACTGAATAATCAATGTTGAGCAACAATCTAACAGCTTATTGTTGATTTGTAATGGTGTGATCAGAATGGGTTCCAAGTGACACAGCTGAAACTGCGAATATACCAACTGTGAAATCATTTTGCTGATACTGACATCACAATGGCACTGTGGCAGTTGAAAAGAACATGGCACACTAATACGAGATCTTTAATAACATAAAAGACAACCCCAAATGGATCATACAGTACAATCTGAAGGATAATAAGAACATTATCTGTCAGAAGTCCTCTGTTTAGCTATTTTGGCCTCCTTTCTCCTCTCCATCCCAAATCTCCTTGCAACTACCTTTGACTCCTCGCCACAACCTTACCTCTTGTTAAGGAGACCATTAAGACAGCTAGCAATGTAAATGAAATTAGCAAAGGAACACAATATCAAATAAATCAAACACAATGTGGGTGATGGAGTTTGAATTTGTGTTGGTTTAATGTAACTTTAGTGTAATTTTAAAATGTAATTGAAAGTAGGTAAAGGTAGAAGTGATTTGGGCCATTTTGGCGGGAGCCAGAAAGTGTGAAAGGATAAAGTAGTGGCTGATTCTTCCTTCCTGCTCGAGTAGTCATACTTTATTTAGGGTTGTACTGTATACCTGTGATGTTGATGTTACAAGCACTATCACTTGTTTGTGGAAACCTTTTTCTCAACACACGAGCCTTATTTTGTGAAACCCGAATGGCTAAAACACAACAAAACATAGACAAAGATTAGACCATGTGCTATTCTTTTAGACCTCACCTTGATACTTTTGCCATCAGAATAACTGGGATCTAACTGACAATTTGTATTACTTAGCCACCAATTTGGAGGGTTTTAAGATGCATTTTTGGATCTGGTACATCTGGGGTCAAACCTTCCCTTAGGAGACCGCCAAGAGGAACCGGCACTGCAAACTCTCAGAAAAGATCATCTGGGAAGGTCACATTCCTGACTTATAATGAGAGCCATTGGTAAATTGGACAATGACTCACACACTCTTTTGTGAGCCTTCGTACTAACTGAACTCATTTTTGATTTTCCCAACCCGACATTCGGGGTTTAATGATCTATTTTTCATCTTCATGACTTTCTGACCTCCGCCCTTGGTTTAGCTTACAAGGTGCCTTGATGACCTGTTCATAGTTCATCCCACCTTTACCATCAAGGGATTTGTGTCTTTTAAGTTCTTGTGAAGCTGCAACTGTTATCGATAGTTTATTTTGGTTCCTCCACATGTGTTTGCATTTCTCAAAGCAAATTTTTACATAGTCTGTCTTTCCATCATTCCGCTTCAATGTCAAATTATGTTAATACAGTAAAATAAAACTTTTGTTGCTTTGTGGTGAACTTGTTGAAGACTTTAAATACTTTTTTAACCTCATGCCAGAAAGCTTTTTTATTGTGATTCTTCTCCATCGGCAGTTCAGATCAAAGTTGAAAATCGACTTTTTAACTTTCCTTCTTGCATCACCAATTCCTTTTTACTTTTTTTAGAGAAATTTGTGCAGCCAGGCTTTACAGCTGTTCTCTTAATTTTTTTTTTTGTCTGAACCAGCTAGACTGTCCTGATTTCACCTCAAGCTTGTGTGACTCTCCATAATTACATGGATCTGCTGTGCTATTCGTTGCAACTTCAAATGACAAATCAATACCTTCACTGACACTTTTTACTCAAAGCTATGACAAAATTGCTTCGTTAAGAAAGAAGTCCAGACATACTTTTTAGTCAGTACGTTTTTTGCCTATAAAACAATCGATGATTAAGTCTGAGGTTTAATTTTTGGATTATTAGGGTGAGTAAACCAAGACCAATTAAGATTGATTTGGACTAAATGTATGTTCTCTGATCCCCCAGCTTCATCACACAGGCACTTACAATGCTAAATTTATGGCTCTTTTTAGCCTTCTGTTGTGACATCATCAGCATTCTGTTGTGACATCATCAGCATTGTTGGTCCTATGGCATCACTGAAACAATGGTGATGCCACAACAGCAGCAATATAATCAGTGGAAGAAAATGGCTTCTTGAGCTGTGTTAACAGCAATATTATTCAAATGGGACTACCTCAAAACCAGGGTTGCAACATGCAGTACTTCCAAATGTTTATGAAACTGTTTGGTAATGGTGTCAGGAACACTAGGAGACAAGCAATTGGTATGTTTTTAATTATCAGCTCAAAACTCACTGACTCATAAAAATGTCTGGACTTTTTCTTTGTTTAGTAGCTATTTGTCTGCTTGGCGAGTCTTACACTTCTGTTTCTTTACTCCAAAAAGATTTGTTCAAAACAGATAAGATCAATGTTCACTGGCGTCGGTCCAAAATGTCTGTGTATAGTAGGCCTATATCAAGCAAATTTTTATGTCAACAAACAAGTAAGGAAATTGTCTTCCCACGACCCAGATTTAAGTACAGAAAAAATCTTATTTTGAAGTAGAATTGTGTTGGAAGTGACACCACAAATGAAAAGGAATAGTTATAATAATATATAATTGTCACCTAACTTATATCCTGACTGCTCAAGGAGGAGCCAAGTAAGTAATGGCCGTGCTTCTTTGGGGCCAAACAGTTATGCTGACTGATTGCTGAGGCATTAGACGTATCTATCTGTTATATAATATGCCTTGATACATAGGTCATGTTCTTAAACTTAAATTAAAGCTGTATTTTTGCTTTTGCACTTAATGATATTAAAACTATTTCTGAAATTCAGCCACTGTTTTGTCATAAGATTACTATATAAAGCATTAATTTACAACTGAATTTACCACCTTAAAAGACAAGGAAATTGCAATAAAGGAATCATTTCTCTTTGATATCAGAACATTTTGTTTTAGTTCTGAGTACCTTGGAAGTAATGCTGTGAAGTGTGAAGGAGAAGCAGTAATCAGGGAGCCTCTATTTGACCTCATTCCTTTTGTAGCAAATCGGCGTTCACTCAAGTAAGTCATCTTTGTGTTTCTTCGTGGCAGGCAACTCAATAATGCTGGTGTATCATATAATAATTACCAATAATTACCAATAATATAGTTATATTAATAATAATTGCAATAATAAAGGGTGATGCACTGTGTTTATCTTCACAAAATTTTCAGGGAAAATTGAGTGGTGCTCAAAGACAAAAATTCTACAAAAAATTATTACATTGGACAATTATGAATTGTTGAATTCAGGGGTTTTATTTATCAGCCAATCAGATTGCTGCTTTCAAAATTCAAATGTCAATAAACGGGAATTCCCTTGTGATTCCCTAGCAACTGGACCTGTAGAACAAGTTTTTTGATGTTGACTGCTTTGTATAATTATTTAGACCTTATTCATAAAGGTAACCAAGGAATTCTGTGGCTCCAAGTCTGGGAAACCCCCCCCCCCCCCCAGCCCAGCAAGCTATTGTGCCCAATTCTGAGATGAATCTCATAATTAGGCTATTGAAAATGTTTGAATTGTTTAAAAATGACAGTAACATAAAGAAGGGAAATTGCTCAGTCCATCTATGCAGAAATTGGGGGGGGGGAGGCATAAAATTTACCAACCATGCCACAGCGCCACCTATAACATGTAACAAGTACCGGGAGTTGCACGCTTAGATGGGGCTTTGTAAAACGCTACTTTTGGAAAAATGGTCACAATTCAAAATCTTTCCCTCCTAGGGTATGAATGTTTTTTGATTGACATATGAACCCAACTACAATGCATCATTTGCTGCCATTTCCAGGCTTCTAACCAGTTTGCTAAAGATTTTAGAATATTTCATAGAAAATTCAAAAAAGGAGGTTTTATCTATTTTTTGAATTACAAAATGCATTGACTTAGCTGTTCTTCTTGTGAGTGATTGTTCTGTTGGTCCTCTTTACTAATGTAGGGAAACATTTTACCTCGGAATCTACATGTAGATTTTGGCCACTAGGGGGCTCTTCAACATACCATATTTAAAAATCAGTAACTCGGTAACTATTAAAGCTAAAATTTCCAAATCTGACAGAGGCAACATGACACATTTGAAGTCTTTTCTGACAAATTTTCGTCAAAATCCCCGTTGCGGTTTTTAAGTTATTGAAGAAATTGCGAAAAGCACTTTTTCACTCTTTTCCTCATAGCGTCGCAGTCGATTATAGTACCGGCGTGGAAAAAGTCCGGCTATGCTTCGTTTGTAATGAACTTTCATGTTCAGGTACATTTTAAATTCCAAAGAAAGTTTAAAATTTTTTTACCCCTCATTTTTGACATTTTTTGGGTGGCAAAATGCATAAGTAGGGGAATCGTTCAAGTTTCACAAACCATATTTTTTTTTACCCAGTCGTTTTGTTCTGGGACCAGGTTTATGCAATATCAAAGGGTTTTCTTCAAAACTTTTTCCAATACATTTTTTTTGAAAAAACTTTTTTAAGTCATTGGTATGTATTGCTCTTTGAGAAATTTGCAAAATTTATGGCACAAAAAGATGAAGAAACAAAGTGTCATAGGAGTGGTTAAAACCGGATGCTGATATCTCTTCTACTTTATGAGATATTTGCGTTTTTGCGCAAAATTTTTGCAAAAAGTGTTGGACTCTTATTTTATTTTTTTTTTTGAAACAAAAAGATAATTCCATATATTGCTGTGTTATGTTACCCCCCCCCCAATTACTCTCACTGCTCACTCTTTGTAACCAGCAATCACCTCACCATCTTTTTTCAATCAAAGTAATTCCATGTAAACTTTTTGTTTTGCCTCCTTTCTTTGCATCCGTGACATTTAGCTTGCATTGTACTTAGAATTAATCTGTTTTGGCAGCCGCAACAATGTCACCTTCAAGGTATGTTAGTTTTGATGGGGGGGGGTCTAGCTCAGTGGTTGCATGCTGGGGATGCCAATCGCTGGGTCCAGGGTTCGAAACCAGCTCTTGCAGGGTCAATCGGACTATTGCTGGGCGCGTCTGTCAATCGTCCGTCGCCTCATTGCTGTGTCCTACTCCTGTTCTAATTAGGCTACCAAGTGCACAAATACCGGACGTAAAGCGCCAATAATCCATCCATTTCTTAATTGTGAATTATTGAGGTTTGATGGTCAAATTTTCATTCCATTTTAGGCCTTTGAATAACTTTTTCTGTGAATTTCATGCCCTGAGTGAAAGATGTGTCACAGTGCCTGGACCGGGCTCAACCAAATTTTTTTTTTTTTTGTCGACACTTGGAACTAGATAGCACTTTTTTTTAAACCAAAAAGGCCTCATGACAGGATACACCCCCAACCCTACGGGGTAAAACTAACATAAGAAAATGTTATTTGGGGGTGACTGAGGGGAAAGATGGGGTAATTGGGGGAATGTAGGAGGTTATGTGGGGCAAGTGGGGGGAAGCGGAGGGCAAGAGGGGTAAGTGGGGGTAAGCAGGGGCTAGCGACAGGCAAGTGGGGGTAAGTGGGGTAAGTGGGGGGTAAGCGGGGGCTAGCAGGAGGCAAGTGGGGGTTAGCGGGGGCTAGTCGGAGGCAAGTGGGACAAGACTGGGATAAGCAGGGGCAAGTGGGGTGCAAGTGGGGGCAAGTGGGGGCTAGCGGGTGGCAAGTGGGGGGAAGCAGGGGGCAAAGTGGGGGTAAAGTGGGGGGTAGCTGATATTACGGGAATAAGAAAAAGGAGCGGGGGGTGTATCCTGTCATGAGGCCTCCCATTGATGAGCCGTCAGTTCAATCTGTAAAGCTTTTCAGGGTGCTAAATTTTGAACTTAGTGCTATAATCTAGCTACAATTTGTCAAATTTTTTACTTCAGATAATCGGTTTGTGCTTATTTTTTATAATTGGGTCTTTTATGCAGATTCCAACGGCGTTTAGATCATAAAGATTGGTTGAACAGAAGCTGAGATATGCTCTGTTTTCCATCACCAAGTCTGATTCTCTCTATCTATATTATTGATTCGGTCGACTTTATAATAATAATAATAATAATAATAATAGTGATTTATATAGCGCCATATATGAATAGCTAAATAAATCTAGACAATTCTAGGTAAATAATGAAATGTCTAGAATCACTCTTGATAGGTTACGTAAAGACCGTTGCAATGAGAAGGAAACATAATAACTGAAAGGTATTCCTTTTAAGGGCCACTACTGTTGGGATAATTATCCTATCCCCAGGCACTTGAATTGTTTACAACATTTCTGTACTAGACCCTGCCACTGGTGCTCACCACTACAGACATACCAAGGTTGGAAAGTCCCTGAATCGACCACCCTGCTGTAATGTTGTACCAATGGGGTGCAGGGTGGCTGATTCAAGGGAAATGCCCTGACTTTCCCACCTTCCTTGTTCTGTTTAAGGAGGTCAGCACCATGCACTCCAGAGAGCAGGAGGACTTGCAGATGATTGAAATGCCTGTGATCCTATCCTACTTCAGTCCGTTGGATGTAGACAATTGGCATTAAATTACCTCGCCCATTCTCCATCCTATCTCATTATTATCAATTAGTGAATTTGTTTAGCCCTTCAAACAATTCATTTATTTCATTTGATTCAATCCAACAATGTAGTTAAATTATTATATTATATCATTAACTTGAGAAGTTCATGAGTATTATAATACATTGTATAATAAGAATTTTATTTGAAATATAACTTTAATTTAATTACCCGATTTACATAGACATTCTACGATATGTCTCATAATGGACATGACGGTCAGGTTTGTAATTCCAACAATTCCGAAAAAGTATACTGAAAAACCACTGAGGGAGCAACCTGCAACAAAAGGAAGAGTGTCATATTTATTGTTTAAATCTGTGTAAATTGATGAGTTCTATTTAAAGCTGGAATAGAGGAAGCACTAAAAAGAAGCACCCGGGCCTTTAAAGGGGAGATATGGCCTTGCTTCCTTGTGTGCCTAGTATAGGAATTTAAAGTTAAGTAACTAAATATTCAGTGTTGATGCCTGGATTTGAATCCTGACGCTGGACTGGGCAGTCTAGTGGCCGTAGTGGTAAAGCTTATGTCTATAGTTAGTTCTCAACTTTGATCACAACGTGAGACCTAATCAAATTAATTTGAAGCAATTAGGAGGTAATTGCAGCTCCTGGCACATGGATATTCTCGTCCAATGAAGCAACCAATAAGGCCTTTTTCTGCACGTGTGAGTATAACAAATTGCCAATTTGCGGTGTCTCTTCAATGTAATCACAATGGACGAATAATGGAATACGATGTAACCTAGTATTGTATTGTATAATTGTGACCTGCTCCATCAAAATGAGTTAAATTAGGCAATCTGTATTTCCCAGAAATGAGCAAAATGTGTCAAAAGGTCACATTTTGATGTTTTTTTACCTGTTGGTATCTCATTTTATAAAAAGTCATTTTCTTTGAATATTTAAGACAATGTTACCAAAAATTGATTTTAAATTATCTAAATTGAGTGTTTTTTTTTCGGTAGTTCTTTTATTGTAATGGCGGGAAGTTCAAATGCCATTTTCTCATAGTTTGATGTTTCATATCATCAATGTTTGAGGTGCCATATCTTTAGATTGAATGGAGATATCAAAACATATGAAACATCATTTTCAAGAACAATCCCGGTAGAATAAGGTCATTTTCATAGCTCAATATGATAGGAGGTCGACTTCGAACTCATTTTGGTGAAGCAGGTCACAATTTGTATTGTATTGTATTGTATTGTATAATTTATATTGCATTGTATTGTATTGTATTGTATTGTCTCGACTGTATTCTCTTAACCCTCTCATTTGCACCAATCTTCACGCCATTTTTTAGCTTAACTATGCGCCTGCATACCGAGTCCATGAAGGTTAGTCCATGTACTGTATTTTCTCTATTAAACGCCCAGTTGGCAGAAGTAATGATGATATGGTCAATTAATAATTTTTTGCATAAAAAACTTGGGATAAAGTCATATTTTGATGGAATTTTGATGCAAATTAGTTCCTTGTGGAGGGGGTGGGCTTTTATTAGGGGGTGTGCCTTTAATAGAGAAAATACGGTAGCATAAGAGGGAGAATAGCAGATCTAGTCTGATTGGGCAGTCCCCACAAACGTCTGGTAATGACCAACTGCCAAAAGAGAAGGTAGGCTTGTCTGCTTTGAAACAACATACCTTGCAGTTTCAAAATGGACTTTGAACTTGGACTCGCACTGTCACTTATTTACCAAGGCATAAAGATTAAATAATTTTTGTGCATCGATGTGGCCATGAAATTTGTCGTGAGCCTCCACCACTCATGGGCAAAAACTGAGGGAACATTGCCCAAGGTTCCATGCTACGGTATTTTCTAGTTTTGGTGGTCATGAGTGAGGAGCAGGCCTGGAGTTCTTCACGGACACTGGTATTTCAGTTTCCCAAGTAGAGAACACGGGATGCAACCCATTTAATGTCTTATGGGTTTGGACCCAGCAGTCCCATGCAGCCATTGCACAAACATGCAGCGTTCTTAATCCTTTTGGTGACATCTACTCCTACTGCGCAGTACTGAACCTTGCAAAGGATTTTTGCCTATTTCTGGATATGATTCTTTGAGTTTCAGTTAGCTTCGGTGAAAGACACATGTCTAGTGTTCATTATCTGCCAGTTATGTTTTTATTATTTGCTAATTAGTTGAAATTAATCTTTAGAATGTGGGCTATGGGATTGATTGTTATTCGGGCCCACAGAATAACACGTCCTTGAAAACAATTGCACGTGCAGGCTTAAACTCTTCATAAATGATAAGCAGGTCAGACTCACAGAGGAGAAGCTACATTGCGCGATGTACATCTTTGACAAACATATAGGCCTATATATTGTCCGATTGTTTGCAGATCTGCCTAAATATTACCTTGATAAAATTGATTCAGATTCAGATGTTTTATTTGTGGCTCAATTCATATTACATTGCGTTTTAATTGGTCATTCTCTGCATATTATAAAAATAGCTGCTGACGCAAGTGTACCCTCAGCCATAGATACTATTGTTTTTCACTAACAATTGAATTATCATCAAGTTTTAGCAAATATGGCCTGTGAGGTCACATAAATAGTTCACGGTCATTCACGTCAGAAGGCATTGAAGGTCATGCAGTGATGCACAATCCCTGTGAATTTGGTGATCCATGGATCAATAAAAATGGAGTTATCTATGCACAAGCAGTTCACAAATATGGCTACCCAGGTCACAGAAATAGGACAAGGTCACTCATGTCAGTTCGTCTTGAATGTTTTACTGCAATACACAATCCCTGTTTGTGTGGTGATCATAGAATCAACATAACTGGAGTTATTGTGTACACAAATTTTTCACAAATATGGCCGCTAAGGTCACAGAAATAGGTCAAGGTCACTCATGTCACAACTACTTCAAGGTTTAACTCCGATACACAATCCCTTTTAGTTTGGTGATTCTAGGATCAATACCAGTGGAGTTATCATGTACAGAAGCTTTTCAAAAAATGGCCACCAAGGTCACAGAAATAGGTCAGGGTCGCTCATGTCGGAAATCCTACAAGGTATCATGGTAATACACAATATCCCTGGTAGTTTGGTGATCCTAGGATCAATACTACTGCAGTTATCTTGTACACAAGCTTTTTTTCACAAATATGGCCGCCAAGGTCACAGAAATAGGTTAAGGTCACTCATGTCAGAATTCCTTCAAGGTCTTACAGTGATGCACAATCTCTCTTAATTTGGAGATCCTGGGAGCAATAGAAATCGAGTTGTCTTGCAGACAAGGAAGGTGGCCAGACAGACGGACAACCAGCTAGACAGAAGGACAGACAGCTAGCCTGACAGACAGACGGACGCCGCTGGCCTCTGCAATACCCAGGCCATGTGAAAATGGCCGAGGGTAAAATCTCAGTGAGCTACAGGGACTCCTCAAAGGCAACAAGTGCAGCTGTGGAGGAGCCCCTGTGTCATTCGAGCTTCGTTAATGTTTGGTACAGTGGCTTGAAATTAAAACATTATTTAAGAAATATAGAAAGATAAGATCCAATATTTAATAGATTTTAAAGTTGACTGACATATATCATGAATTTTTAAGGTATTTTATTGTTTAAATAGGCCACTTGCGTGCATTATACTTGCTCTTCGTGAGGACCCTGATTGCCTTTTTTTAATGTTGAATAGGTTGACTTTTGGGATTGCCAGCTCCACATTGAAGCTCCATATTTGAAATGGCATTGTAAATAATGTAAAGGGCATCAGTTTGAAGAGTGTTCTTCAGTTTTGTCATAATTGGGACATCATAATATTATATGTTACAAATTCAGTGTAAAATGCATCTAGTTGTTTGCTAATTTATTCGCTAATGACAATAAATTAATATTCTATTAATAATAATTATACACTATACAGTGGTCCCTGCGTTATAAGACCGCCCCTTCTGCATTCATGAGGCGGTTTCTCGTGGAGGTGCGGTCTCTCATAGGGGTGAAAACTGCACTAAAAATACTGTTTAGTGCGAGAGGAAAGCAGTTACAAAAGGCAAGTCGGTCAGTTACTGTTATATACATAAACTAAAAAAAAGTTTTCCAAGGTTTTAGTTTAGCTATATTTACTGTACAGCCATAGAGAGTGGTTTGCTGCTGTGTGGCTATTTTTCCATCTACTTCTATATGTTGTAATACTAATATAGCCATGAATTATATGTCATATTTCCTGGTGATTTTGGTTATTTTTGATTGGTAAAATTTGAATTTATTTGTGTGCTGTGACACTTATTTAGAGTGCCATATTACATTTTCGTACAGGTGTGCCAGTTATGTCACCAAATTTAATATGACATAATCAGTGGGTTTCCTCTAGTGTATGTGGAGTGTGAAGAGTTGCATATTGCTGTAAGTGAATTTTGTAAATCTTTATTGTGTATTTATGGAGTTTATACTTAGTTATTTCCTCTTGATTATTTTAATGTCAATTTGACCTAAAGATTCAAATTGAACTTCCTGTCATGCTTTCGTGTGACGTATTGATGAGTCATGATTATGTAATTCAATACTATTTTGTGTACAGTTTATCTGTTCTGCTAATTTCGTTTGATTTTATGATTTAACAATTTGTTTCTGATTTATACCAATTTATTCCTACTATACTTTATTTCTACCTTATTTATGTTGTTTTACATGTCATTTTAACTTAGTCATATTTATGTATAATTGATTTACACTCATTTGTCATTTATAACTTATTTATTTATAATATTTTTAGATTACCTGCTTCTACGCTACTGTGCTGCGCAAGCCGAGTAATAAAAGTGCAACGACATCCAAGACTCGTGTCTTTTGTCCACACGCGCTACACTATTGCTTTACCAATTTTCTGAGCTATAAATTCACGTGGGACTTCCGTCTTAAGTTCTGAAAATGAGGCCTCAGAAATTAAATTCTTCTACGGAGTCAATTTTTATGTTTTCATTATAAATACTTGGTGTTATAACTCGTCTATTTATTGAGTGAAACAGCATGGCTTTTGATTTTTCAATATTTAATGAGAGTTTGTTTAGCTTCATCTAAGTACTTATCGACTTCAACTCCTCGTTAATTTCTCTTTCAATGACAGAAAAACTAGCACTATTTAAAGATGCAAATAAAGTTGTATCATTAGTATAGATCAAAGTTTTTAATTTTGTAACAGACGGGAGATCATTCAGGTATACTACAAACATCAAAGGGCCTAAAATCGAACCTTGAGGGACACCGCAAATAATTTTCTGAAGATTTGATTGAACATTATCAACTTCAACATGATGCTTTCTGTTGCTCAGTTTTAGTAATTCAAATAATTTACCTCTCAGGCCATAATATTCCAATTTATAGAATAAGATTTGATGATATAGTGTGTCGAAGGCCTTATATAAATCCATGAAGAAATACATTTATATGTATGTTTTTATTGTCCATTTCATCAATTATTCTGTCTACCAACTCCATTGCAGCATATTCGGTGAAATGGTTAATTCTAAAACCATACTGACTAGGATAAAACATTTTAAAGTTGTTGAGATGGTCATATTGTGCACTATTTTCTCAAAACTTTTTAAAACCTGTCATTTTATAAGTGCATTTCAACACTATTACAATAACATGAGCAATGAGGGCCGACAAAGGCTTTTGGTAGCCCAAGAGACTCATTGTCAGCTCTACAGGGCCGATTTCACCAACATGGACTTAAGAGAGGAGCCAGGTCTAAGTTAAGTCCTGGTTGGTAAGCCAAATCAGTCAAGTAGAGCAAGACCAAGAAATACAAGTTTGGTGAAAGTTATCATAGTATCTTAATGGCCCAACTGCTATACAAACTGCAACCTCTCAATTTTCCAAACAAAGCCAAAGAATATTTTGACAGGGGGAGGATTGCTGGCGCATTTTTTTGAATACATTTTCCATACAATTTTGGCAAAAATTATTCCCAAGCTTCTCCCCCCAATCAACCAACCATTCTTTTTATCTATCTGTCTAATTTTCAATCACAATGGCATCTGCCACATATATGAGGTCTACATAAAAAAACAAAATTCACCTTGCATAATTCAACAAGCAATGTATACAATATCCCAGCTTGTCAGAATTTTCTGGGAATTTGGTCATTGCAAATTAAATTTTCTCCTTTGGAAATAGTTTCACAATTTTATTTTCTTGGAATTCCGAAAAAAAAAAATCCCCAAAATGTAAAATTATGTGAATATTTTCAAGATATTTTCGTAAAATTATGTGAATATTTTCAAGATATTTTCGTAAAATTATGTGAATATTTCCTGGATTTTTTAGCATCTTTGTCTAAATTATTGTCGTTACCTTTCCTTTGGGGGAGGGGGCTGCCCTGCTTCCAAGCCGGGGGCCAACAGTTATATATTGATTAAACAATGCAGGAGATCAAAAAGACATATGAAAACTCAACAGTCAACAGGCCAATGGTATAAAAAATTATATGCTGAGATTTCTATACATGTGGCGTTCGACCCCTCCCCCTCCTCAATGGCCCCAATACAAAATCAATTGACGCCAAAACAGTTTGGGATAACTAATCTGTAAGTAATGTAAACTATTTGACAATGTTTGTGATTCACTGAACCTTGACTGGTTTACACATTTAGTACACTGTTGGTGAAAGGGACTTAGTAAAACCAGGTTTAAAAGAGTTCAGACCAGGTCTAAATGTTAAAACTTTGTTGGTGAAATCGGCCCACAGAGTTCATTGTCAGCCCGAGGTACGACATGCAAGACTCTAGCCTCTGCTCTGGAGGGCTGACAATGTGGCTCAAGGGCTGCCAAAAACCTGTGTTGGCCCGAAATCTCTCATGTTGTAACTATTATTGTCACATGTATATCATACAAAATAGAAATGCTGCATGCCAAAAAATCATGAGTTAGAAATCAAAATTTTTACGTTTGATCTCCATGTTTTCAAACAGAAAACAAGGCCTACATCGTATTTTTTATCTTTAATGTTGCTGAGTTTAGCTATGATTCAAAATTTGTCATGGAAACCTATTCACTATCTAAACAAGAAAATCTTTTTGAAAAAAAAGATATATGCTGGCTGACAGTGGCTGTAGTGATTACGATTTCAAAATTTACAATAAGAGTATGTTTTGCCAAAATAATTTTAAAATATGGTATAAGAGAAACTACAGATGAACCCATGATATGGTATAAGAAGCCATAAGAGGGATTATAGATGAACCCATGATAGATCTATCTATCTCTCACCCTCTTATCTCTGTCTCTTCATCCCAAGGGGGCATGCGATACTCCGGAGACACCAACTATACTTTTTCTATATCTCTCACTAACCAGGTCTGGAACACACATATATCATGGGTTCATCTATAAATCCCCTTATAGGTTCGTATACCTGCTCTGCTGATCTGCACTTGTGTATTGTATTGACTGTTATTTTTATTCCTATGACAGTTTAGCTGGAGTTGGCAAGTTCATATGGGGGAGCATAGGTTCAATATGACTCACTATTAATTAGTAAGTCACTATATATGACTGTCAATCCCTAACTGTTAATCAGGCATCCCTTACTGTTGTTCATCAGTTAGTCACTACCTGTTAGTCATTAAGTCCGTTGTTTTGGTAGTTACTATTTGTTAGTCACTAAATATGTTATTTAGTCACAAACTGTTAGTTAGTCAAAAGATTTAGTCAAAAACTGTTAGTTAGTCAAAAACTGTTAGTGAGAAAGTGTTAGTTAGTCAAAACTGTTAGTAGTCAAAACTGTTAGTCAGTCAAAACTGTTAATTAGTCAAAAACTGTTAGTCAGTCAAAGACTGCCAGTCAGTCAAAAACTGTTAGTAAGTCTAAAACTGTTGGTAGTCAAAAACTGTTAGTAGTCAAAAACTGTTAGTAAGTCAAAATGGTTAGTTAGTCAAAACTGTTAGTAGTCAAAAACTGTTATTCAATCAAAAACTGTTAGTCAAAAACTGTTAGTTAGTCAAACTATTTGTAGTCAAACTCTGTTAGTAGTCATAATGGTTAGTTAGTAAAAAAAACTGTTTTAGTCAAAAACTGTTTGTCAGTCAACAACTGTTCATGAAAAACTGTTAGTTAGTCAAAAACTATTTGTAGTAAAAACTGTTAGTTAGTTTAAAACTGTTAGTTAGTCAAAAACTGTTAGTTAGTCAAAAACTGTTAGTTGGTTAAAACTGTTAATTAGTCACTAATTGTCACTAACTGTTAGTCACTAACTGTTAGTCAGTCACCAACTGTTGGTCAGTCACCAACTGTTAGTCAGTCACAATCACTAACTGTTAGTCAGTCAGTAACTGTTAGTTAGTTATGTAAGTCAGCTGGTCCTTAACTGTTAGCAAGTAACTGTTAGTAAGTTACTAATTGCTAGTCCCTGACTGTTAGTCATTTTGTCCCTAACTGTTGATCATCAGTTGGTCACTACTGTTAGTAAGTCACTGTTGTTAGTCACTTACTGTTAGTAAGCACTAATTGTTGTTGATTCACTAACTGTTTGTTAGTCTTTAACTGCCAGTTAGTCACTAACTGTAAGTCACTAACAGTCTGTTAATCACCCCAAGGATGTGCCACCTAGAAATTGGACCTATAAGTAGAACAAACTGCTCTCATTACTATTCACCCCCAATTGTTACAACTCACCCCCAATTATTTCAGGTCCTGCAACAATTGCATCTGCACCAATTGGTCGATTAATGAGTGGCAGGTGTACTTTTACATCAATGCACCAATATTAAGTATTTGTGATCATAAGATATTTTGTAATGCTCTAGCTGATATTACTAAATGGTGGGGACCAAACCAGTAGACAGTTTTCCGTATGGGGCAACAAGTATAGTATGCTGGCTGCAGAGCCAATACTGTACTATAACAAATCTTGTCCTAAAGTTCAAGAAGCCAGCATAAAAAAAGTCACGTTCTCCGACAATATCATGGAATGTGTCAATGCTATGTGACTCTCCATTGATTCTCATTATTTTAATTGACTGAGAATGTGCATGCTGCCTACGCGTAGCCCTCCTTCTTCATACTTAATTATGGCATGGTGTACATTGCAAAAGCATCTATGATTGTTATTTAATGACCATAAATTATAAATAATTAATGATTGATAGCTCCCAGGCACCAAAACAGAACGGTATGTAACTTAATTAAGATACATGTGGCCAATTGAGATAAATGTCGGCCAACTTGTGTTAACGTCTTTTAAACCCAGATAGCATGACAATTGAAAAATATATGCTACATGTACATACTGCAGTGAAACAGTTTGCTATAAATTATCAAAGGAACCATAAGTTTTCGGTGTCAAGGAAAAATGAAGAAGAAAATAAATCACAGCTAATCTAGATCATCTCCAAAACTGGGGGAAAAAATTGGAAATGGAGTTCCATCCCCAAAAGTGCCAGCTGCTCAGAGTTACCAACAAAAAGAAAATCATCAATGCTGAATACAACATCCATAGCCACACCCTAAACAACGTTGAGACCGCGAAATACCAGGAATAACAATGAACTGATCGCAGACATGGAACCAAAATACAGCAGACATGTCGAGGAATGCTAATGCAGTCAAATCATTCCTATAGTCAAGTCATTTTTTTGTGGCAGTAAGTTTTTGGCTGATGATTAAAAACGTACCTCACTCTTGACAAAAATACTTGTCTCCTCCTGTTCCTGACACCTTGACCAAACAGTTTCATAAACATTTGGAAGTATTGGCATGTAGTAGCCCTGGTTTTGAGGTAGTCCCATTAGAATAACATTGCTGTCAACGCAGCTGAAGAAGCCATTTTTTTCTACTGCTTCTATTGCTGCTGTTGTGACGTCACCATTGTTTCAGTGATGTCATAGAGCTGACAATGCTGATGATGTCACAACAGAAGGCTAAAAATAGCTCTAAATGTGCCGAAGAGCAGTAGCAATTTAACATTGTAAGTGCCTGCATGATGAAGCTGGGGAATTAGAGGACATATATTTAATCAAAATCACGCTTGGTCATGGTGTGCTCACCCTAATAAACCAAAAATTAAACCTCAGATTTAATCATGAATTGTTTTATTGGCTAAAAACTTACTGCCAAAATAAAGTGTCTTGACTGTACAAAGGTACTTAAAGCAGTGCCCCAGGAAGACCGAGACATCCTGCTATGAGTACCTGGTTAGACCACTGCTAGAATATGCCAGCACCATCTGGGACCCATGGACTAAGAACAACATCAATAAATTAGAAGCAGTACAACTAAGATCGGCAAGATTTAGTCTCAACAACTAATCTCCTTACAGCAGCGCAACATCAATGCTAGAAGAACTGACTATCGCAGAAAGAAGAGCAAGAAGCAAAGTTACCATGATGTATAGAATTGTCCACCATCAGGTTGTGATAGATCCGGCAGTAATGCTAATACCAGCCACAGCAACCAACAGGGGACACACCTCCAAATTCCATTTACCCTATGCAAGGACACATACCTACAAAAACTCCTGCTTCCCCAAAGCCTTCCGACTCTGGAACTCCCTGCTTCCACACGAAGTCGATAGCAAAACAATAGACAGTTTTAAAGCAAACATAAATAAAACCCTCCTACTTGGAAAAGAAAGCTAGGAGAAGATGTGGATTTTAAATAGCACTATTATGTATCTACACAGAGCATTTTATGATTGACTGCACGGCTTCACATACATATTTATATATGCACCGGTGTGTAATACTCTGGAAGAGGACTGCACCATAAAGAAAGAAGAAGAAGAAGTTAACAATGCAGAGCTCTCCTGGAGTGTAAAACTTAGTAATGCATTAATTGCGTCTAGAACAGACATGATGAAACTTTTCATTATTGACAACATGTCAGATACGAATAAAATACATCAATAAGAAAGTTAAAAAATTTTGATTGAATTTGCAGACTTAATAGTTGTAATTTTTTGTAAATTATTTGGAAGAAGTCATAATATCCAATATCATCTGACCTGTATCTCCCAATATCCAGCCGTGGTTGAAGGCTGAAGCTGTGGTTGAAGGATAAGCTGACACAGTCAGACACAAGTCCACCACGACCATGTTGATTACATAGATCTCTAGAGGAGAAACGCTGTAACGCAAAAGCCTTACTGAGAAGACTGACACTTGCAAGTGGAATCCAGTTTCACTCCTCAGGGCGTGGTAATTAATGACCATGGGCATTGTTTTTGATATGAGGAAGTAACCATTAACCTAATGCAAAGGTTTTTGATCACAGAACGTTGACTTCCGGTTGTTTTGACGTACTTCTCTCAGTACAAAGAGTCGCCCTGTGGTTGATAAACCCTTGATCCACATTACAAGACAGAGGATGAAACACAGAAAATAGACAAAAAAAAAGATAACAAAAAAAGAACATGAACAAAAAGGATAAGTCTCGGGACTCAACTCTTCTCCGAGAATGTATACTCACACTGCATAGTTTGAACCTTATGTTCCTGTTTTGTTCTTTCAGAGAGCTTTCACAACTCAAAGATCTCAACTGAACTGGTCCAGTCAAGGTATACACATAATATATATAATGTAATGCTGATAATAGATACTGTCTTCACATGTATAGGTTATTCACCATGGGAGAGGGAATATGTGATTTATCACCCGAGGGCTTTAGCCCGAGGTGTGATAAACACATATTCCTGATCCCATGGTGAATAACTGGCTTATACCTTGAGACAAACACTCAAACACTCAAACATGAGAGGATAACTGGACAACAAAGAATATAGGAATTATTTCCCTGTAATACTGACATGTGATTGGCTGACAGAGGTATAAGTTTCCTTATACCATTCGACACCTCAGTCAGCCAATCACATGCCAGTATTCAAGGGAAATAATTCCCATATTCTTTGTTGTCCAGTTATCCTCTCATGTTTGACTGTTTAAGTGTTTGTCTCATGGTATAAGCTAGTTATTCACCACGGAATCAGGAATATTTGTTTATCACACCTCGGGCTAAAGCCCTCGGGTGATAAATCACATATTCCCTCTCCCATGGTGAATAAAATATACTTATTGCCTTTGAGAAATCCATCTGTTGGGCCCTTGGTGTTGAATAAAATAATACGAAGAATGACTTCCTAGTGAAGTGTTGTTACAACACATAATATATTATACTTGGGCATTGCATTAAAAATTGTTTAGCAAAACTTGAGTGCAAGCTTGCAATCAGAAATATGGAGAACATTTTCGGGATATGAGGCAGCATATCATGGTAATTTAGAGATGGCATGCCCGAAAGGTTCATCTTACAAAACATTAACAGTTCGATTTTTCAGAGTATGTAATCCCTTTGTATGAAAGACTTATCTGCTATTTCAACCAGGCATTTGGAATTCTAGCTGGGTAATCCCTACTGCTTTTAAAAATCGCCATATAGTTTCCATATGCCTCCAATCCCAGCTGTCACTGAGCCTAGGGTTAATTGGAAAATTATGTTCTTCAAAATGGACTCTCGTGAGTCAGTCCAACATGTGCCAGAGCAGGTGTTGTCAACACTGAAATTTGAAAGGGCTCTGATGAAGACATGAGTCATGCCTACAAAGCTTGGGATACATAAATATTCATGGGCTTTGACATGAACTCCTGGGAGGTTCTATTGGGATTTGTTACTTCAAGTGTCAGATTACTTGTTCAGTGAAGAAAACTGAAAAAATCAATTATGTAACAAAAAACAACTATGAACTAAGTTGACATTGATTAGCAAACCATTTAGGATTATAAGTGCATTAACACGTCATCATCAAAAACAGTTATCTCAAATACTTTGTGTATTTAAGTTATGTTTATTTCAGCTTAAAGTCGACTTCAAAGTGTTGTTGTGCTATTTTCCTCAATGTCAGGATACACATGTATTAACGCCACTGAAAACCAGCAATTTTAGAAAAAAAGGGGATTAGTGAATAGAATAGTTAACACCCCTTATCATTTGCAACCCACGCAGACTGGGCCCCTATGTTCTGCTAATCTTGCAAACATACATTCACAGGAAGTGACTACAAACATTGTATAGATTTATTCCTCATGCTGAAATTTCTGCCACAAAGGAGTCAGCAGAAGTAATTTAGAGAACTCATAGTGAATCGTATTGTGGCATTTGGAAGGTTAGAATCATGTTTGAAGCCCATTGAAATTTGGCCCCGGGGGGGGGGGCAAATTATGTGTTGGAACAACCAGCTGCAGTAAACAGAAGGCTAAATAGGATTATTACTCTCTTATTAAAGACATTTTAATCTGTAAAAATGGTGTTAGATGATTAAAGTTGGTCATTTGTTATGCAAGCAGTGGTTGTCAAAATTAATAGTAATGTTTTTTGTGGCACCCTCACACAAGCAGACAGCCACATTTGCATGCACAGTGTTGCCACTTTTGCTCATTGTGATGAGACTCATCATGAGTGTCAATCATAAATGAAGTTTTGACCAATGTTCATCATGACATAAATTATTACAGTTGGCATTCGCTCATTCAGCTAAGTGGTGCTGGTATCTTCTGTATGATACTGAATTTGAAAAAAAGTGCTTCAATAACTCAGTCTGCAAGGAACACCATGCAGCAATATGCTTTAGAAAAATGCCTTCACACAACATTGAGAGTCCATATTGTTCCGTTAAATTCTGATGTTAAGGACCCTATGGCCTATCTCAAAAATAATGAAGCCACTCAGCTGGTTTTCACTGAGGGTCACAAATTTTGATAACAGCTGCATGAAACAACTTCATATTACAGTCTTGCCTTAAATATATTCTTATGCCAAAATCCTGAAAATTTCATGGCAATTCGTCAAAAGGTTATTGAGATAGAGATGAAAGTATATCGGAAAACATGCATTTTTTCACTTATTTAGCGTGACATAGACTTTTTCACCTGATGAATTCTTTCAATTTTACAAAGTTTGACATGTTCCATTGCTATTTCCTTTTACTTTTTGGAATCTCCACATCCCCAGGCTTCATAAATCCATTGAAACAAGCACTTCCATCCACTTGTTTTGACATGATTGAGCTATTTGAGTTCAAAGGTTGACTTTGTAAAATTGAGTCAAATTTGAATGCTCCTGATCAGAAATGCTCTAGTTTCCCTTTAGCATATTTCAGTTGAATCTTTTTGCCATTGAGATCTAGTATTACATCTACTTAGTTGTTTTGGAGCTTTTTATGATTCTGGAAAATCTAGTTCAAGGAAAAATTCCAATGAATAGCTGGAAAAGTGAATGTGTCGCATGCGTAACGCCAAGAGTACTTTCAAATGGTACAGAGCTATGAAAGCTCTGTTTTTAATCTGGATTGGCTCAAAATATAGTACATCTATGAAGTTTTATTAATCTATGAACTAACCCAAGTTTTTGACTGGTTTCTGGTGATTAAATTCAAAAGTTATGTTCGTCGCTCGCGTAACGCTCTGAAAAATTTTGATCGTATTCCATTTTTTTTCTGACAAACAGTGAAGCGATCATTCTAATATTACTTGGAGTGAAAATTAACAATTAATTTCAATAGTTGGAGTAGGTTTCATTGCCTAACTACAAATATTTTAACATTTATTGTGCATTCTTTAAAATTTGGGGCCAAATTGTCTAAAAAGGCAATAAACAGTAACAAAATATTTTTTATTTTGTAAATGGTTGTATTTTGCCCCCAGTTATGATTGATAATTAATATAAAATCGATTTGAGTCAAAACCAGAACATTTTCTGAAGATTCATATCACACCAGTACTTAAAATCAGCTTTTTATGTCGAAAAATGGGTAAAAAATCACACTTCTATCATCATTTGCTGAGCAGACATTCACTTCGGTGGCACTTATTTGATATCAATTTGAAGCCCAGATATCACGCATAACATAGAGCAGTTAAAATCTATTTAAACGAAAAAATATGCTTCTGGGGTTAAAATATGTAAGTTTTGAAAAGAAATTTCCGAAAAATTTCGAAAAATTGCGTGTTTCTCAAAATATATTTGGTGTATTTGAATGACAATTGTCAAGAAGACTTTTAAAAATGTGCCAGTTGTTGTCAAATAAAGAAAACGGATATAAGTTCATGACAAATTACCATTCAGCCCAGTTATGTTTCACTGCCATGAAAAACAAACTTTTAAAAATTCTGCAATATTCAGCTGTTATCAATTATTTCCACTCGTCAAAGCACCATGGCCAATATAATCCCAAGTGTAAAACTGTGTGATACCCAGTTTGGTTTTCGAGAGGGTAGAGGTACTAGTATGGCTTGCAACCTATTTACTGATGTTATAAGTTACTGTAAATCACAACAAAGCCCCCTGTTTGTGGCTAGTTTAGATGCAGAAAAATGTTTTGATACTGTTTGTCACAAATCTCTTTTTGTTAAACTGATAGATGTCCTTCCCGCTTACAAGTGGTTATTTCTGTATGAATGGTACAATAATTTGAATGCTGTTGTTAAATGGAAGTTAAGTAGTAAAGTTATTGTAACCAGAGGTACCAGACAAGGGAGTATTTTGTCACCATATCTTTTTAACATATTCATAAATGGGTTATTACTGGAATTGTCATCACTAGACACTGGTGTGCGAATTGGTAACATGATTTACAATTCCTTTGCTTATGCTGATGATGTGACTGTTATGAGTTCATCTATCACTGGACTGCAACATATGTTAGACCTTTGTGTGAATTACAGTAAGAGATGGAGGTTTAATTATAACAAGGAGAAGTCAAAATGTATGATTATTGGAAATAATCCATTTGTTGTTGAACCCTCATGGTTGATAAATGACAGTAAACTTGAGAATGTTAGCACCCTTGAAATATTGGGCTGTGTGTATAATAAAACGGGTACAAGTTCTGATCATGTAAACCATCGATTCAGTAAGTGCAGGAAATCATTTTATAGTTTGTCATCTGCAGGTATGTTGTATCCAGGGGCATCAACTGATGTTAAAGCACATTTGTATAAACATATATGTCAACCTTCTCTTGTTTATGGTTCAGATTGTGTTCATCTGAATTCAAATGACATTGATAAAATGGACTCTGTTCAAGGTAAACTTATGAAGCAATGTTTAGGTCTTAGCAAAAGGTCTCATAATACACAATTGTTACAAGCGATGGGCTTGAATAAAGTTAGTGATATAGTTCACAGAAATTGTACCAATCTGCTTCACAGGATAGGGCAGGTAGAGAGCCCATGTAGAAATTTACTTTTGTATTATGTGTCACGTTTTCTATTATGTAATGAAATTTTACCAGGTACATTATTGTCAAGAGTTTTAATGAGTGGTGAATCAGTCATATCTTTATTATTAAATCCTCCTATAAGAAATAGCACTAATTCATTTGATGGTCATGTTAATTCTTTAAAAATGTTACTTTTTCATGAAAATTTTGTAAAACCATATTCTGATGAACATTTTTTAGTGCATCTTTTAACAACAGCTATCTAAACCGTCACAATTATAATGTTTATTTCTAAAATGTACATAAATCATATGATTTTTGTGTATTTTCTCATTTTCAATGTGTATTATTTGTACTTTTTCTCCCTTTGTGGAGGTGAAATGAAATAAATAAATAAATAAATAGTTTCTGGAACTTAAATATGTTCTTTACAATATACTTAGGTCATTTCATACAAAAATACATTTTAAAATTTTGATGGTCATGTCACACTTTGGCTTCATTATTTTTGAGATAGGCCCTATTCTATAGGGTTCTATAATGCTCTATAAACGTTTCTTCAAGGCACCTTATTTCCTTATTTGCTACAACAAAGGAGACCAATTAGGACAATGGGGTTCTTCCTTAGAAACTCTCCGAGGGCTCCATCAAGTACCTGAAAGGGGACACCTGGCTCATTAGTATTCTGTTTTAATCTGTTCACTGTATTTTGATTTCTAAACTGAAACTAATATGCAAAATCAATGATTGCAATTGAATTACACTGAATCCTTTTAAAGGTGCAATGTGGAAGCCTTTTTTAGTGCCACATCTACCGGTATCATGCCACAAAACCTCAAAAGATTTCAATCTTGAACGCTCTAAGAGTGCAGCCCCCTTATTATAGAATGACACGAGTTATTATTTTTAATACTACCAGTATGGCATAAAGCTTTAAAATGGCTATGACATTCTAGGTTTTTGAAATTCGTTCTGTTACCATGATCCATGTTAAATCAATTTGAATTATGCAATTGTGTTTCATATTTGGGCCTAACAGGCCTAGATATCTTCTTTCTTCCTTCCTATAGATGTATATGGGATATCGTGCCCAATTGTGATATTGCTACAAATAATGGTATGGAATGCTGGGCAGTGAGAATACGCCAAAAATTGTATTATATCAAAATTACAGCCACGGCTTGAAACTGCTTCTCTTCTCAGGTAGGCATTTACGACAACCATATCATGCCGTTATTCTATGCTACCTACACACTATACCGAATAGAAAATGTCTGCACATGAGTTTTGTGAAATACAAACATAAGCCGTAGGCTTTTTCTTCTCACTGCAGTAGCATTGAAAAAAATTTTCAATTTGCAAATGTTGGTCTGTCACACCATCTACCATTACGTGTGTACCGAATGTGAAGTTGCACATGACTGATAATGCCTATATAGTCAATTTCCCGATCTTTTTATCCGGTGAACGCTTATCTCATATCTAGAATAAGTACTGTCTGTAGGCCTAAACCAGGCTGCCGTGTTGTCTTATCATTATTTAATGTATATTTGTCACTACATGTAAATTAACAATGTATATTGACTCATGAATTCCTGTATATATATTTGTTTTTGCATTGAGTTAGATGATCCAAGGAGAAGGAGCCTTACATGTATAAGCAAATTTCCAGCTGACGTTCTCATAAAACAGGTTGTAATCTTCATACTGGTGTTATTTGAACAGACTACCTACATGTATGTGTTTAAATAAAAATTAAGTATTTATAAAATTGTGTTACCTTACACTTGTAATGGAAGGCAAGGAATTGAAGAAAAGAGCCTAAATGCTTTTTTTGTTAAACTTGGGAAAGACGATTCAGTCCTCTGACTGGTTTTCAATCAGACCTACAGAGGCTCGATGAAGTGAAGTGAGTGGCCCAATCGAGTTTTGAACATCCTCCAGATCGCAAGGCAACTGTGCTAACCATAATTCACTGAAGCTTATATTTCGGAATCATTGGCACCTGCCACAGGGAGCATCTTCCAGGAGATTGTTTTAGTTGCATGGTACTGTACATTGTTGCATAATTAAAAATTTTAATAACACTGCTTCTCGTATTCGACACTAACACAACTTACACAAGTGTCTAAATACATGCATCTGATCTACAATATATTATTGTAATCCCGACTCTTCTGACACATCAAGAGCCATCAAATTAAGTAATGTCCACTATATTTGATTCGTCGCGGAGACTTATTCAACGTTATCAAGCCTCTCGCACAGCTCAAATGACGGATGTTGCAGGTAAGGCAGTTTTAATGTTTTTGGAAGACCTTCCCTGATATCAGATTTAAAGAGGCGTAGATCTTCGTACGAAATCATTTCTAAAACATAATCAGGAACTTGCCACACCTATGTATAGCAAGCTGAGTCTCTTCTATGTCTCTCGTTCAAACTTATATTTTACTGATATTTTGTCAACGCTGAACTGAACATGAGTTAGAAAACTGGTATTAATTAACTGAACTCATGTTACAACATGACAACAATTTTTTGTGACTAACCCTGTTAAAAGAAAGATTAACCAGTTGCAGATAACCCATGTTAAGCGTTGAAATAATCCTGTGCAGTACTGATGTGCAGACTGAAGACAGAGGTATAGATCTATGAGAATTGTGTACTGTAAAAATCAAGTCATAATATAATAATACGCACTGTAGAAGTCATAGTAGACTGCCCTTTTCTCAATTTCCTCACAACTATTTCCCGGCTTCTACTCTTTTTACTTACATTGACTGGCAGGTGTCTCACAAAAGCTTTATTCCGTCTTGTGTTGCTCTCACCAAGTTGGCATGATCCTTTGACGTCACATTGACTATTTGATGCCTCAGCCCTTCGATGTATAATTATTATATTGGCTTTGTAATGATATTTGGCGTGATGCCTCTCCCTTAAAGAATACCACACCCCTCATATCAGTAGAGGGCCTGGCTATTAGGGACCGTTCAGAATTTATGACTGGGGGGGGAAGTTTTGGCCAAGGGGGTACCAACTTTTCACATGTGTTTCAAGGGGGGGTATTTATTTTTGACAACACTCCAATGGGGGGGGTTAAGAAATTTTAACAAAAATGAATATTTAAAACATGCATTAACTCACTTCATCTAGACTTTTTTACGTGCAAGTCCGCGACATGACGCGAATCTGTACGCGTGACATTGTATAACAATTTATATATGTGTATTGCTTTGTATGTTGATGGGGGGTACTAGAAAAATGCATGAAACCTAAGGGTGGGATACTAAAAATCCCCATGAAACTTAAGGAGGGGTATCCTTTTTTGATGGGAAGTTCTAGCAAAACTTCCATCGTCATAAATTCTGAACGGTCCCTAAGAAGTGAAAAAAGCTGCTGTAATCAGGGGTGGACTGGCAGCATTGTGGGCCCCCTGTCAAAATAAATCAACAGGCCCCTACGTCTCTAACGTTGGCATTACTCAAGTTAAAAAAGAAAATTTCTACAAGTCTAATTTTGCAAATTGTTAATATTTGGTTGGGTGCCTCCATATGACTCAGACTCGAGGTATATATCTTTCACTATTTGACCTGTGCACGAATTTGTAAACCTGCAATTACGAACATACATGCTCGTTTTTACACCTCCACGAATTCGTGAACATGCTAAATAGTGAAAAATATATACAAGCATTTTGTTTTGCATGTTCACAAACTCGTACGTGCCTGTTTTTACACCTCGACAAATTTTGTGTATATGTCGAATAATGAAAAATTTATACATGCAGACTCAGTCTCAGATACAGTTTATTATGCCAATTTGATGTTAGATAATTAGTACAAATTAATATCTTTGGTTAATAAAGGCAAAGGAGACCCATCCAAGGACATTAGTCTGCTATCGAGGGGCCACCTTGTTATGTAATAAAACAAGTTAACATTCGATCTTATATTACTAGTTAATGGAAACACATAATTATTCTATAGTGAATAAATCAGTAAATATTAGGTTGAGTAAGTATATCATTACAATAATAATTATATATGTTAACTAGAAAAGCCCGCTGGGGAACCATATTTCCACTATATTTAGGGGTATTTTATATTTATATTGAAAACTGTGTGTAGTTAAGTGAGACAGTGAGGTTGCCATGGTGATGCAATGCAGGTCAGTTTTGTGCCATAACACAGCCAGTACATTGAGGTTTTCATCTGACAAAAAGCTTTCCAAAATCTATGATGGTTCTATGTTTTATTACATCATTAAAGGGTCGGCCAAAGTAGTCCCGGAGTTGGGGTAACTTTGGCCGCCTTAGATTATGAGCTTGTAATACCATGTACCACAGTAGAATTTAATTAGTTATGTTATTTTGGCCGCCCTACAAGCCGAGGAATGTCTTTTTGTAATCTGGAATGAGTTGTGACTCATTTGCAGATTCTGAACAAAAATTAAGTATTGATATGTGTACCACACTCTGTGCACTACTGCCTCCTAATTCAGAATGACATAATGTGAACATACCCCAGCTTTTAGGTCACAAGAATGTAAGATATGCTACCAGTCATAAAGGGTGTCATTTTAAAACAATTTTTATCAATCATATGACATTTTACATTTCTATTCAAATTTTCAATATTGTTTGTGTAATTCACCAATGTAACATTATGTTGACTAACACCATAAAAAATAATCCAAGATGACATAACTTTGCCTTATGCTTTTTTTTTTCAATTATTTACCCTACTTCTCTCTCAGTGCTATGTTGGACATGAATGGTTATTGAACTGCCATCTGTCTGGCTTCACTGACATCTCACATCATACAAAGAAAAGAAAGGCACCAAGCACATTCCTCTTTGGTACACCTGTTCCCTTATTCTCTCTGAACTTCTTATTTCAAAGCTGCAATCTTCAGACTGAAAGACGGACACCTAGCAGAGAGTTACTCTGTCTTTTGATGTACTATAGCAAATAGTAGGACATATGGTGACTTTCCAGTGTCCACCCACAATGCAATATTCAGAAAGTACTAGCTGTACGTCTTGGTATGTGCTTTCCTATTTCACTATTAACAGAGTCCTTAAAAAACACTTCTTCATTTTAGTAATCTTTTGCAACATTCAGCTTTTTTTGTCAACACTCAAAAGATAATTATTTCATTGTCTTTACTTTTATTTATTTGTCTTGTGTGGAGGGACATAGAATACTCTTTGCTCAAGTAAATACCGCATGAGGCCTTAAGGCATAAAAGCCCTTTATGGAACACGCTTCCTGTTAAGTAATTATTGGATGTAGCAGAGAGTTAAACAGACAACAGGAATGGCTGTGGATGTACATGAATTATATATACATGTTGTACGTCAGTAACATGACATGAACATTTACATTGTAGGCCTCCACCTTCAACATGCAATCATAAATATAATATGTAAATGGCACAGCCATGAAATTCGCGCAGCTCTTAAAAAGTTTTTTTAGCACTTATGGTTTTACCATAACTTTCATTAAATTTATTTCATATTCAATGTATGAAAGGCAGTTATGTTACTGTTTCAAAGAAATTGAAAGACGGATATATAGAAAAATAGAGAGAAATTTAGACTAGAAACTATAAGAAAAATAAAATAGATCAAAAATAGAATAGGCCTATATAGATAGATAGATAGATAGATAGATAGATAGATAGATAGATAGATAGATAGGATAGCAAATAAATAGGATTAAGAATGAATAGAATTGATAGATAATCAGCTAAATAGTAAAAAGGAAAGGATATTACATAATAGTGATAACAAAAACAATATGATCTGCATGTAGATTAATTGCTCACTGTTACATAATCATCAATTGACAAAGATTATGTAACCTTAATTTTGTTATGTTTTCTTGTTGTCTGTTTTGAAATGAAATGAATCACATGTTTTAAAATAATTTAATTTAGCTTGTCAAGGCTTATAATGAACTATTACATAAAAATAATAGAAACAGGGAATATTAATGGAGAAAATTTAATTTTTAAGACACTTTTGAATATGAATATGTCATGTTTTGTTAAATTCGAAACTAAATCATTGATAAGAAGCTAGTCCCACTTGACCTAATTTCCTGCTGTCGACCATTGATGTTGAGACCATCACTGCACAGATTTTTGAAACCTTTCTTGGGCTAAGTTTCGCTTATTAATTATATTGTAATTACTTTGTAGTCATATTTGATAACTGCAAAAACAAAAGTGTGTGCCAGCTGGATAAAGAACAAGTTGGAGATATTATGCTCTACTTAATTTTGAGTGGAAAAGGAAATCTTCATATTCACTTTTCACCTTTCTGAAGAGAAAGGGACAGTGAATCGTATTCATCAATTCAACCTACTGTTGCTGCCTTGCTCTGAGTGTCTACGGTGATTTGAATGATGATCCTTCACCTGGTGATGCATGGGAATGTGAATGTGTTGGGACTTGCACTTGCAATGAAAAGATTTGTCTGAAATGTGTCGAGTTGCATTCCATGCTGAAGCTGATACTCTCAACCTCCATAAATATTAATGTGTCCTCAAAAACTCGTATAATTGCATCAGAAAGTGCAGATCTCTTCAACCTTCACAGGTCTCGGGCCTCCACGTGGCGGTGGGTGGTAGCACTAAGGTGAGGAACGGCCTGGACCGCCATCCTAAGTGGCCAACATGAGACAGTGTGCTTGCACTGTGTTTCCCCTACCTTACAGGGGAATATCAATGAATATGTCATTTACCATGTATCCAAACCAGATCATATGTAACCAAGGTGCCCATCCCTCACCCGAAAACCAGGCTGAGATCGAAAAGTTAGCGACTGGACTTCAATGGACAAGGGCAACCTCGGATGACTTGATTGACTACCCCCTCCCCCCCCACACACAAATGTTGGAGACTGAAAATTGGCTTGTTCTAAGATGATATAAGAAATCGCTGGACGATTTGTCACATATTGTTCTGTATGAAGTTATTGCAGAACAGAGTGACTACAGAGTGGCAGGACAGTATAAAGCGTTACCAAATGATACATTCCTCCTTCAACCAACGAAAAAAAGAGTTGACAACCATCAATGAGATAGGACCTTTTTACCGAGTGAAGCACTCGGGAATTCATATGCAAATAGTTCTCGAAGTTCTACTGCAGTGAGATTAACAATGGCTTGCTCCTTACTGGTCTTAAAAACATGTAGGCCTACACCACTGTAATCAGCAAAAGGATTAATTTTGGCCTATATAAAATATCTATGTGGCAGTAAATTTCAGATATGGGGAAAATTCCTGTTGTTTCTCTTTTGCAACAATAATGAATGTCACACTAGTTGCTCTGGGGTCACGGTTGCATTAATCATCTGATTAGGCTGTCCACAAAATCTGTTCTTGCTTTAACCTGGTCCTGACACTGATGTCAGGCTGCAATATATCTTGATTAGGCTGACCAAAAATATCAAGCAAATACAGGCTTTTACCTAACGAACATGCAGCATGTAATTTAGCTGAGATTATGTTTCCAGTAAAACCAAAAGGCCACAATGCCCTACATCTGCGATGGCATCACCATGTTGTTAGTTTTCCAATAATCTCCATCATCACCGGGATTAATAACTGTCAGATGACTGGCATTGATTGCTTGGCTTATATAATTATATTAATTTTTTTGATATATATATTAAGATTATTATTATTTTGTTTTCAGTATATGTTATATTATTTTTATACAGGTGTTAGTTTAGTTTGTTAGAAGTTCTAGCCAATGTAACGTAAAATATATTTGTAATATTAATCATACGTCAAAATATACATTTTTTTGTATCTTGACTAAGGAAAATTTGATTGTTGAATAATTGTACATGATTTATATATTTTTGCTAAGTAATTATTTTCCAATAAAGAACTTGAACTTGAACTTGAACTTATGTTGGACCAAAATATATTTTTAACAAATATATTACACCAACAACAGATCCACAAAAATGACGCAACAAAAACGATAGGTGGCGCCCTGTATAGGACAGTGGCGCCACTCCTAGTATAGTCTGTTGTGGTGAAAGACTAACTGTACAGTCCACTAACCTTATTTATATATACCTCCTCACTGCATCTACAGAAACGTCATGGCAATGGTTTACTCAAACTTTATGAAGGTCTTAAAAAGATGTATCACCTCTTCAATCATTCAGTTTGTTGCTGGGAAACTTTGTCTCATTGCTCCAGTCTTTACAAAATTCTTCTTTATACTAACGTCTATGTTGCAGCTGTTGCTCCTTGTTGGTCAAGGCCTGAGACATCACGTCCTACTACTTGTCTGGAGATGTTTGCGTGGGATTTGTTGAACCATTCAGGAGCTGCTTTAGTTCACAGCTACCCATACAATTTGCATCATTATCAGGTCAGTATGATAATCATAATGGCCATTGGCAGTGATAGATCACACTTGAGGGACTAAACCTGCTTCACGGTGGCTGTTACTGCATACACGTATACATGTAAGGAAGTGGTAGTTTTCCAATTTAAAGTCATTTGTTGCACTGACCATGTGGTAGATCTATTCATTATAAATCTAAAGACTGTCTACCTACATTGGGGTTGTACTGTATATAACCAGTTTGGGTCAATAGGGACGTAATTTCTGTCTGTCTGGAGAGTCGAAGCATGGACATTGGACCGTTATGATATATGCCCCAGATGGTTGGCCATATCAATAGTGTCCATGATATTTTCCATGTTCCTACTCTTTTGCTCATAGCCACAGATCATTCTAATTAGCTTCAAGTCATCCTCCTCTGGACTTCAAATTTCCTTACAAAATGACAGGATCAATATCTCTGGTTCTTTATTGTCAGTCTGATGTGAGTCCTCTGGAACACAGCTGTGAAGCTGAATCCATTTGCATAAAGGAAATTGCAACATGCTGTCAAATATTTGCTTAAATCTTGCAGCAATTGTAACATGTTATGCACGAATTACATTCATCAGTTTGATGATGTGAGATGTAAAGCAATTTCCATAGAGCCCACTAAGCACAAGAACAGCTGATTCTATGTGGTGCCCCTGTCTGCAGTGACTGCCTGAACAGGAAGTGCCTGCAGTTGCAATACAAAAGTGGAGCTAACCGTTTCGTCACAGTTTAGTTAACTTATTAATCAAAAAACCTTAAATATCTTCAAAAATAGCTTTAAAATGTCAGTATTGTCCTATAACAACCTCTAATGACATATTTCAAGGATTTAAATCAACATTTGTATCAAACATTTGAATTACTTCCATACCCCCTGATTCTTAAGAAGCGAATGAAAATTAAATGTCATTATAAAAGTTAATGACTTAAATGGGTCACCAAGTAATAAATCATAACAACACTTAAACTAAGGTTACATAACTTTCATTAAATATCAACAAATTGTGTAAAAGTCTAATAGCAAAAGTCACCTCTGAATAGCTATGGTTTTATTGATCTCAGTTATGAAACATCAACAAATTAACGTTATAGATCCTAATTTTATACGTTTTTAAAACGAAAAATTTTGCTCTGCGTGTATGTATATTGTAATCGTCTGAACTGAATATAGAATAGTGCAGTAGTTCTATGACAATGGTAATTACTGCGCGGATTTCATGACAGTGCCATTTACATAACAACATTGCTCTAAATTGTGCCCATATTGTCAAGTCTGCATTTATGAGTGATGTTTCGCAATTTGATTGCTCTTCTTCTTCTTCTTCTCTCGTTGTGCTGGTATACCCCGGGTCGCCGGGTAGCTCAACCTCTAATGTGAGGGGGCTGCACTTTTGCTGTTGTTGGTTCTGTAATAGAAAAATTTCATTAATAGTAGAAGTCACTGCTCTTTCTGTTTATGTTTGTTTTTATGTTTTTTTGTTTTTCCTAATATTAGTTTGCACTATTATTTGTTAGTGGTTCATTTCTCCAGGGTTTGCATGAGTATTTTTATTTTTTCTGCTTGTTTTTTAATTACTGTGGTTCTTCTTGCAAATAGCAGGTCTTTGTCTATGCGTATGTTCATCCTTTCTGTTTCTTCACATTCTGAGAATACATGTTCTTGCGTTTCCTCTTCTTGTTTACAAAGTCTGCATGTTAGGTCATTTTTATATTTGTTTCTATAGTTGGTTTTGATGTCCAGCATTCTTGTTCTTGCTTTGAATATTAAACTGGTTGTTTCCCTATTCAAGTCGTTTGTGTAGTTCGCTTTTTCATTTCCTACATATCCTCCTGTTAGATATTTAATTTTGTTTTTTTGTTCCGTGTTAGTGAATAAGTTTGTTCTGAATTCTCTATGTACTGCTTTCCTTATATATTTCTTTGCTCTGGTTTCTTTCATTGCAATAAGTTCCTGTTTGTTGATGTTGTACTTCTGCATTAGTTTCTCTGTGTTCTGCAGCCATGCCGTCTTGTCCCCTTCGTTTGTCAGGAAGTTGTTGATTTTGTTTTTGTTGTTCTTAATCCTGTAGTACATGTTTAGTTTCTTCTTCTCTATTATACTGTCGATATCCATCATGTTTGTTTCTATATATATTGCTTCTCTTGGGGTGCTTCTAGGGACCATTAGTATTCTTTTGATTGTGTTATCGAGTATGCCATTTAGGGTTTTCCTGTCCTTTTTACTAGGATTCCATGTTTCGCTAGCATATGTTATTACTGGGATCACGCATGTTTCTAGTAGTTTCCATACTGCCGTCATTCTGATATTACCAAATTCCCTGTTGCCCAAAAGGCTGATTATTGTTTGGTATGCTATTTCGCTTTTGCTTTTGACTGTTGAGATATGTTCTGATAGGTTTGCTTTTTCATTAAATACATATCCGAGGTATCTGTATTTTTTTGTATAGTCTATTGGTAGGGTCCCTACTTTGAATTTGTGTGCTTTTTTGGGATTTTGTGGGTCATTTCCGATTTGTATTATGTTGGACTTTTCTGGGCTAAATTCTATCTTATATCTGCTTGCTATTTCGTTAGTTTGTTGAAGTAGTTTTTCCATATCTTCTATGTTATTTGATATCAGTGCAATATCGTCCATCCATAGGAGTGTATTAATTTCTTGGTTCTGGTCTTGTAGGTTCTGTCTTGTTTCTTTGCTGATCTCATCTATTAATAGAGCATACTGTACCACTGATAGCACTCCTCCTTGTCTAATGCTGTCTTTTATTTTAATTTCTCTAGTTGGTCCATATTTTGTTTGTATATTTGCTGTCAGGTTTTGGTTCAGTTGGTTTACTATAAGCCAAATCTTTTCTTGTAGGCCCTGTTTGTACATTACATGCATTATTGCTTTGTTCCATGCCTTGTCATATGCTTTAGTGACGTCTAGGAATGTTATATATGTTGGTTTTCTTTTCTTTTTATTTCTGTCTATGATCGTTGTGATGGCTGCAATGTGCTCTGTTGTCGACCTTCCTTTTCTTCCACCTGCTTGTTCATCTGTTATTGTAATGTTTTTAATAATTCTTTCGTTGATTATTCTTTCATATAGTTTTCCTACATTGCTGCTTAGTGTAATTCCTCTCTCTGAAGAGCATTTCCCTCGTTTTCCTTTTCCTTTATAGAACCTTATTATATTACTAGTCGATTAACATTGTCAAATAACAATGGAGCAACACACGGTAATTGAAATTTAATTTTCTAAAATTATTGCTCTGTTTAATGGAAGGAAATCAATTTCAATCAGATCAAGACCAAGGAGAATGGGACGAAATGACACTTTTTTCTTAATCTTGTTAAGTTGATGAGGGTGCAAAATATTGATTAATTGCCAGCAAACCAAAATTAAATTGGAGGAAACCTCTTAAACTTTCCTCTAACTTCTGGCAGAAAAATCCAATGAATTAATACATAATACAATATATGTATGTATTGCTTTATATGTCGAAGGGGGTTACTAAAAATGCTCATGAGACCTAAGGGTGGGGTACTAAAAATCAGCATGGAACTCGAGGGGGGGGGGGGTTCAATTTTTGACGGAAGTTCTGGCAAAATTCCCACTCCCCCCCCAGTTATAAATTCTGAATGGTCCATAAGTGGATAATTGGATATAGGCCTACGATTTTTCTTCTTCTTCCAACGAAACCCAGTCCACATCATCTGGTGTATTATTGGGTCTATCATGGTGCAGAATTCTGCATATGCAAGTCCCATGACGACCAACACATTTCTCTCAATGTCCGCACAATGTTTGTCTATGAAGGTGATTTGCCATCGCACAATTAGTCTATACATATATACCACACATCTGTTAATAATCATGGTATCTTGATTATATAGCTGTTCTGATAATTAGCGAATTTCGATGTTAGTGACAGTCTCCTGTGGCAATCAAACAGGTACACCTATCTACTACCACTAAATGGTGTGTTTTTCCTAATTGCCCATTCAGTGCACTGCACATGGCCAAGTTCCTTTTTAGCAGGGCATGTATCAGGTATCAACAATGAGGCAAAATGATCTCTATCTATCAAAAAGGCCATGACTGGCATTATTCAATGCATGAGTCCTGTTGTTGTTCGGTCTGAAGAAAGAAAAATTGCGAAACCCTTTTGTATTTTATAGGGTTTTGGATTTGAGACCAACACTCAAACTATTGAATCATTGCAGCAAAACGGTAGCATCCCTATGGGCACATCTGCGCTTCAGCAACATTGCAACAACATCACCCTGTTCGTCAAATGCCGTAGAATTGCAAAGATATGACATTAGCATGCGGTGTTGTGGCAAAGTTTTCACAACATTGTGAGGCAATGTCAATGGTTCAATGTCAGCTTGCAACATTGTGGCAATGTTGGAAAGACACCCCGACTTCATGTTCAGGTTGTGGCAACATAATCTCTACCATACGTATCTACGTGACCAACAGACCATCCCTCCACCAATTAGCAACGTCGGGGTTTACGTCGAGTGCCCATTGGGATCTCATTGACTGACAGAGGTGTCAAAATGATAAACATGCTGTTAACTCTCCCCTCTCTCCTTTTCTCTCTCCCATCTATCCTCATCAATTAATAAACTTGTGAGTGATGTTTGTAAATTTTGACAGAGAACTGCACCATCCACATTTACACTGTATGTACATCTGCCTACCTTACTGCAATGTGCATCTGGATTCTTATAAGATGTGGTGTTGCTACAGTGCCTGACAGCAACGGAGTGTTTGAACACAAAGCAAGGCAGGAGAAAGAAGCAACTCCTTTTCTTATGAGCATGAAGGACAGCTGCCTAATCGATCATATAAAATAGGCCTGTCTGTGATGTTGATGTTACAAGTATTATCACTTATTTAAAACCTCTTTCCAACTACTTGTTCAGTAAAGCTCGTGTTTCTTAGCCTCTTTTCAGAAACCTGGGTGGCAAAAAAAAACAAAACAACAACAACACAGAAAAGGAGTTTTGAAGCATGAGTGGACTCTTTATTCTTTTTACCTTTTTTTTTTTTACATTTTTAGAAAGACTTTTTATGTGATCATGTGACAATTTTCATGTATATTTTTCATTATTTGGCATGTTCACGAATTTGTGGAGGTGTAAAAACGAGTTTGGAAGGCTATAGCCCACTACTCACCACTCACAACAACATGTTTAAACTTCGAAGGCAAGCAGTAGACTGAGGTTGCAGTGGCTGACCAACAGGGGGCAGAACTGCCCAACAGAGGGCAGTGTTGGTCAGCCAACTGCACTGCCGCCTACAACATACCACCAAATTTTATTTCTTTTTTGGCAACAAACTACCTTAGGCGGTAAACCACAAATTGAAACATGAAATCATAAATCGAAGAAATTCAAAATATAAATAAATGTAAGTAAATGTCCCAGAATGTCCAAATATAAATGAAATAAAATGAAAAGCGATCAAAAGTCCCAGTGAGCATGAAAAGTCTTAGTATATATACAAATGTTTATTTCCAAGCATTGAGAGTTCCTCCGTGGCCTAATGGTTAAGAGTGCTTGTTTGCACAACCACTGGCTCCGAGGGTGTGGGTTCGAATCCCACCCCGGAACTCAATTTAGTTCGAGCCCATGGGACATTAAATGGAGGCGGGTTGTATCCAGTGTTCTATGCTGGGGCAACTGAAAGACCCTGGGCATCCCTGAATTAATAGGGTATGTACCAGACTCACAGTCTTCTCATCTCATCATCATACGGCGATCGCCTGCCTCGATATAGCCCACTAAGGTGCTGCTGAGGCGTAAAACACAAACAAACAAACAAACAAAATTTCCAAGCATTGTGTTTCGCATCTAGGACTGGGGATTAGCAGTACTTAACTTAAGGTGGCACAATTAGCACAGGTGACAAAATTAGAACATTGATTAGACAGCACAAACAGATAGTACAAAAATTTGTTTCTTAGTTTGCTTGAGCTCTTGGTTGGTTTCTTCTTCCTTGCTTAGTAGTTGCATTTTGTTTCACAAGCTGCCAGTCCTTCAGCTGGAATGCCATGCTGTAACAGGACTGAGCAGCAGAGTTAAAATGGTCAAAATATGACCAAAATTGCCAAAGTCACATCAAAATTCACAGTCAAGGAAGGCTTATAAAGCCTATACTGATGACAGGGCGTGGGTACTATCCCATTCTCACACCAATTTGGAAGGCTATAGCCCACTACTCACCACTCACAACAACATGTTGAAACTTCGAAGGCAAGCAGTAGACTGAGGTTGCAGTGGCTGACCAACAGTGTTGGTCAGCCAACTGCACTGCCGCCTACAACACGAGCATGTACGAATTTGTGGACATGAAAAAACGAGCACAGGTGCCCGTGTACATACCAACACTCGTAAGTGCTTTATTATTCTTTCATGTATCTGCTAATACTAACATTTGTGTAAACTTGTGCTATATCATAAGGGTTTAGTGTTAAAATTAGGTTAAGAGTAGGTTTTATCCAATTTTCTGATTGCAGTGTTCGTAATCACACATACACAAATTCGTGAAAAGCAGTATTTGACATGTGCACTAATGCCCTGGTCGTATATATGTTCATATTTACAGGTTCACAAATTCGTCTACATGCATGCCAAATAATGAAAAATATATACCTCCAATTTTTGGTCATCAAGGTGCATATTTCTTGTTACTAATTTTTTTAGCCATGCAACTTATTGATAAACAAGAAAAGTACCCTTAAAAAAGGGTACGGTATCGATCTTACCATGAACCTGAGGGCATAAGGCATGTAATAAAAAACTTTGATATCTCAAAGTAGGCATTTCTATCAATAGTTGGCCAGAGAAAAAAATTCCAAGACCCCTCCCTTTGTTTTATGAAAGTCTGACACAACTATAAGGATTTGTGAAATAAAACTTTAGTTATTTCTACAACCTAAAAAAGTAAACTCCATTTCTTATAAAAGAAGAAAGTTTGTTGTGCTCATTGGTTTTAGAAATTTTGCTTCCTCACACCGTTATGCGCCGAAACGCATTTTGCGAGCTTAATAATGCGAATAAGCATAATGAATGAGTGCATTGAATGCGGGGGAGTTTATTTGATATACGCAGGTTTTTTAATTTTCAAAATCGGACTTTTATTAAGGTTTTTATGGCAAGTTTTGCATTGAAAATGATGTACACAATCTTTGATGACGTTTCACACGCAAAAAATTTCGCCAGCGAAATCCCTTATCTTGTAGAATCGATGTACTGTTAAGAATACTTATATATACGTTTTTTTATAGGTTGAGACTTCGATACAAAAAATGAATAGGTAAAGAAAAACATCTCACAGTCAGAGAGAGCAGGAGACATTGAAATGAATGTGCACTATATAGGCCTGTATGTTGTTGTTTTACGCCATTCTCCATTAGAGACTTAAATTTGCTATAGAAGAGCATTTAATTAAACAGTTTCAAACAATGTCGTAAAATTTAGAGAAATTTAATTTCAGACAATGTTAAAATTTGTAAAGTACAGTTTGTCTCACAACATGCAAACTGGTGTTTGGTCCGATTGCTCAGCATCTGCAGGTCACATAGCAGAAATTCACATACCGTTAGATAAGCTATTTCGTTATTTATTTTTCACATTTTAGTGATGTTTCGGTGGTGTCTTTGTCAGAATTTTGGCAATGAATGCCTATTCTAGAAATGAGACAGATTGTAGATTGTTATAACTTGTATTACTGAAAAAGCTGTGTAATTCGTTCCCAAGTTTTGCCTCAGGATGTCAACTACTATAAATAAAATATTTTAGCAAGGACTTTGTGTCATTCAATAACAAGTTTGACTCAGGATTTCAACTACGACGCTTCATCACTTCCTATATCCCACAATAGGCAGTGTTGTATTCTTGCGCGACCTGACATTCATGAGGTTCATTCCTGTGAACCACACTCCCATTAAGTTTTATCATAATACAGCCTGTATGTGACTAGCATGAGAAAGGTTGCAAAGCAATCGCAATTTCCCACCTTTGGCAACAAATTGCATATACCGCTCTATTACTTCTTTGACATGTATTCTGACAGATGTTTGCTTGAATTTTCAGGTTGTTATCACATATTTTTGCACATGTAAACATGCATGTAATACTCTCAGCATAACGTCACATCCAGGGTAGCTGACCACTGACCAGTCACCGATATTATGACAATTTTATAAGTAGTCTATGGTAATCATATTGTTGTGGAATAATTGAATGTCATTCAATATGACCTATTGAATCCAAATGTACTGTTCGTAATGACCATGTGTTGTCCTTTTATCCATCCTTATAATTATGTCTATCAAAATTCTCCCGAAATGAAAGACTTCGTGAGGTCCTACTTGAAACAAGTGGAAAACGAATAGGTGAAGGTTCTAAAGATGTTATATGGGGAATAGGTATGTCCCTTGATAACGAAAATGTGTTGAACACTAATCTTTGGCACCGAGGTCAAAATTTACTGGGAGAAATTCTCACATATGTTCGTGAACAATTACAGGATTAAAGACACTCCATCAGTGAGATGTATATGTATATGTGGTGTATGTAAAGAACTCTGGTTGTTGTGAGCCAGTAGCAGAATAGATATATAGTTTACTCATTTATCTGTATTCCATATTCTGGTGAGTTAAAACCTACCTGTTAGGCTGTTACATTAAGCAGTCAAATCCAGTTCACTGGTCATTAATTTGTTGCACAACTGGTTAATGACATTCACTTCTTTCATTTGTGTCATCATAATCACTTTGACCGATTTCATCACCTGTTGTCATTTTCATCTAAACAACTCAGTAGAAGGTTATAGAGTAACTGATGATATTATCATCATATATGACATTTATAAATATATGACACGAGAATCAGTGTATACTTAAGAGTGTTGTTTCACAGCAGTTGCACATCAATATTTCCTTATAATGTGACAATTGATTGTTTATCCTATGAATGACATAAATCAATTAGCTTATGATAATCAGTATAATTTTGCAAGATTGGTAGACCTTGATAATACTTTTCTGACAGACTGCAACTATGTTGATCTCAATGATTGTAGTGAATTTGAATATGGTTGCAACTCATTGACAGTAGGACATCTAAATATTCATAGTGTTCCCAATAAGTATGATGAGTTATTGGTGTTACTAAGAAATCTGGAGGAAAAAAAATTGCTACCAGATTTATTATTGCTATGTGAAACTTTTCTAAATGACACAAATTGGCATCGATATTCTTTTAAGAACTATACTCTTATCAGTGAATATCACAAAAATAAGTCTAAAGGTGGTGTTTCAATAATGATCAAGAAAAATCTAAGATATAATCTTCGAAATGATCTGAAAGTCTTCGAAGAATGTAAATTTGAATTGTTGTTTGTTGAAATTCCCCAACATAACAAACGGAACATTGTTGTGGGGGAAATATATAGGGTTACTGGAACCAGTGAGGCTGAATTCCTCCAACTATATGAAAATGTGATAAGTAAAATCAGGAGTGAAAATAAAAATGTTATTATTGGCACTGACCAGAACTTAGACTATCTGAAAATCAATGTTCATAAGAATACAATGAAGTTCTTTGATTTGAACCTGGCATACAATCTTGTTCCAACAAATTTTAAACCAACAAGAGTTACTCATAGTAGTGCCACGTTGATCGACAATATTTACATTGACACTGCGCTGGTACAAAATGTAAAATCCCACATTGTAATTAGTGATATATCGGATCACTTCTTATGTCTAGCAGTCCTTCCAAATGACAGGTCTGTTAATAGATCGATAGGGCAACACCAAACTAGGAGAATAAACGACACTGTGCTGCGAAATGTGAGAGGAGCACTTCATAATATAGACTGGACTTACTTAGATCATTTATCTGTTGATGAGGCTAGCAATTCACTTACCAGTGAGATAGATAAAGCTATTGACTTCTATGCCCCAATGACAACGGTAAACCCAAGTAAAAAACAAAGACATACTGATCCATGGTTTATTTTGGGATTAAAGACATGCAGTGTGAAATGCTTGAAAATGTTTAAGAATGTTATGCACAGGCAACGTGACAGTGCAGAGTATGTTGCATATAAAGAATATAGGAATACGTACCAAATTTTAAGGAGAAAAGCAAAATATAGCTACTACAGTGATATGATCAATAAGTATAGTAAGGATAGCAAAAGATTTGGGCTACATTAAATAAAATTAGGGAAAGATTAGAAATAAGAATGATATAACTGATGAAATAATTGTAAATGGCATAGTTGAGTCAAACTCCAGGGAAATTAGCAATGCCTTTGGTAGTTATTTTAGTAATATAGGGAAGAAATTAGCAGATGATATTGCCAGCAGGCATATTGGTACTGGCTCTTCGCCTGATATGTATGACATTAAGCGAGTTCCAGCTAATTGTTTTCTCTATAAGACGTCTCAAAATGAAATTGAACGGCTTATAAAGAATCTCAAACCCAAGCACAGTAACGGATATGACAATGTCACAAATGTTATATTAAAAGGTATATACCCCAGCATGTTATATCCATTATGTCTAATCTTTAACAAGTCTTTATCCACAGGCCAGTTTCCAACAAATATGAAACTGGCTATTGTTCAACCTTTATATAAAGGTAAAAGTAAGTTGGATATCTCTAACTACAGACCCATTTCTTTACTCCCCGTCATGTCAAAAATTCTAGAAAAAGTGGTCAATAATAGGTTAACAAAGTTTTTTTATTAAACATAATGTACTGTATGAAGGGCAGTATGGATTTAGAACTAATAGGGGTACAGAAGATGCAATAATGGATTTTACTGGAAATATATTAAATGGATTGAATAATGGAATGATCACAATTGGTGTATTTCTTGACATGTCAAAAGCTTTTGACAGTATGAGACATGAAACTTTGCTAAAAAAGTTGGAAATATATGGAATTAGAGGTGTTGCTAAAAATTGGTTGAAAAGCTATTTGTTGGACAGGGAAATACAGGTTAAATTTAAAGATGTCCTTTCTCAAAAACTTTCTTTACCATTTGGAACACCACAAGGATCAGTTTTAGGTCCATTGTTGTATATTGTTCTAGCTAATGATTTAAATAAGTGTTTGAAGTTTTGTAGCAGTGTCTCTTTTGCCGATGACACAACAATATTCATCACTGGTAAAAATCTAAGATTTCTTTATAGAAAAATTAATGAAGATCTCTCAAATTTAAATAAATGGTTTGAGGATAATTCCCTATCCTTGAATATTGATAAGTCAAATTACATACTATTTAGAACTAAAAACAAAATCATTGATTATAATAGTCAAGTTCGAGTAGGAAATAAAGAAATAAAACAGGTAAAGAACATAAAATTCTTAGGTGTGATAATCGATGAATACATTGATTGGAGTATGCATGTAAAGTCAATCTTGTCTAAGTTAGCTGCAGGAATTTATAGTATAAACATGACAAAAAATATGTTACCTATTTTTGCAAAAAGACTTATATATCTATCTAACTTTCAGAGCCATTTAAATTATGCTCTTTGTATATGGGGTCCTATGATAAGTGCCAAATGGAAAAATAAATTGCAAGTTCAGCAAAACAAGGCAATACGGTCTATATACAATCTCAATATAAGGACTGGACTGAGTTCTTACTACAAAAAGGCAAAATTGATGAAACTGGGTGACATGATTGATTTTGCATTGGTAAATATATCATATAGAAATGTGAACAATGTGTTGCCAAAACGCATCACTAATTTATTTGAAGTTCAAACATATCATCAAACACGTAATATGAATGTTCTACAAACGCGTATTCACACTCTGCAAATTTATAATAAAAGTTTTTTGGGAAGAGCTCCACACCTCTGGTTGCATTTATCTCAAAATATAAAAAACTCAACGACAAAAACATCATTTAAAAAGAAATTCTCTTCATCTAGATTTTAAATGTATCAATCATGGCGCTATGTATTTAGACCTAGGCATCAAGAGAGGCTAAGGTCGAAGCAAGCAGTGATTTCTGCCAATTAGTTATTATAATTGTTTACTTGTTTATATCATATTAGGTTGTGGCTACTCTTTAACTTTGACCTAGGCATCAAGAGAGGCCAAGGTCGAAGCAAGCAGTGATTAATTATTACAATTATGTTTATTTGTTTATATTATATTAGGTTGTGGCCACTCTTTAACTTTGACCTAGGCACCAAGAGGGGCCAAGGTCGAAGCAAGCAGTGATTACAGCCAATTAATTATTATAATTGTGTTTATTTGTTGATATATATTTCATACCCGAAACTGCTCTGAATATAATATGCATTCATTCTATCAAAGAATAGTTAGACTAGATAAGATTCTTTGTTGCTACCATATAAGTGCCATTACTTTGTTATTTCATTTGTGTGACTCTATGTGTAATTGGTAACACTTAAAATAACACTGATGTTTGTATTTAGTTGAAAATCAATTCATTATCATAATCATTTCATCATAATCATTTCATTTCCATACATCGTTTAGTATAATTTCTTGTTTTAAGCTATTTCATCAGGGGATACCCACCTATATATATATGGCAATGGCATTTCATGCTCGGGCGTTCTCCCATTACCATCTGTCACTTTGATTGTATAAGCAGTAAATTTATATATATACTTGTAAAATGTGGTTACAATGATGGTATTGAAATAAACAAATTACAAATTACAAAATTAGTAATCTTGAGAAGTGATCTTGAACTTCACCTAATTCACACTTGCTACGCGTAACAACTCGTAATAATGAATAGATGTGTAATGTGCCATCTCATGTGTATTTCAGTAAAATTGTTTGTTGAAAATCCGCAATATTATGTAATTATTTTTTGCTTTTATTAGAGCGCAATTCATACTATTTTGATATTCTCAAAGCACCTTTAAAATTCGACATAAATATTATGTTTTAATTTTTGCTGACTGTAATGTTATGTGTTTTAAAAATCATTCACTTACTAGAATAACAGATGCGCAATGGATAAGACGAAATTTATCCGTGCATCAATGCTGCACATTGACGCTTTCACTTTCACCAATTGTTTCTCTAATCTCATCAACAACTGTCCTCACTAATAACTCCTCAGAGGACTGCACCGTTTACCCACATAGGTACTTTTTCCATGGGCGGCCATACTAATCATTGAGAGACAAAAGGTATCAGGGCATGCAAATGGCTTCAGTGCACCTATATACTAGCATATGACAAGTCAAAGAAATGCCCAAGACATGTGTGTTTTGATGTATTTGTCACAGATTCGATCCAATTTCACAGTTGATTATGAAAAACATTTTCTCAAAATTCAGTTATTGTTGGGTGTTGTTGGTTCTACAAGTTGATTCTGATCTACTTCTATGTGTCTAACTGCTAACTGAAGTATGTTAATTATAATTTGTCGTGTGATTTTGGAATAGGCTCCAACTAGTTATGCATTTTTTCAAAATATGCAAATACTACAAAGGAAAGAATGATTTGAATGCCGCAATATTATCAAAATAAGTGAGGTGTACAAGGTCAACTATTGCATTTCCACCATATCTGTATGTTATTTGCAAAATGACCCTGCTTCTGCAATCTCCAAATACGAATTGCATACGCTTGTATTGTCTTATAGGGTATTATTGGTATGCATGCGCGTGACTTTTTCCTGCCCAGCTATATTGTTCTTCTTCAGAAGCACAAAGCCTGACAGCATTTTGCAGCTTCAATTCTGTTTGAACAGCATAGAAGTAGAATGGAGGCCCTCTTTTGCTGTGAACGTTGAGGACAGGTGTAAATGTGGAAGATGTTGAAAGCCTTACCTTGCGGCCTATTTGTTTATTGGGAAACCTCTTTTAGGTTCTTTTGCAACTGCATTCATATAAACAAATCCGTTTTTACTCAGGGTAAGGTTTTAATCTTGAAGAAACCCGGTAATCCCCTGGCTGAAACAAAGCAAAAAGGCAGTCTGAATCAGGTTCACCCATTATGTGAGTATAACCGTATAAAACATTATGGCGTATACTGTACCACGTACAGTCGTACATTTACCCCCTTTTCAACCAGGTTCAGAATAATTTGCCTTGGATATATGCAAAATGAGGGTCTTTTTGAGAGCTTTCCAGCCATGGCAATTAGAATGCTGTATAACACAAACTGAAAAAGTCATAGAGAACCGCGGATTGTGCGAAAATGGTTGAAAAGAAAAAAAACATTGAAACTTTGAACCAAAATTGAAGTAGGTAAGAATTGTCGTATTGCCATTTCGAGAACAGATTTGGTTTCTCTGGGTCAAAATGCACATTTTAAGCACTAGTGCTTTTTGAATTTGCATAAAATTTTAAATTGACACACACTAATGCACTTATGTGATGTCCAGCTGCTGATAGCCAAAATCGCAGCCAGGTATGTCTTTATCTCCATGTGATTAATCCCACCACCACATTTGGATTCTCTCTTAAGTCCAACACAGACCTTGACACGTAGTCTAATCACGATGACACCACTGTCAACGAGCGAAAAAACAAATTACACATGTTACAAGACTGTAACGGGGCCTTCTGTCCGGTCTGGAAAACAAATATTAATTCTATCTAAATATTCAATCTATTGACTGGCTAGTGACAGTCTGGCAGATCACATGTCTGATTACTCAGCCCAGTCTCTCATAAGCCTTTGCAAGTACATGTACTGAAATCGTTTTTGACTTGCTCACTCAGGCCTTTGGGGTTTAAAGATCTATTTTGTCATCTTACACTTTCTGACCTCCTTCCTATGGTTTAGCTCACAGGGCGCCTTAATGACCTATCTGTATTCAGAGCTTTACCATCAAAGGGGTTTTGCCTTTCAAGTTTCATGAAGCTGCCACTGTTATTGATGCTTGGTTTATTCTTGTTCCAGCACATGTGTTTGCATTGTAAATTGTCACTCATTAAGTCTAAATCCTTCTGTTCTTTTGTTTGAACAACAGTTTTAATTCCCGGTCTAGAGATTTAGTTTGTAGCAACCTTGTTGACTTGGAAATGCTTGGAACATGCAAACTTATGCCAGAAAGTTCTTTTCATCTATCTTGAATCTACTCCTTCAACAAAGTGCAGATCAGATCAAAGAGAGTTGGAAACTTTCTGCTTCAAGTAAATATTCGTTCTTGCATCATCAATGGCTTTTTACTTTTATTTTTTCAAGGAAACGTGCACCTAGGCTACATAGCTCTTTCCCAGGGGCCTAGATCATGGGGGGGGGGGGGGTGAGCAATTGGGGGGATGATCATAATTATGATTGTCCTCCCCCCCTAGAATTCTATTTGATGTTGAGAATCAATAGTTATTTTCAGTTGTCTTTTCCACAATAGCAGTAAGATTGTATGTCGAAAATACAAGCTCCAGGTTGCTGAGAACTGACATCTCAAATTTGTGGCCCCTAAAATGCCCAACCACGCGACTTCCAGACCATAGGACCTCCCACATAGTTTGCATACGCCCGAAAAATCCCCCCCCCCCACAAAAACGAAAAATCTACGCCCCTGCTCTTCCCCTAACTTTGTACTGCAAACCAGACTGCCCAGATTTCATGTCAGGCTCCTGTTGCATGCCGCAATTATATATGGATCTGTCATACTTTTTTCATGCGGCTCTGAATGACGGATCAATACCTTCACTGACACTCTTTACCCGGTACCTTGATAAAATTACTTCCAAGTACTTGTCTCTTTGTTGTGTGTCACACTTCCATTTCTACACTATCTTGGTTCATGGTGCAAGCCTTACCCAGTAGACTACTTCTTTGGGAAATCTCTTTGCAACTGCATTTATATTTCAATTGTCTGTTTAAACAATTAATTGATAGAACATATATAGTAAAATTAATTGATAGAACATATATAGTAAAATTATTTTAAAAATAACTGGATCGGAAGGTTATGTCAATTACTGGACAATTGTGGTATGGAATGCGACATCCAAAACACTTCAGACTTAAAACTTGACTACATGAGCAATAATTTCAAACTGAAACTATTTGAAACTGAACAGACAAGACTAATTGAGTCAATAAACGATAGTGAACAGCAGCCAAAACTGAGAACATATAAACTGTATAAAACTGACTGCCGATTAGAGCCATATTTACTCCTTAAGCTTACTCGAAAAATGGCAGTAAAATTTGCCAGATTTAGAACTAGCTCGCATAGCTTATGCATTGAAACAGGACGGCATCATAAGCCAAAAATTCCTGCAGAGGATCGAATCTGTGCAAAATGCACTTTAAATGTAGTTGAAGATGAGACACATTGCCTTATTGTTTGTCCGAGCAACTCAATCTATAGGAATGACCTTTTTTCAACTGCAACACGTTTTATAGATAATTTTCAAACACTAGACAACATAAGTAAATTTGTAACAATAATGAAAAGTAAAGAGCCCAAATTGTTAATGAGTCTGGGTAAATTCCTACAGCAAGCTGATGTATGAACCAGGTAAAACATCTCCTATGGTCACACAATCATGTTCCTGTGTATGTACTCTGATTGACTTTATGTTCTTAATATGACATTTTCTGTGCCATTGAATACGTACATAAGACTGCATCTGTCGACTCAATAAGCTTATTATGCAATTGTTTATAACTGTTCCTGACTGTGAATAACTATTGCGTGGGCACCGAAATGACTGTCTTGACTTTCCAGAGCACCAGTGCATGGACATTTAAGCGGTTGCCGCTGTCTATGCCTGGTTGCTCAGGACTGATCAACATTAAAACGCCCAACTGTAACTTTTTAATGATATATGTATACTTATCATTAATGAATACCTGATATTTACGTTTCAATAACTGCAGTCATTTTACATATAAACCAATGACTTCTGTGAAGTAATTTTGTTTATGGCACGTATAGATATATAGTCAGCAACTAATTCCCCTTTTCTGAATCACTTATCAATTGGGTGGCTGGAACCTAGATTTATAATGTTAGTATTCATATTGATCTTACATGTACCTGCTTATATTTTATGTAATCAGCTTTGTCTCTGTATAATTTTCTTAGCATTTTGTTTGTATGTATGTATGTATGCACTTTGTATTTTACATTTTATTTTGATGACATATGTATCTGTGATGATATGAGATTGTCAATAAAAGATTATATATAGTAAAATTATTGTCAGAATTAAACAATCCTTTTTTTTTGTTCAGTGTTATAACAGCATAAATCAAAATCGGTGAGTTTAATATGTAGTACTGGATTGTCTCCCATCTCAAACTGACCAGGTCTGATCTGCAACACTATAGTATCCTGACAGACAAAAGCTCTTGACTATTGACCAAGTTTTTTGGGAAGAGCTCCACACCTCTGGTTGCATTTATCCCAAAATATAAAAAACTCAACGACAAAAACATCATTTAAAAAGAAATTCTCTTCATCTAGATTTTAAATGTATCAATCATGGCGCTATGTATTTAGACCTAGGCATCAAGAGAGGCTAAGGTCGAAGCAAGCAGTGATTTCTGCCAATTAGTTATTATAATTGTTTACTTGTTTATATCATATTAGGTTGTGACTACTCTTTAACTTTGACCTAGGCATCAAGAGAGGCCAAGGTCGAAGCAAGCAGTGATTAATTATTACAATTATGTTTATTTGTTTATATTATATTAGGTTGTGGCCACTCTTTAACTTTGACCTAGGCACCAAGAGGGGCCAAGGTCGAAGCAAGCAGTGATTACAGCCAATTAATTATTATAATTGTGTTTATTTGTTGATATATATTTCATACCCGAAACTGCTCTGAATATAATATGCATTCATGTTATCAAAGAATAGTTAGACTAGATAAGATTCATTGTTGCTACCATATAAGTGCCATTACTTTGTTATTTCATTTTTGTGACTCTATGTGTAATTGGTAACACTTAAAATAACACTGATGTTTGTATTTAGTTGAAAATCGACTTGGAAATGCTTGGAACATGCAAACTTATGCCAGAAAGTTCTTTTCATCTATCTTGAATCTACTCCTTCAACAAAGTGCAGATCAGATCAAAGAGAGTTGGAAACTTTCTGCTTCAAGTAAATATTCGTTCTTGCATCATCAATGGCTTTTTACTTTTATTTTTTCAAGGAAACGTGCACCTAGGCTACATAGCTCTTTCCCAGGGGCCTAGATCATGGGGGGGGTGAGCAATTGGGGGGATGATCATAATTATGATTGTCCCCCCCCCCCCCCTAGAATTCTATTTGATGTTGAGAATCAATAGTTATTTTCAGTTGTCTTTTCCACAATAGCAGTAAGATTGTATGTCGAAAATACAAGCTCCAGGTTGCTGAGAACTGACATCTCAAATTTGTGGCCCCTAAAATGCCCAACCACGCGACTTCCAGACCATAGGACCTCCCACATAGTTTGCATACGCCCGAAAAATCCCCCCCCCCCACAAAAACGAAAAATCTACGCCCCTGCTCTTCCCCTAACTTTGTACTGCAAACCAGACTGCCCAGATTTCATGTCAGGCTCCTGTTGCATGCCGCAATTATATATGGATCTGTCATACTTTTTTCATGCGGCTCTGAATGACGGATCAATACCTTCACTGACACTCTTTACCCGGTACCTTGATAAAATTACTTCCAAGTACTTGTCTCTTTGTTGTGTGTCACACTTCCATTTCTACACTATCTTGGTTCATGGTGCAAGCCTTACCCAGTAGACTACTTCTTTGGGAAATCTCTTTGCAACTGCATTTATATTTCAATTGTCTGTTTAAACAATTAATTGATCGAACATATATAGTAAAATTATTGTCAGAATTAAACAATCCTTTTTTTTTGTTCAGTGTTATAACAGCATAAATCAAAATCGGTGAGTTTAATATGTAGTACTGGATTGTCTCCCATCTCAAACTGACCAGGTCTGATCTGCAACACTATAGTATCCTGACAGACAAAAGCTCTTGACTATTGACCATTCAATTGCTGGTTTATTATTATTTTTAAATAAGATGACATACCTGAATTACTCTGTAGATTTATAATAAAAGCCATTAGCATCTTCATCAATGATTTTCTGTACTTTAAATTCAATTGCAAAATATACAATTATGCTGATGATAACACCCTATCTTATGCTGACTCTAGCATGACAACTTTGAAGGAGAAACTGACAGCAGACTGCACAAAGGCAAGGGAATGGTTTGATATAAACAGCATGAAAGCCAATGCAGATAAGTTTCAACTTATGTTTCTAAATAGGAATGGGCAACCAGAGGATTCTATCATTATAGATAATAATGAAATAAAGAATTCAGCCTCGATATGCATACTTGGTCTGGAATTAGATAATGCCCTAAAATTCACCTCACATATTGATGAAATATGTAGTCAGTCAGGAAAGCAAATAAACGCTCTAAAAAGGATAAGAAACTACCTAGACAAGAGTAGCAGGATGACAATTTATAGTAGCTACATCAAGAGTAACTTTAACCACTGTTCAGTAGTTTGGATGCTAACAAACAAAACTAATAAAGAAAAGCTAGAAAGGACAAATAAAAGAGCAATCAGATTTGCGACAAATAAAGGTCATGAAGCATATGAAAATATCTGTGCCCAAAAAATCAGCTTAACATCCAAAAAAGATGTCTGCAGAGTACTGCAGTACTTATGTATAAAGTTAGGAAAGGAACAAGTCCCAGCATCATTAAGGAACTCTTCAATTTGCAGGATTCGCAATATGAAATGCGAGACAATGAAAAATTTGCGCTTCCACAATATCGTACAGTGACATATGGCAGGAATAGCTTAAAATACCTGGGAGCAAAGCTCAACACCTTCAAAACAGCTGTTAAAAACTGGTTGATGAGTCAAACTGACTATAATATATGATAACAATGACTATAACAATCACTGACGTCTTTTATATTGCTTTTCAGTGTAAATCACCTGACATGGAAGACGATCTTTGGCCTAGGACAACTGTTAACTTACGGAGTGCGCCTACAACACTCCTGACATGGACTATTTCATGGAATATTTTGATGGACATTTTGCTATTTTGATGGACTTTTTGGCTATTTTGATGAACTCTTTGCTATTTTGATGAACTCTTCAAATTTATTTCAATCAATTTATTTTTTATTATATTATCAATTTATCAGTCGTACAGAAGTATTATACTTGTAGATTGAAAACGACGGAAAATAAACTATTACATACATACATACATACATACAAATTGGACAATGGCTTAATTGCAGCACTCTCTCATAAGCCTTTGCACTGAGTGAACTTAGTTTTGATTTGCCTACCCTGGCCTTTTGGGTTTAATGATCTATTTTTTGTCTCCATGACTTTCTGACCTCCTTCCTTTGGTTTAACTTACACTTACAAGGTGCCTTAATGACCTATTTGTATCTTGGTTCACATGTGCAGCTCTACCATCAAAGGGGTTTTGCCTTTTAAGTTTTGTGAAGCTGCCGTTGTTATTGATGGTTTATTTTGGTTTCACCACGTGTGTTTGTATTGCTCCAAGCAAATTGTTACTCACAAAGTCTGTCTATCATCATTCTGCTTCAGTGTCAAATTCTGTTGATGCAGTAAAATGGAAATTTACTTCATAGCAGCTTGTTGAAGACTTGGAAAAATTTTCAACTTTATGCCAGAAAGCATTCTTTAGTATGAATCTTCTCTGTCAGCAAAGTGCAGTTCAGATCAAAGTTGTAAATCAGCTTCTTCATGTAACATTCCTCATGGATCGCCAATTCCTTTTAAATTTACTCTTTTTGGAGAAAGTTGTGCATCCAGGCTACAAAGCTATTTTATTAGGAGTTTTAATTCCGAATTATAAGGTCCTGATTTCCTGTCAAGGTTGCGTGACTTGCAATAATTACAATGATCTGTCATACTTTTTATGCAACTCTGAATGACAAATCAATACTTTCACTGACAATTTTTACCTGATACGTTGAAAAACAAATACAGTATCAGACGAAAGTTTAGACCGCGTCAATCTTTTGTCAATATAAGGGAAAATAGGTGCTCAGCAAAAGAACTTCTGCATGGATTCTCTTGCCTATGTATCAGGGAAGTTCTACAATAGAGAAAACTTCAACTATTTTTATCACTTACTTGAATATGTGTGATAAACAAACATTTCAGGTGGTCTAAACTTACGTCTGATGCTACTTACATCCAAAAAGGCCTTTAATGGCTTTGTACATTAGAGGAACGGTGGGTAAATTATCCAATGTTATTTTAGACAAGATATTCAATCATGTTTCATGTGATTTAAAGGCAATGAGTCATGACACATGAAAAAACATATTTTTAATTATTTTTTAAAAATTTGAACTGAAGGGGTAATAATGGTGATTCAATGAGAAAAAATTGTTAATAAATGAAAGGTCAACTAAAATGCACATAAAAAATATATGTCTGACACATTTTTATCCTTCTAATGGAGTATGACTACACTCGACACCCAGCCATAGTGCAAAAATGGTGTTTTTCACTAGGTTTTGTCTGACAGCCACTCATTTGAAGTATCATAAAACAATGACCGAGGTGTTAACATTGACCTGAGCATGTGTCCTGATAAAATCAAACAACTTTTGTTTGTTCGCTGTACTTACAATGAAACTACATCCACTGTTATGGAAGGCATAAATCTGGCCCATTCGTTAACATTACGTTTCAATACACCATCCTGAGTAGTGTCTGTAATCTTGTCTGTATTGTGGAAAAAGAACAAATTTTATTTTATTTTATCAGGACACATGCTCAGGTCAATGTAAACACCTCGGTCATTGTTTTATGATACTTCAAATGAGTGGCTGTCAGACAAAACCTAGTGAAAAACACCATTTTTGCACTATGGCTGGGTGTCGAGTGTAGTCATACTCCATTAGAAGGATAAAAATGTGTCAGACATATATTTTCTATGTGCGTTTTAGTTGACCTGACATTTATTAACAATTTTGTCTCATTGAATCACCATTATTACCCCTTCAGTTCAAATTTGATAAAAATATTTAAAAATATGTTTTTTCCTGTGTCATGACTCATTGCCTTTAAATCACATGAAACATGATTGAATATCTTGTCTAAAATAACATTGGATAATTTACCCACCTTTCCTCTAATGTACAATGCCATTAAAGGCCTTTTTAGATGTAAGTAGCATCAGACGTAAGTTTAGACCACCTGAAATGTTTGTTTATCACACATATTCAAGTAAGTGATAAAAATAGTTGAAGTTTTCTCTATTGTAGAACTTCCCTGATACATAGGCAAGAGAATCCATGCAGAAGTTCTTTTGCTGAGCACCTATTTTCCCTTATATTGACAAAAGATTGACGCGGCCTAAACTTTCGTCTGATACTGTATTTGTTCAAACCAGGCAAGACTAATGTTCCCAGGTGTAGGTTCAAAATGTCTGTGAATAATTTTTTTAAGTACAAAAAACAGCCAAGGAAATTGAGAATCCTGGATTCCAGGTGTGTAATTCGAATAAAAAGTAAGGCAATGATAATTAAGCATGGCTTTTGGGTGTTTTTGTTTTAACCCTGTTGGCTCCTGTACCACTTGTATGGAAAGCTGCATTTTTAATCGTAGATGGCAGACTCAGACTCAACCTTAGACATATTTATTTTCAATAGAGGACAAGGTAGGAAAAAAATTATTGATACATTATACAGTATTTTGTTTGACAATTCTCTATTGATGGTGACCCCTTTAAGGCTAGTAGGCCGCTATCAAGGGGCCACCCATGAAATGAAATAGTGTTTTAAGTCCGAAGAAAAAGAAAGAACAAACTAAAGTCCCAATGGCAATGCCTTGTCAGTGGTCCTAGCTGTGACAACATTTTATTCATGTGTCATCTTCTGGAGGAGTTATAATCTGTCTATTTTCAATTGATCGATATACCCCAATTTTTTATCTGAAGAACATAGTGCTGTAGTGCTAAGCTTCCTTTGAATATTAAAACACAACTTTTATCAGAAAAGTTATTCTGTATATTATGCCTTGATTGATGTTAATAACTAAATGACCATCAATCAGGAATTTATGAGAAACAGACGATATTAATATTACAGAAATGATTATTCTTTAAGTGGAATTCAGAGTTGTCAGATAGCCTCATTGGGACCTAGTTTATTTCCTGACTGCTCAATGATGAGCCTTAGTAAGTAATGGATGTGCTTCCTTGTCACCGGGTGCTACATCACAATGTTGTTACCTATTGTTTTAGAAATAGGTCATGTTTATGTCAACACATTGTGACTATGAATTTGACCCAGAAATCGTATGTCAAGTAGGAAAATCATTTTTGTGACAATTCAATCAAATGTATTACACAAAAAGGTTGACAATGACTAAAACAAAGCCTCAAGTAATAAATATGATTTAAATTTTGAGTATTTGACCAGCAGATTTGGAGGAGATAGCTCTATAAGTTTTGCAAGGCCACAGAATTTTCTCTCAGGATAGTTTTATATGCTGTAAAATATCACCTAAGTACATTTCTATGCAAATTATTGCTTCTTTACATACTATAGACTAAACAAAAGACATCTTGACACAAAAAAGATAATTCATTGATGTAATAAGTTCTCAACATGCATAACAAGTTATTGTAGCGACATTGTGCTCATTGTCAAGACATTGTGTGATACTTCTGACCTTCTAGTTCAAGAAGGCTCAACGGATTGAGCCTCTGTATGATGGCAGTTCAACAGACTGAGGCATGTAGTTAAAGAAAAAAAGACTGAGGCGTACAGTGATAGGGCACTGTAGGGGTTTATGGGTAAAAATCAACACAGGCTTTCTTAAAAAAAATGACATTGCGACGTAGAGCCCCTTATTTTAATTTTTCCAACCTCAAAAGTGACAGGAAACAGGTATATTTCCTTTATTTTATGAGTGAAACTTCACTTCCAAATTTTTAACGGCTTTCATAATGTTATATACACCAGGAAAGGTGTCTATCAATTCAATGTGGGTGGGGGATGCAACACAAACAAGGCTCAAATGAAGCCATCAGTGGCTTCTCCTCTAATTTTGAATTTCATTCAAGAAGTACAGCTTACTGTTGACATATAGAATTCAATGGAAAACAGAATATGGTACTTCTTGATTTATGTTGTGCCAGGAATCACTCTTTGACTTCTGGAGTAACCTTGATAATGCAACCAAGAAAATGCTAATCATGTTGGGCAGATGATTAAAAAGTATTGTAGAAAATTGACAGTCACCCAGTGTTTGAATTTGAAATGTATTAAATCATTTAATCAACATCGCAAAATATGGGCAAAGGTCACTCACCCCCCCACCCAAGCACATTTCAACATCTTTCAAGGACAGATAGGGGTTTTTTAGATTCAGGGGAATAACAAGGCTGAGTTGTCAAAAATGCTCCCTACTCCAGTAACGGTTTGCCATTTTCAAAAATCAACTAAGATTAAAAGCAGAAACAAAACAACTTTTTTTTAATTGCAATACTTTTTATTAACATCAGTTTATGTAAAACAATAACAAAATCATTCATGACTGCAACTTCAAAGCACAATAATTTGAGCTCTATAATATGAGTGTTTATAATGACAATCAATGACTACAAGTGACCAGTGTGCATCTTCAACATTGATGGATGTGGTGTGTAGATGTATCTGGAGGAAAATAAGAAGAAATTTCTGTTGTTTTAAATTAGCGGACTCCAAACAAAGGGAAAAATACTTTACTCATCAGTTTACTGATCAGCACGAAATACAAGAATATTTTGCGGAATCTTTCCCAGCTGATTCCTCCCTGCAAGAGGCACTGTTAAATTATTCTGCACATCCTGTAGTCCAGCATCTTCTTGGCCAAAGGGGAAATCTACAACATAAAAATATACTATTTCATGGTTTATCACTCAAAAATGCCATAAATATCGTAGGAAATTGAAATTCAGTTCAGTGATCTTATTTAACGTAACTCAGCTGAAACTGTGACACAATGTTGTCACAGTTCTCACAATGTTGCTACAGATACTTTTTTGGACTCTGGACAAAGTAATTCTGCATTTCTGCAAGTAAGATCTTAGGAGCACTACTATTTTGTTAATTAGAAGGCATCCAGGTGACTGTTGCTATTTTATGGAGACAGTAGAATGCATTTATAAGCAAGATAACCATGCACACATGTTAGCTGGTATTGAGGTCACCACTTATAATGCTATCTTCTCCCAACAGAGACCTTTTTGCAGATAAAATACATTGCAGATATTTTGTATAGGTATATTACTAGTCATTAGGCCTGTTGTACATTGTCTTCAGTGAGAGGAATTAGGTATAAATAAAGAAAACTCACCTTCAACCACCAATCAATCTGCTAATTGTGTCATGTTCTGCAGCACAATGTCTTTACATAAACATGGCCTATTTCTAAAACAATAGGTAACAACATTGTGATGTAGCACCCAGTGTTGTGGCTGAAGAATAATTTATCTGCTAAATAATAAGCCTTGTATAATGTATACACGTTATGTTCTTACACTTACATCTGAACTGCATTGTTGCTTCTGCATATATTGATATTAGTATTTCAAAAATCTATATGATCGTTTTCTTAAAATCTGATTACTGCCAAAAGTAATGCTTGCAAAATCTGCAATTAATTAGTATGTGGCTGCCCTTTGATCTCTAACAGAAAAAGGTATTTTAACCGTTTTCTTCAAGTTTATAGCAAATGCTAGTGTACATGCAAGATCTACCTAAGTGCCAGATCTTGCATGCGTCTACACAAGTGCTAGATCTCTTTCATGAAGACGAGTGTGCCAAATAATGCCTCTACACAAGTGCTACATCTCCAATGTAGAAAAGTGAGCTAGTTACTGAATCTTCTCAGGTGCTAGATCTTCCATGCAGACAAGTATGCTAGTAGAAAATACATCTACAAGTGCTAGTACTTGCATATAGACAAGTGTGCTAAAGGTAACATTTGCCAAAGTGCCAGATCTTGATGCATCTAGATCTACACAAGAGTCAGATCTTTCTTGTACACTAGTGTATATATATTGCATCTTCACAGGTACTAGATGTTGTTACATGTAAACTCTAGCGATGTGCCAGACGATGCATGTACATTTTATATGTGCTAGATTTTGCAATAAGTAGGCTATATATATGAGAAGTGGGAGTTGAACACGCCTCTCTGCACTCTCAGCAATCGTACAAACAGATGTTCTTAACCCTTTTAAAATGACATATGCTCCTACTGCGCAGATCGATGGATTTCTGCATGACTTCTGGAAGCCGATTCCTTGAGATTCAGTTAGCTTCAGGACAAGATGCGTGTCCATTAATTATTTGCCAATTAGCTAAAATTAAATTTTGGAATGTGGTCAATGCGACTGATTAATCTTTCCCTTTCGAATCACGCAGGCCCACACAAATGACACGTGCAAGCTGAAACTGTAGTGTAAAAGCATGTAGAGGAAAAACCACATTGCACAACACCCATCTCCGACATAAATATTACTAATTGAGAGACATGTCATTGCACTTTTTTCTTAACCCTTATTGGACTAAAGGGACATTCATGTGCATCCCTAGCTTACTGCCTGTTGGGCCATTTATGTCCCTAAAATCTGCTGTTGTCCCTGCATGGTGACGTCACAAGCACAGGATTGTTTTTTTGGGACTGATCAGTCCAGTAAGGGTTGATTAAAGTTACCCCGAATGATAGGTTAATTGAACCAAAAGTTTATCAAATTTTCACATTTTCTGGTGTAGCTGGCTCATGTTGCTGAGTGTGTAAAATATCTCAAGTGTACAATCATTTTTTCCTTTTGAAATGACCAATAAATGCACTAAATGACCCCTAGATTTTATTTCGGGTACGCACAGAAAAAATTAACAGTTGAGCTGGCTATAAACTTTGTGACATCATCACCATTGTAAGAATTTGTTAACTTATAACAATATACTGAAAACAATGGTCTTTGTGACGTCATCTATAATGGATGTGCTGGAGGTTGGAAGTACTATCAAGAAAAAAGAAAATAAATAACTAAATAATTTATGTTATCAAAGTGATGCTATAGAAAATTAGTTGTAAATATTAATGATCACAGGTTTATGTTATAATACACAGAAAGGCATCCATATTTAGCAAAATAATTTATCATTCAGGGCAACTTTAATTAAGTGCATTTCCAATCTAATTTGTTTTTAGGTTCTGGATTATACTTTGAAATACAACAAAACAAATCATGCCTATAATGAAAAAAAAAAGACTTCAGAGGTTTATCAAAAACTCAAAATGAAAGAGAGTGACAAGCTGCATTGTCATAGAATTTACCAAATTTTGATTTGGCGCTTGTCAGATCATATATTGTCGAACATTTGTCAATATCTTGTCAAAAGATTTGAAGGATTTGCGGGATTTGTTGAAGCGAGTATCATAACAGCTTCATTCTGCAAAATTTCTTTCTTTTGAGTGATTTTATGCTATCTCAAAACAAACATGTTCTCTTGCAATATGAAGAAAAATTTGTTGATGCCATGTGTTTCTCTCTTGATTCTCACTATTATTTTAATTGAATAAGAATGTACATACCACCTACGCACTTATATAAAGGCTAAGTATATAATTATGGCATTTTGTGCAAGCATCCATGATTGATAAATTATTTTTTTCCATGATTGATATTAAAATGGAGATGAATGTGGGCTGATTGGGTGACTCAAGCGTGGTACAATGCACATATTTCTGGCAATTGTGACGTTGCCATCTCCGACATACATATTATTACTTGAGAGACATGTCATTGCCCTTTATTCTTAAGTGCATTTCCCAAACTAATTTATTTTTTGGGTTCTTATCTGGATTACTTTGAAATACAACAAAACAAATCTTGCCTATAGCGAAAAAAATTAGTCTTCAGAGATTTGTCAAAAACTCAAAATGACAAGAGAGTGACAAGCTGCATTGTCATAGAATTTACCAAATTTTGATACGGCGCTTGTCAGTATATACTGTCAAAAATTTGTCAATGTCTTGTCAAAAACTTGTCTGAAGTGATGTCATCAAACGTTGTGTGTTTATGTGCTCATTCATTGGGGAAGGGAAGATTTGAAGGATTTGCAGGATGAGGAGAGTGACTTTAATCTGTTGAAAATTTGTTGAAGCGAGTATCACCACTGCACTGAGCACTTCATTCTGCGAAATTTCTTTCTTGTGAGTGATTTCATGGTATCTCAAAACAAACTGGTTCTCTTGCTATATGAAGAAAAGTATGTTGATGCCATGTGTTTCTCTCTTGATTCTTATTATTATTTTAATCGAAGATAATTGAAGAAGACAGTGCATAGCATATATACTACCTACGCACTTATATATAGGCTTACAACTAAGTACATAATTATGGCATTGTGTACAAGTATCCAGGATTGATATTACATGATCATAGATTACTCATATTTGATATTGAAATTGAGATGAACGTCGACTGATTAAGATAAATCTGTGTTTTATGAAATGTTGACTGCAATGATACTACATTGGGTTGCAAGCTATACCACAGATACTTGTATACATTGTATTTGTAACGTTTTTTGCATGAAACATCTTTGTCCATATACTGCATGTTCATAGACATTGACAGCCATGCACAGAGTTGCAGAAAAAATTGGCATACATTTTAGTGCCACTCGTTACCATTATTACAGATAGGCCTACACATTTTCAGAAAAATGATACAACTTGAGGTGCATATTATGTGAAGTGTCTGTGATGCATAAAAAATCTTTAAGTCTGGCAAAACTTTTGCAGGATGGAGATTGGAGAGGGAAGCCTTAAGAAGCCAAACAACGGGATGCTTTTAAAACACGGAGACAGTATTAAAGCCATCAACAAGACTGAAAATCGTTAAGAAGCAACACCAAAAATCGATCTAGTAAAGAACATCATTACATGTAAAAATAATAATCTTCTGTGGAGTTTTACAATTGTACCTCTGTCTATACTGTAGAATTTACGTTAATAAATCATGTGAATTGTCTTTCTTTTCTATACAACTTTTGGTTATTTTAAACAGTGGTGCAAGAAAACGTTTTGGTCCTAGAAATTTGTATTAATGGCTTCGGAGTCAGGTATCAAGTGAACCAACTCATGACACCTTTAGCATCCAGAAAAACAAAGCCGACTTAGACTCCAAAGGAATCCTGAAATTCAATTCAACTCCCGATTCCTCTTATCAACATTATTGCACACTAATATTACGTGGTTAGCAGAAGACAAGAAATTAATTAAAGAATTTTTCCAGAGGCTTTTATATTTGAATACTTATCTAGAATGTTCTGCATATTTGCATCAACATGCACTTTTAAAAATGCCGAAATCCCTAATTGTAATATGTTTATTGTTTAACACTCAATGTATGTCCCTTCATTCCCTCCTTAGAACAACACATTCAGTAACAGCAGGTGAAAATAAAATACACTGATGATATGTACTTAGGAGTTGCTGACATGTAGGCAAAGTGCTGATTTTTTCAAGTTAAATTGTCAGCTTGGGCGGAAAAGGCACATTATGAGGACAAAAGCCTTTTATTGAGAAAACTGTGACACAGGAAATATGGCATCCAATTTCACTCCTCAAGGTGTGCTAATGATCATGGGCATTGTTTCTGATATGAGGAAGTAACCATTAGTCATTAGCCTCATGCAAAGGTCTTGCAGACCATTCACAGTTGTGTTGTTTTGACTTACTTTTCGCAGTGCAAGGAGTTGCCCTGAGGTCGATAAACCCTTGATTAGAATTACAAGGAAGAGGAAGAAACAAGAACATAGCAAAAAAAAGCTAAAACAAAAAAGACAAGTCTCAGGAGTCGCATTGACACCATAGGTCTGAAATACTGCTCTCAATACCCTGGATAGTTTTATAGGCCTACTTTTTGAAAACTGTTCCCGTTTTTTTTTTTTCAGAAAGCTTTTACAATTCAAAGATCTCTAATCAACTGAACTTGTCAAGTAAAGGTAAGGGGAAATTGTAATGTTGACTTTTTTTTGACAAAGTTCTGTGACAAAAATATGTTGTTAGTGAGTGAGCTTCAAAGAACACATGCATGCAGACAAGCCTCTTAATTTTCTTATTTAAGGTCAGTCTGTCATCGAGAGAAGCTTACCAGTTGTGAATTTCGTCTCTTTGCTCAGGTCAATGACCTGCTCAGAGTCTCCCTTATATAGATCTTTTCTTTGTTTATGCTCAAATTTCAGCTTTCCAGATTAATTTATTTGCATCATTAACTAAATATAATTACAGTGATGTCGATAAATTGCTAACACTTAAGTGAATGTGGAACACTTTATGGGATTTTACTATGAGGCACACATGAGTGAATGTGGAACACTTTATGGGATTTGACTATGAGGCACAATATTACTGAAATTTGGGAGATGACATGGCCGAAAAGTTCATCATAATTTATAATTTTATGAGATTGAGAGCCCGATTATTCTGCCTATACATAATCCCTCTACGAAAGACTTATCTACTATTTCATGCATATTTCTACCATCAGTTGGGTGCACACCTTCGTTTTAAATATCCATAGTTTCAATTCCAGCTGTTGCTGTGCCTGGGTAAATGGGAAAATTATGTTCTTCAAAATGGTGGTCTAGGTTACAGCAGGGTGGGTCCAACATGTGCCCGAGCAGGTGTTGTTGAAGTTGTCAGACTCTAGAATGTAGATCTGAAAATTTTCTAACGGAGACCAATTGCATTGCAATGTCAGTCTACAAGACTGACGTGTCTTGTTGATTGTCTCTCTCTGCCTATTGCAGAAACTCATGGCACTGACTGGCGCATGAGTTTAATGCTTTGCATATGCTCCTCAAGTTCAGTCAACAATTGAGACGGCCTATTGCTTCATTAAATTCTAATAATTATTGAGGTCCAATCAGGCACCTTACATATTAGGTTCCTTTTTTGCTCTATACAGGTTTCCTCCTGGCACTTTATTGGCAGTTCAACGTGAATGAAAAGGTTCTTTCTTAGAACCTTTCTCAGGGTTTCATTGTACTGAATCTTTTTAAAGATTCAATTTGGAACCCTTTTTGGTGCCATATCTATCAAGCCGTAGAACCTCAAAAGGTTGTATCTGGAACCCTCTAAGAGTGCAGAGCCATCTCTTTAGAATGACGCGAGCCATCATTATTATTATGGCATCAAGTTGTCAAATGGCTATGGGGATGAATATGGGATATTGTAGCAAACTGATTGATATTACTACAGAAGAATGGTACAGTTTGCTGGGCACGTGGAATAAGTCGAAGATTGTATTATATCAAAATGATATCCACAACTAGAAACTGCTTCTTTCTTCAGGTACTGCATCTCTGACAACCATGAATATTATGTCATTATTCTGTGCTACATCTAAGTTACCAGTATATACACTATACAGCATAGATGCCATTTGCTGATGGGTTTTGCAAATAACAGCAAATTATACACTCTAAAAAATTCCAGACAAAATTGGTTTTTTAGATTCAAAATGGTTTTTTGAAAAACCAAATTTCAATGCAAAACCAAAATGGATTTTTAAAAAAATCCATTTTGGTTTTTTGCATTGAAATTTGGTTTTTCAAAAAACCATTTTGAATCTAAAAAACCAATTTTGTCTGGAATTTTTTAGAGTGTATATATTCCTCTTTGTGCAAGACATTATTATGTGACAATGGAAATGCGATAGATTTGTTACACACAATTTGACTGTTCCACAATTTTGATTTGACTATTCTGTAATTTCTAGGTGGCATATTGGTTTATGTTGTCTTCAAAACTGTGTGAAGGAAATAATTATAAAGACTATTTGATCAAGCATACACATTTTTGCCCTGCCTTTTAAGGTAACAATTTCAAAATCGTCAACCCATTTTTCGAATGTGACAAAAATAGCTCTATATCCCGTATTCTGTGACATTTTCCTCCCGATTCAATATTTTCCTTGTTCAAAATGATCTCAGGCTGGGAAATAAGGGAAGGAAATACAGGAAAATTAATGCAGTGTCTGCAAGGTACTTACAAGATTCAACCATTTAGAGCAAATCTTGCACTTTGTCTGGTTTGTATGAATGGGCTGCCATTAACAAAAATCAGTCAAAAATGGGACAGAAACACCACAAAAATGTGTGTACTTAGAGTATGACTGTATTTCTACTGTACGACTTCACTGTGCACTAACGAGGGGGGTACCCTCACCATCAGGGTGGCCATGACACCTCTCACTTCGTGATTTCAAAGTGAAATTACAAAAAATGTAGGTGATATGAGGTCTTCAAATTGTTAAGATAGCTTAAATGGCTTGGGGAATGAATCAGTGCCAAGCGCCAGACTCAAACATGCAAGATGAAGTAAGATATTTAAGAAATTTGAATTCACTCGAGGTGAGGGTACCGCAAAAAACGGAAAATGGAAGGGCGAGGGTACCAGCATTTTGGCGAGGGTACCAACCTAAATGGCGAGGGTACCAACCTGAAATGGCGAGGGTACCAACCCGGAAGTGGCGAGGGTACTGCAAGATTTGGGCGAGGGTCACTTCCGGTTGGCGAGGGTAACCACCAAAGTAATGGCGAGGGTAAAGTAAGATGTACTGCCTTTGCAATCCCAGTAGATAGTCTAGTAGAAATGACAATTAATCAGCTGAATTGACAAGAAAATGTGCTGATACATGATGGCACCTCTGAAGTTAGCAATTGGGAATTCCCATCAAGAACATAATTTAATTGCAATTCCTTATCAATAGAGGAAAATCTTCAAATTAATTGACTACCATTGAGGTAACCCTAACCCATAACTCCCAAATTATGGTCATACTCTGTACTGTCCCAAAGTGGAAATCTGCAAATTCTAGATTTTACCAAATGCACCTGTCTATAAAAACAGGTTAGTGAAATAAATTTACACACACGGTTAATATAGGCCTTCATAACAAGTTTGGAAGTAAGACATTTATCTTTGCAATTCTGTGTCAGATCATTTTAAAACTATATGACGAGCCAGATCCTGTTGTTGTGACTCTATGCATCAGATCCTGTAAAAACCATGTATTGTATGAATCTGTTTCTTTGTAGTATACTTACTTGTGGCTCATTATATATATATCTCTGTCAGCAGGCATATGACTGCTTGTCCAGCTAGCCTATTAAATAAATAAGTTGCAGATTTATGAGCAAATTTATTTGAAATTATTTTTTTTATTGTCTCAAACTATAAAGTTTTTTTTTTAATAGGAAAGACTTCATAAAGAACTTAACATCATGTGGCAAAGATCTATCTGAACTTAACCTTTTTTAGAATTGCACTTCAACAGTGATCAAACACGATTGATTAAACACAATAACTTGAATATATAGCAATCACAGCCAATCAGCCATTGAGTTCTGAAGACATAGAATTTCTGATACACATTACTTACTGATACTTAGGCCTATATTGCAGACAGCTGTCAGTATGAAAAAAAGGAAGTAATGGCAGCCAAAAGTGCGCTTGAAAGAAAACCCTAAATTGATATGCTATTTTTTAAAGGAATTATTTCAATTAATTGTATTTAGACTGTTCCTACATATATAGTCCTTGAATGATGATGCAGGCCTATTTTCAGTGCCACTGTTGAAGAGCAACTAAAAGAAAATAGTTTCTAGCAGTAGTAGCATACTATATTTGAGGCTCATATTTCATATCTGATTGTGGTATCCTAGTCGAAAATGATCAGCTAAGTCACACAACTTAGTCGAAAATGGTCAGCTAAGTTGAAGTCACAAAATTTGGCTAAGTTGAATAAGTTAGTCAGGTTTGGTTCAAGTTAGTCACAAACACACGACTGACTTGGCTCCGGGCTCTACTTACACGTGGGTGTTCTTGCTAGTCCATCATGCTTTTATATGTTTTTAGTATGCCAATCCCAGGTTTCTGGGCATGCTGTCTCGAAGATGCATCATTTGGTGCAATCAAATAGTTATTGACATCTAGTACTAGCTCAAACTTGACCACCAATCAGAAAAGGTTTGTCTAAACAATAAATCGAAGTACCACCCACAGTGAAACTTTCTTTAATTATGGTTTCTGCTTGTGCTGGCATGTATTTTCCAATATTTTTTTCTGTGATAATAACATGTTTGTTATAAAATAAATACTATCCCCAAACATCACAAACTACAGACTTTTTCAAAGTCATGTTCATGTAGTCATTAGGAAGACATACACTTTCATAAATATGGCGGGGTAATGATATATTCAACCACTTCTGATTCTGCATGCATGCATGTGCTTATGGCTTCTGCAGTAACTAATCAATGAAAGAATTTGACGACAACTTAATTTGAAATTTTTTTCTGTATTGATACTAATTATTGAAGCAGATCTCATTTTGAAAAAACCATGCATCAGCTGCATGATATTCATCTGGCGTTTTAACTTTTAAGCATACACAATTTTATAGGCCTACACCTTGTGATTACTCAATTCTTTACTATTTGAAATACACAAGGGGATATACATTCACCTTATTTGTATAAAATGGACAGCTTGTACAGTCTGTATAAACTATTTCTGTCTCTCTATTATCTTTCTTTCTTAGATAGATAGATGATGTATTGACTAAGTAGATAAATCGCTAGATAGATATAGACATATCCATACAGACAGATGGACATTGGACAGGTAGAGAGACAGGCAGATAGACAGTCAGATAGGCAGGTAAATACACTGGTAGATAAACAGGGGGTTAGGTAAGGAAGGCTAAGATTTTGTCTATCTGTCTATCTATCTTATCCTTTTTATGTAAGCTATCTAGTAAATCTAATAACTTCACCCTTGCTGTTTTTATCACACTGTAACAACTGCTGAGCTGCAAAAATAGAAACATTCCACAACAGTCATTACAGGTGTTACCCTCACCATGACAATATTTGAAAATGGTGTTACCCTCGAGAAGCTTTTGTGGTTACCCTCACCCCTACGATATATTTCAAGTGCAAAATCTGGTAATTTTGTGACTAATCACATGTAGAAGGGGTGTCCTGGGGTTAGTTTAACATCTAAACTACCTGCTTGACGAAAATAAGCTTTGGCTTTGAAGAAATAAGCTCAGGATGATAAAAAATCACTTTGAATCGAGATTTGTAATGGCTGCTCTGATGGCGAGGGTACCCCCTTCGTTAGTGCACAGTGAAGGTGCTTGTTTGTGCTACCAGTCTGGCTTTGAGGTCGTGGGTTCGACTCCCACTCCTGGAACTCAATTTGGTCCGAGCCCATGGGACATTAAATGGAGGTGGGTTGTATCCAGTGTTCTGTGCTGGGGCAACTGAAAGACCCTGGGCATCCCTGAATTAATAGGGTATGTGCCAGACTCACAGTCTTCTCATCAGTCACCATCATACGGCGGTCACCAACACTGGAGAGTGCTACGGCATGGGAACCTTGGGCAATGTTCCTCTAGTCTCTGCCCATGGGCGCCGTTGTATGCCTGCCCTGAGCTGTATCATTGTGGAAGGCTCACCACAAATTTCGTGCCTGCATTGCAGTGCATGACTGAGAGTATTTACATGCTGTCAGGTATTTTCACACATGGTCTTGATTCAAACTGGTCTTGCTTTTAATATCTTAGCAATATTTTATCTTTTATCTATTATTTTGGACAGAGAATAAAATCGGTATTTTTCTTCTCCTAGAACTGATGTCTAGACTTTTGAATCAGGTCTCCCATTCTATGTGTCTAATTCATATTTATTTCGTTGGAATTATTATGGGCATATGTCCTATTTCAATAATTTCATTGTGACACAAGTTATGGGACATATATCAGAAATGTGTCAGTTCGATGTATGGTACTTCTTAAATGAAGAAATAAACTTTCATTAAGAGCTCACCATGGGGGTACCACAGGGCGAGGGGGAGGGGGTGTTTGCCCCCCCCAAGAAACTTTTGTGATTACTAAAAAATCAGGACAGCAGACTAGAAAGCATATGATATAAAATAACTTACAGAAAAATTGATGATTCTCATGCTATATGTAACATGATGGCATTTAAAAATTTGAATCGGGAAATTTGGGCAAATATTGCTCATCCCCTCCACAAAATAGTCCGCTATGATATAGTACCTATGAAATGCTCCTTGGAGTATTGGCCTAGATAGATAGATAGATATGGTCAGTGCAGCCCCCTAAGCCAAGTTCTGGGTGCTCACGCGGGTTGATTGATTAATTTGAAGATAGAGCAGGAGTCCTCAACAAGTTACACATTTACCCAGTGTGAGAGATATTTTACTTGCCCAGCACGGACACTGATACAAGGGCCCACCAATTTAACGTCTCATCCGAACAACATCCCCACCTGGGCCCCGGGTGGGGTTCAAACCCATGCAGACAAAGACCTTCAACGGAGCAGGCGGGCACCTTTTGCACTCAAATATATATAATATTTATTACCATCACGAGCTTACCAAGTCAGGCTCAAATTATGAATGAACACTATGTGTGTGTAATACTGTGTATCAGGGTATTTGGATTCGATTCATGATGCACCTGAACACATCAAAGCAAAGATAAAATGATCCCAATATAGACTTCAAACAGGTAGACAACTTTTTGGGTATAATCTGTTATGACAAATATCAATAATATCATTTGATGCAGTCACATTCTAAACATAATACACTATTACCCCAAACACACTTGGCTTACAAACAACAATATCAATTGATAGCTGTCTTTGACCGGACGATTCAAAGAACTTTCTAGCTATCTGTCACAGGCTGTCTATCTGTCTGCAGCCTAAGTGTTTATCTGTCTATCTCTTAAAGTGGGCTCAAAGCTTACCTGTATACTATAATAGCTGAGGACTTTCCTGTCTCCATGAAGTGTTGCCAACTTTTGTCCTTCAAGATGTGTGAGTGGCATGTGGGACCAAAAACATTTACACTGTCTTTTGATGAAACAATAGAGGCACAGGGATCACAATGCCATGCCATATAATATATGCCCTACCATTCCAGATTGCCCAACCATATCCATATGAAAAGCCTGAGGTTATATATTGTACTTCAGTGTATCATCGGGAGTGTTGGACAGCCCTAGTAGTGCTGAAAATTCCTGGAAGAAGTTTGGTGATACCAAGTATATACCTTCTTGTCACCATTATCATATTTCAGTTCTTTCAAACATGCTGTAACTTTTGTTTCAAACGTGGAGTTTATGTGATGCACAAGTAATGCTCATAATGGAAAAGCCTTCGCAAGACAGAAAGAGAAGCTTTGCGAAGCCAAAAAAAAAGGATGCTTAAAATGGAGACGGCCACGAACCAGCAGCAAAACCCCAAAATCTATTAGCGTAAATGTATCTTGTGCATGAAGTTGACAAATGGAACAAAATTATACTCCAACTTGTCGCAAATTAAGAAAATTACCACAGCATTTTCAGAAGGGGTCTACAACATGTCACAGACATATATCAATGCGTGGGATCGCTCACTTTTGCAGCATGCAAGGCCATTAAAATAGAAGTTACAGCCAAAGAATGGTAAGTGCTTACAGAATTGCACTGACATGTTCCTAAGAGTTCCTTGATGGATATGTACCTATCCATGTTATTCTCTGTGACTCAAAGAAATTTATGATATCCTATACTTTCGATTGATGCTATCAAGTCACCTATCGAGTCACAGTACTGGTCAATGAGGTTACAAGTTGCTCAATGACAAATGGACAGTTACGTTATGATATGATACGACACGATACGAATTTATTGTCATGTATACATGAAATTTGTTTTGACAATTACGTGCAAACGATACAAACAAAACCAATAATCAAATAAGTACATGAAACAATAATAGTGTGATAATAATAATAATAATAACACAAGTTACTGGTTATCAAAAAATCGAATACTAGCAGGAACAAAAGACATATTATACTTGACAGTTCTGGTTGGATTTGCTCTTAATCTTATGCCGGATCTTAGGAGGCAATACATATGGTGTAAAGGATGGTTCACACCTGATCTTATAACCTTAGTTCTTTGAGTGACATAAAATTTATACAAATATTCCACAGTTTTGCTTACATTGACACCAAGTTTGTTAGCATGTTTAATAATCCTGTACAATTTCTTTTTTGATGCTACAGTACAATTGCCAAACCAAACGGCAATACCAAAGCTGATCACGGATTCAATTACAGACGTATAAAATAAGTTCATTATTGTTGTATTAACTTTTAGATGGTAAAGTTTCCTCAGAAAATATAGTCTGGAATTTGCCTTTTTATAAATGACATTAACATTTTCTTCGAAGGAGAGCTTATTATCAATTACCGTACCAAGATATTTGTACTGGTTAACTGGCTCAACCACCTCATCATTGATCACAAGATTGTCATGTACATTTTCAGATCCTCTAAAAATCAGTCACAAGTTCTTTAGTTTTTTGTACATTCAAATTCAAGAAATTACGTTCACACCAGTGGACAAATCTTTCAACTTCAAGATTGTTTACAAGCATGTCTGGTCGCTACGGAGCAGCGCCCTCAGTTCATTTCAATGCAATGGATAGGGCCGGATGTAAGGTCATTGATGTAAGCATACTCATCATTCCTCAAAGTTCTGCAATGTCTTGTGTGAGTGAAATCTAGTTGCAATGTGCTTGTGAGGATCTATGAATGATAGTTCAAGTTCTGTGCATGAAGCACCGACGGGAGGATAATTGGTGATAATTGGTACTTTATGTCCTGAATTTATGCTCATCATAGGACACAGCAATGAGGCGAAGAATGCATTCAAACTGGGAACCCTAAAAATAGCAGGAAGATGCTTTATTAACAGTTTTAAATTTCATAGAGTTTTTTGTGACAACTTCAAATGCACAACTATGCAGCTGTAAATTTGACTCCAGATTTACAAATTCAGGTTCTGTGGATGACGACAGAAGTTTCAAAGAGACCAGAGACTGGATGCAAAGCATGTCCTTAGGGCAGGGAGGCTAAAAACCTTTGCAGGAAGACTGTCAGTCATGGCATCAGATTCCACTCCTCAAAGTGTGCTAATAATCACGGGCATTGCTTTTTAGTCCTAAGGGTGAATCACACATGTATCTGTAGTTAGTGTATATCCCTCCGCGTACTATTTCAGTCAAATATTGGCTCACAGGATCACTGCTGTCTTGTCTAAATACACATTTCCTGGCCATCCCAATGACCCAAACTATCCACCAGTCTTTGATTTTACTCTCCTGTCTTTCTGCCCAGGAGTAATTTACCAGTTTGTTATTACTCTCTTATTTGCAATTGGCACCACTGCTATTCCTTAAAAAAAAACGTGCAAGCACTTTTAAGAGTTGCTTGCATCTATCTATCTATCTATCTATCTATCTATCTATCTATCTATCTATGTGTTTAGCTGTCTATCTATCTGTCTATCTATCTCGAGGTCTTCCCTTCCTTCCCCCACTACATTCGGCATAATTACAAAATAGCCCCCGCCCTCTGATAACGGAATGAGCGAGACCATTGAAAAGCATAGGCTGCCACTCATTCCGTCAGAGGTGCGGGGCTTATTTCGTGATTATGCCCTACATTCCTCCCTTCATGCCTTTGTTCATTCCTTTGTTCATTCCTTCTTTTCTTCATTCCTTCTTTTCTTCATTCCTTCCTGCATTCTTTCTACCGAATTTGTAAACACTGGATCTAGCTGGCACTAGGATGCTTTTAGGACAAATTTAATATAAACAAGTTGTTAATAACAGCTAACTTTTACAGTTAACATCAAACAGGACTGCTACAAGGTGTGTCATGTTTCTCACACATAGTTCCATGTGATAAATGGACATTCTTGAAGTATAAAGTATATGCTGACCTGCTTTTTTCACTTCTAAGGGAATACTTGATATGTGAACATGAATTAAGTTATGTTTTTCTTTAGGCTTTCTTATCATTGTCAGCTAATAGTAAATAACATGTCACATGAAATATTGTCCATTACATTTTTAATATGATTGCACCATTTTCAATAAACTTCCTGTTGAGATTAATTGAGTACAAGCAAGCACTGACATAGACCAACTGCAAAAATCAAGTAAAAAAATCATTGTACTTATATTTGAAATTAAAGATTAGATCAGCTGTAAAACAAATCTCACTGAATTGAAAGCGAGTGCCCCCCCTCAATGATGACAGTGATGCAGCCATAGTCCTGTGCTCTGCTATGTGAATGCATACAGGCCAGGAGACCAGGCTAATGCAGCCATAGCCACACTGGGGGAGTGTGTGTGTAGAACTGGGCAAGAAATACTTTCAAAATGTCACAATAAAGGCACTAAATGTTATTTTAAAGATTCGGGGACAAACTTTATGACAGTAATGTAACATACAGTGAAGAAGGGCTCTGAAAGTAGTGGCCGGTGCCCAGTAGCTTTTACATAAAATTGGGGCAAGAATGTTAACATTTCAGTGTGTGAAAAAGCTTGCTTACGAAACCAAGGGCTTGCCCAAGGGGGGGCACCCCCAGGGCAGCGCAATAAAGAGGAGGGAGGTAAAAAAGGAAAGGATAAACTATACAATATGTAGGACAAATCGTGTAGATGTCAGTTGAGGATGGTCCACTATACGTCGCCATAGTTTTATACCTTGACAAGTATCAACCTATGTCCCAAGCTACTCTTTTTTTTAAGGAGACTATGAGCTATGTATAAATATTCCAAAACCATACTTTATCCACAAAATGATAAGCTAAAGATAATACACAGGAAACCCAATAATAAATAAATAATGAATTTATTTTGTAAAGCAATATAATAAACAAGAAGTTGATACTACAAAATCAAGCCAGTGAATAAGTGTAAACAGTAACATTTTCTGAATTTAGGGATCATGAATGAGAAAGTGATCACAGTAAAGAAAGGAAACGTCTCTGTTATTCAGTCCAAGGCTAATCGTAAGTAGTGAACATGTACTCATGTGCTGACATTAGATAGTTAATACTGGATTGCTCAAGAACACTTTCTGTTTTAAGGGAAACTATTTGGTATTGGTGGAGGGTTGTTAGTATTAAGGTTTTTTTTTTTTTTTTACATGCTCTTGTGTATTGATATATAATGAGAGTGCATCAACAATTACTTAATAGGTAGTATCATTATGCCCACATGTAGTAATTGTTTTCTAAATTTGTATTGAATCTCCTCCTTTACTTTTTTAAAATGACTAGCATAAGAATTTCACACAATATCGGTCAAAGGTGTTATAAGAGAACTTCAGCAATAATTTCCCTTTTTGAAACTTTTCCTCGAAGAGTAAACATTCAAAATCAGTCTAATCAACTGCCTAATCCTCACAGAAAAACTTTCTCAGCTAAATTGCAAATGTCCACCAGTTGATACAAGAACAACTACATAGCAAAGTGTTCATTTACCAAATATAATGAGAAGAATCACTGCGGAAAAATTGGTGTACAGAAAAGAAAATGTTTTACTCATTATAGAATAATATTTAATGAGCCAAGTAAATATAAATTTACTCTCTGGTGGCAATGATCTTGGCAAAAACAAACATCTTGCTTTTGTAGCGATTGTTTCGAATCTAAATGGTGTTATATTCCTTACTGCATTATCTCTCTAATGTAGGGGAGAGCGGGGCACAGTGAAACACCTTTTTTATTTTCGAATCTTCCAAAATGTTTGCAATAACGAGAAAAATGAGATCAGGTCCACATTATAGATTATGACATTGGGTATATTGTCAAGTAGTTTCAGGTTCCTACCTTTTACAGGTTTGGAGAAACTTTGAGTTATGTCGGGGCTCGTAAAGTGTCTCACTGTGCCCCGTGGGCGGGGCACAGTGAGACACCAGGCGGGGCACAGTGAGACAGGGCATCTGCTGCCATAACCGCCAATCATCAGGACCTGCAGAACTGTTCTATCAATTGTTGCTACAGGAACTACTGTACTCTAATAAAAGCAGCTGGCTAGGTGATTTTTTATGTCCTTTTTATTGCATGTTTTGAAACTTCATCGCATGGGACACATGCATGACTTATTTAACCTGCCGCACATGTTACATCCTAATGAAAATTCTTTTATGCTTCTCTGTGGATATTACTCACTAAAATCAGTAGTTTATAGTAGGAATTTTGTTTTTAATAGTGAATTGTGGGCCAAGCATTATATTCAGGTCGTTTCGAGTGTATTTTGTGATGTCTCACTGTGCCCCGCCTCCAACTGTCTCACTGTGCCCCACGCAGGTATCTTTATAAAATTTGTGAATCCTGTGGACCGCATGCCTGCATTGTGGTTCGTCATCTCACTAAAATAAGACAAATAACCAAAGTTTGAATCCCTGGCAATTGATTTGCATTATACCATTTTTCTTGGAAATTATAACAAGAAGCCATTTAGCAAAATTATTTACTTTTACTTGCTAAAAACCAAAATATTGAAATTACACTCTCAATATGCTGTTTAGGCATTCAGGATATAGGACAGTCTCTCACTTACTTAATTCTTTTACTATACCAAAAAGGGTTGATCTGTAAACAGTACCAGGCACATGCTACGAGCTTTGTCTCACAGTACCTGCCGTCTCACTGTGCCCCGCTCTCCCCTATACACTTACCATGGAATAGCAAAGGCGGTCACACAGGAACATGTAAACTTTAACACTGAAGGAGGAAAATTCTAATTCATGAATTTAAGGTGGCTCGATACTCGTGAACTTTCAAAGATAGGATTTCTTTAAAATAGTTTAAAATGATCCAAAATATAGTTTATAGCAAGGATATGTAAACAAAAGTGGTCGCTACCAGCCTTTCTTTCAAAATATTTAAGGTTATGTAAAAGAAAGTCAGTCCACGCAAACCTGAAAAACTCAATTTTTCTTAATTTTTTTTACTGTGAAGTTTTCCCTGCCATTCACTGGCCATTCATCCAATGTTATCAAATGAAGCATGGAATTAAAGAGGAAAGGTTGATGGAAAAGCTGGCCCAAATTCCATAGAAATATATTTAGTTTAAAGTACTTTTCTAGGGGTTCGGAACAAAAGTTTCAATTTTGAAAATTAAATATTTTTTATGAACCATAGCGCAAAAAAAAAATGACGCGATAGAATTCTTTGTTTCTTTGTCATTTGCTTCCAAATAAAGTGAGGAACAATATAATGATACAGACATATGGCCGAACGGGCCTAGATATTGCTACAAAAATTTATTTATGTCGCAGAGTCATTTTTAAGAAATTAGACATGCTTGACGAAAATCGCATACAAAAATTTTCTACTACAAGTAGAGAGCTGAAAGTCTGGCAGATTATAGTCATCTTCATGGCGCATCTTATGCTTTAAACGAGAAGTCTCTAACCCCAACAGAAGTGGCGCAAATGCAAAGCGAAGCGGCCGACGCATGGAATTGTCAGAATTTAAAAAGATGCTGAAACAGTGTCAGCAGAGTTCAGCTGCTGTGGTGACGTTACGATAGATAGGGCCTGCCTGGCTGCGCGGAAATATGTGCAGTTAACGTAATTTCATGAGTAGCGAGCCACCTTAATAATTTCTTTGTATTATGCTTTTGTTAAAGTGAATGTTTGCTGTTAGCTTGAGTGAAGTCATGTCATTTATCTAAAAAGTATACATTTGAACTATTAACTGGTAACCATGGGCGAAATTAGGCAATTATTGTACTTTTTTCGCAAGAAATATTTACTTTCCCTTTTTTGAGAGTATTTGTTGTGGACTCACAGTCTCATGATCTCATTGTAATTGCCTCTGGCAGCTGCTCACGTGTTGAAATAGTTTCAGAGACAGAAGCAGAAAAAGAGACATAAAGCAAAACATTACAAGATTAAAGCATGCTTTTGCAGGTCACATAGTACATTGTATGTGCCATAATATGGCATGTTTGTCATTCTGATTTCAAATCACCTTACAAGAACATGAAGTTGTTTGTGTCTGAGCTTCAAAGAACACATGCAAGCAAGTCTCTAATTTTCCCTCCTTGAAAGGTCAGTTATCAAAAGAAGCTTGTACGCTGGATCAAAATGTCACTCTGCTTTAAACCTTTGCAAAGTTCATCGACTTTTCTATACAGTGTAGGTTCCATGTGAAAAACTGTGTGTGGCTATCAGATGTCGAAAGCTTCTTGGTGTTGAAATGCAGAAAAATTATTTCATAAAACATATTGCTTTTGCTCTTTCAATCAGAAAGAGTGCATACTCAAAAGATTAAACCAAAATTGTAGGTATCTTTCTCACTTTGATTCAGACCAACCTCTGAAATATTTCATTAAGCGAGTGCCCCAGTAATTCCTGTTGATCTGCAGCATGATTGAAACACATTTTCAACAGCAAATTTCCAGCAAGACCTTCCCATAAAAGAGGTTGTCATATTGAAGCTTGCATAACAATTAAGTATTTGAAAAATTGTGTTACCTTGCACTTTAAATGGAAGGTGAGGAATTGAAGAAAGTGGGATGAAAGTCACTTTTTTTAAACGTGGGTAGCCGATTCAGTCCTCTGACTGGTATTCAATCAGGTCCACAGCGGCTGAGCAGTGTGCAACTGGACTGGGTTTTGAACTTGTATCCTCCTGATTGCAACCATTATGCTATGAATCTACTCCCTACAGAATCATTGGCACCAAGAGAATGTGTTAAGTGTTACTGTATATTGTTACAAAATAAAAATTATCAGTGACACTGCTTCTCAATTTAAATTCAACGTTAACACAACCTACACAAGTTTCTAAATATATAATTATATACATTTGAGCTACAGTATATTATAGTAATCCCTTGTTGGTAACAGCCAAACGAAAGGATTATGCATTGATTTTCACTCTGAAATTTGTTTTGAGAAGTCAAATGGTTTACTCTTGATCATGACTAATCAAACAGCCTCTTTGTTTCCCGTGCTGAAAGTAGAGAAGATGACACTTCATCGGCTATCATGAGTCACAAAATTCCATTTTCACAGTGCCACAGTCCACTTTAATTCTATATCAAAGTGTTTCACTGTAATTGTTTCAGAAGAGCTTCTCTGATAGCAGCTTTAAAGAGGCCTAGCTCTTCATGTGAAACCATTTCCAAAGCATAATCAGTAACTTACCACACCTAAAGCAAGCGGAGTCTCTCGGGCTTGATGATGCCTATGTATATACGTCTGTACTGGATTGAATAAATGCTTAACACAGTTTACCCTAAAGATGTTAAGTCATTTTACTGATATTGTGTCAATGCTGAACATGAGTTAGATGACTTGTATTGATAAACTGAACTCATGTTACAACATGACAAAACTGTTTTGTAACTAATCCTATATTAGAAGGTAAGTTATAGGATTAAACCAGATTAGGACAACAAAATTGATGCGTTTTATTGCATATGCATGACGTGGCCTACTTATACTCTCAAGTGCCCCTGGAAGACAGGTATATGTGATCATTTGCAGAAACAGCAAGGTAATCACGTCCTCTCTGAGGAGATGCATTATCATGACGCCTTTACTGCAGGTGACCCATGCATGAGTAATGGCAGATCCACACACAGTATAGTCTCGGGCTGAATGTATTTTCCCTTCAAAATGCTACTTTCCGTCTTAATAGTAGTAATGAAGGGGGATTGGGCCCCCTCCTGGATCCCGCCCCCATAGGCTCCCTCCTGGATCCATCACTGATATTTATATAAGAATATACGTAGCTTGTTCCCATCGTATCTGTTAAATGCTCCGGTAAATTTCCCACTCTTAATTTTAAATGTATGTGTGAAACAGACAAATCAAAATTTAACTTGTGTCTGTGCAAAATCTATGAAATTAAGACAATTTACATTTCTTTGAAAGAATTTTATTTGGAGTGAACAATTCCTTGGCTGTTTCCTGTTGGACTGAAACAGTTTGAACTGTACAGTGTACATAGATATTTTGTTCAGGGACCAGCTAATGTTTATTCTGTTTGCTATACACAAACCTATTAGAGTGTGCAGATGCATCATATACAAGTTTGTCCATACTTAGGTTCTGTGGAAAATTATAAGACAATACATATTCAGTAAACCGCTCCTGAAGAAAGTTTTCCCCATTTAAAATAATTATCGAATAAGTTCTGTAAATTTGAAGAATCAATACAACACATGTGATCCAAATTTGGCATGCCTTCAGGATCAAAATCAATGGTTCTCATGATATGCCTTTTGAAATGGTATGAAATTTGACTTTTGAAATTCGGGAAAATACGGCTCACCTCATATAAACCTAAATCGTAGAGTCAGGAGATTTGTTGGTGTCAATTACCCTGATTATCTTAGCAACAAGCGTCTCTGACGAAAGCCATCTGGCCAATAGGAATACCTGATAAGACTTCCCCATGTCAACATGCATTTTCCTGACATTCTAGGGCCTAATTAGTAATTACTATGTTATTCTGCACTCTGCTCTGCAGTGACCACTTACCATGCTTTTAGCAAGATTTTCCCACTAGAGTTTAAACTGTAAACCTAGCCTAACTGTAGCTTCATACAACATTTCAGTAATGAAGTAGTTTTATGACCTGCAAGAACAAGAGTGAGTGAAATATTCACACACAAACACACACATGTATACAGTAGTGGCCAAAAATACAGATTTTTCAATAATTCTTTTAAATTTCCGGTGTAATTAGTTCTTAGTTGGAAAATTGTCACTTATTTTTCTTGTCTGGCTATCAGGTAAGCTATGCAAAAGAGAAACTGTCACATATTATTATTTTTTTCAATATATGATATTAAAAACCATCATGCAACATTTCAGTATGGTAGCACTGTACAGAACAAACTACAATTGAGACTACAGATTTAACCTTCTGCCCAGGTCTTAATTCTGTTGGTGAATCCAGGGTTTTGGATCCTCTATTCATCTTCAACAATTTGTAATGGCCACCGGAAAGTGTGAGAAAACACTGGATAACTTCAAGAGAAGTTTCAAAACATAATATATTTTGAGACTTTTTGCAAAATACTACAGAAATATAATTTTACTGAATGCCAGAGCATTGATTTCATGTTTGCGCTTACAGTATATCTTGTATTGTTAATGCGTTATTTTATGTTTAACAAAATTCAGGGACTTTGTTCATATACAGATTATGACCATGTATGCATCTCACTAGAGCAGATTAGAAATGTGACATATACTTTTGGAATAACATGTGCTGTTATTTCACGAATAATCCTTCACAAATTCGACAAGAAGGTTGGGGCAAAATGGTGTTATGAATATATACCGAGGATCTTTGAGTATACTGCTGTACATTTAGTATCGACGAGTTGTTTGAGAAGAGCAGACTGCTTGTGAACTTGTGAATTTTTAATACAAGCTCCTTGAGTTCAGCATATTCCCTTGAGGCACCCTATGATTCAGATCTAAAGCATCATCACCCAGAGGAAATAGGGACACTGACAGCTGCAGGGTAGTTTAGTTGGGAGAAGGATTCTTCTCTGGGGATTTGCAATAGATGACATTCAGGCCAGGGGCTTACGATTTTGTACAACAAAAATTAATTAATTGAGCCCATGTTCTCCACATCCTCAAGTTACTGCTGGCGGGGACTCTCAATGCCCAATTGATGTGCTGAGGTCTACACAGATTGAATTCAACATGAACAATGGAGCAGCGCCTCAAGAGACATCTTGATTCTTTAATTTAACAGTCAAACAGTGTAAAAAGGGGGTCTAAAGCAGGGGATATATTTACCAAAATTGGAAAGTTCTTCAAGTTCATATGGGTGCAGCGCACCCCTCTGCACCCCCAGAGGGATGTATGTAGGATAAAATGAAATTTGATGTCCTGTTCAAACATGACATTTATTCAAGGAGCTTGTCTGCAGACCCCTTTTGGTAATTGTGAGGTTTTGTGTACAGTGAGGCCTATGTTCCATTACCTTTTTAATGAATTAATGGCTAAGGCGTGTGATACATTACGTATGTTGAAAAAGGTCACCTGTTTCTATAATTACAGCAAAATGCTTTGATATAGGATTAAAGTGGACTGTGGCACTGTAAAAATGGCACTTCGTGTGTCATCATGCTGATGATTTGTCATGATCAAACCCAATACTTTCAATGTTAATTTGATTGAAGGAGACTTATCCCACCTGTTGGTGACAGCCAAACGAAAGGATTATGCATTGATTTTCACTCTAAAATTTGTTTTGAGAAGTCAAATGGCTTACTCTTGATCATGAATAATCAAACAGCGTCTATGTTTCCCGTGTTGAAAGTAGAGAAGATGACACTTCATCGACTATCATGAGTCACAAAATTCCATTTTCACAGTCCACTTTAATTCTATATCAAAGTGTTTCGCTGTAAAGCAAGTGACTGTCATGGACTTATGTTTAGAATAAAGTCTTGTATAAATAACTCCATTCTGTGTTCAAAATGGAAGTACCTGGTTATGTATCACTACCAAAATAGGTGAAAGCATTTAGTATACATTCAAAAATTGAAGTTGCTTTAAAATGTATATAACTAAAGTTCTAGGACTTGAGTTACTGTTAAACGAGGATAACATTTTTTTCACAACTTCTCCATTTCTAACTATTTTGAAGATGTGATCACCTAAATCTGTGATACATAGTTTAACATGGCATAATATTACTAGCTGATGTGTGAGAAGTACAACAAATGTTTGTTGGCATATTTGAGTCATGGCCTTACTGGTTCATCTCCTTAATTGACAATTAACCAGTCATCGTCTGTAAATCTAGTCTGGCCGTCATAAGAATGTGACATGTCAGCCTACAAATTTCCCTGTTTGCTAGGAAGTGGTAGGCTAACCAGAAAAGTCTGGGAAACAAGTTTATTATGGTTTTAGGCTTAGCTGAAGCTACAGTTATGCTCCTCATTCTCATAATGTAGCTAGGGGTCGAGCATCCACGAAACAATATCCCTCTACATTGAAGGACACATGTGGGAAGAGAGTCCGGAGGGAAGCAAATTATTAATATGCCTACATGCAGGTAAAGCCGATAGTCTGTTATTGTCCTCATGCAAAAAGCATTGCCTGTTATTGCTTGCCTCATGATTTATAGGAAATGAGTGTTTAATAGTCATGAATGTATAGATATTATTTATGGAAAGTTTCGTTTTCTGTGCTTCATGCTATTGCGTCAGCAGTTTAATAAAGGAAATTTAGAAACATTCCTATTGAAGCATTTTACTTGTATCTACCATATTCTGACAAGAAAGGTTGTAAAAGTATGTATATTCTACAGATATATTCCTACCACTCAACGGTGAAAATTAGCATTATAATGTACACCGTTGTACATTTTGTCGTGTCCAATGATTTGGTGCTTCGTTCATTGACACTGGAGCGCTTCAGTATGAGATGTGACATCACAATGGTGTCATAGTGGTGACGTCTCTAAACCTCTGTCATCAGTAACAATTGTTTCTTTTTTGTGGTAAAGGTTTTGTATCTCTAAAAAAATTGAGGGTGGGGGGGCTCCAAGTGGTGCCTATTGACACAACCCCAGACAACATTTTTTTGTAAAAGTTAAGTGTCTGAAAAACGAAATTTTCCTCATTAAATTCATTTTTCTACACAATTTACTTCATAATTTTCATAATTGCATTGTGATAATAGGGTGTTTCATGGTACAAAACTGTTGCATAATGGGTAAACTGTGGGACATGAGATATGTGCATCCTTGAATATCACGTACAACTGAGCCTTGCAGCCTCGTTGTACCTTGACATTCTCGGGTTTACATATCTTCATGTCCCACATTTACCAATTAGACAACTGTAATATATATTATAACAAAGACGGCATGATATGAGTGCAATATGAAAATTTATTTGCACTCGTAAATTCATATTGAACTCGGGCTGCGCCCTCGTTCAATATGAATTTCCTCGTGCAAATAAATTTTCATATTGCACGATAATAAGTGCCGTATTTGTTTTATTACATGACCACTATGCATCCAATATAATGTTCCATTCTGAATTATTTTTTCTTGTCAAAAAAAGAATTGAAAAAAAATTTTTTTTTTTGCAATTTTTTAAAAATTAAAACTCATATTGCACTCTAACCATGCAATCTGAAAAAAAAAAAATCTAAACATTTTTTTTTTGGAAAGAATCTCATATTGCACTTGAACCATGCAATATGAGTTTTTATGATGTCGTCATGTGACTGATTTTGGCTGATCTAGCATAGTGGTCATGTAATAAATATGTCATATAGAACTGTACCTCATTATTAAACTATATTGGCTGCTTGGATCTTGGCCAAAATCTAAACAGCTCTTCAGTACGGTAACGAGGCGAAGTCCTACAAAGTTTCAAGAAAAAAGGTGCAATGATTTTTCAGCATTTCACCATACTAATATCGACAGATTGACAGAAGCATGCAGATAAGTACATTAGTCCCATCTTATGGCAAAATTAATTACAAGCTAACAGCCACATTTTACAGTGATTTGCTCTACTTTTCCCTGCGGTATGTTGGCAATCTGTTGTCGGATGAGAATGGTTATTGAAATTTCCGTCTGTCTGGCTTCACAACAGTCTCACAACGAATAGAACATCATATAAAGAAAGAAAAGCACCAAGCACATTCCCTTGTGGTACACCTGTTCCCTTATTCCCTCTGAACTTCTGTCTGACGTCAAAGCTGTGATCTTCAGAATGAAAGAAGAGTTACTCTGTCTTGTGATGTACCAGCAAAGCGAATGGGGGACATACTGTCACGGCCCTCCCACAATGTAATATTAAGAAAGTACTGGTTTTTATGTCTCACTATGTTCTTTTTTGCCAGACATTCTTTCAAGACATTTCTTGGACTTAGTCATACTTTTTGACAGCTTTTCAGCAGTGGTCAAAAGTTTAGGCAATTTCTAGGTATCTAGTGATGGCATAGTCTATAATTTGCAATAAAAATTATCAAAAATATATATATTCATGTTGCCGATTGTTCAAAGTTTATTCCAAACAGTTTTAGGCCACTTTTAGCAGATTAAATTGCCATAATACCCTTTAAAATTGAAATATCAGAACTACAATAAATAAATAATTGTTATCCATTTGTGATGTAGCCCAATGAACTAAATCACATAAAATATTATAAAAACATAGTTGTCTGAAATCGCCTTCCCCAAAAGTAAAATTCCATTAATTGCCTTTTAGTTGGTATGTAGCATCAGAGGTAATTTTGATCCGTATGAATTGGTAGTTGATATCATCATACATATATATTTAAATAAGAGATACAATACTATGACAGTTTCTCTTTTGCATAGATTGCCTGATAGCCAGACAAGAAAAGTCAGTGACCGTTCTTTCAACTAAGGAGTGATTAGACCTGAAATTTAAAAGAATTATTGAAGCATTTTTAGCTACTACTGTGTGTGTGTGTTTGTGTGTGTGTGTTTGTGTGTGTGAGTATGACACGTTCTCTTTTTCTTTCAGCTCTTAAAACTACTATTCATCAGCATGCAGTCTCTAGTGCATAATCAAGCAGATCTCTCGCTAATGAATATTGCATTTATGAGGCTCAGCAATTGGTTGTCATCTCTGGTGTTGTGAAGAGCACATGAAGCAAGAAATACAAAAAATTTGATTGTTTCATTGTAACTGCCTTTACTTGTTTGAGGTGTGTGAAGTAGCATACTCTTTTCCTGGACAGGAAATGTATCCCATTAAAGGCTTCTAGCAGCTTCCATCCACTTCCGGTGAAAATCTACCTTTTGTATGTGCTACAGGTTTCAGCAGGCAATGTTGCAATTTGAAAGAGGTTAATAACGTTAATAGAAAATGATACATTAGTAAAATATCAGGACATACGAATTGTTTATCATTTTGTTGCTCATTGTCTTCTAATATTCATATTGACTACGTTGCAACTCCAATATCAATGTTCACAGTTGTTCTTCACAACCTTATGTATACACATCGTCCATGACATGAACATTGTACACCTTCACACTCCTGGTTCTACCTTTTACATTCAAATGACTGGTCAATTTGTCATTGGGAGATATGTGAGCCCCCTGGTGAGTGGTATGACTCATTCACTGACTTGTGCCAATAACTCGACATTCACTGAATGTGTTTCATCAAGTATAACATGGCAAGTACATGGATATGACCTCACAAGGATTATTTTGGTATTTTTTTTCATAATCACTAATGCTTCCTCTGCTGCAGCCAAGCCTTTTTAAAACAAATCTCCGATTAATAATGTATGATATCTCATCATCTCTGCTACTGAAAAACTTTTTATCATAAAAGACACAATTTCTTTGTGTGACGTTATCTTTTCTTTGAGACTTCTTATCTGTTGCGTAATGCAGATTGAGACCAGAAATGCATGTCATAAATCTAAGTTACTTAACAGAATGCATAACTTTTCATTTGATGTCTGTCAGGGCTGTTGGCCTGTGAGACGAGACTTCAGTGCATTGAGTTGCCATTGACTGCCATTGTGATTCATATGGCTCGGTAGTACGGTGAATAGCAAGTCTGCCATGTGCATATGAGACTCAACATGTGTTCAAAACCCGCTTCTGCCATGTCCAGAGCTTTTTCTAATGATGAGTATGATACTCTTTCTCTGAGTTCAGTATGTTGAGCCCCAGTGACAACATTCTTCAATAATTCGTATGGAATACTGTATAATTAAATGTAGTATTACAATTATAAGTAATTTCCATGTAAATCCAATTAATAACACACCAGACACACTGAAAAATTTACGTTATCGATTTCATGTCCAGAGTGTTACTGGAAGCTAAATATAGCTAAATGTATGCCAAATGGCATCCCCCACAGTTGTCATAAATAACACCTGGAAAATTCAGTAGATTAATACAATACTTGAAAACCTACATGTAAAGCAAGTACATAAATGATAATTTATTGTGAATGGCATGTCATTTTGTTGCAACAAATGGGCAGGGGCCTATATTTGGGGAGGCACGATTTTGTTGTACATATACTAAAGCGCAAGGGCCAAGGTGCCGAAAGTTATGCGGTAGCTAGAGGTAAATTCTTAGCAACCTGGAGCTTGTATTTTCCACTTAACACATCCTATTGGTATCATGTCAAATAATCAGTAAGCTTTTCACCTTTTTTGTCTCCAAAGCACTGTCAATGATCCGTTGAAGCTATATGATGTTAGTGGAAGACTCAATATTTCTTGTTGCAACTCACCATCCAAGCATCCATCTATTACATTTATTAGACCATTGAATTTTCCAGCAGTAGGGTGACTGAAAGAAATAATAAGTTCAATGAAGTGGGCATGCATATTCCTAAAATTCATCACAAATAAAACTCTTTCCCTTTTTCATGTCTAAAAGGGAAATTTAATCTTGCATGGTTCATTTTTGGCCTAACTTGTAATGTGCTTCGATGAATACAATTAGTAATTTATATTAATTCAATGCTCGGTTATTTCGTTCCTAGTATGTACATATTATGTTGTAGTTGTCACTCTCAGTCCTGTTTGCCATTGTTATTTTTTTCAATGTGCGCATAAATTTTTCACAAAAGTTAAAAATATGATTTTGTGTTGTTGACATCTTAGTAAAGTGAGTTATAATACTGATCATTGAGTATAAAACCAACAATATTATCATTTAACCCTAAAATAATATGCGGAGTGATAAACAAGTATGATGACACTTATGCATGATCATAGATTTCATACCTTCAATTTAATTAGAACCTAGATGATATATGGTAAGCTTTGTTGTTGTTTTGCTTTGTTGTTGTTTTGTGTTTGCACCAATTAACTACATACAAAGGCATGTTACTTGTTATAATTACCAATATAGATTTCTTTGGAAGGGGGAGGTGGAGGGGTCATTTGCTGGTCGATGATGACAGGGATATTTATGTAGCATTTTTATAGTGACATAATATTATATACAACGGAGTAACTCAGAATATGGTACATCTCGGGTTCTGGTCAGAGTTGTGGGCAATGATTCAGATGAGGATTTACATTTTAACACTGCCTTGGATGTTTTGTGAATGAATTTTTAACCCTCTGACAGTCAACAAGGTCCCGCAACTGTCTTTAGACCATGATAAACCTCATATGTAACATGGAATTGTAAGAGACAGAATGACGCAAAAACATAACTAACATGTGTACAACAGAGAAGATTTAATCAGCCTGTCTGTTCTTGTAGTCGCTTATCTGAAGACATCACAGAGACATGAGCCCTAGGGCGATATTGTACAGGGGAGATCATACAATGATCATATTGCCCTTTCAAGTTGTCTGATGCCTCTTCTGGCCTCCTGACTGTTAAAATTCTGTAACTTGATCACTTACCAATCACTTTAATGTTGTATTACATGCAAAATGACTCTCAAAAATGCCTGCAATGTAAAAAGCATGCATTAGCTAGTGTGGATCCAAACTGTTTGTGTAAAATCAGATCACACAAAAATGTGTTCAGAATGGACAACCTCCTTGGCTATTTCAAATGAAAAATTGCCTGATATACACAACAATTTGGACAGACACCAGCTACATGTAACTTTCATTTTGTTGATAAAACCAGCAGGTTGCTTTGTGCGTTGTCTCTGGATTGGGTATGCTTAAATGTGAATATTTCATATTCTTCAAATTTTGTACCCCGCCAATTGGATCAAACATGTCTGTAGTTATTATACTCAGAGCTTCCAATGAGACCGAAATAATTCTTCCAGTTGTCAACTGTCAATTTTACAATGATTTACCCTACTTCTCTCTTAGTTTTACGTTGGACATGAATGAACTGCCATCCGTCTGGCACCCCAACTGCCTCACAATGCATAGAACACCAAAGGAAGAAAAGAAAAGCAACACACATTCCCTTGTCGTACATCTGTCTCCCTATTCCCTCCGAACTTCTGACATACTGTCAACCAGTGATCTTCAGATTGAAAGACAGATGCCTTGTAAGGAGTTTGTCTGTCTTTAGATGTCTTGCAAATGGAGGGACACATGGTGACTGTCCACCCACAATGTTATATTTAGAAAGCACTAGTTGTTTGGCTTGATATGCACCTTTCTATCACACCATGCATTGACAGATGGTCGTTAAAAACTTATATTTGTTTTAGTCATCATTGTCACATACAGATTGTAAACCTGTATGGGTATTGCATCGTTACACACTCAATAATTGGTTATCTTCACAAATTATCAAGGGGTACTAAACCAAGAAACTCAAAGACAAAAGTTAATTCTTTAATTGCCATTGCCTCTAGCTATTTGAACTATGACAAACAATACTCTTTGCTTAATGCTCAGCAGGAAGTGTGTCTCACAAAGAGCTTCCATTGCCTTCTGGCCACATGCAGTATTTACCTGGATTCTGCAAATAGTTCAACAGGCATGGCTGCGGCTGCACAAGATCAAGTTAATTATGTTCACTTCGATGTGCTTCAAGTAAGACATCAGGGCATTCATCAATTGTTTATTATTTGTTGCTCATTTTGTTCTATTATTTGATTGAGTAGTCAGCACTGTATTGGGACTCAAATATCAATGTTTGCTTGAGTAACATGTCATATTACAAAACAATCCAGGTCAGGGTCACTAAGTAACAATATCACGATTTGTTGTGTGAATTAATATCACTCTTGCCCTCTGGGCTCGAGTCCAAAGGGCGAGAGTGATATTAATTCACATGACAGCAAGTGATATTGTGCGAAGTGCCCTGACACGTGGTTGTTTTGTTTTTATCATCTGGTTTTACCTCAAATTTTTAGTTAAAAAGAGAGTCTATTTTCTGCCATTACAAAAATGTAACTTCACCATGGAGCAACAAAGGATATGACGTCACAATCCTATTGTTTTGACCTTTGTTTGGTTTGCGATGTCATCATGCAGCTGGTGATGTCATAACCATTGTTGAAAAATATCGCCCTTGAAGGGTGGTATTTTTTACAACATCATAGGCCCTGATATTTTGACTGTAAACAGGGATATTCACAGCCAACCAGGTGATGATGTACATTTCATGGTAGGTATGTACTATGATTAATTATATTTCCAAATAATAACTACGCAATCTGTTTTATGTCTCTGTTGTGAATATGCCTCTCAAATTCTTTACATTACCTTCGCCAACATGATCATGTGAATTTGTTTGGGATCAGATTCCACAAACACGCAGCTCTTTATGATAAAATTGTATTTATGGCCCAGGAAGGACAGCAGATTACTTTCATCTTTCACCTGGATTAGGATATAAAAGATGTCACTCTTGGTCCTATCTTGTCCTATCTTTTACATTCAAATGAGTGATAATTTAGCAGTGGGAGAAGTTGTTCGCTCCTCCGTGAGGCTCCGTCACTGACTCATGCCAATAATTTGACACTCACTGGATGTGTGTCATCGAATATACAATGGCAAGGAAAGTACACTGTATATGGATATGATCACAAGAAAGATTTTGGTTCATTTTCATTTAAAAATGGTCATGTATCCTCATTCAGCTGTAGGCTAATCTTTTTGGAAATATATCTTTCATTAACAATGTATGAGTCTTATCATCCCTGCGACTAAAAAGCTCATTTCCCATAAAAGAGGCAATTCCTTTGTGTCATATTTCCTTTTTATGACTTGTTATCTGTTGTGAAATGCAGATTGGGACAAGAAAAGAATTATATTTTCATAAATCTCTCTTGAATTAACGAAACCTGATGCTTTTCATTGGATGTATGTCAGCCGCGTTCGGCTGGAAGACCAAAAGAAGAAGTTTTCAAGAGAATTTATTACATCCAAAGAACAATAAAGCAACATATAGATCTATCAGCCATTCAGTAATCAACAACTTACCTCAATACCTCACTATGAAAGCAGAATCATGACAATTTCGACCACTTCTGAATCAATGTCTATGACTTCCAGTAAACTTGTATTAGTTGGAGATATGGCAAGTCTTGATGAACACAATGCAGAGTAATAATATAGGGCCAGTGCTATAATAAAACTTCATGTCAGGTCTGATGAAGAATAACTCTGGTCCTTCAGACTCGTGTTGTATTCTTCTGGGTGTTGTATTCTTCCACGACCTGACATTCATGAGGTTCATTGCTGTGAATGTCACTCCCACTAGAGTTTCTCTATGGCCTAGCGGTCAAGAATGCGTGTCCACTGGCATTAAGGGCGTTGGCTCAAATCTCACCCCGGGAACTCACTTTAGTCCGAGCCCATGGGACATTAAATGGAGGTGGGTTGTGTTTAGTATTCTATGCTGGGGCAACTGAAAGACCCTGGGCATCCCTAAATTAATAGGGTATGTTCCAGACTCCCAATCTTCTCATCTCATCATCATACCAAATATAAAAGTTCAGCTCCCTCCACAAAAGATGGTGGTTGAGCTGCCTTGGCTGATCCTGGTTATACCAGCACAACTCAACTCAACATCAAGTTTTGTTATAATTCAGTGGCGTAGCTACAGGGGGGGCATGGGGGGCCCCTGGCTCCATCCTGACCAGGAAAGAAATGATTACATTGTCATCAAACGTTGCATTTTGCCTGTGGCGCGCCTGTGCCACGACAGCGATAATAGCTCCCCCGACAAAAATGTTCCATTTCCTTCGCTGACTTGAATATTAGGCCCCATTTAAGCATGTAACTCCCAAACGGAGCCTCCATTTGGGACTTCAGGGAGTTATGGGAGTTACGGGAGTTAGCAGGAGGTAGTAGGAGTTAGCGGGAGTAAGTGGGAGTTAGTTGGAGTTAGCAGGAGTTAGTGGGAAGTACGGGAGTTAGTGGGAGTTATGGGAGTTAGTGGGAGTTAGCGGGAGTTAGTGGGAGTTAGCGGGAGTTAGTGGGATTTACGGGAGTTAGCAGGAGTTAGCAGGAGGTAGTGGGAGTTACGGGAGTTAGTGGGAGTTACTGGAGTTAGCAGGAGTTAGTGGGAGTTAGCAGGAGTTATAGGAGTTAGTGGGAGTTACAGGAGTTAGTGGGAGTTACGGGAGTTAGTGGGAGTTAGCGGGAGTTAGTGGGAGTTACGGGAGTTAGCAGGAGTTACGGGAGTTAGTGGGAGTTACAGGAGTTAGTGGGAGTTAGCTGGGGTTAGTGGGAGTTACAGGAGTTAGCAGGAGTTAGCGGGAGTTATGGGAGTTAGTGGGAGTTACGGGAGTTACGGGAGTTAGTGGGAGTTAGCAGGAGTTAGCGGGAGATAGCAGGAGTTAGTGGGAATTGTGGGAGTTAGCAGGAGTTAGTGGGAGCTACGGGAGTTAGCAGGAGTTAGCAGGAGTTGGCGGGACGTCAAGGAGTTCCAGGAGTTACATGCTTAAATGGAGACCATACTAAAGTCGACTGGTGGAAGCACACCTCAAATTATGTGAAAATCAAGGAGGAACAGACACTTATGTCCAGTTGACAACCGTGGAAATGAACTGATGTTTGGCCTTATTGCTCACAACGTAAAAGTCGCACAGTAGTTATACCTGTATACATACTAACTCACAGATAGATCAGTCAATTTGTGATATGTTAATCACACTTCTTGACATCATTTTCCACACCTGAGAATGACAAAGTGATATTCACAGCAGTTTTGATAAGCATGAGTTTTTGGGCTGCCGACTACAGCTCGCCAAAAAGTTTAAATACTCCAATGCAAAATGGCCAATTTTTCTAATTCCAGAACTGTTTTACAACAATAGGCAAATCTTATATGAAATACAATGCACTGCATGTGGCCGAACACTTCTGAATCATTGACACAATATCAATGAAATTCCTTGATAATTAATTGCATTTTATGGCATTTTCAAAAGTTTACATACCCTCCTGTAATATTACATATTTTCCCCCTTAGGATCACTAACTGATTGCAGGATTTTACTTCAGTATTTCAAAAGTCTTCAGACTACATCAACAATAATTTCAGTCCATTCTGCATCACAGATTTTCTGTAACTCCACCTTCATTGTTGGTCTCCAATAGGGCATGGTCCATCTTAGATTAACTCATAATTTGTCCATAATGTTCTAGTGATTTGACACCCTCCAAACTGGAATATTAAGGACTAATTATGGGTTAAACCAAGACGGACCATGCCCTATCGGAGACCAACAATGAAGGTGGAGGTAGTGAAATTCTATGATGCAGATTGGACAGAAATCAGTGTTGATGTCGTCTGAAGACTTTTGAAATACTGTAGTAAAATCCTGCAATCAGTTAGTGGTCATTTTACATTGGGGTATGTAAACTTTTGGGCAGAACTGTACATATGGATATTAACACTGATTCAACAGTTCAGGTAAAGCTAAAGTGGTACTTAGCAAGTTAATCAGATACCCGAGCCTATTAAATTGCAGCGAAAATGGAGTGGTAGTGGTCTCTTTAAAGCATCAAATTAGATTTTGATAAAATTCACATGCCACTGGTATTTTGTATTTATAAACTGAGGACTTCCCCCACAGATTATCTATTTCGTCATACTGAAAAACAGAAAGCAACCGACTTAATAAGATAAGTTAATATGTCCGTTTCAGCAGTTGTGGCATTTTTTATGTCAATTTCCTAACTGCTTCCTGCCAGAATAACCCCCTCTGATTGGTCAATAGAGAGGAAGTATGCCTTTTTACCGTGTTATCAATGTTGGTCACAATTTTCATTACAACCAAAAATACAGGGAAAAAAATTATAATATATTTGGTGCCACTCAATATCATGAGCAATTTCGATAAGTACTATTTTTACCCATTTATTTCCTTAGTGCAAATGAGGAGCAGATGGAACAAAAATGTTTGTCTGATATTGATCAGTAGTTTGATGAGGCTGAAAATGTTGGTGAGCCCTGATCATTCTGTTTGGTGTTTTGAAAACACCTAAAAGTTTGTGATCCCTGCTGAAATGCTCTAACTGAATAAACCATCATGAACAATAATTATTACACATATATGAAAACAGATCAATCAGTTGTTAGTCACACTTAGCCAGTAAGCCTAATTTTTTATTAGCAGTTGGAATCAACACTTCAACTGTCATCTCAAAAGCTCACAGGGAGTGCCCTGGTAGTGATGCCAGTATTGAGATACCGACATCATCTCTGCACATATTCACATGGGACATGGCACACTTATATGAGATCTGTAATAACTAATTCTCTGAGATAGGTTATATATTGTGCCCTACATTTCACTCAAAACAATTAATAGCATGCTTAGTATCAGATCAGCAGTACTGTAGCCCAGACTGAAGAATATTTTACTGATGTACATATATGAATACTTTGTATATTCATATTATGTCATTATAAATAACTAGAAAATACCCAGTGAAGGTGGGAAAAAGTGAAAAAAAGAAATATGTGAGTAAGCCATCAGATTCCTGGAGAATAGGTCAATAGCGCAATTAAAGGATTTATTAAAGAGAGGGCCAGTATAGTCTGGTAACTGTGATCAAAGGCCAGCACTGGCTCGATGTGTCGCCCCCTGGTGAGAATGGTGACAAATTCACGTAGTTAGTTAGGGGAAGAATTTGGCTCCAAGAAGATGGCATAAATGCAGGTCATGTTCTTGTTATTTGCGAAAAATTAGTAAAGAGATGTGAAACAACAATAGGAGAGTTGTAGTGCGTGCGTTTTTACTGAATGAAATTTGAGGTGTGCTTACTGAGATATAAAGATAGATGTTGTTGAATTTAATAGGACTGAATCTTATTGTTGCTAACATATTCAATAGTGTTACATTATACTCGTATTTATAGAGGCTAAAGAGCCTGCTTCCAGAAACTCTAAAGCTAAATACAGATTAAATATACCTGTAGTGATATCAATCTGTATATATACACAATTATATGTCATATATAATGTATGATTATTTGAATAAACTCAAACATTTCAATCACAGATATGCTGGCATGAAACTGGAAACATTTATGTACAGACATTTTGCATCTGTGCAAACTTAACATTATCGCAGTTCAATGCCCTGGTGACCTACTTAGGAATGAGAGACATATATGTTAGACAAGTGTTGTAAAATCAACCTCAAAAATTGAAAAACTAAAATTTCCCGGTTTTTGTTTAGTGATGCTGTCATGGTCCTCTGTTAATCCAACCAAGAAACTCTCATCCCACTTTCCTCCGTTCCAGAATAAGATCTTAGCTGACAGCTCTCCACACCTCTTAGCAATATCTAGGTCACAGTGACCTCATTTGAGAACTAGACAGATAATATGTAGATGGCAATGCCATAGATTCGCGGAGCTCAAATTAACTGTTCTTATTTTGAGACCGTATTATAGTATACAAATATTGACTGATTTCGAGGGCATTAGTCAAATCTATTTGCCTCGAGGGTGTGTAAGTGAAAACTATTTCACGAGGCCGATGGCCGAGGGAAATAGTTTTCCTTTCACACAGGAGAGTAAATAAGCAGACGCATAGCCTACATTGCACTATTATTACTAGTTTTGATGAGTTTTTTTTTGTCTTTACTAATTAATGCCCTAATTTTATTATTTTCCTGCACTATTGCAAATGTATGGAAAATTTTGAAAGAAAAATGTTGAAAAAAAACATTTAGGGAAAGAAAATTTTAGAAAAAACAAATTTCGGAAAAAAAAAATTTTGGAAAAAAAATGTTTAAAAAAATTGGGAAAAAAAATTCGTAAAAAAAAATTGAAAAAAAAAAATTCTGAAAATTTTTATTTTTTTTTGGAAAACAAATTTTGGAGGGCAATAGTCCTGGTCAATATACTAAAATAATGACTGACATGTGACCAGCTCTCAGCCAATGACAGCTCTGCTTTCATGGTCGAGGTATAATAATGATAAACAAGAACACAATCAGTTGGGCCTAAATTAATTGATGCTACTTAAGTACAGTAATAGCAATCAGCTTTTAAAATTCACACCTCAAATAAACTTCACACATCACTGCTCACAAGCAGGCTGCTGATAGTTCAGTCATTTTCCCTGGGTGTGGCACTGCAAGCATGATGCTACACCGGTGGCGACACCTGTTAGCAAAATAAGCTTTTTTCATGCAGACGACATAAATGAGCATAAAAATGAAATTTTCAAAACAGAAAAGGATAGTTAAGAACCAAATGGAATTTTTCAGACACTACTGCAGTATTGCAAGAGAAATTCAGGGATGTTTACTTTTACCGAAACTAACTGTTTAATCAGGGACCAACTCCATGGCAGGTACAGGCAGTCCTTCATTCTCACTCCACTGACAGATTCAAAATTTACTATCAGCTGTTGTTAAGCTAAGTTCGCTGACGCGACGGGCGGACGCGAATATTAGCACAGACGACTTCAGGAATGTAATATAAAGCTCGCAAGGTACAGGCATTCCTTCATTCTCACTCCACTGACAGATTCAAAATTTACTATGAGCTGTTGTTAAGCTAAGTTCGCTTCGCCGCCCGTCGGTACGCGAATATTAGCACAGACGACTTCAGGAATGTAATATAAAGCTCTGCTTTATGAGATCTAAAAATAGTATGACTCAAGTAAAACAAGCCCCCGGGTTGGGGTTAGGGTTTAGGTTTGGGTTGGGGTTTGAGGGAGGGTTAGGCCCACAAACGATGATGCACTGGCACAGACCGACGAAGAAATGGTTTCAGAGAAATCCAGTTGACTAAGCTGGATTCGAACCCAGGACCTCACACATACGACACCCATCGCCTAGCAATAAGATGCGGCTGCTCTACCAACTGAGCTATCTCGACCTCTTTATGAGATCTAAAAATAGTATGACTCATGTAAAACAAGCCCCCGGGTTGGGGTTAGGGTTTAGGGTTGGGGTTGGGGTTTGGGTTGGGGTTTATTGAGTTAAGTTCCTCATAAAAGAAACATCAGATAGATGGCTGTTTTGGTATTGCAGTTGACATTGGCAAATAATCTTAAATCTGCTTTGAATTAATATTCACAGTGCGATTTTTATTCACATGTTTACAAATGGAGCAACAGCCATATCTAAAGGGTTCATACCAGTATAGTCCTCTGGATGGAAATACTGTCCTTTGATTTGGGATTTGATTTTCCTCAAATATCACCTAGAATAGCCCCTTTGAGACAAGACAGTGAATAAAATACCAGTTGCTTCATCAAAAGCTTTCTGTACAGTGCTATGATTTAGTTATGGACCATTGCCAAATTATTACTGCAAGCAATGTCTATCAACACCCATCCACTAAACTCCCCAAAGAGACCAGGGCCTTCCTCAGTGCATTTCTCATTCTGACAGTATATTTTGACAAACTTTATCATTACAGCCTGTAAATTTGATATGCATAAAATGAGTGTTGCTTCCCACAGATTTTGGCACTCTGTGACTGTTAGTCATAATAACTGGTGAAGTGTCATCTTCCCAAATTTAACATCCATGGGAAACATAGAGGCTGTTTGATTAGTCATGATGAAGAGAAGGCTATTTGATTTGTCATGTGACTGATCTTAGAGTAAAATTATCGTGACAAATCATCAATATGATGATTCACGAAGTGCCATTTTCACAGTGCAACAGCCCACTCTGTTTGGATATCAGTTTTACAGACTGTAAACTAAAGTGGTGTTTTAATTGTAGTCCGCAGAAAAGGTTGCAGAAAGACGCTTGACACCACAAATCAACGGGCCTGTAAAAATTCTGGCGGTCCTGTAAACCAGTTTTTACCAGCCCGCATGCCTTGTGAAAGGTCAGAGTGAGTTTTAAGGCTGTTAGTATTTCACTTGGATTTATGAAATTTGGGAAAGGGATTCACTTTGGGGTCGCCGTCAAAATTTTTTGGAAAAACCCAAGATGGCTGCCAAAATGGCCGCCATATTTTGAATTGCCCACTGTGACCTTAGTATTTCACTTAGATTTATGAAACTTGGTACAGGGATTCACTTAGGGGTTCCCCTCAAAGAATTTGGAAAAATCCAAGATGGCTGCCAAAATGGCCACCATATTTTAGAATACCCACTATGACTTCAGTATTTACACACAGATTTATGAACCTCGGTACAGGGATTTACTTAGGGGTTCCCCTCAAAATTTTTGGAAAAATCCAAGGTGGCTGCCAAAATGGATGTTCTGAATTGCCCACTGTGACTTTAGTATTTCACTTAGATTTATGCAATTTGGTATAGGGATTCACTTAGGGGTTCCCCTCAGAAATTTTTGGAAAAATCCACCATATTTTGAATTGCTCACTGTGACTTTAGTATTTCACCTAGATTTATGCAATTTGGTATAGGGGTTCCCTTTGACTTTGCCCACTGCGACTTTATTTTTTGGTTTGGGGATTTGCTTAGGGGTTCCCTCATAAATTATGAGAAAATTTCCAAGATGGCTGCCAAAATGGACACCACATTTTGAAGTGACCACTGTGACTTAAGTAGTTCACTTACAGTTCTGAAATATGGTATAGGCTTTTGCTAAGAGGTTCCCCACAAAGTTTTTATGGCTTGCAGCAAACACTATCAGTCTGGCAATAACTGCTCAATACGAAACAATCCATGTAATAATATATAAATCCCCCGTTCATGATTTCAATCCCGAATATAAAATCGCCAAAGGCCGGTTTTGAATTCATGGATTCTTGTTAGATTTCTTATGAAATCTGACACCAGAAACTTAAAAACTAGCCCAATTTCTTGCTTTTCTGATTAAGGAATTTCCAAAACTGTTATAGTTAGGGTTGGGGTTGGGGTTAGGGTTAGGGTTTATTGAGTTAGGATCCTCAAAAAAGAAACTTATCTCAGCCCATCACCCTAAAAGCCCAACTTAACAATGCACTGGCACAGGCAAATGGAAAATAGGGTTGGGGTTAGGGTTAGGGTTAGGGTTTATTGAGTTAAGATTCTCAAAAAAGAAACTTATCTCAGCCCATCTCCCTAAAGTCCCAACTTAACCATGCACTGGCACAGGCAAATGGAAAATGTGACTGGATAGCCTATTTAGATCCGCCTACAACTATTTGTAGGCAAAAAGTAGTTATATAATGAGGCATGGTGGCCTCCAGGCCCCATACATGTAGGGACTTATTTGAGCAATGACCTGAACAAAGTTTGAGACAAATTCTTGTTTTTAGCATTTGCTGTTATTAATGAAACTGGGTGTTTTTTGTATCTAGAGTTATTCTGGCAGAATTTTTCTAACCAATCTTTAGCAATATTTGTAAGTTTAGTTGAGAGTGGATTGTACTGTAGAATAAAAGTACAAAAGTCCTTTTAAGGGTTGCCTGCATCTGAATTCAGGCCAGAATGAAAAGTATCAAGTTTTGTGATCCATTGTCTTTCAAGTTTATCCAAAATTTCTTGCTTTTGTGATTTAAGAATTTCCAAAACTGTTATAGTTAAATCTTCACATGTGTGATTCGGAGAGTCAAAGTGTTGATGTACTTTTTTGTCACTTTTTCTTCTTATTGAACTCATGTGTGCGATAAACCTATTTCTCAAGTTAATTGTTTGTCCCACATAGTATTTTTGAGGACATTGTCTGCAACCCAGCAGATAGATGGCTGTTTTGGTATTGCAGTTGCCATTGGCAAATAATCTAATCTGCTTGGAATGTATATTCACAGTGTGATTTCTATTCACATGTTTACAAATGGAGCAACGGTTATTTCTACAAGGGTTCGTACCAGTATACTCCTCTGGAGGGAAATACTGTCCTTTGATTTGGGATTTGATTTTCCTCAAATATCGCCTAGAATAGCCCCTTCGATACAAGGCACTGAATAAAATACCAGTTGCTTCATCAAAATCTTTGACAATCTACAGATTCTGCCAAAACGTACCAGTTGAGATTTTATAATTCCTGAAAATGTATGTTGAGGATGGAATGAATGTTTATGGAGTAAGGCATGAGAATCAGTTGGTTTGAAATATACCTTAGTATCCAATGTCCCATTCCTTGCAAAGTTATCACCCTTATAAACCAAAACATCTAAGAATTCCAGTTCATTTTCTTGAATGTTTGACTTAAGTTTAATACTTGGACTGGCATTGTTAAGAATCTCAAAAAACTGATCAAAAGTGTCCCGCGGATGGGGCCACACCATGAAAATGTCATCTAAATATCGAAGATAAACAAGCGGTTGTTTGTCACATTTAGCTAAATTTTGTGTTTCAAAGTAGGCCATGCATATATCCGCATAATGAGGAGCCCGACGCTTGCCCATAGCGGTACCACTGATCTGTAGATAATGTTTATTATTAAAAGTAAAGTCATTACCTTCCAGTGACAGGCGTAATAGTCTCAGGATGTATTTGTGGATTGGCTTTGGATCCGTAGCAAAAGCTTCTGTAACTGCTTTCATTCCCATTTCAGTATCTAAGTTGGTGTACAGGCTATCTACATCTAGTGATATCAAGAGTACATCTGGATTACATTTAATTTGCCATAACTTCTCTAAAAAATCATAAGTGTTTTTGATGTATGAAGAATGCAGAGTGGCATAAGGCGCTAAATGATAATCTATGAAGTGAGAAATAGCGTAGCTCTCACTGTTCACGTCACTTACAATAGGTCTCCCGGGCAGGATCTTATCAGCTATTGTCCACTTCTCTTTGTGAATTTTAGGAAGCAGATAAAAAATACGCTCGCGAGAATCGCAAGATGTTCTTAAGAAGTTAAGCTCTTTATTGGATATTAGATTTTTTAAGCGCATTTCATTCAAGATACGGTTAAAAATCTCACAATTCTTAGGGAACTGTGGTTCCTTAATTTCCTTGTAATGTCTACTCACACTTAGTTGTCTTTCTGCTTCAAAAACATAATCGTTCCGATCCATTAAGACAATGGCTGATCCTTTATCTGCACTTTTAATAACTAAATCTGACTTTTCCTTGAGTTCTTTGAGTGCTGATCTATCCGCTTTTGTTAAGTTATCTTTCAATCTTACTTTGGTTGGCAATTTTCTAAGTTCCTGTTTGAGAATGATATGTAATTCATCTATCTCTAATGGATAAGTACCAGGATGTGGAATGTAATTAGAAGGAATTCTAAAGTTACGTCTCATATTTTTACTGAAGTTAATAGAGGAAAATTTTATTTTAAGTGCTCTGATCATTTTCTCAATACCCAAAGTAAACTGGTCTAAAGGAGTTTTGCAACTAACAGGAACAAAGGATAGGCCTTTCGATAAGATACTAGCATGTTGTTCCTGAAATTTGAAGTGTTTTGACAAATTTACAATACCAAATTTCTTGAGCTTATCATTATTGAGGTACCTTGTACTAGGATTTTCCTCAGAATAACATTTAGGCTTATGTTACTCGGATGATCTGATGAATTTAGTTTAAATCAATACGGTCTAACCACAGATCCAAGAGACATTTGGCAGTCTCCGGTGTCCCGTGGATGCCATCACCAATGGTCCTAACGACCGGAATAGAAGGCAGGATTATAGTGTTGAGTTTACGCCAGGTCCCTTCAAAGTCCTCTAAATTTTGCTTCTCCCGAGTGGAGGATATGGATGTGCCAATGTGTGGGTAAATTTGAGCATTAGGAAATCGTTTATTGGCCTGAAAGTGCAGAGAGCTGATATGTTTGTTGGCAGTGGCAGAAGCACTCTGTTGTTTATTGTTAATTCCAACACTTAAAATGAGTTGCTTTACTTTCTCAAAGGTTTTACTGTGATTTTTAAGTATGTCATAAAGATTGGCAAATTTTGCTCCTGGATAGGAGATGATCTGAACTTTGTTTGCCATTGACTTTCTAATTACTTCTATCTTTGATAAATTTGAATCACCAATGATCACAATTGGTTTGTGAATTGGTGGAAGATGCCAAAGTTCTTTGTTGCCATTAGGTGGTGAGAGCCTAGTTACTTGGCTCCTAACGTAATTCTCACCAGGTTTGGTTGACTTTGTTAAAGTGGTGAGTTTCGAAGTCTTTGGACCGAGGAACTGAGAAAGGGATGGCTGAGACAAAGAAATTGGTTTAGGAGTAGAAGAAGCTACTTGCGAGTAAGTAGGAGGTTGACAGGAGGAAGCTGTACCAAGCGGTTCAGCAGCTAAGGAGGTTAGTGCCTCACCAGGTGGCTTGGCAGGAGAAGAGGATGGTTTGTACTGCAGAATAAAAGTACAAAAATCCTTTTCAGGGTTGCCTGCATCTGAATTCAGGCCTGACTGAAAAGTATCAAGTTTTGTGATCCATTGTCTTTCAAGTTTATCCAAGATTTCTTGCTTTTCTGATTAAGGAATTTCCAAAACTGTAATAGTTAAATCTTCACGTGTGATTCGGAGAGTCAAAGTGTTGATGTACTTTTTTGTCACTTTTTCTTCTTATTGAACTCATGTGTGCGATAAACCTATTTCTCAAGTTAATTGTTTGTTTTATAATGAGGCATGAGGGCACAGGCAAATGGAAAATAGGGTTAAGGGTTGGGTTGGGGTTGGGGTTAGGGTTGGGGTTTATTGAGTTAAGTTCCTTAAAGGGTTGGGGTTATGGTTCAGGGTGAACGGCCCGTACCCTAGAGTGCACTGGCACTGCTCATGTCACAGTCCAGTATCTGCCACTTGACCTTGACTGTTCTGTTCTGAAAGTAATGACTTTATATTTTCAAGGAGTTTCTATGTGAATTTTATCAAGGATCAAAAGTACAAAAGTCTACTAATGGTAGCTTTATCTGAAAGTTTTGATTTAGGGTTAGGGTTAGGGCTCGTTTAGGGTTGGGGTTAGGGTTGGGGTTGGGGTTTATTGAGTTAAGTTCCTAAAAAAGAAACTTATCTCAGCCCATCCCCCTAAAATCCCAACTTAACCATGTACCGGCACAGGCAAATGGAAAATGTGGCTGAATAGCCTATTTAGCTTTATCTGAAAGTTTTGATTTAGGGTTAGGGTTAGGGCTCGTTTAGGGTTAGGGTTAGTTTTAGGTTTATATTATATTTATCATTTGAGTTTTTTTCTCTATCAATATTTTCTTTTGGCCTATATGATTGAGACAATAAGTCAGTCATACCATGTAGTTGTCTAACAATAATAAGATGTTTAAAAAGGCCATTTCCATTTTGTCATGATTTTCACAACTGATATACATTGTATGTTTACATGTATTTTCATAAAAATATACTTTAAAAACTCATGATAATCATTACAGTATTGAGTGTATAGCCATTTTAGGGAAGAAAAATAAAGTAAGGTAACATGAACATTTGCAGAATAAAAAAGATTTTAACTAATAAAAGGAGATTTTGGAAAATTATATATTGAAAGCATTTTTCTTCATTAAAATATCTCCATAATTTCATGACTGCTGCTTTTGATGTGTTCTGCATATTAGCCAGCCACTTAACCACCAACTGTGACTGACATAAGATTATGTAACAATTACGCAATGCATAGACATGGAGTAGCCAAGCCTGATATCCACTGTAGTTTTACCCCAGTGATCTTGGCTTAAGTCATTGAAAGGATTAGCAGGGAAGACAATTACCCAGTGACATAACATTACATAATCAAGACTTCACCAGTGCTCCATTCAACAAAAGCATATCTGTCTGATTCATTCACATTTAATTTTCATGCAAATAACTAAATAAAAGGGGCTGACATTACTTAATCTTCTAAAATTCAAATCGCTGAGTTTAGATATTAGCCATAAAGTTATAATTGGGAGTTAAAGATTTAGTGTCAACATTTTAAAATATTAACAAACAAATGCATGTTTTTGAATATACTTAGTTAGTGCTTTGAAAGTCCACATATATATATATATATATAATTTAATATTTCCTATTGATAATATTTGATGAGGAGTGGTACACAAATTTAAATTCAGTCATTATTGTGGCAAATTTGATTGACCAGGGCCAAATATTGACTGATATATGATTATCTGAAAATCCTCAATATTTATCTAATTTTGTTAATATTGACTTCTGCTGTGAATAAAAATTTTCATAGTGTTCAAAATTAGCATGATGATGATGAAACATGTGAGGTTTATTTCGACAAAAAAAAAATTCAGAATGAAATGGAGAGTAAATAGACATTTTAACAATTTTTTGCATTTTAAATCACAAATTTCAATGGAAAATTTTGCAATAACTCATGCAATGGCTGTGAATATTAATCCATAGTATGTCTAACTACAACTAAGCTTTAAAGTTAAATAATTTACCCATTATCATTTTGGCTTTTCACGCGGATCTGTTGGAAAAGTGGGATTTTTTCCAATTTTTTGGTTTTTATAAAAATTCACAGGACCAACATTCCAACTGACTTGAGATGTTAAAGAGACATAAGTTAGACACCTAATTGGAAAATTTCATAGATTTAACTCCAAAATTGACTGAATCATACAGGTTTAAAATAATAGTATTTTTTCATATTTTTGGTAAATTGTTGTCCGTTCTACTTTCTCAGAGCATTTAGACCCACAAAAAACACATCTTGGGTATTTAATGCTTACAATATGCAAATTTCAGTGTCAAAAGTACAGTAGTTTTTTAGTTCTGTCCCAGAAACAAACAAAAAACAATTTTTTCATGTCTTTCAATGATTCTGAGAAAAGTATTAATGTCATGGGGATTAGACCCTTAAAAGGCTCAACAGGGATAGAAGATACCATATTTACCCAAAAATGATAAATATGCATGCCTCAGTTTTGGCTTGATACCCAATGCACATAAAAAATGTGTTTTTCACATTTTTCAATAATTGTGAGAAAAGTATTAATCTCATGTGGATTAAACCCCTAAAAGGCACAACTAGGATAAAAGATACAATAATATCCTAAAAATAAAAAGTATACATCCCATAGTTTTGGCATTACTCCCAATACACAAGTGGAACGCCCGTTATCCGTATCATTGAGAGATGTATACATTGCCGAGGGTAATCATTTTTTGGAGTTATGGGAGTTACGGGAGTTAGCGGGAGTAAGTGGGAGTTATGGGAGATAGTGGGAGTCACAGGAGTTAGTGGGAGTTACAGGAGTTAGTGGGAGTTAGGAGGAGTTAGCGGGAGTTATGGGAGTTACGGGAATTAGCAGGAGTTATCGGGAGTTAGTGGGAGTTACGGGACTTAGTGGGAGTCTAGGGAGTTAGTGGGAGTTAGTGGGAGTTAGCAGCAGTTAGCAGGAGTTAGTGGGAGTTATGGGAGTTAGCAGGAGTTAGGGGGAGTTAGTGGGAGTTAGTGGGAGTTACAGGAGTTAGCGGGAGTTAGCGGGAGTTAGCAGGAGTTACGGGAGTTAGTGGGAGTTACGGGAGTTAGTGGGAGTTACGGGAGTTAGCAGGAGTTAGCTGGAGTAAGTGGGAGTTATGGGAGTTAGTGGGAGTTGGCAGGAGTTATGGGAGTTAGTGGGAGTTGCAGGAGTTAATGGGAGTTACGGGAGTTAGCAGGAGTTAGCAGGAGTTAGCGGGAGTTAGTGGGAGTTACGGGACTTAGTGGGAGTCTAGGGAGTTAGTGGGAGTTAGTGGGAGTTAGCAGCAGTTAGCAGGAGTTAGTGGGAGTTAGCGGGAGTTAGCAGGAGTTAGCGGGACATAGCGGGAGTTGCAGGACGTCAAGGAGTTCCGGGAGTTACATGCTTAAATGGGGCCTAATATTTTGCCCCCCCTGGAAAATTTCCTAGCTACGCCACTGTGTTATATTATCCCACAATAGGCAGTGAAGTTCAGGCACAAACAATTTGATTCACAACATGTGATTCATCATTGTGAAACACATGTACATAATTATCTGACATTGTTATGTAATAAAGACAACCCATTATTTAATGACTATGATGAAATTGGCCCTTGGGTCTCCCTTGCTATTGTTATTTTAGCAATGCTCTGCCAAATCCTGAATTGTTCACAAAGGTAATTTACATTGGTGACATTTTGATAAAGTAGGTTATATGGTTAGCCATCTGTGACCTGCTCCACCAAAATGAGTTCAAAGTAGGCAATCTGTATTTTCCAGAAATTAGCAAAATATGTCAAAAGGTCACATTTTGATGATTTTTACAGCTGCTTGCAGCCTGTATTGCGAGAGAAGTTTCAGGAAAAAATATGACAACTCCCCTGGTCGTGCTGTTTCACTTATGTCATTAAAACTTGGCATGCAGTCTGAATAGAATATTATCTTGCTTCCATCAACTTTTGGTAAACTTCTGTGATAATAAATTTTTATTTTCTAAACTAAAATGTACAATTTTCCCGCGAATTTTAAATGTTCTGCTGCAGTGATAGCAGCAGCCAAGTGCCAGCCAGGGGGATTGTTTACAAATTCATTAAAAAGCTTAAACCAATAAAAGAAGAGAAGGAGAAAGGAATGAAAGAAGGAAGGAAGGAATGAAAGAAGGAAGGAAGGAAGGAAGGAAGGAAGGAAGGAATGAAGTGAGGAAGGAAGGAAAGAAGGAAGGAATGAAGGAAAGAAGATATATAGGTAGATAGATATATATAGGTAGATAGATACATAGATGGCCAGATTGGTAGATAGTCTATCTACAAGCAGCTGTTAAAGTGCTAGCACGTTATTTTTAGCTGTTGGTACCACATTTTAGAAAAAGTAATTTGCTTTGCTTATTTAAGACCTTTTTAACCAAAAACTGATTTTAAATTATCTAAATTGGACATCATTCTTGATTTTCCTAGTTCTTTTATTGTAAATGCGGGAAATTCAAATGCCATTTTCTCAAAGTTTGATGTTTCGTATCATCAATGTTTGAGGTGCCATATCTTTGGATTGGGTGGAGATATCAAGACAAATGAAATATCATTTTAAAGCCAAATTCCATTAGAACAAAGTAATTTTCTCAACTGAATATGATAGCAGACCGACTTTGAGCCCATTTTGGTGGAGCAGGTCACATTTAGTGTGAAACCACGACTGTCTATTTAACATATTGTCTAACCATAACAATACCTTGAGAGGTTTACAGGTATGTTGTTACTTTAGAAAGATAATTGATTTCATGTCCTCAAGTGACATGGACCTCCAGCTGCTTAAGCTTTGTATTATCAGTACATACAAAGGCTTGTTGTGTATAAATAATGACCAAATTCATACATAGTTTTTTGATTGGGGAACGCAGAATATGCTACTATGAGTTGTGGTTTGTCCTGTATAACTCATTTGTAGTGTCCATATTCAATCAAGAATTCAACCTTTAACATAGCCTCAGATGTCTTTTTTTTGGCAACCCTCGCACCATGCCCACCTCAAAGAAAAATAGAAAAAGCGACAGTTTTACAATTTTTGCGGGGAAAAGCTGGGTCATGGTCAAAAGTCTAATGCAGCCTGTGATTGTCTTGGTCAGTTTCTTTTATTTTGTAGGTAATTTTAAATCATATTTGCTGTCTGTAAAACATGTAGTGCAGGCCTATTAGGTGGCTTGATAAAGTACATTGTCAAGTTGAGAGGACATATTCATATTCTTGGTTCACCTTTCAGAATGGCACAGAACCGTATTCATCAAAACAAAATACTGTTGCTGCCACGACCTGTGTGTCTGCAGTGATTTAAAAGTGGATCCTTCACCTGGTGATGCATGGGAAGGTGAAAGTGTTGGGACTTGCACTTGCAATGAGAAGGTTTGTCCGAAATGTGGTGGGCTGTATTCCATACTGCAGCTGAAAGCGTTAAACTCTCAACCATAATAAATGTTAATGGTCACATTAAAACTGGTAAAGTTAACACTCTTTCGATCCTTTCTCAAAATTCTCTTGTTTTGGGTTGTCACACACAGGAGGCTTTTATATACCAGTTGATCAAATCACTCTTGTTACACATTTAGAAAATGAAAGTTCCAAGGGAACAATTACTTACAAAATATGATGTATATAAACTTTGCCACCCATGCTGGTGCCTTCAAGATATCTTAATTCCGAAACATGATATATGTAAGACACATATAAACTGTATGACCTTTACAAGATTAATTCTCATGTTAATCGCAAATATTTAACACATATTCCACATGAGGTGATCTGCCATATTACGCCTCATTGACATTTTGTGGTTAAAATGAAACCAAAATTTTGCACAGCTGATGGTAACCTTTGCAATGAATTGTGCCATGGATATAACATTCTATCCTTACATAATGAATATTGAAAGTTATTATGACAACCATCTCTAATTCTGAAGATGCCTTGCCCTTTCCAAACAATATTTGCCATATATATTTTATTTTTATACCGCATTGTAACTTCCCATGAGCTTCACACCTGCAGACTGATAGATTTATGTCTGTGCACACATTATTCATTCTTAATTGACCCTTCATCTGAAGGAGCTCTTCAATTCATGCAGCAATTTTTACACTATCCATTTCAAATCACTTCTCCTATTCAGTATCTTTTGCTATGGTACTTATGGTTGCAGAGGCACTTTCCAAATAAAGTTTGGTTCATGACTTTTTATGAAAGAAAAATATAGGTTCTGGACCAGTTCATGAGGTAAGTGTTTCTGGATAAATTTGAAATTAATGAGGTACTGATTTCCCTGGTCCTTCAGTGCCAGCAAAATTCAGTGAAGAGGAAAATTGCGGCTGTTTCTGTTTCGCAAAAATAACTAGTGCCACATAAGTTGCTCTAGGGTCATAATGGCATTAATCATCTGATAAGACTGTCTGCGAATCTGTTCTTGCCATAACCCGACCCTGACACTGATGTGAGGCTGCAATATATCTTGTTCACCTTGCAGAGATTAGGGTGACCAAATCTCAAACAAACACAGGCTATTAGCTAATGTAGCATGTAATTTAGCTGAGATCGTGTTTTCAGTAAAAAAAAATGTATGTGTCCTGAATAAACGGCTGACTATCATGATAAGAGTGTGATGCCATTTATGTAATGAGAGGTTGTTACATGGAACTAGTTGACACCAACCATTATCATGATGTCAAATAAACTTAGTTGCGCTGAATGTAAGAGATATCATTTGACAATTATTCTTGACGGCCAAGTATAAACCTTCTCTAATTGCAAATGAGTGGCATTTTAGCTTGTAAGCACTGCTATGACATCATAATTTTGTTTTTTATTTCCTGTAACCCCCATCATCACCAGAATTGATAACTGTCAGAAGACTGGCCCTGATTACTTGGCTTAGGTTGGGACAAAAATATATTGTACAGTCCACTAACCTGGTATAACCCCTTCACTGCAACTGCAGAACCTTCACGACAGTGATTTATTGAAACTTTATGAAAGTCTTGAAAGATGTATCACCTCTTCTATCATCCAGTTTGTTGCTGGAAAACTTTGTCTCATTGCTTCAGACCTGAAAAAACTCCTCTTTATACTAAAATCTATGTTATTGTTGTCGCACTTTGTTGGTCAAGGCCTGAGACACCATGTTCTGCTACCATAAACAAGGCCAGTTTAGGTATGGATAGTACTCCAGTTTGCAGCTGCAGAAAACAACCTTGGGATTAATCTTCAGAGAAACTGTCTATTTAAATTGAGTATGAATAGATCTACAGCATTGCCAAAGCAACAAATGGCTTTAAATTGGGAAACCACTCCTTCCTTACAATTTCATGTGGTCACCGCCACTGTGAAGGACGTTTGGTCCCACCGGCATGATCTATCACTGCCAATGGCCATTTTCACACTGACTTGGTAATGATGTAAATTGTTTAGGCAGCTGTGAACAAAAGCAGCTCCTGAATGCCTGGGCAAACCCCAAGCAAAGAGTTTCTAGACAAGACTTTAGCATGGATAGTGCAGCTTTCTCGAACATTTCTGTGACCTTCAATTTGATGAGATGAAAGCTAAGATGTTTTAGACATAACATTTGGAGTGAGGGAGTCAGCCTTTTCGCAAATCCACCTACACAAGAAGAACTATCATATTGATACATAGTAGTAGCCTTTGGTATGGTTGTTTGCATTTTCAATTTCCGGCCATTCAAATATGTATATTTATATACTCAAGAGATTGGCTAAACTTACATGGAAGGCAATGACAATAAAAGCTGTCAAGGTATACCCTTTCACCTTCCCTTCAGAAAACACTGAAGATTAGTGTCAGGGCCTCGTAATCTTGTTGTTTATGCAACAGATTCAGTTCCATATAATTTTGTTACTCTTCAGAGAAAGACTATTTTGTATATGAAGGGAAATATTTCCAACAAAAACACATTGTAAATATAAAACAACACCTCTAAACCTGCGAAAAAGAAAGGCCATTCTTTCTGGAAAAAAGCAACGACAGAAATTGCACCTTGATTATAGTCATGAGAGCTCTTGATGTGTCATGATCACACCCATCATCCCAAGTCATACCATGACAAAATGGCCCATAACCTTTGCTAATTCATGAATACTTAATTAACTGACCCAGTTTTGGCTCAACCAATCAGGGACTGCTACATCACAGTTAGAAAATTGTTGCTTCTGTTTCACACTGTTACAAATAGAGAAATTGTGTATTGTTGAAAGGTGCTATCACAGTTCCGAAAATTCCATTGAATTATATGTATTTTCACAGTTCTGAAATGAAACTGTTTGAAAGTTTGCTTGTTTTACACAGTTTTTCTCAGTTGCCAGTAATCCTCTAAGTGTCCATAATTGGACTAAATCTGCCTGCAAAATACTTATGACCTAAATAAGCAGCCAATCACAGAAGAGGTTGGAAATAGCAGAAAGCCCTGTCCATTTTAGCAGGGCTTGCGTGGGGAGGATGGATCACACCGTAATAACATGCTTTGTAATCTTAATTACTGTGACAAAACACTAAAATCAGTTTTCAAGGAATCATAGGACATTCTTGTGACCATTACTCATCAAGTCGCAAGTAAGGCAGGCATCCTAAAGTTATAATCATGACACATCATCAGAAGCATGATTCACTGAAAGTTTCACAGCAAAATGTTCCTTTCCATCTATATAATATCAAATGATTTCTGCTGATTGTCACTTGCATTGAATTAGTAGCGATGTTTTGTGTGTCCCTTCCATTTGGAAGTTAAACAATTCAGGATTTGGCAGAGCATTTGTTTTGTAACAGCCAGACCTTCTCAGAGGCACTTGTGAAACTAAGTTTTCCATAATGGAATTCAGTTATTGTCCAACTCAGAATTAGTGACATTTATTGAGAATTATTCCCAATTTCCATTTGCTTTGATGGAATAAATGTAATTTCAAATCATTCTGTTCATCCTTGATTAAGTAAGACTATAGTTTCAAGGGGAAGAGATTCCTCAAGTAATGTAATCAGGCGACAAGCGATTTTCAAAAACGTCTTTAATTGCTACAGAAACCAGGTCCAATTACGGAACTCCTTTCACAGTCTGTGGGCCTAATGCCATAGAAAGAGTTGTTAGGTGCTATCTGGAAAAGGCAATATACCTAACCATGATGAAGACATATTTCCTTCCCTGAGATGAATAAGCAGCCGGACAGGAGATGTAATCAACAAGCAAACTAATCAAAACAATGAAATAGTCAGGGTTACAATGAAAGTTGGTCAAAATTAATCTCGATTCCCTAATAGTTTGGATTGAAAATGGTTAAGCATTTTTCTGAATTCTAACAAATTATTACTTATTGCTATGCTAAATTAAGGATATAAAGAACCCTACATTGCACCTTCAACCATTCTGCACACCTGCGAGGTGTTATTCACCTATTTTGTTATTATCAAAAATGGAATACTTAAAAAAGCTGGGGGATGTGGTGTATAGTTTTCAAATGAAATTATACAATGACATGTGACATATGCTCAACGTTTCGTGACAATTATGAATTATTTTGCAATGTCAGTTTACTCACTGCGTCTGATGAAACCACCAATTCCAGATATCATTCTCCTGAAATCTGTGAATTTTGCAAAAGCATCTTCGGAAAATGTGTTATATTTCTTGTTCATGCTTTTTTACTTTGAGATTTTTTAATAGTTTATGTCAAAAACAAGTAATTCCATCACAATTGTGATCTTGTTCAGATGAGGGAAGCTCTGTTATTTCCACCATTACCATTTATATTCACTAACTTCCTGATAGGTGGTTTTGACAGGAGTACAATTATGTCGCATGGTTCAAGAAATGCAATATTCATTTTTAATTTTGAGTGGCATGTTTTGGGTAATGACCTTTTGCCAATAGGGAACAGGCAAGATTTTCCCAGTGAAATGCCTACTAATTTCGTGATGGGAGAAGATGTGACAATTGTATCAATCAGCAAGTAAATGCACCTGGCTTTTTTGATGGTGCGCTTTTGCAATGGGGACAATGCTGTGACATGATATTATAATAATCAGCAATCTTTGCATGGTTGGTGTTGGTTGGGTTATGTAAGTGTATCGGCCAAATTATTTTTTTAAAGACATAAAATATTTGTCTTTATACATATTTATAAACATTTATAATCAGAAATTCTATTTAAAGACTGCATGTAATATCGCGTTCTTAAAGTTGAAATTATTTCACTTTTTGAAGAAAATCATTGTATTTTCTTCCATTAGTGTATACCCAATTTGGAGAAACGATATATCACATGTATGAAAATAATTATTTATTGCACATAATTTCAAATTAATTTAAGTTCATAACAAATTCCAAAAATACACATTGTATCCATCTATCTGCACTATTAAATCAGTTACCAACATATGAAAACTTTGGGCAATGTCAGAATTGACTTCAAAAGTCAGAACCATAGTTTATAATTATATCATTTATATATATATTTATATTCTAATGGAAACCACTTTGTGGTATTTTCAATCATGCAACTATGGAAAGGGAGGGGAGTATTTTTTTTCAAAGAGGTTCAAAATTATAACATAAAATAATGTTCAATGTTTTGAAAAAAATACCAACTTGCACCAATTAAATTGTGAGTTTTAATTGCAATTAGAAAGTTCAACTAAATGTTTTGTTTGTGAATTTATCATTACTTATCAACATCGCAATATCACACATATTTATCGCACATAACTATCATGCACCCCAAGTGCATTTAACATGGAATGTAGAGGTATTTGAAAAAGGAAAGAGACGTAAGTAGAAACAGTCTCCAGTTATTATCCACATAATTACAGGCACTTTTGACATAATTTTTTTCAATATCATGATATCATCTGATTTAAACAGTAGCATCACTTATGCTTCACAAGGCAGAATCATACAAAAGCACACAAAATATCATCTATGGGTAAATTGTTCATAGTTACGATCGTGGAATCACCAATACACATGGCAAGAGAGGTGCCTAGATAATGAGACATTTTAAAATTTGTTCCTAAGTGTACTATGTATGCCAAAAAATTCCTGTCCTTGCATAACACCAGCACTTGAACTACAAACTAAACCGGATTGTACCAATGCTTAACATGGGTTGTATTTAGAAGCGGCTGGAGAGGAGCCACAGCACGTGAAAAATATGTGACTCTCTATGTGGTTTCCTATCATTTCCATGTTAATTTGGAGCCTGAAGGGGCCTGAAGGGAGGGAAACATGGCCAATGCCTCCCTTAACACACCGCTGGTTGTGATCATAAAATATGATGTGTTTGGTACATGAATCTCAATTAGCATCATCTTGAGAAATGTTTTGCAGCTTCCTACATATTACATTGTGGAATGTTTAAGTTTTTCTGACGCAGACAATGAAATATATCAAGCTGCAGGTCTTAAATAATCACAGGGGTTGTTATAAGTAAAATACATTATAAGCCATAACATATGTGACAACTTTGAAAAAAATCTATATGAGCACCACTCTTGTGTCCTTCTTGACTATGTTGCCCATGGCTATGTCATTGTTATATTCCACACTGGGTCCACCAGACAAAGTCCCCCTAATATGAGGGCCCATGTAGGGCATGTCATACAGACTGGTACTGAGCGCAAGGTCTTTGCTCTCATGTACTTGCGAAACCACTAGCAGACTTCTCGTTTGCTCAATCTCCTCAGGGGTCTGCTCTTGGTCATAGCACTCTTGGTTATTCTGCTCTTGGTCATTTTGATCTTGTTCATTCTGGTTGCGGTCATTGTCATCTGGCTCTTTGCTTCCTCTAACATCAGTCGAGGGCTCTGACCGACTCTTGTTGTGAATGTCAGACAAAAGAAACTCCGACTCCTTTTGATTATCCAATGGTCTCTTGACCTCATTCAGGTTGAAATTAGTCGCCATGGTTGCATTAGTGTCCTTGGTAACGGAAGAGCGTAAAACCTCTATCACCTCTCGGCGAAACCTTTTTACTGTGAAAACATATACAATGGGATTGTAAAAAGAAGACGATTTGGCGAGGAATGAGGATGCCACTGACAGCGTCAATGGGATCTCCTGAGAGCACGGTTCAGTTGCCAGGAAGGCCACGACTGCGTAGGGTGTCCAGGCAACTAAAAAGCACAGGGTCACCATAATGGTCATCTGGAAGGAAATTTTAAAATTAGTATTATTATGGTGCTCAAAATTATATGAAGAAAGATGTGGGCATAGCCACATACAATTTACTAGCAGTGCAGCCCACAATTTAGACTTAAACAATAAATTTGAGTCATATAAATCGATTTTAGTGGTCTATTTCTAAAGATATTAATATGGGACATCAGACAGGATTATTATTGGTGAAAAAGCAATCACCTTAATCATGTAGATGTCCATTCTTTTTCGGATCATCTGCGTTCCTTTTTGTGTGATATAAACTTCTCGGATGATACAACCGTAACAGAAGATCATTATTGCAACTGGCATCAGGAATCCCTTAGAAATATTATATTGAGGTAAGACATTGGCAGATGATTCCACTCAAGAACACAGGAGATTCTAGAACTCTCAGGACCGTAGCGCCTCCTTCCGACCAGGGGGGTAAAGCACCAAATAAGGGCATTGCCGTAAACAGGGATTAAAGTAAGCAAGACAAATCGGCGGTTGACCATGGAATGATAAGCATACTATTAAAAAGAATCAATAGGTTTATATGTACAGGTTATTCACCTAAGGAGAGAGAACAGGTAATTTATCCAGCCAGGGCTTTAGCCCGAGCTATGATAAACACATATTCCAGATCAAATGATGAATAATTAGCTAGTACCAGGAGACAAACACTACATATCGCTGATTAGGTGGACAACAAAGAATAAGGGATTTATTTCAGTAAAATACTAAATTATTATTGGCTGATTCGGGTGTCGAATGGTATTACATTGGTATTATAAATTGTCACAAGTCCTGGACTAAGTATTGCGTGCTGTAATGGCAGATTGGTATGTCTCCTCACACTTGAGCAGGCCAATCTGACCTTGTGCATGTGCAAAATGCTTCCAATAAATTTCTAGAGGTCAGACTTATTTATACCTTCCTCCTAACGCAATGACTCCGGATGATGTCTTGATAAACGATATATAGTAGGAAAGGTTTATTATTAGACAAATATGCATATGTCATTAATTAACCAAATTCTATTGGCTGGCTTATGTCATGCATTCCCCTTGTCAGCTGTTTAGTTGTTTTACATAAACAGTTAGGGATCTAATTTGTGTCTGTCTGGAGAGTCAAGGCATGGACAATAATGATATTGGACTATATGCTGCAGATGGCGGCCAGATCAATATTGTTCATGATATTTCCCATGTTCCTACCCTCGGTCATAGCCGCAGATAGTTCTAAATAGTTTCAAGTCATCCTGCTCTGGACCTCAAGTTTCCTTCACAAGATGACAGGAGAGTCATTCCATGCCATCTCACCCAAAATCCTGATATTTTCCAGTATGACCATCTCAATTTTGATTAAAAACATCTCATGAATACCTTGAATTATTTAATGGAGACAACCTAAATATGAGGTCTGTAGTGCAAATAGTTTTAAAAGTTATGACAATTTTGTAAGAAAAGGTTTTGTTAAATTTTTTGCTCAAAAATGTCAGATGTGCTGAGAGCTGTTCTTTAGTGGGTCACAACTCAAGATTGGTTTGGGATATCAAGTTGTTCACTCAGATTTACAATACGGCCACAATTAAGAGTAACTATATATGTAATTTAAACTTGTGAATAGAGTTCTGTGGCAAACCTTTGCAAATCTACATCTCCCATCATTAAATTGAAATATTAAATTCAGCTTCAGGATTTACAGCAACTATTTTAAAGCACCTGACGATTTCCATTGTGGCAGATGGTCACGTGTCGTAATGTCGTGCAATTTCAGAAATTTTGCATTTAAATGATGATTACATGTACTTTACAAATATCTATTATGCAATATGATACACCACTGGAAGGCCTGACTTCTTCTTTATCATATTAGGTTTTAAAAAGTCAAATTTATCACAAAATGGGGCTTCTAACTATCAAAAACCTCAGGAAAACAAGTGATTTTTTTGTGTCCTGCGTTACATCAGATTTGAAAAAATCATCTAGAAAGTTAGTTTTCTTGCCAGCGACAAAAGCTATTTTAATCTGGTTTTCTCTGCAGGAGTACTTGATTCCTACTTAAGCTCTTGAAGCTTAAATTTTCTATCTAACTGTTACAGTGCCTTCTGTAGATCCTTTAATGTGCAGCAACGTGAACCTGTCCCGCTGGCAAAAAAAATTCAAGATATTTTCTTAGATTTAGTCTGTAGCTATTAATATTAAAGCTAGGAAGTTCAAATATATATCAATTAAATGCTCATAAGTTCTATTTTCAAATGCATTTATCAGATTTTGCTTGCAGGTAAAATTCTTTGTGTGCTGCTTGTCTACTTTACGCTGAACTTTTCGTAACACTTGCAAAAACCAGTAAAATTCGAGAGGGGTTCTAAGTTTAAACCACGAGAACTCCAAGTAGGTTAACCACACCCTATGGATAAGGCTATTGTCTAAATGCTCATGAGCTATATATTACTAGGGTTGGTTATATAAAACCTATTTTATTGTTGGAAGTCTGGCATCCTCCCAAAAAGTTGGGAAATATAATCAAGTTTGAGTTAAGAAAAAAAAAATTTAGAAAATATTTTTAAATCCGGACCCTACCCTCAAGTTTATATGGACATGTTTTTCCCTAATTTTGGCGATTTCGCGCCATTTGACGTTTTTTCATCTACCTTCTTGCAGCTGAATAAATATCAAATTAAACTTCCAACTTATGGTATTAATCAGCAACAACATTGTACATATGTACTGACTGGAATGTTTTGAAAATATCTTAAAATCCTGACCCTGCACTCACACTTAAGAAGATATATTTTTCCCTAATTTTGGCGATTTTGCGCCTATTGACGTTTTTCCATCTGCCTCCTTGCAGCTGAATATGAATGAAACTAGTCTTCCAACTTGTCATTTTAATTTTTAAAAAAACAAAGTGGTACATATGTATTGACTGGAAAGGAAAGTCAACAGACCTTATTTTAAGAACTGTTCAAGCCCTGCTCCTGCAAAGGCCAGAAGTTATGCATTATCCAGGTCTTGGAATGATTAGTATATTTGTGGTTGTCAATTATTCTGTTGCCAAGGCTGTCTATCTAATATAAGGTAAAGATATCATATATATGGAACAGTTTGGAAGACCCAATTGGACAGCCATGTTGTTTTTCAAGATGGCACCACTGAAAACCAGTTTCTGTTATAGTTCAGGAAGTTGACAGGATCTAGATTAGATAGAGACTTAATTTCAGTGGCTTTACCCACATTACTAAGGTGAGGAAATTAGATGCACTGACTATGAACAATTTAGCGGTAGCCATACTGTGAAATTCGACATGACTACTTTGGTAGTCATGCAATTTTTTGCAAGCCCTTAGTGCCAAATAACAGGATAAAATATTGTTATGGCTGAACCCCGTCTTAGGTGCAACATGTCAGATGTACTTCCAATTGAAGGTATTGGGTAATGGCCAAACATCACATTCCAAGTGACACTTTCCCAAGGGCAGTGTTCATACTTGTGATCAATAACATCTTCAATGCATGGTATAATCACAGAGGAATATTCCTCTGTGGTATAATTATCCAACATTGAAATTTTTTGGGATCGACTGAAAATATATTTTGATGATTGTGCAATAGTTAAATGGAATAAACAACATGAAAATCACCTCATATTGCTGCTAGTAAGGCAATCACCAATAATCAGTACACACTACTTGGAGTGATGATGACAATTATAGTGTGTTGTCTGATAATAGCAATTAAATTTCAACGAGGCAGAAAGCTGCCGTATCACTCCGTACAATGTCACACCAGCTGCAATTTTAATATACATCTCATTATGCTTCATGGCTGAGCATTCTAGATTACACTGATGTAGGTACAAGTAACCTCTAGATATATGAAACAAATATGATATACTTCAGAATACTTTCTCTGTGTAAGGACAGCAGATAATATAGTGTAAACTGAATTAGTCTTGCCCATAATTTCAATGAAAATTCCAGTTATCTTTATATTAGTTAGCAGGCTTACTGAAATTTTATTTTACTGAGAGACTACCTTGTACACATGTTCTCTCAAGCAATAGCAGTGTCAAATTACACACACATCAATCTAAAGTCAATCATTACTTAAGACTTTAGCAGTAAGCCTATTGGAAATTGAAGTTTTTTTGTAGTAAATTCCAAGACTTCTTCAAAAGCCATAATTCTGCATATCACCATCACCGCTTGTAGTCAAGTACACAGAATTGAATTTGCATTATACTGATTTCATGCTACTTTATTATTTTAAATTAAGTCAACTTCAATGCCTTGGTAGCTAGAATAACTGCTGCCCATGCCTTGACCGGGGAACTGAACCCATTAGTCTACCATCACGCTCTTGTGAATTATCTGCCGGACCACAACACTCACACAAAATTAGCTTGCAAGTTTTGAAATCCTGCATCTCACAACTATTACACTAGTATTAAAGTAAGAAAGTGATTCTTTTATGTAAATATGCAACTCATTACTTGGTTATTTAGCAAGAACTTGAGATTGCAAAAGTTATCAAGTGGAAAGAAGGATAAACAATGTAATCTTGAAGGAAAAGTATATGCAAAAGACCCTTTTCAACAAAAGCATTGACATTTAAAGCTGCTGTGAATCTGTTCATTGATAGATAGCTGGTCCAGTCTCCAGCTGGACTAGTAACATTGGTGAAATAGTGCTATTATACAGTTGTATGGTATTATGTAATAATTCTTCCATAGCATGAATTATCTGATATCATGTATAATTATAGGAATAATGAGATGGCAAATATCTTAACCATCTGAAAAAGTGTTTATAATACCAGAACCAATTAGTGAGTAGCACATAAGTGATGGTCTATGTTAAAAATTGATGATAACTTCCAGCTTTGTGGGAAAATATCCCCCATTTCAGAGCTTAAAATACTGCAAAAACGCCTAAATAACGGTGTTATATAAATTGGAGGGTAGGGTCCGGAAAGAAATATCTGATCATCATAAAAATGGTACTGCAGTGTTTCTAACTTCCATACACAACTTTTGAGAAGGATGCCAGTAAAATTTTGGTCATATAAGCAACCCTAATATTACTATAGAATAAAATATTGCTATGTTTTCAATCATTTTCTCACTTCGGTGATGCTCCGAACAAGGCTGAACCAAATGTAACACATACATGCTTGAAGCGTACACAATTTTTTCGCTTAATGTAATGGACTTCCAAAAGGACAAAAAGGGCAGGCCACATCATCAAATGAATAAATAACAATCGCATTTGATAATCTTGCTCTCATATAGCCAAAAAAAGAGATACATATGGGTTAAATCCACAGATAGCTCCAGAATGGTATGCTCACATGAGATGTTGATTTCTCATGCACTAGACCATAACTGATATAAGATATATTTGCAACATGTCATGTAAATATCTTATAATTTCTTATTTGCAATATCAGAATTTTGTTCTCAGGTGTCTTGGTAATGTTTTTAAACATTTTACTTCAGATTTTGATAATAATTAGGCTTCTGGCACAGTTTTAAACATGATGCCTGAGAAAGGTTTTTTCTCTGTCGCAGTAACATAAATTCATTGACGTATATAAAGTCTTTTGGAGAAGAGGACATATTTTTTGTTGCTTTGAGTAGTAGGACCATCTTCTCAACTAACTTCAGTGAAAATTTCATGGGGATACAAGGAGTACTTTGTACTTTATAGTAATGTTGCTGAAATATAGTCGTTCTTGAGAAAAATGCCTTTAAAGTTTGAGCTTTACATTGATTTGTATGGTGAATAAAATCAATTAATAAGACGAACAGCCCTAATTTTTGTGAAATTACGCTGGTTTTTGGCTTGAATAGGATATTTAAGACCTAATTTAGACTTTTTTGATGAAAAAATTTTTTGGGCTAAAACCACCATGTAACGCAAATTGTACGACCTTGTTACACGCGACCAGATGTATTTAACCTTGCAGTTGAATTCTGGAGGACCCAACAGTGTTGCACTTGATAGTTTCCTGCTGATGCCACTGTAAATTTGCCTGCTGCTTGACGATGTTTTTTTATAACAGGCTACTTTATCCCACCAAAACTTTCACATCTATTGATGTATCTTATAGTTTTAGTAAATGTACAGGCCAATATATATTTTTGGTATTTATTCATTGCCATCAAGAACTACGCCATTCACAGACATATATGTTACACCTGCCCGCCTTGTTGCAATATGCAATGTTACTTGTGCTTGGCAGGAATGGAGTGTTTGAACACAATGCATGGCTGTCTAATGAAGAACTCCTTTTGCTTGGAACATAAATGCAGTCACCTAATCAATCATTACCTGTGATGTTGATGTTACAAGCAATGTCAAGCATTATCACTTGTTTATGGAAAACTCTTTCCAAACTGCTTGTTAAGTAAAGCTCAGATCTTTTAGCCTTTCTTTTTTCTGAGTATTTGCCCCCCCCCCTTTTATATATCAAGTGTTTCAAATGATCTCCCTCAGATAACTGGCCAAATGCTTGCCACTCAATCCGGTTAATTGGGTAGTCCAGAATATGTCACCCATATGATTTGCAGCTGCTGATAACCAAAAATGACAAATAGGTAGCTCTACATTTCCACGTTATTTACCCCAATCTCCGCATTTGAGTTCTCTCCTAAGTCAAACAAAAATCCTGATACATCTCACTTTCTGACCTACTTCCTTTGGTTTTGCTCACAAGGTGCCTTAATGACCTATAGATCTGTATTTTACATCATGGCTTTACCATCAAAGGAGTCTTGCCTTTAAAGTTTCGTGAAGCAGCTGCTGTTATTGATGGTTTATTCTGGTTCCACAACATGTGTTTGCATTGCCCCAAGTAAATTGTTAATCACAAAGTGAAAGTCTGTCTGAATCCTTCTGTTATTCTGTTCTACCGTCAGTACAGGAATTATTCCTCTTTGGTAAGATAGCATATTGTGGTTTCAGTTTTTAGTGCCTTGGAAGCAGAGTCCGCGAAAAGTGCCGGTTTGCCGGCCAAAACCGGCAAAAATAGCGTGTGGCCGGCAAAAATATCTAGAGTGGTTACCTGCCCAAATGTCCTATTGGTTTGTTGGAGAGTCAGTGAACTAATACAGCAATCAATGCAATTTCTGCAGACCTCTAAATCTCCACTGCAATTCAATGACACAAATTGCTGACAGAAGTGTCAAATGAGCGCAAATGGATAGCAATTGAACATTGTAAGAAGTGTCAATACCCCCAGCATAGCAATTAGCGATGCTCAGCTATAGCTGGTAATTTGTAGGCCTATATATATACATCCATTGAAGATTTGAAGCCCTGCAAAGTTGGCAGCCATGTGACAGATGTTAGGGGACCTGTCAGGTTTTCTGTGAAAAAATACTGCTTTGGGATAGATTCACCTGGTCAAGCAATGGCTACAAAACTATTTTGAAAGAAAGCTAATTTAAATGTTATAATTATGCAGTTACCCAGGATAAATCAGCCTCACCAAGGCACATATAATTTACAAATTATGTACCTACTACCATTTATTAAAACTATAAAGACAGTTGAACACCAAATGTAAATTTATTTTTTGCAATGTTCAATAAACTTGAACTTGAACCGATTGGTCAAAATACTCAATAAGCTCTATTTGGATTTGGGTAGCGTCATATTTTGAATGCGCAGTGACATCAACTCCAGATTACCAGTTGAAATTACTAAATTGGAATTTCGGGAAGATAAGACCTCATTCGGGCAGGTAAAATCTAGAATCTACCTGCCCGAATGTCCTGTGTGTCAAAATCACTTTTCGAGCACTCTGCTTGGAAGTGATGCTGAGAAGGAGAATGAGTAATCAAGGAGCCTCATTTTGACCTATAGCTCTTTTCGTAACTGCTTGGGGTTTACATACGAAAGTTGAGTCATGTCGGGGAGGGGTACTTGTACCCCTCATACAGCCTCTGAACCAGTCTGGTCTTGACAGGAAGGGAAGAAAGCAGCTGGACACTCCTACTTTTATCCTCACATTTCCCTCCTGTACTTTCTTTTATGTCTTTACTGTTACCGTTCTTTTCTATTCTTTATCTATTTTTTCTTCCTTTTCTCTCGGCTTAACCCGCCGCATAATAGTCAGTATGGATTGGTCAGTGTATTATGTTGATGTAGATTTAGAAAAGTACATAATGTATAGTCTCCATTGGTTATGTAAAGACTGGTGCAATGATAAGAAAATAATACATTGTAGGAGGGCAATTGCAGTTGGGATAATTACACAATATAAGTAACTACATGAGAAAAATATCAGCCTATATATACCAAACCCTCATAATATCGTAAAATATACTGCTTCAGTTTGCAGGATGACATGTAGATAATTGGAATTAGATGAATCTGGCTACTCTCCATTCTTTCTTTAATTTACCTCATCTGTTAATATTAATGTTCAATAAGTGAATTTGTTCAGCCGGCTAAGACAATTCATTTAAATTTAAATTTGCTCGATAAAATAATGAAATTAAATGATACAGTCATTAACTTGAGAAGTTCCTGAGCAATTGAACACATTGCATAATACAAATTTCACTCAAGATATTAACTTACCAGATTTATGTTGACGCGTTACACATATCTCATAATGGACATGACGGTCAGGTTAGTACAGTAATTCCAACAATGCCAAAGAAGTATACTGAAAAACCACTGAGGGAGCAACCTGCAACAAAATAAAGAGTGTCATATATAGTTTAAATCTATGTAATTGCATTGAAATAACCCAGGCCTTCATCATGGAGATATATTATTTGATGCCAGTGTTTTCAATAATTTTGACCATGCTGCCTCATGCTCCTAGTAGGAGTTTAAAAGTTTTTAAAATTACTAAATATGTAGTGTTGAGGCCTGCATTTGAATCCAGAAGCTGGGCTTGGCAGTTTTTGTGGCCCAAGTGGTAAAGCTTCATCTATAGTTAGCTCTCAACATTGATCACAAGGTGAGACCTAATCAAATAAATTTGAAGCAAGTAGCAGGTAATTGGAGCCCCAGGCCCTTGGACATTCTCGTCCAATGAAGCAAACAATAAGGCCTTGTTCTGTAAATTGCCAATTTGCAGTGTTGCTTCAAGAGATATGGTAGCCTTGACTGCTTTGGAACTTAAAACTTTGAAACCATGCACATGTATCTTGTAAACAATTAATGACTTCGATTGAGGTCAATATCAGGTTTATGTACCTGACCAGTGATATTCACAGAGGCCAAAGGGACTCTGGAAGTGGGATTTCAACCTGTCTCTGTGCTCTCCTAGTTATTGCACAATCAGGTGATCCTAACCGTTACTGCAATTTCAACAAGTATGAGTTTCTGCAGCTGAACAGGAAAACGTAGCAAATATAGTCAATCTGATTGGTTGAGAGACTGAATTACATAGCAGGAATGTAATTTGAATAGCTTAAAAACGTTTACCAAAGGCACTGACGTGTTTCTTGGTGGCAGTTTCTGTTGATGTTTCCATGCTAATCTTATCTACTTTTCAAACTATGCTGTTCACTGAAGCAGAATGTTATATTTATCATTGCTTACTACGTTCAACTAAGAGTTTGGAGGACGTTTTATTGCTTGTGGACCAATCAGGCAAGCTGAAAATACTACGTAGACACTGAGAAAACCAGCCAGAGAAACGCATACTAAATGAATCTGCAGTAATTATTTTAGTGATATTTGCTCTTACTGCGCAGTATTGCACATCGCAAAGGATTTCTGCTCTATTTCTGTATCCTGATTTTTTTTAGCTTCAATTCCTTCAGTGAAAGACACGTATCTAGGCTATTGGTTGTTATCATGTTTTAATCATTTACCAATTAGCTGAGAATAATATTCGGAATGTGGTCAATGGGATTGATTATCCCATCTATATCATATCACTCTGGCCCATAGAATAACATGTCCTTGAAAAAATAACACATGCAGACTAGAATAAGAAGCAGCACGGAGGAAAAACAAGATTGCACAATGCACATTTTTGACTAACGTATAATGTGCGAAAGTGCGCTGATTTGCTGCAAGATGAACTTGATAAACCTGTTATTGTATATTATTCTAAAGCCTCCTTCCAAACTAAGTTGTTTTGGGTACCGGGTTATTATTTTTTAAATACAACAAAACAAGACAAATGTTGAACTCAAAATGACAAGAAAGTGACAATTTTTGCACTTATAGTGTGGTATCTCATCAAAAACGTGTCTGAAGTAACGTCAGTTCTGGGTTTATATGCTCATTCAGTTGGAGAGGGAAGACTTGAACAAATTTTCAGAATGAGGTGAATCTAATTCTGGGAAATGTTGTTCTTTAGGGTAGTCAACATTTTTCAGCCACAGGTAAGTAACGTGCGTATGCCATAACTCCAACAACTTCCCGCTAACTAAAACATAGGCTGCGCAGCAGCAAACCTTCAGCGAATAACACCTTAAGAAGATTACAATAATATCATAAAATTGGTGCCTTTACAAAATTGCTTATATAGGTATGCAATAGCGGCTGAGTAGTGGCCTTCAATTATCTCTATTTGCCCGCTGCCCTGCCATCTTGACATCTGCTTGCCAGGATTCGTAAAATCAGGGAAAGGCCTTATTAGACTAATTTACGCATATTATGGTATAGTTTCATGCATGTACAAAGTACAGGTTATGAGATGTCGATTGAAAACCAAAAAATATAATGCTGTTCTATTTTCTGAAGTTTTTCCAATGATTCATAAAGTGTTATATGCATCAAAAAGCACTGCTACATACCATAGGTGATTTGTTTAGAAATTGCATTACTGTATATGCAAACGTTTTGGCTCCGATATCAAAAAAATCTTTAAAATATTTTTTTCTCAATATTACAAAAACTATAGAAAAGCCATCTGTCAGACCATGAAAAGGCACAACTAGACCATATAAGCCATATGTGTACCAAACTTCATCCAGGTATATGGAATTGTGACCTGATGTTGGGCCAGAAACAAAAAATTAATTTTTTTGTTTTTTTCAATATTTCAAAAAGTAAATAATATTTTCCATCAGACCTTTCCAAAGGGACAACTAGACCATATTGACCATATGTGTACCAAACTTTATCCATGTACATGCAATAGTGACCGAGTCTTAGCCCAAAAAACAGAAAAAATATGGTTTTATATTTTTTCAGAAAGTATAGAATATCTGTCAATGAGATCATCAAAAGGCACAACTAGACCATATAGGCCACATGTGTACCAAATTTCATCCATGCACATGCAATAATGACCGATCCTTGGCCCGGAAACGAAAAAAAATAATTTTTATATTTTGTTAATTATTTCAAAAAGTATTTAAGATCTATTCATCAGCCCATCAAAAGGCACAACTACACCATACAGGCTAGATGTGTACCAAATTTCATCCACGTCCATTAAATAGAGGCCGAGTGCTGGGCCGGAAACAATCTATCCGCCCGCCGCCCGACCGCCCGCCCGCCCGCCCGGCGGACGGACAGCATTTTTACCCAAGTGATTACAATACCTTCTTCGAACTTCGTTCGCTGAAGGTAAAAATCAGGTTTTCCTGCAGTATCATGGAATGTGTCAATGCCACGTGTTTCTCCATTGATTCTCATTATTTTAATTGAACGAGAATGTGCATGCTACCTACGCATATCCCGCCGTCTTCATACTTAATTATGACCTTCGTGATTGTTATGACATGTGATTTATTATTGATAGCTACCCAACACCAAAACAGAATGGTATGTATTACTATATGTAACTCATTTGAGATAAATGTAGGCCAACTTGTGTAAACATCTTATTAACACATAGCATGACAATTGAAAAATATGTTTTATATATATACTAAGTACTGTGGGCTGGTTTGCTTATTTTGAAAGGAATAATAAGTCTGTTTCAGTCAAGAAAAAAGGAAGACGAATAGAATTCACAGCTAACTGGTTTTTGAGTACACTATACAGGTTTGAATTCAGAGATTTCGAACTGGAGGGTTTCTGATTTATTAACCCTTTTGTTTTATTGAAGATTTAAAAATCTTTGCTTGTGCCATAGTCCAGCAATGATGGACCAAACATAATTTGATGCATTAATTGTATCCAGAGTATATTTAACATTTTCATTAAATATTTGCAAGTTAGAATGTGTTAGATGAAAATAAAATACCAATAGAAAAGCTTCACAATTTTTATTGAGACTTTTTTTAGGCTTTTTAAAATTATTATAGTGGCAGGTACAAAATAATTTGATGACAATTACAAGCAAATTGAATTTGCCGACTTAGGCCTAATAGATTTAATTTCTGTAAATGATTTGAAAAAGTTGATTCCAATGGATTGAATTTGCTGACTTAATAGCTTTAATTTTTGTGAATGATTTGGAAGAGTCATACTATCCAATATCTGACCTGTATCTCCCAATATCCAGCCGTGGTTGAAGGCTGAAGCTGTGGTGGAAGGATAAGCTAACACAGTCGGACACAAGTCCACCACGGCCATGTTGATGACGTAGATCTCCAGAGGACAAACGCTGCGGCGCCGACGTAGGACGGTGAGGATTACAAGAACATTCAGTAACACGGAGAGGACACCTGGAAAACAGAAAACAAATGTCTGAGGATGACGAGAATACTCAATAAAATGGAGAGCACACCTGGAAAATAAAGGAAGAATGTCTGAGTTGTGTCTAATTGTGTGTCATGCCATATCACAGCTATAATAGCTGTAAACCAACCTCTGTAGAGGAAGAAATGGCAAGAATAGAAATGGCTCCCTGATGAATACTTTTGCAATAATAGTCTCAAGATTGATTTGCTTCAATATACAAGTACTGGAATTCGACCAATGCAACTTAGGCAAAACCAAAAAAATACAATTCATCGATCTTGATAAGATATACCTCTGGAAAACCTGCAATCAAAAAAAAATAAAACAAAGGAGATACTTATACATTGTATTTGTAATGTTTTGTGCATTAAACATCTTTGTCCGTATACTGTATGTTCGTAGCCATTGACAGCCATACAGAGCATTGCAAAACAATTTGGCATACATTTTAGTAATAAATAATAAAAGTAATAATAAAAGTATAGATTTGTATAGCGCTAGTTTCAATTGAATTGCTCACCAGCGCTGTGAGAAAATACTATTATCTGATATCGTAGCTGATTTTGAAGAGATGGGTCTTCAGATTTCTTTTGAAGCTTAGTAGAGACTTTGAATTCCTGACAAAGTCTGGCAGATTATTCCAGAGATTTTGGGCACTACGAGAGAACCCACGATCCTCTATAGCTTTGTTATTTATTCTTTTTGGTACTGACAGCAAGTTTTTGTTGTTGCTTCTCATTTCGCGAAACTGCGGTTCCTTAGTCTTGATCAGTTGTTGTATGTAGGCTGGGGCTTGGCCATTCAGGGCCTTCCACGTTGTTGTCAGAATTTTGAAGTTTATGCGGGCTGGTATAGGCAACCAATGTAGTGATTGTCTATACTTGCTGATGTTCTCATAGCGAGTGAGACGCTCGATTAGTCTAACAGCAGAATTCTGGGCTACTTGCAACCGATTAATTAGTTTCTTTGAGATGCCTTGGAGCAAACCATTTCCGTAGTCCAAGTGTGGGGTAACTAATGCATTAATGGCCATTTTTGTGGTTTCCTTGTCGAGGCTGTTCCTGATTTTGGATAAATTTCTCAAGTTGAAATAAGCACTCTGGCACATCTTGCCAACATGTCTGTCCATTTGCATATGCTTATCGAATGTGACACCGAGGTTGCGCACTTGTTCAGAGGCTTTTATTTGAATACCATCAACTTTGATGGAGGAGATTAACAGTTTGCTAAGTTGATGAGTTGAGCCAATGATTATAAATTCTGTTTTGTCACCATTGTTGCACAACATATTTTTGCTGAGGAATAGTCTAATGTCAGAGATACATTTTTCAATTTTTGCCACAGCATTTGTCTCAGAGATAATGCCTTTCGGTTTGAAGGACAGAAATAGCTGCTCATCATCAGCATACTTTTCGTCCTCAACATTGTTGTTTCTAGCGATATCACTAACAGGTGCAATATAAGAGTTGAAAAGAATCGGTCCAAGTTTGGAGCCCTGGGGGACACCACACTTGAGAGGTATCTTTGTTGATTCAGAGTCATTAATGGTAACTGATTGGGATCGATTTTCCAAATAAGAACAGAACCATTGCAGGACGGTCTCATTTACATTGTACCTAGCTTTCAGTCTTTGTATAAGTATTTTGTGGTCGATTGTGTCAAAAGCTGCTGAGAGGTCCAGTAGAACAAGTAGTGTCACTTCACCACGTGCCATATTTAGTGTCATGTCGTTGTGTACTTTCGTAAGGAGCGTTTCTGTGCTGTGGAATTTTTTATAGGCAGACTGCTTTGAGTCATCGTATTGGTTCTCTGCAAGGTGACTGATATACTGATTGATTACAGCACTCTCTATGACTTTTCCAAGGAAACTTAGATTCGACACGGGCCTGTAGTTCTTTTTTTCCAGGTCAAGTCCATGTTTCTTTAGTAAAGGACGGACCAGTGCATGTTTAAGTTCATTCGGCATAATTCCTAATTTTAGGGAGAGATTGATAATATCAGTTATGATTGGTAGAACAGCATCCATGCACTCAAGTAAGAGATATGTGGGAATTGGGTCTAGAGGGCAATGTTTGACCGGCATTTCTAGTATAAGTTTCTTAACCTCATTTTGAGACAAGTTTTTAAATTTCTTCAGAGGTATCCCAGTTTCACTCATAACATCAGATACCGTGTTTGGGAATTTTGGCAGTTTTGACCTAATTTTCTGTATTTTTTCATCGAAAAAGGTATTGAACTCATTTGCTAGCTCTTTATCGCATGAATGTTCGGGAAGGGGCGTTGTCTGCTTTCTATTTAAACAGGAGTTTATGGTTTTAAACATAGCTTTGGAGTTCCCTTTTGTTCCGATGATTTTACTGCGAAGACTTGAAGCCTTTAATTTTCCCAGGAGTTCATTGTATTCATTTCTTTTCAATTTAAACCTTTCCCAGTCAATTTGCAGTCTGCTTTTTTCCGTCGTTTTTCAGCTTTTCGTTTTTCTGTTTTGGCCTTTTTAATGTCTTCATTCGTCCAGGGGTTAGGTTTGCGGATTCTTACTGTTTTATGTACAGCTGGAGCATGCCTGTCAAGGACTTGAGACAATGCATTGTAACGGCTTACTAGGTTGTCTAGATCAGCGGGAGTAGCTTTCGAGTACACGTCACCATACAAATGCAGTCTAACATCATTTCTAAACTTTTCAACATTAATCTTGTTAATTTTCCGTGTTTCAATAGTCTTTACAGTGCTAGAATAGGCCCTGATCGGTAGTTGAAAGAGAATGCAGTTGTGGTCAGAGTTTAGATCGCCTACCTCACAGGCTACAAGATTAAGCTCACGGTGAGTTATGATCAGATCAAGTGTATTACCCTCTTTGTGGGTTGGTGCATTGACATGCTGAGTCAGGTTGAACATATCAAGTATTTCGTTAAATTGTTTCACACGCTTGTTGTCTGGTTTGTTCATGTGAAAGTTGAAGTCTCCAACTATTATGAGATTGCCATGTCCAGAAAGATAGTGAGAGAGTAACATTGTGAATTCGTCAAAAAACTCACTCATACTATATTTGTTTTTGTTGCTCGATTCTGGGCGATAGACCAGCAAGATTGTGGTTTTTCTCGAAAGCAATGAGATAGCCATGTGTTCAAAGGTCGTAGTTTTAAGATCATCAGTTTTTGTAGCCTTTATGTCCGATTTCAAGAGACATCCTACCCCACCCCCTGGTCTACCCACTCTTGGGGAATGGATGAACTGACATTGACCATTTTGTTCCAGTTCACCAATTTCGATAAGATCATCAGCTTTAAGCCAGGTTTCAACAAAGAGAAACATGTCTAAGTCATGTTCAGTTCGAAAATCATGTACCTGAGCAGTTTTCTGTTTTAAACTCTGGGCATTCCATAGACAAAGTTTCAAATTGGGATTATTGCATGCGGGTTTGCCAGTTAAATTACTGCGAGTGGATTGAGAGGTATTTTTTGAAGTATTGAAAACTGGAACAGATTGATTGGTTCGACAGGGAGATGTATTACTAATTTTTGGGGAAGAGGAAGAACAACAACTCTGTAGGTATGCTCTGGAGTTTTTATTCAGTGAATAAGAAAAGGGTTTGACAAAATTTTTGGTCGGTTTATCACGGCGGTCGGCATTTACAGAGATATCTAGTCAAGCAGATTTTTTCCGTTTCGGGTTTGATGGGCCTTCACTGACGAATTCTTCAATGGCTAGTGTTGCCCTTCTAACGTTTGTTGATAAGCCTGAGACAGATACTGCATCCATCACAGTCACGAACACTTCTTTCTGGTCTCTTTTTGGTTCTTACCATCTGCCAATGTTAATGTTCACTCCGAACTGTTTTCTGATTCGGCTGATATTTGAGCCTCCCCTGCCAATTATTTTTCCAATTTTGTCAGACTCTACCTCCATGAGTGAGATTACATCAAATTGAGGTTCAGCAGTGGTAATCGAGGTTGTGGAGCGAGGGGGAGTGGACTTGTTGGACGCTGGGACTCTAATTTTGTTGGCTAGGTTCTGAGTTAAGATGCTGCATACAGCCTGTGACCATTTCTGGTTCTCGTCAAGACCCTGGTCTAGGGTTAGATCACTGTAGTCGATGTCAACACCCTCAATCCTCTCTGATTTGTCAATATTCTCTACTTTGTAATTAAAGACCGAGCCCTGACTGGTGGCTCCAAGGAAAGCCATGGGCGGAAGTGGAAACATAGAGACATGACATTCAATTTTGGAGATTAGATCAAAGCAAATTTTGAAGGATGGAAGACCTTTGATTTTTCTTTGAATCAGTTCACCACCTGCAGCAAACAGGACAATATCAGCACTATTTAGTTGAGGCATCAACGAGTCCAGGTCCGGGTTTCGGAGATTGATGGTGAGATATTCAAAGTCGATTCTCGGATGGGAAAACTTGTCGACCAGAGTTTCAGATACACTGTCAAGTATGACCACTCCGTTGGCCTTTCTGACTGAAGCATTTTCTTCGGAGCTGCTCGCATTTGCAATCTGTTCAATTAGTTCATTTTTCTCCGTTTCATAGTCTTGTAGCTTTTTGTTAGTGTTCTCAAGATCCTGTATAAGTGCAGTGTTTGTCTCCTTCAGCTTGGAGTTTGCTGCTTCAAGGTTTTTTGCAGTTTTTGATGCAGTCTCGAGGTCTTTAGCTGTTTTCGATAGAGCCTTATGCGCATCCCTAAGATTGTTGTAGTCATGAGAAAGAGTGCTGTGGGATGTAGTCAGTTTCTCTAGTTCGGACGCAGTATGTGCCTGTTCGCTTTGAACGTTGGCCAATTTACGTTTGAGTTTGTCGTTAGCTTTTCTAAGGTGATCAATTTCCTCCCGTTGCGTCAGAGAGTCGTTAGCTTTGTCTTCAAGGCGGATTTGCAGCTGTCGTATTTCATTTGTAAGCCCATCCTTTTCTTCAACTAGAATGTCCTTTTGATCGTTTAAGCTGTCAAACCTTGATTTAAGTTCATTGTACTTTTTCGTAGATGATTTAGGAGGTCTGCCCGCTTTTCTCCTTTCGGGCTCATCTGTGAGGGTACCATTGTTTTTGCTTTCATCATTTGATTCATCGGGATTTGCTTCAGTAGACGAAGATGCAACTGCACTTTGGTCAATAGTTTTGTCCTCTTCGACATCATCAACATGTCGGACATCTTCAGTTTCATCGACAACAGACATTCTGCAATTGATCGTAGGGGGAGAGGGTAAGGTTACGGCACACAGTTGATCAATTTTGGACTACAAAGGGAGAACTTGGTGCAGAGGTGGAGAACACTAGGGAATTTGTGTTGAAATTCTAACAGTGAGTCTGTGGGGCGTTCTGCAGAGTAAAATTGCAGGTGTGGCAGTGGTACTGAAGTGGAGCAAGTAACCAGTAAGCTTGAGTTAATCTTTCTACGATGCGGTTCACTGTAGGTGAGGTGGTGCAGAGGTTAAGGTAAAAGACAATCCTTGAGAAAGTCAGGTTTGGAAATATGAGCGACTGAATGAATTTGAAGGGAATAACCTGAGTTACTTTGACCGGTGCTGAAGTGCAGACTTGAACACTCGGCAATAGTTAAGTGAATTTGAAGTGAACGAGACGAGAGGTGGAGACTCGGACACACAACAAAGTCTGTGTTGAATTTAGAAGTGAAGAAGTTAAGTGAATTTGAGTGGACGCGAGGTGAAATAGAGACTCAGACACACAACAAGTGACCAGTGAGTCAGTATTGAAGTTGGAAGTGGAAAAATTAAGTGAACTTGAAGTGAACGAGACGTGAGGTGGAGACTCGGACACACAACAAAGTGACCAGCGAGTCAGTATTGAAGTTGTAAATAAAAGAAGTTAAGTGAATCTGAAGTCAGCAAGACGTGAGATGGAGGCTCGGACACACAACAAAGTGACCAGCGAGTCAGTATTGAAGTTGGAAGTAAAGGAAGTTAAGTGAATTTGAAGTGAACCAGACGTGAAGTGGAGACTCGGACACACAACAAAGTGACCAGCAAGTCAGTATTGAAGTTGGAAATAAAGAAGTTGGGTGAATTTGAAGTGAACCAGACGTGAAGTGCAGACTCGGACACACGACAAAGTGACCAGCGAGTATTGAAGTTGGAAATAGAGAAGTTAAGTGAATTTGAAGTGAACCAGACGTGAGGAGGAGACTCGGACACACGACAGAGTGACCAGCGAGTCAGTATTGAAGTTGGATATAGAGAAGTTAAGTGAATTTGAAGTAAACGAGACGTGAGGTGGAGACTCGGACACACGACAAAGTGACCAACGAGTCAGTATTGAAGTTGGAAATAAAGAAGTTAAGTGAATTTGAAGTGAACGAGACGTGAAGTGGAGACTCGGACACACAACACAGTGACCAGCGAGTCAGTATTGAAGTTGGAAATAAGGGAGATAAGTGAATTTGAAGTGAACCAGACGTGAGGTGGAGACTCGGACACACGACAAAGTGACCAGCGAGTCAGTATTGAGTTGGAAGTAAAGGAAGTTAAGTGAATTTGAAGTAAACGAGACGTGAATTGGAGACTCGGACACACGACAAAGTGACCAGCGAGTCTGTATTGAAATTGAAATGAAGAAGTTAAGTGAGTTTGAAGTGAATAAGACGGGAGTGGAGACTCGGACACACGACAAAGTGACCAGCGAGTCTGTATTGAAATTGAAGTGAAGAAGTAATTGAGTTTGAAGTGAACAAGGCGTGAAGTGGAGACTCGGACACACGACAAAGTGACCAGCGAGTCTGAGTTGAAGTTGGAAGTAAAGGAAGTTAAGTGAATTTGAAGTAAACGAGACGTGAAGTGGAGACTCGGACACACGACAAAGTGACCAGCGAGTCTGTATTGAAATTGAAGTGAAGAAGTTAAGTGAGTTTGAAGTGAACAAGATGTGAAGTGGAGACTCGGACACACGACAAAGTGACCAGCGAGTCTGTGTTGAAATTGAAAGTGAAGGAGTTGAGTGAATTTGAAGTGAATAAGACGCGGAGTGGAGACTCGGACACACGACAAAGTGACCAGCGAGTCTGTATTGAAATTGAAGTGAAGAAGTAAGTGAGTTTGAAGTGAACAAGGCGTGAGGTGGAGACTCGGACACACGACAAAGTGACCAGCGAGTCTGTGTTGAAGTTGGAAGTAAGAGTCTAAGCTAGTTGGATTAGAAGTGTCAATGCTGAGGTGGACAGTTTGTGTAGAAGTAGCTTAACAAAAGTAATTAATAATGGCAAGTGCTGAGTGGAGACTCGGACCCACAATAGGTGATCCACAAGTCTGTGTTTATTTTATGATTTATTTTTATTTTTATGATTTTCTAGGTTTGAGCTGTTGATAATACCTTTTAGGCTTAAGTCTAGCCAGATATGTGGTCCAAAAGCGGTGAGTTGATGATGTAGAAGTTATACAGGCAGGTAAGCGGAGCTCTGTTAGTACTACTCGTTACCATTAATACAGATACACATTTTCAGAAAAATGATACAACTTTAGTTGCATATTATATGAAGTGCCTGTGATGCAAGAAAAATCTTTACGTCTGGCAAATCTTTCTCAAGATGGAGATTGGAGAGGGAAGCTTTAAGAAGCCAAACAACAGGATGCTTTTAAAACACAGAGACAGTATCAAAACCATCAACAACACTGACAATCGATCTAGCAAAGAACATCTACCTTTGTCTATACTGTACAATTTACATTAATAAATCAATTTGAATTGTTTTTTTTTTCCTATACAACTTTTGGTCACTTTAAACCGTGGTGCAAGAAAAATTTGGGTCCCAGCAATTCGTAATTAATGGCTTCGGAGTCAGGTGTCAAGTGAACCTACTCAGATTCTCGACTCCTTTAGCATCCGGAAAAAAGAAGATTATTGCACACAAATGTTACATCGTTAGCAAATGTCAAGTAAGTGATTTATGATTTTTTCCAGAGGTTTTTACAATTGAATAATAGCTTAAAGATATTTTGCAGATTTGCTCTTCAAAATTTTAAAGGTAGTTCACACTGTTCCCAATATGTTATTATCGATTACTGAGATTATATCTAGGAATCAAAGTCAACAATTTCATTTTAATTTTCGCAAGATGGACTCCAACTCCACCTGAAACATGTGACTCCAATTTCTGATTCTGACTCCATGAGTCCAAAACCCTGATTGTGATATGCTTAGCTCTTATGCAATTTCCTTCAAGCCCTGCTTAAAGTAACACCTTCAGTAACATCAGGTGACAAATCAAACACACAGGTGTTTAGTAGTTGATGCGGGCAAGGTGTTGATTTTTTATGTCAAATTGGCTGCTTGTGTGGAGGAGGCACATCCTGAGGACATCCTGAGGACCAAAGCCTTTTATTGAGAGACTGTGATGCTGGCTAACGGCATCCAGTTTCACTCAGTGGCGTCCCTATGGGGGGGCACGGGGGGGCACGTGCCCCCCATATTGGACCTGTGCCCCCCCAGGTGCCCCCCCATATGAACTTTCCAACTCTGGCTAAAATATACAGTTAGTATAGACGGTGCCCCCCCAGAGAATCGCGTGCCCCCCCAGGTGCCCCCCCGCTCGAGACCGCCTAGTTACGCCACTGGTTTCACTCCTCAAGGTGACCTTTGTGTGTGCTAATGATCATGGGCATTGTTTCTGATATGAGGAAGTAACCATAAGGCATTAGCCCGATTCAAAGGTCTTTGATTAAAGACCATTCACAGTCGTGTTGTTTTGACTTACTTTTCTCAGTACAAGGAATTGCCCTGAGGTCGATAAACCCTTAATTAACATTACAAGAAAGAGGTTGAAACGCAAAATATCACCAAAAGAAAATAAAAGAAGAAAAAAAAGAACAAAAATACACATGCATGTGGACAAGCCTCTTAATTTTCCTTATTTGAGTTCTGTCTGTCACTGAGAGACGCTTACCAGATCAAAATCTTGTCTCTTTGCTAAGTTCACTGACCCTCCCAGAGTCTCCCGTCATATCGATCTTTTCTCTGGTTATGCCTAAATTTCAGTTTTTCAGATTAATATTTCGCATCACAGCTAAAACTTATTGCAGTGACATCAATAAATTGCCAACACTTGAGTGCAAACTGACAATCAGAAATGCGGAATAATTTTTGGGATTTGACTATGAGGCACAATATCATTGAAATTTGGGAGATGTCATGCCAGGAAAGGTCAATAGCCCAATTATTCTGCATATATCTAATCCCTCTATGAAAGACTTATCTACTATTTCATGCACATTTCTACCTTCAGTCGGGTGCACACCTTTGTTTTAGATATCCATAGTTTCAATTCCAGCTGTTGCTGTGCCTGAGGTAAATGGGAAAATGATGTTCTTCAAAAATGGTAGTCGTTGGTCAAGGTTACAGTGGGATCGAACACGTGCCCAAGCAGGTGTTGTCAAAATTGTAAGACTCTAAAATGTAGATCTGAAAATTTTGACCAATATATATCATGCATAAAAAATTCAAAAAGGCCTTCACTCATTCAATGAAATGTGGCAGGCATTTCTTTTAATTATGGTATTAATATATTAGTGAAAAAGCACTTGTATTAGCCAGTCCGCAAGTAAAACTTGTCTTGTTGAGTGCCTCTCTTCGCCTATCGCAGAAACCCAAGGCAAGGAATGGCGCATGAGTTTTGCAATGTGAATGGAAACAATGGGCAGTGAAGTGATGATGTCACAATGTTTTGACACTCTGATTGGTTGGTGTGGTTGCTGGGGATCTTTGTCTGGTCATTGAAACAAAATAGTGCCTCTTGAAATTAGGGACCATTCAGAATTTATGACTGGGGGGGTGGTAGTTTTCTGGAATTTCCCGTCAAAAATTGTACCCCACCCTTAGGTTTCACGCATTTTTAGTACCCCCCCCCCCCCTCAACATACAAAGCAATAGGGGAGAGTGGGGCACCATGAGCCGCTTTTCCGAAATTAAGCTCCTGAGCCTTAAGTTTCAATGGTAAATAGCTGGTTGCTTTATATAATCATAGCAAGACCTCTTGGCTACAATATCCAGTGTTGTTACATAATATACTTAATTTTTAAATAGTCAAAACATCGTCTTTAAAAAGTGTTGTCTAGCGGCTCACCGTGCCTCGACCCTGGGGTACCATGAGCCATGGCATGGGGGGCTGTTTATACATACATGTATATATTATCCTTCTCATTCAACTGTAAAGAACTGATACCTCATAATCAGATGTTTTACTTGAAATTTTCCCTTGGCATACACCACAATATGCTTCAGATGGATTTTACATATTTTTCAATGAAATAGCACAAATGTGTCCTAAACAGCTGCTGATGCACTATAGTTCTGGACTTACACCAGTAGAGTTGTTGTTACAATTCAGCTTTAATTGTACATTAAAACTTTATAGAAAATGGCTCATGGTGCCCTATCTCGAAGTGGCTCATGGTGCCCCATTTGTAAATTTTATTTATTAGTGCATAACACCAGTGTCCAGTTTATCATAGTATCAATGTTATGACATCATCCTAGCACATGCCTTACCTTCTCTAAGAAGACTAAGTTTTATGACGATGCCGGAAATAGTTAAAGTACCAGAACTAAAAGTTCCACCGCCCAATATGTTTACTTTTCACTCAAATTCATAGGTCAAAAGTATTTTTGTCAATTCTTGGTCCTACATTGAAAAGAAAGATTATGATTGCTACCCTAGCCAGTTCTACATTAATATAGGAATATATGGTCTTCCTATCGAGCAGTTCTATCTTGCCGTTTTTTTGGTAGGGGCCATGGTTCATGGTGCCCCATGGCTCATGGTGCCCCACTCTCCCCTACACACATATATACTGTTATACACGGCCACGCGTACAGATTCGCGTCATTTCGCTGACTTTTGCATGTGAAAAAGTCAAAATAGAATGAGTTTATGCATGTTTTTTAACATTTTTTCTTTGTTAAAATTTCTTACCCCCCTTGGAAGTGTTGTCAAAAATTAATTACCCCCTTTGAAACGTGTGTGAAAAGTTAGTACCCCCTCGGCCAAAACTCCCACCCCCCCAGTCATAAATTCTGAACGGTCCCTTATTAATTTTTTTGACTAAAGGTCTTCTTTTTTATTTTGGGATATAAATAAAACTAAGCTCGTGTTGTTTTCTTCCACGACCTGACATTCATGGGTTTCATTGCTGTGAACCACTCTCCCATTAAGTTTTATCATAGGATATTGTGGCAAACTGCGGTATTCTGGGCACATAGAATAAGTCAAAGATTGTATTAGGCCTATATCAAAATGATATCCACAGCTACAAACTGCTTCTTTCTTCAGGTAGTGCATTTATGACAACCATGTATATATTATGCCATTATTCTGTGCTACCTATAAGTTACCTTTATAGCATATACACAATATAGCAAAGCCATCATCTGCAAGTGGGTTTTGCAAATAACAGCAAATTATTCATATTCCTCTTTGTGCATGCAAATATTATTATGTAACAATGGAAATATGACAGATTTGTTACATACAATTTGACTATTCCACAATTTCTATGTGGCATATTGATTTGATGCTGTCTTGAGCATTATGTGAAGGATATAATTATGTGAAAACTGGGGGGCAATTGTCCCTGCTGCCCCTTATATATATAAGAAAAAAACATTATTAGGCCTTATTTTACAAATTTGATGCACAAATTAGTAAGTATATATTCAAATTATTAGTGACTCTCTATTTAAAATCTGTCATGCGAAATAGGCCTGAATATGATTTGCCCTTTTTCCTCTTGCCGCCCCTGCCGCCCGCAATTCCTTCCGGCATCTTTGGTGACATGTACAACTTGTTACCCCATGATTGTGCTACGACATTTCCTCCTGATTCAACACTTTCCTTAGTCAAAATAATCTCAGGCAGGGAAATACAGAGGGAAATAAGGAGGAAAATAAAGGAAAATGAATGTGGTACGTATGAGATTCAATCATTTAGGGTTTTGTCCCGTTTTTATGAATGGGCTCTCAATAACAAAAACCAGCCAAAACTGGCACAAAAACATTATAAATAATACATAAGTTCATCTACCTGTGAGTATACATGTGTATTTCTACTGTGCAACTTATGGATTCTCAGCAATCATGCAAAACATAAGTTTGTGGGACAAAGTGTAGTGATGACGTTATATACATGGTGGTGCAAACCATAAATAATCTATCCTTCTGAAGCATGCATTTATACTCCAAAGGTGTCTTCCAGTAATTTAGAATATGGTTAAAATAAACATTGGAGTTTGTAGGCTGAAATGTGGCAAACAAGATCAGAGAGAGAGAAGAGAGAGAAATGTTTTATTTGACCAAATAAAATTATACACAATTATTTTGATTATGTCATATATATATACATCAGATTGTGGTCAAGGAGGCAGCATCTAAGTCACGTAAGTGACGCTGTCGGTACTGCCCCCTTTTGGTTATTAAATTCTGTCATCATGCAGGCATGTATGAGACTGGTCACTTCACTATATTAAGGATGTTAGCAGATGGAGTAAAACACAAAATAGAGAAATTGAGAAGAATTAATATATATATACGAGTGGCAGATGGATGAGTGAATCAGAGAATGAGTGCATGGATGGAATATGGAATGAAGATGTGAATACATGAAAAAAAAAGAAAAAAAAAAAAAAGAAAAAAAAAAACAAAAAAAAAAAAACATGGGATATCTTTCGAGCTCATTAAGATGGGGGGGGGAGTGATAAATTCAATAAATAAGTACCTACATAATAGGCAAAGGGTTATGTATTACACACATAACAATTAGGAATAGTACAATTATCTTCGTAAGAGTTAATAAGATGCCTTTTGACATAAAATGAGAAACCGAATTCACTGTGAGTATTTACCTTGTTGATGATGCTATTTTCATTATTATTAAGGAGAATGGGCAACTGATATCTAACATTATATTCAGCATATTTGTGGATTCACACCACAGGGGAAATCAGGTTTCTTTTTCAAGGTTATCTTATTCCCTTTTCAGGGCATCTTTAAGTCTGTTTTCAGCAACTAGATACTCTGAACCACTGACATGTCACTGTTGATTAGACATATTTGTTGACATAAAAAAGGCATGGTCATACTGGCAGGCTTTGTAGATTGCCTCCCAGTTGGTAGGTCTAGATAGGTCAACTCACCATTGCTTCGCAAGTTTGGTGCAGTTATTTGACAATATTAAGAAACTGGGTAAATGCACCAGATCAGATGTCTCTGCATAAACTGACTCTACCAAATCATCAACTATTGCATGCAATTTGAAAAAAAATATGTGCAATGGTTATCCTACAGGAGATGATTTTTTGCAAAATTCTGCCCTTTTTTGAGGTCACCATGTTTGGCAACTTTTCTTATAAAAAGTGAATTCAGCCCACAATTAATCACTGTCTGGCTAAATCAAATAGCCAGTCAAGTCATTTGAACCCTTGTGAAGGTTCCTGGTTAATTTTTTTCTAGTTGTTTTAAAATTATGCGCCAAAAACATGCTTTATATTTTTTAAAGTCAAGCAAAATGACAAAAACTTTAAGGGGAGGTATGGGTGACAAGGGCACTTTTTTTGCAATTTATAGAATAATGGTTCATATTTGGTATCAAAAGATAGGTTTTAACTAAATTAGATAATTTCAGTTAATTTTGCATTTTTGTGATGAATGGTTGCCATGGTAACCAGTTTAAAAGGCAAAAAAAGGCTGATTTTTACTGCTCATGGGATGTGAAATTTCTGAAGTTTCAGGCATTGGAAAATTATTTTGAAAAAATTGATGAAAGAAGAAAAGCCAAATGAACATATTTACTGAGGGGATTTTTGATATTCCTTTTAATAGTGTCAGGAATTGGGGTAAAGTAGACAAAAGTCATTTTTTGGGGAAAAAATTCTTGTTTTTATGGCTGCAATATCAAATAATTTTGTTACACAACAAAAAATTTCAAAATTTGTTTTGTAAATATGAAGACATTTTTTTAAGGATTCCGTTGATGTATCCCATGAGTTCCTAGATTGAACAGTGGTCAAGATTTTTCACCTCCAGTGCAGGGTAAAAGCTTTTTTTTGCACATAGTGGAAAATGGCAAAATTGTGACGTAACGTCATTCTAGGCCATTTATCAATGAAAACAAAGAGGCCTATCAGTGGCTATTTCTCCAAAACTAATGAAGCTACAGGCATGATATTTTGCAAAGATTCAGTAATCATTGTCATGTTTCACCAAAGTAAATACTGTGCTGCCATGGCAACTGCTTTGTTGTGTGTACACCTTTGAAATGACACATCGCTGCTCTTTCACTTCTAAAGTGTGTTGATGATGTTGTATTTGACATTGTTTTAAGTGATAAAAGAGACATATTTTGACATAATCGAAGTTTGCACTGGGTGCCCAAGTTCATGTAGGTCGAATATATGAAACAAACTGAATTTGTGTACCTTAATGAAATTTGGGTAATTTCTCACACATTCCTCCCCTTAAAAATCCCATTTTTGGTCACATGACCATCCATTGTAACATCACCATAACAGAATAACAATGGTGAAGCAATGAAAGATGTTGAAAACTATTCACTTCACATTTCTGATCAATTAAACATGCATTGGCATGCTTCAATGCAAAATTATTGTACTGTAAAGTCAAAAAGTTGCCAAACAATGGTGAGTTGCGAAGCAATGGTGAGTTGACCTAATTCAATTATGCTTAAAATTAATTTGTTGTCGTTGTTTTTGTTGGTCAGGTTTTTTTAGATCAGCTTCAATTGCAATATACAGTCACATATTTTCAGACATGGTCTTAACTCAAGTTTGTCCTACTTTATCTTAACAATATTTTATCTTCTATCTATTTTCTAGACAGTGGATAAATTTGGTATGTTTATCCAAAATGTTTTTTAGTCTGATGTATGGTACTTTTCATCAAGAGCTCACCATGGGAGTTCCAACGGGCAAGGGGGAGGGGATGTTACCCCTCTCCCGAAAAGAGAACTTTTGTGTCCACTAAAAATCTGGACAGGAGACTAAGAATTTAAGTATATGATATGATATGTCTTTTTGAAAAATTGATGGTTCTCAAGCTATATGTTACATGATGACATTTAAAAATCTGGATCAGGAAATGTGGGCAAATGTTGTTCATCCCCTCCCAAAAAGTAGTCCGCACGCGATATAAGATGCTCCTTCGAATATATTACATAATACGTATCATTATGACCCTACAACAAATCGGACTCAAATTATATGAATGAAATATATGTGTGTGTAATACTGAGTATCAGGGTATTTGGATTCGATTTATGATGCACCTGAACACATCAATGCAAAGATAAAATGATCCCAATTTAGACTTCAAATGGGTAGACGACTTTTTAGGTATAATCTGATATGACAAATATCAATAATATCATTTGATGCAGTCACATTTTAAACATAATACACTATTACCCCAAACGCACTTGGCTTACAAACAATAATATCAATTGATAACAGTCTTTGACCGGACGATTCAAAGAACTTTCTAGCTTCGTAGTGGAATTAAACGTTTACTCACAACATAATTTTGACTCGAAGAGCTTTTAGAGACCATCCAGTCTCCTTCCTCAGTTCTAAGTGTGGATGTTGTTATCACATGACGAGGTGTTGTATTTGTCACGTGACAAGGTGTTGTTGTTGTCACGTGATGGAATGTGGCAGAAAAAACATTTACACGGTCTTCTGATGGAAACATAGAGGCTAGGGTGCATCGTCTGCCCCCTAAAAATGAAAAAATTAAAATATTCATTTGCACTTTTGCCATATTGTACCTTTGCCCATAGAAACAGATTCTGCAAAATTTCAATTAGATCCGATGTGGCTTTAGGGTGGCACTTTTGTGTCAAAGTTGAGTCCAAAATTGTCAAAAAATTATGCTTTGAAAAGTCGCGGTTAGAAATATCTAACTTATGGTTGTCTGTATGATTTCAATTCATATACCATTATTCTAAGAAGAAAATTGTCTTTAATTTGAATGGTAGAAAGCTATATTTCTGAAAATTTCTTATGCCTAAGTTTTTAGGAGAGCTGAAAGTTTCTGACTATTATGACAGATTGTTTGGAAAAATCAACTTAAAAGCTCAACTTCTGCCTAACTGTGACGTAATTGTTAGAATAAAACATAAAGAACACTTTGCTAAAGAAAGTAGGAAATTGAAAATTTTTTCCAGATAGTTATTCATCAAATTCATATGTGTACATTTTCATAAATTACATGTAAATATGAGAAATACAACAGTTCGTTGAGACACTGTTCTGCATCTCTTTTTCTTCTGACCACATCATAATGCTATCAAGGTTTTATCAGATGATGTAGTAGACCATGTTTCCACTTTGTAGACTTCTATGACTTCCCAAAGTCATATTGACATACTTTTTTTGATTTATCGCATTTTACCCGATAAAAATGAAAATATCTCCACTCAATTTTGACTTCTACAGAATGGAAACCATTGATGTTGGTATTCAAATTAAAGCTCTCTTTCTAAGGAATCTAACTGTGCCATTCAAAAATCATTTTATTTAAAATTGACAATATTATTTATAACCGCGAATCGCTAAAATATGACCTAATACTGAAATTTCAAGGCTGTTGTGCCACCCTTTGCCATTAGAATTTTTTCATAAAAATTTACAGGGCTTCTTTTATAATACAAGGGAACAATCATGCAAAAGTGCATGATGTTTTGAAGATATAGGGGCAGACGATGCACCCTAATAGAGGCACAGGAATCACAATGCAATGCCATATATATATATATGCCCTACCATTCCAGATTGCCCAACCATATGAAAAGCCTGAGGTGATAAATTGTACTTCAGTGTATCATTGGGAGTGTTGGACAGCCCTAGCAATGCTGAAAATTCCTGGAGGAAGTTTGGTGTTACCAAGTATATAAACTGAAGGACAAAAATAAGTTGTCACTTTTTAAATATTCCAAGACCATATTTTATCCACAAAAATATACATCAGATTCAGATTCAGATTATTTATTTGTAGCTCATATATGTACAATTTTATAAACTGTAATTATAATTCCATATTAGGCCTATATTACAATGAACATGAATATATAAGCTACAGGAACTCCTCTAAGGCGATGTTGTGCCGTTGTCATCAGAATGCCAATATGACATTTTCTAAATTCAGGGATCATGAATGAGAAAGTGATCAGAGTAATGGCTAGTTCTCACGGAGACGTAACAGAGGGTTTAAGTGACGGCGTTTCTTATATTTCCAGGAAAGGGCAAAGATTTGAGCATGTTCGCCGTCAATTTTGGCTTTACGGCGCAACAGGAACAGCATGCGTCGCTTTAAGAGGTCTTTCTACGCAATTCCTAGAAATTTGACGATGCAGGAAAAAAAGATTCAACCGGTTGAATCTTTGCGAGGAAAGAAGTGGTGAAGCAAGAAGAAGCGTAAAAAGAAATCAGTGCGCGCCGCAGATTTTTAAAGTTGCGACGCACAAAGAAGAGCTTCGACGCAGAAACAGCAGTGTAGCAGAAAGCTCTTGCTTCATGTCACATGTTTCAGACACGCGTCGCGGAAAGACACATGTTCGACGCACATGAGAGGGTGCGCGCCGCGTCTTTTGGACCCCCAATGCAGCAGACAGAGTGGCGCCTGAGTGCATGCGTTGTTCTATTTTTAGCATCAACCCTTTGTCTGCGTGTCACCCTCTTTTTGCGCAGCGGCTGGGGCAGCAGCAGCGAAGCAGGGGGGGCGAAGGAGGGGGAAAGAGGCGGTCCGCACCCTGCATATATATAGAGGAGGCCAGTTTAGAGCACCATACCCACTCAGACCTTCGACCAGAACACACCTAGAATCCACGACACTATTATCAACTGCTACATTTGCTGCTACTTTTGTTGCTACAATTGTACTTCAAATTGCTGCTACAACATGGGACCAAAGAGGAGAAAGGGCACCGTCGTCACCAGGGCACCAACCAAGCTCAGCACCAGGTCAACACTCCACACTCCTGGGAGCACTCCAGTGACAACTCCAGCTACAACTCCAGCTGCAACTCCTCTCCATGAACCTTCAGATGCTGCAGTGACTGCCTTCTTCACTACAGCCATGGCAGACCTCTCTCTACCTGGGCTCTACACCTCCACTACAGCTGGCAGCCAGACGAAGACCACCACTTCAACCACCAAAGCCACTGTCGTCAGCGAGACCATCTTCGAGGGCCGGCCAGAAGACAGCACAGACGAAGATTCTTCAGTTGAACTCTTTGAAACTGATGAAGGAGACAAGCCTGCTGCCAAGTCTGCTGACAAGCCTGCTGCCAAGCCTGCTGACAAGCCTGCTGCCAAGCCTGCTGCCAAGCCTGCTGCCAAGCCTGCTGACAAGCCTGCTGCCAAGTCTTCCACGGGTCTTCCAGAGCCTACTGCCAAGTCTACTCCAAAGAAGACTCCAAAGAAGCAGACTCCAAAGAAGCAGACTCCGAAGAAGACTCCGACTCCGAAGCAGACTCCCAAGAAAACAGCAGAGAGCCAGCCTGTTCTTGCTCTAGACAGAGTGGCCATCCATGAGGACACCTTCGAGGAGGAAGAAGACTCTGCTGATGAGACCCCTGCAGCTGCTGCTGAAGCCAAGTCCAAGGGCAAGAAGGGCAAAGGGAAGGCCCCCAAGAAAAACATCAGGGACAACCTGGGCATCACACCTGAGCAAGAGGACGACCTCATCAACTGGTACAAGGAGCATCCTGTGCTGTACATGAAGGGGACCAGAGGCTACAAGGGGAACGAGAAGCTGCTGCTGGACTCAGAAAAAGCAAAGGAGCTGGGCCCCAAGTACACCTCCCAGGACATCTTCAACTGGAGGAAGACAGTCCGCACTCACTTCTCCAGACTCGTCAGGCCTGAAGCTTCAGGAGCCGCCAGGAAGGAGACGCTCACAGAGAGGGACGAGTACATCCTGAACAACTGTCGGTTCCTGAAGGACTCCATCGTCCACAAGCCAGGGAAGGAGCTGTCCGTCATCTCTCAACTGTCTGCCAACCGGCCAGCCTCAGACTCCGAGGACAGCTACAACCCTGAGGATTCCCTGCCAGCTTCCTATGACATGCCGGACCTGCCACCTGAACAGCCAGCACAGGACAGACCTGACAGCCAGCAGTCCCAAGTCTTCCCTGGAGCACCAAAGCCTGGAGCCGCTGCCAAGGGAACCAAGAGGAAGGCCCCAGGAGATGAAGCCATGCACTCCGCCATGCACGTCATCGCAGGCAGCATGCAAGCCATGTCCTCCGCCAAGAAAATCCTGAAAGGCTCTGGCTGCAAGATGTGCCCCGACCACCAGGAGTTGACACCCGACCAGGAGTACTGGAGGATGAAGTGCCAGGACCTGTACCACGTGGGAGTGCACGCCAGCCCTGAAGTCCGAAGGAAAATGGTCAGGACCATTGCAGAGGCCGCCCTCTTCTGGGACAGGGAGAGTGAGATGGATCATGCCAGCCGCCAGTCAGGTCATCATCAGGAGCAGACCTTCCAGCCTCCTCATCCTCCTCAGCGCCTGCAGATGCCACCTCCTCCTCCTCCTTCTTCGACGTATGTGCCATCCCACCACCAGCACCATCCCCAGGCTTCCAGCAGCAGCCATCACTACCAGCAGCACCAGCCCAGGGAAGGAGGATCCTCCAGGCAGACTCCCAGCTACACCCCGATGCAGCCCAGCCACTCCACCATGACACTGATGATGGATGCTCAGGAGAGCCCCGAGAAGTACGGCTACCCCCCTGGACCCAGCTTTGGTCAACCGACCGCCCATCACCAGCACCAGCCTTCCCCTTCGCCCAGTTGGACTTCAAGTCTCCTTTCTCCACGAAAGTAGAAGACCAGATGCAGCAAAGACAACAAAAAACCTTGGCCCTTTTAAGGGCCACCAAATCCTCCCAAAAGGGCAGGCCACGTACACATCTTATGTTGACAAAAAAAAAGAGCTTGTGTTGACCGAAAAGAGCCAAAAAAGAGCAAAAAAAACCTTGACAATCCCCAAAAAAAAAGTCCCCCAAAAAAAAAGTCCCCCAAAACAAAAGTCCGGTCCTGGCCTTCATTAAAAGTAATCACCTTCATAAAAGCAAGGTGCTAGTTCCCCCTTTCTTTGCCCCAAAACATACCAAGTGCAGCACTAGTACAAGTGCTGCATTCTTTGGTATAAACATATTTTTATTGCACTAGTACAAGTGCATGAATTTCTTAATCAAAATGTAATGCACTAGTACAAGTGCTTTGCTTTTAAAAATTGTGTTGGTTGGTTGCACTAGTACAAGTGCATCACTTTGTAATTTCACTTGTCTAGGGCAAGTGGCAGGTAGATAGCTAGATAGCTAGCTAGATAGATAGATAGATAGATAGCTAGATAGATAGCTAGATAGATAGCTTGATAGATGGAACACAATGCTCGTTACATATATACACTGCAGCAAAAGAAAAGCAGTTGTCGTCACTTTGCAGGGATTGGACTTGGATAGATAGATAGATAGCTTGATAGATAGCTAGATAGATAGCTAGATAGATAGATAGATAGATAGCTTGATAGATGGAACACAATGCTCGTTACATATATACACTGCAGCAAAAGAAAAGCAGTTGTCGTCACTTTGCAGGGATTGGACTTGGATAGATAGATAGATAGCTTGATAGATAGCTAGATAGATAGCTAGATAGATAGATAGATAGATAGCTTGATAGATGGAACACAATGCTCGTTACATATATACACTGCAGCAAAAGAAAAGCAGTTGTCGTCCCTTTGCATGGATTGGACTTGGATAGATAGATAGATAGATAGATAGATAGATAGATAGATAGATAGATAGATAGATAGATAGATAGATGGATGGAGGGATTGATTGATTGATTGATTTTTGGGCTTGTTTTGTCAACATAGGATGTGTACATGGCCAGCTCAATTGGGAGGATTTGGTGGCCCTTAAAAGGGCCTGGGGTTTGTTGTTTTGAATAGATAGTCTGCATCTTCTTCAGATTTTCTCCAACTGCCAAGGGACACTTCCTGCCGGACTGTTGACCCAGTCACGTAGGTAGTCTCGAGCAGCCTTGGCATCTCTGGAGGCATTTCCGTGTCGAAGTGGTTCTCCTAGGTCATGCAATTGACGGTCTCCCCTCCAAACTCCTTCAGCCACGTCATGTGTCTGTGGATCTTCTCTGTCCATCACTTCATTGTCACGGGCATGGTGGACGCCTACTCTGTCTCGCAGAATGTTGTGTAGAACACAAGCAGCCATTGTGATGTATGTCACTCTTGTAGGTCGTTGGGGCATGGTGGTCAGGAAGCATCTGAACCTGTGTGACAGCAGACCGAAGGCATTCTCCACCACTCTCCTGGCTCTTGAAATCCTGTAATTGTAGACTCTGGAAGCAATGTCAAGGTTCCTTCTTGGCACTGGTTTGAGCAGCCATGTCTTCAGGGGAAATGCCTCGTCACCCACGATGTAATATGGGAAAGGATTGTCTTCTGTGCCAGGTAGAGGTTCTGGAGGTGGTAGGCCTAGATCTTCCTCGTCCAGGAGTTGTCGAAGTACTGTGTCCCTGAAGACGCCGCCATCAGATGCACTTCCTTGACAGCCAGCCTGCACATAGATGAACTTGTAGTCGGCATCAACGAGGGCCATCAGGACAATGGAGTGAAATCCCTTGTAGTTGTAGAACAAGGAGCCTGCAGCCTTGGGACATCGGATTGCGACGTGCTTGCCATCCAGAGCTCCAATGCAGTTGGGCAAGTTCCATTTCGTCTCAAAAGCCTTGGCTATCTCCTTCCATCTTTCAGGCTGTGTGGGTAGTGCCAGCTGTCTTTCGAAGGCATGAACGATGGCAAGGCAGACCTCAGGGATGAAGTTGCAGATGGTGTTGGGTGCCACACGGAAAGCATAAGCTAGGGACTTGTAGCTGTTTCCTGTTGCCATGTACCGCAGGGTGATAGCCAACTTCAGACCAGGTTCCAAAGCCCTCCTCATGTTGGTGTCTTGCTTAGCGATGAGTGGTCCAACGGCTTCCAGGATTTCAGCAAAGATGGCAGGGGGCATTCTAGTGTAGTTGTAGTAGCCGGACACGTCACGCACTTGCAGTTCAGGCAGCAGTTGATGGAAGTGACCATGTTGTTCCCTCTGCAGCAACCAGTTGCGAATCCACCACCTTTTCTGTCTCCTGGCCCTCCTCCTCCTCTGTCTCAAATAGACAGCTCCGATAGCAACAGCAGCAGCACCAGCCACAACAATAATTTCTTCTTCATTCATCATGCATATGTTCAGTAGGCAGTCGTTGTGTTCTCATTGAAGGGCAATCAGCAAATGAAGCAAGGAGGTCCTCTGTGTCCCTTTTTATAATGACCAAAAGTGACTCCTGCAGCAGCCAAACACACTTTGCCGCAGCGCTGCAACAACAGACGTTCGTCGATGCTTAAGAGACCTTCGTCGCTGCTTAAGGCAAGGACGACGAAGAAGGTCAGCATCGACGCGCCTGTAATGTCCTCGGCGCTTTATGAATGCATGTGCGACGATGAACCATCAAGTTACGCAGTAACAAGTCCCTAAATGCGGCGTTGCATCCTTACAGTCTTCGGCGAGGCTGTCATTTTCAGCGACGCATCTTACCTCGGGTGTACGCCGAAGGTTTCCTGATGCGTCGCAGGTCGCCAATTTCAGACGTAGCTGCCTCACAACCATCAGCGGCGTAAGAGGAAACAACATTGGGCGAAGTAAAAGCAGCCTCGCCGAATTCCAAAACAAAGTGCGACGCGTCTGTTTGGAACTGCGCTGAGGAAAGAGAGGCGGAACGCGGCGAAGAAAGCTTAAGCAGCGCCGCGGACACCTCAAGACTCACCGCGGCTACTAACTTTAAGCGTCGCACATGACACTAATTGATTACGTAATGTGCCAAAACCAACGTTCTACGCCACAACCTTCCAAGAAATGACTTCTCTTGATGCGTCGCTCTCAAATCGCCGTCGTGAGAACTAGGCATAAAAGACAGAAAACATCTCAGTTATTCAGTCCAAGGCTAGTCATAAGAAGTGAACATGTACTGACATAAGATAGTTAACACCGGACTGCTCAAGAACACATTCTGTCTAAAGGGAAATTATTTGATAATAGTGGAGGGTTATTGCGTCAGCCAATATCTAAATTCCCAATCTCCAAATTAAAAAAAGACTTGATTTAGATATTGGCAACAAATTATCCATGCCCATCTCTGCAATTATCGCCCACTGACTTCTTTTCGAGCCACTTAAAACATTCACAAATAGTGAATGCCCATCTCTGCAATTATCGCCCACATCTTTTCTTAAACGCAGAACGCGGTTGCGGGATAGCGGAATTAGCTTTTTTTCTTTATTTTTGTGAAATAACTGAGCCAGGATGGATTTTTCACTTGAAGGGCTTCTAATAATGATAGAAGCGTAATTGTTACACCAAAAGATGCGTCTTGGAGAGACTTGTTCATTCAGCCAGATTACAAGTTCATAGCTAGGAAAATGTCCAAATATTCATTAAAAGTAAAATTGAAAATAAATAATCTGTGCAATTTTGATAAAATTTCCTTACTTGGAGTTCGAAGCAAATACATTACCATTCAGCTGTTTAATACAGGGTACCTTTTCACCTGGCTGTAATTATGGAGCCATCTATAAAGTAAGGTTTATAAATTAGATTTTGATTATATAAGGGCCGAAAAATAATTTATTAAAGTAAAAAAATGAAATTATAGAAAATGTTCTAGTAAAGTCCATAATAGAGTATCGATCTGGAGCTGTCCATTTGGCCACAGGCCTATAGATTATAAATTGATTATAGGCCAATATATATATTTGGGCCTACACTGTATGAATAATTTATTTAGTAAAAATAAAATAATTCTAGAAAATGTTCTAGTCAAGCTACGGCAATGAAACTGACATCTAAAATAGCCCCTCCTCCTGGCTACTCCAATTGTTGGTGCATAGGCCTATAGATTAGAATTTGATTACTGATTTATGCCTATTAATAATTTATTAAGTAAAAATAGATAAATTCTAGAAAATGTTCTAGTCGAGCTAGAGAAATGAAACTGACCTCTAAAAATAGCTATTTTCAAGCCGAATTTAATGGTAAAAAAATCAAGTTTGTATCTTTGCTAGAAGTCACGCAAATCGCAAAAAAACTAATCCCGCATTTTCGGGATTTCCGCTGCTGTGCCCCGCATTTTAATATCCAAAGTGGGCGATAATTGCTGGAATGGGCACGATTTAACTATTTGTTAATGTTCTAAGTGGCCCGAAAAGATATTTAGATATGGGCAAACTTTGCCAATAGGAACAATAGTGTGCCAACAGTTAGAAGGGCTTACTGCTCCTTTTGGAAAAGTATGCCAATAGTTACAATAGTTTGCCAATAGTTAGAATAGCAAATTGCTCCTTTGGGCAAAGTTGTAAGATTTTGCCAAAAGGAGAAATAGTTTGCCAATAGTTGAAATAATTTGCCAATAGGAGAAATAGCCATGCCCGATTGCAAAATTGGGCATGATTTAGAGATTGTCTGCAGCAGTTATCATTGTATTAAGATTAATACATGCTCTTTTGCATTGATATATAATGAGAGTCTAAAAAAATTTACTTGTATCATTATGCCCACATGTACATTTGAACTGCAATATATTATGGTAATCACCACTCTGCTGACACATCAAAAGCCATCAAATTAAGAAATGTCTACTATATTTGATTCGTCACAGAGATTTATTGAACTTCAAGCATCTCGCAAAGCTCAAATGACAGATGTTTCGGGTAAGGCGGTTTTAAGAAGAGCTTCCCTGATATCAGCTTTAAAGAGGCCTAGCTCTTCGTGCGAAACCATTACCAAAACATAATCAGTGAATTACCAAACCTAAAGCAAGAGGAGTCTCTTGGGTTTGATGATGCCTATATGTGTGATATATATGTGTATTTCTGTACTCGATTGTATCAATGCTTAACACTGGTTATCCTAAAGATGTTAGCCATTTTACTGAAATTGTGTCAATGCTGAACATGAGTTATAATAAAAACTTGTATGACTTCTATTTAAACTGAACTCATGTTACAACATGACAAACATTTTTGCCATTAGCCCTGTTAAAAGATAAGTTACCGGACTTGAACTGACCAAGATACTGATGTACAAACTGAAGACAAAGATGTATAGATGAGAGTTGTGTACCGTAAAAATCAAGTTATGGAGTAATACAAGTAGTACATGTTGCAGTAGTTACAGGAGACTGCCTTGCAGGACATTGGTTCCCAATTCCCTCACAACTATTTCTTGCCTTCTATTCTTTTGCCTCACTTTGGCTGGCAGGTGTCTCGCAAAAGCTTTATTCTGTCTTGCGTTGCACTCATATGGGAACTACAACTTGGCATGATCCTTTGACGTTACTTGGTGTATTTGAATTTTTAACCTGAGGAACATCAAGGTATTATGGATGTTTCTCTTAGCAAATTACCCCTGAAGATAAGTCGCAATTTGTTTCTCCTATTTTCTTTTATAAATGAACAACTTCTTTGACCTCCTCAGAGAAGGCACCAATAATATTTTTTACAACTTAGTAAGTAATCTAATCCACCAGACCTTTATCCAATGAATGAACTTTGTTATAGTTTTGTCACGATTGCCCAAAATGTCAGAATTTGAAATCTTGAAATCTTCAAGTTCATATATCACTCCTGATTATACTGAGTATGTGGAATTTATGTAACATTTCAATCAATTCTATTCATGTGGCACAGGCAGAATTGAATGTCAAATGCCACATAAAATACACGATATTATTCACATCTCTATTACACATGTTGCAGATTGGGTAGTTCCTGGAAATTATATTATTCCCATATTAGCATTTCCATAAATTCAGATTTCAGAGTGTTTCAATCTGCACACATATTGATGTGTATTATTGCATATGCATGTTGTTGTGTACATATACTCTCAAGTGCCCCTTGAAGACAGGTATATGTGATCTGTTGACAAATACAGCAAGGTAATCACATCCTCTCTTTGGAGATGAGATGCATGATCATGCTGTCTTTATGGCAGGTGACCCATGGATTATTAATGTCAGATCCACACACAGTAGTCTCGGGCTGGGAGTGTTTTGACATTTATGGGCCTGTAGTATCGAATTTTCCCATCAAAATGCTACTTTCCACCTTTTAAAACGGTAATAATGGAGGGGGCCCGCATGGGCTCTTGGATCTGCCACTGATATAAGAATATACATAGCTTGTTCTCATCTGATCTGTTTATAAAATGCTCCTGTACAATTCCCACCCTTAATTTTAAATGTATGCGTAAAACAGACAAATCAAACTTTAGCCAGTGTCCGTACAAAATCTATGAAATTAAGAGGATTTACATTTCTTTGAAAGAATTTTGTCAGAATTTAACAATTCCTTGGCTGCTGCCTGTTGGACCAAAAACAGACCGCTCTGTATATAGATTTTTTTTAGGGACCAGCTAATATTTGTTCTGCTTTACACAAACCTATTAGAGTGTGCAGATGTTTCATATACACATATGTTCACACTTATGTCAAAATTTAATATTCTATGGGACATTTATAAGGAAATACATATTTAGTAAACCACACCTAAAGAATATTTTTCACATTCATAATATTACTTATTATGCATTAGCTTTGCAAATTTGAAGAATCAATGCAACACATGTGATTCAAAATTTATGCTTTGATTGTCACAATTGCCGAAGCAAAATTGGATAAGAAGAACCTGTATGTTGCCACCCTTGACGCCCAAAAGGCTTTTGACGTTGTGAACCACGCCATACTAAAACAGAAACTGTACAGAGAAGGAGTGCAAGGAAGAACATGGTCCCTCCTGGACGATTTGTACACAAACGTAGAAGAATGCGTGAGATGGAAAGGCAACTACAGTCGTAACTTCAATGTGCAGAAAGGCGTCAGACAAGGCGCAGTTATGTCTACCTCTCTGTATAAGCTCTTTGTGAATGACCTCCTGAAGGACCTCAAGAGTAGCACCGTTGGGATGAGCCTGGGAAACATTTACATAGGAACGCCCACCTGCGCCGACGACATCTTGCTGATAGCGGATAGGGAAGAAGACATGCAGGCTATGCTGACCTTCTGTTATAACTACTCGGCTCGACATCAGTACATAATACACCCAGAGAAGAGTACAGTTACTCACTACATCAAAAACTCGCCTCAAGTGAGCCACAGATGGGAACTGGGAGAGGGTACAATGTCAGAAGCAGAAACGTTTGGCCACCTGGGTCTTGACTGGAAAGCGGATAGATTACATCCAGACGTCGGCAGCCGCATTAACATAGCAAGGAAGACGGTGTATGCGCTGATGGGTACGGGCTTGCACGGCCAAAATGGAATTAGCCCGGCCACGTCGAAACACATACTCAGAACCTACGTAATCCCCCGGCTCTTATACGGCTTGGATGCCTCGATCCCGTCACCCAAACAGAAGGAAGAATTAAACATCTATTACAAGCAACTGCTAAGACAACTGCAAGGACTACCAAGGAATACAACTAATGAGGCTGTATATCTGCTGCTAGGAGAAGTTCCTATCGAGGCAGAGCTTGATATTAAGATCCTGAGTATGTATGGAGCAGTCTGCAGAGCAGAAGACAACTCTACATTACAGCAATTAAAGACGAGACAACTCTCCCAAGCTAACAAATATAGCTGGTTTCAAGAAATTCTTCAACTATGTCAGAAGTATGATATAGAGATCGAGACGACCCTTCAGGTACCATGGAAAAAGCATACCTGGAAAGAGTATATCGACAACGCTGTAAGGAGTTTCTGGCTAAGGAACCTAATCTCTGGAGCAGCTGAAAAAACATCGCTCAGGCTGATATCACTCGAGTACGCAAGATGCTTTCAGGCACATCCCGTATGGTCAACCTGCACTACCAGTTCAAGGACAGTGATGGCGGCGCATACCAGAGCGAGGCTCCTTGTGCGAAGTTATCCACTTCAAGAGAAGAAAGCCAAGACCAAGCAGTCCCTTTCTGCGATGTGCCCCCTCTGCAATGAAGAGAAAGAAGACACTGCTCACTTTATGCTGAAGTGCAGAGCAAGTGCCTCGATAAGAGATAAGAAACTTGACTATATAAGGAAGCTGGGATTTGAGCCAAAAACGGTGGAGGAATTGCTTAATGGACCGAAAAACTGTGACATTAAAGTCAACAGGGAGATCTCGGACTTGTGCCAGAGGCTACATAATTTTAGATGTAGTGGTAGTGTTTAGGGTAGTGTAGAAAATATAACTGTAATCCATTTTATTTAATGACTGTTATACCCTTTCAATAGGGGTTTTCCTGAAGAAAGAGGAAGAATTTCCACGAAGAAGAAGAAGAAGAAGAAGAAGATATAAATCTGACATCATGCGTATATTATACAAACAGAAGATTTGATTTTTTAGTTATTATTTTTATGATTCATGGGCTCTTAATATATTGAAAAATTCTGACTGAAGTTAAGTATTTGTCCTTGTGTCCTTCTAACTTGGGGGCAGGTGTCTTGAAAAAGCTTTTCTGTGTCTTGTGACTCACTGACATTGAAATAGGATATACTATAGACAATGCCATAATGGGTACCTCAACGTTATATTTGGTGTTACAATGCCTTCAGGATCCTTCATAGGCGTACTGGAGGGGGAGGGGGGCAGAGGGTCTAACCCCCCCCCCATTAAATAAAACTTGGTGAAAGCTAGAAGTTCAGGCAAGAACTTAAACAATATGGGCAAATGGTCAATATATTATTGACAATCAATGGTTCTCGTTATTCCTTTTGATGTTTGAAATTTGCCTTTTGACATTGGGGAGATTTGTTGGTGACAATTACCCTGATTATCTTAGCTACAAGAGTCTCTGATGAAAACCATCTCACCAACAGGAATGTAAATTGCCTGATACAAGGGGCGTTAAGAAAGTTCATGGCTTTTTTTTTATATGGACACTTATATTCAATCTAGAAGTATGAATTTTATAAAAAATATTTAGCAATTTTGGAAAGGATTTCCAATCCAAACTTTTGGACATTTTAAAGTCATTCTGTGGTTGCAATGGAAACAGAAACTTCAGCTAGGTGCGGCAGATAATATTGAGACCAAGCAAGCCAATGAATTGTGGCTGAGAGAGACATCACTCTATCACTTGCATTGTATTAGTGAGATTGACAATAATTGACACAAGAAATATAGTATTAGCTTTCAAAATGCTCCCAAGTGCACCAAAAGCATTAAATAATTCACCTGGCCAGTTCAAGAAAATGTTCCTTCAAGCCCTCCAGACAAAGTTTGGTGAAAGCATTTTGGTCATCCAAAGCCTTTTCTCCTCAGGTGCCTGAAATTATAGCCCCCATTGACTAAAGTAAAGAAAAAAACCATAACCTATTTTTAAAAAGCTATATGTCACAGGAATAGCTGCGATGGATAATGCTGTTCCTTTATGTCTACTGTTCATTCCAGTGAATCCATGCTTTATGCATAAGTACTGATGCAGTTAAAGACCCACATCCTGACGCCTGAATCTCTGTTGCCAAATCTGGCATGCAGGAGCGCTGTCCCACATGGGTTCAGAGTAATAATACAAACATTTGGTGTGTTTCAAATTATATTTAGAAGCTAATATCATATTTCTTGTGTCAAATATTGTCAATCTTCCTTATACAAGTGTTAGAGAGAAGTCTTTCCCTGCCACAATTCATTGGATTTCTGTGTCTAAACATTACCTGCCCTACCTAGCTGAACTTCTGTTTCCATGACAACCAGAGAATGACTGAAAAACGTCCAAATTGTGAAAATTGGAAATCCCTTCCAAAACTGCTGAATTTTATCCTGTAAAGTATTCATAGTTCTGCATTGATAATCAGTGTCCATTAGGGTGATGCAAAAAAGTGAATTTTGAAATGTTAATGGGGCACCCCCGAAGTTGTTCCAATATATGAAAAAAAAATTCAGTAAAAATTTGAGCTCAATCATGAAAATTAACATTAGTATTCAATGCAAAAATATCCAATTATTTGGCATGTATAGAGTTCAGCTATACCTGGTGCACCAAACCAATGCGGCATGGTCATCATTTTTGGGTCTGGTTGTCAGAACAGCGGATCAAAGCAAATTTGGATTATTTTTTACTTTTCCATGCTGCTACCACCAGACTAACAAAGATAAAATAGACAAAATTTACCAAACTCACGGTGTCAAATAACTTTAACAGTTTCAATGTCACAGGAATGAAAGTAAGTTTAATAGATGGAGCATGAAAAGAGCTTTAATTTGAATACCAACACTGCTATATACTCTGACCATCTGACCCCATTGAATTAGCTTATTTGTCATTCACAATTATTTTCGAAAATTCCCAATATTCAAAGCACTGCTGTAATACTGTAGAATATAGCAACATAGTAATGTTGGTATTCAAATTAAAGCTTAATAAGCAGGTGTAACTTTAAAAAAATTGTGTACCTATATTCCTGGTTATGTTATTCAATACCTGACTGACAAGCCAGTCTGCTGTTTAAGCAGGCGAGCGAGCGAGGCTGCAGACTGATGAAATTCAGATCGAAATGGGTATCGAATTGGCTTCTAGGTCATTAGAACTGCTGCCTCTAAAGTTCGCGATGCTGCCAGTCAGGTCCGCGCCCAGCAGAACAGTGCTGGCTGCTTCAAAAACGCATGTAAGCGAGGACCAGAAAGGCAGCACCCTGAGTGAAATGTTGTAGCCTGCTCGCTCACGCTCGCAACTGATTCAGCAGGCTGCTGTAGCCTGATTCAATACCGCATCTAGCCTTAATGCGGTAAAAATCGGGCAAAATTTGTTGCTTTAGTAGTGCCCTGTGGCCTGAGATGACCGGATATTGGCAAAATAATATGGATTTGTGATGAGAATAGTGCAAAGCTTAAGTAAGAAAAAAATTACCATCACTCTAGTGGTAGGACAACTTCCTTCACCCATCCCACATAAAACTGGGATTTCGCTCATTGCAAAACAATGTTGTATTTCAAATTGCGGTAGCACCCTCTAATATTTGTCCAATTTGGCTCAAATTTTTACTGATTTTTTTTTTCATATATTAGAACATATTTGGGGGTGCCCCTTTGAAAATTCAAAAGTTTATTTTTTTGTGCGCAGTCTGCATCACCCTAGTGTTCATATAAAAAAAAGCCGTGAAGTTTCTTAACGACCCTTGTTTACAAGAGCTGCTCATGTCTACATGCCGTGTCCTGACATGATAAGGCCTAATCACTATGTTATTCTGCAGTGACTAGTAAGAAGTGACCAGGCTTTAAGCCCAATTTTACCCACAGAGTGTAAACCTTAAAACTTGACAGAAGGGAAACAGAAAGACAGATTTTATTTATGCCATAACAAAAAAAAATTAAAAGATCATACAATAATTCTTGGTTTCCCTAAAAACACCTGGCGAAATCGATACTTAATTTGCCTAAAAAGGCACAATCTTAAGCACCCTCTGTTAAATTTGAGAAATGCAAAATAATTGATTCATAATCACTACAGAGAACTGATGGCAATTATTAATCAAATATAGTTAGAACATTTTGTTGTCAGTAATTTAATAATAAATAAAATATAATATAATCCTATGGTAAACTGGGTTGGGGCGGGGGGGGGGGTAGTGTTTATGACTGACATATAGTAATTAACAATGTGGCATTTATTATTATAAAGATTAATGAGATATTTTTTAAAGTAGGAGGCATAACCAAACTCTCTGAGTATCATCTTTATTAATTCTAACTGTAGAGGTAGCGCTGTGCAGTGTCAAACCACAATTAAGATGACAGATTTAACCTCCAGCAAAGGTCTTAATTCTGTTGATGAAATCGGCAGTGTATTTTTTAACATAGTAACTGGGAGACCAAATGGTCTACCAGTGAAGAGATTTGGTCTCCCAGTCATTGCCAAATTGGTACGAGGGTCATTCTCAAATTTCGGGACAATTCGCGTCACTCTGACTCCCTGACATTAATTTGAATGCGATTAATATCTGACGCGTCACTCTACATCTGTTATTCATATTTCTATTTAGAACCACTGCATTTGGAACAAAAAGTCATTCAGTAGACATTGCTACAATTGCAGAATGCTAGGACACTCATGAAAAGCTTGAGGAGATACCTGAATTTATCATTTCTTTTTTTTTTTTATTGAGAGTTTCCTGTTGTTTGGATCATAAACATTCCTGTGTAGATAGTCGGTGCAACAAGTAAGTGCACTTATTAATAGTGAACCTATACAATAATATTATGTAACTCAGCAGAATGCAAGTATTAACCACCATGATACAAAATTACACAATGGACAACTGGACCTCCTCAATACAATCCTATTAATGTCTATCATTTCCCTGGATCAGTTATGCCATTTAATTCCAATGCTATTTTTCCAAGCAAACATATCTGACACAATTATTCGAAGTTCTGCACTTGTGCTTGTTCCTGCCTATCGCATTACAAGTATTATGGTAATTTGGATATTACATTCTCCCTTTGTGAATATTCATGTATGTTTGTTAATACTGAATGGCTTTCCTGTCGGAATTATTTTATCTTGTTAGATAGATAGATAGATAGATAGATAGATAGATAGATAGATAGATAGATAGATAGATATGGTAAGTACAGCCCTCCAAGCCAGTTCTGGGTGCTCATGAGGGTTGATTGATGAGATTGGAGAGAGCGGGAGTCCTCAACATGTTACACATTTACCCTTGTGAAGGATCTTTTACTTGCCCATTACAGACACTGATACAAGGGGCTGCCAATTTAACGTCTCTTCCGAACAACATCCAGCTGGGATTTTGCTCATGAAGTGTCAGCTGAAAATTTCGGGTTACCGAACCGGGAGTCCAACCCATGCTCTTGGCATAGTGTGTAAATGATATCCCTGTTGTTTTGAAAAGGCTGATCATCATACCTGAAGTCATATCATAAGCCTTTATTCCCTGTCTCGTCAGGACTGTGGTTTGGAGGCCTTCCACAGTCCCTTGAAAATGAGAACTGCATGCTGCTGCCACCTGGCAAGAAGTCAGCTGTGTATGCTGCTCACTCTTAACGCAAAAGGTTCTTTTAAAATGGTATATATAAAGAACCCACAGCCGAAAATTCTGTTCAGGGTTCAACTAAATTGAAAAGGTTCAATACTGTTGGGAAGGCCCTATGATGGAGCCTACATGTATGCTCCCAACTTGAGCGAAAGTGGTTCCATTGTGGGAGTTAAGTGTGGCTGGATTATCTTAGTGTTTTTTTGTTTGCTTTTTGAACCTTTTTCAAAAGTTGGATAATGATCATTTTAGGGTTCCTTATCTATACCAGCTTATAGAGCCCTTAAGGGTTCTATATAAAACCTTTTGGTTAAGAGTGTGCAGCATTGCAGCTCCCAAGAAATAGTTCATTGCACATTCACAATGCTTCTGTTCAATATTCAGGTAAACCAGAATCAGACAAGACAATCACATTCTCTTATAAAATACACAAGGCCATCAGCATACTAGGAAACAGCCCTATTTTCTTCCAGACAAAAGTTGTGAGCTCTTCACAATCAGTTTTTGTTAACTGCTCGCTGGAGCTTGTGGAATTGCATACTAGAGACTTGGTGGAAACATATGGCAGCATATATGTTCTGCCAAGGCTGGAAAAAAGGAATGGCAATGAAACAACAGTCAACCAGTAGACAGGTATACACTATACAATTAATATACTAAGAATGACTGGTGTCATTACAAGTGCAAAAACCTGCTACAGTTTATATCCTGTAGCCAGGAGTCCCATTATGATCTTCTGAGTTGAAATGTGGCACACACTGTCACACACAGGCAGGAATATCCTGATTAGAAACGTCATACTGGTTGACCAATACCTTGTGGACAAAAGGGACCCCACTGCCTCTGATATGACGGTAACAATTGCTAACCATTGGCCAGATGCACAGAGAGTTAACAAACCAACATCTTGGCCTCTAAGTACATGTAGCTGAATAGGTACATGTTCATGTATTGTAAAGTTCAATATGAAGATAAAGATTGGGTTTATTAATAGCAAACCGAACAGATTCACAATTGCCAATATAATATTTCTGAATGCCAAAGCATTGATTTCATGTTTCCGCTTGTAGTAGATCTAGCATTGTGAATGCGTCATTTTGTGATTATTACAGATCTCGTATAAGTGTGCCATGTTCCATGTGAATATATGCACAGATGATGTCAGTATTGCAATACTGACATCACTATTGGTACTCCAAGCTTGAGTGTTGATTCCAACTGCTACCAACAAGTCAGGTATGGGCTGTCTAAGTGTGAATGACAATTGCTTAATCTGCATTCATTGGTATGGTTGTTTGATTCAGTTGGAGCAGGTGAAAATGATATGTTTGAGCCACTTGCTTGATCCATCATGGACATTCATGGTGTCCTGTTGTGATATTTCTCATTGAGGGCAGCACCTTGTGGCTTTTCAGCCTTTTAGGTGAGATCTGTGCCAAAGAAACTGTTCAGAATTGATGACTGGAATGGGGATGATGGGGAGATTTTTTGGAAGTGAACGTGGCAGTGTTGCGTGGGCATACCAGAGGATGAGAAATGGGGATAGTCACTCCCCAAAAATTTGGGAAAAGGCCAGACAAGGAGGCTAAGAATTCAATCATCAAATAAACATTATTGGAAATCAGTGAAAAGGATGCCTTCGAGCAAAACTCCCCCCCCCCCCCGCCTTAGGTCTTAAATTCTGAATGGTTCCTGAGTATATTATTTTTGCCAAGACAGAACAGCACATGATAACCTCTCAGACCAACAAATGAATGTGAGAGTGAATGAATTTGTTTTGTTTTAAAAGTGCTAAAACTGATAGCAGTTATACACAAAATCCATGCATTATATATAGCTGGATATTGTAACTTTTGGATTTATTCAAAACATCAAACTGAATAATCAATGTTGAACAACAATCTAACAGCTTATGTGTGAATTTGTAATGGTGTGATCAGTATGGGTTCCAAGTGACATAGCTGAAACTGCGAATATATCAACTGTGAAATCATTATGCCGATACTGACATCACAAGAGCACTGTGGCAGTTGAAAAGAACATGGCACACTAATACGAGATCTGTAATAACAAAATTCAGGCACTTGGTTCATATACAGATTATGACCATGTATACATCTCACCCAAGCAGGTTAGAAATGTGACATATACATTTGCAATAATATGTACTGTTATTTCACTCAAATAACCTCTCACAAATTCAACAAGAACTTAAGTAGGTAGGGGCAAAATGGATTTATGCATATACCGAGGTACATTGTGTATACATCATATTTCGACATAGTGTTTGAGATGTGTAGAGTACTTGTGAGCTTCTTGAGTACAGTATATTCCCTTGAGGCACCCACAATTCAGATCTGAAGTATCCTCATCCAGAGGAAAGAAGGATACTGGCAGCTGCAGGCTCGAAGGGAGAGAGATGCTTGCCTCTGGGACTTGCGAGAGATGACATTCTGCAGACCTGGGGCTAACGATGTTATGCAGTGAGAATTAATTAATTGAGCCCATGATCTCCACATCTTCAAGCTTCTGCTGGTAAGCACTCCCAATGCCCAATTGATGTGTTGAGGTCTACACAGGTGGACAGAGGTGCCGGAAGGAAACAAGGGCGGCAGGGGCAGTCGGGCGAGAAAGGTCAAATGTAATTCGTGCGACAAAATTTTAATGTAGTGGCAACAACAATTTTAAATATATACTTCTACATTTTTGTCTAAATTCACTGAGAGTTAAGGAAATATAATGTTTTTTCTTTGAGATGAAAATGGCAACCTTGCCCCCCCTGCCCCCCCCTGTTCCGGCACCCTTGCAGGTGGAAATCAACTTGAACAATGGGGCGATGCCCCAAGAGACATCTTGATTTTTTAATTTAACAGTCAAGCAATACGGCGTAACTAGGGGGCCTCGTGCGGGATGGGGAGAGGCGGTGTACACGATTTGCTGGAGGGGCACCCACTATACTGATTTGTATATTTTTGCCAAATTTGGAAAGTTCATATATAGTGCAACTACACATGGACGTCACTGCAGTCAAGCTAAGATAAAACTACATTTAATGACCTGTTTAAACATGACATTTGACAGTACATATTCAAGGAGCTTGTTTGCAGACCCATTTAGGCAATTGTGAGTTATGTGTATAGTAGGGCCTCCATTCCATTGTCATATTAATGATCTAAGAACTAAGGCCTTCGGTACATTATATACATTGAAAAAAGTCATTCCTGTCTCCATTAAAGCGGAAGTGACAATCGTGTACCAATGTTTACAATGACGTCTTGTTTAAATATTTTATTCACTAACTCAACTGCAAATCCCTTGCTATGTAGTAGGCCTATGTATGAGAATAAAAATGGGTGAAAGCATTAAATCTTAGCGTACATTCAAAATTGGCACTTGCCTTAAAACATGAAAGTAATATTCAAGGAATCGAGGTACATTATTAACCGAGGATAACATTTGCTTTGAAAACTGCCATGCCGAAGTTATTTTGAATAGTTATAACATCCTATGAATGAGTGTTAAAAAAATAATGTCCCCTGAAGTTGGCGGTGACTCAGTAAACAGACATACATAAATATTGTTCTGTGGTATCTTACTCTTAAAAGGTGTGCACCAATAAAATGTGAAACCACACCGCTGTTTCCAGGAAAAGTACCTGAGACATTCATTAGAGTAATTTTGTAATTTCAAGATGGATGTTCAAGGCCATATTTATACATGTCATCTAAATCTGCAATACAAAGTAAGATGGCATTATATAACTTAATGATGTATGAGAAGTAACATAATGTTTCGCCCCAGTCGCATTAGTCGTGTCCTTACTGGTTCATCTCCTTAATTGGCAATTAACCATCTAATTAGTCATTATCTGTAGATCTAGTTTGGCCTGTCATAACAATGTGACATGTCAGCCTGCAAAATGTAAGAAGACCAGAATGAGTCAGACAAACACCAGAAGAGTCAGACAAACAAATTTATTATGCTTTTAGGCTTATATGATGCTGCAGTTATGCTCATGATTCCCATAATGTAGCTAAGGGTCGAGTATCCAGGAAAAACAAGCACTCTACGTTGAAGGACACATGTGGGAAGAGGGTCCGGAGGGAAGCAAATTATGTATAGGTCTGCATGCAGGTAAAACAGATAAATCTGATATTGTCCTCATGCGAAAAGTATTGCATGTTATTACCTGCCTAATAATTTACAGGAAATGAGTGTTTAATAGTAATGAATGTATAAATATTATTTATGGAAAGTTTCCATTTTGCGCCTCAAGCTATTACGTCAGCAGTTTAATAAGGAAAAATTTTAAAACATTCCTATTGATTTATTTTACTTGTTTCTAGCATATTCTTACAAGAAAGGTTTTATAAATTATGTCTATTCTACAAGCAAATAAAGAGTAGTTAAGTTCACTTTATATGCCAGGAGAGCCCTTGATTTGTAAAAAACAAAACAAGGATTTTCTACAGCATTAATAATGACTTCTTATACTTTAATGGAATTTATCTTTTTATAGTTAACATAACATTTCAATTAAATAAATAAATCAGCCCTTTTAAGAAAAGCGAGCTAAAGTATATGGATATATTTATATACAATGTATAGGACTGTACCTCATTGTTAAGCTATATTGGCGGCATGCATCTTCACCAAAATTTAATCAGCTCTTCAGCACGGTAATCAGGCGAAGTCCTACAAAGTTTCAAGAAAAAATGTGCAATGAATTTTGCAGCATTTCGCTATTTATCGATAGACATACACATGCAAATAAATGCATTAGTCCCGTCTTCCGGCAGAACTAATTACAAGCCAACAGCTACATTTTACAGTGATTTGCTCTACTTTTCCCTGCGGTATGTTGGCAATCTACTTTTCCCTGCGGTATGTTGGCAATCTGTTGTTGGATGAGAATGGTTATTGAAACTGCTGTCTGTCTGCCTTCGCAACAGTCTCACAATGCATAGAACGTCATACAAGAAACGGAAAGCACCAAGCACATTCCCTTGCGGTACACCTGTTCCTCCATTCCCTCTGAACTTCTGACGTCAAAGCTGTGATCTTCAGACTGAAGGAAGGACACCTTATAAAGAGTTACTCTGTCTTGTGGAGTACTAGCAAAGAATAGAGGGACACACTGTCACTGCCCTCCCACAATGTAATATTTAGAAAGTACTGGTTTTTTTGTCTTGCTATGTTCTTTTTTGTATCTACGTCTTAACCTATAAGAATTCTTACATGTAAAAAGTTTGTTACAATTTAAGATACTACCAAATTGCTCAATGCTAACTGGTGTAATTTTTTCCGTGAAAAACGTCATGGATACGTGTGTAAAAATGCCTCAGAGCCCCTGATAAATATTCTGTAGAGGTCACTGCCATCGAGACCTGTTCAGAGACATCTAGTGGATTGTATTTTGGGTCAGAATTGTGAAGAAAAACGGCGATTTCCAGGGATGCTATGTGTCAGAAAATCATAGATATTTTTTCACTAAATCAACTGGTAACAGTCACTTTGATGGATTCACATTTAAGATTTCATTTTTATGAAATTGTTTTAATAGAGCAGGCTACTCATGAAAGTTTTACAAGACAGGAAGGAAACAGATGATTTTGTCATGGACTGCAAGTTCCTGCCCTCTGATTGGTGCATGTTTAAAAAAATTATTGCAGGTAAAGCAATCAGTATTTCGTTCATCTAAAATCATGTTTTAGGAAATGAAAGGGCATTTAAACGAAAAGTGTCTCAGATTAACAAAATACTTGTCATAGTTAGTGTAAAAAATAGAGCTTTGTTTTACAAGGTAAGACTGGCAAGTTCCGAAAATCTGCTGTCCTCTGATTGGTCCATGTTTAAAAAATGATTGCATGATGCTTGCAGGTGAAGCAATCAGCATTTCGTTTACCAAAAATTATATTTTATTAATTGAAAAGGCATTTCAACGAAATATGTTTCAGATGAACAAAATACTAATTCAGAGTGAGTGTAAAAAGTAGAGCTCTGTTGTACAAGGTTAGACTGGCCAGTTGCGAAAATTGCTGCCCTCTGATTGGTCCATGTTTAAACAAGAAAATCTTTTTGAAAAAAAAGATATATGCTGGCTTTAGTTATTACGATTTCAAAATTTACAATAAGAGTATGTTTTGCCAAAAGAATTTTAAAATATGGTATAAGAGAAACTACAGATGAACCCATGATGTGGTATAAGAAGCTATAAGAGGAATTATAGAAGAACCCATGATAGATCTATCTATCTATCTGTCTATCTCTCACCCTCTCTATCTCTTCATCCCAAGGGGGGTGTGCGATACTCCGGACACACCAACTATACTTTTTCTATATCTCTCACCAACTAGGTCTTGAACACACACACATCATGGGTTCATCTATAAATCCTCTTATACAGCTTCTTATACCTGCTCTGCTGATCTACACTAACTGGTGTATTGTATTGACTGTTATTTTTATTCCTATGACAGTTTAGCTGGAGTTGGCAAGTTCATATGGGGGAGCATAGGTTCAATATGACTCACTATTAATTAGTAAGTCACTATATATGACTGTCAATCCTTAACTGTTAATCAGGCATCCCTTACTGTTGTTCATCAGTTAGTCACTACCTGTTAGTCATTAAGTCCGTTGTTTTGGTAGTTACTATTTGTTAGCCACTAAATATGTTATTTAGTCACAAACTGTTAGTTAGTCAAAAACTGTTAGCTAGTAAAAAAGTGTTAGTGAAAAAGTGTGAGTTAGTACTGTTAGTCAGGCAAAAACTGTTAGTTAGTCAAAAACTGTTTGTAGTAAAAAAAACTGTTATTCTGTCAAAAACTGTTAGTTAGTCAAAAACTATTTGTAGTCAAAACTGTTAGTAGTCAGAAATGGTTAGTCAAAACTGTTAGTCAAAAACTGTTAGTTAGTCAAAAACTGTTAGTTAGTGAAAAGGAGGTGTTAGTCAAAACTGTTAGTAGTCAAAACTGTTAGTCAGTCAGAACTGTTAATTTGTCAAAAACTATTAGTCAGTCAAAAACTGTTAGTTAGTCAAAAACTGTTTGTAGTAAAAAAAACCGTTATTCTGTCAAAACTGTTAGTTAGTCAAAAACTGTCAGTTAGTCAAAAACTATTTGTAGTCAAAACTGTTAGTAGTCAAAAATGGTTAGTTAGTCAAAACTGTTAGTTAGTCAAAAACTGTTAGTTAGTCAAACTGTTAGTTAGTGAAAGGGGAGTTAGTCAAAACTGTTAGTAGTCAAAACTGTTAGTCAGTCAAAACTGTTAATTGTCAAAAACTGTTAGTCAGTCAAAAACTGTGAGTTAGTCAAAAACTGTTTGTAGTAAAAAAAACTGTTATTCAGTCAAAACTGTTAGCAGTCAAAACTGTTAGTCAGTCAAAACTGTTAATTTGTCAAAAACTGTTATTAAGTCAAAAACTGTTAGTTAGTCAAAAACTGTTAGTTAGTCAAAAACTGTTAGTTAGTCAAAAACTGTTTGTAGTCAAAAACTGTAAGTCGAAAATGGTTAGTCAGTCAAAAGTGTTAGTCAAAAACTGTCAGTTAGTGACAAACTGTTAATTAGTCACTAATTGTCATTAACTGTTAGTCAGTCACTAACTGTTAGTCAGTCACTAACTGTAAGTCAGTCACTAACTGTAAGTCAGTCACTAACTGTTAGTCAGTCACTAACTGTTAGTCAGTCACTAACTGTTAGTCAGTCACTAACTGTTAGTCAGTCACTAACTGTTAGTCAGTCACTAACTGTTAGTCAGTGATGTAAGTCAGCTAGTCCTTAACTGTTAAGAAACTGTAAGTTACTAACTGCTAGTCCCTGACTGTTAGTCACTTTGTCCCTACCTGTTGTTCATCAGTTGGACACTACTGTTAGTATGTCACTGTTGTTAGTCACTTACTGTTAGTAAGCACTAACTGTTGTTGATTCACTAATTGTTTATAAATTGTTAGTCTTGAACTGCCAGTTAGTCATTAACTGTAAGTCACTAACAGTCTGTTAATCACCCCAAGGATGTGCCACCCAGAAATTGGACCTATAAATCGAACAAACTGCTCTCATTACTATTCACCCCCAATTGTTACAACTCACCCCCAATTATTTCAGGTCCTGCAACAATTGTATCTGCACCAATTGGTCGATTAATGAGTGGCAGGTGTACTTTTACATCAATGCAACAATATTAAGTATTTGTGATCATAAGATATTTTGTAATGCTCTAGCTGACATTACTAAATGGTGGGGACCAAACCGGTTGACACTTTTCCATATGGGGCAACCAGTATGCTGGCTGCATAGCCAATACTGTACTATAACAAATCTTGTCCTAAAGTTCAAGAAGCCAGCATAAAAATGATTGCATGATGAATGCAGGTGAAGCATTCAGTATTTTGTTCATCAAAATTTCATTTTTGAAACTGAAAAGGCACTTAATCAAAAAAGTATTGTCAGATGAACAAAATTCTAATCTATTGTTTGTGTAAGACAGTGAGCTCTGTTGTAGGTACTTGTTCAAGAAATTGGAGAGAAGTTGTGCAAAAAAGCCAATGATCCGATGTGACAGGCCATGTCTGAAAGTTAAAGTTATCAAACCTCATCTTCAAATAAGCTTTCCCATTATGTAATCCTCTTTTGGCAGTTTAAGCAAATAAAGGCCTATTTAAAAAAAAGGCCAGGATACTAATTGTGCGCTTTTTGTTTATTACTTCATTATTCTTTTTCACTATTTCTTAATTGCCGAACATACTTCTGTATTAGTTCCAAGAAAGTCAAATTGACTGGTATGTAATTAATTGCACTAGGTATAGAAACATGACCGGACAGACAAAATTTATTTGGTACTTCTTTTTTCTTTAAATTACCTAGCTCTATTTGCATTCTTTAACTTGGTATCAGTTTTTTTTTTTACATGTTTATCGTTTTTTTGAGAGACTACCTTAGGAGAGGACTCAAGCGAAGTGAAAATTGACACGATCCAACAAGACTCGAATTTACTAAAATTTGGCACTCAGCAAGACTCAACTTTATAGCAATTGAGTAAGAACAGTCAGAAATGGTCCTTTTGTTATTTGGTGAAAATTTTGAGTTTTAATCATGATTTTTGATAGAATTTTTGACCTGTAATTGTCCGATTTTCACTTATTTTTTTCAATGGTGAAAAAGGGGGGCAACAAAATCGACTTTGGGCAATTTTGGGGGTCAACAAGAGTCATCTATAGGCTTAAAAACGAGGGTCAACTCCCCCCCCCCCCGGGTATCTTCCTCTGCAAAATAAGCCTTCTTTTCAGCCAGGAATTTATATTAGACTTTTTTTTTCCGGAATTCTGACAGGCGATTTCACCCATTTATCTACATAAATTTAGACATCTTTCTATACAACTTCAAATTATTGTACAGATCTTCAAACTTTCTTTCAAATTAAAGTAGATACAGTACCCTTTTTTAAGGGTACTTTTCTTGTTATCATACAGTCCTCCAAGACATTTCTTGGACATCCTTTGTGACAGCTTTTAGTACAGCAGTGGTCAAAAGTTTTGGCCATTTCTGGGTATCTGGATTGTGCATTTCATAAGCACAATAAAGAATTCTATAATCTATCAAAAACAATTTTCTTTATGCTGGTTGTTTGAACTTCATCTAACTAGGCTTAAACTAACCCTTGTAAACTTACTACATACCTATTGAAAACTGTAGCGCACTTTTAGTAAATTAAATTTCCATGATAACATTTCAAAACTAAAATAAATAAATGGTATTACTTTGTGATATGTGAACATTTACTAAATCATATACTATATGATAAAGTCATAGTTGTCTGAAATCGTCTTCCTCAAAAGTACAATACCCTTAATTGCTTTGCGGTTGGTAAGCAGCATCAGAGGTCAATTTGGTCTATCTGAATTTGTTGTTAATATGATATATTAAACTAAGAGATACAATACAGAACAGTTTCTTTTTTGCATAGCTTGCCTGCTAGCCAGACAAGAAAAATCTGTGAGAATTTCAAGTAAGGACTGATCAGCCCTGAAATTTTAAAGAATTATTGAAAATACCTAAATTGTTGACTGCTACTGTATGTGTGTGCGTCAATATTGCACTCGTTCTTGTTCTTACAGCATGTGGTCTCTAGTGTATACTGTATACTCTAGCAGATCTTCTCTTGGTAATGAATACTGCATTTATGAGGCTCAGTAGTTGGTTGTCATCTCTAGATTTGTGATGAGTGCAGCAAAAAAGAAATACAAAGAAACAATGTGATCCTTTCCTTATTTGAGGCGTGTGAAGTAGCCTACTCCTACCTGGACAGGAAGTGTGTCCCATTAAAGGCTTCTAGCAGCTTGTATCCACATGCGGTGAAATCTACCTGTTCATGTGTTGCATGTGCTGCAGGGTTCAACAGGCATGGTTGTAGCAGTGTGAACACGTTAATTACGTTTCAAGAAAATATGCATAATCAAAATATCAGGACGTATGAAGTGTTAATCATTTTGTTGCTCATTGTCTTCTCGTATTCATGTTAACTATTCCTGTGGTGAGTGCAACACTGCAACTCCAATATTTATTTATGTTCAGAGTTGTTTGTCACAACCTTATGTATACACATTGTTCATGACATGAGCATTGTGCAGTGATGTGCACCTTCACACCCAATTATGCATTAGTATATATCCTCTGTTAATTTTATTACCTAACAATAACCCTGCAGTCCTTCTGAAATCGTTCATGTTTCTATTGTGAATGTGCCTGTTCAGTACTATCACATTACTTTCATCGTCATGACCATGTGAATTTGTCAGAGATCAGATTTCATTCTACCGCAAGGTGTCGCATCGAAGAGTTCACGCGAGATCACAAGCGAGACTGCGCCGTCAATTCATTTCGAGCTGCCGTCTCGAGCACACGTGTATGCATTATGGCTCACGCTTTGCGCAACGAAACTACGTAATTTCGTCGGTTGTGGATGTCCAGGACGTCTCCTATTATGGATAAGGACGACAAGAAGGACGACAAGAGGGATTCCTCCCGTTCCCGTGCTAGAAAACCGGTCGCACCTGAGAAAATTCCGAAGAAATGCAGCGTGGAGGCGTCGAATTCTCAACAAGATGGCGACGGCCCGAAATCCACGTGCAACGTTCCCGACCTGTCAAACCCTCCCGCGGGTTTTATGGATGATTTTAACTCTCTCCTGACGCAAAAACTCGATGAGTATTTTCAGTATCATGGGTCTCTCTTTGAGGAGGAAGATTTTCCCCCGCCTGGCCAGTTAGGCAGTGGGGATGTTGACGCTGTCAGCTTAGACATTGACCGTGAAATTGCTCAGGCTTTAGCCGATAACTTGGGTGCCGAGGGTGTCCCACCTGGTGAATCTGCTCCGGAAGATTTTTTAGAAGCTTATATGGCTGAGATTGCGCCCGAAGGGCGTACTGATAAGGCTATTCTCCCCGGAATTAGCCAGATTGTTAACTCAGCCTTTCGCACTAAGATGTCCGATACTAAGAGAGATGCTAAACTGAAGTTGTTTGAGGTGCCTGAGAATTGTCCAGGTCTGGATAAAGTGAGTACTAACCAGGCAATTTGGGACAAATTGCAGCCTCGTACGCGTACGATGGACTCAAAATTGCAAGCCCTGCAATCCATGCTTGTGGCTTCTGGTGCAGGGATGTGTAAAGTGTTGTCTGCTTTGTACAATCTGAAGGCGCAGCCTGCTTCGTGTACTAAAAGACTGTGGAATCGCTGATTAAAGACTCCTTGAATGTGCAAGTTCTGATTGGCCAGAGTAATGTGGACCTGAATGTCCGACGTAGAGAGCTGTTTAAGCCAGATCTGAATGAACAGTACCATCATCTTTTCTCGACGAGCACCCCTTTCACCGAATGGCTTTTTGGAGATGGTTTGTCTGACCAAGTGAAGGAGATTACCGAAGCAAACCGCCTGAGTGGTCGGTTGTTTCCAGGGCGAGGCAGAGCTCGTGGCAGAGGCCGTGGTTTTCGTGGTCGTGGATTCCAACCTCGCTATCAGCCGTACTCCGGGTACTCAGGGTACCAGGCAACACATGCCTATGGAATTGGCCGTGGACAACAGTCCCAGAGAAGGGCTTCCAACCGTGGTTTTTTAGGCCGGGGCGCAGCTGCACCCAAGAAGTCAGAGTAGAGAAGGTGGGTATGCCTCCGGTTGGTGCAAGGTTGTCTGCATTTGTCCCCATTTGGCGTGAACTTACTAGTGATGAGTCACTTTTAGATTGTATTTCTGGCATTTCTCTTGATTTCATTGATGATCCCCAGGAGGTTCCGTCCTTCAAGGTGGCATTTCAGTCTGCTAAGGAGCATGTAAATTTTGCTGCTGAATTGGAGAAATTATTGACAAAAGAAGTCATTGAGCCATGTGTGGCTGTTCCCGATCAAGTACTCTCCAAAATTTTCCTTATTCCTAAGCCAGATGGTAGCTTCAGAACCATATTTGATATGAAAGCGCTGAATGGGGTGATTCGTTATGTTCACTTTAAGATGGATACATTGCAGACAGCCTTGTCACTCATGCGTAAAGATTGGTTTATGGCATCTGTTGACCTGAAAGATGCATATTTTTCCCTGCCGGTTAAGCAGGAGTTTCGTAAATATTTAAGATTTCAATACAAATCTGATTTGTATCAATTTCGTGCCATGCCGCAGGGTCTGTCTTCAGCCCCGAGAATCTTTACGAAAATTATGAAACCAGTTATGGCTACTCTGAGACGTAAGGGCATTGTGGTCATGAATTATCTGGATGATCTGTTTCTTGCTGCCCCTTCGGTTGAGGCCTGTCAGGTCGCTCTAGATGAAGCTATGGCCCTCTTGAAGAAACTGGGGTTTCTGTTGAATTTAGAGAAATCTCATTTGACACCATCTAAGGATCTGGTGTATCTAGGCTTTTGGCTTCACTCGGAATCCATGTCAGTGACTTTACCCGAGGATAAAATTGACAAAATGCTAGGGGTATGTTCTAAATTGTTAGAGCGTCATTCCATTTCGATTTTGGAACTGGCCCAGGCCATTGGGCTCATTATTTCTTATTGCAATGCGTCCGACCAGGGCTTATTACACTATCGTCACCTAGAAAGTCAGAAAATTTCAGCTCTGAGATGTAATGCAGGGAACTTCAAAGCGCAGGTTGTTTTATCTGATGCTTCCAAGGCGGAACTTCAGTGGTGGCTGCAGTGTGCGCCCATGCTTAGGCATACTATTGCCCATGGTAATGCAGACTGGGTGCTTCATAGTGATGCATCTCAATTAGGCTGGGGAGCCTTTTGTGTGTCGAATGGGGAGCGTACTTCTGGTTATTGGTCGGAAGAAGAAAGTTTTTGGTCTATTAATGCGAAAGCGTTGAAAGCAGCGTTTCTGGGCCTTCAGGCTTTGGGCTCTCATTTAGCAAATATTCATGTTCAACTCAGATCCGACAATACCACCACTGTCGCTTACATTAACAATATGGGAGGCATTAAGTCTCCGCTATGTGACCAACTTGCCCGTGAATTATGGGCTTGGGCTATAGACCGGTCTATCTGGGTCTCCTCTACGCATATTCAAGGTCATTTGAATACAGAGGCCGATGCTGAAAGTCGGCTTGGGGATGATGATAAAGAATGGGAACTCAATTCTGAGGTCTTTGACTCCCTTACGTCTCTCTGGGGTACGCCTGAGTTGGATTTATTTGCCAGTCGTTTGAATCACAAATTGCCAGAGTATGTCTCGTTTAAACCAGACCCCGCGGCTTGTCACGTTAATGCTTTTACTTTGTCATGGTATGACAGATTCACTTATGCTTTTCCTCCTTTCAGTGTAGTTGGAAGAGTACTCCAGAAGTTAACGGAGGATCAAGGCTTGATGATACTGGTGGTCCCGGAGTGGCCGACAGCACCGTGGTTCAGTCTACTAACCCCTTTGATGGTCGATTTCCCAGTGCGTCTTCCCAAGATGCAGCATCTGTTGCGCCGCGGCGCAGATCTACACCCCCTACGGCACAAGCTTCAGCTACTCGCTTGTCTCCTGTCCGGCGATCCTTGTCAAGTCGCCATATTTCAGCAAAGGCTCAGAAATTTATCTTGGCGGCCTGGCGGCCGTCTACGCAGAGGCAATATGACTGTTATCTACGGAAATGGACCAAATTTTGTGCGCAGCGGGGTGCTGATCCCATTGCTGCATCTTTAGACATTGCCTTAGATTTTTTAGTTTCACTGTTTGAGGCCGGGCTAGAGTATAGCGCTATTAATTCTGCCAGATGTATGTTGTCTGGGCTGTTAGGGGTATTTGAAAATATGCCATTTGGGAAACACCCTTAGTTACTAGATTTATGAAAGGTATGTTTAATTCACGGCCGCCCCGGGCCAGGTATCAAGCCACTTGGGATCTTGATGTAGTTTTAAGGTGGTTGCGACGGTTGTCGCCTGTTCGATTTTTGTCCCTTAAGGACCTCACACTTAAGCTTGTTATGTGACTAGCTCTCACTACTGGCCAGCAGGGCCAGATGTTACACTTGTTGGACTTGGCCAACTTGGCTAAGGGTAAAGATTATAAGTTTGGATTTACTGCACCCCTCAAACATTCCAGGGCTTCTGCCCCCCTTCCTGTAGTGACTCTGCGACCTTTTCCCCCAGATCGTCGCTTATGTATCCTCACTGTCATCAAGGAGTATATTAAGCGCACTGCGGTGCGCCGAAAGTCAGAAACTCGGCTGCTTATCAGTTATGTACGGCCTCACTCCAGGGTGTCGCGGGACACCATAGGCCGTTGGATCAAGGTTGGCCTGATCCGTAGTGGTGTTGACATTAGACTTTACGGGCCACACAGTACTCGCATGGCCTCCACGTTGAAAGCCCGAGATAATGCGGTCTCAGTCAAGACCATTCTTGAGTCCGCAGGATGGTCTAATGTTGGAACTTTTAAGAAGTTTTATTACCGTGCCCCTGAAAAGACTTTTCAGGAGGGTGTTTTGACTGTTTGACTTGTTAGATGTCAAAAAAGGGGGGGGGGCGTGTCTTTTGGGGCACTGCCAGTGCCAGGATGAGGACATTGACATTGTTTTTTCTGTTTAATCCGGGTTTATTGTTATTTGCCAGGTTCTCGCTGGGTTATTATTTATTTTTCATATTATGTGACCTGTAAGGTTTGTATTCTGAGGTTGTGTTTTGGCCTCCTGTCATTTAACTGTTCCTGTCTGGAATAAATGCATAATGCATTTTGACTGTTACTTTGCTTTTGGAGTTATTTCATGTGGGCTCTAAAGTCTCGCGTGAACTCTTCGATGCGACACCTTGCGGTAGAATTGATGGTTATGCGAAACTTACCTGGAAGTTGAAGTATAACCGGAGTTCTACCGCAAGGTGTACAGCATCGAGAGTTTAAGCGCCCACCCAACTCCAGCTTCCACTCCCTTAAGGCCATTCTGGCTTGTTAGGGTTGCACATCCACATTCATAACTCTTTTAAAAATTGACGGCGCAGTCTCGCTTGTGATCTCGCTTAAACTCTCGATGCTGTACACCTTGCGGTAGAACTCCGGTTATACTTCAACTTCCAGGTAAGTTTCGCATAACCATCAATTAACACGCAGCTCCTGTCATGGTAGAAAAAAATTGTTATATAGCCAAGGAAGGAATAGGGATTACATTCAACTGTGTGAGGATATCAATGATGTCATTCCTGACCCTTTCTTTTACATTTAAATGAGTGGTCAAGTTGTCATTGGGAGATATGTGCCGATCCAGGGGGGGGTTAGGGGTTCTAACCCCCCCCCGCTTTGATATGTAGATTTTAATGTAAAAAAAGAAGAAAATCCCGATATGTTTAGTACATTTCCGTTTGAATCAGACATTTTATATCCGTACCTGGTGAGCCCCCTGGTGAGTGGTATGATTCATTCAATGACTAATGCCAATAACCCACGACTTACTGGATATGTTTCATCAAGTATAACATGTCAAGTACATGGATATGGCCTCACAAGGAGCATTTTGGTAATTTTTTTTAAGAATCATACATGTTGCCGCCTGTAGCCAAACACTTTGAAACAAAATCTCTGATTAATAATGTATGACATCTGATCATCTCTTGCTCTGAAAAGCGTATTATCATAAATGAAACAATTCCTTGTGTAACATTCCCTTTTCTTTCTGACTGGTTATCCATTGTGTAATGCAGATTGGGACCAGAGACGCATATCATAAATCTAAATTAAACAAAATGGAAATATTTTCATTTGATGTCTGTCAGGCGTGTTGGACTGTGAGACAGGGGATCCAGAAAATTACGGTAGATAAGTTGTGCTAATATTATTTGCATGTAAAATGATTATATAAAATTTAATCGGGTGGGGGGGGGGGACGTGTCCTCCCAGCTGTGAGACCAGATTTGTGAGTTATCACATCTATCACACTTAATTTCATTTTTTTTATCATAGAGTTGCCTGCGAGTAATGGTGCATATGACTATATCTAAAACATTAGATAATATAAGTTGACCAAATTCCGTATTTCGTTTTCTGTTTCCTTTTAATTTTTTTATATTTTTTTTTCTCTTACCATTTAATTTATGTTATTATCATAATATTACTTTATGTATGCCTAGTTTTGATACCCATGAGCGGCAACTATGCCTTCGGGTATCAATTTTGTATTTACCTGTTTATTTTGTATATAAGTGATAATAAAAAAAATCTGAAATCTGAATCTGAATCTGATTTCAGTGCAATTAGTAAAGCCCCTTTCCCACTGAGCACATATGGCTGCGTTTGAACACATAGTCTGGAAATTTAGTGGATACGCAAATGGTTATGCAAAGCTATGCAATGATATGCAACACAATGCAATGCAAGGCAATACAATGCAATGAAACGTGTACACATGCACTAGGAGGGAATAAAAATTAAACATGTTTAATTTGAACGCATTAGGGCTGCGTTTTAAGCCTGTATGCAATGCAATGCAAAGCAGTTTGCAGGCCTATGTCAAGAACTGTAGACTTACGCAGAGTTATTGCAGACTTATGTAATGCCTAAGCATAGATAGGCATCAACACCAGTGGCGTATTTAGGGGGGGGGCCATGGTGCCATGCCCCCCCCCCTCAGGCCAAAAATTAACATGGAAGAGATAGGAAACGCCGCGGAGCGCCCTGTATTCACCCCATGTAATGGCCCCCCCCTCAGGCCATTTCTAGATACGCCCCTGATCAACACGCAGCTGTATGCATTGATATGCAAGTAAACTGCAATTCTAAAGCTAATTTGTTGAGTTTTGAGTGCTGTAAGAGGCTATTTTGCAGAACAAAAGACTGCAAAACACAGGTAATTGTACATATATATTTTTATCCCAATATGGCACATCCACGCATGATAGTGAGCGCACATACACGCGCGTGTATGTGTAATTTCGCGCACAGTCAAGCGTGTATATGTGTTCACGATCACCTGTGGACATGTCAGCCAGCGCATTCGTGGACCTGCATTCACGCGCATGCGTGTATATGCGATCGTGGACATGCCATCCAGCGCACGCTTGGATGTGCCATCCAGCGCACGCTTGGACATGCCATCCAGCGCAAGCTTGGACATGCCATCCAGCGCAGTTTATTTATCAGAACACAGGAGCCCCTCCAGCAGTGGCGTATCTAGAAATGGCCTGAGGGGGGGTCAATTAAATGGGGTGAATATGGGGCGCTCCACAGCTTTTCCTATCTCTTCGTTAATTATTGGCCTGAAGGGGGCAGGGGGGCATGGCCCATCAATGGCCCCCTTCCCTAAACACGCCACTGGAAGATTACATATATATATATATAGAAAAATATATAGAAAGAAGATTATATATATATAGAAAATACAGGCTCCAGGTTGGTCAGAATTTCCCCCTTAACACTGCTTAAAGAAATAAGAAAAATCTTGATCAGACCTTGACCCCACTGCATAGCATTTTTAGACACTTCAATGTTATAAGTATTGCTGGACCCCCCCCCCCCCCCTTTCAAAAATTCCTGGATCCGCCCCTGTAAACTACCCATATGCGCTGGAAAGCATATCCACTGGTGTGCTGGAAAGCATGTCCACTCATGCGCTGGAAAGCATATCCACTCATGCGCTGGAAAGCATGTACACCAATCCAGAACGTTCGCGCGTGCGCGTTGTAGCACATCCACGCGCGTGTATGTGTCAAATCTTGCACATCCACGAGTCCCAAAAGCGTGTACGTGCGCGCTAGCGCATGCGTGGATACGTCATATTTGGATAAAAATATACCTCAATTGTATTAACATGTATCAATACACAGTGCATTTGTGAAGTTATTGCAAGGTTATGCGAACCAGTTGTAAACATATGTACAGTTCTGCAACTGCTATGCATCTGGTCATTTAGCATGGGTAATCAGACCAAAAAGAAACGCATACCATTATGCCATGAAACGTGACCATATGCATCCAGTGGGCTTTTATTGTTGACTCCAAGTGTGATTTTCTGTCTACGTGTTGCAGTGATTAGCAAGTTTGCCTTGTACATAATTATGAGGATGTGAGTTTGAAACCCGTTTCTGCCTGGGTTGTTGCTTTGATAGGCTCATACCAGCTAAGTGTATGCCCAATGGCATCATATAACACATGGGACATTTAGCAGATTAATCTAAATTTTAAAAACAAACATGTAAATCAAGTAGTACACAAATAATATTTTGTTGTGCATGGCACGCAATTTTGTTGCAACTTAACAGGCAGGGGTCTAATTTTTTGTTTTTGCAGGGGGGGATTACTTTTTTGTACGCATACTACGCACAAGGCCTTTTAAAATGTGCCGAAAAGTCGTGTGGTTGGGGATTTCAGAGCACTTAAAGGCCCAGAAGACAATACCTAGGTTATATACAGAATACACAATTTTTTTATTATTAATACGTCACTCCAAACAGCTCATTGATTTCATGCCTTTTATATATAATATGTAAATGCCACAGCCATGAAATTCGCGCAGCTCTTAAAAAGTTTTTTTAGGACTTATGGTTTTACCATAACTTTCATTAAATTTATTTCATATTCAAAAGGCAGTTATGTTACTGTTTCAAAAAAATTGAAAGACGGATATATAGAAAAATGGAGAGAAATTTAGACTAGAAACTATTAGAAAGATAAAGTAGATCAAAAATACAATTGAAAGATAGATATATAGATAGATAGATAGATAGATAGATAGATAGATAGGATAGCAAATAAGTCTATGCTAGATTGTTGATATTACATAATAGTGATAACAAAAACAATAACATGATCTGCATGTAGATTAATTGCTCACTGTTACATAATCATCAGTTGACAAAGATTATGCAACCTTAATTTTGTTATTTTTTCTTGTTGTCTGTTTTGAAATGAAATGAATCACATGTTAATAATTTAATTTAGCTTGTCAAAGCTTATAATTAACTATTCCATAAAAATAATAGATACAGGGAATATTAATGGAGAAAATTGAATTTTTAAGACACTTTTGAATATGAATATGTCATGTTTTGTTAAATTCGAAACTAAATCATTGATAGGAAGCTGGTCCCACTTGACCTAATTTCCTGCTGTCGACCATTGATGTTGAGACCATCACTGCTCAGACTTTTGAAACCTTTCTTGTGCTAAGTTTCGCTTCGCGAAACGGCCTTCGGCCGTTTCGCTGCGCGAATATTATGTTGTAATTGCCATGCTTGGTCTTGTTTGCCATTGTTATTTTGTGTGTCAATGCATGTGCTCATAAATTATTCACAAAAGTTAAAAAATGATTTATGTTTTCGACATCTTAGTGAAGTGGGTTATATGACTGGCAACTTAGTATGAAACCATGACTGGCAATTTAATAATAATAATAATAATAGGCATTTATATAGCGCTAATTCCAGTAAACTGCTCACTAGCGCTTGTGCATGCTGGATTTATCCGTAGAAACTTTTAAATAGGTAAGTCTTAAGATTTCTCTTGAAACCTTCAAGTGTTTTGGAGGCCTTGACTGTCTCTGGGAGTTGGTTCCACAGTTTCGGAGCGGCATGCGAAAAGGCTCTGTCTTCATATTTGTTTTTATTGTAGGAGGGTGGTTCATTCAACAGCATTTTGTGATTGCTTCTCAGATTACTGTTTCGTTCAGATTTTGGCTGAATCATATTTTGAATATACAAGGGAGCTTGCCCGTTTATTGCTTTCCAAGTTGTTAACATGAGTTTGAATTGTATTCTTGCTGGAATGGGCAGCCAATGTAGCTGCTTCCTATGTTGGCTTACACTGTCGTGCTTTCTTAATTTTTCAATGAGTCGAACGGCAGAGTTTTGGGCCACTTGAAGTTTATACAGCAAACGACTCGATGTTCCATAAAGAAGACCATTTCCATAGTCTAGGTGAGGTGTGACAAGAGCATTGACCGCTGTTTTACAGGTCTCCTTGTCCAATGACTTCCTGATTTTTGAAATATTTCTAATATTGAAATAGGCATTCCGACACATTTTATTGACTTGTTTTTCCATGGTCATGTTTTTGTCAAAGATTACACCCAGATTTCTAACATGATCGACTGCATTAATTTTGACATTGTCGACATGGATTGATGATACATGGAGTTTATTAAGTTGATGTGGACTGCCAATGAGTAGTAGTTCTGTTTTTTCTCCATTGTTACAAAGCTTATTTTCATGGAGAAATTTTCTGATATCAGCAATACACTTTTCCATTTTGACTACGGCATTTCCTTGTTCTGAGAAAGTTGGTTTGAAAGAGAGTATAAGTTGCTCGTCATCGGCATACTTTTGGTCTTTGACTTGGTGTTTTTCAGCCACTTCACTTAATGGAGCGATGTATGAATTAAATAGGATTGGTCCTAATTTTGAACCTTGAGGAACTCCAAATTTGAGTTGCAGTCTGGTTGATGTCTTGTTGTTAATTATCACCGACTGTGACCTTTCAGAAATGTATGACTTGAACCAGCATAGCGCAGAATCATGAATACCGTATCTGCTTTCTAAACGTTTTAGTAGAATCTGGTGATCAATTGTGTCAAAAGCTGCTGAAAGGATCGTTACTTCACCTTTTGTCATATTCAACATGATATCGTCATGGATCTTTGTCAGAAGGGTTTCAGTGCTGTGGAATTTTCTGTAAGCTGACTGTTTCTCATCGTCCAGGTTGTTTGTAGTCAGATGGTCTGTGTATTGTTTAATAACAGCACTTTCAATAAGTTTGCCAAGGAATGACAGGTTTGATACTGGTCTATAATTCTTTTTGATTAGATCCAATCCACATTTTTTCAACAAAGGTTTTACTAAAGCATGTTTCAACTCAAGAGGCATTTCTCCCTGTGTGAGTGACTTATTGACAACATTGGTTATAACTGGGAGGTATTCATCAATGCATTGGAGCAAAAGCCACGTGGGAATAGGATCAAGTTGGCAGTGTTTAACTGGCATTTCTCTGATCAGTTTCTTTATGTCACTTTGAGATAGCCTTCTGAAGTGTCGGAGTGTATGAGGGGCAGTTTTGGTATTTTTAGCTGTGTCATTGTGTGTGGAGTCCAACTTAGACCTGAGTGTTTTAATCTTTTCATCAAAGAACTTATTGAAATCATTTGCCAAGTCAATTTCATTTGTGTGTGGTGGGAGAGGTAGTTCTTGTTTTCTGTTTAGACTTGAGTTCAGTAACTTGAACAACTTCTTAGCATCACCATTAGAATCTTTAATCTTGACTCGCAGATCTTCCGATTTGAGGTGACTCAGCTGCAGATTCAATGCATTTCTTTTTTCTTTGAATGACTCCCAATCATTTTCAAGTCTGGTTCTCCTCCATAATCTCTCTGCTTTCCTCTTTTCAGATTTCAGAAGCTTGATATCAGCATTGTTGAATGGAGTGGGTGTGCGTAGAGTTACTTCTCTGGTTTTAATGGGAGCATGTTTGTCCAGAACCACTTCAGTAGAGTTATAGAGTCGAATAAGTTCATTGAGACCTTTCTGTTCCATCCCACTTACGGACAGATGTCTTTCAATGTCTTTTTTGAAATCTTGAACAACAATTTTACTAGTTTTTCTGAAACTGATTTTCTTCTTGGGTTTTTTTGCTTTCTTGATTGGAATGTCAAACAGAATGCAGTTATGATCAGAGAGCAGGTCACTGACCCTACAATTGTTCAGTATGGATTTTTCTCGAGTAATAACAAGGTCCAGTGTATTGCCATCTTTGTGTGTTGGTGCAGAGACATGTTGCACAAGACCAAACATTTCAAGGATGTCGTTAAATTTAATGGCCTTGTTATCACCCGGGTTATTCACATGAAAGTTGAAATCGCCAGTAATTATGATTTCATTGTTGAATGTTTGATAGTGTCCCAGAAACTTTGTGAATTCGGTGAAGAATTCTGCAATACTGTATTTATTTTTGTCGGATGGTTCTGGGCGGTACACTAGAAGAATTGTGACAATTTTCCCATCCATTTGGACTTGGATTTCCATGTGTTCAAAGGTCTTGGTCTTCATGCGATCTTTTTGAATTGCATGAATGCCAGATCTGACAAGGCAACCTACTCCACCACCTGGTCTTCCTAAACGAGGCGAGCTAAGAAAGAAATATCCACCATTTTGCTCCAACTCGCCGATTTCAACTTTATCATCATCTTTTAACCAAGTCTCAGTGAAAAGAAAGATGTCTAGATCATATTCATCATTGTAGTCCTTAACAATTTGCGTTTTCTGTCTCAAACTCTGAGCATTCCACACACAGGTTTTCAGAATATTGTTTGGTTTGAGAATAGTCTTGTGGGGATGAATTCTTATATGTTCAGCAGAAGCTGACATGGAGTCATTTTGTGCTAAAATCTCAAATCTATTTGAGAGTTTGATTGAGCTACTGTTGTGAATTACATGGTTTACCTTTGGCTGAGTTTCGGCTGTTGCTGGTTGTAGCCAATTGACATGTCTATTTAGACCAGTTCGCAAGGCATCAGAATAAAGCTTTCTATATGTGTGCATTGTTACTATCTGTTTGATGTGAGAATTCGATAAGAAAGCAATTTGTGACTTAAGAGAATGTGAAAATCAAGGAAGACTCAATTTGTGACCGACCAAAGAGTCAAGGATCAATTTGTGACTGACTAAAGGAGTAAGTTAGAATCGAGGATCAATCAATTTGTGATTGATCGAAGGAGATGGTTAGAATCGAGGATCAATCAATCTGTGATTGACCAAAAGAGTTGGTTAGAATCGAGGATCAATCAATTCGTGATTGACCAAGGAGTTGGTTAGAATCAAGGATCAATCAATTTGTGACTGATAAATTTAATTTTATTATTCAACCCTAAAACAATATTATGTATGATCTGAGTCATTGGTATCCACAGCATTGCAAAAACATCAGCATTAATCATTGTGCTACTTCTTACCAATATATTACAGAAACATGTTTTCAGAAAATAACACAACTTTTGGTGCATATTAAGTGTCTGTAATGCATAAGAAATCTTTACGTTTGGCAAAACTTTTGCAAGATAGAGACTGGAGAGGGAAGCTTTAAGAAGCCAAACAACAGGATGCTTTTAAAACATGGAGACAGTATCAAAACCATCAGCAACACTGAAAATCGATCAAGTAAAGAACATCATTCCAAGTAAAAATAATAATCTTCTGTGGTGTTAACATTGTGCCTTTGTTTATACTGTAGAATTCATGTTAATAAATCGTGTAAATTGTCTTTGTTTTCAATACATCTTTTGGTTATTTTAAACAGTGGTGCAAGAAAAAGTTGGGTCCTAGCAATTTGTCATTAATGGCTTCGGAGTCAGGTATTAAGTGAACCGACTCTGACTCACCAATCGTTTAGCTTACAGAATAACGACTTCTACTCAGACTCCTCTTATCAACATTATTGCACAAATATAACATGGTTAGCAGAGGCAAGAAATTAATTGATGAATTTTAACATTGGATTTTATACTTGAAAATTTGCTGAGGATGCTTTGCATATTTGCTCCTCAAAATTTTAAGTGCAGCTCACATTGTTCCCAATATGCTATTATCGATAACTGATATTATTTCTAGGAGCCAAAGTCAACTATTTCATTTCGACTCCACCTGAGAAATCTAACTCTGACTCCAATTCTTGATTCTGACTCCATCATCATTGTCTCCATGACTCCAAAGCCCTGATTGTGACATTTTTATCTAAATGTTATTCCTTCATTTTCTCCTTATAAATATAGTAACACCTTCAGTTGCAGCAGGTGACAAATCAAATACACAAATGATTTATAGTTGTGAGTTGGTGACATGTAGCCTGATGTAGGCAAATGCAGATTTTTTTCAAGTCAAATTATCAGCTTGGGTGGAAGAGGCACATCCTGAGGACAAAAGCCTCTAATTCAGAAGACCGTGACACGGGCAAATGGCATCCAGTTTCTCTCCTCAAAGTGGGCTAATGACCATGGATATTCTTTCTGATATGAGGAAATAACCATTAGGCATTAGCCCCATGCAAAGGTCTTACAGACATTCACAGTTGTGTTGTTTTGACTTATTTTTCTCCGTGCAAGGAGTTACCTGAGGTCGATAAACCCTTGATTAGAATTACAAGAAACAGGTAGAAACAAAGAACATTGCAAAAAAAAGCATGAACAAAAAGGACAAGTTTCGGGACTAGCCTCTACACCATAGGTCTGAAGTACTGCTCTCAGTGAACAATGCATAGTTTTATAGGCCTACTTTATTTTGAAACATAGGCTGCGTGGCAGCATACCCTCGGCTACTCAGCGTCTATTCTCCAGACAGTGGGATACATTGAGGCAGGACCCCACTGGGTACTCTAATATCCTCATGAACATGAAATTCCCGTTGAAAAACTTTCATTGAATGGCCAAGAGCTGTGAGCAAAATAATATAAATGTTTCCCGTCTGCCATTTTGTATTGGCGGGAATTCAAAATCCACATGCAATCAGCTTGCAGGATGGGTCCCCCCCCCAGAAAAAGAGGGGAAACAGTTAAAATTTGGGAAAGGAGTCAAAAAGTGTGGCACAAGATCAAATGAACTGAAAATCAATGGTTAGCAATTAGCAAGACATTACATTGTACTGTAGAAGTGGTATAATTTGGTATAATCTGGATAATGAAATTCAGGCAAGTATTCCACTGTGCCTATTGGTGGCCTGCGGCAAAATCTGTGCCTTTTTGTGAACAAGCAATTTGAGAAATAAAATTAAAAAAAAAATGAAGTCAAGAAGATGACTGGTTTCGGTGACAATATTAAGAACAATATTATCCGGCATAGATTACCCACAGTAATTCATCCCCTCTTCCACTACCATTTTAGAAAGTTGGTTTTTTATCAAACTTATTTTTGTCTGAATGTAATATACAGTGGTGACAGACAGGAAAATAAAGCAATGCAGTGCACAATAGACAGGTAATGACCATTAAAAAGACAGCTAGAAATGGACAACAATTGAGATAAAAACAGCCAGAAAATGATCAGGACATGTAGGGGACTGTTTAGATAGATAGATAGATAGATAGATAGATAGATAGATAGATAGATAGATAGATAGATAGATAGATAGATAGATAGATAGATAGACTTTTGGTAGTTTGATCAATCCAATTATCAGTTTTTCTATTAAGATGTGTCATAATTCCTGCAGAAAAGATAAAATTACAATTTCATTTAAACTGCATAAAACTGAATTGCAATAAGGGTAGCTATTGTTTGAACAAAAATTAGATATCTATCAGTTCAATAAATTTCTGTCTGTAAATCTTATATCTAATCAAACAGTGTCATTGACTTCAGTTCTACATCATCTTGATCCTGGATCCATTTTAGAATGTAGCCATGTAAATTGTTGGATGATGTAACTATTTCAGTTAAATTACATTGTCCTTGCAGACATTCCCCTTAAAGGGGTTAAAGGGGCTTCCTTAGTCCCCCCTCCTCAGCTGCTTAACACCCATATCAATTGGCTATTGTCTGCTGTACCCCAATATTTTAATCACCTTATGCAATGCCATTATGACAAAAGAATGGAGGGTGGCATACTTCACACACCTCAGTAGTGTGCCACGGTGATGAGGGGGGGGGGGGTCCAATGAAACATCACTGAAAATCAATGGTTACCAAGAGATTAAACTTGAAATGATATATCTACTAGTCAAAATGAAATCTGGATCATGTGATTCGGGCAAGTAGGCCTATGGCTGATTTTGTGATTTTTGTAAAAAGAATAATTTGAGAAAAAAGAATAATTCCTGTTGATGATTGGATTTTGTGATATATCCATGTATAGGAATCTTGAATCATTGTAAAGCTTTAGAAATTGTACAGGATTAAAATTGCTCTAATAATCTATCCATCTATGTATGCATCTATCAATCTATCTATCTATATATATATCTATCTATCTACATGTGTCTATCTATCTATCTATCTATCTATCTATCTATCTATCTATCTATCTATCTATCTATCTATCTATCTATCTATCTATCTATCTATCTATCTATCTATCTATCTATCTATCTATCCATCCATCCATCTATCTAGTCTATCTAGTCTTAGCTATTCTTATCATAAATTACAAATATGGAATATGGGTCTAAAAACATAAATTATAGATAAGATGTCTCCAACCAAAACCATTGTAAATAGTAACACTAAAACAAGGTTTATGCCAGTATATATATATATCTTTTATCCCTAAGCAAGTTGCTAGTTAATACAAAGGTTAAATTCTGGTCAAACTTTGGAGAATAACAATAGATTTAAAGAAAAACAAAACAAGAGAAACATGTCTCAACTCTGTGTACAGCCTGTATGGGCTACAAAAAGTCATATCTCAGCTTCTAGTTGGCCTAAATCTTTTATTCAAATTCGAAATTTCTTTATTTGTTCAATATAAGACTACAAAGTTGGTGTCAATGCAGTTTGGACATATTTCTAAGAAAAAAGAAAATTTGTTAAAAAGTTGAGGGTGCTGTGCACTGCTTTTGTGCTCCTTTGTTCCTAGCTTTGGTCACTGGACAGGATTAGTGACACAATGTTACATAACATGAATGGCTGGAGGGGAGGGGTACAATGAAGCACAGACATAGTCTCTCCAGGCCCATTCACAAAAAAACTGGACCCCTTCCAATGATGACACTTTTACCCCCTAAACAATATTTCTTTAAAAATGCTAAAAATACAATTGGAGTGAGTTTTAAAATGAATTAAAAGACAGATTTATCCAATAATGTCTAGAAATGTAAAATTGCACACTGAAATTTGCAGAAACTGGGTTTGCATCCCAAGTAATTTTCTTTGATAACCCTCTATATATACATAGCGGTCTTATTGCCAGTCTGTCTTGCATGTTTTTCATTAAAGACCAAAATAAAAGTAAGCTGACAGTACTTCATATGTTAAAATGTATATAACTGATGTTAGATTTAAACCATTAAGTTACAATTGAGAGTTTAAGATTTCTTGTCAAAGGATTAGCAGGGAAGACAATTACCCTGTGACATAACATTACATAATCAAGACTTCTCCAGTGCTCCATTCAACAAAAGCCAGTCTGTCTGATTCAATCACATTTAATTTTCATGCAAACAACTAAATAAAAGGGGCTGACATTTATTCATCTTGTAAAAATTTACATCGCTGAGTTTAGATATTAACCATAAAGTTATAATAATTGGGAGTTTTAAAAAGATTTAGTGTCAACATTTTAAAATATTAACACACAAATGCATGTTTTTGAATATACTTAATTAATGCTTTGAAAGTCCACATAATTATATATAAATTTATATATTTCTTATTGATAATATTTCATGAGGAGAGGTAGAAAAAGTCAAATTTAGACATTATTGTGGCAAATTTGATTGACCAGGGCCAATATTTACTGATATATGATTATCTGAAATTCCTTAATATTTATCTAATTTTGTTAATATTGACCTATGCTGTGAATAAAAGTTTTCATATTGTTCAAAATCAGCATGATGATGATGTGAAACATGTCAGGTTTATTTTGACAAAAAAATGTCAACGACTGGTATGACATCAGAAGGAAATGGAGAGTAAATAGACATTTTAATGATTTTTTGCCTTTTTTCAATCATACATTTCAATGGAAAAAATTGCAACAACTCATGCAATGGCTGTGAATATTAGTCAACAGTGTGTCTAACTACAATAAGACCTAAAGTTAACTAACTTACCTATTACCATTTGGCTTTTCAGGCAGAAATGTTGGAAAATTGGCATTTTTTCGAATTTTTGGGTTTTTATAAAAATTCATAGGACCAACATTCCAACTGATTAGAGATGTTTAAAGAGGCATGAGTTAGACACCTAAGTGGAAAATTTCATAGATTTAACTTCAAAATTGACTGAATCATACAAGTTTAAAATAACAGTATTTTTTCATATTTTTGGTAAATTGTCGTCCGTTCAACTTTCTCAGAGCATTTAGACCCACAAAAAAAACATCTTGGGTATTTAATATATACAATATGCCAATTTCAGTGTCAAAAGTACTGCAGTTTTTCAGCTGTCGCAGAAACAAAAAAAAAAAAAAAATTTCACATTTTTCAATGATTGTGAGAAAAGTATTAATGTCATGGGGATTAGACCTACGAAAGGCTCAACTGGGATAAAAGATACCATATTTACCCAAAAATGATGAATATGCATGCCATAGTTTTGGCTTGACACCCAATACACAAAAAAATATTTTTTCACATTTTTCAATAATTGTGAGAAAAGTATTAATCTCATGTGGATTAAACCCCTAAAAGGCACAACTAGGATAAAAGATATAATAATGTCCCAAAAATAAAAAGTATACATTCCATAGTTTTAGCATTACTCCCAATACACAAGTGGGACGCCCGTTATCCGGACGCCCGCCCGCCCGCCCGCCCGCCGGACGGACAAATTTTCCCAAAGTAACTACAATACCCGTCGGCAATGTATACATTGCCGAGGGTAAAAATGTTCCCTCTTTTCAGAGAGCTTTCACAACTCAAAGATGATCTCTAATCAACTGAACTAGTCAAGTAAAGGTAAGGCGAAATCGTAATTTTGACTTACTTCTTTAACTAAGTTGTGTGACGAAAATATGTTGTTAGTGGCTGAGCTTCAAAGAACACATGCATGCAGACAAGCTTCTTAATTGTCCTCTTTTGAGATCAGGCTGTCATCGAGAGAAACTTACCAGATCAAAATTTTGTCTCTTTGCTAAGTTCACTGACCAGTGGCGGATCCAGATAGGGTCGTCTAGGGGGGGCCCGGGTATGTTGCGGCATTCGCGGGCCCGCGTCGTGGCGTATTTTCTTCAAAATACTATTATTAATCTCAGTGGCCTAGGGGGGGCCTGGGTCCCCTAGGCCCCCCTCCTGTATCCGCCTCTGCTGACCCTTCCAGAGTCTGCCTTCACATAGATCTTTTCTCTGGGACCAGCTTCAATTGTAGCATGCAGTCACATATTTATTGTCACACATGGTCTTAATTCAAGCTGGTCCTACTTTATCTTAAAAATATTTTATCTTCTATCTATTATTATGGAAAGTGGATAAATTGTATATTTTTCTTCTTCTAGAACTGATATCTGGACTATTGAAGCAGCACTCTCACTCTATGTATGTTTCTAATTTCATGTTGAATGTAAAATATATATCAAAATACACAAACAGAGATAACCTAAACTTACTCATGTCAATATTGCAATTTACTCTTTCATTGAAAACTATTATTTTCACTTTTGTCATATACAATACAGATATGAATGTTAAATCTGCCGACATTATGCATGTACAGGGTGACCCACCTCAACTTGTGCATGACTTTAACGTGTTAACAGAAGACAACAAAAATATTACAGTTAATTTTTCGAAACACATTTGTCTAGATGGTAGTTATGGCTACTACAAAAAGTGAGTTGTAAGCTTCTGCAAGTTATGCTATCAAAAATGACAGGCAGGTGAAAATTTGTTGACATTTTTGTTTGTGCCGAAAAATCAGCTGAGAAGAATTCAAATTGCACCAGTGTCAACCAAAGCCTAAGCAACTGCCTGAAATAACACTGGTATGCAAAGGGAGGTTCTTAGGGAGGTGAATAGATGGTATTTGTGAGTTTTAGAGTCAAGTGTATGTTACCAGGTCAGCAAATTTAGAATGGCAACCTGTCGGAGACAAACAAGTCAAAATATGGCAAAACCATTTGTCAGATGATTGCAAACACAAAATAGTTCTAAAGGTGTTGTGATTGTCCGAGTCATTAGAAACGTAAAACATGACACTCGGTTTTTAAAAGCACAGAGAAAAAGTATAGCAACACTTCTACAAAAATCTATTTTTGATGTCGTCCGGAAAGTCACAAATTTCCATCCCTCAAAATCTAGTATTAATTTGACCAACATTTGTGATGAAAACACTTTGATTTTTAATACTACCAGGTGCAAAATATTCCCCTCAATAAATTCATCATGTCATATGACCTAGAAATCCAAGCCAAGTCATTTTTATTGGAAATATAAGATCCATGGTTGACAATTTGCATACATTATCGGAACAATGATTAAAGTGGCCGATACACACATCAATGCTGAAATTGCAAGTGGTAAATGATATTCCCATGTAAGATAAAGCTATTCTAATGATTATTATGAGTGGTAACAACAAATTTTTCCCAGCCAGCCTTGGCATTGATTTCAGTAATTTACCAGCACGAAAATAGTGCACTGCGCCAGGACAGTATTTGGGCTTCCTGACTTAATAAACGCAAACCTCCTTCAAAGAAAAACCCCTGGCACTACTTTGTTATAGCTTCTGTAATACAGTACATGCATTACATGTGATCCCAAAATTTTTTCCGAAGGTTCACAGAGCTAAATTGTTAAAAATCATAAAAAAAGCTATGCAAAAAATTTAACACTTTTTCCCCGAGTCCAATTTTAACCGAAAATGAACCAAACTTGCATAATGCTCTTCTCTTGGCTCTTGCCACTGAAACTTTAATTTGGTGTTTTCAATGGAAATCCCAAACTGTTTCAGTAAACACCTTTTTGGTTGCAACATCAATACACAAGTTGAGGTGGGTCACCCTGTATATATATATATATGAACAACTGCTCGAAAGGCTATGCGATTTGACACCCCTAGTCTAAATTGGAAGTTTGAAGAATAGAGACGTATGGCAATGGGGTGTCTGTCAGGTAAGATGAAAGTTTCTCAGAGAAAATCTGATCAGCTTCCTTTTGTGTCTACCAGAATCTTTTATTGATGATCACCTCCTGTGACCCATACAGAAAACGCCAGAACAGCCTTTTTTACTAGTAAAATTGTATTTCGTATTTTGAAATTCTTCGTACTTTCGGAAGTAACTCGAAGGATGTTTCAAAATGAATTATCCGAATTATGAGGTTACATACATATTTATTTATTATTTTGGTATAATATTGGCATGTGTCGCATTACCATAATTTCATTGTAACACGAGTTATGCAACATTTATCCAAAATCTGTTTCAGCCTGATGTATTGCACTAATTAAATGAAGAAATGAACTTTTCATGAAGATTTCTTATCGAAAATCAATGTTTCTCAAGCAATAGGCAACATGATGGCATTTAAAAATCTGGATTGGCAGATTTGGGAAAATATTACTCATCCCCTCCAAAAAATAGTCGTCACGCGATATATGTATGAAATGCTCCTTGGAATACAATATTTAGTTCCATCATGACCTTGCAAAATCAGACTCAAATTATGAATGAACACTATGTGTGTGTAATACTGTGTATCAGGGTATTTGGATTCGATTTATGATGCACCTGAACACATCAAAGCAAAGATGAAATGATCCCAATTTAGACTTAATATAGGTAGACGACTTTTTAGCTATAATATGTTAAGACAAATACCAATAATTGCATTTGATGCAGCCAGATTTTATATTAAACATAATACACTATCACCCCAAACACACTTGACTTACAGATAACAATATCAATTGATAACTCTGTTTGACCGGAAGATTAAAAGAACTTTCTAGTTGTGTGTCACAGACTGTCTGTCTGTCGGGCTGGGTGTACGTCTGTCTGTCTGTCTAGCTGTCTGTCTGTCAAGGTGAGCTCAAAGTTTACATACAAATATAATTGAGGAATTTTCTGTTAGAATGAAGTATTGCCAGCTTGTGTTCTTCTGATTGAATGGCAGGTAGGACCAAAAACGTTTACTCTTTTGATGGAAACATAGAGGGAGGGATTACAAAATGCAGGGTCGTCTTCTTATCAATATTTTAGGTCTTCATAACATGCATCGACTTTTGTTTCAGAGGTGAAGTTTACGGGATGAGCAAGAAGTGCACATGTCTACAATGTCTGGAAAAGCCTTTGCAAGACAGACAGAGAAGCTCAAAGAAGCCAAACAAGCATATGCTTAAAATGGAGACGGCCATAAGCCAGCAGCAAAACCCCAAAATCAATTACTGTAAAACTACCAGTAGAGCATCTGGTGCACGAAGTTGAACAATGAACATATACTCCCCCATGTTTTAGACTATGCAAATTAACACAAGATTTTCAAATGGGGTCTACAACATGTCACACACATTAACTCCATGTGTAAGTCTACTCATTATTCTTCAACTGTAATGTCTTGTGCAAGCGAAATCTAGGTGAGATGTGCTTGTGAGAATCTAGGAATGATTGTTCTACTTCTGTGCATGAAGCTCAGACAGGAGGATAATTGGGGCTGTATTTCATGTATTTATGCACTCCATATGCCAAGGAGGAGACACAGCCATCATGCGAAGAATGCAGTAAAACTGAGAATGGTAAGTTGGTAGGAATTTGCTTCACTGACAACTATTAATTACACATTTGTTGTGACAGTAACAATAATAATATCAAGTTCAAGCAGCACTTAATTGGTAGACAGATCTACATGTTTATTATAACATTATGGGTCCATTAAATGCCATGGTATATAAAAAAAGAACCGACACAATGACATTGTGGCAACTTCAACCAACTAGAGTATCTATAGCTATAAATATGAATCACGTTTACAATTTCAGGTTGTATACACTAGCAATTGTGCAGCGTACGAATTACGTACGTAAATTCTACGTACGAAACTCACAAAAAAGAGCCGATCCGTAGAACGTACGTACGTTTTCGTACGAATTTCGTACGAATTTCGTACGAATTCATAAAAATTTCACACAGGCACTTTTCAGTTACTTCGGCCATTTTAGTGCAATATGGTTATCATAAACTATTCAAGATTAGACCTTGTATTGGTGTAAGTGAAAAAAAATCAGCAAAAAAATCAAGTTAATGCCCCAAAAACCAACTTTTATACGTATGAAATCCATACGAAAATGTACGTATGTTTTACGTACGTAAATTTTTCGTACGTAATTCATACGTGAAAACTACTGATTAACATACGAAATACGCAAGGAAGAGCAACGTACGTTTTACGTACGCTGCACAATTGGCCATGTAGATGACGACAGAATTTTCACAGACCACAGACTGGATGCAAAGCATTTACTCTGGGACGTAAGGCCAAAAGCCTTTGCAAAAAGACTGTCAACCATGACAGATTTCACTCCACAAAGTGTGCTAGTAATCATGGGCATTGATTTTGGGAGAAAGTAACCAAAGCCTAATGCAATGGTTCTTATAGTTTTTCATAGCCGGTAGCAAAATAAGAGACATATAGCAAAACTTAACAGGATTAAAGCATGTTTTTGTTGGTCACATATGGCACGTTTGTCACTCTGATTTCAAATCAGCTTCACTCGAAAATGAAGTTGTTTTTGCCCGAACTTCAAAGAACACATGTAAACAAGTCTCTAATTTTTTCTCTTTGAAAGGTTAGTCATCTAAAGAAGCTTGCATACTGAATCAAAATGTCGCTTTGCTTGAAACCTTAGCAAAGTTGTGCAGATATTGTTATTTATAAGTGTTTTTTTACCTTCAGCGAACGAAGTTGGAAGAAGGTATTGTAATCACTTGGGTAAAAATGCTGTCCGTCCGCCGGGCGGGCGGGTGGGCGGGCGGGCGGATAGATCTTTTCCGGCCCAGCACTCGGCCTCTATTGAATGTACGTGGATCAAATTTGGTACACATCTAGCCTGTATGGTCTAGTTGTGCCTTTTGATGGTCTTACGAATACGTCTTAAATACTTATTGAAATAATTAACAAAATATAAAAATTATTTTTTTTCGTTTCCGGGTCTAGGCTCGGTCATTATTGCATGTGCATGGATGAAATTTGGTACACATGTGGCCTATATGGTCTAGTTGTGCCTTTTGATGGTCTCACTGACAGATATTTTATACTTTTTGAAAAAATGAGAAAAAATATAAAAACATATGTTATTTTGTTTTTTGGGCTAAGACTCGGTCACTATTGCATGTACATGGATAAAGTTTGGTACACATATGGTCAATATGGTCTATTTATGCCTTTTGAAAGGTCTGATGGAAAATATTATATACATATTAAAAAAACAATAAAAATTTATTTTTTGTTTCTGGTAGGGGAAGAGGGGGTAAAAAGTCACAGGGGTAAAAAGTCACAGGCCTTTTTGATCAACTTGCAGTGACCTAATTCTTAAGCTTAAATCATAATTTGGGACACTTTTGTGAGAAGAAGGTCTGCAAGGAATATGAAAATTATACTCATTGTGCAAAGTGGGTTTTTACCCACCTCATGCATTTTGGTGACCCAAACAGGTTTTATTGATTCTGAACTTTCTCTATTAATGTCTGGTCACTGTGACATAGGAAGTTGTGCTTGTGTTACAAGGTCTTTTGGATAATTGTCTTTCATGCAGTGAACCCATTTTTGGCCATTTGGTCACCAAGTTGCCATGATCATGTGTTGAATTTGAAAAACAGCTGAGGGGTGAAATGTCACACTGTGAAATCAGCACTGTGATATTTTACCTTAGCGTACCGGGAAGTCATTATTCTGTGCTAAGGAAAGTAAAATATTCCACACTAGAAGCTTTTAGCTTACAATCTTATCATCATCCGTCATCAATAATACTGTTGAGAGAGCATTGCAGCAAAATTTCATTTTGCAAACTTTGGGAAATTTCTGACGCCGGCTTTGCTGATGGTGCATCATCATTGCATGCCGATAGCTTTGGAAGGCTCACTATAAATTCCATGCACAAGGATGACTATCAAGTCTAGGTCTGCATATTACCTCATATAGTGTTTTATGTTAACAACAATTGCATGTGACTTGTTACCCCATGGTTGTGACTTCTTGACCCTGACATGGGGTAAAAAGTCACATCGGACTTTGCCTTAAATAATTGTGAACTGACTAAAGCCTATTTACAGCACAGCAGCTATCATGTGATACAACTATAGTCAACTAAATACTGCATAATTGTGCCAAAGGTCATTCAGATCTAACAAACACCTGCTCTGTTCTGGGGCTTTTTCTGAATTTTGTGACTTCTGACCCCCGCCTCCCCTACAACATCCGGTCACTATTCCATAATTATACATTGATGAAGTTTGGTACACATATGGCTTATATGGTCTAGTTGTGCCTTTTCATTGTCTGACAGATGGCTCTTCCACAGTTTCTGTAATATTGAGAAAAATATTAAAAATATATTTTTTTTATATCGGAGCCAAAACTTGCCCACTATTGCATATACAGTAATGCAATTTTCTAAACAAATCACCTATGAAATGTACCAGTGCTTTTTGATGTGTATAACACTTTATGAATCATTGGAAAAACTTCAGAAAATTATAACAGCGTTATATTTTTGGGTTTTCAACCGACAGCTCATAACCTATACTTTGTACATGCATGAAACTACACCATAATATGCGTAAATTAGTCTAATAAGGCCTTTCCATGATTTTACAAATCCTGGCAAGCAGATGGGAAGATGGCAGGGCAGCGGGCAAATAGAAATAATTGAAGGCCACCACTCGACCGCCATTGCATACCTATAAGCAATTTCTTAATGTACCAATTTTATGATATTATTGTAATCTTCTAAAGGTGTTAATCGCTGAAGGTTTGCCGCTGCGCAGCCTATGTTTTTTACTTATGTAGACTTTTACCTGGTAACTATGTTTTCATTTCAAGCGGTGCTTGCTTAAATGTAGTGGAATATACTGCTGTGGTATAATAATTCTTTATTCTTAGTGGTCAATAAATTGAATTGAATTGAATTGAAGTTCATCGATTCTCTCTATGATATGCTCTCTGATAGAATACTCAAATTTCTTTATTTTATTTCTACCTTTTGAATAACCTCTTACTTATTTGATTTTTTTTTTACTATATGGTGTAGGTTCAACATGAAGAAAAGTGCATGGGTCCCAGATATATCAAAAGGTTCTTGATCGTGAAAATTTTTCATGAAGTGTATTGCTTTTACTGTTTTAATCACGAAAAGTGCATACTCAAAAGATTAAACAAAAATTGTATGTATCTTTCTCGCTTTGCTTCAGACAAACGTCTGAAATATTTCATTAAGTGAGTGCCCCGGAAATTCTTGCTGATCAGAAGCATCATTGAAACACATTTTCAACGGTAAACTTCTTGTAAGACCTTCTCATAAAAGAGGTGGTCATCTTGAACTTGTTGAAGCTGCATGGTGTATGACTGTATGAATAGTAATTAAGTATTTCAAAAATTGTGTTACCCGGCACTTGAAATGGAAGGTAAGGAATTGACGAAAGTGGGCTAAAGGCACTTTTTAACGAGGTTAAAGTTACCCTGAATGATAAAATACTCAGTTAAATATTGGTGATTTCATGGACAGTTTAATGCAAACGTGTGATCAATAATATTTTTGACTGATTTATTGAAGTATCTCTTTTGTTGCATAAATGATTTAGTTATTTTATGTAATTTTTCTTGATAATTCCTCCAACCTCCAGCAGTCCGTTATTGGTGATGTCACAATGACTATTGTTTAAAATATAAAGCTACAAGTTAACTAATTGTAACAATGGTGATGACGTTACAAAGTTGATTGCACTGACAGAGCTGTCAATTAGTTCCATGCGTACACGAAATAAATCCAGGGGTCATTTAGTGCATTTGCATGGTCATTTCAATTAGCAAAAATGATCCTGCTGCAAAGAAATTTACACACTTATCAACATGAGGATGCTGCACAAGATTATGTACAAATCAGAACAACTTTTGGTTCAATCCCGACCCATCATTTTGGATAACTTTAACCGATTCAGTCCACTGACTGGTTTTCAACCGCTGGTGCAGTGTGTGGCTGGACTGGATTTTGAACTTGCATCCTCCAGATTCCAACCATGCTGTGAATCTACGGAATCATTGGCACCAAGAGAATGTTTTATGCGTTACTGTATGTTGTTACAAAATGACAATTATCAGTAACACTGCTTCTCAAATTCAACATTAACACGACTTACACAAGTGTCTGAATACATATACATTTGAACTACAATATATTATTGTAATCCCCACTCTGCTGACACATCAAAGCAATCAAATTAAGAAATTTCTACTGCATTTGATCTGTCACAGAGATTTATTCAACTTGAAGCATCTCGCAAAGCTCAAATGACAGATGTTGCAGAGGAGGCGGTTTTAATGTTTTTAGAAGAGCTTCTCAGATAACAGCTTTTTAAAAAAGGCACAGCTCTTCATGCGAAACCATTTCCAAAACATAATCAGTGGTTTTACTTTACCACACCTAAGCCAAGAGGAGTAACTCGAGGTTGTTGATGCCTACGTCGTATATGCATGTATTTCTGTACTGGATTGTACCAACGCTTATTACAGGTTATCTTGGATGTGTGAAGTCACTTTGCTGATTCTGTGTCAATGCTAAACATGAGATAGATAACCAGCACTAATTAACTGAACTCATGTTACAACATGACATAACAATTTTGCAACAAAACTAAAGAGTTATAGACGACTAAGATGAGTCAGAGTGTACTGTAAAAATCAAGTTATAAAGCAGTGTAATAATCCACACTGCAGAGGTCCTAGGAGATTGCCTTGCAGGACACCTGTTTCCTAATTCCCTCACATTTTATCCTAGGTACCTTTCTATTCTTTTGCTGACATTGACCCGGCAGTTGCCTCACAGATGCTTTATTCTGTCTATCGTGGCACTCATATGGGAACTCCCACCTTGGCATGGTCGTGTGATGTCACTTGGTGTATTTGAATTTTTAACCTCAGGAAACATAAAGGTATAGGCGTTTCTCTGGGCAAATTACTCACTGAAGATAAGCCTCATTTTGTTTTTCCTCTTTTATTTCATTCATGAATAACTTCTGTGACTTCCTCAGAGAAAGCACCAAGACTATTTTTTACAACTTCTGCTTAAGAAGTAAGTAATCTAATCCACCGACCTTTATCCAATGAATAAACTGTGTTATACTTAGTTTTGTTAGCATTGTGCAAAATGCGAGAATTCGAAATCTTGAAATCTTCTAATTCATATGTATCACTCCTGATTATACTGGTGAGTATGTAAAATGTCACATTTCAATCAATTTTGTTCACGTGGCACGGGCAGAATTGATTGCCAAATGCCACACGAAGTGCACAATATTATTCTCATTTCTATTACACGTGTTGCAGATATGGTAGTTCCTGGAAATTATGTTATTCCCATATTATCATTTCCATAAATTAAAAATGATTCCAGAATATTCCAATCTACATGTATTGATTTGTATTATTGCATGTTCATGGCCGACTATGAGGTTATACTATTTGGCTACTATTCGCTTCAAAAAAATTTGCTTACTTGCTGTTAATGCCTAGCAATAGGTATGCATAAATTGCCTCCATTGGAATTACATTGATTTTGCATATTTTTTTTAAATTTACGCTCTCCAAAATCTCAAAAAAGTTCTGATCCTTTTAAAAATGTCTTCAAAAGTCACCATCTGATATCGATTAAGTTCAGTTAAAGTGAGAGATAAGTTGCACATTGGAAATTGACAAACTATTGAATAAGGAACTGCACATCATAAATACAATGCAATTCCAATGGCAGGTCGCGGAAATAATTTTTGATTGCTGGCCATTTCAAAGTAAGAGATGTTGCTTCAGTTTCCTTTTCGCATAGCTAAATAGACCGAATTAGGTGACTGCTATAAGTATGTTTTGAATGATTGGGACCATTTTGAGGTTTTGGGAAGCATAAATTTGAAAAAATATGCAAAATCAATGTTATTCTAATTCTTAATTAATTGAGCCCATGTTCTTCAAGTTGCTGCTGGTATGCCCAATTGATGTGCCGAGGTCTACACAGGTGGTAATCAACATGAACAATGGGGCAACACCCATTACCATTTTTAAAAATGAATTCAGAAATTAGGCCTGCGGTATACCTTATGGATGTTGAAAAACGTCATCCCTGTTTCTATAATTAAAGCAGAAGTGACGGTCTTGCCCCCGGGAAGAAATGGTGGCTCCCTTAAAGCATGTAAGTAAAGTTCTAGGATGCGAGCTGCAGTTAAACAAGGATAACATTTTCTTCGCAATTGCTTCGTTTGTAATTATTTTGAAGATGTGATCACCTAAATCTGCAATACAAAGTGTGTAACATGGCATAATATTACTAGCTGATGTATGAGAAGTACAACAAACGTTTTGTTGGTACAATCAGATGAGTTGTTTCCTAACTGGTTCATCTCCTTAATTGGCAATTAACCATCATGGTGGTCATCATCTATAAATCTAGTTTGGCACCAATGAAAATGTGACATGCGACACGTCAGCCTGCAAAATGCCGTGTTTTCTAGGAAGAGGTAGGCTGACCAGAAGAGTAAGACAAACAAATTTATTAGGCTTTATAAAGGCTTAGCTGATGCTGTAGTTATGCTCATGATTCCCAAAATGTAGCAAAGATAGAGTATCCAGGAAAAACAAGCACTCTACGTTGAAGGACACATATGGGAAGAGAGTCCGGAGGAAAGCATATTAATATGTACATAGGCCTACTGGAAGGGCAAAACACATTTATCTGTTATATTGCAAAAAGTCTTGTATGCTATTGCCTGCCCAATAATTTACAGGAAATGAGTGTTTAATAGTCATGAATGTATAAATATTATTTATGGAAAGTTTCCTTTTCGTGCTTCAAGCTATTGCGTCAGCAGTTTAATAAAGGAAAATATAAGAACATTCCATTGATTTATTTTACTTGTATCTAGCTTATTCTTACCAGAAAGGTTTTAAAAATTATGTCTGTTCTACAAGCAAGTAATGCGGAGTTAAGTTCACTTTGTACTCCCGGAGAGCCCCTGATTTGTAAAAAAACAAAACAAGGGTTTTCCACAGCATTAAAAAAGAATTGTTTACACTTCCAAGGAATTTATCTTCTTATAGTTCACATAACATTTCAATTAAATAAATAAATCAGCTCTTTTAGAAAAAGCGTGCAAAATTATTTGCATATGTATAGAACTGTAACTTATTGTTAAAGCTATACATGTATTTGCGGCATGCATCTTCACCAAAATCTAATCAGCTCTTTGGTGCGGTAGTGAGGCGAAGTCCTACAAAGTTTCAAGAAAAATGTGTGAAGATTTTTGCTGCATTTCACTATTGATGGACAGATAAACAGAAAAACGATGAATGTAAATAAATACTTTAGTCATATCCTATGGCAGATCTAATTACAAGCCAACAGCTACATTTTACAGTGATTTGCTCTACTTCTCCCTGCGGTATGTTGGCAATCTGTTGTTGGATGAGAATGGTTATTGAAACTGCCCTCTGTCTGCCTTCACAGCAGTCTCACTATGCACAGAACGTCATACAAATACCTGAATTTTTGGCAATTACTCTTGTGTGTGTGAATATAACACTCGTTGTTGTTCTTGCAGTTCATAAAACAACAATTTCATCAGCATGCGGTCTCTAGTGTATAGTTTTGTAGACCTTCTCTCGGTAATAATTGGCTGTCATCTCTAGTTTTGTGATGAGTGCAGCAAAAAATAAATACAAAGAAAAATTTGGTTTCGTTGTCATTGCCTTTACTTATTCGGGGCGACTGAAGTAGCATACTCTTACCTGGACAGAAAGTGTGTCCCATTAAATGCTTCTGGCAGTTTGTATCCACATGCAGTGAACATCTACCTGCTGTATGTGCTACAGGGTTCAACAGGCATGGTTGTTGCAGTGTGAGCAGGTTAATTACGTTTCCAGAAAATATGCATAAGCAAAATATCCGGACGTATGAATTGTTTATCATTTTGTTGCTAATCATCTTCTAGTATTCATGTTAACTATTCCTGTGGTGAGTGCAACACTGCAACTCCAATATTTATTTATGTTCAGAGTTGTTTGTCACAATCTTATGTATACGCACTGTTCATGACATGAGCATTGTGCACCTTCACACCCAATTATGCATTAGTATATATCCTCTGTTAATTGTATTACCTAACAATAACAATGCAATCCTTCTGCAATCATTCATGTTTCTATTGTGAATGTGCCTTTTCAGTACTATCACATTACTTTCATCATCATGATCATGATAAATTGTCAGAGATCAGTTTCCATCAACATGCAGCTCCTGTATTGGTAGAAAAATTTGTTATAGCTAAGGAAGGACTAGGGATTACATTCAACAGTGTAAGGATATCAATGATGTCACTCCTGGTACTATGTTTGAAATTGAAATGAGTGGTCAAGTTGTCATTGGGAGATATGTGAGCAGTAGCAGATCCAGGAGGGGGGTTAGGGGTCCTAACCCCCCCCCCCCCTTGGATATGTAGAATTTAATGTAAAAAAAAGAAGAAAATCCCGATATGTTTAGTACATTTCCGTTTGAATCCGACATTTCTAGATCCGCCCCCTGGTGAGCCCCCTGGTGAGTGGTATGACTCATTCAATGACTAATGCCAATAACCCACGACTCACTGGATATTATATGTTTCATCAAGTATAACATTTCAAATACATGGATATGGCCTCACAAGGAGCATTTCGGTAATTTTTTTAAGAATCGTACATGTTGCCGCCTGCAGCCAAATGTTTTAAAACGAAATCTCTGATTAATAATGTATGATATCTCATCATCTATTGCTCTGAAAGCATATTATCATAAAAGAAACAATTCCTTATGTAACATTCCCTTTTCTTTCTGACTTGTTATCCATAACGTAATGCAGATTGGGTCCAGAGACGCATATCATAAATCTAAATTAAACAAAATGGATATATTTTCATTTGATGTCTGCCAGGCGTGTTGGCCTGTGAGTTAGAGGGGATCCAGAAAATTACAGTAGATAAGTATATCGGCTTATCATGTTGTGGAACACATTGCCCTCGACATGACGTGACTCTGTGCTAATATAATTTGCATGTGAAATAATTACATGAAATTTAATCTAGTGGGGGGGGGGATGCGTCCTCCCCAGCTGTGAGACCAGATTTCAGTGCAATTAGTTATTGTTGACTCCAAATGTGATTTTCTGGCTCCGTGTTGCAGTGGTCAGCAAGTTTGCTTTGTAAATGATTATGAGGATGTGACTTGGAAACCCTTTTCTGCCTGGGGTGTTGCTCTGATCGGCTCATACCAGCTTAGTGTATGCCCAATGGCATCGCCCATAGTTGCCGTATATAACACATGGGACATTCAGCAGATTAATCTAAATTTTAAAAACAAACATGTAAATCAACTACACAAATAATATTTTGTTATGCATGGCACGCAATTTTGTTGCAACTTAACAGGCAGGGGTCTAATTTTTTGTTTTGCAAGGGGGGATTACTTTTTTGCACGCATACTACGCACAAGGCCTAATGTGCCGAAAAGTCGTGTGGTTGGGATTTCAGAGCACTTAAAGGCCCAGAAGACAATACTTAGGTTATGGGTTATATGCAGAATACACAATTTTTTTAATATTAATACGTCACTCCAAACAGCTCATTCATTTCATGCCTTTTATATATATTATATTATGCTGTAATTGTCACTCTTGGTCTTATTTGCTATTGTTATTTTGTGTGTCAATGTGCACATAAATTATTCACAAAAGTTAAAAAATAATTTATGTTTTCGACATCTTAGTGAAGTGGGTTATATGACTGGCAATTTAGTATGAAACCATGACTGGCAATTTAATATTATGATTTAACCATAAAACAATATGCGGAGAGATATACAAGTACGATGTCACTTGATGCAGGATCATTGATTGCATACCCTCAATTTGATTAGGACTCAGGTTATATGATTAAAGCTTCATTGTTGTGATATGTTTGCCCAATTAATTATATATACAAAGGCATGTTACTTGCTATCTGGTATGAATATTATGAATAATGACCAATATAGATTTCTTTGGGAGGGGGATGGGGTCATTTGCTGGTTGATGATGACAGGGATCTTAATATAATATTCATATCATAATATTATATCCAACAGAGTAACACAGAGTGCCCAAGCCTACATTTTAACGCATTTTAGTACATCCTAATCAAGTAAGTTTTGTGAACTTATACCATTCGACACCTCTGTCAGCCAATCACATGCAAGTATTGCAAGGAAATAATTCCCATATTCTTTGTTGTCCAGTTATCCTCTCATGTTTGACTGTTTGTCTCATGGTATAAGCCGGTTATTCACCATGGGATCAGGAATATGTGTTTATCACACCTTGGGCTAAAGCCCTCTCCCGTGGTGAATAACCTATACAAATTTTATCCCTCCTACAGTCCACAGAGGCCTCAGCGCCCCCCCCCCTTTAACTTTGATGATCCGTCTTTCAAACACTAATTGACTAAAACATTTTACCTGCATTGAAATCCCCTTTTTGCCAGACATTGCACTGTCACCACAATTATGCATCCGCAGCACATAAAACGAACTGTCACAAAATAAATGTTGTCTCATAAATGGTTTATATCAGTTACAATGCATTATTTTAACTTAAGTAAATTACCTGGAAAATGATTTCCTTGATGCATAAACATTGTCTCCTGACAGCTCAGGCAAGGCCGAATGAATTCTATGAATTCGCGGGGTATAGGTAGTACTGTTTTCCGCCACCTTAGGTGCCACTTTACTGTGACACATTTCTGATCTCAGTAATCTGATGACGGACACAGAAAAAAAGGCTGCAGCTCAGTGGAGGAAAAGTTTGATTCAAAGCAACTGAATTGGATAAGTAAACACTTGTAAGCTACCAATTTGTTAATATCAATTGAAATTTTACCCTTTGACTAATTAAGCTGTGACAAAATGTATGAAATTTGAAGTGAAATTAGTCTTATTGCACTCAGGGTAAAGCAATCCTAGTGGCCAAGTTGTATTTGACAAATCAATTATTTATTTAAGATGATGTTTCACAGGTTTTCATTTTCAGTATATTGGCCTAATTTAATAAACTTGGTAAACTACATTCCATACGTATTCAATGTTCTAAAAAAGTTGTACAACTGCAAAGATATTACTTTTCTTGGCTGAGTGAAATAAGTCTGCCTGCCTGCCTGTTTATCTCTGCCACTAATCCCCCCTATTTGTTGAATGATTTTGTGCACTGCAATTCACTGAAAACTCGTTCTTCCTTTCCTCCTCTCCTTCGGATTTCTTTCATTCTTTGTAAATGAATATTCTTGTTATTGTCTACAGCAACACAATGTCATCAAGAGGTGCTTTCAATGAGACAAAAATAATTCTTCTGGCTAAAAAAGAACTACCAATTGCAAGCAATCAGTTTTGTAGTCTCATAGACAGTAATCCCTATTACAAGCCAACAGCTAAAGTTTACAGTGTTTTACATCCAAAGAACAGATAAATCAACATATCAGCCATTCAGTTACGAACAACTTACCTCAATACCTTACTACATATGAAAGCAGAATCATGACAATTTCGACCACTTCTGAATCAGTGTCTATGACTTCCAGTAAACTTGCATTCGTTAGAGATAAGACAAGTCTTGAGGAGTATACTGGGCCAGTGCAGAGTAATACTGCAGAGTAATACTGGGCCAGTGCTATAATAAAACTTCATGTTAGGTCTGATACAGAATAACACGGGTCATTTGGACTCGTGTTATATTCTTCTGCGTGTTGTATTCTTCCACAACCTGACATACATGAGGTTCATTGCTGTGAATGTCACTCCCACTGCAGTTTCTCTTTGGCCTAGCGGTCAAGAATGCGTGTCCACTGGCTTTGAGGGTGTGGGTTCAAATCTCACACCGGGAACTCACTGTAGTCCGAGCCCATGGGACATTAAATGGAGGTTGGTTGTATCCAGTATTCTATGCTGGGGCAACTGAAAGACCCTGGGCATCCCTAAATTAATAGGGTACCTTCCAGACTCCCAATCTTCTCATTTCATCATCATACGGCGGTCACCAAAAATGAAAGTTCAGCTCCCTCAACAAAAGGTGGTGGTTGAGGTTGCCTCGGCTGATCAGGGGTATACCAGCACAACTCAATTCAACATTAAGTTTTGTTATATTATCCCACAATATGCAGTGAAGTTCAGGCAAAAACCATTTGATTCACACCATGAGATTCATCAATGTGAACCACATGCATATAATTATCTGACATTGTTATGTAATCAAGACAACCCATTGTTTAATGACTATGATGAAATTGGTCCCTTAGGTCTCCTTTGCTATTGTTATTTTACCAATGCACTCACAAATTATTTGCACAAAGGTAATTTACATTGGTGAATGAGTAGTCATTTAGTGTGAAACCATGCATATGACTGGCTATTTAATATATTACCTAACCCTAACACAATACCTTGAGAGATTCACAGGTATGTTGTTACTTGAGAAAGATCGTTGATTTCATGTCCTCAACTGACATGGACCTCCAGCTGCTTAAGCTTTGTATTATCTGTAAACACAAAGACATGTTACTTGTTGTGTATAGATAATGACCAAATACTCACAGAATAAATACAGAGATTTTTTTATTGGGGGGCGCAGAATATGCTACTTCAATGTAAGAGTTGTGGTCTATCTTGTATAACTTCAGTGTAGTGTCCATATTTGACCAAGAATTTGACTTTTAACATAGCCTCAGATGTCTGTTAAAAGAATTCAAGCCATATAGCATTTTGGAGACCCTCGCACCATGCCGACCTCAAAGAAAAATAGTAAAAGCGTCAGTTTCACAATTTTTCAGGGAAAAAGTTTGTCATGGTTAAAAGTCTAAAGCAGACTGTGATAGTCATGGTCAGTTCTTTTTATTTTGTAATTAATTTGTTATATATTTGCTGTCTGTAAAACATAGGCCCTATAAGGTAGCTTGATAAAATACACTGTCAAGTTGAGAGGACAAATTCATTATCTCTGGTCAGCTTTCTGAATGGCAAGGAACTGGTAATCGTATTCATAAAAGCAACCTACTGTTGCCGCCTTGCTCTGTGTGTCGGCACTGATTTGAATGTTGATCCTTCACCTGGTGATGCATGGGAAGGTGAATTTGTTTGGACTTGCACTTGCAATGAGAAGGTTTATCTGAAATGCGTCGGGTTGCATTCCATAATGCAGCTGAAGGTGTTAAACTTTAAACTATAATAAATGTTAATGGTCCATTAAAACTGGTAAAGTTAACATTATTTTGATTCTTTCTCAAAGTGCTCTTGTTTTGGGTTGTCACCCAGAAGTTGCTTTTACTCACCAGTTGATCAATTCACTCTTGTTACACATTTAAACATAGGCTGCGTAGCAGCAAACCTTCAGTGAAAAAAAAAACACTGTTAAAGGACACAATTATACCATGAAAGTGATGTGAACCAAATTGCCTGTTAGTGCCCAGTATTGGCCTGAAACTGAAAGGGTATGCTAAACCGTGGAAATGCCTAACTAGACTAATTTACGCATATTATGAAGCAGTTTCATGCATATACAAGGAAGAGGATGTGAGCTGTGGGTCGGAAACAAAAAAATGTATTTATTTCTATTTTTCTAAATTTTTCGCAATATTCGCAAAAGCATTAAAAATACAGTACAACCAAAATAAGTAAGAACATTTCCTGTCAGAAGTACTCTGTTTACCTACTTTCCCGTCCTTTCTCCTCTCCTCCCAAAATCTCCCTGCAACTACCTTTGACTCCTCACCACAACCTTGAACCATATTAAGAACTCTATTAAAACAGCTGTCAATGAAATTGCAGTTAGCAAAGGGGCACAATATCAAAGAAGTCATACACAGTGTGGGTGACGGAGTTTCAATTGGTGTTGGCTGAATGTGAATTAAATGTAATTTTAAAAGGTAGTTTGAAGCAGTAAAATATAGGAAGGGATTTGGAGGGAGTCAAAAGGTGTAAAATGGTAAAGTAGTTAATGATTCTTTCTTCCTGCTGGGGCAGTCGTACTTTGTTTTGGAATGTACTGTACCTATCAATCAGACCATTTGAAGGCACTAAGCATTATACAGGTAATGTGAAGCAAATTTCATCTATGCACATGCAATATTGGCCAAGGTTTGGCCTGGAAGCAAAAAATAAAATTTTATGTATTTTTTGTCAATATTTCAAAAGGTAAAGAATATCGATGAATCACACCCACAAAAGGAACAACTCATGTAGACGACATGTGTAACAAATTTCATCCATGTACACGCAATAGTGGGCAAGTTTTGGCCCATAAATGAAAAAATAATTAATTGAACATTTTTCTCAATATTTCAAAAGAGAAAGATATCCATCAAACAGACCGTCAAAGGGCACAACTGGACCATATAGGCCATATGTGTACCAAATTTCATTAATGCACATTCAATAGGGACTGAGTCCTGGTCCAGAAACAAAAAAAATTGTTTATATTTTTTCTCAATATTTCAAAAAGTATAGAATATCCATCGAGCAGACGATCAAAAGGCACAACTGAACCATAAAGTCTATATGTGTACCAAATTTCATCTATCTACATGCAATAGGGCCAGAGTCCTGGTCCGGAAACTATCCATCCACCTGCTGCCTGACTGCCCAGACGCCCGAACGCCCGCCCACCCGTCCGCCAGACAGACAACATTTTACCAAAGTGATTACAATACCTTCTTCGACCTTCTTGAGCTGAAGATAAAAAAAAGAAAATGTTCCAAGAGATTATTTACCGCCAATGCTGGTGCTTTCAAGATATTTTAATTGCGCAACATTATATGTAAAACACATAATTATATGACCTTTACAACAATTATTCTCATGTTAATTGCAAATATTTAATACATATTCTACATGAGATGATTGGCCATATTACTCCTGATTGAGATTTTGCAGCTATATGAAACCAAAATTTTGCACAGCTGATGGAAACCTTTGCAATGGATTGTGCCGTGGATACACCATTCGATCCTTACTCAATGAATATTGAAAATTGTGATGACAACCATCTCTTATTCTGAAGAAGCCTTACCTTTTCAAACAATATTTGCCTTATATAATTTGTTATACGTATACCGCATTGTAAATTACAATGAGCTTCATACCTGCAGACTGACTGATCTATGTCTGTGCACACTGCACTCATTATTCATTCTTAATTGATCCCTCATCTGAAAGAGCTCATCAATTCATACAGCAATTGTTGTTTCATACCTGAATTTCTCGAGAGTGGCATGATTGTGTATCAGGCATTGCAGAATTGGCCAAAAGTAGGCTACATGATTGCTTTATTTGTGTGGTCCTGCAATGACAATCAAATATCTTGGTGCTATTCTTGGCTGGGTATGGTAATTCGACACTTTCTGGCTGACATGACTGTGTCACAGCTCCATATTCATTTTGAAATATTTAAAGAGGTTTCCTGTGATATCAACATTATCCATTTCAAATCAGTTCTCATATTCAGTATTTTTTCCCAAGCCACTAACGGTTGCAGATGCACTTTCCAAAGAAAGGTTGGTGACTTTTTTATAAAAGAACAATATAGATTCTGGGTCAGTTCTTAAGGTAAGTGTTACTGGACAAATTTGAAATCTAGGTGCTGATTTCCCTGGTCCTTCAGAGCCAGCAAATTTCAGTGATGAGGAAACTTTTTGTCGTTTCTCTTTCACAACAATAACGAGTGTTACACAAGTCACTCTAGGGTCACAAGGGCATTAATCATCTGATTAGGCTGTCTGCGAATCTGTTCTTGCCTTAACTGGACCTGAAACTGATGCCAGACTACAATTATCTTGTTCACCTTCAGCGATTTGCAGCGATTAGACTGACCAAAATATCAAGCAAACACAGGCATTTAGGTAATGCACATGCGACTTTTAATTTAGCTGAGATCATTGTTTAAGATTGAAGAAAGTGACAATGCCTCGAGAAGTTTCTAACGCTCCATTTATTGAGAAGATAATGTGCAGTAGGAGGAGGAGGAGGAGGAGGTTAGCTGCAACCAACAGAAAAATAACTTCTATCACAATTTGGTTTACAATGTACATGAAACATATATGTATGCAGCTAATAATTATAACAAATAACAATATTTAAACACATATCATGGAAATAGTCATTAGGTTTTTACATCCTGCATTTATGCACTGATGTGCCAATTAGGAAAAGAAGTAAATGAAACAAGGAATTAAATCAAAAGTCATAAACCTCAAAAGTCATAGACCTACTCAACTTACATAAAAATAGTATTGAATATTCTAAGCACTTACACAAATAATGAAAAATGAATTACTATATTACTGTGTATTGCATAATTATATAAAGAAATGAATAAACACAAAACTTACAATTTGTTTCTCTGAATATCCTTTTTGAAACATTTCCATGAATTGATATTAAGTGAATGAGAGTAAAATGCAGAATGAGGAAGTGACCAGCAGTTATTGCCATCACCAACACAATCAAACAATCATGATAACCGTGAAAAACATGAAAAACATTGAAGCTGGGCTTTCATCATTACATGTTATAGAAACAATCAAAAACATAGAAACTGAGAAAATCATGATCAGAATGACCAGTGACAAAATGATTGAAATATGAAAGACAAGAATGATCAGAAAATACAAACATTTATAGATAAAAAAATGCACAGAAATTAGACATAAAATAATATAATACTTTATACAATAAATTAAATGACAAATAAATCAAATAAATGAAATGACTAATAGCAATAATCTACAGTCCCCCCTTGAGGACTGTTAGTCCTCAAAACTTAAACTTGAGCTTCTTCCAGTAAGCACACTTTGTTTGAAGGTCTGATGTAGGTCCCATGTGCTGTTTTGACGGTCACTTTTCTGATTCTTCCATCTTCACTTGCATCAACTTCTGCAATGCGACCCAGCTGCCACTGTCCGCGAGGGAGATGCTCATCGACCATGAGAACTAAGTCATTGACTATGTGATTACGTTGCTCCTTGGTCCACTTTTGTCTCACCGTGAGGGAAGGAAGATATTCCGCAAGCCAACACTTCCGAAGATGATCAACAAGCACTTGAACTTGTCTCTGTCGTTTGCGGCCGTCTAAGTCAGGCATAGGGGGCCAATGATTATCTTCGCCACGGAGAAATGCAGGTCCATCAAACCACATGTCATCAGATATCAGTTGAGTTGAAGAACATCCTCGAGATGCGAGATCAGCAGGATTAAGCACAGAAGGCACATATCTCCATTGCGCAGGCTCACTTACTTCCCTAAATTCTGAAATACGATTTGCCACGAAGATCTTCCACCTGCGAACTTCACTGTAGATATACTTGAGTACTGTACTAGAATCTGTCCAATGGTTCACATGATCAAACTTCTCATCAATCTCATCAAGAAGAGCACCTGCGAGGTGAACCGACATGACAGCACCCTGCAGTTCGAGTTTTGGAATGGTAAGTATTTGCTTGATGGGAGCCACATGGGTCTTTGCTGCCACAAACACACAATGAACTGTTCCTGATTTATCCACCACACACAGATAAGCTACTGAAGCGAATCCAGCCTCCGACGCATCACTGAACAGATGAAGATCCATACGTACTTTGTTTTCAGGTAGTTTGAAGAATCTTGGAATTGACAGTTCCACCAAATGCTGAAGTTCATCTTGCCACTCAATCCATCGTTGGTGCAGGTCTTCAGGAAGGCAATCATCCCATCCAAGCTTTCGCATCCAGATGTCTTGAATCAGCAACTTAGCCTTGAAGGAATATGGTGCAAGGAAACCACAGGGGTCAAAGATGGAGCTGACGACACTGACCACACTTCGCTTCGTAGAAGGCACAGATTTCACAACTGGATTAAAGACAAATGCATCATTCTTGACATTCCAACCAATGCCCAGGACCCTTTCCAAAGGTAAGTCATTGAAATCTAAAGTTAACTGTTGAGTGGGCATGTTCTCTTGAGAGAAGTGCTGCATTACTACTGGAGATGAAGACATCCACTTAGCAAGTTGAAAACCCTTGTCTGCCAGGCATTGAGACAAGTTAATGGCAATGTTGATAGCACTGGTGACATCAGAGGCAGCCATTAACATGACATCCACATAAAAGTTGCGTAAGACCACTTGCCTTGTGTCATTATCCTGGATATCCCTGGCAACACGTTGCAGTGTATAGTTGGCGCAGCAAGGAGAGTCCGTGGCCCCGAAGATGTGCACCAACATTTTGTAGATGTCTGGAGGCTTGGAGTCATCGAAATAAGGCTTCCAGAAAAACCTCAAGGAGTCGGAATCTTCCTCTGGAACTCTCACTTGATGATACATGTCGGAAATGTCAGCGACAACTGCAATTGGCTTCATCCTAAAACGCTGTATGACACCAAATATGCTGTTGAGAAGATCGGGTCCAGTTATCAAGCAATTATTCAAAGAGACATCATTGAACTTTGCAGCAGCATCGAAGACCACTCTCACTTTACTTGGCTTCTTTGGATTTAAGACACAATGATGCGGTAAATACCATGTCTTGTCGCTTGTAGAAGAGGTTTCATCAGGAGTGAGTTTGCGAGCATGACCCTTTGTGATATATCCATTCATGACATCAGAGTATCTTCCTTGAAGTTCAGGTTTCTTCTCCAAACCTTTTGTGAGTGAGTTGAATCTTCTTTCAGCCGTGATGCGGTCATTTGGAATTGTAGGGAGAGACTTCTTCCATAGCATTGGTACTTCGAAGTGGCCATCAACAACTCTTGTTCGGGAATCCAACACATCTTGGGCACGTTGGTCTTCCACAGATCTAGATTTTTTGCAATCGGCAGTGACACCAAATGCTTCAGTCTTCCAAAACTGTTCAATTTGCAAACTGAGATCAACCTCAGAAGATATGAGATTTACTGTTGCCTCACCAACATCGATGTCCTGACTTCCAGATCCCATGATACACCATCCTAGTCTGGTTTGAATAGCCACTGGTTCGTCCAGAGGACCTTCTCTGCTGTTCAATTGAAGATGAGCCAAAGGTACATTCGCACCAATCAACATCTTTACATCACTGGGGTCAATGTCTTGAAGATTCAAATCCTGCAAATGTTTAACATGCTGAATGTTTGAAGCTTTAAATTGTGAGCAGTTGAAATGTCCTCGATGAGTCCAAACTTCATTAATCCAAATCGGACTAGCTTCAGGATTATTGCATTCCCTGACACTGAGGCTCACATTACTAGACTGCAAGGAAGTAGAAGAATTGATGGTATGCACATTCAATGTTCTTGGTTGACCCTTGAGCCCCAAATCCATGGCCAATTCAGCATCTATCATACTGATGTTGCTCGCAGAGTCCAACAAGGCAAACGTGTCTCGACAACATCCATTCCGACCCTGCACAATCACTGGGACAACTTGAAAATACACAGTTTTCTTCACCATTACATTGTTTACAATGCTGTCATTTGAAGTGGCAGTATTTTGTCGTCGATGCAGAGGTGTGTGATGTTTCCGTGTACATCCACTAATCTTGCAAGTAATAGAAGATGTGCATTTGGAAATATGATGGTTCGGGCTGAGACAATTGAAGCATAATCTATGAGACTTGACAAAATTGTAGCGATCTTCAGACGACTTCTCCATATAGCCTCTACATTTTGTAAAGTGATGCTCAGCACCGCATGCAAGGCACTTCCGTGTTAATTGCTCCTGACTTTGACCAGTTGTTGTATTGATGGTGGCAGAAGAGGAGAATGAAGGTTTCAATGAAGATGATTGACTATGAGTCTTGGACTGGCGTGCTGGTATGGCAAATGGGCTGAAATCTGACTCAACGCAGTCCTTCAACCATGACTGAAGATCCATCAAGTTGGGCTCTCTTCTGCGGCCTATGTTACGGACGAAATCATTCCAACGTGTGCGCTGGTCATCAGGAATGCGCTTAGTTGAACGCTGCAATACATCACTGCTGTGTAGTTCCTGTGTATAATCCATCTGCTTTAAGGTGGAAATGCAGTCACGAACTGATACATAAAATTTCCTAAGAGCAACTGCATCACCTGAAGGAACAATATTACCACAAGTAACAGCATTTACATAAGCACGGGCGATATTTATCCGGTGTCCAAAAGCAAATTTAAGTTCTTTTAGTGATTGAGCATAATTTGTCCCACTATAACCCAGTCCTTTGATTAAGTCTTTCGCATCACCCTGAACATGGGACTGCAGTAAGTCCATCCGTCTGCAGTCTGTTAATCCGGGTCTAGAGTGAACTTGGATGTAGAATTGCTCCACAAAAGGCGGCCATTTCAATGCTGATCCATCAAAAGTTGGTAATCCGATCTTCGGCAAATCCCGTTCAACTTCAAGTCGGGCAAGGGCACTAGAAAGGTTACTGGAATCAGACGAACCTGGAATCTGCGTTTCTTCGCCACAAATGAGGTCATCAATCCATGCATCTATCGGTTTCTTAGCAGTCGTTCGTGTGGAAACATCATTCACACCCGAATCTTTGCGATCATGATTGTTTCCCCCTTCTTGTAATGAATCCATCCTTAATGCGTCCCCAACGTTGCCACTCGAGTCCTTGTCAGGTGGATTGACTTCTTTCACCTTTCCAGAATCATGATTATCGGATGAGCCATTTGGTTCCTTTTCCTCAGAAGACTCTGTGGACTTGGTCTCATCATGTTGCTCTGCTGAAGGGGCGACTTCTTTCTTCATCAACAAACTGTCTATCGCTTCAAGACCCTTCGTTGCATCTTCGAAATACTTGTTCATCCAGTCCTCACATTGGTCAACTTCAGTGGGATCAGTTATTGTGTCCAGATAACGATCATGGGATGCTTGTAACTTCTTTAACTGGCATGAAATTCTGTTCTGAGTAGCACTCAACACGGCAGGTGATTTAGAGATGGTCCCATCCGTAATTGGAGTCAGCATACGAGTCAGCCATCCTGCAATGCTTGATCGACTTGCCCTCAACTTCGAGGATTCACTTGGGTTGGGGTCACTTCCTTTGCTAGGATCGCCTTCAGACATTGTCACTTGAAGTTGCAGATCAGAGTAAATTCTAACTGTTTAAGATTGAAGAAAGTGACAATGCCTCGAGAAGTTTCTAACGCTCCATTTATTGAGAAGATAATGTGCAGTAGGAGGAGGAGGAGGAGGAGGTTAGCTGCAACCAACAGAACAATAACTTCTATCACAATTTGGTTTACAATGTACATGAAACATATATGTATGCAGCTAATAATTATAACAAATAACAATATTTAAACACATATCATGGAAATAGTCATTAGGTTTTTACATCCTGCATTTATGCACTGATGTGCCAATTAGGAAAAGAAGTAAATGAAACAAGGAATTAAATCAATGAAATGACTAATAGCAATAATCTACAATCATAATTTCAGTAAAACATGTATGTATCTTGAATCAACATTTGACTAGTATTATGGTAAGTGTGGGATGCCATAATGCTATTGTAAATAGCTGACAACAGCCATTATCATGATGTCAAATCAACTTAGCGCATAATCACTGTAAGAGATATCATACATTTGAAGCTTTTGAACTTTCAAAAAGAATGATTCAGTTGACAATCAAGTATACACCTTCTCTAATGCAGATAAAAGCAAATGCCACATTTTGGGTTGTAAAATACTGAAGTTGAAGCTATCCAAAAGGCTGCAAAGCTATGCATACCTACTATAGCATCATTATGTTGTTTATTTTCCTGTAGTCCGCATCATCACGGGATTAATAACTGTCAGAAGACTGACATTGATTGCTTGGCTTATGTGGGATAACAATATAATGTACAGTCCGCTAACCTGATATAACCCCATCACTGCAACTACAGCAACGTCAAGAAATGTTTTTGTTAAAAAAAAACCTTATGAAAGTTGTATCACCTCTTCAATCATCCATTTTGTTGTTAGGTGACTTCATCTCATTGCTTCAGACCTTAAAAAACTCTTCTGTATACCAAAGTCCATGTTGCACCATGTTGGTCAAGGCCTGAGACACCACGTCCTGCTTTATTGCCATCAACAATGCCAATTTAGGTATGGATAGAACTCCAGTTAACAGCTACCGAAAACAACCTTGGGATTAATCTTTCAACAGCACTACCAGTGCAAAAAAATACTTTAAATTATAAGAATACCACAACATCCTTACTAGTAGTCACAGCTACTGCGAAAGAGGTTTTGTCCCTCCAGTGTGATCTATCACTGCCAATGGACATTATCATACTGATCTAATGATGATGCAAATTGTATGGGCAGCTGGGAATAAAAGCAGTTCCAGAATTCAAATCCTGAGCAAAGATTTCTAGACTTGTACACAGAGTGCAGCCTTCTCAGGCATTTGTTTCTGAGTCCATTAGCTTAATGTATTTCAGTCATTGTCAAACTCCTAATTTTCCTTAGTGGAATTCAGTTATTGTCAAACTCCAAATTAATGACATTAATTTGAAAATAATTCCCAATTTTCATTTCTTAAGATGTGAAAATATAATTTTCAAATTGTTTTGTCCTTCCTTGATTATGTAAGACCAAACATTAACGGAGAAGAGAATCCTCGGGTAATTCAATCAGCTGACAAGAGAGTTCCAGAAACGTCTTAGACAAGAACACCTTGAAATATAACAATTATCAGGAAACAGCAAAAATCATTTTCTTATGAAGGCAGTAGCCACAAATGCAGAGTTCTATAATAAAACTTAATGGGAGGGTGGTTCACAGCAATGAACCTCATGAATGTCAGGTCTGCTGCAAAATAAACACTCGTCCTTCGGACTCGTGTTGTATTCTTCCGCGACCTGACATCCATGAGGTTCATTGCTGTGAACCACAATCCCATTAAGTTTTATTCATATCCCGCAACGAAAAATGGACCTCCAGTCAAAAGAATTAATAATTTCAAGAGGCAGTATTTTGTTTGAATGGCCATGAAAAGATCCCTGGCAACCACAACGACCAGTAAGAGCATTAAAACATTGTGACATCATCACTTCACTGCCCATTGTTTACATAACAACATCAGGTAATGATATGCATGTGGTTCACAACGATGAACCACATGGTGTGAATCACATGGTTTTTTGCCAGAACTTCGCTGCCTATTGTGGGATATTCCCTCAAACAGCTATCTTTCCTTCATTCAATTGCAAGCCAGGTCCAGTCACGAAGGCTTTTTTCATTTCATGGACCTGATGCCATACAGAAGGTTGTCTGCCAATGTCTGGTTCAATTTGGAAAAGGCTACATACAAGATAACGTCTTCAGTTCAGTCTAACCATGATGAAGACATATTGCCTTCCCTGAGATGAATAAGCAGCCGGACAGGAGATGTAATCAACAAGCAAACTAATCAGAGCAATGAAATAGTCAGGGTTACAAATGACAGCTTGTCAAAACCATCTCATTCCCCAATAGTTTGCATTGAAAATTAATGAAATTTTTCTAAATTCCAACAAATTATGTATTATTGCTAGACTTAACCACTCTGAGAAAAGCAAGCTCTGAAACATCTGTGGGAATGGGCCTGATTCTAAACCAATCAGCTCCAGAGGCCCTGAAATTTGCATATTCACTTTAGCCATCATGGAAATGAGAAGGCTTGACTTTTAACTGAGCAATCTACCCTGATTGGTTGCATATTCAAACTTAACGGTTCCACATTCAAACTTACTGGCCATACCTGACCATATATAGGATGAGGAGGGAGAGGGGGTGGGGGGGGGAGGTTAATACCAGAGATGCTCACCAGAGTGTACTCCAAGGAGTTGTTGTGCATGCATGCCTGCCTGTGACCCACTGTCTGTGACCCACTTTCAGTCCACTTGACAGTTGCTTGAATTGTGTTTAAATTTATCCAACTTCTGATGTCTTACATGTGGATTGTGCTTATTTTCATGGAATTACTAAATAAGATATGAATAAAGGTATGTTTTACAATTTACTTATGACATGTTTGAGCCTAAAGAAGATCCATCAACCCCAAGATAATCTTAGTTTGTCCTGCTCAGATGAATGAACTCTTGACCATGTCATCATGGGGTCAGTCTTTTCAGGTCATGACACAATTTATTTGAAATTGGCAACAACAGTCTGAAAATATCCTCTTGCACTAAGTAAGTCTAAGTTATATAAATGAGAGATACTTGAACCTCACTCAGGCAGGAAAATAAAATATTCTCAAAGTATTGGACAGCATTAATTCTCTCTGGAAAGTGGTAAATTACAAACTTTTAAAATTCATGTGCAGCAGTTCTGCTACCTTGGGAGTGGGGGAGTGGAAGGAAAGTGGTCTTTTGGGAGGGTGGGGGGGGGCAGGAAGGGGGGAGACCATGATTCTGTGGCAACCAATCAGTGAAGCTGGCCACTTTGAAAAATTATATATTCAACTGACTTTACTTCATTATGATAATGTTGCTGCTTCTACAGATGTGCCTGAGGTTACTTTCCCTGAGTGGACTTAACTGAAGGATATAAAGAAACCTGTATTGCACCTTCAGCCATTCTGCACACCTGCTAGTATTATTCACCTGTTTGGTTATGATTAAAAATGGAATACTTAAATTTCAAAGCTGGGGGATGTGGTGTATATAGTTTACAAATGAAATTATTCAACCACATGTGACATATGCAAAATGTTTCGTGACAATTATGAATTTTTCAGTTTACCCAATGGCAACGCGTCTGACGAAACCACAAATTGCAAATATCATTCTCCTGAAATCCGAGAATTTTGTTGTGACCTTGTTTATATGAGGGAAGTTCTGTTATTTCATGGAAATAGGCAATTTTTTTCCAAGCCAAGATTAGCCGTTACCATATATATTCACTAACTTCCAGATCGATGGTTTTGAAAGAAGTGTAATTATGTCTTCAGGGTTCGAAGTAATGCAATCTTCATATTTAATTTTAGTGCCATGTTTCGGGTAATGACCTTTTGGCAATAGGGGACATGCAAGATTCTCAAATTAAAATTCCTACTAATTTTGTCAAGGGAGAATATGGGACAATTGTATCAATCAGCAGGTAAATGCACCTGGCATTTTTGAATCCAAGTCTGAAGGTACACTTTTTGCAATTGGGACGACGCTACGACACGATATTATAATAATCAGCAATCTTGGCATGGTTGGTGTTTGTTGGGTTATGTCAATGTATCGGCCAAATTATTTTTTAAAGACATAAAATATTTGTCTTAATACATATTTAAAAACATTTATGATGAGAAATTCAATTTAAAGATTGTATGTAATATTGCTTTCTGAAAAGTTAAACTATTTCACTTTTTGAAGAAAATTATTGTAATTACTTCCAATAGCGTTATACACAATTTGGAGAAACAAGATATAACATGTAGGAAAATAATTATTTATTTTACATGTTAGGCACATCATTTCAAATTCATTTCAGTTCATAACAAATTGCAAACTTACACTTTGTATCTGACTATCTGCACTATTAATCCAGTTACCATAATATGAAATCTTTGGGCAATATCAGAATTGACTTTAAAAGTCACAACAGTAGTATATAATTCTATCAATTATGGCATGTTACTATGAAGACCACTTTGTGGTATTTTCAATCGTGCAAAGTTCTACGGAAAGGAGGGGGTTATGCCCCCCGACTGAAAACCAATATTCACACCACTTGGTATGTTTCTTGAGCAAACTGCACTGAACACACTTTTTGAACGCCAGGATAAAACTACCTACATATAGGCCTACACGTACATTATGAAGATAATGGAGTTGAATGTGACAGATTACCTTTGTTCAATTTAACTTAATCAACCACCAGTAAAAAATATACAATCAAGAGATCATGGCAATTGCATTTTGGCTGTTTAAGAAGTTTAGCAGTATTTAGATATTAAATAGCGCTATAACATTATTTCGTGGAGGTTCAAAAATATAACATATCATAATGTTCAATGTTTTTTAAGAAATACCAACTTGTATTACAGCTCTCGCAATTGCTCTGAAGAAATAAAAATTTTTCTTAATGTGGACCTATGATGTCAAAGCTGGAGACTCCATTGGAACCTATACAACTTTGGTGCAAGCTATGATGTCACAGGTCAAACTGGCCAATAGCATTTCATGGAGACAACTTCATCATAGCCTTGCAATAATGTCATAGCCAGATGAGCCAATGATACCACTGCAAAAACTCAGGTGTTAAGTGGAAGGGAGGATTGTTTATTATTTGGTGATACCAAAAGTGCCTGAAATTCAACCGAGCATGGTTAATAGGATAACTGACAATGATGTAACTGCAAGGCTATGAGGAAACTGTCTAAAATGGATGCTATTGGCCAGTTTGACCTATGGCATCATTGATTGCACCAATTTTGCATATCCTCCAGTGCTTGGCAATGGAGTATCCACCTATGACATCATAGATCCACTCTGGCACTGAAAAGAAAATCTGATTTCTTCAGATCAATTGCTAGAGCTGTAATGGAAGTGTGACTTTAACTGCATTTTGAAATTTTAACTAAATCTTTTGTTTGTGAATTTATTATGACTTATCAACATCACAATATGACTCATAGTTATCACACATCGCATCTCGGCCTATAATCATCATGCACCCCAAGTGCATTTAACATGGAATGTACATGTATTTGACAAAAAAGAAATTTAAGTGGCAACAGCGATTGTCTCAAGTTACTATCCACAGAATTCCAGGCACTTTTAACATAATTTTCAAAATATCATCTTAGTTAAACAGTTGCATCACTTATGTTTCACAAGACTAAAGCATACATTTGCAGACAAAATATCATTTATGGCTAAATTGTTCATATAATAGTTATAATTATGGAATCACCATTAAACATGGCAAGAGAGGTGACTAGGTAATAAGACTTGAAATGTATTCCTAAGCGTACTAGATGATGCTTACGCATACCAAGCAATTTCTGTCCTTGTAGAACACCAGTAAGAGAACTACAGACTAAACCGGATTGTACCAAGGCTTAACATGGGTTGTAACCAGGGGCCTATCTAGAAGAAGCTTGAGGGGAGCCACAGCTTGTGACAAATATCTGACTCTCTGTGTGGTTTCCTATCATTTCCATGTTAATGTTGGCCTGAAGGGGCCTGAAGGGGCCTGAAGGGGCCTGAAGGGGCCTGAAGGGGCCTGAAGGGAGGGGGATGTTGCCTAGTTGCCCGCCCCCTAGATACACCACTGGTTGTGACCATACGAGGGGCGTTCAGAAAGTTCACGGCTTTTTTATATATGGACACTTATTTTCAATCTAGAACAACAAATTTTTTACAGGATAAAATTCAGCAGTTTTGGAATGGGTTGCCATGGAAACAGAAAGTTTGGTTAGGTGGAGCAGGTAGTACGGAGATCAAGAAAATCAATGAATTGCGGCTGAGAAAGACTTCTCTCTGTCACTTGTATTAGTAAGATTGACAATATTTGACACAAGAAATATGATGTTAGCTTCTAAATATACTTTCAAGCATACCAAATGTTTGTATTCTTACAGCAAACCAATGAGGGAAAGCACTCCTGCATGCCCGATTTGGCAAGAGCGATTCAGGCAACAGAATTAGAGTCCTTAACTACATCAGGACTTATGACAAAGCATGGATTCACTGGTATGAGCAAGAGACCTAAAGGGACAGCATTATTTATCCCAGCTTTTTCTTTGACATATAGCTTTACATAAGACCTGGTTTTCCATTACCTTAATCACTGGGGGCAATAGTTTCAAGCACTGGAGGAGAAAAGGCTTTGGATGACTGAAATGCTTTCACATAAACTTTTGCTGGAATGCTTCAAGGAACATCTATTTCATCGCGTCAGGTGTATGAATTAATGCTTTTGTAGTACTTGCGAGTATTTTTAAAAGGTAATATTATATTTCTTGTGTTAATTATTGTCAATCTTACTAATACAAGTGGCAGAGTGAGGTCTCTCTCAGCCGCAATTCATTGATTTTCTTGATCTCCGTACTACCTGCTCCACCTAGCCAAACTTTCTGTTTCCATGGCAACCACAGAATGACTTAAAAGTGTCCAAATTGTCCAAAATTTTGGAAATCCATTCCACAACTGCTGAATTTTATCCTGTAAAAAATTCATAGTTCTAGATTGAAAATAAGTGTCCATGTAAAAAAAAGCCGTGAACTTTCTGAACGCCCCTCGTATAATGTTACATGTATGTGCTTGGTACATGAATTTCAATAAGCATCATCTTGACAAATGTTTTGCAGCTTCATATTACATATTACATTTTGGAATGTTTAAGTTTTTCTGATATAGACTATAAAATATCAAGCTGCAGGTCTTTGATAATCACAGGGATTGTTAAAAATATAATACATTATAAGCCATAACATATGTAACAACTTTAAAGAAAATCTATATGAGCACCACTCTTGTGTCCTTCTTGACTATATTGCCCATGGCTATGTCATTGTATTTATCCACACTGGGTCCACCAGACAAAGTCCCCTTAATATGAGGGCCCATGTAGGGTATGTCATACAGACTGGTACTGAGCGCAAGGTCTTTGCTCTCATGTATTTGTGAGACCACTAGCAGACTTCTCGTTTGCTCAGTCTCCTCGGTGGCCTCCTCTTGGTCATAGCACTCTTGGTTATTCTGCTCTTGGTCATTTTGATCTGGGTCGTTCTGGTTGTGGTCATTGTCATCTGGGTCTTTGCTTCCTCTAACATCAGTCGAGGGCTCTGACCGACTCTTGTTGTGAATGTCAGACAAAAGAAACTCCGACTCCTTTTGATTATCCAATGGTCTCTTGACCTCATTCAGGTTGAAATTAGTTGCCATGGTTGCATTAGTGTCCTTGGTAACGGAACAGCGTAAAACCTCTATCACCTCTCGGCGAAATCTTTTCACTGTGAAAACGTATACAATGGGATTGTAAAAAGAAGATGACTTTGTGAGAAATGAGGACGCCACTGAGAGCGTCATTGGGATTTCTTGAGACCACGGTTCAGTTGCCAGGAAGGCCACAACAGCGTAGGGTGTCCAGGCAACTAAAAAGCACAGGGTCATCATAATGGTCATCTGGAAGGAAATGTCAAAATTGGTGTTATTATGGTGCTCAAACTTATATGAAGAAAGCTGGGGGCATAGTGACATATAATTTACAAGCGATACAGCCCAAAATTTAGACTTAAACAATAAATTTGAGTCATATAACTCGATTTTAGTGGTCTGTATCTGAAGATATTAATATGGGACATCAAACAGGATTATTATTGGTGAAAAAATTGTGATCAATCATCTTAATCATGTAGATGTCCATTCTTTTTCTGATCATCTGTGTTCCTTTTTGTGTGATATAAACTTCTCGGATGATGCAACTGTAACAGAAGATCATTATTGCAACTGGCATCAGGAATCCTGTTAGAAATATTGTGATGACGTAAGACAATGGCAGATGATGCCACTCCAGGGCACAGGAGATTCCAGAACTCTCATCCGACCAGGGGGGTAAAGCACCAAATAAGGCCATTGCCGTATACAGGTATTAGAGTGAGTAAGACAAATCAGCGGTTGACCATATCTGAAATAGAATGATAAGTATATTATTAGAAACAGTGAATTAGTTGATATGTACAGGTCATTCACCTAGGGAGAGACAACATGTGATTTATCCAGGGAAGCCCATGATATTTCCCGTGTTCCTACCCTCGGTTATAGCCACAGATCACCCTAATTAGTTTCAAGTCATCCTCTGGACCTCAAGTTTCCTTCACAAGATGACAGGATCAATATCTCTGGTTCTTTACTGTCAGCCTGATGACCTCCGGAATTCAACTACGAGGCTAAATCCATCAGCCACAAAGGAAATTGTCAGATGCTGTAAAATATTTGCTGTAAATCCTGAAGCAATAGTAACATGTGATGCCAATTAGAGTTTGATATTTCAATTTAATGATGGGAGATGTAGATCAACAGTAGTTTGCCGCAGAGCTAAATTCACAAGTTTATAATTGCTCTTAATTGTGGCTGTATTGTATATCTTAGTGATGTCTCGCAGGTTAATTGCTCGTTGATTAATATTGTAAAATAATGATGGGGCAACCCATGTTGATTGAAATTTTATTTTCTAAAATTATTGTGTTGTTTAATGGAAGGAAATCAATTTAAATCAGATCAAGACCTAGGAGAATGTAACTTAATGTTGCTTTTTAAATTTCACAATCTTGCAAATTGGGTAACAAAGTTTAATTACTTGCCATTTAACAAAAATGAACTTGAAAGAAACCGTGTACAGTAGAGGAATGGTAAGTGCATACATTCAGCTGTTTTCACATTGTCAATGTTGTAATTGATGGTATTCCTGCTATCTCCAACATTGAAAAAATATGTTGATGTTATATAGAAGCATTATATGGTAACCTCTTTCCAAACTGCTTGTTTAGTAAAGCTCAGATCTTTTAGCCTTTCTCTTTCTGTGTATTTATGTAAGTTATTTATTTTTTTATATCAAGTGTTTCAAATGATCTCCCTCAGATAACTGGCCAAATACTTGCTACTCAATCTGGTTGATTGGTAAGACAGTGATGAAGTCCAGAATGTGTCATCCATATGATTTGCAGCTGCTGATAACCAAAAATGACAAACAGATACCTCTACATTTCCATGTGATTTACCCCCATCTCCACATTTGAGCCCAACAAAAATCCTGACACATGGTCTGATCCAAATGACACCCACTGTCACTCAATAAAATGGACATGCAACGTGACTGTGTGGGATAATGGGTGCCTTCTGCCAGTTCTGGAAGACATAACAATAAATGCTATCGAACCGTTGGTTGGCTAGTGGCAGTTCACATGTCTGATATATTCTTCGGATGAATACATTTAAATCATTAGCAAATTATATAATAACTCAGCACACTCTCTCATAAGCCTTTGCACTTACTGAACTCATTTTGGCATGCTTGTCCTGGCTTTTGGAATTTAAAAATCAATTTTTTCATCTCTCTCTTTCTGACCTGCCTCCTTTGGTTTAGCTCACAGGGTGCCTTAATGACCTATTTGTATTTTACATCATTGCTTTACCATCAAAGGGTCCTTGCCTTTAAAGTTTCATGAAGCAGCCATTGTCATTGATGGTTTATTCTGGTTCCACAACATGTGTTTGCATTGCCCCAAGTAAATTGTTACTCAAAAAGGCTGTCTGAATCCTTTTGTTATTCTGTTCTACCGTCAGTTTAAAATTAGGTTTATGCAGTAAAATTAGAGATTTAGTTTGTTTAACCTTGTAGACTTGGGAATGCTTGGAAGTTGGAACATGTAAACATAATATGACTTTTTATTTTGAATCTGCTACTTTAAAAAAGTGTAGATCAGATCAATGAGAGTTGGAAATCGTCTGCTTGAAGTAAACTTTTCTTCTTGCATCATCAGTTAATTTGCTTTCGATTATGTTTAGAGATGCAGTGCACCTAGACTTCATATCTGTTTGCTAAAAACTTTATATGCCCCGCCAACCTGATTTGATATCAAGCTCGTGTTATTATCGTTTTCATAGGTATGTGTTTTTTGAAAACTTCGTTTTGCAGTTAAACCGTGACATCATCGGGTATTTGTCAATGTGATTGGTCTAATATTCAATCTGTGATATATCAGTTCAGAGTTTGACATTACGGTCAGTGACAAAGGAATTTAAAACTGCCAGGCAATGTTACTATATGTATACAACCACAACAAACAACGCATGTCTGAGCTGATTGTTGTACCCCACCAAAAGAGTCTCATTGTTTTCCAAAACAAATGTTGCTGTTTTTCACAATACAACAGTCATCAAAGTTCAAACAACTTTTGTTGTCAGTAATTACAATTCTCCTTTGAGGCTAAGTAGTCTGTTTGACTCAGTTACAGTTCATTGAAGCATCTTACAGCCAGGGCAAGCTGAACAAGTGAAACATACATCATCCTTGTGTCAATGCGCTTCGTCAGTTTCCTGAAATCTGTGCTTGTAATAAACAAAATTATTCAACTAAATCTCTGACATCACAGTTTTGGAATGAAGCAAATTGCAAACCTGAAAAACACGTAGCTATGAAAAGGATAATAATACTTTTTTGTGAAACTCTGTATGACAAATCAATACCTGATTACTGTAACAAAATTATTTCTGAGTATTTGTCTTTCTGGCATGTGTCAAATTTGTTCAAAACGTACACTGGTGTCAGTCCAAAATGTCTGACTATGTCATAAAAAGTTTTCATGTTAAGAATAAAATAATATATAAATCATATTAAAATATTTATAAAATACAACCAAAATTTTGTCATAAAATTACGATGCACAGCATAAAGCATTAGTTTACATCTGAATTTACCTCCTCTTTGATCAGATAGCGTATTGTGGTATTAGTTTTGGGTGCCTTGGAAGTGATGCTGTGACGGAGAAAGAGTAATCAAGGAGCCTCATTTGGACCAATAGCTCATAAGGTAGATAATTGGAATTAGATGACCCTGCCTACTTTCCATGCTATCTAATTTACCTCATATATTATTATTAACAATATTATATTTTATATAATTGGTTTAGCCAGCTCAGACAATTCAATTAAATTTCATTTGACTCAATCCGATAACGAAATTAAATTTATATAATCATTAACTTGAGAAGTTCCTGAGCAATTATAACACAATGCATAATAAGAATTTTATTCAAGATAATTTATATTAACTTACCAGATTTATGTTGACATGTTACGATATATCTCATAATGGACATGACGGTCAGGTTTGTAATTCCAACAATTCCGAAGAAGTATACTGAAAAACCACTGAGGGAGCAACCTGCAACAAAATAAGGAGTCTCATATTCAGTTTAAATCTCTGTAACTGCATTAAAATAACCTATGCCTTTATCATGGAGATACAGTATGTGACATCAGTGATATCGATAATTTTGGGGATGCTACCTCTTGCAGCGAATGGGAATTTAAAGTTTTCAGAGTTACTAAATATTCAGTATTGATGCCTGGTTTTGAATCTGGAGGCTGGGCTTGGCAGTTTAGTGGCCCAAGTGGTGAACCTCATTTTGTCTATAGTTAGTTCTCAACATCGATCAGAACGTACATGGGCCTAATTAAATTAATTTGAAGCAATTAGCAAGTAATTGGAGCTCCCTGGACTATCTCATTCAATGAAGCAAACAATAAGACCTTCTTCTGCAAATTGCCAATTTTCAGTGTTGCTTTAAGGTAACAACACTTGAGGAATATGATGTAACCTGGTATTGTATTGTATTTTATTGTATTGTATTTTATTGTATTGTATTGTATTGTATTGTATTGTGTTGTCTCAATAATTACTATATTGTTTGCATTATTGCCATTCATTGTAGCCATGACTGCTTTGGAACTTTTTAAAAAAACTTTGAAACCATGCACATGTATCTTATACCCCATAACGTTTACAATACCACATGAAAAAGCAGTGGATATATCCCATGTGGTATTGCGTTGTATACTCAATGGTTTGTTGTATATTCAATGGTTTGATTATTGTTGATGATGTCATTACATTGTTCACCATTGTGACATCATGTCACAGCATTGTGACATCACTAGTTGAGCTGCTCTCTGTGCTCTGATTGGCTGATGCAACTGTTGAGTATTGAATATCTAAGTGAAGTTTAGCTTTCTTTTGAGTTACAATATGGGGTATAGATAAGACAAAATGGCTGTATGGTGGTATTTTGTGATACATGTACTTCCACTCGTGAAGATATCCTGAGTCCTCTGTACCGACTCGTGCTGACGCACTCGTGGATACAGAGGACTCAGGATATCTTCAACTCGTGGAGTACATCTCAAAATACTACCATATCATTTGGTCTTATTATAGTGCACAATTAATGCCTTTGATTGAAGTCAACATCAATTTTTATGGACCTGACTGGTGATTTTCACTGAGGCCGCAAGGGCTGTGACCGAGAAGTGGGATTTCAACCCATTTCAGGACACAGCTAGTTATTGCACAATCAGGGGCTCCTTACCATTATCAATTAAAGTAATATCTGCTCCTACTGCGCAGTATTGAACATTGTGATGGATTTCTGACCTGTATCAGGATCCTGGTTCTTTTTAGCTTCAATTAGCTTCAGTGAAAGACATGCATCTATTGTTAGTTGTCATGTTTTGATCAGTTGCCAATTAGTTGAGATTAATCTTCGGAATGTGGTCAATGGGATTAATTATCCCATCTATATCATATCACTCTGGTCCATAGAATAACAAGTCCGTGAAAAAATCACACATGCAAACTAAAACTATTCTAGAATAAGAAACAGCACGGAGGAAAACAAGATTGCACAATGCACATTTTTGACAAACGTGCAATAGTGCCCCAATTTGCCCAAAGATGAACCTTTTATTGCATAATATCCTAAAGTCCCTTTCTAAACCAAGTTGTTTTAGCTACTGGATTTTTTTTTAAACAACAAAATAAAAAATAAATGTTGCCTGCACTGAAAAAAATTAGTCATCAGAGTTGTGTGTTTATGTGCTCATTCAGTTGGAGAGGGAAGAACAGATTTGCAGAATGAGGTGACTTCAATCTTGCGACATGTATCATCATAACTTCATTCTACGAAATGTTGTTCTTTATGGTGGTCAACATTTTCAAGCCACCAGCGAGTAATGCGCATATGCCACAACTACAAATTGCACAAACAGAATCAGATGGAAATTACATGGAAGAATGTTCCAAAATCCCTTCTCATGTACAGGTGATAAAAATACTTTTGTCGAAACGACACAAAAACAACTCAAAATAAGCATGTTCTCCAGCAATATCATGGAATGTGTCAATGCCACGTGATTCTTCTTTTATTCTCATTATTTTAATTGACTGAGAATGTGCATGCTGCCTACACATAGACTGCAATCTTCATACTTAATCATGGCATTGCGTACAACCATCTGTGATTGTTATGACATGATCATGAATTACTATATAATTAATGTTTGATAGCTACCCAGCACCAAAACAGAATGGTATGTAATACTATGTAGCTTATTTGAAATAAATGTAGGCCAACTTGTTTGAACATCATATTAATTAACACATAACATGATAATTGAAAAATATATTTTACATACTACTACAGGCTGGTTTTTTTTACAGGTGATTTCACTAGCATGCGATTCTGGTCATTCACACTTGATAGTGAGAAATCAATGCTAAACAGGGACTTACTACGTTTACTATATGAGATGTGTGACGTTCTATTGCCTCTAAGCCAATCAGATAAACCCAAAATGCTATTTATTTTGTAGCCAAGAACCTGAGAGTTGCGTACTAATGAAATCACCTGTAAAGGAATTATGAGTCTGTTTCAGGCAAGAAAAAAGGAAGAAGAAAAGGATTCACAGCTAACTGGTTTTTGACTTCTACTATTGTGTACAGTGTACACAATACAGGTTTGAATTCAGAGATTCCGAACTGGATTGGTTTCTGATTAATTAACCCTTTTGCTTTATTGAAGATTTAAAAATCTTTCCTCGTGGCATAGTCAAGCAATGAAGGGATCCACTGGAGTGTGAAACAAACTTAAAATGATGCATTAATTGTATCTACATATAATTAAATGTTCGATTATTGGCAAGTTAGAGTATGTTTGACGAAGATGAGACTTTTTTGAGGTTTTTTTTATTATCACAGTGGCTGGAAAAAAATAACTTGATGACAACTACAAATAGTTTGAATTTGCCGACTTAGGCATAATAGCTTTAATTTTTGTAAATGATAATGATTCGAAAAAGTAGTATCCAATATCTCACCTGTATCTCCCAATACCCAGCCGTGGTTGAAGGCTGAAGCTGAGGTGGAAGGATAAGCTAACACAGTCGGACACAAGTGAAATAAAGGAAAAATGTCTGATTTGTGTCTAATTGAGTGTCCTGTCATATTGTAGTTACAATAATTGTAAACTAACCGCTTTGGAGAAAGAAAGATGTGTCCTGCCATATTAAAGTTACAATAGTTGAAAACCAACAACTTTTGAATAGTATTGCAACAATAGTCTCATGATTTACTACAACATTAAATGACGTTGGGTATATTGTCCAGTAGTTTCTGGGGAAATTTTGAGTTACGTCGAGGCTCGTTTAGTGTCTCACTGTGCCCCGTGGGCTGGGCACAGTGAGACAGTAGGCGGGGCACAGTGAGAAAGGGCATCTGCTGCCATGACCGCCGATTCCTCAGGACCTGCAGAACTGTTCGGTCAATTGTTGCTACAGAACTGAGCACTGTACTCTAATAAAAGCAGCTGGCTAGGTGATTTTTTAGGTCCTTTATTGGGCATGCTTCGAAACTTCATCGCACAGGACACATGCACGACTTATTTAACCTGCCGCATCTGTTACACACTAATCAAAATTCTTCTCTGATGCTTCCCTTTGGATGCGATTCACTAAAATCAGTAGTTTATTGCAGACATTTTGTTTTTAATAGTGAATTGTGAGCTATGCATTATATATTGAGGTCGTTTCGAGTGTATTTTGTGATGTCTCACTGTGCCTCGCCTCAAACTGTCTCGCTGTGCCCCACGCAGCTCTATTTATAAAATTTTTGAATCCTGCAGACTGGATGCCTGCATTGTAGATTATCATCTCACTAAACTAAGACAAATAATTAAGGTTTGAGTCCCTTGCAATTGATTTGCACTATATCATTTTTCTTGCGAATAATAACAAAATTTCGTTTAGTAAAATTATTTACTTTTACTGGTTAAAATCCAAAATATTGAAATTCAACTCTTGATATGCTGTGTAGGCATTCAGGATATAGGACAGTCTCTCACTCACTTACTTTTTGTACTATACAAAAGAGGGTTGATCTGTAAACAGTACCAGTTAGACGCTACTGGCTTTATCTCACCGTGCCTGCCGTCTCACTGTGCCTCGCTCTCCCCTATGCTATTGCCGATAACTTAGATTATTTCTTGGAGCCAAAGTCAACAATTTCATTTCGACTCTGACTCCTCCTGAAAATCTAACTTCAACCTCTGACTCCAATCCCCGATTTTGACTCCATGACTCCAAAGCCCTGATTGTGACATGTTTATCTCAATGTTCTTCCTTCATTCTCTCTGTAGAGCAAAACCTTCACTTCAGTAACAGCAGGTGACAAATCAAGTACGTAGGTGATTTGTAGTTGTGAGTTAGTGACATGGAGGCAAAGTGCTGATTTTGTCAAGTCTAATTGTCAGCTTGTGTGGAGGAGGCACATTCTGAGGACAAGAGCCTTTTATTGAGAAGACTGTGACCAGCAAATGGGATCCAATTCCACTCCTCAAGGTGTGCTTATGATCAATGGCATTGTTTGTGATATGAGGAAGTAACCATTAAGAATTGACCTCATGCAAAGTTCTTGCAGACCATTCACAGTTGTGTTGTTTTGACTTACTTTCTCAGTGCAAGAAGTTGCCCAGAGATTGATTGACACTACAAGAAAGAGGTTAAAAAGCAAAAAAAAAAAAGCAAAAAGAAAAAAATATAAGAACAAAAAGGACAGGTCTTGGGACTCAACTCTACACCGTAGGTCTGAAAAATAGTTCCTTTTTTCAGAGAGCTTTCACAACTCAAAGATGATCTCTTATCGACTAAACTAGTCAAGTAAAGGTGTGACGAAATTGTAGTTTTGACTTACTTCTTTAACTAAGTTGTGTGACGAAAATATGTTGTTAGTAGCTGAGCTTCAAAGAACACATGCATGCGGACAAGCCTCTTAATTTTCTTATTTGAGGTCAGTGTGTCATCGAGAGAAGCTTATCAGATCAAAGTTTCATCTCTTTGCTAAGTTCACTGACCCTCCTAGAGTCTCCCTCATATCAATTATTGAAATATGAGAGCTGGCATAACAGACAAGTTCATCATATATAAGATTAAGTGCTCGATTATTCTGTATGGTCCCTCCATGAAAGACTTATCCACTATATTTCATGCATATTACTACTTTCAGTTGGGTGCACAGTGCACACCTCCATTTTACTCCATAGTTTCCATTTGCCTTCGATCTGTTGCTGTGCCAAGGTTAAATGGGAAAATGATGTTCCTCAAAATGGTAGTCATTGGTCTAGGTTACATTGGGGTCAATCAGACAAGTGCCCAAGCAGGTGTTGTCAAAATTGTCAGACTACAAAATGTACATCTAAACATTTTCTAACGAAGACCAACTGAAGCTTGGTCATTGATATTTCCCAAAGCAGTGCTTTCTTGGTTTTAAAAAAATAATTTTTATTCCTTTGTGATATATGAACTGAACATAATGAACATTTACTAAATAATATACAATACAATAAAAACACAGTTGTCTGAAATCGTCTTCCCAAAAGAAAAATACCCTTAATTGCCTTGGAGTTGGTAAGCAGCATCATAGGTAATTTTAGTCCATCTGAGTTTGTTGTTAATATCATGTTTTTAATAAGAGATAAAAGTTATGAGAGTTTCTCTTTAGATTGCCTTTTTCAACTAAGGACTAATTAGACCAGAAATTTAAAAGAATTATTGAAATACCTGCATTTTTGGCCACGACTGCATGTCTGTGTGTTTGTTTATGTGTGTGTGACTATTGCACTCACTCTTGTTTTTGCAGCTCATAAAACTACTATTCATCAGCACGCAGTCTCTATAGTGTATACTCAAGCAGATCTCTCGGTAATGAATATTGCATTTATTAAGCTCAGTAATTGGTTGTCATCTCTAGTTTTGTGAAGAGTGCATGAAGCAAGAAATACAGAGGAAAATGTGATTGTTTCATTGTCATTGCCTTTACTTATTTGAGGTGTGTGAAGTAGCATACTCTTTTCCCGGTCAGGAAGTGTATCCCATCAAAGGCTTCTAGCAGCTCCTATCCACATCCGGTGAAAATATACCTGTTGTAGGTGCTGCAGGGTTCAGGAGGCAATGTTGTGGCAGTATGAAGAGGTTAATTTCGTTTCTAGAAAATGATACATTTGTAAAATATCATACATATGAATCGTTTATCATTTTGTTACTCATTGTCTGCTAGTATTCATATTGACTATCCGAAAAGTGAGTGCAATGCTGCAACTCCAATATCAATGTTCAATTGTTCTCTACAACCTTATGTATACGCATTGTTCATGACATGAGCATTGTTCACCTTCACACCCAATAATGCATTATTATATATCCTCTGTTAATTGTATTACCAAACAATAACCATGCAATGCTCTGTTATGGATATGCTCTTCAATATTATCACATTACTTTCCTCACCATGATCATGAATTTGTAAGAGATCAGATTCATTGAAATGAAAATAGTGCCCATCTGTACTATATCCTTGAAAACGGCACTGGTTTGACATTGGTAACTAGTGTCATATTGTGGCAATGGAGCTTTGAAAATCAAGATAATTGCATTTTCGTCCAGCTTTGAGGCCATTTTTCTGGGGAACTATGGGATTGATGTGACTTCTTTTGATCTCTCTGACAGTATTGTACTACATGCAAATCCAAGATTTGGGGATTCTTGGTTTAGGGGAATAGATGATTAGAAAATGCTGCCACAACAATTTTCGCCAAATGCCTTTAGAAAGAATGTCAGATGTAGGATATCACAAAAAATGGCTTTAATCCACTTTAATGACCCAAGACAAGATTCCTGGAGAAAATAAAGATGGTAGCTTTCATGAATCACAAGACATGTGAAGAGTAGTTTTCATTTGAGGCTCTAAAAGTAAGCGCAAAAACGAACTCAACATTGTCTCCTTTAATAATTTTTCTGAGCAAAACCATTGAAGAGAACGAGCAAAAATTTGGCAGAATTTTTTTCAGACAAATCTGAAGGGCTCGAGTGGGAAGCATTTGTTGAAATGACATGGAGTGATCCTATAGTATCATACTTGTTTTTGTCAAAGTTTTTTGCTGTCAGGTAAAGCTGCTAGAGTAAAGTGGTGACATAATTTACCAAAAAAGTAAACCTTTGACACGTAAACATGTAACCATGCTCTGAATTTGAAAATATTTTACTTTTTCACTAGAAATCTTGACTCACACTTCTAATAGTGCATAATTACTATACAATGAAGAAAAAAATCGTTTAAAACAGTCAAAACAACACTAGCTGGTGTCCGTCCAAACTCTTTGTAAAATCAGATCACACAAAAATTCTTTCAGTATGGACAGCCTCTTTGGCTTTTTCACATAGAAAGTTGCTGGCATGACATACACAGAATTTTGGAGAGACACTAGCTAACGTTAATTTTGTCTGTTTAAAAAAAGCCTTTTTAGCCTTTTAAGAGTTAATAAAAACAGCAGCTTTGTGCATTGTCTCTTGGGTTCGGCATGCTTAAATTCCAATGTGAATATTTCATACTCTTTGTCAAATTTTTCACCACGTGTACCCGTTGAATCAAACATTTCTGGAGTTATACTCAGAGCTTCAAATGAGACCGAAATAATTCTTCAAGCTGTAAACAATTGTCAATTCACAATGAATTACCCTACTTCTCTTTCAGTTTTATGTTGGACAGAAATGGTTATTGAACTGCCATCTCTCTGGCATCACATCTGTCGCACAATGCATAGAACACTATTAGAACAGCATAGGAAAAATAGAAAAGCAACAGACATGTTCCCTTGTTGTACACCTGTTCCATATTCCCTCCAAACTTCTGACGTATTGTCAACCTGTGATCCTAAGACAAAAAGACAGGCACCTTGCAAAGAGTGTCTCTGCCTTTTGATGTTCTAGCAAATAGGAGGACATATGGTGACTGTCCACCCACAATGTTATACAGCAGTACCTGGTACTACCTGCATTATAAGACCCCCTGTTGTTAGACCCACTTGCCTTATGCTGCCTTATTCCTCCCGCTCTAAGTAGTATTTGCACCCGTACGAGAGACCACACCCTCATGAGAGACTGCTTCATTATAATGCATTAACATATAGTCCTTAAAGAATTTATCTTGGTTTTTAAAAAATAATCCTTCTTGACATGTATGGGTATTGCATCATTACACACTCAAAAATTGGTTATCATCACAAATTATCTAGAGGAGACAGAACCAAGAAACTCAAAGACGAAAGTTAATTGTTTCGCTGCCATTGCCTCTAGTTATTTGAACTATGCGGAGGGTCACACAATACTCTTTACTTAATGCTCAACAGGAAGTGTTTCCATTAAAGAGCTTCTTCTGCCCTCTAGCCACATGCAGTATTTACCTGGATGTTGCAGAGAGTTCAACAGTGGTGGTTGCGGTTGCACAAGAACAGGTTAATTATACATTTCCCAAATGCGTTTAAGGTGAGACGTCAGGGCATTCATCAATTTTTTATTATTTTGCTTCTCATTTTGTTCTATTATTCATATTATTCAGTAGAGGTAGATCTACAGTGTTGGGACTCAAATATCAAAGTTTGCATAGGCCTACATATTATGCTTGAGTAACATGCCATGTACATTTATGTTAGGCGCGTACTATTATTAGTTCTGTTACTAAATAATAAACATATATTTATATATATAGATAGATATGTACGTTTTTATTCAAAAAGGTCACATTTGACTAAACTGTCAGTTACAAAACAATAAAACATGGTACAATGTACAGGAAAAACAAAAAACCAAAAACATAAAAAGTTTCTAGGTATAGTACAAATACAATAAATATATAGCCTATACAAGAGTACATCATATTCAGTACTCACTAAGCAAACAACATAGATTCTATACAACCAGTCATGTTTAGATTGTGAATGTGCCTCTCAAATTTACAGTACCTTCCCCATCATGGTCATGTGAATTTGTTTGGGATCAGATTCCACTGACACTCATGCAGCACCGTAAGCTACAATTGTCTTTATGGCCCAGGTAGGACAGTAGATTACTTTCAGCTTTCGACTGGATGAGGATATCTATGATGGTACTCTTGGTCCTATCTTTTACATTTCAATGACTGATAATTTATCATTGGGAGATAATGTAAGCTCCTCCGTCACTGACTCATGTCAATTATATGGTACTCACTGGATTTGTGTCATCGAATATACAATTGCAAGGCAGTTATATAGATATGACCCACAAGAGGGATTTAATCTAATTTTCATATAAAAATTGTCATATATCAACAGCTACAGGCAAACCTTTTTGGAAATATACCTTTCATTAACAATGTATGAGTCTTTTCATCTCTCCTACTAAAAGAGCTTATTTCCATGAAAGAGGATATTCCTTTGTGTCGCATTTCTTTTTTATGACTTGTTTGCTGTTGTGTAATGCAGATTGAGACAAGAAAAGCATGTCTGCCAGTCATGTTAAAATTAGAGACCGTAGGAAGACATTTTCAAGAATTTTATTACATCCAAAGAACAGACTTTTTTACCCTATATCTTTGTTCATAAATGCATCCTTCTGTTGCATCCTTGCTCTGTGTGTCCCAACTGATTTGAATGTGGATCCTTCACCTGGTGATGCATGGGAACATTAAAGTGTTGGGACTTGCACATGCAATGAGAAGGTTTGAAATGTGTTGGGTTGCATTCCATACTGCAGCTGAAAGTGTCAAACTCTCAACCTTAATAAATGTTAATGTTCCCATTAAAACTGGTAAAGTTAAAATTATTTTGGTCCTTTCTCAAAATTCTCTTGAATCTGGTTGTCACCCACGGAGGCCTTTATACACCAGTTTGATTAAATCACTCTTGTTACACGTTTAAAAAATGAAAATGTTCCAAGAGAATTCTTGCTAAGTCAATATGGCGGCTTCCAGATATTTTAATTGTGAAACATTTTATGTACGAAACATATATGACCATAGCAAGATTTATTCTCATGTTTATCGCATATATATATAACATATTCTACAGGAGGTGATTGGTCATATTACTCTTGATTGACATTTTGCGGTTAAAGTGAAACCAAATTCTGCGCAGCTGATTGTGCAACCATTTGATCCTTACTTAATGAATATTGAAATTGTGATGACAACCGTCTCTAATAATTATTCTGAAGAAACCTTGCCCTTTTCAAACAATATTTCCCTTCGATGTATAAATTGTATAATGTTATATTTATACCGCATTGTAAAATCTCATGAGCTTCACACCTGCAGACTGACAGTTTTATATCTGTGCACACATTATTTATTCTTAATTGACCCCTAATCTGAAAGAGCTCTTCAATTCATGCAGCAATTTCTGTATGATACTTTATATTCACCAGAGTGGCACGATTGTGTATCAGACATTACAGAATTGGCAAAAGTACATGATTGCTTTATTGGTGTGGTCCTGCAATGAGAATCAAATATCTTGGTGCCATTCTTGGCTGGGTTTGTTAATTTCGTCACTTCCTGCCTGACATGACGGTGTCACAGCCTCGTATTCATATTGAAATATTCTAAAGGGTTTCCTGTGATATCAACATTATCCATTTCAAATCAGTTCTCATATTCAGTATTTGTTCCCAAGCCACTCACGGTTGCAGAGGCACTTTCCAAAGAAAGGTTGGTGACTTTTTTGTAAAAGAACAATGTAGATACTGGGCCAGTTCATAAGGTAAGTGTTACTGGACAAATTTGAAATCTAGGTGCTGATTTCCCTGGTCCTTCAGAGCCAGCAAATTTCAGTGATGAAAAAAATTGTTGTTCTTTCTCGTTCACAACAATGACGAGTGTTACACAAGTTGCTCTAGGGTCACAAGGGCATTAATCATCTGATTAGGCTGTCTGCGAATCTGCTCTTGCCTTAACTGGACCTGAAAGTGATGCCAGACTACAATTATCTTGTTCACCTTGCAGCGATTAGGCTGACCAAAATATCAAGCAAACACAGGCATTTAGGTAATGCACATGTGACTTGTAATTTAGCTGATATTACGTTTTCAGTAAAACATGCATATATCTTGAATCATCAATTGACTATTATTATGGTAAGTGTGGGATGCCATAATGCCATTGTAAATAGTTTACAACAGCCATTATCATGATGTCAAATCAACTTAGCACATAATCACTGTAAGAGATATCATAAATTTGAAGCTTTTGAACTTTCAAAAAGAATGATTCAGTTGACAACCAAGTATACACCTTCTCTAATTGCAGATAAAAGCAAATGCCACATTTTGGGTTGTAAAATACTGAAGTTGAAGCTATCCAAAAGGCTGCAAAGCTATGCATACCTACTATAGCATCACTATGTTGTTTATTTTCCTGTAGTCCCCATCATCACTGGGATTAATAACTGTCAGAAGACTGACATTGATTGCTTGGCTTATGTTGGATAACAATATAATGTACAGTCCGCTAACCTGATATAACCTCATCACTGCGACTACAGCAACATCAAGAAATGTTTTTGTTAAAAACCTTATGAAAGATCACCTCTTCAATCATCCAGTTTGTTGTTAGGTGACTTCATCTCATTGCTTCAGACCTTAAAAAATCTTCTGTATACCTAAGTCCATGTTGCACCATGTTGGTCAAGGCCTGAGACACAACGTCCTGCTTTATTGCCATCAACAATGCCAATTTAGGTATGGATAGAACTCCAGTTTACAGCTACCGAAAACAACCTTGGGATTAATCTTTCAACAGCACTACCAGTGCAAAAAATGACTTTAAATAGGAAAACCACAACTTCGTTATTAGTAGTCACAGCTACTGTGAAGGAGGTTTTGTCCCTCCAGTGTGATCTATCACTGCCAATGGACATTATCATACTGATCTAATGATGATTCAAATTGTATGGGCAGCTTGGAATAAAAGCAGTTCCAGAATTCAAATCCTGAGCAAAGATTTCTAGACTTGTACACAGAGTGCAGCCTTCTCAGGCATTTATTTCTGAGTCCATTAGCTTAATGTGACTGAGTAAAGACTTTTTCCATGGATCGATCCAGCCTTTTCGTAAACCTAGCTTCCTTACGAAATCCATGCTAATGGTATAACCATGACACATTTTCTATGCATGAACATGCAATGTATCATGACTCACTGAGCACAAATTTCACATAACATTAAATATGGAATTAGTGGAGATGTTTTGAGTGTCCCTTCCATTTACAGATTTAGCAGAGCACCAAGTCTTGTTTTGTGACAGGCAGACCTTCACAGACAGCACTTTTTTTAACAAAGCTTTCCATTATGTATTTCAGTCATTGTCAAACTCCTAATTTTCCTAAGTGGAATTCAGTTATTGTCAAACTCCAAATTAATGACATTAATTTGAAAATAATTCCCAATTTTCATTTCTTAAGATGTGACAATATAATTTTCAAATTTTTTTGTCCTTCCTTGATTATGTAAGACCAAAATTTAAAGGAGAAGAGAATCCTCGGGTAATTCAATCAGCTGGCAAGAGAGTTCCAGAAACGTCGTAGAGAAGAACACCTTGACATATAATAACTATCAGGAAACAGCAAAAATCATTTTCTTATGAAGGCAGTAGCCACAAATGCAGAGTTCTATTGTAAAACTTAATGGGAGTGTGGTTCACAGCAATGAACCTCATGAATGTCAGATCTGCTGCTGTTGTATTCTTCCGCGACCTGACATCCATGAGGTTCATTGCTGTGAACCACACTCCCATTAAATTTGATTCATATCCCGCAACAAAAAAAGGACCTCCAGTCAAAAGAACTAATAATTTCAAGAGGCAGTATTTTGTTTGAATGGCCGCAAAAAGATCCCTAGCAACCACAACGGCCAGTAAGAGCATTAAAACGTTGTGACGTCATCACTTCACTGCCCATTGCTTACATAACAACATCAGGTAATGATATGCATGTGGTTCACAACGATGAACCACACAGTGTGAATCACATGGATTTTTGCCAGAACTTCGCTGCCTATCGTGGGATATTCCCTCAAACAGCTATCTTTCCTTCATTCAATTGCAAAAACAAGCCAGGTCCAGTCACGAAGCCTTTTTTCATTTTACGGACCTGATGCCATACAGAAGGTTGTCTGCCAATGTCTGGTTTAATTTGGAAAAAGCCACATACAAGATAACGTCTTCAGTTCAGTCTAACAATGATGAAGACATACAGTACAACCCAAAATAAAGTAAGAGCATTTTCTGTCAGAAGTCCTCTGTTTACCTATTTTGCCCTCTTTTCTCCTCTCCACCCCAAATCTCCTCACAACTCCCTTTGACTCCTTACAACAACCTTAGCCCACATTAAGAACCTACATAGACAGCTATTAATGTAACTGCAATTAGCAGAGGTGCAAAATATCAAGTAAACCAAACACAATGGGGGTGATTGAGTTTAAATTGGTGTTGTTTAAATGTGATTTTAATGTAATTTTAAAAGGTATTTTCAAGTAGGTAAAAGTAGGAAGTGATTCAGGGGTAGTCAAAAGTTGTGGAAGGGTAAAGTAGTGGCTGTTTATTCCTTCCTGCTGGGGTAATTGTACTTTAGTTTGGGTTGTACTGTATTGCCTTCCCTTGGATGGATAACCAGCTGGACAGGAGATGTAATCAACAAGCAAACTAATCAAAGCAATGAAATAGTCAGGGTTACAATTTAAAGCTTGTCAAAACCATCTCATTCCCCAATAGTTTGCATTGAAAATTAATGACATTTTTCTGAATTCCAACAAATTATGTATTCATGCTAAACTTAACTAAATGATATAAAGAAACCTGTATTGCACCTTCAGCCATTCTGCACACCTGCGAGGTATTATTCACCTATTCTGTTATTATCAAAATGGAATACTTAAATTTCAAAGCTGGGGGATGTGTTGTATAGTTTACAAAGTAAATTATTCAACCATATGTAACATATATTGCATAGGGTGTACCAAAAAATGAAAAAGTTCTCTGATCTTAACACCTATCGGTCAAAACATGAGGTTTGGTTAGTAGATCACTATGAATTTTTTTTTTTGAAAATCGGAGAAGTCCTTACGCCGGTCCAAGCCTCTTGAAATTTACATGTCAAAAAAGAGCAAAAAATCGCCATTTTCGCCTAGTTTTGTGCCTAATATGCCACCTACAACTATGACTTATGCCTAAGAGTGTGTCTAATTACTCCTTTCTAAGTCATGACTTGGATGACATTTATGTTGGGTCAGTTTTATCATTTCTAACCCTCAAAATAACCCACCTTTGGTCAAAAATAGCGTAAAAATGCTCTTTTTAACCAATGAAGTGCTGTATCTTGAGAACTAAAGCAGATAGAGACATGATATTGACACCAAAATCTCCGGAATACCCACATTCATATTCATCTTCAATACATTTTAGGGCCCTTTACCCAATACTTTTTGAGTTATTAGCAAAAGACTAATTAATTGCCTTTATTTTCATGGGAATCGTAAGTGAAAATTACATTTAATAGCACAAATCATTAAAGATAGGTACCTGGGGAACCTCTGATTTATCTGCTATATATATTATATAATTTGAAAACACAAAAAGCTATTCTATTATTTATAGTGAAGGAGTATTACAATTTCAGGGATTACTTATCTACATCAAAATAGTGTCTTATTTTGAGAAAGGCATTCAAAGAAGTGAAAAAGTTTGATTTGTTACAAAGGTTATCATGTAATCAGGGGAAAAATAATTTTCTTTGTTGTATAAGATGCTACTAAACCAGCATTGCATGTTATCAACAATTATGTGTCTGAGAAACAATTTGTCAAAAAGGGTAGGCTAAGGTGGATGGTTTCAATACGAGTCTGTCTCCAATTGACAGTTATGAGTACATACTACAATGATATGGAACTTGTGAAGGGCAGATAAATGCAGTACAACATGAATTAATATTTCTAGCAACATTTAAGATATGATAATTGCTTTAGCAAAGTCACTGTTAGTGTTTCATAGCTGAGTGTACCCTTTAAATCACTGTTTATTGGGTTCCTCTGGTCTATATTCATTATCTTCAGTTATGTCACTGGCAGGCACATGAATTTGATTATCTCTCACACATATTGGAAGGCTTGTTGCTAATTTTTTTGTCAATTTAGCCTGTACGTAATTCTTTCTCATTGACATACATAAATTGTATCAGTTTATTGTCAATACTGAAATACCCTATGTCATTCATTATATCATCCACTACGTCAAACAATTTTACTATCATTAATTATGGGTTCAAGGCATTGATAATTGATTATTCTCAGGATCATCAAGAACATTTTCTGAATATTTCCATTTTTTAGTAGTTGTTCAGACCTTTCCTTCAGTTTCATCCTTACACCACAAGAACTTCTTCAAATTACTGACTTTTGGTGTTATTCATTCATATTGTACTGCATTTATCTGGCCTTCTCAAGTTCCATATCATTGTTTTATGTCCTCATAATTGTCAATTGGAGGCAGACTTGTATTGAAGCCATCCACTTTTGACAAATTGGGGCTTGTTAGCCTGGAAAACAGTTACAAAATAGGCATATAGCTTCAAACACACACAACAGAGAACTATAAATCAGTATATATAGTGAAATTAAACAAGAAATGTAAGTAAACTAAATAATGGTACAAAATATAATTAAATTCAGAATTTTCTATTGTTTGATACAAACATGAATTTCTTAATGTTATTTAAACTCCAGTTCAGGCAACTGGTCTATTCCAGTATGCCAGATGTAAAAATGCTTTAAAAATTAGAATTTTAGATAGATAGATATTCAGGGATGAATAAACAAACTTCTCATGTGAGATGTATTGGCTGGAGTTTTCGAAACCTGGTGGCTGAAGTTAGGTCATATGGGGGCTGAAGTTAGGACCATGGGGGCTGAAGTTAGGTAAGATTGACATGTCTTATAAATCACCTAATTCATTGAATGATCAAGTAAGAAAATACTGAAAAAAAACTTAATTTATGGAAGATTACTAATTTTTCCTAGTGATGAAACTTTTTTTGGGCTGCCCCTGCTTTGGTGAATTGGTACAGCTAACTGACAAATTTAACGTTTTATCAAACTTTTTTTCATTTCACGTTGTATTCGCGTCGCAAAACAAGCAAAATGCGGTCCACCAAAAAAACATGTAAAATTCCTGATTCATTGTTATGATGGTCCTAACTTTTTGAAAATTTATTCTAAACACATTGACAATAACTTTAAACCCAAATACTGGCACCTTGGCCTCATCAAAATTTAATTACAAGGAGTTTTCTGTAGGGGGGCTGAAGTTGGGTGAGAGGCTGAAGTTGGGTCAACTTGCCCTATTTATATTCTGCTGTTTCCCAGTGTCAATGATGTAATTGATGGTGTTACTGCTACCTCCAGCCTTGAATAAAGAATTATTTAAAAAAAAAACAATTGTAGTCAGCACTGAAATATTTTTAGAATTATTGAGCGATGAATTCAAATGCATTAAGTATCAATGAGACGGGTAAATGCACTTTTAATGCCATTATTAATATAGGAAAAAGTTTAATTTATTAGGCCCTAATGTACCCCATACTGTCCTGTTATATAAGCAAGTAAAGTAATAGCAATGAATACCGAAGCCTTTAATTTCACTCAATGAAATATATTTCCCCAGCCAAGATTCGAACCAGGGCCATTCATGTCACAACTTTTGAAAACAAACTTTTTTATATTCTTCTGCTATACCAATTCGACCTTCATGCTTTCTAGATATGATTTTCGGCTGCTGATAACCAAAAAATGACAAACAGATAGCTCTACATTTCCACGTGATTTACCCAATCTCCACATTTGAGTTCTCTCCTTAGTGGCTTAGTTGAACAAAAATCCTGACACATAGTCTGATCCAGATGACACCCACTTTCACTCAATAAAATGGACATGCAACTCGACTGTATGAGAGCCTTCTGCCAGTTCTGGAAGACATAACAATTAATGCTATCTAACAGTTGTTTGGCTAGTGGCAGTTCACATGTCTGATCTACTCTTCGGATGAATAAATTTAAATACTCTCTCATAAGCCTTTGTACATACTGAATCTATTTTTGACATTGTTGTTCTGGCCTTTGGGATTTAAAGATCTTTTTTTTTTCATCTCTCTCTTTCTGACCTGCTTCCTTCGGTTTGGCTCACAAGGTGACCTATCCGTATTCTGCATCAGAGCTTTACCATCAAAGGGATTTTGCCTTTAAAGTTACATGCAGCAACCACTGTTATTGATGGCCTATTCTGGTTACACAGCATGTGTTTGCATTGCCCCAAGTAAATTGTTACTGGCAAAGTGAGAGTCTGTCTGAATCGTTCTGTTATTCTGTTCAAAAACCAGTTTTTACTTTGGTTTATGCAGTAAAATTACAGATTTAGTTTGTTGCAACCTTGTAGACTTGGGAATGCTTGGAAAAAAAAGTGTAGTCTGATCAAAGCTAGTTGGAAATATTCTGCTTTAAGTTAATTTTCCCACTTGCATCATCAGTTAAGTTGCTTTGATTGAGTTTAGAGAAAACAGTGCACCTAGCCTACATTGTAGCTGTTCTCTAAAAGCTTTATATTCCCAACCACTCTGATTTGATGTCAAGCTCATGCTAATACTTTTTTTGCAACTCTGTATGACGAATCAGTACCCGATTACTATGACAAAATGATTTCTGAGAACTTCTGGCATGTGTCACACTCGTTCAAAATATATTCTGATGTCAGTCCAAAATGTCTTACTATGTCAGGCAAAGTTTTCATGTAAAGGAAAAACAGCCAATGAAATTGTCAACACTGGTGGTGGGTAATTTGATTTTTAAAAAGGGTAAGAATTAGCATAGCTTTTGTGTGATTTTACACAAAGTGTTTGGACATATTAATATGAAGATTTCACTATCTCTGTAAAATCTTACTATGTAAATTTATTCTTTAATTGCAGCATATTTCATTATATGTATCTATTGCATCATTGTGTCAGATTCTAATTCATGGATATATATCATTATGATGCTTTTAATTGCAGTATTAATATTATTGTATTAGAGTTGGTATTTATTGTTCCCATTAGACATAGTTTATAGTTACTGTTGTGTTATACATATCCGCTTTCTTTCTTTGAGATTGTTTTTTCATCATCACACGTGTGTCATGCATATATTTCGTTGTGAATAAACTATACATTTCCAAAATTCAACCCTAATTTTGTCATAAAATTATGATGCACTGCATAAAGCATTAGCTTATATCTGAATTTACCACCTCTGCAGAAATGCATGACAAACAAATAGTAGTCAAGGAATTATTCCTCTTTGATCAGATAGCATATTGTGGAATGAGTTTTGAATGCCTCGTAAGTGATGCTATGAAGGAGGAAGTGTAATCAAGGAGCCCATTTTTGATCAATAGGTCATTTCGTAGCTGCTTGGGGTTTACAGTGATAAGAAAGTTGTTATGTTGTTATATTTCTTTGTGGCGTGGAATAATGCTGGGGCATTATCAGTGATTAGCTGAATAAGTCTAGACCTTTCATGAAATGTCTCCATATTGGTTACATAAAGACTGGTGAAACGTAAAGAAAATAAATACCTTGTAGCTGCATTACACCGGGATAATTAACCAATGTAACTTTTTGAGAAAAACATCAACCTATATACCAAAACCTCATAAAATCTTAATATATACCGCTTCAGTCCTAAGGATATAGATAATTGGAATTAAATGACCCTGTCACTTTCCATTCTATCTCAAATTTACCTAATATATCATTATTAACGATAAGCGAATTTGTTTAGCAAGCTCAGACAATTAAATTAAATTTCATTCGACTCAATCCGATAATGAAAGATACATTAGCTAACCTGATTTATGTTGACACGTTACGATATATCTCATAATGGACATGACGGTCAGGTTTGTAATTCCAACAATTCCGAAAAAGTATACTGAAAAACCACTGAGGGAGCAACCTGCAACAAAATAAAGAGTGTCATAATTATTTTAAATCTATATAACTGCATTAAAATAACCCAGGCCTTTATCGTAGAGATACAGTATTTTATGCCAGTGCTTTCAATAATTTTGGCCACTGCCTCATATATAATTATAATAATAATAAGTTAAGTACTTATATAGCACCAATTCTATAAAACTGCTCACTGGCGCTTACGCGCCTAATAGGAACTTAAAGTTTTAAAAGTTAATAAATATTCGGTGTTGACGCCGGGATTTGAAACCAAAAGCTGGGCTTGGCAGTTTAGTGGCCCAAGTGGTGAAGCTTATGTCTATAGTCAGTTCACAACATCGATCACAACGTGAGACCTAATTAAATGAATTTGAAGCAGCAATTAGCAAGTAATTGGAGCTCCATGCAATTGGACATTCTCGTTCGATGAAGCAAACAATAAGGCCTTCTTCTGCAAATTGCCAATTTTCAGTGTTGCTTTAAGGTAATGAGTCTAATGACAGTACAGGAATATGATGTAACCTGGCATTCTATTGTATTGTCTCAACAATTACTGTACATATTGTTTGCAAGGCTGCCATTCATGGTAGCCATGACCACTTTGGAACTTAAAACTTTTGAAACCATGCACATGTATCTTGTGTACAATTAATGACTGCGGTTAAGGGCAACATCAGGTTAAAAGGACCTTACTGGTGATTTTCACTGAGGCCACAGGTGCTGTGACCGAGAAGTGGGATTTCAACCAATCTCAGGACGCTGCTAGTTATTGCACAATCAGGTGCTCCTAACCAATAACAATTTTAGTGATATCTGCTCCTGCTGTACAGTATTGAACATCGCAAAGGATTTCGGATCTATTTCTGGATCCTGATTCTTTTAAGATTCAATTAGCTTCAGTGAAAGGCACGCATCTATTGTTCGATATAATGTTTTAATCATTTGCCAATTAGCTGAGATTAATCTTCAGAATGAGGTCAATGGAATTGATTATCCCATCTATATTAATTACATCACTCTGGCCCATATAATAACATGTCCTTGAAACAATTACAAATGCACGCTAAAACTATTCCAGAATAAGAAGCAGCACGGAGGAAAACAAGATTGCACAATGCACATTTTTGACATTCGTATAATGTGCAATAGTATGCAGATTTGCCCAAAGATTAACTTGATAAACCTGAACATTAGTGTATATTGCATAATATCCTAATGTCCTTTTCCAAACTAAGTTGTTTAGGTTCAGGATTATTTGTATAAAATATGCAACAAAACAAGACAAATGTTGCCTGTACTGAAAAAAAATGAGTCATAAGAGATTTTGTCTAAAACTTAGATGACAAAAAATTGTTTGCACTTATCGTATGGTACCTTTTCAAAAACATTTCTGAAGTGATGTCATCGAAAGTTGTGTGTTTATGTGCTCTTTCAGTTGGAGATTGAAGACTTGAACGAATTTGCAGAATGAGGTGACTCTAATCTGTTGCAGCAAGTATCATCACAACTTCGTTCTACGAAATGTTGTTTTTTATGGTGGTCCACATTTTGAAGACACCGGTCGAGTAACATGCATATGCCAGAACTCCAAATAGCAGCAACAGCACCGGATGAAAATCACATGGAAGAATGTTCTACCAAAATCTGTTTGCATGGGCAGGGAATAAAAATACTTTTGTGGATATGACACAAAAACAACTTTACACCAACTTAACATTCAGGTTTCCCCACAATATCATGAAATGTGTCAATGCCACGTGACTCTCGATTGATTCTCATTATTTTAATTGGCTGAAAATGTCCATCTTCATACTTAAAATAAGGGAATTGTGTACAAGCATCCGTGATTGTTATGACATGTAATTAATGATTGATAGCTACCCAGCACGAAAACAGAATGGTATGTATTACTATGTAACTATTTGAGATAAATGTAGGCCAAGTTGCGTAAATGTCATATTAATTAACACATTGCATGACAATTGAATATATATTTTACATACTGCTGGAGCCGGTTGGCTTATTTTGAAAGGAATAGTAAGTCTGTTTTCAGTGAAGAAAAAAGGAAGAAGAAACGAATTCACAGCTAGCTGTTTTTGACTTATACCGTTGTGTACTGAAAATAACAGTGTACAGTGTACAGTATACCAGTTTGAATTCAGAGATTCCAAACTGGACTGGTTTCTGATTTATTAGCCCTTTTGCTTTATTGAAGATTTAGAAATCTTTCCTAGTGGCATAGTCCAGCAATTATGGGCCATTCTGGAGTGTGAAACAAACTGAGGAATGCATTAATTGCGTCTAGAATATGATTGACATTTTCATTATTGATAAGTAAGAATATGTGCGATGAAAATAAAATGCCAATAGAAAAGTTTAAAAATTTCAATTTAGACCATTTTTATAATTACAGTGGTAGGTAAAAACAGTTTGATGACAACTACAAACAGATTGAATTTGTATACTTAGGCCTAATAGCGTTGCTTTTTTGCAAATGATTTGAAAAAGTCATATCCAATATCTCACCTGTATCTCCCAATATCCAGCCATGGTTGAAGGCTGAGGCTGTGGTGGAAGGATAAGCTAACACAGTCGGACACAAGTCCACCACGGCCATGTTGATGACATAGATCTCCAGAGGAGAAACGCTGCGGCGCCGACGTAGAACGGTGAGGACGACATGAACATTCAGTAAAATGGAGAGGACGCCTGGAAAATAAAAGAAATGTCTGAGAACACTCAATAAAAATGTCTGATTTGTTGCGAACATTATTAAATTGGAGAGGACACCTGGAAAATAAACAGAAAATGTCTGAGAACATTCAGAAAAATGGAGAGGACACCTGTAAAATAAAGAAAAAATGTCTCAGGACATTCAGTAAAATGGAGAGGACACCTCGAAAATAAAGGAAAGATGTTGGATTTGTGACTGATTGAGCGTCCTGCCATATATGTAGCAGTTATAATAGTTGTAAACTAACCGCTTTAGAGAAAGAAAGACGTGTCCTGTCATATCAAAGTTATAATAGTTGTAAACCAACCACTGTAGAGAAAGAAAGAAATAACAGGGTTCAGAAGGCAATGTTCTTATTGTTCTGGCAGTATGAAAGAGGTTAATAACGTTTATAGAAAATGATACAATGCTAACAGTTGTTCATCACAACCTTGTGTATACACATTGTCCACGACATGAACATTGTACACCTTCGCACCGATTATGCATTAGTGTATATCCTCTGTTAATTGTATTACCAAACAATAACCACCATGCAATGTTCATTTATGGATACGCTCTTCAATACTACCACATTACTTTCATCATCATCATCATGTGAATTTGTCAGAGATCACGTTCCATGAACACACAGCTCCTGTCATGGTAGAAAAAAATGTTGTAGCCAAGGAAGGACCAGGGATTGCATTCAACTGTGTGAGGATAACAATGATGTCACTCCGGGTCCTACTTTTTACATTCAAATGGGTGGTCAATTTGTCATTGGGACATATGTCAGCCCCCTGGTGAGTGGTAGGATTCATTCACTGACCTGTGCCAATAACACTCACTGGATGTGTTTCAGCAACTATAACATGGCAAGCACATAGATTTAACCTCACGAGGGTCTTTTTGGTAATTTTTTTTCGTAATCAGTTATGATTCCACTGCTGTAGCCAAGCCTTTTTAAAACAAATCTCCGATTAATAATGCATGATATCTCATCATCTCTGCCACTGAAAAGCTTATTATCATAAAAGACACAATTTGTTTGTGTGACATTCTCTTTTCTTTGAGACTTCTTATCTGTTGCGTAATGCAGATTGAGACCAGAAATGAATGTCATAAATCTTAATTAACAGAATGCACAGCTTTTCATTTAATGTCTGCCTGTCTTGTCGCCTGTGAGACTTCTTCTTCTTCTTCCAGTGTGCATGTTCCCGGTTCGCCGGGCTAGCTCTACCACTTAGTGGGAGCAGCACATATATTCGGGGGGTTGGGGTTCACCCTTTCCTCCCTGGTTGGTCAAGTGTGACCTTTTCGTTTGGCGGTTTCCGTCTCGTTCAGTGATCATTTCTTATGTCATGGTCTTCAGTGCATTGAGTTGCCATTGACTGCCATTGTGATTTATATGGCTCAGTATAGTACGGTGAATAGCAAGTCTGCCATGTGCAAATGAGTACACATGTTCAAAACCCACTAATGATGAGTATGATTCCCTTTCTCTGCGCTCAGTATGATGAGCACCAGTGACAAGGTTTGTCAATGATTTGTCAATGATTCATCTGGAATACTGTATTGTTTTAAAAATATAATATAATGATAATAGGTCATTGCCAAGTAAATCAATTTAATAACAAATTAAGCAACGCACCAGCCATGCTTTATGCAATACCATGTGCACTCGTTAGCCACAGGAAGTGGCACATTGCGGGTTCAGTTATATTGTACCTGCTATCCTGCAGTGTGAACGCCCAAGACTTAATTGTGCGCTATGATTTAGATGAGGATTTACATTTAACACAGCCTTCAATGTTTTGTGAACAAATTTTTAACTCTCTTACGGTACACACAACACAGGGGCCCCTTTTAACGTTGATGCTCATCTTTCAAACACAAATGGACTGAAAAGTTTTACCTGCACATGTAATCTTTCCTTAGTCATGTAGTTGAAAAGGAATTAGATGCAATTAGCATTTTGAGACATGCGGCGAAAAACTTGATGGTTTGGACGACCAAGTGCTAAAGAGTTACTTCAACACTGATTGTAAACCCATTCTGATGCTACCTTGCTGTGTGTGTCGACAGTAATATAAAAGTGGATCCTTCACTTGGAGATGAATGGGAACGTTAAAGTGTTCAGACTTGCACTTGCAATGAGAAGGTTTGTCTGAAATGTGGTGGGTTGTATTCCATACGTCAGCTGAAAGTGTTAAACTCTCAACCTTAATAAATGTTAATGTTCCCATTAAAACTGGCGAAGTTAACATTCTATTGGTCCTTTCTCAAAATTCTCTTGATTCGGGTTGTCACCCACAGGAGGCTTAAGTGCGTCTAGAATATGATTGACCTTTTCATTATTGATAAGTAAGAATATGTGCGATGAAAATAAAATGCCAATAGAAAAGTTTAAAAATTTCAATTTAGACCATTTTTATAATTACAGTGGTAGGTAAAAACAGTTTGATGACAACTACAAACAGATTGAATTTGTATACTTAGGCCTAATAGCGTTGCTTTTTTGCAAATGATTAGAAAAAGTCATATCCAATATCTCACCTGTATCTCCCAATATCCAGCCATGGTTGAAGGCTGAGGCTGTGGTGGAAGGATAAGCTAACACAGTCGGACACAAGTCCACCACGGCCATGTTGATGACATAGATCTCCAGAGGAGAAACGCTGCGGCGCCGACGTAGAACGGTGAGGATGACAAGAACATTCAGTAAAATGGAGAGGACGCCTGGAAAATAAAAGAAATGTCTGAGAACACTCAATAAAAATGTCTGATTTGTTGCGAACATTATTAAATTGGAGAGGACACCTGGAAAATAAACAGAAAATGTCTGAGAACATTCAGAAAAATGGAGAGGACACTTGTAAAATAAAGAGAAAATGTCTCAGGACATTCAGTAAAATGGAGAGGACACCTCGAAAATAAAGGAAATATGTTGGATTTGTGACTGATTGAGCATCCTGCCATATATGTAGCAGTTATAATAGTTGTAAACTAACCGCTTTAGAGAAAGAAAGAAATAACAGGGTTCAGAAGGCAATGTTCTGGCAGTATGAAAGAGGTTAATACATTTATAGAAAATGATACAATGCTAACAGTTGTTCATCACAACCTTGTGTATACACATTGTCCACGACATGAACATTGTACACCTTCGCACCAATTATGCATTAGTGTATATCCTCTGTTAATTGTATTACCAAACAATAACCACCATGCAATGTTCATTTATGGATACGCTCTTCAATACTATCACATTACTTTCATCATCATCATCATGTGAATTTGTCAGAGATCAGGTTCCATGAACACACAGCTCCTGTCATGGTAGAAAAAAATGTTGTAGCCAAGGAAGGACTAGGGATTGCATTCAACTGTGTGAGGATATCACTGATGTCACTCCTGGTCCTACTTTTTACATTCAAATGGGTGGTCAATTTGTCATTGGGACATATGTCAGCCCCCTGGTGAGTTGTAGGACTCATTCACTGACTTGTGCCAATAACACTCACTGGATGTGTTTCAGCAACTATAATATGGCAAGCACATAGATTTAACCTCACAAGCGTCTTTTTGGTAATTTTTTTTCGTAATCATTTATGATTCCACTGCTGCAGCCAAGCCTTTTTAAAACAAATCTCCAATTAACAATGTGTGATATCTCATCATCTCTGCCACTGAAAAGCTTATTATCATAAAAAGACACAATTTCTTTAAATGACGTTCTCTTTTCTTTGAGACTTCTTATCTGTTGCATAATGTAGATTAAGAACAGAAATGCATGTCATAAATCTTAATTAACAGAATGCAAAGCTTTTAACTTGATGTCAGCCAGTCGTGTCGCCTGTGAGACGAGACTTCAGTGCATTGAGTTGCCATTGACTGCAATTGTGATTTATATGGTGTGGTAGTACAGTGGATGCAAGTCACCCATGTGCAAATGAGTACACGTGTTCAAAAAACCCACTCCTGCCATGTCCCGAGCTTTTTTCTAATGATGAGTATGATTCCCTTTCTCTGCGCTCAGTATGATGAGCACCAGTGACAAGGTTTGTCAATGATTTGTTTTGTCTGGAATATTGTATTATTTTAAAAATATAATATAATGATAATAGGTCATTGCCAAGTAAATCAATTTAATAACAAATTAATCAACGCACCAGCCATGCTTTATGCAATACCATGTGCACTTGTTAGCCACAGGAAGTGGCAAATTTTGGATGGATAGTACCTACTATCCATCCTGCAGTGTAGACGTCCAAGACTTAATTGCGCACTATGATTTAGATGAGGATTTACATTTTAACACAGCCTTTAATGTTTTGTGAACAAATTTTTAACTCTCTTACGGTACACACTACACAGGGACCGGTTTTAACTTTGATGCTCATCTTTCAAACACAAATGGACTGAAAAGTGTTACATGCACATGTAATTTTTCCTTAGTCATGTAGTTGAAAAGGAATTAGATGCAATTAGCATTTTGAGACATGCGGCGAAAAACTTGATGGTTTGGACGACCAAGTGCTAAAGAATTACTGCAACACTGATTGTAAACCCATTCTGTTGCTACCTTGCTGTGTGTGTCGACAGTAATATAAAATAGCATGCGATGCATGCACAGTGGCCTCGGGCAATTTAATGACCCCTTAAATTCACACATCTATCTACATCTAAATGTATGTATCCGTATATATCAATGGATGTACAGATCTATGGAAAAAGGGGGCATTGTGGATTATAGGCCTACTATATAATGTGCTAGAACAAAAATGTTTACATGCACATTGCAAAACAATCAATAAAGGTTGTTGCTTGTCAGCAATGGGAGGATGTAGGCCTAGCATACCAAAGAAAAGAAAGTGAATTGTTAGGTCAATATATGAAGATAAAATGCACTATTACTATTGTGCATGGATCTGCCAGGGAATGAACATGCAGCGCCATCTATAACATACATGAGCACAAGACATTATGTTTTCTATATTTTTTGTGTATTAGAAACGATCTAAGCTTACCAAAGAAATATAAAGACGTGGGAAAATGTCTGTTTTGTACACTGACACAAAGAACTGTATGAATATACAAATATATCAGTTAATGTAGTAACCCAAACTATGCACCTTTCGTGACCACAAACGAGCAAGTGAGTGCAGCATATATAGCAGATTTGCCTTTGGTCATGTACATGTTTTACAGTGTGCTTGCCTGCCATTGCCATGACGTTGTTTACAGCGTGCTCACCTGCGCATGCGCGTGAAGTCGTTTTTGGCGAGGTAAGTGAGGAACGTTGCTACGTAGCATTTAGGTATTTCATTGATTACAGTGTAATTAATACAGAGCTGGTGGATACAGTCTCAGAGTGCAAATGTTAAACAGTTATGTAATCAATTGGAAGCATCGCTTTGGTTTGTCATTTTATCCATAAAACGTTTTTGTCCCCACAACAATTTATTATTTCCATTTCCTGTTGACATAAGAAGCCATTGATGACGACAAAGGGGACCTCGTCCCTCGGCCACAAAAAGTGGATCCTTCACTTGGAGATGAATGGGAACGTTAAAGTGTTCAGACTTGCACTTGCAATGAGAAGGTTTGTCTGAAATGTGGTGGGTTGTATTCCATACGTCAGCTGAAAGTGTTAAACTCTCAACCTTAATAAATGTTAATGTTCCCATTAAAACTGGCGAAGTTAACATTCTATTGGTCCTTTCTCAAAATTCTCTTGATTCGGGTTGTCACCCACAGGAGGCTTAAGTGCGTCTAGAATATGATTGACCTTTTCATTATTGATAAGTAAGAATATGTACGATGAAAATAAAATGCCAATAGAAAAGTTTAAAAATTTCAATTTAGACCATTTTTATAATTACAGTGGTAGGTAAAAAAAGTTTGATGACAACTACAAACAGATTGAATTTGTATACTTAGGCCTAATAGCGTTGCTTTTTTGCAAATGATTAGAAAAAGTCATATCCAATATCTCACCTGTATCTCCCAATATCCAGCCATGGTTGAAGGCTGAGGCTGTGGTGGAAGGATAAGCTAACACAGTCGGACACAAGTCCACCACGGCCATGTTGATGACATAGATCTCCAGAGGAGAAACGCTGCGGCGCCGACGTAGAACGGTGAGGATGACAAGAACATTCAGTAAAATGGAGAGGACGCCTGGAAAATAAAAGAAATGTCTGAGAACACTCAATAAAAATGTCTGATTTGTTGCGAACATTATTAAATTGGAGAGGACACCTGGAAAATAAACAGAAAATGTCTGAGAACATTCAGAAAAATGGAGAGGACACCTGTAAAATAAAGAGAAAATGTCTCAGGACATTCAGTAAAATGGAGAGGACACCTCGAAAATAAAGGAAAGATGTTGGATTTGTGACTGATTGAGCATCCTGCCATATATGTAGCAGTTATAATAGTTGTAAACTAACCGCTTTAGAGAAAGAAAGACGTGTCCTGTCATATTAAAGTTATAATAGTTGTAAACCAACCACTGTAGAGAAAGAAAGAAATAACAGGGTTCAGAAGGCAATGTTCTTATTGTTCTGGCAGTATGAAAGAGGTTAATACATTTATAGAAAATGATACAATGCTAACAGTTGTTCATCACAACCTTGTGTATACACATTGTCCACGACATGAACATTGTACACCTTCGCACCGATTATGCATTAGTGTATATCCTCTGTTAATTGTATTACCAAACAATAACCACCATGCAATGTTCATTTATGGATACGCTCTTCAATACTACCACATTACTTTCATCATCATCATCATTTGAATTTGTCAGAGATCACGTTCCATGAACACACAGCTGCTGTCATGGTAGAAAAAAATGTTGTAGCCAAGGAAGGACCAGGGATTGCATTCAACTGTGTTAGGATATCAATAATGTCACTCCGAGTCCTACTTTTTACATTCAAATGGGTGGTCAATTTGTCATTGGGACATAAGTCAGCCCCCTGGTGAGTGGTAGGACTCATTCACTGACTTGTGCCAATAACACTCACTGGATGTGTTTCAGCAACTATAACATGGCAAGCACATCGATTTAACCTCACAAGGGTCTTTTTGTTAATTTTTTTTCGTAATCATTTATGATTCCACTGCTGCAGCCAAGCCTTTTTAAAACAAATCTCCAATTAACAATGTGTGATATCTCATCATCTCTGCCACTGAAAAGCTTATTATCATAAAAAGACACAATTTCTTTAAATGACGTTCTCTTTTCTTTGAGACTTCTTATCTGTTGCATAATGTAGATTAAGAACAGAAATGCATGTCATAAATCTTAATTAACAGAATGCAAAGCTTTTAACTTGATGTCAGCCAGTCGTGTCGCCTGTGAGACGAGACTTCAGTGCATTGAGTTGCCATTGACTGCAATTGTGATTTATATGGTGTGGTAGTACAGTGGATGCAAGTCACCCATGTGCAAATGAGTACACGTGTTCAAAAAACCCACTCCTGCCATGTCCCGAGCTTTTTTCTAATGATGAGTATGATTCCCTTTCTCTGCGCTCAGTATGATGAGCACCAGTGACAAGGTTTGTCAATGATTTGTTTTGTCTGGAATATTGTATTATTTTAAAAATATAATATAATGATAATAGGTCATTGCCAAGTAAATCAATTTAATAACAAATTAATCAACGCACCAGCCATGCTTTATGCAATACCATGTGCACTTGTTAGCCACAGGAAGTGGCAAATTTTGGATGGATAGTACCTACTATCCATCCTGCAGTGTAGACGTCCAAGACTTAATTGCGCACTATGATTTAGATGAGGATTTACATTTTAACACAGCCTTTAATGTTTTGTGAACAAATTTTTAACTCTCTTACTCTCTTACAAATTTTTAACTCTCTTAGGTACACACTACACAGGGACCCCTTTTAACTTTGATGCTCATCTTTCAAACACAAATGGACTGAAAAGTGTTACCTGCACATGTAATTTTTCCTTAGTCATGTAGTTGAAAAGGAATTAGATGCAATTAGCATTTTGAGACATGCGGCGAAAAACTTGATGGTTTGGACGACCAAGTGCTAAAGAATTACTGCAACACTGATTGTAAACCCATTCTGTTGCTACCTTGCTGTGTGTGTCGACAGTAATATAAAAGTGGATCCTTCACTTGGAGATGAATGGGAACGTTAAAGTGTTCAGACTTGCACTTGCAATGAGAAGGTTTGTCTGAAATGTGGTGGGTTGTATTCCATATGGCAGCTGAAAGTGTTAAACTCTCAACCTTGATAAATGTTAATGTTCCCATTAAAACTGGTAAAGTTAACATTCTATTGGTCCTTTCTCAAAATTCTCTTGATTCGGGTTGTCACCCACAGGAGGCTTTTATACACCAGTTGATCAAATCACTCTTGTTGCTATAATAAAACTTAATGGGAGTGTCGTTCACGGCAATGAACCTCATGAATGTCAGGTCGCGGAAGAATCCAACACAGGTCCGAAGGACGAGTGTTTATGCTGCAGCACACCTGACATGAGGTATAGGGAATGACATCATTGACAGCCTGAAAGAGCAGTGAAACCAAAATTCTGTGCAGCTGATTGTGCCATGGAAGCCTTGCCCTTTTCGAACAATATTTTCCTTTTTAATGTTATATTCATACCGCATTGTAAATTCCCATGAGCTTCACACCTGCAGGCTGACGGATTTATGTCTGTGCACATTATTTATTCTTAATTGACCCCTGATCTGAAAGAGCTCTTCAATTCATGCAGCAATTTTTGTGTGATACTTTATATTCACCAGAGTGGCACGATTGTGTATCAGACATTACAGAATTGGCCAAAGTACATGATTGCTTTATTGGTGTGGTGCTGCAAAGACAGTCAAATATCTTGGTGCCATTCTTGGCTGGGTATGGTAATTTTGACACTTTCTGTCTGACATTACTGCGTTACAGCCTCATATTTATTTTGAAATATTCTATGGGATTTCCCGTGATATCAACATTATCCATTTCAAATCAGTTCTCATATTCAGTATTTTTGCCCAAGGTACTCACGGTTGCAGAGGCACTTTCCAAAGAAAGTTTGGTGACTTTTTTGTAAAAGAACAGTGTAGATTCTGGGCAAGTTCATAAGGTAAGTGTTACTGGACAAATTTGAAATCTAGGTGCTGATTTCCCTGGTCCTTCAGAGCCAGCAAATTTCAGTGATGAAAAAAATTGTTGTTCTTTCTAGTTCACAACAATGACGAGTGTCACACAAGTCGCTCTAGGGTCACAATGGCATTAATCATATGATTAGGCTGTCTGCTAATCTGTTCTTGCCTTAACTGGCCCTGATACTGATGCCAGACTGCAATTATCTTTTTCACCGTGCAGAGATTAGGCTAACCAAAATGTCAAGCAAACACAGGCATTCAGATAATGCACATGCGACTTTAATTTAGCTGATATTACGTTTTCAGTAAAACATGCATATATCTTGAATCATCAATTGACTATTATTATGGTAAGTGTGGGATGCCATAATGCCATTGTAAATAGTTTACAACAGCCATTATCATGATGTCAAATCAACTTAGCACATAATCACTGTAAGAGATATCATAAATTTGAAGCTTTTGAACTTTCAAAAAGAATGATTCAGTTGACAACCAAGTATACACCTTCTCTAATTGCAGATAAAAGCAAATGCCACATTTTGGATTGTAAAACACTGAAGTTGAAGCAATCCAAAAGGCTGCAAGGCTATGCATACCTACTATAGCATGTTATGTTGTTTATTTTCCTGTAGTCCCCATCATCACCGGGATTAATAACTGTCAGAAAACTGACATTGATTGCTTGGCTTATGTTGGACAACAATATATTGTACAGACCACTAACCTGATATAACCCCATCACTGCAACTACGGAAACGGCAGGGAAATTATGAAAGATTTATCACCTCTTCAATCATCCATTTTGTTGTTAGGTGACTTCATCTCATTGCTTCAGACCTTAAAAATCTCTTCTGTATACCTAAGTCCATGTTGCACCATGTTGGTCAAGGCCTGAAACACCACGTCCTGCTTTATTGCCATCAACAATGCCAATTTAGGTATGGATAGAACTCCAGTTTACAGCTACCGAAAAAAACAACCTTGGGATTAATCTTTCAACAGCACTACCAGTGCAACAAATGACTTTAAATAGGAAAACCACAACTTACTTACTATTAGTCACAGCTACTGTGAAGGAGGTTTTGTCCCTCCAGTGTGATCTATCACTGCCAATGGACATTATCATACTGATCTTATGATGATGCAAATTGTATGGGCAGCTGGGAATAAAAGCAGTTCCAGAATTCAAATCCTGGGCAAAGATTTCTAGACTTGTACACTGAGTGCAGCCTTGTCAGGCATTTATTTCTGAGTCCATTAGCTTGATGTGACTGAGTAAAGGCTTTTTCCATGGATCGAGCCAGCCTTTTCGTAAACCTAGCTTCCTTACGAAATCCATGCTAAAGGTATAACCATGACATATTTTCTATGCATGAACATGCAATGTATCACGACTCACTGAGCACAAATTTCGCATAACATTAAATATGGAATTAGTGAAGATGTTTTGTGTGTCCCTTCCATTTACAGATTTAGCAGAGCACCAAGTCTTGTTTTGTGACAGCCAGACCTTCACAGACAGCACTTTTTTAACAAAGCTTTCCACAATGTATTTCAGTCATTGTCAAACTCCTAATTTTTCATGGTGGAATTCAGTTATTGTCAAACTCCAAATTAATGACATTATTTTGAAAATAATTCCCAATTTTCATTTCCTTAGATGTGAAAATATAATTTTCAAATTGTTTTGTCCTTCCTTGATTATGTAAGACCAAAATTTAAAGGAGAAGAGAATCCTCGGGTAATTCAATCAGCTGACAAGCGAGTGTCTTAGACAAGAACACCTTGAAATATAACAATTATCAGGAAACAGCAAGAATTATTTTCTTTTGAAAGCAGTAGCCACAAATGCAGAGTTCTATACTAAAACTTAATGGGAATGTGCTTCACAGCAATGAACCTCATGAATGTCAGGTCTGCTGCAGAATAAACACTCGTCCTTCGGACTCGTGTTTTACTCTTCCGCGACCTGACATCCATGAGGTTCACTGCTGTGAACCGCACTCCCATTAAGTTTTATTCATATCCCGCAACAAAAAAAGGACCTCCAGTCAAAAGAACTAATAATTTCAAGAGGCAGTATTTTGTTTGAATGGCCGCAAAAAGATCCCTAGCAACCACAACGGCCAGTAAGAGCATTAAAACGTTGTGACGTCATCACTTCACTGCCCATTGCTTACATAACAACATCAGGTAATGATATGCATGTGGTTCACAACCATGAACCACACAGTGTGAATCACATGGATTTTTGCCAGAACTTCGCTGCCTATCGTGGGATATTCCCTCAAACAGCTATCTTTCCTTCATTCAATTGCAAAAACAAGCCAGGTCCAGTCACGAAGGCTTTTTTCATTTCACGGACCTGATGCCATATAGAAGGTTGTCTGCCAATGTCTGGTTCAATTTGGAAAAGGCTACATACAAGATAACATCTTCAGTTCAGTCTAACCATGATGAAGACATATTGCCTTCCCTTGGATGGATAACCAGCTGGACAGGAGATGTAATCAACAAGCAAACTAATCAAAGCAATGAAATAGTCAGGGTTACAAATGAAAGCTTGTCAAAACCATCTCATTCCCCAATAGTTTGCATTGAAAATTAATGACATTTTTCTGAATTCCAACAAATTATGTATTATTGCTAAACTTAACTAAAAGATATAAAGAAACCTGTATTTCACCTTCAGCCATTCTGCACACCTGCGAGGCATTATTCACCTGTTTGGTTATGATTAAAAATGGAATACTTAAATTTCAAAGCTGGGGGATGTGGTGTATAGTTTACAAATGAAATTATTCAACCACGTGTGACATATGCAAAATGTTTCGTGACAATTATGAATTTGTCAGTTTACCCAATGGCAACGCGTCTGACGAAACCACAAATTGCAAATATCATTCTCCTGAAATCCGTGAATTTTGTTGTGACCTTGTTTATATGAGGGAAGTTCTGTTATTTCATGGAAATAGGCAATTTTTTTCCAAGCCAAGATTAGCCGTTACCATATTTATTCACTAACTTCCAGATCGATGGTTTTGAAAGAAGCGTAATTATGTCTTCAGGGTTCGAAGTAATGCAATCTTCATATTGAATTTTAGTGCCATGTTTCGGGTAATGACCTTTTGGCAATAGGGGACAGGCAAGATTCTCCCATTAAAATACCTACTAATTTTGTCAAGGGAGAATATGGGACAATTATATCAATCAGCAGGTAAATGCACCTGGCATTTTTGAATCCAAGTCTGAAGGTACACTTTTTGCAATTGGGACGACGCTATGACACAATATTATAATAATCAGCAATCTTGGCATGGTTGGTGTTTGTTGGGTTATGTAAGTGTATCGGCCAAATTATTTTTTAAAGACATAAAATATTTGTCTTAATACATATTTAAAAACATTTATGATGAGAAATTCAATTTAAAGATTGTATGTAATATTGCTTTCTGAAAAGTTAAACTATTTCACTTTTTGAAGAAAATTATTGTAATTACTTCCAATAGCGTTATACACAATTTGGAGAAACAAGATATAACATGTATGAAAATAATTATTTATTTTACATGTTAGGCACATCATTTCAAATTCATTTCAGTTCATAACAAATTGCAAACTTACACTTTGTATCGGACTATCTGCACTATTAAACCAGTTACCATAATATGAAAACTTTGGGCAATAGCAGAATTGACTTTAAAAGTCATAACAGTAGTATATAATTCTATCAATTATGGCATGTTACTATGAAGACCACTTTGTGGTATTTTCGATCGTGCAAAGTTCTACGGAAAGGAGGGGGTTATGCCCCCCGACTGAAAACCAATATTCACACCACTTGGTATGTTTCTTGAGCAAACTGCACTGAACACACTTTTTGAACGCCAGGATAAAACTACCTACATATAGGCCTACATGTACATTATGAAGATAATGGAGTTGAATGTGACAGATTACCTTTGTTCAATTTAACTTAATCAACCACCAGTAAAAAATATACAATCAAGAGATCATGGCAATTGCAGTTGATGAAATATGAATTTTGGCTGTTTAAGAAGTTTAGCAGTATTTAGATATTAAATAGCGCTATAACATTATTTCATGGAGGTTCAAAAATATAACATGTCATAATGCTCAATGTTTTTTTAGAAATACCAACTTGTATTAATGAAATTGTGACTTTAACTGCATTTTGAAATTTTAACTAAATCTTTTGTTTGTGAATTTACCATGACTTATCAACATCACAATATGACTCATAGTTATCACACATCGCATCTCTGCCTATAATTATCATGCACCCCAAGTGCATTTAACATGGAATGTACATGTATTTGACAAAAAAAAGAAATTTAAGTGGCAACAGCGATTGTCTCAAGTTACTATCCACAGAATTCCAGGCACTTTTAACATAATTTTTCAAAATATCATCTTAGTTAAACAGTTGCATCACTAATGTTTCACAAGACTAAAGCATACATTTGCAGACAAAATATCATTTATGGCAAAATTGTTCATATAATAGTTACAATTATGGAATCACCATTAAACATGGCAAGAGAGGTGACTAGGTAATAAGACTTGAAATGTATTCCTAAGCGTACTAGATGATGCTTACTCATACCAAGCAATTTCTGTCCTTGTAGAACACCAGTAAGAGAACTACAGACTAAACCGGATTGTACCAAGGCTTAACATGGGTTGTAACCAGGGGCCTATCTAGAAGAAGCTTGAGGGGAGCCACAGCTTGTGACAACTATATGACTCTCTGTGTGGTTTCCTACCATTTCCATGTTAATTTTGGGCCTGAAGGGGCCTGAAGGGGCATGAAGGGGCATGAAGGGGCCTGATGGGGCCTGAAGGGGCATGAAGGGACCTGAAGGGGCCTGAAGGGGCCTGAAGGGGCCTGAAGGGGCCTGAAGGGAGGGGGATGTTGTCTAGTTGCCCGCCCCCTAGATACACCACTGGTTGTGACCATATAATGTTACATGTATGTACTTGGTACATGAATCTCAATAAGCATCATCTTGACAAATGTTTTGCAGCTTCATATTACATATTACATTTTGGAATGTTTAAGTTTTTCTGATATAGACAATAAAATATCAAGCTGCAGGTCTTTGATAATCACAGGGATTGTTAAAAATGTAATACATTATAAGCCATAACATATGTGACAACTTAAAAAAAAATCTATATGAGCACCACTCTTGTGTCCTTCTTGACTATATTGCCCATGGCTATGTCATTGTATTTATCTACACTGGGTCCACCAGACAAAGTCCCCTTAATATGAGGGCCCATGTAGGGCATGTCATACAGACTGGTACTGAGCACAAGGTCTTTGCTCTCATGTACTTGTGAGACCACTAGCAGACTTCTCGTTTGCTCAGTCTCCTCGGTGGCCTCCTCTTGGTCATAACACTCTTGGTTATTCTGCTCTTGGTCATTTTGATCTTGGTCGTTCTGGTTGTGGTCATTGTCATCTGGGTCTTTGCTTCCTCTAACATCAGTCGAGGGCTCTGACCGACTCTTGTTGTGAATGTCAGACAAAAGAAACTCCGACTCTTTTTGATTATCCAATGGTCTCTTGACCTCATTCAGGTTGAAATTAGTTGCCATGGTTGCATTAGTGTCTTTGGTAACGTAACAGCGTAAAACCTCTATCACCTCTCGGCGAAATCTTTTCACTGTGAAAACGTATACAATGGGATTGTAAAAAGAAGATGACTTTGCGAGAAATGAGGACGCCACTGAGAGCGTCACTGGGATTTCTTGAGACCACGGTTCAGTTGCCAGGAAGGCCACAACAGCGTAGGGTGTCCAGGCAACTAAAAAGCACAGGGTCATCATAATGGTCATCTGGAAGGAAATGTCAAAATTGGTGTTATTATGGTGCTCAAACTTATATGAAGAAAGCTGGGGGCATAGTGACATATAATTTACAAGCGGTACAGCCCAAAATTTAGACTTAGACAATAAATTTGAGTCATATAACTCGATTTTAGTGGTCTGTATCTGAAGATATTAATATGGGACATCAAACAGGATTATTATTGGTGAAAAAATTGTGATCAATCACCTTAATCATGTAGATGTCCATTCTTTTTCTGATCATCTGCGTTCCTTTTTGTGTGATGTAAACTTCTCGGATGATGCAACTGTAACAGAAGATCATTATTGCAACTGGCATCAGGAATCCTGTTAGAAATATTGTGATGACGTAAGACAATGGCAGATGATGCCACTCCAGGGCACAGGAGATTCCAGAACTCTCAGGACCGTAGCGCCCCCATCCGACCAGGGGGGTAAAGCACCAAATAAGGCCATTGCCGTATACAGGAATTAAAGTGAGCAAGACAAATCGGCGGTTGACCATATCTGAAATAGAATGATAAGTATATTATTAGAAACAATGAATGAGTAGATATGTACAGGTCATTCACCTAGGGAGAGACAACATGTGATTTATCCAGCGAGGGCTTTAGCCCATGATATTGCCCATGTTCCTACCCTCGGTTATAGCCACAGATCATCCTAATTAGTTTCAAGTCATCCTCTGGACCTCAAGTTTCCTTCACAAGATGACAGGATCAATATCTCTGGTTCTTTACTGTCAGCCTGATGACCTCCGGAATTCAACTACGAGGCTAAATCCATCAGCCACAAAGGAAATTGTCAGATGCTGTAAAATATTTGCTGTAAATCCTGAAGCAATAGTAACATGCTATGCCAATTAGCGTTTGATATTTCAATTTAATGATCGGAGATGTAGATCTACAGTAGTTTGCCACAGAGCTCAATTCACAAGTTTATAATTGCTCTTAATTGTGGCTGTATTGTATATCTTAGTGATGTCTCGCAGCTGAATTGCTCGTTGATTAATATTGTAAAATAATGATGGGGCAACCCATGTTGATTGAAATTTAATTTTCTAAAATTATTGTGTTGTTTAATGGAAGGAAATCAATTTCAATCAGATCAAGACCTAGGAGAATGTAACTTAATGTTGCTTTTTAAATTTCATAATCTTGCAAAGTGGGTACCAAAGTTTAATTACTTGCCATTTAACAAAAATGAATTTAAAAGAAACCGTGTACTGTAGAGGAATGGTAAGTGCATACATTCAGCTGTTTTCACAGTTTCAATGTTGTAATTGACGGTATTCCTGCTATCTCCAACATTGAAAAAATATGTTAATGTTATACAGAAGCATTATCACTTGTTTATGGTAACCTCTTTCCAAACTGCTTGTTTAGTAAAGCTCAGATCTTTTAGCCTATCTTTTTCCGTGTATTTATGTAATTTATTAATTTTTTTATATCAAGTGTTTCAAATGATCTCCCTCACATAACTGGCCAAATACTTGCTACTCAATCTGGTTGATTGGTAAGACAGTGATGAAGTCCAGAATGAGTCATCCATATGATTAGCAGCTGCTGATAACCAAAAATGACAATCAGATACCTCTACTGTCAGACCATAACTGTATCCTCTTTAACATTGACATCAACAAGGGCAAAAATCCACAGAAAAAGATTGCCTTCAGAAAGACCCGCAGCATAAATATAGCCAAATTCAAGAAAGACATTGAACAGCATCTATCACAAAAACTACAACACCATGATCGATCAGTCTACTTGAACAGGCTTGTGTCACTCTACAAATCAACTGAAAAGATTTTTGACAGACACGCCCCTGTTAAGGTGGCTCGCTACTCGTGTAATGACGTCATCTGAGCACATCTACGCGCAGCCAGGCTGGCCCTATCTATCATAACGTCACAACTGTGATGACACTGCTTCAAGAAATTTTTTTAATTTTAAGAATTTCTTGCGTCGGCCGCTTCGTTTGCAATTTGCGCCACTTCTATTGGGGTTAGAGACTTCTCGTTTGGAGCATTAGATGCGCCATGAAGAGTACTATATACAGCCGGAGATTAAACTTGATACTCAAAATAGAAAATTTTTACAGGCGATTTTCGGCAAGCAGGTCTAATTTCTCAAAAATGACTTTGTGATATAAATAAATGTTTATATCAATTTGAAGTGTGGTAGGAAGGCTTGTCTATATCATCATGTTGATCCCAACAGTTTTTGGAAATAAATGACAAAGAATTGAAAAATCCTGTCTCGTCAATTATTTTTAGCGCCATGGTTTATAAAAAAAGTTAAAATTGTCAAAATAGAAACTTATATTCCGAGCCCCTTGGAAAGTCCCTTAAACTAAACATATCTCTTTGAAATTGTAATCACCTTTTCCATGAAAGTGTCTTCTTTAATTTCATGCTTCATTGCATAATATGGGATGCATGACCACTGAATGGCAGAACAAACTTCACAGTAGGAAAAATAAGAGAAAAATTTAGTTTTTCAGGTTTGCGCGGACTGACTTTCTGTTACATAACCCCAAATATTTTTTTTAAAAGGCTGGTAGCGACCACTTTTGTTTACATATCCTTGCTATAAACTATATTTTGGATCATTCTAAACTGTTTTTAAGAAATCCTATGTTGGAAAGTTCACGAGTATCGAGCCACCTTAAGACTAAACTTGTGACAGTTCGCAAACCTAACCCATTCACAAATCAAGAAATAAAGCCTCTTAAAAAGGAAAAGAGAAAGGCAGAAAAAATATGGCGAAAAACTGGTTTAGAAAAAGACTGGAATATCTTCAAAGAAAAACGAAATTCCCTCAATGAAAAGCTTAATCAGCTTAAATCAGACGATCTCAGGTGTAAAATTCAAGCCACAAAGGGAAATTCTAAGGCGATGTTCAAACTTCTAAATTCTCATCTCAACAGAAAACAAGATCTGCCTCTTCCCCATCACACAAATGAAACAGAACTAGCGAACGATTTCAACAACTTCTTTGACGAAAAGATCAAAAACATCAGATCTAAATTAGATTCAGGAATGAAGATCACAACTGATGCCTCTCAGACCAACCCCGGACACAATTTACATCAGTTTAAGTCTTTATCAGAACAAGAAGTTAAGAAACTTATCACTGAAATGCCTGTCAAACGCTGCCAACTTGATCCAATGCCAACATGGCTACTGCTTGAATGTGTTGATGAATTTCTGCCAGTCATAACGAAAATTGTTAATATGTCATTAACGCTTGGAGAAATGCCCCTTGAACTGAAGCATGCACTTGTCAAACCACTTTTGAAGAAAGAAGGTCTTGAATTGATCAAAAAGAATTATCGGCCTGTCTCTAACCTTTCTTTTCTGAGTAAAATCATTGAGAGTGCTGTAATCAAACAGTATGTTGATCACCTCACTCAGAACAATCTTGACGATGAAAAACAATCAGCCTACAAGCAATTTCATAGCACAGAAACCCTCTTAACAAAAATCCATAATGATATTATGCTTAATCTGAGCAATGGGGAGGCGACAATGCTAGTATTGTTGGACTTGTCTGCTGCATTCGACACAATTGACCATGACATTTTGTTAGAAAGACTGCGTAACAGGTATGGTGTGCAAAGTGCAGCCTTAAGATGGTTCAAATCTTATATTTCTGAAAGATCACAGTCTGTGATAATAAATGATAACACGTCAAGCAAACTTCCTCTCAATTTGGGGTTCCTCAAGGTTCCAAACTTGGACCAATCTTATTTAACTCCTATGTTGCCCCAGTCAGTGAAGTAGCTCGAAGAAATCAAGTTCACGATCAGAAGTACGCTGATGATGAACAACTTATCCTGTCGTTTAAACCAACCTTTTTGGGTGAAGAACATGCAAAACAGAAAATGGAAAATTGTATTGCTGAAATCAGAAATTTCTTGCATGACAACAAGCTGTGCAATAATGGAGATAAAACTGAGCTTCTTCTGATTGGAGCACCAAACCAACTGAAGAAACTTCAAATGACATCTATCAATGTTGACGATGTTGAAATCAAAATTGCCAACCACGTCTGCAATTTAGGAGTGCTCTTTGACAAAAATATGACCATGGAGAAGCAGATCAACAAAATGTGTCGTAACGCATATTTCAATTTAAGAAACCTGTCGAAACTCCGAAAAAACCTGGACAAGGAAATAGTTAAAACTGCTGTCAATGCACTTGTCACTCCTCATTTAGATTACGGAAATGGACTGTTGCATGGCACTGCTACCCGGTTGTTAAATAAACTTCAGGTTGCTCAAAACTCGGCAGTTCGATTAATTGAAAGGTTGAAAAAACACGAGAGTGTCAGCCAGAGTAGGAAACAACTGCACTGGTTACCAATCACAGCAAGAATTCAGTTCAAATTGATGACAACTACGTGGAAGGCAATGAACAACCAGGCACCACAATACATCCGAGAACTTATTCAAGTAAAATCTCAACGAGAACACAACCTGAGAAGCAACGACAAACTGCTGTTAGCAGAACCTGCTCCTTGCAACAAAAATAAGTTTGAAGATCGAGCATTTTCCTATGCAGCACCAAAACTCTGGAACGCTTTGCCTGATAGAGTGAGAACTGCACAAACACTAGAAAGCTTCAAGAAGAATCTAAAAACCCATTTGTTCCAGAATTCCTACAATTGATTTGATCTGAAAAAGCGCTGATGAGCAGTTTACTGAAATTAGCGCTATATAAATCCATATTATTATTATTATTATTATTATTACATTTCCATGTGATTTACCCCCATCTCCACATTTGAGTCCAACAAAAATCCTGACACATAGTCTAATCCAGATGACACCCACTGTCACTCAATAAAATTGATATGTGAGACAACTGTTTGAGAGCCTTCTGTCTGTTCTGGAAGACATAGCAATAAATGTTATCGAACTGTCGGTTGGCTAGTGGCAGTTCACATGTCTGATATATTCTTCCGATGAATACATTTAAATCATTAGCAAATTATATAATAACTCAGCACACTCTCTCATAAGCCTTTGCACTTACTGAACCCATTTTTGACATTGTTGTGCTGGCCTTTAGAATTTAAAGATAAATTTTTCACCTCCCTCTTTCTCACATGCTTCCTTTGCTTCAGCTCATAAGGTGCCTTGATGACCTATCTGTATTTTACATCAGGGCTTTACCACAAAGGGGTCTTGCCTTTAAAGGTTCGTGAAGCAGCCACTGTTATTGATGGTTTATTCTGGTTCCACAACATGTGTTTGCATTGCCCCAAGTAAATTGTAAAATCACAACGGCTGTCTGAATTATTTTGTTATTCTGGTTTACCGTCAGTTTAAAATTAGGTTTATGCAGTAAAATTACTGATTTAGTTTGTTGAACCTCATGGACTTGGGAATGCTTGGAACCTTGAGTGAGTGAGTGAGTGAGTGAGTGAGTTCGTGTTTTAGGCCCCATCAGCACCAGTGTGGGCTATTTAGAGGCAAACTTGGAACCTGGAACATGTAAACTAAATATAATTTCTTATTTTAAATCTGCTTAAGATGCACTGCATAAAGTATTAGTTTACATCTGAATTTACCTGCGGAGTAATGAATGTCAAGCAAATATCAGTAGAGGCTCTTTGATCAGATAGCATATTGTGGTTTTAGCTTTGAGTGCGTTGGAAGTGATGCTGTGAAGGAGAAGGAGTAATCAGGGAGCCTCATTTTGACCCGTAGCTCGTTTCGTAGCTGCTTGGGGTTTACATAAGAAAGTTGTCATTTGTGTTTCTTTGTGGCATGGAATAATGCTGGAGCTTTATAAGTGATTAGCTGAATAAATCTAGACCATTCATGAAACGTCTCCATGGGTTACATAAAGACTAGTGAAATGAAAATAAAATAAATACCTTGTAGGAGTCACTGGGATAATTAACCGTTGTAACTTTATGAGAAAAACATCAGCCTATATACCAAACCCTCATAGACTCTTTTAAAAAATATACCACTTCAGTCAGCAGGATGCAGATAATTGGAATTTAAATATGACCCTGCCTACTCTCCATTCTATCTCTAATTTAGCTCATATGTTATTTATTTTAACAATAAGCAAATTTGTTTAGTCAGCTCAAACAATTCATTCAAATTTCATTCGACTCAATTGGATAATGAAATTAAATGATATAATCATTAACTCCTGAAAAATTACAACACATTGCATAATAAGAATTTTATTCAAGATATATTAACTTACCAGATTTATGTTGACACGTTACGATATATCTCATAATGGACATGACGGTCAGGTTTGTAATTCCAACAATTCCGAAGAAGTATACTGAAAAACCACTGAGGGAGCATCCTGCAACAAAATAAAAGGTGTCATATATAGCTTAAATCTCTGAAATTGCATTAAAATAACCAAGGCCTTAATCACGGAGACACAGTATTTGATGTCAGTGTTTTCAATAATTTTGGCCATGCTGCCTCATGCAATGAATTTAAAGTTTTACAAGTTACTAAATATTTAGTGTTGATGTTCGGATTTGAATCCAGAAGCTGGGCATGGCAGTTCAGTGGCCCAAGTGGTGAACCTTATCATGTCTACAGTTAGTTCTTAACATCGATCAGAACGTACATGAGCCTAATTACAGCAACTTGCAAGTAATTGCAGTTCCATGCACTTGGACATTCTCGTTCAATGAAGCAAACAATAAGGCCTTGTTCTTGCATTAAGGTAATAGAGGAATATGATGTAACCTGGTATTGTATTGTATTGTCTCAATAATTAATGTATTGTTTGCATCGATACCATTAATGGTAGCCATGACTGCTTTGGAATGTAAAGCTTTGAAACCATGAACAAGTATCTTGGGTACAATTAATGATAGCGATTGAGGTCAATATCAGATTTTATCGACCTGACCAGTGATTTTGAAGGGCTGACCAAGAAGTTCGATTTCAACCCATCTCAGGCCACTGCTAGTTATTGCACAATCAGGTGCTCCTAACCAATAACAATTTTAGTAATATCTGCTCCTACTGCACAGTATTGAACATTGCAATTGATTTCTGCCCTATTTCTGGATCCTGGTTCTTTTTAGCTTCAATTAGCTTCAGTGAAAGACACGCATCTATTGTTCACTATCATGTTTTAATCACTTGCCAATTAGCTGAGATTAATCTTCGGAATGTGGTCAATGTGATTGATTATCCCATAAATATCATATCACTCTGGTCCACAGAATAACATGTCCTTGAAAAAATTACACATGCACACTAAAACTATTCTATAGAATAAGAAGCAGCACGGAGGAAAACCAGATTGCACAATGCACATTTTTGAGAGAAGAATAATATACGATAGTGTGCACATCTGCCCAAAGATGAACTTGATAAACCTGTTATTGTATAGTATTCTAAAGTCCCATTCCAAACTAAGTTGTTTAGGTTCTGGATTATTATTTTTTTAAATACAAGAAAACAAAACAAATGCACTGAAAAAAATGAGTCATCTGAGATTTTGTCAAAAACTTAAATGAAATGAAAGTGACAATTTTTGCACTTATCGTGAGTTATCTTATCAAAAACATGTCTGAAGTATTGTAATCGAAAGTTGTGTGATTATGTGCTGATTCAGTTGGAGAGGGAAGACTTGGAACAGATTTGCAGAATGAGGTGAGTGTCTTTGATCTGTTGCAAAACGTATCATCACAACTTCATCCTACGAAATTTTGTTCTTTAGGGTGGTCAACATTTTCAAGTCACAGGCGAATTACGTGCACATGCCAAACTCCAAATTGCACCTATGGAATCGGATGAAAATTACATGGAGGAATGTTCTACCAAAATCTGTTCTCATTGACAGGGGATAAAAATACTTTTGTGGATACGACATAAAAACACCTTTACACCAACTCAAAAATCAGGTTTTCCTGCAGTATCAATATGCTCACTTGATTTTAGCTATTTATAACTTATGTATAATAAATTTTATGTATATAGTTAATCTTGCATATAATTAATACTATTTTTATATATTCTATTTAACTTTTTCCAATTACAAATGACATATGTCAATAAAAGAATGTATATATATAGCATCTTGAAATGTGTCAATGCCACGTGATTCTCCATTGTCATTATTTTAATTTACCTGAAATTATGCATGCTTCCTAAAAATAGCTCTCCAAGTCTCCATCTTCATTATGGCATTGTGTACAAGCATTCATGAATGTTATGACATGTAATTAATGATTGATAGCCACCCATTACTATGTAATTTATTTCAGATAAATGTTGGCCAACTTGTGTATATGTCATATTTATTAACACATAGCACGACAATTGAAACTATATTTTACATACTACTGCTGGCTGGTTTTTAGAAAAGAATAATAACTTTTAATAAGTCTGTTTCCAGTGAAGAAAAAAGGAATAAGAAAAAGTATTCACAGCTAGCTGTTTTCGACTTATATTATTTTGTACAGAGTACACTATACAGGTTTGAATACATTGATTCCAAACTGGACTGGTTTCGGATTTATCAACCCTTTTGCTTTATTTAAGATTTAAAAATCTTTGCTTGCGGTGTAGTCCAGCAATAAAGCTCTCCTGGAGTGTGAAACAAACTTAATTGATTGCATCTACATGTAGAATATAATTTAAATTTTTTCATTATGGGCAAGTCAGAATAATATGTTGGACAAAAACAAAATACCCATAGAAAAGTTTAAAAATTTCGATTGAGACCTTTTTTATAATTATAGTGGCAGGTAAAAAACAGTTTGATGACAATTACAGATTGTATTTGTAGACTTAAGCCTAATAGCTTTAATTTTTTGTAAATGATTTGAAAAAGTCAAGTAATATCTCACCTGTATCTCCCAATATCCAGCCGTGGTTGAAGGCGGAAGCTGAGGTGGAAGGAAAAGCTAACACAGTCGGACACAAGTCCACCACGGCCATGTTGATGACGTAGATCTCCAGAGGAGAGACGCTGCGGCGCCGACGTAGGACGGTGAGGATAACGAGAACATTCAGTAAAATGGAGAGGACACCTGGAAAATAAAAGAAGAATGTCTGATATCATTCAGCAAAATGGAGAAGGCAACCGTAAAATAGAGGGAAGATGTCTGAGAACAGTCAGTAAAATGGAAATGACGCCTTGAAAATAAAGGGAAAATGTGTGTGAACATTCAGTAAAATGGAGTGGACTCCTGTAAAATAATGGAAAAAATGTATGATTTGTGTCTAATTGAGTGTTCCGCCATATTGCAGTTATTATTATATGATAGTTGTAAACTAACCGCTTTAGAGAAAGAATGATTTGTCCTGCCATATCAAAGTTATAATCGTTGTAAACCAACCTCTGTAGGGAAAGAAATAACATGCAAGAAACAAGCGACTCCCTGATGAATAGAAATGCAACAATAGTCTCATGATTTACTGCAACATACAAGTACGGCAATTGGGGAAATGCAAGACAGGCAAAAAAACCCAAAAAAACTTATCAATCTGGATACCTCTGGTAACCTGCAATCAAAAATAAAACAAAGAAGATTCTTGTACATTGTCTTTGTAATGAAACTGAAACATCTTTGACCGCACACTGTATGATTATTGGTAACCAAAGCATTGCAAAAACATTAGCATTAATCTTTGTGCTATTTGTTACCATTATATATTACAGTTCCTTGTTTTCAGAAAATGACACAACTTTTGTGCAATTATATGGGAAGTTTCTGTGATGCATAAAAAATGTTTACAATGCGCTGGCAAAACTTTCATAAGAAGCCTAAACAACAGGATGCTAAACATGGAGATAGTATAAGCCATCAGCAAAACTGAAAATTGAACAAGTAAAGAACATCACAATCATTATTCCCAGTAATAATAATAATCTTCTGTGGCGTTTAGCATTGTTCCTTAGTCCATACTATTTAGGATGCTTTATATAATATTATTATGCTATTACCGATAACTGAGATCATTTTTGGGAGTCGAGGCCAACAATTTCATTTTGGCTCCAACTCCACCTGAAAATCTAACATCAACCTCTTTTAAAATCCAACTATAAAGCCCTAATCGTGACATGTTTATCTAAATGTAATTCCTCATTCTCTCCTTATAGTAACACCTTCATAACAGCAGGTGAAAAATCAAATAAACAGGTGATTTGCAGTTGCGAGTTATACATAGTGACATGTAGCCTGATGTAGGCAAAGTGTTGATTTTTTTCAAGTTAAATAGTCAGCTTGGCTGGAAGAGGTGCATCCTGAGGACAAAAGCTTCTATTTAGAAGACTGTGACACGGGCAATGGCATCCAGTTTCACTCCTCAAGGTGCTAACGATCATGGGCATTATTTCTGATATGAGGCAGTAATGTTAGGCATTAGCCTCATGCAATGGTCTTACAAACCATTCACAGTTCTGTTAATTTGGCTTAATTATCTCCATGGAAGGAATTGCCCTGAGGTCAATAAGCCCTTGATTAACATTTACAAGAATGAGGTGCAAACAAAGAACATTGCCAAAAAAAAAAGACAGGAACAAAAAGGACAAGCATCGGGACTAGCCTCTACACCATAGGTCTGAAGTAATGCTCCCAACACACTGCATAGTTTTATAGGCCTATTTTGAAAAATGTTTTTTCAAACAGCTTTCACAGCTCAAAGATGATCTTTAATCAGCTGAACTGGTCAAGTAAGGTTGCGGTGAAATTGTAATTTTGACTTACTTCTTCAACTGAGTTGTGAGACAAAACTAAGTTGTTAGTGGCTAAGCTTCAAAGAACACATGCATGCAGACAAGCCTCTTGATTGTCCTCTTTTGAGGTCAGTCTGTCATCGAGAGAAGCTCACCAGATCAAAATAAAGTTTCTTTGCTAAGTTCACTGACCCTTCCAGAGTCTCCCTTCATATATAGATCTCCTTATCTCTGGTTATGCTCAAATTTCAGCTTTCCAGATTAATCTTTTGCATCGCAGCTAAAAATCATCACAGTTATGTCGATAAATTTCTAACACTTGAATGAATGCAGAATATACTTTTTGGGATTTGACTATAAGGCACAATATCATTGAAATATGGGAAATGGCATGCCAGAAAAGTTCATCACATATAAGATTAAGAGCCCGACTATTCTGCAGGTACATAATCCCTCTATGATAGACTTATCCACTATTCCATGCATATTACTACTTTCAGTTGGGTGCACACCACTGTTTTAAATCTTAGGTTAATTATAGATTTCCCAAATGTGTTTCAGGCAAGACTTCAGGACATTCATCAATTGTTCATTACTCTGTTACTCATTTTGTTCTATAATTCATATTGAGTAGTGAGTACAGTGTTTGGGACACAAATGTCAATGTTAGCATTAATATTGTGCTTGAGTAACGTGTCAAGTAGGTCCACATTTACATGGGAGACATGTACTATTATTAATTCTATTACCAAATAATAACTATGCAATCTATGTTTCTATTGTGAATGTGCCTCTCAAATCCTTACAATACCTTCTCAATCATGATCATGTGAATTTGTTGCAGAGCATTTTTTTTTAAATCGGTCACAATATGTCAAATGTAATGGTCAAATTTCAAATAAATTGTATGTTCCTATTGGTGTTCCGCAGGGTTCTGTACTGGGCCCTATATTATTTTCACTATTTGTAAATAACATAAATCGTCATGTTTACCCTAGTGCCGTAAATCTCTATGCAGATGATACTCTTCTTTATAGCACAGGGAATACTTGTAATGAAGCTTCTGATAAGTTGCAAATGTCTCTCAGCGAAGTTTGTAAGTGGTATGAAGGTAATAGATTAGCTCTCAATGAGAATAAGTCTAAGTGTATGTTAACAGCATCAAAGCATAAAACACGAAATGATGTTAACAAACTTACTGTTAGTATAAATAACGTAGATATTGAACAAGTTAAGAATGTTAAATACTTAGGTGTCACAATTGATTAGAATCTTTCATGGAATGACCATATAGCTCTATTAAGTAGGAATCTTGCTTTTAAAGTTGCCCAATTATCAAGGATTCGAAATATGGTAACCAGAAAAATGCTGATGTCTGTGTATAATTCAATTATTCAACCTACCATTGATTATGGTATTACAGTCTGGGGACATACTACTTCAGAAAATTTGGGTAAAATTCAAAGACTCCAGAACCAAGCAGCGAGAATCGTTCTCAATAATTTTGACTATATTAATACGAGGGGAATAGAATTGGTGAAGCAACTCAAATGGATGAATGTCTCTGAAAGATTCTTATATTTTGAAAGATTGTTAATGTTCAAATGTATTCATGGCAAAGCGCCGGATTATCTGACTAATGAGATTACAATGGATATTGAAATTAAGAATGTCAACACCAGAAGTCATCATATGAATGTATACATTCCTTTTCCAAAAAGTGAAATTGCAAAGCATAGTCTTTATTTCTCAGGTGCCAAAAACTGGAATAACCTACCAAATGACATTAAAGAAATTAGTAATATTGATGGTTTCAAAAGAAACCTGAAGAGGAATGTAAACATTTCATGAATTTTAAACTGTTTTATTGATCAGTTTTTACTGATAATTTGTTATTGATTTTTAGGTTCATCTGAACCATTTTGTTTTATTATTATATATTGTTCTTTATTCTAAAGGGCATTACCGAAAAACAGCATGCTTATTTTGCTGAGTGATTAACCCTTTTAAAATATATTTATAAATAAATAAATAAATAAATGGATTTCGACTGGGAGACCAATGCAATTTTGTAGCGTCATGATGCGCTACATTTATAGATCAGCAGTTGCAGTTGTACATCCATTACAATATCTTTATACATGTATGATGATTCGCCCTCCAAAGGATTTTTAACTGTTGAGCTGGCTGCTTATCTAGTAGTTTCACTGATTGCCCCAAAAAAAGAGTCTTGACAAATTATTTTTATAATCGGAAACCAAAAAGATGACATAAGCAGATCTATTGTAGAGATAGTGAAGAATATTTTTGATGGTAGAACAGAAACCTTGGTTTCAGAATGTGCCCAAAAACTACAAATTAAGGCCACCAAAGACAACCAAATGAGAAATAGGTACCGTATGAGCCTCCGGAAAAATCGGTCTCCCAGTGATGCCAATTTGGCAATGACTGGGAGACCAAATCTGTCCACTGGGAGACCATATGGTCTCCTGGTTAATATGTTCAAAAATGCACTGATTTGTTGGGGATCAGATTCCACAAAAACGCAGCTCCTTATGCTAAAATTGTATTTATGGCTCAGGATGGACAGTAGATTACTTTCAGCTTTCACCTGAATGAGGATATCAATGATGTCACTCTTAATCCTTTTACATTAAATGTGCGATAATTTATTGTTGCGAGATAATGTGAGCTCCTCCGTCACCGACTCATGCCAATAATATGACAGTCACTGGATGTGCGTCATCATTTCAGTGACACTAGCCAAAGGCTATCGCTATATGTTTTGTAAAACTGAAAATAAATTAAAATAGTCTATTGTCTCTTGTCTATCGAATATACGATGGCAAGGAAAGTATAAGGATATGACTTCACAAGAAGGATTTTGGTTCATTTTCATATAAAAATGGTCATATATGCACAGCTGCAGGCAAACCTTTTTGAAAATATATCTTTCATTAACAATGTATGATTCTTATCATCTCCGCTACTAAAAAAGCTCATTGCCATGAAGGAGGCAATTCCTTTGTGTCATATTTCTTTTTTATGACTTGTTATCTGTTGTGTAATGCAGATCGGGACAAGAAAAGCATCAAATTTTCATAAATCTCTCATGAATTAACGAAACCTGATGCTTTTCATTTGATGTCTGCCATTTGTGTTAAAATGAGAGACCATAAGAAGAAGTTTTCAAGAGAATTTTATTACATCCACAGAACAGATAAAGCAGCAGGTCAGCCATTCAGCAAGCAACAACTTACCTCAATACCTTACTATGGCATTATACGCATAATGTTTCTCCATACTGGGCAAACCTTATTGATTTCATGTCCTTACGACTTACTTGATATGTGTCATCTTCTAATTTTTTTAAATTGTGACTTCAAAAGTTCAAATTTTGAACAAAGACCAAAAGTGTTATTTCAGTGTGTTGCCTTGTGTAATCATCGTAAAATCTATGAATGAGAGTTCATAAAATATCCACTACGGTTAGACTTATGGAGGTTGTAGGAGCCTCAGTAAATGGACCAAGACGTCACATATCTAACTCTTAAAGGCATGCATGAATAGAATGTAGAAACCATACCCCTGTTTCCAGCTAGGAATAGAGTAAGTTTGTAAGCACTATGAAAAGTTAAAGGTTCCATTTCGGCCGTTGCAACACCTTGTTGGGTTTATTTAGTCTGCTTCCTAACTGCTTCCTGCCAGAATAACCCCCTCTGATTGGTCAATAGACAGGAAGTATAGCTTTTTGCCGTGTTACTGATGTTGGTCACGATTCTCAATAGCACCAAAAATTCAGGAAAAAAAATAGAAAAATTTTAATACTAGTCACTACCATGACCAATTTCGGTAACAGAAAGTACTATTATCGCTCATTTATTTTCTTAGTGGTAAGCTCAAGCTGGCTATTAAAAGCCAAATACGCAGAGTAGCCGGTTGTGCATTTTGTGCTATTCTTGACTGGGTATGGTAATTTCGGCACTTTCTGCCTGACATGATGGTGTCACAGCCTCATATTCATTTTAAAATATTCTAACAGGTTTCCTGTGATATCAACATTTCCATTTCAAATCACTTCTCCTATTCAGTATTTATTGCCAAGGTACTCATTGCAACAGAGGCACTTTCCAAAGAAAGTTTGGTTTCTAACTATTTACAAAAAGGACAACATAGATTCTGGACCAGTTTATAGGGTAAGTGTTTCTGGAGAAATTTGTCATCTGCGTGATAATAGACTTCAGTGATGACAAAAAATTGCTGTTGTTTCTCTTTCGCAACAAATAAGGAGTGTTGCACAAGTCGCTCTAGGGTCTTGATGGCATTAATCATCTGATTAGTCTGTCTGCCAATCTGTTCTTGACCTGACCAGGCCCTGATCCTGATGTCAGGATTCTATATATCTTTTTCCCCTTGCAGAGATAAGGCTGACCAAAAATGTCAAGCAAACACCGGCTTTAGCTAATGCACATGCTACTTGTAATTTTGCTGAGAACATGTTTTCAGTAGAACATGTATGCATCTTGAATCAACAGTTGACTATTATTGTAAGTGCGGGATGCCGTAATGATTGCTACTGTAAATAGTTGACAACAGCCATTATCATGATGTCAAATCAACTTAGCGCATAATCAGTGTAAGAGATATACATTTGAAGCTTTTAAAGTTTCAAAAAGTATGATTCAGTTGACAACCAAGTAAACACCTTCTCTAATTGCATATAACTGCAAATGCCACATGTTGGGTTGTAAAACAATGAAGTTGAAGCTATCCAAAAGGCTGAAACGCCATACATACCTTCTATAGCATCATTATGTTGTTTGTTTTCCAGTAATCCCCATCATTACCGGGATTAATAACTGTCAGCAGACTGGCATTGATTGCTTGGCTTATGTTGGACAACAATATATTGTATAGTCCACTAACCTGATATAACCCCGTCACTGCAACTGCAGAAACGTCAAGGATATTATAATTTTTAAGCCTTATGAAACATTATCACCTCTTCAATCATCCAGTTTGTTGCTGAGTAACTTCATCTCATTGCTTCAGACCTTAAAAAACTCTTCTGTGTACTTAAATCTTGTTGGTAAAGGCCTGAGGCACCATGTCCTGCTTTACTACCATCAACAATGCCAACTTAGGTATGGATAGAACTCCAGTTTGCAACCACACAAAACAACCTTAGGATTAATCTTTCAACAGCACTGCCAGTGCAACAAATGACTCTAAATAGGAAAACCACAACTTCCTTACAAGTGGTCACAGCTACTGTGAAAGAGGTTTAGTTCCTCCAGCATGATCTGTCACTGCAAATGGACATTATCTTACTGATCCAATCATGATGTAAATTGTAATGGCAGCTGTGAACAAAAGCAGCTCCAGAATTTAAATCCTGAGGATAGATTCCTGAACTTGTACGGAGAGTGCAGCCCTCTCAGCCATTTCTGAGTCCATCAATTTAATGAGACTGAGTCAAGACTTTTTAGATCCATCATTTTCCATGGATCGAGCCAGCCCTTTTTGTAAATCTAGCCTCCTTAAGACGTCCTTGATAAAGATATAACCATGACACATCTTCTTTGTATACACATTCAATGTATAATGACTCACTGAGAACTAATTTCACATAATATTAAATTTTTGCATGTAATAAATTTATGATTGATTAACACAAATTTTCACTAATATGGAATTAGTGGAGATGTTTAGTGTGTACCTTCCATTTAGAATAGAAAACAGCCCCCTTGAAGATTCGGCAGAGCATTATTTTGTGCGACAGCCACTGTCAGCCAGGTCTTCTCAGACAGCCCTTTTTAACAAGGCTTTCCGTGTAATGGAATTCAGTTATTGTCAAACTCCAAATTAATGACATTTATCGGAAATAATTCGCAATTACAATTTCCTTTGATGGGAAAATGTAATTTTTAAATCATTTTGTCCTTCCATGATTCTGTAAGACCCAAATTTCAAGGAGAAGAGAGTCCTTGGGTAATTTAATCAGCTTACAAGAGAGTTCCAAAAACTACCACTAGGAAAACACCTTGAAAAACATCAGCAAACAGCAAATTATCTTCTTTTGGAAGTAGTATTGTAGCCACGAATGCAGAGTTCTCTGTCCAACAGCTATCTCTCCTTCTTTCTATGGCAAAAGCAAACCAGGTACAGTCACTAAACCCTTTTTCTTTATATGGACCTAATGCTATACAGAAGGTTGTTTGGTTCAATTTGGAAAAGGCAATATATGAGACGGTTTCAACCTCACCACGATGAAGACACATTGCCTTCCCCGGGATGAATAAGCAGTCGGACAGGAGATGTAATCAACAAGCAAACTAATCAAAGCAATAAAATAGTCAGGGTCACAAGGAAACTGGTCAGAAACAAGATATCTCACTTTCCTGATAGTTTGGATTGAAAATGAATGACTTTTTTTTAAAATTCCAACAAATTACCCTATTGTTTGCATTTGTCGCCCGGTGGGCACATGTAGTAATGAAATGCGCAATTAAGGGTTTTTAGGATAAAGTCATATTTTGACGGAATTATGGTTAAAATAGGTTCTTTATGGAAGGGTGGGCTTTTATTAAAGGGTGTGCTTTTAATACAGAAAATACGGGATGAATGATAGCCATGCTAAATTAAAACATATAAAGGAACACCTTCATGCACCTTCATGGCCTTAACCATTGTGCACAACTGTGAGGTATTTCTATATCTATAAATTTGTATATAATTGTATATAATAAACATGGACTACTTTTAAAAATTTCAAAGCTGGGGGATGTGGCATTTAGTTTACAAATTAAATTATATATATAACAAAAGGTGACATATATGTTGAAACATTTCGTGACAGTTTTCAATTATTTAGCAATGTCACTTTTGTCAACGCATCTGACAAATAGACAAATTCCAAATATCATTCTCATGAAATCTTGAGTTTTTGAACAAGCAACTGCGAAAATATGTTCCATCTATTTTTTTTATTATTCTTTATAATTCATGCTATCTTAAGAAATCATTCCAACACTATCACGAATTTTTCACAAGAGGCATTCTTAAAGCTCTGTTATATCATTGTAATAATTATTTATCATGAGGAATTCAAGTGTTTTTTTTATTTGAGAAACAATTAAATTAAGGAATGTGTAAACACTGAATTAGTGATAATAAAATAAATTCTAAAAAATACATGTGAAAACGAGTAAACAGAAAACAGTGTGAAGGTATGTCATCAATCATGATTATTGATGTTTTCATACCACATGACTACAGTATCCAATCAAAGGCTAAAAATAGCAACATCAGCCATTCAAGGAGGTAATTAATTAGTTATTTCGTGATTATAAGGAATAACACCTGAATAATCCCTTGTGAGACTACAGATAGGAAAATCTGACAGCAACCATGCATTTCCCACATGTCATGACCCCACAAGGCCATTTCAAGACATGGAGTGTCATAATATTGTGATTGTAAAATTCAACCAGCTTGTGTAAAATATTCTCTGAATTGGTACCTATGAATCAGTTGCGTCATTTTCAAAATAATGTGGTGGGGCATTGACAAATTTCTTACTTTTTTTGCAGGGGCGCAGCAGAGTTTCAGAAGCTCTGAATATTTTTACCTTTTTTTTGCAAAAAAGTGGTGGGGCATCTGTCCCAATTGCCCCATAGGAACTGACGCCACTGCTATGAATAATCAGTTTAAGAATTTCAACAAAAAGGCAATTTGTTCCTAGCTAACACTCTAAAACATTTTGGGACAAAACTGGTTTTTAAAAATCCAAAATGGTTTTTTGAAAAATCCATATTGGTTTTTGCATTGAAATTAGTTTTTTCAAAAAAACATTTTCCATGTAAAAAACCAGTTTTGTCCCGAATTTTTTTTAGAGTGAAGAGTAGCCATTAACACGTTCATTTATATTCATTAAATTCCAGATGGATGGTTTCGAAAAGAGTATAATTATTTCCTCAGGGTTTCGAAGCAGGTCATTCACATCAGTGACAAACAAAACAATATCATCATTTCTCTGGAAAAGGCAACCAAAATGGGTAAATATGTGTTTTATTCAGCATAAACATGATGTAGGTGCCACATCCCTGAGCACGTATGCTTTCCAGGATTCCTGTATTATTTTGGAAAAGAGAGCAAACAATCAAATATACATTTTCAAAATGATCTCACAGATCAGAGAAAGAGCTTCAATGTAGTGGAAGGAGTGTCTCCAAATTGTGCATCAGAGATTTGTCAGATACTTTAGGCCAGGCATAATTATGTTTTAGCCTCTTAGATAGCAGATCGACTGACTCAACTTTTTTTTCTTCGTTCTCCCAACTGACTGCAGGAAAAGTGCCTTGGAAATGTCAGAGTAGCTAAAAGTCAATTATTTCTGGCTTTATATCTATTTTAACAAGCATCCCTGTTTTAAAGAAATTGCATACCAATTTTGACAGTGCCTGTACAATATACTGTAGTGCATGTCATACATGTAATAGTAGGGGAGACCGGGGCACGTTGTTCCGCTTTTTCATTTTTTGGCTCTCAATCGAAATATATGACACATCTTTTTACTGACTGACTATTTAACATTGACAATACCTTTGTGCCAGACCAAGTCGATCCACCTAGTATAGTTGCGGATTTTGTTTGTCATACAATACAGTTTACAATGGTCCAACGTGCCCCGGCCATGCTGGTCAAACCTGCCCCATCTTCACTTCTTATGAAAATGTGCATGCCTCACCGACAAGGTTAATGTGAACTAGCGAAACTCGTATCAAACTTTACTTAAGTGGTGATAGTTTCAATCGATAAGACTTGTCTTGCGAGATACCCATATCTTAGGAAGGTCGACCTAACAATCGAGACTTGGAAAAAGTCACACGGCATATCACAAAAGGTCTCTTCATTGGAGATTTGGATAACTCTGCATGTACTATAAAGAAAATATAAACGATGGTCCAACGTGCCCCGAGGTCCAACGTGCCCCGGTCTCCCCTACTCTTTGATTTTTGCAGATGATTAGCCTCTTTGCAAGACTGTGATGGTAAGACACACATATTATAACATTAGAGTTTTTCGATGATGAGCGAGCTGCAGGTAGCTTTTGATATTTTATATTTTTTACTCTCGAAGAGGTTGTGAATTGTTATTTAGCTTGAATGATAGCCCACACAACAGTTGTATGGCTATTTCAACTCTTTTATCCTGGAGGATCACATGCCAACAGTAATTTGACTCCTACAGTTCATTGACCTGGTGTAATATGGCTGGTCGAAATAATTGTTGTCACAATAAAAAATGACTCTGGGTCAGGGCTGTGTCACTTTCATTGTGTTGCTTCACTGCCAAATTGTGTTGAACTCCATGAATTTAATGTTGATATGAAGCTCAAGTCAATAGTTGCCCAAGTGACTGTTAAGGTGGAAGTTATGGCACAATGTCCCTTGTCTTACATCTCAGTGCTGAAGCCTCTAAAGCCATTTCAGCTGTCAGAGACAAACTTACAGAATACGAAAAATGAGTGCTTACAGAAAAGTACTGGAATGTCTCTTGTGAGGTCACAGCCGTATCTCTGCCATGTTATACCATATGACTCATAAGCAGTTTATGAGGTCATAGCCTATACTAGCAATGCTAGCAGGGAAAGCCATTTGACGTGTCACACCACTCATCAATGAGGTCACAAGGTCCCTTATGACAAATTTATTTATTTTATTAATTTATGAATATATTTTAGTCGGGTGACACAATCAGAAATATTCTGTTTTTCATGTGGCCCAACGGGTACAGGTAAAAATTAATTGACATATTATTTCAATGTATTTGATAGGGCTTGCTGTAAGGTCACTGATGACCACTAGCAGCTGAATGTAAGTACTCCTCATTCGTCTATAGTAATGATGATATATAAGGCTGTGAGTCCACATCGAGGTGCTCCCCATCCCTAATTTTATTTTAGCGCGGGGAATTTGCAAGCCTCAGCAGCAGGGACGGACACAGGGAGGGGTACATCCCCCCGCCACTAGATGAAATTTATTATATTTTTACATGCTAACCATATCAGCACACATTTGCTTGATGCTGAGCACCATGTGTTCTGCGACACGATAACCTGATAGACCACCCCCACCGGCACTGACCGGATCCCTTGCTGCGCAGCAGAGAGCCGAAAGAATCGCATTCAGCCATCAGGCCACTGGTAACTCATGTGAAGAAACTTTTGTTGGCCAGTCATTGTTTTGGCTGTTTTTAACATCAATGACGTTAATGCATGGACGTTCTATTTTGTGGGCACCTCCTGTCTACAAGTGGACTGCTCTTGCATTACCACAGATCAGAACATATGCTGTCTTGTGTTGCCACCTAGTGACTAGTGTGCTATTCAGCGAGCTCCTGCGAGCGTCCACCTTCTTTCGACCAGAGGAACACACACAATGTTGTCTGGAAGACACCGGGGCTGTTTCTGAGTGTGCTGATGGCCTTGTTTACTTCCTTAGAGAATGTGATTGCCGAGTCTGACTCTGGTATACATCAATGTTGGATAGAAATTTTGTGAATGTGCAATGAAATTGGAACTATTTCTTGGGACAGCAATGCTGTAGCATAGGAAATCAACTTTTGTGCCAGGTGGCAGCAGCATGCAGTTCTCAGTTTCACCAAATTTAATGCCTTCGAGATATCCTTGTTGCCTGTGAGCAAGAAATGAACAAGCTTGAGTCTATTTTGTCTAAAGTTTCAAAGAAGCTGGTGCAAATCATCATACACATGCGACATCACTGGTGTGATCGTTATGACTCAGTAAATGACATGTACTTATAACATGGTTAGCATAGAGATTTGACTTTCCTCAATCCTCATACTTTGATCATTTAGGTCGTCACTTGTATAAAAAAAGTCATTTGGCTCTTAAACTTCTTAGCTTCCCACCGAATAAACATGCAGACGGCTATGGTCACAGTATTAGATTGTTCAACCAACAAACAATTCAACTTCGTTTATCTTTTGTGCAGATATTGTTTACTGCAGTGATGTAGTCGAGGCCAGGACACCCAAGACCAAGGCAAGGCCAAGGATTTCGCATCCGAGAGTGAGGAAAAGCCAAGGCCATCAAAATACGACCCGTGGCCGGCGCATTGAAGCCGGTCACGAGGCCGCCACCACTGGCCCAAAGACACCCGAGACCAAGGCAAAGCAAAGGATTTGTCATCCGAGACCGAGCCAAGGCTGAGGCCATCGAAATGTGGCCCCAAGGTCGGCCTCGAGGATGACGCCGGCCTCGAGATCTCTAACACTGGTTTACTTCTCAAGTCATGTTCATAACAGTGCAGAAACTTAGACAAGGGCCAGATTTTCCCCTGTAATAAAAGGGGGGATTTCCTTCACCTTGGCCTACTTATACTGCCAGTACGAATATGATGCCAGTGCTGATGCCTGAAAGATATTTTAATTGTGTAAGGTGATATATGTAAGGCACGGATATGACCTTAAGAACCTTAACATCATGAAAGCTGAAATTGTGTTTAACATTCTACATCACATTACTGGCCATATTACTCATGTATAACCTTTTGTGCATGTTAAAGTGATACTGAAATTCTGCACGGCTTGATGGTAACCTTTGCAATAAATTGTGCAATGGAATATTCTGTTCTAATTATTACATATTGAATGTCTGTTGACAGCAATGATGACAACCACCACAAAGCCTTGCCCTTTTTGAACAATGTCTGCTATGTGACACAAAAAAGTGAAATGCATACATTTTTCTGCACCCCTTAAAAAGTGGGCATCCGACGTCACTTGATGTCAGACAGACATCAGGAAATATAACATCTGCGAGGTCAGTTGTTGTTAAAGCAGGTAAAATTGCCCACAAGGTAGTGTTAATGCTTAAAATTAGTTAAAAAGCTTGTTGCTGGTTCGGAAGTGTTTGTTGCCTCACCAGTTGGAGTTGGTACTGCCATATACTTATGAGTGAGGATCTCCTTGATACTCGACTTTACTTGGGCACTTGAAGTCTCTGGAGACCATGCAGGTCTGTATTGAACTTTATACAATCTCTTTATGCTTGATGAGAATAAAAAGTTCTAATTATGTGTGCATTGTAAGAAGCATGTACATCAGTCACACTTGCATCGGCTAAAACAACAACTTCCTGTTTATTAACAAAAAATATTATCAGGCATTTCCGTCAATTTGATTAAATCCTTTTCAAATCGCTGCTTTTCAGATGTCTTTTTGTCATGGTACTCCAAGTTGAAGAGGTATTTTCCAAAGAAATCTTGATGAATATTAGGAACAATACAGATTCAGACCAGTTTTCAAAGAAAATGCTTTTGCAGAAATTTGTCACCTGTGTGCGACGAAATCTCAAATATACCAATCAACTGTACTGGTGAACTACAATTCTGAACGGGAAAATACCACTTTACAAACACAGACAACAGGCAGTTTACTCGTTAATTATGGTAAAAAAGAAATACATTATATTAATATTTTAAAGTTGTGTGAGAGCCGCAAAGACGGGACCCTCTGTAACCGCTCAATGCCGCCCCCCCACATCACTGTGCTTTCACAGGCCTACAGCCAAGTGTCTATTAATGTCAATACAGTACACGCAAAGGAAAAAAAAAAGATTTTTTTTTTGGTGTTATCTGGTGTAAATTATTTCTCCCAATATTAGAAATATTTCTAAAACGTTTATGAGAGTATCATTATTTTAATAATATATTCATATGTCATCTTTTTTTAATATTAAAGTTAGACAAATCGACATTTCCAACAATGAGGGACTTGATCTCGAGTTGTATGCATTAGTTAGATTACAGAAGGTCACAATGGCATGATATTTAGCTTTGTTTTACTGAGAAGCTTTGAAAGTATTTAAGTTCACTTGCAGTGACATATTGCAATGCATAGGCCTAAATATTATAATAAGTCTATCTGCAAATCCGTTCTGGACACTTCTGGTCATAACCAGGGCCTGATATCAATGCCAGTCTGTGAAATGGCTTGTTTACCTTGAAAAATGTCAAGCAAACATAGGCTTTTAGCTAATGTGACTTGTAATTTAGCTGAGATCAGCTTTCCAGCAAAACATACATCCTTCATCAATTATTGGCTATCATGGTAAGAGTTGCATAATGAGACATGCAACTAACTGTATGCTTAACAGGAATAGTTAATGCAGAATCTGCAGGAAAAAATGCATCAACAGAGAAATGTTTAGTAGAGTTGCTCCTGTTCGTTAGACCTCACTATTTTTCTTAGTGACTACCTGGAAAGTAATTTTGTGACATCCTTTTCAAATCGCTGTTTTTTAGATGTCTTTTTGTCATGGTACTCCAAGTTGAAGAGGTATTTTCCAAAGAAATCTTGATGAATATTAGGAGCAATCCAGATTCAGACCAGTTTTCAAGGAAAATGCTTTTGCAGAAATTTTTCACCTGTGTGCGACGAAAACTCGAATATACTAATTAACTGTACTGGTGAACTACAATTCTGAATGAGAAATAGGTCTTTACACACACAGACATCAGGCAGTTTTTCAATTTAATTGTGGTAAAAATATATTCAAGAGTGAGAGCAGCAACCCTCTCGGACATTGAGGTAGATCTAATGTTGGTCTAACGAAGCATTAAACCTCCAATCCACATCGGACCCAACGTTACGAAACTACGTAATTTGTCGACACATTTTTCAGACGTTAATACGTAATTTTAAACGTTGATACGAGTAATACAAGCCGTATCTGTCTCCACAAAGTATTTTAACGTTGGTCTGACGGTCTCTGACCGTCTTCCCGCCTTCTGGGATCCAGCGTTTCAGCCGACCTGCCCCTTCTTGCGCATGCGCACTCGCATACAACAAGCCAAAATGGCGGGCTGACTCGAATGTGTGTAATCTCGGATGATGTTTTCGCTAATAACGAAGGATTTAACGCATTGACAAGCCTCATAATGTGGTTTGCTTCCTAGATTAACTACTTGGCTACCACTTGAGCATGTTTTGGACGGTCGGAAATCTTTATTGCGAAAGATTGAGGCCCGGCAATGTGAAAAATCGAACGGCATGGTCGGAGCGCCCCGGCCCAGGAATGACTCGATCAGCTGTTTTAGTATTTGTGATTCAATTATGGACTGATATTGGACATATATACCCCGTTTTGGATGGATATACCCGGTTACCAAACCCGGGGAGGACGCATGGACTTGGATACGGCCAGAATTCGTCGTTGGACACCAGCGCTGGACTCACAGGTAAGTCTCTTCAAGGTGTAGATTTTTTCCAGGGGCGGATCGTCTGATGGGAGGGGGGGGGGGGTTTCAATTCTGTTCAGTTTAATTCTGTTTATTAGCTATTTTAAAAGGTCTTTTGGTTCAGTTCATCTTGTTTTCAGGTTGATTTATATATATAGCGTGTTCGGGATCATTGTCCAGGTAGGGTGGGGTCGGGGGGGGGGGGGGAGAGCATCCCAGCGACTGGTTCGGAGGATTTAATTATTTTGATTGAGATCTGCAAATATAAAACAAAAAATTAAAGCAGTACAAACAGAGCTATCCAAAAAGGATGGCTCCCAAAATTAATAGACTTTTCTTCCTCATTTTACTGAGCAGTCTACAAGTCCACTTAGGGACTATAAGATAAAATTATATAAAAAACACTTACCTTGCATGGTGAAATTGAAAATGTTACTGCAATTTTACCTTGATAAAATTGGAACATTCTCGGCATCTAGGACAGTTGCATTGAGGCACCATTAAACTTGGGTCTCATTAAATTTTCATATGCATCTTTGTGGGTGTGGAAAAAAATTAAATTATTTTTAAACCAGGATAAGCTTTCTTATTTTTAAAAGTACATATGTGGATTTAATTTTTACTGGTTTGTCAACTTTTTCTTCATGGCTTCATCTTATCGTCAACAGCAACCATCCTGTTGGAGTTTTTATATATTACAAAGTTACCAGATAGATTGGAATAGGTATGGAATAGATGGCGCTACAAGCTCTCTGAGAATCAGGATCCTAGGTTCTGCAACTTTGTGCAAACCTTCAACAAACCTTTGGCAGATACGTATGATCAGACGTTTGACCTGAACATTACTTTCAAACGCTGTCCATACATCTCAAAAACACGTTGGAGAAACCTTGGAACTTACGTATGACCAAACGTGTGACCATGTCTTTGATAAACCTATGAATCAAAGGTATGGTCATACGTAATAGTCCAAGGTTGCTAAAACCTCTCAGATGAATGTTCGACAAACCTTTGAATCAAAGGTATGGTCATACGTAACAGTCAAACGTTCTTCAAACCTCTCAACCAAAGGTATGACTTACGTAATAGTCTAAGGTTTTATAAACCTCTCAAATGAATGTTCGACAAACCTTTGAATCAAAGGTATGGTCATACGTAATAGTCAAACGTTCTTCAAACCTTTCAACCAAAGGTATGACTTACGTATGACTGACACGTTTATCCAAACGTTATAACAAGACGTTCTTCCAACCTCTCAACCAAAGGTATGATTTACGTGTGACTCGAACGTTAGGCCAAACTATTAAAAAAACTATCTGCCAACCTCTTACTAACGTTGCGACCTACGTTTGGTTTTCCATCTGAGTGCAACGTTTGGAAATTACATTTGCCCTACCTTTGTCATACGTTGTTTGGCCCAACGTTTGATTCTAACCTAAATAATTACGTAGTGAAAGGTTGGATTTACGTTGCTGCTTGGGAGGGGCCGTGGCCATTGAGTGGTTACGCTGGGTCTCAGCTTTAAAGCTGAGACCCAGCGTAACCACTCAATGGCCACGCCACCGTGCTTTCACAGGCCCCCAGTCAAGAGTCAATAAATGTCAATGCAGTAGGCCCTTACAAAACGGAAATTAATTTTTTTTTTCAATATTTATTATGAAATTATTTTACCCAATATTATACATTTTTATCAGAGTATCATTATTTTAAGAGAAAGTATGGAAGTTGAACAAATCAACTTTATAAGCAATGGACGACTTGATCTTGACTCTTTGAGTTAATGTTTTGGGCTATTGGTTTGATTCTATAATCTAGGTCACAGTGGTCTGTAGTCAGTTGTTTGCCTTTTTTGGTGATAAGCTTTAAAAGCGTTTGTTGTTTACTTGCAGAGACATAGCACGAGATCATATATAACTCTTAGTCTATCTGCAAATCAGCTTGTGTCATAACCAGGCCTTGACATAAATGTCGGGTTGCAAAATTGCTTGTTTACCGTGCCGGGTTCAGGCTGGCCAAAAATATCAAGCAAACACAGGCTCTCAGATAATGCAAATGTGACTTGTGATTTAGATGAGATCAGGTTTCCAGCACCCATGTATCCTTAATCAATTATTGGTTATCATGGTAAGAGTTGCATAATGAGACATGCAATTAACTGTATACATAACAGGAATACCATTGCTTTGTCCTTGTAAAGGAGTGAAAGCAGAATCTGCAGGAAAAATTGCATCAACTACTAAAACTATCAAATGGATCTGGACAAAGAGGACTTATGCTCCTGTGCCCAGGATTAGTTATACTTATACTTATACTTATACTTACCTGGAAAGTATTTCTGACTATAGAGACATAGTCAAAGGGACTATATACTATAGTTCATATGCCACCCTTCAAAAAGTGTTTAGTACGTACTATATTACTAGTCTAAAGTATAGAGTGTATGACAAGTAAGCAGAAATGAATATTCACTCTAAAATATTGTCAGGACAAAATTGGTTTTTTTAGATTCAAAATTGTTTTTTGAAAAACCAAATTTCAATGCAAAACCAACATGGATTTTTTTTTTAATCCATGTTGGTTTTTTGCATTGAAACCAACATGGATTTTTAAAAAAATCCATGTTGGTTTTTTGCATTGAAATTTGGTTTTTCAAAAAACCGTTTTGAATCTAAAAAACCAATTTTGTCTGAAATTTTTTAGAGTGTTCCCTTGGTCATAAAGTTGTATGGATTGGACTCTTGTGTGGTTTTTCCTCACTATTTATAACCTCATCAGTTTGGAACAATTATATTATTCATTCAGCCACTCACACAATCTAAAATGAACTTTCTTTTGCAGATTTATATATATTTTTTTAAGCATCTACATTTATTAGTGGTCTGACAGGTCTTAGGAAGTAAAAAAAACACTGTACTGCGGGATTTTTTCGCAAAAAAAATAAGTGATTGTCACTGATTTTGATTTTCTTTTTCGAGTACTGGCATGATTGAGAAAAAAACTGATTAAGGATTCAGCAGAGTGTTTTCCCCCATAAGAGCCAAAATTTCACTGACATGCACTTCAAAAATTGATTAAAACGGTGCTTTCCATGATGGAACTCAATTATTGTCAAACTTCAATTTCATTTATTCTACAAAATGTTATTTGCATTCCACTGGATGTGACACATCATTATCATATCATGTTGTCCTTTTTATTTTATTACTTGAGACCAAGTTTTCAAGGGTAGGGGATTTGGAAAGTTATGTGATCAACTGACAAGCGATTAGGCCAAGAGGAATACACTTCCAATTGGATTAAGAGCAATGGACGTTTTGTTTTTTCTGAAAGCAGTGACCTGTAAATCCAAAATCCCTCTGGGGCTGTAATCTCCTCTAATTGCAAAAGTAATACAGACACGGTTTTGCTTATCTAGGAAAGCCAACAATGTGGCTTATCAGACTATGGCTTTAGGCAAAGCCATGATGATAGGCCTACATAATACTTGGGGTGAATGGCCAGCCAGTAGCAGATATGATCAGGAAACAAATCAAAACAATGAAATAATCCAGGTTACTATGAAATCTGGACACCAACAATTTCTCAATTTTTTTTCTAATAGATATGAACATTTTTCTGATTTCCAAAACATTATAAGTCATTCCCACATAAAAGTTTTTAGAAAGATTCAAGGACACAGCATAATATCTTCACATCAGTGGATGTGGTTCCTGCATGAATGTTCTAGGAGATTTTTTGGTGAAAAACTGAAATAAAAACAGTTGCAATTAGAAATTCAACCACTTTGTTTTTCTGAGCAATCACCGATATCATCGTATACCTTCGATCAGTTTGCTATTTTCAACAAAAAGTAAATTTGTTCCTAGCCAGAAGCCATTCACATGTTTATTTGTACCTATTTACTTCCAGATAAATTAACATTGGTTTTGAAAAGAGTATGATTAGGTCCTCAGGGTTTCAAAGCAGGTCCCTCACATCAGTGACAAACAAAACACATTTTCTTTGTTATAGGCAATCCCAAAAGGGTAAAAAATACATTGTTGGTTTTTTTGTTCAACGCATTGTAGATTTCAGAAGCTGCTGTATCTTTTTAGAAAATGAAAGAAAAAATCTAACATATTTCGCAAATCTTCCCACATGAAAAAAAAATTTAATTAAAATATTGTGGAAGGGAGTGGTTCTATTCATATCAATCGGAGCAAGCATCTATCTGTTATAGCAATTTCAAGCCAATTTCTATAATGCATGTAAAGGACATAAGAATAATATAATAACGTGTACTCATTGTGGATGATTCGCTACTTCTGGTTGCCAGATTATGGCATGACACAGTATAATATTATCATCTTTCATAGACACTTTCAATGTTAATATCAATCCGCTGGTAACTTGTGATATTTTCTATTTTTGACTTGTAAAGAGTCATTGAACTGTTATTTGGCATCAAATGATAGGCCTATACTCTACATAGGGCTAAGACAGCTCTTTTGTTCAACAGGATCACATGCCAACTGTAATATGACTCCTCCAGTGCATTGATTTGGTGTAATACTGCTGGCCAAAGTAGTTGTTGTCACAATGAAATGACTCCGGGTCATGTCTGTGTCACATTCATTGTCTTCCCCCACAGCCAATAGTGTTGATCTCCAGGAATTTAAGATATTAATGTGAAACACAAGTCAACAGTTGCCCACAGTGACATGTGATAAACATAGCAGGGCTTCGGGCTTTTCAGCGGAGTCTTGAGTCGGCGTCAAAATTTGACTTTTAGGAGTCAAAGTCAGGGACGAAATTAATCCAATGACTCCCGGCTCCTTAAAAAATTCTAAACATGAACAAAAAAAATTCTGAACAATGTTAACTGTATTCAAAATTCAATTTTTGTAAGTATTCATAGAAAAATTATACCGAAACATTATGGAATTGATATTTTGAAGTTTTTCTTTCTCCTAACCACGTGCTATTTGTGCCCAATAATGCTGATAAGAGAAGTTGGGAGCCGGAGTCAAAATTCAAAATTGCTATATTTCCTCAAGTATCATTCTTTACAAAATTGTCATGTAAGCAACCATTTCATTACACATATTGTTCACAACTCTGAAAGACAGCAAATGTTGCCCAAAAAATCCATTTTGGAGTGCTGTCTCAGTTTCAGCACTTCTAGTGATTCACACCTGAGCTTCCTGCACTTGAAAGTGTGTTTCATGTCTTCGCTCACCACAGCGTTAATCTAGACTTAAATGCATATGCTGATCTGATGCTCATCTCAACAATGCAGCTCAGTAGCTGCATGGATAATTTCAGGTGCAGTCATTTGTAGTTGATGGAAACAGGGGCAGACTGGCCTATGTGGCTAAGTGGCAGCTGCCACCGGCCCATCCCCTCAGTGGGGCCCATGCAAGATGAAACAAAATAAAATTACGAGAAAAAAAACCTGGCTTACGATTGTGTGATCACTATGATGCAACAAAATTAACTGAAAAGGACAAGACTGTTTCATAATAACAATTTACCAAATTATATAGGCTGTAGTTATTTGCTTTTCACATCTTAAAAGAACGCCACAGTTAGGGACGCATGGGCCCATTGTCTAATTTTTCCATGAGGCCCGAAATACCGCCAGTATGTCCCTAAACGGAAATCGTTGTCAGTATGCGTGACCTGCATTAACCTTGAATATGAAGTATTATTCAGTTCCCTGGCTCTGATGCTGCAATGTAGATGATGCTAATCAACTAAATTTATGTTTGACATATATATGGCCAACCATGATGTCCATAGTTTACAGTGCCAGAAAACTTCTGTAAAAAAGAAAATAGCTGTTTTTCTCTGTGGCAATAATTATGAATATCACACCAAGTTTCTGAAGGGCCTCCATACATGTAGCATAAATAATCTGTTCTTACCTTAACCAGGCTCAGACACTAATGTCGGGCTGCAAAATGTCCTGTTTACCTTGCAGCAATTAGGCTGACCAAAAATTACAAGCCTATACAAGCTTTTAGCTAATGCACATGCGACTCGCAATTTAGTTGAGATCAGGTTTCCAGCAGAACATGTGTCCTTAATCACAGCTTGACTGTCAAGATAAATGTAGAATGCTAAAATGTGAAACATGTATGCAGGAGGACTCACATCAAGTTCAGTGGAAGGAAGTCACACTTATCAGTCACAGGGCATGCGGATAGCTTACTTGATGGTTATGTTTTTCCGGTTAGCAATAGTCACAAAGTGGCCCACTATTAGTTATTCAGGTGGAGAGTTTTGGTTTTCGTTGATGGGGATTATTCATTTCATGAATTCATTAGACATAATTATTTATTTCAAGCATGTGACATCCCAAGATTATCATTTCTAAACAAAGTAAAAATGGTGTTAAGAAATATCCAACACATGATTTACTACACACTGCCTGAAAATAACTTATCCACTTCAACAAAGTATCACTTAGTATCAGTTTTCCCATGTCATGGTTGACATTTAAAACCTGCAACATCTCAAACAGCAGGCAATTATGGACCTTACCCTTGGCCATGGGGTTTGGTCTTCCTGATAAAACCTTTTCTCTGATAAAGGGAATCTCTATTAGTTCTGAGGTTTGCATCCAGAGCCAGCGCCAACATATTTGCCCGATTGGGAGATTTCTCCAGCACTGAGACGGCTGGATGCTACAAGATGACAGCTGATAAGCAGTCAGGGGGAAATCTCTTTGATGACCCTTATGGAAAATTGCTTGATGATTACCCAATACCAACTTGGTTCTGATCATTCAGCATCGAGGTGAGGCAACAGATGATCACTCCATGCATCCCAGCATAGATGTTGGTCGATGTACAGATTCTATAGCATCTATGCAGCTCATAGAACCTGTCTAAAAATGTATTCCAGTGGGGGAGTGAGTAGTCCAGGCAACTGGTGATAAAATAGAGGGTGACCCACCACAAATTGCAAAAGCTTTGTTCTATACATTTTCTGAATCCCTAGATGTCTGGCTTTAATATACTAAAAGTCTACTAAAATATTCCCGTGCGAACCCTGTTTTCTGAGGGGTTAAAGGTAGGGCGCTTGCTAATATTGTTTTCGCCGAAAAAAGCCTGCACTAAAGAGAGAGAATGGCCTCTAGAGCAGTCTTGAGTCCAATGAACATATATAATTTGCATACCATCTTGTAGGCAATTAAAATATCTTTCACTTAAGCCCTATTTGAACTCTGGGAAAAAAGATGGGACTGAGTTATGACTGTTTGAATACTGACGCTCTATCCGATATCGCGGAAAAGTATGCAATATCCAAGTAGAAGACCATAACAGACCATGGGCCAGAAAGTGAAACCCTCCTCCCCCCCCAAGGGAACTTTTGGGACCCTCCACCCCTAGTTTTCTTCCTGAAGGTGTTTTGAGTTCAATTTCAGGTTGTTTCTGCAGATTTTAAAAGCGTGTAAACTCCAGAATAAATCACTTTCCTGAATACCACATGATAAATTTCGATATTTAAGGGGTGACATACTTTCCTTCACCAAATTTACAATAACTCCCTTAATAATCATCTTTATGACATGGTAAAGATGTCATTGGAACCACAAATAAGTAGGCTAGATAAAACAATGTTGCTTCACTTGAAAAGAGGGACTGAAATTTGACATGGGGTCATTTTCCTACCCCTACCCCAACATTTTATTTAATAAAATGATTTCCCCCATTATAAAATCATCAATTAAAGTTAAATACTTTCCTAAAAACATCATAAATTCCTCCAGGGTTAATTAAACCAATCAGTCTTGAACAATTATGAACACTAGAAACACACAGTCACAAATAAATCCAAAAGGTCTGAACACCCTAGCCACACCATTGTGAAATTAGGACTATCGCAGATTTTTGCTAAAATTGTAATTCTGCCACGCATTAAATTGGCTGAAAAATGGTCAAAAATACTGATTGGGCATATTAAGTTTTATATTGAAATTTAGTATATTTACCAGGCTTTCTGGTGCATACAGTTTTCTTTTTGGACAAAGGGTCTGGACACCTTTGTAGGGTTTGGACTATTTCAGATTTTTGATAAAATTTCAATATATTAGTCCTGGGGTCAGCAGGACCTCCCCCCCCTGCACCCAATAAATGATTATGTACTGTTAGAGGCATCTCTTGTTAATGGATGGTATCTATGCCAGTCAGATCTTGAAGTAACTAGCACAGGAGGCGAAAGATGCAGTTTTATGATGTTCCATGTTCGTCACTATGAGGTCCTAATGACCTGATAACCCCACCCATTCTCTCTCATCTTCCCCTTTGTTCTTCTCAGATATTTTACCCCCTTCAAGAAAAGTATCCATGAAATTCTTATCTAAAAGGAGTTTTAATTTCAACTTGTTCGCTAATTTAAGGCACAAGCTTTACTTTTGAAGACAATATTGTATTGTGTGCACCTAGAACACCTTAAAATGATCCCACTCACAAATTTTCATGGTAATGATATGACTCTAAATGCAGTTTTTATGGAACTTAATCAGGAAGAAATTTGCGCCAAAATGGACTATTTTTAACTCGATTTTTAGGTCTTTGGAACATTTTGGAACAAAATAAAATTTGGAGTATGTTTAAGATGACATTGAGACCAGGTAATATGCCAAGTTACATCACTGCCAAATGTGGGGAAATTGGTCAAATTAGATGTTTAAGATGTCATGTTTTTTCATTTTTAAAATATAAGTTTTGGAGTAACTTTTTGAAAAATTGTCCTATTTTATTGGGAAAAAGACAGTCATGATTTATATTAAAAAATACACATAGTGATGGTGAAAAGTTTGATCAAACTTTGTGCTTCAAAAAGTTAGATCCTCATAAGGGTTGGGGATTTCCAAAGATCAGCAATTAGAGGGGTGCAGCCTAATGAGGGGTAGAGCGACATACATGGTACATCAAAGAGGAGCTGCTCTCCAGGGGTCCTGGGCTACATTTGACACCATTTTCAGCTATTAAGTCATAAAAATTAGTGGTGTCATATCTCAGTTAATGATGTTTCTTCTCCTGGGCTAGTTACTCCAAGGTCAGATAGTTTTTAAACAAAAAACCAATGTAAGGAGTATTAATGCCCAATGGGGTTTATATGATGGGGCATTTTAAATTGAAGTTGACGTCGGAAATAAATTTCCCAGAAATAACCAGTTTAGTATTCTCAAAAATATTAACAACTGAGGTGCTAAATGAAAGATGATGCCAAGAGCTTGAAGTAAGCTGTTATTTAGCACCTTGGTTTCCTTGTCACTACAACTGTCAAACCTCCAAAAGCTAAATAAATGTGCTGACATTATCAAAAATCTCCTTGGAAACACAAAATCCTACCATGTTATTTTCAGTTCCAACTCATCTCATCACTAGATAATTCATTCCTAACCAATCAACATGGATGTGGGTGGATAGCCCTTGATGACAGCTTTCATTTGACAGCTTGGTTTCCTTGTTTCTGCAACTGTCAATCCTCCAAAGCTAAATAAATGTTACTGTCATCATCGAAAATCTCATCTGAAACCCAAATTCCTCTTATGTATTTTCAGTTCCACCTATCCTACTGACTAGATAACTCACTCCTAACCAATCATAATGGATGTAGATTGATAGCCCTTGATGTCAGCTTCAATTTGGGACCTTGGTTTCCTTGTTTCTGCAACTGTCAATCCTCCAAAGCTAAATAAATGTTACTGTCACTATCGAAAATCTCATCTGAAACACAAATTCCTTCCATGTATTTTCAGTACCATCTATCTTTATCACTAGATTAATCACTCATAACCAATCAAAATGGATGTGGATGAATAGCCCTTGATGTCAGCTTTTATGTGGCACCTTTTTTTCCTTGTTACTACAACTGTCAACCCTCCAAAAGCTAAATAAATGTTGCTGTCCTCATTGAAAATCTCCTCAGAAACACAAAATCCTCCCATTTATTTTCAGTTCCACCTGTCCTAATTACAAGATAACTCATTCCTAACCAATCAAAATGGATGTAGATTGATAGCCCTTGATGTCAGCTTCAATTTGGGACCTTGGTTTCTTTGTCTCTGCAACTGTCAATCCTCCAAAGCTAAATAAATGTTACTGTCATTATCGAAAATCTCATCTGAAACACAAATTCCTCCCATGTATTTTCAGTACCATCTATCTTTATCACTAGATCAATCACTCATAACCAATCAAAGTGGATGTGGATGAATGGCCCTTGATGTCAGCTTTCATTTGGCACATTGGTTTCCTTGTTACAACAATTCTCAATCTAGCAAGAGCTAAGTAAATGTTGTTGTCCATGTCAAAAATCACATCTGAAACACAATAACTCCGATGTATTTTCAATTCCACCTGTCCCAATCACAAGATAACACATTCCTAACCAACCAAAATGGATGTGGATGGATAGGCGTTTGTGTTAGCCTTCATCTAGCACCTTGGTTTACCTGTTGCTTAGACTGCCAACCCTTCAAAAGCAAAATAAATGTTGCTTTCATTATTGAAAATCTTCTCGGAAACACAAAATCCTCCCATTTAATATCACATGCACTCCATTTATTTAGCTCTTGGAAGATTGACTGTAGTAGTAATAAGAAAACCAAGGTGCCATATGAAAGTTAACATCAAGGGCTAATCATCCATATCCATTTTGATTGGTTAGGAGTGAGGTATCTAGTCATTAGGACAGGTGGAACTGAAAATACATGGGAGGAATTTGTTTTTATGAGGAAATTTTTGATAATGACAGCAATATCTATATAGCTTTTGGAGTAGTAGTAGCAAGGAAACCAAGGTGCCAAATGAAAGCTGACATTAATCCATGTTGATTGGTTATGAATGTGTTAACAGTACATAATCCTGTATTGGCTGGTCCACTAAAAGAAACAAAAGTGACTGAAATTGACAAGATGGCGGGGAATGTTGCGTGAGCTATTCTTCTGAAAGGATATAAAATTCTAAGGTCACAAAGTAAAGAAAGAAGGAAACTAAGTGTATAGTTCAATTCCCCATGCAAAAAAACCCCTGTCTGGTCTTTTAAAGTGCTCTGATAACCCAATTAGGAGCGGAGATAGGCATTTTTTACATTTTCGTTAGCTCGGTGGCTGCCATTTTGTTTTTATGCAAATGAGGTAGTTCATCCCAAATTTTTTCTTGTGAACATCTTTAATTTGAAAAAGGACATTCTAAGGAACAATTTGGTACCACACTCATACATTCCTGGGGGGTGCAGGGGGGGGAGCCCCTGGCCCCCGGACTACATACTTTTCCGCGATATCGGAGAGCATCAGTATTCAAACAGTCATAACTCCGTCCCATCTTCTTTCCCAGAGTTGAAATATTGCTTAAATGAAAGACATTTTTATTGCCTATAAGATGGTATGCAGATTATATATGTTCATTTGACTCAAGACTGCTCTAGAGGCCATTCTATCTCTTTATTGCAGTTTTTTTCAGCGAAAACGATATTAGCTAGGGCCCTATCTTTAACCCCTCAGGAAACAGGGTTCGCACGGGAATATCTGAGTAGACTTTTAGTATATTAAAGCCAGACATCCAAGGATTCAGAAAATGTATAGATCAAAACTTTTGCAATTTGTGGTGGGTCAAACCATGGATTTACTGGACTATGAGGTAAGTACAAACCAGGCTATGGGGAGGAAAAGAACAGCTGGACAGGTGGGGTACTGGAAGAAACTATACCAAGCCCTTGAATCACACACGGCCAACATTAGCCTACCAAGTGCATAAATACAGAACATAAAGTCCAAATCATCCATTTTAAAATTCGTAAAAGACCATCCCAAATGTTAAACACCATCTATTTTTTTGTAAATGTAGAGTCTGAGCCGCCTACTAGAGTTCAAAAGGTGACGGTTTCATAACCATTTATGCTTCCTGACTCCCCGTATCTTTTCGGAAAATGAAGGAATCAATCAGACATATTTTGCAAGTTATCCTACACAAGAAACAGCTTGAATATTGTGGAAGGAAGAGGTTCTTTGCAACAATGATTCCTTAAATATCAACCGGAGCAAGCATCTCTGTTATAGAATTTGCGAACCAATTTCTATTATGCTTGTAAAGGATATAAGAGTTATCTTATAACAGCACATGTTTTTTTGATGAGGCACTTCAGCTTGCCAGACTTAGATAAAATTTTACAATATAACATTACTATTTTTTAATGTTAATATTAATCTGTTGGAAGCTTGTGATATTTTCTAATTGAACTGTTATTTGGCATCAAATGATAGGCCTATACTCTACATACAGGGCTACTACATCTCTTTTATTCAAAGGATCACATGCTGTAATACGAAAGAACCAAGACAGAATGCTCGGCATGTGTCACTTTGAACTGTGGAGCCCCACAAGGGTGCGTTCTATCGCCAATTCTTTTTGTGCTTTATACAAATGACTTGAGCTGGAATTCCAGTGAAGTAATCATCCAAAAATATGCCGATGACACAATAATTCTTGGTCTCATTCAAAATTACTGTGATAAAGAATATTTACAGTGTATAGACTTTGTCAGCAAGTGGTGTAACGACAACTATTTAACTCAGAATGCTAGCAAAACTGAAGTATTGCTTTGGGGTTTCAGGAAAATTAGTCCATCCACAGAATGTATCAAAATATATGACACTGAAGTAGAAATAGTAGACTCATATAAATATTTTGGTCTGGTGGTTGATAATAGACTCTCCTTTTCCAGCATATCGAAACCAGATAAGAAAAGCTAATAGACACATCTACTCTATTAGGTCAATGAGAAAACAGTTGTTCCTAAAATTATTGTAACATTTTACAATGCATGTATCCCACCACTATTGATGTATGCAGGTTCAGCCTACTTTGGTATGTTAACGTAAGGTTTGAAACACGATCTTGACAAGCCAAGTCGAGTGTGCCATAGAATACTTGGACAGGCAACTGGCTCTCTCATTGAGAATGAGAATGGAACAATCCACTCTAGAAACACTAAACGCTTGGCCAACATAATACTCAAAGATGCTACTCACCCCATGAATGGGGAGTACACATTGCTTCCAAGTGATCGTAGATATAAAGCATGTTTTGCTATAGAACTGTGAGATTCCGGAACACTTTTGTTCCATATTCCATCAGGTTGTTGAACGTTGTTAAATGACTCCCGTTTTTCATGTACTATATATTTTACCTTCCATGTTCATTCATTACCTTGTTGTCAGTGCAGTCAAATTTTGCTGGCAATGTATACCTATTACCACTGACCAATAAATAATATGTTACGTTATGTTATGTTATGTTATGTTAATTGTTGTCACAAAACAAAATGACTGTGGGTCATGTCAGTGTTACTTTCATTGTGTTACTTCAGTGAAAAATTTGTTATAACACTAATTATTTGATCATTGAGGTATTATGAATCGGAATCAGAATCTTAAACACACAGGTCCCTCATTCTCTTCCCCTCATACAGCAGTCTCCCAGTGTTTATACATGTATGAAGAGCATTGGAACGGGCAGGCTTGCAGGGAAGAGATTGAGGGGCCTGTGCTTAAACATATTGATCATAACTTATTTAGGAGAGACACTAAATTTTACCAAAAAACCATTTTGAGTGCTGTCTCACTTTCATCAATTCCAAGAGATTCACAACTGCACCTCCTGTATTTAGAAGTTTGTTTCATGTTTTTGTTGATCATAGCATTAAATGCAGATGCTCATCTCAACAATGCAGCTGCATGCAGATGCAGCTCATTTTTAGGTAACGGAAGTCCTTCTCAGTGTGCGAGATATGCATTAACCATGAGCATGAAGCAATGTTTAGTTCCCTGCTAGATAATGCTAATCAACTAAATTTATGTTTGACATAAATGGCTAACCATGTCCGTGAATCCATAGTTTACAGTGCCGGAAAATGTCTGTGATAAAGAAAATTGCTGTTTTTCTCTGCGGCAATAATTATGAATGTCACTCAAATTGCTCAAGGGCCTTCATACATGTAGAAGAAACTAGAACGGGCGCTCGGAGAGCACATGCTCCGCTGTCCACTTAAATTTGCAGTTTCAAAACTTCCATCACTATAAAATGCTGCACCATTTGAAGCAGTTTGTTAAGGCTTAAATGTTAATACTTATCATTGTTAGAAGAAATTGAATGCAGTAAATGCCCTGGATTAAATGGCACAACTGATGGGAAAAGACCTAGAAAAAACACAGACTTTATAAAGGAAGCATATTATGGTCATGTGTAGACAGGATTTAGGCCGAAACCCTTGGGTTGTTGGTCAACATATAACACTTCACAACCAATTTAGTCACAAAAGAATGAACAGTGTCATGCAGTCAGGTGAATGACATGATAATGTTTTGATGTTTCTGCATGAAAAACGAGTTCGAATGCATGGCAAATAGCTCACTTGAGCAAAACACTTACACGGCTTTTCCAATGGAAGATTTAAACTATATCTCTCCGTCTTTGACTGTGGCAACAAACAAAACATTTCATGGGCATGAAACCTCTTGGATCCTCTGTGATTCAGTTTGTAGCTTCCATTAATTGCTCCTAGTGCCATCTGTGTTTTTCACCACAGTCCTAGTGGTGACACCTTCAGTGAAACTAGTGGGGACATCTGGTGTAAAAATGTCACACACATCAATCTGCTGTGAATAGACTGCACTGTAGAGGATGTAATTGACAAACTTGTCATTTCTCAGTAAAGCAGGCATGAATAGCTACCAGAATTTAATCAGGTATGCTGGGGGAGGAAAAAAGAGATTCTGCCAAAGGACAGCTAGATATGAAATGTAGTATTTGCAGGAGTCGATTAACAAACACACAAACCCACATGAAGATCTCCCAGAATATGGGCACCCTCACAATACACCGCCTCCAGCGGAGCAATAATCTCTTCTTACCTTAACCAGGCTCTGACACTAATCAGGCTGCAAAACGTCCTGCTTACCTTCCAGAGATTAGGCTGACCAAAAATGTCAAGCTAATGCAAGCTTTTAGCTAATGCACATGCGACTCGTAATTTAGCTGAAATCAGGTCCCCAGTAGAACATGTGTCCTCAATCGAAGCTTGACTGTCATGATAAATGTGGAATGCCAAAATTTGAAGCTGTCACATGCAACAACTGTACATTCTTATTTCCATTTTATATTCTTCTTTTACTTCCAATTGTTTAATAAAGAGTTGAAAACGCAGTCATTGTGTGAAAACAACCTACAGGAATTTTAGTGTAAAAGATATCATTGAAAGCTTTTAGACTTTTATGACTTGTCTGTGCATAGCAAAGGACTACCAAACCCTCAAACAACCTAAATTTCAAACAAGTGCATGTGTACAATCTGCTGAACGGACCTGCACTATGTTTTGCTTAAGAAATAAGTGATAGTCACTAACATTTATTTCGTGCAATAATATTATCCTCGAGTGCTAGAATGCCACAGTGGTTTCAAAAAGACTGTACCTGTCCCTCTGCATATTAGGCCTCCACGGCGTCCACGCAGTGGAGGGACAGTCTGATTTCGAAAAGCAAATAGTCCAACACACTGTGCACTAACGAGAGGGGTACCCTCGCCATCAGGGTAGCCATTACACCTCTCGATTCGTGATTTCAAAGTGAAATTGCCAAAAATTTAGGGGCAGTGAGGCCTTGAAATTTTGAAGGTAGTTTCAATGGCTTGTGGAACAACTCACAACCAAGTTCCAAACTCAAACTTGCAAGATGGAGTGAGGCATTGATGAAATGAGAAATCACTCGAGGTGAGGGTACCACAAAAAGTGAAAAATGGTGAGGCGAGGGTACCAGCATTTTGGCGAGGGTACCAACAGAAATGGCGAGGGTACCAACAGAAAATGGCGAGGGTACCAACCCGGAAGTGGCGAGGGTACTGTAAGATTTGGGCGAGGGTCACTTCCGGTTGGCGAGGGTAACCTCCAAAGCAAAATGGCGAGGGTAATGTAAGATCCATTGCTTCAGCCATCCCAGTAGATGGTCTGGGTAGAAGGGGCAATGCATCAGCTTAATATTCAATTTGCAATAGATAACAACACATGCTGACACATTGCACTTCTGATATTAGCAACTGGAAATTCCAATCAAGAACATAATTACAATTAACCCTATCTTAAACTTAATTGACTACCATTGAGGTAAAAACTGCCCAATATAATAATAGACATTCCTACTCTGCACTAAACTATGTACATTGAACACTTGTTATGCTTATATATGATTTAAAGATTATACAAAACAGTAACACTCAGTTTTACAATAATATAGCACTTATTTTAGTCGAATTCAGGGTGGAGGGGGCTGCCCCAGCATTCAGCTCAGCCCACCATCCTGCAATCCAAAAATGTATTTATCCACACACAATGCACAAATAATTAATTATATTATAATGATAAAAGACAGAATTGGTGAAGATAAACTTCTTAAATTTCCAAACATGTTATGAAGGCCAATATTATTGTGTATTTTATAAATTTCACTAAATTTTTTTGTACGAGTTTATTTAGTAAAAGCCAGAATTTGCAGACTTCCACAGTGCCTCAAAATGCCACATGCGGTCGCACACATCAATCTATTTTCTGCCTATCAATCAATCTATTAATTGGTCTATATATATATATATATATATATATATATATATATATATATGCCCAACTTCCCAAGAATGCACTGTTTGGCACCCTTATGGATTTTTTTTCCTGTTTATATAAAGATCCTGTCGTTGAAAGTGAATTTAAAAAGAAACATAACTTAATTTGGAAACGTTCATAGGAAAGTTGTAAATAGATGCACCCAATTTGTTTATCACTATATACTTGGGTGCTCTCGCTAGCCAGTAATGGTTTTATCATGTTTTTAATTATGTCTCTCCCACGCAGGTCACTGCATCATGTGGTGCCATCAAATAGTTATCCATACCTTTACTTGTACTGCCTCAAACTTGATCACCAATCAGAAACATTTTGTCTTAACCATAAATTGTAGTACCATCCACAGTGAAACTTTCGATGAACAATTACATTCTTGTTATAAATACTACTCCCAAGATAACACTAACTGCGGACTTTTTCAAAGCCATTTTTAGTCATGAAGACGTACACTTTCATTACAGCCTTCCACTTTGATACCGAAAAAGAGTGTAATGTGGCACTGTGAAAATGGCACTTCGTGTGTCATCATACAGATGATTTGTCATGATCATACCCAATACTTTCAATGTTAATTTGATTCAAGGAGACTTATCCCTCTTGTTGGTGACAGCCAAATGAAAGGATTATGTGTCTGACTTTCAATCCAAAATCAGTTTTGACAAGTCAAATGGCCTTCTCTTGATCATGATTAATCAAACTGCCTCTATGTTTCCCATGTTGAAAGTAGAGAAGATGACACTTCATCAGCTATTATGAGTCACAAAGTGCATTTTTCACAGTGAAGTGGTCCCCATTTTTTCTTTTTCAAAGTGGAAGGCTGTAAGTGGTGATATAATGATGTTTTCAACCACTTCAGATTCTGCATGTGCATATGAGGTCTGGGGGCCGCTTTAGTCCCCAAGAAGCCAACAGGTTCATACAATGTATACAAACATTGCTGAAAAGAGTGACTGTGAGGACTGATTTACAGCCCCTGGGTCTCTTTCGGACCTTATTCTGGCATCTCATCAACCAAACTTTGAACTTTGTGAAGCTACTCAAGCCTGGAAATTGTAGAACTTGTAGACCTAGGCCCACTGAGGCTTTGGGTGGGGGATATGGGGGACAGGGAACTCAAAAGTAAAATGATCAAGGGACAGGTAATTCAAAAGTAAAAAGGCAAAGGGACAGGGGAACATAAAACTCCATTCAGCGCTGGGGGAAGCTCTAACAATGTCGGTGGTTGACGCCTGTTTATCTAAAAGAAAAATCATATCTTCTTCTTTTAAAATCATGTGTAAATTGATCTTGAAAATGCATTGGTCCTTTGGACCTGAGATCCATTTTGGTTTAGGGAGTGTAAGAGAAAACAAGCAGTACGATGTTTAGGTAGAGAGACAGGCAGATAAACAGCGAGAAAGACTGGTAAATAAAATGGTAGATAAACAGGGAGCTGTGTAGGTAGGTTGGCAACCATCTGTTTGTCAATCTGTCTATCTATATTGCCTAATCTATCTTATAAATCCTACCACCTCTGGATTGCTGTTTGTATCACACTGTAATGATCACTGAACTGCAAGAAAGAAACATTTCAATGACAGTAATTTCAGGTGGTACCCTCGCCATAACAATATTTGAAAATGGTGTTACCCTCGAGAAGCTTTTGTGGTTACCCTCGCCCCTACGATATATTTCAAGGGCAAAATCTGGTAGTTCTGAGACTAATCATATGTAGAAGGCGTGCCCTAGGGTTAGTTTAACATTTGATCTGCATGCTTGACAAAGATAAGCTTTGGCTTTGATGAAATAAGCTCAGGATGATAAAAAAATACTTTGAATCGAGATTTTCAATGGCTGCCCTGATGGCGAGGGTACCCCCTTCGTTAGTGCACAGTGCAACACATCACTGAGGAAAATTACTACACAATTGTCCATGAGGACCAAATCAGGCAGTAAAAGCCAGACACATGAAATTTTCAAGGGCGGCTTGACCATTGTCTGACCGAATACATAGATTCCTCAAATCGGTCATTTTGACTAACGTGTTGGCAATTTTCAATTTTCATCTCACACCAGAGAGGTCCTATAATGTTTTACAGCTGAAGTAGCTGATAGAAATGGTGTATCATCATAAACTTTCAATTTGATATGAGCCCTGTATTTATCATTCTTTCACATAAATAGCAGGAAGGGTTTTGAACAAAGGCTGTGGAGAAGCTTGTAGAGTCACCCTGTCAAACATGCCACAAGTGGCGACATCTATAATCTGCCTGGATTCAAACATTTAACTGCCACTTCGGGATTTTATTGTTACACCCAGGCAAATAGTCCCAACTTCTATACCTCAGAGTAGACTGTTCCCACAATAAATTGGCATTTTGAAGGATGGGATATACAAAGTGTGTAGCAATTAAGTCATTCTTTATTATCATTTTCTATCTCCCCCACTATGATTCTAATTCATGCTCAAATCAATCAGACTGGGTTTCAGATGAAAATGATTCACTGAAATTACAGAGACAAGCAATTTTCAGATCAATATCAACAGATTGATATCAACAGGAATTTCCGCTGTGGAATTCAGTAATTGTCCAATTCCAATTTGATGCCATTTATTGGAAATAATTGCCCATTTCCACTTCCTTTGATCTTACAAACATCTTCTTCTAATCATTCTGTCCTTCCTTGGATTATTAAGGCCACGATTTTAAGGAGAGGAGACTTTTCTGGTATTGTAATCTGCTGGTAAGAGAATTTTCAAAACCGAGTTTTAGAGAATAGCACCTCAAAAAATAAAACAAGAATTTTAAAATAAAAAGTAAAATGGCTACACATTTTCAAAGCAGCTGGGTGGCCAAGTGGTTAAGGTTCCTTTTCCTGCATGGGTTCGAACCCCGGGTGGGGAACCCAAAATTTTCAGTGTACCTTCATGAGCAAAATCCCAGCTGGATGTCGTTCGGATGAGACGTTAAATTGGCGGCCCCTTGTATCAGTGTCTATGCTGGGCAAGTAAAAGATCCCTCACATGGGGTAAATGTGTAACATGTTGAGGAGTCCCGCTCTCTCTCCCATCTCATCAATCAACCCTCGTGAGCGCCCAGAACTGGGCTTAGAGGGCTGCACTTACCATATCTATCAATCATGTCTCAAAATATTTACATGAAAAGACCTATGAAATATAGATAATTTGGTAAAAAATATCAAGAATCGTGTGTAGGCATATGCATATTTATAAAGTGCACACACTACAAATACGATTTTGATATTAGTACTTTAATATTTTATATCTGCCCCAGTATTGGATGGAACCCTGGTTTGTGGGGTGGTAATGTAATGCATTCGGCCACTGGGGCAGGTGTGGCTAGCAGAATGTTATGGGAGTCCTCCAACTGCCCCTACTAAGCAAGATCCTTTGTGACTTCATAAGTTTGAAGGTTTATAGGTTTTTCATAACTAATTGTGGGAAATAAAAGTAGTTTAGCAGTAAAGATCACATTTAACCATAATGATCCACCTCATTCAATCCAAACATTCACAATTGAGCAGAAACATTGGACTATAGAACTATATTTATAAACTCCCAAACCTGCACATAAAGTGATGATAATCTTTCACATGTGTTGAAAGACCAGTGACAGTCAGTGGCATCCCTGTGGGGGGGGGGCACAGCCCCCCCCCCCATATTGGACTTGTGCTCCCCAGGTGCCCCCCATATGAACTTTCCAACTCAGGCTAAAATATACAATTAGTATAGAGGCACTCAGGGAAATAGACTCAGGCAAGACTGTAAAGAATAACATATTTTCATAATCCATGGGAAAATTTGAAATCAAAACATTTTGATTGGATGGCCAGTAATCAGTTACTTTTGAGACATTCCCACGGGAGGAGTTAGCTCTGAACAAAAGAACACACTGGCTTAGGGGAAAAAATTGGGCAGTCATAGAGTCTCAAAGACCAGCCTCTTCTGTTTTCTAATTACCATACCCAGCAACTTACTTGCATCTGATTGGTCTAGTACATGGCCATTCTCAACAAATGTGATAAGGTCTTTTTTTCATAAGGTGTATAGAGGGTGCCCCCCTGAGAATCGCGTGCCTCCCAGGTGCCCCCCCCCCCCCCCCGCTCGAGACTCCCCAGTTACGCCACGGGTGACAGTAGGAAGATGGTATTTGGGAGAGCACCATAAATGGATTCCGCTATGGATCTGAGATGCCATTTACAGAAAGGACAATGGATGCTTCCTTTTTTCTGAAAGCGATGACCTGCAAATCTCTTATCGCAAAAGGCGCCTCATGCATGTCTTGTAACGTAGTGACATTTAGAAAAGCAAAGGGTAACTTATTTTATATAGAGTGTAATTATAACCCCTTTAAACCTGCAAACGAGAGGTCACATTATAAAGAGATATTGAAATAATTATTTATATCATCCACAAGTGGTGACATTATGATAAAATTTAACAGAACATCTGACACATGGCTGATCATCAGCCATGTGTCAGATGTTCTGTTAAATTTTAGACATTTTTTCATTGAGAAGGTCAGAAAAAAAACTCTTCTTGAAAACTACATCTGAATATTTTACATCTAATATCAACTGCAAATTGAAATTCTATATTTGTACTTGCCTTTCATGATACTTACTCCCAGCCGCCCACAAGGAAAGAACTTATATTTTTAAACACAGTAACATACACACAGGCCTATAGATACATTGTATATATGCCAAATAAGCATTTGCTTTCTACTCATTTTGAAATGCAACCAGCGTAAATTTCAAAGTTGGAGGATGACATCGCGAGGTTCATTTTGCAAAGGCAATCATGCAACGACATTTATATATAATTTCGTGACAATTGCCTGTTTTTTGCTATGTCAGTGTTGTCAACGTGTCTGTGGAAAATACACTTTCTAATAATGATTATCATGAAATATGTGAATTTTGGTAAATGTGAAAATGCAGATAATAGGGAAAGGTGGGAGAAATCAGTTCCTGTTAATCTGCATGAGAAATATTCATAGTCAATTATATTTTTGGCCATGAAGGAACTTTTTCTCCTCAACAGGGAGGATTTGCCCCACCCATTTCTTTGCTCTATTGTAATAATTGCCCAAGTTAATTTGACATTTTTGTATTTTGTTCATCTGTAATAGACATTACTATTGTTTTCATAGCTACCCAGATCATGTAACATTCAACTGAAACTTTCAAAAAACACATAGCTGTTAAAATGATAATAAAGAAGAACTCCAAAGTTATCACAGGCTTTCACACCTTTTAAGATGTGACAATTGGATGATGCAACATAAATTTACGATGTACATGTAATTGTTGGTGTTCATTCTGCAAGAAATGTGTTCCACGAAAAGGAGTAAACAGAAACAATCTTTTAAAGGCTACATGTTTAAGGTTATAATGCGCTCTGCATGCACTGGCAAATTGTGGTTTTCAGCTGATAGGCAATGTGTTCCAAGGTAGAAGCAGTCATTAACATGTTCATTTATATTCATTTACTTCCAGATCAATGAATACTGGTTTTGTGAAGGAATATAATTAATTGACTGGCTTGACCAGTGATTTTTTTGTGAAAGTAAAAATAAACAAACAAATCAGTGATTAGGTATTTTGAATTTTAACTACCTTGTGTGAAAGAGCATTCTCTGAAACACTCACTGGTAGCAAATTGTGGTTTTCAGCTGAAAGGAAATGTGTTCCAAGGCAGAAGGACTCATTAAATGTTCATTTATATTCATTTACTTCCAGATCGATGACTACTGGTTTGTGGGGGAACATAATTATGTCCTCAGGGTTTCTAAGCAGGTCATTCACATCAGCAACAAGCAAAACAACATATTTTGTCTGTAAAAGGCAATCCTGAAAAAGTAAATACATGTACAATTACTTCATCTGTTTTTATATATATTTTTTTTATTATAATAACTTTAAATTTGGTTGCCTTTCAAAATTGTATCATATGAATTTAGAGACAAAGATGGCCCCCTTATAGCGGCAATATCTTGCCTTTAGGGGGTCTCCTTGCTCCAGATACTTCTTTATTTTATATTTCGTTTTTTTTATAATGAGCTAATAAATCAATCAATCAATCAATCATGTTTTTTTTATTTTTGCTGAAAACGTAGCAATTGCAAGTTTCTTTGATCAAATTTTGATATATTTTTGAAACAAGCCCATAAGACTGAAAAAAAAAAGAGTTTCGACAAGCAGAAAAGCAGCCTCACAAAACACATGTCACTGTTATATCACTCACAAACCAAATGAATAATCGTATGTCCACTATCCAGTATTTCAAAATGCACACATTACACACAATAGCCCCAAATCTAGTGGGCACACGACGTAAACCCCGACGTTGCTAATTGGTGGAGGGCTGGTCTGTTGGTCACGTAGATATGTATGGTAGAGATTATGTCACCCCAACGTGAACACAACATCGGGGTTTTTTTACAACATCAACATTGCCACAACGTCGCAAGCTAACGTTGAACTCTCGACATTGCCTCACAAAGTTGTAAAACGTCGCCATAACGTTGCGTGCTAAGTCATATCTTTGACGTTGCTTCACAACGTTGTGACAACATGATTTCAACCATAGAATTCTACGTCATTTGACGAAAAAGGTGACGTCGTTGCAACTTTGCTGCAACATCGATGTGCAATTGGGGAAAGCCGTTTGTAGATACATTAGCAACTTGATTCATTGCCCTTGACACAACAATATCCTTTCATTGTCAATGTCAAGCACCGCGTACACCTTGTACTATTTCCAATTAATTTGTGAAGATTCATTGAACTGCTAGTCAAGTGACATTTTGCAGGTCTATTTCCAAGCCGGTCACCCTCAGCTCTTGTATTCAAGAGGATTCCTCTGTAATCACGCCTCTCCTGTCCATTAATTTGGGGAATAATATAAGGCTGTTCAAAGGAATTGTTGTCACAAAGTAAAATAACTCTGTGTCATGACTGCTTCTCTTTTGAACATTGTTTTCCTTCACTGCCAAATTGAGTTGGTACTCGTGAATTCAATGAACAAAGTCAAACGTTAGTTCCAAAGGGCTGAGGTAGCAGAAATGCTGGAGAAGGAGCATTGGTTCAAGGTAAATCAGACATCACTTGCAACATTCATTGATAATAAATAATTTTCTCTAAATTTGTTTTTCCCCGCATTATTTTTACCAATTTATTCCTCACACTGTTTTTTTTCTCAATCTTTTTTTTTTTTTGCAAAATTGTCCCCATAAGTAATTGTCTTTAAAATATAATTATTTTTATGCCCCCGGTGTAGTAGTGCCATCTTTCATGCTTTGGCATTTGCATATGAGTGCTATTATAAGTGCATGATTCACACAGCTCCTGAGCACATTCAAAAGTCAGTTTTAGACTGTAATATGTAAATGGCACTGCCATGAAATTCACGCAGCACTTTAAAAAGTTTTTGTAGGACTTATAGTTTTACCATAACTTTCATGTTTATTTCATATTCAATATATGAAAGGAGTTATGTAACTGTTTCAGAAAATTAGAAAGACAGATACATGGAAAGACAGAAAAAATGTTGAATAGCAAGATAATCTAGACAAAAAATATAATAGATAAACAGATAAATATGTCGATAAATAGGGACATAAATGGATAGACAGATAGATAGATAGATATAATGACAGACAGATAGATAGATAGATATAATGACAGACAGATAGATAGATAAATTGATAGATAGATATATATATTAAATAGGTAAATAAGATTGATAGATTATTAGCTAAATGGTAAAAAGGCAGACAGCTCTGAAAGCTGCCAAAGTCAAGTCTATGTTAGATTGTTGATATTACATAATGGTATAAATATATAGTAATACAAAAAAACAATAACATTGCATGTAGGTTATCTGTTCACTGTTACATAATCATCAGTTTATAAGATTATGTAACTTAAATTTTGTTATGTTTTCTTGTTGTCTGATTGAAATTAAATGAATCACATGTTAATAATTTGATTTAGCTTGTCAATGCTAATAATTAACTATTCCATAAAAATTATTGGTACAGGATATATTACTAGAGAAAATTGAATTTTTAAGACACTTTTGAAGATGAATATGTTATGTTTTGTTAAATACGAGACTTAATCATTGATAAGAAGCTGGACCCACTTGACCTAATTCCAAACTGTGGACTGTTGATGTTGAGACCATCACTGCACAGATTTTTGAGTCTTGTCTTGCACTCAATTCGCTTCGCTCAACGGCCTTCGGCCGTTTCGCTGTGCGAATATAAATATTGGCCTTATCTGATTGACCCTGGTTAGTTCAAGACAGAATCAGCTTGAGGTAAAATATCACATAGTAGACCTACATAAGCTGCATGGAATGAATCACATGCTTATAGGAAAAGCTGTAAATCACATCAGCAGATACACGAACAACACAGCAGCTGTATGCAGGTCATTTGTAATTAACCGAAATCACTGTCAGGGCACGAGATTTGCATTAACCATGAGCATGTGGCATTAATCCATTCCATTGTCTGCTATTCATGCTAATCAACTACATATGATTGATAGGTAACTAATCTTAATCTGAGCCATACACAAATTACAGAGTTCTAATTCGTCTTTGTGCTTAAATGATGTGCATGACAAAAATGTTCACATATGCCTAAAATTGTTTAAATGATTATAATTGATTTTTCAAATGATAATAACAATTGTTTGATAACAATTGTTAGAATGTGTCATTCATATGGCGCCAATTCCAAATAGCTGCTCATAAGCGCTTGAGGCAGGACTATTTGTAAAGGTCCGGAACAAGTGAGTTTTCAGGTTTTTCTTGAAGCTGGCAAGGGTGGTTAGTGGCAGACTTCACACATTCTAGCAAGCTGTTCAAGAGTTTGGCTGTTTTTGTTGCATAAATTTGGTTGTTATAACTAGATAGAGTTTATTTATTACTTCTCAAGTTATGATTAAAAATTGACTCTTGGAAAATATTCCATCAGGAACCATTTCCAGGATTTCTTGCGTTTAAACCACTGAGTTTGGTTGAGAATTTCTCATGCCGTCTGGGAGAAAGTCAAACGTGTGCCAGTACGTCACAAGGATATTCATTCGACGAAAAAAAAAAATAGGGTCATAAAGGAAATACCAGCGACATAAAGGATAAAAATGGTTACCAATTTTCATTGCCCTACAAACAGTGACACATGGGTCAAAACCTCTGGTAGGCCTATGTACCCTCTTCCCCATTGAAATTGTATTGGTCTAGTGTTTCACTTTCCAAAGATTTGACCCAAATGTAGTTCGAAGTGGAGCAGTGAAAATCGGCAGCCATTAGATGTAAGGCAAAAATCATCCTTTATGACCCAACACGCTTTTATCTAATCATTTGAGAATTCATGCTTCCACAAGCAGTTTGGTTGAGGATTTTAAAAATATTGAACATCACCCATCTCACTTACTTACAGGAGGCACTGTACATGGGTTAATAAGCCAAATGAGACTGCACATATATGTGTTGATTCAGAAGATGCGCATGTGCCTGTTTTAAAATTTGATCAGGTATGAACAAACCTAATAGATGGTCTGTGCCAATACAGTCAATTAATGCTAAGACATGGTCATTTTAAGATTAGAAGTGATTCACACACGTGCGCGGTGCTATTGTAACTCGGCCTATTTAGGCCAGACATAATTGATCTTTAGCTTCTCGGATTTAATTCTCGGGACACTTTTTCTAGGGTCGATCGGTATAGGATGAAAAACAAAGGAGTAATCTTAATTTTTTTATAATGTCGATTTAATCAAAATTGTGGGTAAGCTCAACTTTTTTCCATAGACAGAAAATCTATTGGGTCGATCATTCCGAGAAGATTAAAATTAAATACGTCTGGCTGTATTGATACTTAAAGGTCCAATAAGCTCTCGCTCACAAGACACGGTGAATCTGCCTTGTCGAAATGCCAAGAAAATAACCAAAATTGCAGAATAACAATTGGATGGCCATTAGCCATAAGGCAAATGGTGAGAGGTTTTTAGCCATATTGATAGGTGAAGCAAAAGGCAGCCAAGTCCGGTCATTTATCTAGTAGCGTCATACAGAGTAAATGCATATTGCGCAATGAGCCCTCTTCAGAAATTTAGGCCTACTTCTTCTCAGCAGCCACACTGTAAAATTTGAAATTTGGAGTCAGCTGAAATAATTGAATGATATGGTAGCCCAATTCCTTTGAGCTAACATAGCTTGTTGTTTTAACTTCTGATAACGGACAGATTATCTGTATATGTACTTTTCTATGACTCACGAGCAATTTGTGAGGTAATATCATATGCTTTGCTATCAAAACAAGTCACCAACTGAGTATCGAGGCTACTCAATGACAAACTGACAGTTTATTTCAGTATAATGGATAGGGCCTGTGGTGAGGTCGCTCATACACTGTAAATTCTGAAATTCTGAGTTGGCTCAAATGATTGAGTGAGACGGTTGCACAATTTGTTTGAGCCATGATAGCTTTCTGTTTTGAGTTATAATAATCTTTATGTTGTTACAACTTGCAAACAACAAGCTATCTTGGCTCAAATGAATTGTGCAACCATCTCACTCAATCAATTAAGCTAACTCAAAATTCAAAATTTACAGTGTATCCACTAGCAGCTGAATGTAAGTATTTTGTCATCCGTCGACTGTAAGTAGTCCAGGCATTGATTATGAACCCACAAAAGTTCCACATAGATGTTTGATGCTAACTGTCAAGAATATACAAGGCAAAATTATAGACAAATAACAGCATTATCTATTAAATTTCTAGCAATTAGGGTAGTCACCATAGCAAGATTAATGTTGTTATATATGTGGCCTCCACCCATGGCTTTGTTCAGATTAGCCTCAAGCCTTGGGGCTTCCATTGATTACTTGGCTTAAAGAAACATGTGGCCTGACATAAACCCTTCTGCTACTATAATTGATTCAGCCTCGCTGACTGGTGCTGACAAATAGCTCCATTAGAGGCATCCGACACTCTTAAAAACTGACATTATTCTTACGGCGTACTTTTTAATGTAAGATGATATTAGATGTTGCCCCATTTTAAAATTGATATCACCTTTTTACAATTCATGTAAAATGAGACATATTCAGACAGACGGATCAAGGGTGGCATCGCTTAGTGTAGAAAAACGCATAAATAGTGAAGAACCCAATCATATTACATGTACATACATGTGCACTTGCTGTGTATCGTGTTGGCGATGTTTCTTGTTGTCTTACAAAGAAACTGATGCAAAAACAACAAAAGACACCAGATTACCATTTATGTTTACAAAATAAACATATTTTTCATAGCGACATCGTCCGATCCTTCACCGTAAAAAGTGGAGCTTTTCTGTAAGGCGTGTGCATTGGACGTCGGTCCCTCTCACGAAATACAGTCTCAAGTTGTAGGCCTACATATTATGCAGCGGAAAGATGATCAGTGCCCATGACCTATTTCATAATCCTAATTTCATAATCCGGCAACAATTACACTATTTAGCTTTGGGATAAGATGCCCTCCCACACATACCTGATATCAATGAAATTTTGAAGAACAGTTGCATTTACGTAATACCTGGAGCACCATTAATGGTCTGTGACTCTAATTTCACCTAATGACCTAATTATCTATGAATGGTTATTTGGTGATGACTCCTGCAGCAGCAGTTTACATAACTATCATATTGTGATAATAAATGTTAATGTGGAGACAATGAAGTAGGTGGACTTAAGTGGAAAGGATTCGACTTATTACTAACTTATTAGTCACATGTCATGGGATTACCAGGACCTGATAGTAATTGTCATTCCGCGGTTAGGGGCACAGGTCAATATAGGTTGTCAAGCGAATTCTTTCTCACAAATTCAGTGAATTGGCTGTATCAGTGTGCACTGTGCAGCCAATATTCTTGACCTGGCATTCTACAATTACCATCGCTGCCTATTACTGATTACCAAGAACCCATTTGAAAATATGCAGAGAAGAATCGTGAACAGAGAATCTGCTCAGTTCCCCCATTCCAAGGACGTGGTTATGGTTTGAACTAGCATCTCAGTTTACATGCAAACACCTTATCCACTGAGCTATGGAACCTTGACAGAGACCACACTGAATGATCAGGACCAAGTTGGTATTGGGTAATCATCAAACAGATTTCCACATAAGTCTTCAAAGAGATTTCCATCTGACTGCTTATCAACCGTCACTGTCATCTTGACAACATCCAGCAGCCTGAGAGCTGGAGAAATCTCCCAATCTGGCAAATATGTCGGCACTGGCTTAGGATGCAAACCATGAAACTAATGGAGATTCCCTTTATCAGAGGAAGGGTCTTATCAGGAAGACATAACCTGGCAACACGTGGCCGCTCTATCCCAGCATGAATGTCAGCCAATGTCATCATAGATGTTACAGACATCTGCATGAATAAATCAGAGAACCTGCAAATTGCCCAAAAGATAAATTCTATAGGGGAAGAAGATGTGCAATAATAGTAAAGACTAAACCAGGCAATGTAAAGGAGAAAAGGAATTAGAAAAGGAAGTACTGGAAGTGGCAAATTGGCAATGTAAAGGACTCACACTCTAAAAAATAGTGTTGGCCATAAACATGTTATAGTGTTATTTCGTAAACACTTATGTGTTTATATTCACTTAGGTGATTGAAAATAGACACTTTAGTGTTAAAACAACAACACTATGGTGTTTATACAGGACAAGCCGAAGTGTTAATGGGACTTAGAAAATGTTGAGCCAATTGGAATGTATATTACTATGTAAAGGGAATTAAGAAAAAATCAATTTTTTTATGTATATATATCTTCAGAATATATAATCAGGCATTTTTGCCAACCAGTACATATTTTTTTGAGCTTTTATAACGTAAAAAGTCCAAGTTGAAAAAAAATTCTGAGTTTCATAAACACTAGTGTTTATGGTGTGTCTAATCATAAACACATAATCAAACACTTAAGCTTCAAACTTAATACATTCTTCAACAGAAACGTTCACCCAGCCATGAAGGTGAATATTGGCCACTTTCAAAAAGCTGTTGGTTCTGGTCAATGTTTGATTGTTTGAGCTATTGGAGACCCTTAAGAAGTCTTATAACCAAAGTTTTGACAAGGTAAGTTTAAAAAAAAAGCAAATATTCTTATTTTATTAATCAAGGCAACTGTTCTCAGTATTGTTAAGCTGTCATATTGAAATGTTGTAGAGATAATATTTATTTTCAAATATAAATACACTAGAATAATGTCAAATATTGTTTTGTGAAGGATCCTGCCACAGGGGCAGATTGAGGAATTTTTAAATGGGGAGGTCCATTTGCAAGACCCGAAAGACCGGAGCAAATTCGACAGGGGATCTCTATGTCTGATTGAATATCTTAGCCTGAAGGGATAAGCGGGGGGGGGGGGGAGTCCAGGGGGTCTGGCCTCCTTGACTCCCCCCCCCCTCCCCAGTACATTATGAATCTGCACCAGTTAGCATTTAGACCAAGTGCTAAATGGTGCAGATTCATTATGTATCTTAAATTATGTTTTTCAGAAAGAAAACGCTATTTTCAAACTCAGCAATTTTTTTCACTGGATGAAGAGATTAGAATTGCAAGTCAAAGAGCACTTCCACTAAAAGGTGATTATTTCTAAAATCTGGTTGGAAGGGTGTCTAATATATTGGCAACATTTTACCTGAAAAGAACCAGCGGGTTTGCTTAATTCCACTGATTTATGATGCAAAATGATGCAGATTCATTTTGTACCTTATGTTTTTCAGGAAGAAAATGCCAGTTTTAAAGTCTGGAGGTATTTTCAAAGGATGAAAAAATCACAATTGTGAATAATGGAGTACTGCCACAAAAATGTGATTATTACTAAAGTCTGGCTGGAAAGATGTCTAATGTGTCATAAAAAATTAACCTAAACAAGAAGCTCCGGGTTGCTTAATGCAGGTGGCTTCTTGTGATAAATATAGTTGGAGAGATGTCTCGGGGTTGGTCTAGTGGTAACGTTCTGGGCTTCCAATCACTGGTCCAGGGTTCAATTCCAGCTCTTGTCAGGTCACCTGGGCCTATGTTGGATGGCTGTTTCAATCTTCCTTCACCTCATTGCCGAGTCCTGCTCCTGTCCTAATTAGCCTACAGAGTGCATTAATACAGGATGTAAAGCCCCAATCATCCATCCATCGATCTCACTTGTTGTCAAAATTTAACCTGAACAGCAACCCACGGCTTGCCTGATGTAGGTGTTTTCTTTTAAAATGATTAACTTTTGAGTATGGTCAAATGCTAAATGATGCAGATTCGTTATGTATAATATGTTTTTTTCAGGAAGTTAATGTCTGTTGTCAAACTGGATGAAGAAATTGAAATTTCAAAGCATGGAAAACTGCCACAAAAAGGTGATTAGGCTTATATCTAAAATCTAGTTAGAAACTAGAAAGTTGTCTAATATGTCACTAAAATTTAATCCAGGCAAGAATCTCTGGGTTGCCTTATGTAGGCAGCTTCTTCCGATAAATGCAGTAGGAGAGATGTCTACTGTGTCATCAAAATTTAACCTGAACAAGAACCAGTGGGTTGCCTTATGCAGGTTGTTTCTGCTGATATAATATTTAACTTTTAAGTAAGGTCAAATGCTATATCATGCAGATTCACTATGTATCTCATGTTTTTTCAGAAAGAAAATGTTTGTTTTTATACTCTGGAGGTATTTTCACTGGATGAAGAAATTGTAATTGGAAATCATGGAGAACTGTCACAAAAAGGTAATTACAATGTATTTCTAAAGTCTGGTTGGAAAGGTGTTTAATATGTTGTCAAAGTTTAACCGAAACAAGAAGCTCCGGGTTGTCTGAGACAGGTGGCCTCTTCTAATAAATATAGTTGGTTACCGAGTGCACAAATACAGGATGTAAATTCCCTATCATCCATCCATCAATCTAACGTGTTGTCCAAATAAAACCTGAAGAGAAACCCACAGTTTGCTTTATGTAGAGGATTTCTATTAATATTTAACTTTAAGAATGGTCAAATGCTAAATGATGCAGATTCATTAAATGTATGTTATGTTTCTTCAGGAGGAAAATGTTTGTTTTGAAACCCTGGCGGTTTTTTCAATGGATGAATTGCAACTGTAAACCATGGAAAACTGCCACATAAAAAGGTGATTATATCCAAAATCTGGTTAGAAAGGTGTCTAATATGTCACTAAAATTTAATCCAGGCAAGAATCTCTGGGTTGCCTAATATTGGTGGCTTCTTCTGATAAATCAAGTAGGAGAGATGTCTACTATGTCATCAAAATTTAAGCTGAACAAGAACCCATGGCTTGACTAATGTAGGTTGTTTCTGCTGATATAATGGTTAACGTTTAAGCAAGGTAAAATGCTATATGATGCAGATTCATTAATGTATCTCGTGTTTTGCAGGAAGAAAATGTTTGTTTTTAAACTCTGGAGATATTTTCACTGGATGAAGAAATTGTGATTGAAAATCACGGAGAACTGTCACAAAAAGGTGATTATTTCTAAAATCTGGTTAGAAAGGTCAAGTAGCACAACCTGCCCTGCTGCCGCGGTAAGTTGTGCCCCGTGATGGACAAGTTGTCCCAGAGGTTTATAAATACCAGAAAAACCTTGTATTTCACCAGGGGTGCCGGACCAACGGGGTGGAGGGGGCAATTGCCCTTCCAGCCCTTGTCCAAGGGGGGCAGAGGGGGCAAGGTGTTCCATTTTGATCTTAATAAAAAAACACTATTCTGCCTTATTTTAACAATTTTAGGCTTTAATTAAATAATAAATAATAATTTTATTATCAAAATTATTATTGACACTCTTCTTAAATTTTGTTATGCAAAATTAGCACAAATATGATTTACCCTTTTACATCCGACCGCCCCTGTCGCCCGCATTTCCTTCTGGCACCCCTGTATTTCACCTGTTTCTTCAGATATATCATTTATATATTGCTTTAGCATATGGCTGATATGCTACATGTATTAAACTAATCAAACATTTAATAGCCATGTTACGCGAAAATTCAAAATTATGCAGAAACTAAAATGTTTTTTGTTTAGAAGGTGGTATAACACTTTCTAACTTACCTGCAAACAGAAATCGAATAATGATAATTATATCCTTTGTTACATCATAGGCACAAACTCACCCCAATCCAAATGGCACAACTTACCCTATATTAATTTTCGGGAGAAAACCGGCATAAAAAGAAATCAACGATGCGCGATTAAATCTTTCAAAACAATGTCTAGATATACCTCCTAACTCCATCCTACCAGAAACACTTTATCTTTTTACAAATACCAAATGACCGAGAAACAAGAATGTCCTTGTTACATCAGGTTTTCAAGAAAAACAATTTAATTTATGAGTGTAGCTTTCTATAGCTTTACATTTAACAGGTTTTTTCAAGGCGCATAATGATGTTGACCAATTGCTTTTTTACCCAGTTCTTCATTTTACCCCAATAGTGGGCAGGGAGGGACCAACTTACCCCGTGGCACAACATACCCCGGTCTCCCCCACATTTACGAATTAAAATATGCACAATGTGACAGGAGTGCTAATTGTTCCAGGTAATGGATGACATGTGAAATAAAAAGGGAAAAACAAGAAACAGCACTGTCCACTTCTCCAAAATAGAAGGTAAACATTTATTTATTTTTTAAGTTATTTCTCAGTTCCCTTTGTCATAATTCTAATTAACACTTCTTATTCAGGGATTGACCTCTTGTTGAATAATTACTTAGTGCACTTTAGGAATACTACACTTACTGGAAGTTTTCAATTCAACCCTTGTATAATTTGTCACTCATTGTATAAATGCATAACATATTAAAAGCTCCCATGTATCTCTATTTTATTGCTCAAGTAAACTTTAATAATAATGGTTATTCTAAATTTTGCTATACAAATAGACAGAACTTTGAACTTGTATTTCTTTAAAAAAAATAAAATAACCAACCATTTTTAAAATTATTTCTTTTCTATCATTACAGGTTCTATGCATCATCTGTATCTTATGTGTCATCTGCATCATCTATGTCGTCATCTTGACGTTTCTGGTCGTGATTATGCTGATTTTTTTACTTGAGTTAAAACACTCATCGGTGCGCAGATCTGCCTCCTGGGATGAAAATATGCAATACTGACTTAATGGAACATTTCTTTATTTTTACTTTTGTGACAATTTGACAAGACACCTTGAACCTTATCCACAAAATAACAGATGAGCGTTCACCTAATTTTGATTTGTCCTGTGTTATGTATATTATTCTTATAAACATTTCACAACATATCAGTATATATAGTAAAAAATACGATCTGGTTACTTTTATGCCAGGTTTTCATTGGAGGAACTAACTTGTTGTACAATCACTAAAAGTAGGACCTACACATTTCCTACATATTCTCCTTGAGTTCACATTTATTTTATGATGAGTTGAACCAGTAAAGATATTTTGCATGCCTACTTAGAAAGATTCTCCTTGTTGCTATTGAGTCTGATGCACCCTTGTAATATTTACTAATAAAAAATTGGAATTATTAAATTGTGGAATTAATGATAATTTTTGTTGATTTTCTATGAAGATGAGCTTCAAACAAGCTGTTGCACAACTTGGCCTGTTTCTCTGTGCGTCATTGATGCATTGAATTGACTTGACCATTAAAGTCAACCATTCTTTTCCGGGATGCAGATCTGAAACTTCCAATAATTCTCTGAAAGCAAGACTAGTGGCAATTCTGCCAACTTGATGATGCTTGCAAGGCTAGTCACTTTTGCTTTTAAAGTTCTTTCTGCAATACTTAAAAATAGTGTTCAATTTAGAACTCTTAGAAGACAGTGTCATATGAAGCATTCATATTTTCTATAAAGAGTACATAAATCTGCAAAAATGATATTAATGTCAGGTATTGATAGAGCTGCAGTGCCTATTTTATAGTTTTCATTACCAATAGGGCAAGCTTTTGAATGAAAACCTGTGTTTTTGTGTGGTTTTAATACGACCATATTTGGCAAAAACCCCAACGGGAGATAACAAGAAGTCAACAAGAAATTTTCATACTTGCTTAATGTCATGTGTTATGCGGTATGAAACATTTTTGCTTTTCATAAACTGTTGAACCTAGTTGAAACAGTAACTTTAATCAACCTTGATGGATAAATGATAAAGGCTTTACATCATGTATTCATGCATTTTTATACGCTATTGTAATTAGGACAGGAGCAGGGCACAGCAACATTTGATGAGAAGGTTGATTGAAACTGCTGTCCGACATAGTATGTCCGATTGGTGACATGGCCAGAGCTGGAATGAGACCCAGGAACCAGCAATTGTATTGAAGTAAAGAGCACTACCAACTGAGCTGATCCTTTTCCCAGTAAAGTAAGTCAGATCATGTACTTTTCCTTTGTAGCCTGCTTGAGCAAAAGGGGGAACACAGAATGTCAACATTTTATTTAAGGAGGTCGTTTTACAGTGCGGTGTAAAAGTTTTGAGGCAACCACAAATTTTTGTTTCTTTTATATTCCCTTTGAGCACACATGACCCTCCTCTCTATGGTTTCCTTCCTAAGTATCTCCATACAAGTACCCATAAAAGCTTTTTAAAATGGATGTTGGAGAAACATTCCTGAACACTATACCAGTATACCAATAAGAAAACAACACCATTCGGACTCAAAACATAGTTTGGAAATCAAACATAAAAAATGTGGATGTGGCTCAAGACTTTTGAATATTACTGTATTTTCGGTCTTTTATTACTTCATTTCATGGGCTCCCCCCCCCCCTTTGCTGCTAAGGAATACAAAGGTAGTTAAAATCTGCTCTTACTGTACTTCACCTTTGTGGGGCAATATATTTTTCAAGGAGTATTTTTGCCCAAAGGAAGTGCCCATGACAGACTGACAGACAATCCTTCAGACAGACAGACACACAGAAACAATACCCCCACTCTGCTTTTGGAAGTTAGCAAAATAGTACTATAAAAACTAAAGAAAGATGCCATTTTAAATTTCTTTACTATCTATTTGAATTTTTGAGTATATTTACTTTGAGCAAAATAGATACAATCATAATATGTATATGCTATTTTTCACAAACTAGATGCAGTATAATTAGACCTGATTAGCAGATATTGCTTGTGGTGATTATTGAGTGTTTGTATACAACTGTTTTGTGTTTCTAATCCGACTGATCTCAATGACTGTTTCAGATCAACGCTTCTTCTCCCTTCATAAAGATAAACACCTTGTGTTTATTTAAAAACACTTCTAGAGTCAAAGACATGTTGAAGTGTTTAAAAAGTGTAACAAGCTCATTAAGGTGTTGTCGTGTTTATAATTCATAAACACCTCAACATGTTTATCTTTATGAATATAAACACTTCAACATGTTTAAAAAGTGTAACCAAAAAGTGTTTATTTTGGTGTTAAAATAAAAACACTTGTTTTTAGAGTGATATGTGACCAAAATTTGCCTTGGACTCCAGACTTTTTATTATATCAGAACCCTCTGTTTTCAGTATAGGAGTGGACTATCTTCCACTTCTCCTGTACATCTTCCTTAGAATATAAAGTCAAGTGAAAAATTATCCAATTGAGTGCACTAGAAACTCTTTTTTTTTTTAAGTGTTGTGAACTGGAAGCTGATTCTGTCTGGTCCAGGATCTGACAAATGGATTATTTCTGCTTGGGGTGACTGATTTAGTAAGACATTTAAGGACTAAATGAACATAAAGCAGACCATTTTTTATTATCCTTTTAAAATAAGCACTTGGTGAATTCGGCAGTCTCAGAGTATTTATAATATAAGATAAAAACCTTCCTCATTAAATAATTCTGTTGAGAGAAATAACTATTTCTTACTCAATCATTACAGTACAGAGTTTATGTCTTATTTACATGTAGAAAAATCAAGCAAGCAATTTTTTAAATTGTCTAATCTCATCAGTAAAGACCTGGTGACTAAATTAGGAATGAAAAAACGTGCACTGATTAAAAGGTGTGACGTAATCGTATATATTTTGTGGCAGATGAGTGGGTTTTGATCATTCTTAAATGGCTGATGGGATTGTAGGCCTATAGATGTAAAAATGTCACAGTATATTGGTTATTTGTTCTCACGTCAAAAGATGCTTTTTACTTCTTTTGGTATGCCTGACAATTCAGAATTAAATCCCATTTACGAGCGGTGGAGGCGTGCACGGTTTTTTGTTAGATTGTGACATTACAGTACTCCGATCATAATAGGCAGGCTGCTTGGAAAGTAGTGTCACATTTGTCAGAATTGATTCCATTTCATATCCTTGAACAGGAAAGTTTCAATTGGCTGCCATATCAAGTTGCTGATTTGTCATGGATTTTGGGTCCCGTTTCATTTTGAAAGATTGCTAATTCAATTATGGGCGACATCAATCTTAGAAAAATCTCCCTAAGTGATGCAGATTACATTTCCCCTCCTTTTTTTAATCAGCCCTTTTTGGATCACACATCAGATTAATACCGCATTTAGTGAGGAAGGATGGAAGTGATATCCTTTCAGCAGTGTATGGAGCTGAATACCATGTGGTGAAGATAACACCGAAGACACATTGGCCAAACAGGAGATCCGTTCCCCTGTACATAGGCGTAAGGCGAGCGCGATTTTTGGGGGGGCCAGCGACATTTGCCAGAATTTCAAGATCTAGATTAATTAATACCATTTCAATTGAAATTGTCTGGAAATCATAAATTTTCCATAGTTTTTCTTTAATCATCTGCCGAAATTTTTTATCATTTTTTCCCGAATCTTACTGTTTTCCAAACTTTTGGGGGGGGGCAACCGCCCCCCCCCCCACCCCGTGCCACCCCCCTCCCATACGACTATGCCCCTGTAGCTAATGGTTAAACACGCTTGGCCAGTGGCTTTGAGGGTGTTGGTTCAAATCTCACTCTGGAAATTCACTTTAGTCCGAGCCCATGAGACTTTAAATGGAGACGGGTTGTATCCAGTGCTCCATGCTGGGGTAACTGAAAGACCTTGGATATGGCCTGAATCAATAGGGAATGTGCCAGAATCCCAGTCTTCTCATCTCATCATCATACGGCAGTCACCAAAAATGGAAGAGCAGCTCCCTCCTCAAAGATGGCTGAGCCAGGGTATACCAGCACAACAGCTCACAACATAAGTCTAGTAAAGTCAGGTCTTGACTTGACTTTTGTTATGCTGGTGTACCCCGGATCAGTCGAGGCAGCTCAACCTCTATCTTTGTGGAGGGAGCTGCACATTTTTTGGTAACCGCCCTGTGATGATGAAATGAGAAGACTGGGAGTCCTGAACATACCCTAGTAATTCAGGGATGCCCAGCGTCTTTCAGTTGCCCCAGCATAGAATACTGGATAATACCCGCAGGCCTCCATTTAGTGTCCCATGGGCTCGGACTAAAGTGAGTTCCCCGAGTAAGATTTGAACTCAAGCCGTCAAAGCCAGGGGACAAGTGTTCTAGACCATTAGGCCACGGGAGAAATTATACACTAATTGAATTTTACTAGGAACAAGCAAAGGAAAGTTTATATCACAAAATTATTTGGCTGGGGCCTGTGACTGATGTATACATATTCAAAAACTCTGATGAGAGCTCTTGGGAAATTCTATTGGGATCTATTGATGATAATTATTCAAGATCTGAGTGTTTTAGAAGTAGTAAACAAACAATAAAGGTGATCATTGACTAAATATAATACAGGTTTGTTACATCAGCAGTCCATTAAGCTTATAGATATTCTTCATGTATATATTTTTCAATCTTTGGCATGTACATTCGTGGAGATGAAAAAACGAGCATTCACTAGTTTGTGGATGTGCAAAAACGAGCATGAGGATTCGTCTTTGTGTAAAATCTAACACTCGTGCATGTGCTTCATTTACACTCGTGTAACTGCCAGTACTAACTTACTTGGAAGTGCTAGATAATTAGGGTTTAGGGTCTGAATTAGGGTTAGAGTTTAGTTTCAGTTAAGTTAGTGGTTATAACGTTCGTAATTACACATACATAAATTCGTGAAATGCAAGTTTGACATGTACACAAATGCCCAAGTTGTGTACGTGTTCGTAATAACAGGTTTAAAAATCCGTCCACATGCCAAATATTGAAAAAATACGTACCTCTATTCTTTGAGAGCTGCGCAACCTGCGCTGAACATTTTCCCAAAAAAGGATTCAGTGTAACCGATTTATATAATTTTATTTTGTGTGGCTTATACAACTCATGTAGAATTCTACGGATGGATTGTGTATTTGATTGCGTATCTAATTGTCACGAATCGATTTTCCAATTATTACCTATATATTGTTTACCTATATATAGAAGCCACAAATTGCTTGAATACCAAAGATGATCACATCTTAATTGGAATTTAACTTTAAAAAGTTACAAGAAGTTATTATATAGCTAGTGCACATACAGACAATATTTAATGTTTTACGTTCTTTTATAATCGTATTCCAGAGCTCAGTTGGTCCACTATATGACAATGCAAATTTCACAGATTGGACAGACGTTTTGCCTTCAATGTCCATAATCTCACTTCAACATCAATTATATGGGTCTGCAGTCCCCTATCGATAACAGATTATTCATACTTTAAGCTCCTAATGCTTGCCTTATAGCTCCCAGGACAGAGCATCCAGATAGAAGGGTTTTAAATTTGGACGCTGTGCATAATTGAAGCAAAGAGCCCCCTGCAGTTGAATGGACCCCAGTGTAAAATTAATAACTTACATTTCTGCTGCTATTCCTTGCAAATAGGAAGGAAACTAGAGGCTTTCAAGATGGCATGGGATAAAAAGACATGTTGTATGTTGTAGTCTCCACACCATCACCACCACCATTATTGCCAGTAGAGTGGCTCAAAGTAATGGAAATGCTATAAGAAATAAGCCTTTTCGTCTGGTCCTTGCTTCTGGGCACCTATGCTTAGCAGTATTACAAAATTTGATGAAATAATTATATAATCAAAATATTTGACTTATCATATAGTTTGGAACTCCCCAAATATATTACTAGCTACAAACTCAGGGGTGCACCTCTCAGGAAACGGTGCGTTTTAGGGCACTCTCCCCTATTCCTGATCCCTTGGTGAATAACCGACTTCTAACATGGGATAAACAGTCAAACATAAAACGATAAGTGGACAACAAAGAATATGGTGATTGGCTGACAGAAGTGTCAAATGGTAGCTATATAATATACGCTTACATGCAGTCATGCCCCATTGCAATAAAAGAACAACTTGAAATAAATGGTTAATTTAGTTGACATTAACTTCATGGCATGCACCTGTTTTTTGCATAAATATATTTATATTTCAAAATAAAAAGTGATATATTTCTTTATAGATATTTGTCATTGTTTCTTTTGAAAAAAGCCTATATGTCATAGTCATATTAATACAATTACAACCGAAAGGTCACAGGAAGTGCCATTTGCAAAAGCCATTAGAATGCATGCATTATTAGGATATTGTTTTGAGTGTCATAAATGTTATCTCGATTAACCATATTTTAACGTTTTTGTTTTGGTCACTACATGATATAGTTACAGTCACAGAATAATGACCTCACAACAAACCCGAACCACAGCATTGAAATGAACTGTAACTGTGCTTTTGGCCCAAATTTATTGTTGAAAACTCTATACTATAACAGTAGGGGAGAGCGGGGCACCATGAGCCGCTTTTCCGAAATTAAGCTCCTGCGCCTAAAGTTTCAGTGGTAAATAGCTGGTAGCTTTATATAACCATAGCAAGACCTCTTGGCTACAATATCCAGTGTTCTTACATTATATTCTTAATTCCTAAATAGTCAAAACGTTGTCTTTAAAAAATGTAGTCTAGTGGCTCATTGTGCCCAGACCCTGGGGCACCATGAGCCATGGCATGGGGTCTGTTTTACATAAAAGTATTATCCTTCTCATTCAACTGTAAAGAACTGATACCTCATAAACCAGATGTTTTACTTGAAATTTTCTCTTGGCATACACCACAATATGGATCAGATGGATTTTACGTATTTTTCTACGAAATAGCACAAATGTGTCCTAAACAGCTGCTGATGTCTTGCACTATAGTTCTGGACTTACAACAGTAGAGTTGTTGTTAAAATTCAGCTTTAATTGTACATTAAAACTTAATAGAAAATGGCTCATGGTGCCCTATCTCCAAGTGGCTCATGGTGCCCCATTTGTAAATTTCATTTATTAGGGCATATCACCATTTTCCAGTTTATGATAGTATCAATGTTATGACATCATCCTAACACATGCCTTACCTTCTCTAAGAAGACTAAGTTTAATGACGATGCCAGAAATAGTTAAAGTACCAGAAGTAAAAGTTCCACCGCCCTATATGTTCACTTTTCACTCAAATTCACTGGTCAAAAGTATTTTTTTCAATTCTTGGTCCTACATTGAAAAGAAAGATTATGATTGCTACCCTAGCCAGTTCTACACTAATAAAGGAATATATGGTCTTCCTATTGAGCAGTTCTATCTCACCGTTTTTTTTGTAGGGGCCATGGTTCATGGTGCCCCGTGGCTCATGGTGCCCCACTCTCCCCTATTCTCACATTTTAGTTACCTCATTATTAAATGTCATTTGCAACACAATAAGGTTACGCTTTTCAAAAGTGATAAGTAACTATAGCTTTTTTTTCTGTGTGAGTTTCTAAATCAACACTGGTGCTAACTTGCCTGGATATAATATTTATATTTTATTGTAAGCACGTAGAAAAGATAATCTGGTTACTGCTACAGTAATATCAATATATATATATAGTATGAATGTAGGTCTACTATAATTCCTGAGATATTGATATAATGAAGAGAAGCCCAAAAATGTTAAGTATGATTTATACGGTTTCTGAGTCAGAATTGATCCCACTTACTGTCAATCTAATATTGTGGTTTGAAAATTGTGTTGTGAGATACCTACATTATAATATATTATAACATGACCACTATGCAAAAGCCGTGCCTATTGGCCAGAATCAGTAATGATGACATCATAGAAACTCATATTGCATGGATAGAGTGCAATATGAGGTGTCACTGCTGCATCAGGACAGGCAGCTGCAGAGAAAGTTGCAAATTCTGTGCGTTCATGTGTTGGGAAATCAATTGTTTGATTATTAATCAGGAACAGATAGCTGATTCATTCTGGTTTTCAAAATTTGCCTTTTAAAAAAGATCTGCTAACAAACGTGTTACTTTCCAACTTTGATATTCATTTGCAGACTTTTGATATTGGCCAAATAAAACACTTGGAAAGTTAAAGACCAGCTCATTAATTGTGTATTAAAATGCAACTAATCTTATTTTTAGGTTTGGCCTTTGTTTTGGCATGGCAAAGCCAAACATTCAGCAAAACACTTCCTGCCGGCTATATCTTTAGTCAAGTTATCAATTAGTGCATTTTATAGTTTTGTTCAAATGTCATAGACTCATAGCAAAACAATGACCTTATCTTGGCATCGTTGTTTAAATATAGATCTACATTATGTTTATATGGTTGTAGTTTTCATTATCATATAATTAGCTATATAATACCACATAACCCAGTACCATTGAATGGACATAATCAGCAGATGAGTTGGTTCATATCTTTTAAAATTAATGGATATTCAGATCTCATGAGGCTCCATTAAGGTTGTCATAGAAATGTGACAGAATAGGTATGACTAATGTCGGTAAGGATGTGACACCAATTACCAGAATTATAAACATTGACCCCCCACCCCCCGACAAAAACCCAATCCTGTCAGTTACTTGGAAATGAGCCCCATCTCTCCACGCCTCCATTCACAGTCAATTCAATGATTCTCCAAATTCCTTTTGCGTGAATTTTTTACACTTCCCGTTCACTAATAAAAAATTCTATATTATATTATATTATATAAGTCATTGTTTCATCCATTAGTCATTTGGTACTCAACAAGTGATGATCAACATAGGCGCATTGGGGAAACAGTAAGATTCGGGCAAAATGGCTAAAGAATTTGGGAAGATAATTAGATAAAAACCATTGAAAACATACGACTTCCTGGCAATTTCATTTGAAATGGTACTAAATTGAAAATCTAGCAACTCGGGCAAATGTCCCTCACTCCCCACCCCCAAAAATCGCGAGCGCGGTATGCTCATGATGATCAATTTTCGACATTTAATATGGAGAGGCTGAATTGAATTACCATTTACCAATTATCCTTTCACAACCAAGGACATCGGTACATGGGACCAGCAATTTTCGATGTCACAGCCCAGGGGCGGATCTAGGATTCTTTAGGTGGGGGGGCGGACCTCATGAGGCCCGAAGGGCCGAACCACAACGGCAGGGGGTCATGGGGCCGCTCAAGGCCCCCAGAAGCTCAGGGTTTTTAGATTTTCTGAGACGCATTGTGAGCTCTCAAAGGGGGATATTTTCAAAGAATTTTGTTACACATTTTTACCTTTTTCAGGTACTACTTGGGGATAAATTAAATCAAGCTTGACAAATTGATCGATATTCGATGATTTCACATGGAAACAGTGTCCCAATCAAAGTTTGGTTCAAATGATTTAAAATACATGGTTTCATCCATTTTTATCCATGTAATATATACTACCAAGCCATCAATTTTGCCTCACAGATCGCTTCATGCTGCAGTAACTCTGATTTTTAAAAAGTTAGACAGACAGCCGTTTTTACTCAGGATCAATGAATGGTAAAAGAGAGGCCCTGTAGTGACGTCAATGATGTCCTTGGACAAATTCATGTTATCACTCATTTTTCTTTGACTGCTACCTCTATTCTTGAGGCTCTTGATGGGGGTTATGGGGGACAGGGAATTCAAAAGTAAAATGGCCAAGAGACCGGGACACAAAACCCAACCCAGAGCTGAGGGACAGGGAATTTAAATTTAAATTAAAAAACTGCAAAGGGACAAGGAATTCAAAAAGGCCAAGGGACAGGGGGACGCAAAACCCAATCCAGAGCCTAATTCATAAGGAATAAAGTGGGGGACATTAGTTTGGTTATGGGAGATTCAGCCAGAAATGTTCTTTTCTTCTCTTTGTTTCAATTTAATATTTATAAATGTAATATAATGTTTGGAGATTTTTAGGAAGCAGCTGCCCTCCCACAGCCAGACCGGTCTGTCAGAGTTATAACTCTGACTTGCTTGGCAAGAACTTCAACTGACTAGTCAGCTAAGTTGTTCAACTCTGACTTCACTTGACCTAAGTAAACCTCAGCTGAATTAATGTAATTTCATAGGACTTTTCTCAGTTTTCTGTTAAATAGTCTTCAACGGTACATTATAACTTCGGAAATTTCAGAATTTTTGTACACAGAATATTAGGTAGTATTCGAATGTGTCAATTTTTAGTGGGTTTTTATTTTGAATATATATACTTTACAAAAGTCCTATTAGTGTGTGAAATGCATTTTGTCATTTCTGTAAGGTAAAACATGGCTAAGTTATGCAACAAAGACTTGACTTTAGCTGACTCAAGTCTGACTTGACTGGAGTGAACATTGACTTTGGGGTATACCCCTGCCCCCTGCAGTCCCCTGCATTACATGTCTATGCTGTACAGCAAAAATAGAGATAGAATGAAGAATAAACAATAATTTGTAAGATAATTGACAAAAAGAACCAAGGTAATGATCTAAAGTTTGAACTACCAAAACAAAAGCTTAATCAACACTGCTGTGGGACAAACAAGAACAGCAGAGTTTACTTATACAGTAGGCCTACAACATCGAATATCTGGTCTGTCAAACCGAACAAATCTAACAGAAATCAGAATCAAACAATAACTAGACATCAATATTACTGGTGAACCAGTAATGAGCATTCACCAATTTGCATAATTTACTTGACTATCAAATTGACACTCTTCATATTGACATTCATATTGACTTAATTTTGACTTCATACTGACTTTCTATATTGACTTCAAATTGACTTCATATTGACATTCCTATTGACATTCATACTGACATCCATATTGACATTCATGTTGACGTTCATATTGGCATTCATATTGGCATTCATATTGGCGTTCGTATTAACTAAAAATTGCATTCCTATTGACATCCATATTGTTGGTTGTATTGACATTCATATTAAAATACATATTGACATTCATGCTGACATTTATATTAACACTGATATTGACAATGATATTGACACTGACCTTCATTTTGACATTCATTTTGACATTCAATTTGATGTTGGCATTCAAGTTGACTTCATATTTACATTCATATTGACTTCACATTGTCTTCATATTAACATTCATATTGATATTCATATTGACTTCAAATTGACTTGATTCATTCTTTAATTCATTCTTTAAAAGTTACTCTTGATTGGAAATGCTAGACTACAATTGAACAACCATGCTTGAAAAATGACAAAAACGACGTGAAAATGTACCTATCCATTCACTTTAATTGACCTTGACCTTGATGTCAAGGTCATGGATATTGAAGGAAAATATTCGTCTATCATAGGACTATATATGTGCCAAGTTTCATTGAGTTGTCTTCATTCAAAGCAAAGTTAAAAAATATTTTCACTTTTGGGCAGAATATTCTAATTTTTAAAATCAAATATCTCAGTAACCACATACAGGATCTCAACTATCTTCCTTTCCGCACTGGATATTCCTATAGAGCACCTTGTCCTAGAATTTTACGAAATTCCTGCTGACGGTTTCTCCAGAACCGTGCGCAAAAGGGTTTTCATTAAAAGGGGTCACAGTAATTACCCCTTTTTAAAAACAGAAAATTTTATGACTGATCTGGATCTAGTGACTGACTAGTAACTTACCAGTGAAGATCTGGTGTTTCTATCTTTATTAGTTCAGGAGATAGACCTCCACAAATGGCCACTTTGAGGTGACCTGTGACCTTGAAAAATAGGTCAAGGTCAAAAATATTTTGCAAAATTTATTTTCTCATCCAAGACTACCTATTTACTTAATTTCAGCTTGAAATTCAGAAAAAAAGGGAAGAAAAATAATATGACCAAAATCAAGACCATTCACCATAGTAATGGTGAATGCTAATGACTAAACAGGCCTAATGTAGAAAGTGCTGTTACAGTCTGTCTCATTTCTAGAATGGGCATTTTTCGTCAAAAATCTGACAGAAACGGCACCAAAACGTCACAAAATTGGATGAAAAAATGACAGAATAGCTCATCTATCTACGAGTATGTGTCTTTCTACTGTGTGACCTTTAGATGCTGAGCAGTCAAGCCAAACACTGGTTTGCATGTTGTGAAACAAACTGTAGTATAGACACCCACATCATTTTTTTTTTTCTACTAAAAAAAAAAAAAAAAAATTTTTTTTTAAATTTTTTTAATTTTTTTTTTTGAGGGGGTGGGGGGGGGGGCGGTCGCCAGGGCCGGATTACTAAATAGGCTGAAAAAGCTGCAGCTTAGGGCACCATGCTAACAGGGGGCACCATGAGCCCTCCAAAAAAAACAACATTATATAATTACTGAAATAAAACATTTAAAAAAAATTGCCACACCCCTCAGGGTGCCCCCTCAGTGTGCCCCCAAAGGTGCCCCCCTCAGGGTGCCCCAACTCCTCAGGGTGGCCATCCCTCAGGGGGGGTGCACCCCCAGGGGCCCCCCCCCCTCAGGGTGCCCCCAACACCGAGTCCTTCAAAAAAACATTTCATTAAAAGGACAGAAATGAAAAATCGGGGAGGGGGGAGGGGGACACTCCGTGTGCCCCCCTTAGGTTGCCCCCCTCAGGGTGCCCCCTCTCCTCAGGGTGCCCATTGCTGGGGGGGGGGGGCGGCACCCAACCCCGAGCCCTCCAAAAATAAAATCATTAAAATGACAGAAACAAAACATGAAAAATATTGCCCAAACCCTCATGGTACCCCAACCCTTAAAAATTTAAAATGTTTAAATTCGATATACAAAAACCCGGTGGTAAAGTATGGGTACAGTCGCCAATGGGAAAAAACCGCCCTGATCCTGAGGCCCCTCCAACTCAAGTTGAGCGCCTGCGAAAATCTGGTCAAAACTGGAAATTTGTCACTACCGTAGCCTGGGTGTGGGGGGGGGGGGCACCAACTCGGCCGGCAGCTTAGGGCACCATCAAGGGTTAATCCGGCCCTGGCGGTCGCCCCTTTTGCCCCCCCCCTAAATCCGCCCCTGACAGCCAAAGCCAAAGTTGCAATTTAATGTATACCCTAAACTTAACGATACATCAACCATCCAATGACAGTTCAGGTTAATCAATATCCCTGCATGTAGCAACCATTGACTTTACTTTGAAGTTTCAAGTCCGTGCATAACTGGTGTGCTTTGAACTGACTCTCCGATGTGCTTTGAACTACATCTCTGTGATCAATCATCAGGTCACTGACCCGAACTCTGTCAAAGATTTCCACTGCTATTCGGGGGATAATCCTTTTGATTACTCTGCTAAATTAAATTGTGTGTTCGTTATTGTGGGATTAGAGTTCAGTAAATGTAACTTTTGTCTAGGATTTTCAACAAGCCTGACTTGTGTTGTTTTAAAATGAGAAAATTGTAATTTCGGAGAGAGCATTTTTTAAGGATTTTCGACTAGGCGACCAAAGGAATATAATAGTCTGAAACATTAGTTTGCAGCATCGACGAGATGCGTATTGCACAACGTCAATGCAGCTGATCAATTGAAGATCCATTAGATACAATATATATATTTATAATCATAGCGCCTGATTATTCTTCAAAAAAAGGGTTTGTGAATTGTCAGGTAATTTCAACCACAGGAGTTTGACAAATTTACGTACGGGGGGGGGGGGCAAAAGCTTCGGGAAACGGTAAGATTCGGGCAAAAAGATTGAACAATTTGGGCAAATGATTAAATAAAAACTTGAAAATTAATGATTTTCACGCAATTTCATTTGAAATGGTATTATATTTAGATCTTGAAATTCGGGCAAATGTCGCCGTATGCCTATGCCTGAAATCACCATGGACTTTCTCCTTAAGAACATGCTATCTAACCAGTTGAGCTAAAAAGCCTGCTCTTAGCCAACTACTCTGGAGCAACCTCTTGCTTAATGTGGAAACAAAACGTCTTTTCTGTCCCCTGTACCGAAAAAAAATCTCTTTTCAAACTAAAGCCCCTCAATCTCAAAAGTACCATCTGGGAGGAAGCAACTTTGCTCGATCTGTCTGTGTTTCTTTTTTGCTTTAAAGTTTAAATAGATCTATGTTTCGCTAAAAAAAGAACATAACAATTTGTTAGTGATTTTGTTGACAAGCAAAACAATAATCCTCACTTGAAGAATAAATCATTACCAGCTGACATTTGCAATTTACGAAAACAGTAAATCTCAATCATTCAATACAACTAAATGACTTTAATGTAATAATATACAATTTAATGGGGTATTATATAAATATGATGTCCATAAAATTGTCATGCGATCAAAACTATGACCTAAGTGCCTGCTTGTGTATTTAATATTATGTTTGTCAGTTTGTGTATCAATTAAATTTGAAAGCTTCAGCCAATATGGCATGCAATGTATATTATTTAAAACTGGTCGATGGTGAAGTGTGGGCCTTTTGTGCCTATCACGGTGACTAAGCATTGTATTCTTCATGCACATTGTATTTCTTTAAAAGATACAACCAAAAATCAATGCAGGATTGTAGGACAACTTTACAACCAAGTGATAAACAACCAGACTGTTTAGACAGCATCTTTTCTCAATGTTATTGTTTGTGGACTGTAAAAATTGATATTTCAATATATTCTCCCACGTAAGATGTGAATATGATATGCTTCACTAAAACTGCACTACTTTATCAATGCTTTATCTTGCATTCCTGCACTGATAAAAATAATACAAGTTATTAATTGGGTCTTTGTTTGGGTTATAAAATATACAAGTACATGTATGCAGTTAACATTTTAAAAGAAGGAGTATTTCATAATCAGAAATGTCTTTGAAACATATGTGTAAAATAATTTAATAACTTGTACTTACAAACAATTAGCAGGTAACATCCTATCACGAAGTCTGCAACTGGAGAGAGCTTTGATTGAAACCTTGAGCTGTTGAGCACTTGAGTATACTCTGTTTTCAAAGTGTCATTAATTTCACCTGTGCTTGACAGAGGAACAATGTTTATATCTAAAGAAATGTTAAATCCTCTGTAAGTATTCATTTCAGAAGTTAATTATGAGGTGTGCCTGTGTGTGGCATGTTGAAGCACATGTGATGGACTAAACGTTGTTGTTGCTCACACTGCCATTATAAACCTCTGCAGCACTGCAGCACCCCTAGTGGATGGCCTCTGAACTGCTGAGCCACTGGTTTGTTCACTGTTAAGGTAGCACAATGCTCCAGACATGCCATTCTGCCATTATTCAAGCTAATATACAAGGGAAATATGTTTCGATTTGTTAGTCCAACCATGGGATTTATTTTCTCAGTTACATCCGTCCGTCTGGCTGTTAGTTAATGAGATAGAGACAGATGGCTATACTATGAGGTTATATCATGGGTGGGGGCAGTATATCCCTAGTATAGTCACCCAAGACCCAGTATATCCCGAGACCCGAAGGGTCGAGGGATATACTGGGTCGAGGGTGACTATACAGGGATATACTGCCCCCACCCATGATGTAACCTTTTTATCCCATGTCTTTTTTTTTTTTTTACTTTTTTTTTATTCATGTAAAACAGATTGAAGAACTTAATGTGAATGCAGTTGTGCTACAAAAAAATCAATAATCCTTAATTGGCAGTACTTAATTGCCTTAAATCATAACAATCAAAAATATGCTGGTTTGTTATGTTAATAAACATGCTATACAGAAGGTCATGTACAACGTCTTTTTGTTGATTGTGGTATGCAAATGAGGCAATGCTGTTTTCTGATTTGTCAGTTTCAGTATATCCCTGCCATCTAATGAATAAATTAGTATATCCCTCTAAGCTAATTTATTGAAGAGCTCTGATTGGGTGTACTGATATTTGTCCCTCTCAATGCTCACTTATTTCCCTCTCTGATTTGGTATTTACCTGGGAAAAACTCAGTATCAGGGACAAAAGTTTGCTAGACATGGGATAAAACATTATATATGTGTATGAAAACATGAGTCTTATGGCAAGACTATAACAAATCATTACGTACATAATATAATAGTCCAGTAGCGGATCCAGGGGGGGGGTTCAGGGGGTTCAAACCCCCCCCCCCCTTGGGCCCAAGCCAAAAAGCCACATAGACAACTAATACTAGCACGCATGGCACAAAAGTCCGCGAGAACTAACACGCGTGTTTGACACCTTAACAGGGAGTAGGAATACAGACCTTGTACTCAGGCAAACATGGGGGTTCAGCTCACACAGTAGCTTAAAAATTCTCTTCGGTTTCTTATTTGAAGAGGATAGTTGGTGATGCTAAAGTGCACCAAAATTTAAAGGCACACACTGGTACTGTTGATGCTATCAGTAAAGTGACACATTGCAGTCATTGCTGACAATCTTTACCTTACTAACTGCACTACAGCAGTTTGGCTGGCATGTCTAGGGCATCTAATAAAATGGCAGCTGTTGCGATGGTTGGGATCCAATAAGAGAAATGCCCCAAGTTCATGGTATGCATACGAGCAACAGTTTACTTCTTGGAATTAAAAAGTGAGAGCGAGTTTGCGAAGAATTCCCCGGCTGGGTAAATAGCAATGAGCAGTCCATTGTGACACCTGAACTTGATGCAATGTATGATATTTCACCTTGTTATGTCATGAATGTGCTGACAAATGCAAACTGAGGACATTGTTCAAACCTCTGTTAAAGCCAATATAGGGACACTTCTGACTGATTTAATTTTTTTTTGACAATTTTATATTAATCCTGTAAATCTGGACTGTAAATTCCATACTGTCCCATTACTTATCAATATTAGCTCATCTGTGTTTTAAGCAATATGACTTCTCTTAAAAGTTAGTTGTTTCTGCTCTTCGTATTAGTTTGCAGGGCCGTCGGCTGGGCTGAATCCTAGGGGGGGGGGGGGGGGGGGGGGGGGCAGAGACTGGTCCAGAGCCATGCGCACCCCCGAAAACCTCATAAAATTTGAAATTTTTACAAGCAATATACCTTTACTGGCCAAATTCTAGGGGGGGCCAGTAGCAAAACCTCTTTAAATTCTGATGAAACAATATCTATTGGATTAAGCAGCTAAAAACAGCATTCAGGTTGCTAAAAATTCATCTCAGAGCACGTAAAATCCGTTGGCTTCTGGGGGCCTTAAGCGGCCCCCAAGCCCCCCGCCGCATAAGCTTCAGCTCTTCGGGCTTCGCGTCCTATGGTACTCCCATCAATGAACCTGAACCCCCCCCTTCCCAGATTCCTGGATCCGCCCCTGATAGTATCATTTGACCACATAAACTTATATGCCCTCTGACACAGGAGTCAATGATCTGTTTTCAAACAAATTTTATATACAACGGTCGTTCGGAAAGTTTTGACCAATTTGTTTTGGCAGACCTTTCTCTTTGAAGAGGCAGAATGTAATTTTCACACTAGTTTCAGGTATTTCACTATCTATTTGAAAATATCATATACCTGTAGTAAATGTTCAAATTAAGTGCACCCAGCACAGCTAAATCTTTAAGACCAAATCAAACAATCCGGCTGAGTATTTGATCACATAGAACTTATTGAAAATAAATATTTAATCATAAGAAAATTTCATCCTGCTGCTTCAAAGAGAAATGTCTGCCAAAAACATTGGTAGAACTTTCTGAATGCCTCTTGTATAGGCAGCAAGTTCCTTACAGAACAATTCAAAAGCATTGACTCAGAAATGTTTGTGTACGTCACAATGAGGTCATTTCTCAGTCTATGCTTTTGACTTCAGCTGTGAACAAATACTAACCTCTGCTATGAATTTATGAGGAAATTGTATATTTCTTTGAACCATGATAACAGCAATTGTGATTTGGTAGTTTAAGCAGGTGTAAAGAGCTGTGGGCATGGTTGAGAGACCAAGCTGTGATTGCCATTGATTGACTAATGCAATGAAGAATTTGCAAGGCCTTCCTATGTTTCTGTTTGGCTCAGTTGTTTTTGATTCAGGAAATGTTCCACTAACATTTTTTATCCAAATTCATTGTATATGCAGACGATATACCACTTTATCTGTCTTGATTCTTCTCAAGACAATGTTCAGATCTTGAATACTGAATTAGCGAAATGTTTTGTCTTGGCTTAAAGTTAATAAGCTATCTTTGAATGTAGATAAAACAAAATGTATGATTTTCCGCACACTTGGTAAAGTTATCAATCACCCAGCGTTATTTATAGATGACAAATCCAGGAATACATTGGTACTTTTAATTTTCTAGATATAGCTGTAACTAAGCTGTTAATGAGATCTCAAGTGGAATGATCACCTTGATAAAATTAGTTTTAAAAAAGCTAAGTGTACTTGAGTTTTAAATAGATTGAATAGATTCCTTCCTCAGGATTCCTTGAAAACTATATATTGTGCCCTTATTAATTCTCATCTCAATTATGGAATTCTATGCTAGAGCTAAAAGGCAAATTCCATGTTTAGACTACAAAAAAGGGCAATTCGAGCAGTAGCTAATACTAGATGTATTGCCCACACACAGCCCTTATTAAAACAATTATGTTTGCTTACTGTTCATGATATTTTCAAAGTAAAATTATATATGTATATAAGTTTTTTTTATAGATTAGAAAATAATCAAATTCCCGAATATCTTTTTGTGACAAATATCTTAATAAAACCCCAAAATGAGTATCCATACAATACACGAAATAAAGATTTTAAATTACCTCGCCTATGTCATGCCTATACCGAAAATAGAGTCAGATACCAGCTACCCAAGTTATTAAATAGTACTTCAAATTCAATTCTGGAAAAGGTCACAACTCATAGTGAGTTTGGCCTGTATGTTAAAAATTCATTGATCCACCATTATCAGGAACAATGTTCCATACAAAATTGCTTTATATGTCAATCCTCCAACTATAGGTAATATTGTTTCATCCCTCATATTTTGCTGACCATTTTCATTTCATTTTCATCCCGTTGGCCCTCATATCATTTTCATTTATCCCCCTTCACCTTCATTTATCATTTCACCTTTCATAATTTATTTTTAAGACAATTGTGATTTTCAATTTATTTGGAATGATGTGAAAATTTATGGTAATTAATTAAAAATTTAATTCTTTTCTATATTCATGGCAAACTGAATGTCTCCCCCTAACATTGAAATAAAAAAAACTGTGTTTTTTATTCATTGCAACTGTATGTGGATTCATGTCAAATAAATGTTTCTGCCTGTCTTTCTGTCTGTCTAGCTGTGTTTTCTCTGTTGCCGAATTAATACCTCAATGGGAGTTGATTGTGAGGCATAAAATATTCATTTCATATGGATGTTTGCAATAATCAATAACATAACATTCTGGCATTTTGTACCCCATAATTATTTCACACAAAAAAGGGCACTGATTTTTTTTTTGTTAATTTATATTGGTGCATCAGCAAAACAAAAATGATCAGCAAGTTCCTAATTAAAAAGATAATTGCCTCATAAAAGTTTCCAAATTACCCATTGATCACGTCAACTTCCAATCAATTGTAGCTATTATTGTTGTAGATTTCTGACCCAAATGACATCATATAGGCAATTGAATTATTAAATGTTCATTTCTATCACATAGACGCTGTCCATGTCAACGAATATATTTGTAACCAAGTCATCCTCCCATTGCAGGGTTCGTTTACATTCGCCCTGCTAAAAATCATTATACCATCCAACACCTCTGTCACCCAATCAGAAGCCTGCATTTCCATGCACATGTATACCAATAATACCCTATAAGACAATACAGGCGCATGCAATTCGAATTAGGAATTGCAGAAGCAGGATCATTTTGCAAATAACGCACAGATATGGTGCAAATGCAATAGTTGACCTTGTACATCTCACTTATTTTGATAATGTTGTGGCATGCAAATAATTTTTTCCTTTATAGTATTTGCACATTTTGAAGAAATGCATAACTAGTTATAGCCTATTCCAAAATCACATAACAAATTCTAATTAACATACATCAACAGGAGTGATCACAAACTGTTATATTTGCTACAATTTGTGCTTTTAGCAGTAAAGACATAAGACAGAATAGATAAGAATCTGCAACTTATAGCGCCAACAACAACACCCAACAATAGGCCTAACTGTAGATTTTGAGAAATTGTTTTTTATGATCAACTGTCAAATTGGATGGAATCTGTGACAATATATCAAAACAAACATGTCTTGGGCATTTCTTTGATTTGTCATATGCTCAGTGGCGTCAGTTACTATGGGGCTGGTGGGGCAGATGCCCCACCACTTTTTTGCCAAAGTATGCTGTTTCTGAATTTTTAAAATGTAGTTTTTCCCCTGACATCTTCCACGAAGGAGTGACCACTATTTGCCCCACCACTCTAAAATGAAACTGACGCCCCTACATATGCTAGTATATAGGTGCACTGAAGCCGTTTGCTAGCCCTGATACTTTTTGTCTCTCAATGATTAGTATGGCCGCCCATGTTATCAGTGGGCATCATCAAGTGTATGCGGATTGTGGAGAGCTGCATGTTGCTGTAACTTGTAAGTAAATTTTGTGAATCTTTATTGTATATACATGTATATATATATGAATTGAGTTTGTACTTGTTATTTTTACTTGGTTAGTCAAATGTCATGTTGACCTCAAGGTTTGTATTTTACTTCCTGTCATGCTTTTATGTTACATATTAATGAGCCATGATTTATTTGTGATTATGTATTGAATAATAATTTCTGCACATTTTATCTTTTATTTGCACTCAGTTTTTAGTTTGTCTATTTAAGTCATTTGTTTCTAGTTTATACCAATTTATGTCTTCTTTATTTTTGCCTTATTTATGTCATTTTACATGTCATCTGAACTCTGTCATATTTATGTATGATTGATTTATTCTTATTTGTCATACTTATCTATTTATTTGATTTTACAATATTTGTTGATTACCTGCTTCTACGCTACGGTGCTATGCAAGACGAGCAATAATAGTGCAAGAACATCCAAGACTCGAGTGTCTTTTGTCCACATATGCTACATTATCAAGAAATGCATCAAACCACAGTCATCACTCATCAGTGCTTTCAATTTCAATATTATAATTTTCCAGAAAAAAAAATGCAGAGAGTATTGTCAAAATTCAGGGCAATTATATCGTGTTTTTTCTTTACCTGCGAAGTGTCCAAATTAGAGGGCCAATTAGGATTATACCGAGTTTGCCTTTGGCAGTGACACTCATGTCCCTTGCAGCTGTCTTAATATATGATTTTAATAATTCTTTCACAATTGCAGGTCCGTCTCAGTGTGTTAAATCATTCAGTGTAACGTTTTTCCACATGTATACATGGAATATCTGGTATTTTAGATGTTGTGTGACTTTCCAGAGCGTACCCCGACTGAAAGACAACCCATAAAAATAATAAAATGATAGTTCGCATGTGTCAGGCATGTTCTAAATCTGTGGACATTCATTCTTTTTAAATATAAACATTTGTGTTAATGTAAATATGATTGTGTGTCATAATCTGATTATTAACCTAAATCTACTCAACGAATATTGATACATAAATGTGATGGCAAATTAGCACAACCATATATAGCATGCATAGTTTGGAGGCTGATTTAGTTTAATGCACATTGTTTGCATCGTGATGTTTATAAATTATGCTGTCCTTACAGCTGATGGGTCATATTCGCGAAAAGGCGCAATTTGATGTCCTGCATTCATGTGTGTCTGCCTAAGTTGTAGGACTGAAATTGACTTTCGGCCAAATATCTAGAATAAATTTTTTCCTAGAAGAAAACATAAATTTACGTTGGTGCGGCCATGCTGAACATGCTATATCACACATTAAGTAGTCCAAATGTCCTTACCGTGGTATGTCCGCAAATCAACATTTTAATTTCAAACTTGTGCAAATTGAAAATTACTGCATAAAATGTGACATGCAAATTGTATATTTCTAGATATATGTTACATTACAGTCCTCGTCACACTTATGTGGAATCTCAAGTTCATTTCTATGCTGTTGAACTGTGATGTCAGAGATGACTCTATTCTAGCATTGCAATATATGTATATGTATAATGTTAACTACAAGCTGTGATGTAATTTCAAGCTGGTTCAGATTCCCAGCTTCTAGCCAATGTTGATCCTCCTGAACTGAGTGTCACAGTTTCAACTCAGTGTCAGAGTAAGAATTTTATCAGGGATAGCCCCTACAACCACGTCATCACAGCTTCATAGCCAATGGGCTGACAGTAAACTACGCATCACAGATCAAACATTGATATAATGAAGGAAGTATTACATTTGTGATTCCAATGATTTATCACAGCAATCACCAGTCTAATCCTACCAAATGGCAGCTTTGTGAGCATTCACGGTAGACAACTGTTATAATCCCCACAGAGTTGTTTGATTAATCTACAAACTTGCTAACTTACAACTTTAAACTTTGATGGAAGTTGGTATAAACAGAAGGCTTTGACAATTTGTTTGTAAACACATGGCTTATGTTATGTATATTTGTTCTGGCAGCCCATTGGCTGAGAGGCTGTGATGTCAAACCTGTATGGGTTTTCCCAGACCCATTATTCACTCTGACGCTCCGTGTGTACCAAATTTCATCCATTTACATGTAATAGGGGCTTATTTATGGTCTGGAGACGATATACGTATCCATCCGCCTCCCGAACGGTTGATTGATGAGATGGGAGAGAGAGCTGGAGTCCTCAAAATGTTAAACATTTACCCCGTGGCCTCATGAGACTAATTTACGCATATTATACACTTGTCATGCATGTACAAGTATAGGTTAATATGAGCTGTCGGTTGGAAACCAAAAAATATAACACTGTTAAATTTTTCTCAAGTTTTTCCAATCATTCAAAAGTTGTTAAATATACATCAAAAGCCACTGCTACATTGTACTAAAGGTGATAAGTGTAGAAAAGTTCATTGCTGCATGTCTGCAATAGTGGTCAGCTTTCGCTAAGATAAGAAAAATATTATTTTTAATGCTTTTTCTCAATATTCCAAAAAGTATAGAATATCTATCAGTCAGACCATGAAAAGGCACTGCTAGACCATATAAGCCATATTGTACCATATATGTGTACCAAACTTTATCCATGTACATGCAATAGTCTTTGGCCAGAAAAAAAAGGGGGGCCCTGTGGACATCATATGGGTGTAGCAGGTAGAAACGGACGCTGCAGTGGGGGGGGGACTCGAGCAGGTGTAATGTGAGTACGGTTCCTCTGGACCGTCTTGCCGGCCAGTGTTTGCATCTCGTAAGAACCATCGTGGTGCGAGGCTGATGATATGCGGCCATACAACCAAGGCTGTCCCTTGCATGTTGGGGGTGCTCTCATGTAAACTGATTGACCCACTGCCAGGGGCCTGAGGTGTTGGCACAAATGGGGCATGCATTGCACATCTGTTGAATGTCCCTTGCTATAACACGCCAGTAAAGCACCTCCCGGGCCATCCTGTAGGCTGAATCAAGCCCAGCTTGATTTGCATGGATGCGTTTCAGCACGTTTGGTACCAGGCTTGATGGGACCATAATTGTAGAGCCTTTGAATAGGAGCCCATCGTGTGCAGATAGTTCATCTCTGATATTCCAGAATGCATGGACTGACTGAGGAAGATCTGCCTTGTTGTCTGGCCATCCTCGTATGATCGTGGAAGTTAAAAGGCACAGGTCAGGATCTACAACAATCACATGGCGAATGTAATCCTGTGTGTGTTCTGTTACTCTGGTGGGATGTGGGAGCTCTGCCTCTTCTAGCTCAGTACGGAACACTTGAAAGTCATTGTTTACCAGAGATGGCATATTTTTTAGAGCAGCCCTGGACAGTATGTCCGCTAAGTACAAAGATGTGCCTCTTTTGTGCACCACGGGGAAATTGTATCGCTGCATGTCAAGGACTTTTTCATGATGACCTCCAAAGGCTTGTGGTCAGAATGGACTGTTATATCCCGTTTGCCGAACAGCCATTGGTCGAACCTGCGGAAAGCATGGCAAATGGCAAGGCACTCTTTTTCAATCTGTGAGTAACGTTGTTCGGTCTACGTCAAGCTACATGATGTGAATGGCACTGGTTGCCAATTGGCATTACTTCTGGGTTGTAGAAGTGCGCCGCCAAGGCCAGATTCACTAGCATCCACCTCGTGGACTATACCGGCTTGGAAATATCATAATAGAGGAGAGTTGGTGCCTCAGCAATCACTTGTTTTGATTTTTTTTAACGCAGATTCATGAGACGAGGACCACAAGAATGTCGTGTCTTTTTTAGTAAGTGCACGCAAAGGTTGCACCACTGCACTGAGATTTAGACTAAAGGGAGAAAGATAGTTCACCATTCCTAGAAACTTCAGAACTCCTTGCTTATCTTGAGGTGGAGGCATCTCAGCCACAGCTTTTACTTTGTCCGGATCTGGCCTAATTCCTTTGTTGGTAATCATGTTGCCCATGAATTTCACTTCAGTTGCTTTGAATTGGAGCTTTTTAGGGTTAAGCTTGATGTTGCGTTCTTTGCATCGCTGACTTCATGTATCATTTATTCTGTTTACACCAGGGGGCGACACAGCAAATCTTGAAAATTAAGATTGCCACAGTGTGGTCACTCACATCACTGTGTAAATCAATAAACATAGGATTTAAAAAATTGAGATTTTGCACAAAATAATTTTTACCAAATTAGGGCCAATGAAACTTCAACAGAAAACATAATGCTCTTACATTTAAATCCAAGAAAGTCCATTCAGGGCCCTCAGGGTCAAAAATGACTTCGGGCTTCAAAGCAAATCACAAAGAACAATGAGTTCCTGTTGAGCACTTCACCTTGATAACATATATGTATGATCCGAGATTGTTTTATATGAATCTGCTGTTGCAAACACAAACAATAGCTGTGAAAGGCAAATGCCTATTCGAAGTTGTGAGTGCATGGTGTGACTCATTAAGTCCGGTATCACACCCAGCTGGATCACGGGTAGACCTACTCGATAATCATTGTTAATGATATTTACAGGAGATTTGTTGAAGTTGACTTGTGAAACACCAGAACTGAGAGATTTCATTGTACGTGACGTGTGGTAGAAAGCTACTGATGTATGACCAATGTCCATTCAATTTTGTGTGTATATTGAAGCTGCGAAGTATATAGCATTTCTATCAGTTGATCCAGTTTATTTCAGCACATTGCAAATGTATAAACAAAACAAAACTGCCATAATTCGTATATCACAAATTTGGAACAATTAGTGTAATCCCTGTCAATCATGAAGTACATGTGAATGTTTATTTGGTCAGAAATCATTGGTGGGCAGGGCAACTCACACCATTTATATATATGAACAGGGATTGACTTAGACCACGCTTGAGCATACCTGACCACATTTTGTAAAGGTTCAATCAGCAATGCATATTCTTGACTGGTTACATAGACTGCTTGTATAGATCGATTTGATAGATAGATAGATAGATAGATAGATAGATAGATAGATAGACAGAAAGATAGATAGATAGATAGATAGATAGATAGATAGATAGATAGATAGATAGATAGATTGATTGATTGATTTATTGATTGATTGATAGAATGATAGAATGATAGGCAATTAGATAGATAGATAGTTAGCTAGATAGTTATATAGATACCTAGATAGTTAGATAGTTAGATAGATAGATAAAATGATCTATCGATCTATGTAATTATGTATGAGATAATGAAAACCTATTTGACTGACGCATGCGACAGTAGTACTGTACGTTTACCCAAAGGTCTTGTGGTAGATCAGAATTAGCATGCTTAAAAACATGCGATTTGGACATGTGAAATGTGGGCAATTGGAATCACTTGATAAAATCATTGGCATAAAAAAAACTGCATTTCATGGTTTCTGTTCTCTCTCTCTCTTTTTACTGTTAGTAATCTTTCATGCCTGAGCATACCTTATTTTCTATCTACCACACGTCATCTGTGCACCATACATCACGATCTTAAATTTGGTTTTCTTAATAAATCATCTTTGAATTATTTTTTCAGCACCAAAACTTTGCTTGATCATTTCCTGATACAATGCCCACAAATTGCTACTCAAATATGCAAATTTAACAGATTAGTTTGTGGTCAGTCATCAAAAACTATCAAAATACAATTTCATCAGCTTTCAATCTCCACAAGTCAACTTCAATGCGAATTCCTGTAACGTAATCAGCCAGTAAAGGGAGATTCATACTGAAAGCAGGTACAATTCACACCCATACCAATTCTGGTTCCTTGATGATAGACCAGTTACTGAGATACATAATTATATAAGGCTTGTCCCTTGTTATGACCTTTGAGGTCAGCTGAGCAAATGAACCAAAATCACAAATAAAATTTGTTTGGCTCACAAAGATGACTTTATCTTCCGATTTGCTTAATTTATTTTTCTGTCACCAATTATTGGGTGGGGTGTCATCCTTAAAACTGATAACAATTTATGACTGCCAAATTTCTGCTCTTTGATGATACAACAAAATGTGCTGTGCCAATATGCATGAGTGACAGAGTGAGTAAGACTGGAATCGTACCCGATGGTGTGATACAAAGGGTTAGTTAAGCTAATTAAAGGTTAGTTAGGCTAATTATAGGCAAGTGTGACTGAGAGATGAGACTGTTTTGTTCCTTGACAATCCTTGTCATTTCTTGCGCCTGGAATATTGAATTTTGGAGTGTTGGAAGGTTTTTTGCTTTTATTTTGTTTTATGTTTTGCAGACATATAACTTCAATATTTGGCACAAATGATCATTTTCACTTTTGGTAAAGTGACACCAGCAGATATTACCTTTAAAGAGCAATATTCAAAGCTAAAGTTTTGTTGGGCGATGCCAAACAGAATGATGCAGTATCAGTATAAGGCAAAGGTTTTAACCAAACCATCACCCAGACCAAGAACAGGTAGAATTTTATAAGTTGACTTACCTTATATATCACAGATTCCATAATAATCCAATTCAAATATATGCAGGAGATCCATACAGCTACACAGGGGTGCCGCAAGGAACTGGGGGCAGCGGGGGCGGTCGGATAAAAAAAGGGCAATTCACGTGACAACATTTTAATAGATCATAAATGACAACTGGGAATAAGTAAGTATTAATGTGAGCCTTATTAATCAAGGCCAAATAGGGCCTTTTTGTAATGATCAAATGGGCACATCTTGCCCCCCCCCCACCTCAGCTACGTGTGGTTCGTGACATTATGACATTCAGTGACTTCAGCAGTTATAGGCAGAAGCTTGAATTAAAGACAGAATTATCAAAACTTTCATCATGTCCAACAGAAACAACACCAAACAATAACTCAAATTCCATAAACGTTTTTCACAAAACTCTATCAAATATGCTTAAACTGCAAAAAATTCAATATTGATATGATAAAGTATGATTTTATATAGCTCACCGCCACTCAACATACTGAATGGCAATAATACCAATCATAGTGATAACCTCTGGACATGGCCGGAGCGGGGTTCGCACCCACATCCTCATGTGTACAAGGCACTTGAAGGCAAGAATGCTAACCACTGTACCACGAAGCTGCACATGTATGCGTTTGCACTGACAATACCAAACCAGAGCTGTGATAAAGTAGTTTTATGCACTCTGTTTATATCAATTGTACAGTAAGGAGCAAAGCAAAATTGTAAATGATATACATGACATAAATTTCCAAAGGTTCGCACATACAAACTCTTTAAATAAGACCAGTTGCTGTCTGGAGCCCTATCTAAATTTAAATCTTTCAAAGAAAACTTATTGCAATATAGCAAGATTCAGAGTAAGCTCTCATAATTTGAAAATTGAAACGGGCAGACATAATATCCCAAAAAGTCCAATAGAGTAAAGAAAATGTGACACAAGTGAAGTAGAGGATGAAATCCACAGCCTTCACCTGCAATAATAACAATGTCTCAAGGTATGAGCTTTCATGTAAAGTTAGAAACGCAGATTCATGAGACGAGGACCACAAGAATGTCGTGTCTTTTTTAGTAAGTGCACGCAAAGGTTGCACCACTGCACTGAGATTTAGACTAAAGGGAGAAAGATAGTTCACCATTCCTAGAAACTTCAGAACTCCTTGCTTATCTTGAGGTGGAGGCATCTCAGCCACAGCTTTTACTTTGTCCGGATCTGGCCTAATTCCTTTGTTGGTAATCATGTTGCCCATGAATTTCACTTCAGTTGCTTTGAATTGGAGCTATTTAGGGTTAAGCTTGATGTTGCGTTCTTTGCATCGCTGACTTCATGTATCATTTATTCTGTTTACACCAGGGGGCGACACAGCAAATCTTGAAAATTAAGATTGCCACAGTGTGGTCACTCACATCACTGTGTAAATCAATAAACATAGGATTTAAAAAATTGAGATTTTGCACAAAATAATTTTTACCAAATTAGGGCCAATGAAACTTCAACAGAAAACATAATGCTCTTACATTTAAATCCAAGAAAGTCCATTCAGGGCCCTCAGGGTCAAAAATGACTTCGGGCTTCAAAGCAAATCACAAAGAACAATGAGTTCCTGTTGAGCACTTCACCTTGATAACATATATGTATGATCCGAGATTGTTTTATATGAATCTGCTGTTGCAAACACAAACAATAGCTGTGAAAGGCAAACGCCTATTCGAAGTTGTGAGTGCATGGTGTGACTCATTAAGTCCGGTATCACACCCAGCTGGATCACGGGTAGACCTACTCGATGATATTTACAGGAGATTTGTTGAAGTTGACTTGTGAAACACCAGAACTGAGAGATTTCATTGTACGTGACGTGTGGTAGAAAGCTACTGATGTATGACCAGGGTTGGGTACAAATGCGATAAAAAACATTTAAATGCAAATGCAAATGTTTCGGAAATTACCAAATGCAAATGCAAATGTAAATGCCTTCCAAGCCAAAAGCATTTAAATGCAAATGCAAATGTTTCAGAATGATTCAGATGCAAATGCAAATGCAAATATGCTATTTTTAAAAGCATTTAAATGCAAATGCAAATACATTTGCAAATGCATTTGATATTTTTCAAATGTTTTATATGTGAAATTTCACATTGTACTTTCGGGAAGCACTTCTCTTCATCGTTCAATCAAAGGCCAATTGGTAGCAGATTATCAATTGATTATCTTTTTTAGTGATGTTTCTAACTAGTTATATTTGGGCCTATTATGCTATATATTCAGACTGCTTTTAGTATCAAACAAAACATGACATATTTTCTGAAAAAATGATAACAAGCAATAGTTGATATTATTCAAATAGCAATAATTAAATATGCTCCTTAAAGTATTTAGATTCAAACTAATAACAATCAGACAGCATATTTATCCATAGGAATCAATCAGTAAAGCAATCAATGGATCAAACAGTCAAGAAAACAATCTGTCAATCACTTATATATCTGTCTACATGTCTTTGGAAATTAAAACTTCAAATATTTGAGATATTCTACAGTATGTGCAAAGATAGCAATAAAAAAAAAACATGCATTGTTTATTGCAATTGACATACATATATATTTAGAATAAACAACTGTATTTTATCTTGCAATTATCACTTTTTGATATCTTAAAGCATTGTCACACATATAACTGATGTAGGGTTTTCCCCTGATTTGATTTGCTTCAGTGTTCAATAACCACTCACCCATGACATTGCATTCACAGCTTTATGGCTCAATGATTAGGAAAACCCCCAAAATTAATAATAGTCATGCAATTGGCAGTGAGTGCATTTACACAGTAATTATATTTACCAAAGTGCATTTGCATACTGACAAGCAAAAAAGAATCAGATAGTTACTTTAAAAAATGTTATATTAATCAGATGCAATATTTTCCCTTTATAATTTTTTGCTTCAGTATTCAGTAACCACTCACCCATGACATTGCATTCTCAACTTCATGGTTCAATGTTTAGGAAAGCCCCCAAAATTAATAATAGCCATGCAATTGGCAGTGAGTGCATTTATACAGTAAACTAATTATATTTTCTAACTATTGCAATATTGCATATTTACAAACAAAAAGATTAGATAGCTACATAAAAGAATAATTATATTAAAGAGATGTGGTATTTTCCCTAAATAACTATTTGCTTGAGACTTCCGTATTCAATAACCATTTAGCCATGACATTGCATTCACAGCTTCATGGCTCAATGATTCTGAAAACCCCCTAAATAATAATCCTGCAATTGGCAGTGAATTATACAGCATCTACATAATCAAACTATTGCACTTTGATTTTAAAAATAGTCAGTTACTCCTCATTTCATAAGAAATGATGTATTTTGTAACAGAATGATCATACAACTGTAATCTTCAAAAGTTCTAAAATGCCAAAATTAATTTACAGTTAGTATATTTCAATATATTTTTAATTCATAATACACCCAATCATAGTCTATCTTTTATTGTGTTTTTTTTTTTTGCCAATCCTATTAATTGCTTACTGGTACCTGTCATATCAAAGTATAGAATTTCTATTTCTAAGATATCTCTTGCTAATTTGTGAAATAACCTATGCATTTGACAAAACATTTGTCAAATGCAAATGCTTTTTACTCAAATGCAAATGCAAATGCAAATGTTTTCATTTCTAAAAACGCAAATGCAAAAGCAAATGCAAATGTTTAGCATTCAAATGCAAACGCAAATGCAAATACATTTGCATTTTTCTAAAAGCATTTAAATGCGGATTCAAATGCGACATTTGCAAATGCAAATGCAAATGCATTTGCATTTGTACCCAACCCTGTGTATGACCAATGTCCATTCAATTTTGTGTGTATATTGAAGCTGCGAAGTATATAGCATTTCTATAAGTTGATCCAGTTTATTTCAGCATATTGCAAACGTATAAACAAAACAAAACTGCCATAATTCGTATATCACAAATTTGGAACAATTAGTGTAATCCCTGTCAATCATGAAGTACATGTGAATGTTTATTTGGTCAGAAATCATTGGTGGGCAGGGCAACTCACACCATTTATATATATGAACAGGGATTGACTTAGACCACTCTTGAGCATACCTGACCACATTTTGTAAAGGTTCAAACAGCTATGCATATTCTTGACTGGTTACATAGACTGCTTGTATAGATCGATTTGATAGATAGATAGATAGATAGATAGATAGATAGATAGATAGACAGAAAGATAGATAGATAGATAGATAGATAGATAGATAGATAGATAGTTAGATAGTTAGATAGATAGATAAAATGATCTATCGATCTATGTAATTATGTATGAAATAATGAAAACCTATTTGACTGACGCATGCGACAGTAGTACTGTACGTTTACCCAAAGGTCTTGTGGTAGATCAGAATTAGCATGCTTAAAAACATGCGATTTGGACATGTGAAATGTGGGCAATTGGAATCACTTGATAAAATCATTGGCATAAAAAAAACTGCATTTCACGGTTTCTGTTCTCTCTCTCTCTTTTTACTGTTAGTAATCTTTCACGCCCGAGCATACCTTATTTTCTATCTACCACACGTCATCTGTGCACCATACATCACGATCTTAAATTTGGTTTTCTTAATAAATCATCTTTGAATTATTTTTTCAGCACCAAAACTTTGCTGGATCATTTCCTGATACAATGCACCCAAATTGCTACTCAAATATGCAAATTTAACAGATTAGTTTGTGGTCAGTCATCAAAAACTATCAAAATACAATTTCATCAGCTTTCAATCTCCACAAGTCAACTTCAATGCGAATTCCTGTAACGTAATCAGCCAGTAAAGGGAGATTCATACTGAAAGCAGGTACAATTCACACCCATACCAATTCTGGTTCCTTGATGATAGACCAGTTACTGTGATACATAATTATATAAGGCTTGTCCCTTGTTATGACCTATGAGGTCAGCTGAGCAAATGAACCAAAATCACAAATAAAATTTGTTTGGCTCACAAAGATGACTTTATCTTCCGATTTGCTTAATTTATTTTTCTGTCACCAATTATTGGGTGGGGTGTCATCCTTAAAACTGATAACAATTTATGACTGCCAAATTTCTGCTCTTTGATGATACAACAAAATGTGCTGTGCCAATATGCATGAGTGACAGAGTGAGTAAGACTGGAATCGTACCCGATGGTGTGATACAAAGGGTTAGTTAAGCTAATTAAAGGTTAGTTAGGCTAATTATAGGCAAGTGTGACTGAGATGAGACTGTTTTGTTCCTTGACAATCCTTGTCATTTCTTGCGCCTGGAATATTGAATTTTGGAGTGTTGGAAGGTTTTTTGCTTTTATTTTGTTTTATGTTTTGCAGACATATAACTTCAATATTTGGCACAAATGATCATTTTCACTTTTGGTAAAGTGACACCAGCAGATATTACCTTTAAAGAGCAATAATCAAAGCTAAAGTTTTGTTGGGCGATGCCAAACAGAATGATGCAGTATCAGTATAAGGCAAAGGTTTTAACCAAACCATCACCCAGACCAAGAACAGGTAGAATTTTATAAGTTGACTTACCTTATATATCACAGATTCCATAATAATCCAATTCAAATATATGCAGGAGATCCATACAGCTACACAGGGGTGCCGCAAGGAACTGGGGGCAGCGGGGGCGGTCGGATAAAAAAAGGGCAATTCACGTGACAACATTTTAATAGATCATAAATGACAACTGGGAATAAGTAAGTATTAATGTGAGCCTTATTAATCAAGGCCAAATAGGGCCTTTTTGTAATGATCAAATGGGCACATCTTGCCCCCCCCCCACCTCAGCTACGTGTGGTTCGTGACATTATGACATTCAGTGACTTCAGCAGTTATAGGCAGAAGCTTGAATTAAAGACAGAATTATCAAAACTTTCATCATGTCCAACAGAAACAACACCAAACAATAACTCAAATTCCATAAACGTTTTTCACAAAACTCTATCAAATATGCTTAAACTGCAAAAAATTCAATATTGATATGATAAAGTATGATTTTATATAGCTCACCGCCACTCAACATACTGAATGGCAATAATACCAATCATAGTGATAACCTCTGGACATGGCCGGAGCGGGGTTCGCACCCACATCCTCATGTGTACAAGGCACTTGAAGGCAAGAATGCTAACCACTGTACCACGAAGCTGCACATGTATGCGTTTGCACTGACAATACCAAACCAGAGCTGTGATAAAGTAGTTTTATGCACTCTGTTTATATCAATTGTACAGTAAGGAGCAAAGCAAAATTGTAAATGATATACATGACATAAATTTCCAAAGGTTCGCACATACAAACTCTTTAAATAAGACCAGTTGCTGTCTGGAGCCCTATCTAAATTTAAATCTTTCAAAGAAAACTTATTGCAATATAGCAAGATTCAGAGTAAGCTCTCATAATTTGAAAATTGAAACGGGCAGACATAATATCCCAAAAAGTCCAATAGAGTAAAGAAAATGTGACACAAGTGAAGTAGAGGATGAAATCCACAGCCTTCACCTGCAATAATAACAATGTCTCAAGGTATGAGCTTTCATGTAAAGTTAGAAATTTAACTCCTAACTTTGATAATCTCGATAAAAACCGAACAATTTATTTTAATTCTTTCAGACAAAAGGCCTGAAATTATACAAGCAGTAGGTTCCTAATCAGGACAAATCTAAATAGCAGTTTTTAGTTTTAAGCCTCTCTATCAGCCGAGCCAATAAGCTCTTTGTGCTCCATATGTGGGTGTCAACTGACTGCCTCAATGGTCTTCATTGCCCGGACTTTATTGCTTGGACTCATAGCGGTTGCCGCTGTTCATCTTTGCCTGCTCGATAGCCATTACACCCTTGAAAACAAACTAACTTGTGACATTTTCTTGCGACTCTGCTTCACAACTCTGAACTGTAGAGTAGCGCGGGGCATGCAGCACCCCTTAACTTCGAGACCTGTGTGATTTGACCTACTTTTTATGGTCATTAATTTGAATGCTTATGCTGTCAGGAAGGGATCATTTGACTCCACTTATAACTAGTGAAACGAATATCTACCAATTTTAATAAAGGAGTTACAGCCATTTTTGTAAAAAAATGCAAATGGCTTTCTTACCCCACTCATCGGGCAAGAAGTCCCCCTATTATAATCCTATAGCAATTTGTTTTGCGTGCAAATTCGGCTTGAAAGTTATTTCTTGGGGTTTCTTCTATCATTTTTCAGGTATTCTATTTACTTTTTCTAAAATTCTGAATTTTTCTGTTCATACTTTTATTTCTTGATATTTTGTGCCCTTTTTCAATTTCGGTCAAATTGTTTCCATTTTAGTTAGCCATTCTATCAAGATTTAAGGTAAAATACTCATTATCAAGTGGTTCCTAAAGCAGCTTCGAGGCCCAGTTAAGGGGGCCTCATGCCCCGTACCATTGTGGGGCCTCTCGCCCCAAACACACATATTTTTTTGTTTTTTTAATTTCTACTATGGTTTGGTGCTGTTTGGCATGAAAATTTGTGAAATAACCTAAAAAGCTTCCAGCTTCAATCCTATCAATAAGAAAACACACCAAAAATGTAAGTTTAGATATAACCCTTGGGGGGCCTTTCACCTGACCTGGGCTTCTTGCCCCGACCTACTCTATACTGTAATTGGTCACTTGAATTTTTGAAATTTTTAAATGACATTTTACTTTATTTTACGAACTGGGACCGACGTGATATAACTAAGATTGAACTTAATATAGTATTAATTTTCTGCCGATGTAGAGTAGTTGTCGATTTCTTTCATTTTTATTTTTTGACACATGTATCATTTTGATACGCAGATTGTTGAATAAAACTTTATATACATATATGTTTTCACGTGGCCTATGTGATACCTGCAGCTGGATTACTGATATGACTAGACTTATGTTGATATTACAGGATGCGATAGAAGGTAGCCATCTTTGCCAACCTCCCAGCCCCCTCCCCTTCCCCCTTCCTTCTGGGAACTTACGATATTTGAAAATTCTTAATTAATTTTTCGACGCGATACGTCTTCACACTTTATCTCAATTTGCCGGGAGAATGACAAGCAGCGCTCAGCTCATTACAGTATTTTAGTGCATTAAAGTTTCCAAAATATCCCGATGTAACGAGTTGGTTCGACTGCCCCACGCTAAATTACACTCACTACTCCTCTGCCCTCCCCCTTTTGCAATTACTTGGCTATGCCACTGAATAAAGAAAGTTGAGACCAAGCTGATTCTTTTTATCATCATTTTCTACATGGCTTTGTTGCACATGAAAATCTAAGAAAGTTTTTCTTTTCAGCTGATATTTTCTTTGGAAGCAACAGTTCAACATTGAGTTGGCACATTGGCAGAACAACCATTTTCACCTTTAGAATTTTTAAACACCTGTTAGCATTCTCTTCAAAGGAAAAAACAAAGTATATAAAAGTTTTGTGAACAATGCCAAAAATACTGATGATATTTTGTAGTTTTAGCTTCATACCAATGCTTCTCTTGGGTGAAGGGCTATATGACTGGTCTATAACTTCAACTTCAGCTTTTCATTTAAGAACCAAAACTTAAAGTTGTGAATGATGCCAAATTGATGAATTAAAATATGCCTTATGCAGACTTTTTTTTTTACATGCCCAGACATATTATTCAGAATTACTATTATTATTATAGCACTTATATATATAGCACCACTATCAGCAGGATAGCCCTTCAGGTGCACTTTACAATGAAATTCAATTGAAGAACAGCTCAGTATTCTTTCTTCGGTGCCTCAAGAATCAGAACTAGTTGTCATCCATTCTTGTTTGGAGCTCCAGTGCTGTCCATGCATTCTTGTGGGAGTCTGGCTGGACACTGTGTACCGTTTGCTCTATGCGAAGCAACCTAGTTAATCATAAAATCTTAAATTTTGGACTGGAGACTAATTCAGTTACAAATATATAACATAGCCAGTATGCTATATTTGTGTATAAGACATGCTGTTGTGAAATTACAGGCATTAAATGTTTAGCAATCAAAAGATTTGGCGATTCTAGTAAAAAATGCACTAAAATTTACTAAAACTGTCTAATATCCCAGAAAATTTAACTGTTTGTTGCCAAATTATGCGTATTACTTGTACTATAAGACAGCATACTAGTATAAGGCTAAGTTTGTTGTTTGCTCTATATATGAGAACTAGCAAAGTGTAAAGTGCTGTAAACAAAAAAATCCTTAATTAGGTCATTTGGTTAGTACACAGTATGGAGGTGTTGCTGCTCACATCTAACAGGAGGGAAACCCCTGCCTACACAATTGGCCACCCTCCCCAGCCACAGCCACCACAAATAGAGTTCCAAGACCGGTGTTCGGACCCGCGTCCTGAAGTGCCAGTCGATTCGCAGTCAAGCACTCTGACTCTGAGATAGACAGATATATACCATTTTTTGTTGTCCATTTTCTTACAGCAAAACACTTTGATATAGAATTAAACTGGACTGTGGTACTGATAAAATGGCACTTCGCGTGTCATCATGCTGATGATTTGTCATGATCAAACCCAATACTTTCAATCTTAATTTGATTGAAGGAGACTTATCCCACTTGTTGGTGACAGCCAAACGAAAGGATTATGCATCTGATTTTTACTCTAAAATTTGTTATGAGAAGTCAAATGTTTTACTCTTGATCATGACTAATCAAACAGCCTCTATGTTTCCCATGTTGAAAGTAGAGAAGATGACTATTCATCAGCTATCATGAGTTACGATGTGCCATTTTCATAGTGCCACAGTCCATTTTAATTCTTTATACCACTGTTTGCTTTTTTTGGCCAATCAGAAGGCAGGATTTCGCTCTGATATAATGCATATCACAGCTCATACACCTGACCATGATATTGCATATTTGGCTGACTACAAGTTGACAAAATTGAAAGAAACACTGAAACAAAACTGACCAACAAAGGATTAAAACTGAACAACACAGACAGTAAACAAGGAGACAGATTCTATCTGGTGTAACTGGTCCCAATAAAAAGGCTGTATTCACTCGTTTTTATACCAATATCTGAAATAATGATCAAATTTTAGGTCACTTGGTAAAAACGTTAATTTTTGATAGGCAAGCTGCCGAAAAATAGCGGAACAGCAGACCAATTTTGGCCCAATTTGGCAAGCTCAAAGAATTATTTTTTCTTCTTAACTCGGGGGCTGCCGCCCCCGAACCCCTGCTTCTTCTTATTTCGGGGGCTGCCGCCTCCGAACCCCTGCTCCTTTCTTTCTAGTCTTTTTACTAATGTATTTTGTACCTTCAAAGTAACATTTTGAACAGAAACTGTGATCAGCCTCACCAAAAAGAACTTGGCTGAGAGGGCTGCACTATCTATCTATCTGTCTATTTGTCTATCTATCTATCTATCTGTCTATATATCTATCCATCTATCTATCTATCTTTCTATCTATCTATCTATCTAAACAATTAATCAATGAAATTAATTTGTGTTATTTCCATCTATCTATCTATCTATCTATCTATCTATCTATCTATCTATCTATCTATCTATCTATCTATCTAGCTATCTATCTAGCTATCTATCTATCTACAGATTAATGTATTGTATTATTTCCTGAGAACAAAGAATTCTGACCTGTTGCCTTCAGTTCAGGGCTGCCAAGCTGCAAATGAACTGAGGAACATGAATGTGCAACAAAAACAATGAAATGTTGTCAAACGAGGGCGTTATCTATTACTTATATCAAAGTGTTTCGTTGTAATCCTTTGTTGGTCATTTTGTTCTGGTATTTCCTTCAATTTATACCACTGTTTGCTTTTTCTGGCCAATCAGAATGCAGGATTTCGCTCTGATATAATGCATATCACAGCTCATACACCTGACCATGATATTGCATGCTTGGCTGACTAGAAGTTGACAAAATTGAAGGAAACACTGAAACAAAACTGACCAACAAAAATTAAAACTGAACAACACAGACAGTAAACAAGGAGGAAGATTGTATTAAGTGTAACTGGTCTCAATAAAAAGGCTATATTCACTCTTTTTTATACCAATATCTGAAATAATGATCAAATTTAAGGTCACTTGATAAAATAGTTCATTTTTGACAGGCAAGCCGCAAAAAAAATAGCCGAGCAGCAGACCAACAATTTTGGTCCCGTTTGGCAAGCTCAAAGAATTATTTTTTCTTCTTAATTCGGTGGCTGCCGCCCCCGAACCCCTGCTTCTTCTTATTTCGGGGGCTGCCGCCCCCGAACCCCTGCTACTTGCTTTCTATTATTTTTCAAATGTATTTCAAAACTTCAAAATTAAATTTGCTCACCGACTATAATTATCAGCTTCACCAAAGAGACCTTGGCTGAGAAGGCTGCACTATCGACCTACCTATCTATCTATCCGTCTATCAATATATAGATCTGTCTATCTATCTATCTATAGAATTAATCTATGAAATTAATTTATTGTGTTATTTCTATCTTTCTATCTATCTTTCCATCTATATTTCTATCTATAAAATTAATGTATTGTATTATTTCCTTAGAACAAAGAATTCTGACCTGTTGCCTTCAGGGCTGCCAACCTTCAAATGAACTGAGGAACATGAATGTGCAACAAATATAATGAAATGTTGTCAAACAAGAAGGATTGAAGGCAAACAAACAGATTTACTCAATGAAGTTAGTGGTATAAGTTAGATAACACCCTTGTTTGTGACGACATGCAATAATCCTCGGGCTAAAGCCCTCGGATATATTGCATATCGTCACAAACGAGGGCGTTATCTATTACTTATCAACATGTAGCCACTCAAGCATGCAATATAATGACCATGTGTATGATTTGCAATATATGCATTTATATCAGAGCGAAATCCTGGCTTCTGATTGGCCAAAAAAGCAAACACTGGTATAATAAAATATGTTTTGGTCTCTGGAGAGACCCACCAGAAGATTACGTGTTGTGTGATGGCTGACCAAACCAAAAAGCTGTGAACCATTAAAAACGCCTAAACCTAAATCTATTTCATCATGTTTTGCTTGTTTCCAGCAGAGAAAAAACCAAATGAAAGCTTGAAGCTGAAGAAAACAAACATCCATTTCTGTTGATTAGTTGGCCTACCAATGCTAAATTTTCCATATTTTGGAGAAAAATCCAAGTGAATGTTTTCTTTTGACTCATCGAATTTTGGACATTTTTAATTTGGAGCCCCTTAACAACTACAAATCATATTTGATTCTGCTTTTTTCAATGCCATGAGTTGAAAAACAATCAAAGCAAATAATCTGAAGCGTTTTCATATCCGTTTTGACAGATTTGACGATGCCACACAACTTTGAAGATATCACCCTTCGGTGTATGATTACATCTGACCTCAACTGTACGACATGTACGTCCTGCCCTCAGAACACAATCTTGGACTTGCAAACGGAAAAAGAAAGAAACATATTTTCCCCTCCGATCTGACCACATACATTTTATATAAAATCACAGGCTTCAAAATTGCTCATTCCATGGTTTATTATTGGTTTAAATTGGTGGTAAATCACTGATAATGTTGTGCATCCCAGTGTCATTTTATTTGGTATGAATTATGGTTTTAATAATAACGTGGCTTCGAATTATTGTATTTAGTGTCATAAGAAAACTTGAAAGTTTCATTAAAGAAAGATGAATATTGACAAATTTACATAATAGTTATATAAACATTTAGTTTAAAACCACTGTGCACTGTACTTACATGATGGGTTGAAACTTAGCATCAATGACAAACATGACCAGGCCTGGGGGTCATCTTTGAAACTGATGCGGTCATAAGGAAATGTGAACGCCAATTTTTCAGTCTTTAATGATGTAACAGATGAGCAGGTGCAGGATTTGATCAGCTTCAGAAACTATTTTTTGTAGCTCATTGACAAATATATTGAGTCATTGACTCCAAGCTACCTGGTGGTTTGTGGCTCTTCTTTTAATATTCTGAAAACTTTTTCTTTGTGAAGATAGCTCTAATGCAAAATTAAAATTATGTATCTTTGGTAATGTTACACTTCCGGAACATTGCTTTTATAAGTAAATTCATGCATGATGCCAAACAGACTGATACAATATATGTATGTCCAGTGCAAAAACACACATGTCTGAACATGTGACTTTGATTTCAAATACCTATAGTCATGTTAATTTCAACAAATCAAATCAACTTGACATTTCAACCAACAGGTGAAGCACTTGGTTCATGATGGTGAAAATATGTTAGTGAATGCAAAACAGGTTGTGACTTGACACGACAGTATAAGTAGGCCAACTGAGTAATTACGAATGATCGATATATATATTACATAAGCTAATTTATTTTGATGGATGTGCTAATTGCCCCTAGCCCAAATTTTGGACTCACTCTTTGCAAAAAAATGCCATATATTGATTATGATGAATTTGTTGAACACAGGGACACAAAAAGTGTGCATGCATGCATATTTCAATCAATGAAACAATTACCAGCCTTTGTTTGAGCTGCTTCCCGTTTGCATTTGAACTTTCTAAAGTTTACAAATTAAGTAAAGAAAATAAATTTGCAAACAATTTGGAATCCTGAGTCAATCCTCTGAGTAGAGACCTTTTTTTTCCTAGCGATTTTGAGCTGTAATCACCTGAAATTCCGATTATGGACACTTAGAGGATTTCTTGCCACATAGAAAAACAGTGTAAAATAGGCAAACTTTCAAACAGTTTCATGTGATAACTGTCATAACTCATAATTAGATGGAATTGTGCTAACTGTGATACCACACTTCAACAGTCACTATTTTTCCAGGTGTAACTCTCTGAGACGAAATGCAACACCTTAAAACTGTTACCATCCACTTCAGGTGACTAAAGTCATTTTTGAGATTATGGAGATTTACAACTGTTAATGCCTCAGGAAAAGAAATCTCTAATATCATGATTTCATGATGTTAGAACGGTAGAACCTGTGTCAGATAGTCCTCTTTTTCTGGTAAAACCACATGTAATCTTGGATTCCATGCACGTGTTTTAGGTGGAAGTTGAGCATTGATTTTACTTGACAGTAACGCCTCTTTGAACCACACTCATATTTATTTTTGGATTTCATGCACTAGTTTTTTGTGGAAGTTGGGCATTGATTTTAACTAAAATGCCTGTTACAACTGAAAAGGAGGTGTTGTCCAATTGTTGATCTGATACGCTTGCTTGTAAACCTGTTAACAGTATCTTTCAGCAGTAATTATTGCAAAACAGCCTTGCTTTAGACCGACTTGTTTAAATGACTGTTCTCCTCCACACTGTTTGTTGCTAACAGGGTTTTACAGAAGATTTCATATTTGTAGACACAGGGACAGAGTGTGATTTTTTTTTCTAGGACATGTTATCCAATGGGGAAAAGTGATGTCATAATTTTGTTGTTGTCATTTAAAAACTCCCTATAGAATACATGTTCCAGAAAAAAAATAACATTCAGTCCTTGTGTCTATAAATATGAAATCATCTGTAAACAGTGGCGTCAGTGTAGATGGGGCTGGTGGGGCATTTGCCACACCACTTTTTGGCCGAAGTATTTATGTTTCTGAATAAATAAATAAATGTAATTTTTCTTCTGACATCTTGCACGATCGTGTGACCGGTATTTGCCCCACCACTTTAAAATGAAACTGATGCCCCTGTCTGTAAAACACTCAAAGCAATAATTGCTACTTAACTCTAGATAAAGGTGAAAACTTTTATGAGGTCAAAGTGATACACCTTATTTATTAGAACTCTCAAGATTGATATTTAATTGCAGGGGTATGTGTTAAATTGAATTTAACACATACCCCTGCAATGAAATAATAAATAAAGCTGTGATGAAGTAGTTCAATGCACTCTGTTTTCATGTGGCCTATGTGATACCTGCAGCTGGATTCCTGGCATGACTAGACTTGTGTTGATATTACAAGATGCGATAGCATGCAGCCTTCTTAGTCAACCCCCCAGCCCTCTTCTTCCTTCTCCCTGCCCCCTTCTCCCTTCCCCCTCCCCTTCCCCCTTAACCCTTCTCCCTTCCCCCTTCCTTCAGGGAACTTAGGATATTTGAAAATTCTTAATTAATTTTTCGACGCGATACATCTACACACTTCTGCTCATTTTGCCAGGAGAATAACATGCAGCGCCAAGCTCATTACAGTATTTTAGTGCATTAAAGTTTCCAAAATATCCCGATGTGACGAGTTGGTTCGACTGCCCCATGCTAAATCACACTCACTCCACCTCCCCCTCTTGCAATTACTTGGCTATGCCACTGAATAAGGCCAGTTGAGACCAAGCTGATTCTTTCATCATTTTCTACATGGCTTTGTGGTGCATGGAAATCTAAGAAAGTTTTTCTTTTCAGCTGGTATTTTCTTTTGAAGCAACAATTCAACATTTAGTTGGCACATTGACAGAACGACCATTTTCACCTTTAGAATTTTTAAACACCTGTTATCTTTCTCTTCAAAGGACAAATCAAAGTCATATAAAAGTTCTGTGAACGATGCTAAAAATACCATGATATTTTGTAGTTTTAGCTTCATACCAAAGCTTCTCTTGGGTGAGGGCGCTATATGACTGGTCTATAACTTCAACTTCAGCTTTTCATTTAAGATCCAAAACTTAAAGTTGTGAATGATGCCAAATTGATGAATTAAAATATGCCTTATGCAGACGTTTTTTTTTGTACATGCCCAGACATATTGTTCAGAATTACTATTATTATTATGGCACTTATATAGCACCACCATCACCAGGATAGCCCTTCTGGCGCACTTTACAATGTAATTCAATTGAATAACAGCTCAGTATTCTTTCTTCAGTGCCTCAGGAATCAGAACCAGTTGTCATCCATTCTTGTTTTGGGCTCCTGCGCTGTCCATGCATTTTTGTGAGTCTGGCTGGAGGTGTTGCTGCTCACATCTGACAGGAGGGTAACCCCTGCCTACATAATTGGTCACTCTCCACAGCCACCACAGATTGAGTTCCAGGATGGGGTTCGAACCCGCAGTCTCAATTGCCAGTGGATTCGTAGTCAAGTGTTCCAACCATTAGGCTATGGGAACTCATTGTTCTTATCATGTTTTCATTTTACCTACACAGCCAACTTATTAGACTGAAATGAGAATGAAACTAGACTGAAATTAGACCAGAGCCGGAGCAGGTCTACATGTACATTTTGTTTCGCTCTGAACGCTTCCAGCAAGATGGCTTGCTTCTAAATATGTTGTAGTGATGTTCAAACAAAACATATCTAAAAACAGATTGATGACAGAATTTAGTATGTCACAAAATTGACATTGCATGATATCCTGAGTTTTGTGGTCAATCCGTTGACCTAATCTTTCGTTGCATATTAAAATGACTTGTACATCATACTGACTATGTCACGGCTAAGGTGATGGACTTCAATGACAAGGACAACGGTCACATTACCCGTTTCGTAACATTGATATTATTTAGAAAGCCTCAAAGTCAGGGTGACATTATTCTGCATTCGGCAATTACCTATTAAGTGCAGACTCACACATCCTGCAGAACCCATCACTAATTATTGTCAGCTTGTATAATGTTTTAATTTGCCAATTACCAGCCCTTGATGATACACAAAAACATGTGGTTTTGACACGAGGTTCACTTGGCACCATAAATATGAAGGTCAGGTATAGTTATAACCTACACTGTAAATTTTGAATTTTGAGTTCTCTTAATTGATTGAGTGAGATGGTTGCACAATTCCTTTGAGCCAAGATAGCTTGTTGTTTGCAAGTTATAACAACATAAAGATTATCATAGCTCAAAACAGCAAGCTATCATGGCTCAAACAAATTGTGCAACCGTCTCACTCAATCATTTAAGCTAACTCAGAATTTCAGAATTTACAATATAATTGCTAAGATTGTAATAGTTGTATAATTATGTTAAATAGATACTTTTCCATATGTGGATTAGGGGGCGACCATCTAACATCCATGGGGGGGAAGGAGACTTTGAGGTTTCTTTCGTGGGAAATTATTGCGCTGCCTGCCCACTAGGTGGCAGGGCAGTGCCTCCATTTCGTAAGGGAGATTTTTTGCACACACTGAAATGTTAACATTTAGGCCTAATTTTATGTAACAGCTACTGGGCACCTGCCACTACTTTCACAGCCCTTCTTCACTGTATGTTACGTTACTGTCATAAAGTTTGTCCCCGGATCTTTAAACTAACATTTAGTGGCTTTATTGTGACATTTTGAAAGTATTTCCCTAGGAGTATTTCTTCCACAGTTCTACAAACACTGCTCTCCCAGCATGGCTATGGCTGCATTAGCCTGGTCTTCTGGCCTGTATGCATTCACATAGCAGGTCACCAGACTATGGCTAATCATATCAAAAATCTAATGGACAATATTTCATGTGACATGTTATTTACTATTAGCTGACAATGATAAGAAAGCCTAAAGAAAAACATACCTTAATTCCTGTTCACATATCAAGTATTCCCTTAGAAGTGAAAAAAGCAGGTCAGCATATACTTTATACTTCAAGAATGTCCATTTATCACATGGAACTAGGTCACACCAACATGTGTTACAAACATGTCACACCTTTTACCAGTCCTGTTTGATGTTAACTGTAAAAGTTAGCTGTTATCAACAACTTGTTTATACTAAATTTGTCCTAAAAGCATCCTGGTGCCAGCTAGAATAAGGAATGAAGAAAAGAAGGAATGAAGGAAGGAATGTAGTGGGGGAAGGAAGGGAAGGCCTCGAGATAGATAGACAGATAGATAGACAGCTAAACACATAGATAGATAGATAGATAGATAGATAGATAGATAGATAGATAGATAGATAGATAGATAGATAGATGCAAGAAACTCTTAAAAGTGCTTGCACGTTTTTTTTAAAGGAATAGCAGTGTTACCTATCGTAAATGAGAGAGCATAACAAGCTGGTAAATTACTCCTGGGCAGAAAGACAGGAGAGTAAAATCAAAGACAGGTGGATAGTTTGGGTCAGTGGGATGGCCAGGAAATGTGTATTTAGCCAAGACAGCATTGATCCTGTGAGCCAATTTGTTTTAGAAATATAGTCGACAACCAAATTCTTGAAGTAAAATACTTTATTGTAGAATAAATCACTGAAGAAACCCTGTAAAACAGGAAAAGAACATGGGAGTAAGTGACGTGTCATAAATATTGTACATTAAGTCACATGTGGAATAGCCAAATTAACTGAGACCTCAGAAAGTAATAATGAACAAAGTGTGTTATAAATATAGTTATATTAATATGATGAAGCTAAAGATTACTAAGTAACAACCATATAATTACCAAATAAATGTACAAAACCGAATAGTCATAAAGTAACCCAGAGTAAAATTGCACATTAATGCAAAGTGCAAATACCAAACTCATAAACCATGAAATAATTATTCAAAGTCATTTACCATCAAAGTGTAATTAAATACCATAAGAAGTAAGCAACAAGTTAAACACCTTACCCTGAAAGGGGTTTCTTGACAAGGAAGCAATGGGCAGCAAGTTACAAATAACCAAGTCCCACAAGTCGAGGACTGCACACTACCCAAGTGGCAACCTTAAACCAATAGATAACTAACATAAGTAACTTGCTAAATAAGTGGCAAATAATTGACAAAGTAGTGAAAATGGTAAATAATAGCCATGAGCACTTGTATGCTATACAGTAGTATACAGGCTAAGATACAAATACTTGTTATTTACTCAATACTAATTAATTAATTCTAACTGGGCAAAAATATGTATAGACTGAAATATAGTGATATTATGAGAATATGAAATAAATTGAACATACCTGATATACAAAAGTTGAATGGTCAAAGTACAGCACTAAGTTGCTTGATCAGCAGCTCATATAGGAATGACATAGAAAAAGAGCTGCTGAACAGTTTTGTTGACTGTGAAGGGATTAAGACCCAATTAGCAGATGTAGTAAACTGAGTACTGGAACGTGCTGTCATCTGGTGTTAATACCAGCAGCAGTCTCACAGAGCTGGGAATGGAGCAAGCAATAAAATATGCTGTCACAAATATTTGACTGAAATATTACACGGAGGGATATACACTAGCTACGGATACATGTGTGATTCACCCTTAAGACTCAGTCCGGGCAGCGCATCATTCACCGGTTTCCGGTTATGACATTTCTAGTTTTTTTAACGGTCGTGGCAGCAAGATTTTTTTTAACTCAAACCCCCTCCCCTGGATATTAAATGGTCGCCCCCTTACAATGCTGGTTAGACATAAGTCACAGTTTTCTCCCAAAGTAAAATCTATTTTGGTATCCCTTTGAATAAACTTGAATATCTCAAAGATTCCTCAGCTGATCTTTATGACATGTGCAGTTGACTGAATTATAGCCCCATATATCGACCTAACATGCATGTATTCATAGCGCAATTGCATTATTCCTGTCTGAGCCAGCAGCCTTCGAGTGAGCCTACCCCTGTTTTCAAAAATTCATGGCTTTTCCAATGGATATGAACAATTCCACCATGCTAGGGAGCCACCATCTGAATAAACTTCATCATGTGTCTGCAAAATTTGTTTCTTAATCATATTTCGAAGATAACTAAGGACTTCATTTGTAACATTTTGACAGTTTAGGTTCCTTGGATGCAATAACAATTAATTTGAGTGAAGTTTAAACCCCTTTCGGTAAAATTTTTTTGGAAAAGCCGAAACTTCAAATTTTTGAAAATAGGGGTAGGTGCACTTGGGGTCTGCTGGCTCTGACAAAAATTAAGAGATAGGGCTACAAATACACAAGCACACTATCAATATGCAGGCCTACAAACTGGCCAACTTTCACTTTTTGTGAAGAGGGACTTATTTTTGTTGAACAGTTAATTTTGTCTTGAATGTAGATTCTCGATCTCCGGATTCATTAGAATGATGAATTTACCTTCAGGATTTTGCATCGTCTTCATCAGTGATTGTGTTGTGATGACGCCACAGTCAAGACTAGGGTTTATTGAAAGCCCACACACACGGACCAGTACCTAAACTGGAACTCGAACCACCATCTCGAGCATAAGAGGTCGGTAGTCCGGACCCATGTTCAAAGAGCTGACTCCTTAATAACATCTGAAGAGGATAAGGCCAACGAGATATCCCATGTCAAGACAACATTAGCGGCCAATGGATACAAGCCCTGGATCTTCTAACTCCCGAATAAGAAAAAGAAAGAGAGAACATCTTCGGACCGAACATCAAGAACCATCACAACTCCAATTGCCCTTCCTTACATTAAAGGCCTTTCGGAAAACGTTCAAAGACTGTTTCAATCGTATAATGTCCCCACTTATCACAAGCCCTTTAACACGCTGAAGAGTCTCTTGGTAAACCCCAAAGACAAAATAGCCAAGGAGAACCAATGTGGCCTGGTGTACCACATCAGCTGCCAAGACTGCAACAGAACCTACATTGGTGAGACAGGGAGGAAGCTGAGCATAAGGTTCAAGGAACATACATCGAGAAAAGGAACCAACTCTGCAATTAAAGAACACCTGGAGGATACTGGCTACAAATGTTCTGGAGAGAGAGGGACACTGGTACAGAAGGAAAATCAAGGAAGCCATCCAGATCCAGAGACACCAGCCTTCCCTAAACAGAGACAGAGGACTTGAACTTGCGAGTCACGTGACGACTCAGCCCCACAACACAGTCACTGATGAAGACGATGCAAAATTGTCGAAATATTTGAAAACTTTCGTCAAATCTCCTGAAGGTAAATTCATCATTCTGTTTATTTTGTGATTGCTGACCAAACAAAAAAGCTGTAAAACATTAAAAACTTTTAACCTAAATATATTTCATCACGTTCTGCTTGTTTCCAGAAGAACAATGAGAACAAGTGAAGGCTTGAAGTTGAAGCTGAAGGAAAGAAGCATCCGTTTTTATTACAATCAATACATTATTATCAATGTGTGCTGATCCTCAGAGGGGACATCGAAAATCTTATGGTTGACATGGCATACTTTCTGCCGGGCCTCAGACACAATCTTTGACTTGCAAAAGGAAAAAGAAAGAAACATATTTTTGCCTCCAATGTGACTGCATATATAATATCACAGGCTTTCAAAAATGCTCATTCAATGGTTTGTTATTGGTTTAAATTGGAGGTAAAACAATTATAATATTGTGCATTCCAATGTCATTTTTTAAAAGTGAGGATCCTGCCAGTATAGCTGCATGCTTGAAAGTGATAGCATTATTTGGTATGAATTATTGTTTCATTAGTAACGTGGATTCGAATTATTGTATGTAAACTTAGAAAACTTGAAAGTTCCATTAGAAAAAGATGAATAATAATTATATAGAAATGTTGTTTTAAACCACTGTGCACTGTACTGACATGGTGGGTTAATACCTAGTGTCAATGCCAAAAATGAGAAGGGTCATCTTGGAAACAGATACTGTTATAAGGAAATGTGAATACGAATTTTCAGTCTTTGATGATGCAACAAATGAGCAGGTGCAGGATTTGATTGGCTTCAAAAAGTATTTTTTGTGTCTGATTGACAAATATAGACTCCAAGCCGTCTGGTGGTTTGTGGCTCTTCTTTTAAAGGGCACGGTGAGACAGGTCATCTGCTATCATAACTGCTAACCTTCTGAACCTGCTGAATTTGTTTTATCAATTGTTGCTGCAAAAACTACTACATATATAGGGTGATATTTTAGGTGCCTTTTTAAGCAAGTTTGGAAAATTCATTGCACAGGACACATGAATGACTTATTTAACCTGCCGCACCCGTTACATTCTAATCTCAATTCTTCTCTGGTGCTTCCCTTTGGATATGGCTCACTAAAATCGTAGCTTTATAGCAGTCATTTTGTTTTTAATTGTGCCCCGCCTCAAACTGTCTCACTCTACCCCCCAGAGCTTGCTTTATAAAATCTTGGAATCCTGTGGCCAGAGGCCAGAATGCCTTCATTGTGGATGGATGGCGGTCTCACTAAACTAAGAAAATTAATCAAAGTCTGAATCCCTGGGAATTGATTTGCACTTTTTTCCTATTTACTTTTATTGGCTACAAAACAAAATTTTGAAATTCCTCTCACTGTATGCTGCGTAAGCATTCAGGATATAGGACAGTCTTTAACTTACTAACCTTTTGTACTATACTAAGAGGGTTGTTCTGTAAATAGTACAAGTTAGACACTATATGGGCTTTGTCTCTCTGTTCCTGCTGTCTCACTGTGCCCTGCTCCCCCCTCTTGTGAGGTCTTAGTCAGACACCAATTTTGTTAGGACCCTCAAACTTGGTGTTTAACTGCATGTTAAATTGAATGAGTGTACCCACGGCACAGGCACACTCCTGTATTAGTCAATTGATACTCAGTATAAATATCACCAAGGTGCTTGACTTCAAAACTGAGGCAAATAACAGCTTGGTTTTCAGGGTCTAATTTCAATCATCTAAAATTGTGTCACAGCCACAATTTTTGTCAAATCCCTTGCCAGATAAGTTAGCTCCGAATTCCACACATTAACTCTATCAAATTATAGCTAATTTACCTGTAATTAAGGGAATTACTTGCGGATTTGTAGCTTAATAAACAACTGCAAGTTCGCTCACCCAAGCTGGCAGGAGATACACCACAAGTCCTTTCTCTGAAAAACTGTGAATATGAGAAGGATTTTGTCATAGATCCTTGGAAAAATAATACATCAACAAGTAGAATTAGTTTGTAACTTTACATTTGGTTATTTTGCCCAAATTTTCAAACTTTAATCTTCCATGAGGCTCCCTCATGGTGCCTCATATATTAACAGAGCCCTCTCTTGGATATTGCAGAACTAGAAATTTTGTAATACCAAATCTGATTGGCTCTGCCTTATGACATCACTGCCAGCCTGGATGAGCGGGTTTTCTGCAGAGTCAGTCACCTTGTGTTATTTCTAACAGACTGTTATGTCAGTCCAGGAGAGTGCCTGTGGTGTACCCAAGGGGCACAAAACGTAAACACGAAGAGCTCATCTGTTGGTCAAAAGAAATGTATTCATGGTCGATATTATGTTGCCACAACGTGAACACAACGTTGAGATTTTGGCACAACATTACTAAAACGTCGAATCAAAATGTTGTATCTTTAACATTCCTTTACAACGTTGAAAACAGCGCCATAGTGTCACATGCTAATGTCGTATCCCTGATGTTGATGTTGCTTCTCAATGTTGTAGGAACACAACATTGCTACAATGTAGATGTGCCTACGGGGGATGGTGCATTTACAATTGCACACATTATAAGATGATATTAAAGGAAACAAGTAAGATTTCCATAATACGATTTATACTAAATCTCCTCAATAAGTCCATATTGCTCTCTGAACAATTGACCTGATTCTTTGCATCTACATCGGGCTGATGAAAGACTAAGAACGACTGAAATTAGGTGAATGAGAATTACAAAGAAAATTGAAAATGTGTGATGGCCTTTTAGTGTCTGAGACAGGTGTGATTAAAGACCAGATTATCTTGGGCTGGTCCAATCTAAGAAATGAAATGCTGCCTGAAATACAGTAGGCTGCAAGTGCTCTCTGTCAGTAATTGGGGATTTTTCTCTTTGTAAAACTGACATGACATAGTTCTATGTGTCATCTTATATCTTAAGATTAATCTCAGCTCAATGTAAATATGATTTTAAAAACATGTTGACATGTGTAAATTTGTGGTCAATCATTTGTCTGTACTGGAAAACTGCATTATGTTAGTATGGCCTAGGGCACCATGACTCCATGAGCCCCCATAAACTGAGCATTCATTTATCAATATGGTACTGTATTTTTAATTACATAGGGAAAAATCTAGAGCTTCATAACTATCGTCACTGTCTGTTATGTTTAATTTTAAGTTTTAGACCATTGGTAAAAGAGGAAAAACTTACTAATAAGTGACTGTTGAAGCTTTGGAAATGACAAACTGCTCTTTTCTCATCCTATGTGACTGCATACATCTTCCTATTGCAGGGCTGGTTTACACTTGCCCTGCCATCAAGTGCTATAAAATTCTGAAGTTTTCAAATCCTTCAACAGTTTTTTTTCCGGCGTAATTTTAGTAATTGCTTATGGTCTTCTACAAAGAAACTCTTTGAAACAACTAACAAGCAACAACAAACCACTCAACCACCCATTAAAGTGCTTTTAGAATTCTCTACCTGTTAATTATGTCTGTCACACTGAAGGAGAGTTAATCTTTTTGTTACAACTTCACAAAATAGTATATGATGTGGTCGGGTCAGCTCAACAAGATCACACTGAGAAGTGAGGATGAATGCATGTATGTATGACAGGCTTTTGAAATTGCTCATTCAATGATTTGTCTGAGATTTAAATTGGTGGTAAATCACTGATGATGTTGTGCATCCCAATGTCAATTAAAGAGCCTAATAGGAATCGTCTTGCTAAATTTTGGTAGTGCAGGATGTTTTCCACATTTTGTATAATCATTGTAAAATCCAAAGAGAACAAAGATATCTGTTATTAAATATAATTTTTTTCCCGAATTCATTATGCAGATTCGAATTATTGTATGCAGGGTAACTTGAAAAACTTGAAAATTCATTAAAGAAAGATGAATATTGACACAGCTACATACAGTTTAAGACCGCTGTGCGCTGTTCTGACATGGTGGGTTTAAAGTTAGTGTCTTTGAAAAAAAATGAGAAGGGTCATCTTTGAAACTGATACTGTTATAAGGAAATGTGAATGCCATTTTTTCTGTCTTTGATGATGCAACAAATGAGCAGGTGTGGGATTTGATCGGCTTCAGAAACAATTTTTTGTAGCTCATTGACAAATATATTGAGTCAGGGACTCAAAGCCGCCTGGTGGTTTGTGGCTCTTCTTTTAACGTTCTGAAAACTTTTTCTTTGTGAAGATATAGCTCCAATGCAAAACAAACGTATCTTTGGTAATGTTACACTTCCAGAACCTTGCTTTTATATGTAAAATTAGAAGTTTGAATTCATTACATCAAACAGACTGACGCACTATGCGTATCCAGTGCACAAATCCACACATGTCCAAACATGTGACTTTGGTTTTACAGTAGACGATCATCAAGGGCTTACAGAATTGAACTGAAATGTTCCTTGTGAGGTCACAGCCTATCTATTCATGTTATTCTTCATATACAATTAATGACATCATAGTCTATACTTTCAATGATATCGAAAGAAGTCACCTAAGTACTGCTCCACAGCACTCATCAGTGAGGTCACAAGTTACCCAATGACGAAATTGACACTTCATTTAAATGTGGTTGATAGGGCTTGTTGTGAGACTATTAGCCACTAGCAGCTGAATGTAGGTACTTGTCTTTCGTTTTCTGTCAATACCAATAATCAGGATGATTGAAACGAATCAAAACAATTTGACATTTCAACCCGCAAGTGAAATGGTTCATTATGTTGAAATTAGGTTAGTGAATGCAAAAAAGGTTGTGACTTGACTCGACAGTGTAAATAGGCCTACAGAGTAATTACAAATCAGCGATATATAATTATATAGCATAAGCTAATTTATTTTGATGGATGTGCTAATTGCCCTTAACCCAAATTTTGGTCTTGCTGTTTGCAAAAAAGATCCATATTATACATATAATAATATAATATAATAATAATAATTATATGGATTTATATAGCGCTAATTTCAGTAAACTGCTCATCAGCGCTGAGTATGATGAATTTATTCAACAAAGGGACACAAAAAGTGAGCATGCATACATATTTCAATCAATGAAACAATTACCAGCCTTTGTTTGAGCTGCTTTCTGTTTGCATTTTAAATTTTCAAGTTTACATATTAAGTTAAAAAAAAAAATTCACAAACAATTCGGAATCCTGAGTCAATCTTCTTAGTATCACAATTTTATGATGGTAGAACCTGTGTCGGATAATCCTCTTTTTCTGGTAAAGCCACCATGTAATCTTGTGTTTAAGGTGGAAGTTGAGCACTGATTTTACCTGACAATAATGCCTCTTTGAACCACACTCACATATTTTTGGATTTCCCCCATTTGTTTTTTGTGGAAGTTGGGCATTGATTTTGACAAAAATGCCTGGTAGAACCTGAAAAGGAGGTGTTGTCCAATTGTTGATCTGATAGTTCTGATACGCTTGCTTGTCAACCTGGTAAATCTATCCTTCAGCAGTAATTATTGCAAAATGGCCTGCCATAGACTGACTTGTTTAAATGACTGTTCTCCTCAGCACTGTTTGTTGCAAACAGGGTGTTATAACACACAAAGCAATAATTTCTGCTCTACTTTAGACAAAGTTGAAAATGGCATAAGGTCAAAGTAATACACCAATTTTATTAGACCCTCAAAATTAGTGTTTAACTGTAGCGGAAGCTTGGGAGAGTTGGGCCACTTTTTACATTCTTGCACCTCCTGTTAACAATAATGATTATATAAACATGCTTAATGCATGTATTGTATCTTGAAATATTTCAGAAAAATATCTTTAGGTTTGCATTGATATTTTCCCAAGAACATATGAGCTACAGCCCTATGAAAATTGGAAAAAATTTGGCCCAACTCTCCCCATCAAGTGGGAGACTTGGGCCAATCAGGGGGAAGACTTGGGTCATTGCAATATATCAGGTTTGGTAAAGCTGTACTTGAGGCCATAATAGTTTTAACCTCTAGTGTGGTGGTCATAGAAGTCATTAATCCTGAATTGAGGCATCTTTCAACACTAGTTTGCTGTCAGACTTAAGCCTCGGCCTGATGGCCCAACTCTCCCCATCTAGAATTTTATTTGACCATGAATAATTATTAAGGCCTAAAGATATTCAATCTCTGTTGAAAATTGCTCTAGATAAGTTCTTCTGTCTTAATAAAAATAAATCTGGGTAAATGCAACACATGTGGGGAGAGTATTGGCACTGTCCCAACTCTCCCCAATTCGACCATTTTTCTCTAAATCCCAATTATGACAAAACCGGTTGTCTGATAATTTTCCAAAATACGTTAATAACAACTGAATAGTCAAGTCTACCAAGCATGCCATAAAAAATTTTCTCAGTCCTTGTTGTCTGACAGACAATTAAAAACGCGTAACATGGCTTAGTTTTTCCGTTTTTAATCCAAATTTGAATTTTCTTCTCTCTAAAGATCGTGACAAGCAAATTAGCCAGAAATGTTACATCCATTGAAAGATTTTTATTTTTATAAAATTTTGGTGGCTGCAGCTTTCTCAAAAAATGTTTAGTTTCCTCAAAAATCAGGGTGGCCCAACCCTCCCTGCGGCCCAACTCTCCCAAGCTTCCCCTATGTTAAATTAAATTAGTGTATACCAAGGGGCACATAACGTAAACACGACATTACTAATTGGCGGAGGGCTCGTCTGTTGGTCATGTAGTAATGTATGGTAGAAATCATGTTGCCGAGACTTGAACACAATTTTGAGGTTTTTGCACAATGTTGGTAAAACGTAGCATGCTAATACTGTATCTTTGACATTGCTTCAGAACGTTGTGAAACCAGTGCCACTGCATCACATATACTAATAGTCAGGTCACATTTTCAAAAAAGTGAACACCCCAAGGCATTTTTTAGTAGAAGCAGGCAACAAGTTGATTCTTATGTAAAATGTTCCGTAGATTTCAAATTTCACTGTTGCCAAGCTGAAATATGACTCCTTCACCCCCTAATTAGCATAAAACAAGATGGCCGCCAATTTCCTTTGTTTAGTGATAATTTGGATTCTACTTGCACTAGGACAACAAGTAAAAGGTGTATTTTGATGTTTTTTGACCTGCTGAGTTCAACTTTGGTGACTACAAAGTTGAATTATGACTCCTTAACCCCCTAATTAGCATAAAACAAGATGGCCGCCACTTTTTTCCTAATTTTCCATTGTTAGCAATATTTTGACTTCTGATTGCACTGGAGCAACAATCAGAAGGTGCATTTTGAGGTTTTTGACCTACTGAATTCAAATTTTGACACTAAAAAGCTGAATTATGAATTATTCACTCATAATTAGCATCAAACAAAATGGCCGCCAATTTCCGTTGTTTTGCTATAATTTTGCTTTTGATTGCACCAGGACATCAAGTGAGTCACTTGATGTGAGGAGTGTATTTTGATGGTTTTTGACATCTTGAATAGAAATTGGGCGACTAAAAATAGAATTTTGACCCCTTCACCTACAATTAGCGTAAACAAGGTGGCCAAAAATAAACCTTGCTTTGCAGTAATTTGTCTTTTGACTGCAATAGGACACAAATTCAAAAAAGCCTCTAGAATCTTTTTTCCTGGCATTTCCTGTTTATACTTGGTAGCCATGCTAGAAGTGGGCTATGGGGGGGGGGGGGGCTTTCATTCGGCATGGTTTCATTTTTGCTAAAACTGTCAACCCTCCGAAAGCTAAATAAATGTTGCTGTCAGTGTCGAAAATATCCTCTGAAACACTAAATGCTCCCATGTATTTTCAGTTTCTCCTATTCTAATCACTAAGTAAGTCATTTTGAACCAGTCAAAATGGATGTGAATGGATAGGCCTTGATGTCAACTTTCATTTGGCATCTTTGTATCCTTGTCACTACAAGTTTCAACCCTCCAAAAGCTAAATAAATGTTCTTGTCAGTGTCAAAAATTTCATCCGAAACACAAAATCCTCCAATGTATTTACAATTTCCCCTATCCGAATCACTATAAAACTGATTTTTAACCAGTAAAATGGATGGCCATAGATGTCAGCTTTCATTTGACACCTTTGTTTCCTTCCTACTACAACTATCAATCCTCCCAAAGCTATGTAAATATTACCGCCAGTATCGATAATCTCCCAAGAAACACAAAATCCTATCATGTATATTCAATTTCACCTATCCTAATTACTGGAAAATTCTATTTTAACCAGTCAAATTGGATGTGGATGGATAGCCCTTGATGTCAGCTTTCATCTGGCTCTTTGGTTTCCTTGTTACTGCAAATTTCAACTCTCCAAAATCTAAATAAATGTTGCTATCAGTTTCAAAAATCTCTTCTGAAACACAAAATCGTCCCTTGCATTTTTAATTTCACCTGACTTAATCACTAGATAAATCACCTTTAACCAGTCAAAGTGATGTCAGCTTTCATTTGGCACCTTTTTTTCCTTGTTACTGCAACTATTAATCCTCCAAAAGCTAAATGAATATTACCATCAGTGTCGAAAATCTCCTGAGAAATACAAAATCCTCCCATTTATTTTCAATTTCACCTATCCTATTAACTGGAAAATTCATTTTTAACCATACGTGGATGGATAGCCCTTGATGTCAGCTTTCATTTGGCGCCTTGGTTTCCTTGTTACTGAGAATGTTAACCATCCAAAATCTAAATAAATGTAGCTGTCAGTTTCAAAAATCTCTTCCGAAACACAAAATCCTCCCTTGCATTTTTCAATTACACCTAACTTAATCACTAGATAAGTCATTTTTAACCAGTCAAAATGGATGTGGATGGATAGCCCTTGACATCAGCTTTCATTTGGCAACTTGATGTCCTTGTTACTACAACTATCAACCGTCCAAAAGCTAAATAAACATTACCATCAGTGTCGATAATCTCCAAAGAAACACAAAATCCTCCCTTGTATTTTTTATTTCACCTATCCTCATCACTATAAAACCCATTTTGACCAACCCAAATGGATGTGGATTGATAGCCCTTGATGTCAGCTATCATTTGGCATCTTGATTTCTTTGTTATCACAATTGTCAATCCTCCAAAAGCTAAATAAATGTAGCTGTCAGTGTCGAAAATATCATACGAAACCCTAAATCCTCCCTTGTATTTTCAATTTCACCTATCTTAATCACTAGAAAACTCAGTTTTAACCTACCCAATGGGATGTGGATGGATAGACTCTCATTTGGCAGCTTTATATCCATGCTACTACAACTGTCAACCCTCCAAAAGCTAAATAAATATTACTGTCAGTGTAATCTCCTGAGAAACACAAAATCCTCCTCATGTATTTTCAATTTCACCCATCCATATCACTAGAAAACTAATTTTAACCAACCCAAATGGATGTGGATGGATATCCCTTCATGTCAGCTTTCAATTTTCATGTTACTATACATACAATTGTCAACCCTCCAAAGCTAAGTAAATGTTGCTCTCAAAATTTGCTCCAAAACGCTAAATTGACTCATTCTGTACTGGAAAGAACCCATTTTGAGGCTATCCCAGAGGAAAAAAGAGTATAAAAGCAGTACAACTTCTCAGCGAGGAAGTACAAAATCAGTACAAAAGCAGTACGTAGACCCACGCTGCAAATGTACTCCGTTATACTGATTTTGTGCTTCTATGCAAATTGTGTACTGATTTTATACTTCTAGTGGACCAATTTGAATAATCACGTACTGCATATGTGCTCCTCTAACTTCTAAATGTCATTTGAACATTCCATGTACTGAATTTATACTTCTATGACTTAGACTGCTTAGATTTAGTCACATGTGGGTCATGTTCACTTCCAGAACTTGGGAAAATTTACAGGTGTGTCCAGGTTTTTATATACAATACATTGAATTATTGGCATAATTTCCATTGTATTAGATACAAATGTTTTACTATTAGTAGTGGCAATAAGTACAAAACGGATATAAAATTGTTCCAGCTTTCTTTTTTACTCTAGGCTTAAGTAATTAAATGTGTAGTTATTCTAATTACATTGATTTGGCTGAAGAACTGATATTATATGTGGCCTATAAAATTGGTGAAGCATTGATTTTTAGATACTTCAAATGTACTGCATTTGTACTGCAAAAATGTTTCCTGCTAGCATGCACAGCTAGTATGCTCCTTTTGTACTCCCTGCAAGGAAGTATTTTTGCAGCGTATGGATTTGCATATCGGGAGTATAAATGGAGCATAATTAAAATAATTCGAGCGCTTCAAATGTGCTCCTTTTGTACTGTGAATACACTGCGAAAATACTGCATTTGTACTGCAAAAATACTGCATTTGTACTTCAAATGCAAACTTTGTGTGAAAAAGTCTCTCAACCATGCAAATGGTCATTGCGCAATGTACTTCTTCTGTGCTTCCAATGTACTCCAATACCATATATGGGATATACTGCTTTTGTACTGTTTCTGTGCTGCAAGCGTACTCTTTTTTCCTCTGGGATACCACAATAACTTGTCTGAATTGTATACTGTATGCTAAGGGTTGAAGTAGTCATAATTCAACTATGTAGTTGTCACATTTGTGTTCATTGGATGTAAAAACATCAAAATACACCTTCTACTTGTTGTCCTAGTGCAAGTAGAAGCCAAATTATCACTAAATAAAGGAAATTGGCAGCCATTTTGTTTTATGGTAATTAGGGGTTAAGGAGTCATAATTCAACTTTGTAGTCATCAAATTTGAACTCAGCAGGTCAAAAAACATTAAAATACACCTTTTACTTGTTGTCCTAGTGCAAGTAGAAGCCAAAGTATCACTAAACAAAGGAAATTGGCGGCCATCTTGTTTTATGCTAATTAGGGGGTTAAGGAATCGCAATTCCACTTTGCAGTCATCAAATTTGAACTCAGCAGGTCAAAAAACATCAAAATACACCTTTTACTTGTTGTCCTAGTGCAAGTGGAAGCCAAATTATCACTAAACAAAGGAAATTGGCGGCCATCTTGTTTTATGCTAATTAGGGGGTGAAGGAGTCATATTTCAGCTTGGCAACAGCAAAATTTGAAATCTGCAGAAAATTTTACATAAGAATCAACTTGTTGCCTGCTTCTACTAAAAAATGCCTTGGGCACCTTAAATAAGCCCTTTTTCTGGAAATGTGACCTGACTATAAGGCCATATCTTTGATGTTGCTTCTGAATGTTACGTGATAACACAGCATTGCTACAACGTAGATGTGCCCATGGAAATAGTGCATTTCCATTGGCACGCATCCTGTGGTCATATTATTTTATTAAAAGAAACAGGTAAAATTTTCAGAATGGGATATACGAAATCTCCTCCATACATGCCAGTCCATTTTGCTCTCTGAACGATTGACCTGATTCTTTGCATCTAAATCTGCCTGATGAAAGAATCAGAACGATTGAAATTAGGTGTATTGTCTCTTTGTACAACTGCCATGAGAAGTGGTGCAAAAGTTGCTGACATACATGTAGATGTAGTTCTATGTGCCACCTTGTATAATGAAACTTACTGGGAGTAAGTAAGTAAAACTTAATTTAATGTTGTGGTATAAAAAACAAGAAGCACAAGCACACAGGTTTTTGATCAGCTATAAACAAATAACAAACAAATAAAATAAGATAAAGGATAAAAGCAATAAAAACATGATTTTCATAAAAAAATACATAGTAGGGGGAACCGGGGCACATTGGGATACGGGGCACAATGGGATTGTGGGGATTTCTTGGTTCCTGGCAAGGTATATGATATGGTAGTGCCATCATATCTTGTAATTTCACATCCTGATGTTTATATCATTTTATTGACAAATTACAGCCACAAGCAGAAGTATGGTGAGGATAAGTATGTTTTCCTACTACTAAAGTAAATTCAGAGGGGTTCCATACGAACCATTCTTTGGAAAAACCATGAACAATAAGGCTTTCTCAATGATTGTATGAATTTGGTAAAGCGCTCATTGGACACTGGGCACACGGCACATTGGGATGCACTTTATATGGCAGAATGCAAGTGTTCAAGTCAACTGAATGACGTGAGACAGCACACAATAGATATACTTATAAACACTGTTAACTTGATCGCATGCCCACATGGCTGTAACAGTTGTTTGCATGCATTTACATTTTGATAGATCTTATACACAAAAAAAGAAGTACATTCAGAGAAGATGCCTCATGCTGTAGAAGCTGTTTGAAACTAAAGAATCAGTTACTTTGCTGAAGAGAAAATTCCCCAGTGGGCATTAGTTCCTTCAAGGATCTGGAAACCACACTTCTGGTGCAAGTGGATGGATCGGATGTTTGACTTGCTTATATGAATGTATGTCACATGTCCCTGATCAAGCAACTTTTTTGCCAATGCGGACACAATGTATTTTCCAAGACCTTTTCCTCTGTGTTCAGGTAGGACATAAAGCATCCCTGGGCTGACGTAATAATGGACAACTTCCCACCCGACCAAGTTTCCCTTGTTGTCTCTGATGGCCACGGACGGTCTGTTCTCAATGTCATACTTTGTCATCAGCAGGGTAGAATCGCCAAAAGTGTACTCCCACCGTGAAGTGATCAAATCTGCATCATCGAGGGTTGCTGAATCAGCCACATAGCCTTCGTGCAACTTTCTGAAATAACTTGAAATCAATGAACACAGCAGCTAACAAATGAAGTCAAATTACCATGACATCAGTTGCATTCTATGACAGATCATCTAAAGTAAAAGGACTAAGATAGAGAAAAATTTGAAAATATCTGGGTCAATTCAAAAGGTATTAGAGCTCTTTGCAGATTCGTGGTCCACTTGAAAAATAAATATTCTTATGTTTTTCTTGTTATAAATTTCCAAACTGACTTTGTCACATCATTGACCGTTTTCTGTTGGTCTCCTTAACTTTTGATGCTGAAAGTTAATTTTGAAACTGTCTGGCCACTAAATCTGCAAACATGATAAATCTGCAAACAAACATTTTCCTGAATGCCACAGGATCGAACATGCCACCCTTCAGTTCTCCCTCACCCCAAAATGCCATCACTTCCTGGCTAGCACTTTAATTTTATAGAAAAGTCCTTAAAGTTAGATATTTAAAGTCTGCTCCCAACTCCAGCTTCTTGTCAGCTTCCGGTCAAGTGATCCCGGCTACTAGATTCCAGCTTCTTTTCACATCAGCTTCCAATTCCAGTAATGTGAAGCCAGCTACCAGTTCCAGCTACTTTTCTGCTTCCGATCAGCTTAATTCCACTTGCGAGAATTATTATCTAGGCAATTATATTGGTCATAGGCGGTCAATCTGCATACTAAAAGATGGGAAATTTAATGGCTTTAAATTGGTATGCATAACTGGCCTTCATGTCCCAGATAAATATATCGCTCCCAGATTTGTAGCCTATGTGGCAAAATGTGATTTTTTGAAGATGAAAATCTGGGAGTTGGGTAGTTATAACAAATGTAAAATAATTTTTTTAACACATAGAATTAATCAACTATTACTGGTGCATCAGTATACTCTTGACATTTACTTAGTTCAGTACCAATAACATTTCCTTTACACATCTAATACTGTGTACAATGTATATAGATATGCATGTTAATTTTCTGCACTTCAAGTACAATATTCTGGTAATATATGATCCACTTACTGAGTTTGCAGGAGGTTATGGTCAGTGAGGACGATGACACATTCATCCCATAGACTGTATTTCATGTTCCACATGTTTGCCAGTTTCTCCAGGACTCCCATATACTTCATAGGTACTCCTGAAAACAGAGAACTGAATAACCAAAAATTTGACTCGCAATTTTGCAAAATAAAAAGGATGTGTATAAATTGTATATGTATACGTCAAATAACCATAACGACATAGGATCTCGATAGTCAAGTATAGGTTGTTCACCACGGGAGAGGGAATATGTGATTTATAGCCCAAGGTGTGATAATACATATTCCTGATCCCATGGTAAATAACCGGCTTATACCATAACATAAACATTCAAACAGTCAACATGAGATGATTAGTAGGTAACAAGGATATGGGAATCATCTGGCGTGTGATTGGCTGACAGAGGTGTCGAATGGTATAAGTTTTGAATATTTCACGTTTGTTGATCCGATAATTATTTACCTTCACAGTATAGTTCCTTTGTCTCTGGTGGACGTACCACTTCTTGGAGAACAGACAAGAGCCTTCCTTCATCATCAGTTCTTGTGGCGAAAGTGAAGGATGGTGGGTGGTTTATGGTTGTCTAAAATGAAGGAAAGTCGATATATATGTGGTTATCCTCATAGTTTGTGTTGCTATTGTATATATTTTTTAATTTGTTTTGAACATTGTGGTTACGCCAACCTGCAGAAGTCCTCATTTACATGTTTGCAAAGAGACTGTGGAAACGAAGAAGTTCTTTTTTTTTTTTAATTAACTGGGTGAACAAACTCATGGTAGCAGACTGAACAATGAAATTTACAGCAGTGGGAATAAAAGTAATCGGCAAAGATTTCCTTGTCTCTGTACTGCATCAGAACTGGCCCAGCAAGGCATTAATGTTCAGGTCGCTGCCGATTTGGTCGCACGGTGAATTTCTCTTTTAAAGTTGTCATTTAGCTGAACTTTCACAAATAGGCATAGGTACCCTTCAATATATATAAATCTATCTATTCAGGTACAAAATCCCAAGTGGCTTATTAAAATCCCAAGTGGCTTATTAAATAAACAGCTCACATCACTACCAGCAGTTGCCACTATGATGTCATAATTTGGCCACGTGTCAACACAGAACTTCTGCCCGAAGGGATGATGGATCGCAGTATCCAGATGAGCAGCCATCTACAAAATGGACAAAACGCGGGTGGTGGATTAACATTGCACACAGAGGAAAGATCTTACCAACCACAAAAGAAAACTTGTCAGAAATAATAAGTAATTCTATGCTCACTTTATTTCAGTGTGCATTTTTAAGAGCACCGTTAATTATTAAAATGCTAAACAGATTACTGTATTTTCTGTATTAAAAGCACATCCCTTAATAAAAGCCCACCCCCTCCATAAAGGACCAATTTTAATCAAAATATGACTTCATCCCAAGTTTTTGATGCTAGGTTTACTTATTTTACCTTCAGGGAATCTGCCGCAGTACGAAAAGTCCTCACATGCTTCAAGGCATGCTCCAGTTGCTCTCTGCAGATGTGAATGGCCATGTTTTATTCTCTTTTCCTTCTGAATTACAACATAAATGTACACTGCAGTGTGTACTATACACGTGTAGGGCAAGAGCGTACATCAGATTAATGGGTTTGACTCAAGTTTAGTCACACTCCCAAACATAGCCAGACTGCGCACACAATTTTTGAGGGGGAGCGACGTTTGGCGGAATTTCAAGATCATGTTTCACTAAAAATATTTTAGACTTTGACAAGTTAGACATTTTGACTAAGGTAGTCAAAAAGGTTAACTTATTTATTACCTTAGTCAAAATGTCTAAGAAAAATTGACCCTTAGTCAAAATGTTTAACATTGTTAGTCAAACCTGCACATGCGCACAAGTGATTTCCTGTTTAATTTTTAAAAATTGCACCAGAAAGCAGAAGACAGTTGAAGAAGCAGTCAGACAAGAATTGTAAGTGTTAGACCACTTACGATTGAGCTATGGAGCTCCCCCCCCCTCTGGTACACTTAAGCACCCAATTTACATCCTCAATTGAAACCATGATCACCCTTTTTGTTACCATGAAGACAGAAACTAAGAAATACAAGCCGAGCTCTCAATTTTTTGACAAATTTTAACAAACTTACTATATTAATTACATGCTAAACATTTCGAGAAGTTTAAGAAATATTATTATCCAGTTTACCTAAAATATCATATAGCTAAAATGGAAATTTGCATTGCTGAAATCAGGAGATATCTCCATGAAAATAAGCTTTGTAACAATGGATAAAAAAACTGAACTACTGCTCATTGGCAGTCCACACCAACTTAACAAACTCCAAGTATCATCAGCCGATCATGTTAGAGACCTAGGTGTGATCTTTGACAAAAATATGACCATAGAAAAACAAGTCAACGAAATGTGCCGGAATGCCTGTTTCAATCTCAGAAATATCGAGATTGTCAAGGCCTCCACATCACTTGAAGGCTTCAAGAGAATTCTGAAAACATGCCTGTTTAAGACTTAAACTAGAACTTGTGTCGCAAGCGGAACACATGCGAGTTCACTATGCGTATGTTGTTTTGCCATTTTTGTGAATAGATTCTTGGGGAAAATGGTGTGGAATTTGGAGCCTAGATTTTCATACATGATCAGAGAAATAGAACAGACAATAAACTTAGCAGTGGTATCACCAGGAGGGGGGGGCACTAAAAAAAAGTGCAAGCGGCTTACAACAAATTATGGCAATAGCAAGAAGGCCGGATCTAGAAGGTATTGAGATCAGTAGCATAGCCATAAGGGGGGGGGGGTGAGAGGGCAGGGGGGATAACTTGCCCCCTGAACAGATTTTGGGGAAATTTCTGCAGATGTACGCCAAAAAAATTAGTCCTGGGGACTCAGTGAGGTCTGAAAAAGCGGGTCCCCAGCCAAATTTCTGGGTCCTAGTTTTTTCATATCATGGCCAAGCGGCCATCACCCAATTACAATTCTTGAATATAAGGGAGGGGGCTAGCCCGGCTGGTAGAGCCTTGGGCTCCCAATTGTTGGGACCTAGGTTCGGAAGCTCTCCACAAAATAGTTTTCGCTTTATTGAAACAATTCTTCGTCGCATCCCTCAATCTTCAGATATATGTCAAAGTAGGAACTCCTAGTACAGGGTGAATGTTCTATAAAGTCAGGCCGCAGATACATTTTTCTATCAGAAAAAAGGTAATCTGCATTCTCTGGAAGATTGGTCTTGATTTTGGGGAAATTTGGGCCAAGAAAAGCCTAGAAAATCCTGGAATTTGATTCCAAAAATTCTGCAGACATCCTGCACTCAACACAATGAGGCTGCAATGCAAAGGCAATAATGTTCTTCTAAAATTGAGTTATAAAATACAAGAACTTTTCTGCTGACTTGACTTGTGTTGTGCTGGTATACCCCGGCTGACTTGACTTGTGTTGTGCTGTTGATAGGCTAGTAGCTGTTACTCTAACTGTTACTGTATCCACATATTCATAACATTTTGTCAAGGACCAACCACTGGTATTTCACTCTCTGCAGGCTGGCTTGGTAGTCATCAAAGAAACTGAATTGTACAGCAAAAAACATTGTAACAAAGAGTATGCAGCTGTGGTTCATGTGAAAAAAAAATTTAAAGGAGTGTCATGTTAAATTTTAATTGAGTGGATTGCCTCCCCCCAAAGATGGCATTGATTGCTATGAAAAAGTTCAATTTTACATAGGCCTTTAATTATTATATCATTTATTCGCCACATAGCAGCATACATTTAACATAAAATATAGATTAATTAAAAAGTGGTAAAAACAAGCATAAAAGAAAAAACAATTAAAAATAAAATGAGGTAACTAAAAATCTCGAACAAAAAAATTACACTAATCATCCGACACAGAGACTTTCAATAATAACATTATATTCCTCTTTACTTAGTGGAGACTCACATAAACTATCTTTCATGATAATGACACCTCTTACAATGCTGGCATGAGCTACATCTTCCTCTTTAAAACTATCCAACCAAGGAGCAGCATCAAACTCTGCTCCACATTTCAATTTAACATGCCTACAATTCAAACCAAGCCCAGATCTAGATACAATAGCATTTTCGAAGACGGATGATATTACAAGATTATCTGATCTCAGATTTTTCACAAAACATTTATAAAACAATGATGTGGGACTTCTTAGAAGGTGTTAATTGAAATGTGCTAACTCAAGGTGTGAATGGCAAATTGGCTAATTGGTGAAGTCTTGATTGCTATTCTGAATTGCCTGACATTGTAAATAATGTTCAAATATGAAATATCAAGCATTATTAATTAATCTATAAATTTGTTTACTTGTATGTCTTTTGATCAGGTCTTATATAATATAATTAATCATAATTTTCTTAATAAGCTGAATTGGCTATTTGTAAGTGATCAGTATCAGTGGTGTGTGTATTTTATTGACTGTTATCTATATTAATTAGTGTTTGATACCTACTTTATTTTATAACTATTTGGGTGGCTGGAACCTAGTTTGTATTTCTTTTAATCTTGTTCTGAGTGCTCTTTTTATCCAAAAGTACTGTTACTCGTATATGTTTGTATCATTATGGTCACTTTATTTTAGCTATTTATAAAATGTGTATAATCGATTTTATGTATATGGTTAATCTTGTATATATATATAATTAATACTATTTTTATATAATTTATTTAAATTTTTCCCATTACAAATGACATATGTATCAATTGTGATATTTATAGATGTCAATAAAAGAATATATATAGGTAAAGGACTGCTGCACTTCTCAGTGCATCCTGGGGGAAAAATATATAGGCATATTTATTTCAACGAATTCTCAGCAATGAATTGAGATATCTTCATGAAAAAACGAAATCATAAAGATTAAGACACCAGGATTCCAAAGAGCCTAAGATTCTAATTCTAGGCCTAATAGAAGTGTCCGAAAACTATCGGGAAGATATCGAACCTGTTTCGGCCAATCAGAGGGCAGTAAAACAATAACAAGAATATTTCTATATCCTGTTTTGCCGTGATTTCGTTGAAACTAAACACTTGAATTGCAATTAAACAAGGCACAAAAGACACAAAAGGTGAGGACCACGCCTCAAGTTAGCCAATTCTTCATAATTTTCATGAAAAAGAACCTTTTAAAAGTGCTCCCTTGTCTCTCATGAACGATCCAAAATTTCTGACTACCCTTATTGGGAGAGAGCCAGCTCTCTCCCTCTGGGATTGGTATGATTGTCAGAAATTTCTGGATCGCTTGTCAGAGACAAGGGAACACTTTCCAAAGTGTTTTTTTGATTCAAGGGACTAATATGATGCATAAAAGAGGCGTGGTAATGACTTTTTGCTTCTTGTGATCTGGTTTATTTAATATTAAGGTTTTAGTTTTCAACCAAATGGGTGTTTATTCACGCGGGAGCAGCCAGTAATTCATATTGACATGGAAAATTTAAGTTTTAAAATTTGTTTCTTACATGTTAAATTTATTTTGTTATGTCTTTAAGGTTGTACCTGACAAAGTTAAGTGGTAATTTGGTAAATATTTTGAGGAAAAGGACAAATTCCAGTGTTTTATCAACATTCATAAATTCAGTTACATTCACTGACTGCTCCCTCAGTGTTACACACAGACTCAGCCATGGTGTAAATGTAAAAGGGATTCTGATTGGTCAAGATCCTAGGTTCATGCTACCTGGTTCATGATTGGCTCATGTCTTTCTGATAGCTTTTTGGACACTTCTGTTAGGGCTAAAATTAAAATTTTAGGCTCTTTAGAATCCTCAATTCATAGACTATATTATTTCGTTTTTTCATGGAGATATATTTATTCATTGCTGAGAATTCGTTGAAAATGCATATATCAGCCATGGTGTAAATGTAAAAGGGATTCTGATTGGTCAAGATCATGCTACCTGGTCCATGATTGGCTCATGTCTTTCCAATAGTTTTTCGGACACTTCTGTTAGGGCTAAAATTAAAATTTTAGGCTCTTTAGAATTCCCATATCTTAGACTGTATTATTTCGTTTTTTCATGGAGATATATGTATTCATTGCTGAGAATTCGTTGAAAATGCATAGGCCTATACTTTTTTTGTGCATTGTTGATGCTAAATGATGTTAAATAGCACATTTTTACAATAAGAGGATTTGTTATTCTTCTTTATTAAGTACAATCACACTAATTCAGTTTCATTCTATCTTTGTGATAAAGTAAATATTTTTTTATTGTCAAGACAATTGATCTCTTCAAAAGCCATGAATTGGAAGTGTAGGCTGTAATCTGGAGGTGCCATCCAATTGAATGTGTATTTTCAATTGCATTTGATCCAAGCCAAAGAATGGCACTCTCTGTAATCCAATTGATTGCAAGACCCACTTCTGATTGCCAGATTTGAATATAATTGCACTTTAAGTCATGTCTTTTGAATAACTGCCCTTTCATATCTTGATCAAAGTATATTTGCTGCAAGGTGTGACAGTTCTTTTAGACTTTTAGTCTGAATATTAATATTTAAAGATGATCCTCTCCTATTGGTTGAAACTCAATCTGTTCCTATTGGCTGTTGGAAGTACCTGAACTAATAGACTAATTTCAGGGACAGTTCTCTCAGTAAACACTAGGGGAAAAGTGGTGCTTGGTGTCAGTACTCTTAAAATTTCATTGGCTGATAGATTTCCCGCCCTTGCCTATGATTGGTCCACCCAAGGTGTCTCCAAGCTGGAGTATTTTTAATGACTTTTAATATATATATATATACCATTTATTCGTGCTTATCACACCATTTTACGTATTTTGAAAATAATACAATCAATAAATGTAATTAAATTAATAATTATATTCGGGAACCAAATTTATGTCAATTTAAGGATAAATAGAGGATGCAGTCCTTCATCTCCTGTGAGGTCCAATTGTTCAGTTTTGAAACCCTCTGCACCGCAAGTGAAAGTTCCCTTATGGCAGTTGCTGAGCCTTCCAAGCCTAAGTCCAAAATGAATCATAGCATTGTTTGTCCCCATGCCAATTCAGATTACGTGCTTTAATGCTGCCTTTGGATGAGCTCAAAACCTTAATAATTGCTGCAACTCTCCTGTTGTTCCCTGAGATCATAGTATTATACAACCTCAAGAAACGTGAACGCAGGGCACTTTCCATGGGTATTGTTTCATGTAACTTTGAGCATTGTTGAGGCTTTATAACTTCCTAATTCTTTCAGATTAAATTTTGGAAGTAGTGTTTTTAGGTTTAATGGGCATACATCTTCCATGTCACCATGTGCGGAAAGCAAATTAAGAATCATGGAATTACCTAGAAGTTATTTGGGGCAAATGTTCAGCACATTCAGTGAAATAGGTCTATTGGCCAATAAAAAAAAGAATATGTTGTCTCTGTCACACATAACTACATTCAACTTTCAGACTGTATATATACCAAACAATTTTTAAAAAGTGGATTATTATTACTTCTAAATAAGTAATATTAAAGCCTATTTCTGAACTTTAGTAAGCAAGTTGATATACAGGCATTCCAAGTATACTAAGTATGTGGACAAAAAAAACGGTGCGGAAATAGGCAAGCCTATTCACAGCGCTTTAGTCAGTGCTAGTTGAGTGCCATTGCTTAAAAAATATAGGCCTATTTTGTCTTCAATCTGTCTGGTCCGCATTAATCTGGGTCTGCAGCTACTTGGTCCGCATCCTTTACTCCTAAGTGTTGTACCAGAGTGACACACTGTAGCTTCCCTGGAAGATGCCTGCAGATTTGCAGTATTTAAACCAATTCAAGCCATTTGAAACAAAAAAACTTATCAGGAAAAATCTGTATTTTGTCTACAGGTTTGGCAATAGGCTCAAATTAAAGCTTATTTCAAGTAGAAGAAATCCAGAGTCCAATGTTAAAATCCAATGTCAGATTTTTACAACTGCTTGCAGCCTGTATTGCAGGAGGAATTTTCAGTCAGCCTCCGACCATATAGGAAGTCGCACTATTTCACCTATCACCTTGAAACTTAGCATACAGTCTCAATATAATTTTATCTTGCTGCCATCAACTTTTGGTAAACTTCTGTGACATTAAAATTTTTATTTACGAAACTAAAATGTTCATTTTTTTGCGCGAATTTCAAATGACCATGCAGCTCCATGAAACCAGCACCAACAGCAGCAGTCAGATTCAATAGAAAGAATGAAGGAAGGGATGACAGAAGGATCGTATGAAGGAAGGCAGGAAGGAATGAAGGAAGGGATGAAGGAACGAATGAAGGAACGAAAAAAGAAAGGAAAGTAGGAAGGAAAAAAGGGAGGGGAGGGAGGGAGGATAAACATGTGGATAGATAGATAGATAGATAGATAGATAGATAGATAGATAGATAGATAGATAGATAGATAGATAGATAGATAGATAGATAGATAGATACTAAGTCTATCTACAAGCAGCTGTTAAAGTGCTTGCACGTTATTTCGAAGTTATCTTATTTTCAGACCTATAAATGGCATAAAAACGATCTGTATTGTGATCCATGAAATGTGAAAGAAACACAGCACTAGGATGACATAAATTTTATTGCCTGCCTCGAGTCTGTAACTCAATCTATATTGCAAAACAAGGCACTGAGTTTCCCACCGACTTGTCCTGCGAATCTGAAGGACTTGTTTAAGGTCTCACAAATCTACGAGATTGTTGTACTTCAGCTGAAATCCTGCAGATCTAAAGGAATGTTGGATTTCACTGTTTTCCCAATCATGCATTGACAGCAGAATTTCTTGTTTTCCTCGAGATCTGCGTGAGTCTCGCTGCGACACTCTCTCGAGTCTTTTACATAGATATCTACCTGCGTGCGGCGAACTCCCGTACGTTCCGCTTGCGACACGAATTCTAGTTTAACCTGGTTGGCTCACAATGCGAGTTCACTCGCAATAAACCCTTCCTGCACAAGCGCTAGTGAGCAGTTTAGTGGAATTTAGGATTTGATGATCTACAAAAATGCACCGAGTACCAATGCCTAGGCTCTAATGTTCTTTGTTTTTAACTGTGACTTTAAATAAACAAATTTAGTATAATTAATATTAATGGTAATGTGAAGCCAGTTTCAATTTCCAGGTTGTGTTCAGCTTCCAGTCGGCTTAAAGTTAGATTAACTCACATCTGGATTTAATAGAAGCACGCGACTGTAGCAACTGGGCCCCTGTCTAAGGAGACATGACCCAGTCTACAGCAATAGAGCATGGTCTACAGCATGTTGGCCTTCTCCTTCTTCTTTTTCTTCTTCTTCTTCTTGCTTACTTCCAACTGTGCACAGGCCAGCCTCTCAGTTTTGGGTAATTAAAGAAGCAGACTGGTTTCAGACAGGGACTTAGTGGTAGAAAGGTGTTATGGTTTGTCGGGAAAAAGCCTTGGCATGCAATATTATTATGATTAGATGCTCTTGAGCATGACATAATAGTTCCCATTGAGAGAAAAATATTTTTATATCAATTGCCAGAGCTGTAATATGTAATCTGCCGGACGAGATAGACTTACAACACTGTTGGAATTTCATGGCGTGCCTTTCAATCTGCGCAGTAGTTTTTCCGATTTTATTTTCTGCAAGGGGCGAGACCGCTCTGGACGTCCATTCAAAATGTGAATTCTTGAATATGCGACAGACGGAGCACAATGGACTCCATTGTGCTCCATCTGTCGCATATTCAAGAAGTCACATTTTCATGTGCGGAGTCACGCCATTTAAGCGGCGCATGCGCATGGAATAATGGCGGCGCCCATAGACGCCATTTTGAATCAGCCTTTTTGTTTGAAGGCTTAACCTACCATGCTTTTTCAGTATGTACATGACTAGTGTGGGAAGGATCGCTTCAGCAGCAAATTGCTCTCGCTTACCACTCTATGATATCTCTGAAATTCTTTTCTAACCAAGACGTTAATTATTCTGCTTTTTCAAAACATTTCCAAACTTTTCATATCATTTCCCAACCCCATGCAGGACGAAGATTTAATTTGCTGTCCTTATTTTCAAATTAAATCAAACATTTTCACAGTGAGTGACACCACATTATTTATAGGCTTATATATATTATTTTCAATAGTAAACAAGCAGAAGCAACTAAATTAACAAAGATTACTTGTAAATAGAAATTGAGGATTGCGATACAATTAAATGTAAGTCATGAAACAGAGTCGCTGGCAGTGAAAACAGAAAGTATTTTCTTTATCATTTACCCCACACCCTGGAACAAAATCACGATATGCTACAGAGAAGGTCTGCCACAAAAATTTTACAAACATCATGAACTGAAATGACTAACCTTATTAGTCAACAGTCTCTCATAGAATGCCCATTCCCTACATTATTTTCCCAAGCTCTTGTCCTAGTTAATTTTTTAGTATAGGCCTATGTCTAGCTAATTCTCACGTCAATATGAAGTATAATTCTAGATAATGTATTTTCTATAGTAATACTATAATCTACTTACAAAAGAGGGTCAATAAAATTAATCTTCACATATTTGGATCTGCTGATTGCTTAATACAAAATTTATTCAACATATTATTTCAAAACTTCATTTCAGCTAACATGTAATATAATTATATTTTATCTAGATCTATTTATATAGATATAAAGTTATGTTTCTCAGTTGCTCCGTGATTCATTCTCCTTTTACATGCGTCTGGACAACCTACGACCCCCTAATTCGCACATTGTACCTACATTGTCGTACTTATAATAATATAATATAATAATAATAACTTAATATAGCGCTAATTCCAGTAAACTGCTCATTAGCGCTGCTCAAATGAGCTCAGGGGTAGAATTGTTTAAACAAGTGAGTTTTAAGGTTATTCTTGAAACTTTCCAAAGTGTTAATTGTTCTCAATTTTTCTGGCAAACTATTCCAGAGTTTTGGGGCTGCATATGAGAAAGCTCTGTCCTCAAACTTATTTTTGTTGCATGGGATAGGTTCCGCTAACAAGTGTCTATGGTTGCTTCTCAGATTGTGGTCTTGCTGGGGTTTGGCTTGAATAAGTTCTTGAATGTACAGTGGAGCTTGGGAATTCATTGCTTTCCATGTGATCATCAACAGTTTGAACTGGATTCTTGCTTGAATCGGTAGCCAGTGTAGTTGCTTTCTACTAAGACTTACACTGTCATGTCTTTTCAATCTCTCAATCAGTCGAACAGCTGAGTTTTGGGCAACCTGAAGCTTATTCATCAAACAGCTGGTTGTGCCATACAAGAGTCCATTTCCGTAGTCAAGGTGAGGGGTGACAAGAGCATTGACAGCTGTTTTAACCGTTTCTTTGTCTAGATTCTTTCGAAGTTTTGAAATGTTTCTCAAATTGAAGAAAGCATTACGGCACATCTTGTTGATTTGTCTTTCCATTGTCATATTTTTGTCGAATATCACTCCAAGATTTCTGACATGATCAGCAGTTTTGATTTCAACATTGTCAACATTGATTGATGCCACTTGCAGTTTCTTCAACTGACCAGGAACACCAATTAGAAGAAGTTCAGTTTTGTCACCATTATTGCACAACTTGTTATTGTGCAAGAAGTCCCTGATTTCTGCGACGCATTTTTCCATTTTTTGTACAGCTTGCTCTTGATTTAGAAAGGTTGGCTTGAAAGAAAGAATAAGTTGCTCATCATCCGCATACTTTTGATCACTCACTTGGTTTTTTTGTGCAACCTCACTTACTGGAGCGATGTACGAATTGAACAAAATTGGACCAAGTTTTGAACCTTGTGGCACCCCATACTTGAGTGGAAGTTTGCTTGATGTAGTGTCATTTATCGTTACAGACTGTGATCGTTCCGAAATATATGACTTGAACCATTTCAGTGCTGAGCTATGCACACCATATCTGTTTTGCAGCCTGTCCAGCAGAATGTCATGATCAATTGTGTCAAATGCAGCTGACAGGTCCAGCAATACCAACATTGTCACCTCTCCTTTGCTCAAATTAAGCATTATATCATTGTGGATCCTTGTTAAGAGAGTTTCTGTACTATGAAACTGTTTGTAGGCTGATTGCTTTTCATCATCAAGTTTGTTTCGTGAGAGATGATCAACATACTGTTTGATTACAGCACTTTCAATTAGTTTGCCAAGAAATGAAAGGTTAGAGACAGGTCGGTAATTCTTTTTGTTAAGTTCAAGACCAGCCTTCTTTAAAAGTGGTTTTACGAGTGCATGCTTCAGATCAAGAGGCATTTCTCCAAGTGTCAATGACATGTTGACAATTTTTGTGATAACTGGAAGAAATTCATCAATGCAATTAAGCAACAGCCATGTGGGCATGGGATCAAGTTGACGATGTTTTACTGGCATGTCAGTGACAAGCTTTTTAACTTCCTCTTGAGATAAGGCTTTAAACTGGGCTAGCTTATGATTAATGTTCATTTGAGCATCAATTGTTTTGTTTGAATTGGAGTCCAATTTTGACCTTATCATTTTGATCTTTTCGTCAAAGTAATTGTTGAATTCATTTGCCAGGTCTTTTTCATTTGTATGATTGGGTAGAGGCAAGTCTTGCTTCCTGTTAAGGCTGGAATTGAGAACTTTGAACATTGCTTTCGAGTTTCCCTTAGTGGCTTGAATCTTTGACTTGAGATCATGAGACTTGAGTTGATAAAGCATTTCATTAAATGCGTTTCGTTTTTCTTTGAAGTTTTCCCAGTCTTTTTCAAGACCAGTTCGCCGCCACAATCGCTCTGCTTTTCTCTTTGCTGCTTTGAGGGGTTTGATCTCTTGATTTCTGAATGGATTGGGTTTGCGTAAGGTCACTAGTTTTGTTTTCACAGGGGCATGTTTGTCAAAAACTTCGGCAGTCGAGTTGTAAAGTGCCACCAGGTTACTTAAGTGGATTGATCGATTGAAATGTTGTACTTTTTGTGAAAGATGTTGCTTAATGTCCTTTTTGAATTCAGATAAATTTATGTTCCGAGTTTTGCGGAACGCGATTTCTTTCTGAGGATTTTTGCCTTTGTCAATTTTAATATCGAAAAGCACACAGTTGTGGTCTGAAACGAGATCACTGACAACACAGTCGGTCAGAGATGTAACTGTATTTGTTATGACAAGATCAAGTATATTTCCATCCTTGTGCGTTGGCGATGACACATGTTGTATGAGGTCATACATTTCAAGAATGTTGTTGAATTTGATAACTTTGGCATCATTTGGTTTGTTCAAGTGAAAGTTGAAATCCCCAGTAACAATCGTTTCATGGTTGTATGTTTGAAAGTGGGATAGAAAATTTGTAAATTCAGTGTAAAATTCTGATAAGCTGTATTTATTCTTGTTTGAAGGTTCAGGCCTGTACACAAGTAGGATAGTGACAGTTGTACCATTGATTTGCAATTCTATTTCCATGTGCTCAAAAGTCTTTGTGTTAATGCTTTCTTTCTTGAATGCCTTTATGCCTGTTCTCACGATGCAACCTACACCACCCCCAGGCCTGGATTCACGAGGTGCACTTAAATAGAAAAATTCTCTATTTCTTTCCAGTTCCCCAATTTCAACTTGGTCATTTGCTTTTAGCCAGGTTTCAGTGAACAAAAATATATCCAGATCAAATTCATCTCTGAACTCTTTCACAGACTCAGTCTTTTGCCTCAAACTTTGAGCATTCCATACACAAGCCTTCAGCTTATTGCGATTTGTGTAATCTTTGGAATAATTCTTGCAATTATCATCTTGAGTGCTTTTGGTTAAGTGGCAAAGTTTATTTTCTGAATTAGCGGATGCAAGTTTATGCGGGTTTATAGATCCGGTCAAGCCAGTGCGTACTACATCAGAGTACAGCTTAAGATGTAGGAACATATTGTTGAAGCAGCACAAGCAAGCAAGCGAGGCCCACAGGTGCTACGTTTGAGCAGCACAAGCAAGCAAGTAATCGAGGCAGGTAAGAGAGGCCCGCAAGTGCTGCGTTTAAGCAACACAAGCAAGCAAGTAATCGAGTCAGATAAGCGAGGCCCACAAGCGCTGTGATTAAGCAGCACAAGCAAGCAAGTAATCGAGTGAGGTAAGCAAGGCCCACAAGTGTTACGTTTAAGCAACACAAGCAAGCAAGTAATTGAGTGAGGTAAGCGAGGCCCACAAGTGCTACGTTTAAGCAACACGAGCAAGCAAGTGATCGAGTGAGGTAAGCGAGGCCCACAAGTGCTACGTTTAAGCAACACAAGCAAGCAAGTGATCGAGTGAGGTAAGCGAGGCCCACAAGTGCTACGTTTAAGCAACACAAGCAAGCAAGTAATCGAGTCAGGTAAGTGAGGCCCACAAGTGCTACGTTTAAGCAACACAAGCAAGCAAGTGATCGAGTGAGGTAGGCGAGGCCCACAAGTGTTACGTTTAAGCAACACAAGCAAGCAAGTAATCGAGTAAGGTAAGCGAGGCCCACTAGTGCTATGTTTAAGCAACACAAGCAAGCAAGTGATCGAGTGAGGTAAGCGAGGCCCACAAGTGTTACGTTTAAGCAACACATGCAAGCAAGTAAATCAAGGAACTTTTCGAAAATTTAGAGGATTAAATAGGTGAAATGAGTTCAGTACAATAAATTTTTTTTTTTTTTTTTTTTCTAATTTTTTTTTTTAATTTATTTTTTTAAATCTGAAATATTATATCTATATTAATAATTAAGTATAGAATCGACAAGTGATAGTACAAAAACAATGTATAGATATAGTAGGCCTATAATAGAATTATTTGTGGTGAGATTGTTGAAAAATGAAATAAAATGCTGTCTGCTTGGCTGATGTTGTTCAGTTAAAGATGTGTATTGGCAGTGTGTTGGCAGTATATTGAGCTCTTCAATCTTAAATTCCCAATAAATAATGCTGTCAAGTGTTGTGGGATGTGTCTAGAAAAGTAAATGGGTGCTGGAAATAGAAAATATGATAGTTAAATAGCTTTTCAAGTGCAAAAACGAATGTAAAATGAGCGAAAATTGAGGTCAAAACAATGTGGATTGGAGTCAGAAAACGAAGTTGAAGATGGCAGGTAATTAAATTGCAAGTTATTGCTCTAAAATCACCTGGAAAAGGTCCAAAAATGGAAAATAACAGGCAAGAAACACTTTACCGACAGGTTACAGGGCTACTTTTTCTAATTTCCAAAAAAAAAATTGTTTTTTTCGGGTTCCAAAAATTGTTTTTGCAATTTTTCTTTCCAGACCGTTTTCCCAAATTTCGTTTTTCACTGATGTTTTTCACACTTTTTTTCTTTCCAATTTCTTTTTCCCTTTGAAGTCTTTTTTTCATAAAATTGTTTTCCAATTTTTTTTCCATTTTTATGAATGTTTCATTCTTACAAGAATCCTTTGGGTCTGAGACCATCTAAAAACAAGTGCCTCTTTGTCAGACCGAATGTCTCACAGAAGCTTGACAATCTTCGCAAAGCCAGCAGTTATTTAGGAGATTTTCAATTCATGCTGTGCGGCTGAATTGAAATTACTGACTTGTTACCACTAAAAGCCTGTATTAGCCCCCCCCCCCAAAAAAAAGATACCATTATTAAATTTTAAAGTCATCTTATGCTTTCCTTAGGGCTAGAATTACCACCATTCTGAACAATATCTTGAAAATGAATTATGTCGATGGCGCTCAATGTTTTTCCTATGAGTATGGGAAACTGAAGTGTGGGTTTTTGACTTTACTAAAGTTTACTTCATATCTTGTAGAGAAATAGGATTTGTTGGTTCTTCACACACAAGACAAAATTGATATCTTAAAGAAATCTTATCAAGTGAATTTGCAGTGACATGGCTTTTTCTGAGAACAAGAGAAACTTGTAGTGAAAAAAAAAACAGCTGTTTCTAAAGTTATTCCAATGCAGATGTTCAATAGTGATATCTCTATGATATGATAAGAGCAAAAATGCTCTTTAAAAAAACTATAACAGCCAATTCCGCGAAAATGTGAAAAAATCTTTATTTTCAATACTCCTTTTTCCTTATAATGTTATGCTAAGCTATGGAATGTGTGAATAAAAAATATATGAGGTTGTATAACATGATTACCATGCATATATTTGTCATATCACCATGTTCAAATTGAAGAATTTATAGCTCCTTTTATGAAGAAAAGAGCAAGAAAACCAATAGCATTGAATGTTGTCATACCTCTTATCTACAAGGTCAGCTTTGTACAAGTCTCAAATACAGAAAAGTTATATGACTATAGACTGACTGGATGAGCGCAGAAAGTTACAATGCTTAGGCAAAGAGCTGCAAGCCGAAATATAAAACCGATATAGGAAAATACAAAATCCGTAGAAACCACAGGCTGCGATTTATTCATGCATAAAGGTGTGGAAGAATCTTTATCCTGCAAATGAGCTATAATGCATGAAAATGTTGTCTTATATAATTCAAGCATAATTTTATAACAAATTGTAGATCTACGTATGTATCGTAGAAAGATTATTTGAGTTTAAGCATACTGATTATTTGTAGGAATACAAACATACATGTGTGGCAAATGGCACATCATGCATTTTTCAAATACTTGAACACTATAATTTTCATGCAAGCATACATGATGTGAAAAACATATGAAGTACCAAGCATTAGTGTATTTACAACATGATGTAATTTACGTATATATATGTAAATTCTATTTCAAAATGTAATGTCAAAGCACCAAGCGGCAAGTATAAGGAAAAGGCATTCAATTGTTCAAGGCAGATTTCAGCCATGTCGAGCAACACCCATGGAAATGATGAAAGCAACAAATTGTTCAAAGATGCTTTATCATATTGCCATGCTGTCATGTTTGTCTGTAACGCTGCTCTACAATAATGCTTTTGAATGGCGCTCAAAGCTTCTGCAATGATGCGCAGCGATTAGGCCATGGGCCAACCACCCACTTAATAGCCAAGGCTACAAAGCAATGTCTTTCATAGCTTTGCCATCAGAGCTGACACTTGATGAACTGTTGACGTATTTCTGAAGCAGCGATCTAAATAGTTCTACTTCTATGTTAATGTTTTTTTTTCTGTAGATGCATGGACTTCTCAGGAGGAATATTCAGCTATTTTACTTCATTAAACCGGTCTTATTTAGTTGAGTAACCTGTTCGGCTCTGCTCATATTTTTCTTTTAGTCTATTTCTGACAGTTCTGTGCTTGTGTCTTTGTTTTGGAACAGTGAGCTTAGCCGGACAGACCTCCGTCCCCTTTGTCCATGTCATATAGGGTGTTCCTGTAGCGGCAGATCCCTTGTTATGATCCAGCGGCTGAGCTTCATGGAAGAAAGTGTGAGCACTGTCTTTGACATCTCAGGTGCCAGTAGATCATACTGTAGATGGATAGAAGCAGAAATATTAGGCCGAGTAGGACGAGGAATGTGCAAACAAGAGGGGCCACAAAATGGTGACCTGCAAAATAAACAAGGTTAATGCAAGGTTATTGAGAGTTCAGAATTATGTTGAACAAGGAGTCTTTGCACATTTGGCAAATGAATGATTTGGGCTTTACTTCTTGTATTCTTGCACCGGGTTGGAGTATAGGACACAGCAATGACGCAAAGCATGACTGACACTAGCCTACTGTCTTTTATTTGGTGTTCTACTTAGGTCGAGGTAAATTCTGAGAAAACCTCCTAAACTGTAAGTTACAAGCAATGTTCACTGTTTCTATCCAATACTTAACTGGCATAACTCCAGTTACTCAAAAGGGATCATTATGCAATTTCAAGCACAAATGTCAAGCACAAATGGTCATATGATCTCCCACAGGCCTCGTGCAAGTAGAGTCAGTGCCATATATACGAAATGTAACTAATCATTAAAGTAATTCATTGTACATCCAAGGTCTTATCAATCATATTTACACAGTAATTAATTTGATAATAAATGATTACTTTAAACTATTTCTAATTACAATACAATATGAACTATTTATGTTATACATAATTGTATTGCAAACAAGTGACGTCAATCAAGTAATTAAAGCAATTTTCTTGAATATTTTACACATATAATGATACAAATAACACTTAATGTGTGAACATGTTAAGCAACTGGTATCTGCATCAGTTTTGGAGTTGATAACAGTTGTTTCTACTTTGACTTCTATGACTGCCGAGAGGGCGCTGTAATTTGTCGTCTGTCGTGATACAGTGGCAGCTAGATCATCTGCGGCATCTCGAACCAAAGTTTCCATTAGGATATTTTGGTGTGCTGGTCTTCAACCATGAGTCCACTGGGTCAGATCTGAAAACTGAAATGTTAAAAGAGAATGTTCTCTGCAGTGATGTAGTATGCACTTGCACATCTAAAAATAGTTCAATTTCCCTGCCTGCACCTCGTTGATCACCACCATTTTAATAGAAATGCATTATGACCTCATGGACTAATTCCAAAAAAGTTTCAAATTTCTATTACCTGTCCCGCATGGCCATTCTAGCACAAGTTTGATATTTTTCAATTTCAGAAATTATGGTGGGCTTATCTACATTCAGACACAAGATATTGTATCTAGCTGCATGTGTAATTTTTTACTAGTTGTTACTAGTAGTTGGTAATGGCTTCATTTTCATTAAGTTTTCTTTGATGTTGGACCATTGGTCATTGAGTAAAAAAATTCCAGACACCAGCAACTTGTCAATTTTTTGCAAAAATGAACCAAATTCAATGGGCTGGTGCAGAAAGAACAAACCAACCATCTACTTCATGCTTAGGTAACATTATGTTATATATCTCAGGATGACGTGTGCTAAATCTTGTGACAATATCTGGGAAAATGTAGCTTTCAGCTGCCTATTCAATAGAAATGAAAAGTGGCAATCAGCATCTTACGTCAGAAGTCCAAAATTTCCAAGATTCTCTGAAATTTTGAATACTTGGAATAGGAAAGAAATATTTTGCAATTCATCATTTCACATGTGGCTATAAACATATATGAGGGTTGAAGACAGAGAATCTTTACTAGAGCTATAGAGATATACAGATAGAAAGATATGGAACTAACAAAGCAGCAATACTTGTGCTGATAACAATAGCAGATAGTTTGACTGATAATAATAATTCCTTATTATCTGTTGACAGACCACATTCAAATTACAAAGTGAATGCATGGTGCTTGGACCCAATAATTACCTTGGGGCAGCTGACTATGCCATTTCTGCTGATGCAGGAGTTACAGTAGTGTTCCCATGAGCTGCTGTTTGGATAGAACCTTCTTTGGAACAGACAAGGTCAAGGACCAGGGGCAGGTGAACGACCTAACACTGAAAGCAAACGAGAATCGATTGAAGCCATTTCTAAATAATGGCACATTCAATGTCACATTGGTGTCTTTTGAAAACTCTTTTAATCTCTAATGGCTCACACAAGATTATTATTTTCAGTTATTCCTCACAAATCCCTGCTGCAAAAGAAGGCAGGCCAAGCAGCTAAGGCGTCATGTTCGTTCTATGAATTAACACACCAGGAAAATGTTTCATTCTTTCAATGAAGACAACCACAGCCCAGTAAAGGCTTTATGGTGATAGTGGTGTGTCCAAAAATACCCATTCCACTGCATTCACACCTGTGTCATACGCCAGGCCTCGAGATGAATGGCTATCCTTATAGCTATTTAAGCTATTTGCAATTTATAGCTGAAGAGATAGCTTTTCCTGGAAGCAAATACATTTTCACTGGATTACGCTTCAATTCACCCATAATATAAATGCTACCTGGAAATGAAACATACATGTAATTTTGGCATGGCACGTGTCAAATTTGAGTCCAACCATAGTCGGCAACTTCATCTTACCTGAACCAGATGATTCTGTGCACTTGTACGAGAGAGGTCCAGGCAAACTGATCTGAACTAGGTGCAAGTGACTTTTCACGGACCAATGGCCAATTGGCCATAGACTATCTGTGTCAAAAATAAGCAAAAACAAGTTTGCAGAATCCAATCAAGACAAGTGAAGGCTGAGGTCAAAGTGTGTGCCATTCGACATGATATTGAGATTTTTTTTGGTTGTACACATCAAGATTGATGTTTTTTGCATATGTTGAAATTTTATGTCTTGTGCCATGACGCCATTTTTGGTGCTTTTTTATAAATATTATAAATTTTTCTGAGCCACCCTTAGAAAGGTTTCTGCTAATGCTCAGAAATTTTTGGATGTGGTTAAAATCTGATTGTCACTGAATATAAAGCACCCAATAATAATTGTGAGGAAGATTCATATTTGTACAATTTTATTTGAACAATTGACGAATGTACAAAGTAAATAAATCAAGTCAACGGAGCAAATTTCCAATTGCAACTGTTTCGCCAGGGTTTTGAATAGCCATGAAATATATTCATTACAAAAAACCAAGTCATTACAATACATAGCTCCTTTTATCATCAAAAGAGCAAGGTCAACAATAGCATTCAATGTTGTCATACTCATACCTACAAGATCAGCTTTGTACAAGTCTCAAGAAACCAGATATTTGCACAAGTTATATGACTAGACTGGATGAGCGCTGCATGTTACAATGCATAGGCATAGAGCTGCAAGGCGAAGGCCTATGCAGTCGGAATATAAAACCAATATAGAAAATTATACAAAATCCGTAGAAATCACAGCGTAAATATACAATATATTCATGTATAAAGGTGTGGAAGAATTTTTGCCTGCAAATGAGCTATTATGCGAGAAAATGCTGCCTTTTATAATTCAAGTGTAATTTTACATCAAATTGTAGATCTGTATTATAGAAAGATTATTTGTGTTTTATCAGACATGGAAATATAATATTATATACATAGCAAATGGCACATTATTTTTCAAATACATGATCATTAGAATTTTCATACAAGCAGACATGATTGTTCCATCTTACATGAAAATCATTAAGTAACAGGAAGGCATTATTGCATTCACAACAAACCTTTCAATGTGTAACATGACATAATTTACAAAACTTCCATTTCAAAATGTAATGTCAAAGCACCAAGCAAATACAAGGAAAAGGCATTCAATTGTTCAAGGCAGATTTCAGCCATGTTGCAGCAACACCCATGAAAATGTTGAAAGCCAACGATTGTTCAAAGATGCATTATTACATTGCCATGTCACAACGATTGTCTGTAATGATGCTCTGTAATAATGTTCTTAAATGATGCTCAGCAATTCTGCATTAATGCTCAGCAATTAGGCCAACCGCCCACTTAAAAGCCAAGGCTACAAAGCAATGTCTTTCATATCTTTGCCATCAGAGCTAACACTTGATGAACTGCTGCCGTATTTTTGAAGCTGCGATCGACATAAGTCTATTTCAATGTTAATGTCTTTTTTTCTGTAGCTGGACTTCTCTGGAGGAGTATTTTGCTGTTTTACTTCATTAAACCGGTCTTCTTTTGAGAAACCCTTTGGGCTCTTCTCGTATTTTTCTAAATCTATTTCTAACAGTTCTGTGCAAGCATCACCTTTGGTAGAACAGTGAGCTTGGCCGGATGGACCTCCGCCCCCTTTGTCCGCGTCGTATAGGGTGTTTCGGTAGCGACGGATCCCTTGTTCGGTCTCATTGTTAGTCTTGTTATCCAACGGCTGAGCTTCGTGGAAGAACGTGTGCTGTTTTCGATGTCTCAGGTGCCAGTAGATGAGTAAAAGCAGAAACATGAGGCCTAGTAGGGCGAGGAATGTGCAAACAAGGGGAACCACAAAATGGCGACCTGCAAAATAAACGCAATGAATGAGATCTCAGAATTATGTTGATTTAACAGAGTGAAAAGGAGCCTTTGCACAGTTAGCGGATGAATGACTTGGGCTTTACGTTTTTTATTCTTGCACTTTCTTGGTCACAGCAATGGGGTAAAGGGTGATTGACACTACTGTTCTATTTAGGTCTGGGTAACCTGGCAAGAGTTGGAATTTAAGTGAATGGGAAACCCAAGCAAAACAAACTGAGGTAAAGCCCCTTGTTATGTACTCTAGACAAACAGACAGGAACACATACTCGTGAGTTTTAACCTTTTCTTTCAGGGTCAACACACTGGTTTTTAATACATATAATATATTGTAAGGAATTTCTCAGCGATTTGAGCCAATCACCGTAGGATTAGCAATCCGACAAAAGTGTTTGGCTAGAGAAAGCTCAGAATGCATCCATTGGGTAATTGAAATCTGATAGACCTCTAGGAAACAGAGTCAGTGCGATACAACATGTTATTGTTGATCAGTAAGGTAATACATCGTACTATTTATGACCATATGATATGTACTATTTATATTATATTGTAAACAAGTGACGTCAATCAGGTAATTACCGCAATTTCGAAATGTTTTACATGCCAAATAATGAAATATAATATATAGGGTAAAATTCCTTCAATAGGACACTTAGGGAAAGTAACCTTGAGTCTGACACTTTTGTGGTGCTGGACAGGCTAATTGATATATCCAAGAAAATTGCTCATCTCATAAAAACTGAGAAACTGCATGAGTGATGGCAAAGTAATTGAGATGTAACTCGTGTTGTATTCTTCCGCGACCTGACATTCGTGAGGTTCATTGCTGTGAACCACACTCCCATTAAGTTTTATTATATAATACCAGTTTAAATTGTTATTAACAATTTTATGATTAACCGATTGTATTTCATGAAAAAAATTATGAATATACTTCATTTCAATAAGTCAAGACACAGATAATGCAAGCAGACGTTCCATTCATTTTAAGTGAGCACTTCAAAGTCTGGGCCGCATTTCATGACTTCTGGTTTCCATGGCAACAAATAAGGCATTTATTTTATTTATAAGATGTAATTTTGTGGGAGTTATTTGCAAATTACGCCAATATTACCTGACCCAAATATCATGGTTCTACGTCAAATCTAGCAAAAGTTATAACTAGTTGGACAGAACTTTTGGAAAACCCCTCGTACTGGAATTTTTCAGCATTTTTTCAAATAAATTCCATTTCTGGCAATGTATCCTTGTACATGTTTCACGGAACGCATGAAAAGTTTTTTGTGTGATTGGAAGCTGGCCAGATATTGTCATAAGACTACATTATGCCCACATGTGTTCATGGTGGAGGATAAGTGCATGTTTTGGTTGCCAGCCATAATGATGGAAAGTTGTGTCTGGTTGTGCAGAATCGAAACCTCACAGCTACCTCCTATCTACTCTTGTTTGAAGAGGAAATGTTGTCTATTTTATGTAAAACACTTCGGTTTAGACATTTTAATTGTTAGTGATAATTCCCAAGCCTCTGAACACAAGAAATCCTCCAAAATCTGGAAAATTGATGAAATTGAAAATTTGGCTTAGTCGACAACTTCACCTGACCTGAACCAGCTAACACCATAGTGACATCTTGGATGATTCCGTGCACTTGTAGAGAGAGGTCCAGCCAACTGATCTGAACCAGGTCGCAAGTTACATTTCACTGACGAATGCGCCAGGTCGCAAGAGACTTTTCACTGACAAATGCGCCATTCGTCAGTGAAAAGTCACTTGCGACCTGGTGAAGGCTGGGGTCAAAGTGTGTGCCATTCAGCATGATATTGAGATGATTTTTGGTTGTATACTATATTTGGTGCTTTTTCGATAAAAATTATAAATATTTCTGAGCCACCTTTAGAAAGGTTTCGGCTAATGCTCTGTGACAAAAAATGATATATTATATAACAAATACCTTAATCTTATATCTAGGGAAAAGATCTTTGCAATTCTATACATTCAGTGGCCAATTTTAGAATATTACAGTCCTGAGCCATTGGAAAATCTAAGTTAGGCCTATTCCAGCATTTTGAACAAGAGTGTATATATATATATATATATAATATATTGTGAAGCTGTGAAGTACAAGTACTCATCTAATTATTAATAACTATATATGGGCATGGGATGACATTAGAAGTCCATGTTAATCATTGTGCAACCTGTTGAAGGTTTGTCTGCTTCTCGAAGACACATTGTTGGTACAGAGGATCGTGAGGAAGATTCATATTTGTACAGTTTTATTTGAACAATTGAGGAATGTACAAAGTAAATAAATCAAGTCAATGGAGCAAATTTCCAATTGCAACTGTATTGCAAGGGATTTGAACAGGCATGAAATATATTCATTACAAAAAAATCAAATTATTACATACATACATGTAGCTCCTTTTATAAAAAGAGTATAGCATTCAATATTGTCATACTCATATCTACAAGATCAGCTTTGTAAAAGTCTCAAATACAGAAATGAAACCAGATATTTGCACAAATTATATGACTAGACTGGATGAGCGCAGCATAATACAATGCATAGGCATAGAGCTGCAAGGTGAAGGCCTATAATAATATAAAACCAATATAGAAAAATATACAAAATCCGTAGAAATCACAGAGTAAATATACAATATATTCATGTATAAAGATGTGGAAGAATTTTAACCTGCAAATGAGCTATTATGCAAGAAAATGCTGCCTTATATTATTCAAGTGTAATTTTACATGAAATTGTAGATCTGTATTGTATAAAAATTATGTGTGTGTTTTATCAGATTTAGGAATATACACAGCAAATGGCACATTAATTTTCAAATACATGAACATTATGTTCATACAAGCAGATGATATTTCCATTTGAAAAACATTAAGTAACAGAAAGGCATTATTGCATTTACACAAACCTTTCAATGTGTAACATGACATAATTTACAAAACTTTCATTTCAAAATGTAATGTCAAAGCACCAAGCAAATAGAAGGAAAAGGCATTCAATTGTTCCAGGCAGATTTCAGCCATGTCGCAGCAACACCCATGAAAATGGTGAAAGCCACCGATTGTTCAAAGATGCATTATTACATTGCCATGCTGCAAAGATTGTCTGTAATGTTGCTGTGTAATAATGCTCTTAAATGCTGCTCAGTAATTCTGTATTAATGCTCAGCAATTAGGCCAACCAACCACTTGAAAGCCAAGGCTACAAAGCAATGTCTTTCATATCTTTGCCATCAGAGCTAACACTTGATGAACTGCTGCCGTATTTTTGAAGCTGCGATCGACATAAGTCTATTTCAATGTTAATGTCTTTTTTTCTGTAGCTGGACTTCTCTGGAGGAGTATTTTGCTGCTTTACTTCATTAAACCGGTCTTCTTTCGAGAAACCCTTTGGGCTCTTCTCGTATTTTTCTAAATCTATTTCTAACAGTTCTGTGCAAGCATCACCTTTGGTAGAACAGTGAGCTTGGCCGGATGGACCTCCGCCCCCTTTGTCCGTGTCGTATAGGGTGTTTCTGTAGCGACGGATCCCTTGTTCAGTCTCATTGTTAGTCTTGTTATCCAACGGCTGAGCTTCATGAAAGAACGTGTGCTGCCTTCGGTGTCTTAGATGCCAGTAGATGAGTAAAAGCAGAAACATGAGGCCTAGTAGGGCGAGGAATGTGCACACAAGGGGGACCACAAAATGGCGACCTGCAAAATAAACGCAATCAATGAGATCTCAGAATTATGTTGATTTAAAAGATTTAAAAGATTGAAAAGGAGCCTTTGCACAGAAGGTGGATGAAGGATTTTGGCTTTACGTCTTATATTCATGCACTACACTGGACACAGTAATGGGGCAAAGGATGATTGACACTACTGTTCTACTTAGGTCTGGGTAACCTGGCAAGAGTTGGAATTTAAGTGAATGGAAACCTAAGCAAAACAAACTGAGCTACAGCCCCCTGTTATGTATTCTTGACAAACAGACAGGAACACAGTCTTGTGTGTTTTGACCTTTTCTTGCAGGGTCAACACACTGGTTTTTAATATATTCAGTGATTTGAGCCAATCACTGTGACATTCATGAGTTTGTCACCCTACATAATCAAAACCCACAAGACAGTGTATAGGTGACACATGTGCCTGCACTGCCTACAGTAAAATGAACAAAACATTGAACACGTAACATTGTCCAACAAAAATGTTTGACAAGAGAAACCTCAGAATGCATCCATTGGGTAATCGTAAATCTGATAGAAATCCCAGGGGGAAAATATCAGGCAGATGTTAACCGGGTAATTCTGAGCAACATCCGAAACTGTGAATCACAAACAATGTTCACAGACCCTGTTTCTCCCCATCACTAAATCAGCATACTTCCAATTAATCAATAGGGATCATTACGAAATGTCAATCACAATTGGTCATATGATCTCAACACTGTCCACAGAGACCTCAAGGAAACAAGGGTCAGTGCGATATATACAACATGTTATTGTTGATCAGTAAGGTAATACATTGTACTATTTAAATCCAGGGCCATATTTATCATATTCATACATTAATTAATTTAATAATAAAAGATTATTTTAAACTATTACTAATGTCCACATGATATGTACTATTTATATTATATTGTAAACAAGTGACGTCAATCAGGTTATTACTGCAATTTTCATAAATGTTTTTCACATGTACCTATATACAGTAATGACACAAAAAACACTTAATATGACAACTTGTTTTGCGACTTTTACCTGTGTCAATTTGGGAGTTAATAACGGTTGTTTCTACTTTGACTTCTATGACTGCCGAAAGGGCGCTGTAATTTGTCGTCTGTCTTGATACAGTGGCGGCTAGATTGTCTGCAGCATCTCGAACCAAAGTTTCCATTAGGATATTTTTGTGTGCTGTTCTTCCACCAAGAGTCCACTGAGTCAGATCTGAAGACTGAAATGTTAAAAGAGAATGTTATATTAATTAATAAAGATGTTAATGTCAAGAGATCCTTTTATAAACTTCTCTGATAAATAATCAAAAATACAATTACCCATACGCCACAGAACTTTGAGGTTTCTGTTGCAAATTCTCTTATCATAGTAGTATATTGATTTCATGAAAGGTGTTTATATACTTACAATGGCCACTTCAATAGCATCCCTGTCACGTCTCTTAATGTCACACAACAGCACCAGAGTGTGGTTGCTGGCCAAAGTCTTCAATTTGGGCAAAGAACGAAGAAGACCACAGATATTCTCTACTGAAATGCCCTGGAAACAGAAAGATATATATATACATATATTGTAATTTTTTTCGAAGCAATGCAATTTTTCAAAATAATTTTACTATGAGCATCTGATTCAACATATGGATGTGACAAAAAATACTGGTGCCCAAGATTACAATTTGGAGTCAATGAAATAAAAAATATCGATTCTCTTTTTTATAATATTCATCCCTTTTTTCACCCCATAATAATCCAAGCAAAATCAACTAATTTACTGATGTTTGTAAACACAGAAAAAAGAACAACAAGCAAGAACATTTATAGTTCACTTACAGATGGCATCCGCTGCTTATCAAAGAGCAGTGTGACTCGCGCGCAGTCATTCGCTAAGACGTTCGTGTTGGGAAGGCAATTTGTAGATAGGCCGGAGGGTTTTGGATTTGTGACCTGATTAATGTGCTTACACTGTCCCCACGGAAGGCATGGAGGAGTGAAGCAGACCTGGTCACTCTGGATTACACATGACTCGTCTTCTTCACAATTGACGACTGGTTCTGTCATGTTCGGATGAGACAAGCAGTTGCCCGGACCGCACCACATCTGAAAAACAGCGGAAGTTCGCCAGACATTATAGAAATTGTGCTATTGTAGTAGTGTATAAAGTAGAGATGAAACTGGGTCAAGCTTCAAGAAAAGAAAGTAGATCACCTACAAGAATTGCATGCATACAACAAATGACAGATTGAGGAAGAGTTTGACACTGATTATAATGTAATTTGAAGACAGATTATAATGTAGTTTGAAGACAGATTATAATGTAGTTTGAAGACAGATTATAATGTAGCTTGTTTGAAGACGGATGAATAGAGATCTATTCGTTCTTAGTGATGTAGATATATATATACATAGAAACGTAATATTATATAATATATAGGCTATATCTCACAGTGCAGCAATGCTTTTGCTAATAACATTAACAGATCGTTTGAATGATAATAATAATATATAATCTGATGACAGACCACACCCAAAGTGAATGCATGGTGCTTGAACCCAATAATTACCTTGGTGCAGCTGACTATGCCATTTCTGCAAATGCAAGAGTTACAGTCGTGTTCCCATGAGCTGCTGTCTGGATAGAACCTTCTTTGGAACAGACAAGGACCAGGGGTAGGTGAACGACCTAACACTGAAAGCAAATGAGAATCGATTAGTACCATTTCTAAGGGATGGTACATTCAATGCTTCATCGGTGTTGTGAACGCTCATTATCTTCATACACACCGGGAAAATGTTTCATTATTTCTATGAAAACAACAAAAGAGTAAAGGCTTTTCAGTTTTATGGTGATTATGGTGCGTCAATCATGCACTGGCCATCACATTAGTGCCATTACTTTCTTTGAGCTATGTTACGCTGCTTATGCAACAGGCCCACATCTGACCTAATGAAGAAAAACTCTAGTTAGCAATACTAATGGCTTATTGGGTTATATAATATATGCAATTTTGTATTGAGAATATGTGCTTTTCCTGGATCTCTATTTAGTATCACCTTGAACGCTACAAGTACTAGGAAATGATACATGATTACGACATGGCATGTGTCCAATTGGATGTGCTAATAGAGGAATCATAATTAGCAGTATATAGGTGCATTGAATATAAATGGCATTGAGATGGTTAGCAAGTTACAGTGACAGCAAGCAGCACTCACCAGTCTGGCAGAGGGGCCCTGACCTCCCCGGGGGGCAGATGCAGCTGAATTTTCCAATTCCATCTACACAGGTGGAGCCGTAAGAGCAAGGGTTTGAGAGACACTCGTTCACATCTGCACAAAAAATACACAAACAATAAATAACAAATATAACCACCATATAATGGAAAGTCTGTCAAAACGCATCATCATCTATTAATGTAGCTTTTGGGATAGGCATTGTTGTCATGAGAGATATTGAACTGATTTTTATTCTAGATATACTAAGGACAATGACACAAATGACAAGAGCAAATAGGCCTATAATAATATAAATGATTCGGGTAGGACCACGTTGGTTTCAATATTATGTAAAGGAGAACTGTATAATATTACCAACATGTTCATTTCATTTCCAAGCATATTGTCAGAGCAATTTGATGCTATGAATTAAACTACAAAGCTGCATTGTGCAATTTACGTAAATCATGTCATTCTAGTCCCATGAGCCTTGTGATACAAATTTGCACAATGGGATTTTAATTTGCGAAACAATGCCAATATCATTATACCAATATCATAATACTTTTACATTCATATACAAAGTGAAATTTGACAAGTTCAAGTTCAGGTTGTGTTGCAGTGGTGTCCAAAAGGTCGGACACTGCAGAGTGTTATCTTTGGTCAAAAAATGTCAAATAATTTCCATTTCCTGCAGCCATCCAAATTGGTTTATAGATAATTTAGTCTTTTCTTATTTTAATTTAGAGAAGATACTTTGCTTTAAACTGTGGTCAGAACATAGTCTCTTATATTCACAAGCAGTACAGGTGCATGGGGCCACCTGTGCAGCTAGGGTGGCAGAATATTGAAGTTCCAAAAATAAAATGTGTATGATATGTTTAGCACAATCTATAACCCTTTTGGCTGATCAATGAATACGAATATTTAGCCTTAATGAGTTTCTTAATTAACTGTACACAGAAAACTGACAACACCATATGAATTTCCAACTTGAAGAAGATTTACCACCAAATCAAAAAATTGGAAAAAGGAGAGGCCATTAATTGGCAGCCGATTTAATAAAGCCCAATGCTTACAGGGTGGTCAAAAAAAAACTTTACAGTTGATATTTCATTTTCCAGGCTGCCATGATTGAGTCAGTGCCTGGGTACTTATTGTGTATACAAGCCAACTTAGCCAAGTATGTTAGATCTTTGGAAAATTGGTTAATAACCAAAACGGTTCATTACTTTTTTGATAGCAGACAAAATGGAAGCCGGGAGTGCTCCTGTGTTTTTGCTACTCTGGGTTGTTCATTGTCCATCAGCAATTTTGAAGCTACTAAGCTTCACAGGACAAAATAAATACAACATAAAATGAAATTGAGAAGACAGAGGCACAATTCAGCACAAACCAGAAGGTGCTAGAGCAAGTTCAGACTTCACTATGGCTATTATAAGATTTTAAAACAAAGCCGTCTGAAGGTGGATGATCAGGGTGTTGAAATCACATGAAAAGTACATATTAACATCTTGAAAGAGCATCTAAAGCCCTGGACAGATAAGACATACAGTGCCACAGATAATTTGATCTTCAAACAAGACGGGGCATCAGCCACACTCCCTTGGAAAGCCCAGAACTGGATCAAGGTTCGCTCTGTAAAGTTTCTCAGCGGGACAATATGGCCCCTGTTATCACAAGATCTCAATCAATGTGATTATTCTGGATGGGCAAACTTAGAGGCAGATCCCTGCAAGACACCACAGACCTTAGTTGCCCAATAAAGGCATCCATTACGTTTGTATGGGAAAAACGGACACAAAGTTACATTTTTGACACCTCTGCATCATTAAGGCCCACTGCAGAAAAGTCATCAGTCCAAAAGGACCTCGGAATGAATAAATTGTCTCTAGAAGAGTTATTCTTTGCTATACAAGTTGTTTTTGCAATGAAAAATAAGCAATTGTTACAATGAGCGTCATCCAAAAAATTATTCATAAGTGTAAAGTTTTTTTTTGACCACCCTGTATTTGAAGTTAACTGTATATCAACAGTATTCAAATAGTAAATTAGAGGTTAATTTTTTTTTCAAAAGTTCAAACTTACTTATTCTGCAGTCAGGCCCTGCAAAACCCATCGCACATTCACAGCGGTACCAGTTTTCGCCATCAATGCACTTTCCTCCATTATAACTGGAAAAGAAAATTCAAAATTGACAATCTCGCATTGTACTTGAGATAAAAAGCTAATATAAATATCATCTGCATTTCTGCTAACATGAATGAAATTATAAACTACCAGGGAAAGGGATTGCAGTCGTTGATGTTGTTCGCACAGGTCGGTCCATCAAACCCCTCCTTGCACAGGCAGGTGTAACTGTTCCCACTGTTCACACATGTGCCTTGGTTCTCACATGGGTTGTTGTCACAGCTGTATCTTTTTGCTGCAATGAGATAGAGACACGTTAGTAGATATCAGAGCTATTTGTGGATTAGCAGTCCAAACAGTTTAAATTAACTTTCAGCTTGGTCGTGTGATGTCATTGGCTTAAAAATGTTTTGTTTGTGTCAGTTATGGTTCATCAGTTGATTCAGTGCTTATCATATCTAGCTCTATCAGCATAAGTGACAATAAACAAACCAATTAAATGACTTCATCAAATAAGAAGATTAGGAGACCAACAGAAAACTGTCAATGATGTGTCAAAGCCAACATGACAAGTGACCTCGGTATTCATCCTCCCATTGCAGGGTTCGTTAACACTTACCCTGCCAACAAGCACTATACAATGACGGGGTTTTATGAATATGCTAATCTTTTTACAGCTTTTTTCCGGCATTTAAAATCTGTGCTTTAAATAATTGTTGACGGTTTTCTACAAAGAAAATACTTAAAACAAAAAAAGACAACAGTGACAACATTAAAACATTCAATCAGTCGCTTTTAGCAAAATTAAACTGTAAATTATATTGCTCACACCGGAGACTTGTTAATCTTTTAATGATTACTTCACTGAAACATGGTGCATGTGGTCAGGGTAGGTTCACTAGCCTTACACTGAGAGGTGAGGATGTCAGTATTAGCATACTTACGTATATGGCACGTGTGACCTTGCCAGTTAGAAGGACACACACACGTGAAGGTCGTCTCAAGGTCAACGCAAGTCCCTCCGTTCATACAGGTCATCTGGTCACAGTGGCTGTCTCCTGCAATCAAAGATTTCAAATTTATCAGACCTCATCAAGATAATTTCAAGCTGTTAAATTTGACATTTTAAACAACTAATTTATCTGAACATAGGCCTACAGTAGCCATGGTTAAAATTATAGTCTTATATCAGACAATCGTTTTCTTCAGTGTGGATACTTTATTTTGCACAACTATATAAAATATCAGAGATGGTGACTCCTGTAAATGTAATAAACTAAATCTATGAGGGAAATCGATATCCTTGGTATTGTGAATGAATCAAAGAAGCATCTCGTATTTGTTCTCATCACGAATTGTAGCCGATATAATCAAGAAATGGAGCTATCAAAAAAGTCACACCCAAAAAGCTTCATATTTCAATGTTATACAAACACCATATATCATTCCACTAACTCCTCTTGCATCCGTGACCTAACCATCCATTTTATTGATTTAAAAAGGACAATCGGCATTTCTAGAAATTGCAAAAAAAAATGTTAAAAATCATATTTCTCTGCTCTCAGAATGTTTTTGACCAATACATTTGATGTTCAGACGCCTGATCAATGCGTTACATTTGGTTTCTGTATCTGTGGGAGTTCTATGACCCCATGTGAGGGATCGTTTACTCACTGGACACAAACAGTGTCTTTCAGACACTAATACAAGGGGCCGCCAATTAACGACTCATTCGAACAACATCCAGCTGGGCTTTTGCTCATGAAGGTCCACTGAGAATTTCGGGTTCCCCGAAAAGGGTGCAAGCAAGAGACCTTCAGCGGAGCAGGCGGGAATCTTAATTCCTTAACCAAGAAGCGCCACCAACCAAGTTAACCACCTTCTATGAAAAAAAAAACATGTTTTATGGGTCAACACAAATCAAACTTACGCAGATTGCAGGTCTTCCCCTTCCAGCCAAGGGGACAGTCACAGGTGAAGTCAGTCACGTGGTCTATACAAGAGCCATTGTTCCTACATGGGTTGGGGTCACAATCATTCCTGTCTGTAAATCAAAATATATATTTGTGAATATTGAAATTATACTTCACATAAAGTACTAAGCAAAATTTAAGTATTCAATGTATATTTATTTCATTTCAAAGCTCAATAAGCTAACATATTTTTAACACGTTGGAATTTTGCAGACAGGCAGAGGCATTTTACCGAACGCAGCTCACTTGCTTGACCGAAAAGGAGATCACTTAAATGAATCTGATTAGTCCAGAGCAGCTCATAAAATCATGATACCGACCAGCAGTCAATAACATGTAGGACTAAATATATTATAGGCCAATTGACCTGAAAAAAAAAAACCCTAAAACAAGGGACCGATCTTTGATGGAGCGCCTATTTTTGGTCCTGTTGCCTGAGGCTATTGGAGCACATGCAATGTTCAAAGTCTGGATTCATTACACCTATCAATTGTATTGGTGTTAATGTAAAGGCCTATACTTACTTATATTGCAAAGCCTTCCTTCCCAACCATCCTTGCAGATGCACTGGAAACTGTTGATGCCATCTATGCACGTTCCTGAATTCTGGCATGGGTCGGACGCACAGTCGTTCACATCTGAAGTAAGAGGATTTTAGTTATCATTATTGGATCAAATCTGAAGCTTCTAAGCTCAGGCTATGTTTAATGCATCCCTGGTAATCGTTATTGATTCATTAATGGAAGGTGGTATAGCCCTACTATAGAAACTCCATGCACATTACTTGACAAATAACCACGGGAGAGACTGAGAGGCAATGCAAAAAAACTAACACCACATTTTGAATACACCTGTATAGGCCTATTCTATCATTTAATTCATAGTCATCAAAGCTAATTCCAATTGAACAAAGACCTTCATGACGAACAGAGCTAATTAAAGCCACCTAAAGAGCTGCGGTACCCAATACATTTAGGCCCTACATGTTTGTGTACAATGGAACGAGCAATGGCAGTTTCACATGAACAGTTGCGGTCGGTAAAATAAGCTTCGTGATCTTGTGCACTACATGCAAGGAACTTTGCCATACATGCCACACTTGTAACTCATTAGCTCAACGCAAATAATGGAAAGACTCTGGTAGTCTTGTACGTAATAGATGTACATTGTACATTAGTCTGTAACATAAACTTCTGTCATTTGTTCTTATAAATGGGAATAGGTCTAAAGAAGGCAGACAGCCTGAGACAGCTGTGTTAGCTTCTGCCAGGTAGCCCAGCCTAATCTAGCCTTGTTCTGCTACAATTTTCGCCTTAAGTTAATTTCGAGACACTTGAAATATTGTCAATTTTACCCTAGAAGCTAAGTGGAAAACGTTGCCAAAAGGAACAAGAGCAGGTATACTGCCTCTAAACCCCCATGCCCTACACAGTACACATCTACCTATACCAACCAGGATTCCAATTTTAGTTATGCCAGATATTTCCACCAGGGGCACAATGGTGCATAGTAAGGATGTGGAGACACCTGGGGGTGGAGTTTGCTTTTAAAACTAACATGGCTGCAGGCCAAAAGCACAACAAAAAGTATTTGGGATGTGGAAATGGTTATGATATTTATTGATTTATGGTCAGATTTGACAAGTTTAGGGGGGTCTTTGAATGTTGGGAAAGGATGAGCATTGTGCATGTTGTGGTGTTTGAGATATTTTATGGATGCCATGACATGGAGACTAAAAGTACAATCCCCCATAGCATAGCATGGGGGATAATTAAATGGGCTCAGCAAATCTAGGCCTTGTAACTCACTTTCATGACAGTAGGTGCCGACAAAGCCTGCTTCACATGCACAGGTGTAGCCCCCTGCCGGTTGGCTGATGCATTGGCCATGCTTTCCACAGACTTGGCTTTGAAGCAACCTCATTCCTCCAGCCGATAAATTCGAAGGCACACTGACTGTGCAACTGTCAACAACTTGACACAGGTGATTCCTGCACAGGTCTTTCTTCTTTTCGCAAGTTTTCCCTTCGTATGCCTCTGAACATCTGCAGTAGAAGTCGTCTGCCATGTTGAAGCAAGTGGCGCCATTCAAGCAGGGGTTGGGTTCACAGTGGTCAATGTCAATCTGCAAGAAGTCAATGAAGTTAAATTGTGAACTGTGAGTAAATTTATAACAATAACTGAGTGCACTAAAAGTCAGATGATACATATTTGTTCAATGATATATTTAAAATAACCAACGACAACAGCAAACAGGTGAACCTGTAGAAGTTTCTATTTTATGTTCAATGAACTGTTTAAGAAGTCTAGTAAACATGCACAAGACCCAGTTCTAGGATGTGAAGCATAGTAGGCCTATGTTCACGAATGACAACAAACAGGTCTTTAAACCCTAATAAAATGTAGATATTTTGTTACGACTACATCTGCAGAAAATCTCATCAAAAATTCATGTAATCTGAGACAGTAACAACAATTGGGAGGAACAGTTTTGTTCTTTTAGATATATTTTCAGTTATAAGTCAACCTTTCGGGAAGGAGAACTATAAGGAACATGTTTACTTGAGAAACTATCACTTAAATTTAGGTATACATCTTCCAATCAAACATTCTTGAAAATCAAGTTACCTCGCAATTAAAACCAGAAAAGCCATTCTTGCAAAGACACATGTAGCCATTTTTCCTATCCAGGCAAGTGGCGCCATTACGACAGGGAGATGAACTACATTCATCTATCTCATCATTACATAAGAGGCCAGTAAAACCAGCGGCACAGGAGCAGTGGAAACCATCCACCAAGTCCTGAAATAAAAGATAGATACATTGTATATACTGTTAAACAAACATGGAGTCTATTGTTGCAATTGGTTTGAAAATTAAGGGAGAATGAAAGGAAGAAATCAAAGAAAGAAGAAAGGAAGGAGGAAAGGAAGGAGGAAAGGAAGGAGGAAATGAAGGAGGAAAGGAAGTAGGAACGAAAGGAGGAAAGGAAGGAGGAAAGAAGTAAGGAAGGGAGGAGTAAGGACGGAAGGGAGGAAGGAAGGGAGAGATAGATAGATAGATAGATAGATAGGCCTAGATAGATAGATAGATAGATAGATAGATATATAGATAGATAGATAGATAGATAGATAGATAGATAGATAGATAGATAGCTGATGGATAGATAGATAGATAGATAGATAGATAGATAGATAGATAGATAGATAGATAGATAGATAGATAGATAGATAGATAGATAGATAGATAGATAGATACAAATGAAAAATTTACTGTGCTTAGTGAAATATAGAATTTAACTCATGGTCCATGTGCAAGTGCAAGGCTATTATAACAAAACAACCCAAGTCAGGGTCACTGAGTAACAATATCACGAGCTGTTGTGTGAATTAATATCACTCGAGCCCGCAGGGCGAGAGTGATATTAATTCACACAACAGCGAGTGATATTGTACGAAGTGCCCTGACGCGTGGTTGTTTTGTTTTTATCACTTGGTTTTACCTCAAATTTTCAGTTATAAAGAGGGACTATTTTCTGCCATTACAAAAATGTGACGTCACCATGGAGTAACAATGGACATGACGTCACAATCCCATTATTCTGGCCCTTGTTAGGTTTGTGACATCATCAGGCAGCTGAAATGCTGGTGATGTCATAACCATTGTTAAAAAATATCGCCCTTGAAGGGTGGTATTTTTTACAATATCATAGGCCCTGATATTTTGACTCTAAACAGTGATATTCACAGCCAACCAGGTGATAAATATATAGGCCTACATGTACAGATCAAGTTATCAACAGGTGTTTTAAGTAGTCTTGCAATTAGAAATCAGATAGTTTCAGATGGTAGTATATACAGATTGGCTGACTTGTAAGAGTGAGGTACCTATAACTTCGTAATTAAGTCCTGATGCTTTGCAATTAGGAATGAAAGTTGTCAATTAGCAGAACTCACCACACAGGAGGCCCCATTCTGGCATTGGCCCTTGCAGTCATTGGTGTCTGAAACAGAAATGGCACGTGAGTTGAGAAAAGGACATCAGATATTTTGACAAGTGTCAACAAAAGAACATAATAGAACATAATGGCAACATGAAAACATTGACAAATACTACTATGATCAAATCTGAGATGTCAGTAGCAGATTAACCAATCATTAATATTTGGTTATCTTTCTCTGAATGAGTACTCATGCAGATTATGCCATGTTAATAAGCCAGCAGATCCATCTATAGATACAATAGGAGAGTGTATGACACTACAGGGGGTCTGTTTCTATTATTTTGCATTGGTGTGGGGGTAAATTGTTGCCCAATGTTGCAGGGTGAGGGGGGGGGGGGGGGGGGGGTCACACGTGGGTCCTTCCACCTGCCCTAGTGTAGGTGGCGTCCCTGCATGCGTGTGCTCATTTAAAATCGTCTTTTGCTGACTGACCCCACTGGTCCCTAGTTCACCATACATGATGACATGCAATTTGCTTGTTAGCAATGTTTACAAAATTTAACTATAAAAAATCATCGAAGTTACATGAATCTAAAATATCATGAATTAAAAGTTTAAAACCTCAAAAGATTGAAACAGGATAATTATTTTTGAATGAACATTTTTATTCTTGATAGATTGTTATGCCTACTTTTACTTTATAGCCAACAATGTTCAATCATTAAAGATTCATAGACTATGCAATGTAGCTATAGTGGATTAAATTAAGTGCATGCTCAAAACTGTCCATCTACATGTATTTCTAAAGCCCTGGTGTACTGTAGAGTTGCAGTCTTTTGCTAATTGTTGATTATAAACCAATCAGAAAAAAAAATCCTTTGGAAGGTTTACAATGAAAGTTTTTCTATGTGCACCTATTTTTACAAATTTTGGCTGAGATAATGTTTTATAACAGAACTTTTCAGCAACAATTAGGCACAAAATAGCCTAATTGGCAAATAAGAATCGGATTTCTTTTTGAGATTTACATCTTCATTGGTGTAAATATAGGTCAAAACACCTGACCTAGTTTCCTCATAACATGATTCTGAAGGAAGTCACGTGATATGACGTCAGAGTGAGCAATGCAAATGAAATCGAGGCTGACATTGTCATTTCATTTCTATTCAGGGTAACTCAGAAACCACAAGATTTCCACAATAATGGAAGCAATGGATCTTTGTCCCAGGCCCTCTTGGCTCTTCTTTCGGTTGATTTGTTAAGTTGCATGTTTCTGACTCTGTCGATGCTAGTTGGTCTGAAGGCTAAGTTTACCAGACATTTAGGCCTATCAAAGTTTAATTAGTATGTCGAACTGTAGGCCTACAGGTATGTCTGGATCTTGTATAATCTTGAAGGAGAAATTGACACTTTTATGAAGTTCTGTAAAGTCACCTCTAATGAGGCTCAAATGGTAGGCCTACATGTATATGCCTATGAATCTGTGTCAATCTACAATAAGCTAACATCCAATTCAGTTTTGAAATTACGTGAATTCAAGAGAAGAAACAGCATTTTTTTTAGCCAAAGACTAAAATCTGGTTTCGACAAATCCATGATCAATGAACTCCCTCAAACTCGAGCAACCTATAGTTGACTTAGCAGCAGGGGGCCTCCTGCTTCTTTCAACACTCGTCGCCCCCGCACAGCACTGAAACAGCAGTCCTTGTCCTTCCTTTGTGAGGTCCTGCCCTCTTCCATAATGCCTCATTTAAGAAGACCTCTTCCTCTTAATTCAAGCTAGATCCCCCTAAGCCCTTACTATGCTCCCCTGCACCCTCCACAGGTTAAGGCCTGAATCAACTGATGAATGACTTCCTTAATGAAACAAAAAGAAAGCATTTCTGCTTCTGCAGAAAGATGAAAAATGATGGAGAAGATTCTTGCCTTCAGGTCAAATTGTTTCCATTCCGGGTTGATAAACTTGATATTAGGCGCATGATAAAATGCCAGTCATTGCTAATTAGTTACTCTACAATCAGCATTTAAAACTCTTCAATAGGGTATAGCCTCAAAATCTATAGATCTGGTATTCACTGTGACATATTTCATAACAGCATATCTGGAAAGAAATCCTCAAAAGTTTCTTATCCATGAATGTACATTTTCTTTGGTAGATTAGCAATAATATGCTGGATACATAGTTAATTATACTCACTGATATGGCAATTCTTTCCTTCCCATCCAAGCTGACAGTGGCACACGTAATCCCCCAGAAGATTGCTACAAGAGACAGCATGGAGGCAAGGGGAGCCCTGGCACTCGTCCGCATCCAGTTGACACTGGGGCCCTTGCCACCCGACAGGACACAGGCATTTGTAGCCCCCTTCTTGGTCCATGCAGGTCCCTCCGTGGAGGCAGGGGGCTGAGACGCAGTCGTTTACATCTGCAAAATGGATCAGATACATCTATGGTATCATTTGTTATGAGGTTGTTGTTGAACTGTGAAATGTAAGCCTACTGGTCAAGCTGTTAGACGATTATTGTTCCATTCAGGTAAATATATGGAGAACAAGAGTGTTGGTGTCAACAACATGCCTTGGGGCTGGTTATCATTATCAGGAAGCTAATGAGATTAGCCTTTCTGAGCCACTAAATTCTAATGATTTACTATGTAGATTTGACAATTTATTCTCTTCAATTTAAATATACCTATAGGCAATCATTCCATGCTTCAAAAGTATCTTCATCGAATGGGTCAACCAGGCTACAAACAATCTTTCAGCTACTTTTAAAAGCCAGATAATTGCAAACTTTCATCAGTCCATTGTCAACTGCTTGATCTCATTAATTTGAAATCAAATTACATTCTTTACTAGTAGCTTCCATATTTTGCATTGTAATAAATTTACAATGATATTCAGATACAATTTGTTGATCATAGTTGCGACTTCTTGTCTCAACTACGGCAGAGTTCGTTGCGACCATCAAATGCTACGGGTGTCCAAATGATGGCCATGTAATCATAGTTTGTAACTGGACCCTCATATAAATAAGCTATGATAACTGCCAATGTAAAATGGTAATTATACTGACACTGCACCAGTTGCCTACTACCTGTAATGCACTTGTTCAGCAACTGACACACGACACTTAGAAAACCCTCAGTTGGGACAGTGGCCCTTGACATATTTACTGCCCCGGGGAGACCCCCTTGAACCCTGTGACGTAATAAATAACGTTATGACCTCACAAGGCACGACCCTCTTGACCACAGACTACGTGGGGTGCTGTAAGGTCATGTGGGGTCATATGTAAATGAGACATTACACTGGTGATGCTTTGTTTATGTAACTTTACACCACATCATGTCATAGTAAATCTTAGCTGTTAATGGAATTATCATATAATGGGATGAGTTTCACTTAAATGTCTTTATTACCCATAATGTGACTTCACCTGGGTCTTAATCAGCGGTTCCTACTGAATTGCACTAAATTTCTAAAAGGCAAAACTATACCTGTCACTTGCTTTTTAAAAGTGATTTTACAAAACTAGTTTCTCTTCCAGGATCTGCCAATAATACAGCATCTCATTAGGCCTACCTACATTACAACATTCAAAAATCGGGATGTAAAAACTCCTTTTAAGATAAAATGATGCTCAAATGATAGCCGATATAGACAGAAACAAAATGATTATTCTCAAAGAATACTGACCAACATTACAGGTGAGCCCAGCCCACCCCTTGGAACAAGTGCAGACGAACTGGCCTCCCTTGTCGTGGCAGGTGCCTCCATGGAGACAGGGGTGAGAGTCACAAATGTTCTTGGCTGAAATTGATAAAACTAATATCTTTGAGCTAGGTATAAGTCAGCATTAGCAGTATGTTGTAAGGAATTGCTGGCAATCAATGTAAACGGAAATTTAGCAAGAATGCTACAATTCAAATAATCATGGCTAATTTGACCTGCATTTAGTGGTGGTTAAGCTTGTGAATATATTATTCCAAGATAATTATAAACCCAATAAATCAACGCTAAGATTAAAAAATAGCCAATAAATCACGTATTCACAGAGAGGTTTAGCAATTTAAACAAAGTTAAATTAGGCCAAGCCTTAATTTGTGATATGCTCAAAGAGCATTACATAATGATGTTTTAAAAAGCACTAAAATTAAAGAATGGTAAAAAATAGCCAATAAATCACTAAAACCAACTCACCAATTTCACAGTTGACTCCAGAGAAGCCCGCAGCACAGACGCATTCATATTTGCCAGGTTCAGAGTTCCTGCAGATCCCTCCATTCTTGCAGGGGTAATGTCTTCCACAGTAATTCAAATCTGAAATTGATGACATTTCTAATTTATTTGATGATAGATTACACTCTGTTGCTGAGGCCTGGATGCTGGATGTTGGCAGTTGTGTTAAAAATTGTCATGTTGTGTGAATTTTTGCATCAGCATGACCCAGGTTGGTAATTAATGTCGTTATGATGTCACATTAATCAGAAATCATCTTTCCAGCTCTTAAGCAGATAATTGATGCCTCCTGGCGTTTGTTTGTTCCTAACAGATTTACCGCAGTTTGCTTGCACTGCATTAGGCCTGAATTGTTTCCAAATGAACAAACTAGGTCCACAAAATGTTCATTACATTGAACACATCCAATATGTCACATGCGGATATTTGCATGTAGGCCTATATATAGGCCTATACGCCAGTTTCATGCCACTTTGGTCTGTAAAGCATGGTATCTAATATTAAAGATATTTTTTAATGCAATTATGTGAGCAAACATTGCTGCATCTGATAATTTTTTTTCATTGAGTTCTACAATACCTTTGTCACATAAGATGCCTCCCCAGTTGAGGTCACACTGGCACTGCCAAGGAGATCCGTTGCAAGAGCCATGTTTACAGTTGGGGTGAGGGATGCACTGGTCACAGAGAGGGCCCTGCCAGCCAAAGGCGCATCTGCAAGATGAAGAGTACATTTATAAGATGAATATAGAGCCTATATAGCTGCTTTAAAAAAACACAGAGACCACGGACCATTGTTTGCAGAAGAGGATTGTGCTCTATAAAAAGACCCTTACACCAACAGAAATATATATATCCAACACGACGATTGGGCTATTGGACTAAAGTCACCAAACTATAGGCCTATCTATTGATGTGACCTGCGACTAAAGTTACAACAATCTTGATCATTGCCTGATGTGTCCAGAATGACAGATCTGTTTATTGTGACATTCACACTGACAAGCATCTCCTCTGACCTGTGGATACATGGATTGACCTTCTGACATTTTTCGACCCCTTAATCCACCAGGAGCCCTGCATTAAATCAACTAAGTCCGCACTAATATGGGAGGTTATGATTTGTGAAGTGTCACGTTTGGGCCAAGGGCAAGCAATGAGGCGAACAGAAGTCATTCTGTTGATTGAAATAAGCAATGGCCCATTTGAAAGTCAATGGCAGTCATGAGCTGTCAAAGGGGCCATAAGACTCCCCCTTTAACCCCCATTTCACCCGCCCAGGGCAGAGGGCTGCAGCAGACGACATGTCATGACCCAATACGCTTGCCCACTCAAGCAGAAGTCTTTCAGCCAATGGCGCGTGGGCATTGTTACGCAATTCTGAGGACCACCAATCACCAGCAGACGACCATATTGCCATGGTTACGCTTGATTACAAAGGTTGTGACTGACGAAAAGTCATGACCTCTCCAGAAGTCAACTTCTTTATTGGATTTCATGAACACAAAGGTCTGGGTGCCAATGGTAATGTCTGCCATACTAATTGAAAGTATCTGAGGGGGCGTCTGAGATGGGGCTGATGGCAAGGCATATATGGTATCAACAGGAAAGTATCAACTAACCAAACAATCATAGGCCACTTTAGTACATTGCATAGGACCTGTAGGCCTGCACCAGTCACAATAACAAAATTGTATGGACTCAACTGGTATAGGGTGTGCTGCAACATGCCTATTGTATTGGAGATACAATAGTCAGGCATCATACCATGTATCACTGACAGAAACTGTTCATTATATATTGTAGACCTATAGTGCATTGAATGAGCTGGTCATGATAATTGCTAAACCTTTTGAAAAGTTGTGTGCAAGTTGCTCAAATGGAGTCCCGATTACAAGAGCTGTCATTCTGTGTCAGAGCCAATGAAGAGCAGACCACTCATCTCTCCATGGTTCGTGATCACAAAGTTAAAACGAAATACCTGACTTTTTCCATAAAGATGAATTAAAAGAAATAATTCAGGGCCACAGGAAGGTAGGTTGAAATTCCCTTTTCCCTGTTTACTTTAGGTTGCCAGGACATTAAGAGAATTAAAATGTGTGACTCCAGTCTTAGTTGTAGTATTGGGACAATTGGTGGATCACCAGAGTATTACTATACTTTTGAAAACCTTCACAAAGTAACTTTCTTTATTAAAACAATTAAAATAGAGGAACTTTCCACTTTCAGTTTATCAATGCCAGATGTCCTACCTATAGGCTAATGGAAGTGGTTGTATGATTGACGTTGGCTGTACCTTTCAATATATGAACTTCAATCTGTCCAAATATTTTTTATATCAATTTACAAATTGATGAACTTGTTATTGAACTTAAATAACCAAGCACATAACCCATTGTTGCTTGTTGATGTCATCCTGGTGTGCAGTGGGCCTCATCACATTCCAGCCTCCCCCTCCTCATTGCACCCAGCAACCATGACGGTAAGCTATGACGGTAAGCCATGACGGTTGTTTTCATTCCAAAGATAAAGAACTAGTGTTCCTACCCAGACTCTATGAAACTACCCCTCCCCCTGAGTTCCTCCACCAAATCTGTCACTGCTCCGCACCCTAAAAACATCTGCCTGTCATTTGCAGAAATGTTAAACATGATTTTTCACCTGTGTACATAGCTTATATTGGGGCAAAAAGCATCATTTACAGAGGCCCAACATAGCATATATAAGCAAACTAAGTGATTGGCAGATTTTTTTGGGCTGCTGACAGACACATGTCAAACCCTGAGCAACAATATTGTGCAAAGACTTCCACTTTTTTGGAATTTGTAAGACATATTTAGGAGTCCAGCCAAACACACAGCCAGTCACACACCGCTCTTGCAAAACGAAAAGGCAGATGCATGTATACATGTAGATTGTAGAACCCATGTTCATGTTTGACATATATACATACTTCTAAGTCTCATTTTCTAAATGTTGGAGAAATACTTTTTTCAGTAAACTGATAATTGCAACTGAATGTTCTGCCGACTTCACAGAGTACCTGTGGTTGAGCTGCTCAGTAATCGTTCTTTAACTGTCTTATAGTCCCCTTGCGGACATACAATGTACAGCTGGCAGCTCTATACAGCGCTATCACTGATCAGAGAAGAATCTGACTATAGCAAACCTGCCAATTTATGCCTGGGTCAGGCTGGGTGGAGTGAAGCAGTGACTTAAGTTAAGGAGGATCTGCCTAATTCCTCAAGCTGGGTTTGAATCAATAACCTTCCGCTTATCAGTCCAGCATTGATACCCGCTGGACATCAAACACTGACTTTTAGGGTAAGACCATGTGGTTCTCAGTGTGTTGAACTCTTTGACAAAATATTTTGCCGCCCCACATGATGTCCCAAAACCATGCAAGTTATACTTTATATCATTCCATATGAGTGAATTCTCTAAAATGTATATATGGAACCATGCTAATCCCTTTAACAGATTCATACCATGTCTTTCCCCTCTTTGAATGCTTCATTATTTCCTAACAGCGAAATGCACACCTTGGTAATGCATAATACAAAGCTGCCCCCTCAATTTCAAAATGCATGGGTGTATAGCTAACCTCCCCCCCCCCCTCCCTTCACCAAAGACCCCACAGGGTAAGTGTTACTTGGTGTTGATCTCTGAATAATTTAAAGATTAAAACCTGTTGAGTCAAATCTGTTAGATCTCATAGGCTGCAGGATCCTTAAATCTGTTTCTTGACTGCATGTATAGCTACATGCAGGTACACGAATGGTTGACTCTTTTTTTCTAGATGCATATTGCAACAGGCTTTTGAAACTTCCACCCAGAGAATCTTCATGTTACAGTCCTTGTCATACTTACGTGGAATCTCAAGTTCTTTTCTATGCTGTTGAACTCTGATGTCACAGATGACTCTATTCTAGCATTGCATTACATGCAAATTAACTACAAGCTGTGATGTCATTTCAAACTGGGTCAGATTCCCCAGCTTCTAGCCAATGTTGATCCTCCTGAACTGAGCGTCACAGCTTCAACACAGTGTCAGAGTTAGAATTTTATCAGGGATAGCCCCTACAACCACGTCATCACAGCTTGATAGCCAATGGGCTGACAGTGAACTACACATCACAGTTCAAACATTGATATATTGAAGGAAGCATTACATTTGTGATCCCAATGATTTATCACAGCAATCACCAGTCTAATCATACCACATGGCAGCTTTTTGAGCATTCACAGTAGACAACTGTTATAATCCCCAGAGAGTTGTTCGATTAATCTACAAACTTGCTAACTTACAACTTTAAACTTTGATGGAAGTTGGTATAAACAGAAGGCTTTGACAATTTGTCTGTAAACACACAGCTTATGTTATGTATATTTGCTCTGGCAGCCCATTGGCTGAGAGGCTGTGATGTCAAACTTGCATGGGTTTTCCCAGACCCGATTTTAACTCTGACACTGAGTTGAAACTGTGATGCCCAGTTTGGTGGATTCGCATTAGCTAGAAGCTGGGAATCTGACCCAGTTCAAAATGACATCACAGCTTGAAGTTAATTTAAATATATTGCAATGCTAGAATAGTGACATCTCTGACATCACAGTTCAACAGCATAGAAAAGAACTTGCGATTCTATGTAAGTATGACAAGGACTGTAATTTGGCCATCAACAATTCACGAGGATCAATTCATTTTTCACTAAGGTTCCATGTAGTTTTGTTAAGTTCTCACCAATATTTAAAATTTAAAATGTAGTTTTTGTAAGAAATGTCAGTTATTAGGAGACATTATAGTCTATATCCACTTCACAGCTAGCATAAAATAATCCTGAAATGGTCACAAACCTGATTTTCCTTATTGAGTTATTTCCTCCAGGTATTACTTGGGGTTTTTTTTTTCTCTCACAAAATCAAATATCTTTAGAGGTATATAGAAAATGATATGGAGAAGAAAGATTTTATTAATGAATAATTTGCTGAGTGTGTTTTTCAAGCATGACTTCCTGTCCAGGTGACCCATTGTTTAATTGTCTTGCATTTCTGTTTTGTGGGAAAACCATTTCTCACTTCACACTCAGTTGTTGGTTGACAAATAAGTGTTGAAAAAAGGTGAGAAAAGGGAGAAAAAAGAAAGAAAAAAAACCAATTGTGACTTACCTACATTCTCCTGGCCTCAAGCACGAACCATGCACACTGTGGCAACCTTGGCGGCAAATTGCTTTGAGAAAAAAAAAAGAGATCAATGAAATAAGAGGAAATTCATTTTAATTTGATAGTTATGTTAATATAGCTTGAAATCATTATAATACGTGGATCTTTCAGAAAGGTATGCAGTTTTTTAACTAATTGAACATGCAGAATTGAAAATGTAGTTGCTCAAATAGAAATGAAATGGTCTTGAGATCAATTATCTTCAAAGTTAAAACTAAATCTGTTGTTGGCTTGAAATTTATTCTAAAATTAAAAAAAGAATATATATTTTGTAATTTATACAGTTTAGGCTGTGCACTTTGCAAGGAGACAGTGAATAGTCTCCTGCCACATCTCAATTTCTATGAGGAGTATTGCAATTAATGCACATCAAAATTTTAAAGGTTGGTGAACCTACCAGTTTCACAATTAGTCCCCATCCAGCCTTGGAGACAGACTTTGTCTCCATTCGAGTCACACCTGTAATGGCCAAAAGCATCATGCCTGGGTCTGCACAGTTTGGTGCATGTTGTGTTGTAGTAATTGCTATCACAGCTGACTCTGAGACTGTAGGTCATGGAGACTCCTGATGAAGCAGAAAAGGTCATGAGATGCCAGTCAGGGCTGGGGAGAACCACTCCAGAGTGGGATCCTCTGGCTATGACCTGCTCTTCTTCTGAAAAGTGCACAGAAAAAAGATTACATTCTGTAGGGCAAGAGCAATCAAATAACTGAAAATTGGTAATATATATATAGAATCTATAGTTTCTGAACAAACACTGTCAATTGGGAGCAAAGTTTCACCGGATAAAAAACTGATTGATGGATATAACTTTGGCTTCTATAGTACAATATCACAACTTTTTTTAGTTTTTAGTCTTTTGTGCGCTATAGGCCAATCTACCACTTAACAAAATGCTTTCAAATGGACATAACCACCATGCCTTGATTATTATCAGAAATATGCACTGTGCAGGTGGTTTTTCCAGCATTACTTTGACATTAAAATGCAGTTATTGTTGTTATAATAATGAAATTTAATGGAATCGTTCTGTATTCTTTTATTATCCAAAATGTCATAAAAAAAACATTCTGTTACTTTGTATTGTGCTTACAATACTATTATTCGACGTGGGGAGGGATATAAGGCTATAAAATACTTTAACTTTTTGTTTCTCGACTGTTCAAAAGTGAATGGTTGAAAATGTTAATTACTTTTCACTTTTTTAAGTCCATAAAATAAACAATAAAATCAGTCTAAAGTTACTGAAGCGTGGTAAGAAAAGTTTAGTAAAAACCAAAAAGCACCTGTTAGAGAGCCCTGTTATATAATTTAGTTAATTCAACAAAAATCATCTTGACAATGAGCATTTTCTAAAACCTATAAAACTTATTTATGAAACACAAAAAAGTCAATCCAGGCTGCCTTGTTGACTGTCAAGAGTATTCGATTTGTAAAAGTTGTTGCATTTTTAATTGACTCTAAAAGGGTTCGATGATGTAACAAAATTGCTGGCAGTTGTCCACGTGATTTTTACGATTCTTCATATATGGAACTTCCACACGAATTGGCATTGCATGGTTGCTACTTGCTAGTATCCCAATATAAATGGTCACGACAGTAATATCTTGTTAGAAACAGTGGCCAAAGCCAAGAGTCTATCTGCTACATTAGATGGGAACAAATTGCTCCATAACAGTTTCCAATTGCTTTGTCTGGCGCCCTGTGAGGATCAATAAAACCAACAAGTCACAGACAGTCAGTTCCCACCATGTGTTTTCAGCTCATTATGGGAGATCTCAACCACCCACCTGTTCCAATTATAATTTCATCGATATCTCTTCTTCAAATATTAACTCAAAATTCTTTAAAGGTCAACAATAATTTTCTCACACTGCTTTAAGAAATTTCGTCTGCTGGTTTGGGTACAATTATAAGGTTAAAACATCGTATGAGACCCCAGAAAAACCCAATTTTCGAAATCGAGGAATGGCTTTGATATATTGTATTTTTCATTTGTTAAACCCCTGCTTTAACCATGCATCATCAACAACATACACTGTAGGCCTAAATTTTTTATCACTATTTTGGTATCGTTTTCGTTTGCATGGTCAAACTGTATATTGTGTAGAGGAGTAAGAGCTGTCAGGGAAGAGGAAAACAATTAACCACACAACCTCTACACAAAATAATAATTGTTATGATGATAACTCAATAATTGACTGAATGCTATCGATCTAGATATTGGCACCCTGCAGATTTAATAGGCCTCAATTTAAAAAGTGAATGCATCGGATCACCTGCAATTTAGTTGATTAGATCTCAAGCAATCAGCAAGATCGGGTGATTGCATCACGAAGCTGCTCGGATGTCTTGATAGACTTTGATAAAGCCTTTCACTTAGGAGTAAAAGTTTGGCAAACACTGCATCGAAGGCCTTGCTTTAGTGGAGAAATTTAATGCTGGGAAAATGGCTGAATTTTCTTGGCGGTGGATGAGAGAACCACTTGTTTACACGTGTGCTAATGAGTTGAAGGCACGTTTTGTGGAGTGTTTTCAAGAAAGAGATTGAGAAAAGAAAGTAAGGAGAGAAAGAAGAAAGACTTTGAAAGGAAAGGTGAATTTGGGGGGCAGGTGATGGCATTGATCAGAAACGCCACCAAATTGACTGAGATGCCATCTGGCCCCCATGCCCCCTGCTGCCCCCCAGTACAATACCATGCAAGAACGGGTAAATAAGATACATGCATGCAGATACATGTATGCTTCGATACATTCGCATCATGTCAATATTGGAATTATTTTTCCATTTTTCTGTCATTCTTTTTTAAAATATATATTTTGGCATAATAGTATTGCTTGTCCTCCTGTAAATCTATAGGTCTTATGTATGTATAGGCCTATTCATTTGCTGATCTCTTCTTTCCTTTATATGCGCCTGAATATTTTCGTTTCATCTTTCTTTGTGTTTTTTCCAATTTCCTTCTCTTTGAACATCGCAAGTATACTTTTCTTAATTAGTCCACAAATTGATGCAGTATGCATTTTCCATGAGCAGTTAGTTCTCTTAGCACTTTTCCTCTTGTTGCTTCCCTTCTGGTCTATGTCTGCATGCCAGTCTGTCTCCCCATCTAAATCATCCTGAGCATTGTATTACAACCTGAAACTTATCTCATTGTACTGTAATTGATTTAGGAAGATTATGCACGTGCAAGTACTTAAGCAGCAGATAGCATGTCAACTATGAAAACAAGAGTGCAGTACTTTATTAGTGTTAAATGAAGTTTAAATCAAATTAAATGGATTTAGCATGATGTACTGGCAGCAAGAACAGCAAGGGCTGTGGGGACTCCAATGGGAGTCAGTTCAAAGTGGTTTTTAATGAACTTGTGTTTCAAGGGCACTGGATATAATGCACAGGCAAGAAGTGTGAAATGTTCAAAAAGTGCAGTACAATGGCCCTTCATACTGTGGATAGCCTTGCTGTCCATCAAAGTCCACTTTCCTGACTGTTAGCCTCTCATTATTCCCCTCACAGTAGAGCCTTGCATGTCTACTTATTATCGCATTACCCCAAATCAAATTAGCAGGCAACAGCAATGGGTAATGTTATGGGGGATCTCAACAGATGGCTCTGCTTTTCAAAGACTGGCTCAACAAGCAGTCCTGCACTGCAGAGTGCAGAATACATTTAGCCAACTGAAAAAATCCTTTCAAAACGTGACTCGTATGTCAATCAGCTAAACAGCCAGTCAGTCAGTCAGTCAGTCAGCCAGTCAGTCAGTTAACTAGTCAGTCAGCTAGTCAGTCAGCCAGGCAGTCATTCAGTCTGTTTGTCTGTAGCTGTTTGTCATTCATTAAACTACAACGGTCACTTCATCATATATTTACAAGTCCAGTCAGCTAATGTACTTGGTCAATCAGGATGTCGATCAGTCACAAATCACAACTGCAAAATCTACCTGAGTTATCATCTTATTTCCTATATACGTCAGTCTGTTAATCTATAAGTGAATGAATTGCTTTCATTTTTTTGCATCATCTATCTGTCTCAAGATCTTCATATTTGGACAATATGTCAGTGAGTCAATCAGTTAATCAATTGGTTAACATTTTTAGTTAAGAAACAGTGGCCCAATTCTGGCATAATCATGTAATAATGTTAATTTCATTTAAGATCTATAGAGAGGATTGTAATCTAAGTGAAGCTTTCATGAGAACTTTTTTCCAGTTGTTAGATCAGATTACTTTAGAGTGTTGTTAGAATTAATGGAGTCTTGCAAATTTACGAGGCTCTCAACTTTAAGCATCAGATAAGCACAAGGGTGTTATGAAATTTCACATTAGGATTCACATAGACTGGCACCTTAGTTTCAATTAAACCTAGCTATTATCAGATTAAAGTGAAGTGTTAAAAGTGAGTGAGATCATCCATTAGGGGTTTATGGAAATATTGCCTTACCCAGGAGGAGATAGAGACACCTGCTGTTCCAATGGGTGAACATTAAAGAAAAATTAGATGTAAAAAATGTAATGATACAGAGTTTGTTTTTATAAAAGTTTAAGCAAACTCACCTCCATCAGCCATGTGAAGTATCTCAAAGACAAGAGTAAAAGCTCTCTGAAATTAAAAAAAAAAAGAAATTAAAAATTGAAAGAAGAATGCAGAACAATTCATTTCAGAATGGATATGATGCACAGCAAATATTGAGGTTGTTATATCATAATACCATAATGTGGTACTGTTTGTAGTGGACAAATAATGTCTGTTTTCTTTTGGTTGTATCATTTGAGATTGTCTATTTGAGAGTCTGCTTGTGAGTAGATTTTGTATTCTTGTTCACATTTCAGTTTGTTATGATGAATTGCTTGTATAACATTGAGTAAATTTTTGTGAACTTTCAGTTTTTGAAATGACAAACTGCTCTGAATGAAATGTTTCTGGCTTCAGGAATCTGCAGAATGGCTGAAGCACTTTTGATTCCCCTCCACTTAAGTTTAAGTGCTCTTATTTTCACAAGTTGCTGCCTGTTGACATTGGGCCACACAGAAAATTCTCCAAAGCGTGAAAAAGTGTTCAGTATTAAGTTTAATCATGTTTTATTTCTTTTTGGAAAGTGCTGAAGGTTGATATCAAAGTCCATTGTCAGTCAGAGGCTCTTGGACCAGGGCATGATGGATTATTTGTGAAATATCAAATTTCAAGCAGATGAGGGGATATTTCGCGTTGTTATGGAAACACATCACTGTTGCCATGTACGTGAGTTGAATTTTAAAAATTCCAGTTTAACAAAAATAAGGCAGAAAACTCGTGCCCTTGAAACTGACACGAATATCTGATATGTCAGTTGATGTGACATTTGTTTCTGGCAGGAATACTCAGTGACTTGGCATGTTTAAATGTTGCTTCCAAGCAGCTGAATTTTTGTTTAATATTTCTGACTCCTATACAAGTGGGCAACTGTTGCATGTACTGTCTACTGTGTCCATTAAGTCACTCCATTTAGAATTTCAGATTGAAATTGATTGAGAGATATATGTCAAGTTATTAATAGCATGGTATAGATGTGAGGCTGCATCAAGCATACAATTAAATCGTCAAATATTGATATGTTTTAAATGAAGTCTTTCTTTAAAACGTATGCATGGTACCTAGATGTTCATGACTTCATATATTCTCAACATGAAATGTTACTCACATCATGAACATCCTTTATTTCTTAGCATGATTTTATTCTTTCAGCTCCATCATATTTGCCCTACACACCTGGCCCTGCCTGGGATCTAACAGGTGGCCAAATCAACCGTGCTCTGGCCATCGACCGACCATTGACTGACCACTGCCCTGATGACACTGGACACCTCAAAATGAACCCCTCTGACCACAACTGATGAGCAAAATTGATTATTGCCATCAAAATTGATCCAAATATTATGAGCAGCTGACCTCTTGTCAGTGGTGACAATTAATGTGACCCTGAGGTCAGAGGTTACAAACAAATCATGCCCAAGTTCCAAAGATTCTGCTAGTTTTAACCACAAGAGTAAGCCAGGATTTTACGTAGAATTGTATCGTAGAAATGGTGTTGTCACAACATTATGAAGCAATGTCAAAATATGACTTTAGCACTGCCACAACTTTTGTGAAAAATCGCTACATTATGTTCACCTTCAGCCAACATACATTTCTGTGTGACAACAGACGAATCCTCGAACAATTGGCAATGTTGTGTTCATGTTGTATGCCCATTGCCCATTGGGATGGTACAGAATTACAGGAGAAGTAAAGAAATCATTCTGTAACAACAAGCTGCAAGTTAGTGGAAATGGAATTTGTGATAATTTTAGAACAGATTTGAGAATCACAAGCTTCTTTGATGCAAGAATAGTCATTTCATGGTCATCATTCGGGTGACGAATGACTTCATACAGCTGACTTGTTGAGTCAAAAGACATGATAGATGGACCTGTCCACAGTCAAACTATTTCGTAGTTGCTTCTCAAGTGGATTATGATGTAATAACTACGCTAAAATGAGGCGGACTTCCATTCCATAAAAAATCAAATAAAGAGCTCCTTTGGGAGATCCCCAAAGATAAAAGTGGCAAGTCAGCTCATGCATTTTGTATGTAATAAACAAGCCAAACGCAAATGGGTGACATTGGACCCCTAGCCCTCTGGGAGTATCAAAGGGACAGATGGGGGGCATGCTCTTTTAGGGGATCCACCCATCTCATTAATCAAGCCAGTTATTAGGGACACTGATCATCTCAAAGGCAAGGCAAGAAGCAGAGGTGGCAGGAAGAAATGGATGTTGGCTGCAAAAAGTCAGAATGTTTAGCTTGTCTGTAGCCTGTACTTCAAGGGTATGACCTGGAACTTTCAGCAAGTTAAGAAGCTGTGCTTCAATTTAGTTTGGCTTTTATCAATCTCTAAGTTTCAACCATATTTGTGTTCTGGAGATAAATCTGGTATATCTGATTAAGGTCAGGAGTATGTTAACAAATGCATTAACACAATTCTTCATGATTTTTCGTCTCTTTAATGATTAAAACTTCCCGTACAACCACTGACAACCTTTTTCTTCGGTCTCTTCACATTTTTTCTTACACGAAGTTCTTGCTGTGAGGTATGTGATCCTATCCATTAAAATCCCACCTTGATGCCCCGGTTAATGCACTGCCAGGGCAAAGCAGCAGAATTGATGCTCAGAGAAGCTCATGGAGTTGAGAACTGATGCAGAGTTGAGCAAATTTCAGGCAAAATTTCAGGCACATTGATGTCCCCTGCAGCTTGCTCAGCCTTGCTGTTTTCAAGACAGGATGCTCGGCCTGCCAAGAGGAAGGGGGAGGGGTAAAAGCAAAAGGGGTCACGTGTTCAACAGGGGTTGCACCCTCCCTACCCCTGATCTTGTTACCCCAAGTCATCTGATAACATGTTCCATTTAGATCCGTCTGCTTCACCCCAAACCTACTACAACTTCTTTTGGGTCTGATCGACAGGGAAGTGGTTGGAGTGTCTGGAGATAGTTTCTAAAGAAGAACTAACTGATCTTGGCTCACAGATAATCTAGCTTAGACTGTAAATGCTAGTCAGGTATCTTTGTCTCCCCCTCCTGAAATGCTAGTGTTATTCTATAAAAGTTACCAGTTGATTTGTAAGACCATATATCGTCTAAAAAAAGTCTCTCTCTCCCTTTGAAATTTCCAAAATCTCAGATTTGCCTGAAAACACACAGCTTTGGAATACTGTTGCCAATTCTGTGAAATTCTTGGTGAGACCCACATTTTCTCAGAATTAGCCAGAATTTCTGCCAGTGTCAGATGTGGGTCACTCCCTACTTAAATGCAAGACCCAATGAGAGCTGAGAGAAGAAATTGACACAAAAACTGACACAAGGAGCTTGAACAAGAGCTGTGCAGTTGGCCCACTTGCATCCTGATGAACATCTTTAAGGCAAAACGGGATAATTTGATTTCTGGGTTTGTGTGAATAACTCCACCCAGGGCCCAGTGTGGACAACCCCCAACAAATCCCTCAATCTGAGCTGCTTCAAGAGGGCTGATTTGCTGGCCAGGGGCCTGGTTGGCCCTCCAGCCAATTGCACATCTGGTATGGTAACTAGGCATTGTTGAAAATTATTATTTTAGATTTAAAAATTCCCCAAAAGTAACCTTGTTTTCAGATGTTCAATGTTTCAGAGATTGACTATATTGATCAGGGGGTTAGCTCGTCCTAAATCAGTAAGCTGTATAACTTACACCAGCCATGCATTTAAGCATTATTTTTTTCATTTTTGCCAAGAACCTGCACTGCATAATGATAAAATGACACACTTGGGAGTCCACCCACTCGAGCCTTATTGTAAATGCTGGGTAATTCCACAGGGATTTATTTAGCATGCAGATGACCCAATTAGTCGTGTCTGTCCTTGCACAGTCCTTGCATTGTCATGGAACACACAAGGTGCCCTTGCAGTGACACTGGGGTTGCAGTGGGATGACCTTGATGGGTGCAATGATTGCATCATCATGCTCATCTTTAATGATGCTCTCTCATCCCCATCCCAGCTTCATCAGCAACTTCATCAGCACCCAGCAGCAGCAACCGGCTCCCAACCACAATGGGGAAATTGGAGCTTGCTTTTAAAAACAATTAGCTGCAAAAAGATCTGGCCCAGGAGATTCGCACCTCAATGGGTGGCCCCCCCCAACAGCCTGCTCCCCCATTCACACGGCTAATAAGAGGAGAATTTCACACCTTGAAACTGCATCTCACCCACACTGCCACAGCAACCAAGAGCAAGGCAGGAGCATGTGAGCCAGCGATAGAACAGCCAAGACCAACAAAAGACTTGTGAAAAAGGCCTCCTCAATTGAAAACACCACCCTCTGTCTTGCATGCTGTTGAAAAGGGAAACTCTTATTGGTTGCAGATATGAGATACTTAGAATTAAAATGGAATGAGAAAGAATTTTTAACATGAAGCACAATTCTTGTTTCGAAATCAACTAAACTAAAATATTGACCTCTTCATCCTATACTGCTCCTCCTCAGAAGAGTAGAAGAAAGGACAAGGGGGAAAAGGTAATCTAGTTATTTCTGTCTAGTCAATCAGTTTAAATTTGTTCTTTTTTTTCGATGATTGGTTTATTCACAAATTCTACCTCCAGGGACACACCCAGACACCCCTCATTTCATTAGGTAATCGACTTTCTTTTGAGGAAAAAAACTAAAAAATAAACACAAAAGAAAGTTGAAGACAAGAAAAGGATCTGATATAAAGAAAGCCATGATTAAACTTAACAAAACGACAAAGTAGCCTATATTGATGATGATGAAGTTACAGTACATCTATCTTAAAATGGTACATTGTGCTCGAATTGCAGCTTGTTCAGCTTCCTGAATTCAATGGTGAAGAATTCTGAATGGATAATAATTATTTACTTGCAGAAATATGACAATCTGACCACTCCCAGCATAAATCATATTGTAAGCAAATGGACAACTTCCCACAGGGTGAGTGATGTCAACTTGTGAGTGAGCATCATTAGAGAGCACTCCCAAGCATACTGGAGTGGGAGGCTGGCCAGTGTCCACTCAACAAAAGAATGAGACAATTTACTGCCCCTAATTAATCCAGGGCAGTGAGGGCAAACAAACACGTGTTGGTCACACACTAGTCAGTAGGGTAAAGAGGGCCCTTGGGGTCAAGAGATGTGTTGACTGACCAAAAAGGTCCTCTGAAGGGCTCAGAGGTCACAAGTGACCAGCAGTGGTCACTAAAATGTCCACTTGCCCTGTAGCACTGACCACTGGTCACTGCAATCACTCAGTGGTCAGTTGAAGTAACTCCATTGTCACTCAAATCGAGTGACTCAATGGTAACACAATCATCACTCACTGGTCAAGGAGGGTCCTTCAATGATCACTCAATTGTCAGTCCAAGTCAGTCCTGTCACAAAATATGATGGATGAAGTGCAATGCTTTTTGGAGGGACAAATGTTAAACCAATGACAAAATGACCAAAAGACAGAATTAGACAAAAGAGGACATTACAGATAGGGCATAAAGTGGCTCTTGAGTCATTTGGCAGCCATGATTGTTATCATGTGACCTTGAGGGCATGACCTTGACCTCGTGACCCAAATAGAAGCCACCCACTGCAGGTGTTCCAGACGCATCCGGGTCTTCCTGATCTGCCAATGAGATAGCAACTCCTAACATTATCTCCAACAAGTTATGATGCCAATTTCCACCTCTCCTGCAGCAACGAAATTCTACTAATTACGTTTTCCTCATTGTACCTGTATTGTCTGGTTGATAACCACGACCAGGTTAACAGAGGCTGTGGTAATGTTGTTGTAATAGCTGAGCCCAAGCTGAAATGTTAAACCACTGTGCCTCAATTGCTTTATTCGAACATCATCTCTTCTATTGATAACATTGTGACGTCCCTCATTGAGATGAGATGGAAAGATATTGTCCAGCAGACAAAACCATACTATTAAAGACTTTCAGAATTTCAAGCTTAGTTTTGTTTCTAGTATTAAGAAGTCAGGGAGTGGTTGGTGGATTAGGGTTAACTTCGTAAACTTTGAATGGGTCCTACACTTAACACAATAAATCATACAAAATCACCCAGCAAAAAAATGAATGCAGAGCTGCAAACCATTCCCTCGATTTCAATGTGTGTCATGATGCATGTCAGATGTTTTGTTACTCGAACTTCGAAACTTATATAATTGACCTATGTCCCATTGTAGACCTGAAGTTGGAGATACAAGGTAAATTGACACATTTAAGGTGAAACCTGCCAACTTATAGGATGGCCAGCTTGAATTAAGAGGAAGAAGTCAGTGACAGCCACTGACAGGCAATCAGGCAATTAACTGACCACTAATGACCATTAATCGTCTGACTGGACAACTGACCAGAAGCCATGTTTTCACACTAGTTGCTGTCTGATGCCTCCTATTACAAGCTTGCCACGAGTGTCCCAATTAACACCAACGCTAGCAATTAAAGGACAATAGTTGTTATTAGAAGCCGCAACCAATCACTGACGGCGATACGTGTATGTAATTGGGATATCTGGTGTTCCTAATTCAATGTTTGGCATTGTTAGCCAATATTGTGTTGAGATAGTAAGTCGAAGTGTTAAATTCATTGCCTTCTTAAGATTAGGCTTGGTGGTCTCACCACGATCTAGAAAATATATATGTGAATCTGATCTATTTAAAAACCAACTTTTTGAACATTGACTGGTTTAAAAATCTAGTATCACAGCATTATCTGTTATAAGAAAATAAAATGCAATAGATACATGTTCAGCTTGCAGCCTTGCAGTAGGAGAACTCAAAGAGATATTTAAAAGGTATGGAGTAATTTGATACACGAACGATACCCAGTTGCATAACTGACTAGATTCACTATTCGGTCATCATTCATACTGAAAACTAATTTAAGATCTGATGTGACTTCAAAATCATTGAATTATCAGTCATGACTTAATATCATGACTTAATGACTTTCCCTGTAATTAATACTAACATGTTTAACCACAAACAGTCGGTACTTTAATTTCCTTATAGGAAGAAGTCCAGAAGATCATTGCATTTGGCAGGCTACTAGAGGGTATTTTAGGCTTGGGTTTCTGTTTTTGATCACGTGATCTCTTCCTGTGGGAAATCCAAGCCAGAAAGACAGACAGAGCAGCGTGATAGACATCTGTAATCAGCCCTGTGGTTTTGACGACTGTCAATCTAGATTCCAATATTTTAACCCCTCTGAACTTGGTTATGAACATTGTTTAATCTAATAACTTTCAAAAACCCATGGGTGGGGGCTAGAGTTTTAGTAATCATGCAATTTTGAATCAGCTTTGTTTCATTTTGTCTCAATAACGTGTTCTTTTCTTGTTGGGTCATTCTAGAATTTAAGAATGTCCTGGAGCTGGGAAGAGCTGCCGCAAAAAGAAACACACTAAAAGAACAATAACAAAAAACTGATTCAGGTATCTTTTGATGATTGGATGATTGGGATTTTATCTGAGGGAGCATCAATTTTACCCTTTGAAGCTCCACAAGCTGAAGGTCAGAGAGAGACAACCAGAGACAGGGGGCAGCACATGTTCATTATGTCATCGTGACATCAGGTGAGGAGCTCTGAACCCAAACATGTGTGTCTTCAATAGGGGGAGGGGCAGTAGCTGCTAATGATGGGTTTGCAACAGCAACTCCAACACGATGTAATGATGATGGACACCTACAACCCTCCCCCTCAGGCACTGTCTCTGTCTGTGGGCCAATGTCATCTGTTGCTGTGGTACTGCCACCAGCAGGTTTGTCAAAATAAGCGATGGAACTTTGCCTTGTGTTATTTTGATGTATAATGATGGTTAAATTGTGATTTCAGATTTACCACACTTACATTTCTGTACTTGAAATTGACACTCAAGTCGAAGTTTCAAACCTTACTTTAGGGCTTGATCATAATAGGCCTACCTTAGGGAAAACCTTCAAGCCTTTTTTACTGATGGAATTTAGTCTTCCTGTCCTTAAGAAATATATTATCTGCGTAAATTGTACATAAAATCCCTTATTACCTACAAGACAGACTTGTCTTATGTGCCATCATTGTTTTGCACAAATTATATTTGGTCATTGAACTCATTTTGCACCCCGATGAGAGACCGCTCCCAAGCAATAGACTGCTTCATGACCGAGGAGGTTGCAGTCGAACAACAAATGGATCACTGTTGGCTCTGTTTAATACTGGTATTTGGCTAGACCTTGAAATAAATTGACCTAATTCTATGTGAACCCTAAGTTTGGAACCCCAACAGACAAAACTTTCGTGAAAAATGAAGGTGAATGCTCCTTTGAGAGGGTCAGGAGGCAATCTTATTAGAGGGCAATTAGCATGAGAAAGAGCAACATTAGGAGGTCAGCACTTTGACACTACTCGATTCTGATGACGCAACACTTGCACCATCTGGTTATTTTGGGTTCCCTTGAGCACTGGAGGCTGAGAGAATCACTTCATTGGAGCTTATCATGGAGTTATCAGAGTGAGGGTGATAAGCTCATCCAGGCCTTGTTTACAACTGCTCCTCTCCTTAATCCGTTAAACTGCCGGAAAAAGCGCTAGAAAAACCAATCAATGATAATATTTACCTTTTGGGTGCAGCAAAATGACATTGACTTTTTCCCCTTGCTCTTTTTTGCACCAGCCTTTTCAAGCCCCTCTCCCCCTCCCTGTACACAAGCCCACACAACTTGACAAGGGCCTAGGATATCGAATTGGCTCATTGATTTTCAAAGTCAACAGATCGAGCCATGCTGACCAATAAGAGCAGCAACAGCCCCCAAGCCACAGGCAGCTCCATCAATTGCCCCAAACAAGCTGCTTCCTGTCCCAGGAAGTGTTTAACAATTCAACCACAATTTACAATTTAGAGAATTTTCAAACGTGAGAGGACGATCAACAAGTTTTTTCAACCCAGGAACACATTGGAACGACCCTCAATGGAGCAAGGGTCCATAAAAGATAAATTAGTGTGGTAGACCAACTTTCAAATCAATGGTGGTACTTCTTTGGCCAACACTGAAGTCTACAGCCATGCACTTTTGTCAGCAGTTGAATTGTTTGATAATTTTGTTCAATGTCATTATGCTTCTGAAGTAAGTGTTCTGCTAAGTAACAGGCAACTAACTATCTGCAAGCCTGATTGGCCTCTAGTTTTGACACTTTGTTATATATATAGCCTACAGGATTCCTTTTCCTCTTTGAACTTGACATTCAGAATGAGTTCATATCCATTATAACAACTAGCAGATTCTACGAAGTCATTTGACAACTGTTCAAGATGATCTGTTGTTTACAGGGGATTTTAACTTGTTAAATCATGTAATCCGCCTGGATTCTGAGAAAAGAATTATTTTTGTTCCATGGCGCGAATCCCACCCATTGGGAGTCAAAAATGAGCAAACATTTAGACAAGAAGTTAAAAAGTGCTGTGTATTGCGGCTATTTTCAATATTAGGAAGTTTAAAAAGTTGGACAAAAATTGCATGGGAAAGTTAGAAAAAGGTCTTGGAGTGTGTTTCACAATGCAAAAGTATAGGGCCAGTCCACAACACAACACGAGCTATCAGTTTATGCACATTAACATGTAGCTTTGATAATCCAGTTCTACTCATCCACCTCACGTCTCTACAGGCGACATAGCTACCCCTAACAATGGACCTATTGCCAAGACGAGGCTCTGAGACAGGTAATTGTTTGTCGTCATGGAGACGAGGCAGCCTTAAAGTGCCGACCCAACAGGTAACTGGCATTAAGCCCCCTAAGGGTGAAACATTACCTCAATAATGCGCCCCAAGACTGCAAATTTTGCTAGAGGTAGACAACCAACAACTCAAGTTTATACAGCCATAAGCCCTCCACACCAAACATGTGTGACTTGGAGCTTCTGGGGTGGTGAAGCCAGTCTATAATCCATGAGGTGTGGACTGAGTGTGATAATGATACCAAAGCTCCTATCAATTGGCATTTATGTAAGTTATCAAGATGACTTATGCCAAAATGAACAGTGAGTTTTTAATCCACCCTGGATCCAAACATATGCTGTCATTTTGTTAATTAGCATCAGTAGACAACCAAAAACAAAAATCTGATAAGGAGACTAACTAATACATCTAAAGAAGGCAACTCAAGAGGCAACTTCTTCCAAAAAGTCTGTGCAGTTTTTCTAGAAAAGCACTAACATATATTGACTGATATACATCAGGATTACATGAATTAAAAGAGCAATTCTCTCAGATGTATTCATTGTAACTACAAATATCAACCATACCCACTAGGGTGTGTCAATTTTTAATTTTTATGCAAATTCAAAAAGCACTAGTGCCTAAAAGGTGCGTTTTGACCTGGAGAATCCAAATCTGTTCTCGAAATGGCGATACGACAATTCTTACCTACTTCAATTTTGGTTCAAAGTTTTAATGTTTTTTACGTTTTTGACTATTTTCGCCAATCCGCGGTTCTCTATAACTTTGTCAATATTTGTCATACAACATTCTTATTGACATGATTGGAAAGCTCACAAAAAGAGCTTCATTTTGCATACCAACATCAATGGTCTAGGACAATATCTTGACTCCTACTGCTCTTTGGCTTCCATTTTTTAGAAATGAAAATGTTGCAGACAGTCTAATCCCTTTAAAAAAAAGGCTTTTGAATTTTTTTCCACTGATAATTGCAGTGATGCACTTTCTCCAAGTTCCAGAATGACAAAATATTAAAACTTTTTGATTTTTTACCATGGGAGTGCCTGGCTTGTAAGCGATGAAGTTGTATTGTTAAAGTTAGTTGAAAACTTGTAACATGTGAGATGGGGTCTGTTGCATTTCATGTCATATCTTCATCAGAATTTATTGCAGGCAAACATGAGTGGTACCACATGAAAGAAAATATTCTTAGCATTCTTATGGTACCAGTGATGTTGTCCTATTATTAATTCTTATGAAGTTAAAATATTAAATATAACAGCACCTCCCTGATTTGTTTCAATACTTCGGACAAAATGTAGCATTAAAACTTCCAAGCTCATAAAGAAGGATTTTCCATGGTCAAAAATTTTTAAAATATTTTTTTGCTTATTAGAGGAAGTGCATCACTGCAATTATCAGTGAAAAAAAAATTCAAAAGCCTTCTTTTGACGGGATTAGACTGTCTGCAACATTTACATTTCTAAAAAATGGAAGCCAAAGAGCAGTAGGAGTCAAGATATTGTCCTAGACCATTGATGTTGGTATGCAAAATGAAGCTCTTTTTGTGAGCTTTCAAACCATGTCAATAAGAATGTTGTATGACAAATATTGACAAAGATATAGAGAACCGCGGATTGGCGAAAATAGTCAAAAACGAAAAAAACTTTAAAACTTTGAACCAAAATTGAAGTAGGTAAGAATTGTCGCATCACCATTTCGAGAACAGATTTGGATTCTCCAGGTCAAAACGCACCTTTTAGGCACTAGTGCTTTTTGGATTTGCATAAAAATTAAAAATTGACACACCCTAATACCCACTATGTTGCAAGGGTCTATCCTAGCTTTAAAAAGTATATTTCAACATTCCCTTGGAATTTTTTTTTTTAAACTTAATGCCATTGAAACAACAACAGCTATCATTGACAATGAGAGACATGATATCCAATGACATCCAATTTGTAAATCTCGTTTCATAAGTATATTTACATGCATGTCATGACCCGGCATGCTGATCAAACACTCCACAGAACGTGACAACCTTCCCTTTATTTCTGGCGACAGGAAGTTTGGGGTCACCTGGAAGCCAAGAATACTTCAGTGGATTATTATAATGTGTGGAGAGGGAGAGGTGACTGGAATCGAGACTTATATACATCTGTACATGCTGGTCTGTCTCTTATTGGATTCCTGTGCAATAGTATATCTTCATAAAATTGCAGGTTGCCCCATTACCCTACAGGATAGATAGATGCATTGTAAAGAACAGAGACAGACATACCAACACATGCATGTACAGTGTATAGACAACTTTGCAGAAGTATATTTTAAATTATAACTACATAATATGATATCACAACATTGTCATTGTTCTAACTTCTGACAAACTTTGGTAGTATAGCCAGAGCAATTATTGAAACCAAAAACACGAAAAACAAATAATCCATGAATATGCCATCCAATATAAGATATCACCTTTGGCACAATTATGACACGAAAGATGCCATCAGAGTGAAAACAGATGGTAAAATCCAATTCATTTCTGCCCTTTCAGCTTCATATTCACTTTTGAATTGCGGTGGGGACAATTGTCAAAATTTATTGTAAATTTGTGAAAGGGTTCAGCCTGCCACTGGAGCGTGCAATATGGAGGTTGCATATTGTGGCCATTGGAGCATACCTCGTCACCTGTGAAATCTAATCAGGCCCAATAGAGGCAGGGAGAATGGCGAGGTATCGGTTGACCAAGTAGCTGTACGTTCTATTCATTTATTCAATGCAGTTCTGGGCCAGTCTGAGGACACATTTTGGTCAGGAGCTTTTATTACATCACTAATACAGTTAATGCAATGGTAGTATACTAATTAAAGCAAAATTTAACTCTCATATCTCCTACAGAGCTGATTAAAAGACAATTTAGTTGTCTAACTGCATGAGTAGCTTTTGGGCTCAGAATTCATTATAGGCCTATATTAGCAAAGTATCACATTAAATTTTGCTATTATTTCTTTAAATATACATTGCAATCTTGTGCGCAATCCTGTGTCATAAAAAGGCATGCACAAGGAGCAATTATTGCATCTGATGAGGCAACTTTAAAAGGGGAGCATCTCATCATCTGTTTCTGATTCATCATTTTCAATGATTGATTTTTGAATCCTGAGTCTTTGTGAATAACTGTATTTTCTTTTTCTTGCCATGTCACCACATAATCTGATTCAACAGTAAGAGTATTTGAAATTCCAAGAAATTCCATGATTCCAGCCCCCCTTAATGGCAATATTGATGATTCTAGGTAGGCTGTGACGACACAATGAGTTCATTGAGAGACCTACCCTATTATTCCTGCCTCTCCAGGGTTCTAGCTACTTCTTAACATTTTGCAAGCATGCTCTAAGTCCAAATGGAAAGGAATAAAGAATTCAATTAGCAGCAAAGATTTGGTCCCTGAGGTTGTAGGAAAAAATGTGAAACATACCCTTCTGCAGGCCTATTATGCTGGTGATATCACATGGCCTGTATGTGAAATTTCATAGAATTAAATGCATACAAGTATTACAACACCTGAATAATAATGTAGAGTTGTTCTTTTTTTTTAAAATCTTTAGTGTATAATTTGGTTAACTGTCATGTATAAATCACAACAACCTATTTAAAGACTGACACACATCCAAATGAACAGCATAATAAGTTGCCTTGTTCTGATTCAATCTTCTTCTTTTAAATGAAGGAAACATGAAAGCTCACTGAATTGTTGCATAGATGTTAGGATACATTTGAGAAACTTCACTTCTAGTCAAGTTCTGTACCAATAGTGTTACAGTGCTTCTTGCATCATACGATCACCTCTTCTTTGGTCATGAAACAGACCTACACTTTACAAGTTTTCATTGCAGTGCAATCATAGATTGAGTTCATTCTGGTTGTTTGGCAAAAGAAAGGTGGTTCCATGTTAAAGGGTGGTCTCACAACAGAGGATTGCATTGCACAGTGCCCACAATACATTTCAAAAACATGTTCAAAAGTGATTTGCTGCTTCTGTCACTCTCCCTTGTAACATGAATGTGTTGAACAAGCCCAGGCAAACTGAGCCAATGTTCATTGGGGTCCTCAGCTGTTTAAATCGATGTCTCATCCACAGCCTCCGTGTCCCAATTTGCTTTAATTCAATGATAAGAATGTTTAAAAAAATTCAGGTTAGGCTATTTCCCCGAGAGAATGGAACAAATCACATTTTGAGGATTTGAAAAGAGCATTTTGGAATCAATAAAGAGACTGCTTCATTTACAACTTATTAATACGAAGGACAGACACCATGAAACTGTGTGACAAAAATAGAAAGACAAACTTAGCAGAGATAGGGAAGTATTTCAAAGCAATCACTTTCACAAAAAGGACTGTTTAACAGTTTGTTGACCTTTAAACACCCTCCAAAAAAGTCAATTGATAATCAATTTTAGATAAACAAACTGAAAGTTAGTTAGCTAACTGTCACAAACGTTTGTCTTTTTACGACTTCCTCATGTAAGAAAAAATATCACTTTGCTTTTGAAATTATAGGTCAGCTGAAAGATTTATCGTTTTCATAACTAATTGATCTGTTTGGATTTTAGTATAATTTGACTAATTTACTGAAGTACGACGGGGATAAAACAACTACAGGATTAATTTAGGCAGTACTAGGCCCTGCACTGGCAAAACAAGTATTTTTCTAATAATCTTGCAACAACTTTCAACTTTGTGTTTGCACCACATTTCAGATTCTCTAGATGTTCAACATCAATTGTACCCAACCCATTTGAGTATCACAAATTGAACATAAATAGCCTAGTCTGAAAAAATCATTTGGAGCACTAAAGTGTTCTCATCTGAGCACTCCATTTGATAATTGTGCATGAGAAACTATCACATGTCTCAGACATTCAGTTAATCTCTTCAACAGTTCACAACAAATTAAATAATAATAGGAAATACCAACAAAACAGCATTAATGCTGATGCAGACTGGATTCAGATTGGATGCTGGCTGAATACAGAGGTGAATGTTAAGAAAGCAAAAGCTTTGAAGCTGTAATCTTTCAGCTGCGGCCAGATGACATTTTCCTATCCGCATCTGTGGTGGAGTTAAATCCCCCATTTCACAGAATCACCACCCAGTGCTCTATTCATGGACTGGCAAAGAGCAAACAGGCTTGCATAATTCGTGTGTGAGTTTCTAATTATGCTGAGATCAGGCAAACATCAACACAGAGCCAGGAAATATTAATGGCATCATTGTGATCTTCTATTACCAACCAATAGCCTTTTCATTGTTTGCCATTCCAGGGCCATCTGAGTTGGAAATCAACAATCCATTTACCCAACATTTTATCCTAACATTTCCACCTCAATTGCCAAGCCACAGTGGCCACCAGAAATCTGACCATGCCAACCAATGTCAACCAACCATGAGAACCCTCCAGTCTGCTACAGAGTGGCAAATAATGCTTCAATTGTGTGGTCGTTCGGTAAATGTTGATGACTACAATGAATTTTGATTGCAAATTAACCAAAAAGCAATTTACTGAACTGATTTTCCAGCTGTTGACCAGTGCAGCTATCCCAATGGCCCAATCTTTTGCATTTTGTTCCTTTTCTTGGTAAATGGAGTTTTCTTTAACTCTGACAATAGACTTCATGAGTTACTGTCAATAGCATTCAATAGCTATCAGCATAATATTTTGATTCAGTCAACATCACATTCAATTTCAGGTCTGGTGGTCAATTTGAATGAGAAGTGGTGTCATTGATGAACGTAGTCATACACACAGCTGTGCGTGCATGTTTTTTCTGACGATTCCGTTCGCGAGCCAAGTAAATGTTCTTGTTGCCTGCTGATTGTGGGAGATTTCAATGGCACGAAATTCGATGGCAATTTGCAAGGCTTCGCACGTGCCTGTCTGCTGGTTAGGAAATACTTCAGACTTTTTTGCTGTTTGGTTTTCGAGACATTTGCCCAAGGTGAGGACCCAGGCAACTAATTAAAGACTTTAAATGGGATTCAAAATACGATTGAAAGAGTGGTGACTCAAGTATTCAACAAACCATCCCTAGTACCTGCCATGAACAAACCAAGGGATGCCATGAAATGAACATAAAAGACACTGCAATTTATAGGATTCAAAAAATGAGTGAGCAAATTTGGATGTCAACAGATTTTGAAGAGCGGTTGTTCCCTTTGTGAAGGATTTGAAATAAATACATTGAGAAACCACATAAACTTTCAAAGAAAAATAGTCAAAAAGTGTAATTCCCAACAAGCCAAAAAGTCACTGTCAGGTAGCAACTTATCCCATAACTCTAACAGCTTTTGACTGGAAACATTTATCTGCTATTCTCAATTGTTACAAGTGATATGACACCCAGTTGATTTCCAACAAAGAAGAGAAACAATTAGCCAACCCTGGTGCCAACAACTTAGCATGATGCCAAGAAATTTGCAAGGTAACAAACTCGTGAGCCCAAAAAACCACACCTGGCTGTTGTGTTATTAATTCCTGTGCGACAGAGCAATATGGTTGGTTATTGGTGCTGGTGGTTGATTGGCCAATTAGCTAATAGCAGGCTAATGGTAAGTTGGTGGCTGGCATGAAACTGTTGGGTTTCACAGTGTAATTTCAAGGGTGCCAAGGGCTATTGTTTAAAATTTGCAACGTCCGTTTTTGTTAGTGTTTCCCTAAAACTAATGAAACTACTGTAACAAGTAAACAGCTGCTTGTTTAACGTAAGCATTTCTTTTATAGCAATACCTGAAACAATCAGATGATCTATAAAACGTCACAGCATGCACTGAACGTTTGATTCGAAAGCTGTGACAGAACTAAGCCAAGCTACCGTCTTTCAACTATAAACTGTCTGAGATCTGAAATCGTAGTTAATTCCCAACCAGAATGAAACCCAATTCCTTCATAAAGCACTTAAAAATGGTTTGCTGCAGTACATCAATGTGTACATACTATGGTGAAAATGTGTGAATAATATCAATTCATGAATTTTTGATCATCTACTAACTAAAACCACTCATTGAGTTTTCTAACCACTTATTAACACGTGAGTACAACTTGGAGGTTTGTGATGACAAGTGTCACTTAAAAAACTTTTCGAAATTGTTAAGTTGGTGTTAGGTGAGTGTCAACTGGCTGTCAGCTGATACCACTACCAGTTGCAAATTTATCTCAACAAGCTGAGGACTGTGCCAGACCTGGGTGGGATCGAAATTATTCCATGAAAAGCAAATATTGAGTTGAGTTTAACAGGGCAAGGTCGTTGGCTGCAGGGAAAGGACAGCTGAGCCTGTTAATTCAGGAAGGCATCAGTTGTCCCCCCTCCCTGTAAATATTGACTCTCACCAACTTTTTTTTACTGTTAGAAATTGCTAACTGCAGTCTCTTTTTTTTCGTTTTGTCCATCGATTGGATCAAGTGCATCAAGATCCTTGGAGTACTGCTTGGACTAGTTCGTTAAGAGATGTCAAGTGGCACTGCACTTCATAGCTCTAGCCAATGTTGCTTTCGATAGAGCCACAGCCTCAAAATCCAATGTTTACAACTTTAAGTCACACTGTCTTAGGGGGCAACCATTTAATAATCGGGGGGGGGGGGGGCTTGGAGCTAGTCATTCATAGGCTTATGTCATGTTGAGACATATACACATAATAGGCTTACTTATTTTATTTCGCCCAACACATTCTCTATGTATGCCATTATATACTGCCCAGTTGCATGATTCTGCATAGCATCAGCCATCAAGTGAAGCAAAGGCATCAAGTGATTGCAACCTTAGGGTCACTGTTTCGTGACATGTTAGCATGCTCCTTACACTGAGTGAGTCAACTTCGTCATAAAAGAGGGTTTAACCCCAGAATCAGTGAAGACTGGCACAGCTTTACTCTTCGGAAAAAGCTTAACCAAAGAAAATAGGGTGCAGTGTAACTGTGTCACCCAAACATGTGTCACCTTGCAGTCACCAAGTCTTTCACCAATGCCTTCGAGAAAGGCAGAGATCCCCAGGAGGCTAGATAGTCTGGATTAGTGTAATCATTTTCAGGTCAGGATGGGTGATAAATGATGGTCAAGGATTAACAGGACACAATCGTGAGAATTGGTTGCACTGAGGCATGCTAAATATGTCCATCTACTGGGTTAACCTTTATGATATTTGCACATTATGTTTACTCTTTATAACTTTTACATATTTATGACATCTGCACCTCACAAAATGTAGGTTCACTTTCCTGTTTTGTCACAACTGCACAGCTGATGTTTTTTTTTCATCAGCCAATACAACTTTCTCTCTGGGTTATATTAACTGTCAGTCTTTCTGTCTCTCAATAGTACCTCCCTAGTAAGATTGCCTGATAATTCTCTTTTTTTTCTACAGTAACATCTGGGCCATCATAATGCAGCAATTTTTCAATCATTCCAGCTCACTGGCTGTAGATATTAACAAGTTATGAACACACAAATTCAGGTGTGCACAGCATCGTGACAAACTCATTGCCTGGAATTGTGCAAATTACGAATTTCAAGTGGAGAGTAAATATAATCAAAGGGGCTGATTCAATTCATTGTGGGGAGTTTTTCAAAAGCAAAATCGCAAATCTAAACCTGCTACCTGAATGTCATTTTATGCAAAGGAAAGTTTCATGATGTATTTCAAACAAGGATACCACAATAGATGGATTGATGGACCATAAATTGCTAGATAGATAATTAGATAGATAGATAGATAGAAAGATAGATAGATAGATAGATAGATAGATAGATAGATAGATAGATAGATAGATAGATAGATAGATAGATAGATAGATAAATTGATTGATTGATTGATTGATTGATTGATTGATTGATTGATTGATTGATTGATTGATTGATTGATCGATAGATAGATCAACTAACAGAGTGATCTGATAATGAAGTAGATACATGAACACTGCAGAAAAAAAAAACAATAATCATAATCAACGAATAAAAGTCTGACTTACCGTCCATGCAAATGAAAATGGGATAACAAATATTTCCTCTGACGTTCGAGACGTTATGACGTTGCCACCGAGGACCCTTGACGTAGCGTTTCCAAAGGCACAGGACGTTGCAGATAAGTTGCGTAGCATTGTTTGGTATTCCCTGAGACAGAAACGGATGAAAGTCCGACAGGGGGCAAGACACAGACCCTGCTTAGTCCTGGTCTCTCCCCTGCAGCAGTAGCCACTGGCTAATTCCCCCTTGACATTTTGCAGGCTGACCAACTGCATCTGGAACTGCCCTGATCCTGCAGTGAGCCCCAGCAACACAATCACAAAACTCAACATCACCACCAAAGAATACCTGCACATTTTTGTTGCATGTGTGAAGTACGTAATACTTTAATCCAGGGTGAAAGATTAATCCATTTGTAAGATGATAAGTTGTTGGTAATTGATAGCATTCATAGCATGGCACAATAAGAAAGTTGCAGTAGTCCTGATTAATTAGGAGCAATGTGAAATACTAAAATAGAAAATTATCCCAGGTAGTTGAATTGCGGATGGTAGTTCATGCTTCACTATGCCCCTCTCTGGAGCGCTGCACTGTGCGATATGCGGCATGCAAAAGCAGGGAAGACAGGGGGGCTGGGGGGGGGGGGAAGGGGGTTGGCGGGAGGGTAAAGGGGTGGTTTAAATGCGCATGCGCACTGTGATAACCCCCACCTGCTCTCCAGTGGGCTGTTTCGTCAACAAATCCACGTGCCCACCCATCCCCCGTGGACAGAAAGACTGCCAAACACGGATATCTGTATGAAGCTATTCATGAACATCTTCTGGTCAGTGCTATCACTTTCCTTATCAAACTGAATGTAATACCCCACTGTTATGACCACCACAGCCCCCTTTAACCCCAGGTCATGTCTACCCACAAGCTGAGTCCATGTGTGTTGATTCTGGGCCTTTCAAATGCCATCTCTGACCCATCAGATCAAATAATCTGCCAATGATCAGATTTAAACGTGTCTCCCAACAAACTCTTTGACAATGGCTCCTCTGTAATACCAACAGAGACCTGAATGGACTGAGTTATCATGGGGATGCAAAGGCAGTTATCCAGTCTGCACAGAGAAGGGCCATGGTCTGCAAATAAACCTCACTGGCTCAGTGGTCTGGGGACAATCTTCTTGTGGCTAATTGAATAATCTGACTATCATCCTGGAATAATGGAATTCCCATGAATTATAGAAATCATTAGATGGCAACTATATAGGCCCTACATGCGACTTGCTTAGATATACAGGCCAATAATAATCGTCTGAAAAAGTATTTTGGTCTATGTATTCTTAAAGTTTAAAGGAAAAACCAAAAATTCTGAATTCCAGAGGCAGTGGGATTAGTTCCAGTCTTCAGCTTTATCATTGATCAAATGTTGTAAATTCTTCCTGGTAGCAATTCTTTTCGACTCTGAAAAGCAATCTGATTCAGTTATACCAATGTCTTTCTGGCGACTGTCAAAATAAATCTCAGATAGGGCCTAGGCCGATATCTCCTCCCAAGCTTTGAACTGTTTCTAAACTAACTTTCCAACTTCATTTCTGCTGGACCATCAATGAAAGACAAGGCATGCAAGCTGCAGCACGGTCATTGCTGCTTTCATTGCTGCTTTTTGGTTCGGCCAGAGCGGGGGCGGTGATGCATGTTTGGAACGAAAACCCCCCTTCCCCCCGGTACCCTCTGGGTCCTCTTGTCCACGTGACCCATACAATGGTCGCCTTGCAACAGCAGGTGAGCTGCCCTCTGACGGGGGGTGCACGCTTCAGCAATTAGACCCTTGTGGCAGCAACAGTGTTCCTATAAGCAGCAATTGCTTCCAAATTGCAGCAAGACACTCACGGGTACTTATGACACTTTCTCCACAGTCCACACAACACCAAATTCTGAAAGTGATAATTATATTCATTCACAGTAAATATTGGGAGTTAAACTGGGACGAGGTATAGGCCTGATTAATGTTTCCCAAATCAGGGGCCCATCTTTCTTGAATGAAGTGGAGGCCCCAGATCCAAGCTATAGAACATACAACTACAGTAGCTTACTATCAGCATCAAAATGATATCCATGAGACATGTAGATGCAATGTGCAGGGAGTCGAAGGACATTGAAGTCACAATGCATTGACTTGTCTGGTTAGACAACTATAAATCGATCGGATATATTACTGATTTATATTGGCCTATTTATAGTTTGATATCAGACAATCCTCTTTTTATTTTATTTTCAGTGTCAAGGGCCTTATTGGATTTGTTTTGTTCTTCTGGTCAAAAGGCCATAGATCTTTGCAGAGATGTCTAAACACTAATTCTTGAGGTGGTGATCGATGAGCTATGGGTTTCAAATGCAAAGCTCATTTTGTTGTCCTGACGCCTACGCCACCTAACGGAGCTTTTCTCCTTTGACCTTGACCTTTCGAAGGTCACTCCCAGGTCAGCCCAAGGTCGTCTCCTGGGGAGCAATAATGGACCCCCAACACTGAGCAACACACTGGGCAGCACACCTCCTGGAGACCACACATGTATGACCACCCTTCCCCCTACCCCCTTGCATCATGATGAGGCAATCATTCCATAATTGGAAGCCGTTGTGTGACGTCATTGTCACCTCAACAAAAGATGGTGACGTGGTTATGATGTCATGCCCTTATTTGGATCTCACCAGATAAAGAAAGTGAAGGGAAGCAGATTGACCGACGAACAAAACGATAAAATTAGCAATGACTGACAAATAAGGAGATTACTAGCATGGTCATTGGATCAGCTGGGTGGCCAATGCTGCACCTGCTTTAGTACAATAAGGAGAAGAACTCCAGTTCAATTTAATTCAATTCCTTGTTAATCAGTCAAATTTTCAGAAAGCAGATTTTGTTCTCAAACAAACATAAAACAAACACAGCACTTTCAGCACAATGGTAGCAGTGACATATTTGGGATGGGGCACTTGGCCATACTATCGCCACATGTTATGGCCCTCTTCAGAGTGCATAGTCCTGTTGTTGGGAAGGGGATAGGCCTAATTTACCTTAAAGAGGTACAGGTTCAGTAGGCCCATTTGGGGAGAGGAATGATCCAACCAAGTTTCATGAGAAACACTGCTGCATTTTTTTTAGTTCGCTAACTGATGGGCAGACAGACAGACAAACACACATTAATGAAAACATAGTCCTACTCTACTGATAAATAAATAAAGGACAAGATGAAATTTCAATTTTCAGCATCCGGATAAATACAGAGGCCTGCATACAAATGTAGGTTGATTCAGAATAGTTATCGTCCTTAGAAATTGAAATATAGGCATATCCCATATATACTTATATCGACCACATAGGCCTATGATAATTGTCTAAATGGAATTTTTATAATAATGCCTGGGACAGTATTTACGACGATTTACCTACAGAATCGGTTGCAGACGTGCAACAACTATAGGTTATCAGCTGCTAATGATGAGGATTGACTGAGATCTTCTCCACCTCAACACAGAGAGATCCATAAGAGACACACAAGAAGCAATTAGTCAAAAGGTCAATGGAAGTAAATGATGGATTGCTGGCCTCGCTGACAAATGCTCAGACATTGACAATACGATGGAAGATGTGTTTCCGAGGCAAGATATCTTGACACATTAGTGGTTACCGGCCATTTGTTGAGCCAAACCCACCCCCTTTCCCATTTTTCTTCTTTTTTCTCGAAGAACCTTTGGTAGTCACCTATGGGCCCTAAACATTTCTTTCTTATTGTAGAAGACAGCATGTTGCATGTTGCTTTCGACAACGAAGTTTTTTCCCCTGATAAGTGAGAATTTAAGTTTCAGCAAAATACCTAGACCAATTAGGTGTCAACGCACCTATTCATAGCCTTCATAATTATTATGTTTTCACACTAGCCTGTTTTAAACAACAACGTAGGCCTACTTCCAAATGATTCAAATCCTCAACATCTTGAAATTTGCACACGGAAGTGCAATATGCACATGTTGTGTTCAAGTGAGTAGACCTATAGGCCTATTATATAGTCTGTTCCAAAGCCAAAGCCTATACTACATGTTCACAAGGAAAGGCTCAAGAATGCCCTTCTTATGCATGCACTAGAAAATACCCGTTAAGAATGGAAGAAGTAATGAAGTGCTGTACAATTGAGTGTAGCCTTGAGATTTGTGTTTAATAGCAGAAAATGTCCCAGTACAATTGAAGTATTTCTGAACCGGTCCATAATGATTGTAAGGGCTGAAGTTGGATTAACGGGTGTTATTCCTGTAAATTCCCATATATATCAGATAAGTAAAGCAATCATTACGCCTGAATATTGATAAGGAGTCGTTGGTGGTGTTTTGTTTTATTGCGGGAAATATCTAGGTTGTCGATGTTACCTATTTGTTAAAAACGCCAAAGGAAGATTCTTGTTGAAGATGAAGCATTTGTGCAAGCGGTGCAGTGTAGGTTGTTGGCAGAGATGGAAAATATGAGAATCTATTCACACATGGATGCAACTGGAGGAATGATATACTATTTTGTGTAATTAGTGACTTTAGATTGCAGATGTGAAATGGTTACATTTGGTGTTACGTGTGGAAAAGTAACAAAATGTAGGAATTTTGATTGTAAATTATGGGCGCATGGATAGATTTTGTTAAAAGACAATAATTAGAGAGTGAGATATATAGTATTTCATGATATGGTTGGTTTTAAAGGAAGTGATTTGTCGATAAAAGACACAGAATAGCACAATAATTATGTGCCTTCTGGAAGCACATGGGCCTGTCTGGGGAATTCCCATGAAGCTGTCTGTGACCACAGGTGTTAGCCTTCACAGTTACTGTTTGGTTTTGCGACAGGAGATTATACCTAAACATACCTAAATGTATGACAAGGTGTAGCAGTAGCCAAAAACTAATTGTTCTCTATGATCTTATCAGAAGCCCAAGGTCACCTTTGACCCTGAAAGCCCTGAAGGGATTTTCTTGGATTTAATTATAAGAGCATGTTGTTTTCTGTTTTAAGTTTTGTTGGCTCCAGTTTGTTGTAATCTTTTTGTGTGTAATAGCAATTGCTTAATCCTGTGTTTTTTTTATTACCACATTTGTGTGAGTGACCACAGTGTGTAAATTGGCAACCTCAAATTCTGAGATTTGCTGGAGCTTGTTTTGGATGAATGCATACTAATACCCTTAACTGCAAACATAAACAGCAAAACAGCCCCTTAATCATGTTAATACAAAACATTGTCATTATGGTGCAACCCTTTGAGGCCATTATCTCAACCTTCTCAGCGAATCACAGACGCTCAGAGAATTGGGTCAGGTCAGTTTGAGGTTATGCTGGGCTGCTGGAAAACTCAGCCAAGTGAGGAGTGAGCCACCTTGTTTCATTTTATTATCAAAGGTATATAGCGGCTACGGCCTATGCTGTGACATAGGGAAAACGTCCTAAAGGCCCTGTAATTGTACCTGTAGGCAGATGAGAAAACTGAATAAAACCTGGAAATGTCAAAATCAATGCTATGTTTTTGACAGTACTTAGTGTAGGTAGGCGCTGATAGGAATAAGAAGAAAATTGATTGGATGCAGTAAATGCAATTATCGATTCAATAATCAACACCCTGTAGAGAAAAATACCATATAATTACCTACAGACAACAGGCTGCACAATATCAAAGCGAAAATATATAGCAATCCAGCTGTGGTTAAATGGGGTTGTAGGTGTGAAACTGAAGTGCTCTTGAAAAGGTAAAGTCTGATGAGCAATATCAAGTTAACAAAGGAGTATGGGGCTTGGAGAGCAATTAAGAGACTGGATTGGAATATTAGGGCTGTCAGTGCTATTGAGGAGAGCAGTAGTTGACACAAACTGTCCCAGCAGATTTTAAGTTGCCAGTGGTCTGTGTGGATCCTCTGGGCTGGATCGTTTGGCGGGAATGGGGACGGTGGCGCCACCCAAAAACGTGAGCAGTATTTGAACTACGACGCATGCACATGCGAGCGAAGGGAGGAATCGAATCGAGAGGGAAATTGGAGGAGAAAGGTAGCAAAAAGCTGTGTGATATGAAAGGTATGGAGAAAATAGGATGAAATGTGTATGAGAGGTGCAGAGAAATGTGGCTGAGGTGAAATGCGGGCACATTGAAAAGGAGGTGGGATGACGTGATGTCACGTGCGCTAGTGTAATATTATTATACGATGCATGGACCTTTTGCTTCATCAATTGGTCAAATGGTTCTGATTACTTTTACATCTGAAGATGTCTCTTTGACAAGTCTCGTGATCAGAGGTCACTGCATGGTGCCAAAGGTCTTCCTTGCACGACCAGGGTCCGTTGCTATTGTTATAACAATGCCCTCTTCTTGTCTTGCTTTCCTATAATCTTTGATTAGTCTTTTCACTATTGTCTGATAATATTTTCTTGGAGGGAATCTTAATTTCTCATCATGGACCCTCCATGTCACTGAGCATGCACATCAACGCAAGAAGACAGGTAAATGGAAAATGAATTTCTTGGTTTCTTGGCTTTTCTTTCTAATTGGTAGCCTACTGTGTAAAATTATTGCAGCATGTATGTGTTTACTGGATTGGTATTTATATAGTCTACAGATCCAGCCTTTTGCTTTAACTTTTTTTCTTTCTTGCAACATTATGCAAACCAAGATAGTAGATATTGCTTTGATATCACATCTTGCTATATATATATATAGCTATATATATACACATGTAAGTTAAGTTTTCTTCTGTTGTTATCAAATAGTTAACTGGACCACAGATCATTATGTTTTATGGATACAAATTCGTAACTAATATTGCTGTAAACAACGTGAAATTATAAAACTGTCTCTAAAACTAACCCTGAATCTCTGATAGACTGCATCACTTTTCAGGTTAAAAGGGGTTTTCGTTTTGAGGACCCGAGTGCCCCATTGAGGGCACGTGCCACCTGTCAGCAGGTCACGTCAACACATAACCCTGGCTGGCCTCCCTTGGGCCTTTATCAAGTCTCCAAGGGCCTTTCTTGTGCCTTTCTAAGGCCTTTTAGGAGCCTTTAAGAACATTTGGAGTTGGACTCACCAGGTTTCTGACATCTTAGAACTTCACCCCAGAGAGGCCCTAGCAGCATATTGGGTGGACACTGGGCAGATCTGCTTTCTTTCCGATCCACGGACAATATAACTTCCATAAAGATCCCAACAGGTAGCACAAACTAGCAAATAAAAGAGTGTGGTGTCAGGTTATCATGGGTGTAAATAGAAGTAATGCCATGACTAGACACATCAAATACATCATTGGCTGTATTTACTGTTCAAAGCTCCCAAGTTGTCATAAATATCAGATGTAGTACAATATATGTCATCGAAATATAGACAGCCTGGCATTAAATATCAAAATAAAATTCTAATTGGTCTAAATTTGCTAAAGTTTTATTTCTATCAAGGCCGAGTTATAAAGATAAAACCTCCATTAATTGACCTGGAAAGAGGGTGAAGGGCACATGCCTATAACTGATATAGCTACCGCCAGCTGAGAGACCCATGCAGGAAAGACATGCATGTTTGTAAAACCCTAAAATGCAATAGCTGATCAACCATTGCATGACCTTTAATGACACAGAGATTCGAAACCAGATTTCATCATGATCCCAACATTTCCTCTTTAAACAAGGTCATAAACTTGGTCAATAGGTCATCCGAAACTGGGTCATGCAATGACCTTGAATTTGACCTTGAGAATAATCTGAGGTAATTACGTCATCATAAAAAGTGCATTACAAGATTATCTGATCTCTGACCAGCTGCCTGTTTGCAAATGAGTGAAATGACACGACCATGGCTTCTTCTGTTACATAATGGACATCTCATTTGGTTGGTCATAACCGAATTAGCCACAACCATCCGCAGGGAAAGTTGCTATGGTATTTCATGGCGTTCCATTGCGGATGACAGCCAATTTGGGATTCACATCTCAATTGATTGCAGGGCTATCATAGTCAATTATAAAATTCTTTCGTTCCAAGAATCGAGAGCCATGCAAGCTACATAACACTAGTACTATCAGTTCCCTCTATGCTATTTCTTACTTGTTGAATTTCTGTACTCAAATTTGACATGTACATCCGAAAAATTATTGAGGCTCAGAAAGGATCATATATGGAGATATATTGTATGTTGTAGGCGTAAGCCAATAACACATTGAAGTTCCATCAAATATTATAGTCCATTGTTGTTATAGGGCCTATATAGACCTGTATCATAATTACAGTAATCCCATATAGGTCAGTTTATTGGCTTATTATATTTGACCAATACACTTTTTTTAAATTTTTTTGTTTTACAAATTTCAGTCAGCTGACTGGAGACAATGAATGGCTAAACAAGGAGTGAATCTGGGCAGTGCTGGACATGCTATGGGGAGTCGATTGTTGTAAAGAAGAGGATGGTTCATTGGCCACATGGAGAAGGAGACAAAACTGTTGCTATTGCTGTGAGGTGGGTGGTGAAAGAAGTGAAAAGGGCTTTGAATTCGAACCCAGAGTGTGCCAAGTGGAGCAGAGGTCAACCATTGGGCCAGTGTGGCATGTCCAGGTGCACAAGAGTCAGAAACCAGGGTTCAAAACTTTTTAAAACCACACAAGGTCCGAGAGGAGGGCGAGACCTTCGTGACATGAGGACACACAGACACCTTTGCTGTTGGGAAGCACTCAGGCGAGAACAGGGCATTGAGACCAGTACTTTTTTGTCAAGGACCTCTGTGATGCATGTAATGTAATTTGCCCCCAAAAGGGATCTGAAAAGAGCAGAAGTCCTTGACATGACTGCTGCTGACCTCTGGTGGCGAAGGACAATGTTCCAGACCGGTGGGGCTGAAGGGCCATCTCGTGGCTTCGTGTTTCTAGGGCCTAATGACCCACCCACATCTGGACGCCCAGAATGCCCTCCTGAAAGACCAGTGTCCTTGGCAAAAGGGCATCCCAACTCCACTTAAATGTATGCTTCCGTTATGACTTTATATATTTTGATAAGGTAGCTTCCAAGTTCTAGGGGCGATTAGGCTGTTTGGGGGCATCAATGATGTCACAACAGGTCAATGAGGTCATCTTTTACATTGAAATGACTGATCATACAAATTCTGTCATTGGGAGTGATGTGACCTCACAGGTGACAGGCAAGTTCATGTGTATAGTTGTGGCACATGTAGATGTAGATCTTTAAAAAGAGTCATTGGTCGTATCAGGCTTGATGCATACCGGTAGCCTACTGACAAATTATTCAAAGATTTTTTATAAATTGTAATTCATGAAATATCAGCACACTCGTGCTTTTCAGCCAAAAAGGACAGCATCAACTTTGTTGGACCCTGGAGATGATGTTTGCCTTTTGAAATATGGCGGCTGCTAATACGCTAATCCATGTTCCGCTGCACCCACCATTCAACAATTGTTGTAAAACTCGTTATCTGACAAAGGGATAAGGCACCGAGGCCTAATTAACAGCTAATGCGCTTCAATATTCAATATTGTGTCTGTTCTTGACAATTTCCAATTTTCCATCATGGCTTGTTAAAGATGACGTTGCTGAAGTGCATTGTTTTAATGGTGGGCATAGGCGTACGGGGCGCGCGATTTTTAGGGGGGCAAGCGACATTTGCCCGAATTTCAAGATCTACATTTAATACCGTTTCAAATGAAATTGCCCGCAAATCATTAATTTTCAATAGTGATTATTTAATCATCTGCCCAAATTTTTCAGCCTTTTTGCCCGAATCTTACTGTTTCCAAAACTTTTGGGGGGCGATCCCCCCCCCCCTCCGATACGCCTATGATGGTGGGCCTGTTGGATACACAGGCATTGCAACTGTTCGCAACACCCTTATAGCTTATAGAGACAAAAGATAATTCAAATGACCACTTTTGGCATTAAACACCCCATGTCCCAGTTTTAACTAACCCCCTCACTGCAATGTGGTGCTGATGAGATGCAGGGTTTCTAAAACTACATAGTACCAGGGACTTGCTCACCTTCCTTGTACTGTTTGAGGAGGGGTCAGCAACATGCAACATGCACAACCAGACCAAAGAAATGTAATGGTACATGTGTAAATGATTGCATGTGATTTGAGAGGACTCGAAAAGAACCAAAGTGCCGCATTCAATTCTTGTAGGCAATAACTTAAAGGCCAAATGACTGCAGAGTCTAAAAGGCTAGGCTCTCAAATTTTGTCCCAAGCCTACAAACCAGTGACTCCCAATAAAATCAGTGCAGAAACTGAGAACCTTGGGGTATTGTTTTCAAAGGAGAATCAAAAGTTGCCTTAACCACTAGGCATCATTTTTGCACAGAAGCAAAGATATTTGAAGGACTTTTCCATGAACTATTTTTACACATTCATCAGTGGGTGACTATACCCTGTCCCACTGGGTAATTTACTATTACCCACTTTACCCAGACATGTTTTCATTACAAACACAGACAAATGAACTCAGTCCGGTCCTGGCACAGCCTCAAAATCTCAACCAGACAACTTTATGGACTTGACAAGTCATAAGTGAATGAACGACCAGGAAAACAATCAGGAACAATCACTGATTCTTAAAGAACAATTAGTTAACCACAATAATGCATTCTCAATGTGTTGCTGTAATTTGTCACTGAAATGTGCGATACAATTGGATCTCAGGCCACGTGCTGGTATCATGCAAATTGCAAATTAGACAAAGCCATTTGAAAAAAGTTAATTAGCTACCAACAGTGACATTGCATGTTTAAGAGCAAAGGAGTACTTGTAGCTATTATTGGTAGAGGCCGTTGGACGAGGGTTGCAGTTGCCCATGCTGAGCGAAGCCCAATTCACTCATGTGTGACAAGAAAAGGGGTTCTTAAATACCCCTCCTCAATCAAGCGTGATCAACACCCTTGTTGGCACACCTGACAACATCCCTTACACGAATTACACTAATAATATTAATAGTAACTAATTAGAGGCAACAGTGTCCCCATTGTGCAAGGCCAGTTTAACGACAACCTCCAACAATTACCAGTTTGAAACACGGTATCATGTCAGTGGTGCTACCACCAGCGACACACTCATTAAATAAATTTATGGCCAACTAATTGATTAAAATTAAAATTAAAAACATCTTTATGCTTCAGATAATTGCACAATAAAAATTGAAAGTCTAGTTGGAGTTAGCCTTGATCGTCAGTTAAATGCTATTATTCATCAAATCACAAAATCACTTTTACGTGTAGGCCTAAATAATCTTATATAATTCATAAATAATAGTCAGCGATATCTGCAACTTTTTATATAAATAAGAAATATGGAGTGGAGCTGCTCAGCAACACCCAAATTTTAGCATTGAGTGATAACAAACCATACTCGCCCTAGCGGAGAGCCAGTTCGTTAGAACTGGCACTCGCATTTGACGCTTCACATTGAAAGGGTGCAAGGATATCTGCCCCTGCACACATGTAAACACTGTGTAGATCCGCAGAAATAGTCCTTATTCACCTGTTGTGTTTGCTGATTGGGAAGAATAGCTCTGTTGTTAATATCCCCAGACGAATTGCGAAAGTTAAGCTGTTCCTAGCAGCATTTTGCAAATGTGCTGACACTTCACACAACCATTAGAGGCACAATGCAGCATGGCTGGCATGTTGACAACGTTTTGTAATGGCGGCCGTTGCAACGGTTCCAGACCATTACCCAGAGTTCACAGCATATACGAGTGACGGATTCCCTTTGGGAATCCGAGTGAGGGCGAGTTTGATAACAAACAGCAAGTCTCAAATAATGGTTCCATCAACTTCATGGAATCATGCTAGGGGGCACTGTGACTCCAAGCCAACACTAGTGCTGCCACCTTGTGCAATAATGCAATTGTCCATAGTTGGGTTCTCCATGTTCTCTGCAGTTCACCCAATAAAATAACTTCAAATTCCTCTAATTATCCCATTTGCCAGAGTTCAGAAATGGAATTCAATATCAAGTACTTAAGGGCGTAGCCCAAGGAAGCTATAGAGAATGCTTTCCATCGGTTTAATTTGTACTGAACTGAAACGACACAAAAAGAAAAAGAGAGGTTTAAAAATTAAAATTGCTCCAAAGTTCTTTCTTCGAGCGTTGAATTATGAGTCTGGATTTAAACAGAATATTTTCTGACAAATTTAAAAATGCAATAGATTAATCTTATTTAAATATGAGTTACAATCACACATTGCAGGCTGATTAGGTGACAATACATAATATATGAAGTGATAAGATACCTTTTAAAGCTGCTACATTGGAAGTGAAGATGAATAGTTTGGTGAGCAACATATAAACGGCACTGTGACTTTGTCCCCATATAAGGGCGGGAATGGTGAGAAGCTTTCCAAAACTGGAAATTACCAAAAAACTCCAAACTCCTCTCAAGGATATTCTGAAATTTTCAAAAATAGAAAAGAAAACATTATATTCTGATATCTTTACTCTAGACTTTTAGAAGTGTTTTTCACATTTTTAGCATTGTATCCAAGACTTCCTAGATTAAGATTATACTTTAAAATCTTTCAGTGACAAACATTGATTCAATTGCCGGATTTATTTTAAGCTACTCGTGCAATGTCATGTAACTCAATAACCATGCACACATTCTTTGTCCGCTTCATAATGTTGATATACTGTCAACAAATGTCAAAAACAACATTGTAAATATTCATATATCCATCCGAAACATTATCATATATATGTGTAACATTCTTTCAAAGTTATAAACTAGTATGCAAAAAATAAAATACTTGTTAATGAATTATAATAAATATATAATATACATGCGAAAAAATATATTGAAAGCCTATAATCAAACTGACCTGGACAAGCCTGAGTTGTCTAGTGCACCAATCTTAAAAGTGACATGAAGGACCAGCAATAATGAAACAAGCAAAACCAAAAACTCTGAAATAAAAATAAAACTCCATCAACTAAGACAGTCAAAATATTCAGTTGCTAGACTGCTTGGAATAAACACCCTGGATTAACAATGAAAGAGCGAAAAACATAAATGTTGGTTTTCACAATTAGCAGGCACCTGGATATATGTCACAATTAATTTTGTTGAAATGGTATTTCATCATATTCATGAATTCGTAATGAAGGTAAGTGGTGACTGGTAAGACAGACATACTGGCATTAAACAGATCATGACATTAAGTTCAGCATCTACATGACATTTTACATAACGACTCAATGATGTCTATTTCTGTGTTTGAATTAATAAATTATGTCTACCTAAAGTGCACTTGACGAAGAACGTATAAAACTGAAGCTCCAGGGCAGCAGTAAATATTGGCGAGTACTCCTCGTCCCCTCTTTCTCCTACGGTGTAGTTCCCCACATCCTGGGCCCAGCTTTGGTAAGTGTCGCAGAGAATAAGGATCAGCACAAGTTTCCACTGCCACTGAAATTACAAGAAATAAATACTATATGGCATGTTCCAAGGGCGGTCTGGCGGCAAAATAAGTCAATGGACCCCCACATTGCTATTTATGGTATTATTCCATCAGCGCCAAGGTGGAAGGGCCCTTTCTTATATATATAGCCCTCTCACACTGGGGCCCTCTAGCCTAAAAGTTTGATTGCAGCACAGTTACAAAATCGGTCCCAAAGATAAAAATTTTGCTTTTTTCTTGAATTTTTTATTTTTTGGCACCTGCATGGGCCCCCCTGAGACTGAGTGCTTGGGCCCATGGCAGCTGCCACTCTGCCACATAGGCCAGTCCGCCCCTGGCATGTTCCCAACTATGGAACTTTCATCATGCTTCAAAAAATTAAAATGTTTAAATAATGTTGTGCCCCCATTATTTTGGATTATACGAGGCAAACTCTGGGTAACCTAGGGCTTGTATTTTCTGCATAAAATCCTTTTGGCTTTTATTATAAACCCGACTAAATTTAACAAAATAATTAACAAATAATTCTCAACAACCAGTAATTGTAATTTAGATTTCTGCATCCCCAAGCCGCCGAATAAAGTTGTATGTTACCTTGCAGATACAAGGCATACTGGAAATTTTTTAACCATTTTATCAATGAAGGTGTATGAAACTAGCAGAAGGAGAAGATGCATTATATATGCCTATTCATTAGCTCTTCAATCCACATTAATATATTATGCATAATACACCTTATTAAATATTCATAGCTATTGATGACTATCACAATAACAATAATAAGCAAGACATTGTCTCGACAGGCCTTATTAATAAACAATTATCTGATTTTACCACTTAGCATCAAGTCAGCAGCTTTAATCTGCTTTATGAGTAGTCAGTTTATAACAGCTAGGATAACTGAAGAATAACTATGAAACAACTGATTTTCAAGATAGTGACTGGCATTCTTCTTAATACCCGCATTTGGAATTGCAAGGAGAATATTGTCAAAAAACTCCAAATGGAGAAATGTAGCAAGCTAAATTGAATGAGAGAAAAAACTATAGTGAGACATTTTAAAATGTACAATTACAGAAGACAGATACGAATTGATACATTATATTTGTGTAAAATTATGAACAATTACAAACAATTACCAATACAACCCACTCACAATTAGCTCAATGTTGTGTAAGATGTGTCTGTATGCCTGAGGTTTGTGGAGAAGTGCATCAAGTAAGATAAGGACTGGGTCGTACTCAATGTACTTGTCTGCAACATTTTGGCAGTTATCCTGTAAAAAACGGTAGTTATTCATAAAAGAGATTGGGAAATAATTCAAATGTCATGATTTTAACATCAGATATTGTTAATCCTTTGAATTTTATTGCAATGTTCAGAAAATTAGTCTTAAATGCAGAATTAAATATTAAAAAGAATGCTCAGTGGTGGATCCAGATGGTTCCTAGTAATTAGCCATATTAGCAAGTGCTAATTAATCAGCTAATGCATCCTCCATGTGGCTTATGAAAATTGCATATTTTGGCAGCAAATTAGCCACAAAAGTTACCTATGCTATTCTCACTCAAAATTCGCCGCTCTGGGTCTCTGGCTACTGGTATTTTTGTAGTAGGAAAAGCACTTATATAATCAAGAAACAACTCACACAATGAGACAATTTGAAGTTACCGCCATTGAAGTGGCGACAAAGCTCAGGCACTTGACTGCCACATTCAATGCACGTGAAGGATTTCCCAATCATATGATTCTTATGGCTCTTGGCCATTTTTCTTTTCTGCAAGTAAACAATTAAAAAATTGGCCTTACACATAAAATCTTTAATGCATCGATTCAAGTACGCATACCAAGGCTTGCATAGAGGTCTTTCGTCCTTGACATACTTAACAGGTTAATTAGTCCATTACACCTACATGTAAGCGTAATCCTGACCTTAGGAAGTTATTATTATGTTGACAATCATGGCACAAAGGTCCATCATTGAGTCACCGTGAAGCTTTCGCCCATTTCCCATGAAAGCTGATGAAGTCCATTGAAAATGGGCAAATGCTCCTTGGTATCTGTATCTGATCAGTAGATTTGACCTCGCAGGGAGAAACACCATCTCGGCTAGGGGTTTGTGTGTGGCGACATCCTGCACGGTGCATCGATAAAAACTACTTAAACAATTAAAAGTTAAAACCACGATAAAACCAGCAAAAGCATCTTGGGTTGATAAGAACAGGCAGGAGTCTCTGTACATCTAAGGTTAGGTAAGTCATGAATACCAGTTAGACATTTGGCTTTGTGCCATGATCAACATAATTGGTTAATTATTCTTCACACCTCAGACAACGCTTTAATATCTCCTTTATCATGTCTACCTGTTTACACTCCTCCAATCTGCATATCTGATGCATTGACACCTGTAAACTGTTGGACCATGCACTGCTTCTCAACTTGAAGCATGCCTGTTTGTTTACATGAAGCCACACACAGCAATTAAGACAACAGAGACAATTGCTTTCAATGCTTTGTTAATTGTTTAGACTCTACTTGTTCCATCGAGTTGGCTCACCAATATCAAGCCAATTAGTGAAGCCACTGAAGCCACCTGATTCTTCAAACAGTCATGAAGCCAACAATCAGAAGCAAGCGGCCAGTTTCGTCAGTGTGGCAAGCGGCGCAAAACCAGTCAGGTGAACATGGTGAAGCGAACCATCATGTCAACAGTGACTGTCAACTGCAGTTGTTATGCCTACTTATGACTATTTGACTGGATTTACGGTTGCAAATTGAAGTGTTGGGTAAGTAGACTCTCATTTATTGATTATTTGTCAACAGTTTACAATTTCAACGTATATTTTACATGCATTTTTTATGTCCTACTTTTTCGAAAGACTGGTGAACTTTTTGATCCCAAGCACTGATGACAGTGACACGTGAGATAATTATTCAATATAGGCAATAAATAGCTGCTAGATTATCTGTTAATCTGCCACTGATGCGGTCGAGCTAGTAGCTGAGTGACCGGTTGACCGCAGCAGCAGGAATGACACTGGCAGAACTTTGACAGCGTGTTGTTTTTCTGCCAAGTTCAGTGACCTACAAATGTCACGTGACTGTCTAAGTAGGTCAAACATTTGGCGCCAAATTCAGCGCGCGATCACTCGAGAAAGGATCATTCGGTGGCAGGAAAATCGCGATTTAGAGGATTTACGAGTGTCAAGGAGTGATCAGAATGAAGGTAGTTACTCCTGAGATATCCTGGCATGGCCGGGACCCGGTGTACAGCGTCGATTTCCAGTTTTTACGCGGAGATGTGCGTAGAATGGCGACGTGCGGTACAGACCGGCATGTCAGGTTGTGGGAGGTCAAAACAATCAATGGGAAACCTACGATCGAGTTCTTGTCCACGTTGACAAGACACTCCAAGACTGTCAACTGTGTCCGATTCTCTCCGGATGGAACCTGCCTGGCCTCAGGCAGCGACGATTCAGTGATTCTGCTCTGGAAACTGAACGAAAACAACACTGCCCCAAGTTTGTTTGGCGAGGAAGACGATGAAAACAAAGAAATTTGGAATGTGTTCAAGACGCTGAGGAGCCACCTGGAGGATGTTTATGACATTTGCTGGTCCCCTGATTCCAAGTACCTCATCTCAGGGTCAGTAGACAACAGTGCAATCATGTGGGATGTCAAGAAAGGCAGCAGGGTCACTATTTTGCCTGACCACAAAAGTTTTGTCCAAGGTGTTGCTTTTGATCCTCTCAATCAGTATTTGGCTACCTTGAGTGCTGACAGGTGCTGTAGGATCTTCAGTATCTCCAGTAAGAACTGTGTGTATAACATCAGCAAGTACACTTTCCCGAATGCTAATGCAGCTGCCGAGGGCGAAAAACCCAAAGCCTCCCGACTCTTCCATGATGACACTATGAAATCCTTCTTCCGTAGACTTTCCTTCAGTCCTGATGGACTGTTGTTGCTCACTCCGGCGGGGTGCATAGAGTCCGGGCAAGCTGGAGAAAATACCGTCAACACGACTTTCGTATTCAGTAGGGCAGCTCTCTCCAAACCTGCTGCTTATTTGCCTGTTCCTGGAAAGGCAACGATCGCTGTACGGTGCTGTCCTATTCTTTACAAATTGAGAGAATTAAAGCGAAAGAACGTCCCCCAGAACAAGGACGAGAGTGAACTGAAGGAATGGGAGAAGTACGAAACGATGTTTGCTGTGCCCTACAGAATGGTGTTCGCAGTAGCCACTGAGGATTCTGTCTTGTTCTACGACACCCAGCAGCCGCAACCGTTCGGTTATGTGACCAACATCCACTACCATCAGCTGGCCGATCTCTCTTGGTAAGTTTAATAAACAATTTGATGTAACATATTTCTGTGTCCCATGAATGTGTCGGTTGCCATAGCGACATGCCAGTAATAATATGCATAAACGTGTAGCAAAACCTCTCAAATATTGGGAAATAGCTATAAATTTAATGTATCCAATTAGAATATGTGTTGGCAAAATTGTGTGACATATTACTTTACATTTTGATTATATGGGTACTATAAATTAGAATTAAATTCTTTTAAAGCAAATTTTACATAACTGAATAAACTAAGTTATGCTATTGAAATTTTTTGAGAGAAAATGTTTGTCACATTAGATGTAATATGATATTATGTGTATGTTGAACAAGTGAAATTTGTTTAGAGCAATGAGATTTATCATGTGATAAATCATAGCAAACTTGATATTTAGTTGATTTCTGCATGTAAATCTGCGTTGTATTTCATTTGTACTGCAGCAGCCTGGTGTCATTTAAACATGTTACACAACTTGTAGGACAAGACAAGTGCATTTTCTAAACGGTTATCTTTGTTAAAAATGCACCGGTCAATGTTGTATTGATAATCTAAGGTTGCACGAGTAGTATGCCACTTAGTACATGTTGGAAGATAACAAAAGGTCTGACATGATAAGTAGCGGATCCAGAGGGTTGGGAAAGGAAAGGAAGTTTTGAACCCCCCCCCCCCCTTGGATTTGTGCTACGGTTAAAAAATTTTGTGAGGTGTTTTATTTTAAAAAATGTCAAAATGCGATATTACTGTCTTGAGTAAAAAAAATTGCGAAACACACTGGTCCGAAATTTTCTGGTTGCTTGCCTTGTGAATCGTTTGTGATCATCATACAGAAATTGTATGTGAACGCAGAACGTATTAAACTTACGTCCACCATGTTTTTTTTTTCAGGTCTCACGATGGCTGCTACCTGGCTGTTGCTAGTACTGACGGCTACTGCACTCTGATTGCCTTTGATGAGAACGAACTGGGTGAACCCTACCACGAGCAAGTTGTGAAAGTCAATCATGTTGATGATCTGAAAGCGGCCAAAGATCAGGCGCAGTTGGCAAAGGGGAAGAAACAAAAGGGAAAAGACGGTTTCTCCAAGCCAGAAGCGAAATCAGAAAGCGCCGAGAAGGCTGCCGCCCCATCAGACAGCAATGTTAAATCTTCAGAAAATACCACAGCAGAGTAAGTATCATGCAAATACAGTAAATGGGAATGTCATCGATAAGGATTCCTCGTGGATGCAATTATCAAATTTTCGGTAGTTGTACGAGAAATTTTGTCAATTTTATTGCAGGACTCCGAGGACATGTAGATCTTCTAAATTGTAATTGGCCTTTTCAATCTGTTTCTCTCATCTATACTCTGCCTTGTACTCTTCTTTCATTGATGGGAACAGTGCATAATTGTGATTCTAGACACATACATGATGACAACGGGAAATGACAATTGCAGCCAAAAATAGTGGAAAATTTGGTGTTGATACGTATCATTAATGAGAGATATCGTGTCGATATATCAATACAGTATAAGTTGGGGAGGTATTGATTATTGCCATATCGATGACAATCCTGTGAAGTGTGTCTAACTGAAGTGATTTCAATTTTCATGGCTTAATTGATAGTACATGTACTGTTGTAACAGGTGACGGAAATTGATGTGAAGAGAAAAACTGAGGATTTAGAAAATGTGACTTTTTAATGAATTATCTGTTTGGATACTTTAAAATCAATTCAAATTGTTAATAAAAAGTAAAACAAATCTGATAAAAATTATCAATTTTGTAGTCTTGCATCATTGGCAACGTTGAGTCTTACATACATGTATTAATCTGTAGTAGTAAAATTATACTATGAGATCTTTTAATGGCTATCATTGCATCTGATTGATATATGAATTATGAAACAGCTATGACTTAATTATTTTAAAGAATAGACAGCAATACTTTTTTTTTTATAACATTAGTCAAATCAGAATATAATATTGTGTACTAAAAAGAATTAATGAGAATTTGATGGATTAGGCCAAAGATATAAAACTTTTTTTCCTGTAAATTGAGGTGATCAATATTTTTGTGGCCCCGCGTAGCAGCGTATTTTCTTCAAAATACCATTATTAATTTCAGTGGTCTAGGGGGGGCCCGTGCCCCCTAGGCCCCCCCTGTATCCGCCACTGTGATTGTTTAACTGTTGAAAACATGTACACTATACAGTGTAGTCATTTGACTCATTTTAAAATGACATAATGCTCCTGTCTTGTCAGCTAAGCTAGGCTTTGGGTTAGACAGAACCTGATGGAATTCTTGTCAGCCTTGCTTTGTCAAGTCAATTAAAAGTTTAATCTTCTGAAGAGTTTTGTTGATCATATGATTAGCATCTATAGCTTCTCATTTGCCACTGATCCATGTCAATTCCGGCATCAATTTGTCATTCAAGTCATTTCAAGATGATTCAAGGTTAACTGTTAACACTTTTCTTTTGGAATGGGCCCAATAGAATTTCAAGGTTCCCAAGCCTCCTGGAAAGGCAGTCAACAATTTGTGGACCTTTGACAACTATCTAGAGCACAAAATCGGGTTGAAAAAATTGCAGATTTCGGCGATTTTTAACATTGGAAATCGGTTTTGGGAGCCTGGAAAAATCCTTGAAATTGAACTTGGCCAAAGAGTGGGAACCCTTGTCCCTGAATATTTGGTTTTAGAACTTGGAAATTTTTAAATTCCAGCACTGGCAAACATGTTGTACAGACTGATATTTTATTTGCAAATGTTAATTTTCAGACCAAAGAAGGAAGCAAGAAGAATGACTGTCACTACACTGACGACTAATCTGGACCAGTGTGGGATTAATACAGTGACGCCGAAAGTCCCCGAAGAAAAGAAAACTCCTAAGCCTTCGAATGATAAACCAGCAGCTAGAAGAGTGCAAGTGACAATGCTGACGACAATTTCTGGCTCTAATGAGTCTGGTGGTAATGACAGTGCTAAAGAAAACGCCACTCCAGTTGTGAGCTCAATTACCCCTAACAAACAAAAGCCAACTGACTCTAATAAGTCCACCCCTCGTAGAGTACAAGTAACGACGTTGTCGACCTACGAATCCCCCGATAAAGCTGTCCCGTCCACTTCAGGTACTCCCACCACAACTGGACCCAAGACTCCTCGGCGAGTCAAGGTCACTACCGTCGAAACCTTCTCGCCATCCTCCTCTTCCTCGAAAACCCCAATTAAATCCACCAGCACCCCTGGAAAGAGCCCTCGCCGAATAGCGGTCACCACCCTCGAAAAGTTTGATTCCGCTTCTCAACAGGATGATGCTAAGCCCTCGACGTCTCAGACTGAAGAGGACTTGAAATTACAATTAGACACTGACACTGCCATGGATACAATTTGAGGAAATTTTATTTTTTCCTTTGGTACATGAATTGACATTTATTTAACCATTTATTGTTTTGGACACTTTTTCTTGTGGATATATCGTATCATAAGTAGTTAAGACAGCCTCCTTGACACTTTCTGTGACATGATGGACTTCCATGAGGATTTTCATGTTTTCAAAAAATTTATATGGGAATGGAATCAATGGACTAGTACTACGTGGCTTTGTTTAGTTGCATAATGTATAATTTCGATCTATAGGAAGTTGTCTTAAGTGAAAATCATTGTGAAGTTAATTTAGTTAAACAATTTTGCGAAACTGAACTGGACATTTCTTATTATTTCTCTTATTATTTGGGTCTTAATATCATCTGTTTAACATTAAACTATAACTTTTGAGATAATTTAAATTAAACCTTTAATTATGTATTTGAAGAAGTATCACTGGATCTAACTCAGATCTATACAAGTTGTCAATTTTTCATGATTTCATTAATCTCTTTGATGCCATAGGTCAAACTTAGGTAGGCTGAATGCTGAATTTTTAAGAAATGTTGTATACATATGTTTTGTTATACTGAGACAAATGGAACAATAAACTGTATATTATATAAGCTAGTGAGTTGTTAATTGTGTGATGATCATCCCCGTCGGTGATGTATCTGCCATTTTTGGACTACCCATTTCTTGATTTGAGACTTGTTATAAATTTACATTCAAGCATAATTATTGTTTCATGTGAAATCTCAGCTCTTGTGGGCCCATGACTTTTACACCCCTGATAAATTATGTCTGAGATATGTGCAGTAATATGCAATATTTTTGCACAATTCATTATTTGGTTGTGCAGCTTGTGCTCATTGTATTCATTGAAAAGACAATATTCTTAAAATATGCACAGTTTATCCACCATTCCAGGTATCTTTGGAATAGAGGAAAAATCAAAACGGTCCATCTCGATCAGCAACAGGTTTAGATGAGATAGACCACCATGTGTTTCGAAATGGTCAAATGGACCACTCATGTTTCAGCTTTCTGCATCTCATTCCATATATATATGATTCTTTATTTATGTCATTATGTGGCGGCTGGATGGTTAAGGTTACCGTCTGCTACGCTGAAGTCTTAACCTCCCTGGGTTCAAACTTCAAACCCCGGATGAGGTACCCATAATTTTTAGTGAACCTCTTAAGCAAAATCCCGGCAGGATGATCAATCCACCCCTTGTGAGCGCTAGGGGTCTATATCGTTGCCGACTTTCGATGTGATACGTATCAACGATGCACGATTCAAACTGTCGGTCCGCAAATTCGGGTCGATACGAATTTTAGAGAAATTCACTTCCCGAAAACCACATTTTTGGCTCGGAAAGTTTACCTCGCACTAGAGTGGACGTCAAGATGACGATGTTGTCAAGTTCAGTTCATGATTTTATGGATATTTTCTGTCAAATCTCGACAATAATATGGCTTTTTTAGCTGGATATGTCATGATTTAACAGAACCGAAAGTGCTTCTTTGACAACCGGTTCGGGAACCGACCAGAGTGAACCGGTGCGACCGGTATTTATTGGACCGGTGTAGACCCCTAGTGAGCGCCCATAACCGGGCTCGGAGGACTGCACTTAGTTTACCATATCTATAATGTTCCCTGCCATTGCCCCATTTTGTCATGTTCTTGGGAAACTTCTGACAACCACTGGTTTGCTGGTGTGGATGCAGATAGACAAAATAGGTTCCTCGATAGCAATGGGAAACATGCACACTGTGTGCAACTGTTTCTCGACACTTTGCACTTAATGACACATGTTCTGCGACCGTGCGACGACAACGTTTGTCATCAGACACATTGGTAGTCTGCCTTGCCACCATGTGACTATTCAAAAGAGCGACTGCTTCTGACCAGTGGCGTCAGTTCCTATGGGGCTGGTGGGGCAGATGCCCCACCACTTTTTTGCCAAAAAAAGGGTAAAAAAGTTCAGAGCTTCCGTAACTCTGCTGTGCCGATGCAAACAATTTTTAAGGGTTGTCAATGCCCCACCCCTTCATTTTGAAAATGACGCCACTGCTTCTGACATTTTGCCTCATCACCACGTGACTATTTTGAGCATCAGAAACTGCAAATTGTATTATTCTGTATTGACTTCACATATTTTATCCAAAATCTAACCAGCTCTGTTATAAATGGTGATATAAAATGCTACAACATTTCGCTACCTGTAGTGCTCTATTTCATGTCCTCGCTTACATGAAGTTCTGAGAAAATCGAGCAGTTTTGCCGCATGCAGAACTGAAAGGCTACTGCCCTACTGCCCTGGAGACCAATTCGATATCCAATTTGAGTTGAATTTGACCGGTCTGATTTGCTCCTTTTAGTTTACACCTCGTTCCCAATTATTATGCAACTATGATTTTTTGCATTATCTCAAAAAGAAATAACACTATTTGAATATTCTTTTCACATAATGATAGGTGTACCATGGAGCTAATATCCTGCCAATTTTGTCCAATTCCATTGACTCAGTTGGGAGTTATGCCATATAATGATGTTTTGGGGTGTTCCCAATTATTATGCAAATTCTTGGAAAAGCATCCACTCAAAATGACCCAAACTAATCCGAAGATGCCATCAACATATGCCCCATAACACAAAAGAAAAAGTATAACCATAATTTCAAACATAGATGCATTCATAGCCCAGAAATTCGTGTTATTCGCCTGCATTGAAATAGCATTGAAATTACAGTTTTATTGCAATAAAAAGCCTATGTGAGCCAGACAAAATGAAAAATCATTACCTAAGTCATTTTCCACTTTCCTTAGGTTTAGAACTCTCCTGTAAACCAATGGCAATTAAGTTGCACCACTGTATTTGAGAAATATCTTGAAATGAATTGAACGCATCCAATTGCCAATGCTATTCCAATGGGAAACAGAAGTGTGAGTTTTTGATTTGGTGTCATATTTTGCAGAGATACCAGATTTGGTGTTTCATCGCACAGTATGACCGTGGTGTGCTATAGATATATTCTAAGCTGGAATTTTATTGATATTAATTTTTTCAAGAGCATGGGAGGCTTCTTTATTGAGAAAAAAGCCAATTTCAATGTTTTTTCAATGCAGTTGTCTTATATTGATTTCTTCGTCATGAAGGCATCCACGTTTGAAATTATGGTTCCATTTTTTATTTAGTGTTATGAGGTATATTCTGATGTCAATTCATAATCAACTTTGTTGATTTTGGGTGGCCATGAATGCTTTTCCAAGAATTTGCATAATAATTGGGAACACCCCAAAACATCATTATATGGCATAACTCCCAACTGAGTCAATGGAATTGGTCAAAATTGGCAGGATATTAGCTCCATGGTACACTTATCATTATTATATGTGAAAAGAATATTCAAATAGTGTTATTTCTTTTTGAGATAATGCAAGAAATCATAGTTGCATAATAATTGGGAACGCAGTGTAACTTCACAGATGGACAGACTGTCACAGACAGACAAACACATGCAAATGGAATTCTTGGGCTGGAATTGAAAAAAAAGAGTTCTTTAGATCAATGCACAGATGAACAGGCAACTTGCTTTGCTTTTTGTTTCCATTTTGGTACAATAATTGATTGCCCCTCTTCTAGCAGCAACCCAGAGTAATCCAGACCTTTGTGCCCTTTCATAGTTATTAGTTTAACTATATATACATATATTTATATATATCATAATTCCTACTGTTTGATCATGAAATGTTGACGGTTGTGTTAAGATCTTCTGATAATGTGTTAATTTTTCATCTTAATCTCTTTTTGTCTAGACAAGGGATTATGTTTCAGAACTATCAAACTGGTGATAATGAATTAAAGCCTCATCTCTAACAAGAAATATAAGTTCTCTGATGTTTGAACACTGCAGGCTGGATCTATTACCGTTCGTTCTTATTCAGGCTAGACAACTACAGGTTGTGAGAAGTAACTGAAGCAGACCATACGGTCGATTAAATAGTCACATGGTGGCGAGGCAGACTGCCGAATCGTCTGATGACAAACGTCGCAGAATATGTGTCATTTAGTGCAAAGTGTCTAGAAACAGTAACACACATTGAGAATGTTTCCCATTGCTGCTGATGAACCTATTTTGTCAATCTGTATCACACCAACAAACCAGTGGCTGTCAGCAGTTTCCCATGAATTATCTGCAAATGATATGATTTAGAACTATGTTTTTTTAAAGATCACGCACCTGTTAGTGAATTAAATTTAGATATATTCAGCTGTTATCCCTTTAAAAACTTCAACAAAAACTATGACAATTATAGCCATGCTTGTTTTGCTTTTCACAGGGTGGTGCTTGGAGTTTTTCTTTAAATAAATAATTTCTTGCTTAGTTTTGATGAGATACTAAAATTCTTTTTGGGTAGTCTTGAAATAGATAATTTCTGGAGGGGGTTTTTAGCTCGTCTGTTTTCTTTGAAAACGAAGAGCTATTGTCGTCACTCGATCGGCCTCGTCCTCGTCTCAGTTAAGGTTTATGTAAGTGTCCATTTGTGAACTTAGTTTTCCACTTAGAGTTATTAAATTTGGTGCAGGTATGTGGCTATGGGTATGGATCGGGAACATGTCGAGAAATAAAAGATGGCTGCCATTTTGTGGCGGCCATTTTGCCAGCCACCTTTCTTCATTCTTGAACCGCCCCTTGTGACATTAATATTTCACTTACAGTTATGAAATTTGGTACAGGTATGGGCCTCTGGGTATGGATCGGGAACATGTCGAGAAATCCAAGATGGAGGCCATTTTGTGGCGGCCATTTTGGCAGCCATCTTTCTTCATTCTTGAACTGCCCATTGTGACTTTAATATTTCACTTACAGTTATGAATTTGGTACAGGTATTGGCCTGTGGGTATGGATCAGGAACATGTTGAGAAATCAAAGATGGCGGCCATATTGGCAGCCATCTTTCTTCATTTCTTGAACTGTCCATTGTGAACTCAATATTTCGCTTAGAGTTATGAAATTTGGTACAGTTATGGGTCTGTGGGTATCAATCGGGCACATGTTGAGGATGGCGGCCATTTTGTGGTGGCCATTTCGGCTGCCATCTTTTGTCATTCTTGACCTGCCCATTGTGATCTCAATATTTCGATAAGAGTTATGAAATTCGGTACAGGTATTGGCCTATGGGTATCGATCTGGAACATGTTGAGAAATCCAAGAAGGTGGCCATTTTGGGGTGGCCATTTTAGCAGCCATCTTTCTTCTTGAACTGCCCATTGTAACCTTGAAATATGGCTTAGGGTTATGAAATTAGGTACTGGCCTGTGGGTGATAATCTGGCACACATTGATAGGTTTCACATTAACAGACGAGCGTTGAAACCTCGCGGTTCTGGTTCTTAAAAAGGTGTTGCTTGACTTAAGAATGAATATTTTTAGACTTTCTATGCTTGATATAAATAATTACTGCCGCCGTCAACGTGAAATAAATAATCGCCCGCCGAGAAGAACTCAAGCCCCCCGAGAAGAACTCAAGCCCCCCTGGATTATTAAATTGTCGCCTCATTATCTTAACTGTAACATTTCATTACTACTGCTACCTGCGACAGTTGTGGTCACTGAGAACTTCAGATTTGAATCATTTCCTTTATCCTTTACTAATTCTCAGCTGCCTTTTATTACACTTGTCAAATCACGTACTCACAAACGCACATGTTGAAATGCCATGCTCTGCAATAGCTTCTCAGCGAAGCTAAATATCTCGCATGTTCAAATCGGAGAACTTACATTTTATATGGCTACTAGCAGAGTACCCGTCTAAAGACGGTAATACTATAGAGGGTGCATTGATATTGTATTGTTTATATATTGACCTGATCAGGATTTGTGTGAACATGTCAACGTGATCTCTGTCATACTTGTTTATGGTGAATTTAAACAAAATTGCTATCTGGGAATCCCCCCCCCTTTCTATCGTACTTTAGTCCTTGTGTCCTAATTAACCTATCATGTTGTAGTGTACATGTATAAATGTTTGATGCAAAGGGCCAATAACCAATCCACCTGCTTGTCCCGTATAGTATTCTTTTTACTTAGCTTTGTAACCATGTTTTTCTTGGTGATCTTCAAAGTAATCTTCCATAGTTGTCCCTCTTGACCCATCCTGCAACTGTTGTTCATCACTTCTTCCATATTCTTAGACTATACATAGATCTATCTATCTATCTATCTATCTATCTATCTATCTATCTATCTATCTATCTATCTATCTTTCTATCTATCTATCTTTCTATCTATCTTTCTATCTATTTATCTATCTATCAATCTATCTATCTATCTATCTATATGTATGTATCCATCGATCTCTTCATCTCTCTGTCTCTCTGTCTGTATAGATCTATTTTCCTTCTTTCTGTGCTTCCCCTCTCCTTTCTACCTTCCTTCTTTTTCCGCCATTCCTTGGTGCCTTTTCCTTCAAGCTTTCATTCCTTGCTTTCTTAATTATTTCATTCCTTCCTGTGTCATGCCTTCCTTAATTCTTACCCTAATTCCTTATTTCCTCCATTAATTCCTTCCTTCTTTCTATAGTGTTTTAAGGCTGTCATAAATGTGAACAATGTCTGTCCCTCTGTCTCTCTGTCTCTCTGTACCTGTATCTGTATCTATCTTCCTTCTTCCCATCATTCCTCCTTCCTTCCCCCTTCTTTCATCCCTTCCTTCCTTTCATCATGCCTTCATGCCTTCCTTCAAGCATTCATTCCTTCCTTTCTTAATTCCTTCCTTCCTGTATTCCTCAATTGCTTCCTTATTCCCTTTTGTAATTGCTTCCTTAATTAATATTCTTATTCCTTAATTCCTTCATTCATTCCTTCCTTCTTTTTATATTGTTTTAAGGCTTTAAAGATCTATGTGAATATTCGCTTTGACTGGCTGCTGCTGTTGCTGCTGCTGTCAATGCTATGCAGCAAGGCAGTCATAATTCTTGGGATATGGATAGCTTGTTTAGCTCTCTTTCAGTAAATATTCGGAAGTTTCGATACATTTGAAGCAATACAAACACAGTCCAGACATAGTGGGACTCAGTGGTAAAATATTGTGACAGTCAGGTCAGCCATAGCTGAGAAGACCCGTGACAAAGGAATATGGGGAGGTGAATTTTATATATGTATATAGATATAGAATAGATAGATGGTACCAGCCAATAATCACTTGCCCAGACAAACAGAAAGATATATTCAGAATTTCAGATAAATTTTAAATCATTAGGCATTTCCTTGCTGCTTTTGGCTGACATTGTTCACCATGCACTTCTCTGCCCATTCTGAAAGGATTATAGCCAATGCCATCTATAATCTATATATCTATATTATATATATATTATGATATGATAATGTAAGTTATCATGCTTTTGTATTTTAAAATGATGCATGACTTGCATGTATTTAGTCTGTCAATCACAGAAAAGCTCAGAAAACTAAAACAAGACAAAATTTGTATTCCAACCAGATATTAACATTCACTGCACAACTAATTAAGTCTAGTTCATACATAATAAACTTTTAATGTAAATCACTCTGATCATCATAACACCATTTAACTACTTTTAAAGTTATCTTCTCTTTTAGTTTCTCTTGGCATCTTGCCTTTGGCCATTAACTCCTCTTTCTAATACCTTGATGTCTGCACTGGAGATGCTGTGTCTCATGCCAAATTCTCATCAAGGCGGATACAGCTCAGAGCTGTTTTGTTCTGTAGAAGGGCTTCTGTGTGAGTGGATCACTTTGTCATCCACAATTTCACTCTCAGTGTAGACTAGCATCTGACGTCACTGAAGAAGTCGTTAATTTACCCACTGACACAATAAGAAAAATTATTGTCATCCAGGTTTATCACCAAGAGAGTAGCCCATATGTTCAAAACCAGTCTGGTGGTCCCCTGTCAGCTTTTTGGGTCCTTGGAATTCTTTCCTAGACCATTGCTATCACCTTCATTTCCTGTCAACGGGTGACATTTGTGTCAACACAAAAACATTTCACAGACAAAAGGTCAATCACATCCAAGGTGCCCCAGTGATCAAAGTGGTACTTGTGCATCCCTGGCTACAATATAATGATATTGTGTTTCTCAGTGCTTAAATTGACTTTAATTCAACATATATTTCTTCTGGTAGCTGGCAGCAGCTTACTTAACATAAAAACTGGTCAGGAATATTTGGTAAAAAATTGTCTGAATTCTGTAAGCAGCATCAAAATTTCATGGCAAAGGTCATACACATGAGTTGCATTTTTGCCTTGATGGGTGTGTCTGAATTATGCAGCCTTTGTCTGCTTTACACACTTCATTAATCATCACTCCTAGCTGCAGCAGCTGCGGTTCATTTAGACCATCTTTTTATTTCCTTCTCGCATATTCCCAGCTGCCATGCATGTGTAATATTACACGACTTACTATAAGGTGTTACTGCCGTTTTCCAGTCTATAGCTTATGTCATTGCATTAATTATACATGTGTACTTATTATCTTCCTTCTTAATTTGTAAGCTGATGGCATTTTTCCAAATTCATAGATCTAGTGTAAGTAAATGATTGCATATATATATATATCAGTCTGGGAGATCACCATCACACGAGGACTATTGCAAGTCCTGGCCCTGACAGTTGTATAATGATTGAGTTTGTGGCCAGAGTGGGGTTGGTGAGCCAGGTATCAGAAAAGAATCTGACCTATGTGCAACCGTCCGCTTCTCCCACCAACATGTCAGAAGCAGCACTGATTCTGCCCATTTCGATAAGTCAGCAGCCCCTGATGACAGTGCATTTGTTTTCTCTGAAACCAAAGGGGTTATTTTCCTGGTTATGTAATGTAGAGGCCTGATGAAATATACACAGATAGTTGAGAACTTGATGCAACTCCATGCCAAGGCAGTGTCAATGATAAGAGTAACAGTGACCTTTTTATATCTTATCAAAGAGCACTGAGAGAGTCCTGGCCGGACTGAGAACTTGTCCTTATTTTTTTCCAGTTCAGCTTTTCTAAGTGACATAACTTAATTTGATCTTCGGGAGGGGCCTGAGATAGGTAGGGGGTGGGTAAGTTTTCTGAAAATAAATAATTTCGTACCAGTTTCAATGAAATAAATACATTTTTTCAGGGCGGTCTTGAAATAAATTTCTAGTGGCCCTTGATATGGTCATGGTAAAGTGAAGACTGTGCTTGGATGAGAGTCCTCTAGGGCTGAGAACAGAGGAGGCCTCAACACATGGTAAACTCCCTGCTTGTACCGGCCTATATAGAAGTAGCGATGTGCAGATATATCCGGTATGCTTCTGGATATTGAGATTTACTGGATATTCGGTGTACAGCAGTGAAAAGACATTGAATATCTGGGATGGCCCTAATATAACCTGAGGATTTCATAGACCTGCTTTTTTGTTCAAGTGTGGAACATAGGATTTACTGAAGTAGGCCTACTGTGATCAAATCACCATGCTCTGATGGAGTCGAAATACGATAATGAACTATCCAGTTCCGATCTGGTATCCGACAGATATTACTGCTGAATTACCTTCTTTCCAGCTATTTTCATTGTCTTTGCATCTCTAGACAGAAGAGCCTTAGGTTCGTATCGTATATCTTTAACAATGTGATAGCACTCCCAAAAGTGCACAGTCCCACTTACAGGAAGGGGAGTCCCAAAACTAATTCACCCGGCAACCCAGAGATCTGATCAGCTGATGGCTGAGTGACTTGTATCTGTTGGGGCTGTTTGTAGCTCGAGGATCACCAATGAATGATTGTAATATATGAATATATTATGCTCTAAGTGAAAAGCAGCTAGTTATTTGTATCTGCAGATGATATGAAGCTTTATCTGGTCGTTGTGATGTATCAGCTGCACGGATCTGCACCAAAATTGAATCAGCTCTTTGTTGTGGTTAATAGAAATATCCTACTGAGTTGCGCGAGGAACCATGCAGCAGTTTTTGGGTTCTCAGAATTCATTCCAAGACCATTGTCGTCAGATTCATTTCCTGTCAACAGGCAAGGTTGGTGTACACACAAAAACATTTTACAGACAAAATGACAACTCGAAATGATGTGCCCTTGTGATTAAGGTGGTACTTGGGCAGCCCTGGCTACAATAGTGTGCTTCTCACTGCTTTTATTGACTTTCATTCAACATATTTCTTCTGATAACTGTCAACTCTTCACACACAAACTGGTTCTGCATACTTGACTGTGCTGCTCTCTTGTGCATAGTCACAGCACACCATATTACCACAGTTGCATGCTGGTTCATTTCATAAATAAAGACATGTAATTTAATCCCCCCCCTTTTTTTATTACATAACTCAATAGAAAATTAATGTGATACATTTTATGGAATAAAGCAAGGACCCTATGCATGCATTGCATGCTATTTTCCTCAATCTTGTTGACAGACAGCCAGACAGCTGAATGGACAGACACACGTGAATGGATACATTAGTCCTAGTCATGCTCATTCAGCGGGACTAAAAAGGACTTAGCTTTGTTAATACAACTGAATATTTGTTTCAGTTCAGTTCAGTTCAGTTGGTGTGCATGCCTGGATCTGCCAGGTTGCTCTACCCTCACCAGGGAGCTGCACTCAATCAAGTCCATAAGTTTATCAATCCTTGCTACTGTGTCCTTTAATCTCATCGGGTCTTCTTCAAAGATGTCCTGGGTAGTCACCTTCCCTGTTGTGTTCCTGTCAATCTCAGTGCATTTTTCAAGGATGTGTTCCTGGGTTTCCTCCTCCCTTTCACATATCCTACAGGTTGAGTCTTGGAACATGTTTCTGAAGTTACTCTTCACTTTGAGCATTCTTGTTCTTGCGCGGAAAATCACGCTGGCTTCAAATCTGGTGTAATGTGAAATGTCTAACTGACGGTCTGCTCTCTGGTTTGATTTGAATGTGTCAACTGTCTAAGTGTTGCTGTCTGGCTGGATAGAGTCTGCCAAAATAGCCCTGAAAATTATTAGATTATAAATTTAAATTTGTTTGGCTTTGATTGTGACATTGACATTCATGAAATTCAGGAAAGCTGAGTGATGCAAAATTCTCTGCATTATTATTTGATTTCATACGAGAAAAAAATAGGCCTGTGTCATGGTGGTTTTAGTAATATTTAATGCTGTGGTTTGATGTTTTCAGAAGCTTTTCACAAAATATGTTGATTTTACAAAAATGCAGTTGGCGTTAAAATATAATCTGTGCAAGGTGTTGCATGTTGCAACTCATAAATAGAATGGACTCTTTGACGCTTGTGACAGCTGAATTTATAGATCACACAAGAGTCGTTGACATATTGACAAAATAAAGCTTGTGCCCAGACATTTTATATATATATATCTTTTTATATCTTGCATCCAGTGATTTCTTTTTCAAGAGACCACATGATTAATTGCATCTTAGTCAATAACAAATGAATTTTAATTTTTACTTTGCCTACACCGAATCAAGTGGATAGATGAAGGGCACTGTAAGGAAGTTTTGACCTTTTCAAAATAGTCTGCTTCAGCTAAAAATAAAACAGTGCTGTGCCACGAAGACGGGGTCATGGGGTACAGAAGACAGTTCTGATGTGATAGTCCGCTGGGGCATTTGAGTCCTCAGCACATGGTAAACTCCCTGACTGCTAAATTGACATGTGGTAAAGTAAATGGCCGTTTTGGACGAAACTTTACAAGTTTCTTCAAAAATGTCTAAAAGTCTAAAATAGTCTTTACTGTGTAAAGCGTCTGTAAAAATACAGAGTGCTTCACGTATCAACATAAAATTGTCACTGAAGTTGGCCAAGGTGATGATCTTACTGATTTGAGATGTACATGTGAAATTCTGACTTCGCACTTCTACATGAAAGCAACTTGACAGATCCAATACATTAAAGGATGGATGGATATATTTAAACTCTGCATCCCTCTAAAAATTGAGAGGAGGAGCTTGAGTCAATCAAAGAAAGATGAAGCCAGTGTTGCAAAATGTCTCACTGGACTGACCTTTTTGTCAAAACAGCTTTCCTCACTGTTTAGGCCTTATAGCTTTTTGCAGATTGGCGGTCCAATAGTTTCAAAATTAACATTCAACTTGGTCGTGTGATGTCATTGGCTTATTATCGTTTTCATAGCTACGTGTTTTTTTTTTAATTTCGCTTTGCAGCTAAACCGTGACATCATCATGGTATCTGTGAATGTGATTGGTCTAACCTTCAATCTGTGACATATCAGTTCTGAGTTTGACATCACAGTTTATTACAAAGGAAATTAAAACTGCCAGGCAATGTTACTCTTTTTGTACAACCACAACAAACAACTTCTGTCCAAGCTGATTATTACACCTTGACAGAAGAGTCTCTGTTTCAATGTTTAACAAAACAAAGCCTGTTTTATTGTTATTCACAAGACACTCGCCTTCACAATTTCAAATCACTTTGTTGCATTTGTTTTTAGTCATTGTACACTGCAGGCCAAAAGTTGGAAACAGAATTTTGCTTGCCATGCATCAGATCAGTGTTACAGAAATTCGCTTGAGAGTGGATGGATCGCGGCTTTCAAAAATACTGATGGCCCCAAACAAGTTGCCAAGCATGTCAATGAAATTGCAATGGCCAATGCTTGCCTACTTTGACACTTCCCAAGAATACCTTTTTAGGTAATTTGGAGTGCTTGTCGTTCTTAAATTGTCATCGTGAAAATATGAAAAATTTCAATTTATAGTTGCTGCTGACACAAATTTTGCTGCACCGGGTAGAAATTTATGGCAAAAAGCACATAGCAAGGGGGCAAGAGGTATAGCTACACGGTGAATCGTCATGCTTTTTCTTTTTGTCCAAAATTAACACGTTCTTTTTAACCATGCTTTATATGTACAATTTTCATTAGCCAATAATTGTCATTTGCCGCACACAATTTTCATTGGTGAAGTTTTTCGCTCGGATAAGGTTACATGTTCAAAATAACGATCTTGATTAATCAATAAGTATTGTTATCGATGGCTGTTAAGCTCTGAAGTTATTGCATTGAGTCATTCATCCCCGGACTAGTCATGGTGGTAATGTTTTTCTCTTTCACTTTTGTGCACCATCCATGGCCAATCTCTATTGCATCAACCAGGGATCAACAGATGAGGTCGCATGGCATAAAATCCATACCTGCTGCACTAGGCTTGCCTGCATAATGCATTTATTGACATTTTTGACTAAAAATGTAAAAAATAAGTTTTAGGCTTAACTAGAAAAGTAATTAATTCAATTAAAAAATAGAAAAACAGGAAATGTTCATTAATTTTATTAGCTGTATGTGCTAAGTTTGAAAAACTAAAACATCTGTGAAATAAAAGTACATTATAGGACCAAGTAAAGACAGTATACAGAAAAAGGATTGTTTCTATTGATCTCCAGAAAAAAGCGTTTTTGAATTGGCATTTCCTTTTACAGGATTTAACATTGTAATGATTTAACATTGTAATTTCGGTCTTTTCTATTGAGTAAATTATGAACTTAAGTCATTGAAATAGAAAAACTTCAATACATCTGTATTGAAAATTAAATTAGCTATATTGATTTCTAAATATTGAAAACTTTGTATGTTGGGGGGGGGGTGTCCATATTAAGAAGAAGATCAATTATACACTACCCTCCAAAAGTTTGAATACACCTGGAAAAGTGAGGTTTCTTTTAAAAATACATTATTTTGAATGGAATTTTTATTTAATATTTACATCAAACAACATAAGAGGTCACATTGAAGTCAGAAGTTGTCTTTGTTTTGTCACTTTAGGTCATTTTGGTTGAAATTTATGGCATTTCTCGATATCCCAAATTTTGGCATTTTATAAATTTAGATAATTTCAGGTCACCATGAAGTATAATCATAGAATGCATCTTCTCCAGTGAAAAACCAGGTGCCCAATTCTTGACTAGGCCTACTAAGTTTATGGGAGAGCGGGGCACAGTGAGACACTTTTTAGCCGAAGGCGCCTCTAAGAGGCGATGAAGGCTTTATCTGGTTCTCTGTGGGGTTGTTATCACTAGCAAATTATACGCAAAATCTTTTGACAGAAGAGGCTGAGGGCCAAGGTAATGTTGTGTGCAGAATCTAATGTACTTTATCTTCAAAAATTTGGAAGTCGATTTTTGTTTTATGTACTGGTTGTGGTATATTGTTGTTGTCAAGTTGAGCAAGCCTTCCCCATGTTCCACCACTGTCACAGCAGTGGACACTGAATGAAATCAGTGAAGCATGTTGGGTCATGTGGCAGATGGACCGGTCCACTTTGCAATGGGGGAGGGGGAGTGTCTCCACTGTCAACACAGTGGACACTGAATGAAATCAGTGAAGCATGACGGGTCATATCACAGATGGACCGGTCCACTTTGCAATGGGGGGGGGGGGGTTGTGAGAGGATTTATCCCAAAGATATTCTGGGGATTTATTTTGTGTTGTAAACTTGTGAATTTATGATCCATTAGGCCCATTTCAGTGGAGGCCACTGAGCAGAGCTGGAATTTCAAGCAGGACATAAAAGTATTTTCCCCAAGTTGTATGTTGTGCACCTGCCCTACCCACCTCACTGACTTTTTGGGTCAGAGTCACATGGCTTGGGCTGTTTTAAGAACTTTCCTGGAATGATTTTGCTGGAGGAGGGGCTTCTCCAAAGCAGCATCTGATCTTACTTGGTTGTCCATGGAGACTAAATACCTGCTACTTTCTTGGCCAACACTGGTCGGGACTGTATCAAACTTGATTGAGTGTGTCATTTGACCTGGCATCACTGGTCACATGGTAGTCTTAACCAATCAGAGAACTAGGGCCCTGCAGGGGACGGGAATGGGACTGAACTTGACAAGATTTGGCGGGAGTGGGTCAAAATTCGGAAAATTTTATCATTGTAATGCCTAGAACGGGACGGGAACGGGAGCAGATTTGGAAAGATGGGGGGGGGTGAGACAAAAATCTAGTCCCGTGCAGGGTCCTACAGAGAACACAATGTGGGCCACTCCCCTTCCACTGAAGTCCCCCAATCATTGCCATACATGTGGTGTCTGAAAGCAAATTTATCTTTCTGTGTGTTTTCTGTTGCCGAAAATACACTCAACTATGGCATGAAATGCAATAAGATTATAAATGAAAATTATCAGATTAATTAGTTAATTTTTATAACTGCTTAATTATTGAATTAATGAATTTCATCAATAGCCATGGTTGTGCACACTGCCCTACTTGCATAGTGCAATATTGCCAATCAAATTTTTACATTATGATTTATTTTAGCATGATTGAGTTTATTTGTTGGAAAGAGGGGGTAGTTGTGAAATAGATGCCTTAAAAATTTCATTTATAACAAGAATCCATGGGTTGCAAAAATTTTTGAAATTCTGTAAAGGTATGACATGTTAATCAGAAGGATGCATCAAGCATAATCATGATTTTCTGGTAAGAACGAATATAAGCTAAGAACTTAGTGGGCTTTTTCAGCTGTTTGAGCTTGCTCAGTTGGTTAAGTCACGTGACAGGAGTCACAGTCATCGTCGACTCATGTGACCAGCTGAGACAGCTGAAAAAGCCCGCTAAGTTCTCTCGGGCAGCTGAACAATAACAACAATAACAATAACAATAACAATAATCTTTATTTAAAGTCATGACAAATATTTTAACAATAAAATTAGCATTGTGCTATTCCATGACTAAAGATGTAAACAGATAAAAAACTATAAAAACAGAAACAATATTTACAAAATATACAGTTAAAACCTTCTAAAAAAGCATACAATATTTAAAAATTCATACCATCCTATGGATATTGCAAAAATTAAAATCCTTAACAGCTTTCTTAAATGTAGATACATCAGTGGATTCTCTCATTTCATTTGGTAAACAATTCCATAACTTAGAGCCCAGATAGGAAAACGACTGATAACCATACTTAATAGTTTTAAATTTCTTTTGTTTTACGCTTTTGAATCCTCGACAGTCATAGTGATGATCTTGAATATCAAATAATGAACATAAATAAACTGGAGCTAGACCATTCACACATTTGTATACCTCAACAGCAAGGTTATACATAAGTTGAACAGAAAGTGATAACTGTTTGCTTCTTACAAGGAGCTCTTCGTAGCTTGATATATAGTCACAGTAAACAAAACGTAATGCTCGACATTGCAACTTCTCTAATTTTCTTAAGTTACTTTTGCTACACATCATCCATACTACTGGGCAATAATTAAAGGTACTTTTAATGAAGGTCTTATACATGACTTCTTTTACTTTTGTATCTAGCTGATTAGACATTCTCATGACAACATTTATCTGACGACCGGCTTTTGTACAAATTGATTTTATATGCTCGTCAAAGCTTAATTTTGAATCAATAATTATGCCAAGTAATTTCACATTGTCAACACATTTCAAAACATTTCCTTTGATTGTAAAGTTTACTGGAGCATCATGCTTACTTCCAAAGACAATAGCTTGATATTTATCAGGATTCGCTTTCATTCCATTATTCTCAAACCAGTCAGTTACAATATTTGCACAATTTTCAAGACTTGTAGTTAAGTCATCTGAGCTTTGAGCACAATATGATATTGTTGTATCATCAGCATAGTTATAGACATTATATTTATTTGTAAAGTAAAAAATATCATTGAGGAAAATATTAAAGAGTGTCGGCCCAAGTATGGAGCCCTGTGGGACGCCCTTTACCATTTCACACCACTCACTTCGGACATTTTGAATTTTAGTCCTGAAGTTTCGATTTGACAGATAACTCTTAATCAACATAACATCATCATTGTGAAAACCATAGGCACTCAGTTTGGCCAATAATAACCCATGTGGCACAACATCAAAGGCTTTACTCAAGTCAGTTAATATAGCAGCAGCATATTTACTATCATCAAGTGCTGACTTCCAGTCTTCAACAGCCTTGATTAACATAGCCTGTGTATTATGATTGTTTCGAAAAGCTGATAAATTTCCAGCAACATTCTTGTAAAAGTGATTACCAATTTGCATATTTATCACCTTTTCAAAAATTTTTGACATGCATGGCAGTATGCTAACAGGTCGGTAATTCTTTTTATTTAATGCGTCATCTTTTTTAAATACAGGGGAAAGTTCTGCATATTTACACCCAACTGGGAACTTGTGGGTGGATAATGAGTGATTTATAAGTGATGTCATAGATGGTGCAATGTCATTGCTTATCAGCTTCAGAATTTTACTGGGTAAATTATCGTATCCTGTAGACTTTTTTGGATTTACTTGATTCAGTAACTTCTGCACTTGTGATTCACTTACAGGTGAAAGAGTGAAAGAGGAAGCCCATGAAAGATGGGAGAAAGCTGCTGGTGAGTCATTAAAATGTGCATTTGCAATATGAGCAGTTTAATAATAGTCCATCTTAGGTCTACATCTTCATTGCTCTGTTTTCAGGGAAATGGTGGTCATGTTGTACTCAATCATCTTTCCTTGCTGTCTGCTCAGTCTGAGAAAGTATAGTCACTTGAAGAAATTCGAATTTATTGCCTCCTTCTTCAGCTAATCACAATTGAAATCTTACACTGACCAAGGCAATTATGTAGCATGCATTTTGGCAAAATTACAGGAAGATTTAATGTTATATATGACTTCCTCCTTTCTTTTTGCATTTAAGATAGATGCTGCAATACTTCTCTTGAAAGTAAATTGCTACAATACTACTAAGTAACTTGCACAAAGTAATACAAATTAATGTAGGCAATCAATGCTGGCAGTCTATGGTGGCAGTCAATGTGGACACTCAATTATGGCAATAAATGATGGCAGTTAATGTCACTTTTGTAAATAGACTAATTTCATAGAAAGTTCTGTTAGTTAACACTAAGGGAAAAGTGGTGCTTGGTGTCTGAAGACTTAATTTCCTTTGGCAGATAGATTTCGCCTTAACTCTGATCGGTCCAACCAAGTGACACCAATCTTGAGTAGGCCTGTTTACAGTGCATTTTAATGCAACTTTAAGGCTTCAAAACTTAGTCATTCTTTTAGATTACATTTTGAAAGCTGTGTTTTTGGAATTAAAGGGCATACATTACATCTACTATATGTGGAAAGCAAATTAAGAATCAGTGAATTACAAAAAAGTTATTTGGGGTCAATGTTCAGGCCACTCAGTGAAATGGGTCAATTAATTTGAAATACTTCTGCCTCAAATATTCACTTCACTCAAAGAACTTTTCTGACATATGCGCATGTGAAAAAATATTTATATCTAATGTAATGAAAGTTGTTTCTTCAACCACAATCTGGAATTGCTACCCCATTGGTAAAGTATAGTATTGACACTTTAACTGCCATTATAGGCCAACAACTATACCGCCAATTTTCAACATCCTTCGGCTTTGCAACCCTTGGGTTCTTGTTTTATTTTCAAGTGTTACAAAATGTTGGCAGTAACGAGTTAAATGAGATCAGGTCTACATTATAGGTAATGACGTTGGGTATATTGTCAAGTAGTTTCAGGTTCCTACCTTTTACAGGTTTGGAGAAATTTTGAGTTATGTCCATGCTCGTTTAGTGTCTCACTGTGCCCCGTGGGTGGGGCACAGTGAGACAGCAGGCGGGGCACAGTGAGACAGGGCATCTGCTGCCATAACCGCCGATCCTCGGGACCTGCAGAATTGTTCCATCAATTGTTGCTACAGAAACTACTGTACTCTTATAAAAGCAGCTGGCTAGGTAATTTTTTAGGTCCGTTTTTGAGCATGTTTCGAAACTTCATCGCACAGGACACATGCACGACTTATTTAACCTGCCGCACATGTTACATACTAATCAAAATTCATTCTGATGCTTCTCTTTGAATATGACTCACTAAAATCATGAGTTTATTGCAGGCATTTTGTTTTTAATAGTGAATTGAAAGCTATGCCTTACATTCAGGTCGTTTCGAGTGTATTTTACCATGTCTCACTGTGCCCCGCCTCCAACTGTCTCACTGTGACCCACGCAGCTCTCTTTATAAAATTTTTGAATCCTGCGGACCAGATACCTGTATTTTGGTTCATTATCTCACTAAACTAAGGCAAATAATCAAGGTTTGAATTCCTGGCAATGGATTTGCGTTATACCATTTTTCTTTGGAATTATAACAAAAAGTCGTTCAGCAAAATTATTTACTTTTATCGGCTAAAAACCTAAATATTGAAATTCCACTCTCGATATGCTGTGTAGGCATTCCGGATATAGGTCAGACTCTCACTTACTTTTTGTACTATACAAAAGAGGGTTGATCTGTAAACAGTACCAGCTAGACGCTACGGGCTTTGTCTCACTGTGCCCGCCGTCTCACTGTGCCCCGCTCTCCCCTAGATACTGACAGTGAACCATCTGGTGATAGTCATGCTGCAAAGTGGCTAAGCAAAATGGAACTCCGTTGGGCTTGAAACTCCTGTATCTTTCTATGTGTGCTAGGCTCCCAGTTGCTGGGTCCAGGGTTCAAATCCAACTCTTGTCGGGTCATCTTGGCCTATGTTGGACGGCTGTTTCAATCATCCTTAGTATAGCAGTCTCATTGCCGTTTCCTCCTCCTGTGCTAATTAGTCTAAATTATAACCAAGTGCATAAATACAGGACGTAAAGCCCCAATCATCCATCCATCCATCTGAGAGAAAAGGCTGGGATGCTGTTTTGAAAATGGTTGATCACTTTGGTCATTCAGGTGAATGTGCCTGCAAAACACCTGCCTGCTCTTGCTGCCTGCTTGCCACTTGGCCTGCTGCTACTCACTGCTCTTGCTGCTCTGTGACACTAGCCTGTCCTGCTGCTGCACTTCTGCAGTGGGTGGCTTCATGCCTCTGGTTCATTCATTCACTCTCTCAGTCTGTGCCAAGCCTGCCTTGGCTCTGCACACAGCAACATTGGTCACACACGATTTTACTATCAAAACCATTTGTTTTTGTACACGTGTATGCAAAAACAGGCAAGCTGAGCTGCTCCTGAGAAAATAAGGCTATTCCATTATGGGAGAAGGTGAGAAATTTATAATGATATAAATTATAAATATACATATATATATATATAGGCCTATATTATTTGCTCTTAGTATAACCACGGTTGGGTCACCTGTTTCACTTCAATGTTTCAGTGACCTTTTTAAATGCTTGGCCACATATATGTCATCTTGACGTGCATGGCCTGGTAACCCACACACATAGACCATGTACCATGACCTAATTGTGCCATTTTGGTTTCAGTCAATGAAAGCATGCTCAGCTACTGAAAAAGCTGCAAAATGATATATATATTATATAAATAAATATATGTAAATGGCATTATGACACAGCCATGAAATTCGCACAGCTCATACAAGTTTTTGTAATACTTATAGGGTTCCATAACTTTCATATCATCTCTTATATTAAAATGATAACGTACGGGATTTATCTCAAGTTATATTCAATGTATGCTCTTCTAATTTTCCCTCAGCCTTTCTTTACCCCTTAAGGCAGAACTCTCCCCTTTTCAAGGCCATTGCACTCTTTTAAATGCCCTAATTAACGATGATTAGTTCTTAGCTGATTCCTACATTATACACAAGAGGGCAGCACCTGCAAGGTCTCTCCCATTGCTCCCTCCTTTCAGCACCATTGACTTCACTTGCATTTGTTACCAAGCATGTTCCACCTGATTCTGCATGTAGCACGGGCTTAGAACTGCTTTATAAATTAAAATGATACAGTCTATGCAATCATCTCAACTTACACTTAAATGCCTGATTGTGCAATTGCCATGTGCATTTCTAAACCTATATACTGAGGGACAACTCTACCCTTTTCAAGTCCATCTGACCATCTTTTTTTACCCATGGCCTTATATCTATTTCATTGTATTTTGTCATGTTCCTCCAATTGACGGGCAACTAACTAGTTTTCATAATTATAAGGTATGAAAGGCAATGATGTAACTGTTGGAAGACAGGTAGATAGAACGACAGAGAGAAATGTAGACTATAGAAAGATAAAAATAGATAAAAAAATATAAAAGATAGATGGATAGATGGATAGATAGAAAGATAAAAATAGATAAAAAAATATAAAAGATAGATGGATAGATGGATAGATAGATAGATAGATAGATAGGTAGATAGATAGGTAGATAGATAGATAGATAGATAGATAGATAGCTAGCTAGATAGCCAGATAGATAGATATTAAATACGTGTAGGCCTACATGAATATTAAATAGATCAATAGGATTATTTCCTATAGATGAATAGGATTGATAGATAATCAGCTGAATATTAAAAATGCAGACAACACTGAAAGCTGCCAAATTTAAGTCTACGTTAGATTGTTGATATTACATAATACTCAGCCTGAATACTAATAGCCATAAAAAACAATAACATGATTTGCCTGTAGATTAATTGCTCTGACACTGTTACAGAATCATCAGTTTAAAAAGATTACGCAACTTTAATTTTGTTATGTTTTCTGGTTGTCTGTTTTGAAAAGAAATGAATCACCTGTTAATACTTTAATTTGGCTTGTCAAGGCTAATAATTAACTATTGCATAAAAATTATAGGTACAGGGAATACCAATGGAGAAATTGAAATTTTAAGACACTTTGAAGATGAATATGTTGTATGTTTTGTTGAATTCGAAACTAAATCATTGATTAGAAGCTGGTCCCACTTGACCTTTTTCCCTGCTGTGGACTGTTGATGTTGAGATCATCACTGCAAAGATTTTTGATTCCTCTCTTGTGCTCAATTCGCTTCGCGAAACAGCCTTCGGCCATTTCGCTGCGCGAATATTAATTTGCAATTCCCAATTATATGTAGACCTGATGATATACATTATGTTTCTAATATGTATAAATATTGTTGTATTGGCCGATGACAGATTAGTATAGGCCCATCTAATTGTCTGCTACCCTGGTTTTATAATTTCAAGCTCTCACATATTCTTTTGATACCTGGTTAGAACGATAGAGCAGTAGAGCTTACTGCAAGATAATTTTTCACTGAGAGAAAACAACATTACAAGAAAAATAGATGTTTTTAAACAAAAAAAATGAGGTAAGAGAAAAAAAATATTCCAAACAGACAACCAATATGTATATGTTTTTCAAAATTTGGCACCTACACGAATGGTTTAAAAACGAGCATAAACGAATTTGTGGACATGCAAAAACGAGCATGTTGCTCGTCCATATATGTAAAAGCTAACATTTGTGTTAGTGCTGCATTTGTCACTTGTGTAACTGCCATTACCAACATTCGTGGATGTACCAGATAATTAGGGTTTAGGGTTAGAATTAGAGTTAGAGTTAGTTTTAGCGAAGTTTAAGGTTGCAATGTTCGCAATTACACCTATACAAATTCGTGAATTGCAATATTTCACACTTAGGCCTACACAAATGCTAAATTTGAATTTCTTTTTTTTTTTTGCTAATTAAATTTTTTTTTCCCCAATTTTTTTTTTTGGACATTTTTTTCCAGGCAGGTCAATAACCCATGTGATATTCAGTGATTAGTGAATAACACATGTATTAGCCTATTGACCTGCCTGTCACACACCACCACACACAGGTGAACATCACATTATGTAGGTGGGTTGTTAGCCAATCAGGGGGCTTGTTACATAGGGGTCATGGAACAATGTACATTATTGATATAAGTAGATGAATAATAGTTGTTGTTTTTTTCAGGTAATGACAGATGAAATATATTAGGTCACTGTGCAGATGAGGTCAATAACTTTATTGATAATCTAATAATGTACAATTTAATAACGCAGATGATGGTATGAAACTTGTGAGGTTAGTACAATGATGATGTATTAGGCCTATACTCAATTACTCATATGAACAGAAAGAATGTTTATGAGCCCCGGACGAACAGTCATACAATAGATATCAGCAAAGGGAACGATTTATATCGAACCTCTAGAACCATTTTCAACCATTTACGAAAGGAGACAAATTCATACGACAAAAACCAAAATCAAAACTAAGTTTGATGGTTCTTGAAAATATCTTCAAATACGTTACATAATAACTACTACTTCACAGTGTCGTAGGTTGGCCCTACAAAGAGAGATTGATTTACCTCTATTCCCCAGATATTGAAATTTTTAACACCCAACAAATTATTTAACTGGCGTACGAATTGACAACATCGCGAAAACTGAAAATCTGTCTACACTGACTCCTCATCTTTTTTTCAGACAGTGATGGTCTGTACAATTAGTTTCATTCCATTCAATGATTCAAATATCAAAATTCCAATGAGACAGCAAGGAACAAAATGGCAACCATCACAACTTTTTTTAAATTGTGTAATTTAAAATATAGGGGGCGCAACCGAATGCAGCTCCCCTGGTGGCAGAGTAAATCTCTATAGGCAAAAGACAAGGATTGCATTATTATTAGAGGCACCATTGTTAAAATAATTGCACTTCAGATTAATAAAATTCCACAAATGGATTCTCAGAAGCTCTGCAATATCCTGACAGCTTTATCACACATGCTTTAATAATTCTTGAGATTTTTGCCAATAACGATTCGTCAGAAAAATTATCAAATGAAATAGCAGAAATAGGTTATCAGCCAGTACTACTTATCAATATTACCTAGAATTGTTATGAAGATACATTTTATCTTATTGATGGCGTCATCACTTGTTCAGGAAAATATATTCTCCATTAATCAAGCAATAAAATTTATAATTAGGCCTAATAGGCAATTTGAAACAATTCAGTCAAATTTAGCATTTTAATAACTGTCAAAATGAATTGAAGTTGTCGTTACAAAACAGAAGAAATGTATTGGTCTTTCAGGCAATCATTACTATCTTGTTACTTCTGTATCCATAGAAAATGATTTCCTGGCACTGAAAGACTTCCAGACAATGCTTCTTAGCACACACATTCAAAGCATTTTTACAATTCACCAATAAACTTAAATTGTGTTTTTTATTTTGACTAGATACTTGAAAACAAAATTTATGAACAGGAAAATCAGAATTATCTTTTTGACTTGTATGGAAAAGAAAGGATAATTCACACTGCTTGCTTTTGTTTTTGATTTGCCAAATTTGGTAGCACCCCGGTGGCCGCATCCTACTAAAATTCAAGCCTGGAGAAGTGAAGATTCTGGTTTCATTGATGGAATACCATACAATTACGTGAATATAATTTACAAGAACTGCCTTTCCTCTATCTTCAACATCTCCTATAAATATTAGTAATATATTATATTTTTGACATGATCTCATAAGATGTCAATTGCAAAGTATTCCAGACAGTTTCCAAGGTTTTTGTGGACTTTTAAGCAAATCTCTGTCATAGATTCCCCAACATGAAAAAAAAGTTTCATTTTTTAAAAGCTAAAGTCAGTAAAGAGTACTATAACGCAATGCACATGTTGAAATATGCGGCCAGTAAATTAAAATGACTCTGCTCTTTTCCATTATTATTAATGGTCAATAAGTATTAGATACTATAAAGAATGTTCTTCAACTTCTATGTCGGACAAACCGCCTCTTAATAATTTATTATGAGCTGGTCTGTTCGATTTAGTACTCTATTTGGGTTATATACAGGACTCTACCTCAGGGTTCATCCATTCGATTTTTATTTAGTTTTTACTATCATGGCAATTAATTTATCATTAATAACAACGTATTTTATTATTATTTATAAACAATATTCTTATACAGTGTAGTTTTATCGTAATTTTTAATTTTTTATAAATCACTTTGTTAAAATTTGGTTACAATAGTTTTTAAAACTAATGTTGCCTCAAATGACAAATACCGAATTCAAAAAAAGCTTTTCTGTGTCTACGAGGGGCATTTAGAAAGTTCGAGGCTTTTTATTATATAGACACTTATTTTCAATCTAGAATTATGAATTTTTCACAGGATAAAATTCAGCATATTAGGAATGGATTTCCAAAATTTTTGACAATTTGAACATTTTTAAGTCATTCTGTGGTTGCCATGGAAACTGAAAGTTCAGCTTCTTGGGGCAGATAATACTGAAACCACTAAAACCAATGAATTTTGGCTGTGAGAGACCTCTCTCTATCACTTGCATTAGCGAGATTGACAATATTTGACACGAGAAATATAATATTAGCCTTAAAAAATACTCCCAAGCTCACCAAAAGCATTGATTTATACACCTGACCAATTGAAGTAAATGTTCCTTGAAGTCCTCCAAACAAAGTTTCGGTCATCCAAAGCCTTTTCTCCCCCAGTGCCTGAAACTATAGCCCCCATGGACTAAAGTAGTGGGAAAACCAGGACTTATGTAAAGCAGCATGTCACAGGAATAGCTGGGATGGATAATGCTGTCCATTTTGGTCTCTTGTTCATACTAGTGAATCCATGCTTGCACAAGTCCTTACGTAGTCAGGGAAACACACCTTTGCCTCCTGAATTTCCCTCGCCAAATCTGGCAGGCAGGAGTGCTTTCCTACATGAGTTCAGAGTAAGAATACACACATTTGGTGTGCTTGAAAGCATATTTAGAAGCTAATACCATATTTCTTGTGTCAAATATTGTCAATCTCACTAATACAAGTGATAGAGAGAAGTCTCCCACAGTCACAATTTCTTGACATTCTCTGTTTCAGTGTTACCTGCCCCAAGAAGCTGAACTTTCAGTTTCCATGGCAACCACAGAATGACTTAAAAATGTCCAAATTGTCCAAAATTTTGGAAATCCTTTCCAAATATGCTGAATTGTATCCTGTGAAAAATTCATAGTTCTAGATTGGAAATAAGTATCCACATGAAAAAAAGCCTCGAACTTTCTGAACGCCCCTCGTATGCCTATGTCTATGTTAGGCCTACTAGGTCACAGTAACCAAGAGCCAATTCATAAAACAAGACAGGCCAGTAAGGATAGCACAGCCTCTAATAAGGCCAGTTGTTACTTACGGCTGGAATTTTGGAAAACAGACAGAAGAGAGTGGAAGTCTGACACTTTGGGAATCATTGACTCGCTTTTAAAATATGTTACACAATTATCACAATATCACATGACATGTAACACATTTACCGCCACGACATTGAGAGATCTTTTACTTGCTCAACATATGCAATTACTAGTAGCAGATCCAGGGGGGGGGGGGGTTTAGGGGTTCAACCCCCCTCCCCCTTTGGTCTGTACATTTTAATGTAAAAAAAAATTAATTGCAATATTTTTAGTACATTTTCTTTCGTAAACCCCCCATCGGACATTTTCTGGATCTGCCCCTGATTAGGGACCGTTCAGAATTTATGACTGGGGGGGGGTGGGAGTTTTGGCCGAGGGGGTACTAACTTTTCACACGTGTTTCAAGGGGGGGGTATTAATTTTTGACAACGCTTCCAAGGGGGGGTAAGAAATTTTAACAAAGAAAAAATGTTAAGAAACACGCTTAAGCTCATTTTATTTTGACTTTTTTACGTGCAAAAGTCCGCGAAATGACGTGAATCTCTACGTGTGGCCATGTATAACAGTGTATATGTGTGCATTGCTTTGTATGCCGGGGGGGGGGGGTACTAAAAATACGCATGAAACCTAAGGGTGGGGTACTAAAAATTTGTATGAAACTCAAGGGGGGGGGGTATCAATTTTTGACAAGAGTTCCAGCAAAACTCCCACCCCCCCCCAGTCATAAATTCTGAACGGTCCCTTACCCAAAGACATTAGGTCTATCAGACTTTTTACTTGCTCAACATGTTACACATTTGCCCCATGACACTGTCAGAATCATGTATTTGCTCAACACGCTTTCTCATTCTACCCCATGACATTGAGAGATTCTTTTACTTGCGCAACACATTACACATTTACCCCCATGATATTGAGAAAATCTTTTACTTGCTCAACATGTTACACATTTACCCCCATGACATTGTGAGAAACTTTTACTCTCTCAACATGTTATACATTTACCCCCATGACATTGAGAGAAACTTTTACTTACTTAACATGTTATACATTTACCCCCCATGAAATTGTGAGAAACTTTTACTCTCTCAACATGTTATACATTTACCCCCATGACATTGTGAGAAACTTTTTCGTACTCAACATGTTACACATTTACCCCCATAACATAAAGAGAATCTTTTACTTACTCAACATGTTACACATTTACCCCATGATATTGAGAGAAACTTTTACTTACTTAACATGTTACACATTTACCCCCATGACATAGAGAGAAACTTTTACTTACTCAACATGTTACACATTTACCCCATGATATTGAGAGAAACTTTTACTTACTCAACATGTTACACATTTACCCCCATGAAATTCTGAGAAACTTTTACCTACTCAACATGTTACACATTTACGCCATGACATTGTGAGCAACTTTTACTTACTCAACATGTTACACATTTACCCCCATGAAATTCTGAGAAACTTTTACCTACTCAACATGTTACACATTTACGCCATGACATTGTGAGAAACTTTTACTTACTCAACATGTTACACATTTACCCCCATGAAATTGTGAGAAACTTTTAATTACTCAACATGTTACACATTTACCCCATGAAATTGTGAGAAACTTTTACTTAACATGTTACACATTTACCCCCATGAAATTGTGAGAAACTTTTATCTACTTGACATGTTATACATTTACGCCATGACATTGTGAGAAACTTTTTCGTAATCAACATGTTACACATTTACCCCCATGAAATAGTGAGAATCTTTTACCTACTCAACATGTTACACATTCACCCCATGACATTGAGAGAAACTTTTACTTACTCAACATGTTACACATTTACCCCATGACATTGAGAGAAACTTTTACTTACTCAACATGTTATACTTTTACCCCCATGACATTGAGAGAAACTTTCACTTGCTCAACATGTTGTAAACACATTTACCCCCATGAAATTGAGAGAAATTTTTACTTGCTGAATATGTTACACATTAACTCAATGGACATTCTGTGAAACGTTTACCTGCTGAACATGTCACATTCACACATTTACTCCCATGACAGGTACTGCACATCTTTTACTTGATGATCATATTAGTAATACGCAATTACCCCATGGACACTGAGCATCTTTTACTTGCGGAACATAGACAAAGACACTGATAGACCTGCAAGGATTGGCAATTTAATAAATATATCATCCGAATGATGTCCAGCTGATTTTCATAGCTTTTCTAGACCCATGCTTAATTCGCTGACCGTAGAGCAGACATGGGGTCTTTAGCAGAGCAGGCCTAAATTGTAAAAACTTTTATATATATATCATTACAACGTAACCAGTGCATTAACCAACTTGGCAATCACGTTGCCTAAAATGTGACAAATATGAGACTGAGTCTGGCTGCCACAATATTGCCATTGAAGTGTATCTCACCTGATGAAACCTACCAAACAAAGTAGGCTAATCAAGTTGCTTAGCCAGAAGCAATGCCTTTTTCGGCAGCAACCTGAACTTTTAGCTAAAAATGTTCAGATTCTCTCGGAACAACTCAATAGCACATTAGCCAGACATTTCAACTTCTCCAAATTTATACATCAACCATTTTAATGTCATTAATATGGCATCATAGCTTACCAAAAATTTGATAACTTCAGTACTTCAGCCATTAGAAAGGAAAAGATTTCAATGTCCTATATATATATGTGTGTATCTATCGAGCTATTCGAAATATTATAAAATCTCTTCTTGCATTTTGTGTGAATGGCGATTGGTCTATTTTTCATATTAAAAAAAAGAGCGATTTTGTAGTTACAATGTATTCCATGTGACTCACCTGAGGTGAGGCAAGGGCAATTCCGTAAACTCAGATTTACAGATGTGGCACTCCAGCAGCTTGTGTAGCCCTGCGATTATATCTCATCTATTTCATTGTTATATGAGTCCAGGCAATAGGGGAATCAGACAAGCCACCAACCAAAGCTCCAAGTGCAACAGGAGCTGAGCTCGGGTGATGTACGTCCGAAACGCTATATATTTTTATGTAGCTCAGCTCCTGTTGCACTTGGAGCTTAGGTAGGTGGCTTGTCTGATTCCCCTATTACCTGGCCTCATGCCAGGATAACAATGAGAAATCTGTAAATCTGAGTTTACGGAATTGCCCTCAAGTGAAAGCTTACCTGGTTTACCTGGTAAAAATTTTGGATGATAGAACTTTTGGATGATATAAAGTACTATACGATCTATATCACACAAACCCTCAGGCTTCACAGGATTTTTTTCATAAATTATGTAATCAAACGAAATCATGGCTATGGCCAGTGCAACCCAAGGTATCCACTGTCAAAGTCCTTATTGGGGTTACTTTGACCGCCAACCGTAAATTACATAAATCTACTCGTACTCGTACTCGAGTACATTTGAAAGTACTCGTACTCGAGTACATTCAGGAAAAGCTGTACTCGTAGATGTGGCTCGTACTCGTACTCGAGTGCATTTGCATGTACTCGTGCCCACCTCTGCCCGTAATGCCAAATTATTTTAGGGCCAGGTGGAGTTTGAAATTAATATCAGTCAAGGAGGCACACAACTTGGTTTCACAGCTGGTGTATATAATGCGGACTCAAATAAATACTATAACAAGACAACCCAAATCAGGGTCATTGACTAACAATATCATCAATAGTTACAAGTGCGAATTAATATCACTGGAGACCGAAGGTTGAGAGTGATATTTTAAAATTCACACAAGAGCGAGTGATATTGTTACTTAGTGCCCTGACGCGCGGTTGTTTTGTTTTTATCACTCAACGGTTTTAACTCAAAATGTTAATGATATATAAAGAGAGACTATTTTCTGTCATTAAATAAATGCCATGAAGTTTGTAATGAAATAAGGAATGCTGATATTTGGATAGAAACAGTTTGAAATCGAGCTGGTTTGGATGAAGAATTGTCAATCGTTTGCATCAGAAATGCCAAAATAAATTAAAAACTCCTGCAAGAACATATTTTCACATCCTAAGACCTAAATGGGGGAACAATTCGCACTGAAGACAAATTTTAAAAATAACTAAATAGCATCTATGTCTGTGGTTTTCCAAATAATCTCAAATGAGATTGCTCCAACAGACCCTCTAGTTGAAGTCAAGTGAAGTTGAGGACTGTTGGATCAGAAACCTGGTTGGATGGCAAGCGGTGAGACAGAATTTCTGAGAGTCCATAATTACAGGAGTACAGTCTGATAGTTCTAAGATAGATCTAACCCACGTGTTCTACGATTTGTTACTTATAATATGAGCTTCTATGCTATTACTGCAATCTCTCAATGGGAGTTCTACAGGGTGCTTTCATGTAGGCCTATATAGCACATACAGTTGCAAACTGTCAATGAACCCATGTGAATGTGACACTACGACAGTCACAAGATTTAGCCAAATAGGACATGCTAGTGGGACGTGCCCAAGATGATCCATGATAAGGCTTCGTCAGTGTTCGAAATAAGGGGGGTCCGGGGGTCTTGACCCCCCCCCATGCTATAAGGATCCCCTCAAATACATTTTTTAGAGGGACCCGGTGGGGGGGTCCTGAAAAACCCCCTCAAATTCTAAATGTAAAGAATTTAATCCAGAAATGGGGTTTTCAAAAGTAATTTTCTTGGATAATACAAGCTCAAAACATTCAGAATTCATTTTAGAGTAGGCCTACATGTAGTCCTTTCCAAAAACCCCTAAGCTTCTGGGGGGGGGGGGGGGGCACCGGCCTGCGAACCTCTGGTAGCTCGCGAACCTCCAGCTTCGGGCCTTGCCAGTGACAGACCCCCCCCAAATGACATCCATGGGCTATTTCGACCACTGGGCTTCGTGTCTGATAAATACAATGTGCTTGCAACAATGTCCCTGGGGAGACGTTTTCAGTTGCCCCAGCATAGAACACAGCAGAATACAATTAAACATCAGAGAGATACATGTCAATTACTTGTGCATGATCACAGGGGGTGTGTTGTGATGTTCGAAATGACAAAATAATTTAATAGAAACATAAGGAATTTAGGAAGTCAGATTCATGTTGGAGGTCAATACATTTTGGAGACTGCCCCAAAATATATTGCCCGAAATACCTCCCAAAAAATAAAAATCACAAAACTTTCTGCCCAGATAGTGCAGCAGATACTTCCTTAATCTTTCAAATTTTTTGGTGAGGCTGCAGCCCTGCCCCCTGGCTCCTAAGGTCAGATTGATATTTAGACCTGGAATCAAATCCAGGTCCCACGACTTTGCAGCTCAGCTACTACATGGCCTCAACACCTTGCCAAGACAACTGCTCGGGAGGATGGGCCTCAAGAGCTCACATAAGCAGGAAATACAGAGTGGATGATTAAATTTTAATCCTATTTTATTCCATGACATGAGCGCATATGGATATTTTCCTTTTTGAATTAACTTTTAAATATGCAGTAATTATGCACTCTGAGTTAAATAGACCTATGGTGTCTGCCTTTTAAGCCATTTTTGGTTTTGCAAATGGTTATGTTCAACATTGTATGTTATGTCAATTAACAGTGCTTAACCATAACCAACCCCGACAGCGACAAATAAATGATGATTTTGAGCATCACACTTTACAGGCAACGAATGACGAGTGTATACATTCAACTTCTGCAAGTAGACATCAATGACCTTACAACAGGCCCTAAGAGGTATATATTTTTGACTATTTGACATGTACACGAATTAGTAAACCTGCAAAAACGAACATATACACGAACTTAGCATTCATGTAAGTGTGAAATATTGCAATTCACGAATTTGTGAGGGTGCAATTGCGAACATTGCAACCTTAAACTTGGCTAAAACTATCTCTGAACCTAATTTTAACACTAAACCCTAATGATATAGCACTTCCACGAATGTTAGTGTTAGCATATTTACGAATGAATAAGAAAGCACATTCACGAGTGTGAGTTATTACATGTACACGAGCACCTAGCTCGTTTTTTCATGTCCACGAATTTGTACATGCTCGTTTTTACACCTCCACGAATTCATGAACATGCCAAATAATGAAAAATATATACATGCCCTAGGCCTATCCATTGCATTGAAATGAACTGTCAATTTGTCATTGAGTAACTTAATTGTGACCTCATCGATACTCAGTAGGGGACTTGTATTGATAACATTGACAGAAGATGATATGACCTCACAAATTGCTTATGATTCATTAAGAATAATATGGCAGGGATATTAAGCATATATTACTGATAAGTAGCTGCTGATCGGGCATAGAGTATACGTTTGTTCTTTTTCATTAATATTTCATGGGATATAGGCAGGTAAAGAGTAGCCCTGGGACCCATGCGTAGCATGGGTCATGGGTCGTCCCATTGAAAATCTTGAGATTTTGACATGGAATCAGGAGATTTGCTGTCAAGCAGTCAATTTTAATCAAAATTTCATAAAATTTTGGATTTGGGTAGCCCACATATTTTACTTCTGACGGCACTACTTTTGAAAGCAATTCCTGCAGGTTTAAATGACGAAAAATGACTTTAAAGAACAAAAATGCTGTGAAAAAAAGAGCAAAATCTCTCTGCTTCATCTACAGCACAATGGTGACGTCATCAGTCTATCCTATGACGTCACTAGCAATTTGTTGTGACATCATCAGCACTACCAGGAATCGACCAATCAAATGACGCCTTTTTTTCAATGTTTAAAGAAAAAAATCACTTCTTCAGGTTCACAGGACGATTATTCATTCATTTCAGCATGTGGAGAAATAAGAAATAGGTGCCGTCAGTAGCAAATTTTGCACTCTTTCAGATGGTATAATTGGAATAAACAAGCTGCAAATACTTAAAAAGATATCTTGATTCTCCTGAACCCTCTCTTTCAATTCTCATGATTTTCCAATTGGAGGATTCATGACCCCTGTCCCAGGGGTCCAGGGCTAGGTAAAGAGAGCCTGGTCATATCACACAATGATCAATGTCAATTATTGGTTTATCTATAGTTTACTGTAAACATAATAGACCAATGCATTTAATCAATGAACAAAACATTAAGGCAAGTCTAGAACATAATTACTGTGCACTGACTCATCATTCTCTGGGTTGGAGGTATATATTTTTCACTTTTTGACATATATACACAAATTTGTAAACCTGCAAAAACGAACATATATACGATCCCAAAAAAAAGAAAATCCTAAAAATAAAAGATTTCCAGAAAAATTAAAGATTCCAAAAAAAAATCTCCCCCCAAAAAAAAAGAAGCCAAGCCAAATAAAATATTCCCAAGTAATAAGAAAAAACAAAAAAATTGCTAAAAATAATCATTTCACAAAAAAAAAATTGTCAAGGAACAGCCTCGGTGAATATCAGGTTTTACGGACCTGACCAGTGATATTCATCGAAGTCCATAATTGTATAATGTATAACTGTAGGTGAGCCAACTTTACATAACATGTTCTTGGTTTTTGAGCTTGATGTCTCCTGTTGTCTGGAAAGGCCCAAGAGTAGGCCTATTGCTGTAAACTACAGGAAGATTAGGCTCTACTGGTCAATGGTCATGCAATGTAATACTCGTTTAAAATAAAAATAAAAACTTCAGAAGCCATATATATGGCAGAACTTTGTGATAACCAAGTTGAATGAGTTTCTTGATTCCTCCTTCGAATATAAGTATTTCAAACTCAACAAATTTGGGGGAGGGGAGTACTATAATATTTTTGTGGCCAAATAAAAAAGAGAGATATTTCAGTGTCCAAATGTCCCCAGTGCAGGTCTATGGCCAATTTACATTATTTATTGACTAAATTCAACAGCCCCAAACCTGTTGGCCAGTACTGGAGGTTCTGATACCATCTTATATAGGCCACTTCAGCAAAGCATTAGATTCTCTGGGTGATATAGGCCTATATATTTTTGGCAGTATGTAGGCCTATTTTTTGGTCATATTATCAACCCTCAGTAGCCTTCTGTGGGCACATGATATAAATTTGAAACTCCAACACTCAAGAGCGACATTCCATAAATTTATCAATCAACTGCTGTCTCCTCTTCCAAGTTCAACACGAGTCCCCAAACGTCGCATCCATATTGTACTCGTGCATGTCACAACAACGTGGCAGCACTGTACAGTACAACAGCAATCTGGTTTCCGCGGCATCAAGGCCTTAGGCACCTACTGCGTTACGTCACAAAACTTTTCATAATCGGTGACGTCACTTTGATTGTTTTCTCGACCAATCAGCTTCCAGAAAGCAGTACTCCCTGCTTGTCTGTTGATATACAGACCGGAACTAGATTGTACAACAGTGTACATGACTTCCTGTTTGATCAAAACATTGGCTTGGAGAAAGCGCATGTTTCTGAAAAAGTCAATTCATATAAAACCAAATTGCTCTCAGCTATAGAAAACCACTTAAAACTGTGTATGTAGTCACTTTGGACCAAACTAATGCAAATTGTAACCTTGACACATCTTTGATATTTGACTAACAGCCTCCTAAGTTTCAATCGCCCAGATAATCTACTTTTGCTGAAGTGGTTTCAATGTGAGTGGGCAAAAAATTCTGTGTTGACATGGCCACAGGAGAATTTGTTTTACCTTCCCTGTACAATGTGTACATTAGTACCTATCTTACGATTTGCCCTGTTAGCCATTCCAAATAATAGATATCCCTTGCAATATAGATATAGCCCAGTCTGGTGAAACTGAGAACTGCATGCTGCTGCCACCTGGCACAAAAGTTGATTTCCTATGCTACAGCATTGCTGTCCCAAGAAATAGTTCCAATTTCATTGCACATTCACAAAATTTCTATTCAACATTGATGTATACCAGAGTCAGACTCTGCAATCACATTCTCTAAGGAAGTAGACAAGGCCATCAGCACACTCAGAAACAGCCCCGGTGTCTTCCAGACAAAATTGTGTGTGTTCTTCTGGTCGAAAGTATGTGGACGCTCGCAGGAGCTCGCTGAATAGCACACTAGTCACTAGGTGGCAACACAAGACAGCATATGTTCTGATCTGTGGCAATGCAAGAGCAGTCCACTTGTAGACAGGATATAGCTCATAAACAATTCCATGTGGTTAAAGGGATGCTCAAATGTTCCAATTATAAATGCTGTGGTAATTAGTCCCTGGCTCTGTGACATATTCTTATGCTCTGCCAGTGTTTTAAGGGGCCCTGGCACAAAATAGCAAGCTGGATTATCTTGTTTAACAGTGTTTGGCATTAACTGTTTGTTTAAATCACCTGTTTCGGACCTCTGTTCAGTGGAGTGCACTGTATTAATTGTGAATTCCATATGTGTAGTTGTAGGACCATGCTGTGCACACTGTTGGGTGGACTTGAGGGTAGTATTTTTCAAAAGGCTTTCTTTGATTGCTTAATTGCTGAACATCTTTCTTTCACAGGAATTAAAACTTTTAAAGCAGATGCAACTTGAAACAAGAATGTTAACATTGTGAATACTACATTAAAGCTGAACCCCATGGATATATTTTTATGCATTGCACACTGTAAATTTGGATGAACTGAGTTAAACTTAAATGATCAAGTGAGACGATTGCACAATATTGTTGAGCTGACATACCTTGTTGTTTTAGATAATCCGTCTGTTGAAAACAACAAGCTATGTTGTCTCAAAGTACAACCATCCAATTTTACAGCAAACAAAAGTGTTTTTGCCACATTATGGGGCAACCATTAATTATCCATTACGTATTTGTGTTGGGGGAGGGGGACTGTAGTTTTCATCAATAGGAAATTAATATTAGGCAGAAACGCCTGGCATAATTATTGATTTTGAGGCACAAGGTTCTAAAAACATTTGTTTCATAGTCAGGCAGTTATCCTAAAGTGTTAAGATTTGAAATCCACTCCAGAGAATCCATTCTTTCAAGAGTGCGAGGAAGGATATTTATTTCTGCAAAACTGGGATAGGAAGTTATTTATTTAAAAAATATGCTCCAAACCCCCATTTCTATATATATACAGTGTATATTATATCATTGTTGTCCCATCAGCATCAACATTTGCAGACATTTGTCAACGTGACCATGGGACCTGGGCCTGTTGTTTAACCACTTGGTTCATTTTAAGAATTATATAGGTGACCCAGTATGTCAATTTTGAAAACTTAAGCCAGAACTTGAGGGCATTTTAACCACGAGGTTCTGAAAAAGTTGGTTTATATAATAAAGTTCAGCAAATGGTTTTCAGTAAATACATGTGAAGATGGGTCATGGTCAGGGAATGGCGCAGCAATTCTCAAGACCATGTGATGTTGATATGTTGGAGAAGCCTGTGTTTTCCTTTTAAAATATCATTGTTATTGTAGACTAGTACTACAGAGCACTTAGGACATCTTGTTTGAGGTTGTTCTTTCCTTTGACCAAACAAAAAACAAAAAAACTCCACATTGTCAAAATTGAGGTTTCTATTTAAGAGTGAATTCTTATTTTCAAAAGATTATCCATGCTTTTCAGTTTGTGTGGTTGTTGAAACATACTAAATGTAAAGCTTGTGTCATTCAGTCTGCCGACCTGGCGAATAGGCGTGTATGCATTTGACAAATGCCAACAGTAATTTCAGAATTTTAGCTCTTGTATTTCCTTTGGAAACATAATTGTCGTTGTCCCGGTTAAGGTTTGTTTGAGGTTAATATTTCACTTAAGTCTTGAAATTTGGTGAAATTAATTGTTATTGGCCTGTGGGTATGGATTGAACGCAAGTAGAGAAATCCAAGATGGCTGCTTGAATTGCCGCCACAATATGGCAGCCATCTTGAATTGTGCACTGCGACCTCAGTATTTTAATTTCACTTTCAATTATGAAATATGGAAAGGTATTGGCCAATAGTTGTAAGTCAGAAACATGCAAACTCAAGATGGCTGCCAAAATTGCCAATCATATGGCCACCATTCTTTAATCGTCCACTGTGACCTTGGCATATATGATGAAATTTGGTACAAATTCATTTGTTTCTGCTGTCAGTAGGCTTCAGGTCATACAGTGGTCAACAAATACCAACATCACATGCTCAGATTGATAGATTTCACATTTAGGCCTAACAGACGAGTGTTGAAACTGCTTGCGGTTCTGGTTGTCTCCAGTTTTGAAGTTCCCACCAAAATTTTCCCTCTCACCAATTGAAAAATTGAGTTTACATTTTCCCCTAAAAGGCACAGGGGTTGGCTTCTGCGCTAATAAGAGTATCGTGACCATTTGTAGAATAATAATATGTAATCTGCCAAGCCAGGAGAGAGCGGTAAGCAGGTCTGTATTTACAAGGCCAACGCTGTTGTAGTATTGCTAAGTGTGAACTTGTCAATCTGATGAGAACTTTTTAATTTGCGTCGTTTTTGCCGATTTCGTGAACGGCCGCAAGGGGCGCCACTGTTTCGGCGCGCCCTCTGTCGTTTTTTGCGACGTCATGAACGGAGTCATGCTATTTACCCAACTGCGCATGCGTGGTAGAATAATGGCGGCGACCATGGAGATCACGTGGCCGAAAACAAAGATGGCGAATGACACGTTCTGATCGAAATGATACACTACCATGATTTTTCAGTACGTACATGACTAGTATGGGAAGGATCGCTAAGCGATCGCAATTTGCGCCTTCGGCGCAAATTGCTCTCGCTTACCGCTCTATTATTCATAACGGTACCAAATTCATGCAAAAGTCCCGTGCTTATCTGCATACAATAATATTTCCTGAAATGTCAGTTTATATCTTTAGTGTACTTAACTGTCTGCACTGTAAAATTTGAAATTTTGAGTCAGCTCTTGAAAATGATTGAGTGAGATGGTTGAACAATTTGTTTGAGCTAACATAGCTTGATTTTGTGAGTTATGATAATCTTTCTGTTGTTATAACTAAAAACAACAAGCTGTGATAGCTCAAAGGAATTGTGCAATCATCTCACTCAATCATTTAAGCTAACTCAAAATTCAAAATTTACAGTGTGATATATTTACTAACTTAGGTGTGAGATTTTCTTGAGAAAGTTTTGATGGTGTGATCACTGATCAACAACGCACTTTTCTATTAGATTACGCCTGACGAGACAAATGCCAGGCCATAAATTGTGTGCCTGGATAATTTGAGAGAACCATATCTGCAGAAGAAAATTGATCTTGCTGCTTTGGGCTGTCACTCTTTCTGTCGATCCTTTTTTTATTTGGGCTCAATGTAAAATCCGTGCTGCCTTAAATGATGTGTAAATGATGTGTGTTAAGCATATATATTATTTACAGTGTGATTACTAAATGCTCCCCGTGAAGTAGCTGTGTATGATACACGATAGTCTGCGATGTGATATATAAATTTACAAGCGAGAGATTTGCCGGTCGGCAGGCGGAAAGATCATTTCCGGGCCAGAACTCAGCCCATAATGCATGTACATGGATAAAATTTGGTGCATGTATAGCCTATATTGTCTAGTTGTGCCTTTTGATGGTCTGATTGATAAATATTTTATACTTTTCGAAATAACTGGTAAAAAAAATCCTTTCTGACCCAGGACTCCGCCCCTATTGCATGTAGGCCTACATGGATGAAATTTGGAACATAATATATTGCCTATATGGTTTAGTTGTGCCTTTTGACAGTTTGATTGATGCGTATTCTATACTTTTTTTAATATTTGGTAAAATTTTTGAAATTATTATTTCCTTTTTCTGAGCCAGGATTTAGCTACTATTGAATATAAATGGATGAAATTGTGTACACCTAATACCCATATATGCTCTAGTGGGGCCCTTTTGACCTTATTGATGGATATTCTATAGGCCTACTTTTTGAAATATTAAAAAATTTTTTTTTTTTACTTTCCGCACCAAGACTCTGCCACTATTGCATGTACATGAAATTTTGTACATTTACACCTGCATCATGTTGTTAAGTCTTTTGCTGCTCTGCTTCATAGGTAGTCTCTTTCTAAATATTCAGAAAAATATTTATAATTTTATATATTTTGGTACCTGGTACATGCATGAACTATGCATGGAACAGCGCCATGATATCATATATCTCTTTCTTTTATGGAGAAAGTTCTTCAGTATCTCAATACAACACTGTGAAAATTGGAAGTAGTCTTGTCTCTCTATCACCTCAGTTTAAAAAGATGGAATATTTTTCGATGCTGTTCGCTGAAGGTTTGCTGCTATGCAGCCTATGTTATAATATATATAACTGTAAAAGATCAATGCCCAAACAGTGCATGTCGGAGGATGTGTGAAGGAGACTCTTCTGTGTCAGTAACCACGGACAATACTTTAAAACGCGGAATTGTTGAGGCATGGACAATAAATGGGGATAGTGTTTACGGTTGAAAAGATCAACATTTATAAATGTATAAATGTCGTTTGACTTCTTGACATTTAGTTTTCTGTCTCATTAAAGTTTTATTGAAGTGACCTTCCTGTACCATTATGTCTATTTAAATTATCTGTATTCACTGTAAAAACAGTACATATATATATGGTAAAACGACTGCATAGACGAGGGTACAAAGTTATTTAAATAATAAAAATAAAATATCAGCATGTTCTAATAAAAACAAGCTTTGATCTCTTGATGGCTAAAACCTTCCTAGATTTTAAACCTATCTCTACTTAGCAGGTCCATTATGATTTTAGGTGGCTGCCCAGATGATAGTTTTGGGGGCTATGGCTTTTAATCCCCGGACAAATTTTTTTTCGTGTGCGAAGCATCGACAAATAATTTTTTTGCAGGTGGACGCAACAAGCTTTTTTTGACAATTTTAACATTGTAGTACCCTAGCTACAGGTGGAAACTAAGTTTTTTTTTATTTTCATGTGCTGAGCAAACAGTGTCCAGTGACAGACAAAAGTGTATAACCTCAAGTTAACAATATTTACACACTGAGACTGTGTAGCACCATCAGTATGCACTTGTATTATAAGTATTGTAATTAAAAAATATAAATTTCAAGTTAATTTTCATGTGGCTTCTGCTGTTATGCAGACAATTCTTCATCATAAAATTCACAAAATTATTTTTACAATGTACAAGGTGTTCATAAAATCTAGCAAAAAAATCTGCAAACTAATCGTTCAGAGATATGATTGGCTTGCTGTTATGGCAACATTATCTCATTTTGATTAGAAATCTAAAATATATAGGAAATGGGATATATTCAGCCATTGACCAATATGATCTTTTTCTGGATAACTTCTGTGTGATCAGTTGCAGTCCTGGAAGCTCAAGATTCAAAGTGTGCTAAAGTGCCTTTCGCATACTGGGCGACCGTACTAAAAATGTAATTATAGTGCCGCCTGTAAGTAAGTGAAACGCATGACATTGTGCCATTGCATCAATGCTAAGCATCCTTAACCAAAATGATTGTGGAGGGATGAATTCTCATCGGATGAGAGGGAAACAAAGTGGGTCATAAAGGCCGATATGTGAGGCAAGTGGGATAAAAATAACAGCCAATTTTCTTTGCTGTAGTTGCAGTTAGGTATGGGTCAAAGTCTTTGATAAGTAAGTGAACCACCCTTCCCTATGTTTTAACATTGGGCCTACGTTTCACTTACTTATAAGTAAGTCAAAGACTTTGACCCATACCTAACTCCACCCACAGCAAAGAAAATTGGCTGCTATTTTTATCCCACATGCCTCACATATCGGCCTTTATGACCCAAAACGTTCTCCTCTCATCGGATGAGAATTCGTCCTTCCAGAAGCATTTTGGTTAAGGATGTTTAACATTGATGCAAAGGCACAATGTCATGCGTTTCACTTACTTACAGGCGGCACTGTACATGTGTATTAACTATCGAAAAACGGTTTATTCTCTGATCTAAACAGGGTAAGCGTAATGAGGGAGAACAGTGAGTGAAAATACAAGTGAGAATATTAGAGTGGGGGAGATCGGGGTTAGTTGGCACACTCGTTTTTATTTTTGCTCTGGAGAGCAAACAGTCCAAGATATCCCCATCAAATTTTAGCATGTAATAGCGAGCGTATTTAACTCAATTATCAGCTCAAGAGATATTGTAAATAATTATTGAAATTTGTGTCACAGACACAAACTTCCAAAAAAATTTTTGATTCAACTAGCCCCGACCCCGGGGGTTAGTTGAAGCGCCATAAAAATTTTGTAGACAACTTCTTATAAAAGGGGTTTCCTTTGCGTTACTGCTATCCCTATGATGACCACCAGCTTCAGTACAATACTCATTTGAAAAGAAATTGTATACTCTAATTTACTACATTTTATGCCTTTTATTGGCCAAAAAGCTGGTTTTTCTGTATTTCCCTTTCAGGAATGCAAACGTGTACTGTAATAGTTCTTAACTGCGATAACTCCAACTAACAATGACTTGATCGAAAGACAATTTGAAAACTTAAAATGTATGCATGTTAAGGCCAACTCCACCATGCATGATTCAAAATAAAAATGTTTTCAGTGCTGATGTGAGATATTAAAATGGACTCTTTTTTTTTTTTTGCAGCTATGGTGACAGAGGGGAATCATGTCATTCGGTGGGAAAAGTCCCTTTACAGTGCATGGTCCAAAGAAGAATTTCATTCAACGTTTGCGGAATAACGAGTCGAATGTTTCAAGTACTGATTCCATCTTGGACTCTCCGCTAACCACTCCGTCGCCAGGAAGTAGCTTCAACCAATCACTGTCTCCCATCAGCTTGCTCGGAAAAGACAGTCCAAACATGCCTGTGTCTGAGAGCCCCTCGGATAACAGTGCGGATGTGGGTGTGGAAAGCTTGATATCCCCATCCGCAGTGTCAATCCTGGGCGACATCCATTATGGACTGGATGACCATCACCTCGGCCACCGCAAATCAGACTCGGGAGAGTCATCCATTAAACAGTTTTACTCCAGTTTGACCCATCCGGAACAGGGCCAGGTGGGAAGCACCTCTCATGAATTGTCTTACATCCCTGACTTTAATCAGCCCTCCTTTGAAGCTGCCTCTTTTGCCGGTCCTTTTGAACTGTGTCCCACTTCAGACACCATGAAGGAACACGTTGTGACCCCTCGCAGCAGCCACGAAAGCAGCTTTGATACCCACGGCCATTACAAATCGAACAGGAAGCATTCTCCCAAGAGAGACTATGCCGGGGTGTGTTCAGAACAGCAACGCGTTTCATCCTCGACCGCAACTTCTTCAAAGAATTCCCAAAAGAACAGAGAAACGTCCCCCAATAAAGTAATGTGCTCTTTCGTGAGCCCTGGTCCCGGAAGTGCCACCAAGAAGAAACACAGCTCCTCTGATGAGGTTTGCCAGTGTCAGGTGTGTGATGACATTTCCGCTGGATTCCATTGTGGGGCTTACGTCTGTGAGGCGTGTAAGGTAAGGAGATATTTCCATTTTAAGGTCAACGGTTTAAGACATCAAATTGGCATACTTGCAGGTTTCATCATCATTTTAATGTGAGCTTGAAGGATTTTATATGTGCTGTGCAGTATAACGATTTAAGTAATTCTATCAATACAATACTAGTCTACTATATCTTCTGTATATTGCTAGATCAGCTGCTCCTGGTACAGCAGGGGCGTCCGGAGGAACGTATATTTCATACATCTTGGCCTGAAGAGCCCCATAATATAACTATTTTTGATGTTAAACAATCAAGAGGTGACTCTGAGGGGTGTCCTAATAGTTATTACAGATCTCGTATTAGTGTGCCATGTTCTTTTCAACTGCCACAGTGCTCTTGTGATGTCAGTATCAGAATAATGATTTCACAGTTGGTATATTCGCAGTTTCAGCTGTGTCACTTGGAACCCGTACTGATCACACCATTACAAATTCACACATAAGCTGTTAGATTGTTGCTGAACATTGATTATTCAGTTTGATGTTTTGAATAAATCCAAAAGTTACAATAATCCAGCTATATAGAATGCAAGGATTTTGTGTATAACTGCTATCAGTTTAAGGACTTTTACAACAAACAATTCATTCACTCTCACATTCATTTGTTGGTCTGAGAAGTTATCATGTGCTGCTCTGTCTTGGCAAAAATAATATACTCAGGAGCCATTCAGAATTTAAGACCTAAGGAGCGGGGGGAGTTTTGCTTGGGGGCATCCTTATCACTGATTTCCAATAATGTTTATTTGATGATCAAATTCTTAGCCTCCTTGTCTGGCTTTTTCCCAAATTTTTGGGGAGCAACCCCCCCCCCCCATTTCTCGTCCTCTGGTATGCCAATGCAACACCAGCACATTCACTTCCAAAAAATCTCCCCATCATGCCCATTCCAGTCATCAATTCTGAACAGTTTCTTTGGTGCAGATCTCACCTAAAAGGCTGAAAAGCCACAAGGTGCTGCCCTCAATGAGAAATTTCACAACAGGACACCATGAATGTCCATGATGGATCAAGCAAGTGGCTCAAACATATCAGTTTCACCTACTCCAACTGAATCAAACAACCATACCAATGAATGCAGATTAATCAATTGTCATTCACACTTAGGCAGCCCATAAGCCTGACTTGTTGGTAGCAGTTGGAATCAACACTCAAGCTTGGAGTGCCAATAGTGATGTCAGTATTGCAATACTGACATCATCTGGGCATATATTCACATGGAACATGGCACACTTATACGAGATCTGTAATAACCTGTACACTGAAAGCGATTCACCGGAAGCCAATGTCAGGCCTGCAACAGCAATACCACGGCAAATCCGCCCATACGTGAAAGTTTCATAAAGGTGAAAAAATAACATTATTGAGATGTGTGGTTTTATAATAAAACTTAATTGAGTGTGGTTCACAGCAATGAACCTCATAGCGGGGCAGATTTGTCATGAATAGGGGAGTAATAGTGCATTTATACATAGAAGCATGAAACTTGGCACACATTTCAGAAACGTCTTAAAGAAAATATTTAGATAGGGAGCCACTTCAGATTTGACCTGGTTGACCCATGGCAGCCATTTTCCAAAATGGCGGCTAATTTTCTCATTTTCTTGCTTTCTGTGAAGTGCCTATAGTATTAAAGTATCAAAACAGTGCTCATTATTCCTTCTACAGGTCTAAAGAACATTATCAATTGCATGGTCACACAACCTATTGCTTTAGCAATCACATTTCAAGTGTGAACTCTGTTGACCTGAGGTGCGAAACAGGTGATTATAACAAACAGTCAATGCCAAACAATGCTAAACAAGATAATCCAGCCTGCTATTTTGTAACAGGGCCTCTTGAAACACTGTCAGAACATAAGAATATTTGTCAGAGTCATGAACTATTTGCCAAAGAAAATCTTAATTGGACATTTTAACATCCATTTATTGACATGGGACTATCTACTTACTAAACCTTCATTGCAAGGGATATACCTGGAGAGGGCAAATTCAACATATTGCCACGTAGATGATAAAATGCAAGGTAAGAGATTGAAATTCTCCCAAAACCATGTCAACACAGAAAACTTTGCCAATTCACCTGGCAATTTTGAAACCCTTTAATTCAGTAACAAAGAAATCTGAAGGTGTACTTTAGCATAGATATAGCCAATAATGACTACATAGACAGTTCTGCATGGTGTTATGTTGCTGACAACAATTAGATTTAAAGTAATTTGGCTTTATTTGAGACATGTGCTTTTCTCAAGACATTGTTATGATCAAACAGGAAGTGCAACAACAGTGCCACCTTACCTACACATGAATTGATTTCTGGATTGAACTGAGGAATTTTAAGGTAGTCAGGGTCCATTTTGTTAGAACCGTTGAAGAAAATGTATCATTTTTCGCGGTTTCGCATAGTTTCATGGAATCTCAACAGATTTTAAAACTGACTACATATTTGAATTCCTTGTAAGAAGAGCTTTCAAATGAATGGTCGTATCAATAGTTTCCGTGAATTTTTTGTCAAAATTAAAGAAACAACAAAATCTTCAAAAATCATTTTATTTTCATTTTTTCCATTTTCGCACCAAGTTTACGAAACCCATTGATGCGGGTACTCATTTGAAAGCTCTTCTTACAAGGAATTCAAATATGTAATTTATTTTGAGATTTATAGAGAATTGGTGTAACCTTCCGTAACCGCGAAATCCAGTGTTTGAATCAATATTTCTAACAAAAAGGATTCCAACAAGCCTAAAAATAGACCAAGGCTACCAAAAAATGGTATAGTAATGTACTGAATACTTAGAGAAGCAATAAAAAACAATATTTACGTGTATTCTATTAGTAAGAACTACACAGAAATCAGCAAAATGGAAAAATTGACCGCCATTTTGGAAAATGGCTGCCAGCAGCCACCTAAGCTAAATCTGAAGTGGCTCCCTATCCAAATATGTTTATATAGATGTTTTTTAAGTGTGCGCCAAATTTCATGCTTCTATGTATAAATGCACTATTTTTTTACATACCTGCCCCGCTATCATGAATGTCAGGTCGCGGAAGAATACAACACGAGTCCGAAAGACGAGTGTTTATTCTGCAGCAGACCTGACATGAGTGAGGTTCATTGCTGTGAACCACACTCCCATTAAGTTTTATTTATATCCCACAATAAAAAAAAACTTCTAGTAAAAAGAATTAATAATTTTAAGAGGCACTTTTTTGTTTGAATGGCCGCAAAAAGATCCCTAGCAACCATACCAACCAATCAGAGTGTCAAAACATTGTGACGTCATCACTTCACTGCCCATTGTTTACATAGGCCTAACAATGTCAGATAATGAGATGCATGTGGTTCACAACAATGTACCACATGGTATGAATCACATGGCTTTTTGCCAGAACTTCACTGCCTATTGTGGGATATTAACCGTAACATATCCGTAGTGACTTTTGTGAACAGTCGATAGCTGACTATTATTAGCTCTCCCTTGTTGTTTGCGTAATGTCAGACAATTGGCGGACACAGCATCTCCATCAAAGTGAGTGAGCTCCATGGCCACACAAAGATAATAATACACTTTGTCTACTCTATTTGCAAAGTAGCAAATAGCTGTACACTGCAAAGGGAAAATGCAGTGTTATCATGATAAAAGACGTGTGGGTACAGCTTAGACATTGTCAATTTGTCATTGGGCATTTATGCTGCATTATGTAGGCTTTGTGTAATCAGCTTACATGGTGAAGGACAATATTGAAAGAAGGAAAATAATGAAGCTAATCGTTGTAAGTTTTCAAAGAGACACAGAATAACTTCGAATACTGTAGCTATTGCAGTCACTGTACTTGTTTTCATATATATACTATAGTTTCATTTCTTTGGATATTTTGAGAATGCTCTGGCTTATTAACAGCCTCACCATATTGAATATTAGGCACAGTCAAAATTTAAGATTTTTATTCAACGTTTCAGGACTAGCCATTTGAATATCTGGTCAGGATCTAACTTACAAAAATGTGTGTTTGTACGCGAATATCGGTGCGGACCTACAATATTATAAGAAGAGTTCTGACCAGGGGCTTGGTGTGTCACTGCTGTGGTGTGGCACCACTATGCTGTGTCTATAAATAGCCATTACCCTGTGCACTCCCTCTCTGATCCCAGTTGTGTGAAGCACCCCAACACCTTGGCTAAAGGTTGCTATCTTTAGCTGATTCATCTGAGGTGTTTGGAAGCTAACAGAAAACATGACATGGTGGAAGAATCTGGAGTCAGTAGGTTCGAGTCCCTGACTTTGTGGGTTCGAGTCCTGCAAAGGGCAGTCCACACCCAAGATTCACTTTCGTATATGTATCAGCCCTAAGCCTAACACATATGCAAGTGAATCTGACTTAGCAGGGAGCTTATCATGCATGTAGAGTTCTAGCTCCTGCCCGAACGGGGCTACTGTTCCGACGCACCCAAAAAGTGGCGATCAATTATTGCCGACGAAGATGTGGCAAAATAAGACAATGAGGCTCATGCCGTCTACGATACTTGACCTTATCTAGTAGAATAGCCACCATAGTATCTTCGACAAGAAAAATAGACGGTATCCAGATCGTTTCTGCTTCAGTTGAGCCGGAAATCCATTTTGATAACAAATTCTCCCAAGCGTCACGGCGCCATGACGTCATCGTCGGAATTCCCTTCTCGCATGTTCATTTTGGCGCGAAGTGGGATCAAGAAAAGTTGACAGGCGACATGTTTTTAAGCTTGGTAAGTGCATTTTCGGACGTTTTTCAACTGGTTTTAAGCATAGAATGATGTTATGAACAGTTCTAGATTGTATTGCATGCTACATGAGCAACCACAGAGAACTTGTATACAAATTTTGGGACATTTGCCAATGTGACGTTTTTTGACAGTTGCTGACTTGCAACAATGACAACATGGTCAACATTGTTAATGACAGTGCATGACACTGACAGTATACTGACAGTCTGTCACTGTGCTTGTTGCATTTTTTTCAAGACTTGTGACAGCTTTTTAATACCCCCGACTGGTAAGGCTGGACACATAATAGACTACCAGACAATTTACTGAAAAGTTTAGGGGCTGACCTTTTTTTTGGGAGGGGGGGGGGGGTGGTTTTGGTGAAAAAAAAAAACAAGTTCATTTCCCACTTGAGTCTTGACACTGAAAAAAAAGTTTGTTCAGCACATGGACATTTTTTTAAAGTTTAATAGCTTCCACCTAGAACTAGGCCTAGGGAGTAGGGTACCGAAATGTTGAAATTGTGATAAAAAAAGTTTGTGACTCATGCACACGTGGAAAAAATTTTTCGTCAATGCAACACATATAAAAAAAAAATTTGTCCAGGTTGTTAAATTCATTGCGCCCCCCCCCCAACTGTTGTCTGGTTGGCCCCTTACACTGAGTCACATTTACCATCAGAGGAGTGGGGATACTTTTGGTAATAGTGGGGGTCACTATCAAAACACAAATAAATATAGAATTTTACTGATCACATTCACAGACATTAACACTGTCAGTGACGCCGCCAGTAAAAAAAATAATGTAATTTTTTATTTCAAAACGATGTCAAATTAAAATTGTCTAACGTTGTCACATTCGAGATAAACAAAGTGAAACCAGCAATGACAAAATAGGACAATTTTTTTGGAATTTTGTTAAATTGTACGGATAACAGCTAGGCCCATACTATAGCCTGTAGGGCATGGGGATGAGGGCATTTTACCCCTTGTCACTGAAGGCACAATTCTAGGCATTAGCTGGCTAAAAAGATGCTTAAGTCACATTGGTTAAAATTTTCAAAATCTTAGCCAATCCGTATTTTCAGAATTTCTTTTAGCCAGATTGAGATTGAAGAATCATTTTGTTAACTGGCGAATGGCCAGCTAAAGCCCAGGCATTGTTTGGTGTCTTTTGCAATAAGGCCTTTTGCAATAAAACAACCCCTGTAATGGAAGTAGGCCTAAATCACCAGGGCAGATGCAATATAGGTGTCAGTTTGGATCTCAGAAAGTATAATTAAAGTTGGCTTTGCTTTATTTGATATTTTCAATTGCTGACATGTTTCTTATGGAAAATGGAAACTAGCAATATAATATCCAAATTTTCTGCATATTTTCTAGGATGGGAATCATGGGATGCTGGATTTCAAATTTTTTTATTCCAAACGGGTGATGCATTCACAATTGTACAATTTTGATATATATATATAATTTATGATTCTTACAAATATTTAAAAAAAATTTTGTCAAAATATCAGCTGCTTTCTGAAGGAGGTGGGAAGATTTATGCTGATGCAAGGGAATGCAAATAAGGTGGAGGAAAATGTCAAAATGATCCTCCAGTTGCCGCCGGTGAAGATGGTTCCAAAAAAGAGTTCAGTCAGAATGCTGAAAGGTAATAAGGCAGTACATGCCTACAGGTTTATTTATTGTTAATTGGATGGCACCTATAATGAGCCAAATTTTGAAAAAAGTCAAGGCAATAAACATGACTCAACATATTACATTTGTGCATTAGGAAGAATTTCAATATATATATTATCCAGATTTTGAAATTCTATTCTGATAATGTGTTTTATTTTACCATATAATTTACGAGTGCTCATTTACGAATGCTCATTTTATGCTGAACTGTTTCAATCATCGTTCGCCTCATTGTCGGGTCCTCCTCCTGTCCTAATTAGCCTCACAAGTGCATAAATACAGGACGTAAAGCCCAATCATCCATGCAACCATCCGGGATTCAAATCCAGCTCTTGCTGGGTCACCTTGGCTTACTATGTTGGACGAATGTTTCAATCATCCTTCGCCTCACTGCCGTGCCCTCCTCACGTCCTAACAAGTTCAATTTAGAATAATGTAGCCTATAGGCCTAAGATATTTAGAAGGCAAATTTAAAATTATCGCTGGTTCTCATGAAATTCTTGAGGAAACTTCTGCAAAGTAAGACACTTCGAATTTCTCACTACCTCACTTATTGCATTTATGTTTCAGGATGATGATGTGTGCTCGTTCTTCAGACCATAAAAGTTTTCACTCCGGATCAAGGCCTTTTATCATGGACGAATCGTCGAATCCGATATAGGCCTACATGCAGCAATGCAGCAGCATTGTGGTGAAGAGGGTTGCAAAATATTCTAAAAACTTTGAAAATGAGGTAAATTAATGAGGTAATTAAAATTTTCAAAATGTGAGTACTGTTTTATTATTAGGCCACACCAAATTGATTTATGGATGACTGATATTTTTGGGGGAAATTGGAGCAAGCGAGTTAGTTATTTATTTCTTTTGTAAATAAAATTAATTTTTTAAAGGTCAAATGCAAGTGAGGGAATTTAAAAAGTTTATTTTTAATTTGCAAAAAGCCATAAATTTCGGGCGAGCGAGATTTTAAAAGATTAACATACAACTTAACTCTTTCATCCTAGTCCGGTGGCTTAGGGACAATTTTTGGGTGGATCGTTACAAGTGTGATAAAAGCACCAAACTTCCCAGATATGTTCTATAGGCCATTTCTGATGATTTCAGTTGAGGAGCCCTTTTGAAATATCATTATGTCAGAATTTAGGCCCATTTTTTGAAAACCGCGGAAAAATGCATTATTTTGCTTCCGCGTCAAAGAAACGAACACTTTTATCCCATTTTTTAGTCAAATTTCTTCCTATATATACATATTATACATCAAAAGAAAGCTTAAGATCTCCTCTTTCCAAATATGTAATATACTTGAGGGTTAGGTGATTTCTTCCTATATATACATATTATACATCAAAAGAAAGCTTAAGATCTCCTCTTTCCAAATATGTAATATACTTGAGGGTTAGGTGAACTTTGTCACACAAACATGCTATGTACCCAGGTGAGTGTGTTGTTAAAGAAGCATTTTCAATTGAATTTCAGTGATTTAATATAATACACTGGCTTTTAATTAGATGATACACCTCTGCTATATACAAAACAACTCCTTATCCACAATGGAATTTTGAATTTTAGTGATCGTCCCAAAATGGTTTTACCCGCCTCCGAAAGTTTTTTCATGGAAATTTATCAGAAAATAAATAACTCCCTGTATGGATAACAATTCTGAACTACCTTTATCCCTTCAAGAAGTAAACCAAAGCTCCTGCAAAGGAGATTGTCCACATTACAATTGTGAAAGATAGCTGCAGTTGTACACCACTGTCCAAAAACAACTGATTAAAATTCATCGTGTCCGCACATGCATTAAACATTCATACATGATGTGTAAACCATCATGGTTTGTCTTTAATAAGTTGTGTCATGAACTGAGGGACTATTAATGGTCAAAAATGTATTAGTTTAAGATAAATATACCATGAAATCAAGTGAACAGTGAATTGCCATTTTCGGCCTTTAAGCATGTTAAGCTCCTCGTCGTGAGGCCATTAATTAGTAATAAGTGACCTATAAGTTCACCTAACCCTCAAATATATAACATATTTGGAAAGAGGAGATCTTAAGCTTTCTTTTGATGTATAATATGTATATATAGGAAGAAATGTGACTAAAAAATGGGATAAAAGTGTTTGTTTCTTTGACACAGAGGCAAAATAATGCATTTTTCCGCGGTTTTCAAAAAATGGGCCTAAATTCTGACATAATGATATTTCAAAAGGGCTCCTCGACTGAAATCATCAGAAATGACCTATAGAACATATCTGGGAAGTTTGGTGCTTTTATCACACTTGTAACGATTTTACCCCTAAGCCACTGGACTACCAGCTTGAAGACTTCAAGAGCGTGAATGTTTTAACACAAATAACAAACTTTGTTATATTTGCCAGGTGTCCTGCTTGACCAGTAGCTCTAATGACCTACTGGTACAGAGTCTACTACAGACACACTCTTGCTGTTACAAATATTTATGAGGCATGCTTCCACAATGATTAGAATTTTATCGTTAATTTGTTCAAGTAATAAATTTACGGTTTCACATCAATTGTGTCTGTTTCCACTCTCATGCAGTACCCATCATATGATTCAATTAATGTGTTTTCAATTGGATTTGATTGCATATTGTATTGTGAGGTACTTGCTAATTGCACCTCAGAGCAGGCTCTCTGTCACTGTCAGCTTTACTTAAAAGGTCACCTCAATATTGACATTAAGCTAAGGCTCAATAGTACTTGACTGGTGGGCTGAAATCGTGATAAGTGGGGTTCAAAGTATGTCAGAATAGTCTGAAGTTCATTCAAGATGATGGGGAGAGGGTTGGTCCAGCGGTAGCCTGCTGGGCTGCCAATTGCTGGGTCTAGGGTTTGAATCTAGCTCTTACCGGGTCACCTGGCTTGTGTTGGATGGCTGTTTCAATCATCCTTCACATTGCGGTGTCCTCCTCCTGTCCTAATTAGCCTACCAAGTGCAAAAATGTAGTATGCAAAGCCCCAATCATCCATCCATCATTTAAGATGATTTAATTGCCATCTCAGTATAATTTGACTCCATAGCCTATGAATAATCATTAATGTATGTACGTCGTACGAGGGTTGTTTGGAAAGTTTTGAGCCTTACAAATGTTTGACTTTGAAAGGATTAACTTCTACAGGGATTCATGCTGTTATTTTTGGAATATTATTAGAGGAAATTCTCTGTCTTTTGATGCAGTGAAACAAAATTCAAAAGGGGTAGAACTTTTGTTAAATTTGAATTTCCCAATTTTAGAAGCGGCGATTCCGTCATTCATAAATTCAATTTGGTGTGGCCTTAGCATTCTTTTGAAAATTTCTTTTTTCTAAGACTTAAACTAATTCAGTCGCCCTTTCAACGTTCAGTTTTGTTGTTCAAAGGAACACATTTTAAATTCAGCTTTTGCCCAGGCATTGACTCCTGAAATTCAATACAATTTCATAGAAGCTTACATAAAAACTGAAATTGCACTTGCTACTGTGCAATACTTGTATATATTATTGAATTATTTATTTTTAAAAATTGCTTTGATAACCTGAATTTTCTGAGGGCTATTCCATTTAAAAACCTGGGGGTGGGGTGGTCAGGTTACATTTTTGACCCCCCTCATGCATCTAAAGTGAATTATTTTCGACCCCCCCCCCTCCCCATGCATTAAATGCAAATTTTTTACCCACCCCACATGCATCAAATAAAACTTTTATTATTACAATGCGTAAGCCTTCATGGAGCGATAATGCACCCCCGTACATCTAAAGCGATTTCTTTTGCATCCCACCATACATCTGAAGCGAATTTCCGCCGATCCCTACATCCATCTTACGAAAAATTAATCAACCTGACCACCCCCCTCCCAGGTTTTTAAATGGAATAGCCCTGAATATTTTCTTAAATGTGATGCTGGACTTCTTGTTGGGGTAGGAGATGATGCATTTACATTATGCAACCTTGATATAATTATAATCATGCTGGTCTTCAAAAAATATTTAATTTTATTATAATATTCCAAATTTCAGCAGCTTTGTGAGTGGCCAGAATGATTCAGCTGCTTTTGGAAAGAGCGAGAGCGATTTATACTGCTGACATATAGGATGCGAATGACTCTCGGAAAAAGTGATGGAAATGAGTCCGTATAAATGGTGATCCTGAGTTGTCATAAGGTAACATTCCTATTGTAACGTTCTGTTGAGGTTAAAAGTTAGTAGCATGGAAAATTAATTGCCATTACCCTACTTCAAATAGAAGTAAGTTCATAATTCATCATTCATTGTCAAACACTATGATTTGTTGATTGCCATTGGTTGAATTGGTGGATTAAGTTGAATTACTTACAGGATAAGTCATGGCCCAAAGTTACCCATCTTATATTGCCGCATGTTATTGAACAAAACGACCTCTCACAATGGCGTCCCTTGGAGGGGGGGGGGGGTTCATGCCCATATCGGTGCCCCCTATATGAACTTTCCAACTCTCACTAAAATCAAAGTGGTATAACACAAGCCAAGCAGCATCGTAGACAATTAGGATGACTGTGGCGCACAACCAAACTGTGTCACACGAATGCAAGATTATTTTAACAACTCAAAAGCTTTTTTTGATATTGTAAATAAGTTCTATTCATATTTTTGTTCCAGGCAACTACGTGGGAGGTCTACAGTTTGAAGATATACGATACGATACGATAAGAATTTATTGTCATGTATACATGAAATTTTTTATATACAACTTTATATAGACATTTGAATAGCTGGACATCCTAAACATAATCTATTTGATATCTGAGTATTACACTTGCTATTAGTAACTGATAAGCATGAGATCATAGTGCTCAGGCCTAACCAGACGAATCTGTTTTCATGGGTAAGGCCTATTGTTGGTAAGCAAATATTTCAGTTTCAAGCTGTTTACGATTGGTAATTAATGAAGATGGTTTTGGCAACAAAAAATGTTATATTTCTTGAAAAAAAAAAAGTGTTCTTGGTTTTCGTGGACGTATCAGCATATTGATGAATATTGGAAATACTGTTGTATCATTAACTTTATAAATTGCAGCTGTGACTTATGAATTTTCATAAAATTCCTGTGTTATCTTTTATTTCCTATATTCAGCTTCTGATGGATCTGGTTCACAAATGTCAAATTTGAAAATAGGCTTATATTTTGTCAAATCACAGGGATAAGATGGTAAACCTAGTGTTTTGGTTGTTGTTTCATGCTGCGGTGTCAGTGTGAAGTGTTTCATTGATTGGAGTTACTTCCTCATCTTGAATCCTTTTGTTATTCGGTGTATATATTGTTAATATAAGGTGGCCTGTTGGCTAGGGCACTGAAGAGCATATCTAACCGGTCGTATCTCCTTAGAGACTTTCACTTCAAAGTTTGAATTTCAAAGCTATCTTCTCTGAAGTCTTATCTCGGTGGCCAAGGAGGGTCATTCTCACTTTTGGCCTATAAAATTAATGAAGCATTGATATTTCAATGTAGACTGGGGTGGGACTGGCGCCCCAATGTTAGCGGATCAAAGCTTTCTTTTTTTGGAGGTGAGGTTGGTATATGAGAGTATGTATGAACATTTCAGCTCATTCTATAAATATTTAGAGGTGGCACATTTCACTTGAACTTTATGTTGTAAATCCCCATTGGCGAGCCCTGACAAATGCATGATTTTCAGAAAATGAGACCTAGAATCAATATTTTTTGACCATTCAAAACCATGGGGATATTGATTCTAAGTCTCATTTTTGGAAAATCGTGTTTTTTCAGGTCTCGCCAGTGGGGATTTACATTCAACAATTGGTGCAGCAGAATTGCTCCAGAACTGCTCCAGAACTGCTGCAGAAATGCTGCAGAAATGCTGCAGAAATGCTGCAGAAATGCTGCAGAAATACAATAGGAATACAATAGGAATACAATAGGAATTAGTGCAGTATTCTGCAGCAGTTCTGCAGAAATTTAAAAGCAATTCTGCAGAGATTCTGGCAGTAACTCTGCTATAAAATTGCAACAGAACTCATTAATGCAGCAATTTTTCAGCAGTTCTGCGACAATACTACAGCAATTCTGTAGCAGTTCCACAACAATCAGTGACAATGCTGTGACAATTCTGAAGAAATACAGCACTAATGCATAACTACTGCAGAATCCTGCAGTAGTTATGCATCAGTATAGCAGCCTGCTATATAGCTGCAGTATACTGCATAACTGCCTGAAGAGTACTGCTGCAGAATTGCAGCAAAACTGCAGCAGGAAGGCAGCAGGAATTACTGCTGTATTCTGCAGCAATTCTGCAGACATTTGACAGCAATTCTGCAGTGATTTAATGGCAATTCTGCAGCTGTTCTGGCACCAACCTTGCTGCAGAATTACGATATATAACTCCTCAAGAATTGCTACCGAACAGCTGCAGTATTAATGCATAACCACTGCAGAATTTCTACAGGATTTCTGTGGTATTGCTTGAGAACTTGCACAGAATTGCTGCACAATTACTTCAGAATTATCACAACATTACTGCACAATAAGTGTTGAATAACTCCTGCAGAATTGCTGCAGGATCGCTGCAGAATTGCTGCAGGATCACTGCAGTACTGCTGTAGAACCACTGCAGAATGCTGAAGAACCGCCGCAGAACCCCAACACAATTATTGCATATTGATATTGTATAACAAGTTAACAACACAGAATTTTTACATAACCACAAGAGAATTGCTGCAGAACCAAACTTCTGCTGCATAAGTCTGCAACAATTTAACAACAATTCTGCAGTTGTGCAGCAACAGAATCACATATATATTATATATTTAGAATTGCTACAAAATTGCTGCATGGTTGTTGTAGGCCCTAGAACTGCAGAACTGCTGCACAGTTGCTGTAGAATTGCCGCAGAATTGCTGCGGAACTGCTGCAGAATAGCTGCAGAACTAATACAGAGATGCTTAAGAACTACGGCAGAGCTGCAGAATTGCTGCATGGTTGATGCGGAATTGCTGCATGAATGCCGCAGAACTTCTGCAAGTTTGCTGCAGAACTCCTTTAGAATTAATTGCTGTGGACTTGCTGAAATGCCGCGAAATTGCTACAGAAACGCTACAAAATTTCTATAAAACTGCATGGTCGTTGCAGAACTGCAGAATTAATGCATGTCGATGTGTAATTGGTGCATGAATGCTTCAGAACTGCTACAAGATTGCTGCAGAATTGCTGCAGAACTGCTTCAGAATTGCCACAGAACTGTGGTTGGTTGTTGCAGAACTGCAGAATTGCTGCATGGTTTCTGCAGAATGCGGCAGAACTGCTGCGGGATAGCTGCATAACTAATACAGAGTTGCTGTAGAACTGCTGCAGAATTGTTGTAGAACTACTGCAGAATTGCTGTAGAGCAGCTGCATAATTGCTGCATGGTTTTTGCAGAACTGCAGAATTGCTGCATGGTTGATGCATAATAGTAATTAATTGGTGAGTGAATGTTTCAGAACAGCTGCCAGATTGCTGCTTGCCGAATTGCTGCAGAATTTTTACAGAACTGCTGTAGAATTGCTACAGAACTGCTCGTGTTTGTTGCAGAATTGCTGCATGGTTACTGCACAACTGCTGAAGAATAGCTGCAGAACTTATATGGAGTTTCTGTAGATCTGCTGCAGAATTGCTGCAGAACTGCTGTTGCAATGCTGCAGAATTTGGGCATGGCTGCTGTAGAATTACCACAGAATTGCTGTGAAATTTTTGCGCAGTTGTTGTGGCATTGCTGCAGAACTGCTGCATGTTTGTTGCCAAATTGCCGCAGAATTGCTGCAAACTTGTTGCAGAACTGTTGTAAAACAGCTGTAGAACAGTTGCAGAATTGCCATAGAATTGCTGCAGAACTGCAAAATTGTTGCAGAACTGCTGTAGGAGTGCTGCTTAACTGCTGCAGATCTGCATTGATATGCTGCCGAACTAATGCAAAATTGTTGCAAAAATTGCTGCATAGTATGCATAAGTGCTGCAGAACCGATCCAGAACTGCAGCAATTTTGTAACAACTTTGCAGTAGTCCTGCATCAGTTTTGCAGCAGTTCTGCATCAGTTCTGCAGCTGTTATGCATAAGTACTGCAGCATTTTCTGCAATAATTCTGCCTCAGTTATGCAGTACATCTGTGCTTACTCACTATGCAGCATTTCCGCAGCGATTCTGCAGCACTTCTGCAGCTCTTCTACATGCAGCTGTTTAGCTGCAGTTCTTGGGCAATTTTTGAAGTAGTTCTGCAGAAATTTTGCAGCAATTTTAAAACATTTTGCACTAGTTCTGCATTAATTCTGTATCAATTGAACAGTTGTGCAGCATTTTTGCAGCAATACCACAATGCATCTGCAGCACCTCTGCATAACATGCAGCAGTCTTTACAAGTTCTGCAGCAATTCTGCATGCCATGCAGTACTTCTACAGGTACCAGTTCTGCAGCACTTCTACAGCCATTTTTGCAGTAATTCTGGGGCACTTCTACAGCAGTTTCAGCACTCCTGCATCAGTTCTGCAACACTTTTGCAACTCTGTGTTTATTCTGCAACAATCCTGCAGAAGATCTGCTGCAATTCTGCGGCAATTTACAGTTCTACGTCAGTTCTGCAGTAGTTTTGCAGCGATTTTTAAGTGGTTCTGTGGAAGTTTTGCAGCAATATTGGAGCAATTTTGGGGGTTATTTTGTAGTAGTTCTGCACCAATTCTGCAGCACTTCTGCAGCAGTACTTCGGCAATATCATTACCAGTCTGCAAACCATGCAGCAATTGTGGACCACTTCTGCAGCACTTCTGCATACCATGCAGCAATTCTGTAGCACTTCTGCATACCCTCAAGCAGTTCTGCAGCAATTTTGCAGTAGTGCTGCAGAACTTCTGCAACAGATCTGCAGCATTTCAGCAGTACTCCTGCAGCAGTTCTGAAACAGTTTAGCAGTACTCCTGCAGCAGTTCTGCATCAGTTTTGCAGCAATTCTGCATAAGTTCTGCTTCAATTCTGCAACCGTTCTGCGGTAGTTCTGAAGCACTTAGAACTGTATACCATGCAGCAATGCTGCAGCAATACTGCAGCAGTTTAGCTGCACTCCAGCAGCAATTCGGTAGCAATTTTGCAGTACTTCCGCAGCACTTCTGCAGCAGATCTTTGAATGTTTAGCAGTACTTCTACAGCAGTTCTGCAGCAATTCTGCAGCAATTTTGCAGCAATTCGGCATAAGTTCTGCTGCAATTCTGCGGCTGGTCTGCATGTATACCATGAAGCAATACTGCAGCTAATCCAGCAAGTCCTGCAGAAGTTTTGAAGCAATTTTGCAATAGTTCTGCATCAGTTCTGTAGGCCCTATCAATTCAGCAGTTCTGCAGCAGTTTTTCAGCAATACCGCAACACATCTGCAACACTCCATGGCCCGAACCCCGACCCCCCAAACCAACATTTCCTGGGTAGTGTTAAGACCCTTGTCTAAGAGGTCTGAACTTTGCAGATGTATTGCAATAAGATGGAGCAAGTAACAGAGGTTCAGAAATCCTGCAGGGAACTGCAGAATTCTGCAGCTTCCTGCAGAATTTTTTAAGAAACTGCAGAATTCTGCAGGAACCTGCAGAATTGGTGAAATTCTGCAGGTGGCTGCAGAATTTTTGAAATTCTACAGTTTCCTGCAGAATTCTGCAGCTAACTGCATAAGTGTGTTTTAGGGAAATATAGTCGACAACCAAATTCTTGAAGTAAAATACTTTATTGTAGAATAAATCACTGTAGAAACCCTGTAAAACAGGAAAAGAACAAGGGAGTAAGTGACGTGTCATAAATAATGTACATTAAGTCACATGTGGCATAGCCAAATTAACTGAGACCTCAGAAAGTAATGATGAACAAAGTGTGTTATAAATATAGTTATGTTAATATGATGAAGCTAAAGATTACTAAGTAACAACTATATAATTAACAAATAAATGTACAAAACCGAATAATCATAAAGTAACCCAGAGTAACATTGCACATCAATGCAAAGTGCAAATACCAAACTCATAAACCATGAAATAATTATTCAAAGTCATTTACCACCAAAGTGTAATTAAATACCATAAGAAGTAAGCAACAAGTTAAACACCTTACCCTGAAAGGGGTTTCTTGACAAGGAAGCAATGGGCAGCAAGTTACAACTAACCAAGTCCCACAAGTCGAGGACTGCACACTACCCAAGTGGCAACCTTAAACCAATAGATAACTAACATAAGTAACTTGCTAAATAAGTGGCAAATAATTGACAAAGTAGAGAAAATGGTAAATAATAGCCATGAGCACTTGTATGCTATACAGGCTAAGATATAAATACTTATTATTTACTCAATACTAATTAATTAATTCTAACTGGGCAAAAATATGTATAGACTGAAATATAGTGATATTATGAGAATATGAAATAAATTGAACATACCTGATATACAAAAGTTGAATGGTCAAAGTACAGCACTAAGTTGCTTGATCAGCAGCTCAGATAGGAATGACATAGAAAAAGAGCTGCTGAACAGTTTTGTTGACTGTGAAGGGATTAAGTCCCTATTAGCAGATGTGGTGAACTGAGTACTGGAACGTGCTGTCATCTGGTGTTAATACCAGCAGCAAAGTCTAACAGAGCTGGGAATGGAGCTAGCCATGAAATATGCTGTCACAAGTGCGTAAAACCTCCCAAGCTGCATAACTCCTACAGACTTAAATATTCTGCTGCAGAATATTTTCAGAAACGATGCTGGGCCAGACGAGCACCAAAGGCCCCGAGCCCCCCACCCGACCCCCAAACCGCTACACCCCCAAACCAATTTTTCTGGGTAGCGGCAAGACCTTGTCAAAGAGGTCTGAACTTTGCAGATGCATTGCAATAAGCTGAATGAAGTAACAGAGCATCAAAAATTCTGCAGGGAGCTGCAGAATTGGAGAAATTCTGCAGGTGGCTGCAGAATTTTGAAATTCTGCAGTTTCCTGCAGAATTTTGCAGCTAGTTGCGTAAGTGCATAAAACCTCCCAAGCTGCATAACTCCTACAGAATTGAATATTCTGCTACAAAATTTTTTCAGAAACGCTGAGCACTGGGCCAGACGAGCACCAAAAACCCCGACCCCCCCACCGACCCCCAAACCACTACGCCCCCAAACCAACGTTTCCCAGGTAGCAGCAAGACCTTATCAAAGAGGTCTGAACTTTGCAGATGCATTGCAATAGGCTGAATGAAGTAACAGAGCTTCAAAAATCCTGCAGGGAGCTGCAGAACTGCAGAATTCTGCAGCTTCCCGCAGATTTTTTTAAGAAACTGCAGAATTCTACAGGCAGCTGCAGAATTGGTGAAATTCTGCGGGTGGCTGCAGAATTTTTGAAATTCTGCAGCTTCCTACAGCATAAGTGCATAAAACCTCCCAAGCTGCATAACTCCTACAGAATTACAGATTTCGCTGCAGAAACTTTTCAGAAACGCTGCAGGGATGGATGAGCACCAAAACCCCCCAAACTAACATTTCCTGGGTAGTGTTAAGACCCTTGTCAAAGAGGTCTGAACTTTGCAGATCAATAAGCTGAATAAAGGAACAGAGCTTCAAAATTCCTGCTGGGAGCTGCAGAACTGCAGAATTCTGCAGCTTCCTGCAGAATTTTTTAAGAAACTGCAGAATTCTGCAGGAACCTGCAGAATTGGTGAAATTCTGCAGGTGGCTGCAGAATTTGTGAAATTCTGCAGCTTCTTACAGAATTCTGCAGCTTCCTGCAGCTTCCTGCAGAATTCTGCAGCTAACTGCATAGGCGCATAAAACTTCCCAAGCTGCATAACTCAGTAATGTTCTACAAAATATTTTCAAAAACGCTGCTGGGCCAGACGAGCACCAAAAACCCTGCCCCCCCACCCGACCCCCAAACCAACGTTTCCCGGGTAGCAGCATGACCTTATCAAAGAGGTCTGAACTTTGCAGATGCATTGCAATAGGCTGAATGAAGTAACAGAGCTTCAAAATCCTGCAGGGAGCTGCAGAACTGCAGAATTCTGCAGCTTCCTGCAGAATTTTTTAAGAAACTGCAGAATTCTGCAAGTACCTGCAGAATTGGTGAAATTCCGCAGCTGACTGCAGAATTTGTGAAATTCTGCAGCTTCCTACAGAATTCTGCAGCTTCCTGCAGAATTCTGCAGCTTCCTGTAGAATTTCATAAAACCTCCCAAGCTGCATAATTCCTACAGAACTGCAGATTCTGCTGCAGAAACTTTCAGAAATGCTGCAGTGACAGAGGACCACCAAAAAAATCTGCAGCTGACTGCAGAACTGCAGAATTCTGCAGCTTCCTGCAGAATTGTTTAGGAGACTGCAGAATTCTGCAGGTGGCTGCATAATTTGTGAAATTTTGCAGCTTCCTACAGAATTCTGCAGCTTTCTGCATAATTGCTGCAGAACTGCAGAAAGAAATTATACTCTCCTCGAACCAGTGGCCTGAATGCCCCCTGATCAATATATTTAAAGTATATATGTTTTCTTGAGGTTAATGCGATTCATTGCGACTGCTTTTGGTTTTTATAAAATAAACAAAACAAGACATCACCAAAACATTAGGTCTAGCTTGAAGATTTTGCAACTGCACCCAAGAAAAGATGCCAATGGCCCAGACCTGTGTTTCCTGACTGCGAACTTCCAGTGGCACCTATTGTTCTTTGTAGTATTTGTAGTTACGTAACCATCTTCTCTTATTTATATATATTTTTGTTGATGTCAATCCCCAAAAAATTGAACAGAATATAAATAGATTAAAAAATAAGATTATATTCATTTATAGAATTAATTTACGCTTGCGATAGCAGAGCACCTTGACTTGGCAAAGTGTCGCCAGTGCCTGTATACTGTATAGCCTAGGCCTCATATTAATTCCTGTTCATGGATAAATAAAAACTATCTGCCTGTCTATAAAAAGAAAGTGCAACTTAAAACCAGTTGAATGTCAAGGGTATGCTGCCGAACAGCCTGTGTTTCTCTTTTCTTACTCAGAAGCTCCCCCTAGTGTGAATTCAATGAAAGGCACTGACAGCAAGAAAATAACCTCAATACAGTTATAGAAATGGAAGTAGTCAGTGAATAAGGAGCAAATTGTACTAATAAAGTTGTTTGGAAGGCAAGCTTTTAAGTAAAATAAGTTTTATTGGCCAAAACAGCATTATTTTTTTGTCCACTAGGGGGCCACGACGCTCCTGCATAGATCACGTGACCGTGACGTCATCGCCATGACGCGTCAACAATGTCGATCTTGGAGCCAGACGATCAGTCTCGAAGGTATTCCCCACTGATTTTGAAGGACTTAACCCTCGAATATAGCCGTTTTTGATGGCAATCAACTCCTAACAGGCCCTTCAAGAGATCTGTGGAGCGAAATGTCCGTAAGTGGCGCCGTTGAATTGATTACGATTTTTGGATTCGTAGGAACTGTGGCTACGACATGTTAGCCATCAGAAGAGTAGCCACGTTGCTGGGGCTAGTAGAGTTCTCTCCAGAGGCTTGGTGTGGAACTGCTATACCGTCTATAAATAGCCACTACCTTGTGCACTCCCTCCCTGATCCCAGCAGCGTGAACATGGTGAAGCTCCCCAACACCTTGTCCTTGGCCTCGGCTAAAGGTTGCAATCTTTAGTTGAGTCGTCTGGGGTGTTTAGAGGCTAAGAGAACGCACGACAATATGTAACTACCGCTGAATGTGTCAGTATCCTATATTCTAAGAAAAGTATAGTATTTTCTTAATTTTCTTCTTTCCGTAATGACCCCTTGGGATACATATAGGCCTATTATCCTACCTCTGCAACACTGCAGAATTGTTAAGTCTACCACAATTATTTGCTCTCCCTTGTTGTACGCTTAATGCAGAACACAGCATCTCCATAAAGCCATGCAAACATAATATATCCTTTGTATAACTGTGTTTGCATAATAATAAAGCGGTGTGCTGCAAAGGCAAAAGACGGTCATTAAGATGGAAGTCATACATATTACATATCTATATGTCGTATGGATACAAATAATTTGGCAACTGTGGAAAAAATCCGCCTAGGTACATGTATTTTAGGATGCTAAAGAAGGAGATTTATGAATATGCTGCGTACAGTACACATCGGGCATTTTCCTTCTGTATGCGTAAGCGGCTTACATTGTGAAAGCACAATTAACAGAAGGAAAATATCAAAGTTGTTTCTAAGGCTAAGAATTAAACAATAATGGATGAAGCCTTGAAGGTATCATTTAATCATGACATTATGTATATGCACACATTCAGTAATTTTTTCTGTAGATCAAATTTCTTTAGAAATATTGTAGCGATTTCTGTGACTGTGTTAGTTTTCGCATTCTCTTCTTTCTATGATTTCATTTCCTATAGACACGGTAATTACATGTTGTGTTTTGTTTCAGAAATTCTTCGTTCGTTGCTTGAAGCAAGAGGCGGCCAAAGGTTTTGTCTGCTCTCGAAACCAATCTTGTGTCATTACGAAAGAGACGCGCACACAATGCCAGCACTGTCGCTTCCAGAAATGTGTCTCCCTGGGCATGTACAAACCAGGTAATACCAGTAGGTGAAATTATCACAAGCTCATGACAGCCAATGTCCTCAGCCTCACATGACAATCACCCTAGCATTGTCATCACCCTCCCATGACACTCTCACATAGGCAGTGCTCAAAATCATCTTTGACTGGCTATTTAAAAAGAACTACTGCAACTATCACTTCCAAACTTGGTATAAAGTTGTATCACAGTGTCAACTAACTCTATGAATTTTGGCAGACCTATCCATTACATAATGAGGAAAAGAACCCGAAGGCTCCAGAGAAATTAGGAAATTGTCATCAGCTGCTGATGACTTTGCAGTATTTCGTGAAATTGGATAGAATTAAGTCCCGCCACTGACATGCTGCTGTGTAGTGAGGATGGCTGCAAAGAGATCAGACTTTCTTCTGAGACCCAACTGATCAAACCCATACACTCAATCATCCTGTGAGGGCCACGACTTGGCTGGAATTACAATTGTCCTCATATGCTGGTAATTTCCCTGACTGAATACCCGGGGTCTTATCTTGCTTGTTGCGAAGACGTTCAGTCATCCCTGTATCGAAAGGATGCATATGGACCTAATAGGATGTTTAATGGGGATTGGATAATGTTACAACGCTGGGGCATATGAATTGCAATCTAAAAATCATATTTGTTCTTTTTTGTGAAACCAAGTTATCATTACAGTTATTGAAATTAATGAAACCAAGATGAATGGTGCCAGAAATTAATTCAGATCAATTATTTACCTGGACGCCCGATGAGACAAAGATGAAAAGAATGAGGTGGTGATGAAACATACTATCATTGAGCTATACCTATATAATAAATCAGTAGGCTGTGTCTTATTGAAGACCTTTCAACTTTCAATGCCTCTCATGGAGTTCTTGGTCGTGTTGTTCAGGCTCAGGTGGACTCTAGATATGGAAGGGCAGATTTGTGTGCCTGAAGATTTGTGTGCCTGAATAGAACTTGCCAACTAATATTGCTTGACCAGGTGCAACCGGACACAGTGATGAGATTAGATTTCAGAATCTATATATCACTGATTCTTACAAGAATGAAAAAAAATTGCACATAGCATATCAAGCACTACTTATCTGACCTCAAAGAAGAGAAAAAGTAAGATTTAAGTAGTTCTGTAAGGTTTCTGCAGTGATCAATAAGTTCATTATATCAAGATTAATTGACCTTGTATGTCCTGATGAGGAAATCAGGCAGCCGGCTTGTGGTTAATATGCAATTAGCCTCAACAGGCAGGAGGTCTGCTGCTTCATTAGGTCACCTGCCTCACCTTGCATAACCCAAACCACTAAATTAGGTTTGTTGCATTATAACGAGCATTTCCTAAGCATATTATTTTCACCGAATCCTCTCCATAACATCTTTGTATCATCTATGAAAAAACTAGATACTTCCGTCATTTGTAAAAAAGACAAATTTAGTTTCTGAAAATTTAAGGTGAAAAACAATCAGAGAGCTGTACATGGCTCAGCCATCAACATTTAAATAAAAAAATTTAAGCCTGCTTGCCCGAATTTCCACGGTTTTCCAAACTTTTGGCCCCCTGTCTGATACACCTATGTCAATAAATTGCAGTACGAGGTGTGTCCCAAAAGTTCTGACCAATTTTTTTGACAGACCTTTCTAGAAGTAGCTGTATGAAATTTTCACAGAATCAATTTCAGGTATATCACTATCCATTTTGAAAATATAGTACCTGTTCGAACATTTTAAATAACTTTTCTGTTGCCATTGAAACAGAAGGTCAGTGCATCCAGCGCAGCTCAATTTTTTAGGCCAAATCCGAGTGTCCAAGCTTGTAAATAACCAAGGAATTTACTGTAAATATGCAATGGATGATCATGAAAAATATTATTAGGAAACCTAACAGTATCTTAAAGTTTTTCATTTACATTTAAAGTCACTGTGAATCAGTTTAACCCATGTGCTGAGGCGATCACCTGTGTCCTCCAAACTGGGCTGTTCCTAAATTGTGGAATTTCAGTGTATGTGGAGACTGCTTCATTCTCGTTATGACTATTATTTCTTTAATTTTTGAACTGGTATATTAATTTTAGTATCACGCAAAGTTACAGAAGGCCAAATCTGGTAATTAAAGCTGATAAGATGGGTTTTTGAACCTAAGGTTCTTGAGCACTGCCTCTCGACAGCAGATTGTTTCAGCCAAACCGTCTCAAGCGCTGTTAGGCAACTGCTGGAAAACGCCTTTGGTAATTATTGCCTCAGCTGATCAGGTTGAAATATAAATAAATTTTTATAATCTAATGGAAGATATCTTGAAAGACTGCAAGCCTATCAGGAAATACATTTTCTTGAAATCATTTGCTTTTTTACTATAAGTTCTCTGACTTTTAACACAGCTGCGCTGGGTGCACTGACCTCTCGTTACCATGGTAACAGAACAGTAACTTAAAGTTTTCAAAGTAGATGGTCAAATACCTGAAATTTATTCTGTGAAAATTTTATTTAGCTATTTGAAATAGAAAGGTCCGCCAAAAAAATTGGTCAGAACTTTTGGGACACCCCTCGTACGTTTTGTAACATCATATATATATAGACTTCACTTTATATTATCTTGAAGACGTGTGATATATTAAACGCAAGGCAGGTGCATCCAGTCCTTTTTTGCGAGTTATTAATATTAGATGATTGTGTCATAGAAACTTCAACATTGTGAATCTCATACTCTGAGGAGTTTGTCTGCAAAGCCATTGATGCTTTTATGTTGGAAACCATTCCTTGTCATGAAAAGATAAAAAGGTATACTTCAGGCAACTAATTCAGTGCTTTTAAAGTATAAAATGATACTGGTTTTTACCACAGTAATTCTTTTAGAAAGCTTTGGCCTATTCTGTCCCAGGGATAGACCTATAGTTAGGCCTAAGTATCTTATTTGTATCCTGTAATTTTAGTCAAGGAAATATGAGGGTTTGCCAAAAAGCACCAAAATGCTCCTTAATAATAATAATAACAGTAGGCCTATTGACTTATAAAGTGCTAGTTAACTTGTGAGCCAATGTGAGGTCATATCTCTAGAGGGGCAGACTGGCCTGTGGCAAAATAAACCAATGGGCCCCCAAATTCCTATTTTCGGCATTACTCCATTTACGCCAAGGTGGATGGGGCCTTTTCTGTAGATTTACAGGGCCCTCTCACATTGGGGCCCTAACCTAAAGTTCAATTTTATTGAACAGTCGGAAAATTGTTCATAAAGACAGACGTTTAGGCTTTTTTCACATTTAATTTTTTGGCACCTTGTATGGGCCCCCCTGAGTGGTTGGGCCTGTGACAGCTGCCTTTCTGCCACTTATATATATGCCTGTCTGCCCCTCGTATAATCCCTATGGGCCTAATGAGGATAGATTGCATAGCTGCTTATTTTGTGACCTCCACCGTCTGAGGAATAGAGAGATAAATTCAGATAATAGCCTCATTATTTTCAGGATACAATCAATGGTTGTTTTACTCCATCCTCATATATAAATACACATCCTTCAATCGAAGAGATATTTAGAGACATTTGTCTTTACCAAAATGTTTTAAATATTTCAGGAACATGGCCTGGAAGTGACCTGAATGCTGAGATCTCAAGCATCCCTTGCAAAGTGTGCGGGGCTCCCTCGTCTGGGTACCACTTCGGAGCAATAACCTGTGAAGGATGCAAGGTATTTATATAAGGTCAACTTTCTTCATATTTAAAAGCTTTGCCATACTGTTGTCCATTACAGACAGCTTAATTGATTGCCATTCCAATATATATATGTGTTTGCAATTTTTGTGTGGTGCTTCTATTTTAAAAAAAGGCAATTCTAGTGAACCAAAAGGAAGTGCCAGTGAATCAGAAACAAACTTTAGTTGACCACAAACTAATTCCTGTGTATCAGAAATAAATTCACGTGAATCTAAAACAATTTCCTGTTCGTCAAAAACAAATTCCAGTTAATCATAAACAAATTCCAGTGAATCATAAAGAAATTTCAGTGAATAGACAAAAAATCCCATTGAAAAACATAGATATTATAATCAATCAAAAGAAGTTATTGTGAATGAAAATCAACTTCCTATCAGCATGATCAATTGAAAACAAATCCCAGACAGAAGTGAACTAAAATAAATCCCAGTGAAGGAAATACCAATTCCAGTGAATAAAAAACAAATCTCTTTGAATCAAAAACAAATATCTAAAACAAGTCCTTGTAAATCAAACATACATTTATTTGAATCAAAACAAATTCTAGTGAATCAACAACCAAACCCAGTTAATCCAAACAAATCCCAATGAAAAACAAATCTGCAAATCATACAAAGTCCTGTTAATCTAAAACAAATCTCTATAAATTAAATACAAATTCCAGTTAATCAAATACAAATTCCTGTGAATCAAATACAAATTCCAGTTAATAAAAAAATTCCCGTCGCCTGTGAATCAAAACCAATTCTAGTGAATCAAAACATATCCCAGTTAAAAACAAATTCCTGCCAATCAGAAACAAATCCCTGTGAATCAAATAAAAATTCCGGTGAATAAAAAAAACGAATTCCTGTGGGTTCCCCATTACGGCAGTTATTTTGCCACTGAGCCTGACTGAGGAGTCCCATTGTTTGAGACTTATTCGTTTAAATTCTCAAATTGGGCCTGTATTTTAAGTGCAATTACTGAGCAAACAGTCTAACCCAAGGGCTCCTGTATCTTCTCTGCTGGAGTCCACTCTTTCAGTGATTCAGTAATAGCACAACTACTGTTTTTCATTTCGTTTCATATTGAGTAAACGCCATAGGCCTACAGCACTTGGCCTTCAGTTCGCTCTGTCAGAAAGGTGACTTAGATATTCCCCAGTCTTTGAGTAATTAGAACGAAAGAGATTCTCTTTCTGAATCTTGATCGAGGGTAATGTGTCATGTGCTTTCAACTGCACTGTAATCACACTGTGGAACATGACACAGAGGCTGCTCAAAGGCATCTTCCATTAACTTAATGCTTACTGTCTTCTCACTGGAGCTGTCCATGGAACATGCTGGGATATGGCTGCTCTATTGGCAATAGCCCTGCACTTGCCAAATTTTGACTATCCTAATTCATATGATATTTTCTATGAGCTTTTGTACTTCGATAAGACATATTCTACTATCCTTAATTCTTATTGAAAGAATCTCATGAGATATTTCTGGTCCCAATGAATTTCAATTGTGTTATCGTTTATGTTTTATGTTGTTTTCAACAAATGTATCAAATGTGACATTTTCCAGGGACGAACGCCCTTACTCTACTACTGGGACCCATACTCTACTACTGCGATAAGGGGAGTGGGGTTATGTTTTTTGGTGTTTTCGACAAATGTGACACTTTCCAGGAACGGATGCAAGGGGGGGGATGATCATTTTATATATTTTTTAAATGCTAATTATATCAGCGTGGATATGAGATCCGAGGCGCGATAACGCGATAGACCCTCCCACCAGAATTTTCCTGATACCCTCCTGACATTTTCTCCTAAAAAAATTAATTGATAAGGATTACAGAATAACCATCAATATGATTTTGACCCATGTTACACCACTGCCCTGCATAACATTTGATAACCCCCTCCCCTTATCGCAGTGGTAGAGTATGGCCTTCCAATCGCTGGGAAATTGTTGATCCCAGCCATTGGTTGAGTCACTTGGACCTATGTTTGATGGCAGTTTTAATCTTTGCCTCATTGACAGGTGCTCATCCTGTTCTAATTAGTCTCCTCAGTGCATAAATACACAATATAAAGCCCTAATAATTCATCCGGCATTAGTCAGGTACCGGCTGGTCAACCTGATTTCAATCATATTGATGGTTATTCGGTAATCCTTATCAATTTATTTTATAGACATTCCAGAGAATAGTAATGTTGCACAACAACATTTTATGCACATAAATGCTGTGTAGTTAAAATATTCTGACACGTGTTCACAGTTGTCTAACATTTACAATGCATTGATAAAGCTGTCACGTATTTTAGGATTAAAAGGTTTCTTTATCCGTATATATTGAATAAAAATAAAATTGGCCTAGAAACAACATAAAACATTATAAAACAAATTATGCTTTTATAAAAATTTGTTTAAAAAAATTCTACCTGGTAATTGTTTTAGATTTCTGTTTTCGTTTTTCATGATTTTTCACAAACCTGCGCTACAATGTGAATTTCCTGTGTCCAGTAATCTGTACTTAGACAATTGCTACTTTACACATTGTAGACCTACATTACATGTAAATGCAAAATTTATATATTATGATATCACATTGGCATGTTGTCGGCTAAGATCAATTAATAAATTTTACCAAAAAAGTATCTTAGGCTGATGTTTTACTCTGCCCATGTTTCACTGTGCTCGTGATTCTCTGTTCCTTGATTGCCCAACCTAATGTGCTCTTCATTTGATGTTTCATTTCAGGGATTTTTCAGAAGGTCTGTGAAGGAGCGAGATGGCATCAAATATTCTTGTAACACTAATGGAAATTGTAAAATAACCACATCTACTCGAAACACCTGCAAGTTTTGTCGATATCAAAAATGTCTCCAAGTTGGAATGACTCCAAGCGGTAATTAGTTTGATCTATTAATGCCTGAGAAATCAATTTTCCTCATCCTTGCATTTTACCTTCTGAAGGCAATAACCCGTCAGTTGTGTCTGCTTTAATAAACCTACTCCTACTTGCTGTAATGCTTAAAGTTAAAAGGTCAGGCTGACACATGGTGTCTCCGGCAGATGCTTCGAGTTATATGGTCGTACCGATATAAGGAGTCTCGGGTAGATACGTTGCTCTTGGGCATGATGCACAGGCTGATATCAAAAATGCCATGTGATAATATATGGGCCATTATACATATCATACTTTTGTTCTTCCAGGGAGCCGAATTGGTCGACAGCCAAATTCGGTGAAGCACCAAACCATGATGGAGTTAAAGCAACTTCATTCGGAGGGAGGCCTCTTGCCTTGGAAGGAGGTTGACATCAAAGAAGAACCAAAATGGTCCAATCAGGAAAGCCAACAAGCAGAGGCCACGCCTCCTGATAACGAGGCTCTTCGTTGGTCAAACGTTGAAACCTCTGTGAATACTGCTCCAGTGAGCAGCGCACACGCCTTGCCCGCTCAAACATCTCCCAAAGCAATGCCGCTGAGGCACTCTGTTCCTGCTGTGTGTAGTCCAGAGTCCAGACTGTCCGACGGGAGTCAAGCGCACAATCCCAGTGCCTCCTACCTGCCCCCTCACCATGCTCATTCCCATCCTGAATTTTACGAACCCCCTCGGATGTTCCGACCTGAAGGGCACAGGTTTGTTCGTCCAGACTTACACATGGGTTCATCTGCTGACGTGCCTCATCGGCATGGCCCCATGCATTTCCCCCCTACCTCAAATCCTTTCACAAGGAACATATCAGCGATGCTTCCCAGTGATGCTCGTGCACAAGTAACACAAGCAATGCCATTCCACCCCGAGAGGCAAGATGTTCACAATGTAACACGTCCAGATAGATCCATGTCATTCGATCAGCCGACCTACCACTTTCCCCACATGAACAGACCGGGCGTTGCCAGCACCAGTTGTGAAGACTTGAGAGCCTTCCCCGACTTGCCTGAACCCTCCACTGCCTTGCCATCCTCGAGGCGCTTGTCCTCTCCGGGCAACAGAGAAAGTGCGCACATGTATCTCGACCAACGTGAAAAAGTCACGCCACCAATCTCAGGAATCATGGAGTCAAGGCCGCCGCTTCCGAGCAGCCCGCCAAAACCAGTAAATTACGAAACTAGAAAAATGGAAGAACCCGACAAGCCACCCGCACCTGCTCAAAAAGAAAGGAAGAGTGACGGCCAAAAGGCCAGGCACAGTCCGGAGAATATTCCTCAAGATTTTAAGAAAACCAAAAAGATATCCCATGGAGAGATAATTGACCAAATCTCAGTTGCATTTACAGAATTAGACCCCATTGTCAAACCTGTAAGTCCTTTCATAAATTACTCTGAAATAAGTTCAAATAACAGATGCTTCTTAAAGCCCTAGAGCTGTATAGTATGCGGTGTTGTTTCACAAATAAGGGCTTACTCGACATGTAAAAAATATATGATTGATACTTTCTGGAATATTTATTTTTTATTAAAGTTAAAAGGTGAATAACTGTTACAACAGTTTTCAAAAAATATTAGATAATACTTTCTGGATATATATTTCTACTTACAAGGTGGATAACTATTTAATAGACACTTAACAAAAAATAAATATTTCCTAATTACCATTTAAGAACTTTTAAAATTATTTCAGGCGAAGGAAAGAAGCAAATATGTAACTGCTGATATGGGCAAGAAGGAAGTCTGGGATACGATGATGATGCAGTTCGCACACAGCGCATATGCCACGGTGAAATTTGCGAAGAAAGTGCCAGGTATGAATTTATGCTATTTCCAATTGGAATGATAGCAAACTATTCCAGCAATTCCCCATTCCCTTGATCTATTAAAGGGCCACACTCACGCAGTTTTTTTATCAGTTGAGAGCCTCAAGCATTCTATTTGTAGAAATCCCATTGTGGTCCTTTCTAATTTTTCCAAAATAAAACCATTAAAACTGACTTTTAGTTTTCGATTTTGGCCATCATTTTGGCACAGTAAAAAGCGACCCCTGCTGGATGGCAAGTGTTCCACTGACGTGAGACTGGGTTTTTAGTAAACAAATACATGTGGCTTTTTATGAGCTCTGGAATTGATAGGCATAGCTGTGAAATATTTTATAAATGACACCTTCAAACAATCAAAACACATGTAAAACTGTGATGAATTGCGTACTTCATTTCTATCTTTCATTTTTGCATCCAAAATGACACGTTGAGTGTCTCAAGGAATACTAGTCAACTAGTAACCATGCCAAGTCGTAACCAAACCAACTGGTAACCATTTTTCTTTTTTCCCAACCAAGTAGTAACCAAGAGACTTTCAAATCAAGGGACCATGACCAAGTAGTAACCACAAAATAAAAATTGTATACCAACTCGTAACCAGTACTCATCACCAACTCGTAACCAGGGAAGACCAACTCGTAACCAGGGAAGACCAACTTGTAACCAGGGAAGACCAACTGGTAACCAGGGAAGACCAACTCATAACCAGGGGAGACCAACTCGTAACCAGGGAAGACCATCTCGTATCCACCATTTGATCTTTGGTGGCAGTTTACCAACTCGTAATCACAGCAGACGGTGCATTGCTTGATAACCCAAGTTAGATGACAGGGAAGCCACAAGCATTGGTAGGGCCTTGGTTACGAATTGGTAGGGCCCTGCTTGATTACGACTTGGTAGGGCCTTGGTTACGACTTGGTAGGGCCCTTGGTTACTAGTTGGTAAGGAAAATAAATTGATTTTAATGAGTGGTTACCAGTTGGTGACCCACCAAAAAAGGATGGTTACGAGTTGGCAGAGCTTTTGGTTACCAGTTGGTTGGTTACCAGTTGGTTGGTTACCAGTTGGTTTGGTTACCAGTTGGCATGGTTACTAGTTGACTTGATACCGTCTCAAGCTAAAATGAACAGTGACTTTCTTAGACCAAAATTGACTAGGGCAAATCAAAAAAAAAAGGAGAAAATGATTAATGGCATATATATATTTCATAATACATTCCGACTGAGATTTTAATCATCTCTTTATCCTCAAAAAACAATATCCTTTTCAGAAAGCGAACAATCTATCTATCTATCTATCTATCTATCTATCTATCTATCTATCTTATTTTATCTATCTTTTCTATCGATGTATATCTTCTATCTATCTATCTACCTGTCTAGCTGTCTGTCTGTCTGTCTATCTATCTATCTATCTATCTATCTATCTATCTATCTATCTGTCCATCTATCTGTCTATCTATCTATCCATCTATCTATCTATTTGTTTAACCATCTTCGTCTATATCTCTCCGTCTGTCTGTCTGTCTAGTTGTATATCTGCATGTTCCTATCTGGCAGCTGAACAACATTTCAGGACCCACAAAATGCGTTCTGGAATTGTCTGATATAGAGCAAATTGACCACTGCCAAATCAACTCGCCCCACCCACACAATAACCAGCCAATCAGCACACAAGGAAAATAATGAATGACAGTGATATTGATGGAACTCTTCTGAAAATATTTTTCACAGTTTCAGTTTGTCTCAAATTAATTTTGCCACCTTTATAACAGAATCTGTTAATCCAAACCAGTACATCACAGTATTGTCTGGTGGTCAAAATCGCTAATGTGTGATTCTCTCAAAGTCCATACAATCAGAGGAGGGAGGGGGGAGGGCCACCCAGCCTTACGTCACTGCTCAGCTGACTGAACATGATGAAGGACAACAAAACTGGGCTGGAATGCCAATTTCATAAATTTTTCCTCAACTACTGTGAAAACCGATTTTAGTAAATGTTAGCTGAATGCACTAGTAACATCGGATTCTCTCATGGGAAAATAGGTTTATTAAAAGTAGGATTTCGGCGAGTGTTTGCCTTTAAGTGTTCTAATTTGGCGCTCATCATATATATCTGTGCTTCAAATGTTGGTGAACAATCCAAAATGAATAAAAAGGACTTGTGTAATATAAGATTTTTAATTCTATCTCCAATTATCCACACTTCACTTATATTTATAGTCCGACAGCTGCGATATTAAATCGAGGATAAGAAGCAAAAGTGTAAAAATTTTAACAATTCCGATAGATTTAAACGTGAACTCCTGCATAAATATATGATGTTTATACAGATCTAACTTTTTAATTCATCACATATATGTGAGGATTAGGCTTAAATAGTTGAGTAAATACAATAAACTTGTTTGCTTTTAATGAAAACTGCAATATGTGTACTCAGGACCTCATGTTCTCGGGTTATAACATAGAAATAACATATAACAAAGAAAAAAGATATAACAAAGACATAAGAGAGGGAGCGTTTCGGCGAAATATGTTAAAATCTCATTATAATTGACTGCAGGTATGTTTGATATCATATAACATATTCAGGCCCTAGGCCTATCTGATTGCACATGTATATATTTTTCAACATTTGGCACATACACGAATGTGTGTTGGTGTAAAAACGAGCATGAACGAATTTATGGACAAGCATATTACTCGTGCATGTAACAACTAACATTCGTGTATGTGTTGTATGTTTCATTTGTGTAACTGCCATTTCTAACATTCGTGGAAGAGCCGGATAATTTGGGTTTAGGGTTAGAATTAGGGTTGGGGTTAGGGTTGGGGTTGGGGTTAGGGTTAGGCAAGTTCTGGGTTAGTATGTTCGTAATTACACCTGTTCAAATTTTGAAAGGCAATATTTGGCAGTTACACGAATGCCAAATTCGTGTATATATATGTTCGTTTTTGCAGGTTTACAAATTCTTCCACATGCAAAATATTGGAAAATATATACCTCGATTGCACTTTAACAGCTACTTATTTGTTTTGTAGGATTCCGCGATATGCCCATGACAGAACAGATCAGCAAAGTGCAGTCTGCAATGTACCAGATTGTATTAGTGATGCTGTCCACCAAGTATGACCTTGCAAATGAAGACTACCTCTACTTCTGCTTCTCCAAAAATGAGGAGGCTTTGATAATGGAGAATTTTCCTAATTTCAAACCTCTACCACAGCATTTCATCATGATGGGAAAATCAATCGCAAAACTCAAACCTGATAAGACGGAAACCGCTCTTCTTTGCGCCTTGTGTCTCTTTATGGGTGGGTTAAAAAGACTTCTTTTACTGCCGAGGAATTACGAATTTACGAGTGCTTACATTCAACAATTTAATGACATATGTTATGTGTCAAAAGTACAGTCTTTCTCATTGAAATGAACTGTAAATTTGTGAATAGCCTATTGGGTAATGTTTAACTTTGACCTCACTGATGAGTGGTATGACTCACTCACTGACTTTCATTGGTAACATGAAAATTATAGGACAGGACCAGTACTTCGGTACACGTCTGTAAGCACTCATAATAACATGGATGTGATATTTAGTGGCAATGTTTACCTTTAGGCATTGTTTGTAAATTAATTAAGATTTTTTATGATTGGTTAGTCATGTTTATAAAAAGGATTCCTTGGCTTGGACACATTATCTCAGGCTGTTTAATTTTGAATGTCGACAGAAGATATTTTTAATAGTCCGATTGATTCGCTGTTGTATCTTTTCCAGGACAAGCTGTCAATAGTGATGAAGGTAGGCTTGTTTCATTACTCTGTAAATTAATAATGATACAGATGTTATTTGATCTTTCTATCATTTTCACTGAGTTAGATTTCAAAGGTCCGAATGTTCCTTTGAAATATACAGGGTATTCATTGCTCTGTTCGGGAATCATATAGTTGAATGAGAGTAAACACAAAAATATAATTATCTACAGTAATGGAGCGATATTTTATCAGATACTTTTATTCCATTACTTAAATAATTGATAATATCACATGTCAATGGCTAGTAGTAGTACCTCTGATGCCGATCATGCCGTAAAAAAGAGATCTTATTCATTTACATTTTGTGCATGGCTCTGCTGGCAAGTTTAAATCTGGAGGTGATGGGCTTTCAAGTATGCTGTGCACAAAAAGAGAGGTTGCAAATTGTACAAAGGCAATTCTGCAGAGACTATTAAACTCCAGGCTACTTGGTGCAAGAACAATAGAACATGAATCTCCATTTTGTTATTCCAGAGAGCCCAGAGAAGGTTTTGGGAATTCATTTGCTAGAGGCCCTTGAGGGATATTGCAAAGGTAAGCTGATTTACATCCTAATACTGGGCACTTATTTTATGAGCCATGCAGAATTTATTTTAAATCCGGATAGCCAGACAGTCCGGCTCAAGCAGTGTGTCCTACAGAGAGTACCCTCCCCAGTTTGTATAAAGATGAAGACTGGCGGAAAATTCTTGACCAACTATGAATATTCAGTTTGGGGATACCACTCACTACTGGATAAACTATTTGGGCAGGTTTACACATTCGAATGAGACTTGTTAAGAAATATTAATACAGATTGATAAGTTGTCAGTTTGAACTTTATTTGCATCCAATGAGAACATGTCAAAGTTTATTAGTTCAGCTCATACAAAATTGTAATAAGTAATTAAATTCCGTAATTTCTGTTTTCAGATAATTCCAGCAATCAATCCAACAGATATGGGCAAATTTTATCGCAGCTGACATTGTTACAAAAAGCAAACCAGGACCATTTGAACTGTGTCATCCAGGTGAAGATCTCCATGCCAGACCTGGAGATACCCGAGTTATATGAGGAGACATTCTTGTCGCTATAAATACACTGAGTTACCAATGGACTGAAAAGGAATCCAGGGTATAGTTTAAAGTAAAATCGCAGCCAAGTTGCAGAGGAGTTGCCTTTGAGTGGAGTTGCAATGGAATTGCAGTGGAATTGCGGTGGAATTGCGGTGGAGTCACAGTGGAGTCACAGTGGAGTCACAGTGGAGTCACAGTGGAGTCACAGCGGAATTGCAGTAGAATTGCAGTAGAATTGCAGTGAAGTTACAGCGGAGTCACATTGAAGTTACAGTGGAGTCAAAGTGAAGTTACAGTGGAGTCACAGTGAAGTCACAGTGGAGTCACAGTGAAGTTACCGTGGAGTCCCAGTGAAGTTACAGTGGAGTCACAGTAAAGTTACAGTGGAAGAGAACTGTTTTGCAGTTGCTGTTTCCTTGTTAAGTTGCAGAGGATTGCAGTTAAGTTGCAATAAAGTGCAACAGAGTCACATTAAAATTCTAATGAATTGCACTAAGTACCTAGCTGCTGTAAAGTTAGAGGGGTGCGTGCTTTATATCTCGAGAAGAATTACAATAGAGTGTTGTAGATGCGTTTAAAAATAACTCCCTAATAAGCACCAAAAATTAGTACTGAAGCCTTACACATGAATTATACTTCTAAAACAGTCACATCACCATTAAACAATAAACTACACAAGTAGTAGGTATATATTCAGTGGCACTGATAGTGCTCCTTGATTGCCTTTAGGAATCACGAATGTAATATTTTACTTAGTTGAATCTGCCTCTTTGAGTCTTTCCATTAAAAAAAAAAATTATTATTACAGAGAAGAAGGTAATACCGTATGTTAGTAAAGAAATTCTTTCTTTCTTTTTCAAATTTAATTTAAAAAAATCAGACAACACTATTCTTGGCAAAATTAACCAAAAGTCAAAGAAATATTTCTAAAATGAGAACACACAAATTAAATTAAAATTAATTGGTTTGTGTGATGCAGAATTCCAAAAATATTTCTATGGCATTGAAATATAAATTAATTTGTGTAGTACTTTATACAATCATCTTTGTCTGGTTAGCTTTAGTATAATTACTCAATTAATTCTCCATCAATCCTTCTCGCATTATTTATTAAAAGAAAATATCCAGTACTCATGGAGTTCATTTGAATTCATTATTTAAAAACCCTTACCACTATGAACATATATTAGATATATCTGTGGCAAAACTAATTATGTATCATTCATTAAATCTTGCATGAAGCATGTGATAATGCTGCAAATTCAATTAATTTATTATGTCAAAGATTCATTTAGGTCATTTTCTTGTTATGTGAATGCAATCACTGGTTGATTTTCCTGAATGTTTCAGCTGTTGTTGATTGATAAATATTGAACAATTTGATTAAAGATGGTTAGTCTCCATCACTTATTTTTTCTCATAACAGAGTACGATGAGAAGTAGTAGGCCTATCAAAAATATTAACTAATGTTATGAAATTGTTATTTTAGCAAATGTTGTTATAATGATCATGTTGAGAATTTAGAGAAAAATATTCAATTAAGACACTTGGAGATGAGCATATATCATGACTTACGAATGGTGAGGCCAACATTGTAATGTTTCACCACATGTGTGTGTGTTGATTTAACATATTTTAATGAAATTTTGTTAATGGAAATTTGAACTACTTGCTCCACATGTAACTTGAGCCAGATAAAGGCACTTCAGATTCTTTGCGTGGATATAGGTATTAATCTTTTAATTTGCAGGCAGAACAAGTCAATTTAATTGACATATTCATTAATCCCATATAAATATGTGCTATAAAATGTGTTGTTGACACTAAATAAGTAAAACAACACTTAATTTTGGGACAGATTACATCTTATAAGTTGTAACCTGATCTTGTAATTTGAGTAATTTTGGACAGGTAAAGTTACTAATCTTCTCAAGTTGCAGGTTAAATAGGTCAATCCCATGTAATAGGTGATTCCGGTTGAGGCTAGCAGATGTAGGCCTAGTCAATTACATGCATATGTAGGAGAGAGCAATAGAATGTGTTTTACTCAGTAGTATTTTCCTATGGGACATATTATATCTGTGGAACTTGTTCATGAAATTTTAGAATGTCAATTTATTAAATTCCAACCGCAGCTAACTGAAAATTCATGTATTGGCAATGTGATGCCTTGCGTTGTTAAATTGACATATCAAAAACCGTCCACAAAAAAAGAAAAGGTATGATTCTGCTTATTGTTTTGAATTATTCAATACGATACAAATGTGGCTGATCGACCTAACTGATCTTTAAAATCATGTTTTAAGGACAAACTACAAATTGTACAAAGTACAGGCACAGTTGTGGTAGGGTAATGCTCTTTGAGTCGGACACTTAGAGGGTGTTACCTTGAGTCGGACACTTTTTGTTGGGCTGTATTGACCAATCGAGAGCTCCTATACCTATGTATTTGGCACCAATCTTTTAATAGCTTAAGACCTCCTTTATCTGTTCAAAAAGTTTCAGCATGATACAAACACGTATAGTGGGTTTTTCATGACCCTGAAAATGGGGTAAAAACTCCGTTTTTCACTTTTATGTTTGATCAGGAATTGAGTATTTTAGTAAAATTTCTCCAGATTGAAGGGTTTTATTCAGGTCTATGGTATTGATTTTACCTCAAATTGTCATGAAAATGGTAAGTACTGAGCTCAATGTATTTTGTGCTCTAATATGGCATCTATTAATGGATTGGAAGGATCTTAAACTAATGTGCTTCAATGCCTTGTAACTGTCCGACTCAAGGTTACCCCTCTCTTTTTTTAAAGTCCCAAAAATAACCCAATACACAGTTTTCCAATTATGCAAATTGTCAATTTTTTAATAGATTTCCAGAAAACGTTCAATTTGATACCCTGCTTAATATAACCTATAACCCTTTAACCTGGCCAGATATCACTTTCTAAAATGGCTTGAATCCAACTGTCCGACTCAAAGAACATTACCCTATAGGTTCGAATTCTGCAATGTATTTTGTTGTAGCAATAATGGTTTCCGTGCTAGCTTGGATTAATGCTTTCTAGGGGACATAAGAGATTGCAGGTCATAAATTTGAAACTTTTAACCTTTTACCAGTGCAGAACCTGTGCAGATAAATAAAACAGGTTGCGCACATTAGGACACAGGTGCAACTTCCGCCATGTTCAGCTAAAATTATTTGACACTGGAAGGGGAGAATGGCTTCTTATAGTAGGGATTAAAAAGAGATTGTGTTTCTTTGTTTCTCTTGCTGCTTATGGGGGGGGGGGAGGATATATCAAAAATGTGTGAAATGAACTTTAGGTTAATGTGAACACAAACAATTGGTTGATAATTTTAGGAATCAATCAACTACTTTAACTTACTTTGTAACTTTTAGTTTGAGAAATCTCAAAGTCTCTCCGTCAAAGATATTTAGAAGGAGAATAGCTCATGGTGTTGGTTGGTACAGTTACCTTTAATGCGTTGAGCGCCTGTGAGTGGATATGCTATGTTGGAGTTGGACCTCAAGAGGCTTGTAGGCTCCTTTATCAAATGTAGGATGTATATGGACAAACTCATCTTTTTAGTAATCAATAATCATACAGTCGATCAGATGCACTGGTTAATGAGCTTGATCATGTGACCGTTTGCTTGTTATTGAACTGAACATCTGCTCAGGAAATCGTGTAATTATCATGAGAATGGTTATATTGTTATTTAATATATATATATATATATTATGTTATAGATAACGCATTGCTCAATTACCAGACTGACATTTAATTAAATATTTTGTACTAATTAATGAAAGATAGGAGTAATTACAACCAATTGTACATATATTGTGATTATATCATTGTATTGTTGCCTTATTGTTGTCTCCGGATCTCTGTCATTTGACAAGTGTGATTTATCATGAGATGTACCAATTGTGCTTCAAAGTGAAGAGTCCAGGTGTGGATTTCCAGTGGTGCAGTATAATTTACAATATCAAAACAATGATGTAATGTAAAGGAAGACTTGTAGGAAATTGTATAAGATTGTATAATATATATAATTAAATATATGGTGTTTGTTACTTGGTACTTATATTGTATTGTAGAAATGGTTAATGTTTGTTATGATTATATGTGTCTTAATTGTTGCATTTAACAGTTTCATATTAATAATTTATGTTATTGTTGTATGACATTGAATGCTGTTTGGGATTTTATCGCATGTATACTGTATAATTATACTGTATAATTATTGCGCACTTATAAATATTAACATTTACAAATTTTATGTTATGTAAGTGTAGTGTGAAATTGCATTGAATATGATGAATCAGAGAAGCTTTTAGACATTTGCACACGCTATACTTTACAGTGTATACTGAACTTTTATTGATGTGTTAGTCATTAGATGTGTTCAAGATTTTTGTTACCCATTGTTTTCAACAATTTGGTCATCTCAAACACAGGCCGCTGGATCTTCTGATGCCCCAGTTCCATTTCCTAGCTTCAGCCTTGACATACCCCAGTGGAGTTTGGAGCTAGTTTGGAGTTTGCTTGGGGCTAGCGTGGGGCTGACTTGGGGCCGGCTTGAAATTGGCTTGGGGCTGAGGATTCAGTGGCCTGTGATCTCAAATCTCAAATCCAGAGTTAAAAAAACACCTTAGATGTTCTCCATAATTATTATTGGGTCAAGAGTCAACAAAGTGCTGTGATGCTGTTCCTTGAAGTAACACACTGCTGGCAATGTGAACACGACTTGTAATGCGCAATACTTTCATATAAGACGACCATGGTAGACCACAGACTATGTGATTGAAAACAAGCATGATATCCATAATTTTAGTTGTAAAGAAAGGCAGCATTTAAGCAGGGATAGTTGCATTTAAAAGTTTTTACAGCAAAATCTTGGGATGTTATGATTGTGTATAATTGTTATGTACACTAAAACTGCTGCAAAATCAAACAGTGGCTGAAATAATTAAGTAACTTTATAGTTTGAGGAGCCGTTCATTGTCACTCATTCATTGTCACTCATTGACTTTTTCACAAGGTTTGTTAACCCTAATGGCTTTGCAGTTCTTGCACTCAAGGCGACCAAGAGTGTCCAAATCTTTCAAGTTACAGCCGGGGAATGATGAGTGATTTATATCCAAAATGCATTGTGAAGTGATATCCCTATACTTGTCATGTTATACTCAATGAGTCCTATCCAGTCAGTAAGGTCGCGTCCTATACTTGTTACATTCCCAGCAGAAGTTACTTACAAGTCCATGAATGAGTCATACGACTCACCAGTCAGGGTACCCACTGAAGTTTTGCAAGCAAATTCCCTGTGTTTTCGGATTTTTCAGCGCTTCACTGGACGTTTTCCCTGACGTTATTTGGGGTTATCATCGCTATCGTACGCCAAAAACTATATTTTTTTAACAGATTTTTACTCAAAATAGAGGGCTTGTTTCATGCATCAACAAAAGTAAAACCAAAATTCCTAGGTTTTCCCTGAATTTGCACTTTGCAGGGTATTTTTTCCACCTTTTTCTGCCGGAAACCCAGCCAGTGTCTCCCAAGGACAAATACTGTACTGTAGTTACTAGTTATGTCTTCAAATGGCTGAATTTTATCACTCATCCTTCTCCAGCTGTAGTTGCAAAAGAAACTCAAAAACGAAACTCAAACAGAAACTCAATTATCAATGTTCTCATTGGTTAAAGGCACATACGAGTTTTCCACATGGCATCCTGAAGCATCTCGAAGTGCAGTATAGAATGATACCATAGATATGATTTCCTTGGGGACAAATGAGCTTTTCAATTCATAATGTATACATAAATGGCGTAGTTTATGATTAACAAATGTCAGAAAAGCCACCATCTTGCCAACAATATTTTCAGGCGTCTCTGGGGCACATTCGTATATATATGTGCATGTAGTGTTATTAATCGCCAAGTGAACCTTAAATTAATTAATGCATTGAAATATTTTTCACAGTTACAATTGAAATTTTGAGATATAAATGTGGACATATACAGTTGGGAAGATTGTAGCTTATAAGAAGTTTTGATTATGAAAGGGTTTTTGTGTTAATTCAGATAGAGAGTCACCTACAATTTCATAAACTCTTTCAAAGCAAAACCATCTTTTGAGTCTCTTAAACTATTGAGTTTCACAGACTTCCTGCTCAGATCACAAGTGCTTTGAAATTTCCAAAGATGTTTGTTCTGTGTACATTTTTTGAAATGACATCTTCATTAACCAATCTCTCATGAGTTCATTATCTAAAATTCCGGCATAACCTCGGAATTGAACCTTGATTTATTAATAGTCTCATGTCTCTCCTTCATCATGTTCATGGTACAAAATAGAAACAGCATTTATACTGTACACTGCATGGACAGCAATTGAGGTTGAAGGTTAAAAAGTTTGTTTATCTTCTAAACCTAATTTAGGAAGCTCCTTGATTCCTCTGCCCTGCTTTTTCATAATTTTATTGCATGTATATATATCGCAATTTCTATGAAATGCATTTATAACGCAATTTCTATGAAATGAGCAGCTAGAATGGTATAAATTATGTATAAATTATGTACATATAATCTTTGACTTGTGGGGAACACCAAAGCCCGTTGAGCCAGCGACAGACTTTTCAGTCTTGTGTGGTCCTATGCCTAATTATAATCTACAGAGCTCTGGCCTCTCAGTGATATTGCATGTATTCATACATTTGCTGTTGTAAGTATGCCCCTTCAATGATATGCCATGGAAATTTTTCAAACCAAAACTGATCTCACTGTAATGGCTTTATCACCACTGATATTGCCTGCATCATTGGTACTTGCATCACACCATTGAGATTTCATACTACGTCTACCCGGTGCCTGAATCCCCATTTAATTTGTATTGGAAGTCTTTACTCTTTAGGCCTGTTCCAATGGAGCAGGACGTACAGAGTCTTACAAGATTTGGATCGTCTCTTCTGGCTTATGGAAAATTTTCTGAAAGGTCATGGAAAATAGCAATTTTGACCACAATTCACTCTAAAATTCAACTAATTTCTTTAGTTATTGTTCTTGTTGCTTAACCGAATTGCCAGACGGTAGATAATTAGTTTCAGGGTGAATTGCAACCTCAAAGAGTAAAGCATTGGTGATGGAAGTTCGGTCGGGGAAAGTCATGGAAAAGTCATGGAATTCCTGTCGTAAAATTTTGTGGGAACCCTGTTAAAGAGCCCTTACACCAATTAAATGGGCATGCCAATAAATGTAGTGAGAAAACTTAATAGTATGACACAAGGTTATATTGATGATTCCGGCAATAACAGTGACGAGAGAGCCATTATGGTGAGACACATTTAACATTGAATTCAAAGGCAAATCAGTCAGGGGTGCACTTACTTTCAAGAGCAACTGTCGATGCATGTACATACTCAAATTACGCATGTACAGTTCAGTGTAGTGCACAGTAAAATTAGGTATGAAATAGTCTTTACGTTCATATTGGGACGAGTGCAATGGAGAATTATACGAGAACATGGTTCGCTGTTTTAAGTGTGTCATGTCGAGAGTATATATAATATATTATTTTTCATAAAATCAATTAATAATATTGCTTGAAAATGTGTCGGTTCAATTTTAGAACTGACGACTTAATAATTTTTTTTTCTAATTTAATTGGCCCACTGTCAGTCTAATATCAAACAAAACTGACATCAGTGATTGTGTTTATTAAGTTTGAATGTTGTTGCGATTGTTGTACAGTACATGGTTTCGTGCCTTGAAATTGTTGACAGAGGTGGCGGAACGCTTCTAAAAGTGGGGGGGCACCAGGCCCGGGGCAGCTTGTCTACGGTAATTTCAAGGGGAAAAAGGGGCATTTTATGTATTTTTGGGCCCAAAAGTGGGGGGGCACGTGCCCCCAGTGCCCCCCCAGCTCCGCCGCCTCTGATTGTTGAAGTGTTCGTAATGTTCCTTGACTTTTTGTTTGTACAAGTTAAGTACAATGGATGATTATTAGTACACAGGCAGGTCCCTGCATACATCTATGTAGGCTCATTGCATTTATATGTATTAGAGAGGTTCTATGTCTTTATAGAATAATAATGTGATTAACAGGTGAAGTCCTGTCAGTGGAATTAATATAGGTTATTCAGCCAGGCAGCCTGGGAGAGGAAATGTGGGATCTGTCCAGGGAGGGCTTTAGCCCAAGCTGTGATAAACACATGTCCCTGATCCAATGGTGAATAACCGACTTGTACCATGAGAAAAACACTCAAACATATAAACATTGCAGAATAAGTCGACAACAAAGAAAATGGAATTTGTTGTCGTGCAATACTGGCTTTTGATTGGCTGATGGAGTTGTTAAATGGTATAATGAAACTTATTCACAAATTACCAAGGGTTAAAAGGAAACAGCAACTGGGGACTACTTAGACCCATAATAAATGACAATACTTCACAAAAAAAGTTATTGTGAAAAAAGTGTGTAGATGTTTATAAATGCTGTTTTCATGTCAGTTTACTGTTGGTTATAATAAGTGCCTGTGAAGTGACAGTGATCTTTTAAAGAACCTGTGATTGACGATTGTAATTAATATTATGAACTTTGTTGTACTTTGTGAGTTACACTGAATAAAACAAGTTCACTGTTTTTGTTGTTGTATGTTTTAATTTGTGTTTAGTTGCTCAAATATATTTAACATTTTCGAAGAATAACTTTAGCAGCTGAGAACAATTTGATCTTCACAGTAACCGTGCCAAAGTCCGTTTAATATTGACCCTTGTTTCAGTGGATGTTGATCTAACAGCAATGCAAATTATTGGGAAATAAGGACATCACATTTTCTATGCTGCGGGAAGCCATTCAGCTAACAGAATCATTTTCTCTAATAGATTAACACTAATTAAGCCACAGCTCCTCTGTCGGCCAAATTGTGTCGTAAAAATAACAAAATTATCCATAGGATATTCACCGCAGGCAGATGTCACAAAGAGTCTTCTCTCATAATTGGAGGCAGTGGGGTCCTTCGAGACATCGCAAATGGAACAGGTGTCATTGGAAACGGAGATTCAACTTTGGTTTCCATGGCAGCTTCGTCACTCTTCGCGGCTCTCTTGTTCTGTCTGGTGTCTGCAATTCATGAAAGTACAAAGATCACTAGGCTGTGTATAAATTATGGGCTAGTGTTTATCATTCTTCGGCGGAAAATCTGTTGTGGCGGTTGACACGAGAAGCTAAAATTCAGTTATGTCTGGCCTGAAAGTTGGAGTATTGGATGTTACAAGTGTAATATTACCTTTCGGTCGTCTGCTCGAAACATTGTCCAGAAACTGACCAAGATAAGCTAATTCTGATTCCAGTTGACCGGCAACGTTCCCAATGACCTCTTCCCGTTTTGCAGTTGTCGACAGAATGTCTGACAGTTCATCGACAATCTTTTGGTCTCGTTCAGCCATAGCCTATAAATAAAAGAATGAAATTCAGAAAAGGAATAAATGTCAGTTGGATAAGCATATCATTAAGGCACAACTTTTACAGAAATCTTGATTAATAGGCTATAGAAGCCAGTCCAGTTCCGACTTGCCAGGCATCACTTAATCTCACTGGTTCATATCATCAGAATCATATTTGTTGGATGGATGGATGAATGAGGCTTCACATCCTGTATTTTATGCACTTGGTAGGCTATTAAGGACAGGATAAGGATACAGCAATGAGGCAAAGGATGATTGAACCAGCTATCAAACATAGGCCCGAGTGACCCAGTAAGAGCTGGATTTGAACCCTGGACCCAGCGATTGGCAGCCAAGCAGACTACCAGTAGACCAACCCTCCCCCCTCAGAATCATATTTGTACTGTATGTATAATGTGCATTGTTTAGGCCTATGCGGCAAGTTGTGAAAGAGACTACCAAGAATCACATCAAAATTAAAGCAGCTGTAAAGTTGAAAGTGTCAGGCCAACGTCCGCATTGCTGTTAGAACTTCACCACTTGGCTGTCTGCCTGCAGCAACTATTAATACTCAATGGAACATACATTGTAACATTATACATGACAAATGCCAATGCGAATAGGTTACAAAACCCATCCCATAATCTGAACTAGGAGACTCTTTAAAAACTCACTGTGCCAATCCCAGAGTCTTCATTCCAATAATTATGGAGAAATTCTGAAAGTAGAGTAAAGCAATTGTCTTCAAATTACTGTAAATCTGTTCCGCCTGATGAACAAGGCAATATTTAACTCCGTTGACCTTTAATAATTTAGATTTACAGACACCGTCAGACAGTTATGTCGATGGGTAAATTTAAGAAATAGCAGGTTTAATGAAATTTGCCAGTTGCGGTACACTTGCCACCAAGTATCTCCAAATAAGTCAACTTACTTTTTAATATGTCAATAAGGTTGCCGAGCACTTTCTCCGTCTGACCAAACCTCTCCTCATTGAACTTCTGCGTTTCTGTTTCCTTTTCCATATTTTCAATTGCCTGCAAAAATGACAGGAGTACAAACAATTAATTCTATCAACATAGAAGCATGGATTGTTATAGAATTTGACACATTTTAACGACTTTTATTTGTTAGATTTTGTGAATTTACAGGAGTCTGCATTGAAGTTGACTTGCAGTTGTTTGTGCTATGAGTTTTCTGCACAATTTTTGTTTGCTGTTTATCTAAAATCAACATCTGGCGTTGGTGGAAGAGACTTATGCCCATCTTGATGCAATTTTGAACTAAAATTAGATTTTACAATCGGCCAAAGTTGAGTAAATCTTAAAGAATAATTCATAATTTGTGAACTCAGGTGACATATGGTACTTTCTGCAGTAGTGCTATACACCGCGTTCCAAATTATTATGCAACTACGCTTTTTTGCATTATCTCAAAAAGAAATAACACTATTTAAATATTCTTTTCACCCAATGATAAGAGTACCATGGAGCTAATATTCCGCCAATTTTGTCCAATTCCATTGACTCAGTTGGGAGTTATGCCATATAATGATGTTTTGGGGTGTTCCCTATTATTATGCAAATTCTTAGAAAAGCATCCATTGCCACCCAAAATCAACAAAGTTGATTATGAATTGACATTAGAATATACCTCATAACACTAAATAAAAAATGGAACCATCATTTCAAACTTGGATGCCTTCATGACCAAGAAATTAATATAATACCAATGCATTGAAAAACCATTGAAATTGGCTTTTTTCTCAATAAAGAAGCCTCCCATGCTCTTAAAATATTTAATATCAATAAAATTCCAGCTTAGAATATATCTATAGTACACCACGGTCATACTGTGCGATGAAACACGAAATCTGGTATCTCTGCAAAATATGACACCAAATCAAAAAGTCACACTTCTGTTTCCCATTCGAATAGCATTGGCAATTGGATAGGTTCAATTCATTTCAAGATATTTCTCAAATACAGTGGTGCAACCTAATTGCCATTGGTTTACAGGAGAGTTCTAAACCTAAGGAAAGTGGAAAATGACTTAGGTAATGATTTTTCATTTTGTCTGGCTATTATATAAACAGAGGCTTTTTATTGCAATAAAACTGTAATTTCAATGCTATTTCAATGCAGTCGAATAACATGAATTTCTTGGCTATGAATGAATCCATGTTTGAAATGATGGTTACACAGTATATAAATTCAATAAGTGCAGTGACAAGCTTTTTTCTCAAAATGATTGTTATGCCTGTGGATGGTTACGTTTTTTCTTTTGTGTTATGGGGTATATGGTGATGGCATCTTCAGATTAGTTTAGGTTATTTTGAGTGGCCATGGATGCTTTTCCAAGAATTTGCATAATAATTGGGAACACCCCAAAACATCATTATATGGCATAACTCCCAACTTAGTCAATGGAATTGGACAAAATTGGCGGAATATTAGCTCCATGGTACACTTATCATTATGTGAAAAGGATATTCAAATCGCGTTATTTCTTTGTGAGATAATGCAAAAAAGCATAGTTGCATAATAATTGGGAACGCAGTGTACGTCATGTATACAGCAAGAAAAGTCAGCAAAAAAGTAAACTTCAACCAGAACTTCTGTATTATAAATGGACTCTTCAATTTCCATCCTGCTATATTTCCTATTGTATTAAAGAAAGATGTGGCCATAAAATAACTAACTATAGCTGCAATATGATATTATTCCCCCAAATACATGATAACCCTCACCTCTTCTAGAAGGTCGTTTTCCTGAAGGAAGCGTCTGAGCTTGACACCAACGTCGTAAATTGTTGTCTCAGTAGCTCTTTTCTCTTCCCCTTGTTTCTTCAAAAGTTCTAGAGTTTCAGCTCGTTTCTTTTGCAAATCTTGTTGTAAGGTTTTCTGAAATGTGTAATTTGTTATTAGTCTCCTCCATCATTTCAATGCATCCATTTTTATCCAAAGAACAAAGACATTATTGTTTGAGGTGAAGAAGACTTATAAATGCCCTGATCGAACCAAGTACTGAAGTAGAGTTATTGAATATCAAAAATTGTAAATTCATCTGGTGTTTAGAGACCATTTTACGGCATAAATAATTATATCATACTAAAATAGTGAGAAATTTCATAACTGCATAAGATGTAAGTAAGAGTTCAAAAAATATTAGTATCAGGCTTAAAAATCCTATTATGCAGGTAGTGCCTGATTTATATTGAAAACTGAGGACAATGGCAAATCATTATGTGGTACTTTCAAGAGCAACTGAATACATATTCAATACTCTTCTGTCTGAGATCTGGGTCAAGATTAAAAAACCATTCAGGAAAAGTAATAGACATCCAAAAAGAAAAAGATAATCATCTCACCGAGGGTGACGTGAGTCTTTCGTCTTCCTTTTTGGCACGTTTAAGATCATCTTGTAAACCTTGTTTTTCTCTGTTCAGACCTGCAAATGAGATGGATACTTTGTAGAAAGACACTTATGAATGAATGATGAGGCTCTGCATGGGGTTTTGTGTCCCCCCTGTCCCTTGGCCATTTTACTTTTGAATTCCCTGTCCCCAAAAGCCTCATCGATATGACATAATCCTTGGAACTTCAAATGGGAGACTTCTCAGTGGTTGGTGGTGGCGCTACTGTACTAGAGAGTCATTGTGACGTCACCATTGTCACAATGTTGATGTCACAATCACAACAATGACATAATTGATGACATCACCATTGCTTACTCACTATCTAATGGTTACCCCTGATGCATTGAAGTCCCCCATTAAGGTCCTGGGTTAAAATTTTTGATTCATAAATTTTCAGCCATACTGATATCCAATTTTGCCATTTCTCTATTCTGCAAGTATTCGGGACACAATTTAGGGTAAGTGAAGACCCTTATGTGCAGCTGATCACCTTTTTTTTTAAGGCAAAAAGGAGAAAAAAATCACACTCACTGACAATGCCTTTTTTTGTCGTGTCATTTTCCACTTCCAGTTCCGCAAATCTCTTCTCAAGTGCTTCTCTGTCTGGCTGCAGACCGATGAATGCTGACTCAATACCTTTCACTTCTGCAGTTAAATTTGCAAGGGTTTTCTAAAACAAAATAAATAGCAAAACTGGAGATAGGTTGCAGTCATTATACCTAGGTGAGGGCTTGGCAGTTTTCTCTTGAAATAAACTAGAATTCTATGACCCCAAGGGGTCGATGAGATGCCTTCCTTTCCATAAGCAATAACCTGCACTTGAGGCATGCAATTGGCCAAGGTCCTCAATGGGGAAAGCTTAAGCTTTGGCTGAGGTAGAAGGTGAAAGTTGTTTCCGAGGTCGCCAGATAAAATTATGTCTAGTAACATTAGATTGGACACTTGAGACATTGATGAAGTATTGTAGACACAAGATTTGAAAAGTAGACGGAGGTCAGTAAAGGCGTACACCCCATCCCTGAATAAAGTCTGGGGTTAAAAAAATGAAAAAATATGCCACTAGCCTAGTGTTCAAGAAGACACACAAGGGAACATTTTGAGACAAAAAAGGAAAAAATCTGTTGGGAATTCTTTGAGATATAATGATTTTAAAAATTTGGTTATCACACTATAATTTTTATGGTCTTAGGAGATCTAAACCAATTAGTAATGGTGCAAAATGTTATCAAAATGATGCCAGTGGCAATGGCAGACATTTTGATGTAAATTCCTCAGAAATTTGCAGTAAGTATGTGTCATATATTTGAATTTAATTATTTGTGTGTGTCAAACCTGTCTGTCTTAAGTTTATGCCAAAAATTACATTTAACTATGTGTAAAATGATAACATACTGAAGAATCTTTCACAAAGTTGTCCATATACAATATGTATGACTAGATGACAAGAATAATAAGTAAAACTATCGATTCAAGATACAAAATCAAGCAAAAACCCTGTACCTCATTCGCTATTTATACTAAATTGATCATACAGTAGTGGTAGTTTTTTATAATGCATACAGTGGACACGTATTCCTACTAATTCTATCAAACATGATTCAGTGTGAGCTCTGTATCTGCTATCTAGTAAATGTTTAAGAAATCATGAGAAATCCAAGATTTTGGGATAAATTGTATAAAATGAAGAGTAAGTCATTAAAATGGTATAAATTGTCCTTATGGTAGGGAGGGGTGATAATCATCAATGTCAGAATTTCAATGGCCCACCATCCTAATTTTGTTATGGTTGAAAATACGAATTCAGTGATGTATGACACAAGGGTGTACCTTCATTATTGATGCCTCCCAAGCGGCTTTGAAAATTAGACAGATATCTAAGTCTTTTGCCAATTTACGATAACTCGCGGTTCTCCGTAACTCACTTAATAATAGATGTACATGAAAGATAATCGTTTCTTTAGAAAGCAAGCCCTAGTCAAGAGCTTCAAAATGAATACCAACAAGCTATATTTTAATATATTTTAACTGTTTATATTTCCCATTTAGTAGCGAGTGTCGAGGCTCTTTTACAGGATTTTGTTCTGGTTCAAGCATCTTCATGCAGAATTGAACAACCGAATAATATAAGTTAATCATAGCATGCTGGTTTCAGATTTAATGGTTTTCACTTCTCACCTCTTTTTGTAAGCCCTCAAAATTACCTTAAAATTAGACCAAAAAATTGTGATTAAAACAATAACTTCTGCACAAAGTTGAGAAAGTATCTGAAGATAATCTTCACACAATGCAACCTTTCACCACCATGAAATGGATGCCCAAGCATGATACCCAAAATGCTTAGTCCATAGAGTTGGGGGGGGTTGGTCTAGTGATAGTGTGTTGGACTGCCAATCGCTGGGTCCATGGTTAAGAATCCAGCTCTTGATGGATCGCCTGGGCTATGTTGGACAGCTGTTTCAATCATCCTTTGCCTCAGTGCCGGCTCCTCCTCCTGTCCTAATTAGCCTACCAAGTACATACATATACGATGTAAAACCCCATCCATCCATCCGCCCATACAGCTAGGGAAATAATATGTATAGAACTAAAATGTTTGAATATTGTATCAATATAATGCCAAGTTGAATGAAAATATTAATCATTAATGTGACTTGGGATTCCATTGACACTGATAAGGTTTACAGAAGTAACATAAATATCATAGGCCTACATATATTGGATAGCATGGTGTCCGACGTACACTGTAATTGGACAATGGAAGCCTCTTGGTGTCAGGCAAGTTCTACATAATATCAGTAACTGTAAAATTAGGCACACAATATGACACAAGACTCTTGCATGTTTTGCTGTTCACCAAGATAATTGTCTTAACTAGTCTAAATGGAGGGTATCATGGTACAAAACAATTATACAAAAAAGTAAATTGTGAAACATGATTGACACATGCAGCATATGACACCTTCAAATTGCTTGCACAACTTACCTGTCAGGTTTGTTTGTTGCATGTTGACATTTGTCACATTCCAGATTTTCTCAGTGATATTTTACAATTGCACATTGTCCAGTATGAAAATGATTTTCTTTTTACACAATACTAAAGAAAGCACAGTCCAGACACATGAATTTGCCTTTACTAAATTTCTTGGAAATGTAGTTTTTGGTCAGTTATCTAAAATGCATTTTTGACAATTGAGAGAGTGACATGGCTCATCACAGCAAAAGTCAATGGGACTGATTCAAGCAAATTTGAGTACCTGTGGAGCCTGAGTATGTCACATTTTCCTAGTATTTGATTGGTTTAAAACAGCCTAAGCCCTAAGGGACCTTTTAATTGGCCCTGAAATACATTTATTTCTTGTTGAGTATACATGTATAGCCCGTGTAGTAGGCGCGTACTCTAGGTCCCTCAGCCTATGGAACTCAAATAAATTATGCAATCTGAAAACAAATCTTTACTGATAATTTTGCTGTGAAGCAATTTTGTCTGTAATGATGTTCCAGTGTGTATCAATGAGAAAGTTATGCTAAGACTTTCCAAATGGTATAATTGGTTTCTGGTCCTGGTGGAGCAGATTATATATTATTATTACTTAGCCTTGTACACACTTGAGGAATATAGGCAGCTTCAAATTCAGGAATTAGCAAACGAATAATTAGCTCTATGGATACGATTTTCTACCATAGATTGCTTCAGATGTGTTAAATAAGGTTATTTTCTGATTTTTTCATAAACTATAAATACTTTGTAAAACAAATTAATCAGGTCAGTTAATTAAAACAATCATTCCTAGACAATTTGTCATAGACAGTGACAACAAATAATTAGATTTGTAATTACGTATAAGAAGGTAAAATACTTGGTCAGGCAATGAACTACTAGTCACAAACCCATGTTGTTGGTATTCAAATTGAAGCTCTTTTTATGCCAAGTACAGTGATGGGCTTATTATGATTTTAATGCTAAAATTCATCAAAAAAGGTCAAAAGTTTCAATCGGTCTTGGGAGGCATCAAAAATAAAGATATATGGACATATTATACATCATTGAACTCGTATTTTCAACCATTACAAAGTTAGGATGGTGGGACTTTGAAATTTTAAAATTATTTTTTTTCCATTGATTATCACCCCACCCTACTTATGGTAACTGAATTTGAGTTTTCACTATTGTGCGAACTAAAAAGAACCAACTTTAACATTTTATTCATGGACAATTAGCAGTTTTGCAAAAAAGCCCTACAAATTCAAGGAGGAGACTGAATGAAACTGCAGACAAAAATGTGGTTGTTATGCAAACCTTAATCAATTCTGGGTTTAATTATTGCTTATACATAGAACATTTACTGTGAGAAAAAAAGATGATATACATTATGTAAAAAAGTTATTGTTTAAGAAGTATTTAATTTTTACATAAATTTAATTTTTGTGTATGACAAAAAACAGCCGTTTTGAATTTTAAGATAAACAGATACAATTACTTCAGAAACTAATTAATCTTGTTTCTTTTTTCATGATATGTACGGAGGTATAATTGCCAGAAACAGTATTCAGAAGGGCAATAAACAGCGAGATGACCGATCGGAAGGCAGATATCAGGCAATGGCAGTGACAGACGTCACTGCGTGCCTTGAAGGAACTATGTACATTTCAAATTTTGATAAAAACAAACTTACTACACTAAGAGACTTTATTTCAATATTTTACAATGAAAATATATTTTGTATTTTAGATCGTAATCCATTTTCTGTACTCATGTGAAATCTTACATGTTTTAGTAGGCCTACGCAAAAAATGCTATGCATAAATGCCACAGGCAACTGAGCGAGTTCACGCCATGCACTTATTAGAAAGTTTGAGAAAAATATCAGAAACAGTATATTTGAAGTTTAAACAGTTTATATAAATGTCAATATGTAGTTTTATATAGCATCATGAAAAAAAGAAACAAAATTAATTAGTCTTCTGAAGTAATTGTATCTGTTTATCTTAAAATTCAAAACGGTTGTTATTTGTCATACACAAAAATTTAATTTATGTAAAAATTGAAAACTTCTTAAACAATAACTTTGAAAACCATTTGTGAATATTGGCTTCAACACATCACAGACTTAATTACACTTTTAAACCAAAATACAAGATTTTACTGCCAACCTGCATTTTGTTTTGCGATAAACCAAAAATTTTTTAATGTCAAATCTCAAAGAATTCCCCACAGAATTTTTTCATTTTGGTCTTAAAATGTTACCTTAATTGCCTTCTTGAGCACGGCACTAGAGGAATATTTATTTTTTTTAACCCCAAACTTTATTCAGGGACGCCGTGTTTGGGAAACAAGCCATGCAAATGAGTTCCTGTAAATGCAAAGTTTATATTACAAATTATCATTGCCTTAACCCCAGAGCCTTGAAAACTAGGACAGCGAAGGTCAAAGGCCAACCTTGTGTCAATAGTGAAAGAGTTCAGTAATCCCAGAAGTACAAAAGTGCCTCATATATATATCAGCATTTAAGCTGTGTGACCTTGAGAAGAAGGTCAAAGGTCACCCAAGGTCAAAGGTCATCCAAGGTCTATGCCAGTTTCGTTGAAATAACTAAAATTTGTTCCTGGAAGTCTTGAAATAATATTATTAAATCGCTACAAGTTAAGTTCCCTTTGAAGAAATCTCCAAGTCTGACCCCCCCACCCTCCCCAAGAAAAATGCCAATATGTTATAGTGGCCCTCTCAATTCACATTAAATTTATCAGGTTTTCATGCCAATAAGAATGGCATTCAATAAATAGCTATAAATTATGTTAGCTAAATGAACAGAATGCACCAAGAAAAAGTTGCATTATGTACAGACAATATTCTAAGAAAATATACATATCTTCTGGAAAACTGTCTCAATACCTAATACTGGTGTAAAACAAATTTAATTTAGTTTTTATTTGAAAACATTACTACACTCTTTTTAGATCTATATATATATAGGTGTGTTTGATTTGAAATAGCCAGGAATTGGGCCAACTGTCTACCAGATACGATTTCATAAAGGAAATTTAATGATTCAAACTTGAATTTACTTTTCAAAAACATTAAACAGAGTGAAAAATAAATAAATCTTTTCTTTTTTTACCTCAAGAGCCGCAAGTTCTTCAGCACTCTTCTTTGTATCATTTTCATATTTCGTTCTGGCATTTGTGATGTCTTCCTTCAATTTGGCAGTCTTAAGAGTGGCTGCTCCGATGGCCTTGTATAGATACTCTCCCTAATAAAATATAATTCTTTTAAACAATTTTGATAAAACAATGATGTTCAGGTAGTTCCTTAAAAATAATATATCCACCGTTCTGTAATTAGAAATGCAGATACCTGTTAAGGTGACTCAAGCGTGGTACACTGCACATACTTCTGAGCAACCTGGTTGCCTAGCAACATAGCGTCACAACTGCTGCAGGCCCTGAAAAAGTTGTGACGCTACCATTTTCTGCTCTCTTTTTTTTTAACAGCATGGCAGCCAGTAATTTGCTATTTAAATGAGATCTAATGCAGCTAGAAGCATAATTATTTTTTTTATTGAATGCAGTAACACCTACTCTATGCTAGTTCAAAGTTTCAGCTTCTCATCTTTATCCAAAAAATTTTCTCTCTCAATTTCAGTCAACTGTGTCTAAAATTGTCTTCATTTCTTTTAATTGACATTGGCACAGTAATGGTACTGCAGCAAAAAAATGACTCGGTGAAATTTTTTTATTTTTTGCCATTTGTTTGAAAATAACTTGTTTCTGATATATGCAAATTTTAAAAAAAATCTGTATGATCGTTTTTCTAAAATTTGATAACTACCTAAATTGATGCATGCAAAATCTGCAATTAATTAGTGTGTTGGTGCCCTTTGAGTTCTTACAGAAAAAAGTATTTTAACCTTTTTCTTTAAATTTGTGGCAAATGTATTGGTGTACATCCATGGGAAGACATTTCTGACATTTTTGTGTCATTTTTGTGTTACAAATGCAAGTAATGCTTTATTCTGTGGTACATAACCAAAAACTCAATTTATGACTTTTAAGGAGTCATCGGGCCATAAATGCCGTTACCATGGCAACCAAACGAGTCGGTGAAATTTTTTTGTTTTTCATTTTTGGAATGTATGGGTCCCATAGAGTACCTGTGCAAAATTTTAGAAAAATCTGTATGATCAAACTACCATACTTGAGTCACCCTAAGTGTGTGATTTCATTTTCCTTGCTAAAAATGTGCAGAAATTAAGCAGTTATATTTTCAGAGCTAAACAACAAACCATCACAGACCAAGTCATGTTGGCATTAAAAATGAAGGTATCATTTATTCCAGTCAGTATGTTGTTGCACTATTCGATATCGTTCATTAATACAAAACTGGGAATCTCGGAAATTACAGAATAATGCTCAAAACATGAATACTTCAAAGCCTAATGGGTGAGGGTCACTCAGAAATATCAAATGATCTGCTTGAAAATTACACAATTTATTTTTCATCATAATCATGATAATAGGTGCAATTGGAGACTGAAGAGGGTGGCCCACAAAAAGTAAAGCTTTTTTTAAAACATGTCTACGGATGCGAAGTGAGAATTCACAATATCTATTCATTTAAGGCCACATATAATTGATTCTTAGCTTCGCGGACCCGCCGACACAATAGATTTACTCCCGACAGAAAAAAAAATTGAAAAAAAAAAAAATTTTTTACCTTTTTTTTTTGTCCTACCGACCAACCCTAGAAAAAGTGCCTTGAGAGGATCCGAGAAGCTGAAGATCAATTATGTGTGGCCTAATGAACAGCGGCCTTTTATGGAGAAAACAGTGAATCACTAAATTATCGAAAAGAGAAATAAAGGTACACAAAGGCCAGGAACAAGGTACACAAAGGCCAGGGACAATTATGTGCTGGAAAGTGGAAAGACAGGAAATTAAATCCGCAGGTAAATTCCTCTACAACAACAGATGACATTTGAAACTGGTTCTCAAGATACCAATAGTCCAATACTCACAAAAACCATCAGAGATTCTGGTAAAAATAGAAAGGTCAGCAACAATCACAGATGGAGGAATGCATGAGTTATACATAGACATACATCCAATCAATTTGGGATCAGTCACAATTTTTATCACAAGGTAGTAGCCTAGTTCTGGGACCCATGTATGTGCGTGAGCATCAAATGACAATTTCACATCTACTGAAAATAACTGGAGAATAAAAATTGCAGCCATCAGTAGCAAATTTTGAGTATTTTTAGACTGCGAAATTGATTAACTACTCAGAGGGAAAAAGAGTGCATTTGAAGCGCTCAAATTATTTAAATTACCAAATGTACTCCGATCGTACTGCAAAAATGTGTATACTTTTCTACAGGGGAGCGTATTTGGAGCGTATGAATTTGCATATAGGGCGTATAAATGAAGCTAAATTTAAATAATTTGAGAGCTTCAAATGTACTTTTTTTCCCTCTGGGTGGCAACTAAAATTTTGAAGAAAATAAAATGGATTCTCCCAAAGTGTGTCTCTCAAATCTCAAGTTTTCAAATGGGAGAATTCATAAAACCTGCCCCAGGTGACCAGGGATCTTATCAGAAAGGTGCTCTCTGCAGGGATATCATCTGGCTCTACTTCACCAATAATTTCTTTTCAACCAATCACGATTCAAACAAGGGGCCTTGACTGCAGCAGGAAAATGCTCTAACTTAATAGAATGATCTGACTTAATTTAGTAACCAATCTGTCTCCCATGGTAATAACATATCAAAACTGTCAGGCCTAGCTATTTGACCTTTTTGAGGCAACTATATCTTCAACTTGAAGAAAATTTCATCCACTTATCCATGCATGGTATATTGTTTGACATGTTGGTTCTACTTCTGTGGAAAGATTGCCAGAAATCTACATGCATGTGTTACTTTTGTCTCACATTTGCTAGTAGATGCTTGACACTCCTTAATATTAGAATCAATTTGTTTCCATTTTGAAATTGAGAAACAAAATAATATTCAATATAAAATACCACCAGACTGTCAGCTATGGTTATATTGTTGCTGGAAACATCATCTCCTTCTGTATTTAGCAAATAATAGCATGTTTATAATTCTTATACCTGTCATATTAGTCCCAGCTCCCTGGCAGCATGCCTCGGCGGTCCAACGTCGGCCCAGCGTCAGTCCGATGTCAGTAACATCGGACCAGCTTCGGGCCGACGTTGGACCGCCGAGGCACGCTGATAGGGAGGGGCCAGCCCCCCTAGATTTTGAGTTTGAATTTGGTACCATTTGAAAGAAGATATTCAGAACTTCATTCCCCAATGCTATGTAGAGTTCTAGCAAGGTCAAGGAATAGCAAATGAGGGGTAACATTGGACATTTTTGCAAAAATATTGGAAGGTTTTTGTGATTGGCCTATTAAAGAACCACTTGATCATGTATAGCCTAGGCTTTTAATGGTGGTAATAATCCAGCCAGCAATTCTGAACTTCAACAGAAGAAGAAGAAGAAGATCAGATGCAGGAAACAACAGATAAAACATACCTCTTTGATCAGGGCATCTTTTTCTAGGGTGCATTTCCTCAGATGTGCAGACAAGTTGGCGAGCATCTTGTCTCTCTGCTGTGTGAAAGTTTGGATTTCATCATCCTGTGAATTATTCTCAGTCTCAATTGCCTGACTGTAACATAAGTATAACCATATCATAAGCATGCAGGCTTGTGTTGGTGAAAATTAAACACAAATTTTAAAGTATAGAGGTAGCCTACTTTCTTCACTTTTACACAATTTCGTGGACAATAATGTTATATTACTCAAAAGTGACGGAATGTAAAAAACAAAACCATAATTATACAAACCGTTCTTGTGTCTCTTCGGCCAACTTCTGTCTTGCTTCAGCTATTTGTTTTGACTTTGTGGCAACAATTGACCTATGCGAACAAAATGTAAAAAGTTCAGAAAAGGAATGAAGGAACTGGTTCACCTTTTAGTTCAAACAATTATAGGCTTTTTACACCAATCCCACCAATTTCCGTTTCCACCAGAATAATCTTTAAAAATATTAAAATTGCCTTTTATGAAATATGATGAAGATTTCTTCTAAAATGAGATGTAATTTTTAGATATATATATAGAACACGTATCAGAAAAGACGCAATAGAAGAGATATGATACCACTTTATTTATCGCTAAAAGCTCATAATCGCAATCCTCTTATGCCTCCACTAATCTTCTGCTAACGGTATTTTAAAATTATGGACAAAACTGAAAAATTATTTGGACAGACCTGTGTGTCTCCAGCAATTCCTCCGTGAGTTTCTGTAAGTCTGAATTTTCTTGTGCCAGTCGTCCAATCTCCTCTGCCTTTGTGGCCAAGTCCAATTTTCTTATTTGGAGTCTGTTTGAATTTTAATAGATGCGTACAATAAATAAACAGCTAACAAAGCCACGTCTGATGATTTAGCTCTATCTCATAATTGACATCTGCAGCTAAACTTACTTCGCATTTGAAGCTTTAACTTCTGCCGCATCGGCATTCCTGATCGCAATCTTTTCATTCAGATCTGAGCGAAAAAAATGAAATTTAGAAGTGACACTCAAAAATTGCAGACACAAGATCGGTGAGAGCACCACCTGTAAGCTGATTTGATTTTTCTGAACACAGAAACGTCGGAAAGTTACGACATAAATAAATGAAGAATGAATCTCTTCGGGAAAATTTCCTCGATTTGATTCTGAAACTTGCCAAAATCTCTCAAAACTGGTATTAGAATAATTTAGTGGCAATTATGGAAACAAAGCTAATATTATACAAGACAGACTGAAGAGTAAAATGCAAAAAAAAAGAAGACTAGCCTATCTGAAATGTACGGAAGTGTATTCTGTACTAATCAGCATTAGTTTTGGTTAATAAGTATTTTTAAATATGAATAACACATATATACCTTTACTGAGTATGACATAGTCATTATTCAAAGAGTTGTTTTTCTGGGTCCCTTCTTTGATGGCTTGTTCAAGCTAAAGTAAGAAAATTTGTAATTTTTCAAAATAATTAGACAAAAGATAATATTAAGACAAAGTATAAAGCAATCCAAGGATCAAATTTGTCCTACATAAACTCTGCAGCCTAAAAAATCTCAGCCCTTCCATATGATCATATCTATGACAAATTAAGTGATGAATTTTCTTTTTTAAACTAAATTAGTTCCTAATTGGATGCTTCAATCAGTACCAGCACTTTTTGCCTTAAATGGTACCTTCCAATAATAATCTAATTAAAAAAGAAAAAAAGTTTTACCACATCAATTTCAGACTTCTTCCCAGCACTAATCTCTTCAAATGCTTTTTTCTTCCTTAGCGTCTCAAGTTGAACCTCCTCCCTAAAATTGAAATCCATCAAAATAATTGGAAATATCTTGCATCAATGCCGATGTTCCACAAATGAGTAGAAGGATTTCAAGAATGGCAAAAATATAAAAAAAATTTGAATACATTGAACATACTGTCCATTTTTCAATTAGTCAAACACTCCATAGTCTTTTATCATTCACTGGCACCTCACATAATTCAGCCAAATAGATCTTTTTCCAGTGAAGATTGATGCGATTGGAGAACACTTGGAATATGGAACGATATCCATGCCCATATTAAGAAGACTAGCGCAACAACCATGAAGATACAGGAACAGAGGGGGGAATAAATTAAGGGGAGTATTCTAAAACTCTGTTGGATCCATGTTAAGAAAACATTTATATCATTGTATCAGTGTCTATGCTGGGCAATTAAAAGATCCCTCACATGGGGTAAATGTGTAACATGTTGAGGACTCCCGCTCATGCCCCAGTCTCACGGCGGCTCCCGGAGAACTATTTAGATCGGCGTCGAAGTATTTCCTGGAAATTTGGATGAATTTGGGTGATCCGCCGTCGACTTTTAACATCCCCCCAGGGGAAGTTTTTGTTCCCCTCAGTGGTTCCTAGAAATGGGAAAACTGCGCCGTGGATGTCAAAAAAGATTCAACAGGTACAAACTTTTTTTTCATGACGGCGGAGCAGAGCCCAAAATTTTCTTAATTTTTGGATGTCCGGCGTGGATTTTTTCAGTGAGAACGCCTCAAAAACATCTCCGCCGGGATATTAGGACATCCCCTGCCCCTGAGGGGACCTCTCCTGCCCCCGCGGGGACCTTTCTTGCCCCCGCGGGGACCTTTCCTGCCCCTGGGAGGACATTTGAAGCCTCGCCGGCAGTTTTTGACATCCCGCCGCGGTGAAATAGGTTCACTGAGGGGCAGTTATAGGTTCCCTGAGGGGTACTTTTTATATCTCGGGGCGATATAAAAGTATCCCTCAGGAGGAGGAAATTCCTTTCCCCCGGCGAACTTTTGGGGACGGCGTACAACTTTTCTTCCCCGCAGTGAACAAAAAGAACCCCGCCGTGATATGCTTTTAATTAATTATGTAATGGTTTTATAAACATTGTATGTCGCCGTGATGGTCATTTTTTTCCTAGAATTCAACTCAAGCTGCCCCTCAGTGGTAAAAAGTTCTCCGTAACGTGCCGTGAGACTGGGGCATCACTCTCCCATCTCAGCAATCAACCCTTGTGAGTGTCCAGAACTGGGCCCAGAGGGCTGCACTTACCATATCTATCTATCTATCGTCACTTCAATTACCTGTGACTGTAATTCAAATACCAAACTCGGCTAAGGACATTGAGAACAGTGTAGAAAAGCTGCTTGCAAGTTTTGATAACTGAACGATCAGTAGTCTGGCTGGAGTAGCATGAGGTCCCATGAATTAATAGCATACATACCCATGTTGACGGAGCTCATCATTTTCTTCCTGTCTGTTTCTCAAGTCGGACGATACCTTCCGCTCCCTTGCTTCCAATTGAATGTGAGTTTCGTCATAAGCTTCGATTTGCTGTTGATAAAATGAAATATTAAATTTTAATCAATGTTGAAAAAACATAAAAGATCATCAATTCATATTTATGTCATGCCAATATCCTATTGAGAGTCTTCCTTTTGGCTGCATTTAAAAATATTACAAGTTTGAAAAGGGTAATATTTAGAAAAAGTTTTTTTAAAGCTGAAAATATTGTCTCCCAATTCAAATTTTGCTTAAAAGAAAGATGAGGGCCATATTTAACTTATTGTAACAGTTAAAATTTTCACATTGCCATTCTTCGCCCAAAACATGAATAATAGGAAGATAAATTCCTTAAAAATGTAAACACAAAAAGTTTTAACGCCGTGAAAAGCCTTTTTTTGTTTACAAATCAAGCAATTCATGGCTTTCCTGGGTAAAAAATTAACTTAATTATGCCTTAATTGCTTCTAAAACAGACATAATTTAACGAGAAAGTTTAACTTTTTTTTAATTGGCTGACAGAAAGAAACCATGCAGCGCTCCGTCTAAAACAGCAACATTTTACAAGCTCAGAGAATGATCAAGACTCCGTCTACCTTCTTCACTTTGGTCAGCGCAATTTCACTTTCGTCCAGCCTCCGGTTTAGGTCATCCACCTCTCTGTGAGATAATTTCAAAATGAAAATGTCAAATTCTTCAAATTACCTGGCCATTTACAGAAACTTAAAATTGCTTACGGAGAAGCACTCCATCTTGGAAGTCGTAATGATGCCAATTACTTGCAAACTCATGTTCATATAGTTCCACAAGACCAAAAGGCACCATTAGCCATAGAATGGAGACGACGTTTTAGGATTAGTGTCAAATTACTTCCATAAGACTGCTTGGATTTTTATCAGACTGTAAAAAAAATATATCACAGAGGATGAGAGATAATGAAGGTGCGTCTGACCCAATTAGCACTAAAATATCCTATGTGGCCTTCAAAAATACGGATGGATTCAAACAAGTGAACACGTGTCTCAATTGAAATAGCATTAGATAAGATTTACTTACTTGAACCCATCCATATTTTTGAAAAACCTCAAAAAGTGAATGCTTCTTTTTTACAAAATGACTTCTAATATCCTTCTTTACAGTTTACACTGGCAATCTGGCATAAGATGATTTTTATAAAATGAATTCATGCACCAAAAGCAGTTCATTGGAAGAAAGATATCAAGCAGTGAAACAGGTAACACCCTGTTCCAAACTTGCGGCTGGCAATGTAGGCCTAAGGGCGAATAATTGTCATTTCCCAAAACAAATTTTGCAAAAATAAATTAAGAGCGAAGTATAAGACAAACTAGCATGCACTACAGCTTGACAGTGGCTGCATGTGGACTTCACCAGCTGCTTCAGAACTTCCATGGAGCATGTTGGTTCATTATTCCAACAGAGCATCCGTCATTTCTTAGACATTTCCAGGAGGGGGGATCTCTATGCCCGGCTTTTCCGTCAAGGGCTTTTGAGGGGTTTATGTTTGGATTTTACGGCTGGCAATGGGAGGACATCCACCCCATTGGTCTGAAGGAAACCCTGAGTGAGCTAGTGTTGCAGACTGGACCCAACCACCCACCTCGTGTCCAGAACCAGGGGTAAGTTGGACCAGTCCAGGGGGGATAGTGGCCCGGTATACTGTTACCTATTGATTTCCGATTCACACACAATTTTCATCAAACATAATCAGAAAAGGTGTGAGAAATGAAAAACTTTATGGACCGGTTTTTTGGAACTGGGGGTGGTCCAGTACTGAAGGGGTAGTGGTACAGGTCCTAAGTAATCTGGTTGGCATTCAAGAGTGAGCCCTGCAATTTGCTCAACGATCATGCAACTTGCAGCTCACCTATGGCTCATTCTTGATGCTTAGATGGCAGTCTTGGCATTGTGTTTCTTCAATAAATGGGGATGCTCTGATCAGGCTCAAGTAGCGATTGCTACTTTTGCCCTTTACTATTGCCCTTTATTCAATAGTCTTCACTATGGTAGGAGTAGCAATAGCTACTTGGGCCAGAAGTTAACAGTATGTTGAAAATGGGACGTTTCTTCATGTAACCACAAGCTCCACAGGAGAAATACACTGACCTATGTATTGCTTAGCTCATTTGTAATATGAATATCACATTTTCACGACGTTTTGGTGCCATTCTTGTCCGATATTTGCCAATTTATGAAAATGGCAGTCCAATTTCAATGTTGACATTTGTGACCTGCTCCTCCAAAATGGGTTCAAAGTCGGCCTCATATCATATTCAATTGTGAAAATGACTTTGTTCTACTGGAATTGGGCTTTAAAGTGGTGTTTCATTTGTCTTGATATCTCCATCCAATCCAAAGATATGGCACTCAAACATTGATGATACGGGACATTGAACTTTGAGAAAAGTGCATTTGAATTTCCCGCCATTGCAATAAAAGAACAAAGTAAATCAAGAAATACACCCAATTTAGATAATTTAAAATCTGCTTTTGGTTAAAACGGTCTTAAATATTCAAAGAAAAGAGCTTCTGCTAAAATGTGGTACCAACAGCTAAAAAACTTCAAAATGTGACCTTTTGACACATTTTGCTGATTTCTGGGAAAATAGGGATTGCTTACTTTGAACTCATTTTGGTGGAGCAGGTCACATTTGTGATGAGCACTTCCAATCTGATACACAATGGGTGGTGACGTCACAAAATTGCACTGCAGCGCCGCACCAAACTAAGTTCTAGTCAAGTTGGTATTAGCAGAACCACTAATCTCATTGTGTTGGTTTTTAATGACTGTACAAACAATGCTAAATTTCTGTTCTAATGCTAGACGTGAAAAACTTTAGTCAACTTGACATTTAAAATTAAATGTCCACAGATCGACATATTGCACGTATGAAACAGAGAATAAGAACCTGGACTTACTTTTTCTTGGCAAAGTTGGCTTCTTTCTGCTCTCGTGTTTTAAGAGTGGTATCATACTAGAAATAGAAACGAAAATCAGTATTAATCACAGACCCATTCAAGTTGAAAGATGCAGTTACGTTTCTGCAGCATTACATTTCAGGTGACAACTGATGAAACAACGGCTTAAAGTTAACTTAGTTAAGGACAGAAATATCGAGGCACATTAATACGACCATTTTAAGTTGACACTGTGAGTGTCAGCAGTCATTACAGCAGGTGCAAAGGGAACAGGTACAAACATTGAAGAGCATAAAAGGATGAAACTCAAATCCTAATCATAAAATACTCTGTTTTTCTCTCCATTACTTGGCATTATTTTGAAGCATTTAAAATTTCACAACCATACCTGTGTAGTAGGTCAAGTAGGTTGTAATACAGACTGTATAAGTCATACTTGTTATCCACAGAAGTGGCCGGAAACAATGGATGACATCACAATTAACAATGAATGGTTGTTGCCTTGTTATAGATAACATATTTATAAAGTGAAATTGTTATTGAATTGCATTCTTGAATGTAATTTCTACCCATTTGTAATATTTTTGTGTCTTATCTGGATTATTGCAGACAATCTTTCTTATAAAAATGCAGACAAAAATATTTGATGCCTCACTTCAGTGCTCTCCTGACAAGTTTAAGGAGCATATATTGCAAAGCCAATGAAATTTATTTTCTTACCATTATGTATGTTAATATAACTGGAATTAATCAAAGGAAGTTTTATACATTTTGGTAGAATAAGCAGTTGGTCTCTAGTGATGCACGGATAGTGAAAATAGCCAGATACCGGATAATCCGACTACACTAACTGACGGATACAGGATAGGAAACGGATAGTAGGAACAGGATAATAAACATACGCTAGAGGACATCTTTAAGCATTCTTGGATGATTATAAATATTTTTTCTGAGAGGCGAGAAACATCATGTCCGGCAGGAGGGCTGTTCCTCTGATGGAATGTTTTTCCTTATGTTCGGAAAATTAATTAAAATTTTGCAGATGGTTGCATCATGTTTTTGACTTTGTTCTTGTAACATTCTTTTAATAATTATCAAAGTTTTGTTAGCTTTTCACCTATTTTTAAGCATCCAAGATATCCAGTTCTGACACCCTAAATTGCCGCAAATTCCAATTTCCGGCCGGACACCGGATACCTTGCTGGATATCCGTGCATCCCTAATGGTCTCCCTTTCACAAAACAACAGTCGGCAATCAGCATTAATTGTGACATCATCAATTTCTCTTGTGCACATTACTTACACAGCCTATTTCCATAATATTTTAAAAAGTGTAACAATCATAGTTTATAGTGATTTATCAATTAATTTTGTCAATAATTTCATAACCAATTTCAGCTAAGCTGCACCCATTATTGACATTACCACAGCTTTCTTCAGACGTTTCTTTTCCACCCTTGCTTCTGCTCTTTCCTGGATCAAATCTTCTTTCAGTTGCAGAATTCCATCCTCGATATCCAATATCTTGTAATTTGTTTCCCTCAGTTTATCGCGAGTTTCATTAAGCACAATCTGCTTGCTGCCAATGAGACACAAGATGAGTTTCAAACTTTTAGTCTGCCAAACTAATTGCTACAGCATCATATATAGGCCTACAAAGCACATCATTACACAGTGTATAATATATACATAAATTGTGGGACTCACAGATTGTATGCTTCGAATCATAAAATGAAAGCAAACAATCTCCAATTATTTTTTGGCATGCCTGAGGCTAATGCATGAATATGAAGCCCGATTCCTCAATATTTAAAATTTTTAATTCAAATTTCTTCTTAACGTTCATATCAATGACATCATAAATTTGCAAAGGGAATCATCCACACTCACCCAGCCTTTTCAGCCAGCCGCTGGTTCAGTTGCATAACAATTTCTTCATGCTGCTGACGCACCTTGTCTCTTTTTGGACTGAAACACAAATGAATTTTAAGATTTAGTTGGCTGTTTTTAAAACGACTTGCTAAAATGCATCCTTGTTTTTTATAACTGCAAAGTGACACTGTACAAGAATTCCAGATTGGCTTAAGTCCCCATTAAACTAAAAATAAATTCTCTGGAAAAAGGTTGACAAGCTTGCCATTCTGATCCCTTTTTTTAACCCAACGATCACAGTTTGCAAACTGGCAGCGATCAGCAATTGACTACGATACCAGTCCCTGATCTGACGACGCAGTTATCCCTAATCTTTGCAGCAAATTCAGACAGAGAGATTATTTTGACATATATGTAGGGCATCGTAGGCACTCAGTGCCAAATACCATCATTAAGCCTATGTGGTGAAGGGCTGAGGTGACGCTTAAAAAATACTTATCACGTGAAGACCTAACAAAACATGGAGAACAGACAAAAAATATTCAACAAGAGAAATAGCATAGGACCAAATTCAGCTATATGCATTATGCAGAGCCAGTTTCCATGAAAACAAAAACACAACTTACTACAAGATAGCATTTTCCTTTTCTAATTCCTGGTGTTTAGTTTCAAGGGACAAAATATCCTCATTGATTTGAGTAAGCTGGTTCTGAAGGCGAGTCAGTTCGGCTTCATTAGATCCTCTCGCAGCATTCACAGCACCTAAAATTAAAACAATTAAATCCATGTATATATCTTTGTACCACTCAACAGTGAAAATTAGCATTATGTACAGTTGTACACCATTATATAGTCATGTCCAATTAATGGTTTGGTGCTTCATTCATTGACACTGGAGCACTGCATTATGAGATGTGACATCACAATGGTGTCACCATGGTGATGTCTCTCAACCTCTCTTTCACATCATCAGTAACAGTTGTTACTTTTTATTTGTATGGTAAAGACTAAAAGATTGTGTAATGTGCATTTCTAAAAAAGGGGTGGGGGAGGGGGGAGGTGCAAATTTGGTTACTGGCATAACCACTATAACCACTGATTCCTCGAAATTAATTTTCTTTTGTAAAACTAAAAGTAAAGTCTCTGAAATAAGACATGTTCCTAATATTTTTTTGCACATTGGATAGGTTGTTTTTGACATTAAATTTTATATAAAATGCATAAATCAGTTCTGCGATAACTTGAATTCTCTAACCTGATATTTCATCTTTAATCTGATCTGGTAAATACGCCAGGCGGTGCCGCAATAAACTTGATTCGATTGTCTCAACCTCGAGCTGTTCATGTAAATTCCTTCGCTCTTTTTCCTGAAAAAAAAAATCAATTCCTTTATATTTCAGGCCTTTCACTCATACATAATCTTATGAATCATTTAAAACAGTCAGTCACTGTATTGCATAAACAAGCAAATATCTCATATTGGCCATTTTAAAAATGTTACAGGACATAGGTATATTTTCATAAATCGATATCCAAAAAATTCAGTGAGCCACAAAAGAAAGCAACACACTGATGGAGTTAAATATCTTAAATTTCTGAAAATTATGAAGTTCTTGGGTTAACCGTAGTTTATTTGCATTTCAGCAGGAAATATAATTTACCAATTCATGAAGAGCCACAATAATTTTCTCGATGTATTCGACATCTTTTTCTTTAAAGTTGTACAAGTCTCCTTTCATACGCGCCTCTAAAATAAAAATTGTTCAGTGTCAAACAAGAACCCACAGATTGAAAACTCAGATATTCATCATTAATATAAAAAGGCTTTTATATTAAATTTACAAAAAATGACTTGTTTACGCTGTAAAAGCAGCTCATGTTCATAATTGCCATTTAATAGTTCATTGACAAATTTTATCATGGGCAAGTTATGACGATCTTGCAATTTTTCCTAAAATCACCAGGACACCCTCAATTTGAATGCAAGCAGTCTTAATTGCAAGTTATGTCTCCAATAAATTTTGGTTGTTAAGATATATTTTGTTTCAGATAGTGTGTACACTCGATTAGGGGCATCACAAATACCCCAAAATTTAAATTTCCTGTTTTCCATGCTTGCTGATGCTGCATGACTGGCAATTTGTTATATATATAGCGAGCAGCACAGCACAAATGGCATTTATGATTGACCATTTTAGCTTTCAGTCATATTAATTTTTGTTATGCATTTATGAGGCTGAATTCCATAAAATGTACTTTCATTACATCTTACACTCGTATGGGGCATTATAGTATGTATATCAGTATCTCAGTTTTAGTGTTGTCTGAAATACATACTTTTATTTAAATTGAGTTTTAAAACTAATATATATATGTATTCCCTATTAAACGTTATGATGATGCATCTTTTACATTGATTTCTACATAGGTCTACGTAAGAAGATAGCATAAATGTAGGTCATGTTCTTGTTATTTGTGAAAAATCAGTAAAGAGATATGAAACATGAATATAGGAGAGTCATAGTGAGGGCATCCATAATAAGACCAGGTGTCCACTAGGGCCAGGACAAGACCAGGAAGGGTTGGGGAAGCACATTTGGCTATTTCAGCGTATCTTCAGCATCAGATGCCCCATTCCTGAGACCTTCTGCATTCTGTCTGCAGACAGGGTGCAGAACACTCCAGGAAGGGTAAAAACATGGGACAGGACAATCAGGAAGCCCTCCAGACAGCATGAGGAATGTTATTAGGTGGCAGATTGAATGCCATTTTTTCTAATTTTTCTTGACATGACATCTTGTTCTTAGCCATTTTGCACATATTTCAGTGCTTTCCTGGGACCTTCTGCATGTTGTCTGCACCTTCCTGACACCTTCTGCATGCTGTCTGCGCTGTCCTGACACCTTCAGCGAGCTGTCTGTAAGGCTTCCCGATGTTCCCTCACCGTTCCTAATAGCTTCTTGGTAGTTTCAGCATTGGTTCCTCAATACTTCATCATGCCTTCAGCATGCCTTCAGCATGCCTTCAGCGCCTTCAGCATACCTTCAGCAAGCCTTCTTGAACATTCCTGAAGCTGTCAGCAGCGCAGAAGGGTCCAGGACAGCTTCAAGAAGATGCTGAAGGGTTCCTGAAGGGTTCAGGAAAGCCAGGAAGCCTTCAGGACATGGTCAGGACAACAAGGACAAGTCGCTGAAGGTACAAGGAAATCAATTTCAGCGTCCAAATTTTGCTCTGGAACAAAATTTGGACGCTGAAATGTTTGCCTCTGCTGAAGGCGCTGAAGCACCAAGAAGGGTTCAGGAAAGACAAGGACAGCATGAGGAAGGCTTCAAGAAGACCAGGACAACATGCTGAAGGGATGGGGAATTGTCAATTTCACTTTCCTGATGGTTCCTGGTCTTGTCCTGGCCCTAGTGGACGGCCCCCATATAATTATAATAATGAATGAAGTTCGAACTCTGCTGACTAAAATATAAAGACAGATTACAGTTTGTCTCACAATATGCAAACTGGTGTTTGGCCTGATTGTTCAGCATCTACAAGTCGCACTGTAGAAATACGCATATTCACTGATAGAAAAGCAAATTCATAATTTATTTATCACATTTTTGTGATGTTTTGGTGCTTTTTTTGTCAGATTTTTGACGACGACCGTGCGTTCTAGAAATAAGACAGACTGTACCCTGTTTTTTGCAAGTCAGTGGCGTAGCTACAGGGGGGCGGGGGGGGGGGCAGTCGCCCCCCCATATATCTTTGCCAGTATATCAATGACTGCTTATTTTTGCACAACCACAAAGGTGACCATGTTCATGATATCCCTTAAAAACTCTCAATTTCAACTGTCTTCTAATATTCAACGATTTAGTGGAAGTTACTGAAGCAAAAGGTCTTCCTGAAGACCCGGCCATATAGCTTTTTGGGAGTCACTGGGGGAATAATTCTCATACAAAGGCAATAGATGTGGAACATGTGGTTCCTCCCTTAACTTGACAAATTCAGCAAAATTCGACTAATTAACTTTAACTTACAAAGTGATCTACAGGCTCTGTAAAAAAAACAGTGTTGATGACAAGGTGAAGGGCAGAGGTGTAAAGTCAAGCCATCCTGACAAAACTTTAGAAATTGACGCGCCCCATGGAGCCAGCAGGCAAGTTAATAAATACAGTGTTTTTTGGTTATCAAAATGACAGAAAAATTGCACATTGTAATTTTTATTTTTGGTCAGGATGGAGCCACGGGCATTGAAAATGGATGAGTGACTTGTGTAGTTCGTCTGGCATGTTCAAATGGTTATTTATGACTATTGCTATTAGTCAGTTGATAACTTATGACTAAGTTTTCCAAGGAGTTTATTCACATGACTAAGTTGATAAGTATATTTCTTCAGTCTTTGATGGCTAGTTAACCTAGTCTGGTAAAATTAAACTGCATGCCTTCCAATTAGGGGGCCACCATTTAATCTCAAGGGAGCTTGGAGTTTTTTTTAATAATTTGTTGCTCAGTTTTGGTGATATAATTAAATTCTTTTTGGACAGTCTTAAAATTAATAATTTCTGGTGGGGGGCCACTGGACCCGCAGACTGGGGTGTTTCTTAACAAGGTGTTGCAAAATTTTGGAATGAATATTCCGGGAATTCGCCTGTTTGAAATAAATAATTACTGCCACGACTGCCATGAAATAGATAATTTCCCAACGATGAAACTGTAGAACTGTAGAACTGTAGAACTGTAGAACTGTAGAACTGTAGAACTGTAGAACTGTAGAAGGTGATAGGCCGGAAACCGTGCAGGTTTGTTGGCCTCTCTTTGATGTCTTGTGTCAATGCCCCCCTTCCCTGGGATATTTAATGGTTCATTCATTAGCACAGTACATGTCCAACAAAAGAAGATGAAACAATACACTACTCGGAATAGTCTTGTAAAAATGTATGCTGATCCTATTGTAAAAAATAAACCAATGAATATTTCTATATATTTATGACTTGATCATTTTTGCGCCCCCCCCCCCCCGCCGGAAAATTTACTGAAGTCCTCACATTTTATTTTGCAATAAGTTTTTAGCCAATAAAACAATCCACGATAAGTCTGAGGTTTAATTTTTGGTCATTAGGGAACAATTTATTCTTGTTTATCTCTTTCCTGTCTTTATATAAGATCTAGCAGATCCTGACGCCTTTGCAGAACATTCAACAAATTGAATTGAATACATGTGCCAAGTATCAATAGCAGAGTGTGAATTATCGCTCGTCCATCTATTTGGATGTGTAATTGAATGATCTAGAGAATAACAACCAATAAAATTATACTTACCCAGTTCTCTCAATCTTCTTACAGCATAGTTGACCCCTGGGACTTCACTTTTGTCCGAATTAAGGGTAGTAATAGACATTTTGTATGGATCAAAAGTGACTTTTTTGGTTGATAAGGACGCAAATAAGTTACGGGCAGTTTCCACCAGAGGCCGCTTTCAGCGCTAGGATATGGATGGTGTCCCCACCTACAAATATGACATCTGAAAAAAAAAATCATAGCTCTCATAATCAAGGACTTGGAGATTAACGGAGGAATCATCTGTTTGCATTCATCTAGGTAATGATCTATACCCACTTATCGGCCCTTTTGGTTTTCAATAGGGATAGGCCTAGGCCTAGTCTTTTTTTTTTAGGGGCAACCGTCCCCATCACAGATGTGTGGGAGCGGGCAATGCGGGCTCCAGAGCTCAGGAGTTTTTTCTTCATAAATAAATAATTTCTTTCCCAGTTTTAATAAAATTAATAGCTTTCTTGATATAAACAATTACTTTGTCGCAAGTTGAAGTTCGGCGTGATTCCCTTACACGGTAAATTGCTAAAATTCAGAAACAAACATTATTTGGAAACAAAAGATTGTAGGATGTTTTATGGCATGCTCAGAATAATTTAAAATAAAGCCTGTCGTTTCCAAAACAGTGACAACATAAAATAATTTCCCATCGAGGAAAACTCCAACCCCTTCACAGAATAACTGAGTAGGGGAGACCGGGGCCAGTTGTCACAGGGACAAGTTGTTACAATGCTGGTTACTCAGCTATGTAGTAACAGCTGCATGGCAATTTTAAAAATCAATTTCGTAACATGTGAAATATTTTGGTGATGATATCACAAAAATGTGTAGTCTGTCATACGCTATGTGAAGATTTCTAAAAATGATCGTTTAAACACAATTTTTTTACCATTATCATATTTTTCATCGTCTTCCAATTTGAGACCATTTTTGGAAGATTAAGGTGTTGATTCATGATGGCATTAACCCATAGTCTTCGTGAACAATGTGTCTGTGTTTTCTGAGTGGAACCAGAGTATATTCTCCTTTGACTACCGAGATATTGGATTGACTTCATGATCGTGATGAGGATAGGCCGGGGCTAGTTTTCACAGGGGCAAGTTGTCACAATGCTTATAACTTGGCTATAGGTGGCAGTAGTTGTGTCATTATCAAATAAATTTCAAGATCTGTTAGTTTGTTAAGCTTTTGTCTGATGTGGTTAAAAGAAAGTATTATCTGCCATGTGATATGTTAAAAATGACTTTTTCAACAGAAATTTTACACCCATTTCATTGTCCTCCGATTTGAGAATTTTCTGGTAGAAATAGGCCTTGATTTATGGTGCAATTCATCCAAAGTCTTCCCAAGAAGCGTATTTTTGTTTTTTAAAAGGAATCTGATATATTGCAAGCTTCGATTACAAAAATCTGTCAAGAGATGTTAGATTGGCTAATGAGTGTGATAACTTGCCCCGGGCTTGGGGCAAGTTGTCACATTTTCACAAAAATGACTTTGAGTTACAAAATGACCTACAAGGAAACACATGGTTAATAAATTATGATGAAAGCTAAATAAAAACTTTCTCAAGAGTTACAATTTTTTTTTTTTTTTCATGTGCGGACAAACCTTTTATTTCAGTGTCAAGTGAGAAGCAAACTTTTTTCTCACCAAAAATCCATAGCCCAAGGACCAAAGGATCATCTGGTCGGCCCCTAAGTTCTGACAAGACTTCAATTTTTAAATTCCGTGCTTTCAATCTGCAATGTATAGTACCTAATGGCTGGTAGCCGTCCTTGGAATTTAAGTGTGAAGTAGTGGTGACAATTATAACAGGTGCGTTAGAAGGGTATTTTTTTCTTTTTTTTCTAAGAATGTAAATATATAGAAACAAAAAAGCGTATAGGCCTAAACAGTCTGTTCAGCACAATGACCACAGTGGCGGTTACAGGGGGGGGCCTAGGGGGCACGGGCCCCCCCTAGACCACTGAGATTAATAGTAGTATTTTGAAGAAAATACGCTGCGACGCAAGCCCGTGAATGCCCGTGAATGTCCGAAACACGCCCGGGCCCCCCCTAGATGACCGTGTCTGGATCCGCCACTGGACCATACCAGGTAATGTTCACTCTCTGCCAAGCGAGTGGTGTAATGTGCTTGTCTGCTTGTTCAGGTTGACTCTGAATGATTCTGGGCTTGGGGCTCTGATGACTTCAATGGGGATGCTATTCATCTGGTGATGAAACGATTCTCCGATTAATCGCCGATTTCAATCGGTCCACCTTTTATTCTCTGATTATCGTTAGGCCATTGCAAAAATCGATTCTCATCGATTTTACTTCTGACAGGCCATTTGTTGATGTCAAGGGTCTTAATTATTGCAATAAAGCTATTGTCTGCTTCTTAACTAGTTAAATTGGGATTCACATTGTGCTTCACACTTAGGTGACACCCTCTCAAGCCATAAAGATTATAATAGCAATTGGCTAAATCAGTTCTTATAGCAATTGACAATTTTTACACCTGTTGTGAGGCAGTGCATGCGAAAGCATATTGACTTTGGTCAGACATTTTGTCTGACTGAGAAAGAGTTCCCGTCAGACAAATTAACGAGTTGTCAGACAACATAATAAATTTGATCTATAATTTTTCAAACGGTTAAAACGCATTTTTTAAAGGTGGTTTTGCAACATTGCAATTCAGTTTCTTGAGGTCTTACAATACAATTCAACGTCAGAGAGGACTAGCGCTTAATTTGCCTATTTCCTGTAGGGATTTTGTTGCCAGTAAATTTGTCTGACCTAAATTTGAGAATGGTCAGACATTTTCAAAAAGTGCCAGTAATGTCTGACGTGGCTGACCATTATCGCGCGCACTGTTGTGAGGAGTAATCTTCTTCACAAACTAGGTATATTCGAATATTTACAAAATCGATTATCGAATCGGAAGTGCAACCGATTAATCGATTTCATTGTTGAGGCCGATTTTTCATCACTATATTCAACAAGCAAATGTCTCAAGGGTAAAAACTGGTCATAACATTATGATATGCTGTAGAGTGCATGTAATCCTTGGATGTGCATATTAAAAACATGGGGAAGCTATGTCCTGTAAGTCCTGTATATATACTCTTGATTTCCAAATCGTTTCTCCTTTCAGAAATTTGGAGTGGCGCGCCGATGCTGCGCCAGCCAAGACCTCCCCCGATTAAAATTTTCCATTTTGGTTACTTTTATTTTCCATTTTGGTTACTTTTATTTTCCATTTTGGTTACTTTTATTTTCCATTTTTGCTGCAGGCTGTGTGAGGCTAAGACGAAAACAGGGACGGACGCAGGGGGGGGGGGATGGGAGGGATGCATCCCCCCATCAGACCAAAATTTATATATTTTTACATGTCAATTTTATCAGCGCGCAGTCGCGTTATTTCGCGAATCATGCGTTCCGCGATGCGATAGACTCCCCCACCGGAATTTTCTGGATCCCCCCCCCCCCGGACGAAAAGTTCAAAACACACACCAGAATACATGTATTTTACTGGCACCCCAAAGTGAACACATAACTTAGTGTACTCAGTACGCTTTTATGCTGTATGTAGTTCAATTTTCCGTCATAACCATTAATAATCTCTCTTTTGTAGGCGTTGATTTAAGTTTGAGTTTGCCTTTTTTGACTTGAAGTATAGATAGTTGTACACAACCCTTTCAAATTCTGATGAATTAGCATATTAATTTAGATAGGAAGTGATAACATTGAAAGTGTCATAATGGGTTAAATATTTATAGTCTTAACTAAAAGGTAGGTTGAATTCATATTGGCATAGTGGGTTACTTCTTATATTTGTCCCCTTTTTTCTATTTTTTTATTATTTTTTTTAACCTTTTCTTTGGCATCTCTTCAAAACCTTTCTTCATATTTCATGAACCTTTGTTTTTTCCTCTCCGAATCTTGGAATAACTGCTAAAAAGAAAATAACATCCCTAAAAAGGTATTCTATTTGCTTTAAAGTGTCACGACATGAGTTAGAAAATCTTGAAAAAAGGATGAGGAATTTGAGTTGTGTGCTGCTATGTAAATATGATAGATTTGCTACATGTATAGTTTCAGTGCATGACGCCAGTGCTTCACTTATATTTTTTTGTAGTTGTGTCGTAACACAAAGCCCCATACAATTGATGAAATAGTCCTATACAAAACAGATAGAAAATAAGATCACATCTTTGAAGAAAGACAGACACTATAGATGTATAGCAGATGATCCATAAAAAGTTCCATTTTAAGCGGGGGTTTTTCGAATTTATTTTTCATGTTCCGGAGCAATGGCCTTTCAGCTCTTTTGGGCCTCACTAATACTGCATTTTAGAATCATTGGTCGCTGACTTTTTTCCTTGTCAGGTATTTGCGTTTCTGTGTCATTAAAAAAAATCCCGTCTTTGTGCGAATGTGTTGCTCACCAAAAAAATAATGACCTTTTATGTGAAGTACTTGCAAAGTCGCTTGCAAGCTCAAAATGGTATTTTTAAAACCTATAATGTTTCATTGCCACTATTTTTTTTCCACCATTTTGGCACAGAGTTTTGTGCGGTATGCCTATGTTGGGTTATAAAGGACAGTACATGTATTTGAGGCGTGAGGTATAACAATGGCTGCCTATTTTCTTTGCTGCACCCAGAGTTTGGTATCAGTCAAAGTCTTTGATAAGTAATGCCTAGTTCTCACGACGGCGATTTGAGAGCGACGCATCAAGAGAAGTCATTTCTTGGAAGGTTGTGGCGTAGAACGTTGGTTTTGGCACATTACGTAATCAATTAGTGTCATGTGCGACGCTTAAAGTTAGTAGCCGCGGTGAGTCTTGAGGTGTCCGCGGCGCTGCTTAAGCTTTCTTCGCCGCGTTCCGCCTCTCTTTCCTCAGCGCAGTTCCAAACAGACGCGTCGCACTTTGTTTTGGAATTCGGCGAGGCTGCTTTTACTTCGCCCAATGTTGTTTCCTCTTACGCCGCTGATGGTTGTGAGGCAGCTACGTCTGAAATTGGCGACCTGCGACGCATCAGAAAACCTTCGGCGTACACCCGAGGTAAGATGCGTCGCTGAAAATGACAGCCTCGCCGAAGACTGTAAGGATGCAACGCCGCATTTAGGGACTTGTTACTGCGTAACTTGATGGTTCATCGTCGCACATGCATTCATAAAGCGCCGAGGACATTACAGGCGCGTCGATGCTGACCTTCTTCGTCGTCCTTGCCTTAAGCAGCGACGAAGGTCTCTTAAGCATCGACGAACGTCTGTTGTTGCAGCGCTGCGGCAAAGTGTGTTTGGCTGCTGCAGGAGTCACTTTTGGTCATTATAAAAAGGGACACAGAGGACCTCCTTGCTTCATTTGCTGATTGCCCTTCAATGAGAACACAACGACTGCCTACTGAACATATGCATGATGAATGAAGAAGAAATTATTGTTGTGGCTGGTGCTGCTGCTGTTGCTATCGGAGCTGTCTATTTGAGACACAGGAGGAGGAGGGCCAGGAGACAGAAAAGGTGGTGGATTCGCAACTGGTTGCTGCAGAGGGAACAACATGGTCACTTCCATCAACTGCTGCCTGAACTGCAAGTGCGTGACGTGTCCGGCTACTACAACTACACTAGAATGCCCCCTGCCATCTTTGCTGAAATCCTGGAAGCTGTTGGACCACTCATCGCTAAGCAAGACACCAACATGAGGAGGGCTTTGGAACCTGGTCTGAAGTTGGCTATCACCCTGCGGTACATGGCAACAGGAAACAGCTACAAGTCCCTAGCTTATGCTTTCCGTGTGGCACCCAACACCATCTGCAACTTCATCCCTGAGGTCTGCCTTGCCATCGTTCATGCCTTCGAAAGACAGCTGGCACTACCCACACAGCCTGAAAGATGGAAGGAGATAGCCAAGGCTTTTGAGACGAAATGGAACTTGCCCAACTGCATTGGAGCTCTGGATGGCAAGCACGTCGCAATCCGATGTCCCAAGGCTGCAGGCTCCTTGTTCTACAACTACAAGGGATTTCACTCCATTGTCCTGATGGCCCTCGTTGATGCCGACTACAAGTTCATCTATGTGCAGGCTGGCTGTCAAGGAAGTGCATCTGATGGCGGCGTCTTCAGGGACACAGTACTTCGACAACTCCTGGACGAGGAAGATCTAGGCCTACCACCTCCAGAACCTCTACCTGGCACAGAAGACAATCCTTTCCCATATTACATCGTGGGTGACGAGGCATTTCCCCTGAAGACATGGCTGCTCAAACCAGTGCCAAGAAGGAACCTTGACATTGCTTCCAGAGTCTACAATTACAGGATTTCAAGAGCCAGGAGAGTGGTGGAGAATGCCTTCGGTCTGCTGTCACACAGGTTCAGATGCTTCCTGACCACCATGCCCCAACGACCTACAAGAGTGACATACATCACAATGGCTGCTTGTGTTCTACACAACATTCTGCGAGACAGAGTAGGCGTCCACCATGCCCGTGACAATGAAGTGATGGACAGAGAAGATCCACAGACACATGACGTCGCTGAAGGAGTTTGGAGGGGAGACCGTCAATTGCATGACCTAGGAGAACCACTTCGACACGGAAATGCCTCCAGAGATGCCAAGGCTGCTCGAGACTACCTACGTGACTGGGTCAACAGTCCGGCAGGAAGTGTCCCTTGGCAGTTGGAGAAAATCTGAAGAAGATGCAGACTATCTATTCAAAACAACAAAGCCCAGGCCCTTTTAAGGGCCACCAAATCCTCCCAATTGAGCTGGCCATGTACACATCCTATGTTGACAAAACAAGCCCAAAAATCAATCAATCAATCAATCAATCCCTCCATCCATCCATCTATCTATCTATCTATCTATCTATCTATCTATCTATCTATCTATCTATCTATCTATCTATCTATCTATCTATCTATCCAAGTCCAATCCCTGCAAAGTGACGACAACTGCTTTTCTTTTGCTGCAGTGTATATATGTAACGAGCATTGTGTTCCATCTATCAAGCTATCTATCTATCTATCTATCTAGCTATCTATCTAGCTATCTATCAAGCTATCTATCTATCTATCCAAGTCCAATCCCTGCAAAGTGACGACAACTGCTTTTCTTTTGCTGCAGTGTATATATGTAACGAGCATTGTGTTCCATCTATCAAGCTATCTATCTAGCTATCTATCTAGCTATCTATCTAGCTATCTATCTATCTATCTATCTAGCTAGCTATCTAGCTATCTACCTGCCACTTGCCCTAGACAAGTGAAATTACAAAGTGATGCACTTGTACTAGTGCAACCAACCAACACAAGTTTTAAAAGCAAAGCACTTGTACTAGTGCATTAAATTTTAATTAAGAAATTCATGCACTTGTACTAGTGCAATAAAAATATGTTTATACCAAAGAATGCAGCACTTGTACTAGTGCTGCACTTGGTATGTTTTGGGGCAAAGAAAGGGGGAACTAGCACCTTGCTTTTATGAAGGTGATTACTTTTAATGAAGGCCAGGACCGGACTTTTGTTTTGGGGGACTTTTTTTTTGGGGGACTTTTTTTTGGGGGATTGTCAACGTTTTTTTTGCTCTTTTTTGGCTCTTTTCGGTCAACACAAGCTCTTTTTTTTTGTCAACATAAGATGTGTACGTGGCCTGCCCTTTTGGGAGGATTTGGTGGCCCTTAAAAGGGCCAAGGTTTTTTGTTGTCTTTGCTGCATCTGGTCTTCTACTTTCGTGGAGAAAGGAGACTGGAAGTCCAACTGGGCGAAGGGGAAGGCTGGTGCTGGTGATGGGCGGCCGGTTGACCAAAGCTGGGTCCAGGGGGGTAGCCGTACTTCTCGGGGCTCTCCTGAGCATCCATCATCACTGTCATGGTGGAGTGGCTGGGCTGCATCGTGGTGTAGCTGGGAGTCTGCCTGGAGGATCCTCCTTCCCTGGGCTGGTGCTGCTGGTAGTGATGGCTGCTGCTGGAAGCCTGGTGATGGTGCTGGTGGTGGGCTGGCACATACGTCGAAGAAGGAGGAGGAGGAGGTGGCATCTGCAGGCGCTGAGGAGGATGAGGAGGCTGGAAGGTCTGCTCCTGATGATGACTTGACTGGCGGCTGGCATGATCCATCTCACTCTCCCTGTCCCAGAAGAGGGCGGCCTCTGCAATGGTCCTGACCATTTTCCTTCGGACTTCAGGGCTGGCGTGCACTCCCACGTGGTACAGGTCCTGGCACTTCATCCTCCAGTACTCCTGCTCGGGTGTCAACTCCTGGTGGTCGGGGCACATCTTGCAGCCAGAGCCTTTCAGGATTTTCTTGGCGGAGGACATGGCTTGCATGCTGCCTGCGATGACGTGCATGGCGGAGTGCATGGCTTCATCTCCTGGGGCCTTCCTCTTGGTTCCCTTGGCAGCGGCTCCAGGCTTTGGTGCTCCAGGGAAGACTTGGGACTGCTGGCTGTCAGGTCTGTCCTGTGCTGGCTGTTCAGGTGGCAGGTCCGGCATGTCATAGGAAGCTGGCAGGGAATCCTCAGGGTTGTAGCTGTCATCATCGGAGTCTGAGGCTGGCCGGTTGGCAGACAGTTGAGAGATGGCGGACAGCTCCTTCCCTGGCTTGTGGACGATGGAGTCCTTCAGGAACCGACAGTTGTTCAGGATGTACTCGTCCCTCTCTGTGAGCGTCTCCTTCCTGGCGGCTCCTGAAGCTTCAGGCCTGACGAGTCTGGAGAAGTGAGTGCGGACTGTCTTCCTCCAGTTGAAGATGTCCTGGGAGGTGTACTTGGGGCCCAGCTCCTTTGCTTTTTCTGTGTCCAGCAGCAGCTTCTCGTTCCCCTTGTAGCCTCTGGTGCCCTTCATGTACAGCACAGGATGCTCTTTGTACCAGTTGATGAGGTCATCTTCTTGTTCAGCTGTGATGCCCAGGTTGTTCCTGATGTTTTTCTTGGGGGCCTTCCCTTTGCCCTTCTTGCCCTTGGACTTGGCTTCAGCAGCTGCAGGGGTCTCATCAGCAGAGTCTTCTTCCTCCTCGAAGGTGTCCTCATGGATGGCCACTCTGTCTAGAGCAAGAACAGGCTGGCTCTCTGGTGTTTTCTTGGGAGTCTGCTTCGGAGTCTGAGTCTTCTTCGGAGTCTGCTTCTTTGGAGTCTGCTTCTTTGGAGTCTTCTTTGGAGTAGACTTGGCAGTAGGCTCTGGAAGACCCGTGGAAGACTTGGCAGCAGGCTTGGCAGCAGGCTTGGCAGCAGGCTTGTCAGCAGACTTGGCAGCAGGCTTGTCAGCAGACTTGGCAGCAGGCTTGTCTCCTTCATCAGTTTCAAAGAGTTCAACTGAAGAATCTTCGTCTGTGCTGTCTTCTGGCCGGCCCTCGAAGATGGTCTCGCTGACGACAGTGGCTTTGGTGGTTGAAGTGGTGGTCGTCGTCTGGCTGCCAGCTGTAGTGGAGGTGTAGAGCCCAGGTAGAGAGAGGTCTGCCATGGCTGTAGTGAAGAAGGCAGTCACTGCAGCATCTGAAGGTTCATGGAGAGGAGTTGCAGCTGGAGTTGTAGCTGGAGTTGTCACTGGAGTGCTCCCAGGAGTGTGGAGTGTTGACCTGGTGCTGAGCTTGGTTGGTGCCCTGGTGACGACGGTGCCCTTTCTCCTCTTTGGTCCCATGTTGTAGCAGCAATTTGAAGTACAATTGTAGCAACAAAAGTAGCAGCAAATGTAGCAGTTGATAATAGTGTCGTGGATTCTAGGTGTGTTCTGGTCGAAGGTCTGAGTGGGTATGGTGCTCTAAACTGGCCTCCTCTATATATATGCAGGGTGCGGACCGCCTCTTTCCACCTCCTTCGCCCCCCCTGCTTCGCTGCTGCTGCCCCAGCCGCTGCGCAAAAAGAGGGTGACACGCAGACAAAGGGTTGATGCTAAAAATAGAACAACGCATGCACTCAGGCGCCACTCTGTCTGCTGCATTGGGGGTCCAAAAGACGCGGCGCGCACCCTCTCACGTGCGTCGAACATGTGTCTTTCTGCGACGCGTGTCTGAAACATGTGACATGAAGCAGGAGCTTTCTGCTACACTGCTGTTTCTGCGTCGAAGCTCTTCTTTGTGCGCCCCATCTTAAAAAATCTGCGGCGCGCACTGATTTCTTTTTACGCTTCTTCTTGCTTCACCACTTCTTTCCTCGCAAAGATTCAACCGGTTGAATCTTTTTTTCCTGCATCGTCAAATTTCTAGGAATTGCGTAGAAAGACCTCTTAAAACGACGCATGCTGTTCCTGTTGCGCCGTAAAGCCAAAATTGACGGCGAACATGCTCAAATCTTTGCCCTTTCCTGGAAATATAAGAAACGCCGTCACTTAAACCCTCTGTTACGTCTCCGTGAGAACTAGCCATAAGTGAAACACAAGGCCAATGCTATTTCAAAGGAACGAGGTTCACTTACTTATCAAAAATTTTGACCAATATGTAACTGTTCGTTGAGCAAAGAAAACTGGCAGCCATTTGTATGCCACATGCCTCTAATCATGTTATCTTTTATGACATACTTAATTAGATCCACAAGCAGTTAAGTCGACAACGTTTAGATGCTTTAGTATTTAACAAATGACAAAACATTACCCGTTCAAGACATACAGACAGACAGACAAACAGCCCGACAGACGGACGCCACTGCCCTCTGCAATACCCAGGCATTATAATAGTGGAGTTATCTTGTACACAATTTTTTCACAAATACAGCTGCCAAGGTCACAGAAAAAGGTGAAGGTCACTCATGACAAGACTTGTTCAATAGTCTAATGGTGATAAATATTCCCGATCAGTTTTGTAATCCTATGGTTATCGTGTACACTAGTTTAAAACAAATATGGCCAACAAGGTCACAGAAATAAGTCAAGGTCACCCATTTCAGAACTCATTCAAGGTGTTGTGGTAATACATAATCCCTGTGAGTTTAATGATCCCAGGGTGAATACAAGTGGAGCTATTGTGTACACAAGCTTTTCACAAATATGGCCGCCAAGGTCACATAAGTAGGTCAAGGTCACTCATGTCAAAACTCATCCAAGGCCTTATGGTGATACTCAATCCATGTCAGTTTCATGATCCTAGGGTCAATAAAAATTGAGTTATCGTGTCCACAAGGATGGTGGAAAGACAGACAGAGTGACAGCTGGACAGACAGAGAGACAAAGGCATTTATTAACATACATAAATGACATATAAATAAATTATATACATTTTACAAATTTACAGAAAACAACTATTCAGAAATATCATTTATGGGGATACCTCCAAGGCCTGAGTGATGGCCGCTATCGAGGGGCCACCTGGAAAGCACAAAACAATAAAAAAAGAACTGGAACGGTTTTACTTACTGGCAGCATTGTTTATGCTGCAATATATTTTATCTTTTTTACAATTCGAAGTAAGCTTTTAGAATATTGGTTTACATTATTTTGCTAATTAGTAGGACTGTCTAGTATTCAGAAAAAGTGTGCTGTGTAGTTGATGCTTACTTTGCTATTAAGTCTTTTTTATCAGCATGGTTAATTCTTGTTCAAGGGCAAGGTTGGCATTTCACATTGACTGGCCAAACCAAAAAATGGCTCAAAAGAGTACTAAAACTCCCAGACAAGCTACTCGGTGTACTGTACATTGCATCAAGGTAATTAAAGATACTTGGTATCTTGAATGAACAAAGGACAGAAGACAACATAAAACTTTTTCTGTCAAATTTACGGTATCGTAAAACGGGGTTACTATGGCTGGTTTCGGAGCACCAAATTTGTGTTCTGAGAAAAAGTATCCTTTGAATATCAACGGTTTTGTGCTTGTACATAGAGGTTTACACGTGTTGAAAAACTTTCCAAAATCTATAATTGGTCTATGTTTAATTACATGATTTAAGGGTCGGCCAATGTTACCCTGAGATTTGGGTAATTTTGGCCACCTTTAATTTTGAGCATACAATACAATGAATTTCGGTAGAATTTAATTAGTTATGTTACTTGGGCCACCTAACAAGCAGAGGAATATTACATATAAAATTACACGAGAAAATACACAGTATAACACATTTTTTTTGCCTGATTCACCAATGTAACATTATGTTGACAAACGCTAATAAAAAATAATCCAAGAAGAAATAACTTAGTCTATTGCTATTTCAACTTAAATCATATGTCTAAGATGGTTTGTAGCTTCCTTTGTGGACAGTACATCATTGTAGTGTTTTGCTTGTTAATTGATACAAATTGCAATTGTTGCATTGGACCGTTTTATAGTATTCTTTAGGGACCATTCTGAATTTATGACTGGGGGGGGGGAGTGGGAGTTTTGCTGGAACTTCCCGTCAAAAATTGATACCCCCCCTTGAGTTTCATGCATATATTTATTACCCTACCCTTAGGTTTCACACATATTTTTAGTATCCCCCTCCTCGACATACAAAGCAATACACACATATAGTATACTGATATACACGGCCACGCATACAGATTCGCTTCATTTCGGAGATTTTTGGGCGTAAAAAAGTCCAATTGAAACGGGTTTATGTAGGTTTTTTTTTACATTTTTTCTTTGTTAATATTTGCTACCCCCCTTGGAAGTGTTGTCAGAAATTAATACCCCCCCTCCCTAGACACATGTGTGAAAAGTTAGTACCCCCTCAGCCAAAACTAAGTCGACATGATGTTCACATGCAGTCATACACCTGTTTTATTTATTTTTATTTATAAAATCAAGTGTCATGCTTCCTTGACTGCTGCTAATCTGCTATTAACTGCAAACCTTTATTTGCACACAACTTTTGTGTGGTTAGCACGAAAAACAAAATTCATTGGTATCTCACGCATAAGTTGATGTTTTGTTTGTTTGTTTGTGTTTTATGCCTCTGCAGCACCTTAGTGGGCTATATCAAGGCAGAGAATCGCCGTATGATGATGAGATGAGAAGACTGTGAGTCTGGCACATACCCTATTAATTCAGGGATGCCCAGGGTCTTTCAGTTGCCCCAGCATAGAACACTTGATACAACCCGCCTCCATTTAATGTCCCGTGGGCTCGAACTAAAGTGAGTTCCCGGGGTGAGATTTGAACCCACGCCCTCAAAGCCAGTTGACAAGCGCACTTACCAATTAGGCCACCGAGGAACTGAGGGCTCGAACTAAAGTGAGTTCCCGGGGTGAGATTTGAACCCACGCCCTCAAAGCCAGTTGACAAGCGCACTTACCAATTAGGCCACCGAGGAACTGACATGCATAAGTTGAGCTTGGTCACCCAGTAATAATGACATGTTACATTCACTTCAATTTTTTAATAATGATAATAATAATAATATGGATTTATATAGCGCTAATTTCAGTAAGCTGCTCATCAGCGCTTTTTCAGATCAAATCACTTGTAGGAATTCTGAAACAAAAGGTTTTTAGGTTCTTCTTGAAGCGTTCTTATGTTTGTACAGTTCTCACTTTTCCAGGCAAAGTGTTCCAGAGTTTTGGTGCTGCATTGGAAAATGCTCGATCTTCAAACTTATTTTTGTTGCATGAAGCAGGTTCTTCTAACAGCAGCTTGTGGTTGCTTCTCAGGTTATGTTCTTGTTGAGATTTGACTTGAACAAGTTCTTGGATGTATTGCGGTGCCTGATTGTTAAGTGCCTTCCACGTAGTTGTCATCAATTTGAACTGAATTCTTTTTGATCAACTGAATTAAAGCTGGAAGTGATGGCACCAAACTTGCCCAACCAATGGAGGCAGTTGTTCTTTTTAAGTTCCTGTAGATAAGTTAACTATCAATAATCATTCCTACAGACAGACAGAGAGATACACTTTTATCATGTTTATTCGTCACAAAAGTGAATTTTGTGTGTACAATGCACAATGTACATGAGAATAATGTCTATAAATCACTTGATCTCACCTTTCAGAAAAGACTCGTTTTAAAAATTATGAATGACTGTTCTTATTCGGCTCTCGAGTGGCATATAGGTGCAATATTTGCAGTAACTGTTAAAAAAAGGAAAAAAAACAACAAAAAAGATACGCGCTCATCCATATCCAAAAGGCATAGGTGAAACTCAATTATGTAACTCGAAACCTGCACTCTAAACGCTGCAGCCTGAAAAGTTACTTTTTTTCTTGTAAGATCTGTTTTAGGATTCACTCCACTCAAAACTAACTTTGAGCTCTAAGGCAGAGTTTGCATGCACTCAGACGATCTAAGCCATAGCAGTGTAACTGTAGTTCCACAAATACCAACTCCAAATTTCAGTGACAGAATGTTCCCGCTTCAGAGTGCTCGTTGTGCAACCACTGGCTCCAAGGTCATGGGTTCGAACTTCGAATCCCGTTCCATGACCTTCATTTGGTCTGAGCCCTAGAGACATAAAATGGGGACAAACTACTAAAGTATAGGTCTTCATGGTCATCTCTAAATAGAACATGTGACAGGATCACAGTTTTATCATCATCTTCATACAGCTAAAAACACGTAATGCAGTCCCTGGTTAATAAGATGAGCATATAGGCTGACACCGAAATCAGAAGATGGAGGCACTTTTCAGAGTGCAAAGGCCCACCACGATATAAAAAGCAAGCTCGTATAAAATAGATTTACCTGTAAGGAAACTGGAAAAGGAATTTCAATTATAGGCTTTCATTGAAACATTACAGCTGTATTCGTTGGGTCAGACTAACTGGTAGGCCTATGCCCACAGGAAGTTGTAAAATTTTTTAAATGTTGTTAATTTCTTAGGAAAATATGGGTGACCTCCTCACAAATATTTGATCAAGAGAACACAAAGAATATGCAGGATTTCAGTCGCTATCGGAGGAAAACTGTGAATTGGAGAACAGTCTTATTTCCGTTATGAAGATATCTTGTGAGTCCTTAACATCCAACCCTAACACGTGCCAAGTGTTTCTCACCACGTTGAGAATATATGGACCATTATCATGTCTTGAAGGATCATACAAAGTGAGACATTAAAAACCACTTTAACCCGATGAGCGATACCATAAATTGTAAAACTGTAAAACTTGGCTGGAATTTCTTCAACCGTGCATACTGGTAAAAAAATTATCATGGGTGATAATTCACAAATAATAAAAGTAGGTGAAATATGATGTATGAGACAGGAGCCAAGCAACAAATGATGTATCACCAGGTATACAACCATGTTTTTCCCTGTGGTTACAAAATTTAAATGAAGCAGCTGCGGCGCGAAAGCAAGATGCATGCTTTTTGGAAGAGGGAATGGTACCTCAGTGTAGAGAATACTTCAGTTGAAACTTTTTATTCATTTATGTCAATGCCCAAGCCTGTAGGGCCAGTGGTGTAAAGGGGTCTCAAGTGGAGGAGCGCCCCTTCCCCCCACCCATAGGTACACAACTGTGTAGGGCACCACATATATCCTACAAAACCCTGAAAATAAATAAAATCGAGAGTTTGTCAGCCAACTGATCTGAACCAGGTGCAAGTGACATTCACAGAAAAATGACCATATTGGTGAAAAAGAAGCAAAAATAAGTTTGCTGAATCCTAGTAAAGTCAAGTGATTGCATTCAACATGATGTTGTGAATTTTTCATTTTGACAGCCATAATCATGATAATGGATTTCTCGACATGTTTGCAGGCCAATACCTGCACTCAATTTCACAACTAAAGTTAAATATTGAGGTGGGCTGTTTAAGAATAGTGGCCATTTTATGGTGGCCAGTTTGGCAGCCATCTTGGATTTCTAATTTCAGAATTAGCAAACTTTTGAATATCACTTGCATTGTGCAAAAATGCCACTTTTGCCATTTGTTCTGTTTGATATATATACTCATGTCATGTCGTATATTTTGGGTTCTTGGAATTCACACACAAAAACATTTCACAGACGAAATGACAACCCAAACAGATGTGCCCTTGTGATCTAGCCATGGGTCGTCCCATTCAAAATCTTGAGATTTTGACATGGTATCGGGAGAATAGGTCTAGAATAAACAATTGTTATCTAAATTTGATGAAATTTTGGATTTGGATAGCCTATATATTTAACTGCTGACGGCACTACTTTTGAAAGCAATTTCACAAATATTTCCATGGTAAAAATTACTTCTAAATCAAAGAAATGTGAGAAAAATGTTAGTGAAAGCCATCAGCCTCACTTTGGTGTGTGACGTCACCATTGTGACGTCACCACAATCACCTGTGACATCATAAACGTTTGTTATGACATCACCCTCTCTCAGCCAATGAGAGGGAGCCATTTCTTCAATGTATAAGGATGAAAATCACTTCTTCAGTTTCAGAGGAAGATTAAACATTTATTCCACGGACTATTTGCGACAAAATAAGGTGCAGTCAGCAGCAAAACATGTGTACTTTCACAATGTATAAATAATTCATTATAAAACAGATGGGAAAAGAGTGAAAATTTAGGTCTCCCACATCATTTCCTTCAAATCTCATGATTTTCCAATGGGAGGATTCATGACCCCTGTCCCCAGGGGTCCAGGGCTACTTGTGATCAAGATGGTACTGATGCATCCCTGGCTGCAATATTGTGCTTCTCAGTGCTGAAATTGACTTTGATCAACATATTTCTTCTGATAGCTGTTAGCACTTCACACAAAAAGTGGTTGTGAATCTTTGGTAAAAAATTCATCTGCATACTGTGAGCACCACCAAAATTGGCCGGGTTGCCCGCTTGTGCATTGTCCAACATTGCTGAGTGGCGTGCAGGTTCATTTCAAAAAGAAAGACACAACAAAGTGGCATTCATATAATATCCCATTGTGGCTTATTTAGTTTTGGTAAATATCTTTATAGGAATTTGAGTGTTTTGAGTTTAGTGGGGACTCTTGTTCAATAAATAGACAATAGTTTGTTGGTTTTTTTTCAAATATTTATGATTGAAGAAATGCAATTCCAACATGTAATTTAATCTTTCCCTTTTTTATACATGACTCAATAATTTGAAGATATTTGATGAGGTATAAGTTGTGGGAATAGACCAAGGACCCTATGCATGCATTGCATGCTATTTTCCTTTAGTGTTGCCAGTGTTTTCTTTCACGGAGCACTTGTCTCTGCTGCAGCCTTTTCATGAATGTTCTTGAATATTGCAAAACCCTTATTTAGGCTTCAGCTGGCCAAAAAAAAAGCTTGACCCAGATCAGATAAAGCTGTCAAAAATATTAGCCAATTTGGCTAAAACTTGGGAAAAACAATAATATTTTCGTAATTTTTTTTTAGCCATATTGTGATTGAATTAGCATTTTGCTAACTGGCGAATGGCCAGCTAAAACTCAGCATATATATGCTATGATTAAAAAATGGTAAGTGCCTTAAGTGGTTAAGGATAAAAGAGAAGGGAAGAACACTGTAGGATGCATTCATGTTTGAATGGGGTCTGTTGGATCAGCCAAGCTATTTATACATGACATATTTTTTATCGATGGGGGTCTCTGGACAATAAGAATGTAAAGGGTATAGTGCTTCACTCTGGTCTGCAGCTTTTTCCCCCAAGTAGCCTATTTTATGACAGTATGTGTACACTAGGGTGAGTAGGGACATAGGCCTATTTTGGCCAGATAGGTACACAATTGTCAAGTTGCAAAAATAGAATCATATTAAGGATAACATGTGTAAGTGTGACTTCTCAGTATTCGCTTGTGTATGTGCAACAACTCGATATACCGACTTGTGTTTGTGCATTAATTTGCATATATACATACAAATTGTACCTTGCACTTTCTTGTGTCAGTTGTGTATGTGCAATGAATTCCTTGTGTATGTGCAATGACTCACAAGTGCGTAGTATCTTGCACTTTCTTGTGTATGTGCAATAAAGTTCTTGTGTATGTGTGATTAATTTCTTGCAGTGGCGGATCCAGACAGGGTCATCTAGGGGGGGCCCGGGCGTGTTTCGGCATTTGCGCGCCCACGTCGCAGGGTATTTTCTTCAAAATGCTATTATTAATCTCAGTGGTCTGGGGGGGCCCGGGCCCCCTAGGCCCCCCTGTATCCGCCACTGTCTTGTGTATGTGCAATACCTCGCAAATTTATGTACATATACGTAATATCTTCCAATTTCATGTGTGTGCAATGAATTGCTTGTTTACGTACAATTAATTTCTTGTGTATGTGCAATAAATTTCTTGAGTATGTGCAGTGACTCACAAGTCCGTAAGTATAATATCTTGCACTTTCTTGTGTATGTGCCATTAATTACTTGTGTATGTGCAATACATTTCTTGTGTGTGCAATAAATCCCTTGCATATGCGCAATGAATTGCTTGTGTATTTGCAATAAATTTCTTGTGTATGTGCAACAAATTTCTTGTGAGTGCATAAGTATAATATCTTGCACTTCTTGTGTATGTGCAATACATTTCTCGTGTATACATGTGCAATACATTTCTTGTGTATGTGCAATAACTCGCAAATGTACATACGTGTAATATCTTGCACTTTTAAGTGTGTGTGCAATGAATTGCTTGTTTATGTGCAATAAATTTCTTGTGTACATGCAATAAATTTCTTGTGTATGTGCAATAATTCACAAGTGCGTAAGTGTAATAACTTTCTTGTGTTTGTGTCATACATTTCTTGTGTTTGTGCAATAAATTGCTTGTGTATGTGCAATAAGTTTCTTGTGTATGTGCAGCAATAACTTGCAATTACCTAATAGTAATATCCTGCATTTTCTTGTATATGTAATATTGTGTATGTGCAGTAAATTTCTTGTGTATGTGCAATATCATGCATAAGTGTAATATCTAACAAATGCGTCATGTGTATGGAAAACTTCAAAAACTGTCCATAGATGAATTCACAAATGAGAAAATTAATCATTTTATAGTTGTAAGTTAGGGTGGTCCACATTCCTATCTGAAAAATCAAATCTTGTAAAACCCCCAATTTGAAAGTAGAAATTGATGACCACATAAGTAAAACAAACACACGCAAAATTTCAGGCAAATCGGTTAATATTTAGAGGTGGCACAATACAAAGGCTTTGAAGTTTATCATGTAATTCCCCATTGGCGCAACTGAAAAAATGGTCAATTTCCCAGATCTTTCTCCGAAGTGAATATTTTTTTGTGTTTTTTTTTAGTATATGATAAGTTGGCGTGGCAAAGAGCAATATCTGGAGGTTATTTTTGATTTATTATTCATGGTAAGTGAAATATTTACCTGTCTTATGAAAAAATGCTTGATAATTGACCTATGTAATATCTATGCTGACCTTCTACAAAACTTCGTAAGCAATAAAGAATATATATCAGGACTAGATTGAGCATCCTTGACATACCAAAAAAAGGTTATTTGATCAAAATAATTGGTCATTTTTGCAAGATTTGCAAATACTGATGATTTTGAGGTCTGCAGCAGGGGAATCGCATGTTAAACTTCAACGGCTTTGTGCCACCTCTAAATATTAAGAGCCAGTTTTTCTAAGATTCAGGCAGGGTGTGCTACTCACCCGACTCAGATATTGTTCTTAATTTTTTTCTTGGTAAACAATTACTAAAAAGTTGGAAAAAATGCATTTTTAGACCTCCATACCTTTTAGGTAATTTTTGAGGGCCCCTTCAAATATAGGGCCAAAATTTGGATTGTGTCAAAGTCCAGATTTCAAATCCAATTATCTCAGTACCTTCTTGGTGCACCTCTGTTATATTTGAAGGGCCAGATATATTGACCCAAAGGTATCATTTGGTACCGCATTTATGATGATTGACTCAGGGCGCAGGCAACAGGGGGCGCTCGAAGTTACTATTTCAGTCAATTTTAAGCTGAATTGATGGGGCCTATGTGGCTTGCACCCTTGGTTTACCTCAATGTTTTGTGCATGTATATTAAGGAGGGGACCTATATTACAAGTTTACATAAAAATTAGAATGGTACACTAAGGGCGCATCTCCACAGGGGGCGCTCTTTCCTATAAAAAAGTCAAATAGACCCTTTTTCAGGGCTCTGTAGCTCATTGCGCCCAGGGTCAACAGCACAGTGAGCATGCCTGTCATGTGCTATAACACCTCTAGATTACTGGAGTGTAAGCATCTCTGAGGTACTCTTAACCATTCTCTTTCCAGAATTTTTTTAAGGTACCACATATGACAATTTTTCAAATTTTCAAAAAATCACCAGGACGCCCACAATATGAATGGAGAGAGTCTTGCAAGTCATTTCTCTAATAAATTTTGGTTGTTAGGATACATTTTACTCCAAATAGTGTGTACACACATGTAGGGGGCGCCACAAGTACCCCCAAAATTTTTATTTCTTCCATTTTTCATGTTTTCTGGTGTTACATTCATCTCAGTTGTGGGACGCCAATCTCAAAACCAGCAATTTAGCATGCCACTGCAATTTTCTATATATTATGTCACCTGTTAGTAAATAAATGGGTAACGTTTTGCCGTTGGGTCAATACTTTACATCCTCAACCTTAATTACTCAAGGAAACAAGCATGTTCTTCTGAAGAAATGAAAAGATACAGGGTTATAAAAAATGATGTTTGAGGCACCTGGGACACGAATGGTCGCAATTTGTCTTTGCTCTTGCTCTGGCATCAGTTCCATATGGCACATGGGTCAAAATAATTTAAGTGAGTGAACCCCCCCCCCTCAAATTGAAATTTGCCTTGGCCATACGTAATTCTGAGTACATCAAAGAAAATTGGTTACCATTGTTATCCCACCCACCTTAAATATTGCCTCAATGCTATCATCCTGCTTGTGGAAGTGGCAATGGCAAAACATCACCCGTTTCACTTTCTTACAAGTTCTACTCCAGCGATATGTAAAAATGCCATTTACAATAGACCGTTTTTAGGTTTAAGTTGTGAAAGTTTGGCTATTAAAGCTGAATTCCTTAAATTTAGGCTCATTACATCCAAGACTGAACTAACTTGATTTATAGACAAAGAGGAAAGTAACATGTCAAAAAATGTGTGTGAAAAGCAGTTCACATGTTGGTAGAAATGTAAAAGATGCATCATCATAACGAATAATAGGAAATACATTATTTGTATATATATCTTAGTTTTAGAACTCAATTACAAAGTATGAATTGAAGCATAAGCCATCCAGATAATAATACCAAATCAATGACATGGAAATGTATGCAGTAATGCCCCATACATTGAAAAATTTAGTGAAGTCTAAGATGTAATGAACACAAATTTTATGGAATTGAGCCTTAAAAATGTGTTACTAAACTATTATAGCTGATAGCTGAAAATGGTCAATCATAATTGTGGTTTCTGTTGATCACTAAAACAAACTGACTGTCAGAAGGTTGGTGTCCCATAAATTACATCAATGCAGCACCAGCAAGCATGAAAAACAGGAGAATTACCTATTTTAGGGGTACTTGTGGTGCCCCCTACATGCGTGTACACACTATTTGGAGCAAAATATATCCTAACAACCAAAATTTATTAGAGAAATGACTTTCAAGACTCTCTCCATTCATATTGCGGGCGTCCTGGTGATTTTTTGAAAATTTGAAAAATCGTCATATGTGGTACCTTAAAAAAATTCTGGAAAGAGAATGGTAAAGAGTACCTCAGAGATGCTAACACCCCAGTAAACTAGAGGTGTTATAGCACATGACAGGCATGCTCACTGTGCTGTTGACCCTGGGCGCAATGAGCTACAGAGCCCTGAAAAAGGGTCTATTTGACTTTTTTATAGGAAAGAGCGCCCCCTGTGGAGATGCGCCCTTAGTGTACCTTTCTAATTTTTGTGTAAACTTGTAATATAGGTCCCCTCCTTCATATACATGCACAAAACACTGAGGTACACCGAGGGTGCAAGCCACATAGGCCCCATCAATTCAGCTTAAAATTGACTGAAATAGTAACTTCGAGCGCCCCCTATTGCCTGCGCCCTGAGTCAATCATCATAAATGCGGTACCAAATGATACCTTTGTGTCAATATATCTGGCCCTTCAAATATAACAGAGGTGCACCAAGAAGGTACTGAGATAATTGGATTTGAAATCTGGACTTTGACACAATCCAAATTTTGGCCCTATATTTGAAGGGGCCCTCAAAAATTACCTAAAAGGTATGGAGGTCTAAAAATGCATTTTTTCCAACTTTTTAGTAATCAGTTAGCAGGGAAAAAATTAAGAACAACATCCGAGTCGGGTGAGTATCACCCCCAATGGTGAAATGCCTGAATCTTAGAAAAACTGCCTCTTAATTGTTTTTGCTGAAATTTTTACTCAATACCTTCTATAGATATAAGATCACAATGCAATATTCAAATCAGAGAAATTTTGGAGAAAGTGTTTTTGGACCACCATGTTGTAAGTGTTGATGTCGAATACGTTTTAAAACTTTCCAGGACAAGAATCTGCTCAGATTGTCCCGATTCTCCTCATGTTTTATGGTATCTGGTCCACAGAATTTTTTTAACCTATTAACAAATATTGATAGTTTCAGGTTCGCTCAAGGAAATGCCCACTCACAAACGTAGCACGCAGCTCATCTTTCTTTGCGTTGTTTTGACAGGAGTTAAGGATGAATTGAAGCTTTGCTTTTTTTGAAGATGCTGTCTGGCTTTAATGCCTGGCTAAGTATTCTAAATACTGCAAATATGAGCTAAGTGTGTGCGCACAGTTTGCATAAACGAAATTATACTCACATTGTGTGTGTATGTTGTATATCAGAGACTTTAATACGATAGCTGCAAAGGTGCCAAAAAGGAAGATGGATACATTGTTCATCAAGGTAGGCAAGTTCATTGTTATTTTTTGGTGATTTGAATGTTCCTCGACATTAAGTTTGCATGGGCTCATCTCTGAAGGATAGTTAAGGTATAGGCCTATATATTCCAGGTGAATGCAAGCATGAGAGGGAAAATACAAGGGAAAATACAGACTTTAAGGGTGGTACTAAAAATCCACATAAATCTCAAGGGGGGTATTAATTTTTGGCGGGAAGTTACAGCTCTCACCCCCCCCCAGTCATAAATTCTGAACGGTCCCTCAGAGACTGTGAAGATGGATATCACACATTCCATCCACAAGTGAGTCTCATGTTGGTTCAAAAGACCAACATGAGAATCACTTGTGGATGGAATGGCTCCATTATTTACTTCAGATACATCGGTTTCTGGAGGCCTGCTGTCGGTGCAGTATCATTGTTCTCTGGCAAGTCAGCCACTAATAGTTCCTCCATCAATGGTCTCTGCCAGGTCGAACACAGGTGCTACAACACTGGTCACTATTGAATTACTACTCCCTGATTCAACCGACTATAGTATCTGTAAATTTTGCAGCAACTTCTTTGCTGAAAAATGTAATGTGCAGTAAAATGTGTTTCTGAATATTTTTATTCTTACTTAAAAAGTTTTTAAATGCATGTATAATTTATCTCTGGAGAGAGTTAAAACATGCAATATGTCTTCTGAGATTGTGCTCTACATATGCTCACAGATAGCAATCATGTTTATTATTTCAAAAGTATAGGCTCACGTAATTTGTAGCTGGGACATGCATTTTATCCTCTGCGAGAATAGAGAGGTTTTGCTACACGTTCACGTGTGACGTATACGTGTACAAGTGTTATCTAATTACATTGTTGTCATGGCAACCCCCACGTACACGTCACATGGAAACGTGTAGCAAAACCTCTCTAATTTAGCGGTGTCATGATCCCTTTAGTCTGTCATGCATTTACATTTACAGACAGTGATATAATTATATATATATATATGTGGCTGGCACACAAGTAAATTGTCTGAGTGTATTATTCTGGTGAATCTAGTCTGCAACAGAATGCCATATCTTATCTTACAAAATTGGTGAATCCGATTATGTGGGCATTTTTTGTTGCGTCACTTTTTAAATGAATCAAAACAAATTTAAGGAAAAGGGTTCGAGGTTATTTGGTTGATCACCGCGAAAATCCTCATTCATTAAAAAAACTTTTTTGGGTAACATGCTATCAAGAAGTATATTCTTAAAAATAAGGTCACTACTTTTTTTCTCAGCCATGCGTGGAAATATTAAGTTAATGTAAAAATTTTAAAAAAAAAATCCATAAGATATTTTTGGACATGGTTTGATCAGTTTTTGAAGAAAAAAGGTGGTACATAGCCAAACTAGTTTTTGTGCTCCAGAGGGTATTTTGTTTGAAAAACAGTCATTTCACATCCAAAAGAAATTTCCTGGTATCTACATTTTATATTGGTTTGATAGGTACGGGACACTGAATCTTTTTCTCATCTGATGGCCGAAGTAGCCTAGTATACAGAATTAACCGCCAAAGTAAACTCTTGTTACGGTATTTTTAAAACTTTACTGAAAACCTTTTTTAAATATCACTCATTAGTCCTAGTTAGTCATATTTTTTTTAAATTTAGCACTTCTGAATTTTGACTCCTATTTTCGGCTTTATTTGTACACAACTTTCGTGTGGTTAGCACAAAAAACTAAATTCATTGGTATCTCCTGCAGAAGTTGAGCATGGTTACCCAATAATAATCGCAGGGGTTTTTGCACAAAACATTTTTGTAGTTTATATTTTACACAACAAATAATAGGTGCAAAAACCCCTATGGTCATAATGACATGTTACATTCTCTTTTTGATCAACTGAATCAAAGCTGGAGGTGATGGCACCAAACTTGCCCAACCACTGGAGGCAGTTGTTCTTTTTAAGTTCCTGTAGATAAGTTAACTATCAATAATCATTCCTACAGACAGGCAGAAAGATACAGATACTTTTATCATGTTTATTCATCAAGATTATTCATCAAGAAAGTGAATTTTGTGGCTGTACATGTGAGAATAATGTCTATAAACCACTTTATCTCCACTTTCAGAAAAGACTCTTTTTAAAAATTGTGAATGACTCTTCTCATTCGGCTCTCGAGTGGCATATACGTGCAATATTTGCAGTAACTGTTTAAAAAAGGGAAAAAAAACAACAAAAACAGATACGCGCTCATCCATAACGAAAAGGCATAGGTGAAACTCAATTATGTAACTTGAAACCTGCACTCTAAACGCTGCAGCCTCAAAAGTTACTTATTTTTCTTGTAAGATCTGTTTTATGATTCACTCCACTTAAAACTAACTTTGTGGCACCAGAGCTCCAACTTCCAAGGCAGAGTTTGCACTCAGACGACCTAAGCCTTATAGTGGTGTAACTGTAGTTCCACAATCACCAACTCGCAATTTCAGTGACAGAATGTTCCCTCTTCAGAGCGCTCATTGTGCAACCACTGGCTCCGTGGTCATGGGTTCGAACTTTGAATCCCGTTCCATGAACTTTATTTGGTCCGAGCCCTAGAGACATTAAATGGGGCAGGTTATAGGAACAACTAAAGTATAGGCCTTCATGGACATCTCTAAATAGAACATGTGCCAGCCCAGGATCCCAGTTTTATCATCCTCTTCATACAGGTGAAAAACGTAATGCAATTACAGCCTATGAAGCATGAAGTCTGAGAAAGCAAAGTCCCTGGTTAATAAGGTGAGCATACAGGCCGACACCGAAATAACAAGATGGTGGCACTTTTTAGAGTGCAAAGGCCCACCATGATAAAAAAAAAGCAGAAGTATAAAATGGATTTACCGGATTTTAACCGTTAGGAAACTGAAAAAGGAATTTTCCGCTTCATTGTCGACAACAGCTCCATCTGTGGCCACTGGCCAGTGTAAGTATGACTGCTGACCAGATATACAGTTTGCTAAGTGCTCAGTCATGCATAACACATAGCGGTCAGCAGATAAGATAGATATAGATCCCGGAGCCGTCGACAAAAACCGCCGCCACCAGTCACTGCTGTTCAAAGTCAAGTCAAGTCAATGATGATCCAAGTCGTCAGTTGTGTTGCAAGCCAGCCACCGCCAACTTTGCACCCATTATATTTGGTATCGTTCGATTCGTCCGAAGAGATGGTTCCAATGGTGTTAAATTAGATGATGCTGGACCGAACTGTTCCATTATGAAACATTTGTGTGCAGGTTTTTGTCAAAGCAATTTTTCAGAAATTGGTCACACATGTAAATGAGTCTCATTAAAAAGTTATTTCCCAGTTTTACAATGTTTTCTTGTTCATTTAGTTGGCTAAGTTGACTAAGTCAGCCAACTTCATGCTAAGTCAAGTCAAGTCAGAGATGATGACTAAGTAGGATAGGATAGGATAAATAAATGCTGTTTAAATTGTATGAAAATCCAACAAGAGGAAGTGGTCTCCCAAAGGCCTTAAAGTTTTAATTTTTTTTACATTCTGACCACTTTCGCCAATCCGCTGTTCTCTATATATATATCTTCGTCAGTATAAGTCATATAGCATTCTAATTGCCATGTTGGAAAGCTCTCAAAAAGATCTTCATTTTGCATACCAACATTAATGGTCTGGGACGACATCTTGCCTCCCTTTGGCTCTTTGGCCTGCAACTTTTAGAAATGAAAGTGTTGAAGAATGTCTAATCCTGCAAACTAAGCTTTGAATTTATTTCACTGATAAGAGTTTAAGATTAACATACCTTACTGGAACAATGACTATGACATGATATATGTAATATCTTGCACTTTCAAGTGTGTGTGCTATGAATTTCCTGTTTTTGTGCAATAAATTTCTTGTGTACATGATGTGCAATAAATTTTCTGTGTGTATGCAATAACTCACAAGTGCGTAAGTGTAATAACTTGCACTTTCTTGTGTATATATGTTCAATAAATTGCTTGTGTATGTGCAATAAAATTCTTGTGTGTGTGCATTAACTAGCAATTACAGGTCTTAGAGTAATATCCTGCACTTTCTTGTGTATTTAATATTTGCACTTTATTGTGTATTTGCAATAAATTTCTTGTGTATGTGCAACATCATGCATAATAAGGGTTATATCTTAAAACTGCGTAATGTGTATGGAAAATTTAAAAACTGTCCATATATGGATTTCCAGAAAAATTCACAAATAAGAAAATTTATCATTTCATATAGTTGCAAGCGTTGATGTCGAATATTTTTTTAACCTTCCAGGACATGCAAGAATCTTGCCTACATTGTCCCGATTCTCATGTTTTATGGTATCTGGTCCACAGAGTTTTTTTAACCTATTAACAAATATTGATAGTTTCAGGTTCGCTCAAGGAAATGCCCACTCACAAACGTAGCACACAGCTCATCTTTCTTTGCGTTATTTTGACAGGAGTTAAGGATGAATTGAAGCTTTGCTTTTTTTGAAGATGCTGTCTGGCTTTAATGCCTGGCTAAGTATTCTAAATACTGCAAATATGAGCTAAGTGTGTGCGCACAGTTTGCATAAACGAAATCATACTCACATTGTGTGTGTATGTTGTATATCAGAGACTTTAATACGATAGCTGCAAAGGTGCCAAAAAGGAAGATGGATACATTGTTCATCAAGGTAGGCAAGTTCATTGTTATATTTTTGGTGATTTGAATGTTCCTGGACATTAAATTTGCAGCTGTGCATAGAACTTTCATCAATAGGCAATGATTATCACTTGATTAACAACATTTAAAACGAGTATTTTCTTTATGCCACAGCTGATCTCTGAAGGCCTATATATATATATCAGTATTCAATCCATCAGGCCAAATTATTTTTAAAAGCTGGCCATTCAATATATTGATGGGCATCGGTTCATGATATTCCAGTTCAACTGTATTTTCGTCCAGTTCAATAACCAAAACTACATGACAAGCAGATTTACATTATAAAAAATAATAGACGATATGTTTGGTATTGAACTTTCCAATTTTCTCATGGATGACACCTTTCGGTCTGAGCCTGTGTCTCTAAATTGTAACCATGGTATTGGGGGTTTGGCCAAGGGGGTACTAACTTTTCACACGTGCTTCAAGAGGTTACTAATTTTTATCAAGATATCCAAGGGGGTGGGGGGTAATAAAATTTAACAAAACATACATATGTAATAAAACATGCATATACCTACTCTCAGTTTCTTCACGCATTGTTACTCGCAAAAGTCCGTGAATCTGTACACGTGACCATCCAAGGGGCACATCTATGACATTACAGTGTGTCTACATAGCTTTGTATGTATGTCAGGGGGGGGGAGTACTAAAAATACGCGTGAAACCTAAGGGTTAGGGTAATAAAAGTCCACATGAATCTCAAGGGGGGTATTAATTTTTGACGGGAAGTTTTGACAAAACTCCCACCCCTCCCTCCCCAGTCATAAATTCTGAATGGTCCCTCACAGAGGCTGTGAAGATGGATATCACAAATTTAAAAGACCAACATGAGACTCACTTGTGGATGGGATGGCCCCATTACTTACTTCGGATATACATTAGTTTCTGGAGGCCCGCTATCGGTGAGCACCGGTCACCAATGAATTATGTGGGGGTGGCCAACTACTCGAGGTTGGCTGACTACTTTATTCTTAGTCGTACGGAAGTGCTCTTACTTAGTAAACTATATTATAAAATATGTTATCTGATTATACACGACTATAAATAAAACTTACATACTCACTGATTCAACCTACTATAGTATTTGGAAATTTTGCAGCAACGTCTTTGCTGAAAAATGTATTGTGCAGATAAATTTGTTTTCTTAATATTTTTATTCACACTTAAAAGGTTTTTAATGCATCTACAATTTATATCTGGAGAGAGTTGAAACATGCAATATATCTTTTGAGATTGTGCTCTACATATGCTCACAGATAGCAATCATGTTTATTATTTCAAAGGTATAGGCTCACGTAATTTGTAGCTGGGACATGCATTTTATCCTCTGCGAGAATTTAGCGGTGTCATGATCCCTTTAGTCTGTCATGCATTTACATTTACAGACAGTGATATAATTATATATATATATATGTGGCTGGCACACAAGTAAATTGTCTGAGTGTATTATTCTGGTGAATCTAGTCTGCAACAGAATGCCATATCTTATCTTACAAAATTGGTGAATCCGATTATGTGGGCATTTTTTGTTGCGTCACTTTTTAAATGAATCAAAACAAATTTAAGGGAAAGGGTTCGAGGTTATTTGGTTGATCACCGCGAAAATCCTCATTCATTAAAAAAAACTTTTTTGGGTAACATGCTATCAAGAAGTATATTCTTAAAAATTAGGTCACTACTTTTTTTCTCAGCCATGCGTGGAAATATTAAGTTAATGTAAAAATTTTTAAAAAACAAAAAAAAATATCCATAAGATATTTTTGGACATGGTTTGATCAGTTTTTGAAGTAAAAAAGTTGGTACATAAACTAGTTTTTGTGCTCCAGAGGGTATTTTGTTTGAGAAACAGTCATTTCACATCCAAAAGAAATTTCCTGGTATCTACATTTTATATTGGTTTGATAGGTACGGGACACTGAATCTTTTTCTCATCTGATGGCCGAAGTAGCCTAGTATACAGAATTAACCGCCAAAGTAAACTCTTGTTACGGTATTTTTAAAACTTTACTGAAAACCTTTTTTAAATATCACTCATTAGTCCTAGTTAGTCATATTTTTTTTTAATTTAGCACTTCTGAATTTAGACTCCTATTTTCGGCTTTATTTGTACACAACTTTCGTGTGGTTAGCACAAAAAACTAAATTCATTGGTATCTCCTGCAGAAGTTGAGCATGGTCACCCAATAATAATCACAGGGGTTTTTGCACAAAACATTTTTGTAGTTTATATTTTACACAACAAATAATAGGTGCAAAAACCCCTATGGTCAAAATGACATGTTACATTCTCTTTTTGATCAACTGAATCAAAGCTGGAGGTGATGGCACCAAACTTGCCCAACCACTGGAGGCAGTTGTTCTTTTTAAGTTCCTGTAGATAAGTTAACTATCAATAATCATTCCTACAGACAGGCAGAAAGATACAGATACTTTTATCATGTTTATTCATCAAGTTTATTCATCAAGAAAGTGAATTTTGTGGCTGTACATGTGAGAATAATGTCTATAAACCACTTTATCTCCACTTTCAGAAAAGACTCTTTTTAAAAATTGTGAATGACTCTTCTCATTCGGCTCTCGAGTGGCATATACGTGCAATATTTGCAGTAACTGTTTAAAAAAGGGAAAAAAAACAACAAAAACAGATACGCGCTCATCCATAACGAAAAGGCATAGGTGAAACTCAATTATGTAACTTGAAACCTGCACTCTAAACGCTGCAGCCTCAAAAGTTACTTATTTTTCTTGTAAGATCTGTTTTATGATTCACTCCACTTAAAACTAACTTTGTGGCACCAGAGCTCCAACTTCCAAGGCAGAGTTTGCACTCAGATGACCTAAGCCTTATAGTGGTGTAACTGTAGTTCCACAATCACCAACTCGCAATTTCAGTGACAGAATGTTCCCTCTTCAGAGCACTCATTGTGCAACCACTGGCTCCGTGGTCATGGGTTCGAACTTTGAATCCCGTTCCATGAACTTTATTTGGTCCGAGCCCTAGAGACATTAAATGGGGCAGGTTATAGGAACAACTAAAGTATAGGCCTTAATGGACATCTCTAAATAGAACATGTGCCAGCCCAGGATCCCAGTTTTATCATCCTCTTCATACAGCTGAAAAAAGTAATGCAATTACAGCATGAAGTCTGAGAAAGCAAAGTCCCTGGTTAATAAGGTGAGCATACAGGCCGACACCGAAATAACAAGATGGTGGCACTTTTTAGAGTGCAAAGGCCCACCGTGATAAAAAAAAGCAAGAGTATAAAATGGATTTACCGGATTTTACCCGTAAGGAAACTGAAAAAGGAATTTTCCGCTTCATTGTCGACAACAGCTCCATCTGTGGCCACTGGCCAGTGTAAGTATGACTGCTGACCAGATATACAGTTTGCTAAGTGCTCAGTCATGCATAACACATAGCTGTCAGCAGATAAGATAGATATAGACCCCGGAGCCGTCGACAAAAACCGCCGCCACCAGTCACTGCTGTTCAAAGTCAAGTCAAGTCAATGATGATCCAAGTCGTCAGTTGTGTTGCAAGCCAGCCACCGCCAACTTTGCACCCCATTATATTTGGTATCGTTCGATTCGTCCGATGATACGATTCCAATGGTGTTAAATTAGATGATGCTGGACCGAACTGTTCCATTATGAAACATTTGTGTGCAGGTTTTTGTCAAAGCATTTTTTCAGAAATTGGTCACACATGTAAATGAGTCTCATTAAAAAGTTATTTCCCAGTTTTACAATGTTTTCTTGTTCATTTAGTTGGCTACATTGACTAAGTCAGCCAACTTCATGCTAAGTCAAGTCAAGTCAGAGATGATGACTAAGTAGGATAGGATAGGATAAATAAATGCTGTTTAAATTGTATGAAAATCCAACAAGAGGAAGCGGTCTCCCAAAGGCCTTAAAGTTTTAATTTTTTTTACATTCTGACCACTTTCGCCAATCCGCTGTTCTCTATATATATAACTTCGTCAGTATAAGTCATATAGCATTCTAATTGCCATGTTGGAAAGCTCTCAAAAAGATCTTAATTTTGCATACCAACATTAATGGTCTGGGACGACATCTTGCCTCCCGTTGGCTCTTTGGCCTGCACCTTTTAGAAATGAAAGTGTTGAAGAATGTCTAATCCTGCAAACTAAGCTTTGAATTTATTTCACTGATAAGAGTTTAAGATTAACATACCTTACTGGAACAATGACTATGACATGATATATGTAATATCTTGCACTTTCAAGTCTGTGTGCTATGAATTTCCTGTTTTTGTGCAATAAATTTCTTGTGTACATGATGTGCAATAAATTTTCTGTGTATATGCAATAACTCACAAGTGCGTAAGTGTAATAACTTGCACTTTCTTGTGTATATATGTTCAATAAATTGCTTGTGTATGTGCAATAAAATTCTTGTGTGTGTGCATTAACTAGCAAGTACAGGTCTTAGAGTAATATCCTGCACTTTCTTGTGTATTTAATATTTGCACTTAATTGTGTATTTGCAATAAAATTCTTGTGTATGTGCAACATCATGCATAATAAGGGTTATATCTTACAACTGCGTAATGTGTATGGAAAATTTAAAAACTGTCCATATATGGATTTCCAGAAAAATTCACAAATAAGAAAATTTATCATTTCATATAGTTGCAAGCGTTGATGTCGAATATTTTTTTAACCTTCCAGGACATGCAAGAATCTTGCCTACATTGTCCCGATTCTCTTCATGTTTTATGGTATCTGGTCCACAGAATTTTTTTAACCTATTAACAAATATTGATAGTTTCAGGTTCACTCTAGGAAATGCCCACTCACAAACGTAGCACGCAGCTCATCTTTCTTTGCGTTGTTTTGACAGGAGTTAAGGATGAATTGAAGCTCTGCTTTTTTTGAAGATGCTGTCTGGCTTTAATGCCTGGCTAAGTATTCTAAATACTGCAAATATGAATGAAGTGTGTGCGCACAGTTTGCATAAACGAAAGTATACTCACATTGTGTGTGTATGTTGTATATCAGAGACTTTAATACGATAGCTGCAAAGGTGCCAAAAAGGAAGATGGATACATTGTTCATCAAGGTAGGCAAGTTCACTGTTGTATTTTTGGTGATTTGAATGTTCCTGGACATTAAATTTGCAGCTGTGCATAGAACTTTCATCAATAGGCAATGATTATCACTTGATTAACAACATTTAAAACGAGTATTTTCTTTATGCCACAGCTGATCTCTGAAAGCCTATGTATCAGTATTCAATCCATCAGGCCAAATTATTTTTAAAAGCTGGCCATTCAATCTAGTGATGGGCATCGGTTCATGATATTCCAGTTCAACTGTATTTTCGTTCAGTTCAATAACCAAAACTAAATGACAAGCAGATTTACATTATAAAAAATAATAGACGATATGTTTGGTATTGAACTTTCCAATTTTCTCATGGATGACACCTTTCGGTCTGAGCCTGTGTCTCTAAATTGTAACCATGGTATTGGGGGTTTGGCCAAGGGGGTACTAACTTTTCACACGTGCTTCAAGAGGTTACTAATTTTTATCAAGATATCCAAGGGGTGGGGGGTAATAAAATTTAACAACACATACATATGTAATAAAACATGCATATACCTACTCTCAGTTTCTTCACGCATTGTTACTCGCAAAAGTCCACGAATCTGTACACGTGACCATCCAAGGGGCACATCTATGACATTACAGTGTGTCTACATTGCTTTGTATGTATGTCGGGGGGGGGAGTACTAAAAATACGCGTGAAACCTAAGGGTTAGGGTAATAAAAGTCCACATGAATCTCAAGGGGGGGTATTAATTTTTGACGGGAAGTTTTGACAAAGCTCCCACCCTCCAGTCATAAATTGTGAACGGTCCCTGACAGAGGCTGTGAAGATGGATATCACACATTTAAAAGACCAACATGAGACTCACTTGTGGATGGGATGGCCCCATTACTTACTTCGGATATACATTAGTTTCTGGAGGCCCGCTATCGGTGAGCACCGGTCACCAATGAATTATGTGGGGGTGGCCAACTACTCGAGGGTGGCTGACTACTTCATTCTTAGTCGTACGGAAGTGCTCTTACTTAGTAAACTATATTATAAAATATGTTATCTGATTATACACGACTATAAATAAAACTTACATACTCACTGATTCAACCTACTATAGTATTTGGAAATTTTGCAGCAACGTCTTTGCTGAAAAATGTATTGTGCAGATAAATGTGTTTTCTGAATATTTTTATTCACACTTAAAAGGTTTTTAATGCATGTACAATTTATGTCTGGAGAGAGTTGAAACATGCAATATATCTTTTGAGATTGTGCTTTACATATGCTCACAGATAGCATTCATGTTTATTACTCGAAAGATATAGGCTCAAATAGTTCATAGCAGGGACACGCATTTTTATCCTCTGCGAGATTATAGCGGTGTCATGATCCCTTTAGTCTGCCACGCATTTACATTTACAGACAGTAATATAATTATACTAGAATTCCCGCTGGATAAATCGAGATTAGACAATGAGATCTAAGTTTGGGATAAGGTGAACAAAGGAGTGATTGTTCGTAGATTTGAGGCAAATGTAACATAGTGATATTTGCTGTAGTACCATGAAGGAAAAATACCATGCAAAGCATGTAAAGCATCAGCTGTAAAAATAAACATAGCTTAAAATGTAAATGATCTGATATGTTAATTAAATGATAGGAGTAGGTATCGCTATCCATTGTGGCAGGATACTCAGGAATTTCAATTATATGCACTCATCAGAAAACAGATATTCACCTGAGCTTTCAAAAATGGGGTCTGCCATTTATACACACCTAATAGCTGTATAACTGTGGTCATTCAGCTGCATTGATTGAGTTTTGATAGAATTTATGCAGTTTTTACTGCGACTAGACCCCGGAGCCAGTCAAGTCATGCTTGGATGAAAGACTTGATGCTCCATGACTTGACTGACTACTTGACTAACTATGAAGTTGGCTGACTAAGTCAGCTTGGCAAACTAAAATAATGAATGAACATTGTAAATATGTGGAATTTATAATTTTATTTAATCATGCTTTAATAATATTTCCTGGAAGGGCCTAGTTGGTGAAACCCATATATATCAAAATATTATGTCTTAAAATGCAACCAAAATCACTGAACATGTGTGGTTTGGGTCGGATTCATCCAATATTGACAATTTTGACACCATTAGAATCGTCTTTTAAAGGCAAATCCAACGGTACCAAATATGTTAGGGTACAAAATTCAGCGGCGGCTAACTTAACACATTACTGACGGCTTGAATTGTCAATGACTTGACTTTGTAATGCATTGACTGACCGCAACAGCTTTTCTGGACCGCGACCGCGATCTTTTGCGTGAGCGATATTATAGAACAATGACAAATCAAGGCTGAATAGACCCAAAATTGCTTTGAAATAATATTTTTCCATAGTACAATGCCAATTACGCCTAACTTCATAAGTTTAAGTACCTGACAGTCACGCATACGGCCATATATTATCAATCCAGCCAAAATTTTTCTGCAAAACCAAGTTGTTCCTCTCGTCCTCCATATTGGAATTCCATGAAATGCCGTGACCTGATTGGCTGACTTGAAACATAGTGTGGACACGGAGGACATCCTCAAAGTGATTACAGACCCCCATGGCGCGTCAGCTCCACCACCGGTTATTGAACTCTCAACATCCCTAATCTTTAAGTGCCATCTTGAACGTTCCATTGCATTAGGCAGGCAGGCAGGCAAAAGGCACAATTAACTCTACACTGCACCTTGGCAGTGGTTCGCCTATAAGAGGCGGGATATACGGATAAGAAGAAGAAGAAGAAGAAGAAGAAGACTAAATTTTTTATTTATTTTTTCAATAAATGACTGCAAATTATGAAAACAGGAGTGCAAATGACTCGAAGTAGGTGTGCAGTGACTGTGTCAATGAAGAAATATTTAAAATCAGCAAATGAGAACCGCAAAAAAAGAGCATTTGATACTTCGGGTGTTTTCGTCAGATGCCGGAGTTAGCCGACATTCAGATTAGAAAGAATGGCAGAAGAAGAAGGTCGTGCGCGATGAGGAGTGAAATAAAATGTCTTGAATCAGAGGAAATAGGCCCTCCGTATGTCTGAAATATAACCCTGTCTTGTTGTTAGGGGCTAATAAGAACTCGGGAGGAGTTTAGTAGGTATACTTGGTAGATTGACAGAGAAATCATCGGCGATAGGTAAAAACTGCCTGCCGGCATGGAAACGCAGGATTGTAAGAAGCGATCAGCTACTGTTGTAGCTGATGCTTAAAACTGACAAAAGTATGGATGATCATACATGTAAAATGTAGATAGATTTTCAGGAAAAAGATTTGTAAAAAAAGTAAGTCCATGCAGGATAGCATCCTAAAATATTGTCTGTACGGAAATGTGAGATAAGATGTGAAGCAACAGAAGATTTGCTGATAAAGTTGAGAGGTGAAGTCGAAAGCATAAACTCGGGAGTGACTGAATAAGTGGCCATGGTATACACAGTGTGGTACATGTTTTTGACTTGAGCTGTAATGTTAATTAGAAGTTGAAAAGAGCCTATTAGTCCCATTGGAAATGTGAAGTGAATACTTTTCATCATACCGTGTGCATGAAGATATTGCGTATTAGATCAATAGCACTTGGCATATCTTCTTTTATGTTTTGTAAAAAGTCTATGGATGTGGGTTTTCAGGCTTTTCATTATTCAAAATAGGTGAACAAAAAAATATTCATGCTAAGGAATTAAATGTACATGATGTGTGAATTGTTGATATGGCATTGCTCAGTATTTTATTGTAGAGCCCAGAAGTAGCTAAAAATATGTTGAGGTCAATGACACATGCACTTATAGCAGAAATGACATAGACCGAGATAGGCCACAGAAACTTCCCCACACACTTGGTACAGCAGACTGACTGAGACTGTGCTGGCCTCTGTCCTTATAAACTTTCTGGGGTGGAATATTTCTGACCTATTTGTCATAGTTCAGTCAAGGAGGCTGTTGTTGGTGGAGGTGAAAGGTGTGAAGGTAGATTTCAGGGGGAATGAGGAGGTTTTGGAGATGGCATTCCTTATTTCAAGGGAAAATGTCAATTCCTATCTGTATGCAAGGTTTTGTGATGATTGAGACAAGAATGTAAGAGAAATAAAATAAACAACGAAGTCATAAAGATGTGAGGTTATGTTATGGATATGGATGTTATGGATGTTGTGGATATGCTATGGATGGATATGGCTGGCACACAAGCAAACTGCCTGATTGTATTATTATGGTGAAGCTAGTCTGCAACAGAATCCGATTATGTCGGCATTTTTTGTTGCGTCACTTTTTAAATGAATCAAAACAATTTTACAGTAAGGGAAAGAGATCTAGGTAATTTGGTCGATCACCGAGAAAATCCTCACAAACTGATTCCCAAGACAACTTATGACATTTACATCTATAGTTTGCCAATTAACCAGGGCCCCAGGGGAACTGTAGAAATCCACTTTCTATCTCAGACATGCAGTACTGAACTGGACGACAAAAATAATCCTCAAACTGGAAGACAAAAATAACCCTCATCAGTACAACACCAGGCAAGGTTGAGAAATTTGCCTACCGGCTGTGAGACATGATTTTGATAGGCGCTCAATTACAGATCATTTCATATTTGTAAACTTGGATCAAATAATAAAAAAATTTGCAAAATTTTTCATCTGACATCAGAAAATCCTGCCAGGTGATTGGTCAAGCTGCACATAGTGTGTCACATTTTTTCACTTTGCTTCAAACAAGTGTTGTTGGCTGGAAAAATGATTTCATAATTTCAACCAATAAACAGCCGCAAAGGCCAACTTAGTATTGTGGCAGTTGTTCACACATGTCAACCTGCAATCCACATGAACTGTTGTATTTCACACTCTGACACTCATGTGTTACTGTTGATCGCTTCAGTTGATATTAAATCAGTCTCACATCTCTGAATGGCTTTACATCTCTGAATGCTAAATTGTCATGCCTTAACCAAAAAGCATTGTCTGTGATAACAGTAAGGGACTATTCAGAATTAAGTCTTACGACTGTGTTGAGGTGGGGTGGTAGTTTATACGGTTTTTACTTGAGTAGGAACCACCTTTTTGAACATGCTTCTGATTACTTAATTGGGGCAATGAGAATTTTTCCCAACAGGGTACCAATTTTTCACGAATGTTTCAAGGGGGGTACTTATTTTTCACAACCTCCCCCCCCCCCATCATAAATTCTGAAGCGTCCCTTCGGATAGGAGGACGATCCAGTGATGTGGCCAACATTCATGAGAAAATCATAGTGGGGATCAAACCAGGGTCCCAGCAATTGGTGGCCCTTTATCATGTCATCTGGGCAGAGCCCTCCTCTGAGAAAATATTACATGCATGCGTTTGTTTGTTTTTTGTAAAAATAATCATTATGTGGATCATCTGATCCCATTATTCTCAATGCATAGTATTAGACTTTGATAATGTGTGTGCTAAAAATGTGTGAAACACCAACAGAAACACTCACTTGAAACAGCTAGAGTCAGTTCCATTGAGGAGATCAATGGATTAGAATGCCATGGTCAGTTGGTCACCCATGTAAAACGCTATGTCACTTTTCAGGAGAGAGTGGTTTCATACCTTCTCTCAACCAATGAAAATTGCAGGTAAAATTATGTCTTTTCTACCACCAATGTCTACAAATATGAAATCATCTGTAAGTACAGACTTCCATCATGTTTCAATTCATTGAGTCAAAATTTTAAAGAAAAAATAAACACTCATAGTTTTGCAGGTTTCAAATTGTAGGGTAAGGTGGGGAAAATCCGCCCCCCTTTTCACATATATTCGTTGCTCAGTCCCTCACCTTTATGAAAAATGAACATTGTATTTCAGGGAATGATGGAATATATACATCTGAACATATCTGGAAACTTACATGCTTTAATTCAACACCTTTGAGCCAACATCACCATTTGAATGTTCAATCTCAGGGGGCGGATTTGCCCCAGAAGTGTGGGGCAAATCCGCCCCCCTTGAGTTTTGGTTACAAATGACAAGAAACATTTGGCTTCTGAAGTAATTTCTATTCTTAAATTAAGCCCTGGCTCTTCTGGGTGTACTTACAAACATCACTGTGCACTAACGAGGGGGGTACCCTCGCCATCAGGGCAGCCATTACACCTCTCACTTCGTGATTTCAAAGTGAAATTACAAAAAATGTAATGGGTGTGGAGGTCTTCAAATTGTTAAGATAGGTTAAATGGCTTGTGGAATGAATCAGTGGCAAGTTCCAGACCCAAACATGCAAGATGAAGTAAGATATTTATGAAATTCAAATTCACTCGAGGTGAGGGTACCACAAAAAAGAAAAATGGGAGGGCGAGGGTACCAGCATTTTGGCGAGGGTACCAACCTAAAATGGCGAGGGTACCAACCTAAATGGCGAGGGTACCAGCCCGGAAGAGGCGAGGGTACTGCCGATTTTGGGCGAGGGTCACTTCCGGTTGGCGAGGGTAACCACCAAAAAGGATTGGCGAGGGTAATGCAAGATATTGTCTGAGTAATCAAAGCAACCTGAACAAACAGTCTTTAAGAAAAGCAATGAATCAGCTTATCAATAGATAACATCATGTACTGACACATGATTGCATTTCTGAAGTAATTATACCAATCAGGAACTCCAATCAAGAACACAATTGCAATACCCTGTCAATAAGGTCTTAAAATTAATTAACCCCTAACGAGAAAACAGTTGCACAATAATTGGCTTACCCATTCTACCCAACTGTGGAAGTTAGTACAATGTGTATTTTACATATTTTGGTATATCTACAAATAAAAACAAAAGGGTACAGAGTAAGAAAAAGCCAATGAATCAGCTAATTAATTTGCTCTTCGTTGTGGAAGATCACAGCATGTGCTGACACATGATCAAATAAATGTCTTCAATCAGGGATTCCAATCAAGATCATGATTGCATGCCCTATCAATATAGGAAAATATTCAAATTAATTGACCAACTCTCACTCACAGGTAGGTAAAAACGGCCCACTGCACTGTATAGCCCCACTGTGGAAGTCTCAAATTGTTGCTTTAACGACATGAATTTGTGTATATATAGTAAGTTAGATGACTATATAGGTGAGACCCACATAAAGCTTTGAAAAAGTAAGAAAGAAATTCACCATTGCTAAAATCGTTATTAAACCTCCCAACTCTAAAATCTGACTGGCACATTCATTAAACTGAGAGTCAAACTTTTTCTCATAATCCTTCATTAGCACGGCACATAATCACAAATTAGTATCACAGTTCATGTTTCTGTATCTATTTTTTTTTTTGTCTTTCTGACCAGTCTTATCTATCTGGTAACATCATAATTGCTGTTTATGTCACACTTAAACAATGGCTTACAGCAGATTCGCTCAGTACATATGAGTTGCCATGGATATTTTTATCACTGTCTAGCATTTTGAGCCTGTCTGACTGGTCCATGTACAATAAAATGTCCTCTAAATCACTATGTTGAACATAGGCACTAGGCAACCATGAAAAATGAACAATTCGGCTTCAGTGAACAGCTGAGTTTAGTCAGTACTGTTGTAAGATTAGTAGGAAAAAATAACGTGCAAGCACTTTAAGCAGCGAAGGCCTGAATAATCTGTCACTGATGAGTTTAAAGTGCCAACCCACTGACCAATGAACAGTACAACTTGGGCTTTAAATCGATGCATGTGACTATTAATTAGTCTGATTCAATCAATCAATAGATGTCTATGCATATCTGCTAGGCAATGCATGTGGGTATCTTTGTAGATCTATCTGCGTCTTAATTTATAGATCTATCTATTTTTCTTCCGATGTAACAGTCATCCAATGACAAATTTGAAGAAATTCTAAAATATTGCCCCAGCCGAGATTCAAAGCTGGGCCCTCCAACCTGCCAAAAGGTGTTTTGGGACAACCACTTTATTCATTCAGCCATGCAGTGTGCCCTGCATGGAGGTGACACAGAAAGCAAGTCATATATTTGAGATTATAAATAGACTGGTAATCCATCTATGTAATCCATATACTCCATCTATCAAATCTATCCATCCATCCACCCTTCCTTCCTTCTGTGGTGTTTTTCAAAGGTGCCTTAATGTTTTCATACATTTGTGTCTTGCTCTGGCTGTCAGTGCACACTGCACATGTGTGCTATTCAAATAACCAATTGACATCATTGTCTAACTTTCCTAGGTTACCACTCAATGTGTAAAGTAATCAGAAGACCAATTGAATGAATTACACCTAGCTCCTAATTTGCAATTATTGCCAATTTTATTTTGTGGATTGTAATCGGCGCTGTGCACCCATGAGCAGCTGACCATGTACAATCATTTAAATTTCGCGGGAAAAACTAGCTTTTTAGTTGAGAAAATGAAAAAATTATTGTCACAGAAGTTGACCAAAAGTTGACGGAAGCAAGATAAACTCTTGATGACACGATATGGCAAGTTTCAGAGTGATAGGTGTAACAATGCGTTCACCTATATGGTCAGAGTTTGTAGAAAAATTCTAGGGGTAAGATCAGCTGCGCTGCTAAAAACAACACCACCAAACATGTCATAGGACTTCATATACGGTTTTATGGTATTCAAATTAGTTTTATGCAATGTAATTCAGTCCCTCAACCAATCAGATGAACTGCATTTGCTACGATCTGCCATATTACAGAAACTCATACTAATTGAATTACTGTAACAACAAAAACGAAATATTTATAGAGTCATCATTTCAGGTGGTACCCTCACCATGACAATTATTGGAAATGGTGGTACCCTCGAGAGGCTTTAGTGGTTACCCTCGCCCTTACGATGTATTTCAAATCCAAAATCTGATAATTCTCTGACCTATCACACGTGGATTGCTTGCCCAGTGGTTAGTTTAACATTTAAACTACATGCTTGATAAATATAGGCTTTACATGTGATGAAATAACCTCAGGATGACAGAAAATTACTTTGAATCGAGTGTTGTAATGGCTACCCTGATGGCGAGGGTACCCCTCTCGTTAGTGCACAGTGAACATGTAAGGATCGTTTCACAATTTATGTGTGAGAATAAAAAAGGTTTGCATTTGGCATATTCAACATACACTAAAACATGGCAAAGATTCTTAACTTCATCTCAATTAAAATCATAATCACCATTAGTGGATCTTTATGACAAAATAGAGTGACTTACAAGGCATATCTCGTGTTTGTATGTTTTTAACATGAGAATCAGAGGGGGCGGATTTACCCCATGGACAAGGGGCGGAATTGCCCCGACCACTAGAAATTATGAGGGTGTTATTTTCTAAATATGCATTTTATTGATTGGTGAAATCTCTTGCACACGTAAAGTCGTTGAATAAACATTGCTATTAATGACAATAAGTAATGTGTTTATACAACATGTACCTGTAAAACACCTCAGTTTTGAAAGTTTCAATTGCACATTGAAATTGTTTAGTGATGAGATGTGTGTCTTCTTTCTCAGTTGTAGTCCAAACAAAACTATGTAACAGCCTAATCTCTGTGTTTCAGTGGTCTCTAGACACATAAGCACTAATCTGCCAGAGAAATATTTATTGTCATTTATATTTTGGGTCATGAGAGAACTTTTTCTCCTCAAGGGGGCGGATTTGCCCCGGGGGCGGATTTCCCCCACCTTACCCTATAGGTTATAAAGAAAGTCTTCATATTACAGTTTAATACCTTGTGCAATTATCCAAACGATTATTTCTGTGACCACCAACTGGTGTGTTCATACTGGTCAAGTAAGTTGTCATGCAGGTCTAACCATCAAAAATGTATTTTTCTCTTGCATTCTTCTAATATTATGGTAAATGTTTTTAATCACTTTTGGCCTTAATTTACAGTTCTTGTCATATTTATGTGGAATCTCAAGTTCTTTTCTACTGTAGATGCTATTGAACTGTGATGTCAGAGATGACTCTATTCTAGCATTACAATATATATGTAAGTTAACTACAAGCTGTGATGTCATTTTAAACTGGAACAGATTCCCCGGCTTCTAGCCAATGTGAATCCACCAAACTGAGCATCGCAGTTTCAACTCAGTGTCAGAGTGAGAATTGGGTCTGGGAAAACCCATGCAAGTTTGACATCGTAGCCTCTCAACCAATGGGTTGGCAGAACAAATACACATCACATAATCCATGTGTTTACAAACAAATTATCAAGCCTTTTGTTTCTGGCAAGTTCCATCAAAGTTTGAAGTTGTAAATTAGCAAGTTTGTTGATTAATGAAACCAGTCTTTGGGGATTATAACAGACTATTAACAGTTGTCTACTGTGAATGCTCACACAGCTGCCATTTGGTAGGATTAGACTGGTGATTGCCTATTATAGATCATTGGCATAACAAATGTGATGCATCCTTCAATATATCAATGTTTGAACTGTGATGCATAGTTTACTGTCAGCCCATTGGCTCTCAAGCTTAGATTACATGGTTGTTGGGGCTGTCCCTGATATAAAATGCTTACTCTGACACCGAGTTGAAACTGTGATGGTCAGTTTGGTGGATTCACATTGGCTGGAAGCTGGGGAATCTGACCCAGTTTAAAATGACATCACAGCTAGTAGTTAATTAACATTATTATATTGCAATGCTAGAATAGAGTCACCTCTGAAATCACAGTTCAACAGCATAGAAAATAACTTGAGATTCTACATAAACCACAGGCACAAACAATCTCTGTTTTGTGTGACACGTTTCACTCCACTGACCATTCTCCGGCCACCTCTCTGATTCCTATTACTATTAGAAAAAGGTATGACAGCTTGCTTGAGCTATTCCAGACTGAACTGGTACGTTGTCACTGTAGCAGACGACAGAGGTAACTGTAAAATCCAATAAAATTATTATAACAGCGGACCAGGACACTCTTGGTGGTCCTCCCCCCCTCCCATAATAAAAATGAACAATCAGAGAAACAACACACAGCTGCTAATTTTGTAGACCATAGTTAAGTTACAAAACTGAGAATACTGTTCAAATTGAGACAAACTGAAACTGTGAAAATGTTTTTCAATAAAATTATCCATTGTCTTTCATTTGCTGAGATAATTAATTATGATGTGCTGATTGGTTGGTTTTTAAATCAGTGGGCCTGCCCCTTTGATAGAGGTTTATTTGGTCCATACTTGACTTGTCCAGATCACATTTTGTAATGGCAACTGAAACTTAATTGAACGAGGCAGATATATCACAGCAAATAATGTATATGCAGACAGATAGAAATAGATGTAGATAGATATTGGATTGGATTGGATAAGTTTATTTACACAACATAATGCACTTACAATTTATACATAAGTTATATAATCAATAATTATGAATATTTAACAGTGTTGTGCTGGAGGGCACCCGAGCAGAATATCTGCCATAACCCGTAGGTGGGTGCACCCCCTCCCCCCTTATATACATATATCCCAAAATATTATGCAGGTCTCATATAATTAACAAGTCAATCCACTGATAAACCTATGTCAGAAAACTTTTGAATCTATGTACACAAAAGTTTTCTGACATAGGTTTATCAGATAGATAAATAGATAGATAGATAGAAAAATAGCCAGATAGATAGATAGATAGATAGATAGATAGATAGATAGATAGATAGATAGATAGATAGATAGATAGATAGATAGATAGATAGATAGATAGATAGATAGATAGATAGATAGATAGATAGATAGATATCCTTGTACGCATCACAATCAAAGCTTTGTTGCGCTAATGATGTGTCCAGATTGTATGAATTAAAATTTGTCTGTAAATTGGACTTTTAAATATAAATTTAATACAGAGGTACAGACAGTCATATGAAAACCGAAGAGTTGCGGTCTGGAGGTGTCATTTGTGGGGCAAGTCAATCACTGTTCATTCCTAACCATAGAGAAGCAACCAATCAGAATTCAGGTTCATGGTTGTAGTTCATGGTTGGTTGATTGAAATGAAGATAACACTTAATACATAAGTTTCACCTCACTCTTGTTAGTTCACAGATAGGCTGAGATGTTTTTACCTGTTGCAGTGTATCACAGTTTTTTCAGAATTAATTGTCATACAAGTCAGCTGTTTTGTGGTCCGTCTGAACCGAATTTTACTTAAATCTGTGATTTTTGTATTTGTGTTGACATGCATGAATGCCCTCACTTCGATTTTTATAACTCATCTAAACGATTCAAAACACAATATTTTGATCCAAAAATTTTGCAACCAAATAAACTTGTTGTCTTGCAAATATTGTGTTAAAATTAGTGTTAAAGATGAAGCAATTAACTAGACATATTTTTATTATTGTTTGTGTGGCAGTCACAGCAATTGAACTTCCGTCCAGATCAGTGTGGAACTTAGATTTTAGATTAATTTTTTGCTTAATTTTATTGTTTAAAACAACTGTCAACACTGCCAGGTATGTTTGATATCAAGAAAAAGTACCAGAGAAAGTTATGCATGCGACATCCTGGTGTTTTCTTTGTGATAAGTATGTATTTAAAGGAATTATACCACTGACTACGCAGAAGGTCGTCTGCTGGGATCTCCAGGCTGTCATACCTTGTAATAGTTAATGAGAGGAGTGAGTGGACTGGCCCAGCCCAGTCTGAGAATCACCTTGTTTCTGCCTGTGCATAAACCTAAATATGACGAGGAATTCAAATTCAAATTCAAATTCAAATAATTTTATTTATCCTCGATTAAAATGTAGCATTATTGCTAATCATCGAGAGAACATATTATGTACAAAAGAAAATAGTATATGTACAGAGATATTTACAGGGCCAAAATCAGATAAAGGGCAACATTTGTGTGACATCATCATGGTCCAAAAAATCTCACCACAGGTCACAATTATTCATTTCTATGGGGAAAAGAATGTCTAAAGTGTGTTATTTTCTGGTTTAAAAGATAATTAATGCTATTGGAACCCTAGAAATTGGATTTTAATTAGGGTATGTCATAAAGTGACGGACGTGACATGTCAAACTTTCAAGTCCATTTTTTCAAAGCTGGTTGGGTATTTCGCAATGAGAGATAAATTGAAATGTGTAAGAGCTCAGGGTCTTTCTCCCGGTGCCAAATGTTAATTAATAAAACTGAAGAATTATTGCATAAATTAGTATTAATTAGATGCGACGGACGTTACTTCGGAAATCCTATCAAGAAGTTTTCAGTAGCCTTCCCACAGATATCACAGTGACATTTAAAGTATTAGAAAGGTTAATCTTTGATCTAAAGCAATGTTTTGAATCTCTTCGGGTAATATAACCTGATAAACAAGAGAGCACTGACACTTTTTTGTTCGGATGTTACGTTGACTGTAATGACATTTTTCAAATTTTTATATTAGAACCTATATCTCATCTGATCATAAAGCTAAATATTTTCAATTAGGGATGAATTACAGTATTGAGGGTTTATTAAACATTTTTATTTTTTCAAACCATTTAGGACAGTGCAAACAAGAACAGAGACAGACATTCAGGACTGACTTTATCTGGAAATTCTGTTACGGACGTGACATTGACATGCCTTATTTTCAGCTTTTTTGTCAAGTGTAACAGGCGAGCATGAAACTACAAAAACGACCATTTAGATGCTTTTAAAACTGGTGCAGATGATGGAGATTACGGAAATCAACATCACTATTAATGCTAGATCATAGATTGGGCATTAACTGTGCTAACTATGGAAATACTGGCAAAATAATTATGATTGTGTTCGCCTGTTACTGTGGAAAAAAATTGACAGAATGCTAACTCACCTTCCTCCTGCCCCCCTCCATTTGTAGATGTTCTGTTTTAGTGGGGGGTCATCAAAATGTGACCTATTTAGATCAATTCCAGGCACCTGCTTTTAATTAGGTCACCTGTGCTCTGTTGCAGGGGCCCTTGTTCAGACGTTATGATTTTGACAGAAAATGACATCAACATCTTACGACCAGAATTACATCAATATGTGACATCTCACAGTGTATTTATGCATTCCTACCTATAATTCATACATAAACCTTGTCTTTAAAGATCAATATGGACTGTATAAACAAATTTACTGGTCGTGGCAATGCTTTAAAATTTGGGTTGTTTTTGACAGAAAAAGTAACGGGCGAACACCATTTTTCGAATCAAAATTTCTCCAAGTTAAATCAATAAATTTAATTATTTTATAAGTGCAAAATGCAAAACACATATTGAATTACATTGTGCCCTGGACAATGTGTCCTGTCTTGCCTAATTTTTTAACATTAAGATCCATTTATAACCACATGTTGAAAATGTCACAAAATGGCCACCAAAAATCATTGACATTTCTCACGAAAAGTTTAATTACACATCTATCGTTAGCCTTTGCACTCTGAAGTTGTCTTTTCTATCTCCCTGTATGGAAAGGCTGCCTATGCAGCCAAAAAATCCAATATTGGCATTGTGCAACATGCTTAAATGAAAAGTGAAAGTGACGGACGTTACTTGTTGCTCTTTATCTGATTTTGGCCCTACAATGTTTGAGTTAAAAACTCCTGTTAAAATTAAATAAAAACATTAAAACACTGACTCAACCAGGCACATACATCAAATCTTTAACAATTCTTTAAACAGCCTTATTTTGCATCACAAATATAATCACAATGTCGGTTTTCTTTTACATTAAAATTTATGTTTGTATGGCTCCAAATCGTGACTGCAGTGCCAGTCATCTCACAGTTTCACTGTACAGTTAGACTGCGAGAAGACAGGCAGTACAGGCACAACTGGGACCTTCCCATTTCATTAACATTTTTTAAACACTTGAATGCTTATTGCACCTTTAATGTCAGATGGAAGTATGTTGCCCTGACTGTAATTATCTGTGCTAACAATTCACACTAAGCCTCTGTTAAGATTGTTTTAAAATGTAAGAAATCTTACACTCAACGTAGAAACTGTTGCTATTATAAATACCTTTTTTTATTATTAATTGTCTATCAACTTATAATTGTTATGTAACGCTTTTGAAAAAAGACAAAGTGCTTTGTATACATAGTTTAATTTACGTAATTGTCGATACTTTCCAATAACAATACGATACTTGTAATTATATATGTCGACATCAAATTAGCAATATGATATTTGTAAATATGTAAATAGGCCTAATGAAAATTAACATTTCAAGAGTTTGAATTATATATCTACTAGTATAACTCGAACAAAGTTTATATTTTTTGGGATTGCTATTACATATTGGACTAATGTATATATGTATATCAACAAATCATTTCAAATTTAATTCAAATTTGTATTATTCAACGAAAATTCTGTTATTTTGATGTATTATTGTTTTTGAAGTGAATTGTAAGCCCAAGAGGGCTGGGGGCTAGAATGTGAGCCCATTTCACGTAAATAAAGAATTTCTCTCTCTCTCTCTCTCTATGTAAATTCATTGTTAATCTATTTTCATTCACTGTAACGTGGCCGCTTGATAGCGGAACTTTATCCATGCATACCGGTGATATATTTTATTAAACGTAATCTGTGACTATTTTTTTAAGGCAGAATAGACTGAATCTGAGTCTGAGTCTGAACTATACAGTGCTACAAGTAGCCTGTGCATCCAGCAGTTGACTTTGTCACACAGTTATTCATGGCGTACAGTGTAATTTTGCGGGGACGGGGGGGGGGACATATCCCTACACATTTCCGACCCGAGGGACACAATATGAAATGTCCCCCCCCCCCCACTTTTTTTGTGAAAAAATATATATTATGGCAAAAACCGACGGGCTCAATTTGGTAGGGAGCATTTCCAAGAGACATGTCCCTACCTTTCTGCTTGGGCAGGTAATACCAAAACTAACTAAAGTTTGGAGTTCATGAATGTCAAAAAGCCTTACCGGCAGATTCCATCCATATCGCCGCGTGTCTCGGGCTGTCCCCCCCCCCAAATTTTCCACGCAAATTACGCCCCTGAAGTTATTGTGAAACTTCCACAATTCTGCTATCATATCTCATTCTCATCTGTCTTTCTTTAAACGGGATTTTCGAATTAATTGCATAATCTGTAAACATCATCTTTCTGCTTGGAATATTTTTTACATTTCCTTTCCCATTTTTTCCACTTCGATTGCAACTTTTAATCCAAATTGTATGAAATGTATTTTTAGCATCTATTCGTATGCGGTCAAATATCTTAAGAAAAAATTATTTTCATATAGGGTGTCAAGTTACTGTCAACAATCTTACAAATTGCTGCATAATATATTTGTTTTCAACTGGGCTTGACATTCCTCCATGAACTTTTTTCTGCGTTTTGCCTGGCTTAACTGTGACTTGGGCAGCAGTGCATGCAGTTTTAGTATACATGTGAATTTAGGATCGTTCCACTTCCTTTTGTTTTGTTTTTTCTTACTGGAATGATTTACTAATATTATCAGGTTGTATAAGGAAGGCTCTGATGCTTTTTACACACGTGTGCATGACGTCTGTTTTAGGCAAAGTCAAATGTGCCTTAACCTTGGCATTGACTGCATGAGTCAACAAGTTAAAGGTTCCGATGAAACCGAATGTATATTCCACAATGGCTAAATAAACTGCTACTACTTTAAAAATGAGTTAGCCTTAAATGTATGGAGACTTCTTGTTGCTATGGATACCTGTTACCCAAAGGGAGGGATTAACGCAGAAACTGCGAACACATTTTTCAGGCAAAATTTACTTGCATTTATTGCTCATTTTCTTTGTCTTTTTGTTTACTATGTTTAAAAATATGGCTCATAAGCAAATACCACCCATTAGTTTCGGAGGATAGATGACATGATTCAGTGTGAAAGTTGGGAACGGGATGAAACAAGGTACTGCAACAGGACAACAATCCAAAACCTTCCACCAATCCTGTCCAAATATTTTTTCAGGACAGTTGGGAAAGGTTTCTCGAGTGGTTTAACACCCTCCAGACTGGAATATATTATTGGTAAATTATGGGTTGATCCGTGATTGCGGAAACCAACAACGAAGCTGGAGTAGCAGAAATTCTGTGATGCGGAATGGATTAAAACTACCGCTGATGTATTTTGAGGACTTTAGAAATAATGTAATAAAATCTTATAACTGTTCTTGATCCAAAGGGGGGAAATATGTAATATTATACAAACTTTTGAAAATGTCATAAAATTCTATTAATTGATGATATCATAGAATCTCATTGCTATTGAATTGTTAATGGTTCATAAGTGTTTAGCCGCATGCATTGCATTGTATTTAATGTATGGTTTTCCTATTGTTGATAAGATTGCTGGAAATAGAGTAATTTGTCGTTTTGCATCGGGGTATTTAAACTTTTGGGCAGAACTGTACATATACCAATTTCATGTGAAATTTCTAATATTTCCCCATATTTGTTGACCCCATTTTACCATAAGACTAGGTCAAAATTCATTTTCAAAATTTTTGATCAAATATAAATGAAACCCTCTCCATTTGCGGTAAATTTTAGATAACTATTTACAAAACCAAAAAAGTTGTGACAAAAAAAATCGAGAAATTGTATGTCTTATTAAATTACGTGGGAATCAAGAGGTTGTTGAACTTTTCCCCACATAGAAAAAATCCTTCCCACTTTCAGAATGTAACACATCGCTTCTGAAGCTTGAATGCTCTTTCAAATGGTACCAAATTCAAGTGGTGCTCTCATGCATGAGTAAGACCTAAGCCGCCTTGAGGAGTGTATAATTTCTTTCTACAGTTCTGCAGTTCTGCAGAAAAAAACTGCAGAATTCTGTTGTTTCCAAAAAAAGTGCAGAATTCTGCAAAAAAAAATTCCAGAATTCTGTAGTTCTGCAAAAAAAAGCAGAATTCTGCAGTTCTGCAAAAAAAAGCAGAATTCTGCAGTTCTGCAAAAAAAAGTGCAGAATTCTGCTGTTTCCAAAAAAAGTGCAGAATTCTGCAGTTCTGCAAAAAAAATGCAGAATTCTGCAGTTCTGCAAAAAAGTGCAGAATTGTTTTCAAAAAAGTGCAGAATTCTGCAGTTCTGCAAAAAAATTGCAGAATTCTGCAGTTCTTCAAAAAAAGTGCAGAATTCTGCAGTTTCAAAAAAAGTGCAGAATTCTGCAGTTTCAAAAAAATAAATATGCAAGAAGCTGCAGAATGCTTCAGTTCTCCAGCTCCCTGCAATGATTTCTGAATCTCTTTTACTTCCTCCAGCTTATTGAAATGCATCTGCAAAGTTCAGACCTCATTGACTTGGGTCCTGCCACTGCAAAGGAATGTTGGTTTGCGGCGGTTTGGGATGGGTTGGGGGTTTTGGTAAACCCTCTTTCCTGGATACCCCAGGCGGTGAGCCCCTGTAGTGGGATACCGGTATCCCACTGGTACGTACCATTCGAGTCCCCCCCCCCCCCCAAGGGAGCAGTTCTTTTTTCAAAACGAGGACGGTTGGATACCCTGTACCACTGTACCAGTTATTCCGTGGGTGGAGGCAGTATATCCCTGGTATAGTCACAAAAGATCCAGTATATCCCGAGACCTGAAGGAGGTTTATTTTGGTACAGCAGGTTGTAAAATGATATATTTTACAAGCTGTTGCTTCAAAATAAACTGCCATGGACGTTTTGCCACTCTACTCGGTCAATTATCAACCAAATTTCACTTTGCAAAAAGTTGCGGTACCCTGCAACCAGGTCTATTGACTGAAGTTGACAGTGTTTGTCCGTCGTTGTTTCTTTTTTCCGTACGACGTGTTTTTTGGGCGATCGGTCAGCTCGCAAAAATGTCATTTTACAAGGTGCTGCTTCAAAATAAACTGCTATGGACGTTTTGCCACTCTGCTCGGTCAATTCTCAACCAAATTTCGCTCTGAAAAAAGTGGTGGGTACCCTGCAACCAGGTCTATTTACTACAATTGTTAGTTTTTGTCCGTCGTTGTTTCTTTTTGCCGTACGGCACTTTTTTCGGCAATCGGTCAGCTCGCAAAATACATTAACACTAGTAGATTGGGGTCAACCGTCAACTGCTGTAGCTGGGACAAATTTCTTTCTGATTGGCTTTTAAGCTTAAAATTTCTATAGCAGAATTACAATTAAGCACACAAAAAACATTTATTTGAAGTGATAAAAAGAGTGAATGCAAAGATTAATCTTATGATAATAATAATCACTTTGATTACCTTGGATTGAAATTAGATAAAAATGTAAAGTGGGATGTTTATATTGAGTCTCTATGTCAGGATCTCAGCAAGAAAATCTGGGTATTATCAAGGTTACGAGAATTTTTGCCTTTTGATCTATTATTAAAAATATATAAAAGTACAATTCAGCCCAAGATAGACTATGGAATTTCGGTATGGGGCTTTACCAGTGATTTAAATATTAATAAAATCCAAAGACTTCAAAATAGAGCTGCTAGAGCAATGTACAATAATTATGATTACATCAATGTCAGAGGAACAGATCTTCTTGCTGAAATGCATGTGATGAATGTTAGACAACGAAGGGATTACTTTGTATCATTGTTAATGTTTAAGAGTATTCACGGTTTGGCACCTGACTACTTAGTTAATGATATTGTTATGGCTATAGAGGTGTCAGAAAGACAAACCAGAAACTTTAATGAAAATGATTTGTTTGTGCCAGTTACAAATGTTGAAAAAACGAAAAATGCTTTATCTTATCAGGGTCCAATTTTGTGGAACAAGTTGCCAGATAGTGTGAGGGAGTGCACTAGCTTAGAAGTTTTTAAATTTAAAGCCAGAGCTCACTTTTTATCAATGTAGTTACTTGTTTTAGCTAATTTTTAATGATTGTTATTGTTTTATACTGTAAATGCTGGGCCATGTTGAAAAACACACATTGTGTGAACTTGTTACCCAGCGAAAATATGTTTTATAAATAAATAAATAAATAAATAAATAGAGAAGCCAACGCTAAAAGAGCGCCAATAGCTAAATTTTTCAGGCAAGCACAGGGCTTTCTCTTGCAAAGGGCATAGTGAGACGAATGACAGGCATTGACTTAGCACCACTCACAACTGCTGGATGGTATTGCCCACCTTTATAATCTACAATGTGCTCTTAATTAAACCACTGCAGCTCTGCAGCACAGCAGCACTCTGCTACACTCTCCCCCGATGTCTCTGGGAGTCGTCCTCAATTCCTGCAGATTGCGTCATGAGTGTAGTGAACGTGATTCCGCCTGCTGTCAAAAATGTAGTGATGAATGATGCTGAACGTGCCCATATAGTCCTGGTGAGGTGCGAGATATATAACTTCTCCAGGCAGTCCGAACGGTGCAGTGCAGGATGTCTTCTGTGCATATGCCTTCCCGATGATAACAACAATGATAACGTCCTGATGATTCCCATGAAAATATATACAATGAGGATGGTAGTAGTGAAGAACGCTGCTAATTACGCCGTCCCTTCCTCATCAGTCCATATCTCATCGAGCATGACAAAATTAGCGGCCCTCACAAGGCCTTTTCTACCAGCCAAATCCAGCCCTGTTCTTTTCACATGTGTTAGATATACATACCACTTCTCCAATGTGTAACATTCTTAATTTTGTGTTCCAACAGCAAGGCCTTTTCTACAAGCCAAATCCAGCCCTGTTCTTTTCACATGTGTTAGATATACCCCTTCTCAAATGTGTAACATTCTTAATTTTGTGTTCCATCTCCTTGGTTCCCCCTCAGGATGATCCAGAATGTCATTATTTTCTGTGTATTGCTTTGCTGTAACTCGCCCAAAAATCAACCAATTCTAACAATTTAAAAAGCTGAAATGATCAGGAAAAGCACGCCGTTCTGCTGTACACTTTTGTTTTGTCCATCTCCTCTGCATATCCTGTTATATACACTGTGAAGCACACTGAATGAAGTATAGATTTCCGAGTAAATATCTGTTTCTATCGCCACACAATGCACTGCATTCGGCTAAATATGCAGGGTAAATATATAGGGCAACAGCCAAGACAGTGCAGCTAATCATGTACTGTATGCATGCCTGCAGTGATTTCATGAAACTCATAGCTTCTAGTTTTATGTGGCTCCGTGGTACAATGGTTACATGGGCGGCCATACTAATCATTGAGAGACATAAGGTATCAGGGCTAGCAAATGGCGTCAGTGCACCTATATACTGGCATAATTATAAAAAATCAAAGAAATGCCCTAGACATGTGTGTTTTGATGTTTGTCACAGATTCTGTCCAATTTCACAGTTGATTACGAAAAAAAAATTTCTCAAAATTCACAGTTATTGTTGGGTGTTTTTGGTTCTATAAGTTGTAGATTCGCATCTACTGCTATCTTATGTCTAACTGCTAAAAGCACACATAGTAACAAACAAAGTATAACAGTGCATTCGCACCATATATGTATGCTCTGCCACTGCAATCTTCAAATTCGAATTGCATACACTTGTATTTGTCTTTATAGGGTATTATTGGTATTCATGCACGTGAGTGGGTAGCATGCCTGCCTTGAACTCACAAGGACATGGATTTGATTCCCGCTCCGGCCATTTCCAGAGGTTATCACTATATATACTGATTGGTATGATTGTCGTTCAGAATAGTGAGCGTCGGTGAGCAGATTTGTCTGGAATGGGCGCTGTATAAAAACATACTATATTGTATTATATTAAACAGGTTTTACTTTTGACTTTCAACATTTTGTTACGCTTGTAAATCATGAAAAAAGTGTCTCATTGTGCCCCGCTCTCCCAACATGTTTGTGTTCTTTATAATTCATTGCAGTCACTAAACTATAGTGAACTGCAATGCATATGGTGTTCGTCCAAAAGAATTTACACAATTTACACACTTTTCCAAAAATTTCCGGACAGTGTTGCTTCATTCAGTCTTCTCTTCAAATGTTCCCCTTTCAACATGTTTTCCAAGATACCTTTCCCAAATGTGTAAGGCCTTAAAATACATTTTCAGCGACCTCAATTTTTCATAAATGGTTAAAAAGAGTAAATCTCCTGCCTTCTTCTCCACTGTCCACTAGGGTGTCCCAAAAAAAACACTGTTCTGATTTTTGAAGAGCAGGTAGAAGTTACATAATGATTGTAGACCATTGATGTTGGTATGCAAATTGAAGGTCTTTTATAGACTTTTCCAACCATGGCACTTACAATGTTGTATGATACAAATTGACAAAATTATAGAGAACCGCATATTGCGAAAGTCGTCTAAAATGTGCAAAAAACGACTTTAACTTCAAGGCTCTTGAAGCACTGGTTAATCATGTTGAAATGCTTTAATATTTTGCATAGGTCCTTTTTATAGGTTGTATCGCAAAATGAGGGTGTCTCATCAAAAATTAGGACATCGTTTCTTTTTTGGTCACCCTACTGTCCACACTCCAAATTCTGCCCCCCTCCTTTTGGTACAGCCCATGGCCTCTTGGCTATAACTGGGAGGGGGGCAGTGGCACTATAAAAAAAGACCATCTTTGATGAATGACGGGGGGGGCACTATCAAAGAAAAAATTCTATTAAAAATATTTAAAAAGCAGATAGAAACACAATGTAATGATCTAAGTTATTTTAAAATACACATTGTGATTAAAGGTGGAGAGGAAAGCTGCACTCAGCTGCAGTGGATCGCGCACTGCTGGCAGTTTGTGTGGGGGACGCCTCCGGTTGCTTTTTATGAATAATTGAGGGCATTGACCTCTGATGCTTTTTCTTCAGTCTAATAAGACCACTTAGTGGAAAATCAAATATTTATTTTGTCCCGACAGCATGCACTTTCACATGCAATGAATCAGTGTCAAGACGAAATACTTTTGCTTTCTTCACAGACATCGAAAAAAAGGAAAAAGCGTAAAGAAAGATTTCACGGTCACAGTACTTCATACTTATAAATTATGTTTGAACATTTAAGCCAGTTCGTTGAATGTACTGCTGAACTTTTTCATTAGTGCTTTAAGTTTAATATTTTTCATGGATGTAGTGGGTGGAGGGCAGTAAATTAATCAATGCTTGTTTACTTAAAAATACAGTAGCAGAGCAGACATTCTGGTTTTGCAGGCCAACTTTCTGCCCTCAAATGTTGTGTTATATTTGAAGTTTCTGTACAAGTCACGTGGGGACATAATTTCATAGTTAATTTCATTTCATTTTTAAAGAGTAGCCCTAGAATAACATCTCAAACCCAAAGATGGATAACCCTTGATGTCAACTACCATCTGGCACATTAATTTTCTTGTTACTGCAATTGTCAACCCTCCCAAAGCTAAATAAATGTTGCTGTTGTTGTCATACATCTCCTCAGAAACATAAAATCCTTCCATTTATTTTCAATTTTACCTATCATAATCACTAGATGACTCATCCCTAACCTACCAAATGGATTGCCCTTGATGTCATCTTTCTCTTGGCGCCTTGGTTTTCTTGTAACTACTATTGTCTACCCTCCCAAAGCAAAATAAATGTTGCTGTCCGGGTCGAAAATCTCCTGTGAAACACCAAAATCTCGCACGGATTTTCATTTCCACCTATCCTAATCACCTGATAACTCATCCCCAACAAATCAAAAGGATGTGGATGGACAGCACTTTATGTCAGCTTTCATTTGGCACCTTGGTTTCGTTGTTACAAGAACTGTCAACCCTCCCCAAGCTAAATTAATGTTACTGTAAGTATCAAAAATTTCCTTTGAAACACAAAATCCTTCCATTTATCTTCAATTGTACCTATTCTAATCAATAGATGACTTATTACTAACCAACCAAATGAATGTGGATGGATAGCATTTGGTGTCAGCTTTCATTTTGCACCTTGGTTTCCTTGATACTAGAACTGTTAACCCTTCCAAAGCTAAATAAATGTTACCGCCAGTATAAAAAGCTCCCCGGAAACACAAAATCTACCATTTATTTCCAGTTCTACCTTTTCTAATCATTAGATGACTCATCCATAGCCAACCAAATGGATAGCCCTTGATGTATGTTAGCTTTCATTTGGCACCTTGGTTTCCTTGTAACTACAATTGCCAGCCCTCCAAAAGCAAACTAAATGTTATGTCTTGGTCAATAAAATCTCATCGGAAACACAAAAACCTCCCTTGTATTGTAGTTTCCACCTATCCTACTCACCAGATAACTCATTCCTAACCAATCCAATGAATGTGAATGGATAGCCCTTGATGTCAGCTTTCATTTGACACCTTGGCTTCCTTGTCACTAGAACTGTCAACCCTTCAGAAGCAAAATTAATGTTTCTGTCCGGGTCAAAAATCTCCTTGGAAACACAAAATACTCCCATGCATTTTGATTTTCACCTATCCTAACCTCCAGAAAACTCATCCCTAACCAACCAAACACATAGCCCTTGATATCAGCTTTCAGGGGCTATCCATCCTCATTCATTTTGTTGGCCAGGAATGAGTGATCTATTGATTAGCATAGCTAGAACTGAAGATAAATGGGAGGATTCTGGGTTTCCGAGGAGATTTTTGACCCAAATTGCAGAATTTATTCAGCTTTGGGAGGGTTGACATCTGTAGCAAGCAGAGAACCAAGGTGCCAGATGAAATCAGACATCAAAGGCTATCCATCAACATCCACTTGGTTGGTAAGGAATAAGTTATCTTGTAATTAGGATAGGTTGAAATTAAAATACAAGGGATCATTTTGTGTTTCCGAGGAGAATTTTTGAACAGGACATAACAATTATTTTGCTTTTGGAGGGCTGGCAATTGTATTAAAAAGAAAATTAAGGTGCCAAATTAAAGCTGCCATCAAGAGTCATCCAACCACATCCATTTTGATGGCTCATTACAAGTTATCTCGTGATTAGGATAGGTGGAAATTAAAATACAAGGAAGGATTTTGTGTTTCCGACGAGATTTTTTTGACCAGGACATTACATTTATTTTACTTTTGGAGGGCAGGAAATTGTATTAACTAGGAAACCAAGGTGCCAAATGAAAGCTGACATCAAGGGCAATCCATCCAGATCCATTTGGATGGTTCATTATAAGTTATCTGATGATTATGATAGGTGGAAATTAAAATACCAGGGAGGAATTTGTGTTTCCGATGAGATTTTTTGACCAAGACATAACATTTAGTTTGCTTTTGGAGAGCTGGCAATTGTAGTAACAAGGAAACCAGGGTGCCAAATGAAAACTGACATTAAGGGCTATCCATCCTCATTCATTTGGTTGGTTAGGAATAAGTCATCTACTGATCAGGATAGGTAGAATTAAAAATAAATGGAAGGATTAACATAAAGTGCTATCCATCCACGTCCATTTAATTGGTTAGGAATGAGTTATCAGGTGATTAGGATAGGTGGAAATGAAAATCTGTGCAAGATTTTGGTGTTTCACAGGAGATTTTCGACCCAGACAGCAAGGGTTATCCATCTTTGGGTTTGAGATGTTTTTCTAGGGCTACTCATTAAAAAAATGAAATTAAGTGAATTACGAGACACGTTTATGCTCACGAAGAAATTTGCTCCCCAGGGAGGAAGAGTTTAATTATTTTTATGACATCCAGCACAAGCGTCTAACAAGCATACTATTAACACTATTTGATAGAGTGACTCCCTGGCTTTTAAAGTTTAATATGGTGTTTTATTTTCTTCACCAGCATAGACTATGATAGAGCAATGGCTACTTTCACACAGAAAGCGACAATAATGCTAAAACCGCAATTTTACAAATTTAGAGGTTAATCCAAGATAGCCACTAGATATACCCCATGGAACAATAATTGGCAAAGGGAGCATCTAAAATATGTTTCCAGACAATGTTTGGCATTCAAAAAATTTGTTGCCATTAACTATACCAGAGGGTGCAAGGCAACCTCTCTTGCAACCCGACTAGTAGTTCTTCTTCGCCCATGCCGCTAAATGATCACAGAATCACAAATGAAAATGTTTGAAATACCACAGCTCATCGAATAATAATCTCTTTTAGACATATTATACCTCATTTGAAAGCTTATATCCAGTGCTTGTCAAATATGATCATCACACAGAGCTACTGGTTAACTTGCTGATGTAGAATAAATTGAACTAAGGTGAAATATTTAATAAATTCGATTTTTTGTAAATATTTGGCCATAATGGGGTGATATTTACAATTTAGAAAGAAATTAATGTCATTTTCAGATTCTGCATGTCTAAAAAACATATAATAGATGTGCCATTTGTGAATGTAGCTTGAACAGTTCCTGAGATAATTAAACTTGTAATCTCTAAGAGACGTTTTTCTGCCGTCAACTTCAATTCAAAATGGCCGCCGTAAAAACCCCATGGGACATTGATAGTCCTGTTAACATAGGCTTTTTGTTAAAAGGACACTACTAGGGCACCAAAAAACTTAACTTAAACTTAAAAATATTCAGACGGGTGCAGGGGGACCCCTCTGATCTGCCCGACTATAATGAAAATGCACATTAGTACATGTATAATCTGAAGTAGAAATTCATAATGAAATCCCTTTTCACACATCCAAAAATTGGTAAATTTCATATTAATCTGTATTCCCTATTGGAAGTTCACTGCACAGCCGGATTGTTTTAACGCTTAACATGGATTATTCTAAAGTGGTTAAGTCATTTTACTGATATTTTTTCAATGCTTAACACGAGTTAGGCCTGGATAACTGATTTTAATTACCTCATGCCACAACAAATTTGTTGCCAGTAACCCACTCAGAAAATAAGTTATAGGGAGTTAAGTATTCATACAATCTGATACTGATCATATCGTGGCCATTTTGGAGCCAACTCAAAGCGTTTGATGAACTTTCTCCGTGACAACGCACATTGGCACATTATCGGTCCTAGACCCTGCGTTTCCCACTAAACCCACCCTAGTCTGGCGCAGTCGGTCACTCTCAACATCTCATGTTTCAATGCTACTGGCTGCGAAGCTATTCCGGCAGATATGAGCAGCCTAGAGGAAGACGTAATGACGAGACCCGGGGGACTGGCGACATTTTGGGCCCTTGGCAAAATAAGATGAAGGGCCCCCCTATCAGCGTGCCTCGGCGGTCCAACGTCGGCCCGAAGCTGGTCCGATGCTACTGACATCGGACTGACGCTGGGCCGACGTTGGACCGCCGAGGCATGCTGACAGGGCCCCACATTCCTATTTGTGGTACTGTACTCGAGTTATATGCAAAGGTGGAGGGGCCCATTTTTACATAGGGCCCTCTCAAATTGGGGCCTTATCTAAAAGTTTCATTGAATCACATGTTCACAAACTTGATCACAAAGATAACCATTTTGACTTTTTTCTTGATTTTTTTTTTTTGGCACCTTGCATGGGCCCCCCTGAGTGGCTGTGCCCGTGGCAGTTGCCACTCTGCCACATAGGCCAGTCCGCCCCTGTTGGTTTCCGCCATCTCGGATCAACCCATAATTTATCAATAATATATTCCAGTCTGGAGGGTGTTAAACCACTCGAGAAACTTTTCCCAACTGTCCTGAAAATATATTTGGACAGGATTGGTGGAAGGTTTTTTACCCTTGCTTTTTGGCCCATGTCTTTCCCCACATAATTGGGGGTATTCAAAAAACGAAGTTGTTGTGACCCTAAATTCCAGCATAGTGCAAACCATGGATCTTCATGCCAAGTATTTGCCAACATCACTTTTTTTTTATTTGGCTTCACCTGCATGAAGCTATGTGTAGTATTTGAAGCCCTCTGCTAAGCTATTTATATAATGTTGAAAAATATTATTCGACTTGACTGCATGCAAGAAATTTAAGAAGTAGGACAGAATGGACAACTAGGTCAGGAGGTGGAATTTTGGCTTTTTTAAAAATAGTTTTTATATGTGTCTTTTAAGTACTAGCTATAATAAGACCAAATGGGTGTGGCAGTATTTTGAGATGTACTCCAGGAGTTGAAGATATCCTGAGTCCTCTGTACCCACGAGTGCATCAGCATGAGTGGGTACAGAGGACTCAGGATATCTTTGAACTCCTGGAGTACATCTCGAAATACCACCATACAACCATTTGGTCTTATAGGCCTACCCCGTTATGTATGACAGCGAACTTCATTCAAATGATCATTACTCAACAGTGGCCTCAACCAATCAGAGCACAGATAGCAGCTCAACTAATGATGTCACAATGTTACCCCATAATAACGACTGTTGAGTATTGATAATTTGAGTGAAGTTCAGCTTTCTTTAGAGTTATAATACGGGGTATAAATAAGACCAAATGGTTGTATGATGGTATTTTGGGATGTACTCCCACTCGTGAAGAACTGAAGATATCCTGAGTCCTCTGTACCCACTCGTGCTGACGCACTCGTGGGTACAGAGGACTCAGGATATCTTCAACTCGTGGAGTACATCTCAAAATACCACCATACCCATTTGGTCTTATTATAATACCACATGGGATATATCCACTGCTTTTTTATATATGGTATTGTAAACATACGTGATGTATATTCCAAACATGAGCAGCATCCATTCAGCTTTTCGAGGACTCTCGAAATCCCAATGACTCTCTTGCGCAGCTCTTTCCCAACTCAGGAATTTCTCTGCACATGTGACACTGGGTCACATGACCATGCAGAATCTTGTGTAACCAATGACCTGTTAATTCAAGATCTATTTTTAATATGTTTATCAAATTGTTATGGCACTAGAACTGTGTTCATGGTTGAGTTTTTTTCTTCCCTTTTTCTAACTTGATCTCACTGGCACATTTATGGTTGCGTGTGTGTTCGCTTCCTTCCAAAAATTTGCAAAAAATTTGATAGAACTGGACATTTGCAAATTTATGGATAATGCAAAAACCGAAGGGTACCGGAGGGACACATGGGCAGATGGGTGGTTGGAGGAAAAAGGACAAATCCAATTACAGTGACAAAAGTAAATTAAAATATCGAGAACAAATTTTGTATAGCCTATATTCTTACAAATTTGTGCCTAAAATGATATAAGGACTAACAGCGTTTTGTCTTGAAGGTCACCCCCCCCCGTATCGGTACCCTTGTAAAAACCCTTACCCAGCATACAGAGATATGGTTTATGAAGGAATTTAGTTACTTTATGCCTTACTATTGTCTTTGGAACTGCTATGTAAGGCACTCATCGACCTACAGTGACAAGCAGGTTAAGCGATATCATATCGCCCATATGGAAATATGGATATGTAGCAGGGTCATTCTACAGAAATTGTCCTATTCCTGTCCCCAGGTTACCAATGTCAAAAATGAATAAATAATGTTTCTTTATCATTCTTTTTTTGGTTAGTTATTGAAAGCAGGGCCTAAACTATAACTTTTGAGGGCTAATTTTGTCATTTACACACTTTTGTAATAATTTTTTATTTCATATAAAATATAATGCAGATGTGATGTTATGAGAGGAACGGACACACGGTTACGCGGGTAATAAATGTGAATGAGGTCGAACTTGCAGAACTGGCCAAATTGGCGGAGTTGGAATATCATTTCTTTTTTTCAAAAAATGTTAAACAAATTACATGGTTCTTTAATCATGGCTCGACAAAGACAATGACGACAAGAAAACACAGGTTACGAGAGTGTGAATCTCTCATTATAAATACATTAAACATATATTACCATATTATACAAGCATCCGTTTAATTTATGCCCCATTCATCTTGGCAATTTTAAGCTTGGAAGCATTTCAATTTTTTTTCTCTGTCCATAAAAGCATGAAGCTTATAAGATGTGAGCACAGATTCGTGGACAATTCGGACATATACATCACATTAAAGCGTTTAGCTCAGTATACCAAAAGTATCCCAAAGAAGATGCCGCCAAATTAGGTAGCGCAAAAAGAGATACATTTAAGCATTAAGATACACATTATAAATACCCAAAATCAATCTTCCACCCTGTCAATGCTGTGTCAGGCTTTACTGTTTCTGGATGATCACACTACAATGAAGGGGAAAAAGGTAAGTCTAGATCTTAATTTTGTTTAAAAGGGTTTTCATTTGCACCCTACTCCATTTCAGTGCATATTTCATGAAGCCTGCACTCTAAAAAATTTCAGACAAAATTGGTTTTTTAGATTCAAAATGTTTTTTTGAAAAACCAAATTTCAATGCAAAAAACCAACATGGATTTTTAAAAACCAACATGGATTTTTAAAACAAAATTTCGGGACAAAATTGGTTTTTTAGATTCAAAATGGTTTTTTGAAAAACCAAATTTCATGGATTTTTAAAAAAAATTCCTTGTTGGTTTTTTGCATTGAAATTTGGTTTTCCAGAAAATATTTGGAATCTAAAAAACCAATTTTGTCCCGACATTTTTTAGAGTGTGAATACATTTTCAGCATAATGCATTTGCACAAGCAGCACACACTGCAGTATTTTTATATATGTATATCATTTATTGGAATTTTGATATTAACCAGAGTATCTATGAATGATAAAGTTTTTCTATTTGAGAATGCTATATAAGCCTATACGTTGTTGCATTGATTTCGCTAGTGAGCAGTTTACTGGAATTAGCGCTATACAAATACCTATTATTATTATTATTATTATTTTAATATGATGATGCCAAAGCATAGAGAGACCGCAGGATTGAGATCCACGAACATAAACAGTTTTTAATACGGAAAGAATTACATTCTAAAATATTTGTCGAAATAAAAACTACAATAAAATAAATAACTACAAGGATTGTCCTGACATGTTAAACCTGTACTCAACAGGGGCGTAATTTTCGCGGCAAATGTGGGGGGACATGCAGTGACGCAGTTAGAATCGGTTGCCAAATCCATGAATAAACGCGAAGTCAATCAGGCTTTTTTACATTCATGAATTTCAAAGTTTCTTTTGTATGGCATGGTAACCTGCCCAAGCAGAAAGGTGGGACAAGTCTTTTAGAACTGCTCAATATCAAATTGAACCCAAGGGCCAATTGCTACTTTTTTTATTTTCACACAAAAAAGTGGGGGGGAAATTTCATATTTTGTCCCCCGGGGTCAAAAATGTGGGGGGACATGTCCCCCCGTCCCCTACCAAATTACCCCCATGGTCCTCAAAAATTAAACAGGCATAAATATATTCTTGACTATCATTTTGTGTTGGCTAAGCATTAGCAGCGAGCAGGTACACAGAAGATGGTATGCCATTTAAAAAATTTTTTTAGATGATTGAAGTGCATTAAACTTTTTCTAAATCGTAAACTTAAGGCATACTTGTATTATTACCAAAAGGAGCTAGAGAAATAAGTCAGGTATCAGAGTTTATCTTTATTTTGCCAACAGACATAGATAGACTAAGATGATTGATTAATTTATTTATTGGCCAATTGAGTAAAAGATTGATTACCCATGAGTGGGGCCAGTTGAACTGTTGATCCATTCATTGTGTACCCACTACAGCTCTGTTGGTGTGGTGACGTTATGAAGGACTCATGGTTTATTTATGGAGACCACAGGTCTCTCCGGGCGAAGCCCCGAGAGACTGAAGGTCTTCAAATGGTAGGAGACAGAGCTACTCACACAGGGATATACTAAGGAAAACTTTTGCATGCGCCAAACAAAAAAAGTGTCGGCGTTTATGTGACGTCATTCAATAATGACTATATATGGGTAAGGCCACGAAGTTGAGTCATTTGAGCTACTAAAAGTGTCCTCTAAGTTCAGAGCTGGCTGGCTGAAATGGATTTTGATAAAAGCTAACTGAATGAATGCAGGACTAAAGCATGCATATTAGACTAAACTGTGTAAAAATTTGAGGTTGATACCACAAAAACTAAAGACACAGGACAACTTTTTTGTCATGGAAACAGGCCAAAAATGACGTTTTTAGGCGTTCGTGGATTGACATGGTCAAAAGAGGACTTTACTGTCTTTAGGAGACCCTCTGTTATGTCATTTTTATTATTTAGAATGATAGAACCGGTCCTGTACTTTCATTTCATACATAGTGAACGCCCGGGAATCCATTATTTTGATAAGATATAAGTCAATTATTTATCGTAACATTTTCAGCTCTTACCTGTTACGCGCCATTGGACTGCTCTAACTTTTTATTTCATTGTAATACTTAATTGCAAATAGTGTCTATCTGACCACTAAGGTGATGCTTACAAGATGCAATTCAATTATGACAACAAATAAAAGAAAATATCGCCAATAACTTGATTTTTCATCATGTCCTCATAAAACCATGTTTCGCAGCCAAATTTTCTACCCTCTGTCTTTTCATATTTTGAATGGCTTAATCTCTATTTTTACATTACAAAACAGCAGTGCAATGATCAGACATAAATATTGCCAATTTGCAGACTTGAGGATAGAAAATTGAGGCCAGGACATGAAGAAAAAGGGGCAATTGTCCTTTTTTGTCTTGTTACCGAAATGTTACGCGCTTTTTGGGGTAATATGGTAACAGGACAGTTGTTTTATGTCCTGTTTGAATTGTAGTAACAAGGACATGTCCTGTTATGTCCTTGCAAACAAGCAATCATTTTTTTACAATTATGAGAGAGTTTCAGTGGCTCCATGGCTTAAAAAATGTTGAAATGAATCTACCAATCTTTTCTTATCACACTGTAGGTTAATCACCAAGGAAATCATGGGTATTATGGTAAATATTTGGTATAACTGGTCACATAGTCACGTAACAGGACATGTCCTGTTACTGAGTTTGTATCAAAGTGTCACCACTTGCCATTAGAATGGAGAACCACAATCTGAATTTTGTGTATTTAACTGTTGCTCGACGCTGCTGCATCAAAATTCTGCAATCACACATCTGCACTGTCATTATTATGTGCATACAGTCATTCTATTCCTATTTGTCTTGTTACTTGTCCCGTTACTTCCCCATTACTTGTCCTGTTACTTGTCCTGTTACTTGTCCAATTACTTGTCCTGTTACCTTGTCATTAAAACAATATTTCTCCAACTTTATGAATTATTGTATGGAGAATGTTTGTGCATGTTCATGGCAAGAGAAAGGCACAAATATTTCTAACCATCTCAGTATCTCAGATAGCATCCACACAGTATCTGGTGCATTGAGTGGTACTCTGAGTTTGCCTGTGTAACGAAGACTTGTCCTGTTACTTATTTGTCCTGTTACGCAATAAAAATGACGGAAGCTGGTTTTACATTCTAGTTTCTAGTCGTTTTTCATGTTTCTAACAAGTTTCTTGTTTGCCAAATACACTCCACATGGGTTCCATACCTGTAAATTCATGATATTTTCTTTATGGCCAACTTTAGCAAACGATCCAGACTAAAAATTAACATACAAGCACTTTTTAATGAGTTGCTGTTAGAACATCTATCCTATCTACACTGTAAGCATAAAACGAGGGGGCAGGGGGCAGCTTCCCCCTAAACATCCGGCAGGCTTGTAAATTAGCATTGAATTTGAGCAAAGATCTGAAAAATCGAGCCTTAGAGACCCAATGATGAACTACCCCCTCCCCCAAATATATATCACCTCTCCCACACCATGTACACATGTGCTATCCAACTACCTAAATAACTACCATTCTGCCTGTCTGTCTATATGGATCTATATCAGAATCTATCTATCTAGGAATCGGTTGGAAAATCAATAATTGATTAATCCGGTACCCTGGCCGATTGATGAACAATTAATTGATTATTTTCCCTCAAGCCTGCAGTTTTTTTTTCATTAAATTTCTATAAAAAGAAATAACATAAAAAGTTTCTTGTCCATGTTGTTTGAAACTGTAATTTCTCAACAGTTTCTGTCGTTCATATATTTATGAATTTATGAATAGCTGACTTAAGTTTTCAAAACAGGATACATCAACTTTACAAATGGGATTCTTTTTTTCTCCTTTCAATTTCATGGGCCTATCATGGCAATATTTACCGGTGCTCACTCAAGTTTAAGCTTCCTAATAAGAGTGGGCCAGTTTTTTATCATTCATATTAAGCCCAGGCTTAGGCCTCCACTTTAGAAACGCTTCATTACCCCATAGATGCGAACAAGATCCTCCGGAATAATTTTAGTCCTTATGGTGCAGTAACACATCCTTCAGGGCATGTATATATATGATGTCATTTCTATGAGAAACAGTTCATGTGTGGCTTAAACTTGAAGTTACAGTCCTTGTTATATTTACGTGGAATCTCAAGTTCTTTTCTATGCTGTTGAACTGTGATGTCAGAGATGACTGTATTCTAGCATTGCAATGTATGTAAATTAACTACAAGCTGTGATGTCATTTTAAACTGGGTCAGATTTCCCGGCTTCTAGCCAATGTGGATCCTCCAAAACTGAGCGTCACAGTTTCAACACAGTGTCAGAGTGAAAATTGGGTCTGGGAAAACCAATCCAAGTTCCACATCACGGCTTGTTAGCCAATGGGCTTCCAGAACAATTATATGTCACATAATCCATGTGTTTACGAAAATTTTCGAAGCCTTTTGTTTATCGCAAGGTCTCTTTAAGTTTAAAGTTGTAAAGTCACAAGTTTGCAGATTAATCAAACAACTCTGTGGGGATATAACAGTTGTCTACTGTGAATGCTCATGAAGCTGCCATTTAGTCAGATTAGACTGGTGATTGCCAATGATGGATCATTGGGATAACAAATGTAATGCTTCCTTCTACATGTCAATGTTTAAACTGTGATGCTTACTTTTACTGTAAGCCCATTGGCTGGCAAGCTGTGATGATGTGGTTGCAGGGGCTATCCCATATGAAATGCTTACTCTGACACTGTGTTGAGACTGTGACGCTCTGTTTTGGAGTTTGATGCAATATGTTACAGCCTAATTGGTGATTGATCTTTGCAAAGTTTAATATTCTTACAATTGTACCTGGTATACCCCTCAGTGGCTAATTGCTATTCACACCTTTTGAGGTCTTAGGGTTTCTCTCAAGACTGTCAGGTATCTAATGCATCAAATAAGCAATTGAAATTCACCAATCACTTCTATGGTGTAGGAAGAAATAGAATTTGATGCGTTAATTACATTTAATAGAATTTGATGTGCTACATTTAATAGAATTTGATATGTTAATTACATTTAAAAAATATGAATTTTGCAATTCAGCATATTCTGAAGCCCATTGATCCACTCTTTAGTGTGATTCACGTTTGTTTTCCCTATTCTTGAGCAAGAAAGAGTTGTTTTTTTTCGCGTAACAGGACATGTCCCTGTTACGAAATTCTCTGAAATTCAACTTAAACAGTGGTGGCACTGCAGAAAGTATATATATATATCAAAAGTAGAGTGCTAATTAGTTGTAACAGGTGTTATTGATCCAGTTACTCCTTTAAAATGTGTATAGAAGGTAATGCAAACAGAATATTTGTCCTGTTGCGGTCAATTAATTTCATGTAATTGTCTAGAACATCAGAGAGCAACAAAAAATATAATTCAGCCTTGGTTACAATTATAGCTAAATGTATTAAGTATAGTTTAACAGCTAAATTTTGAAAGTTTCTGAACTTCCAGAGTAGCTTAAGCATTCTAAAGAATTGTCCTGTTACCACATGTCTGGCTTGGATTTTGAAGTCTACATTGTGGCTAAGTCATAACAGTGTGGCCAACAAAAATAGCACAGAAAATAAGTGTCTGCCTTATTTGTGTAGTTAGTAGCCAAAAAGTAGATATTTCATCATTACTTTTACATCGACAGAACTCAGAACCCTAATTGTCCCGTTACGTTTTTTAAACATTGAATTTTTTAAAAATCAAATATATATGTATGGGGAGCTCCAACAACCTATGTAAGGTGACCCAAGCAGGTTATATTTCATTAAAATATTCAATTTTGAGGATCCAAAGCACCTTGGAAGTCGGAAATGGCAAAATATGAAAAATGTTACGTTTTTTAATATTTCAAATAAATAGTCATTCATAAAAAAGTGAAACGTTTACAGCCTTAAGAATGCTGATTTCATATGGGCATATGATTATCTGAAATAGATTTCATAATTTCTTGTCAAAATTCCAAACATTCTTTTTGACAGCTTTTTTCAGCTAAGATGCCCCAACTTCGTGGCCTTACCCATATAGATGATGCCATGACAACAGCATAGTAGGTGGCGTCATGAACAGACCCAGCCTCATTCTGGCTTTTCTGACGTTACCAATCTGGGCTCCCCAGTCATTTATTTCACTGCTGATCTAGTACTAGATTCTAGTTATTTATCAATGAAATTCAATGCACTTGAATCATTTAAATTTAGAAGACATCTCTATGAAACACGAGATCACTGGCCCTGCTGTTCAAATAAGCAGTGCTAAATAGTCAACACATTATGAGAATATATGCCTATTTAACTTTTGAGGAGAGGTTTAACATGTCTGGGCACATTGTATGGGAAATCCTGGTAGTAACTATTTATCATACAGGCCTACTTTCTTTCGAAAAATATTTCAGAGTGCATGGTAATTTGTTCTGTTTAAAAAAAAAGTATTTTTTAACAAGGTCCTCTACATGTGTAATCCTAAGAAGTATATAGAATCACAGTTACATAAATGTTGAAAACAAACTAACAATTCACTTTCTGGTGTCGTGTGTGGTGACAAAAATTATGTCTTCATCCTGTGGTCTCTCTGTGCTTTGGCATTATCATATTAGCTTGCTATAGTGACGTCATCCATGGCTAGCTCTCTTATGACGTCATTGCCATTGTGTCTCATTTAGTAATGACGTCACAATCACGGTGCCACTTTTTGACAGCTTGCCGCATCCTCAAGATATGCCTAGTATATCACTGTGTGAGTAGCTCTGTCTCCTACCATTTGAAGACCTCTGGTCTCTGCGCTTCGCGCAGAGACCTGACGGTCTCCATTAATATGATAATGCCAAAAGCATGGAGAGACCGTAAGACATAAATTTGTCTATTTCCTGTTACAAAAAGAAAGAAAATTGCATTTTTTTGAAAGACCTAACTGAGTATACCACCAGTTTTAGTTGAAAAGATTAAGTAGGCCTAATTTGATACAAAACAACTAGGGGATTTACCAAGCAAAGAGAAGTAGAGTCCTACTATACAGACATGAATTAACACAGATTTAAACATAATTTACTTATATTACCAGTAGACTAAGTATACTAAACATCTATTAATTTGTATTACAATGTATCCCCAAACTCTTCCTCTTTGTTATATTTAAAACAACACAGATCTGTGTTGCCTAACCTGATTGATTGATTGCCCGTGACGCTTTGTTTTGTCGCTTTGTTTAGCATGGTAGCGTCAGGATCAACCAATCATTCAAGTGCTAGCAGACTGAGCTATTTATAGTACCTTGAAGTGACGTCATCACTTGCTAACTCTCGTGACGTCACCACCATTGTGTGTTCATTAAACATGACGTCATAATCACGGTGCCACTTTTTGACAGCCTGCCGCATCCTCAAGAATTGCCTAGTATATCCACAGGGTGTGGTATATCCCTGTGTGAATAGCTCTGTCTCCTACCATATTAAGACCTCTGGTCTCTGGGCTTCGCCCAGAGACCTGACGGTCTCCATTAGTTTTTTAGCCCCGCCGCAGGACGGCCTAATGCATGTTTTCATTCATGGATGTATATGAAGTCTAGCTGTCCATCCGCTCTTCTGGAGACTCCTTTGTCTGTCTGATAGCATGATTGGAAAAATCACTGAATGCTTTCCAATGAAGCAGGATTTTTTCAATAATTGGAATAAAGAACTGATTTGATTTTGATGAAGATCCATAGAGAGGATGCTGCACAATTGTGATCCTTCTTTTTTTTATTTAGCGCAGGTTTCAGGAGAACCAAACAAATTGAGATATGCTGATTTTTTTTCTGGGATACTTCGACAAAGACTTCAGTGTAAAAAGGGCTGAGATTTCATTAATACGTTTTGAGATCCACGTACAAATTTTACGCTTATACTTATAGACCTAAACTAGTGTAATATGCACACCAAGTGACGGACCGCTTGTGAAACCGGTCTCTGAGCTACGGAAGCGCATAAACACCAGTCTCCGACTCCGAGCTATACAGAAGCACAAAAACACAATTTCAAATTGCCAATATCTCGGTCCCTGTAAAAGCTACTGCAATGTAAATGCTATCACAGGAAAGCTGCCGTTGTCAGCAATGATTTAGTATATATAGTGTTATATTGTCAGACGTACGATGTGGAATAGCATTAGAAAATTTTAAAAATAGACGGAAATGGTGGCGGGGGCCTGAGCACTCTGAAGAGTGCTACATCCTTGTTGTCACCGTTTTCAAAAATGAACAATCATTGAACATGCAACAACCTCCTTGCCCTTTGAGGCAACCTTCGAGGCAACCAATCCAAAGCCATCACCAGCGGCTGAAACTGGTCTGTAGTGACACTGCCAGATTTTCTATTCACTTACTCCAGCTTCTTTAAAATCATTTTCGCGGAAATTACTCCATGATTGAAAAAATTACGTAGCCAAGCTTAATTTAAACTAATTGACCTTGTCGGCAACTGTAGTTATAAATAAATATTTTAAAACAGAACATTCTAATTTCCAAATTTGTTGATAGGTCTATGTACCAAGGCTAGTTTGTGTACTTCTATACAACGTTTTAGGGGCCAACCAGATGATCTTTGGGGGGGGGGGGGCTATGGATATTTGGTGAAAAAAAAAGTTTGTTTCCCACTTGACACTGAAAAAAAAAGTTTGTTCAGCACATGGAAATAAAAAAAAAGTTTGTTTCCACTTGTAGTTAGGGTACCGTTATGTTAAAATACCGATAAAAAAGTTTGTCGCGTGTTGCATGCGAAAAAAATTGTTCGTCGACACGTCGCATACGAAAAAAAAAGTTCGTCCCGGGGGTAAAATCCATAGCCCCCCCCCAACTATCGTCTGGTCGGCCCCTTAGCCTCATTCTGTACTTTTTGGTGTCACTATCATGATTGCATGATATAATACTGAATTTGACCTGTGGTGAACTGTACACCGATTGCCTTCTTAATTATCTTTTTTTTAAGTTGTTTTTATTCCAGCGAACAGTAATTGTTATAATTGAAAAGAACAAGTGGATTAAATAGATAATAACTTTCATGTGGTTCTCCTTTTCTTATCAAATTCCCCCCGTTCTGTTATTCTTCATTGCCATACTATATATGTCTCTCCCTTTCGCTCCCAATGACCAACTACGCCTATCAACTTCATTCCACAACCTTCTAACACGTCCCCAGTGCGTTCACTCTTACCTCATCTTCAAAATATTCATGTAGGATTATAGGAATCATTCAAAAATTAAAATATCATGTTTATTTCCATGTAAACAAATATGCAGTTTAAGAATTTCTCACAAGAGGGCAGGGTTTTGCCATTTGCAAATTTGTTTCTCCTTATGGATTATTTTGGAATTGCACAAAGTGAAATATGATTTCACTCAAGGTTAGGTCAGTGCCCTTTTCCTACAAGTAGAAGCCAGCGCCTCCTCCTGTTGTTGAGGTCAGTGCCGCCTCCTGCCAGTGGGAGTCAGTGCCCTGCTTCCACAAGGTTCAGTGTCCCTCTCCTAGTGGGAGTCAGTGCCCCTCCCTGCAGATGGAGATCAGTATATATATACTAGGGTAGGTTGATTTTGCAAAAATCTTTGAATTTCAATTTTGGACAAATTGAGACAGTGACATTTTCATGTCAAAAGCCCAAACCCAAAATTACAGGTGTCAAACTGAGGAAATCCATTTCAAGTTTTGACTTTTTAGACATTTTTCGCTTGGTGCGCCGATTCGCGGTATTGGATAACTCAGTCAATTAAAGTGATACATGTATGACAATGAGACTGGCATAAATGGACAGGGCTCAATTAGACCTTCATTTTGAATACCAACATCAACATTAATAGCAATCTTAGGATCGAAAAGCACCCAGAACTATAATATAGTTATCATTGTCAACTCAGTTATCCAGAATAGAACCCCATATCTGAAGAACTTCTTAAAATAGGCAACAGATTATCTGATTTTTCAGTGAGTCATTTCAGGATCAGGTTCAGTATTATTATGTACTGAAAAAGTAGAAATGGAATCCTGGGCATCCTTCAAACCAAGAGAGAAGTTCAAATAGAACAACTACCTGATTGGAAATTGCTTTTATATTTCTGTACTGGCGTTTGGAAGTTGTAACATAATACTTCCCTAGCTGGGTCATTCCACAGTAACTGAGTTTTTTGTGTCACTCAAGCTGTTTACAGCAAAATCATAATATTAGGATTTTGTTTCTAATCATATGCCTTTCCCCTCTTTTAAAGAAGTTATTTTCATTGTCAAATTGAAATTATCAGCTACTACTTATATTGTGCAGTGTGCACCCTTCACAATATCCAAAATACGGCCAAAAAGTGATGTCACAGAAAATTCTTCTGTCAATTATCATACATTTTTAACCATTTCAAATCAATATACAGAATTGTGGTGCGTCTAAATCTCAGGACAATTACTCCACATACTAAGACCGACTGAATTTTGCCTCTTCTGTGTGTGCTGTGGAAAACAAAATGACCTCGTCACCAGAAAACACGTCACTGGTGTTACTCATTAAATAAGGCATGGCTGTAAAAGGAATGCTTCCTTCTATCTTTGGTCTAATGCACCAGGGGGCTTCTTCTGATGGACAGGCATCCATGATAAGTGCAATTTTTGGCATTTATATGTTTTTAGCAGGCTGGGTGTCTCTACGGTGAGTTGAAATTAAGAGTATTCTTTTTCTGTGTCACTGGTGTTACCCTCAAAAAATGGTCTATAATTGTAGAATTTTCAAAAACTGCCTCAGTCATAGCATATGTCCTGTTTACAGAGATCAATCTTTGGCAAAACCTGTTCAAATTATTGCATCACTGTGGGAGCAATTGGTATTTCAGAGCAAATTGTCACTGGTGTTACCGTCACTGGTGTTACTCAAAAATGGTTAACACAGGTGTCCAATTGCAACACCAGTAATGAATGGTGACAGAAAATCCAATGAAATTCATATTTCAATGGGACATATTTCAAAAGATTATTAATTTGGTGACTGGTTTTACTTTGAGTCAATTGTGTTTCTTAACTTTTACTGTAACACCAGTGACAGTTTTCTCTCAGTTATTGTAGAATGACCCAGCTGCTTTGCAACAAATTAAGTTACTATAAAAAATATTTTACACGCGTTTTATAATGAAACTTAAAGGTGTTATAGGGAGGTCTGAGTAGCTTATTAGACAGCTCTTAATGGCATCACCGGTGCCTTACAGAATACATCATGACTTTTGGATTGAGAACAATACATTTCAAAAAGAATATCAATGCTCAGAGATAGAGAGAGAAAATTATTCAGCTTTCTGTGTGTAGTACAATGTATATATCTCTCAATTAACCTTTATGCTTGATGCTGGCTGTGGACTTGTTTGCACATTGAACTTCTATTTCTGATCTTTGATTTATTTTAGAATTAAGTTGTGTATAGCTGGAAAATGATACAACAACTCTGCTAATTTCATAGGTTTACCTAATGAAACTGTTTCTTTCCCCATACCACAACATGGCTCATTGTGAGACCTCCAATGCTTTGTCAAAGTGTTATCCAGTAAACTGGCTTAGAATTGAATGCAACCAGGACTAGTAGAAGACTTTTTTCAATAACTGCCTGTTCATTGTTGGTTTGCATCGTCAGATATGACTTTCTTTCTCCTAATCGTGAAATTTTATGAAAAGTGCAGATGAAAAATTATCTGAAACCCATCATGCTGGTATTCAAATTGTAAGTCTTTTTGCGACCTTCTGAAATATGCAAGTTGTATTTCTGTATAATGAGAAATGACAAAGTTATACAATACCGCGAGTTGGCAAAACAATCAAAAAATGTTTAAAATGTCAAAAATTCAATATCATTTCCTCAAAAAACTTTTCAAGTTAGAGACCTGAAATTTTGGATATAGTCATCTGATGTGAAAATGTCACTCTCCTAATCTGTCCAACGGTGAAGTTCCGAAATCAACCAAACCTAGTCAGTACTCCCCTCCTGCAGATGGGGGTCAGGGCCCCCTTACCGCCAGTGCGGGTCAGTGCACCTGTTCCACAGGGTTCATCACCTGCTCAAGGTAGGGTCAGTACCCCTCTCCTACAAATGGGAGTTAGCACCCCTTCCTGAAGATGGGGGTCAGTACTGTTTGAGCCATGATTGGCAGCCAAGTTCTTGACCGAGCTCTCTGCAGTGTGTGGATTTCCCATCCATGAGTATTCTCCTACCACAGAGCTTGGAAGCCCTGAGTTATGAGAATGTCCATGAGGGTTGCAGGTTGACGTTGTCACTGTGTACCGTTTGCTCTATGCGAAGCGACCTAGTTAATCATAAAATCTTAAATTTTAGACCAGAAAGCAATGTAATTACAATATAACATAGCCAGTATGCTGTATTTATTAATCAGAAATCTTGATGTGAAATTTAAAGCTTTAAATATTTAGCAATCCAAAGATTCGGTGATTCTAGTAAGAAATGCACAAGAATTTACTAAAACTGCCTAATCTCCCAGAAAACTTAACCGATTGATTCCAAATTTTGTATGTGTATTGTGTATACTATAAGACAGCATACTGGCTATATGGCAACGTTTGTTGCTTGCTCTATATATGAAAACTAGCAAAATGTAAACAAAGAGGATCACTTGGTTGGTACACAGTGTTGTCTACAGTATTGATATTAAGAACTTAAGAGCTTTAATAGTAACTGTTGATTTGTCTAATGTTGCTTCAATCAATCTGTCAAGCAGTCAGTGAATAGGCCACACATCCATCATCTGATGTCCCATCACATGGGTCCGCCAGTCAAGTATTGAACCTTTTCAATTTAACCTCAAGGGTTTTAAAGACATCTGAAAGAGTCCTGTTACTGTCCTTTTACTGTATGTTTGGCTTGAATTTTGAATTCGTTATAGTGGCTATAAAAAGGTAGTTGCAACAACAAAAATTGCATAGAAAATACCTATGTATGTTCTATTTGTAATAAGTAGCTGAAGCTTTAACATTTCATCATTATTTTTACAGCTACAGTGCTCAGAACTCTAATTGTCCTGTTACGTTTTTAAACATTTTGAATCAATATAGAATTTTAAATATCTATATGTATGGGGAGCTTTCAAAACACTTATAAGGTCACCCATTGGTGTTATATTTTATTCTAAACATTTGATTTTGAAGATAGTAATCACTTGGAAAGTTAAATATATATATGTAAAAAAAAAAGTGAACATTTTATGTTTTTTTCAATCTCCCTTTTGAATGGCCATTCCTAAAAGGTGAAAGGTTTAATCGTTTGACATCATGTCTTTAGGGGTATATGTTTTCAGAGCATATATTTCACAACTTCTTATCAAAATTACAAGATTTATTTTTGACAGCTGTTTTCAGCCTTGGAGCAGCACCTTTGTGGCTTGACCCATATAGAGGTGAAAAAGTTTCAGAAAGAGCATAGTTATATCATCAATTCCATTCAAGGGTATGTCTGGCACAGCATTGAAACTCAGTAATGCATTGTGAATAACCACTCTGTGAAAGATTTATTGGATTCAGTCCATAAAGTTCAACCCACGAACAAGCTTCTTCTTTTTCTCAGGGCGTTCACGCACTTGTAGACGTCACATGAGAAACCCAAGATGTAACTTATAGCTCAGGCATTATCCTCATATTGTACTCACATGTAAACTAATCTTACAAGATAAGAAGAAGTTACATTTGGGTTTATAGCGGGTTGAAGTCAACCCAGATAAACCCATTTAAACGAAACCAAGTCTAAAGGCCTATATAAATATATATGTGCATGTGTGTGCATGTGTAAATTTCTTTTTTTGTGAATTTATTGGTGCACTAAGGTCAAGATGTGTATTTATTGCTTTAAGGGTTCTAAATGGTTTTTGCTTCAAAATGCTACATATTTTGTAGAGTAGGTCAGGGCAAGAAGCCAGGGTTCTAAAAGGTGAGAGCCCCCCCCCCCCCCCAGGGTTATATCTAAACTTACATTTTTGGTGCGTTTTCTTATTGATAGGATTGAAGCTAGAGGCTTTTTAAGTGATGTCACTAATTTTCAGGGCCAACAGCACCAATCCATAGTAGAAATTAGGGAAACAAAAAAATATGCATGGCTTTTGTAACTTTGAGTAATTCTTTGAAAGGAGTTGTCAGAAATAACTTTGGAAATTATTTATAGTCCTTGTCATACTTACGTGGAATCTCAAGTTTTTTTTCTATGCTGTTGAACTGTGATGTCAGAGATGACTCTATTCTAGCATTGCAATATATGTAAATTAACTACAAGCTGTGATGTCATTTCAAACTGGGTCAGATTCCCCAGCTTCTAACCAATGCGAATCCACCAAACTGAGCATCACAGTTTCAACTCAGTGTCAGAGTTAAAATTGGGTCTGGGAAAAACCCATGCAAGTTTGACATCACAGCCTCTCAGCCAATCGGCTGCCAGAACAAATATACATAACATAAGCCATGTGTTTACAAACAAATTGTCAAAGCCTTCTATTAACTTCCATCAAAGTTTAAAGTTGTAAGTTAGCAAGTTTGTAGATTTATCAAACAACTCTGTGGGGATTATAACAGTTGTCTACTGTGAACGCTCACAAAGCTGCAATTTGGTAGGATTAGACTGGTGATTGCTGTGATAAACCATTGGGATCAAAAATGTAATGCTTCCTTCAATATATCAATAATTGAACTGTGATGACGCAGTTTACGGTCAGCCCATTGGCTATTAAGCTGTGATGACGTAGTTGTAGGGGCTATCCCTGATAAAACTCTTACTCTGACACTGTGTTGAAACTGTGACGCACAGTTCAGGAGGATCAACATTGGCTAGAAGCTGGGGAATCTGACCCAGTTTGAAATGACATCACAGCTTGTAGTTAATTTACATATATTGCAATGCTGGAATAGAGTCATCTTTGACATCACAGTTCAACAACATAGAAAAAAAACTTGAGATTCCACGGAAGTATGACAAGGACTGTAAAAGTATAATGGATATCTGCATTGATGCGTTTTATGACCATCATACAAATATGATTTGGATCATGTTTTTTGCATTTTATTTCAAAATATAGAGGTCAAATTGAAATATATGTATGTTTGGGGCGGGAGGCCCCACAATGGTATGGGGCAAGAAGTCCCCTTCACTGGGGCCTCGAAGCTGCTTCAGGAACCATTTAATAATGTGTACCTTACCTTAAATCTTGATAGAATAGCTAATTAAAATAGAAGAAATTTGGCGGAAATTGAAAAAAGGCAAAAAAAATTAAAAAATAGAAGTATGAACAGAAATTCAGAAAAAGTAATTGGAATGCCTTAAAAATGATAGAAAAATCCCAAGAAATAACTTTCAAGCTGAATGCGCTCGCAAAAAAAATTACCATAGGATTATAACAGGGGGCTTCTTGCCCGACGGGTGGGGTAAGAAGGCAATTTGCAATTTTTTACAAAAATGGCTGTAACTCCTTTATTAAAATGGGTAGACATTTGTTTCACCAGTTGTAAGGAGAGTCAAGTGATCCCTTCCTGACAGCATAAGCATTCAAATAATCGACCATAAAAAGTAGGTCAAATCACACCTCAAAGTTAAGGGGGGCTGCATGCCCCGCGCTACTATGGCTCATTTAGTCATCTGATCTTTTTGTCCTTCACTGTAAAAGTCTCATTGCAAATTTTCATGTGATTTTCATTTCATTCCGTAATACAATATGAAAATGAAATGTTAAAGCACCTTCTTTTGTTCAAATGTGGCATAGCATGCTGGAGTACAACGTATTTGGCTCATATGTGATAATGGTGTGAACTTCATCCTATACAGTTAAAAGCAGTTTATGATCAATCTTTCTGTATACATCTGGGGATATTCTTGTTATTAACGTGGTTAGATACCTTAATTACCTCTCTGGGGTTTCATTGTTGTCAACTATCCGAATTTTTTTATTTCTTAAGGCTTCATATGAACATTTATAAGACAATATAGTTTTTTTTAGTGTTTTACCTATATTTTATGGGTGTTTTTTTCTCAGGATGTTCCAGAGCATTGGGTATCATGTTTTTGTCTGTCTGTCCTGTCTAGCTGTCTTTTCTGTCTGTCCGAAGGCCGTTTTGCGAAGTGAATTGAGCACAGGAGAGGTTTCAAAAATCTGTGCAGTCGACAGCAGGAAATTAGGTCAAGTGGGTCCAGTTTCGTATCAATGATTTAGTTTCAAATTTATCAAAAGTGTCTTAAAAATTAAATTTTCTCCAGTAGTATTCCCTTTACCTATAATCTTTATGGAATAGTTAATTATTAGCCTTGACAAACATTTGATTCATTTCATTCCATTCTATTCTTTTTTTGTCTATTCTTTATGTATTTTTTATCTATTTTATCTTCCTAGTCTAAACTTCTCTCTATTTTTCCTGTACATCGGTCTTTCTTTTCTTTTTTTGAACAGCTACATAACTGCCTTTCATAAATTGAATATGAAATTAAAATGAAAGTTATTGTTACACTATATAAGTCCTACAAAAAATTTAAGCGCTGTGAGAATTTCATGGCTGTGCCATTTATAAATATTATAAATTTATATGGAATAAAAGTTTAGCCTTCACTTAAGTCACGTGCAAACTTGCACTCTCAGAGTGACTCTCTTGTACTGAAAAATTTCAGTAAATCTCGTGTTTTTATTGACGGGGAATTTTGTCCAGGTTAAGTATTATGGTCTGAATAGCTCTGAATACAGTCTGGCATTTTATATCATTTCTGTGACTTATTTCTTCAGATTCATTCGACCCTGGCTTTTCTCTTACATCTCTTACAAGCAAAAACTGTATAAAAAAAGGATTGGTTTTAAAAATTTTTATTTACTCGCACATTATCACCTTTGTGATCATAAATGTGTGATGTTTGAAGATAAGGCATTTCTATCAAGATTACGTGCAATTGTAATTTAAAATGTAGCACTCGATTAGCTGTGTTGTGATATGGAACGAAGTAGCCAAGTGGTTAAGGTTCCCGACTGCTCCGCTGAAGGTCTTTGCCTGCATGGGTTCGAACCCCGGGTGGGTTAACCCAAAATTTTCAGTGTACTTTAATTCATGTGCAAAATCCCAGCTGGATGTCATTCGGATGAGACGTTAAATTGGCGGCCCCTTGTATCAGTGTCTATGCTGGGCAAGTAAAAGATCCGACACACGGGGTAAATGTGTAACATGTTGAGTACTCCCGCTCTCCCTCCCATCTCATCAATCAACCCTCATGAGCACCCAGAACTGTGCTTAGAGGGCTGCACTTACCATATCTATCTATCCATAGAAAGTGATCTGCTGTGGCAAACCCTCAGCTCAATTTTAAAACCTCGGTTCGCGAATCTTCGCAATTATCTGTTCACTCTGACAAAATGAGGCTACGGCAAGGTGTACCAAAAAATAACTGCATGTAAATGTACTGCAAATGTAGACAGGCGGAAAATGAGTTGTCCAAGTCATAATGCCAGCGGACCATCTCAGTCATATACCTACACTCTTAACAAAAAGGTTTTATGTGGAACCGTTCTATAAGTTGGTATAGATAAGGAACCCTAAAAGGTTCATTACTCAACTTATAAAAAGGTTCCAGCAGGAAACAAAACAAGATTTAGATAATCCATCTGCACTGAACTCCCACAATGGAACCCCTTTCTCTCAAGTTGGGACTTGGGAGCATAGGGTCCCATCATAGGGCCTTCCCCAAAGTATTGAACCTTCTCAATTCAATTGAACCCTTAAAAAATGTAGAACCTTTTTTCAGCTGCAGGTTCTTCATATATACCATCAAGAACCTTTTGCGTTTACAGAGGGAGTGGCCATAGGCCATAGGCGCAGGAGACAGGGGGGCTGGAGGGCTGCAGTGCCCCCCCTCCCCGCTAAAAATTTTGGAAAGCAATCTTCTTGGAGTTTTGGGCAGAAAATTTTTGTTAATTTAGTTTTTAGGGCATTTTGGGCAATATTTTATGAATGAGACAAAAAAGCGGAATCATGCTACGTATATTCTTGATATTATCAGAGATAAACATTTAAAAGTGGTCCGTCTCAGATACATTTCCCCTACTGCGAAACAAGTCAAGTTAGACAAGACGAGCTACTTATTGATAACAATATCATTCGATCATGATTCATTGGATATTAGTCTCAACTGAAAACTGAACTTTCCATTCAAAAAAATGGAAAAATTAGATATTAGAAAACAAACAAAAGGGAATTGCATAACAGCTGAGTATGCCACGCAAGACATGAGTTAAAAAAGGTTCAGACAGAATTATCTGAAGATATCTTGGATATTGCAAAATATCCAGCAATCTCTTGACATTTATTTGTGACAAATATCTCGGTCCTGTATAAATCATTTTGAAATTAATGATCGCAACTAAAACCAGGAAAGAAGCATGCCAGGTAAGAGGATGTTGTATTATGGTGAAACTTTCCCTAAACAACTTAAATGTGCGGAAGTTCAACCGCTGCACAAAAAAGGAAGTACTCTAGAAATGGCCAATTACAGGCCAGTCAGTATCCTGACAACTTTCTCTAAAATTTTCGAAAAAGAAATTAACAATCAACTCAAACCCTTTACTGATAAAGTGTTTGTAGAAACACTATCTGCTTACAGATCAAATTATAGTACGCAACATGTCATTCTACAGGTTACGGAGGCAATCAAGGGCTCTTTGGACAAAAACCTATGCTCAGGTGCTGTTTTAACAGACCTGTCCAAGGCCTTTGATTGCCTCCCCCATGATTTAATTATTGCAAAACTAAATGCATATAACTTTAGTAAAGATGCTTTAGTACTTATCTCTAGTTACCTTCGAGGTCGACAGCAGCGAGTCAAAATTGGAAACCAAAGAAGTAATTGGTCTAATCTCAAAAAGGGCGTGCCCCAAGGGTCCATTTTAGGGCCAATTTTATTTAATTTCTTCATTAACGACCTCCCGCTGCCGACCTCGGAGTACAACATTGCAAATTATGCTGATGATACTACTATAGTAGTTAATTCACCTTCAAATGAGTTACTTTTAGACAATCTCAGTAAAGCAACTAGAATTGTCTTAAAATGGTTTCAAGAAAATGGTATGAAGGCCAATCCTTCAAAATTTCAATTCATTGTCTTTGGTCGAAAAAATATCACTAGTACTCTATATGTAAATGAAAATATTGAAATTAGTCCTAGTCAAGATGTTAAATTATTAGGAATTACTCTTGATTCAAAACTTGATTACAACAAGCATGTATCCCAAATTTGTAGAAAATCTGCATGGCAATTGTGTGCTCTGCGAAGAATTTCAAAATACTTAAGCACTGATGCAAAAATGTACATTTTCAAGTCATATATTGCCAGTAACTTCAACTATTGTAAAGTAGCTTGGCATTTCTGTTCAAAAAGAAGTAGATTAAAACTAGAAAAATTACAAGAAAAAGGGTTACGAATTGTATCTGAAGATTATGAATCATCGTACGATGCATTATTGTGTAAACATAACTTCAAACCCCTACATGTAAATAGACTTCAGTCAGTACTGCTTGAGGTATATCAAGCTCAGTATGAATTATCACCTGCTTACATGTGTCGATTGTTTAAAAGAAAAACAACCAGTTATGATCTTGTCAACAAGCATCAAATTGAAGTAGTGTCAAAGAGAACTACTCTGTATGGACTGAATAGTTTAACTCACTTGGGCGCCACCTTGTGGAATAGGCTACCCAACAATGTAAAAGACAGTGAGGATGCCAACCTCTTCAAAAAAGCAGTCTCCAAAATTGACATTTTAAAACTGGAGAGTTTGTATAAGTAGTCTTCTTGTGTTTTTACAATTGATTTGTTATAATTGTTTTTAATCTTTCCGTCCTATATAATTTTGATTTTTACATGTCCTCATTTACTTATATTTTTTAATTTCTAACTAATTTGTCTAAATCTTTTACATAATCGTTTTACTTTGTTTTTAATTTCGGTGACACTAGCCTAAGGCTAAAGTTTATATGTTTTTGTAAAACCGAAAAGAAATAAAAATTGTCTATTGTCTATTGTCTATGAACTTCGGCAATATACAAATGCAGAAGTTAGATAGATAGATAGATAGGTAGATTGATAGATAGATAGATAGATAGAATATGATAGAATATGATAGAATTCATTCATAGATAGATAGATAGATAGATAGATAGATAGATAGATAGATAGATAGATAGATAGATAGACAAAATATGAAATGATTTCTTAGATAGATGGTGGGGTATGAAGGTCTTTCGAAAATCTTTTCTTAGAAATGTCCGATATTTTTAAAGATAGATAGTTGTTCACTGCATGCAAGTATAGCCAATCAGGCCTTTTAGCTGCATAAGCATTCCAATAATTGACCCAAAGAAGTATGTCAAATGGCAAGATATGAGGAGGGGGTGACCTACTCTACATATACCTAAAACTATCTGAAAGGCATCTACAGTAGACGAAAAAAGAGTGCTTATAGAAAAGCTATTGGTGTCAATCAATGAAATGAACTGTCAATTTGTCATTGGGCAGCTCGTTACCTCATTGATTGAGTGGTGTAACACCTTGAATGACGTTTCCTTATCCTTATAGCATTGCAAGTAGGCCTAGGGCAGATTTCACGAAAAAGCTGCAAAATGACTTACCACAACTTGTCTACAAGTTACATTAGCACAATACTGATAAGGCCAGACATAATCGATTCGTAGATTCTCAGATTTTCTCAGGGTGCTTCTTCTGAGGATAGCTGGCAGGACAAAAAAAAGCTGAAATCTAAATCTTTTATTGTGTCAATCCATTAAATAAAATCATGGGTAAACAGTCTTTTCGGTTGGATTGGTAGGTCAGAGTAGATAAAAATATGGCCTTGTGCTAATGTAACAACGATGAATGATGTAGGACGGAATTTTTTATGCTGATCCTACTGCAATATAAATGAAGTCACCAGCAGGGTACCACCCCTGGCCTGCTCTTGGGAGACCTGGCTTTCAGTTCAGAAAAAATTTGAGATCTAATCATGTGTTTTTTAACGTAATTTTTATGTACACATTTTGCTAATGTAACACTATGAAATGGACGGATGCAAATTTGCAGTTACATTAACAATAAAGAAACAGGTACCACACCCAGTCGTTCATGTTTTTGGTGATATAAATAGGCAAATCAGACACATTTTTCAATAAAATATTATAATTTCATATTTGAAATTGGCATAAGTAGCGAGAACACAGAAAAATTTCCATGTAAAAGTTGCTAATGTAACCTCAGTGTCCTGAGACGGAATCGAGTTACATTAGCAGTCTTTTTTTATTTTTCATTTTTTTCAAGTTTTATAATGACCAAGACAATTTAAAATGGTTCCAAAATAATTTTCAAGATGTTTTTTATCAATTACATACCATTACATTTTCCTGAACTGGTTTTATCAGATTCCACAGAGTGCAAAAGTAAGCACGTCTGATCACCAGTAAGTTCGGTCGTCCAAAATTGTCCTCATGAGGCATAAAAAATATCTTTTTAAGAGGAAAAAGCTACATATTTGAGGAATATTTTATTGATACTAGCACAACACCCGTGAAGGCATGCATGTGAGGGAAGGGGGGAAAGCAAGGGAAAACATCACCTTAATTTGTGTGACTGTAATTTGAACATAAAAACCGGCTAAGGACATTGTAGAGCATGCAGAAAAGCAGCTTGCAAGTTTTCATAACTGAGCAATCAGTAGTTTGGTCGGAGTAGCGTAAGGGGTCCGTGAATTAATAGTATGATTTATTCATTACCTCACAGATATACTTAGTAATAGGTTTACTTGCTTCAGGAAGCAACAGAGAGATAACAAAAGGGTTGGTAAGTTTAAGGTACCTTTTAAGAGCACTTTTCGTGAAATCTGCCCTAGGCCTATAGGATATGACTTCACAAACTGCTTATAACTCATTTATAAGGAACTAGATTTACCCATGATTTGGGGCAGGACTATAACGGGGAATAAATAACCCCCCCCCCCCCCCCCCGTTGGCATCTGGCCCCGTGTTGCATGCTGAGCATTGGAAATAGCATTTGAGTAATAATTGTAATATAAGTAAAGAGTGGTGGTAGAGAAATTGAAGTTGATTGTATTTCCTATCCTTTTGACATAAAATGCTATGAGTTATGGCATATTGATGAAGAAAGACTGGAAATGGCATGCCCGTAAGGAAAGGAAAAGGTATGTGTAAAGGAAATGTGGATTGATGGAAATTTATAGAATTAGGCAAAGAGGTAAAAGTGTATGGGCATTGGGACATTGACAGATGGAATGGGCTTGAGGATAGCTTTAAAATGAGGGTAAGATGAGGAAGATGCGATAAGTAAACGTGAGCAATAGCGGAACTACGATGGAGATTCATGCGCCCCTGGTGGGGAACAACAGTAGAGGCAGAAAACGTAAATAAGGGAGCTGTTTCACTGTTATTTGCTGTTATCAGAAGGACAGGAGAGATCAATAAAGATAGGTGATCAGTTTAGGTGAGTGGCATTGCTCGGGGAGGAGTTTTTAGCTGTTGCAGGTGTGAGCATGTGACCCATGATTTTAGCATCTTATACCCGGCAGGGATAACATGGCAGACATTGGCAGGGATAGGGATGTGACCTGTCCATTGTCATAACTTAAAACTATAAGCTATGTGCTCAAAGGAATTGTGCAACCATCCCACTCAATCATTTAAGCTGACTCAAAATTCAAATTTATAGTGTATAGATTGAAATATGGGTCATGTATAGAATATTGGGACCTTCTTTCGTGTTTATGAGTCTTATAAGTAACTCTGTCTTTTCAGCTTAACTATAAATTCAACTGTGTCTCTTTTACGGCAGCTGCCGTAATGAATACAAAAAATTGTCATTTTACAATACCGTAATATGGGGTGAATCAGGACAGAATTATCTGTCATAGCATTAACAAAAATAAACTCAAATATTAAAATATGATGTCAAATTGTGTCCGAGCACAAGGTCTATAAGTATCCTTAAGAGTTCGAAATTATATCTTAAATTGCCAATGCTCAAGGCAAAAAAAACCACTGTCCCGGCCAATTCACCCCGCACTTTGGGGTTAATCAGGACACTCCATTATTTTCAAAATCAATGATTCCTAGTGATTGCCACTTGTGAGTAAACTTTAGAAAATATGTTCAAAATTCCAAAAATTAGTTTTCAGGAAAATCTGAAATCAATTTCATTGATAATATCATTAATTTGCAGATTTTAAAAAATATGACAAATAACAATAACTATCGAAAACTTTACTTTTTTTCTAATTTTGCCACATGATTGATAATTCTGGACTAAATCCACTATACATCATGCCAAGTTCAATAATATCAATCAAAAGCCACGCCAGTACATTGAAATAAAAATAGCATGCAATGCATGCACTGTGTCCTCGGCCTGGTAGGTGGCAGGTCAGTCTGGAGTTTGTTTATGTCCCTCTCCTTCCTCTTCAGAGTCCAGGGAGAACCAAACTACCACTACTACTGTTATCCAATTATTGCAAAACAAATGTGTGTTGGATGTCAAAATTGTCAAATGCTGCATGCAATATGAGATGATTTTGGCCAATTACAATCTTATATTCAAGAGGAGAGACATGAAATTCCAGGTAGGGTATCTTTACGACTAGTGTACCCAGTACTACCCACTGGCAAGCATTACTTTGAGTTGTCATTTCGCCTGTGAAATGTTTTAGGGATCAAAACAACTTTCATACTTTCATTGTTTACACTCGACGAAGCTGCATCATGACAAAAGGTCCGAGGTGACCTCGGACACAAAAGTCAGTAGGGTTATTTTTGTTGATTCTGAAACTTTGTCATTGCCCTGGCTCTGAACCCATGACCAAACATATATAATCTCATATCTAGTCTACTATTCTGGTCCTCCAACAGGCCAAAACTAGGTTATAATGTGTCCTATAAGATCGGTGGCTCCAGTAGTTATGCTTTCTACAGTGCATGCAAAGTTTTGACCAGCTTTTGAGAATACGCTTTCTGCAGTACCGTAATATGGGGTGAATCGGGACAGAATTGGCTGTTTTTCTGTCATAGCATGGACAAAAATCAACCTAGAAATCAAAATTTAGTGCCAAATTGTGTCTGGGCACAAGGTCTAAATACCCCTAGAAGCCTGAAACGATATCTTAAATCCCCATTGCTCCAGGCCAAGAAAACCACTGTCCCAACTCACCCCATACTTTGGGGTGAATCGGGACACTCTATTATTTCCACTATTAATACTCCCTACCTACTTTAGGTGATTGTTCCTTGTGAATAAATATTAGAAAACATGTTCAACATGCCAGAAAAAATTTTGAGGAAAATCCTAAATCAATTTCATTGATAATATGCAGATTTAAAAAAATGTGATAAATGGCAGAAAACTATCAAAAACTGTAGTTATCTGCTAATTTTGCAGGTGATTATGAATTCTGGACTAAATCTATAATAAATGATGCAAAGTTCAATAATATTTATCAAAAAGCCATGCCAGTACATTCAAATAAAAATTGGTAGATTTTATTTTTATTATTCCCGAAACTTTGCCATTGACCTGGATCTTAACCTAAGACCAAACATACATTATCCCACATCTAGTCTACTATTCTGGTTCCCTGATACCATTTCAAATTTTAAAAAAGTTTCCAGCTAGTATGATGGCTCTGGTGTTTATATATTTGTAGGAATATGCAAAGTTTTTCCAGGATGTCAAAATTCAAATTATGCAGGGCCAAGTTTAAGGAGCTGCAGCTCCTCACTGCCTGCAGTTAGAAGTATGAAATTTTATCACAATATGCGCGTATATGTGTACTATACATGTACCAAAAATCAATTTCCTAGGTTGAGTAGAAGTGGTTGATCTTAGAAGAAATAATAGACATCCCTGTCTTGTCCCGATTCACCCCTGTGTCCCTATTCACCCCATATTACGGTACGAAGTTTAAGCGAGAAGTGTAAAACTTGACTTAAATATTCTCTGGTATGTCAACTATGAATACACCAAAAATCAACTTCCTGAGTTAAGGGGAAGTAGTTGTTTTTTTTAAAGAAATATGATGTTTCTCTGTTCTGCCCGATTCACCTCATATTACGGTACTGTTGTTTTTACGGTGGGTGTCGTTATTTCGACGGCAAGCTGCTGTGAAAGCAACGGGGGCTGGTTTTACAATGTGAGCATGTTTGCACTATACATAAATGATTGTAGATAGCCTAATTATTAATATGAGCGCAGCTCATGGCTGCCGAAGGCAGCCATGAGCGAAGCTCACTTAGCACAAGGACAGCTCATTCTGTGTGGTGCTCCTGTCTACAGTGACTGCCTGAACAGGAAGTGCCTGTAGTTGCCATAAAAGTGGAGCTAGTAGTTTAGTCAGAGTTTAGTTTGGTAAATAATTAAGATGCCTCAAATATCTTCCAAAATAGCTTTAAAATTTCAGTCTTGTCATATAACAACTCCAATGACATGTTTCAGGGATTTAAATCAATATGTGTATCAACATTGGAAATAATTATTTCCATACCACTGATTGTAAGAAGTGATAGAAAATTTAAAGTCAACACAAAAGTTAATGACTTAAATAGCTCACCAAGTAAGAAATCATAACAACACTTAAGGTTACATAATCTTCATTAACTATCAACAAATTATTTAACAGTCTAATTGTCTACCCATTTGCCCAGTCCTTTAAAAAGATGTAAATTGGCCTTCTGCATGGAAAATTGAAGATATCGCAGTAGATTTATGACAATGCTGCGCGAATTTCATGGCAGTGCCATTTACATATTATAATTTAATAAACCAGTATTAAACCATCCATCAAAAATAAATCTTCATTTCAAAATTCTGACTGTAAAATATAGGTGGGTCATTCTCACAATATACATTGTATGTATATATTTCTCCTCAACATTTTTGAATTGGGAAGTCACATTTATGACCCAAAAAAAAGTTCTGACAGTTGTATTTGTATAGAAATAATAATTTTTTTTTGGAAGGTTTTATTTATTCAAACTTCAGTTTTCATTCAAGGCCAAAATTAGTAGAGTAGTGCGGGGCATGCAGCCCCCCTTAACTTCGAGGAGCGATTTGACCTACTTTTTGTGGTCGATTATTTGAATGCTTATGCTGCCAGGAAGGGATCACTTAACTCTACTTATAACTAGTGAAACGAATGTCTACCAATTTTAATAAAAGAGTTACGGCCCTTTTTGTAAAAAAAATTAAAATGGCCTTCTTACCCCACCCATCGGGCAAGAAGCCCCCCTATTATAATCCTATGGAAATTTTTTTTGCAAGCGCATTCAGCTTGAAAGTTATTTCTTTGGGTTCTTCTATCATTTTTAAGGCATTCTATTCACTTTTTCTGAATTTCAGAATTTTTCTGTTCATACATTAATGTTTTAATATTTTTTGCCCTTTTTCAATTTTGGCCACAATTTTTTCTATTTCAATTAGCTATTCTATCAAGATTTAAGGTAAAGTACACATTATTAAATGATTCCTGAAGCAGCTTCGAGGCCTCAGTGAAGGGGGCCCCATGGCCCATACCATGTGGGGCCTCTCGTCCCAAACCCACATATTTTAATATGACCTCTATATTTTGAGCTAAAATGCAAAAAACATGATCCAAATCATATTAATGTGATGGTCATAAAGTGAAGCAATGCAGATATCCATTATACTTTAAAAAATTTCAAAGTTATTTCTGACAACCACTTTCAAAGAATTAATCTAAGTTACAAAAACCATGCACCTTTTTTTGTTTCTTTAATTACGACTATGCCTTGGTGCTGAATGCCTTGAAAATTTGTGATGTCACCTAAAAAGCCTCTAGCTTCAATCCTATCAATAAGAAAAGGCACCAAAAATGTAAGTTTAGAAATAACCCTGGGTTATTCACCTAACCCGGGCTTCTTGCCCCGACCCACTCTAGTGTGTGATAAAAATGTAAAGTTTTACAGACTGTGAAAGCATGGTTACACTGATATTACCTACATTTATTGTGAGAATGACCCAAATGCCAGCATTTCAATATCGTACAATTCCATACCATACATTTGTCCGATTTATGGCAAGATTGATGAGTTCAAGGCCGTCGTATAACCATCCTGGCCCTATTGAATTTTGTTTTACTACTTGGTTAACCATGGAGTTAGTTTTTAGCTTTTCAGCTTTTCTTATCAGAAATTGTAAAGCCACAACACGTGACGCTTTGTGTCGTCACTGTTGGTTACGCCTGTTGTAATTGATAGGTCAAGTCAGGTCAGCTTCGCAAGTTTGGTGCAGTTATTTGTCAATATAAACAAACTGGGTAAATGTACCTGATTAGATGTTTTTGCATAAACTGACTCTACCAAATTATCAACCTGTGTAGTCAATTAAAAAAAAGTGTCTATGCAATGGTTATATGCCTACTAGAGGAGATGATTTGTTGCAAAATCCTGCCCTTTTGGGAGTCACCTCGTTTGGCAACATTTCTTAGAACAAGTGTATTCACAATTAAGGTGACTCAAGCGTGGTGCACTGCACATACTTCTGAGCAGCCTGGTTGCCTAGCAACATAGCGTCACAACTGCTGCAGGCCCTGCAAAAGTTGTGACGTTACCATTTTCTGTTCTTTTTTTTTTAACAGCGTGCAGCCAGTAATTTGCTATTTAAATGAGATCTAAGGCAGCTAGAAGCATAATTATTTTTTTATTGAATGCAGTAACGTCTATTCTATGCTACTTAAAGTTTCAGCTTCTTACCCTTATCCAAAAAAAATTCTCAGTTAATTTCAGACAACTGTGTCAAAAATTGTCTTTATTTATTTAAATTGACGTTGGCACAGTCATGGTGCTGCAGTAAAAAAATGACTCGGTGAATTTTTTTTATTTTTTGCCATTTGTTTGACAATAACATGTTTATGATATATGCAAATTAAAAAAAAAATCTGTATGATCGTTTTCCTGAAATTTGATTACTGCCAAAATTTATGCATGTAAAATCTGCAATAAATAAGTGTGTTGGTGGCCTTTGAGCTCTTACAGAAAAAAATATTTTAACCTTTTTCTTCAAGTTTATGGAAAATCTATTGGTGTAAATCCTTGGGAAGACATTTCTGACGTTTTTGTGTGACAAATGCATGTAGTGCTTTATTCTGTGGTACATAACCAAAAACTCAATTTATGACTTTTAAGCAGTCATCAGGCCAAATATGCTGTTACCATGGCAACCAAACGAGTCGGTGAAATTTTTTTATTTTTCATTTTTGGAATGTATGGGTCCCATAGAGTACCTGTGCAAAATTTTAGAAAAATCTGTATGATCAAACTACCTCGCTCGAGTCACCTTAATCACTGGCTAAATCAACTGGCCAGTCAAGTCATTTGAACCCTTGTGAAGGTTGTTGGTAAAATTGTTTAGCTCTTTTAAAATTATAGGCCTACCCAAAAACGTGTTTTTAGTTTTCAAAGTCAAATAAAAATGACAAAAACTTTGATAATCAGGTCAGTGTTCCAGAAAACGTTCTTATTTAAAGTTACCCCGAACCTTAAAATCTTTTGCTAAATGTAGTTTATTAACTCTCGGCTATCTATAGCCAAAGAGTTATTGCGTTGCAGTCAATTTTTCCCTGATTCTTTTATTCTGCCAACCATACCCATAAAATTTGTCATACCCTTCTATTTTCAACTGACAGTGACATGCGGTTGTATTTCACCACAGGGGCCTAGTTCTTTTAACACAAGTCATTTCTGTCACTCTGCATCCAAGAAACCTTCTGCCTTACCAGACGAGGTGTATCAATTGGATAAACAATGACATCACAATTGCAACCAGAGGACTGTTTATGACATCATAAATGTGGCAACAATAGTCATGATGTCACAATGCCATTGTTTGAGCTATTATGAAATTATCCAGGTGGCAGCACTGATGATGACATCACAATGCTGTTTTTTTTTTTGTTATTAAAAACTCAGTTTGCAAGATATGTGTTAGTACCAAAAAAAGGAAAACACTGATGATGACATCACAATGCTGTTGCTGTATTATTGAAAACTCAGTTTGCAAGATAATTTATAGATGCATTAGCAACAAAAAAAAGGGGTAAACAATTCTAAAAAAAAAAATCTAAAAAAAAAAAAATTGTAAAGAAAAAATTTCATGCATTGGACTTCTCAAGATGTTCTGCAATATGATGCATAAGTGTAAGAACTGCATCTTGAACGCTTCCCAGCTTTACGATATATGCAAACTGCATAGGATCAAGTGCATCAGCAATATCATGACACAAAAATCATTAATTAGATTAGACAAACTATGAACTAGCTTAGTAAAATTCTCAACTAAACTGGATTCACCTTGATGTTGAGGTGCATAAATGTCAGGCAAAGTAGTTATATCATCATGACCCTTTCGTGGGTATGTCTTGCACAGCCTTGGATCACTGTGTGGTGAATAACCACTCTGTGAAAGATTTATTTGCTTCAGTCCATGAAGTTCAACTCATGAACGAGCTTTTTCTTTTTCTCTCGGGACTCGGGAGGTCCACACACTTATAGACGTCACATGCGAAACACAAGAAGTAACAAGCATTATTCCATGTAAACTAATCTTACAACATAAGAAAAAGGTACATTCAGGTTTGGTTAAAGTCAACGCAGATAAACCCATGCAAACTCAAGCAAACGCAATCAAATCTGTGTAAAATAAAACAAGTTCCATGTTTCACAGTCCACCTTGAAAACCACCTGCCGAAAGTACCCATGCCCTTTTAAAAATACCTGCTGCCGCAAGTGCTACCCTCGGCCGTAGATGGTGCTGTTTTTCAACAAAATTTAATTATCATCAAGTTATCATGTGCACTAGTCTCTCACAAATATGGCTGCCGAGGTCAAAAAAATAGGTCAAGGTCACTCATGCCAGAATTCCTACAAGGTGTTATGGTAATACACAATCCCTGTTAGTTTTGTGATCCTAGGATCAATACTGGAGTCATCGTGTACACAAGCTTTTCACAAATATGGCCGCCAAGGTCACAAAAATAGGTCAAGGTCACTCATGTCAGAAATTCGTGAAGGTCTTAAGGTGATACATAATCCCTGTTAATTTGGTGATCCTAGGATCAATACAAATTGAGTTATCTTGCAGACAAGGATTTCACAAATATGGCCGCCAAGGTCACAGAAATAGGTCAAGGTCACTCATGTCAGACCTCCTTCAAGGTCTTACAGTGATACATAATCCCAGTTATTTTTGTGATCCTAGGATCAATAAAAATTGAATTATCGTGCAGACAAGGATCATGGACAGACAGATGGACAGCTAGACAGCTAGACGGACAGACGGACGCCGCTGCACTCTGCAATACCCAGGCCATGTGAACATGGCCGACGGTAAAAACACATGGTCACAGATCTATGTAGGTAGAGGCTCAGAGCGTCAAATAATAAAGGCCTAAAATATATACATTGAATGCTATCCAAACATGTCTGCTCACTAAATGTCAACTCAAATATATTTAGAATATGTATTTTTTCATTTTTTTTTTCTTTTTTAAGTATTGGAATATGGGCTCTCAAAGAGCATTTTTGTGCGTTCAGATAATCACTCTTATCAAAACAGCTCTAACAGATCTTGGTGTCTTAACTGATCATATTGGATGCTATCATTTTTATACAAAACCCTCAAAACGTAATGTAGGCCAATGTTGCATAATTATATGAATTTATGTGACTCAAGTCACGTGCAAATGTGCACTCTCTTATACTGAAATGTCAGAATATCTCATGTTTTTATTCACTTGGCATAATGTCTAGGTTAAGTATATGGTCTGAATAGCTCTGAATACAGTCTGGCGTTTTTATGTCATTTCTGTTTCTTGCTTCTTCCAATGCATTCGACCCTGGCTTTTCTCTTACATGTAGCCTACATCTCTCAAAAGAAAAACTCCCTGAAAAACTAAAGATTTTAAAAAACATTTTATTTGCATGCATGGCATCACCTTTGTCATCATACATGTGTGCTATTTGTAGATAAGGCATATTTATCAAGATTACATGTAATTTCAAATGTTAACAATCGATTAACAATAACAACCATGAAGCAATGGAAGATGTCGAAAACTATTCATTTTTACCCTCGGCAATGTATACATTGTCCACGGGTATTGTAGTTACTTTTGCAAAATTTGTCCGTCTGGCAGGCGGGCGGGCAGACGGATAAAGGCGTCCCACTTGTGTATGGGCAGTAATGCGTATGGCATGTACATATTTTATTTTTTGGACATTATTGTATCTATCATCCTAGTTTTGCCTTTTAAGGGTCTAATTCACATGACATTAATACTTTTCTCACAGTTATTGAAAAATGTGAAAAAATATTTTTTTGTGTATTGGGCGTCATGCCAAAACTATGGCATGTATAATTTTCATTTTTTAGACATTATTGTATCTCTCATCCTAGTAGTGTCTTTTAGGGGTCTAATCCTTCAAACATTAACACTTTTCTCACAATTATTGAAAAATGTGAAAACAAATTTTTTTTTTCATTTTCCGGATTGACTCAAATACTGTTGTACTTATGTCACTGAAATTTGCATATGGTATGTATTAAATACCCAAGATGTGTCTTTTGGGGGTCTAAATACTCTAAGAAAAACTGACTGGCGTAAATTCATAAAAAATTTGATAAATTACAATGTTTTTAAACCTGCCTCATTCAGTCAATTTTACAGCTACGTCTATGAAATATTCCAGTTAGGTGTCTATATTATAGCTCTTTAAACATCTCAACTCAGTTGGAATATTAATAATATGAATGTTTTATGAAAAACAAAAACCAGAATAAATCAGGATTTTTGACAATTTTCCAATATTTCTGTCTGAAACACCGAGATAATAGTGATTGAATTTAAAGCATATTATAGTTAAACATACTACTGAATGAGTTATTGTACTTATTGATAATTTTTGCAAGGAAATTTAAGATTAAAATGCAAAAAAAATTGCTCAAATGTCTATTTCCTCCCCAATTTCATTTCTGATGTCATACTATGTTTTGGAATATTTGGCAAAATAAACATGACAGTGTATCACATCATCATGATCTTACATTTGAGCTATATGAATCTTTTTTATTCATACCAGAGGTCAATATTTGCAAAATTTAATAAATTTCACGGATTTTCAGATTATGACACATCAGTCAATTTTTGCATGGTAAGTCAAAATTTCTACAAACATGTCTAAATTTTACTTTTTACTAGTGTGGCAGTGTGGCAAAGAAATTAATGATTCAAATTTTAAATTTTTTTGTGTATATTTTGCATGTTTATATTTTGACCTCAACCGAAGTCCATAATTGTATATTATATATATCTAGTCTGTCAGAACGATATGTCTGGGGTTAGAAAAGAATAGTGGTGGGTCGGGTCTATGACTGCTTTTTTTGCCCTTGGCCATGTGTACATTGCCGACGGGTAGGCCTATTGTAGTTAATTTTTGAAAATTTGTGCTTCCGGCGGGCAGCCGGGCGTCTGCCACTTGGGACGTTCGGATTTTGCTTCCAGGTCAGTTCACCAAAAGTATAGTAGCTACTAATGCTACTTACACTTTTCATATATGGTAAATAATTGTATCTTATAACCTAGATGTGCCTTCTGGAGGTGTAATTTACATGATATTAATACATTATTTTAAATTTGTGAAAATGTGAAAGAATTATTATTTTTCGTTTCCGGAGTATAACTCAAAAATGGCTGTACCTATAGTCATGAAAATTTACCTTGTGATGCGTTATTACCCTGGATTTGCCTTTTAGGGGTCTAAATGTGCTGACAAAAGCAATTACAGCAAATTCAGCAAAAATGTGAAAAAATATTTGGTTTTTTTTTTCAATAATCCATTATTCCGTCAATTTTGGAGTTAGACTTTTGAAATGTAGTATTTGTATGTCTAAAATATAGCTCTTTAAACTACTTGAATCATTTGGAGGGTCCATCCCATGAGCACTTGAATCTATTACAGTAGACGAGCATCAAGTGCTTACAGAATTGAACTAGAACGTTGCTTGTGAGGTCATTCCCTATCCATGCCATGTTATTATTCATTACTCATGTGCCCTTAATAACATCATACCCTATACTTTCAATGCTATAGAAACGAGTCACTTACTGGTCCACAGCCCTCACCAGTGAGGTCACAAGTTGCCCAATGACGAAATTGACACTTCAGTTCAATGTATTTGATAGGGCTTGTTGTGAGGTCACTGATTGCCACTAGCAGCTTGATGTTAGTACTCGTCATTCGTTTACTGTAATAGTAGATCGTGGCATTGTGCGCAGCCTATGTTTGAAAAATTAACATTTCTATGAAATTTGACGGGGTTTTTTTTCACCAGCAATAGAGAATCTGGGGCCAGTTTTTTTTTCATTATTTATTACTGATCACCTATTTTTAGGGTTCGCTAAAGTACCATATACCACTCAATTTGGTTGCAAATTCATTGAAAGAACAATTGAATATGCCAAACGTATCACTATATGAATTGTACCAGAAACAGCATGTACCAAAGCAACAAAAATCATGAAACATTCTAATCATCCTTTGAACCATTGCTTCATTTACTTACGTTCTTGTAACAATTTATTGCAGAACAAATCGTTATATCATTCATCTTTCGTACCATCTGCTGTTATATAGACTTTTTAAACAGTCATTAATTCAATCTTATCAATTCTGCTTATCACTTTTGTGTGGAACCTATTTAGTTTTGTGTTCCATTCATATGACATGTCTTTTGTTAATTATGTATATAGACAGACAGACAGTTTTTATTTTTGCCATAACAGATAACACAAAAGATGTAACAATAATTCACAATTTTGCAAAAAAAAGTGGCACAGGCGATGCTTAATTGGCCTAAAAAAGGCGCTATCAATCGTACATATATATATATGGATTGTCAAAACAAGTTTCACGCCAGTGACTGACAAAGTATATCGTATCGTATCGTATTAAAGGACTCTTCGATGCATAGGTTGTTGTGGGATTATCTATGAGGCCCCTTGAAAGGATACACCCCCCGCTCCCTTTTCTTATTCCCGCAATATCGGTTACCCCCCTATTTTACCCCCCACTTGCCCCCTGCTTCCCTCCTTTCCCCCACTTACCCCTGCTTGCCATCCGCTAGCCCCCACTTGCCCCCGCTTACCCCCTCTTGCCCCCATTTACCTCCTGCTACTCCCCGCTTACCTCTCTCTTGCCCCCACTTGCCGCCCGCTAACCCCCACTTGCCCCCTGCTACCCCCCTTTTCCCCCCACTTACCCCCACTTGCCCCCTGCTAGCCCCCACTCACCCCACTTACCTCCTGCTAGCAGAAAATGCTGAAAAGGAGGTTTTTTGCACTTTGCAGGCTGAGAAATGATGCCATTTCCACCATTTTTTGAGGAAATGCTGCTCTACCGGTGCCTTTGAGTGAGGCATTGAGACATTAAACCCATGAACCTCCGAAACAATTCTCACCGGAAGGCCTATTTTCAATTGTTTTAGCATGCAAAATGCCGTAAAATGCCCCGACAGGCCTCATGACAGGATATACCCCCCGCTCCCTTTTTTATTCCCGCAATATCGGTTACCCCCTATTTTACCTCCCACTTGCCCCCTGCTTCCCCCCTTTTCCCCCCACTTACCCCTGCTTGCCACCTGCTAGCCCCCACCTGCCCTCGCTTGCCCCTGCTTACCCCCCACTTGCCCCTATTTACCTCCCGCTAGTCCCTGCTTACCCCTTGCTTGCCCCCACTTACCCCCACTTACTCCCCGCTTGCCCCCACTTGCCTCCCGCTAGCCCCTACTTGCCCCCTGCTACCCCCCTTTTCCCCTACTTACCCCACTTGCCACCCGCTGGTCCCTGCTTACCCCCACTTACCTCCGTCTAGCCTCAGCTTACATCCCGCTTGCCCCCACTTACTCCCTGCTTACCCCCACTTGCCTTCCGTTAGCCCCCACTTGCCCCACACTTGCGAGGCCTATCTCTGATATATGTAATATAATAAAGAACCATTATTGTTCCACCAAGCTTGTGAACCAAGGTCCAAGGGTACCGTGCCTATCACTGTTGGTTTAGGTTCTATATAACAAAAAAATGATTCCATGCCTAAAAGGTAATAAAGTTGTTGTCAGTGGCATAACTAGGAGGTCTCAAGCAGGGGGGGCACCTGGTGGGCACATGATTCTTTGGAGGGACACCTACTATACTAACTGTATTCGTTTAGCCTTACTGTATATTTTGGCCCAACTGTATATTTGACTAATTATGCCAAAGTCAAGAAGTTCATGGGGGGGGCAGGGGGGCACAGGTCCAATATGGTGGGCATTCCGTGTATCCCCATCCCCACAAGGACGCCACTGGTGCTTTTTAGCACTCAGCGGCAGCAGTGGCGGAGCTATGGGGGGGCCTGGGGGGCCAGGGCCCCCCCCAAATGGATAAGTGGCCCCCCCACCGGCCCCCCCATTTGAGATTTGAAATTTAAAAAAAAATTATCTGAGCAGCAACAGTCGCTGGAACACGTCCATCTAAAGTTGCGCTGGCGCTCACTTATACCCAATTTCCTCTAGAATGACAGTTGCCCTTTGAAAAGTTCTGAGGCTGATATCCTTATTTGAATATATCTAGAAATATGTATACCAGAGACAAACCTTTTAGGTGGTGGGCGACATTTGCCTGAATATCAGGACTAGATTTGGTAATATTCCAAAAGAAATATCTTCGAAACTATTGATTCTTAATTATGTTTATTCAATTATCTGCCCGAATTGTTTTGCCTTTTTGCCTGAATCTTAGTGTTTCCCAAACTATTTTGGGGGAGGGTGACTACTCCCCCTTCCAGTATGCCTATGTATCTAGAGATTCCATGCAACATCTAAAATCAGGACTTTCATAAATTTTCAATATAGACCTAATATATAAAAAAATGATACATTGTCAGTAGGAATATCAAAACTTGCAAAGACAGTTTTGAAAAAACAAAAACAAAAAAACAAGAGGACCATTTCACTGCAAAAGATACTTTTTGTGACTCATGATAATTGATGAGGTGTCATTGTCATACTTTTAATATCGGAACCATAGAATCTGTTTCAATATTTTTTGATAGGTCAACACTGATTTAGTGTAAGTATGAGATGCATGGTCATTCTGTTTATCAGTCACAAAAGATAAGACAGTCGACATTGGTAGTTCATTCGTAAAGAAGGCTTGTAACGCTGTGTCAATTTTTATCTGTGTAATGCCGCAAAAATGTCGCAAAAATTTACTCGAAAACTTGGCCCCCCTAGTTCAGACCCTGGCCCCCCCTTGGCCCCCCTTGCCCCCCCCCCCACTCATGGATTTCTGGCTACGCCACTGAGCGGCAGTCTACCCCCCCCCCCTTCCCCTTTACCCATTTGTATTAGCAGAAAAGCTGCTCTTACGCCAAGATTTTCATGCAATCTCGTTAGCATGCACTCTGGAGGTCACTCTCTTTCACCAATCTCATTCGAATTTACTCTACATTCTCTGTAGGTTTTTTACTTTCAACCAGTCACTTTTGGTGCCCTTCTGTGATGGAAAAAATTATAAAGAAACTAAAATGGACTGGCTTTCATGGGTCAAAGGTCAACCATGCCTTCTTCTTCTTCTTCTCCTCAGTATATCCGTGACTGGTGTGCCTGTGTTGGAACCATGCACTGTCTGTGCTGTTTCAAGTGCTTGCACGTTATTTTTAGTTCATATTATGATTAAACTAGGCCTATGTACATATACAACCACCGTGAACCCTTGTTACCCAAGATGTTTCTTAGAAATCTTTTGACCCCTTTGTCAAAAGGTTACACCAGAATATGTGAACCTCAAGATGTCAGAAATGATCTTAGATTTAAAAGGTTATTTTATTTTGAATTTAGATATAACAAAATTTAAAAGGCTCGCTATATCAAAAGTTTGCTTTCATAGAAATTAAATTCTTTAACTATAGAAAGCTCACAATTTATAAATAGCCATCATGTTATGATAACCCAGTAGACCAGTAAACATTGCAAGATCCTAAAAGTCACAATATATGTATGTATGTTAGTTGTATTTCGTTGTTGTTAACCAGGCATGCATATAAGCCATTGAGATGCATGCTGTCAACTTAGTTTTAGAGGGGCTTGATTGCTATTGTGGTAGGAAAGATGGGAAAGCTTGTCAACTCTCTGGATGTGACGCTGTTTTGCCAATCTCATTCAAACTTTGCATACTGCATATTTCAACATAATTTTATCTGGCGTTGAAATCTTTTGGTACACTTCTAATGTCTTCGATGTTATTAAATTTTAATTTACTTTACTAAAATCAGGGCCGGCTCTACCATTAGGCGAATTAGGCGGTCGCCTAGGGCGCAGAGCAAGGAGGGGGCGCAGGGCAAGGAGGGGGCGCAGAGCAAGAATGGGGCCCAGAGCAAGGAGGGGGCGCAGAGCCTACCTTGAGACTGTTATCTCTCTCTTTGGCTCTCTATTGGCTGTTTCAATGCACCACAAGGGTGTCCTAACTTGCAATTAAACAGGGGAACTAATTATCATTTTCAAAACCACTGCATTGTGATATGTATTCATAATATCCATTATACCTTTAGGCCTATGTTACATTTGACTCACTTAGCAATTTAGCCATGCACAGTATCTGTATATATTCAGAGATGTTAAATTTGAATATAAGTGTTTATAGTCAATCATCACACAAAAAGACTTTTTATTTGTGTGATGATTGACTATAAATATGAACTTCCAAAGGTCAGGATTAAGTTTATACGATTGAATACAAGTGTTTTAAACTGGCATTGTATACTCGGCCCAGTTACAACTGTCATTCAGCTGACATAGACATCAAACCATGTCAATGGACATTGCTGGCTAATTGCATTTCAAGTTCACACCTTGACCATATTGACACAGGAAATCCAATGCATTGTATTGTATCTAATTACACTCTTGAAAGGTAATTGAGCTATATTGCTGTTATACCTGTCAGGGAATGAACTCAAAATGCTGCAAGCCTTTTCCACCAGAGGGCTATTTTGCATACATACAGTGCTGCCACCTAGCTTGTTTTTGGTTCATGGTTTCATAGTTTCATGGTTGCATGGTTACATGGTTACATGGTTGCATGTTTTTGTTTATGGTTTTAGAATCCCATACACTCCTCACTCATTCCAATAGCTAGCCTATGGCTAGCTAAAAAGGTACTTAAAACTCGCATAGCAAGCTGTTCGTATTGGAATACATCAGTTGTCATAGCATCCATTTGATAGAACAAATTCAGCAGGCCCAGAGTCTGCAATTGTGATCCCTGCCTATGGGGCACAGCGAGACAAATGACGAAGATGCCTAGATGGACTCAGCACCATGTAACTCCAAATCGGTAATAGTTAGGTATTTGAAACTACTGGATGGTATGCCCACCTTAATCATCTATGATGTTTGCTTTTAAACTGGTTTCACTGTTGACTGCCAAGTGCCGATATTTTGTTACATTTGAAAATAAAAAGGTGCCTCACTGTGCTTCACTCTCCTCTACATGCATGTTGGTGTCGTTAATGGCTTTTTATGATTAATTGAAGCCATTGACCTCTCTTGCTTTTTCTAAAGTCTAATAAGATCTCTTAGTGGAAAATCAAATATTTATTCTGTCCAGACAGCATGCACTTTCATGCAATGAATCAGTGTCAAAAAAGAAATACCTTTGGTTACTTGACAGACATTGAGAAAAAGGATACGCGTAAAGAAAGATGGTCACAGTCACAATACTTCATACTTATAAAATATTTTAAACTATTTAGGAACTTCTTCATCACTACTTTAATATTTTCACGGAGGTAGTGGGAGGAGGGGAGCAAATTAATCAAGGCTTGTTTATACTTAAAAATACAGTAGCAGAGCAGACATTCAGGTTTTTGCAGGAAAACTCTCTTCCCTCTAATTTTATGTTATATTTGAAGTATCTGTACTCGTGGAGACATAATTTCATATAATTGCAAACCGTCAATGGTGAATGGTGAGCATTTTATTTAAAAACAAACATTTATATCTTCTGCAATAAAACTGTATGGATGATAAATTGATGTCTGGGAAAGTGCATGGTCAAAACTTTCATGCAGAAATTAAATCTCCTAATTTTTGCAATTTGACCACCAACCTAATGAACATGCGCATTGGTCCTAATGCAATCTTAATTGGATGCACTTTCATGCATTCAAATAATTGGTCAATTTCTTATTACTGTATAGCTCCTATTGGGAGTGCACTGCACAGAAGCAGTTACAGACCAAACTGTGTGCCATTGCGATAAAAATATATCTGCAAAATAGCACCTGCATCTGATCTTATGGTGGCCATTTTGTATTTAGGCAGAATTAGGCTAATACGAAGCATTTGCTGAATATTCTCGATCTCCGTGACAATGTAAATTTAAAATTGTCAAAATTCAAATAAACTATCATAAAAGTGAGGATGACATTTGAATTTTTTATATGACGGTACCCTGTACAGATGGTGTCCAAGATTATAAAACCACTTTGCTCTTGCTGTTTGGCCCATGTCTTTCCTTTCCATACTTAAGTGTGGGTATAGAAAAAGTGAAGCTGCCATGACCCCAAATTATATTGTCGTCCAAACCCTGGATCCTTGTGCCAAGTATTTGCAAACAGTGCTTTAGCTTCATCTGCATGAAGATATGTAGTATTTCCTTCCGCTAAGTTATTTATAAAATGATAAAAAATATGATTCGACTTGAATGCACTCAAGAAATTTAAGATGTATGTCAAAATTTACAAGTAGATCAGGAAGTGGGATTCTGTAGGGGGAACCGGGGCACATTGGGACGCTTTTAACGTCTGCTAATTTTGCTCAATAATGAAAGCACTGAATAACTAAGTTTGCATGAATATCACTAATACTACTGAGCTTAAATGCAAGGCATAATAATCTAGACTGCACCTACCCTTTTGCAGCTAGAGAGCAAAATGTGAGTTGTAAAAATGACTGTCCCGATGTGCCCCAGCGGGGCACATGGGGACATCAGCAGGGGCACATTGGGACATCGATTAAAAAATCATTTTAACACTCCATGTGCAATAGATATTACATATAAGTAGTGCGTAAGACAATATACAGTGCATTAACACTTTGTAGTGCCAATAGCTAATAACTTTAAACAGTTTGAAACATTTAACATAAACTGTCCTGGGTGCGGACATCTCTATAAGTAACACACAGTGCTTTGCTACAAATCTGTTCACAGAGCATGTTAATCCACTATGCCTCTGTTCACTGTGGCCTGAATACCTGTTGTGTGCTGTCCCAGTTCACTCAGTTGACTTGGACACTTAAATTCTGCCATATTAAGTGCGTCCCAATGTGCCCCGAATTCACTGTCCCAATGAGCCCCGATATGACTTTTACACCAAAATGCTAATTTCTCAGGCACCAGTGAGTGTGTTTATCGTAATAGCAATTCGTAACTGTTTGTTACGATATGTCAAATTCATACAAGCACTGAGAAAGCTTCATTGTTAATGGTTTGTCCACAGAATGGTTTGAATTGAACCCGTCCATGTTTATTTAGTAGAAGGAAAACAAACTTTTCCTCGCCATACTTCTGCATGTGGCTGTAATTTGTCATCAAAACGATAGAAACGTCAGGATCGGAAATTACAAGATATGATGGCACTACGATATACCTTGCCAGGAACCAAGAAAACCCCACTATCCCATAGTGCCCCGCGTCCCAATGTGCCCCGATTCCCCTACATGATGTCTTTTAAGTACATAAACATTCCAAATATGAATGAGATCCATTCAGCCTTTCCGGGTCTTTCAAGCATCCAGATTGCTTTCCCAGCTCAGGACTTTCTTCGCACATGTGACCCTGCGTCACATGACCATGCAGAAACTTAAAGCAGAGTGACCAGTGACTAGTTAATTTTATATCTATTTTTATCAAATTGTTTGGTGTTCTGTGCTCATGGTTGAGTTTTTTATGACTTTCATTCCTTGATTTCACTGGCACGTGTAGGGTATACATGAATGGTTGTGTGTGTGTTTGCATCCATCCGAAAATGTTTACAAAAAAATGGATAAAACTTGACTCTTTTGTATCAAGGATTGTGACAAACTCTTACCTGGCAGACAAAGATACCTGGTACCTGTGAAATGATCAAGTAGCTGCACCAAATGCCTATCGTCCTTGGAAGTGGGTTCAAAGCATGAGAGACAATTATCTAAAATACCTTGAAACAGTGGAACAACTTGATATGTCACAACAGAGGATACTGGCAGCACTGTGTAGTTCTGTGGAAAAAGCTTGTGCATGCAAGCCAGCAATTTGTATGTTGGGTAGGGTGAACCGGGACACATTGGGACACTGGGCACAATGGGATAGTGGGGGTTTTCTTGGTTCCTGACAAGGCCTATGATATGGTAGTGCGGTTGAATCTTGTAAATTCCCACCCAGATGCTTCTATTCTTTATCGGCTAATTACAGCCATATGCAAACGTATAGTGAGAAAAAGTTTGTTTTCCAACTACTCAACTAAATTCATAGGGGTTCAATTCAAACCATTCTCTGGACAAACCATGAACAATGAGGTTTTCTCAATGCTTGTATGAATTTGATACATCGTAACAAACACTTGTGAATTGCTATCCTAATAAACACACTCACTGGTGCCTGAGAAATCGACGTTTTGGTGTAAAACTCCTATCGGGGTCAGTGGGACACTGAACACGGGGCGCATATGTATGCACTTTATATGGCAGAATGATGAGTGTCCAAGTCAACTGAATGAAAGGTACTCATCTATTAAGAAGATTAGAAAACTAACAAGTAACCGTGAATGATGTGCCAGTTTGCAAATTGAAAAGAAGAAAATAAATATCGGACAAGAGTAGTTATATCATCATGACCCTTTCATACGTCTTGCACAGCCTTGGATCACTGTATAGTGAAAAACCACTCTGTGAAAAATTTATTTGCTTCAGTCCATGAAGTTCAACTCATGAAGGAGCTTTTTCTTTTTCTCTCAGGAGGTCCACACACTTATTGACGTCACATGCGAAACCCAAGAAGGAACAAGCATTAGGCCTACTCCATGTAAACTAATCTTACAACATAAGAAGAAGGTACATTCAGATTTATAGCTGGTTGAAGTTAACGCAGATAAACCCATGCAAACTCAAGCAAACGCAATCTAGTCCTTCTTGAAAACCAACTACCCATGTCCTTTTAAAAACACATGGGCACAGATCTATGCAGAGGCTCTGAGTGTCAAATAATAGGCCTACAATATATACATCGAGTGATATCCGATCATGTCGGCTCACCAAATGTCAACTCAAATATTTAGACTATGTATTTTTTCTATTTTTCAATTGTTTTTATTTTAAGTATTGGAATATGGCCTCTCAAGGAGCATTTTTGTGTGATCAGATAATCACTTATATTTAAACAGCTCTAACAGATCCTGGAGTGTGTTGATTGATCATATTGGATGCTAAAAAATAATTTTTATTCATAAGCCTCAAAACGCAATGTAGGCCAATGTTACATAATTATATAAATTTATATGAAATACATGTTTGGCCTTAACTCAAGTCACGTGCAAATTTGCACTCTCTTGTACTGAAATGTCAGAATATCTCAAGTTTTTATTTACTTGGCATAATGTCTAGGTTAAGTATATGGTCTGAATAGCTCTGAATACAGTCTGGTGTTTTTATATAATTTCTGTTTCTTGCTTCTTCGGATGCATTGGACCCTGGCTTTTCTCTTACAATGTAGCCTACATCTCTCAGAATAAAGAACTCGCCGAAAAACTGAAGATTTTTTAAAAACATTTTATTTTCACCTATGTCACGCACACTCTAAAAACTAAAGTTCTAATAAGATACCAATATTGGTATTTAAGCTTGTCCCGTATTTTGAACACCTTTTGATTATTTAAAAAACCATTAACAATTGATATTTTCAAAAACCAGTCGCATTTGTACAAGAAGAAATCAGCATTGGTTTTTTGTTTAATTTGCAGGAAGTCAGCAGTGAATATTAATGTTTCAAATTGCAGATACTGTAATTCCATCATAGAAATCCATTTATACCTAAATGCATACAATAGAAAACACAATGGGTTTTTTATTCCTTGAAATTTGAAATCTTTGGGATTTACCGTTAATTGAAAATTAAACCATTTCCTGCACTTACGACAACCAGTATATCACTAAAAATATCAAAATTGATTCTGCCATTATGCATCGGTGGGTATTTTATAAGACCATTTTAAAAATGTTGCGGTATGGAAAATCCCAAATTTGATCTTTTATGATCCGAATGCTGGTTTACCAGTATTTCAGCATTAGTGTCAATAAATCTTTTTTTTCAGTTTCTCTTAAAATATTATGTAGTTAAAAGTAAATAAAAACAATAATGATTCCATGGATCTGATTTCAATTTTTATTTTTACATATACACATTCACACACATTCATAATAATTGTAAATATTGATATTACAAGATTAAAATTTATTGAAAAAACAGTTTGGCCTTGGAAATAAAAAACGTCACAGCAGTCATAATGGTAATCAAACACACGAAATGAGAACATCACAGCAGTCATTGGTAATCAAACAAATGAAATGAAAACATCACAGCAGTCATTGGTAATCAAAACACAGAAATGCAGAGATTAACAAAAGTATGATGTTTGTTTGTTGTTTGTGTTTTACGCCTCTGCAGCACCTTAGTGGGCTATATCGAGGCAGGCGATCCCCGTATGATGATGAGATGAGAAGACTGAGTCTGGCACATACCCTATTAATTCAGGGATGCCCAGGGTCTTTCAGTTGCCCCAGCAAAGAATACTGGATACAACCCGCCTCCATTTAATGTCCCATGGGCTCGGACTAAAGTGAGTTCCCGGGGTGAGATTTGAACCCACGCCCTCAAAGCCAGTTGACAAGCGCACTTACCAATTAGGCCACAGGGGAACCTTAACAAAAGTATAAATTGGTTGAAATAAAGACACATTACATGTAGAAAACGTCATATTGTTAATCCAAGAGCGGCAAGCCAGGGTGGCAATGCCAATCGAAATGTTTGTATCAAAATTCTTCAGTAGCCAATCTTGAGGATGGATGGATGATTGGGGCTTTACGTCCTGTATTAGTGTACTTTGTAGCCTAACTAGGACAGTAGGTGGACAAAGCAATGAGTCCGGCTAGAGCGGGATTCGAACCTCAGACTCAGCGATTGGTAGTCCAGTACGCTATCACGAGTCCAACCCTACCCTCTCTGTAGCGAAGAGGATATTTTTTGTCATTATTAATGCACAGCATTGGGATGCTATGATTGTTGGTTGAAGTTTTCCTTCTCGTATCACTATTTATGCACTTTTAGATCAATTCGGTTGAATGAAAGATGAACGACTGTTCTTGAATCGAACCTTGACGGTGTACATTATTGGGATCTGAAAGTGGAAAGTGGATAAGCATTGGTATCCAAATATCACTTTTATGCAAAAAAAGAAAATTACTCAGTCTAGGTTGTCATTATATACAAATCTAATACTTTATCTGCAAAACCTTCAATGGAACTTTTGGTGTTAAAACTTCATTACTGACTTACATTTACAAAAATTTCATAATTCTTTTAGTTTCCCTACAATCTGGCAGAATATGAATTCTGAATTCTTGTCTTGTCACTGTGTGCTTTACCAATAAAAGATCTCATACTGTTTGCACTCACCTCAATATTACAAAAAGGAAGTAGATATTTTCCTTTGGTACTCTAGACGGGGCAAAGTAACCATTTCCTGGTGAGATCTGAAATAGCAGGTAGATACATCCATGAGGAGGATAATGCAAAAAAATATATCAAATAACTTTATTCAATTAAATTCATGCCTTGGTTGTGCAACATCCCCTGTTCACTCATTATTTGACTGAAGATTGGTCAAAACAAGCTCATTTTAACACAAGAGAATATCAGAATACTATACAATAAGTATTTGTCAATTGGAAAAGATAAGGAAGAGCTGTTATTCAACTTACGTACCTTGAGAAGGATTGTCTATATTTTTCCCAACTTGCTTAATGGCGCAAACTTCTTCCAAATGTAGTTTTTTTATTAAGGGCCTCTGTATGAACATGCCATTCTTCATCTGAAACAGAAAGTAAAAAACTATTTTTTTAAATATCAACTTACCAGTAAAAGTACTGCATGTAATTTTGCATAATTCACAGGCATATGTAACACATTTCACCCCAAGAATAGTAAAGCGCATTAGAAACACTATACAACTCAACCCAATGTGGGGTAAAAATTTGTGGGTGACTGTACCTTTGTAAGAAAAAGTGAATATCAGATATGAAAATAATAACTAGAACCAGTGCAGTGCTAAAATGTTCTTCGATCGGAGCTGAAATAACTTTTGAAAATTGACTTGGTGGGGGTAATGTAAATGGTAAGCTTTTATGAAGAAGAAGTGAGAAATTAATTTCTGTTATGAGAGAACCTTTGCCATTTGGCCACTGTGTTACATGGAACATATGAAGTATTTTGGCAGTAACAGGAAGTCAAGATGTAGGTAGATATTAAGAGTATTAGTAGAATTTACTGGATACAGATGTTGTGAAAGGACATGTGCAGTAAAATGAACTTTATTTTCTGTACTTGAGTACATCCCAGGAAATATTTTTTTGTGAGTACCCTTCCCCAAGTTGACCCCCTCGGGCCATGTAAAATAAAAAATTTTAAAAGAACCCCCCCTGAGATGACCCAGAGCCTAGCAATATATCTGGCAAAGTGTCCCCCCTGCCTAGATAACCCCCTTAGGCCTTGTAAAATAAATAATTTTGTGGTACTCACCCGAGGTGACCCCCAGCCTTGCAATATAACTAGGAAAAAAAATTATTTTTTTGCGAGCACCCCTCTTCCGAGGTGACCCCCTCGGGCCTTGTAAAATATATAATTTGAGAAGTACTCCCCGAGATGACCCCAGCCTAGTAATACAACTAGCAAAAAAAAATTTTTTCTAACGACTGCCCCCCCCCCTCTCTGGCTTTTTAAAATATAGAATTTTCAATGTACCTCCCCCCGAGGTGACACCAACCTAGCAATATAATTAGCAAGAACCCCCTGATGTGACCCCCTCGGGCCCTGCAAAATATAGAATTTTCAATATACCTCCCCCTGAGGTGACCCCCAGCCTAGCAATACAATTGGCAAAAATAAAATTTATTTGCGAGTACCCTCCCCCCCGAAGTGACCCCCTCAGGCCTTGTAAAATATAGAATTTTCAATGTACCTCCCTCTGAGCAATATAATTAGCAAAAAAATAATAATTTTTTTTGCCAGTACCTCCCAACCGAGGTGACACCCTCGGGCCTTGCAAAATATAGAATTTTCAATATACTTCCCCTTGAGGTGACCCCCAGCCTACCAATATAATTAGCAAAAAAAAATAATTTTATTTGCGAGTACCTCCCCCCCCGAGGTGACCCCCTTGGGCCTTGTAAAATATAGAATTTCAATGTACCTTCCCCCAAGGTGACCCTTCAGCCCAGCAATGTAATTAGCAAAAACAAATAATTTTTTACGGGACCCCCTGCGGGTACCCCCCCTGAGGTGACCCTCTGAGGTGACCCCCTTGGGCATTGTAAAATATAGAATTTCAATGTACCTTCCCCCGAGGTGACCCCCAGCCTAGCAATAGAAGAACAATAATGCTGGTGTTCAAAAATACTAAATTTCTGATAGACAGTTTTTCACATTATATATTTGGCAGTTGTTTCGTTCATAATTTTGATGGTTCTTCAATTCAACCCTGCAGTTGGTGGCACAATACCCGGTATCCCCTACAGTAGAAGACCGGTGAAAATTATGGAACTGGGTATTCCATATGCCAAACCACAATTTCATGTTGCCTTAAATTATCATGAATCCTTTTAGGTAGTATGCAATATTCATAGTATTGAATGCCTTGGGTCATTGTTGTATATATATCAGAACAGAACACTATCCATGTGTTTGATTTATGTATAATGTCATATATATGAACCAGACACCTTACCCAAATAAACACAGTTGCATTCAGAATGCTTATTTCTTAGGAGTTTAATTAAGGAATTTAAGAAAAAAACTTACAAAGTTCTTCTCAATCTTCTGTACACTGACATGCACACTCTTCCACTGCAGTGTTGAGACTAATAAATTCTGCCTTAAACCTTCTTAAGTCTTGATTGATAAACAAACAGCTTTTCTTGTAAGCCAACATATTCACAGTTTTGTGTTCTTAGATGAGGTCAACCAGTGAGTGAGCCCTGAGAGATTATTGAAATACCTAATTGGATATTCCAGTAGCCATGACTGATATACAGCATAGTTAGTCTTCTCTCTTAAAACTTCTAAATAAAGTAACATGCATGAATTTTAAAAACATGAACCACTACATTAACATTTTAAACATCTCAAATCATTGTTCCATAAGTATATTAAAAATGGATGATAATAAAGGTGCTTTTTCAGAAGTTTGGTTTTTAGAAATACCATAATTCCGCATGACCAAAACCAATTTTCATGAAAAATACCGCTTGCTCTGAAGAAAACCAAATATAGTTGAAAAATACCAAACTGGTTTTTTATTGTACGCACTGGTTTTGCACAATACCACTAATATCCAAAATTTTTTAGAGTGCATGTTATCACCTTTGTGATCATAAATGTGTCTATTTGTAGACAAGGCATGTTTATAAAGATTATGTGTAATTTCCAATGTTAACAATCGATTAGTTCTGTTGTGATATGGAAAAAAGGTCCAAAGAAAGTGATCTGCCCCAGCAAACCATCAGCTCACTTTGAAAGCCTCTGTTGACAAAATCATCAAAATTATCTGTGATATATATAGCCTACAATCATTGTTTACACTACATAAATGATTATAGATAATTATTTTTTTGAACCAGTATCAAACCTTTTGAAAATTTTCTTAGAACAAGTGAATTCAGCCCACAATTAATCACTGTCTGGCTAAATCAACTAGCCAGTCAAGCAGGGCTTTGGAGTCGGGTAGTAAGTGAACCGACTCCGACTCCGACTCCGACTCCGACTCCGACTCCGACTCCGACTCCGACTCCGACTCCGACTCCGACTCCAACTCCGACTGCAAAGCCCTGCAGTCAAGTCATATGAACCCTTGTGAAGGTTGCTGGTTTTTTTTTTGGTTTTTTTTAAAAACTCTTTTAAAAGTATCCCCCAAAACATGGTTTTTTTGGTTTATTTTTTTAAAGTCAAACAAAAATGACAAAAACTTTATTTGAGGTGAAGCATTGGTGAGAAGGGCATTTTTCGGCAATTTTTAGAATAATGGTCTATATTTGGCGTCAAAAGATAGGTTTTAACAAAATTAGAACATTGTAGGCAATTTTGTGATGCATGGTTGCAGTGATAACCATTTTTAAAGGGAAAAAAGCTGATTTTTACTTCTCATGGATGTTAAATTTCTGAAGTTACAGGCATGGTAGAAAATTCTTGAAAATATTGATGAAAGGAGAAAAACCAAATGAACATATTTACACAGCAGATTTTTGATATTCCTTTAATTGTGTCAGGAATTGGGGTAAAGTAGATAAATGTCATTTTTTGGGGAGAAATGCTTGTTTTTATGGCTACAAAATCAAATAATTTTATAACAAAAAAAAGTAATCTGTTTTGTAAATTCATATTAAGACATCTTCTTAAGGATTGCGTTGATGTAAGATGCATCCCATGAGTTCCTTGGTTGAACAGTGGTCAAGATTTTTCACATCCCGTGCAGGGTAAAAGCGTGTTTTTTTTGCATATATGGCGGAAAATGGGAAAATTGTGACACTAGGTTGTTATAGGCAAATTTATGAATGAAAACAATTAGGCCTATTAGTGGCTATTTTTCCAAAACTAATGAAGCTAGGCTTGATATTCGCGCAGCGAAACGGCCAAAGGCCGTTTTGCAAAGCGAATTGAGCTCAAGAGCGGTTTCAAAAATCTGTGCGGTGATGGTCGACAGTAGGAAATTAGTTCAAGTGGGTCCAGCTTCTTATCAAAGATTTAGAATCTAACAAAACATGACATATTCATATTCAAACGTGTCTTAAGTACTCAATTTTTCCATTAATATTCCCTGTATCTATAATTTTTATGGAATAGTTAATTATAAGTACAGTGTATATATTAGCAGAGACATTACAGTGGAACACTTTTATATCATGGTATTCGTATAGGTGATTCCCCACGGGAGAGGGATTATTGATTTATCATCTGAGGGCTTTAGTCCAAGGTGTGATAAACACATATTCTCTATCCCATGTTGACTTATCCCTTGAGACAAACACCCAAACAGTCAAACATGAGATGCAAAGTGGACCACAAAGAATATGGGAATTATCGCCCTGAAATACTGGCATGTGATTGACTGAAAGAGTTGTTGAATGGTATATATATATATACATATATATAATGGCAAATCACTTGTATTGAGAGTGTACGCGCTTTCAAAAGAGAGAGAGAGAGAGAGAGAGAGAGAGAGAGAGAGAGAGAGAGAGAGAGAGAGAGAGAGAGAGAGAGAGAGAGAGAGAGAGAGAGAGAGAGAGAGAGAGAGAGATATGGTAAGTGCAGCCCTCTAAGCCCAGTTCTGGGCGCTCACGAGGGTTGATTGATGAGATGAGAGAGAGAGCAGGAGTCCTCAACATGTTACACATTTACCCCATGTGAGGGATCTTTTACTTGCCCAGCACAGACACTGATACAAGGGGCCGCCAATTTAACGTCTCATCCGAACGACATCCAGCTTGGATTTTGCTCATAAAGGTATACCGAAAATTTCAGGTTCCCCAACCCATGCAGGCAAAGACCTGCAGTGGAGCAGGCGGGAACCTTAACCACTACACCGCCCAGCTGCCTCAGTATAGAGTATTTAGCAGGTACATGTCAATCATAATCAATGTGAAAAATAGAAAAGCAAAACCAGGAAATAAAAAGTTACAATAACTTTTTTCTGATGTAACTGAATATCAGTGGTATATAGTGCATGCTTGAAAAAACTTCATAAAGAAAGAATTTGAAGTGGTTGGATCAGGTCACTTCAAGTGCACCTGGTTCAGAAAGGAAGATCACAACAAATGCAAAATGCGGCAGATTTAAAATAATTATTATATATCTAGTATATCAGAACGATATGTCTGGGGTTAGAAAAGAATAAAGGTGGGTCGGGTCTACGACTGCTTTTTTTATTGAAAGTTTACATTTCTATATCAAATTTGGTGTTTTTTTTTTGTCACTAGCAAAAGAGAACCTGAGGCTAGTTTTTCTCATTATTTATTGGTCACCTATTTTGGGGTTCGCTGAAGTACCAAGTATAAGAAAACTGATTAGGCTGTTAGGTAAAATAGGAAATGGAAAGATATTCTATCTACAAGCACCTCTTATAGTGCTTGCACATTGTTTTTCAATTTTTTTAGCATTAAATCATCAGAGCATTTAAAATTATTCTAATTGTAACACTTTCCCCATTATTTGAATTAAGTCCAAACATTGTTACAACGTCCTGATAATGTCACAATATTGGTGAAACCTACATGGAATTGTATCCATAAGCTTTTGCTTTAAAGTTCTAAGTTGTTGGCAAGTAGGGTAAATGTGAACGAATCCTTTAAAATATTGAAGTTCAGAACTTCTAATGATAATCGTTAGGTAAGGTAAGGTAGGTAAAACTTAATTTAAAGTCGGTGGTGACAATAAAACAATAAACACAAGCTGTAAGCTTTTTACCGACAAGTTAAAATAACAGAACAAGTGTAATTGATGAAGTTATATACAGATGACAACGATGAGTGAAATTAATTTACATTTGTGTTCTTACTTGGACACATATCTGTGTAACATCATTCATATCATGATATTTAAGTATTACAAAAAATTTCTGAGACATAGTAAACATGTCCCACATTCACATTGATTGAAGTAGTAATTTCTCCGCAAGTCAGACTTGAATGATCTTATATCATCTGAACATTTCAAATGAGAGGGCAGAATAGTGCATAATGAGGGACCTTTATAACTAATTGACCTTATACCATATTGAACTGTATGGGTTGGACAAGTTTGTCATTGTCCCGCATGTCGCATGTCGTGTGGAGACGTTTGTTTCTCAAAAAAGAACTTTCCAAAGCTAGTGCTAGGCCAGGAAGCATCTTGAAAAATAATTCAACCAAGTTATTTTACAAGTTACGTGAAGCGTTTCTCATAGTCATTGCAAACAAGTCTTAAGGTCATGATTTCAATAGTAGTTCAAAAATGTCATTTTTGAGGAACAAGACTGGATAGTGTCACTGCCACATAACCTCACAAAGAACAGTAAGGTCACCAAACTGAGAAAAATGGGTGGTTGAGTCGATTTAAACTTGTGTGATCGGGTGCTTGAACTTTCGCACGAAGACATTATGAGCAACAGACCATATATAGTCCAGGTTCTAAGGCGGTCAATTGCTCACTTTGGGGTTCAGGTATGAAATTTGGCACACAGGTAGAGGAATTCAGTACCTTCATTTTTGGATATGCATGGTGACATTCTCAAAAATTGCCAGAAATGACAAATGGTTGCATTTTTTACATAATTCAATAAAATTCAGATTAAGTTTCATTTATTTTGGGTAAAAATAGTCACTATGGTTAAACAGGACACCAAAAGGAGTTTATCAGCTGTTGTTTTGCTTGTAAGGTGCCCTGGAGGCATTTTGACTTTGGTCAGACATTTTGTCTGACAGAAACAGAGCGGTGGTCAGACAAATTTCTTTCTGGTCAGACAAATTTATGCAATCTCCACACTTCGTTTTTTGTCAACTAGCCATGAGCAATTACAGTTGTCTCTCCATTAATTAAGTTTGTCTTTTTGAAGTAAGCCTAGATATTGTAGGCCCTCATTAATAATTCTTATATCGGCTTACTTCAGTGTTCTTTCCAGAATCTGTCATTATACACATTGTTACTTATTAAATTCTTTAATGTAGGTAAGATACTTGTTTACAAATTTAGTTTAAGTTTTTAATTATTTTAAAAGTGAATTATCAAAATTTAACTGAAAAGTAAATGAAGAAGAACTTGGGTAAGCAGAATTGTTGATTGTAGTTAGGTAGCACTTGGCCATTAACACTTCTGTCAACTGTGTAGTTCTGCCTCTGTTCTATGATTGCAATTGAGTTCATAGGGGTACACAGGAAGCTCAAAGAAATGCAGAATTGTAATTTACCAAGTCACAGATTGGCTCACTGGAATTGCCTAGGCTAGAGCTCCGGCAATTGCTATCTACATTGGTATGGGGAACGGGGGCACATTGGGACGCGGGGCACTGTGGGACGGTGGGGTTTTCTTGGATCCTGGCAAGGTAGGGGAGAGCGGGGCACCATGAGCCGCTTTTCCGAAATTAAGCTCCTGAGCCTAAAGTTTCAATGGTAAATAGCTGGTTGCTTTATATAATCATAGCAAGACCTCTTGGCTACAATATCCAGTGTTGTTACATTGTATTCTTAATTCTTAAATAGTCAAAACATTGTCTTTAAAAAATCTAGTCTAGCGGCTCATTGTGCCCTGACCCTGGGGCACCATGAGCCATGGCATGGGGGGCTGTTTACATACATGTGTTATCCTTCTCATTCAACTGTATAGAACTGATGCCTCATAAACCAGATATTGTTCTTGAAATTTTCCCTTGGCATACACCACAATATGGATCAGATGGATTTTACATGTTTTTCTATGAAATAGCACAAATGTGTCCTAAACAGCTGCTGATGTCTTGCCCTATAGTTCTGGAATTACAACAGTAGAGTTATAGTTACAATTCAGCTTTAATTGTACACTAAAACATTATAGAAAATAGCTCATGGTGCCCTATCTCCAAGTGGCTCATGATGCCCCTTTTGTAAATTTCATTTATTAGTGCATATCACCATTTTCCAGTGTATCATATCATCAACGTTATGACATCATCCTAGCACAAGCCTTACCTTCTCTAAGAAGACTAAGTTTTATGACGATGCCGGAAATAGTTAGAGTACCAGAAGAAAAAGTTCCACCTCCCAATATGTTTACTTTTCAGTCAAATTCACTGGTCAAAATTATTTTTTCAATTCTTGGTCCTACATGGAAAAGAAAGATTATGATTGCTACCCTAGCCAGTTCTACATTAATAAAGGAATATATGGTCTTCCTATCGAGCAGTTCTATCTCGCCGTTTTTTTTGTAGCGGCCATGGTTCGTGGTGCCCCGTGGCTCATTGTGCCCTGCTCTCCCCTATATCATATGGTAGTGCCATCATATCTTGTAATTTCACATCCTGATGTTTCCATGGTTTTATAGACAAATTACAGCCACATGCAGAAGTATGGCGAGCAAATGTTTTGTTTTCCTACTACTAAAGTAAATATGGAAGGGTTCAATTCGAACCATTCTGTGGAAAAACCAATGACAATGAGGCTTTCTCAGTGCTTATATGAATTTTATATATATTGTAAGGAACAGTTATGAATTGCTATCGTGATAAACACACTCACTGGTGTCCGAGAAATTAGCATTTTGGTGTAAAAGTCATATCGGGGCTCATTGGGACAGTGAATTCGGGGCACATTGGGGCGCACTTAATATGGCAGAATTTAAGTGTCCAAGGCAACTGAATGACCTGGGACAGAACACAACAGGTGTTCAGGCCACAGTGAATAGAGGTGCAGTGGATTACCATGCTCTGTGGACAAATTTGTCACAAAGCACTGTGTGTTACTTACATAGATGTCCGCACCCAGGACAGTTTATGTTAAATGTTTAAAACTGTTTAAATTTATGAACTATTGGCACTACAAGGTGTTAATTCACTGTATATTGTCTTACGCACTACTTATATGTGATATCTATTGCACATGGAGTGTTAAAATGATTTTTTAATTGATGTCCCAATGTGCCCCAGCTGTGCCGCGCCGGGGCACATTGGGACAGTCATTTTTATGACTCTCCGGCTGCATAAGGGTAGGTGCAGTCTAGTTTATTATGCCTTGCATTTAAGCTCAATAGTATTGGTGATATTCATGCAAACTTCAGAGTTCTTCAGTGCTTTCAGCATTGAGCAAAATTAGTAGACGTTAAAAGCGTCCCAATGTGCCCCCGTTCCCCCTATCAATAGCATGTTGATTGACCGCCTGTGTCCTTGTTATAGCTGGAACAGTTTTCTGTCGGATTTTTTGTCTGACATGGACCAGAGACAGGTCGGACATTCGTAATAACGATCGGCAAAAGCCGATTGTCCGACGTATTGTGCGCGCACTGCCACTGGAGGCCCAATTGAGGTATGACCAATAAGGAAATACTGCTTTTTTTTCTTCAATTTTTGGTAAAGGTAGGGTTACAAGGGACTAAACTTTCTGGGATATACCCCAATGTGACACACCATTCTAAAGCTCACCAAGAATACTTTCTATTGGTAGGTCATTTATAGTAACCATGGTAACGAAGAGCTCACAAGAATGACTAAAATGGAATTTCAATGTGTCATTTACTAGTGTCACGGCTGTCACGCTTGTCAAGTCAATAGTTTTGCAAAATTAATGGACTTCCTTTCACAATACAAGTATGAAATTTGTACACAGGTAGAGTAAGTCAGTACCTAAAATTTTGGATAATAGTGACATTCTCAAAAATTCCCAGAAATCAAATATGGTTGCCATGGTAACCAAATTTTGTATTTTTTGACAAAAAATTCAATGAATCTCAGAATAAGTGTCATACATTTGGGCAAAATTTGTAACTATGGTTAGTCAGGACACCAAAAGACGTTCATCAGCTGTTATTTTACTTCTAAGGTGCACTGGAAGCCCAATTGAGGGGGTAAAGTATGACCAAATAAGGAAATAATGTTTTTTTCGTAAATTTTTGGTAAATTTAGCATCTAAATAGGGGTTCTACTTTCTGAGATATACCCCAATGTAAGATAATTTCAAAGTACACCAAGCGTAAACTCTATTGGTAGTCATTTATGGTTACCATGGCAATGAATAACCCACAAGAATGACTTAAATGCAATTTCAATGTATCTCAGCACTTGACGAGTCAATCAGTGCGCACAAAATACGTCGGACAATTGGCTTTTGCCGATCGTTATTACCAATGTCTGACTTGTCTCTGGTCCACGTCAGACAAAAAATCCGACAGAAAACTGTTCCAGCTATAACAAGGACACAGGCGGTCAATCAACGATTCAACATGCTATTGATACCAATGTAGATAGCAATTGGCAGAGTTCTAGCCTAGGCAATTCCAGTGAGCCAATCTGTGACTTGGTAAATTGCAATTCTGCATTTCTTTGAGCTTCCTGTGTACCCCTATGAACTCAATTGCAATCATAGAACACAGGCAGAACTACACATTTGACAGAAGTGTTAATGGCCAAGTGCTACCTAACTACAATCAACAATTCTGCTTACCCAAGTTAAAAATTGTTCTTCATTTACTTTTCAGTTAAATTTTGAAAATTCACGTTTAAAATAATTAAAAACTTAAACTAAATTTTTAAACAAGTAATTTACCTGGATTAAAGAATTTAATAAGTAACAATGTATATAATGACACATTCTGGAAAGAACACTGAAGTAAGCCGATATAAGCATTATTATTGAGGCCCTACAATATCTAGGCTTACTTCAAAAAGACAAACTTAATTAATGAAGATCTGTCCCAAATAAATGGACTTCATTTTACGATTCAATTATGAAATCTGGCACACAAATAGAGGAGGTCAGTACCTTCAATTGTGGATAAAGATACAATCTAAAAAAGGCAAACGGTTGCCACTGAAGCCAAATTTGTTATTTAAAAACATAATTCAATACTTTTCAAAATAATTCATAACTTTAGAAAAATTCTTAATGAAGGTGAGTTAGGAGAGAGAAAGCCATTTATCATATATCAAATGCTGTTTACAGTTGCAGGAGGCCCCTTTGAGGTCATTTTTATATAGAGCCTCCAATATATGGAATACTTTGCCAGAAGAACTAAAAAACTGTGATAGTCTTGATGTATTTAAATCCAAGACAAAGATTTATTTTAGCTAGATTTGTTTCTATGTTTTCTTGTATTTTACATTGTTGTTTTTATTGTAATGGGCCGCCTGAAAAACGGTTTTTACCGAGTGTATTTACCCATGTAAAATATATTCAAAATAAAATAAAAAATTTGGCATTTTAGACAATTCAAGACACAAAAAGATCATACTTTGTTATCTTAATTTAATTACCACTTTGCATATCAAGAAACGCTCAGAAATTGAGGGTGAAAACAGGAAAGAATCAGGAAATAGGGCTTTTTTATGAATATTCAGTAAACCGTGGTATTTAAAAAAGGAACTCACTACAATGTTCGATATCAATTTAAGTTCAATGAATCAAGATTATCACTGCTTTTGTCAAAATCAAAAAGTTAATTCAAGTCAATTACTTTGATTTTTCCACTATGCAAGCAGTTGGAGAACCACTTAATGATAATCCCCCATCCCAGAAGTGTCAAGAAATGGCAACATTAATTTTACCATTCAAGATAAATTTAGTAATTTTCGCATTATTCGAAACTTAAATATAGATAGCTCTCTGCCAAATTCGGAAGACAAGTTGAAGGTAATAATTATCTATTTGTCAGAATATGATGCTATAAGGGTATTCTTTTTCATATCTATTAATGAAAATAGGATTGCATTGACCATTAGAAGTCAGGATCTCTTTCAAGTTAGCATTTGAACTCAAGTTTGTTTTTTTTTTAAAGCCCTGCTCAATCAGTCATATTTTAGGCCAATAGGCCTCAGATAGATACATAGATAGATAGATACAAAGATAGACAGATATATAGACAGATAGACAGATAGACAGATAGATAGATAGATAGATAGATAGATAGATAGATAGATAGATAGATAGATAGATAGATAGATAGATAGATAGATAGATAGATAGATAGATAGATAGGTGGATAGATAGATAGTGGCATTAGCTTCATTTTAAAGTAGGGGGAGGGTGGTCTGGTGTTACTGGGTTGCCAAACGCTGGGTCCAGGGTTCGAATCCAGTTCTTGCTGGGTGTCCTGAGCCTATGTTGGACGGCTGTTTCAATCATCCTTTACCTCTTGGCCGTGTCCTTCCCCTGTCCTAATTAGCCTACCAAGTGCATAAATACAGGACTTGAAGCCCCAGTCATCCATCCATCCATTCATTTTTAAGTAGTGGGTTCAATATTTGACTTCGAACGCAATTTTTGCTTGTAAACTCAAAGCATTGTTAGACTGCTTTTGTAATCAAGAATTTGTGACGGAAGCAGATAGATAGATCTATAGTTCTCTAGATCTATAGATCTATAGATAGATAGATAGATAGATATATACGCATTACGCAACAGGCTTATGTTTGAATGCAAAATTTAGGAATTCTTTTTTTTTCACCTTTTTTTTGTCCTACCGACCGACCCTAGAAAAAGTGCCTTGAGAGGATCCGAGAAGCTAAAGATCAATTATGTGTGGCCTTAACACCAAAAAGTTAAATGCTGTCCAAACTTGGGGGTATAACAATAGATGAAAAGACAAAAAAAACCTGCAGGTTAGATAGATAGATAGATAGATGGACAGATAGATAGATGAATAGATAGATAGGTTGATATGTAGATAGTGGCATTAGCTTCATTTTAAAGTAGGGGAGGGTTGGTCTGGTCTTACTGGGTAGCCAATCGCTGGGTCCAGGGTTCGAATCCAGCTCCTACTGGGTCACCTGAGCCTATGTTGGATGGCTGTTTCAATCATCCTTTACCTCTTGGGCTTGTTCTTCCCCTGTCCTAATTAGTCAACAAAGTGCAAAATACAGGACGTGAAGCCCCAGTCATCCATCCATCTATTCATTTTTAAATAGTGGGTTCAATATTTGCCTTCGAACGCAATTTTTGCATGCGAACGCAAAGCATTGCTTGACAACTTTTGTAATCAAGAATTTCTGACGGAAGCAGATAGATAGATCAATAGATCCAGGCCTATAGATAGGTAGATAGATAGATAGATAGATAGATAGATAGATAGATAGATAGATAGATAGATAGATAGATACGCATTGTGTTGGAATGCAAAAAATGTTGGGATTTTTTTTTCTATTACCTTGTCCCTTTAAAAGCTCCGTATAATAAACCGATTAGTTGTAGATTGTGGCATTCGGGTTTCTGACAGCTCATGGCTGCTTTTTACGGGGGAGATCCTTTTAAAAGCAGTGAAGTGTCCCCATAGAATATTACTTGATTCATGAAAGCTTGACATTCACTCTCAAGTTTACAGTGCATAATCTTGTTGCGTTTTAACCTTATAATTACAGGGCAGTCTGACACAAGGCAGTGGTTTTAACCACTCAGAGAACTATCCATATGAAGCTAAAACGGTTTAAAAAATAATAAAAGAATGAATTTAATGTTGTAGTCTTTCTTGTAACGTGGTCTTCTGGAGAGCGGTGACCCATCGAACACAAAAACGGTTATTTTTATTTTAATCTCCATGAATTATAGTAGTTAAGATGTAATTTATATGTCACTTCTAAATAAAATGTCTGGCTACTTACACAACATGCGAATCTTGGTGTATAGTAAATGTAAACTATTTCTATGTGATACGCTCTGTATTAGCCAATCACTGGTATTCCATGTCCCTATATAGGCCTACATAAGAAGAATTCAGATGAAATGATCATCAACATGTATACCTGCGTAGATCGACTGAGCAAGATATCTGGACAGTAGACATGATTTTATTTTATTATTTTTTCTGTTTGAAATATATTTTGTAAGGGTAAGACCGGATCAGCAACACTGTTTTTCAACCGGGCCCTCAGGAATTAGAACAAGAACAAGCGTAATAAAAATTCAATAAGCAGTACAATTAATACAAAGCTAAAAGTAAAAACAAGATATAATACAGTAATATCGGTAAAAAGTGTTTAAAAAATGTAAAATAAATGACACAATCCCTAACAACAAAAATTAATCTTTCTTCTTAATGTAACTTTTCAACATTCTTTTAAACTTATTGATTTCACAGCAATCGTTCAAAAATCATGGCAGCTGGTTCCATTCCTTTGCTCCATTATAAAATAACATATTTTTCTGAAATTCGGTATCCGGTAAACTCAGGTACAAATTCATGTCATGTTACCTTGTCATCTTATTGGAAATTTAAAACTCAAATGCAACATTATTGGTTTGGTGTTAAACCATGTACGCATTTGAAAATTAATAAAACTTGAAAATAGAGAAAGCGCTCACGAATGTTCATCCAACCTTGATAGGATGCATGGAACTCTGAAGTGCACCACCCTTGAGAAAAAGGCAGACACAGGCTTGTAACAGCTGGAACCATAAGGTCACAGCGACCCAAGGCACCGGCCTGTGATGAGTGTCATTGAGAGCCCTCTGGTCTGGAGCATTCAGTTGTTGTTGTTTTTTAATTATGACTAGTAAGTTGCCCGTAGATTGGAGGTAATTAACAAAAGAGAGGACAGTAAATGAACTTGTGCAGATAAATAGATAAAAAGGGGTCGATTTTATTCATTGATTGACAGAGATGAGATACACTGAGAGCTACTGAGAGAATGTGATTATCTAATAGGTAAGCCTAATGTTTCCCATTGAGTAATATGAAAACAGTATAAATGGTTATAAAACCCGTGGATTGGAAGGGAATGGAAGAGATCCATGAAGAAATGAATCACAGATGTCACAATTATTTAATATGTACAAATATAAATGTCAATGACAGGTGGCGTCTCAGTACAACATCTGAGCACCACTACGTATACGTGGTATAATGGGAATGAAAAAGATATTGATTGGCTACGCAAAGAAAGTAATTATGTCAATTAGAAGGTGCAGAAGAGTTGGATGAACTTCAAAAGGGGAGAGTTCTGCCTTAGTAGGCCCAGGAAGGTATAGGGTGAATAAGAAGATTGGTCATTGAGTATAACTTGAGATAAATACTGGATGCCATCATTTTTATTTTTTATTTATTTATTCTTGCCTTCAAAAATGAAGAGAAAAACATAGCATTACAATTTATAAAATATCACATGAACAAGGGTAAAATAATACAGAAAGTGACAGTAAAATATTTTAAAAACGTAACAATAAAATCAACTGGCATACAATTGTTGAGATCTAGTATCTAAGCAATAGCTTCAGTAAGTTTTTGTCTTCACTTGTATAATTTTTAAGAAGACTAGTACAGGAGTCTACAACACCATTGTCAGCTGGAAAACTTTTGATTTTACGACAGCAATAACTATTACTTTTATCATCGAACAGAAAATTTAACGGTCGAATATTGTACAATTGACAAATTCTATTGAATCTAAAGCTTAAAACATTCATTGAATTATTGTCATTGAGCAATAAATATTTATATAGTTGACCAGCTCTTGTTGGGCTGAATAACACAGATTTGAACAATCGGAGAGTATTTACATCTACTAGCTTATTTATTTTTTTACATCTACTAGCTTATTTATTTTAATTATATAGATACATGATGCAGGGGCATAGCCAGCAGGAGGTCAGGACAGGTGACAGGACAATCCTCACAGAGGGGACAATGATGGTGGGGGGGAGCTACCTGTCCCCAGGGGCGTATCTAGAAATGGCTTGAAGGGGGGGCATTATAAGGGGTGAATATGCATGCGCTCAGCGGCTTTTCCTATCTCTTCCATGATAAGTTTCCTGGGGGTTTGGGGGAGGGGGGCATGCCCCAATGGCCTCCCCCCCCCCTAAATATGCCACTGATTGTGCCCTCTGTGAGGATTGCTATTAATATTTGTCAATTCTTAATTATTTTTTGCGATGCTATGATTATATCTACCTTCAGTTTATTTTTCATGTTTTTGTCTCATTCTGCTGTGAAAAGCACATGCACAGCCGTTTTTATGGTAATTATTTTCAGAGGTTGCTATTGGCAATTTTCCACTGATGCAGATTCGAATTAGGGTTACTTTCCAATACCGTAGATAAAATCTGATTTTGGAGCTCACCATGCCATGTGAGCTACCAAGCAATCTATAGTCATTCTGGTGCTTGGATATATTATATCAATGCACCAATAATCACTTATTGTGACACCGGGGATTAACTGATGGTGCCATGAAGGTGACACCGGGTCCCAGGGGAACAGCTCAAAGCTCCTGTCATGTATTCTGATAGCACGTGAGCTTTTACCCCATGTCACACGGTAGTGGATCCCAGGTAACTGAACTGCTGTGACTGTCCTGACTAGAGCAAGCACTGGCAGATTTACTGGACCGATACACACAACTATTTATATATACTGTTAGCCATGGATGCGGAAAATTCACTCCATCCACAAACCTTTCCCTACAAATCGGAGAGTTCGAGAACCACGCTGAATTTGTGAATCTTTCTCCTACAGGGGAGGACACATGAATGCCTGTGAGTACTTTTCTAACTATTGTTTTGTTGTTGGCAATTGTTGGGATTTTTCACAAAGATATTAGATAGAAGAAAAATAGGTAGATAGAGGGAAAGATATATCTACAAAGTTAGATAGAAAGAAAGAAAAAAGAAATAGATATAGATAGATAGATAGATAGATAGATAGATAGATAGATAGATAGATAGATAGATAGATAGATAGATAGATAGATAGATAGATAGATAGATAGATAGACAGATGGATGGATGGATAGATGGATAGAGATATAGATAGATGTAAAATTGGATGCATTGAGTGGGATAGTTGCACAAGAAATCCCACAAAACCTCGAAAATTTAGAATATTGAGAATTTTCTGTTATCTGCAACTTCATCTGACTTGAACCAACATACCACTATGGGGACATCTTTGACCATTCTGCACTCAAGATGGAGGTCCAGCCAACTGATCTGAACCAGTTGCAAGTGACTTTCTCTGAAGGATGGCCATGTTGGTAAAAAAGAAGCAAAAAACTCCTTGAAGGAATCCACATCAAGTCAGGCGAAGGCTGAGGTCAATCCATGTGGCATTCAACATGATGTTGTGTTGTTTTTGGTTGTACACTGCAAGATTAAGTAGATATTTGCTGATTTTTCAGTAAAAGTGATCAATTTCTCCAGGCAGTCCAAAGAAAGTTAACAAATAATTCTTAGACTTGAAAAATGGTTTATAATATAATCTATATGTAAATCTAATGTCTGAGGAAATAATCTTTGTAATTCTACAAATTCAATTGCCAATTTTAGAACTTTGAAGTTCTGACACCTTGAAGATCCAAATTATTCAAGCATTTTGATCAAGAGTGTAGATTTATGTTTTAATGTGAGATAATAGCTCAATATAATACTGTTTCTCAGGCCCATGCTTTGGGTAGCTGCACATGACCTTATGGCTTCAAGCCCATGTCTATCTTTTACTAAAATGTGATGAACTGTCCCATCACTCAACAAGACCAGCTTCTGAGACTTCCCACATCACTATATGTATTATGCAGAGAAAACATTTACCCTGCCTGGTATGAGTTTTAAAATCACAATATTTTACAATGTTTTGAATCATTACCTGGACATATCACATCTTCAACATCTGGTAATTCCTGTTTAAAGTGCTGAAGAATGAGTTCTAAGCAACCTAGTCTTGTGACCTGGGGGTCCTAAGATTACATCTCATGTAAACCAGCCAGTCAGACCACCTTGCCAAATAATGATTGGCTTTAGATCAATTAATTGAATAATTTTGTGAAAAAATTGCACGGTTTTTTAAGGTTTCAGGGGCGGATCCAGGAGTTTTCAAAAAGGGGGATGGCAATATACGTATAACATTGGAGTTTCTAGTTCTAATTTTTTCCCCAAATAGCAATATGATTTGTCTGATGAAAAGGAGGGGGTGCAGGGGCGGATTTAGGGGGGGGCGAAAGGGGCGACCGCCCCCCCCCACCCCCTCAAAAAAAAAAAAAAAAAATTGAAAAAAAAAAAATTTTTTTTTTTTTTTTTGTAGAAAAAAAAAATTATGTGGGTGTCTATACTACAGTTTGTTTCACAACATGCAAACCGGTGTTTGGCTTGTTTGCTCGGCATCTAAAGGTCACACAGTAGAAAGACACATACTCGTGGATAGATGAGCTATTCTGTGATTTTTTCATCCAATTTTGTGACGTTTTGGTGCCGTTTTTGTCAGATTTTTGACGACAATTGCCCATTCTAGAAATGAGACAGACTGTAACAGCACTTTCTACATTAGGCCTGTTTAGTCATTATTGTTTGATTCTGATTTCTGTTAGATTTGTTCGGTTTGACAGACCAGATATTCGATGTTGTAGGCCTACTGTATAAGCAAACTCTGCTGTTCTTGTTTGTCTCACAGCAGTGTTGATGAAGCTTTTGTTTTGGTAGTTCAAACTTTAGATCATTACCTTGGTTCTTCATTCTATCTCTATTTTTGCTGTACAGCATAGACATGGAATGCAGGGGACTGCAGGGGCAGGGGTATGTCAATGTTCACTCCAGTCAAGTCAGACTTGAGTCAGCTAAAGTCAAGTCTTTGTTGCATAACTTAGCCATATTTTACCTTACAGAAATGACAAAATGCATTTCACACACTAATAGGACTTTTGTAAAGTATATTCAAAATAAAAACCCACTAAAAATTGACACATTCAAATACTACCTAATATTCTGTGTACAAAAATTCAGAAATTTCCGAAGTTATAATGTACCATTGAAGACTATTTGACAGAAAATTCCTATGAAATTACATTAATTCAGTTGAGGTTTACTTAGCTCAAGTGAAGTCAGAGTTTAACAACTTAGCTGACTAGTCAGTTGAAGTTCTTGCCAAGCAAAGTCAGAGTTTTAACTCTGACAGACCGGTCTGGCTGTGGGAGGGCAGCTGCTTCCCAAAAATCTCCAAACATTATATTACATTTATAAATATTAAATTGAAACAAAGAGCAGAAAAGAACATTTCTGGCTGAAAACCCAATAACCGAACTAATGTCCCCCACTTTATTCCTTATGAATTAGGCTCTGGATTGGGTTTTGCGTCCCCCTGTCCCTTGGCCTTTTTGAATTCCTTGTCCCTTTGCAGTTTTTTAATTGAAATTTAAATTCCCTGTCCCCCAGCTCTGGGTTGGGTTTTGTGTCCCGGTCTCTTGGCCATTTTACTTTTGAATTCCCTGTCCCCCATAACCCCCATCAAGAGCCTCATGAATAGAGGTTGCAGTCAAAGAAAATGAGTGATAACATGAATTTGTCCAAGGACATCATTGACGTCACTACAGGGCCTCTCTTTTACCATTCATTGATCCTGAGTAAAAGCGGCTGTCTGTCAAACTTTTAAAAAATCAGAGTTACTGCAGCATGAAGCAATCTGTGAGGCAAAATTGATGGCTTGGTATATATTACATGGATAAAAATGGATGAAACCATGTATTTTAAATCATTTGAACCAAACTTTGAGTGGGACACTGTTTCCATGTGAAATCATCGAATATCGATCAATTTGTCAAGCTTGATTTAATTTGTCTCCAAGTAGTACCTGAAAAAGGTAAAAATGTGTAACAAAATTCTTTAAAAATATCCCCCTTTGAGAGCTGACAATGCGTCTCAGAAAATCTAAAAACCCTGAGCTTCTGGGGGCCGCTCAAGGCCCCCAGACCCCCTGCCGTTGTGATTTGGCCCTTCGGGCCTCATGAGGTCCGCCCCCCCACCTAAAGAATCCTAGATCCGCCCCTGTGGCAGATCAGATCATCCAATGAGATGAGACACTGTGGTCTACTGGGCTTCCAAGAGGATCAATCAACTCTGAAGTGCACCACCTTTGACTAAAAGGCAGACACAGGCTTGTAATAGTTTTGACCATATAATAAGGTCACAGCGACCCAAGGCACAAGCCTGTGATGAGTGTCACTGTCATTGACAGCCCTCTGGTCTGTCTGGGGCATTCAGTTTTTGCTGGTTCGCCAGCCATTTTAATAATGAGATTTGGGGGTGTGGTCGATATTTGGAGGTGTGGTGACTAATGACAGGTACACATTTTTTGCCATCATGTGGTGAGTTTGTGTTTGTGGTAATTGCTGGTTAGCAATCTTAGTTGGCTAATTTGAGAGCATTAGGCAAGGTGTAATGGGTTGGCAGTTGTTGGGTTTAAACTGTGGCATTGCTCCAAAATTTTTAATTTTTGGGGTGTGGCCATTTAGAGCCAATGAGAATGAGGGACTTGGTGGGAGTGGCCATTTGAGCCAATAGGGAGACATTTAGTGGATAGTAGGTTATATGTGGTTTGGTTTGTAAGAGATGTTTGATTTATTATTGAATAAAATTATGATTGGTGATCTGGTTGTCTTTGAGGGGGGTCACCTTGGGGGGGGGAGGAGGTACTTCCTTAATTTTTTTTTTTGAGAGTTATATTGCCAGGCTGGGGGTCACCACGGGGAATTTTTTTTTTTGCTCGTTATATTTCTAAGCTGGGGGTCTCCTCGTAGGGAGGTAATTAAAAAATTTTTAGATTTTACAAGTCCCGAGGGAGGTCACCCCTTTACTCGCAAAAAAAATAGTTTTTTTTCTGCTTGTTATATTGCTAGACAGGGGTCACCTCAGGGGAGGTATTAAATTTTATATTCTACTAGCATAACACCCGTGAAGGCATGAGAGGAGGGGGACAAATATGGCAAAACATCACTTCAATTTAAAAAGATAGATAGATACATGCATTTTGTTTTGGATAAAGATGTATTGCATAGATGAATTAGCAGATTACTGGTGGATGCAGACTGGAAAAGAAGAGAACAGATCAGCAGAAAAGGGATATCTGGTATAGACCTTACAGTTGCTGCCCTCCAGTGCATTGTGCATGAATCAGTTTAATAGTAATTACCATTAATTAGGACAATTAGAGGTATGCTATGGCATTGAAAAGGGGAGAGTTTTGCCGTAGAAGGTAAAGGAAGATTGGGGGTAAATGAGAAGATGAGGCATTGAGTGTAACTTGAGATAAATCCTGTACATTATCATTTTAATATAAGAGATACAAGGCCCGGGGGGGTCACATCCAGGGGGGTTCTTGCAGAAAATTTTTTATTTTTGCTTGTTATATTGCTAGGCTCGGGTCACCTCGGGGGAAGTATTAAATTGTATATTCTATACAAGGCCCGGGGGGGTCACATCCGGGGGGGGGGGGGGGTACTTGCAGAATTTTTCTATTTTGCTAGTTATATTTCTAGGCTGGGGGTCACCTCTGATGGAGGTAATTTAAAAATTTTAGATTTTACAAGTCCCGAGGGGGGTCACCTTGGGGAGGAGTACTCGCAAATAAAAAAATTGGTTTTTTTCTACTAGTTATGTTGCCAGGCTGGGGTCATCTCGGGGGAGGTATTAAATTTTATATTCTATGCAAGGCCCGGGGGGGAGGACACATCCAGGGGGTACTTGCAGAAATTATTTTTTTTGCTAGTTATATTTCTAGGCTAGGGGTCACCTCGGAGGGGGGTAATTTTAGATTTTTTAAGTCCTGAGGGGCGTCACCTCAGGGGGGGTACTCGCAAGGCCCGGGGGGGTCACATCCAGGGGGGTTCTTGCAGAAAATTTTTTATTTCTGCTAGTTAAATTGCTAGGCTGGGGTCACCTCGGGGGAGGTATTAAATTCTATATTCTATACAAGGCCCGGGGGGTCACATCCGGGGAGGTACTCTTGCAGAAATTTTTATTTTTGCTAGTTATATTTCTAGGCTGGGGGTCACCTCAGAAGGAGGTAATTTTAAAATTATCCTCGCAAAAAAAAAAAAAATCCAGTTAAATGCTAGGGGTGAAAGCAGAAGAATGACCAGTTAGGTGTGCACTTGCTGTAATTAGTTAAAAAAACATTTTATTGAGTAGCCTACCTGTCGAGACAACTGAGATAGCGGGCATTTTAGCAGCCATTTTTCTTCATTCCTGAACTGTCAAATGTGACCTTAATATTTAGCTTAAGAGTTATAAAGTTTGGTTCAGGTCTACGCCTGTGGGTATTGATTGGGAACATGACGATAAATTCAAGATGTAGGCCATTTTGTGGCAGCCATCTTTTGTCATTCTTGAACTGTCCATTTGTGACCTTAATATTCAGCTTATTTTAGAGTTATGAAATTTGGTACAAATATTCCACATTATGAATTTATCGGCCTATAGCTCTATATGGGCAGCGACTCTGTTAGACACTAGTGTCTGCTGTCACCTTCTACTCGAACACTTGCGCAATGCTCACTGCAGCAAGTTGCACCTATACTTCATTGCTATACCCTCACGTCAAGAGAATCTAGTTTGCACAGACATCAACCTACTATACCTCAAGCTCCAGTTCCACTGTTCCTACACTCATATTTTTTGCCTCAGACGCTCTCCCATGCTGCAAATCACACATTCTACTTTCCCATAGGATTAACCAGCCATTGTATCCGAGGATGCTTGTTTTTTTTGGGTCGCTTCAGCGACCCAGTTGGTTTGACCAACATCAAGTGTTTTAGCCAAAAGACAAGGTTGCTGATTGATCGAGCCAAGAATGATTGGACCAATCAGCAAGCTTGTCTTATGTCGAAGTCAGCCAATGATTAGAGAGGTTTTGCTGCACGTTCACGTGTGACGTATACGTGTACAAGCGCTATCTTATAACATTGTTGCTATCGTAACTCCCACGTACACGTCACACGGAAACGTGTAGCAAAACCTCTCCAATATTTTCTGTATGTTTACATGGCTTTTGACCAAAAAAAATATTGAAAGGTTTTTAAATTTAGCTTTTCAAACTGCCCTAGATAATGTTTATTTGACCAAAAAAAAGTATTGAAAAGTTTTAGAATTAATGTCACTGTGACATTAGCAGCAGTCACAGCGATTCTTTACACATTGACTCAAACTTCAAGACACACAGGCCTATAGACAGAAGGTAGGGAAGGAGGAATGACTTAAGGAATGAAGGAGGGAAGAAAGGAAGGTGGAAGACAAAAATATAGAAAGATAGATATAGGCCTAGTCAGTAGACAGATAAATGTCTATTTGATGACAGGGGGAACAGTTGCTATTTTGTTTTTTGTTTATACAAATACACTTAATCTGTCAATGTTATTGAAACAGAATTACAGACTGAATTCATAGAGTAGGCCTATAGGTAGCTACCTATTGCAGTACAGGCCTATAAAAGTTAACCTCAATAGAACTTCTTTCTCCTTCCTTTGTTCTTCTGCCTTTTCCTGCGCATAGGCCGATGTACTAGCAGTTTTGTATGTCACAACGTATGTACTGAAAATTGTTGAGATGGATGTACTGCATTAAAATATAATATGTAGATGGCAATGCCATACATTCGCAGAGCTCAAATTAAATGTTCTTATTTTAAAATGAAGTTTCTGTCAATTCTGTGTCAACTTAATTCCTCAATTGAACTTCAACTGCTGAAAACCAGATTGTTGTTAGTTCAGTGATTTTGGGCTCCGCCCCTGGGCGAGAGCCTATGTAACGAGTCAGGTCCACATTCCTCTGTAACGCTGTGCACAACTTCCTGACAAAATTCAAGATCGTAGAAAGTTGTCCTTTGGTACCATGTTTTCTAATCACCAAATAACTGCTCTTTTCTATTTTGGCTCCAGTTTGTGCATTCTTTATTCACAAAATAAAGAAATACCCACAAGATGTGTACACCCCCTTCTTCTCCATTGTGTACATTTAAGAGACATGATGTAGCTGCAGCAGGGCACTGGCCACCACTGCAACACACTTATTGGTCTGGCCAGGTGCACACTCACGATTTAAGAAAGGGGTGGGGGGTTGGGTGGGGCATATGAGAGGTTTTATAAACTCCTGTTGGTAATATTTATTTTTGCCAAGTGTAGTAGCATGGCATACAGATGCAGAATATGGTATATAATTATTTGTGTACAGTCACTGTTCCCATGGCATTAATTAGCTGTCATTGTTATTTGAAACAATGCTAGAAATTCACACTTCACATATTATTAAACATAAACATAATCCATTTCTCAAGCAACTTGCCATTTACAATGCCACAATTACATGTATACAAGATAGATAGATAGATAGATGGATAGATAGACAGATAGATAGATAGATAGATAGATAGACAGATAGATAGATAGATAGATAGACAGATAGATAGACAGATAGACAGATAGATAGATAGATAGATAGATAGATAGATAGATAGATAGATAGATAGATAGATAGATAGATAGATAGATAGATAGATAGATAGTCTGGAACAGAGACAGCTAGTTTGTATGATTACTCAAGAAAGAGGGTAAAGTTTCCCTTTGATCAAGGTGTGAATCACCTGAAAGTGCAATTAGCCCTTAACCCAATAAGACAATTGTTTATACTCAATTCAGTTATACTCTTTTGTCTGTTGACATAAATTATGTGCCCTTTTAAAAGTTGGGCGGATAAATATCTGTTTTAAATCTTAATACTAGTATTTAGCAAATTGCTGCAGTTATTTTAGTCTAATCTATTTGAGAAGAAGTTGTTGCACTTTTGAAACACAATGAGAAATGGCATGAATTAAAAGGTGTGGGACTTACAAATAGGCCTACAACTAAAAGTGGGGTCAGACAGAATGATAAAAAGTTCTGCTGGCAAATTTTAAGATGTAAGAGGATTAGGAAGCAACTATGGACAACTTATATAGTCTATATATTATGATATAATTTATAGACAAGGTTTCTGAAGTAGATTTTGTAATTAGATGTTGTAAATATTACATCTGAGGATCATGAAAATTTAGCAAAGTGTCAAACCATGTCTGTTTTCTCATTCATACATGTATACTGGTTTTATCACAAGCACACCTGACATCATCTGACAGATTGCCAAAAACAAGTAGTTTTCGGGTTGGCGGAGCCATGTGCTCTATGAACGCCCGCTCTAGTTTCCTGGGTGTGGCACTGCAAGCACAATTCTATGCTAGTGGTCAAACCTGGCAACAAAATATTGTTTTTTTAAGCAGGCGACACAAATGAGTGTGAAATTAAGTTTTCAAAACAGAATAGGATAGTTAAGCACCAAATGCAATTATTCAGACATTGTGGTGACACTGTAAGAGAAATTCAGGTATGTTTGCTTTACCGAAACTAACTGGTGGATCAGGGACCAGTCCATCACAGGTACCTTCAGGCTGTTCTGACAGACTCAACATTTATAAGCTTTTGTTGCACTAAGTTCGCCGCACGTCGCTCCGCGAATGTAATAATGATAATAATAATATATTTATTTTTTATATACGGCATATATGCCCAAAAATTATTAGTAGGATTGGCATCTTGTTATCACCATTTTTTCATGGTTAAATGTGATGGCATAATCATAAATTTCAGCAAATGTTATGACCAAAACTGCATCAACAAACCGGCACAGGCTTACTGCGAAACACTTTGATATAGAATTACAGCGAAACACTTTGATATAGAATAAAGTGGACTGTGGTACTGTGAAAATGGCACTTCCTGTGTCATCATGCTGATGATTTGTCATGATCGAATCCAATACTTTCAATGTTAATTTGACCGAAGGTGACTTATCCCACTTGTTGGTGACTGCCAAAGGAAAAGATGATGCATCTGATTTTCACTCTAAAATTTGTTATGAGAAGTCAAATGGCTTACTCTTGATCATGAATAATCAAACAGCCTGTATGTTTCCCATGCTGAAAGTAGAGAAGATGACACTTCATTGGCTATCATGAGTGACGAAGTGCCATTTTCACAGTGCCACAGTCCACTTTAATTCTATATCAAAGTGTTTCGCTGTAAAGTGGACTGTGGCACTGTGAAAATGGCAATTCGTGTGTCATCATGCTGATGATTTGTCATGATCAAACCCAATACTTTCAATGTTAATTTGACTGAAGGTGACTTATCCCACTTGTTGGTGACAGCCAAAACAAAGGATTATGCATCTGATTTTCACTCTAAAATTCGTTTTGAGAAGTCAAATGGCTTACTCTTGATCATGAGTAATCAAACAGCCTGTATGTTTCCCATGTTGAAAGTAGAGAAGATGACACTTCATCCGCTATCATGAGTCACAAAGTGCCATTTTCACAGTGCCACAATCCAATTAAATTCTATATCAAAGCGTTTCGCCGTAAAGTGGACTGTGGCACTGTGAAAATGGCAATTCGTGTGTCATCATACTGATGATTTGTCATGATCAAACCCAATACTTTCAATGTTAATTTGATTGAAGGAGACTTATCCCACTTGTTGGTGACAGCCAAACAAAAGGATAATGCATCTGATTTTCACTCAAAAATTTGTTATGAGAAGTCAAATGGCTTAGGGGAGAGCGGGGCACCATGAGCCACTTTTCCAAAGTTAAGCTCCTGAGCTTAAAGTTTCAATGGTAAATAGCTGGTTGCTTTATATAATCATAGCAAGACCTCTTGGCTACAATATCCAGTGTTGTTACATTATATTCTTAATTCTTAAATAGTCAAAACATTGTCTTTAAAAAATGTAGTCTAGCGGCTCATCGTGCCCTGACCCTGGGGCACCATGAGCCATGGCATGGGGGGCTGTTTACATAGAATAGAATAGAATAGAATAGAATATATTTTATTTAAGTCTCACCTCAACATTTGACAATAAAAAACAAGGAATACAACAATTAAAAAGTTGAGCCAGTCAAAAGACATACATGTATTATCCTTCTCATTCAACTGTTAAAAACTGATACCTCATAAACCATATGTTTTACTTGAAATTTTCCCTTGGCATAGGCCTACACCACAATATGGATCAGATCTATTTTACATATTTTTCTATGAAATAGCACAAATGTGTCCTAAACAGCTGCTGATGTCTTGCACTATAGTTCTGGACTTACAACAGTAGAGTTGTTGTTACAATTCAGCTTTAATTGTACATTAAAACTTTATAGAAAATGGCTCATGGTGCCCTATCTCCAAGTGGCTCATGGTGCCCCAGTTGTAAATTTCATTTATTAGTGCATATCACCATTTTCAAGTTTATCATAGTATCAATGTTATGACATCATCCTAGCACATGCCTTACCTTCTCTAAGAAGACTAAGTTTTATGACAATGTCAGAAATAGTTTAAGTACCAGAAGTAAAAGTTCCACCGCCCAATATGTTTACTTTTCACTCAAATTCACTTGTCAAAAGAATTTTTTCAATTCTTGGTCCTACATTGAAAAGAAAGATTATGATTGCTACCCTAGCCAGTTCTACACTAATAAAGGAATATATGGTCTTCCTATCAAGGAGTTCTATCTCGCTGTTTTTTTTTGTAGGGGCCATGGTTCATGGTGCCCCGTGGCTCATGGTGCCCCGCTCTCCCCTACTCTTGATCATGACAAATCATGTGTGCTTTTAGCAGTTAGACATGAGATAAAAATATATAAGAATCTGCAAATTATAGAACTAACAACACCCAACAATAACTGTGAATTTTGAGAAAATGTTTTACATAGTTAACTGTCAAATTTGATAGAATCTAGATACAAGATACAAGATAAAAAGTTTTATTTTAAATCAGTTTTTACAAACATAGAAACATTAGCTCGCAGAGCTATTGAGACCGATCTGGAACAAATATATCAAAACACACATGTCCAGGACATTTCTTGGACTTGTCATATGCTAGTATTATGGACGGATTAAATCGGTTTACAAGCCCTGATATACCATGTCTATCAATGACTGGTACTTCCGCTCGTGGGCTTACCGTTCTCTCCTGGCTAGCCAGATTAATTATGATTCTTACATTTTTATTTAGACAGTTTTTTCTTCATCATTGCAACCGTCTACTCCCAGAGTTTTATTTCACTCCCACTCATCTTTTGTACTTTTTAAAAAAATTTAGCAAAGATCTATTGGACAGTTTTTATCTATTGTGTTTTTAAGAGAATGTACTGAGCAATGAATGGCAAGAAATGTGTACTGAGAAGCATCTGAGAGGTTGCAATGTTCTATATAAAGGTAACCATTCATCATGTATACAGCATTGGAATATAAAGGTTTTACTGTCATTTCTGCCTGAAAGTTCTTGTTGTTTAGACAACCATATATTTTTTTATCGTTTGGGAAATATTTTTAAATCAAATACAAAAACCTTTGAAGGTAAACTCGAGTGCACATGTCCTCTCTGTATAAATTTATATATTTCACTGAAGCAACGTTTCCCATTTTCACGTTGCAGCTATTTGAAAATAGCCTTCACATTCACAGCACTTGACTGTGCAGTGTGGGCTTCTGTGACCAATGACCATAACACATTTAGGGGGTTGGTTTGGGAGTTAACTTCTTGACAGGAATTTATTTTTTCACACTGAATGTCCTAAAAACGATATAGTGTAAAAAGGTCAGCCTGCTACACTGTTATTCTAGGTCTTCCTACCATTTTATTCTGTAAATTATACCGTCAAATTCCTTTATTATCAAATAAGGCTTTGGGGAATTTACACCGCATCGTACGAAATTACACAAGTAACTTATTTCACAGTAGTACAAAAACTTTTGGGCTCAACAGTGTATCCTTTTCATGTAATCATTGGATTGTGCAAAAAAATATTCCATGTACTTTCATCAAGTTTCGATCAGGCAAAGTTGACTTATGCCGTATGTTACAGTCCTTGTCATACTTACACGGAATCTCAAGTTTTTTTTCTATGCTGTTGAACTGTGATGTCAGAGATGACTCTATTCTGGCAGTGCAATATATGTAAATTAACTACAAGCTGTGATGTCATTTTAATCTGGGTCAGATTCCCCAGCTTCTAACCAATGCGAATCCACCAAACTGAGCATCACAGTTTCGACTCAGTGTCAGAGTGAAAATTGGGTCTGGGAAAACCCATGCAAGTTTGACATCACAGCCTTTCAGCCAATGGGCTGCCAGAACGAATATACATAACATAAGCCATGTGTTTACAAACAAATTGTCAAAGCCTTCTGTTTATACCAACTTCCATCGAAGTTTAAAGTTGTAAGTTAGCAAGTTTGTAGATTAATCAAACAACTCTGTGGGGATTATAACAGTTGTCTACTGTGAATGCTCACAAAGCTGCCATTTGGTAGGATCAGACTGGTGATTGCTGTGATAAATTATTGGGATCACAAATGTAATGCTTCCTTCAATGTATCAATGTTTGAACTGTGATGCGTAGTTCACTGTCAGCCCATTGGCTATCAAGCTGTGATGACTAGTTGTGGGGGCTATCCCAGATAAAACTCTTACTCTGACACTGTGTTGAAACTGTGACGCTCAGTTCAGAAGGATCAACATTGGCTAGAAGCTGGGGAATCTGACCCAGTTTGAAATGACATCACAGCTTACATATATTGCAATGCTAGAATAGAGTAATCTCTGACATCACAGTTCAACAGCATAGAAAAAAAAACTTGAGATTCCACGTAAGTATGACAAGGACTGTAAAATATTTTGGTGTGTGACGAATTATGCAAAATTAACATAGTAAGTGGAAAGACAGTACAAAAGTTTAATTTTCAAATAATTGTGCTCAAAACATCAGTGTTACATCATTTGGCTACTATTCAAATAAAAAGTTTGCTTACTGATGTCACTGCCAAGTAACATGCATTTGTGACTACTAGGATAACATTGATTTTGCATATATTTTTTTCAAATTTATGCTCGCCAAACCTCAAAATGGTTTCAATCATTTGAAACATGCTTCTAGCAATCTAGCAGTCACCTAATTCTGTCTATTTAGCTGCGTGAAATTGAAGTAACATCTCCTAATTTGACATGGCCAGCAATCAAAAATTATCTCCGCAACCTGCCTTTGGAATTGCATAGTGTTTATGATGTGCAGTTCCTCATTCAACAGTTTGTCAATTTCCAGTGAACAACTTATCTCTCAGTTTAACTGAACTTGATTGATATCAGATGGTAACTTTTGAAGACATTGTTTAAAGGATCAGAACTTTTTTGAGATTTTAGAAAGAGTACCTCGGAAAAAAATATATGCAAAATCAATGTTATTCCAATAGAGGTAATTAATGCATATTGCTTGGCAGTGAACATGCACAAGTAAAATTCTGCACAGCAGGATCTTGTAGGCTCCAAAAAAGTCAGTTTGAAAACCCAAAGGTTTTATATAATGCTGAAATGTAATGGTTTGTCATGAGTGGATCATGAGTTGATCATTCAGCTAAATACATACCATATCATACTATTAATCATCATCATACAATTAATTCACAGATGCTTTACTCTACTCCACCCACACTACTCAGTGCTTAGGCAGGAGAACTAGTAAGCAGCTTTCTTTCTCTTCCTACAAGAACCTTATCTGGGTTTTGTCCGTTCAAATTAAAATTTTTTAGTCATGTTTCGCCGAACATCATTATGCTCCAATCATTATCTTTTATTTCCATTTCGACCATTTCTATTTCTTTTATCTCCAGGTGTCACCCCTGCATAACATGTTTCTCATGCTTCATTGACAATCTGTATTTCATTTCTCATCATTACTACCCCACTTCACGGGTGCTATGCTGGTATTTATCAAAGACTTGGGATATACGTTCCGGTGGTTTTTACTGTCATTGCCAAGGAGTTACATTCAGATGTTTTAGGGCATCAATGTGACCACAGACCTTATCTTTCACATTTAAATGAAATGTTATAGGATATCTGACCTCACCGGTGAGTGGAGTGACAATGTCAGTGACCTCAGAGGTGTCATGGTCTAGTGGATGTAGTGTAAGGTCATATGTAAATTTGTGTCGTTTCTTTTAAGTAAAAGCAAAAAATCAATTGATTTTGACAGAGGACATCATAAGCTTTAAAAAAAACAGGGTGTCATTTTTTCTTCACATTCTAAGAGTCTGAAATCCAAGATGGCATCCAAAATGACTGCCATTTAACAATATTGCAATATCTTCACTAACAAAATAGGTATAATTACAAACAAAATATGTAAACTGCGGTTTTCTGACACAGGGAAGCCAATGGAATCATTAAATTCAGGCTGAAAGCATTGTTTACTCATCCAAGATTAAGATAGCATCTACAATGCTAACTGCTCACTGTCAATTCTAATGATTATGACGCCGTAATCCATTCTATGATGTTGGAAATGAATATTCAAACAATATGATTTTTCAATTTTTAAAAAAATTATGCACCACATGGTGAATCAATATATCTATAAACATATCTATACAGGTGTGACCTAGGACATCTCTTACATGCCACAGTACGATACACAGTGGTTATGATAAAGTACAAGTTATGACATGAAATTTGGATTTTACGTTCCGCTATTAAGCACTTTCAGAGCTAAGTATGTAACATCACTGCATCTTCATTGTTTCCGTTTAATTTTCTATTGTCAGCTTTTGCTTGAATTGCCTAAATATGTGAATAAACACATATTTTGCATGTTTACTCAATAGCGAATATCTCAACGTACAGCCCAGGATAAAAGATCTCCATCTGAAGTTTCATTTGGCCTATCTGTCCATATGGATATTGAAATATTGTGATATCACTTGAAATCTGCACATTAGATATAAGTTAAATTACAAATGCATGAGAAAGAGTACATTTTTTGGTTTGTAATGCAGCAATGCGAGCCACATTTATTTGATAGGTTATTTTATCATAACAGCGTAAAAACTCCAGATCAAAACTTCTGTATGAGGGACATTGTTTGTCAAGTGCCATATTGCTTCAGGAGCTGATGGATTCAAACATGATTGACGAAGAAGTGACTTGAACCTGTGTCAAATGTCCAAGCAAATGCTAAGGGCGATGGAAGGCTTGTGCGATTTTCAAAAATTCAAGTAAACCAGACGATTTTGACAGGTTTAATACTTCTGCAGCACAAAATAATCAGACAAGGAAAGATCAGACAAGAGAAGATCAGACAAGCAGTAATCAGATAATGAAAGATCAGACAAGAAAATCAGACAAGCAATAATCAGACAAGGAAAAATCAGACAAGAGAAAATCAGTCAAACAAGAATCAGACAAGAGAAGATCAGACAAGCAATAATTAATCAGACAGGGAAAATTATAAAAGATAAGATAAGACAAGAGAAGACCAGACAAGCAATAATCAGACAAGGAAGGATCAGACAATACAAGATCAGACAAGCAGTAATCAGACAAGGTAAAATCAGATAAAGGAAAATCAGACTAGAGAAGGTCTTACCAGAAAAGATCAGACTAGAGAAGCTATAATCAGTTATATTCTAACAAGATTGAAAAAGAATACGCTGAGTAGAAAAAAACATATATATCCTAATCAGACAAGGAAACAACAAACAAGCAATAATCAGACAAGGAAAGATGAGGTGAGAAGAAATGAGACAAGGAGATATCAGGGAAGCAATAACCAGACAAGGAATAATCAGAAATGCTCAAATCAGGAGGGAGGTCAGACAAGCAATAATCAGGCAATGAAAAATCAGAGAAGCGATAATAAGACATGCAAGGAAAGATCTGACACAAAATAATTTATCAAACCAGTTTTTGTCCGATTATTTCTTGTCTGATCTTTCCATTTTTGATTATTTAAGATCTGATATTCCATCATCTGATTATTGCTTGTGTGATAGAAAATTATATAGCCAACCGCTTCTTGGCTTTTTCTCTGAAATTTTATTTTTTTTTTGAAACCTTGATTGAATGGGCCCGTGGCAGCTGCCACTTTTGCGAATAGGCCAGTCCGCCCCCACTCGGACTTGCTTGATTATATATGAGTCGTTTAGTATAATATTGTAAGTGTACATAATTTACTACAAATATTATACCTCACAACGATTCGAACAATTTGGTGCATTTCAGTAATATTTTGACACTTCATCATGGATTTAACTCTTTGAAAAGTGTTCAGTATGAATGATGTATTATCTGTAGAGTAGCGCGGGGCATGCAGCCCCCCTTAACTTCGAGGTGCGATTTGACCAACTTTTTGTGGTTCATTATTTAAATGCTTATGTTGTCAGGAAGGGATCACTTGACTCTACTTATAACTAGTGAAACAAATGTCTACCAATTTTAATAAAGGAGTTACGGCCCCTTTTGTAAAAAAATTAAAATGGCCTTCTTACCCCACCCATCGGGCAAGAAGCCCCCCTATTATAATCCTATGGCAATTTTTTTTGCGAGTGCACTCAGCTTGAAAGTTATTTCTTGGGGTTCCTCTATCATTTTTAAGGCATTCTATTCACTTTTTCTGAATTTCAGAATTTTTCTGTTCATACATTTATTTTTTTTTATTTTTTGCCCTGTTTTAATTTCGGAAAATTTTTTTTTGATTTCAATTAGCTATTCTATCAAGATTTAAGGCAAAGTGCACATTATGAAATGGTTCCGGAAGCAGCTTCGAGGCCTCTGTGAAGGGGGGCATCATGCCCCATACCATGTGGGGCCTCTCGCCCCAAACTCACTTATTTTAATATGACCTCTATATTTTGAGCTAAAATGCAAAAAATACGATCAAAATCATATTTATGTAATGGTCATAAAGTGAAGCAATGCAGATATCCATTGTACATTTAAATATTTCCAAAGTTATTTCTGACAACCACTTTCAAATAATTAATCAAAGTTACAAAAACCATGCACCTTTTTTTGTTTCTTTAATTACTTCTATGGTTTTGAGCTGTTTGCCCTGAAAATTTGTGACGTCACCTAAAAAGTCTCTAGCTTCAATCCTATCAGTAAGAAAAAGCACCAAAAATGTAAGTTTAGATATAACCCTGGTGGGGCTTCTCACCTAACCCGGGCTTTTTGCCCCGACCCACTCTACGTGATCTATTGGGGGGGACCATTTAATGTCGGGGGGGGGGGGGTTGATTTATTTATTTATTTGTTTTAACCACACATACCACTCATACATACAACAATGCACTTTCACATATTCACACATTTCAACAGTATTAAGGTAAAATCAATATTAAAATTTTAGTGTATGGTAAGGAGGTGTCCCACTAGTTAAATATAACTGTTATCGGAACACCCCCTGTGATGAAAGAGTTATGAAAATGGGATATAATACAAGGATGAGGAGTGATGCATGAATTATAATGAAGTAAAAATGGTGCATTATGATATATTTAATTCTTAATATAAGAGGAAATGTGGGTGCAGTCAAGTTATGCGATGGGGGTGATTAGTTAAGCAATATAAATTATATATACAGGTAAAGTTATATGAGTACAATTAGAATTTCAATAGTAGTAGTCAGTTGCTGCATACATAGCAACCGGGTTTATTACAACTGTATTGATACTATTTGAAAAAGAATTAATTGATAAAAGTGTCTTGTCTTTTAATTCTCTGGGAAGGTTGTTCCAACAATGTGAAATCTTAAAATTAATACTTTGCTTTAGGAGCTCACTACTGATGTTACGTGTGTGGATGAGATTCTGTTGTCTGGTTATATGGGAATGGATATGACTATTGAGTTCAAGCTCATTTTGAAAGTAAATTGGCATAAAGCGATTGCTTAATTTACATGTATGATAGGTTTTGCTGCAGCTATATTTGAAGATGTCATCTATTTTTAAAAGTTTCAACTTTTTGAAAAGTGGGTCTGTGTGACTAATGTATTTCAAATTTGAAATTATTCTCACTGATTTCTTTTGCAGGGTTTTTAATCGTTTGATTTCCCTACTGGTTGTGTTCCCCGATGATATTATGCCATAGTTAAAATGTGCTTGTATCAGACTATTGTATATAGTCCTTAGAATATCCAGGGGTAGTTGATGCTTCAGCCTGCACGGCACACCATTAACCTTTGCTACTTGGTTAGATCATGGATCTATGGTTAGATTTAATTTTGATATGTTCTTTCCAATTCATGTCTTGATCGAGGAATGTCCCAAAGAATTTCACAACAGGAGATTTCTTCTTAATAAGGCAAGGCTTGATTTAGGAAAGAATGTTTGGGGACTTTGCGCACTTGAAATAAATAAATAATGGCACCGTCACCGTGAAATAAATAATTTCCTGCCGAGGAAAACTTCAAGCCCCCCGGAAATTAATGTTTTGAAAGTTCAGATGCCCAGCATTTGTGGGGGGGGGGGGGGGGGGTAGACACATTTAAGTCATGCCCTTGCACACAGGAATTGATGATATCATCATTAGCAATGACATGCAGGTTTCATCCGCTCTTGATATAGTCATCACCCGTTTACTGCTGTTGGTTTATATAAAGAGGCCCATAAAAACAGTAGATAAAAATCTGATGCAGAATACAGAAGAATTCACTGTGTGAAAGTTGATATGAGAACCCTTTAAGCAGTTGCAGTCACGCACCTCTATGAAAATGATAAAACAGAATAAGCTTGCAATTAAAATCAAAAATATCATGGAAAATGTCCCAGGGGATCGGATTTTGTTAGGTGTTTTTCTTAACATGGTATTGCTTGATTTAGAAATTACTACCCGGGGTATAAGATAACGGTGTTTCCGTGAAATAAATAATTTCCTGTTAGAGAAAAACGCAATTTTTGCACATTTTCTTGATTTAGGTCTTTTCATAGTCATATTTTTGTCAAAAAATACAGTATACATTACAGTTGTCTAATGGGTAAATGTGGGACATGAAGATGTACACCCGAGAATGTCAATGTACAACGAGGCCGTAAGGCCGAGTTGTACCAAACATTCGAAGGTGTACATATTTCGTGTCCCACAATTTACCCAATATATATATATAGGCCTACAATTGTTTTGTACTATGAACCCTTTATTATCACAAGAAAGTTAAGAAAATTATGAGCCAAATTGTGTAAAACAATTAATCAGGAACATGTCTTATTATTTTCAGAGACTTTCACAAAAAAAAATTAATTTTCAAGGAATCAGTAACCACCATTTGCATCCCCTCTTTTTTTAGAGATACATAATCTGTACCACAAAAAAGAAACCACTGAAGAGAAAAAACGATAACAAATTGTCTGGTGCATTACAACAGCATTTTGCCATTGAAAATGTTCCAAAACCATTTCTGTGAGGTAAAAAATGGCGAAGTTATGCAACAGTGACTTGACTTTAGCTGTCTCAACTCAAACTTGACTTGGCAGAACATTGACTTGCTGCTTGGAAAGCTAACTATGACTTCACCAGTCGACTTTAATACGTAGTCAACTTCGGCGTCTATGATGTTATAACGACTAACGTCATGTTACTTCAGAACATTGTGACAACGTCATTGCTACCAGAAAATCCTACGTGATTTAAACCAATATTGTAACGTTGTCACGACATTATCACAACATTGCTGCAACAAAGCAGAGACAAGTTGTTTGTTGTGGTTTTACACAAAATATCATTGCCTGGCAGTTTGAAATTCCTCTAGCATAAACTTTGATCTGTGTTGTCAAACTCTACATTGACACAGATATGGTGCCCTGTATTTGAAGTGTATATGAACTATATGACTGAAAAACAACCCCCATTTTCCCTATGTTATTGCGGTATATAAAAGTAACCCTATTCATATCAAAGTAAACGACTTATGAGACCATTAGTTGACATATAAAGGGGTGATTCAAGCGATAAGATGGTTATATAAAGGTTGTGCCCTACCCCATGGTCCATCACGATCACTGGGCAGTGGCAACCATGCAAAAACTTACTATTTCTATAGGCTATTAGTGAGGTTTGCCAGTCTTGTCACCCTGAACCTTCATTCCTTCACATCTGATATTTCAAATATAGGCCTACAATCTATGTGGTAAGTAGTGGACCTCTGAAGTGACGTCATGATGTCTTATTTCTGCAGTGATGTATGCATGGATAATCTTTGGTTGGGAGGCACTATCTCGCAAAAGTATGGGAAATAACTAGATAATTTAAGTAGTCAAACAAATACTTCAAAAAATTAGTAAGAAATAATATGTAATCTGCCAAAGCAGGAGAGAGTGGTAAGCACTTACAAGTTACAACACTGTTGAAAGAGTCATATGTGGCACATTTTCCCAACGTTTTTGCTGATTTTGTTTCATCCGCTAGGTGCGCCACCGTCCATACGGGTGGCATCCTCTCTTGTTCAACCTCAACTGGCATAAGTAGGATGTCGTAAAATCAAATTGGGAATTATTTTCGTTAATTACGGTTTTTAAAATTTGCGATGGTGAGTATAGCATTAGGAGCTTTTAAGAAACAGTGGTTATTTACAAAAATATTTTTCGGAGCAATACGGCAGCTCCACATCTACGACAATCACGATCATGACAAAATGACAATGACACAAATTTCTGAGAAGGACAGTACAGGCCTACCATGATTTTTCAGTATGTACATGACTAGTGTCGGAGGCATAGTGCAACAACATGACAGCACTGTACATGCTGTACATGACTTCCTGTTTGATCAAAACATTGGCTTGGAGAAAGCACACGTTTCAGAAAAAGTCAATTCATATAAAATCAAATTACTGTCAGCTATAGAAAACCACTTAGAACTGTGTGTTTATTCACTGTGGACAAAACCTATGCTAAGTGTAACCTTGAAACATCTGGGATATTTGATTTTACAGCCTTCATAGTTTCAATATAAGTTGGCAAAAAATTCTGTGTTGACATGGTCATAGGAGAATTTATATCTTACCTTTTCTTATGAATCTGCATCGTACGATTTTTCCTGTTATCAATTCCAAATAATAGATATCCCATGCAATATAAATATAGTCCATGAACAATTCCATGTGGATAAATGGATGCACAAATGCTCAAATAAGAAGTTCTTTGGCAAAAATCCCCTGGCTCTGTGAGCCTCTAATAGTATCACATTTTCTTATACTCTGACAATGTTTAAAGAGGCCTTGTTACAAAATAGCAAGCTGGATTATCTTGTTTAGCATTGTTTGGCATTGACTGTTTGTTGTAATCATCTGTTTCGAACCTCAGTTCAGTGGAGTGCACCAATGTATCTGTGAAGTCTGTATGTGTGGTTGTGGGACCATGTGGAAGGATCGGTAACGATCGCAATTTTTTAAAAGTTTATGTTAAAATAAGTGACGTCACCCTGGTTTGCAACTCACCTTGGTTTGACGCCTCACCTTGGTTTGACGCATGCAAATATTTGATTTATTTGAGATATAAAATGAATAGTTTTAAACATCTTTCATTGCTTCACCATCGTTTTTCTGTTATGGTCTTGCTACAATGGATGGTCATGTGACTGACAATGGATTTTTAAAAGGAGGTATGTGTGAGAAATTACCAAAATTTTAGTAGGGTTCTCAAATTCAGTTTGTGCCATGTCTTTGACCTGTACCAACTTGGGCACCCAGTGCAAACTTCGACTATGTAAAAATGTGTCTCTATTAAACCATGTAAAATGTAACATCATCGACAAATATTAAAAGTGAAATAGCAGAGTTGTGTCATTTCAAAGATGTACACACAAAAAGGCTTTTGCCATGGCAACACAGCATTTACTTTGATGAAAAATGTCAATGATCACTGAATCTTTGCAAAATATCATGCCTGTATATAGCCATTGATAGGCCTATTTGTTTTCAAGTGATAAATTGCCTATAACAACGTTGTGTCACAATTTCGCTATTTTCCGCTCTGTGCAAAAAACCACTTATACCCTGCATGGGATGTGAAAAATCTTGACCACTGTTCAACCTATTAACTCATGGGATGCATCAACGGAATCTTGAAAGATGGTTACATATTTACAAAACAAATTCTTTTATATTTTTTTTTTTCGTTACAAAATTATTTGACATCGTAACCAAAAAACAAGCATTTTTCCCCCCAAAAATGACTTATATCGACTTTACCCAAATTCCAGACGAATTAAAAGGAATATCAAAAATGCGTTTTGTAAATACGTTCATTTGGCTTTTCTTCTTTCATCAGTATTTTCAAAATTTTTCTTCCAGTTTATGCAAAAGGATCTGATCTGGTACATTTACCCAGTTTCTTAATATTGTCAAATTATTGCACCAAACTTGCCAAACAAAGATGACGTCACCTACAAAGAAAATCGCCCAAATTTAGCCAAGGATTTTATCATTCGGGGTAACTTTAATCAAAACGATAACCTGTTTTAAGCGTTGATAGTTATTAAAATTGACAGATGAAAGATTAGGATAACCCATTTTAAGCGTTGATAGTGATTACAATGGACAGATGAAATGGACAATAGACAATAGGCAAATATTTATTTTAAGTCGACGCACAGGTTACATGAAAGGTGTGAACAACTGAATAAGCCTACATGAAAAGATTGGGGAGGTCGAGGATAGTTTGCCCACATTTTACCTATGACTCTCTCAAGACATAGCTGCCAGTATAAAGTGGTAGTGAACAAATTAGCATTAGTATAAAACTAGAAACATCTTCCTACTATTCACAGGCGCGAGACTGGTCAATCATACATTATGTGTTAGCCTTTTTTGTGGGAGGAAGGTACAATATGACACTATTGAATTTTCGGTTATGAAAGCCGGGCGCTGGTGTACTACTTCAGTAGTACATTAACCTCAAGGGGCAGCAACAGACCAATATAACTGATTTAATTTCTTGCAAATGAAGGATTGAAGGTGGGCCAATTCTCCCTTAATTAATTGTGGCAGACTCCTCCCAGCCTCCCCTACATTCGGCTGTTTGAGTGCAGTGTCACTACTGTCCAGCTCTTTAAAAAAATTAATGAGTGATCAATTTATGAAATTACGATACGTGTGACCTAACAAGTGAGTGTTATCATTCACTGATTTTTGCTGGTGACAAGGCATTGTCGCAAGTATATATAGGGTTAGGAGACAAATTTTAAACTAAATTTTATGTTCAGATGTATGTCAAAAGAGTCAAAAGAGCCAGAGAATAATAATGCAACTTGCCATGGATTTAAAAGATGTTATCAGCGTTAGTGTCCATTAGTATGACGGATTTTGAACAGGATTTTGTCTCACAATGGGCATGAAAGTAAATGGTCATCGACTTTACATGTCATGCAAAAAATTGCATGTGGCCTGAGCATTTATAATGGAGCCCAGACTTTCACTAAATTGCCATTAGCCAAAAAAAAATACAATGTTAATTTTTTTTCCACTAATGTCTGATCTGCAGACTTCAGACTTTTACCAAGACTTGATTAAAGCCTGTATGAAAATGATTTTCCTGTCGTATTAAAGTGGTTAGCAACAGGTTCTCCCACCAGAGTGTTGTCATCCTCCAGACTGTAATCATGGAGCACCGGCTCAAAACATAAAAGGTCTTTTATTAGAAGCACCAACAAGTTTGGGCCACCATGTTGCTTTTACAGTCCTTGTCATACTTACGTGGAAACTCAAGTTTTTTTTCTATGCTGTTGAACTGTGATGTCAGAGATGACTCTATTCTAGCATTGCAATATATGTAAATTAACTACAAGCTGTGATGTCATTTCAAACTGGGTCAGATTCCCCAGCTTCTAGCCAATGTTGATCCTCCTGAACTGAGCGTCACAGTTTCAACACAGTGTCAGAGTAAGAGTTATATCAGGGATAGCCCCTACAACTACGTCATCACAGCTTGATAGCCAATGGGCTGACAGTAAACTACGCATCACAGTTCAAACATTGATATATTGAAGGAAGCATTACATTTGTGATCCCAATGATTTATCACAGCAATCACCAGTCTAATCCTACCAAATGGCAGCTTTGTGAGCATTCACAGTAGACAACTGTTATAATCCCCACAGAGTTGTTTAATTAATCTACAAACTTGCTAACTTACAACTTTAAACTTTGATGGAAGTTGGTATAAACAGAAGGCTTTGACAATTTGTTTGTAAACACACGGCTTATGTTATGTATATTTGTTCTTGCAGCCCATTGGCTGAGAGGCTGTGATGTAAAACTTACATGGGTTTTCCCAGACCCAATTTTCACTCTGACAATGAGTTGAAACTGTGATGATCAGTTTGGTGGATTCGCATTGGTTGGAAGCTGGGGAATCCGACCCAGTTTGAAATGACATCACAGCTTGTAGTTAATTTACATATATTGCAATGCTAGAATAGAGTCATCTCTGATATCACAGTTCAACAGCATAGAAAAGAACTTGAGATTCCACATAAGTGTGACAAGGACTGTATATAAACGAAAGATAATGTAAATGAAAATGCATAGAAATATTCCTTATGGTGTTGTTCCTCAATCTCTATAACATGACTTTGTTGTAATTTGGCTAAGCCTTTAATTTTGACCAAAGCGTAAAATCTACCAAATTTTGTAAAATTTGGTTCCACACCCTGTAAGATATTACTCCACTTACTTAATAGGAGTTGAATCAATAGTTAAGATGACAAGCATTGGGCTATTCATGTAACCTCAAAAAGGAGCATTTTGGTTATCATTCGTATTTCCTTGGCAGTGAAATATTTGTATACAGTCAGAATGAGTAGAAAGGCATGGCAAACATATCTTGTCACTGACTGTGGGCTCAATTCATGAAAGTAAATAAGGGCCAAAAAACAACGAGTAAGATATACTATGGCACACTCAGAAGTTTTCAAGTGTGTCCAAGTGGAATACTTTATCATGACTACTTTATGCAACAATTTAATTACAAGGGCCTTACATTTATTTTCATAATAAAATGCAATGGAAGTGGTTTTAATGTGCTTTCACTTGCAGAGTTACTTTATATAACATAGAAATTATGCTAATGATGGTTTTAAGCATTTTGGCCATTGTCTGTTCAGTTGTGATATATTCGGTGTTCATGCCCAGACTTTCATAGTCCTGCTATTTGTATGTTGCTGTGTTTTTTTAAACTACACTGAAAGACATAAGTTATGCATATGTTGTGCATTCAAGAACCTCGTCTGTGTGCTCATATAAGGTTCTACCAAACACATGCTTTATATAAAATAAACCATAAACTCTAAAGATATGGTCTTGGGATTCATTCAAAGGTTGAGGTGACCTCTCATCCGTAGCATCCCCTACAACATCCAGAAACATGCCTTCATTACAATGGAGAGTATCTTGAGTTCCAATAGTTTTTCTGGGTCCAACATCTCTTTGTTTATTCCTTGTCTACCCTACCTCCCTGTAACAGGCAGCTGTCTTTGATATACTTGACAGATGAACATCATACACTCTACAACAATAAGCTGGGTTTTCACACTTGCACCATTCCAATAGTTTCATCCCTGTCATATTCTGTAATTGGGGACACAATAAATCCAGTGGTAAAAGAATTGTGTGCTTGAATGTTTAAGGTTTCATTTAAGCTCACATGAAACTGCATACTTGCAAATGGTATGGGTCAACAGCAAAAACTGTGTTTTCTGAAGACTCCCCTTTTTCAGCCATTTTTAAAAACAAAAATGTTTCCCGGTTCAGTGATTTATTGTTTGTGACCCTGTTTTCGGGTGTCTTACATCGTGGAACCATCTTAGTGACCGTACCCCTCGAACATCTTGCCCTCACAACATATGCATAACTTTTGTCTTTCAGTGTACAAGTAAAAACACTTCTGTGTGATGAATACCATAACTTCTATGTCGGAAGTTTGCAGTAGGAACTTCTTGGGTGCATGTGCACCGTGCCCGGGGGGGGTACTCGGCTAAATTTTGATATGGATGTGCGGCATGCGCTCCAAAAATCATGCCCTATGGTCAGGTTTTCGGAGCCCGAATTTCATACCCTATGGTCAGGTTTTTATATATGCCCTATAGCCTCTTTTATTGACATAAAAGAGAAAAAGTATTCAGAAAAGGTGTGAAAGCTGAATTGCAATTAAGAATGACACCTTACACTTGAGAGTTCAATGCAAATTAGACATTGCATGATTGCAATTTTAAAGGCAAAACACCATTGTGTGATGTCCAATTGAGCAGTGTACCCTATGGTCAGGCTCTCCAGGCCTCAAAAAATGACCCTATGAGCAGGAAATCCTCTTTAAAACCCTATCTTTTGAGCGGCACATAGGTAATATGACTTCAATGTGAGTGCCCCCCCCCGGGGCACCGTGCAGGATAACAGCCATTTCAGAGGTGCTTGCTTGCAAGCAAACCTCTAATATTGTGGGAGGATAGATGGGAAAAAAGCTTGTCAACACTCTGGATCGAGTTAGCACTGTTTCACCACTCTCATTCAAACTTTGCATACAGTTTCAACATGATTTTATCATGCGTTGGAAAACTTTTGATACACTTCCATGACATCATATTTTTTGTTTACTAAACTAAAATATTCGTTGTTGGCGCAGCAGCCAGATCCAGTGTTTACACATTTTATAGAAGGAATGAGGGAAAGAATGAGGAATGAGGGAAGGAATGAAGAAAGGAAAGAAGAAAGGAGGGAGGATACAGAATTACAGATAGATAGATAGATAGATAGATAGATAGATAGATAGATAGATAGATAGATAGATAGATAGATAGATAGATAGGATTCTTTCTCGAAAAGTAGATAGGCTTATAGGTATAAAAGAATGTATAGCTTGTCACGTCAAGCAGCGGACAGACGTTTTGCCAGATATCTCAGCAACCACAAGTACCACAGGAGAAATACACCTACAGCTTAGCTTGTTTGCAATATGAATATCACATTTTCAAGATGTTTTGGAGCCATTTTTGTCCGATATTTGCCAATTTATGAAAATGGCAGTCTAATTTCGCACAATGTTGACGTTTGTGATGCTCCCAATCTGACACACAATGGGTGGGGACGTCACTAAAGTGCGCTGCAGCGCCACACCAGACTTAGTTCTAGAAAAGTTGGTATTAGCAGAACCACCAATGTGTTGTTTTTTATGGACTGTACAAATAGTGCTAAATTTCTGTGCCAATGCTTGACGTGACAAACTGTAGATAGATATTCTATCTACAAGCACCTCTTTTAAAGGTAAAGGTAAAGGTAGACGTTATTTAACATGGGTAACCAGACTAAGTTAGAGACTTATTTACAGTTGGGCCCACGGCACCACCAATTAATGTCTGATGCGCACGACAATGCCGTGGAATGACATGATGGCTAGTCTCGGGATTGAACCCGGTTCCCTCGTTTGTGAGGCGAGTGCTCTACTGACTGAGTAGCTAACTGGGCTAAAGTGCTTGCAAGCCTTGCATGTTATTATTATTTTAAATATTGCCTTAACAGGATAAAGGCTGGTTGTGGCAGTCAGAAGAGTTGATGGTGCTGGACTGCTTCATTTGCAGCCGGTTCCAGTCAACATTGGTCCTGGGGAGAACTTGCATCAGAGGCAGTTATATCCACAGTCATAAGTAACATGTCGTCAACTTGTCATCATGTCTTATTAGCTCTTATTATGGTATTCCTGCGCGTGAGCTGTGGTCAGGATAGGGTCTTGTTGATTTATAAAGTTAATTCCGGCAATATAAATACTAAATAGGCCTATACAGTATACCTATAAGTACAGCAACAGCAGAATAGGCCTATACGAATTAGTAGTAGTAGTAGTTTGTTGACAGTATTTTCATACAGTCCATCAAATATTATCACATTCAGATAAATGAATATGAAATATAAATAAATAGCAAACAGATTATCACAGTTTCAAGCACATGCAGTCAATATTTTGGCACACAAATGTGTAAGAGTCTTTGAATTGTATACATATTAAAATTTTCATGGATTGAATTTGTCATTATATTCTCTTCTTGTCTAATGTTCATGTGATATTGCACTCGAGCAAAACATGAATGTCAGTCTGAACATGACTGTTACCAGTGATCACTTGACTACAAGGGGGGGGCACCTGGAGGCACAGGCAAAATATGGGGGTACATCACTGAAAAAACATGCCCCCATTTTCCCTATGCCGTTGCAGTTTTATTGAATAAATAACCCTTTTAAAGCCAAAGTTAACGACCGAGATCGTTGGTTGACAGTATGAAGGGGTGATTCAATAGATAAGATGGTTATGTAAGGATATGCCCTGCTCCTACCTATTAAAAAAGTAAGTCTTTGCATGGTTGCCCATTGCCCAGTGAACTTGATGGACTGTGGTTGTCTATAAGGAGTTTCCAGTCTTGTTACCATGCCCCTTCAGTCATTCACTTCTGATATATGTCAAATATCAACCTACTATCCATGTGGTGTGACTGAAGCAGCAAATGTTTTGGGGTGTCTCATGCTCCAAATATATAATTATGTCCTGTGTTTCCATGAAATAAATGTTTTACTGTTGAAGAAAACTCCAAGCCTCGAGTATCTAAAACAACAAGCGGCGTCCCTATGGCGGGGGAGGGGGGCACTTGCCCCCTATATTTGACCTGTGCCCCACAGGTGCCCCCCCCCATATGAACTTTTTAACCTTGGCCAAAATATATTAGTGTTGTTCTTGCCCTCCAGAAAATTGCGTGCCCCCCGAGGTCCCCCCCCCCCGCTCGAAACTCCCTAGTTACGCCTCGTTATATTTACGTGGAATCTCAAAAATTGGCAAAAGTACTGCATTAACATAGGTGTGCACAACATCATGTGCCACAGCTTTTGAAAGGTAACATGCATGGGGCAAATCTGGTCCCATTTTATTTTTTGGCAAATCGCCTCTCAATGATTTACAGTCCTCGTCATATTTACGTGGAATCTCAAGTTCTTTTCTATGCTTTTGAACTGTGATGTCAGAGATGGCTCTATTCTAGCATTGCAAAATATGCAAATTAACTACAACTACAATCTGTGATGTCATTTTAAACTGGGTCAGATTCCCCAGCTTCTAGCCAATGTGTATCCTATTATGGATTATTGTTCAGGAGTTTGGGGCTACAAAGACTTTTCTAAACCTGAAGCAATATAAAATAGGGCAATACGATTTTTTCTAGGTGTGAATAGTTTTACCCCGAAACATGCTTTTAAAGGCGATATGGGATGGATTGATTCAAAAACTAGACGTCATATTGAAATACTACGTCTTTGGAATAGACTTGTTTACATGGATGAAAACAGACTGACAAAGCAAGTGTTTGAAGTTGATAAACAAATTAACAAGAGAAATTGGAGTAATGAGGTTTTACAAATATTCACTAAATTGAATCTTACTCAAAATTTTGTAGAAAATTTACCTATTAACCTGGAAAATGCACAACGTCAACTGATGGAAATTTATAAAACCAACTGGAAAAATCAAGTAACTAACATGCCAAAATTAAGAACTTACAGAGAATTTAAAACTACATTTGGTACTGAGGATTATGTATATAAAATTTATGATAGAGGTCATTTGTCTGTTCTTTCACAATTTAGGTTCGGTGTTTTACCATTAGCAATAGAGACAGGACGTTACAATGATATACCATTAGAATATAGAGTTTGTGAATTTTGTTCCCATCATGTTCTAGAAGATGAAAATCATTTTTTGTTCCATTGTAATACTTATAACGATTTACGTAATTTACTTTTAACTCGTGTTTTAGATTATTGTGTGGATTTTTACTTTTTATCATTACGAGAAAAATTTAAGTTGTTGATGTCCAAGGATTTAGTTAAATTTACTGCAGAATATTTGTTTAAAGCTTTCCATAGAAGAAGAAGTTTGTTGTATAATAATTAATTCAAGAAGTTTGTTGTAAATGTTTTAATATTGTAAATATGTGATTGTAAATGTTTTAATATTGTAGTTTCCAGAAAATTTGTTGTTAAAGTTACTTTTGAATTATTTTGATGACTTGTAAGCCCATATAGGGCTGGGTGTATATTTTTTACACAGGTCAATAAAGAATTTGTCTGTCTGTCTGTCTAGCTGTCTGTCTGTCTGTCTGTCTGTCTGTCTGTCTGTCTGTCTATCTGTCTAGCTGTCTGTCTGTCTGTCTGTCTAGCTGTCTGTCTGTCTGTCTGTCTGTCTGTATCCACCAAAACTGAGTGTCACAGTTTCAACCCAATGTCAGAGTGAAAATTGGGTCTGAGAAATCCCATGCAAGTTTGATAGATAGATAGATAGATAGATAGATAGATAGATAGATAGATAGATAGATAGATAGATAGATAGATAGATAGATAGATACGGTAAGTGCAGCCCTCTAAGCCCAGTTCTGGGCGCTCACAAATATACATCACATAATCCATGTTTTTACAAACAAACTGTCAAAGCCTTTTGTTTTTAGCAAGTTCCATCAACGTTTAAAGTTGTGAATTAGCAAGTTTGTAGATTAATCAAACAACTCTGTGGGGATTATAACATTATTGCACTGCGCTAGCCCACCGCCAGGTGGCTATAGCAGTGCCCTTGTTTTCATAGCCTTCCAGATTCGTCAACTAACATTTGCTGCAAATTTTATGTGTGAGCTCCTGGTTCTTTGACATAACTTTTAACGTTCTCCTTCACATGTATGTTCTGTATCTATCATGAAGTTTTTCCCCCACATGTTTAGACTTGTGTTAGGGGGTTAATTGTGTCATATTCCAACTGTTGTGCCTCCGACATTTCACAACTGTTCACTACTCAGCACATTGAGAATGCTTCTATATATGCTAGGCCTGCAGTCCGCTGCACAATGCACCTGGTTAATTGGTTGCATGGGGTACAGTGAATGCACCAGGTCAACCAGGTTCTTCGGTTAAATAAAATGCACTGGTCAGACAAAAATGGGTACTTGAAAAAAGGTGCATGGCTAACATAGAAATGAAGGAAGGGAATACTTTGATTATAGAATTATCTCATCACATTTTGTAATACTGCTCAGCATGGTTACCCACAAACAAGGACCGGTGAAAATGGCTCCATTTCTTATGAGATTTCCATGCATTTAACATGTTTAAGCTAGTGTACTGGCAATAATGGTAGTGGAGATCATGTGGAGACTACAACATGTCTTTTTCCGTTTTATTTTCTGGCAAATTTAAGAAAAAAATCCAAAATGCCATATGGTTTTGCACAACAAAAACCAGGAAAGATACACTGTAACCTAAATGGCACACCCAAGTCTAAGTCTTCCATGTTAAAGTGTGCCTTTGGGCAACTGTGGGAGTGCTTTTTAGGAGACCTGGTGCCTGAAAGCCCAATTTTGTCTCAAGACTATTGCATCCTGTAAAAAATATATAAAGTTTAATATTTAGTATCCTAGGCATATTTTGATAGAATATGTCTTACAGATATGTAGAAGCTTATATAAACATTTATTAGTGAATATCATTCTGATATACGAAGGGATGCGTCATGTTGCAAACTCAGTATAGCGCAGTGCATCATTCATCGCTATGCGATTATGACATGTCTAGTTGTCTACTGTGAATGCATACAAAGCTGCCATTTGGTAGGATTAGACTGGTGATCGATTGCCAGTGATAGATCAAACATTGATGTATTGAAGGAAGATTTACATTTGTGATGCCAATCAGCTGTGATGCACAGTTTACTGTCAGTACATTGGCTATCAGGCTGTGGTGATGTGGTTGCAGGGGCTATCCCTGATAAAATACTTACTCTGACACTGTGTTGAAACTGTGACACTCAGTTTTGGTGGGATCCACATTGGCTGAAGCCGGGGAATCTGACCCAGTTTAAAATGACATCACAGCTTGTAGTTAATTTGCATAAATTGCAATGCTAGAATGGAGTCATTTCTGACATCACAGTTCAACAGCATAGAAAAGAACTTGAGATTCCACGTAAATATAACGAGGACTGTAAATCATAGAGAGGCTCGATTTGCAAAAAAGTAAAATGGGACCAGATTTGCCCCATGCATGTTACCTTTCAAAAGCTGTTGCACATGATGTTGTGCAGACCTATGTTAATGCAGTGTTGTCGTCGAGTTTTTTAATATTTCATATAAAAATAATCACTTTTAACGTGTCACTTGACTCTCCGTACATGACAAAACATGCCACTTCAGGGTTTCAAACACTAATGGAGCAACATAATACATATGCTACTCAGTGTGGGTTCTTTCTATAGGTGTTTTAAGATTACACAAAACACCAAACAAGCAAGCATGAGGTGAACAAGAGAAAAAAACAATTAAATCACACGGGGAGACCGGGGTAAGCTTTGCATGGGGAATATTCTTTGAAAGGAACGTAAAATGACTTTTTAAAATTTATATGACGGTCATAGCCATAAATATGATGCAGTTGGTTAACTATCCATGCCATGTGTTGCATCACTAGTAGGCTAACTCTACAATTGCAGTCATGGTCAGATGAAAGATTAGGGAAGGCAAAGAAGAGTTGCTCGCTTTTTACATACGACTCTCTCTCGATTTCTCAAGACATACACTGAGAATCGAATGGAACACAATTTTAAGCCCTTTGGGTGTAGAGCAATGGGACCTAAAATGATTACCCAAAGAGTGAATGCATAGTTTTTTGCATACCAAAATACAAATAAAAAGTCCATTCCTGGGATTAATTTGTCAGGATAGTAGGACCACTGCTACATCCCAATGACTGTAGAATATGATTTTTGGCTGACACATAATCATTCAGGACTGGAGAACGTTCATTACTCTGCTGCATGAGGTAGGGTTCATTTCACAGCACATCAGAAATGTAGGGGCTACTGCACCAAGTTCCTTATGTCTATTTTTATACAAATGTAACAATACAAATTAGTCCCTTGTGGTCAGAGACCCAGAATGTTTCTAAAAAAAATGGCATTCGAGATATTGGTACCATTACTTTGCTGATGTAGTATTTTGCATGGTAAGATATTACCTCGCTTAATACCGAAAAAGAGTGCATTGTTGCACTGTGGAAATGTGTCATCATACTGATGATTTGTCATGATCATACCCAATACTTTCAATGTTAATTTGATTTAAGGCGACTTATCCCTCCTGCTGGTGACAGCCAAACGAAAGGATTATGCATCTGATTTTCAATCCAAAATCAGTTATGACAAGTGAAATGGCCTTCTCTTGATCATGGCTAATCAAACTTCCTCTATGTTTCCCATGTTGAAAGTAGAAAAGATGACACTTCATCAGCTATCATGAGTCACAAAGTGCATTTTTCACAGTGAACTGGTCCTCGTTTTTTCGTTATCAAAGTGAAAGGCTGCAATGGGAGACTCACTGGGAGTTGAATCAATATTAAGATGACAAGCATTGGGCTATTTCAGTAATCTCAAAAAGTAGCTAAGTACTTACAGTGGCAATTGCTCATTGGCGCTTGGTTACTGATATTGCTATATAATTTTGCAGAAAGAAATGTTTTCAGTCGCTTCTTGAAGTTATCCAGTGTTTTTGATTTTCTAACATTTTCTGGTTGGTCATTCCAGTGTCGTTGATGAATAGGAAAAGGTTCTTTCCTCAAACTTGTTCTGATTTTGTGTGGCGGGTACCTTTAACAATACTACAATAATTTTCCGTTACTGCGGAGGTTCAGATCATTTTCAGGTTTATGTTTACAGCGAAACACTTTGATATAGAATTAAAGTGGACTGTGGCACTGTGAAAATGGCACTTCGTGTGTCATCATGCTGATGTTTTGTCATGATCAAACCCAATACTTTCAATGTTAATTTGATTGAAGGCGACTTATCCCACTTGTTGGTGACACACTGACAGCCAAACGATAGGATTATGCATCTGATTTTCACTCTAAAATTTGTTATGAGAAGTCGAATGGCTTACTCTTGATCATGACTAATCAAACAACCTCTATGTTTCCCATGTTGAAAGTAGAGAAGATGACACTTCATCGGCTATCATGAGTCACGAAGTGCCATTTTCACAGTGCCACAGTCCACTTTAATTCTATATCAAAGTGTTTCGCTGTAATTAAACTTTGAGATACTGAGGTGCTTGATTATTCACAGCTTTCCATGTGGTTGTCATAAGTTTGAATATGATCCATTAACATTTCCTTGGTATTAAAATAACTGTATACAGTCGGAATGCATGGGCTGGAAGACATGGCTTATATCTTGTCACTGACTGTGGGCTCAATTCATGAAAAGGAAAAAGGGCAACGTTTTTCAAAAGTCCAAAAAAACAAACGAGTAAGATATATTGTGGAAAACTCAGAAGTTTTCAAGTGTGTCAAAGTGGAACATTTTATTATGACTGCTTTGTGTAACAATCCAATTATAAGGATCGTAAATTTATTTTCATGACAAAATACAATGTGCACAGTGGTTTTAATATGCTTTCACTTGTATGTATCAAATAAAGGAGAGTAATACCTTTTTAAAAATAGAATATATGACTTGTAAGAAAACCTTATGTAAGAGTCGTCAATGTTGACATATAAGATGACATGCTTGGTTAAATAAGAAAAAAAAAAGTTGGATCCCTGTTCATAACCATTGGTTTGGCCTTTCACATACTTTCTTTTGTATAACGGCATATAATACAACTTCATTTTTGAATTGCCAAAAAAAAATGTCAACGTGAAGAAACATAATTACAAAATACTTAAATATTTGACCCTGTGTACTCTCTTTGAGTTTAGTCACGTAATGCTGTATACGTGTATACTCCTGTTATATTTCTCCGAAATGATTTCATCTCTACCCCTGGTCCTCCTACACAGATTTAATGTTATGTGTGTTTTATTTGATTCATGACATTTCAGTATTTTTGGTGAAAAATGATTGATGACATGGCATAGCAGTTCACTTTCTGCACTCTGATGAGCTCCTTCTTATGGAAAATTTGTTGGTCTCCCTTCATGCAGGCATTAATACCCAGCCGATTTGCATGTTACGCAAGTATAGGCCTATAAGGTGAATGTCACGGGGTAATGTGAAGCTCCTAATGTCACATCTTAACATAAATTTATTAGAGTTCGGATAACTGGATGTTTTTGTTAAAAGGAAGCAGAACAACAAGATATGGACGAATAATACCTAGAATAATTACCAGAGGTTATCAGGAGGAAACAGAAAGTGAGACAAACAAGTATGAAAAAGTTGTAAGACGTTTGTCTGGGCTGTAATCCCATACAAAAAGAAGGATACAAATGTATCTAATAAACAGAGAGTGATAAATTCATTGGGGAAGGTTGGCAGACAGCTGCTTAGCTATATTGCCCATTGTCATCTGTGAAGGTCGCTGGAGTCAACTGCAGAAATCTGATGCAGGATCCCAAGGCTTGTGGGGGATTGAGTTTCATCATGCAGTCAATGGACAAAGGCCCACAAAGCCATGCAAAACCAGGTACAATAAAATACTAGATCTAGTATGATATAAAATGTGATGCACAGGACATCACGCGCACTTGCTGCTCGACATTCACCCCATGACCCTGTGACCTTCCAATGACCTCTTATCACAAGGTCATTTATGATAAGAACATACTGCTACAAAAAAAGTGCACGTTCAATAAAATAATTGAAATGCTCCTGATAAAACAACACCTCAGGATCAAACGGGAGCAGCCTGCATGCCCTACAAGGCCCTTCAGGCTACAACAGGTTACAATGGCCCGTGGTTGCTTGTTTCACACTTTCCAACATTTCTTGCAGTGTTCACAATGACCATAAATTGTAATTGATAGTCGAAGCCAGACGTACATAAACCACATCTGTGCTTCTAACTGCTTCATTGGCAAACAATCTGCCCAGGACACTCCACTGCTCCTCAATTGCATTCCCACTTAAGGTAAGAGTGCTTTTTCAGTCTGCGTGAAGTTCATAGATAGATAGATAGACAGATACATAGATAGATAGATAGATAGATAGATCATTTGGGCTTTACTAAGATAACAGATAGATAGATAGATAGATAGATAGATAGATAGATAGATAGATAGATAGATAGATAGATAGATTGATGGATGGATGGATGGATAGATAGATAGATAGATAGATAGATAGATAGATAGATAGATAGATAGATAGATAGATAGACAGATAGACAGATAGACAGACAGACAGACAGATAGATAGATAGATAGATAGATAGATAGATAGATAGATAGATAGATAGATAGATAGATAGATAGATAGATCATTTGGGCTTTACTAAGGTAACAGTTTTCATCATTCCCACAAGAGGATGATCAATACTCCATCTTGGCTTTACTTCCTGTATTTATGCACTAGCAGTCCAGGTAACCCCGCCGGAGTCAAATCCTTGACCAGTATTTGGCAGCCCAACGGCTACAAACTGAGCTAATTTATTCCCTCCCAATCCTCCCATTGATTAGATAGAAAATAGATAGATAGATTGTTAGTTTGACTGATGGATTGATTGATTGTTGACTGATTGATTAACGGGTGGACTGATTGACTGATTGATTTACTGACTGACTGATTGATTGATTGGTAATGGATGCATGATAAAAATAAACACTTCTAAATAGATACATTGGTGGATCCATAGACAAAGAGTGATAGATAGAATTAGAAAGATAAGATAGATGTAGGCCTATATGTAAGCGTTTTTGCAAGATAACTGAAAATGGGTCACTGTCACAGTAATATGACTGACCAGTGTTAAAATCATCATAACATGGGAACCATTGAGGTCATTTGAGGATGTTTGATTAGTCATGATCAAGAGAAGGCCATCTGATTTGTCATAACTGATTTTAAAGTAAATATCCGATTCATAATCCTTTCGTTTGGCTATCACCAACAAGCAGTGTCAGTCTCCTTAAATCAAATGAACAACAAAGTATTGGTATGATCATGATAAATTAGGGGGGGCACGCAATTCTCTGGGGGGCACCCATAACACTAATTGTATATTTTAGCCAAGGTTGAAAAGTTCATATGGGGGGGCACCTGGGGGGGCACAGGTCAAATATGGGGGGCACGTGCCCCCGTGCCCCCCCCCCATAGGGACGCCACTGACTGTAATAGAGTCTCCACAACAAGAAAGCTGAAGTTAAGGTAAAGCTCAGAGTAGAGACTTTGCAGTCTGTCACTTTGATGTAGAAAAAGAGTGGACTGTTGCACTATGAAAATGGCACTTCGTGTGTCATCATGCTGATGATTTGTCATGATCATACCCAATACTTTCAATGTTAATTTGATTTAAGGAGACTTATCCTGCTTGTTGGTGACAACCAAACTAAAGGATTATTCACCTGATTTTCTCTCTAAAATCAGTTATGACAAGTCAAATGGCCTTCTCTTTGTCATGACTCATGACTAATCAAACAGCCTCTATGTTTCCCATGTTGAAAGTAGATAAGATGAGGCTTCATCGGCTATCATGAGTCACAAAGTGCATTTTCCAAAGTGAACTGGTCCTCAGTTTTTCTACATCAAAGTGACAGACTGTAATTATGCAAACTAAATCAAAGGTTCTTATTAACCGATCTTTGACTAACTAAATAAAAAAAAGAATTAAATCCATGATCATATTATAAGTTAGAGCAAATTGAAACTGGTGATGAACTAAGATAATAATAGCTACAATTGAACTACAAGAATTATAAATCGATGGTAAATCTGAAAAGATGTTTATCAACATCCTGAGAAATTGAATTTCAACATATGGTCATCAGCTGATCATCTGGACTGTTTTTTCCCATTGAACCAATTCATTTCAAGGATTAAAGTGAATATGTTGCCAAAAGGAGTGATTGCACTTATCAGGCCCAAATTTAGAAATTATATCTGCTTATATTTGTAAGAATAGGAAATTACATAACCATTTTAGCCGTAAATGCTAGTAATAACATAATCAATGTGTTCACAGATTTTCTTTATTTCTTTGCAATGTGATACAGAATCTGGAATATAAAAAAAGTTTTTTTACACCACCATATTCAATGTAGACAAAAAAAAATCACTCGCTTTACCTTTTAAAAGGTAGGATAGAAACACACCGAAACTCCTTGATTAAGGTCAATCAATAATTTCTTCTTAATTGATAACATGAAACAAGTTTGGGAAACATGAATATATCCACCATTAATCCAATGCTGAGCTTTTAAATCCATATTTCCTTTTTTTTATGATATTGCTTTTTTTTCTTTTGGTTTTTTTTTTGTTCAATGTCCAAAAATACACATTCCTATTACTCTCAAATTTGATTTTCGTGATAATTAAAGTTAAAGATATGAACAAAAGATCTATACAAACCATGATTGCTGATAAATTGGAAGATCCAGTTTTGTCAGAGTCAGTCAATCGCAAAATGTGCCAATGAGGAGTACAGGCTGTTGCGTATGGCCAGGTTCACTCTAAAAAATGTCGGGACAAAATTGGTTTATTAGATTCAAAATGGTGTTTTGAAAAACCAAATTTCAATGCAAAACCAAAATGGATTTAAAAAAAATCCATGTTGGTTTTTTGCATTGAAATTTGGTTTTTCAAAAAACCATTTTGAATCTAAAAAACCAATTTTGTCTGAAATCTTTTACAGTGTTGGCGGTTGACCCCCGGACTTCCTCAAGTTGTTTTGCTTTTTAGATAGATAAATAAATAAACTTTATTTCATGAGGGTGAAACTTATTTTAAGTACAATTACTTATTTACAATAGGGCCCTTTTGGTGGCCGTCAACACTAATCCATCAAAAAAGTTATCATTGTCACCGAACGGATTTATCTCCATTGAAATAGTCATTGTCACTGAGGTTTTTGATCGTTGTCATTCTATCCATCTTTTTGTTATAGCATGTATGCATGTAGTAGAATCTATGTCAGTAAAGTGCATTAACTGTGTGTGTTCTACCTTCTCATTCTTGTGTGAGTTTCTATGTAGATGGGTATCCCACAATACAAGTAGAAGGGTAACCCACTGCCTGTTTCCACTATTGTCACGACGGAGGACACCAAGTTGAATTCTCATGAAAATGGGATGCCCCAGTCATGACTATGGAGAAAACAGCCCGTGGGATATTCGCTAATGGCGTTTCTCATTAAAACTGATCTTTGCGACTCTTGTAAAATGTCCAGGTTGCAATGCCAGTTACATCTATGTAAAACAGACTGAAATCTTTGTACACATTGTAAAACCCTGATGTCATTTATTAGTATTTAGATTATTTGGACTTAAATTAAACTGTTCAAATTGGACAAATTGCGTAACTAAAATTAGCTCTCTGTCTCAGCATGGATCTATAAGTTAACATGGATCTATAAGTTAACCCCTTATAGCTCTATGGTCTCAGCTATGGCTTTAAAGCTTGTTACCTTTAAAGCCCTATTGTACCTATTATTTTAAAAAATGCTCTTTGTGTGACCAGGTGGCCCTGTCCATCAATTGCTCATTGCAACATTTTGACACTATAAAACTAAATTGCTACTTTTGAAGTGACTTTAACTTTGTGTCCCCAATTGTTTGCTGGCTGACCACAGAGAACCAATTTCCTCAGGGTAAATTTGCTTGGGTAATTTTATTAAGCAATCCTGGTTATGAAATTAAGGGAATGGAATTAAGGGAATCAGATATAACTTACCTAAAACATGGTCTCTGTTACTCACTGCACACCAATGTTGCATAATGTAATTTAAATGTCAAACCCAACCCAGGATGAGGCAGATCAGCCTTGGCTGATCTGATAGGCCTATCTTTGAATGTCATTGATAAGCTGCATTGTTAATGGATTGCATGTTAATGTATTGAGCATGATTGGTATTGGCCTAAGGGTGAATTTTAAAGGAACTGTTGAATAAATCTCCACCAGAATTGGCTGGCTAGAGTGACTATAGGAACTGAATTGAGTTATCAAGATAAGTATTGTAACTGAGACAGGAGAGAGCTGTATATATATGAGAAATATCAGACTGTAGACTCTAACCTATCAAACTATTATTCAGGAGTTAAATTTGGGAGCGAGATAGGCTATGGAGCCTGCAACGTATTAATACTGAAAAATCTTTAATCATGTTCAAAGTTGCGGTAATTTTAAACATGTTCATGACATTCTGAGCCTCCCTGATCATCTCTATAGTGAACAACCTGTACGTCTACACAGTGTAATTTGTACCAATACAATAATAAATGACAATGCCAGACATTGGTATTTATTGCTTTTTAAAGAAGCACTGGCCATAAGAAGGCAGACCCCCACCCTCAATCATGGCCTTAATCCTGTAACTCTCCATTTCCTATAACATTGTCATTTCATACCCGAGGATGGCTGAATTAATCCGAAACATTGTTTTAAAAAATCATGAATTTGTTCCGATTGACTTTTATGATTTCTTATATTAATTAATAAGTGGAATTAATGGATTTTCATTATGATGCATACATGACATTGTGTTCTGCATATAAAATCAATCATTCATTGAAGGCATTTCTTCATTGAAACTGATCTCAACGACTAAGTGAATCTTTTCATTACAATGCATATATATATATATATACATGTACATGTACTTTGTCACTAAAATGCATCATTCACTAAAGGCATTTCTTCATTGAAACTGATCTTGATGACTATACTATGTGAAACTTCTGTCACAAAAATGCATCTTCATTGAAATGGATCTTAAGACTCTGTGAATCGTTTCATTATAGTGCATACATATTTATGTTCTGTCACTAAAATGCATAATTCACGCTAGACATTTCTTCATTCAAATGATATTTGTGACTCTGTGAATCTTTTCATAAGAATGCATGTATAGTGTATAAATATATGTCACTAAAATTCATCATTCACTAGAGGCATTTCTTTATTGAAACTGATCTCTGTGACTCGGTGAATCATTTCATCATAATGTATGTATAGGCCTACATGGCATTGTGGTCAGCTCCAAAATGCATCATTCCCTTTGAGCCATTTCTTCTTTTCAATCTTTTGACATGATCTCACACGTAACGACTCTGTGAATCTTTTTCATTATAATGCATGCATGAGTTCTGGCACTAAAATGTGACATTCACAAAATGCATTTCTTTATTTAAAGTCATCTTTGTTAATAACTCTGGACCTGACTGACAGCAGTCTGCTGTACAAGCAGGCGAGCAAGCAGGGCTGCAGACTGATGAAATTCAATGGGTATCGAATTGGCTTCTAGGTCACTGGGACTGCTGCCGTTCAGGTCCGCGCTCAGCAGAACCCAGCAGAACCCAGCAGAACTGTGTTGCCTGCTTCAAACAATCAAACATAGACTGCGCAACAGCAAACCTTCAGCAAATAACACCTATGGAAGATTACAATTACACCATAAAATTGGCGTGTTTACCAAATTGCATATAATGCAAGAGTGGTGAAGCCATGGCCTCCAATTATTTCTATTTGCCCACTGCCTACATGCATAAAATTCTAAGTAGCCTATTGTTTGCTTTCAGAGAGGCAATGCCTGCTGTGCATAGAATGTCTTCCAATGACATCACAGAGAAAGAGAAACGTGCTGACATCACCAAGGAAGCCAAACGAAGAATCATGACGTCAGAATCACCACAAAGGCTCTGTAGAGTTTGTGGCCAGGAGGCAGCAGGCATCTACTTCAGTGCCCTCGTGTGTTTACCATGCAAAGTAAGTCTCAGACTCTAGTGGCCTTTTTTAATGAGATCTAGTTTTGCTATTTGTGCTCAGATGGCGCTGGAGTAGTCTTGTTTATTTTATACATTCAAAATTGTAAGTCGATGTTTTGCGGTCAGATCAGTTTTTATAATTATGTAGATGGCCTGGGACAAGTGAAATCTGTTCTTTGTTGTTGTTTTTTTTCCAGTAGACCTTAAAAAGATTGTAAATACGGTCTGCGTAGAGCCCTCATATTTTCAAAGTCATCATCTCATTTGCATCTTTGTTGCTGAGGTTATGAAATATTCGCATTGCACAGACTTAGACTCTTGGTGATGGCCGGGCATGTGAAGTGAAACTGACTGGAGTCACTGGACCATAGCATAATTTTGTGACAATAAAAAGTGTCTTACTTCTATTTAAATTTCTTTTTTCAAATTTAAACTTCTTGCACTCACGTTACCTTCACATTTTATGCCACCGCAATTTAGAGGAGTTTGAGACGACTTCTGAATTGATGTGTCATAGGTCTGTTGTAAGTGATGGTCTGTGATTATCAATTGAAAGAAGTCTTGAAGGCGTAGGGCCGTAGGTGGCATGTTTTCCTGGATTTTCTCAAAAAAGATGAAAATTGATGGACAGCAATTGTGCAGATTACCTTTTTCCCGCAGAAAGTCTCGTTCAGAGGGAAAATCATGCAGATGCTTATCTCCATACTTTGACATTTTCAGTCGTTTTTTCTTCGTTGCGCAAATGGAAAAGAGCCAAACGTGAAATGTGAGAAGAAAAACTGTAAAATTAATGCGGCTACCAGAACAATATGCAAATTCTGTCGCTACAAAAGGTGCCTAGCGATTGGCATGACCAGAAAAGGTAAGATGTAATTAGCAATGGGGCCATTAGAGGGGCAATATGGACAGCTCAATGAGTTAATTGCATAAAATTCCAGAGTTAGGAAAAGGCCATTGAAATAGTATCAAAATTATAAGCCTTACTGATTCTCCCTTAGGCTAATAGTAGGTGTATGAGATAATTACTAAAAAGAAGTAGGGGTAAATTCGTCGCTCTGAGAAACATCTACAAAAATCATATCATTAAATTAATTAAAGCACCTGGCAAGTAAAATATTGAGTACAAAATATTCATGTCGTTTCACTGAAATCATCGGTTTGAGAAGAAGAAAAAAATTGTTAATGGAGATATCTGATATGTAGGCCAATGTCTACCCCTAGCTTTTGATGAATACAGAACCCTAACAATATTCTTTGATGTTACCTTTGAATAGAACTGCCAGAAAAAGCGGATGCTGTGAATGGACAAGAACTATGTCGGGTTTGTGGAGATGTCGCGAATGGAGTTCATTTTGGAGCAGTGACTTGTGAAGGATGTAAGGTAAATCATTGTGCACATAATCTACAAATATTGAAAGGTGTATGTCCGGGGCCCAATTAAATTGTCAGTATGTTTAAGTGTTTCTCCACAAGCTTGGCCAATAAAAACAATTGTCGCTTCCATAATTTTGTAGATTTTTATGCAAAGAAAGCCATGATTATATTATCAGTTACACCTAACAGCGAAACACTTTGATATAGAATTAAAGTGGACTGTGGCACTGTGAAAATTGGCACTTCGTGACTCATGATAGCCAATGAAGTGTCATCTTCTCTACTTTCAACATGGGAAACATAGAGGCTGTTTGATTAGTCATGATCAAGAGTAACCCATTTGACTTCTCATAACAAATTTTAGAGTGAAAATCAGATGCCTAATCCTTTCGTTTGGCCGTCACCAACAAGGGGGATAAGTCTCCTTCAATCAAATTAACATTGAAAGTATTGGGTTTGATCATGACAAATCATCAGCATGATGACACACGAAGTTGCCATTTTCACAGTGCCACAGTCCTCTTATATTCTATATCAAAGTGTTTCGCTGTAATCTACGCGACAAAGAATATCATCATTGAGCAAGGTCATTACTACTGTTTTCGTAGCTAAAATAGTGCTTTTTGAAAACTTCGTTTTGCAGTTAAACCTATCTGTCAATGTGATTGGTCTAATCTTCAATTAGTGACATATCAGTTCGAAAGTGACATCACAGTTAGTGACAAGGGAATTTAAAACTGCCAGGCAATGTTACTATATGTGTACAACCACAACAAACAACACATGTCAAAGCTGACTGTTGCAACTCACCAAAAGGGTCTCATTGTTTTCCAAACAAAATTAGTTGCTTTTTTTCACAAGACACCAGTCATCAAAATTTCAAACAACTTTAGTTGTCAGTAATTGCAACTCTCCTTTGAGGCTTAGTTGTCTGTTTGGTTCAGTTACAGTTCATTGACTGTCTACAAGTGGACTGCTCTTGCATTGCCACTTCTTTTTCCAGCCTAGACAAATCAGAACATATGCTGTCTTGTGTTGCCACCTAGTGATTAGTGTGCAATTCCGTGAGCTCCTGCGAGCGTCCACATCATTTCAATCAGAGGAACACACACAATTTTGTCTGGAAGACACCAGGGCTGTTTCTGAGTGTGCTGATGGCCTTGTCTACTTCCTTAGAGAATGTGATTGCTGAGTCTGACTCTGGAATACATCAATGTTGAATAGAAATTTTGTGAATGTGCAATGAAATCGGAACTATTTCTTGGGACAGCAATGCTGTGGCATACAAAATCAACTTTTGTGCCAGGTGGCAGCAGCATGCAGTTCTCATTTTCACCAGACTGGTTCATTGAAGCATCTTTCAGCCAGGGGCCCAGGGCAAGCTAAACAAGTGAAACATGCATCATCCATGTGTCAATGCACTTCATCAGTTTCCTGATTGTAAACAAAATTATTCAACTAAATCTCTGACATCACTGTTTTGGAATGAAGCAAATTACAAACTTGAAAAACACATAGCTATGAAAACGATTATAATGAACTTGATAGTTTTCCATATTCGTCATGAACTGGTCATGATTTTTTGTCAGGTTTGATTCATGCTTGGTGTACCATCATAATGACTAAAAATTTCCCTATATGCAGAGTGAGGAATCTTGGTATGATATATATATGTATTATGTAGTGTTAGCCAAAAACCTCTTGAAGCAAAGGTAATTTAGAACTATACACTGCATTCGTAATTATTATGCAAAGATGCTTTTTTGTGATATCTAAAAATGATTTATTTAGCGAGCCTTAAGCGCCACCTTCTAGAAAAATTTGCAAACAAAAATCGGATTTTAGTAGCAGGACAGCGTTCTGTGGGATTTCTATGCTGGCCTGCAACTGGAATCAACATTTTGCTTGTCATGATGCTAGTCTCTCTGATTGGCAACTTTATTAATAGGCTGATATCAGGCAAGGAAGGAAATGTATCAAGAGAACATTCAACCTTCCCTCTGCTGTTCTTTTAAAAATGTATGTGCATAATCAAGTTACTTTATATGCTTCCAATCCCTGCCTTGCTCTTGAATCTCGATTAAGGATGCCACAGTGTTATGATGCACAGTTGCACATTGGTGGATTTTTTTCCAAATGCAATGCCGTGTGTATTGGTGGCTGAGTGGTTTGATACTTTAGTTTTGAGGTCCAGGGTTCGATTCCACTGCACGGCAATAATTGACTGCTAAATTTAGGTAATGACAGGGAGCCATCTGGTGATAGACATGCTGCAAAGTGGCCTAGCAAATGGAACTTGAAACTGCTACTGCCAATGCCCTATCAATTTTGTCCAAATCTGCTTGTTCAGTGAATAGCTGTGCTGTATTACCAGGTTTTGGGGTGTTCCAAATGATTATGCGATTTTATGCAAAAGAAAATCAAATTACGCCAACAATGTCCAACATACTTGAAAAATATACCAAGAACAAATTTCATTTTCTAAAAACCAAAAGTGGCTTGTAACCTTCCCGTAACCGTTTGACAGAATAAGCGTGCAATTAAAATCAAAAATAATATCATGGAAAATGTCCCAGGGATCGGATTTTGGTGTTTTTCTTAACATGGTATTGCTTGATTTAGAAATTACTACAAGAAAACATGTGCTCGAAATTTCTTAGGTCTGGTGTTTCCATGAAATAAATAATTTCCTGTCAGAGAAAAACTCCATTTTTGCACATTTTATTGATTTAGATGTCTTTTCATAGTCATATTTTTGTAAAAAAAATATAGTAGAGTATACAGTGAAATTGTCACCTACCTATTTTAATAAAAATGTTAAATCTGTAATGTAAAATTTCATGACAACACAGCAAACAAAAATTTCAAAAAATGTTCGTAAGACTTACTTCTGGAATAAGTGCTCATGCCATTATTTCTTTTAAAACTCTATTGAATTTTTTATTTTTTGGAGAAAGGTTTTCTCTGTAAATATCTTGACTTGACCCTTCACTCTTCCGGCATTAAAGTTCTCATTTTTCACCTGTTCAGTCAGACATGTGAAAATAGTTTTTAACCATTGACACAAAATAAGATAATAGAAAAAAATCAGGGGCTGCATTGTAAAAAAAAAAACCAAAACATCTTGATAAAGGTGAATGCACTTTTAGGCAAACACGAGAGAGAAAAATTCTATTGCGTAACCTTTGAAAAATTGGCCGGTTGAGGTTCTGAACTTCTGAGCCAAAGGACATGCAAAAACTACAAGATATAGGGGAACCGTGGCACATTGGGACGCAGGGCACTGTGGGACGGTGGGGTTTTCTTGGATCCTGGCAAGGTATATCATATGGCAGTGCCATCATATCTTGTAATTTCACATCCTGATGCTTCCATGGTTTTAAAGACAAATTACAGCCACATGAAGAAGTGTGGCGAGGAAAAGTTTGTTTTTCTGCTACTAAAGTAAACATGAACAGGTTCAATTCGAACCATTCTGTGGACAAACCATGAACAATGAGGCTTTTTCAGTGCTTGTATGAATTTTATGTATCGTAACAAACAGTTATGAATTACTATCGTGATAAACACACTCACTGGTGCCTGAGAAATCGACATTTTGGTGTAAAGGGCACATTGGGACGCACTTAATATGACTGAATTTAAGTGTCCAAGTCAACTGAATGACCTGGGACAGCACACAACAGGTATTCAGGCCCCAGTGAATAGAGGTGTAGTGGATTACCATGCTCTGTGAACAAATTTGTCGCAAAGCACTGTGTGTTACTTACATAGATGTCCGCACCAAGGACAGTTTATGTTAAATGTTTCAAACTGTCTAAAGTTATTAACTATTGGCACTACAAGGTGTTAATGCACTGTATATTGTCTTATCCTCAGTCCAGTGTGAATCCTTGATTCTGATTGGCAGAGAGCCGCGGTGTATTATCAGTCAGGGGAGACCGGGGTAAGTTGTGCCATTTTTGTCATCAGGCTGATTTTCCAAAAAACCAAAGCTTAATCATGTAATCTGAAAATCAGACATCAAAATATAATACATTGGCCAGAATCGACCAAAGTTTCAGAGCAGTCCGACCATTCTGAGGGTCATGGCAGGCTTTTAAAAAAAGGAGGTCAAGTGGCACAACTTGCCCCGGTGCCGGGGTAAGTTGTGCCGCGTGACGGGGTAAGTTGTGCTGCTTGATTTATTCCAAAAAAATCTTGTATTTCACCCGTTTCTTCAGACAGATCATTTGTATCATGTTTAAAGCGTATGACTGACATCTTACATGAAACTAATCAGACATTTATGAGCCATTTTATACACAAATTAAAAATGCTGAAAAAAACAGAATTATTTCTTGTTTAGAGGGTGGTATAACACTTTTAGCACATGTTCCTTTCAGTGTAAGTTATTTCACAACATATTTAGGCCTTGCATAAAAATTAAGACAAAAAAAGATGAATAAAATATTAATTCCTATGTCATACCATTGGCACAACTTACCCCAATCAAAATGGCACAACTTACCCCAAATTGATTTTCTGGATGAAACTGGTTGTCAAAAATAAACAAACAATGCGAAATGAAATCTAACAACAGAAATGTCTAGATATACCTCTTAACTCCATCCTACCAGAGGGACATCACCTTATTACAAATATCAAATGACTTAGAAACCAGAATGTCAGGCCTCGGCACTTCAAGTTTTCAGCCACAAAATTGAATTTATGAGTGTAGCTTATCATACCATTATATTTGGCAGTTTTTTTCTTGGTGCCTGATGATGTTGACCAAGTGGGTATATATGGGAGGCATTGCCTTCTTTGCCCAGTTCTTCATTTAACCCCAACAGTGGGCGGCACAACTTACCCCGCGGCACAACTTACCCCGGTCTCCCCTACACCCTGCTCGTTTCGAGGATACGGGAATACACCACGAAGGACTCCATACGCCACAAAGCCGAAGGCTGAGTGGTGTATGGAGGCCTGAATGGTGTATATTCCCATACCCTCGAAAAACGAGCAGGGTCTAACGGTTTTATCCTCAGACTTCTTGTTTTATTGATGCCCATAGATTATCTTGCAAACTGAGTCCGAAATGTCTTTCAGTAACAAAGCAACAGCATTGTGACGTCATCAATAGTGCTGTCACCTGGATGATGTCACAATGGCTCAAACAATGGCATTGTGATGTCATGACCATGGTTGCTGCATGGATGACGTCATAACAATCTTATGGTTGTGATTGTGAAATCATTGTTTATCTCATACACCCTGTCTGGTGACGACAGACAGGGTGTACGGCATCATACATCGCGGCTCTCAGCCAATCAGAATCAAGGATTCACACTGGACTGATGATAAGACACCGTACACCCTGTCTGTCGTCACCAGACAGGGTGTTTGAAAACCGTTGCACCCTGCTCGTTTTTCGAGGGTACGGGAATATACACCATTCAGGCCTCCATACACCACTCAGCCTTCGGCTTCGTGGTGTATGGAGTCCTTCATGGTGTAAATTCCCGTACCCTCAAAACGACCAGGGGGTAACTGATATTACACACTACTTATATGTAATACACCCCAGGCACTCACTTTAGTCCGAGCCCATGGGACATTAAATAGAGGCGGGTTGTATCCAGTATTCTATGCTGGGGCAACTGAAAGACCCTGGGCATCCCTGAATTAATAGGGTATGTTCCAGACTCACAGTCTTCTCATCTCATCATCATACGGCGATCGCCTGCCTCAATATAGCCCACTAAGGTGCTGCAGAGGGGTAAAACACAAACAAACAAACAAACTTATATGTAATATCTATTGCACATGGACATGGAGTGTTAAAATGATTTTTTAATTGATGTCCCAATGTATCCCGGCCAATATCCTAATGTGCCACGCCGGGGTACATTGGGACAGTTATTTTTATGACTCACATTTTGCTCTCTGGCTGCAAAGGGTAGGTGCAGTCTAATTTATTATGCCTTGCATTTAAGCTCAAATTGAATAGTATTGATGATATTCATGCAAACTTCTGAGTTCTTCAGTGCTTTCAGCATTGAGCAAAATTAGTAGAAGTTAAAAGCGTCCCAATGTGCCCCAGTTCCCCCTACAATTTACTGGTCAATACAATGGATATTCATGGATGATATATTCATTATAAGATATATTAGATAATATTAGATACTGAAGCACAGTAGCACATACATTTTGCAAATTTACACGTACAATTTTACATCTGACACGTTAGTTGCCTTCCTTCGCATTGAATGGGCAGAGAGGGATATACTCAGTGGCCATAGGCGTATGGGAGGGGGGGGCAGGGGGGGCGGTCGCCCCCCCAAAAGTTTGGGAAACAGTAAGATTCGGGCAAAAAGGCTAAAAAATTTGGGCAGATGATTAGTTAAAAACTATTTAAAATTAGTGATTTCAAGGCTATTTCATTTGAAATGGTATTAAATTTAGATCTCGAAATTCGGGCAAATGTCGCTCGCCCCCCCAAAAATCGCGCGTCCCGTACGCGTATGTCAGTGGCTTAGGTACTACAAACCATAAGAAGTACATGCCAAGGCCTGTTTATAAAGAAAACATTAAAGACCCTTCCAATGGCTTCGAATCACACTGTTCCGGGGTTCAATTGCAACCTCTAGTTGGATCACATATTAGGCCAATGTTGAATGGCAACCGTCTTTCGTCTAATTGGTGTGGCCTCGATCCTCCAGTTCTTTCTAGCCTTCTCAGTGCATAAATACAAGACGAAGACCAACCATCCATCCATCTACTATTAAATAACCACATGAACAGTGACATGGAGCCACTCATCATAGTTATATAAGTTCTAATGTATTTTTATGACCGAGTCGATTTTAAAATCTTTTAAATCTTCTGTAATTAAAAAAGTATTCACCCCATGTAGTGCATTTGCACTTGAGTAAATATATAGGACTACTTTATCTGGGAGAGATATTAATTTTGTCTGTTGCACAAGTGACACGAGTAATCGTTTATATAACTTAAAGCATTCATACGATGTTTCATGTGGAAATTCAGATAAAAATGGTCGAGTGCTTTATTGTTGGTAACAATAAGGAAAAATGATGATTATCTTTTGATCACCAGGGCACTGGAGTGGAACCTCATTGAATAGAATTCAAATACCACATGCCTTTTTAGATCCAAATTCTAATTGGTCTTTTGCACGACTACTTACACGTATATATTATATTAATTTTTTCAGAATTTATTCCGACGGTCCCTTTCGGAAGAGACGGTCATTTGCAAAAAAGGAGGTAACTATATATATATTATATTAATCTTTTCAGAATTTTTTCCGACGTTCCCTCTCGGAAGAGACGGTCATTTGCAAAAAAGGAGGGAACTGCGTTGTGAATTTGAAAACAAGGAAAGGATGCCGCGGATGTCGCTACAGAAAATGCATTGCTGCTGGCATGTCCAAAGAGGGTGAATATCTACTTTTTTTAAACTTTTAGTCTGATAATTTGTTCTATATTATTAGCATTGCAATTAGGCTTACTGCTTTACTGCTTACATAACAATAATAGAGGCAACCATCAATACCATTGCATGTCTGAAAAGACTGTAGCTCTTTCGTGTCTTGGGAAATTGTTCTGTAATTCAGTCAACACACTTGTAAAGAAAAGTTCAGTCTGGTTTAACTCCACCCTGTGTCTGGATGTTTTATAACTGATTATAGAATATATTATTGTATATTTATATATCATAATTTAGTATATCATAATTTAGGGGAAGCTTGGGAGAGTTGGCCCATTTTTCACATTCTTCTACCCCCTACATCCGATAATGATTATACAAACATGCTTGATGCATTTGTTGCCCTTCAGATATTTATAGGGACACATGGAGGAGAATTAAGGTCATTTGCATGAAAATTATGAGCTACAGTATAAAAGTGGTAAAAATATTGGTCCAACTCTTGCCCATTGCGCGAGAGATTTGAGTCATCTATACCAGCCTGGTTTGTCCTACCCTTTGGGCAAAAATATGACCTTACTATAATTTCGCATTGTTTCAATACACAACAAAGTTTCATTTCCTTTCAGTCCATCAATAACAGCAATATCTTTGCATGAAATTGATTTTCCCTTTTGACTTTTGATGTTAATCTAATAGGACACAAGTTCAGTGACACATAGGAGCTTTGGAAAGCAACTTCCAAAGCGCTGCAGAGAAATGCGAATGGGAAAATATAGAGATTTTGGCACACTAAGTTGTGAAGAAGTGCAGGCCAAAGACACATTCTTCTCAGAGAGTCACAAGGACAAGCAATTCCTTATTAAAATAATGTTGTTTTAGATCGACTGATGGGAAAAGAAGCTTTGTTCTTGTGTATTTACAATAGACATGATAGCCTTTTGAAATGTAGCAAATTCTACTGAGGTCTATTTTTTGCCAAGGAGTGTATAGTATAGTGACACATCTGTCAATTTATCAAACACAAGTGTAGAGAGTTGCGAAACTATCCCTCCATTTTTAGAGATGCTTGCTTGCTTGCAAGCGGCATCTCTATGGTGGGAGGAAGGCTCTGAAACTTATGACAACTGCCTTGGTCATGCTGTTTCATCTCTGTCATTAAAACTTTGCATACAGTCTCAATAGAAGTTTATCTTGCATTGATAAACCTTTGGAGTCTTTCTGAGATGAAGAAATTAATAAAGAAAGCAAACAGGCTGAGTTTCTGCTGGTCAAAGGTCAATCACCAAAAGTAGGTCACAGGCCAGATACCCTCCAGCAGGTCTCAGTGACAAATACCCTTGTGCAGGTCTCACATGCCAGATACCCTTGTGCAGGTGACAGGCAAAGGGGTAGATACTATCATGGGCAGTCTATCTACAAACATCTCTTGAAGTGCTTGCACGTTATTTTATCATTAAGCAAAATCAGTGCAGTGATCTGGTTATTCACCAAATCAGTATACAGTCAGCTGGTTTTTCGTAGATCCGTGCCCCTAAAATTATGAATTTTATATGAAAACCAGGGTGGACCACCCGGCGACCGAACTCTCCCAAGCTTCCCCTTTTCCTGTTTCATTTTACTTACAAGTCATATTTAACTATATGTCATATAAGTAATTACAATGTTTCTTTTGATTTGTGCAGCCAAGAAGCCGGGTCGTCGCAACCGACCTGTAGAGATCTTCACGAACACTGTCCAGGCCCTGACAGTCGGAGTACCTGAAGCAAACGAACACAACGTAAACAATGAAGAAGTATTCGCCTCCCAGGTAGCGGGTAGCCTCGAAATGGATGCAGACCTCATGGGTCATTCGTATGATGCATTCAATTTCTTTGACCCAACGAACCAAGAACTGACCAGAGAGTACAGATTGGAATTAGAGCTTTGCTCAAGCACCTCTTCGGCATGTAGCACAGACACTGACGCTTTCAATCTAATCGATGACATGACGGGTGTTAATTACATCCCGGATCAGGTCGTCAATCAACCTCACCACACAGGCCACAACACGATGTGGCACTCGAACAATGGCATGCTGACGAATGGTTCATCCTTTATAACCTTAGAACCAATGATCAATTCACCAGAGGGAGCTAATGTCGATACCCCTTCAACACTGGAGAGTGCTTACATGGAAGACTTCACCTCTACCTCTACTTTATCGCCCCCTGTCTGGAATTGCTCAAGTGACATTCCTCTGGCTCCCTCCAAAATAGTCATCGCAACATTTGACAGTGAGTGTCCCATGCACTGCTCCAACAGCTGCTACAGTGTGACAGCTTGTGCGAATGACACATTAGGCTGCGACCCTAATAATAACAATAATAACAGCAGTTTAGACTACACTCACAATCAGGTAACTGACTTTGATGATAACCCGCTGATGCTAAGCGAAGCCTTGGATGATGTAATGGAGTTCCTCACGGAGGAACTGGACTTCAGTCCTTTGGCGAATGCTGCTGCGTCAAACCTTACCTCAGATCACGATATCCTGAATTCGGGTAATATGGAAGTGGAGTCTGACATTTCACAAGAACTGCAAAGTAGTATAGAATCTTGGTTCTCTGAAAGTTCCCAAGGTTGAGCACTTGTGAATTGCTATAGATATTTTAGTTTTTTACACACAAAGCATGTCAGTATTTAGTCTAAATGGACTTCGATAATCGATAAGGGCTTCGGTTATACAAATTGTTCATTGTTAGCCTACATGAAGAGGCTGTAAGCTTTCAGTGATTTCAAGTGCAATTCTCAAGTAAAACAGGGTCATCATAAACATATCATGTACATGTAATATAGTTGACTCTTTTAATTGAACTGTAGCTTTCTTTACTTGAAATGCATTTAATGAGTTGCATACATGTACAAATTCAATCACTTCGCCTAAAATAGGATTATATCATTTGTAAACTTACAAACATCACACACAAACGTTCTTTCTATAGCGGAGACGGAGAACCGAGAAGGCAACAACCCGAAACAAGGGTTTTGATATTTATCGAACATTCACAAATGTCTGAATGCCGTACAGACACCTGTTGCACATACTGCGTTTTCATTTTTCATTTTCAGTAAGATCCTGAGCTTTCATGGCTTATAGGCATCATAGACTCGTTAAAAATTATTTTCAAGTGTTAATTATTGTGCAAAATTCCATGAAACCACTGATTAATCACTGCGTTACTCTATTGGTAGCAGCAAGGGCATTAACCAGGCGAGTTCTGATTTCAGTTTGAACATCTGTCACAATATTCTGAACTACATTCTGGACCAAACATTCTGATGTCTTACTTAATCATTAATTGATATATCAATTTCCATCAAGCATTTTGTGATGGACATTACATGTCAATTTTGTTGTAGATCTATTTGTTAAATATTGTGTATTTTTCAGGGATAACAATGTTTTCCAACATTTTAAAAAATGTTACTATAATTTGCTCCGATACCGCGATACATGTATCGTACATGCATGTACGACATTGTATGTATAATTATCCAATGAGGTGGGCTAAGCAATTGGTTTCATGAAAAGAGATAACGCTACAATGTCGCAACATTATGACACAGTGGCTCCTGAGTCCTGACTTGTACATTTTTTTGGCATTTGGCAGAAAAAATTCTGATATTGAAAATGCGACATCAGTGGTGTAAAATGTTTGATGTCAATGAACTCAGAATCACCGAGAGCTGCTACTCACTGTACATCCTGCCATGAGACCAACACCATTTTGCTAATTCATTCACTGTGTTCAAATGCATCCCATATTACATATCCCTCTGGCTTTTTAGAGGACAGGGGCAGTGGCGGATACAGCCCCCCCCCCCAGACCACTGAGATAAAAATAAAATTTTGAAGAAAATATAGAGGAACACGAGACCGTGAATGCCGAAATAACATCCACGCAGACCTGCAAAAGCCGAAACGACATCCAGGCCCCCGTAGACTACCCTGTCTGGATCCGCCACTGAGGGGTACATATATTATTGGCCTTTGCACCCCGAAAAAAAATGCTCAAATTTCTATGTTATGCATCTCTTTTTGCCAAATTCTAAGGGAGGGCAGCTGTCCCCCTGCCCCCCCTGCTGCTTTCCAAGTTTAAAAATTTTCCATACACACTCCAAACTTCCACTCCTGTTGAAAATACTGCAGCACCCCTTCTTTACCTTAAAACTGGTTGAATTGTTTAAAAATGGGGTTATTTGTTATGGTTAGTTGAATGATTACTTTTGTAGTGATTGTTGAAGTATGCATGAGAATGTTTGATACTACTCTAACTGTATTAAAAAGCGGTATTGTTGTTTTTGTTTGCAATGAAAAATGTTAACTGTTTCTGAATGTACTCCTACAGGTCAGGTTGGTAGTTACACGTCTTGTTGCTAATAAATAATTTGAAACTCAATTTGAATCGATTTATGATTTCCTGACTTCTACATCCCAGAACCAGACCAAAATGTCAAGGTCCTAAGTTTCAAAATAATCAATGGAAACTCCTGGGAATGTAAATTTTATTTTATGTAATGATTTCAAAAATATTGAAAGGATTATTCTAATTGAAGAAGACAAATCCTATATTCAGTATTGTGAATTAATATTTAATATTTGAAATACTGGTAGAACGGGAGGTTACAAAATCGAGTGCCAAAATTTCTGGCTTGGAGTTTTCCAGTGCAGGAAATTATTTATTTCACCGTAACGGCGACAGTAATTATTTATTTTGGGTGCATTACATACCCAAATATTTCTTTCTAAATCAAGCAACACGCTGTTGAAAAATACCTCCACAAGAAATAATTAATTTCAAGATAACCTGATAAGTATAGGTTATTCACCACGGGAGAGGGAATATGTGATTTATCACCCGAGGGCTTTAGCCCGAGGTGTGATAAACACATATTCCTGATCCCATGGTGAATAACCGGCTTATACCTTGAGACAAACACTCAAACAGTCAAACATGAGAGGATAACTGGACAACAAAGAATATGAGAATTATTTCCCTGAAATACTGGCATATGATTGGCTAACTGAGTTGTCGAATGGTATAAGAGATTAAATGGAGGGAATCAATAACAAAGAGCAGCACTGAGTGTGTATCATTGCTTTATTTTGCTGTAATTCAACGTCACACTTATAGATCTAGCTAAATCTACATTTATCTACTGATCCAATCAACTAAATCTCCTAATGACCAATATCTAGCTGACACTGACAAATCAAAGATAAGTCAATTGCTACTTAACAATAATGTATAGCTGATAAAGCATTTAACTTCTGGTACATTAAATTGCTAATGAGTTTCAATCTCCATATGATAATGACCAAGATTATTTGTTTCAATATAATATATTATTTAATTATAATCCATGTCCCTTTTGGCTATTATGTATAATCAAAATCCATCATTATTCTTGTTAAATTATCAAAATATATTTGAAAGTACATTTCTATGGAGAATGAGCATACTTTGTTACTTGGTAATAGTATATTTTAACAATATTTGTTGAATCTTTGCAGATAACATTCTAACACATCACAGACACATGACTAGTGTTGCAGGAAAACATTGATAACAATTCATTAAAGAATAACAATTAATTGACACTCCTAAATTGATCAGGCATTGCTGTACACATTGTGTACTTTGTGTAACTTGAAACAAAAATATATCACTGCTCTTAATTGTGAGTTCAAGAGCAGACAAATGCATAGAAATAAATTATTATATTCACATATGTAACAAATCAAAATGCAAACAATGACAACTTAAGTCTGTAATCAATTGACAACATTGTGGCTAATTAGGCAGTCATGGCAGTTGAAGTCAACAAAAAAGAAAATACCTCATCATACAATTTATTTATATATATATAATGTATTTATAGTCACTGTCAAATGCCTTCTCATGGTCTATCAACATGCAACTAGCATTACATATCCACTAAGTGCACCTAACATCAAACACTCATCTCTACAGTCTATATCATCTTAAATTGGTTATGGAATGTTTCTGAGCATTGCCTAAATCAACAATTATATATTTATACACATGATACTGAAATCAACAAACTGATGTACAGATGATTAATGAAATGAATAAACACAAATTAAGATGCATTTTAAAACTGGCAACAAAATATGCATGATCTAAGACTTGCCACTCTGAAAGTCCCTGAAGCTCTCACAATGGAATAAATTAATAGTCAATTACATAAATTGGGAAGTCTCCTGGCCATATTAGGCACTACAGCCACCAGTAAACACAATACAACAATTAAGATTACAATCCAATTGTCAGAGTGTCTCCCATTGGCTGTTCATGTGATGACATCACAGCCATTGTGACATCAGTAATATTGGTTACTTAGGTGATTGTGGTGCCTTCTATAGTTGTAGACTGATCCTTTGATATAATAACATCATTGTAAATGGAACAAAACATGTCATGAATATCATTTTAATCACATCAATATTTGTCAAAAATCAATTGTTTTCTGGCTGAATTTCAAACGGTTCATATTAGACAAGCGATGTTTATTAGCGAATTAATAAACCTTGTCTGTGAGATTAATGACTAAAACTTGTATTCATGATACACAAGTTTGTACAACCACAAGCTCAATGACTCCACTTAACTTTTGATGGCTATTTACAAAGAAATCACACTCGAATAAATATCAACACTCTCAACACACCCCTTCCGTTCAACAATTTTTGCACACCAACAGATTTCCACGATTCCACAACAGCTTTAAACATCTCCATCACAAGATAACGACTGTACATCATAATATCATTGTCAATATATACTACTAAAAATATTTGAATATTGCTATTAATGAATGGCTAACTACTACTAATGTCATTTTATAATGCATAACACTGTCAAAACAGTCTACTAGTATTTAATTCATACTATCAGCATCCTCACAGGTATTGTGGCTGAATACCATTAAAGGAAGTATACATACTTTATAATCAATTATTACATGTATATGTTTACATGGTTATTGGTTTGTCTGCAAATCCCAATATAGGTCAACATAACCTCTTGCAATATTGCAATTATTATGTTTATATTGTAATAAGATTTAGCATTAAAATCTACCCTACATTCTAGATACAGAATCCATGATAATCTGAAAGAAATGATTTCCAGATTTTCCAAAAGCAAGAAGGTAATTTATGTAAATGAGATATCTCCGATGAAGCCATGAAGATTGTAAGATTGCATTTAACAATGTGCCAGTGATTGGTTCGGTAGTTGGTCTGCGGATGCATAATTCTGCTTATGATATGGTAAATCGTTTGCACTGCATAAGGCTGTTTTGTTGTAGCGTTAACTGACTTTCACACAAGGTTTGAGCAGACACACTCGTATACATGTAAACGCTTTGACCACATTTCGTTTGTGTACTCAGAATACATTCTCAGAAGATATTCATCAGATCGCTTTCAGAACTGCACGCACTGACATCTCATAACAGTATCATTCGGAATAAGGTCTTACATTTCAATTTAAATGTTCCCTGCTTTTTAATGCTTTCCACAGAGATGCTTGTATCACATGATTAGATTTGGCAGCCAATATTTTAATTTCCAAACATTTTATTTCCCATCTCAAGTAAATAACTCACAACCATCAGATGTTATCATGTGTGTCTTAGACATCAAACGACCTCAAGGAAATTTCCTGGCAGATAGATTTAATTGGTGTAGTGTATATATACATCCCATGAAACTGAATGAGTAGCTCTGAAGGACTAGTTTGACAAAAACACTGAAGATAGCAGCACCTAAAATCGCCAGGGGGCAGCAGCCTACATGTCTCCAAAGATTCCTGCAAATGTCTTCCGAAGGTTCTTCATGGTGTCGTCCGGTTCTTCCAGTTCCCTCGCGATGGCATCCACGGTTCCGGGAGAAGCTGGACCCATCGGTCGTTGGGGCGGTTGCATCATGCCTGGAGCGCCCCCTTGCGGTTGGGGAGGTGGGACTTTGGGCAAGCTGAAATGATACAACCAATGTCATCTTATTATCACTCATAATAACTTTCACGTCTACCAGTTTCAAGACGGTGTAGACCTAGACTGCATGCTCTGTTCTGTTGCTTCAAAGTTCAATGACCGACTTCAGTCAAGGAGCTCTGGATGATAACATTACATCAAATCATGATGTTTTTTTCCTTCTGGTGCTCCTAGAACAGTAACGGAATCAAACAATTTCTCATTGTGAAAAAGGAAACTAAGCATTTAGAATAAGAAAAAACAAAAGAATGAAATGAAGTGACAATTTAAAGAATTTGATGACGCTTGGCGCTTACAATGTAAAAGGCAAAAGTGAACTTGAAAATAATCTTTATATAATCTTTATTTAAAGCAAGCGCAAGCAGATTAGTATACATTTGAATGCAATGCGTCTAATTTCCAATCGGTGTTCATTCTATCATCATTGAACACGTTCTCACTAGAAACTTTCACATAGGCTACACTAATAAGGCTCTTTTCTACACGTCAGTCATACTCGATGGAGTCAGATTGAATGTGCCTTGCCAACTAAAGTTCATATTCAATGTCGCGACAGTCAACAAAAAAATAGCAGAATATCATGAGTATAATGCACTGAAAAGAACCTTTGCTCTAGCCCTAATGCAATGCCAAAGCTTATTCAAAGAATTTTGTCAGCAGACTACCATTTCTATCAATGTACCAATATCCAGGCAGTTGGCAGACGAACATTATTCCAATGGGTGAAAATAGTTTGCTCTTCAACCGCCAGGTGTGTCACAGAAAATTAAGATGGCGCCACATGGTGAATTTTGAAACATATTTGGTTGAGCACTCTTCAATTGCTGGGCAAGACGAATTAAACAGGCACCATACGGTGATTTTTGGCATATTTAAATCTAATAAAATAAGCTCTGGCAGAACTATTTTATTTGTGAACTACTTTCATCAACAAATACCACTTACTTCTGCTGGGCTGCAGGAGGGTATCCCTGAGCTCTACAAACACCAACACAACACTCATTAATAGCAAGACTACATTGCTTTACATTTACAATAATTTTCCTTGTTTACATGGTTAGATTTGAACAATATCATATTACATACCATACAATGGCAATCGGGGAACTTACAATCTTACATTGCACAACAACATTACAATATATTATATCGTAACATATTTTTTTTAAAAGATCATATTTTTATAAAGTACATTCCAGTTTTATCGATCAATATTCTTCAGACCAGTAAATTTAGTCTCTCGAAAGGTTATGGTTAGAGCAGGTTACTACCATTAAAAAAAATAAACCAACAAAAATAACAGTTTCAGTCAACTATCATCTACATTCTACACTATTTACAGAAGTTAAGTCGTCCGAAGGTGATTCTAACGTGTGGTCTGGACATTAGGTGCTCTAAAGGTACCATTAACACATGATCCATGCATGTTATGCCTCTATTTGTGGGTGAAATAAAAGCATCAAAGCACACTACAGTGATTTTATTGTGGTCTAGTCTTCCCAGGGTCTATAAAATGTATTCTCATCTAAAATTTTAGGTCTAACTCTAGCAGTGTTGTAAAAGTATAGTCTTACCTGGAAAAACAATATTTAGACATTTTTACAGCTATGGCATTTTACAGCTATGGTACTTCTACATGCAGCTACATTTGATCATGTTGCCAGGCAACGGACACAGACCAATATGGTTGCTATGCAACAGACACGTGACATGTATTGTTTCATGTATTGTTCACTTACTGAGGGGGGCCCTGGCCTGGAGGATGCTGAGGGGGAGGTGGCCTGCCATAGCTTGAAAGAAACCAAACAACTTGCAAGTCAGTTCCAGCACCTACCTGTTTGCATTATTACACTTCACAATGGCAAAGAATGAATATAGAAAAAAAATATCAATATTTGTGAGTTACAAATTGAAATAAGTGGTAAGTCCCCTCTGACAGGAATTTATAGTAACTGCGCATCTTTTTCGCGATACCGACTTCTAACCAAGTCTCAGATGAACTTATAGATGGTTCAGAAACACTTCGTTGATCAGTAAGCCTTGTGTCAACAGTGGCGTTATGTGTAAAGTTCAGTTTCCACTCTAGTAATACACCTCTCTGGTCCAGGCAGATTCCTAGTTCTTTTTCAGTCCTTGGCCAGAACTGAGACGAACCGACTCCGAGAGAGGCTGAAGATGACTGAACCACTTTGAGAGACAAGGCGACCTGATAGTGGCTAACCCCAGTATTTTGGATAACCGTCTATTTGAGACTTTATTAGAAGTCGGCACGAGTTCAATGATACACAGGGCGAAGGATAACCATTAAATTTGGAAACAAAAGACGAGAAAGGAGATTTTTGGATCACATTCCTCATTCTGAGGATTACAAAGAAAAGAATCTCAAGAATCTTGTCTAATGTCTATAGATGATAAAGCGCATTTCTCCTAAGAATAAAGTTTATTAGCAAAATGACGAATCGCATTCTACACAGCTATTCGCTGAAAATCAATTGAATAAAAGTAGTTCCACTCTGTATTTTGAAACTCCTTAACATGCTGAAACAGTGAGAAAAGTTTATTTCAATTCTACAGAATTTTAACTACACTAGATGAGAATAACTCTAAGTCTATGTAAATTATTCTAAAGATCAACAATTTTCTCAAAAACTATAATACATTCATATAATATCATTCAAGCGAGTTATATAAAAATTAGTTATGCTATTGAATTTTTATCATACATGCATTGTCATTTTATCGAATAAAGTAAGATTATGAATTTCTATTTAATCAAAACATATTTTTGTCATGAGCAAAAGATTAGCTTCCCAATGAGGGACTTACTACTCTTGAGGAGGTGGAGGATAATGCGATGGCGCATCATACTGATCATCATACTGATCGTAGTACATGTGGCTGAATAAATACATATACATCAGTCACAATACTTTCTATTTTCTCTGAAACATCAGTCTTAAAATCACCAAAATAGTGCTCTTCAAAATAATTTACATTTAGTGCAAAGGAGACATCAAGACTCTTTTTTGAATTATGAAATGAAAGGTGTTTGTAAAATTAAACCAGTTTCACAATAAACTTATAAGTTTTGAAAAATGTACACAATACCTTGTGCAATAGTACTATAACTGCTTTTATTTTCAAAACAACCATTGTTATACTTTGGAAGCATCAAATATTATCATCATATATGTCATAAATTTAACAGACTACTACTTCTGTGATTCACAAACAGGAACGAGAAAAAATTGTCTTAACAGGTGAATTTTTTGAAAACTATCTGGCATCAGTTTTAAATTGATATAATTAATCATTAATGATGCAAGCAACTTTTGAGGTCATTACCTGTCAGGAGGACCTTGCCTCTGTTCGGCGCCACCCTGAGGGCCCTGAGGTCTCTGCTGTTGTTGTTGTTGGGGAGGGCCTTGTTGCCCGTTTTGTGCTTGGTCCGCAGAAGGTCTTCTGTTTTGCATGGGCGCCCCCTGTTGGGGAGGACCTCCCTGGGGCATTCCTTGTTGTGGTCCCCCCATGGTCTGGCCGTTCACAAGCGCACCCGCACTTATTGTCTTGCTACAGTGAAACAAAAAGAACAATATCATACGGTTAAGTTTTAAAAGAAGGGACAAGAGTGACTATGTGACAATGCTTTTCGCAAGGGAGATCATGTCTCAATAAATTAAATATCATTTGAATTGTATGAGAATGAGGCAGTGCCATGGCCCTTAACCTGTCTTACGGACGGACACATCTCCCCCTGCCTCAAGACCAGAATTACTTTTCTTGAATCCTCCAATGAAAAGGTCATTGTGTTCACTCTCCAGATTTATGGATAAAACCGGGTAAAACTGGTCTTTAAAATATTAGCTGTCCCGATGAATTTTTATGACCAGATAAATGCCATATAAAATATATAATCTCTTTCTTCCAAGTAACACACAATCTGGTGCATGTCAACAATGAACACATTATTCCAGGCCACTGGAGCAAGCTGATTGCAATTACACTGTCTGCGTGCGATTATTACACTGCACAGTTACATAATCTCATCATTGCAAAGACCAGTTTTGAATGCAATTAGACTGTGTGAGTGCAATTATCTCTCCCAACTAGATAGCAATTAGAGTTCTCTCATTGCAAATGACCAGTCTGAGTGCAATTGGACTAACCTGATTGTACTGGAGACAGGACTGCAGTAGCGAGCCATCTTCTCCACAACCAAATCTGCGATGAGTCTCCTGTCCTCCTCTTGTGCTTCCCCGAGTAGAGCCATGGAAGAGTCGTTCACCTGGGGACAGACAATAAACACTGATTATATAAACACAGGTGATAAGCACAGGTGATGAACGAAGGTGATACAAGTGATAAACACAGAACAGGACATTAACAATAACACACGATTCACCGCTCAACTGATGATCTGTTACAGGGCGTTTTAATTTCCGTGTTACTCTGGTCATTCAGACAAGTTTGGCAGTGAGAAATCAATGCCAAACAAGTACTTACTATGCTTGATATATTAGATGTGAGACGGTCTTTTGTTTCTGGACTAATCAGATTAACCAAAAATGCTATATATTTTTAGAGGCCAAGATCCTTAGAATTAAAATTACATAAATATGATTGATTGATAAGGACTGCTCTTATGAATTATATCGGTTCTGGGACTGCTCTGAAGTGCTTACGAAAGACCGCTATTTCTTGTGTCAGCAGTAGGATCGAGGCACTTGAAAATCTGAGATTCAGCAATAAGCGGACATTGAAACAGGACATTGAAACAATCATCTCAACTCAAGAGTCAGAAGGTAATGTATCTCATAATATTGTTGTTCATACCTCAATGATGTAGTCGATGCCATCCTTGCCATGAATTGCCTCCACTGCCAGCATGTCAAGACCTCCGAAAAGTTGGCTGCATTCATCTACCCACAGTTTGTACCTTAGAAAATACAAGATATAATATTTAAGCCCAAAAGTTGCCTTTTATTTAGTAAGGTTTAATGTAAAATTTGAAATGTTGAGTCAGCTTAAATGATTGAGAGAGATGGTTGCACATACAATTCCTTTGAGCTAACATAGCTTGTTGTTTTAAGTTACGATAACGGACTGATTATCATAACTTAAAACAACAAGCTATGTCAGCTTAAAGGAATTGTGCAACCATCTCACTCAATCATTTAAGCTTGCACAACATTTCAAATATAACAGTGTTAAATGAATATTTTAAATGCTTGCTACAAATTTCTGAGACTGACAAGTTACAAAATAACCTGGTAAGTCTCGACATGTCCGAAAAAGATTAAGATTCAATGATTTATTTATTTCCCTTACCTTTCATTCATAGCTATCTGTTCTAACATGGATGATCCTGTGTTGGCTTTCCAGTTCCCAGATATAGATTTCCTCCTGAAGGAGAAAAGTTGTATTGCAAGTCAAAAACAAACAATAACCGAAAAATATTCATAATGATGCAATTTTTCAATGACAATATCAACATGAACGTGAACACAAAAGGTTTACAGATTTATTTTCAAAGTATATCTCGAAAGCAGTTTTATTCAGAATATATAGAACAAGGACAATTCAATTAGTTTAGAAGGACAGTGCCAACTGACCAACATCTTACTTGGGGCGACTGAATCTTAACTTGTGGCAATATGAGAGGCATGTGTAATATTCAAGACAAATAGACTAGATGCCCCATATAGAGAAATGCTTCTAAGGAAAATGCTTCTCTATGATGCCTAGCACATGCTGGCAACACTTAGCCTCTTGCCTCTTGAATATTTCCTCTCTTGTGATCTAATTACACGAGACCCAAGTTTGGAAGGAGGAAGCCGCGAGTTCAATTATTCACGAAAAACTCCAGTTGACACATTAGTTTTGCAAACTTGCCCTTTAAGCCGAAAGTTGCTTCTTGCTCATGCTAAGGCATCTATCTTGGATGAAAAATGCCTCTCCAAAGGATCTATGAAACAACAACATAAATTGGGGATATTATGGCTCACCACACCACCATAAAGTCATTGACCTTCAGAGCAGATGTGGTTGGTTCTCTGTTATGAGTTCTATACATGGCAAGTCTGATCATTACAACAAAATATGTTTCCATTGCAAAACTCAAGCGTTTGACAAACTGTACAGTTTGAAGATCTCATCTGAACCTCTGGCCAGCGTTGCATCGTTGCAAACATAGGTCACTGCGATATTAATTTCCAATAATTTTGTGAAGTGGAACCACATTCAAACTTAATAAACAAACAAACAAGGACCAAAATTCTGTACAATAACCTCAGAAAAAATTGTTTCACATCAACTTGCATATTAAAAAACAATAATCATAGATCCAACTTAGTAAGCTTTCTCCTGACCCTGGAAGTTCACTTTAAGTTGATATCATGGCACACAGATTTGTTCTTATCACTCCTTTATCGGATTGTATGAACGCTTAACACGACTTAACCAGTTTAGGATAACCCGTGTTAAGCGTTGATAGAATTTGGTACTGGTGGTGTGATTTCAACAAAAAAAATTATAATTACAGAGACGCCAACTTACATAAAGGCCTTGTAGTTGTTCCCGATCTTCTGGATGTGGATATCGTACTTGCCGTCGATGTAGGCCTCCGTGGTGGAATAAGTGTTTGTGATAGCTACTACGCTAGCGATGTCTTGGAAGTCATAGTGATTTTCTATTTTCACCTACAAAGTGTCACAGAAACACAGGCAATTTACTTGTCAGTTAATTCTTATTGTCCATCACCTTTTTCCCTTCTTTTATTTATTCTGACATATATTTTGACATATATATATATATAACATGCGAATAGAGGAGGCTAAATAACTGGTTTTTGTACAAATATACCACGAGACTAAAAGATAACCAATTCACGACTTCCCTTAAAAGTTTAAATTGAACCTTTCCTTCATTGGAAAGATTTAGTAAACTTTGTCGTATTTTATTAAGTGTGACTTTTTTCACCTTCCCCTTCGTCTAAACCAATTTGTATTGAAGCTAGAATAGACTTTTTTGTCTGACCATGGGTTTGAGTTTGAAGTCAATATCACTTAACAGTAGCACACACTGTATTTAAGGTAGTTCTACTTCAACATTTAGAATCTACAAGAAGCCATTGGAAATTGAAATATGTAAAGATTCAGTAACTTTTTCTATTTATATTAAACAAACACGGTAAAACCATCCCTGTCTCTTCAACATCAGCTACCGTAAAGAATAGGCCTACAAAAATAGTCATTTTACGACGAAAACCATTGTTTTCACGGCAGGTTTTGTGGTTTTAACGGTAACTGATGTTAAAGTAACAGGAGCTAGTTTTGCAGTGTATATTTATTCTTAAGGTTTTCCATTTGTCCAGAAATAAAACAGATCTATACACTGTAAAATTTGAATTTTGAGTCAGCTTAAATGATTGAGTGAGATAGTTGTACAACTCCTTTGAGCTGACATAACTTATCATGGCTTAAAATAACAAGTTGTGTTAGCTCAAAGAAATTGTGCAACTATCTCAATCAATCATTTAAGCTCACTCAAAATTTAAAATTTTACACTGTACTTAAGGTGGCTCGCTACTCACGAAATTACATCACCTGCACATATTTCCGCGCAGCCAGGCAGGCCCTATCAATTAAATGGTAGCGTCACCATTGCAGCTGATCTCTGCCGTCATCTTTTTTTAATTCTAAGAATTTCTAGTGTCGGCCGCTTCGTTTGCAAATTGCGCCACTTCTATTGGGGTTAGAGACTTCCCGTTTGGAGCACTAGATGCGCTTTGATGAGTCCTACAAGCAGCCGGAGTTTCAGCTTGATACTCGGAATAGAAGATTTTTACAGGCGATTTTACTCAAGCAGGTCTAATTTCTCAAAAATGACTTGGTAATAAAAAAAAATTGTATATCAATTCCAAGCGTGGTAGGAAGGGTTGTCTGTATTATCATATTGTTCCCCACTATTTTTGGAAGTAAATGACAAAGAATTAAAAAGTCCTATCTAGTCAATTTTTTTAGCACTATGGTTTATAAAAAAAGTTAAAATTGTCAAAATCAAAACTTTTATTCCGAGACCCTAGGAAAGTCCTTTAAACTGAATATATCTCTTTGAAATTGCAATCAGCTTTTCCCTTCAAGTGTTTTCTTTAATTTCATGCTTCATTGCATAATATGGGATGCATGACCACGGAATAGCAGGGAAAACTTCACAGTAAAAAATTTAAGAAAAAAATTCAGTTTTTCAGGCTCGGGTGAACTGACTTTCTCATGCATAATCTCAAATATTTTTTTTAAAAGGCTGGTGGCGACCACTTTTTTTTGCAGATCTTTGCTATAAACTATATTTTGGATAATTCTAAACTATTTTTGAGAAATCCTATCTTGGAAAGTTCACGAGTATCGAGCCACCTTAAAGAGATAAAATTCTGCCCAATTTCAAAAATGAAAAAAAATTCTTTTAGAACTCACCTTTCCCAAGCCACAGTGCGCATGCCCTATTTTGACCACCACTGGGAATTTTGGAGTGATTAGCTGAAACACAAACTCATCACATGATCATTATCCATAACGACACGTGTGAACAAATGAAGGTTACCATGGCAGCGGTTGCCAATCAAAAAAGAAAAAATAGTCCACAATATCTGTGAATAGAACAGTTATAATTCCAATATTAGGCCTAATTAATTTTAAAGTTTTCCTACAATTTTGCTACTTTTTTAAAATCTATTATAATCTGTCTTAGTGATCTTTTAGTTCATATTTTCTACTCTATCATTTGTTCACACGAATGGAAATGTCCAGACGAAATCGAATGATCACTAATACCCATGCTACAGCCATACTTACGGAAACCTGTGCAAAACAACAGAAAATACAAAGTCAATGTGCAGATCTAACTTTTTGGTAACTTGTTATTATACATTCACAATTTGTAGTATAATAATTCATGCATCTATCACATGCAGGTATATTACCAGTTCTAGATATTACAATGTCTTTGTGAAACTTTGAAAAGTTTTAATTAATAAATATAACAAGATCAGAAAAAAAAAACACAGAAAAAATGTTTATTATTTTAGTCAATATAAATATTTAAATAGCATTTTCAAATTAAGTTAAATTTTCTATCAAGAAAGATTAAATTGGGAAAAAAACTATTTAAAAAGTTGATGACACTCTTCATTTGTGGGAAAAGAGTTCGAAATTAGAAAATTCGACTTGACAAAGGAATGAAGTTCATTTTGTTCCTTTTATTTTCTGAAAGTTGAAACTGAATTTAGGCCTTGTAGGCCTAATTAATAAAATAATTAATTAAATTAGTGTATATACTGGTACTCAGAACAACTATGATGTTCTAAAAGTGACAATTCTGAGAACAACAGTGTCTATTTATAAATTGATGAACCAACTGCAAAAATTGATTCTTTGCTGTAGTCATATAATTGATGATTTGCATCCGCATTTCTCTGGCACTGGTGAGTGATTTTTTAATACCAAACATGACAGAAAGTCCTACATACTGGCATACATGTACATAAATATGTGACAGCCACATGATTGACATTTGACAACAAAATTATGCAGACTAAATTTGGCTCCAGCACAGATGCTTAACAACCAGCCCACAATTATTTTTCAAACCTGGGAGGTTTTTATCTGCATAAATGACTCTATGAGTAACCCCCCCCCCCCCCCCCATTTAAGCAGGGTATTCACTTTCCTGAAAATGTCTGACAAAACAAATATTTTACATGGAAACCAAGAAGGATTCTCAGAAGAAAATGTGGAAGAAATATATATATATATTTTTTTTTTTTATAACACATACATCATGCATGTATATAGAGGATTAAATAGTTTTATGCATATTTTGCTTCTATAATTATTCTATACAAAACATCTGAGTGGTCTCAGAAATAATTTGACTTGGCCCATGTGTGAGGTATAAGTACCTGCAGATTCTTACATAATAATAATAAATTTATCAATCATTCATGAATAATTAAGGCCTGAAAATAAGCACCTAAGGTTGCACCTGCTAAATAATAGGTACCTTTTAGATGCAGTCAATTGTCCTAATGATAATCTTAATGGCTGAGAACAATACAGTCATATAACTAAGTCAATTACTGACAATTCAATGACTGGAACTGACACTGGTTAACTCATCATCCACTTAGGTCTGGTTTATAATTCAGGGGCATTTTAATACCAAATGATATATTGTACAGAAAATAAAGATGCATACAAACATCAAACTATGTGTCAGGTCACTTTTTTAAATCACCTTATCATTTCCTGCCTTACTAGGAATATTGTAGCTGCAGTTTTTAAATAGCAAGAATCTACATCCGCATTTTCACCCACTCATTTCACTTGCAAATCCCCTAGGATCCCTGATACTCCATAGCTCTCTCCATGATCTTCTACGTCACAAATACATGTGTATCCTGATTTGAGAATTGATATCCCATCGCTGACAACATGTTTTGGAATTCAACCTTGTATTAATAACTATTATGGGGCTTGGGAGATGACTCAAACATTTCTTGTTTACACAAATATCCACAGGAGCCCAACGTGAATAATGACCTTTGACCTGCAGTTATGCAATGTTGGCACACATATAAACACTGGTGCCAGGGTCCCCATCATCATTTTGACATCTTCTTTAGCAGTCTACAATACATTTGTGAGGTAAGTTGAATTACTATTTTCATGCTATTGCAGCCATTAATGAATGATACGTTATCGATTACCTTCCTTATGTACACATAAAAATAATATAATGCCTATTTTTAATTAATCTCTAGTTTGATAGCAGATTGTCTAAAGTAGTATCATCACAAAATCATTTTATAACAAGAGTCAGAATTATCTCATTTATTTGTGCTACATACAACCCAAACATGACAGGAGAAGCTTTTCATAACAAACCATCAAATTGTGTGTTACAGTCACTGTCACTATATGTATGTCAGTTGGCCATCGTCAAAGTGACCAGTGACTGACCACATGTGCAAATACATTTGATCATTCACTTCAAAACCACTGTCTGTAATTCTGCTGAGCAGATTTTCATTACTTCTGTAGACTTCTGTTAAATTAGGTTTTTACAGTGATATCGAACATTAATTACACGTTGACTTGTTTATCACACCGTGCACAGGCAATTTATCACACCTCATAGGTGTAATACATTGGGTTTGTCACAATTATTATGTGGTTTTGCAGCAAGGGTGCCGGAACAGGGGGGCAGGGGGGGGGGCAATTGCCCCTCATGCCCTTGGCCAGGAGGGGCAGGGGGGGGGGGCAATTAATGTTGCCCTTTTGATCTCAAAGAAAAAAACATTATTTGGCCTTATTTACAGTGAATTTAGGCAAACATTTTCAAGTATATTCAAAATTACTATTGCAGCTACATTAAATTTTTGTCGCACGAATTAGATTTGCCCTTTCTCGACCGACCGCCCCTGCCGCCCTCGTTTCCTTCCGGCAACATTGGTTTGCAGCATTCCATTATAATCACTAAAGTGGGGGTTATAAAACTGCTGCTGTAATTAATATTTTAAATCAAAAGGACTTATTGCCTCCTCCCATCTGAAATTATTTAAACGTCTTTATTACTCAGGAATATTTGTATACTAAATGTCATAGATCGGAGAGACCAAGAGGCTACAGCTAAATTGAGCCTCTTTTACAAATATGTACTGCAGATGTAGATGGCCATGGCAGCTCGAACTCACTCAACAGAGCTGACTCAATTTGATGCGGATCTAAAATGGGAAGAGAGGGAGCCAGGGGGGGATGCATGAGCCATAGCAATTGTCTCCTGGGGCATATCTTTCACCCTGCATCAATTCAATATTACATCAGTGTTTTGCAAACTCTTGGACAAATAGGAGAGCCATAGCAGACAGCAGAAGAGCTTGTCAACCCAGGGCTCATCTGTGAGCTCACATAAAGGCAGCACAAGGCCGTGCACACAATCAATAGACTAGGTACAAAGAGTACACCAAGACAAAAATGGCAACATACATAGATAAACCAGATGACAATGGGCAACAGCAGAAATGTATACAATATTGGCAGAGCTATAGAATATAATACAGAAATTGTATGCACTCATACACTATTGCAATTTACAGGGAAGATGGGGATACTATGTGTATAAAAAATGTAATTCTCGTAATCTTACAGAATTAATCTTATAGAAACTGCTCTCTTTAAAATCCCCATATTACACCAGTTACAGAACTTGTTAGAAGTGAGTAGGTATAACCCTTCACAAAGTATGCCAATGGTCAATTGACAGTATAGTTCAAATTAACTGTAAATTAAACTGTTAAATGCCCACATATTTTGTCCATTTTTCTTTTAAATGTTTAGACTAAAAGTTAGTTTTTTAGCCTTACAGATTAATTATAATCCACAAGCGAGAAAGCAAGAATGTAATATTCCACACTGTTTTCCATATATTATGTATGGAATTATCAGCAGACCAAATTCTTTATTCAGTTATCTGTTTGTGATTTATTAGGCAGGAAGTCATTAGAAGATAATATGTAGAAGAGAGACACACAGCTTCCTGTTATGTTATGGAAAGTGATGAAATATGTACAAATCTGAGCTACTTCGCATGTGCAGAGCTTTATTGCAGGGAAAGTCTCTTTATACATTTCATATTTTCCTTGAAGTCTGGCTTTTATAAAGTTTTATTTGAGAGGTATGGCCATTTTATTGGACTTTCGAAATGTGCAGCTAAATAGAGATTAGAAAAATACCACGTAGAAATAGAAATAATCTGCAGTCCAAGTTTCTTTTACGAAGGTCTGCAGACTACATGAATGCAAATTGCAGTTTACATGTAGGTATAGAGAAAGACAGGAGTTCAAACAGGTCTGCCTCAAAGGTTTAGGTATGGATGTTTATATCACTCCAAAAGGTTGATTGATGAGATGAGAGAGGGACGAGAGTCCAGCGTGCACATGTGCTTGATAATTAATTCACTTGCACTTTACAGACAGTGACAAAAGAGCCATTTTGGTCTCATCCCAATGAGATCCAGTTGGGATGTTGCTCAATGCTCATGATGGTTCTGGGAATTGAGCCCCATGTCAAGGAAGGCTCAAGGGGCACCACAATTTGTCTACGATTATGTTGCCACTTTCAAGCTGCCATGGCAGAGTTTGTCCTAAGTGCGTAAGCTCTGAACATATACAGGTCCAGGCTCAACTAACCGAGTCTGTGTTGCGAACATACATCATGCGCGCTGAACACAGGTTTTCACTTTACATGTCTAAGTTCTGTTTGTCAGAGTAAAGAGTGTAGACTTGAAGATATAGCTACAGTTCTCAGCTCTGAACATTTAGAGGTCTAAGCTTTGTTTACCAATTTAAGTCAAGAAAACTGAAAATATAGGTCCAAACCCTGAACATCGTAGGCTACAGCTCTACGCTCTGAACACCGGTATACAGGTCTAAGTTCTCTTTACTAATCTAAATCAAGAGAAGACTGGATGCATACCACGAAGATCCCACCCACTTGAAGGTTCTAGTAAGATAATATTGATGCATACATACAGTTCTAAGCTCTGAATATATTGTTCTGCAAGCAAGCCCTAAACGCAAAAGGTCTAAGCTCTGAACATATACCAGTCTAAGCTCTGTCAACAGGAGATTATAGTGTAGCAGAGAGACTATAGCTTTGGAAGAGCAGCTAGGGAGCTGTTGTGTGCTGGTGTATAAGAGCAATAAGCCACTTAAGGAAGTTAATTTGACAAGCTATTAGTTGGTTGCTGGTCTCATTGGCAAGATTCATGGGCGCCATATTGGGGAGCAGGCCCATGTTGCAGCCTTATCTCGCTACAAACGTGGTAATGAAGAGCTCTTTCTCGTCTGCCAATCCCCTTGCTGGTCCTTGCTCAGGCTTGCTTCTGTTCTATCTCCTCCACATCTGGCAAGCACTCTGATTAATCTCTCAGGCTTCCAAATGACTTTGTACACATTGTACATATTATTACACAATCTGAACACAAATGTTCCCCCGCAGAATAATAACATAATCGATCGGTTCTACTACAGAAACCGCAAATGGATGACAAAGCAGAAATTATTAAAACCAAATTATGAAGATGTAGTTATTATCGTAGGCCGGCGCTATACGTGTGTCTGTCTGTCCATCCATCTATCTAGCTGTGCGCTAGCTACCAAGCTCATATATGCATATGGCGAGCAGATTTTTTGGGAAGGCGAGCGACATTTGCCCGAATTTAATGATCCAAATTTCAAAGCATTTGTAATAAAATTCTGTGGGAATAATTGATTTTCAATAAAGTTTATTTGATCATCTGCCCAAAATTTTAGCCTGCTTGCCCGAATTTCCAGTGTTTTCCTAACTTCGGCAATCGCCCCTGCCCCTGCCCCCCTGTCCGATACGCCTATGACCATATTGGCCTATATACAGTACTTTTTAGAGGCGTTCGTTTAGACAAAATAAAGACACCGAGCAACATAATCTTACGCAAATTCGGACAAAATGTGTAAATTTCTATGTGTCCTTTTTGAAAAGGTAAATGGTGCAGTTTGTTTGTCACTGTACGATAGTATCATAATGAGAAATGTCATACTCAGCTGGTCTAAATGAATAGCCTATGAAAATCAAGGACTCCATTCAAATGAGCGAGCATTATGAAAAACCATGCTTAATATTCTCAGTATCTATTCGAGCTTGTTTTGTAGTCACTGCGACTTGAACCGAATCTAAATTGTCATTTTTAATGTATCACTAATTTTGTTTGTAAATTTGCACCTGTTTTAACGAATTTCATGAGGAAAGAAAATAACTATATCAACACACAAACAGTCGTGCAATTAAAATGAGGACAGCAAAAAGTACGATAATATTATGCTTTATGATAAAACTTGGCTGGATTTTTCCATTTACCATAGCGAAGATGAGATTCAATTTTGGCGAAGATCCTTTCCTCGGATACAATATTGTGACCCGATAGAGGTTTTTTCAATGCAGACGCTTATAAATAAAACATAATATGAGTGAATTCATGTTCAGTGCAAGATAATCAATTATGAATTGTACTTTTGTCCTCAGCATTCGAATCAGATGCCACTATATACCAAGTGACTTTACCAATTAAATTGAAAATACTGTATTTAAATTTTCCAAAGATTGCAACAATGCAATTCATTAAATCCATGAGAATGTCAACCTTTTGCTCATTTTTCAAAATTCTAGTAGCGCCATCACAATGTATATGACCAGATAGCTGACATTTTGACCGATCATGAGGTGATGCCTATTTAGAATTTTTCCATCCAGAATTCTTGTGTGAAGACGGAGAAAAATAGTTTTAATGATAATATTAAATACCGACTAGCTTCCTTTTTTGGATGATGAGGCTCGCTATGGTGGGAGATTTTTGAAGGTAATTATTAAACCACATGGACGTGTGATACATCATTTTAAAGCTTGTATTCATAAGATTATAATTTTCCCATCTGCTGTGAAAAATTCTGAATTTTTCAATAAACCAACGGCTCTCCTTTTAAGGTTTGAAGCTTTCTCGGAAACAGTTCTCGTAATTCCGTCACGAAAAACTTGAAAAAGTTTTTCTCTTTCAGCAATGAATCAAGATAATAGCACAAAACTTTGTTTTTTCTTTCTTAATACATGTCACTTTAGGTAGCACTAATTACTTTCATCATAATTGGGGTTAAATTCTAAAAATAGCGCCGTGACGGAATTACAATGGCCAGTGACGGAATTACGAATGCTACGTGACGGAATTACATCAGTGTTTTCTTTGCAGAATGTCATCAAAATCAGACATGGAACAAAGAGATAAAGAGGAAAAGGCTTAAAGAAAATGCAAAGGCTTATGTGGAAAACCTTAAGAACTAATGAGATATAATAGTATCATGCACATTTTAGACCTCAACAAGAACCCGCGGGTTGCGCAAATGGCGAATGTGGAACTTTATTTCAGAATATATTTTATTATATCTGACTTCAAGCTGTGGAATTGAAAGGGTTAGGCCTAACTTTTAGAGAGGGATTAGCTAGATCTTATTAGCTGAAATTATTCTCCAGGCAAGAGGATACAACGGTAAATAGCAGGTGAGGTACAGACGCAGAAGGAGTAGTTGTCAAGAGCAAGATGTAGAGCAGTTGAGATACTGTAAGCATGCAGAAGATGTGCACAAATAGTCGGAAACTATATATTTTTTTATCACAATGTGGCATGAGATTTGAGATTTGTGGTAAGTCATAGAACTATAATGATACAGCTTGAAAGACCATTGAATGGGGCATATGAAAGAGACAAAGGGAATGTTTCTCAAAGTTGTATTTTCCAGTGTTGGTGATTGCCATTTCAAGATGAAATTATCACATAACTGGCAGTCCAGCACACACCCAGTTCATTCAGGAATGGCCAGGGTTTTTCAGTTGCTAAAGCAAGAAACACTTAACACAACACGCCTCCATTTCATGTCCCATGGAGTTTGGATACACTGTGTTCAAGGAGTGGAATTCAAACCCATGACCTCTGCACTAGTGTTTGCAAAAACAAGCACTCTTAACCTTTAGGCCATGAGGAAGTCCAATACAATATAAACATAATCTGTGTTTGTTCATTGACAATTTCCCTCCAATTAACCCTCTCTTTTATTAACAGTTTCACCAGTACTGAAAATGGAGTAACAGCGTTTGCCAAAACACAACTTTTTAGCATGCTGCACTCAGTTCTGCAGGTCCACCTTGGAAGAAAGTCAGAATTGCTGTAACATACATACATACGTAAATGGCCGCCCTCCTCACAGGACCTCTAGTTTCCATTTAATGGTCCCTAAAACCAAATTGCATGATTTCTTGGCCCTACATGCTCCTTTAGAGGAAAGCAACATTTTCATAGTTAGGGGTTTGTTACACATCTGTGTATCCTGTATACCTGTAGTCCTGTACCTGCGTAGGCAATCTACATGTTCACGGGACCTCCATTTCCATATGTGTAACAAAACCTTCCTGATAGACTTACACTACATGGCATTCATATCACCAGTAAAATCTGACTTGCCATATTGACGTATATTGAGCAAATTAAACATTCATTATACTGTTACTTTCTATCTAGGGTACTAATTAAGAATACGGCAATTCTCTTCGGGACTATCCTATCTGTTTAGAAACAGTCAAGATCTGGCTGAATGGTGTCACCTAGGTACAACTTGTTCAAAAAGCAAAACTTATAACCATTGCAAACATATCATATTGGTATGTACTCAAATCTTTATCAGAGCTCAGTATTTGGAATGTCTGCCACACCTTTGTCCCAAAGTGTTGCATCATAAATTCATAAGCGTTAATAATCATCCCTATAAAGATAAATTCCTGAAATCATTGTGGACCATTTCATTAAAATATGTATGGTTGTAAATGTGTTTATTCCTAAGTTAATTCCAAATTTCTCCTGCATGGTCAAGGTAAAGTTGGCTTAATAAAATCTGGTCCAAATCATTGAAAAGACCATATATTTTTTCCACAGCTTCACAAACTTAAGCTGCACTGTTTGTGAGTTCAGATGTTTATAAATAAACATGCTTGCAAATCACGTCAATTTAATGGAAGCAGTTAAAATGCTTTAAAAAAAGGCGTTTTCTTGATGTTGTTGCATTCATGAGTTTACGTACTGTATGATTAATATTGTTCATTGTCATTGTTACAAACAATTTTAAAGTTTTCAAAAGCATTATTATATTCATATCAAAATTGTTATTTTTGATGTACTGGTGATTAGTTGAGATTTTATTAATAATAGTATGTTCTGTCATAAATGTGATTGAAAAATAACTTATATCAAAAATCTATTTTTGTTGAGTGGCTTATTCTTGTAAAAAGACACTGCAATTACTTGACACATATTTTTCACAATAAATTATGAAAAGTTTGGTAAATATTTGAGGATCTGTAGGGTTTAATATATGGGGAGCCATTTTGGTAATTCCGTCACGTTGCTCGTAATTCCGTCACAATGACATTCAACAGGGTAAAATTGAAAGACAAAATCATTCTATTAACGCAGATACTGGCTTAAATGAACAACCAATATGTCAAGCGCAGTACTTGAGGACAACCGATGATGTGTTTATGTATGATTCACAGAGATTTAATGTGTTTCGCGTGTTTCCGGAAAGGGGGTAGCAAGCAGCGTAATTCCGTCACGGTGTTTTCTGCCACCTTATTTTATAACCCTTATTAATTTTTCCCTCAAATTTACATTCTAATTTTAGCTGAGTGTCACAGCAATATAAAAAAATATATTCCAATACCCTATGTAGAGTGTATTTTTCCCTGCAACAAATTGAATTCATAATTTCCACCATTTTTCGTAATTCCGTCACGGTGGACTTCATGAAATTTTAGTCAGTGGTGAAGAGTCTTTTATGAATTCTATTTCCCCATTTCCTGCTAGCATTGGCACATTAAATAACAATTCATAATTTGCATGGCATCTAGCATGTGACTGCAGCATGTTCTTGAAGTGTGGATGCAAGAATAATTGGTTTTCCCTGCAACACCTGCTTCAGCTCAAGATATTGCATTATCTCTTCATTAGGAATTAATGAGTTGCTAAAAAAGAGCGATAATGTGAGCAAACAGCAGCTAGGCTGCAGAAAATTTTACAGTAATTTGTCAGTAAATACTCTAGGCATCGGCAGAATGTAATTAACTTCGTTATGAACTGAAGGAAGGAGTTAATCTTCAGCTTGTATAATACACAATGAAACACAGGAGTGCACAGGTTATACTTGTGGCTAAAACTGTGTTTCAAGCACTTTTTGGTAAGCAGATAGAACATATTTATTCAATTAGAAATTTCTCCTGAAGAGTATAGTCACATTTAAGTTTTTTCCATTACTTAGTTCCTTGAGTCCAAATACATGTTTGTTACTAGTAAAGTGAACCAATTGTTCATACGAACAGTCGAACATCTTATATATTGGCCTATATACAGTAATTTTTAGAGGTGTTCGTTCAGACAAAATAAAGACACCGAGCAACACAATCTTATGTGAATTTGGACAAAATGTGTAAATTTCTATGTGTCCTTTTTGAAAAGGTAAATGGTGCAGTTTGTTTGTCACTGTATGATAGTATCATAATGAGAAATGTCATACTCAGCTGGTCTAAATGAGTAGCCTATGAAAATCAAGGACTCCATTCAAACGAGCAAGCATCACGAAAAACCATGCTTAATATTCTCAGCATCTATTCGAGCTTGTTTTATAGTCACTGGGCCTTGAACAGAATCTAAATTGTCATTTTTCATGTATCACTAATTTCGTTTGTAAATTTGCACCTGTTTCATAAGGAACGAAAATAACTATGAGCAAATGAACAGTCGTGCAATTCATGAGGACTGAACCAACTGCCTTCCTGATATCCAAGCTTATCAGTTTGAAAACTTTCTCATAGATTTTATCAATCAGCATGGATGAATGGATGGAAGGATGATTTGGGCTTTACGTCTTGTATTTATGCACTTGGTAGGCTAATTTGGCCAGGAGGCGGACACGGCAATGAGGCAAAGGATGATAGAAACAGCCGGCCAACATAGGCCCGAGTGACCGAGCAAAAGCTGGATTCGAACCCTGGACCCAGCGATTGGCAGTCCAGCGCGCTGCCACTAGAAAACTCCCCCCCCCCTTTATCTGTTAGCAACTCGATGTCTGCGGAAACACACATTTATTTTTTAGATAGACAGACATAATAAGTGCAACCCTCTAAGATCAGGTCTCTGCTCTCACGAGGGTTGATTGATGAGATGGCAGAGGGAACTGAAGTGCTCAAAATGTTACACATTTACCCCATGTGAGGGATCTTTTACTTACGAAGCACAGACACTAAAACAAGAGTTATAAAATTCAACAACATCTCATCTGAACTGAACGACATCCAGCAGGGATTTTGCTGAAATAGGTCCACTGAATATTTCAGATTCCCAAACCGGAGTTCCAAACCATGCAGGTAAAGACCTTCAACAAAGCAGGCAGGAACCGTAACAACCCAGCCATATGACAATGTAAGATAGGTCATTGAACTATACTCTTCAGATGTATACATATTTCCATCTAGAAAAGTACTCTAACTTTTATTGCTGCCATTTTAAGTATTGGGAAATTCTGCTGAGCAATTTTGTGCAGCAATTTTCACCAAGCTATTCTGGCTGGGTTGAGCCTGTATATATTGATGTAGGGAGGCAATGCTTCAGATGCCTAGCATCCAGTGGCATCCAGTGGCATCCAATGGCATTGCCTGCCTCAGTAGCTGATGCGGAGATCAATGGGATGTTCAGCTGCCTCCGCATCATAAAAGTCTTGGTAGGATGCCAAACCAACGTGTCTCTGGTTATTGCAGTTCAAATTCAGGCTGGCTCTCTGCTGCTCTCTGCTGCTCTCTGCTGGCACTGACAGGGGGCCACTTAACGCAGGCTCAAGTGTCCTGCTAAATGGGTCCAATAAAAAGTGCCAAAATGTCCAAAAATAGAATAGAAATGTCAATGTAAATAACATAGCCTACAGAATCTAAAAACTCAGACTAAGTTTTATTCAGTAGTTCTAATTGATAGTTAAACATATAATTTGAGAATTTAAAAGTGCTTTTTGTTAAATGCACGTTAGGCCTATGAACTTATGTCCTGGTGGCACGGAGGTATCCAACTAACTAAATTAGACCTCGCCCACTGCTTCAACTATACAGTGCTGCCTGTAAGTATGTGAAACGCATGATATTGTGCCATTGCATCAATGCTAAACATCCTCAGCCTAACTGCTTGTGGAGGTATGAATTCTCATCGGATGAAAGGGAAACAAAGTGGGTCATAAAGGCCGATGTGTGAGGCAAGTGGGATAAAAATAGCAGCCCATTTTCTTCGCTGTAGTCGGAGTTAGGTATGGGTCAAAGTCTTTGATAAGTAAGTGAACCACCCTTCCCTATGTTTTAACATTAGGCCTGCGTTTCACTTACTTATCAAAGACTTTGAACCATACCTAACTCCAATTACAGCAAAGAAAATCGGCTGCAATTTTTATCCCACATGCCTCACACATCGGCCTTAATGACCCAAAATTTTTTCTCCTCATCGGATGAGAATTCGTCCTTCCAGAAGCATTTTGGTTAAGGATGTTTAACATTGATGCAGTGGCACAATGTCATGCGTTTCACTTACTTACAGGCGGCACTGTATCTTCCAAAATAGTTTATAAAATTTATTGTTTGTGGTTGTTTAACGCACAGTGCCATTATTCATGCAAAGCTGGAAGTTAGAGCCCAGGTTTTCACAGCTTGACATTGTCTTGGTGCATGAGATCAAAATGGATTAAACCTAGTGACGGTGTGTTCAGGACAAGCATCATCAATGGTGAAATATACACAAGTTTAATTTCCTTGCATCCAATTCTTTCTCAGGTAATTGTTGAATCAATAGCACCTAAGAAAAGTGTATTATAATTATATGTGGTAGTGCACTGTCAGGGAGAATACTCAGAGAGACCAAATTACTTTGAGGAGATCCACTGTCATCTCAGCATCACATTGGTTTCTCACACGAAGTTTCAAGAGAATATATGGTGTGTCACATGTCGTCTTCATTGGGCCACATCTTCGACATCTTATAAGATAAGATAAAATATTTATCTCAGCTCCCACACACAGATCTATCTATATAAGATGTTGGTATCCTGGAAGCTCCAAACTACCATGCAATGACGTCCAAATTGAACCAATTTGTGAGACATATTGATATACCTCAGAATTAGACCCTCAGCATATACTGACTAATGATGTGGATGGCTTACTTAACGTATCTGTCCTTGGGCCGTAAGGTTGTTACAAATGGGCTTCATTTGGTTGAAAACAACAGGAAGTATAAGAAGCTGAGTTCAGCTTCCTATACTCCAGTTGCCACACGTAGACCCTAATTAATTAGCTTGGGCAAGCCTAGACCTACTCCGACAGTATAGTAGATCATGATCAACTACCAAAGGTGAAGTCATGAGTCAACTGATCAGACTGATGTACAATCACAGTGTTCTCCTACTCATGCTGTTGCCAGAAGGGGTGTGGCTTTGCAGAGAGCAGCCTCCTCATTGGCTGATGGCCTATTGCTATTGTTTTGGCAACGGCCTGTGCGCAGAGCTCTGTGAAACGTCACAGTATCAGGACGTCATTCACAAACGTAATGCTGGATTAGCAGTGGGCTCAGTGCATACAGTCAGATACAGTAGCAGGTACTCACTTGAACTGTGTGGAATGGACTTATGGTAGGTACATGCTTTTCACCTGTCTGTTTAGTGTCTCTGTCCAAGACTGTCTTTTATTTTGTGGTAGATTCAATCATGGCTGTCAACAAGGCTCTGGAAATTCATTAGCGTTTTACTATTCTACCAGACTGAGATGGAGAAATAAGAGGGTTAAATTGGATCAATACTCCAAGTCGGTGAACCTTAATATATAACTACATCTTCGCACGCAATGACAGGAAAGTGGGATCAATACACCAACTACCTGCAACTACCAGCAGCACTGTGAAAACAGATACTGTGCAAAAATCACAAACACAACTTTTCTGCAGCAGCCGCTTCTGTTGTGAACTTGTGATGCTATGAAATTGAATTGTAAAGAAAAACTTTCTCGAGAACATTTCGTGACAGTTACAGATGAGTTGTCATGTAATAGCAAAAATGTAGCTTTTCTTTCTGATATTTAAATTTCATCCAAGCAGAATTCTGGAATGCTCAGAAATCCCATAGGCATAAACAATACAATCCAGAGAAATGATCCATGCATTAAACTAAGCAAGTACAACTGCTTCAGGCTGGTTATTGCATGTACCTGCTCAAGTTTGCTGATGGTAACGAGAGCAGGTAATGAGCAACCTTTTATCACCATTATTTGTTGGCTGACAGGTAGGTTGGCATCCGCATCCTGAGAGCACCCAGAGAGCAAAGTACACAAAAGATCATTGATCAACAATAGTGCTTCCACTTCAGCCTGGTTAATGTACAAGATACCTGTTATGAGCATATGACCCAATTTACAGCGCACCTGTTTTTGTCAAACAAGTCCAACAACAGAGCTGTATGGAACTAGGTGCATAGATCAAGTTACCATCAGGTACGTGCGTTCTCAGTGCACAGCAAGCAGGTAACAGATATGCACTGCACAATGCACATAGAAACAGGGACATCACATATCCTTGTTTTACATCATTTAACTATAGAGTAATAAGGAGATCAAATTATTAATCCAAAATATCAAAATTGAAGGTAGTCTACTCTGGTAGTCTACATTGACTCTACAATGTTACATGAATGTGCTTGTAACAGAGTAGCTCAATGTCACCAAACAATGAAGTTTTTAGAATCTACAGATGTGCATTGAACTTAGAAACATGGACATCACACAACCTTGTTTTACATCATTTAGCCATAGAGTAATAAGGAAATTTAGTTATAAATATAGGATTGAAGGCAGTCTACGAAGTTACACGAATATGCTTGTGACAGAATAGAGTTACATGTCACAAATAATGAGAACATTTTTAGAATCTACAGATATGACACTGAACTTAGAAACAGGGACATCACACAACCTTGTTTTACATCATTTAACCACAGAGTAACAAGGAAATCTGGTAAAAATTCAAGAATGAAGGCATTCTAAGAAATTACACACATGTGCCAGCAACAGATAGCTCAATTATTAGATGTCACAAAATAATGAGGAACGTTTTTAGAACCTACACAATGTAAAAGGCAGCTCTCAGAGTTACAACTTCACAAAAAGGGGATTTCAATATGAGATCAGAAAATTTATGTCGACAGTTTTTTAGCTAAAAATTAATGGGCCAATATAATTACACATAATCTGGAAACTATGATAACTTTAGTGTTAACCAGTTTCTTCTTATATTTTCCCAAAACTAAATAAATGAAACATACCAGCAAGGAATAAACCAAACCAGCTCAGCTAGATGCAATGCAACTCTAAAGCAACTATAAAGCAACTCTAAAGCAACTCCAGAGCTAATTGGCTAGACTAATGCAATAAAGTAAGCTGCTGCACTTGTCTACTTCCATTAAGTATTTTCTAGGGAGCAATTGCAGCAATTAAATTTCATCTTCATCATTCTAGCTTCATTCCAATTACAAGTTCCCGCATAAATCTAAAGGCAATTACCTTGCAAAACAAGCTCGGTAAATTAAGATAAGCCAGTCCAATAATTTGCTTAGACATTTTAAAGTTGCTCATTAATTTAAACAATTAGCTCTGCTCTTTGCAAAGAGTTGGATGATGTTCCAATCCAAATAGTCTCAATTTCTGCCTGTTATCCAGAGTAGGCCTGATTGAATGTTAATTCGCCCTATATAATTGAGTGAAGTCACCTTAATAACCTTTGTATTTTTCTTCTTTCAGTGACAGATGAGATAGTGACAAGATTAGCAAAATGAGGATCACACTGGATACCATAGGATTAGTCCTCCTGTTCCAAATACTTCAGTTAGTCCAGGAGAGTCTGTCATGCAGCTGTATGGAAGATCATCCCCAGAATATCTACTGCAAGTCTCACTTTGGTAAGGACATGATTGTGTCAATTCAAAACTACAGAGTGTAAAGCCAAACTATCCCCTACCCAACCTCATAAAAATGTCTATTTAACCGATATGATTCACCAGGCATGCTTCAGTACCCTTAAATATATAATTAATTAAATGGCAAAATGCAAAAGCAATTTAATTTCTTCACTTGAAAGCTTTAGAACAGTAAGTGACAGACACAGCATAACAAGAAACCTCTCTGCATCAGCCTCTAAATATTTTCCAAGAAAGGGTTATCCCTAAAGAGACCACACACCTCCCTGAAATACACTATCATGTCTGTAAAATGGAGTTGTCCTCTGCAGAGCTAATGAATATTTTGCAAATTACAATAAGCGTTAGACACTCCACAATGAGAAACCTTCATTGTTTGTGACTCCTGCTCCCACAGCACCAAATATTTCGTATAGAAGGGTTATCCTTAAGGAGATACCACACCTCCTTGAAATACACCATTACATGAATATCAATGGCAGATGTACTGATGAGTCAGTGCAGAATCTACAAACTGTTATATTATTTTTATAATACTATTGTCAATATAACCCGTTGTCTGTTTATTATAAGCCTCGATTTAACCGTCTATGACTCAGTATGAGACAATAGAACGCAAACTTTAACGGTTCAATATTTCAATTGGACTTCAACTAGCTTTGCGCTTGGGATAATATGGAAATGGGCTATTTGCCAACAAGATATCAGTTGATTAATTATCATTTGCTATCAGGAGCTAACCTGCTTCAAATGATAATTCTTGATGCTCAACTTTAATAAGAAACATTAACTCATTAAACTTCTTCTTTTCAATCCTCTCATTCTCTCAAATTTGAATATCTAGAAGATGAGAACTGTTTGGAAAATTCAACTAAGACTCAGAAAGAGGCTTAAGCCTGAGAAGGGCCATCAAGAGATAGCTTCCTTTCGTAATTTGGTTTCGTAAAGTTCCATTCGCCTATTGCTAGCTCTTTGAAAACGTTTTCTAGATGCCAGTAATTCCAATATAATAATACAGTAAAACAAGGTGATGCATACACCGGAAGTCCCTGATGCCTTATAAATATAATATTAAGACCATTTTCTCTGAAGTTACCAATTTCTACTTTAAGAAGATAATTGATATACTTCAGTTTCCATATCAGAAAGAGAAAACATTCAAGTTACAACTTTTCATCAAACATCTGTCTTTTCCTTTTCCCTTTTGATTTATTTAAATTAACCTTTTCTGCAAATCTGTAGACAGACGCCCTTAACAAGATTTCAAGTAATGTCCCAACAATGAAAATAATATAGGACACGCAGGCCCAGAACTAGTTATGAATCATGACAAGAAGCAATTCGGCAAATCTGCTAAATGCTCTTAAATTATTCAATGTACTGCAACAGCAGACTGCCAGTACTAATGCATTGATGCACACTGTTTCAATGCTATGACAAATGTCTTCATGAATCATGCATGCTAATTGTTGGCCATCTATTTCCAATGGACCATATCTTGCTTTTATTTTTTCTGTCTTCTCTTTTTATATTTCCCTTTTCTGTGTGTCACACAATAGGCCCAGAGCTCTTTGCATATATAAATTTCTTATAGTGTCTCTGGTGTGAGTCACCATGTTTGATAAAACAATTTTCTTTTTTGTAACAGCATGTACCCAGCTACTTAACCTATAAGCAGTTCAATGGCATCCAGTTAGTAGAAACAACAGACCTTTGGCTTAGCCAAACTAAGGAAAGGCTTCAACTACTTAACAGAGGCTCACAAAAAGGCTAAAGGGATAAGTGTGACAACAAGTATTTACAGGCTCACTGATCTCAGCACTTAAACATTTTAAGACATTGTCTCTCATCACTTTCATTTTAAAGCTGGAATGTGATATTTCACTTCAATCAGAGATTGTACAGTCAAAATAGAATTATTCACAATTAAACCTCTGATCAGGAGTTCACTCTACAAATTGCTAAGAAATCGTTAGGCCTAATTACTAAATATGAATTTTCCAACACCAAAATCTATTACATGGGCATGATACATACAGGAAGTCAAGCATATCAAATGCAGAATAAATGCATGATCAAGGCTATAACATGGCACAGCACAATCACTGAATACCTGTTCTAAAGAAACCGACCTGCCATGCAGATATCTGCTGTTAGCTGTTTAGCCAGTAATGATAGGGACCATTCTGTTTCTGACTGTTTGTTTTCTTATTGACATGATCCCCCTGCTTTGCCTTGCCCCTTCACAAGAATGATAGAGAAACAAAAACAAAGATTTGGTGTTTGCTTGTTGCTTGAAGAGAAAACAGGCAAACATGAACGGCCAAGCACGCTTTATTAATAAAAACATCAGAGGGCGCTAATAATCGAATGAACGCCATCTTGAGTGACGTCAGAATGTGAGAAGATCAAAGTCGTCTGCTCACATGTACCAGACACTCCAGACAGAATGTTCTGAGAACCAGGAAAGTCTTCATGTGGGAAAAAAGCCGACGGAAGAGAAAGCACAAGGCCTTTTAGAAGACAGTGCCAATTAGACCAGAGAGAATAAATGCAAAAAGTATGTGTATGATCAAAGTCTATCAAACTTTCAACAACTTGTTTCAAACATGCTGAGATGTAATTGTACCTTTTGCCCAAAGGCTTGCAGAGAGGACAACTTTTTGCTTCCTTCTAACAAAACATACTTGAAAAGAACATAAGATGCACATATAATGGCATGTTTCTCAGAAATGCTTTGTCTGCCATACTTAGCATAATGCATAACATAAACGGCAGGACAGTTTTGTGCATTCAAATGCACCCGGTCCCTGTGGGTCTGTAACAGTCATAAAGAAAAGTCTCCATAAAACCAAAACGTGCTTTGCACAATCTTAATATACCAAAAGCAAAACACTCTTGCGGAGACACAGAATTGCTGGATTGCTCCTTGGACCAGAGTCCCTGTCCTGATGCTCCTTGGGTGACCCCGGACCAAAACAATGAGCGGCTGATTAGATTAGGTTGGATTTGGGAAGGGCAGGACCGCTCTGGTCCATCAGAGATGTATGGTCCTCAGCATCCCTGCATAATGGATGGCCTGTCCCTCCCTGACAACTCCACCATCCAATTATTTCTTGTAGCAACCCAAGACACTCAGGAAAATCTTGTGTAAGCCAAAAAGACCATTTGCCATTAACTGCCAGCACCATTAACTGTGGCCAGAGGAGGCCCCCCAAATTGACTGCATCAGACAAGTGGGTGATAAATTGTCATAAACACTGATTGTAGTTATGGGCCTGAATGACTGGGGGCAATAAGGTTGACATTGCTATCACTGTTCAGATGAGAAGCAATGTGGTGGAGTTCAGGTTGACTGGTATGGTAGGCAGGCAATGGTCATAAACAAAATCACCTCTCCAGAATTCCAGAATTGTTGAAAATATTACAGCAAACCAGGTTCAGCCTCATCTTTGCCTAACATGCAATACAATCAAGGAAGTCAATAAATTGCATTTATGTACCTAATTGTAACCTAGAATTTCACTGAAGCAATAATCCATCCTAAACAGAGCTAAAAAAAGCCAGGGTTGCCTTATAAGAGACAGGTCTACTGAATTCATGAGATGTCTATTAAATTCACGTAAAGCATTGGCACATTTCCAAGGTGTCACTAAAATTGTCAGATAATTTCCAAGGTGCAGGCTGATGATTTCCAAGCTGCTGGCTGATAGTTTCCAAGCTGCTAGATCATTTCCAAGAAGTCAGATAATTTCCAGGAGCCAATCTTACTGGGCAGGAAGTGAAGTCAAGATTGATTCCGGAATGACACCGGAAGGCTCCGACGGCTTAACACAGCTTGCCAACCCTTCGTTTAACAAGTAGCAATATCCGGTGTGGTGGGATAAGAATCCTTCTTGATAGATTCTACTAATGCACCACCTGCAGTAGCCATCTTGTATAATTTACAGGAGCTACAAATCACACCTGTACGTCTTATCATAAGTAGGAATCCTTGTAAGCAAAAATAAGCTCCTGGCTTTGAAGATTTCCCTATGAAGATGACACATAGATCAGGCAGTGACATCCTCACTGAATCTTAGAACTGCAGATAATGTATTAGAATGAAAGTAATTTTATATCACACAATATTGCAGAAACCTTACAAGTAATATCAAATAATAATGTTGCCAAAAATTTAATATATATACTGTCTATATTGGATGATCCACAAATAATAAAAGAATCGCTACTAAAAGCGACAGTATGTTATTAAAACTTAGGATACTGTTACCATTGCGCTTTATGTCCTGTATCAATTCAATCCGGTAGGCTAAATAGGACAGGAGGACACAGCGCTAAGCTAAGATTGTAACTGCTGTCCAACTCACTCCAACATATATTCAGGTGATCAGACCAGAGCTGGAATCGTACCCGGGACCCAGCAGTTCGAAGGCCAAAGCACTACTAACTGAGTAAAAGGCCCTCCTTCATTTGGAGACGAAGGCATACTTCAGCAAACATGCATTTCGTCTATAATCTGAAGCTTGAGAGAACCAATAAAGTTACGGAGGAGCTCCTTCCACCGGTATAGCATTTCAGCCAAATGACATCTCTTCAGAACTCCCATGTCCCTCTTAAATCCCTGTAATTTGATAGCTCGTGTAACATCCTCCACTTTATGTGGCTATCAATTCTAATAAAATTCTGTCTTGAATTTCAGTCATAAAGGCCAAAGTGAAGTCAGAAGAGCAGCTCTACGGCATGAGGAGAGTCAAGAGGAATAATGTGGAGGAGAAAGTGATGTATCCAACCTACAAGAGATACAAGATTAGGCTCTCCAAAATATTCAAGGTAAGGGTCTTTGGGAAAACACATAGGCAGCAGAGAGAAGTATGCAATGCACTAGACATCCACTGAATGCATAAATACTAATAGACTTATTCTCCATGCAAAAATATATGTGGAGTAGTGGCTGTATTAAAAATTACATCAATGGCACAAGACAATTTATTGCTTTGAGAATTTCACATTTTCATTGAGTCATAACTCAACTAAGTTGAGAGTTGTGTTGCTTATAGTAGCTGAATGCATTCTTTACGCTGTCATAATTCCTGTAGTGGCATAATATTTTGTGATTACAATACCAGAGAAGAAAGTATTGACATTGCTTGCTGTAAGTGTTGCCTATACTGTCTCTCCTTCATTGTACACTGATGTTACAGCCTTCCACTTTGATAAAGAAAAAGAGTGGGCTGTTGCACTGTGAAAATGGCACTTGGTGTGTAATCATACTGATGATTTTTCATGATCATACCCAATACTTTTAATGTTCATTTGATTTAAGGAGACTAATCCCGCTTGTTGGTGACAGCCAAACGAATGGATTATGAATCTGATTTTCACTCTGAAATCAGTTTTGACAAGTTAAATGGCCTTCTATTGATCATAACTAATCAAACAGCCTCTATGTTTCCAATGTTGAAGTAGAGAAGATGACACTTCATCAGCTATCATTAGTCAAGAAATGCATTTTCCACAGTGAACTGATCCTCATTGTGTCTATATCAATGTGGAAGGCTATAATGTTATCACCAATTCACTATCTTGGTACCAGACTAATCATAAATTCCACACCTTCCAGTAAAGATACTCAATACTTAATTCTTTTTTTTCTTTCTAGGAGGAGGAGGAATACCAGAATGTCACCAAACATTACATCTATACCTCCAGCATGGATAGCACGTGTGGGGTGAAGCTAAAAAATAACACCAAATACCTGTTACAAGGTAAGTCTAATATCTAACTTCCATGTCCCTTAAGTTCAAATACAATGTTAGTGCCAAACAGGGAGAGTCTTGCTTATAGCTGTTTGGTCGTGTGATGTTACCGGCTTAAAAATGTTCTGTCTGTGTCAGTTATGGTTGATCAGTTGATTCAATGCTTATCAAGTTATCATGTCCAGCAGCATAGTGACAATAAACAAACTAACTAAATGACTGAAGGTACTTCATCAAATAAGAAGATAAGGACACCAACAGAAAACAGTCAATGGTGTGGCAAAGCCAAACTGCAAATTGAAAAAAAAAAATCCAGTGGACCGCCAATCTCCAAAGAGCTCTAAAATTTCGATAAGTGAAATGCAAGAATTACAAACATTTATAGTTAACCAAATAGAACTTGATTGGTTAGAACTGTCAAAGCATAAATAGGGTATCTAAACAAATAATCATAAATTCTGCAAGGAAGCTTCTACCAGACATAGCAGATAGATATTATTGAGTCTGAGATAGGACGCATGTGACCTGGTAGGTTTACCAAATGCCTGATGAAGCTGCAGCCACTGATAAGTAGACAGGGGACCAATATTCATAGTAAATAGGGACCAATATTCAGCAGGAGTTAAGCCAAGCAGAATTAACGAGAAAGGCATGTTCACCATAAGCTACATGGAACCAGAAGTTGCTTTTAAAAAAAGTCCCAGATCTACTTGGAACCATAAAACGTTTGTGTCGAATATTGCATAAAGTCATAAAAATGAGCTTTACATGCATGTTTTTAAAATCTACGAGAAGATGAGCAAAATATTGAAGAAGCCAAATATGTACTTTGATCATGCATGCAAGCCTTTTAAAAGTATATATATATATATATAGGGATTCTTTCTTGAAACAGCTACTAAAAGTGTAGAATATTACATTTTGGATGAGGGAGACACCCAATTTTAACTTGAACTTAGATGCATGGTCATAAAACATAAAATTCAGTAGAGAGATTCAGAAATCTATGATAAGATGAGTGTGTCATATTCACTTTGGGCAAGCTGAAACGATACAATCTTATTATCACATACAGTAACAACAGTGTTGTTATGTGTAAGTCTTACATAATATTTAATAAGCCTCTGTATTAAAAGGGTAGGCAGTGGGGTATGGAATCCCTTCAGGGGAGGGTACATGGCTGTCCACCTGATCAGTATGGTCTATTGGCATGGCATAAGATCAATAGGCAATATCAGCCTTCATGCTTAACTAACCACACACAAATACTTGGCCACAACATTTGCTTCTGCATCCTATCCGCCTTGATAATAAGTTGATCTACTGCATATTAAGCTTGTAAATGGTCTCAATGTTTGCTATGTTCAATGGAAATCAATTTATTGCATTTTTACCAAAAGGTGACCATGGTGTAAGTTTGCCACATGAATTTGTATCAAACACTTTGACAAATGGGCTAATTAGATAATAGATATAATCATGGTTTGGTTGACTGCAGAATACTCTAGACCTAACTGGATTACATTTGGTTGACCAATCTGATAGTCTGAGCATTCAAACTGTTAAAATCTTCAAAATATCATAAACTGAACATTTCTTTATATCTTAATTTAGATTGGCCTACACCTCCACATTTGAACTCAATTTTAGTCATGATGTTTATAGCCACTACACCTTGAATTAATCACATTTGGTGTATATGGTGATGTAGCATGATGAATGGTGAGTGACTGGTGATTTAGGGGATCAAAATATTAGCAGTAATCAGACTAGATGAGCTGACTTCAGAGGACACATGGACTTTGTTGTCATTCAGATAAGAGCCTCGCTTGATGTATTATCAGCTTAAGAGGGGCTATGTGTGATGTGCAGGAGCAAAGGGAGCCAGAAAAAATACTTACAGCTTCTCCTAGAGCTTCTCTTAGAGCCACTGTCAGTTCCTGGAATTCTCTAGATAAAACTAACATCAGAAGCCATCAGGTGAATCCATGAATGAATCAACGAATCTTACTGACTACATTGACAAGATTTATAGGCCTTCTTCTTGGAAGCTTCTTGGAAGCTCCACATGTGAATTGGTGCTGCCAAGACAGGAGTTTTCTCAGACATACTAAGGTCTAGATTTACACACAATACATGGACTCAACTGAGCTTTACAGGCAATTTGCCATATGGCCAGGGTTGGCACTGGAACATAAGTCCACACAAATTTGAGAAAACAATAAGTAGTCCCATCAGTTTTAATTAGCAAGTGCCAAAGATCAACTGTGAGACCATATGGTCAACGAAACTAACACCGTGAATACGTATGTTGAAAGTTTGAAACAAAGCAGCTTGTAATTATTGAAAAAGGAACAGTATTCCTTGATATTAGGTTAGGAGCTCAATTGACATTATATGACACTTTGTGGTAGCTATTAAGCTGTCTGGGTTAACACTAGACTACATTGACCAGCTTCATATCTTTTGATATATCTTTCGCTAGCTCTTTATCAAGTAAATATTGGCCAACGGAGAATCTGCACAGTAGGATGTGCCAAGCAAAAATCAACTCGTACAATACAGGCCAGACATGATGAGCACAGTCCTCAGCTGCCAATTCTTTCATTCATAATTGTAGCATCATGAAAAGATGGAGCATTCTGAGAATTCTGTGAATCGATAGCCTCAGAATTTTGGAAATGCAAAAGAAAACTAATTTGCAATGGGCGCAGAATGTGAGCAGCTCAATTTGGAGATTAATGCAAAGAACCACAGACAGATAGATTCTGGGCGCTGAAAATTCATCATGGAAACGGTGTTGTGGTTAAATTGTTCATTGATTTTTGGGAGTCTAAAGCCCAGGCAATTACAATTTCACAGGCGCGTCCACCAAATGATAAGCTACAACTGCCAAAATATTGATTCGGTGTTTTGCTTCGAAAGAGAAAAATACATGATTGGATGCACAGAGGACAATCTGTTAGTCCCGACATGAAGCCAGTTAAATTGCATGTCTGAAGCAGGGATGGGACATTTCTCATTATGATTCATCAATCACTGTCCAGAGATGATTCAAGTGCATCACACTACCCTATCTCTCCAATTCCACACTATCTTTCTAGTTTTGTAGTGCGCTATCGGTCGATTCAGTTCAATCCTCTAAGTGCAAGGAAGCATAAATATCAAAAGTGATTTGTTGCAAACATGAAATTTTCTAATCCAAAATATGTGATTTTAGAAAACGCTGATTACAAAAACTATTGTGATAGTACTGGGTTGTGTAAGTCTTTTTGAGCCGGATATTACTGACGCATTCATGACCAGTTTTATAAAAAGCACAAAGATATCAGAATTAACCATCAAAGTTGATTTATGCGAGGTACAGACCACAGGGGTTTTGCACAAAATCTTTTGTATATACAACTATATATAATTGATATATATATAATATCTATATTTTACACAAGAATAATACACTCTAAACACAGGCTGGTCAAGATGACAACATTTCATTTTTGTTGAGAGCAATAAGGTTGAGAAAATTTATCACTTCAAAATCCCATATCCTCCAATAAATCCACTAGGCCATGAGGCTCATTGTATTAATTTAAAGCATGCTTGTGACATATGTTCATGTACAATTTATTGATGTATTTGTGAACAGATTTGACGATGTGTCAACACTATCATAATATAAATAATATGTTAGTGTGAATTGAACTATACAAAACTATGTGGGTATTTCACTCACAAAATTCCCATAAATCACGTTACAGGAAACACACTTCAACATGCTACTGGCTACAAAACATACATATGCTATTCGTATCAGTAAATCAGTAAGAAGCCATTGTTTCGTTTTGTTTGCCACATCATCTATTATTTATTGGGCCACCAACAAACCCAACCAACCTTCAATGTAACAGTTGCTGAAAAGTAGCTATATCACAATTAAATACTTCTAAATATATATCCTATCGAAACATATTTTCCAGTACCCATTTAAAATGTAGCTTATCTTCCACAGTTACATATATCATAGAGATTTAGATAACAGATATATAACCAAGTGAATATTTTTTAATCTCTTGTGTTGTTCGCTCCAGCGAGTATAAGACCAACTAGCTGCCACTCGTGAGCAATCGGCCCCGCTGAACATTTCCTATTAAATTAAACTGATACCGTAATATCACGTTACAGTTACTGTAGTTTCTATAAGGTTTCCAACTTCTTCGTATTATGTTGCCTTTTATCTGATTGGCTTTTACTTAAACGAATGATACTATCGTATTCATTTGTTGGAAAGTATCGCATGCTTACTGAAACTGAGATGTCTGCCTGTAATTCTGATATAAATAGTGTTTTATCTCATTTTAATAGTAAAGGATTGTTGTTGAATGTATCTCATACCAGTGTCAATATATAGTGAAGGGTCACACAGACCACTGCATTGATGTTACATTGTATTCTTGATGTTGCTTCAAACTCATCATTGATTGCTCAATGTTACTTTTCAGGTAGAATCGTAGGAGGCAAGCCTTTGGTGTCCACATGTGACTTCCCTCAAGAATGGCACCAAGTCTCAGTGAGACAGAGAAAGGGATACAACTACCTCTATGAACAGAACTGTGCATCATGCAGGGTGAGAATGAGACATTTTCTAATTTAAACCTACAGAATACAATAAATGCTGGGAATTTAGAGTACAGTCTATATTTCCAATTTATATCATACTGATGAAGACACTATGAATAATTAAAAATTTGGTAAATTAAATGTAAAAAACGAATGCAAACTTGGGTCTTAACCTTTAACATAAGCACCTCGCTGGCAACAAGATTTTGTAAGAAATGTCAGCTTCCGATAACTTTCATACATCTGTACATAACATTGCATTTCAAAAATTAGCATAGTCTATGAAAATTAAAGATGTTGAGTCTTGAATCCTGAGTCGTGAGCTATTCTTTTACATAGTTTGCAAGGATCACGAATGTATACAAACATGCAGCTTATTGTTGCGCTGAAGTGGACTTCTGTAAAATGTGAGTGTGTGTATATTTTAGTACTTGAGCAAAAATGTGAAACTGTAAATTTTCTTTCTCAGGTGGAAGCCTGCTGGATGCCGAAGTGCGAGAAGAAAATTTCGCAGTCAGAATGCTTCTGGCACCAAGAAGAAGACCCAGGACAGTGCTATTCGCAACACTCAATGTGTGTGATCAGGGAGCAGGGGGGCTGCCACTGGGCCAAGACCACTCTTCTCAAGAAATGTTTAGAGACTGTCGAACAAGATGGCCGCCTCGAGCCTCTACATGGCCACCACCAATTGGAATACGGCCACCATTCGGATCACGACACTCAGCAGAAGGTGGAGTTCGGACATCATTCGCCACTCGACTTTGAGCCTTAGTTATATCAGTAGAATTATCAACTTGATCATTTTCAACACCTTAAGAATTGTAGAGTACCACGGTTCAAAATTATATTGCTGTTGAAGGTTAGTTTTCGCTCGACGAGTCGATGTACCAACATTTGAAATCTAAATTGTACAATTAATCATTAATAATGTATTTGGTGTCTCTTTTTGTATTTGTCAAGTCTAGTCATGCACCATTTACAGTTTGATGACAAAATTAATGTTGTTTTACGATACATATTTACAGACTACAGTGCAATGTCAAAACTACGCTATTCAATATTGTGCTTTGTTATTGTATTTTACAACTAGCTCATTCATTCATCTTTCAATCTTGCATTTATTGCATAATATTTCAACTTTGTGTGACTATATATAGCTGCATGTGAAGTGATAGTGTTTTCTATATTTCAGGGTAAAAGCTTGATTAGTAGCAATAAGCACTGAAGCAATCTAGATTAATCTTGTATCTGCAGGAGTGATCATCTGATTTCGTATTTGCTATAGATTACCAAAACATGCACATCTTATAACTGATTTGCTATATGATATTACGTGTAATATATATATGTCCTCTACTACATGACCACTTACCAACTAGCATCGAAGAAAGTACGAAAATAGAAAAATAGTCATTTTTATAGCAGACAAAATACTGTAACTAGATACATACATATATATAGATTTATGCAAGTTTGTGCTCAGTGGTGTTTGTCCATACATAATTCTGTAAATGTATATAAATTATATACAAATTGTCTCATTAAATGGAAATTTAGGTTTATGTAAATAAAAATGGACGTGCTTAAATGAACTAATGGCATTATTTGGTGTGATGATATATCTCCTGAAATTTAAGAACCATTTAGGTTATTATGTTTTATGCAAACAGTCCAATTTATGCAATCTACAGGAAGGAAAAAAATCTACATTATGCCATATATAGATAATACAAATTGAGGTCCTAAGTACATTAAGGTATTTTTTATCAACTAAGGAGATCTATTAACTTTGTTTTGTGTATTTATGACACTCCAAAAAATCGTGTGCTGGATAAAGAGTGGATAATCTATCTGGCTTACTTGGATTGCAAAAATATATATGTCAGTTGGAATTATCATAATCAAAATGGTAACATTGCACCTATATGTACAATTACACAGGCATCTGTATGTTAACAAACCAAGCTCCTACTGGGCAAGAGCAGGTCACTCCTAACATCTTACATTCAGGGATGGCCCAGGACCAGGGCCCAGGGGGTTACCCAGGGCACCACTGAGGGTGGAAATAAGCAAACAGCAGAAAGGGTACAATCCATTTCTTGCCCACCCCAGGATGCTCCAACTCATTGGGATGCATGAGAATCACAAAAAAATGTCCCTTTCGCCGAGCTGTGTCAACCTGAAGGCATGACGTTGCCTAACCACACATTCTTAACACGCCGTCTCAAGATTTGTCAATATGCAACGGAAATAGCCAAAGAAATTCGCCTAAATTCCTGTGCACAGACTGCGGGTTACTACTGATAAATTGTATTGCAGCAATCTCGAAGGCAAGCATATTGAATTAAAATTGATTTTGCCTAACAAATCGCACTAAAAGGATCAATCGCATTTGATTGAACTAATCAAAATGGCGGAAAACCCAAAATTTAGCATAAAAATCATGTATACATGGAACATTTATGGAGGATTAAGCAATAGTATGCATCCTGAGTTCATGTAGGTATATGCATTTAGCAACTATACCTTGAAAAGTCATTACTTTTTTTTCATAGAATAAAATGTGTGCATGAGTGCCGTTGGACAGAGTTTTGTGTGTATGTTGATCGCAATCAAAAATTTAAGGTTGGAACTCGGATAATTTTACCTTGTGATGAATATTTAAAAGCGATTTGGCCTAAAAAGCCTTATACTCCATTTATTTTTCCCACAAAGGAAGAGTGCCATCTAGTTGATAAAATGTGCAAACTAGCAAAAGACAACAATGTGCTGCTGTAAAGAAGCGATCGGATAGAAAAATATCAAAAAGATTGAAGAAAAAGAATGTTGATATCTCTGCTCAGGAACTGTGCTGCTTGTTGAGACCACCAGAGGGCTGCTGCAATCCTTTCGACGCCTCCTGGCGGATGGAGAGGAAAACAAAAAGTGAAGTGTGACTCACCCACATGTTACTCACCATTTCCTTATGATTTGGGAAATACGACTGTTCTATGAGGGGAAAGACATCTTTGCCCAACCGTTTCTGAATACGGATCAAGTGAGCAAACTGCAAAGAAGGAAAAAGAAATATCGAGGTTAGAAATGCTTCTCTTGCGGTTTATTCTGCTCATGTCATACGCAAATAACGATTAAGTATCTAATGGTTTTATCAATACACCGAGCAAAGTAACCACTGAACATTTTAACACCAAAGCTACCGGCATAATGACAATAAACAACAGGCCTGTGTATAAATATTAGAACTGCACATATTTTCTAATTTCTATCAGCAGGCAGATAAATCCTTCAATTGTAACAAACTTTTAAGTAGGACCAGTGTGACAAACAAGCTCAAGGATAAACCTGATGTGTGACAAACACATTTTTGGAATAATGCAACAACCATAACTATACATACATTGTGGCTGTAGCCTTTACAAATGAAGTTGTACATAAGAATTTGATGTGAACTATATTGATGTTCTCCAGTAATTGAACTTACCACCCATGGTTTATCAAGGAAGTTATAGATGGACACGAGTGAGTTGAGGCTGGGCACTCCGCCATAATGAAGGCCCAAGATAATACTGCGCCAGTCTTCACTGGCGTCTTTGACATGCTGCCGGATTAGCACAAAGTCTGGTCGGAATGATCTGAAATTAAAAACATTTAAATATTTCAGTAAAAAGATTTTCGCAAAGCGACAATCGAAACAGAACATCGCTTTTGAGCAGACTTTTTTCTTATTATAGAACTACAATATATTATTTCTTGTTTTCTTTAAAATATTCTTTGCAATCAGTGTTATTTGTGGACAATCGGGGTAAATAACACCAGTGAGCAAGATCCACCAAAAACTGTCCAAAATTGAATTGGTTAACTGAGAGGCATGCATTTATTGTTTAATAAATGGAAAGCAAAAGAAAGATTTTGCCACCATATCCTATTAAAAAGTCTAAATATATCCTTCATTGATGATATATATTTTTGTATACCATTCGACACCTGTAAGCCAATCACAATCCCGTACATTCTTTGTTGTCCACTTATTCTCTCACGTTTGACTGAGTGTTCGTCTCATGGTATAAGCCAGTTATTCACCATCGGATCGGATTGGGAACATGTGTCTATCACAGCTCGGGCCAGACTGCCAGTGCGCGCGAAAATGGACATTACTGGCACTTTTTGCAAATGTCTGACCAGCCTCAAGTTTAGGTCAGACAAATTTACTGGCAGAATATCTCCACAGGAAATAACCCAATTGTGTGCTAATCCTGAATTGCATCGTAAGATATCAAGGAACTTATCTGTAATGTTGCAGAACTATCTTTAACTATTAAAGAACAGTATTCCATTAAAATGCCTTTCAACCATTAAAAAAATTATAGATCAAATTTATTACGTGGTCTGACGAAATGCTAATTTGTCTGACCAGAACTATCTCTACGTCAGACAAAATGTCTGACCAAAGTCAATATGCTTTCGCGTGCACTGGCTCGGGCTTAAACACTCGCTTGATAAATCACATAAATTATTCCCTCTCCCTTGGTGAATAACCTATACTAATCACAACATTCCCTTCCTTTAGCCACATAAAGCTTATGAGACTGTAGACTTGAGAGTTAACCCCTGCCTCCACCAGAGGGATACAATGCCAGAAGTGAATTATACTGCCACCTTGTGCCATATAACGAAAGCTTAGCAAGTTACCAGCATTCTTTTCCATAAAATTCTTGAAATTCCACCAGAGAATCTTAATTTCCAAATTTAAACAGCCCACCACCAAACTCAAAATTGTGTAAAATTGAAAACTCACGTAGTCAAAGTCCATATTGCTGAAATATTTTCAGTAGGAATAATTTAATTTTTCAAAAACATCTTTGTACTCATGATTTTTATTCTTTCATTTAGTCTACTCACCTTACTACTTTCGTTCCATTTCGCGTGACCTGAATATCTACGACTGTGCCTGATTCTGAATATGAAGCCAAGTTAATTTCTCGAAATTCTGCCTGGAAAGTAAAAGAAGAAAACAATCAGAAACTGGCATAACAATTGTGCATATAAAATTTAATTATCACAACTTCTATTTTTTCTTCTCAATATTTTATTTGCAGAACTATTGACCTTAATTAATTAAAGAACACTTTAACACAGAAAATATTTTATGCTGAATATGTGGGTTAACAGCAATGATTCACTTTTTTACGTTTGCAAAATTCAATTCGAAAATAACAAGGATATAAACACTTTTGTTAATGTTCTTTCTTAAAAAACGCCCTGGTTGCATTAAGTTAGTGTTTGAAGATATGAAATTTCATTAACTAAAAGTCATACTTACTTGTTCTACTCTTATATCCCAGTCACCGAATAATTTACGACCTTTGAAGTATTTACTCCTGAAAGATACAAAATTTCAAAGTCAGTTACCTTATAATTCTACAGTGTGTGCAATTAAGCAAATTAAACACAGCAGCAGAAGCAGGTCAGAGCAGCATAAGGTCCGAGCATTGCCATTTATAATTGTATACAAGTTCAACCTCAGTTTCTAAAACACGAAAGCAAAATAGTTAAACTATTACCAATTTGTCAAGGCTTAAACTAGTATGAAATAAGGGAAGTTGGATTTAAATATGACTAGGTCATATAATAAAATGTTCAACAACTCCTAAAAATGCCAGCAAATCACTGACAATGGCTGAAAGTATTTTATATGCCACATCATATTCAGTAGAAGCAGTTTTTTTTTTCAAACCCTTCTAGTTCATACATTCCAATTACATCAACCAGCTCGTGGTGTCGCCTATAGTGAGCAAGGATTTCCCAGTAACCGTGACCGGGAAGTCCATTTTAGGTTAATTAGTTAAGCGGTTGATATTGTATAACTAATGGCTAGTTCTCACGGAGACGTAACAGAGGGTTCTTGTCGCGTCGCTTCTTGCTTTTCCAGGAAAGAGGGAGGTTTTTTACCTACATTCAACAATTCGGCGACGATATTTTCGTCTACGGCGCTTCTTAAACTTCCTCACCAAAAGTTCCTAGAAGTCACATGACCTTATAGTGAAGCAAGAACTTGCTTCACGAAAGATTCAACCTGTTGAATCTTTACGAAGGAAGAAGCCACGATGCAAAAGACCTGAAAGACCCCCAAAATGATTGGGCGAAGTTAGAGACAGCTTGGGCGAAGTTAGAGGCAGGTTGGGCGAAGTTAGAGACAGGTTGGGCGAGGCTACTTATCATTGAGTCAATGGAACTTCGGCGAAAAAAGACAACAACTCGCCGACACAAACAGGCTGTTGAAACGCCGAAACAGCTACTTGCTTGGCCGTAACAGGTATTTGCTTGGGCGTAATTGAACATTAGGACGAAGTAAGAGGATGCTAGGGCGAAGAAAGAGCATGCTAGGGCGAAGAAAGAGACTCCTTGGGCGAATCTAGTTCAACATTGAAGCAATGGAACTGCGTCGAGGCTCCTGACAACTCGCCGACACAAGTCTCTTCTTGCCTCGTCCGTAATTACGAGCGATTCGGCGTAAAAAACGAGTGCCTCGTCGTCCTAGGATCAATCTACGGCGATGAATAATCTTTAATTGATTATATAATTGTCCAAAAATGGCTTGAAACGCCGAAATTTGGCGAAAATGAAGTTCCTGGCACCTCTACAACTTCGCCGTCACTTAACCACTCTCGTGAGACACTGGCATAATGCCGAGAATAAGTAATTGCATTTTCTCAAGATAATTAAACACAGGACTCGGTACTTTCGGCGATGCAAATGACTGCAAAATGTATAGTCACTATAGGCCTAGTGTGCTCTTATCCGGAGTTTGAGACAATGTGCCTCACTTTACGATGCTTCGTCAGACGAAATGGATGCTACTCAAAATAAACGAATTTTACCACCCAGGTCTGTAGCACTTTTTTCAATCTCGCCAATTAATCCACCAATGACCGCTCAGGTTACACCCGCAACACCTAACACTGCGGTGGTCATCCCAGTAATTATTTTCCTGACCGCAGCAATAATTGCCTGCATGCACACATGATTCTTTTTTTTTAGATCTTTAGAAGATTATTGGGAATTATCTATCTATCTATCCATCTATCTATCTATTTATCTATCTATCTATCTATCTATCAGTCTATCTATCTATCAAATATCCATCTACCGACCTATGTGCCTACCAGTCCTAGCTATACCTACCCAGCTATACGCACCACCATTATCCACACTACCAACCAACCAAGCCAGACATGTACTACTTGCTGTGCAATGATTATTATATATAAAGTAACAGCATTAGAACCCCTGCCTGGACCAATGACAATTTGTCAGCCCAGTACAACAGGCATTGTGCCATGGTTGTGAGGAGACCAGCCTGCCATTGTGGGGCCCGCAATCTGTCAGAGGAATCTCATAGAGATATCATAATGAGCTGCTCAGCTGCAGGGGAGAGATAGCAATAACAGTGGAGATAGGAATGGAGTAACATGATTTAAAGGTAATAGAACCAGCTGGTATAACATTACATTAATCTAATTAATATGTTACAGATTCTCATATTTCTGATCAAAATTTCTTCATACAATGATCACATTTTCTCACATGCATTGCAATATGATTGGTTTAAGGAGTGAAATGACCCATATAAATATCTGTGACCAAATTAATGAAATTGGTTACATGAAAAAATTTAACAAAAAATAAAACTTATTGGAAATTGGAAATTCGATAAGCATGTTATTTTTTGCTATCTTGCTAGTTGTCATTTTATACTTTACAGCGATTGCTAAATTAATAAAGAACAATGCATGGCCAACTCTAAACTGAGACCTCTGTTGCTTTGGCATACAGCATATCATTGGCACCTAATACTGCATTATACCAGTACATCTTTCAAAGAACCAGATATGCATTTTGAAAACAACATGGGACCCACATTTCACCGTTTACGGCAATTGCAAAATGACAGTTTGTCCCAAATGACGCTTTAAACAAATATTGGCATTGCAGATTTTCTGACAAGTGCTGAATTATTCTTTCAGTAAATTACTGTGGCTGCTAGCACATTCCAAGACAACTCAATTTTTCCAATTTGGTGGCCAAGTAATGACTGTCCGTGCAATTGCATTAGCCAAATTAAGAGGCTCATTAAATGCCATTTGCCATCTGCTCAGTAAATCTCTCTGCTCCTCTTCTATTCCAGATAACAACACACTTTCCTCTTTTGCTCCAAAATAAAATGCTATAAAATTCCAGGGTAGCTGATGTTCTGATCTCCGAACAAGACTTCATAGACAATTCCGAACCATTATAACTTTTCCTGCAATAGAATGCACATACATTTTACATTCATAGTCTAGAAAAAAGCTCATACAAAATCACTGATTGGTTTTTGGGCTCGTCCTCCATCATTCCAATTATGGGTGTTTTTAACTGTACTGTAACATTCTAATTTTGAGTCAGCTTAAACGATTGAGTGAGACGGTTGCACAATTCCTTTGAGGTAACATAGCTTCTCGTTTTAAGTTATTACAACGGAAAGATTATCATAACTTAAAACAACAAGCTCAAAGGAATTATTCAACCATCTCACTCAATCATTTAAGCTAACTCAAAATTGAAACTTTACAATGTTTATATAGCAGCACAATGCAGCGATCAGCCTACACTCTAAAATATTTCAGACAAAATTGGTTTTTAGATTCAAAATGGTTTTTTGAAAAACCAAATTTCAATGCAAAAAACCAACATGTTGGTTTTGCATTGAAATTTGGTTTTTCAAAAAACCATTTTGAATCTAAAAAACCAATTTTGTCCCGACATTTTTTAGAGTGTACCCTTTCTGTATTAAAAAATATATATCATGTCCAAAATGTTTACAGTTCACAATAAAAACTAGCATGTATCTTTGTGTATATAACAATCTCAGATATTCCACAAATGCACAAATTCCAGTCTTGCCTCCTTAGCATTGCGCAAGGCCATCTGGGACAGGATCATCCGGAGTAGCAGTCTGCTGGCTGGCAGTGGCTGCTCCAAGCAGATAAAGGAAGACCACCAGTACATTCAGTACAATTCCAGTGAAAGGAGCCAAATCAATTGGTCTGGAAGTCTGACGTTAATTCACTTCTGTTTCGGATGTGCTCAGAATTGTCCTTCCCTTGACCAGACTGAACTTTCCCATTCATTTGATTCACCCTAAAGTTGTTTTATTTCTTTAAGTTCATTTATTTTACCAAAGATAGAGATCAGTCGATTTTTTTAAACCTGAAAAATTGGTTCATTGACACAGTTAACTGTAGGACCTATATGTGGTGCACTGAAAGTTCGTAAGTCAACATGTTCAAGCAATATATTTCATATAGACATACAATGTAGGTGTATACCCAACCATATTTTATTTGGCTTCTCTGCACACTGTAAAATCGGTTGAACTGAGTCAGCTTAAATGATTGAGTGAGATGTTTGTACAATTTTTTTGAGCGAACATAGCTTGTTGTTTTGAATTATGACAACAGACACATCATCATAACTTGAAACAACAAGCTATGTTAGCTCAAATGAATTGTGCAACCATTTCACTCAATCATTCAAGCGGACTAGACTCAAAATTAAAATTTTACAGTGTGTATGAGTCTTCATGAGACAAAACATCACCATATAACAAGACATAAGCTATACAAAGACACTTTCAGCCCCCTACATCATCGTGCTTAAATAAATAATCCAACTTTGAACCGGAGACTTTGTGGTGATTCTACCCACATCTGCAACTGCTAACAGCACCAAGTCTTGCTAAGAGGGCTAAGAGGGCCAAGTATTAGGACATAAGGGGAGAAGTAAGTGAGTTGAAGGCTGCACTTGGCCCTTTTAATATTACATGGGGCTGGAAATGAGCCTTGCTGGCTGTCAACCTGTTGTTATCAATACAAGCAAGCTGAGGCAGAGTTGAGGCTGAGCCGTAGCTGAGCATGGGCAGGGACTGACCACAGTGACCAGGGCTGCATTATTCATGCTACTGTAATCCACTACTCCCACAGACAAGTGCTTGGTGCTCAGTGCATGAGGAATGGATCCTACTAACCACTTTCACCAGTACCAGGTTTTAAGGTTTACAATTCCCTTTGATACCAACGAATAGGATAATGAAAAGGCGCAATATTGTGGAGTATAATTTTGGGATCTAACATAAATGTGAAAACGAATTAAATCCTAATTACAAATGTATAGCAGAGAAATATATCCCTGAGGGTTTAGCCATGCAAAAGTACACAGTTCTTGATACATGTTTTTATGCTGGGAGCAAAATAGGGTCTTTCCTGAGAGAGCTATTTATATCCAATGGATCCAAAAATACACATCTTGCTTATAAGAACCAACAGATACTCTGTCTGCAAGATAGCCTTATCTGGGAGTGGAGTTGCACTTTATCATTTGTCAATATTACTAATGGTGCGGGGAGAAAAATCAGGAAATATTATCTATATTCCTACATATGGCTAGTGGATACTTCTCGATGCCATGGGATCAATTCTCAATTCAGTTTGTAATCTAATTCGCGTCACCTCTGTTCCAGAAGCCCCACCATTTTAGCTATCCCCATCTTGCCCCACCTTCCCCTATCTCCTTTTTACCATTTTTCCACCCAGCTGAAGCATGTATAATTTAAGGCTCCATATTTTTGCAGCTTTGTCTCTCTGCCTCTCTCTGCTCCTCTGAACAAGGCAATTTACAGCAAGACACGTGAAACTCCAGGGACCCAGGCATAAATCAGGAGTGGCATGGAACGAGGTTTTGTTGTTACAAGAGGAAAGAACTAATGAGCTGTGACAAAAACCATCAGTAAAAAGCTACAGGTCTGTTCGTTTGCATTTCACTGCAATATTTCAGCAGCTCCCTCGACTCTTACAAAACTTTTGTGTTGTTTTGTTGAATTCCTGCGTGGCAAGAAAGTCTGAGACTTTTGCAATACACTACAATGTATACGTATACATACATACTCTATACTTTTAACTGTTATAAAAAGCGAAACATAGATACAACATTGTAAAATTCGAATTTTGAATAAATTATGTAAATGATTGAGAGAGATTGTTGCACAACATACTTCAAGCTTACATAGCTTGTTGTTTTAAGTTACAATAACAGACAGATTATCATAACTTAAAATAACAAGCTATTTTAGCTCAGAGGAATTGTGCAACCATCTCAATCAATCATTTAAGCAGACTCAAAATTTCAAATTTTACAATGCAGGTCAGGTGTTCAAGTCTTACTCCAGATGGAGCTCTTTTGGTAAGCTTCTCTTTGACTTCATTCAAATAGTTTGCTGTTGGGAATCAGTCTAAACTGTAATCGATTCAAAAGTGGCGGATATTTATAAGCTGCAACCCATCTACTACACGACCAAAAAGCAAATCAACAAAATCTGTAAATTTCTACTGTTCTCACCTGCAGTAAATCATTTCACACAGGTGACAATTCTCATTCTGCAATTTAGAGAAATGCTCATCGTCCGTTTTGTAGAGACAGGTGGAATGTTACAAACAAGTACATCAAGGGTGCGCAACAGTGCGGCAACACCTGCGGTTCTTCATTACCTGGTGCATCACATCAGGAAATAAAGGATATCTATATCTAAACAATGATATTACTGACAATATATTGGAAAAACGAAATATATGTGTCCAGAATGTGCACATTTTGTTTCTCGGTGGGTTTTGTGTCTATCAGTCAGATGTGGCCAATTTTATGCACAGGTCCATAGACGATACTGTAATCATTGGTTTATCACACATGACATAGCACCAAGTTGCAAGATGATCTAACATATATATATATCGGTCTATATCAAACTATTTGTAGATCTATCAGAGTTAAATATTAATAATCTATTTCACACTATTTGTGTAGGCCCATCTGACAAAATTAAATCAGTTGACATTTTCTAAATTTTATTTCATGTACCCCAAAAACTGTCATGGTCTCTTACACTGCATGTAACAAATACCAATACACAAACACTGAAAAACACTCACATCAGTTCCATGATGCTATACAATAAATTGCATTTACGGACTAAAAATCATTGACTCTAAATATTCTCGAAAAAAAAAACACTGTCACCATAATGTGTGCATTAAATCTATGTTATCTCCCCATGCAATGGCTTAGATTGAAATTAAAAGAAAGAGCAACCGGTTAATATCCATCAAGGATTTAGCTGCAATCCAGGCCAGCAGTTATAGCAGCTGAGGGAAGGGAATTAAGTGTGATTATCGATTGATTAAAATCCTTGAAAAGACTCGTGCAGTGGCAAAGCAAAATGTTGCCTTCCTGCTCTCTCCTGGAGGCTAGCGGGGGGGCTGTGGAAGCAGACAACTGAAGCAGACAACTAAATCATCCAATTGCTCACTGAGGAAAATAGAAATCCATGCAGCCCGTGCAGTCTACAGGAATTCTAAGCTTCGAGTTTGTTTGATTCAACGATTTCACCCACTATACAGGATACAACTGATGGTTCATAATAATTATAAATTTATCAAATATTCTTTTATTGACATCTATAAATATCACAATTGACACATATATCTTTATGTCATTTATCAAAGATACGTCATACTATTGGCATATTTCCATTTATAGACTGAACATGACTGGCACATGTTACAGACAATTGCATAGGTAAACTTCTTATGTAGTAAAGTAGTTTTGCCAATTTAGTCTGACAAAATAATAGACACAAAATTCTAAGAAAGAAAAGCAATGGATGAAACATAATATCGAAGTTTCACATGATTATAGACTCAACAGTCAAGCAGCACCCTTGGCAAATACTCAAATCCAGAGTCACTGAAGACTTTACAATAAAGTTACTTTCCTTCTCTTCGATAAATTGCAACTCTGTGGCAGCGTTCATCAGGAGAGACTGATGAAACAAGGAGGAGTTCACTGTAAAATTTGAAATTTTGAGTTGGCTTAAGGTGGCTCGATACTCGTGAACTTTCCAAGATAGGATTTCTTAAAAATGGTTTAAAATGATCAAAAATATAGTTTATAGCAAGGATATACAAACCAAAGTGGTCGCTACCAGCCTTTCTTTCAAAATATTTGAGGATATGTAAAAGAAAGTCAGTTCACGCAAATCTGAAAAACTCAATTTTTTTCTTAATTTTTTTACTGTTAAGTTTTCCCTGCCATTCAGTGGCCATTCGTCCTATGTTATTAAATGAAGCATGGAATTAAAGAGGACAGTTTTATGGAAAAGCTGATTAAAATTCCAGAATGATATATTTAGTTTAAAGAACTTTTCTGCGGGTTCGGATCAAAAGTTATGATTTTGAAAATTTAATTTTTTTTATGAACCATAGCGCTAAAAAAAAATGACGCGATAGGATTTTTTATTTCTCTGTCATTTGCTTCCATATGAAGTAAGGAACAATATCATGACACTGACATGTGGCCCAACGGGCCTGGAAATTGATATAAAAATTTATTTATGACACAAAGTCATTTTTGAGAAATTTGACATGCTTGCCGAAAATCGCCTGCAGAATCTTTGTACTAGGAGTAGAGAGCTGAATGTTCGGCTGATTATAGTAGTTTTCATAGCGCATCTAATGCTTCAAACGTGAAGTCTCTAACCCTACTAGAAGTGGCGCAAATGCAAAACGAAGCGGCCGACGCATGAAATTTTCAGAAGTAAAAAAACATCCAGAAACAGTAGAGCAGTGCTGATGAAGCTACCATAGATAGGGCCTGCCTGGCTGCGCGGAAATGTGTGCAGGTGACGTAATTTCGTGAGTAGCGAGCCACCTTAAATGATTGAGTGAGACAGTTGTACTTTGAGCTGACATGGCTTGCTGTCTTAAGTTATGATTATCTGTCTGGTACCGCATACTTAGCTGAAAACAAAAAGCTGTATTAGCTCAAAGGAATTGTGCAACCATCTCGCTCAATCAAGTAAGCGGACTCAAACTACAAATTGTACAGTGTTCGTAGCATCTTCTACATTATCATCCCATAGGCCCCTTCAAAGAATACACAAACTATAGATCCTACAGGAACTATATATTATGTAGATTCACAAGAAGAGATTTCATCAATTTTACATCGCTTCCAGAAGACGAAGATGACATCCAGTGAGTGAGAAATACCTCGACTAACACAGATGAAAGCTTATTAACATATTATACACAACCTGGCATTTCTATACAACATAGCACAATACAGGACCACAAGCTTTCAGTCTGTGCTACATGCATCCAAGGAGCCTCTATAAATCACAGGATTAGAAAGTAAATCGAAGTTTTCAGGGGTCCAGGCAGAACTACAATATGAATGGGAGCCCAGAGACTAACTGCAGCCCACAGACTTGTAAGCTGCCCCAGGCATCTTGCCTCTTGTCTAATCCTGCATTCTCCTTATCCTGGGAGCATCTGTTATCTGCATTATGCAATGTTGGGCAGAGTAGTCGTCCATTGATGTGGCATACCCATATACAGTAGGACTGTTGGAGAGAGGCCGGTCCATCTTATTGAGTATTATATGAGCGCAGCTCATGGCTGCCGAAGGCAGCCATGAGCGAAGCTCACTTAGCACAAGGACAGCTCATTCTATATTAGCACAAGGACAGCTCATTCTATATGATGCTCCTGTCTGCAGTGACTGCCTGAACAGGAAGTGCCTGTAGTTGCCATAATACTGGAGCTAGTAGTTTATTCACAGTTTAGTTTGGTAAATAATTAAAGTATGTTAAATAAATTCCAAAGTAGATTTAAAATTTCTGTCATGTCCTATAACAACCTCCAATGACATATTTCAGGGATTTAAATCAACATGTGTATCAACATTGGAAATAATTATTTCCATAACACCTGATTGCAAGAAGTAAATAAAATTTAAAAGTCAATACAATGTTAATAACTTAAATAGATCACCAAGTAAGAAATCATAACAACAATTAAGGTTACATAATCTTCATTAACTATCAACAAATTATGTAACAGTCTAATAGTAAACTGTCACCTCTGAATAGCTGGTTTTATTGATCTCGGTTATGTAACATCAACAACTATCTGTCTATTTATCTATCTATCTACCTATCTACCTAATCTTATCTACAGATCTGATCTTATCTATCTAATTTTATCTATCTGCCAATTTGCTCATTCCTCTAAAAAGATACGTTGGCCTTCTGCATGGAATGTTTAAGATAATGCAGTAGTTCTATGACAATGCTGCGCGAATTTCATGGCAGTGCCATTTACATATTATACAGTATCATTTCAAACAGTAGACAGTTTTATTTCTCTCAATTGTGCCATCAATGACTGCTTAGGTTACAACCACAGCACCAATCATAGCAGCAGTCTTTCTGACACTTTTTTCCTGACCGCACCCATTTCATATCTTCAAGCAAATTTCATTAAACTATATCAATTAATCTATGTATCTATGTATCTATGTATCTATGTATCTATCTATCTATCTATCTATCTATCTATCTATCTATCTATCTCTCTATCTATCTCTACCTCTCTACCCCTCTCTGCCTCTCTGTCTCTATCTGTTTAACTACCGATAGTTTAGGCTATTAAATCTCATGACAAGACCAAAATACACGTATCATTGTTTGAATGCCAGTACAAGATATCATTTGTTCTTTCTATCAAATATGCATTGTTACAACAAATGAGAGTTAAGTCTAGGGTTGCCACAAGAGAAGATTAAAGACCGTCAAGAAAGATGCATGGCCTGTCAGGGAGATAAAGGGCATCAACGAAAAGGTGGATGATGTGGATATAGATAGACACAATGACATCAATAATTCACAAGGAACTCTCAACACACTGCTGCTAATGGTGACACGTTGACGTATATATAGCCAAGAAATAGGCCTCTGGCCTGCATGAAGGGTTCTTCACATCTGGAAAATGAACATGTGCACTACACAAGTGGAACATATTATAAAGAGATAATTGGTTGATCTACACCTCCATATAAAATAGACAGGCTTGGTCATTTAGTTAGATATCTATATTATACTAAAATATTGTGAATAAGTGCCTTTTATAAGACTGCTAATATGGCCAGTGCACTGTAAAATTTGAATGTTTGAGTCAGCTTAAATGATGGAATGAGATGGTTGCACAAATAGTTTGAGCTAACATAGCTTGTTGTTTTAAGTTCACTGTTATGATAATGCACAGAGTATGACAACTTAAAACAACATAATAACAAACTATGTCAGCTCAAATGAATTACGCAGCCACCTCATTCAATCATTTAAGCTTTAAATTTTACCGTGTGCTGAAAAGTAGGTTAAGCTCTTTTGACATGCCAACCAAGACTTATGAAGGCAATGAAACATAAATCACATCTGTGGTAATGGTACTAAAAATTTTCAGTCTTGTCAGACAAAATTTACATTCACCTGTTCCAGACGTTTGGTCAAAATGACAAGTGGTCATCCTATACCATGACATTGGTGTTACTACAGGGGATCAAGAAGTGCAACGAAATGACAATGTGATTGGTGCTCAAGTAGCGGTGTTGATTGATTCAGAAATAAATATTTCAATACATTTCATGCTTGAAATAAATAATTACCAAACACAAGAATGCAAAAAATGGTACAATCCCATATCCAAAAGTCTGTACACAACAACTTTGTCCATATTTCTTGCCAAATGGTAATTAATTTTACATGGAAAAAATATTCTCTTTAAAAAGTAATTGAATAACCTCTAATGAAATAAATGAAATATGTCTGTCATGTCTGTCTGTCTTCCTTTTGCCCTGTGCGTAGGGGGCTAGCTCAGTTGGCAGTGCTATATATGGGTCCAAGGTTTGATCCCAGATCTTGGCAGGTCAACCGAAGAAACTATCTTGGAAAGCACTTGCAACCATCTTCTGTCTGATTGCCATGACACCTCCCCTAATTTGCATGTACCAGAGTTGAAAATACAAGATTTAAAATCCATTATGGCATTTTCTATTGTCTGTAGTTGAAACGGCGAGATCAATTGAATTTATTTATTTATGGACTACATCATTCATTCATTCAATCATTCACAGAGATTTTGCTTAGGCAGAGTACGAGCAGTGTTTTGGGGAGGGACGGATATTTGTTCAAAAGCTCTCCCTCAGAAATTATTCATTTCAAGATAGTCCAGAAAGAATACAAAATAAACCTTTCACTTTTTTACTGAAAGAATAATAATACCAAGCCCCCCCCCCTCCTCTCTGAGATTTAATGGTTGTTCCAATTATAAAAAACCTTATGGATTAAATAAAAGTGTTGTCTTCAGCTTCGGAAATATTTGCACTTAGTGCTCACTGGTGCATAGAAAAATTGCTTGTCACAAGACCACTTGAACAACTGACCACATGATCATTTCGTTGCACTTCTTGTTCCCCTGTAGTAATGACTCTGTCTTTTAATGTCATCATGAGTGGTTTATCAACGATTTTATTGTTTCATCAACTTGATCCAATGATTTGTAAAAAATGCTTCAAGAATCAATGCTATTGTAATTGTTATTTAGACCTAAACTTGCTCTTACAAGCTCTTCCGAAAGTGATATCCCATTCATTCATAGCAGTGAATGGAGGAATGTTTCAAAGCATCTTCCCAAAATAGACCATCGATCACTTGAAGTGCTAGACAGTATGTACAGGGCTCCCCACGGACAACAATCGTCGCATGCAGGGTTCTTCCCAAGACTATTCACAATTTCCAGTATCATTTATTTTGTTCTGAGGATCCATTCAATAATGGAGGGACTGGAAATACCAACACATGTCATTATGTTTGTGAATTAATAGCATGCGCTCTCCACAGTGCCATAAATTACAACCCAAGGGAACGATAACTCAAATTCTATTAAAAGAAGCTGCGTTCCTGGAATCTAGACTGCAGAGTATAGAATCACCGTCACCTTAAAAATTGTCGACATCCTTTAATGCATTGTATACATGCAAATTATCAGAATTATATACCACTCAATATTAAATGTTACTGAATACATTGCTAATTTAAAATAAAATCGATATTATTCAGGTTATTTAAAAATAATAGAAGACGAGTGACATTCTGCAGACTGTGGACCGTGGTCGAGTGTAGACAACTCAGCGAAACACAGAAATTCGTAGTATTCTGCTTGCAAGATTTCCTTACTTTTTGTCTGGAATAGACCTTTTCAGTATTTTGGTATTCTTGGATATACAATACACTGTATGTTTCCTCTAGTTAGGATGATGCACTACGATGGTCTGCAGATAAGGCTCACTGTAAATTGAATTCTAAGTCAGTTTGAATGATTGAGTGAGACGGTTGCACAATTCCTTTGATTTAAGTTATGACAACGGACAGATTGTCATAACTTAGAACAACAAGCTATGTCAGCTCAAAGGAATTGTGCAACCATCCCACTCAATCATTTAAGCCGACTCAAAATTTCAAATTTTACAGTGTATAATTAGCCTGGTGAGTGCACAAATCCAGGACGTAAAGTCCAAATTAATTATGTGTCCATCCTACAGAAAACCAAGTAAAAACCTTTGCTATATGCCACCACTACTGCGTAGTAGGTGTTCAGCGTAAAGGGACAGGATTCACCACAGGTCAGCAGACCGGCTTGCTTGAAACCAGGAGGGCCTTATTTGTCAAGTCAGACAGAAAACCAGCTTAGTCAAACCAGTGCAAACATCCAGCTGTCTTCCCCAGAGAGTTGCCAGCGGCTCAGTCAAGCTGTCACAGGTTGTGGGTCCCCTCAGATTAGCTGGGATGAAAGTCAAAAGCCTGGCTGGTTATAGGCACCTTTCACCTTTTCAAAGCAAGGGTGAAACCAAAAAACCTACACATATAACAGCCTTTCATTGGTTGTATAAAGTCCACTTGCAGTTAGTACTACACTTATTCATGTTCTAATTGAGAAAGATGGAAAGGAAGGCAGGCACACATAAACTGTCTTTACAGTCTCTTAAATATTCTTATTTGGAATCATCCTATATACTTGCCACACGATTTACACTGTATAGTAAGCAACTAGAATAATCCTAAGACCTATAAAGGATGACACCATTCAAGAGGAAGTATCACTGAAGTTCTGAGCTAAATCTGATAAACTGTTGGTTTATTTTTTTTGCTACAAGTTTATAAAGGGATAAGATGAGCCTAGACTGGAGTCTGTGTTCAGCTAAGACGGGTAATCCCTTGGCTTCCCTCCTATACCTATAGAACATAAACCTCTGTGGGTCTGTTGGTATGTTGGTGCAGCAGTACTCAATGTACTGGATCTATAACTAATCTTTCCCCTGTGAAGCACCGACCAATACTGCTAAGTGATTGGTGAGGGGGTTTAAGACAAGACATTACAGATTGTGCTGACTGTACCAACGAGGCACTCATGCAGACTCAGACAGACATTGTATCTAATAGAGATCAATAGACATTATATCTAATGTCCAGAGGAAAGCTGGATGGTTGCATTGACAAAATACCATAAGAGGGCTTCTGAACTAATCTAATGCATTTTTGTTCTGACACCCAACAGGCTGTGATGCTGTGCTTGCAAAGGGCTATTCCAGACCCAATTATCACTTCAGCATCTCGTTGAAACTGTGATGAACTGTTAAGGTCGATTCTCATTGACTAGAAGCCAGGGAATCCGACCCAGTATATAATGACATCACAGCAGGTACCTGTTTTACATGAGCTGCTATGCTTGAGAAGAGAGATGCCAACTCTGACACTGAGTACTCACATGACAGCACACTTCAACGGCATGGAAACAACTTGGATTCCACGTGCATATGACAAGGACAGTAACAAGCTGTAGCCTTTGTACATAACACTGTAAAATTTGAATTTTGAGTCAGCTGAGATGATTGAGTGAGACGGTTGCACAATTCCTATGAGCTAACATACAGTTGCTCTCGAAAGTAAGTACACCCCTGCAGGAATACTGCATTTGGCTCATTAATTAATATCAGGTCATGATTATCCTCTCATTTTTTCAATAAAGTGTATCTCTTTGAAGTCTTACATAATATGTTATTTGGATTTTTTGAAATATCGAGGTCATTTTGACCTTTGACCTCAAATGAAAAAATAGCTCATTGCAAAAGTAAGTACACCCTCACAATAGTTGGCCTTTTTATCGCTTTATACCCTCTGTCTGTTTTGGTCAATCTGCTTCTGCCATGCAACCCTAAAATGTTTGTTGTTCCGCCTGGTTGATTTTGGCACCTTTATTTTGATTTCCATCCTCCTTGGCAGTACTTAACAGTTGATTATCCTTAAATTTGCTTAATCAAGTCATTATGGTGTGATTGATGGGTCAGTCACCATGCCTAGAACGTTGGAACTGTCTGAAAGGCTAAGAAATACTATTATTTACACCTCCAATGACTTATTTGGATATATAAGAATATTTCTGCACAGCTTGGGGTTCACATATTGACTGTCAGGAAGTTTTATTCAGATGGAAGGAGCAACAAAAAACACAAACTCATCAAGCAGGATGGGAATACCAACAAAAATATCTTGCAGAACATCCAAGAAATTAATACAGGAAGCAGTAAAATACCCTAAGGTTACATCCACAGAATTACAAGAGCAACGGACATTGCCTGGAATACATGTCTACATGTTAACTATGTGGAGACATTTGAATGAAGAAGGCCTCACTGCCAGAACACCCAAAAACAAGCTCCTGCTGATGAAAAAACACAAGGAACCAGGCCTACACTTCGTCCAGGAGCATTTTGAAAAACCAGAAGACTTTTTGGCTAATATTCTTTGGACCGATGAACCTAAAATTGTATTTTAAGGTCACACGAACAACCGATACATTTGCTGCAATGTCAACTCGGCTTGCCAAGAGAAGAACCTGGTGCCCATAATGAAGCATGGAGGTGGGAACATCATGCCGAGTGGATTTTTTGCCTCATCAGAAACTGGCAAACTGGTTCATGTAGTAGGAATTGTGAATCCAAAACTCTATTATGAAATCCTAGGAGATAATATTGTCCAATTGGTAAAGTAGCTTGGTTAAAAGTGCTCTTGGGTGTTCCAGCAGGACAGAAATCCCAAACACACAAGTGTGTTAACTAAATCCTAAATGAATTAAAATAAATACCAGCTTTTGGAATGACCCAGCCATATCCCAGAAGTGAATTCCATCGAGATGCCGTGATTTGACCTTAAAAAAGTGGGAAAATACAGGTAATCCCCCAGTCATTCAGTGGTGGCACAGTTTACATGGGGGCATGGTTGAAAAGTCCAGTTCAAATATGTTAGAACCTTATTCTAGGGTAAATTAATCATCTTCAATCAATTTTAGCCACCGGTTTAGGAAACACAAGGTATTGACTGTCTGAAATTAGAAGGGTGTACTTACTTTTGCAATGGCCATTTTTTCCATACTTAACTGTATTAATTTAATGGGAGACTGAATTTGTGAATTTGTGATATAATTGTATGCACATATATTAGGTTGACACTAAATAATTGTTAGTGTGTGAATATATAATAATTTGTACCCTTGAGAGACAAAAGTTTGAAAAATAGCATGGGGTGTACTTACTTTCGAGCACTGTAACAAATTGCTGTAGTTTGTACAGTGAATTACTGTAGAAACTACAGTAAGCTGCTGTACAACTCTGATACAGTAAGCTACTGTAGAAGCTACAGTAAACAAAACTCTACCGTAAGACTTACTGTAAATGTTACAGCAAGCTACTGTAAGCTTCATATTACGGCAAATTGCTGTAGATTTTATGGCAAATAAAACTCTACTGTAAGCCTTACTGTAAGTGTTACAGCAAGCTACTGTAACCTTCAAATCACGGCAAATTGCAGTAGATTTTACAGCAAACAAAACTCTACCGTAAGCCTTACTGTAAATGTTACAGCAAGCCACTGTGAGCTTCGTATCACAGCAAGATGATTTTACAGCAAGCAAGCCACTACTGTAATCCAATATCACACTACTGTAATAACTACATTAAGCCATTGTACTGACAATTCATTCCTAATAAAGGGAATATACCAAATGTGCCATGTCCACAAGCAATGGCTGAGCATTAAGTTCTAATTGGAGATATTATATTGGAAAATAGCCATCCCTCATATTTATGTTCATGAAATATGTTTTTAAAATCATATCAATATTGTCGTAGACTTACATGTATTTGTATCACAATGTTCACCCAACTATCTAGTATAATACTTGATTAAAAATATATAATTATTTAAAATGTGGACTATATAATATTTAGGCTTTTTTTTTATTATTCTCTAAAATATATGAATTTACAGATTCAATATGGCAAATTCATTTATTAAGATGAGATACATATGAAAATGACTTTGAAAAAAAATGTATTGTGTAGCATTTGATTGACAAATTAGATTAGCTTTTTTTTTTTTAACTGTATTGTATTACATTTGTAGGATGTTCATTTATTAAATTGCTAAATACACTCTAGATAATATCTAAGGTCTAACTGGAATAATATCAAACTATACACAATTGTATACTAGTAGTAATTTCTCAGGAATACCACAAGGTGTCACTTTGCATGCATATTATATGAGTATGGCATCAATTAAGGGGTAATTAGAGGGGTAATTAGAGGGAAATCACTGACGCAGAACTGTGACCCAGTTACATAAACTGAATTTACTGGCAGTATTAGACAATTGTATTAGAGTCATTCTTGGACAGTTATTCAAAGGGAGAGGTGGCACTGTTCAGTGGCTCCATGTTTATTTCTTGTTTTAGCAGTGGAGTTGAGTAAACATTGACTGGGTAAGTGTGTTGAATAAACTAAGTATGTTCATTAAATATTCAATTAACTGATTCTTTATTACTTGAATGCTTCATCAACTCTAATGATTTTCTTCTTTTTCAGGAGTCCAAAGGACCAGTTACAGGATATTTTACTGAAGTTTGAAATGCTGTTCAAAATTATGGAATTTCTTCTATTTTAACTACTGTTTCCATTTTAGCATCTCATCAAATTCATTGGTCATTCTGTTCATGGACATGTTTTACCAATGATCTTGTTTAAATAAAATTGTCCCTGCATTTGAATAAAGTGGTCCCAATAATAAAACACACCCCAAAAGAACTACAGTATAGAAAAATCTTACTGTAAAATCTACAATAATCAGCTGTAGTTAAAACTGCAGTACAAGGTCCCCTTCCTGTAAAAACTACAGTAATTTACCGTAATGCTTATACAGTATGAAAATCTATTACTGTAAAAACTACGGTAAGATGCCGTTTTCAAACTACAGTAAGATATATTGATTGCTGTAGTTTTTACAGTAAGTACCGCACAGCAGAATTACGGTAGTGATTTTTGTTGCTGTAAAAAACTACAGTAGTTGCCGGCAAGTGAGTCTGCCGGTAGTTACTGTAGTTTTCTACAGTAAGGTTCTTACAGTGAGAGCAACTGTAGCTTGTTGCTTTCAGCTAAGATAATCTGTATTTTATCATAACTTAAAACAGCAAGCTACACATCTGTTAGCTCAAGGGAATTGTGCAGCCATTTCACTCAATCATCTTAGCTGGCTAAAAATTCAAATTCTACAGCGTAAGTTCTGTCCAGCTTTTTCTGGACAGTGGGTCTTTTAGTCTTATTTATCCTTAATACCAGCATCAAAACCATCTTAAGATTTTTATCTACAAAATATAAACTCCAAATGATAACATTGAGTGGCGTAATAATCAAAACCCTAAATTCTACCAAATAGAATTAACCAAATACGCTCATGGCTGCTTTAATCAAACTGATCATGTATCTCCATTAAACGCGGATGCCCTTGACGGGACACCACACAGAAGCACACAAGAGCATCAGTTTCAATTGAACGGCTCGTGAAATATAATCCATTTTGTTGTTTGTGCGTGAGTATTTCTTTTTTCAATCATGGCAGATCCGAGAAGAACCCCACTGCTGTGTCCTCCTCCTCCTGTCCTAATTAGCTCAGCCCATTGCACATAAATACGGGACGTGCAACCCAAAAACGAGTTTCCTGAATAAGGACTAATAAAGTTATTGTCATTGTCATTGTCATTGTCATTGTCAAATGAACAATCTATCCACCAGATTCCAACTCCATCTTTGATATATATTCTATTACTGTCTTCTAAATGCTTCACTCAATTATGCAACAGATAGGTCTACAGTGCCTAAAAATGTATATTCTATTCTTCTCGATATTCTATTCCATTCCACTCTATTCTTTCTTTTCTACACTCTCTGCACGATTCTATCCTGTTCTATTCTATGGCACGCCAAAGTAAAACTGACTAGTTTCGTTGTAGATTCTATTCTATCAAGCAACTCCACAGAAGATACAGCACATTAACTTCCCCATTCAGTCCTCACGTAACTCCATTAATCCAGATGTACAAGATGATTGAACAGAGACACTTTCGAGATAAAAGACTTTGCTGAAATCCTACTAGACCCCGCTCCAAATGGAGCAGGCAAGAGCAGGGCAAATCAATACTGGAGCATTTGTGAATCTCTGGTTGCATAATTCCCTCTACTCAAATCTTCCTGTTCTGTTGTTTCAAGCATTTTCTACATTTCCGCATCTCCACATTCATGGCAATGCTGGAAATCACACACAGGCTGAGGTAGTTAGTTGCTCTTTGAAGTCTCCAATAAAAGAAAATTAATAAAACAAAACTGTTCAAAACATAATGGGTTCATCTATAATGTAACTATACAAGAACTGGGCTTCACTGGAAGACGAAGAAGAAGAAGAAAAAGAAGAAGAATTTAAAAACAGACCTTGACATTTGCTATAAATCTAATGACACTCCTATAGCTATACTACTCAGAATTGTAAATTTGTAAAACCTCATCTCTTCCCTCATTGGTTCAATAAATAATGACAGAACATCATTACTGACTGCCTTTCCAGAAGGGTTGTCTGGATAGTAACTATTGTTGGTCGGTTTCCATACAAAAACCTTATTCCTATTCCTTTAAAAACACATATCAAGCTGTTACTAAAGTGAGAATATCTATTGCCCACCATGACCAAACCAACCCACGGAGCCACCAACATATGAAACTAATTGATTTGTAAATTCACTTATCAGTTACTTATCTATAAGCATAATTGACATAATTATAAAGTGTATTCAGGTATTGATATAAGTCTACTGCCTGGACGGAAGACTGTCTCCTTAGCCTAAACACTTAGTCTTCTGAAATCTGTATCACAGCAAATGATGTTGTATGAGAGTATCATATCCACAGAGATTTGTCTTCTATAGAATCCAGAAGGAAGTCAGGGGGATTAGATGGCTAAGCCAAATGCAGACCATGGTCTCAGCTCATGGTGGTCCCTTATAGCCTTATATCAACCACAGATCCCTTATATCAAGTAGAAGATGAGGTTATCAGATTTAGAGCTTAGAACTTCAGATACTGCCTTCGGGGAATGATGGTAGTCTTTAAAGGTCTACAGAGATGCTTCAGGTTACTTATATATCAAAATCTTCCCAAAGTCACAGGCCAGCAATTGACAGAATGCATGGTATACAATGGGGATCATTTACAGTCATTTTTCAGACAAATGTATCCAATAACAGAGTTTGTTTCCATGCGAAAACTGATAACATATATGGCATCAGAAGACTCTTGCTTTTAACTAGGAATCAAAACCCTGTCAAAACAGTGAAAATGCATTTTCTGAACTCTGAACAGCATTGGCCATATAATATATCCAGTTGAATAGAAGCCATTAGCCTAATAGGCTTGTTTTAGGATACTGCAATAAACCCAAACACAAGAGTCCACCGAGTCATATATCTCAGTTTTACAGCATCAAGCTTCCCTGTTGCAGCCATGTCCTGTTGCTGTGTTGCCATCAGCTTGGTGACACACAAGTCAATTAGGACAGACTTCTTATTGGCCCACAGGAGAAATGTTATGGCTCCAATTAGATTAGACACCTGCCAACATCAACAGGACAGCTCAGACCTACATATCCAAGCCCAATTAGGACACATAATTGATATATACAGGACAGGAATGGTGTGTAGCTTCCATAATATACTTGGAAGGGTGTAAGCCACCAAGTTAGCCAGTGCAAGTCAGCTTGTAATATTTGTTCAAATACTGAAAGGTGTTTCAATATTTCAGTGCTTCGTGTTACTTGTTCTTCACATTCTACTCGACATTTGCCTGCAAATAATGTACAACATAGAGTATCATATCCACAGAGGTTTGCGTTCTATAAAAAGTTTAGAAGCCTCGAGCAAGGAAGCTAGGGAGGATTAGATGGCTAAGCCAAATGCAGACTTTGGTCTCAGCTCATGGAGATCCCTTATATCAAGCAGAAGATGAGTTTATCAGATTTAGAGCTAAGAACTCGAGTAAACTGCCTCTGGGGAATGATGTCAGTCTTTATAGGTCTTCCGAGATTCTTCTAGTTACTTATCTATACATCAAACTCTTCCCCAAGCCATAGGCCAGTAATTGACCGTATACATGGCATACAATGTGCATTATGCACACTTTGGACAGGCGCTATTTAGACAAATTCGCCAATAATAACTTAGAAGTCCAGGACACCAAGTTTGTTTCCACACAAAAACTAATAAAAACCAAGGAAACGGAAGGTTATACTGACCTAGTTTTCTGAGAGAAATGCCTTTGACCTTATCCATAAACAAAACAATGACAAAATAAGAAGAAAAAGCACTCTCTGAACTCCTGACTGCATTAAAAATGTATACATGAATATAAAGATGAATATGAGCTAATAAACTTGTTTCAGGATACTGCAATGAACCCAAGCACGAGCATATATCTCGGTTTTACAGCATCAAGCTACCTTATTGCAGCCATGTCCTGTTCTGGTGTTACCATCAGCTTGGTGACACACAAGTCAATTAGGACGGACTTCTTGTTGGCCCACAGGAGAAATGTTACGGCCCCAATTAGATTAGACACCTGCCAAATCAACAGGACAGCCAAGACCTAAATATTCAAGCCCAATTAGGACATATAATTGATATATACAGGACAAAAAGGATTTGTAGCTTCCCCGATATACTCCGAATGATGCAAGCCACCAGGTCAGCCAGTGCAAGTCAGCCTGTAATATTGAGAATAATATTGGGAATATAACATGCATGCTCCAAAGCATGCAGACCAAACACATTCAATTTTGACGTCTGGACATTTACACATTAAACACACTGTCACTCAGAATTTAATTTCACAACCGAATTAAAATAACATACACAAAGAGTCACATGTGGCATATTTCAACAGCCACTGCTGACAGAGACTTAAGAATAATCACAGGAGCTGATAATGGTATAACTTTCAAGTTTGATCCTACAAACATTTTTCTGTAATTTTTAAGCCATATATTGAAGTTATATGTCCTTTACAAAGTGGACACAGTAAATTGCACCAGGCGATGTCAGAGTAAATGTTAAGTTTTGGGGAGGACGAGTAACTTTTGAAAGATACTAGTCCGTGGACTAGGAACATTTTTGGCCTATATTTGACCCTGCATCCACCTTACCCACTTAGCCACTGCATTTAATATCAGCACACTACATTTACTACTGAACAGGGAAGGAGATAGCCTGACGTACATATAAGTGAAACCAGCAAATGATATTAGGGGGAGACAGTTCCTAATTCAGAAATCGATGTTCCGCCCCGTCCTGGTAGAGCAGCTGTCAGCAGGGGGATGGAAGACCATTTGAAGTATGGCTTGGTCTTATTTGGTCTTACTTGGTCTTACTTACTTATAAATCCATCCTGGCGTGCGACTAATTCTGGGATATAGCCTTGATCTGGCCAAATTAAGAATCAATTGCACCAGACATGGGCTTCCAGCTTCCAAACTTCCTATCCACACATGACAGATGTATGGGGAAAATTGTGGGACTTCAGTCATTCATTCCGCCAAAGGCAGCTCTAAACTCTGGCATAATTTGGAAATATGTAATATTATATTTTCTGCTGTTTCAAACCAGACCTGAGGCATGGGCAAAATGAGAAGATTCTCATGTCACTGTGGTACTCTGCCAGGTGTAAATGAGAAGTTAATTGGCAGCGGATAGGGAAAATGTATAGCACTCAGTGGCGGTGCCTCGAATAAGGCCACATGTATTTCCCTCAAGGGACTGGAACAGTTTTAGGAATAATCAGTGAGCCGGTTAACTGGTGAGAACTTGAGCTATATTGTGTAAATTTGGCTGACTAGGCAATCGCAGTTCAAATCAGAACAGTGCAACCAACAGCTCTGCACACAGAAAAATAATTTAGCATTTTCAAAAAAGCCGATTGGCAATTTTCTCTTAAATGCCTTCTCGTGAACCCATAACATCCTTGCCGAGAACTGCCTTGTTCCATGCCACACAGAATAGCTGGATAAATATGGCCAATGCCCGATGTCAGATATGGTCATAGCCAAGCGGCTTAGAAATGGCCCCCGGCATTAATGTCTTGATGGGTAATTTCCTATGATTTATAGGTCCATCAGAAATATTAAAGAAATTCTCTACTATCAGCTTGGAGGCTAGCTCCCAGAAAGACAAAAACGGCCTTTTCTGCTGCTATCTGTAACAAGTGATCTAGCTGGTTCAATATCCAAAACAAGCGGGTCTTATCCAACGGAGGTAGATCTTCATGTCATGGGTTAGATCCGAGTCTGGGAATCAATCTATAAATCTATATATATCTATTTAGCTATCAATCTCATAGCAAGCATTGAAATGGTTACATGTCTATTTTGCCATGAACATTCTAGGAGTTACTGCATTTACATAATATAAATTTTAAATCAGAGGAAAGCACATGACAGATTCACTTGTGACTGTTTCCAATGCGACTTGAATATCCAAAATGATAAAATAAATTCATCAGTCTGACAAACTAGTCTGCTAGGTCTCAGGCAAAACAAGCTGACTGCTTGTAGCCTGAATATAAATTGCTTCTTTGGATTTATTTCATAATCCCATTTAATTGCCAGTTATAACTTGCATGAGTTAATTATTGATGAAGTTCACATGTCTGGAGGACAGCAGAGGTCATTGACAGCATGCTGGTAATATTAATATTCTATAGCTAATTAAGGACCAACCCCTAATTAATTACAAACGTATCTAGACATATCCAGACTTCACCAGAAAGACAGAGTAACAAACTTTCAAAATCACTCTTTTTAAAAAAAAACCTCAAATCGAGGGCGAAACATAGATTGCCAAATTTTATCGATGACTGCCTGAGCTACAACTACAACAGTCCAACACCAAGCATTGGAGCGCCCAAGCCAACAAGTTTTTCTCAGACCACATCAGTCATTCAATAAATTCCAATTATTCATTTCATCAGTCTTTCTTTTCTCTCAGTTATTTTTTCTGCAGTTCTTCTTTCTTCCCTTCTTTCTTACCTTCTTCACAACATTACATAGAAAAAACATCAAATACTGCAATACCATTTGATTTACCGCCAGTGCCCATAACAAAAGCTATGAAATGTGCCTCGTCTGCATATTTTGAGAGTAAAAATCGAAGAAGCAAATTTCAAGTGGAGACAAGAAGTGACAAAGCATAGAGATATAGGATTACCATTGTTCTGGGCTTGACAACAGTACAAATGTGGAGGCTCAATTTGTATTATGTGGCAATAAACTTTGTACTTGGAATAGTTTTTTAGCATGCCAAGGTGTAATTTAGCCTCAAATTAAAGATTCATGAAGTAGGCTTAAACAGACAATAGGCTACCAAAAAGATAAATTAATTGAGGAAAAGTTAAATAGCAGAATGCATAATATCACTTACAGTCTAACACGATACAGAACAACAGATCAATAAATAGATCATAAAATAATGACACAATTGAACATTTTATGTGCAATGCGTACTGCACTTCAACATGCTCATCAAACAAACATATTCCTATTTTCTCAGTAATATTTAAAATTTTTAATATGGTCTGTTCCTTTATGAACCTTCCATGAAGACACTCAAAAAATATATATTGCTAAATCCAGGCATCATCATATTATCTACCTATTCTAACTTCTAACCAACAACACAGATGGAAAACACAGACCAGATTGAGCATATTGAACAAAAACATCAGAGCTATTCTAAATTTGTGCATGAGCGCTTGCCAGTTTAGTGTTGCATGTTTGCATATCCAATGACATGATCAATATGTTATGTGTCTGACGTTCCATAAACTGTCAATAATAAAACAATAAAGAATATGCATTAAACAATTTCATTGACTTGGATGAAGTTGATGATGGGAGCATGATAGATACAGACAACAATCGACCTAATAATGGGCAAGACTGGTTATTCAAAAAAATTTATGTTGACTGACTAAAATTTGGACAATCGAATTGCAGTCCTTCCTATTGTATTGTTGACGTTATATAGCCAAATGTCCAGCAGACTGACTCCTCAACTGACTGACTGATTAGCTTACTGACTGACTGAAACTGACTGGCGAGATTTATAATCTCACACTGTGCTGCTGTCCATCTGATGTGCTATCCCTCTGTAGACTCAGACTGCTTTGTTTTGCCAGCAAGCGTACAAATTCAATCGAACATATAATTATATCAGTCATTTATGGTATGGATGACCTCTCCAGGCTGAGTCTCCAAGATAAAGACAATTTCTGCTATCGAAAGGCCTATATAGGATTGGAAGACAAAATATGATAACAGAATCTCATTCAAGTACCTGGATCTTAATTTGCAAACTATCAATACAAAGTGTTATTTCATCAATTTCCAAGAATCACCATTTTACAAGACTATACCTGCTTCAACAACCAGGGCAGTGACACCTCTACAAGCCACTTAATTAGATTAATGCAGTTGCGATGTCCATGGCCGCTTGATTGATGTACCTGTTGCTGACGCCCACAAAAAGCCACATATGAGGAATCCTGTCTAGACAGCTTTTATGGTTTGGTGCAAAGTTGCTTCCTCCAGTGACAATACATGGCCCTGTATGATGTCGTCTTTAAAAAAAGAGCTTTCAAATATCTGGCTCCATTGTTTGTGTGTCGAAAATGGTCTTGGAATCTAAGAGCTACTTCAACACAAGCTGAACTTAGATGGTGTGATATTTAAATTTTAGAATATAAATCTCAAAGACGTATCATGCTGCATTGTCTATATCCCAAAAGATATTTGACACTTTCCAAAATATATCTCATTTTGTCAGTTATTTCACCATATTGCAACAGCATAAACCATGAGAATAACCCCTAAACCATAAGAATAACCCAATTTTGGGGACTCATAAGTTTTAATAACTGATTCCATATGGTCTCAACATCTAAATGTATGAATATATCTGAGTAAACATGTGCAGGCTAATGAGGGACATTTACGACAATCGGATTAAGGAAATACATACAATTCTCTTAAAAATATGAGGGTCTCCTTATCATCTATTGCCTAGTTTTTGAAAACATATGGAATAGCAAACTCCATAAAATTTCATAATTCCTCTTTTCATTTAGGAAAAACTATTCGTATTTTTTCTAACAACATAATAAGCGGTGTACTCGATGACAAACCAGCGTGGAATCTGAAGAACAAAAATCATCCAGGAATAGCTAAAAAAAAGTTCTCTTTGATGCAAATATCCATCTATTTCTATAGGGAAAAAATAATTTTCATCACCCTTTGATATACAATCCCAATATATCACATTATATCTTGAGACGGACTATTCCCTCAACCTTCACAAAAATTACAGGAAATAGATTCACTTTCTGTCAATCTCCGGTATATGATGCAAAACAATCAAGTGCACCTTGTGACTGCCATTTGATGTCTGTATGAGTCATCCTGCCGCAGAATTTTATTACCTTGGATGACAAGTGGAGTCATAGGGCAGGACAAAATGACAAACGCATGAAGTGAAATGATGGCATGAGGAAATCTACAGTTTCACAACACAGAAGTCACAATAAAATATGTGGTAAACTGATCAGTGATAAATACACTGTAGGCCAACATACCGTTTCACTAAATTTAAACAAAATTTCAACATGACTTCAAGTACGTTTTACCATACTACACTACGCCAGAACTACTTTTCCAACGAGAAATAGTGTGTAGATTGAAGCTCCAAAGGTGATAATACGTCTGCCAGAAATCCAAGAATGTGTTCATGAATATCGCAATAAAGCTGAACAATTATGCTCTCCAAGGAATGTTCTATAATACCTTCTTAGTATCTATGTAGTCTGAAAATAGTCATGTGCATGCCTTCTTTTTAGTCACAGCCACTGAGGATCTATCTCACGAACAATAGGCTATGACCAATATGTTTGTGACATTATCCAGAAAGGTAATTGTGGTTTAGTTTATTCAATCATACAGTTGAAACTGACATCTTGATAAAAGATCTAACCTAGGCCAAACGTTCATTATATTTCGAAACAAAGCTTTGTTTGAAAGATCAGAATTCAGTCGTTGCATCAAAAGGTGCAAGGTTATCAAACCACACCACAATAACATTTAAAGATTAGACATACAACCAGCAGCTAAGTGCCTCATTGCGGTTGTGGTAAAATGCTATTCCATGAATAAAGTTGAGATGTGATCAACCAGGCCGTTCACAAGTCTTGGCAGTAATCTAATGAAGACCAGACTTCTGTAGAATCCCAGTAAAAGAAATGAGCTATTCATATTCTCATTTATTCCTTCTGCCTTTTCCCTTTCTGTCTGACCGGTGATTGCTCCTAAATGATTTAAGTACTTCCCATGTGCCATTTCCAGAGGCTGCAGCACGGGATTGTAGCCATAAAAGCGATTCTAAATATAGGTCCATGATTGATATTACTCCAGACAATTTCCAACTCACTGATTAACGCAGAGCTCCAGCAGAGAGAGAGAATTCATTTCAGGAGCGGCATTTCATTTCTATTTGAGTCGGAAAGTAATTGGAATTGTCAAAAAATAGAGCTTAACTTACCAAAAGCAACTCGCAGGTGGTAAAAGCAGGTGAATTGTTCAGAGCATATTGGACAGACGGCACCTTGTTGTTTCTATTAATTATTCAATCGTATGAATAAGGTCTTTAAACCATGTGAAGGTTACACATAAACACTTAACACACATTTAACCTCAGTGACATACAACTAGCCACAGGTATTCAGTCTCACAGTTTTTCAAATGTCCGATTTCAACACATTTCAGCATAGATTAGAGGATAATGGTATTGAGTATTGTATATTTGTGTGGTAAATCAATGTTATGAAATTCCACACCTGGTTTTCTTTCAGACTTATGCCAACATAAGCGTTTTGATTTTGGGAGGATAACACACATGGACTAAGCCCCAAAGGTACAAAATATATGACTTGGAAATTGGGTTGTAATTTTGATAAAAGTGTCTTATAGCAACAATTCCAATCAGACCAGCGATGTGGTTGTGAATGCTGAATTACTGGTAATCCTTAGTGTGCATATAACAGCTAAAGTAATTCATCCGGAATTCCATGAAAATTCTCCAAGTTACAATTTGCATCTTGCTCTTAAATTGCAGCTATCTAGAGTAAATTAGAATTAACAAAACAAACAAATTTTATGACCTTATTAAATTATCCTTTCCCATCTTTGCCACCTAAATAGGTCTGAAGTTAATTTAGAATATGGTGATTGTGGAATTAGCCTACCTATAAACTTGTTTATACAATGGATTCGTTGACAGAGAATTGGAGATTTAAATGATGATTGGATCCTCAGCAGTTTTAAAGTAGGTTGGCATATGGTACTCGTGTTAACATAGTCGAAAAATTGGGTTGGGTAGGGCTGAACAGTGGTCCATTTGGGCCAATCGAGTAGTCTCCTCCATCATTTAGAAATTCATGCTCATCTCATATATATAAATTCTATGTGCATTTGTATTAGCGATGGGAATAACTCAATCTTGAATCTCGAAACCTACTGGCAGAATTTGTAACAATAATAGTACAAAGTTATAGCAGTGTTATTTTTAGAAATAAGATCAATACGCAATAATCAAGATCTATATTGAAGGTAAAATCAATATCTGCAGCAACAAAAATATGTGTCATTGGCAAGAATCAAACTGGGTTTTAATCCGACTGTCTGGGTCAGTTGCAGTGCAGATTTCTGTTCTATAAGGTGACAATAGGTCTGCAGGAATTCTTACAAGAATAATGTACAAATTGAAAAACTGAACAATTATGCTCTGTTTTGTGAATGCTGAAGATCAAATGGGATTTTCTATAAACCCCTTCCTGGCATCCATAATCTGAAAAAGTCAGGGGCATGCACTCTTTGTTCACAGCCATAGGGAATCTATCTTACAAACAAATGTAGAACAATAGTCTATGAACTGAAGGTCTATGACATTCTTCAGAAAGGCAATTGTGGTTCATTCAATGAGTTGAAACTGAGATCTGGATAAAAGGAAGGACCTTTCTTATCTCTCTATTCAATATTTCATTACAATGATGATGATGATTATTAATAAGATCCCCACTCCCCATTTATAACATAAAAACGTTCTACAACAACATTTAAAGTTCAGAAACTTGGGAGCTAAATACCCTGTTGTGCCTCAATGTGGCGAAATAATACTCTATGAATAAGGCTTGAGTTGTGATCAACCAGGCCATTCACAAGTCTTTGGCAGTAATCTAATGAAGTCTAGACGTCTGTAGAATCCAACTAAAAGAAACGAGCTATTCCTATTCCCATTTATTCCTTCTGCCTTTCCCCTTTCTGTCTAACCGGTGATTGCTCCTAAATGATTTAAGTACTTCCCGTGTGCCATTTCCACAGGCTGCAGCTAGGATTGTAGACATAAAAGCGATTCTAAATATAGCTCCGTGATTGATATTACTCCAGACAATTTCCAACTCACTGATTAACGCAGAGCTCCAGCAGAGAGAGAATTCATTTCAGGAGCTGCATTTCATCTTTTCATTTTCGTAAGCCATTTCTAAGCCGGAAAGTAATTGGAATCGCCAATTAAAAGAGCATAACTTATCAACTGCAACACAGGTGGTAAAAGTAGAAGCACTGGAACTTATTGGACAGTTGGTACCTTGTTGTTCCTATGAATTATTTAATCGAACTAATCTGGTCTTTCAACCACATAAAGGTCACACAAAAATTCATACATTTAGCCTACAGTGATATACAACTTTAGTGGCAGGGATTCAGTCTCTCAAATGTCAAATTTCAACACATTTGAGTAGAGTTCAAGGATAATTGCACTGAGTTTTGTAAATTTGTATTATAAACAAATAAAACTTCCACACTTTCAGATTTATTCCAAAACCAACATTTTGATATTGGGAGGATTGCAGAAATGAAATAAATAACCTGAATGGGCTCGGAGCGACAAAGTAACACAAAGTGCATGTATATATGACTTGGAAATCGGGTTCTAATTTTGCAAAATGGCACATAGGCAACAATTTTAAGCTGACAAGAGATCTGGTCATTCACTTAAAAATGCTGATAATGCATGTATGCAATCATTTTAAATATCTTACTCATAAGTCATAAACTATTAACAGAGATATTAGCAATGTTGAGATACTATGGATACATTTCTTTATAGGCAGAATCCCCAATGTTTCAAAAGAATAGCAAGGTCAGCCCTTAACTTTAAATGCCTTTCCTTTGAGGCAGGTCCATGGAGCGTACAGACTGCAAAAAAACATGCATGATTTTCTAAGGTCTCATAGCCAATACAAAGGCTTTACTGCCATCGAAACAGCTAACGTTCAAGTAATTGATTTTGATTATCCTCAAAAACCTCTAAATTACAATTTACACCTTGCGTTGGCTTTTTTTAAAAATGCAGCTTTCTGGAGTAACTTGGAATTTACAAAATTAAAAGTTTTTATGACCTTATCAAATTGTCCTTTTCCTTTCGTAGCCATCTGAATAGAGGTCTTAAGGTATTTTGGAATATGGTGATTATGGAATTAGTTTTTCCTGGAAACTTTCTTTCCAATGGATTCATGGATCTAGAATTGAGGTTTTAGATTAAGTTTGGAACAATATGCAGGTGTTACCTGAAGTTCATAGTCTACACATTACGACATTGAATTCCCAAGAACATAAAAAAAAAACAGAAACTGACATAATATATAAAAACTTAAATGAGATGTCAATGGGCTTGTCGTGATCACTACATCCTGTAAACTTGATATGCAAAAAATTAGTGTTGCTTCGCACAGATTTTGGAACTCTGTGAGTAATAATAGCCAATGAAGTGTCATCTTTTCTACATTCAACATAGGAAACATAGAAGCTGTTTAATTAGTAATGATCAAGAGAAGAGCGCTACAACAGCCCTAATATCAGGTTATACTTCTAGAATACGGTTCATGATATACGAGTACAGGATTATGTTTCGTGCCCTGAAATGTTCACATATGTACCCGTGTGACCTGGCTGGTGGATCTGCTCTGATATTGGTCAGGATTTGTCCTGATTTTCCCTGAAATGTGCATTTGCTCTGTTGCTTTTAAAAGGTGTCAAAATGTTTTTGGATTTAGAAATATAGCAGGATACCTCTGGAGATTCTAAAATAGCACACAGTCTAAGTGCTTTTTGTGTTGATGTAGTGCAAGGATTCCATTTCAAAATTTCAGCCAGCTATATTTAAAAGCTTCTGTGAAAGACCTCATCGTGCAGGACTGCAGGGCCATATTTTGTCACTGGAGGAAGCAACTTTACACCAGACCATAAAAGCTGTCTAGACAGGATCCCTCGTATGTGGCTTTTTGTGGGAGTCAGCAACAGGTACATCAATCTTGTGGCCATGGACATCACAACTGCATTAATCTGATTAAGTGGCTTGTAGAGGTGTCACTGCCCTGGCTGTTGAACAGGTATTGTCTTGTTATATATAGTGATTCTTGAAAATTTATAAAGTTATATGCTTGATATTGATAGCATGAACCCCAATATCTAGGTCAAGTCAAGAGTCTGAAGTGCAAGCCTTTTGGAGGTTCTGTGGTTTTGAAGCTATATGTATCTTTAGTTATTTTTATTTATTTAGTAAACCCCCCCCCCCCTCTCAACAGTATTATATTGAATAGTAAATTTTGGAAGGACAGTAATCTGACTGTGCCAGTTTAGGTTCTGAAGTCAACTTTTTTCTCTAAGCAGTTTCATGTAAGACAAGTGGTCAGTCAAGCCAGTCAATCAGACGGATAGCATGTATCTAGCATGCTCTCAAAAGCAACTTCAGCAAAGTGAATTGAGATTGTATAATGCATATTCTTGATTGTTTAATTATTCAGGGTTTATGGAACGTCAGACACATGATGTATTGATTATGTCATTGACACTCAGCTGGCAAATGCTGATTCACAAATTTGGAATATTTCTGATGTTTGTCTTTCAAACTGCCTTGTCTTTTGCATCAGTGGGTTAGAAATTTAACATGAGGTTGATAGTTATTATGATGCCTCAGTTGAACAATATTATGTTTTTAAAAGGTTTGTACAGGGACAGAACATTATTTTAAATTGAAAATATCCTTGAGAAAATAGAAATATATTTACTTGACAAGCATGATTAAGGGTAATAACTACTACACATACAATGTTCAATTGTGTCATTATTTCACTATATATTATTGATCTGTTGTTCTGTATCGTGTCAATGATATTACATATTCTGCTATTCAGCACACTGTTGAACTTTCCCTCAATTAATTTACCTTTTTGGTGGCCTACTGTCTATATAAGCCTCCTTCATGAATCTTTAATTTGAGGCTAAACTACACCTTGGCATGCTAAAAAACTATTCCAAGTACAAAGTTTATTGTCACATAATACAAATCGAGCCTCCGCAGTCATGTTGTTGTCAAGCACAGAACAATAGTAATCCCATATCTCTATGCTTTGTCACTTCTCATCTCCACTTGAAATTTGCTTCTTCGATTTTCACTCTGAAAATATGCAGAGGAGGCACATTTCATAGCTTTTGTAATGGGCACTGGCAGTAAATCAAATGGTATTTGAATATTTGCTGTTTTTTCTATGTTGTGACGAAAGAAAGAAGAACTGAAAAAAAAACAACTAAGAAAAAAGAAAGACTGATGAAATGAATGATTGGAATTTATTGAATGACTGATGAGACCTAAGAAAAACTTGCTGGCTTGGCCCCTCGAATACTTGGTGTGAAAGTTGTAGCTGAAGCAGTCATTGATTGCATTTTCGGCAAGTTTAAGTTCACCCATGGTTAGTGTTTTTTTTTTTAAGTTGATATATTTTGTTAGTTTTTCCAGTTTATATGTGTTCACCCTGGATTTACCCAGAAACGTTTGTAATTGATTAATTAGTGCTCAGTCCATAATTAGATCTAGATTATTAATATTGCCAGCACGCTGTGAATGACCTCCGCTGTCCTCCAGACATGTGAACTTTATCGATAAATTATGCAATTACCAGCTTGCAATTAACTGGGATTATGAAATAAATCCAAAGAAGCAAATTTATGTTCAGGCTTCAAGCAGACGGCTCATTTTGCACGAGATATAGCAGACTGGTTTGCCAGACTGATATATTTATGCTATCATTTTTGATATTCATGTCATGTTGGATACAATCACAAGTGAATCAGTGATGCGTTTTCCTATGATTTAAATGAAATATGTATATTTTACAACTGGCACAGTGCTCATGATTTCCAACTGAAACCATTGGTCACGCGGCATCTTTAAATATACGTACGCTATACATCTATTTGCAAAAGAAACTTGTAACCATTTCAAGGCATTCCATGAGGTAGACACTAGACAGATTCATACAATTCGACACTTCTGTCAGCCAATTACAAGCCTGAATTTCACTGTGATTAATCCTATATTCCTTGTTGCCCTCTTCTTGTCTCATGTTTGACTGTTTGTCTCATGATATAAGTTGGTTATTCACCACAGGATTGGGTATATGAGTTTTTCACACCACAGGCTAAAGCCCTCAGGTGATAAATCATTTCCCCTCTCCCGTGGTGAATAACCTATATTATAAATTACATTGTACTAGATACATTCCCAGACTGGGATCTAAACCCATGACCTGGAGATCTATACCACCTGCGAATGACCGCTCCAGCTTTTTTTAGATATCGAACCAGCTGGATCACTGGTTGCAGCCTGCTGCAGAAAAGGCCATTTCTGTCTTTCAAGTAGCTGATAGCAGACAATTTCTTTAATATTTCTGATGGACCTATAAATTATAGGAAATTACCCATCAAGGCATTAATGCCGTTGGCCATTTCTAAGCTGCTTGGCTATGACCATATCTGACTTGGGGCATTGGCCATATTTCACCAGCTATTCTGTGTTGCATGAAACAAGGCAATTCTCACCAAGAATATGGGATGTTATGAGTTCACAAGATGGCATAGAAGAGAAAATTGCCAGTTGGCCTTTTTGAAAAAACTAAATTATTTTCTGTGTGCAGGGCTGCTGGTTGCACTGTTCTGATTTGAATCGCAATTGCCTACTCAGCAAAATTTACACAATATATCTCTGGTCATTACAATTTTACAAGCTCACCTATTATTCTTGAACTATTCAATTCCCCTCAGGGAAATAGCTTGCCCCACTCAAGGCCCCGTCAATGGTTGACCGGCTGTATTGCCTCTGCCAATAGCAGATACCTAATCAGTGACTTTTTGAGAAACTTCTCATTTTTTCTGTGCCTTAGGTCTGGTATACAGCTTAGCTGCTGTAAACTTGATATTAAAACAGAGTGGGCTGTTGCACTGTGAAAATGGCAATTTGTGAATCATCATTAATTCGATTTAAAGAGACTACATATTAAGGTTATCCCGCTTGGTGGGGACAGTCAAACGAAAGGATTCTGCATCTGAGTTTTACTCTAAAATCAGTTTTGACAAATCAAATGCCTTTTTTAAAGGACGGATTCCATATCGTCTCTGCATCTAAATGTTTCAAAATATCTAAGAAAATCTGTGCAGGCCAATGGAGGACATTTGCAAAGTGAATACACGCATGCAATTCTCTTCTAAATATATGGGCCTCTTTTACATCCATCAAGCTTTAAAAAACATATGCAACAGGTTACTTCATATAATCAATATCTCAGCATTTCATATGACTGAATCTGTGTTCATATTTTCAACAACACAATCAGCAGTGCACATGATGACAATCTAGCCAGGAATCAGAAGAAAACATTTGTGTTTCACAAACTATATCCATTGACTTCATCGACAAAAAGCTAAAAACGGTTCTCTTTGATGCAAGTATATACAGGGAGAAAAATCATTTCCATCACTCCTTGATGCATAATCCCAATATATCACATTATGTCTTGAGATTGATTTTTTAGCTTGACCTTCGCAAAAATAACAGGCCATAGATTAATGCAATGCAATTAAGTGCAACTTGTGACTCCCACTTGATGTCTGGATGAGTCATCCTGGCACTGATTTCTATGGCTTTGAATGACAAGTTGAGTCATGGTGTGGGACCAAATGACATGTGCATAAAGTGAAATGATAGCATGGAGACAACTACAGCATCACAACATAGAAGTCACAGTAAAAAATGTAGTAAACTAGTCAGTGACAAATGAATTGTACATTTCAGTTTCACTCTGTTGACACAAGATTTTGATGTGACTTCAGGTGCATTTTACTATACGAAACTATGCCAGCAATATCCCTATGAGAACATTTAATATAGTGCAGAATGATGCGGTTAAGGTGATGATAATTATGCATGGAATGTTCTATAAATACCTTCTTGGTATCCTATAGTCTGAAAATAGTCATTTGCACGCCTTCGTTTTAGTCACAGCCAACGGAGCTTCCATCTCATGAACAACAGGCTATATGACCTATGTCTGTGATATTCTCCAGAAAGGTAATTGTGGTTTAGTTCATTCAATCATGCAGTTAAAACTGACATTTTGATAAAAAGATAGAACTCAACCAAACGCTATTAGAATCTCTAAACAAAGCTTTATTATAAAGCTCAGCAATTATATCAATAGGTGCCGGAATAAAAAAACCATGCCACTGTAACATTTAAAGTTCAGACATACAATTGGCAGCTAAGTGCATTGTTGCGGTTGTGGTTTATGCTATTCCATGAATAAAGCTTGAGTTGTGATTGACCGGGCCATTTACAAGTCTTTTGGCAGTAATCTAATGAAGTCCAGACGTCTGTAGAATCCACGTAAAAGAAACGAGCTATTCCTATTTCCATTTATTCCTTCTGCTTTTTCCGTTTCTGTCTGCCCGGTGATTGCTCCTAAATGATTTAAGTACTTCCCGTGTGCCATTTCCACAGGCTGCAGCATGGGATTGTAGCCATTAAAGCGATTCTAAATATAGATCCGTGATTGATATTACTCAAGACAATTTCCAACTTACTGATTAACGCAGAGCTCCAGCAGAGAGAGAATTCATATCAGGAGTGGTATTTCATTTCCATAAGCCATTTCTAAGCCGGAAAGTAATGGAATCGCCAATTAAAAGAGCATAACTTATCAACTGCATCTCACCGGTGGCAAAAGCAGGCGCACTGGAGCCTATTGGACAGGTGGTACCTTGTTGTTCCTCTGAATTATTTAATCGCACTAATCTGGTCTTTAAACCACTTAAAGGTCACACACAAAAAAATACATTTAACCTTCAGTGATATACAACTTTAGTCGCAGAGATTCAGTCTCACAGTTGTGAGAATGTCAGATTTCAACACATTTCAACAGTGCAATGGAACACATTTCAACAGTTCAATGGATAATTGCACCGAATATTGTAAATGTAATATTGTAAATCAATACTACAAACTTCCACACCTGGTTTTCTATCAGACTTATGCCAAAATAAGCATTTTGATTTTGGGAGGTTTACAGAATGGAATAATTAGATAGTTTCATTTTAAAAGCCCCAACAAGCCTGTGCACAAAGTATGTGACTTGGAAATTGGGTTGTAATTGGGTTGTAATTTGGCAAAAACGTGCAACAGTTCTAATCAGACAAGCGATTTGATCAGTTAGTACAACATATGCTGTTTCTTACCTATGACCCAGCTCTGTAGTGATAATTTCAATGAGAGTTGTAAATTCGGGTCAAAACTACTTGGCTTTTTAATAATGCGCTTTTTTTTTCTCTAAAGACTGCAAAGTATTTTAAGCATGCAGGAATCTCCAAAGAAACCACTCACACTGACATAAAGGCTTTACTGCAATCTAAAGTTTATGCAATTGATCAGATTAACCCAAATCTGCCAATTTACAACTTACAGTAGCTGTTAGATTGTAGCTATCGAGAGTAAATTGGAATTTACGAAATGAAAACATTTAACAACCTTATTAAATTATCCTTTCCCTTTCTTCGCCACCTAAATAGATGTCTTAAGTTAATTTAGAATATAGGGATGGGGGAATTAGCTTTTCTTGCTTGTTTATTGAATGGATTTATGGCTTGAGGTTTGGGAATGACTAGGCGCTGGGCAGTTAGTCAATTGGTGGAAGGGGTATGATAGATAGATGGTGGAAGGGTAGAGATAGATAGATAGATAGATAGATAGATAGATAGATAGATAGATAGATAGATAGATAGATAGATAGATAGATAGATAGATAGATAGATAGATAGATAGATAGATAGATAGATAGATCGATAATACAATTTAGCAGGGGCTTCTCATGAATGGTGCCACAGTGAAAAATTCTGAACAGAGGAAAAAGACAAAATTGAGAAGAAAAATCGACTTTCAGCTACAGCTGAAGTTTATTGCCACTCTGTAAACATGAAAAATCATAAAAGTTGACAGCAAGGGACATACCTCAATTGTCAGGTATGCAAATCAACACCCAGGACAATGAGCTATACGCATCGGTGCTGAAAAAAGCTGCCAACAGACTTGAACAGACTTGCAAAATCAATTTCAATTTTGTTGCATCCATAGTTTGAATTTAGTTTCCATACAAAAATACCCGCAAAAAACACCCAAGTTGAGTGAGTGGCCTGCAAACAAACCCTATCTCTATCTAGACAATTATGTGCAGCTATACTATAACTAGTACGTAATATTTACTAGGTTTGGACAGTGCACTGGTGCAGTCCCCTGACTTAAATTCTTGATGCATGTGCAAAAAGGCCAATGCAATTTCAAAGGGGAGGGGTTCACTCAATCATGAAATGTTTCGACCGGTATGTAGCTAGTTGTTAGTAAATAAAATAATATTTTTTACCCTCATTCGCATCCCTCATTCTTTGCATTGAATAAGTACCCTTGCTATTACAAGCAGATTGATTTAGGATGTTAGCATTGATATGACCCAAAGGCAAAACATCACATATTTCACCTGCGCACAGACGGCACTGCATGTGATATGTTTGGAGCCCCAAAGGTAATTAAGCTGAGTCAGCATAACCACAGAAGAATCTCAGGTATCACAGTTAATCATACTGTGTACATTTTAAATGGCATATTCTGAGAATTGTCGTAATTAATAGGCCTGCATGTGTGCTTCTTAGTAATTGTGATTATCAACTGGTGGATGGGTGAGAGTTGCAAGGCTGCACCTGAAGCAGCCTTGGCTAAAGTACTTACTGGATGAAACGTATGTTCGTGATAACGTTTCTTTTCCTGAAAAGACCATAATTTTGGAACTTATGGAAATGTAAATGTCTTTTACCAGTCATGCAAAGGTTCCATGACGTGTTTCCATCAATTCTTTCCTTTTCTCATATTATGTACTAGAAATTGCCCATGGTGAAAAATTAATGAAAGAAAGTGTTTTTGTTAATTTTTCCGCATCAATGTCTAAGCAACATACAGGCCTATGTGAAGAGATACAAATGATGTGCAGGTATGTTTTTTTGTTGGTAAGATAAGCAGGGAAACACTGACAGTCAAAACCACTGACAGACATGTCAGTGGCCTTGATACACGTTTTTAAGGTAGGCCTATTGAAATGAGACTTCTGCTATGTAGGCCTAATTCAGTGCCTCAACCAATCACATGAAGTACATTAGCTGCGTTTTGCCATAATTTGAAGAAAGTCATACTTATTGAAATTGCAGTAAAGGGATTATTAAATGTGGTAATTGTGTGATTGAGGTATGAGTTAAATTGTGTGTTGACAGGTGTGAAAGTAAATTGCATTTGACACAGTCTGTCACAGTGACACATTAAGGGGGAATCAGTCAAGCGTAATATCATAGAACAAAAGAATTTGGATGAGACACAGAAAGACACAGAATCAGTGTTTCCTGGCACTTGTTGCCGTGAATTGATGTACATGAAACGGCGCGAAAATGGTGGATCTTTGGATCGACTGCAGCGCACTCTGTGTCTGATTGACAGGGAGGCAAAAACATACGACGCTGGGAATCCTAACGGCCGATCGTGCAAAGGAAAATTAGAGACGATTGACATGTTAATATATATGAATCAGAAGGATAGGACAGAAAAAGAAGGATAGGTGGACTGTTCAGGTGAGGGGGATGCGCTGGGAATGCGTGAAGAGCTTGGCCAGCAGTGATCAAGCAAGCCTAGATTTAACTGCATTATTAGCCGGTAGGGATTCATAAAACCTTCGTGAATTGAAAAAAGGGCCATCCATGCAACCTGCCAGAATAGCTCATTTGACTTGATTTGATTTAGCCACCATTGAAGAGAACATACATGTATGTAAATAATACAACAGGAGCCTAATTAGAAACCATAATTGTTTCTTAAATACACATAGAATCATCGAACCTTTCATATTGGTCATCATATTGGTATCTTAACTTTTTCCAGAGACTACTACTTGCAAGGGGTATTTTCCAGAGACTACAAGGGGTATGATAACATGGATACAAAATAATATTACTCTTGACATTTCTTCCTGAGTCTATTACCATGACAGAAGATCATAATTATATGGGCCTATAATACCTACATGTAAATGAAACACATAGTCAATACAGTATAGTGGCATATACACCAGCTATACTCCTTGTAGAACCTGGTAAAATAGACGTTTCATGGGCCATCCATCAAAAGTGTCAGTGGCTCTGTTGCCAGGATACATTTTCCTTGCATGAAAGCCTTCTGCTTTTGCAGTGCTTTATAAGATAAGGAGGGGGATAGAGGAAGGAAGCTGAGAATCTTGTAAAGCCGCGATCCATAATCATCAACACCTAAAAGTGTTACCAAAGAAGCTTTATATGATAAAGAGAGATCACATGGGAAAATCAGATCACACATGAAGCAAACTGGCTTTATCACAGCCACTGGCAAGGTCAGGGTAGCTTCTGATTCATCAAAACTAGCAAGTGGCATGCAAACAGACATTTTTGTCAAATTGCTTGATTGTTATATCATGTTATCTTGGAGGATAAATTTCCACCTGTTCCAGATACGGATAATGGAGCTTCTGCTTGGTTGAGTCACGTTGTATCTTATCTTTTTCTCTACAGTTTTCATTTTAAACATATAACATCCGTCCTATCTATTCCCAGTGAATGATTGTATTGCCATACGATACATCTCCATATCACCTATCAATGTATCATGACCTACTTTTTCTGAAACTTCTAATAAGTGTCATCTTTCAAATAGTAGAAGTTAAAGTGGTGCCCTCAGGAGTAAGACTTCTCCCAAAATTACGTTTGTGAGCCCTTTTTTTCACTTATCCTCCTGAATACATGCATTGCCAGTTTGCAAACATTTTATCCCTCATATCAAAACGACAACTCTCATAAACTAGCAGTAAATATCACTTATATATACCAAAGTCATATATACCAACAGAAGTATTTTTGAGACTGGCCAGAAGAACTCAATACATGTACTTGCAACTAACTATAATTATGGTGTTAGTCACAATGTCCTGAAATCTTTTTGAAGCTCCTTCTTAAAAGAACACCGAAGTTGCCTTGGCAACAGTTTACATTTATTTGGTATTTAAAAGAGCTGAGTAGAAAAAAATCCTTTTGTCAATCTAAACATTCAATTAGAGACAGTTAAGAGCCTTCCACAATACTGATTCAAATGTCTGTCATAAACTGAAAAAGACATATTCCAACAATGGCAACAAACTAGCATAGAGTAGGTCGGGGCATGCGGCCCCCCTTAACTTCGAGGCACGATTTGACCTACTTTTTATGAGCGATTATTTGAATGCTTATGCTGTCAGGATGGGATCACTTGACTCTACTAATAACAAGTGAAACAAATGTCTACCAATTTTAGTAAAGGAGTTACAGCCATTTTTGTAAAAAAATTTAAATGGCCTTCTTACCCCACCCATCGGGCAAGAAGCCCCCCTATTATAATCCTATGGCAATTTTTTTGCGAGCGCATTCAGCCTAAAAGTTATTTCTTAATGATCTTCTATCCTTTTTAAGGCATTCTATTCACTTTTTCTGAATTTCAGAATTTTTCTGTTTATACATTTATTTTTTAATATTTTTTGCACGGTTTCAATTTCAGGCCAAATTTTTTCTGTTTTAATTAGCTATTCTATCAAGATTTAAGGTAAAGTACACATTATTAAATGGTTCCTGAAGCAGCTTCGACCCCACAGTGAAGGGGGCCTCATGCCCCATATCATGTGGGGCCTCTCGGCCCAAACCCACATATTTCAATTTGACCTCTATATTTTGAAGTAAAATGCAAAAAACATGATCAAATACATATTTATGTGATGGTCATAAAGTGAAGCGATGCATATATCCATTATACTTTAAAAAATTTCCAAAGTTATTTCTGACAGCCCCTTTCAAAGAATTAGTCAAAGTTACAAAATCCATGCACATTTTTTTGTTTCTTTGATTTCTACTATGGTTTGATGCTGTTTGCCCTGAAAATTTGTGACATCACCTAAAACCCCTCTAGCTTCAATCCTATCAATAGATAAACGCACCAAAAATGTAAGCTTGGATATGAGCCTGGGGGGGCCTCTCACCTAACCCGGGCTTCTTGCCCCGACCTACTCTATTCCTCACCAAAATGGTATATCTGCATGGAAAGCTCTGAATTCATCTATTGCTTTTAGCATACATGTCTGTAAAAATACTAATAATATTATAATATATTCCTTTTTGGAATAATATTTTAAACATCATTTTATCTATATGTGTGAATTGCACACATAGAAATAGAACTGTCAATTTTCAACTCATTATCCAATTTTTATTGAAAAACAACATGCTGTGTTATCCCTGCAGCTATCCATCAATTCAAATTTAAGCAAAATTTACAATGACGTCTTGATAATATATTTTTTATACATATTGTGATTAATACAAAAATTCTAATATCACTCCAGTGCAAGAGTCAATACATCATGTTTGTTAATGGAGAAAGCTATTACATTTACATAACCAAACAAATATGCAATCTTCTAGCTAAATACATTCAGACTGAATCGAGAGGTATACTGCAAGTAATAGCAATTCCTGCCAACTTCAATTACTGTGAGCATGGATCAATTACTTTGGTTATTGTATGGAAAATCATACGTTTATTGATAGAGAGATTGCTTGGAATATGCACCATTACTTATGCTGATATTGCACTTTGCTGTAACAATATTGCACACTCTATATTATTGCCAATGCTTATCCTTTTACTTATACAGTGAATATATGGGAGCTAAAGTGTTCATAATGCAATAATGCATCTCTCATATATATATGCACATATTGCACCGTCACATGAGTGATGCCATTTTGCAGCTGGCATACACCACATACCCCAGACCCTTGGGCCCATGCCCATTGCATTGCAAGGGATTATGCACGTTATAAGTCTCACACACGAAACTGGGAATATATTCACATTTTTCATAACACGTATGACGTGCTGTTGGCCCATACGTTTAAAATTGGGTGGGTATGTATGATTTTACCATCTCATCATGAATTGCATTATTATATTTAGGGCTGCACGATTAATAGCAAATTTATCGTTATCGAGATATCAAGTAGGGTGATAATGTTATCGCACAAAGGGGCGATAAATAAATTACTTAAAATGTTTGTATAATTGCTGAAGAATTGGAATTTCTCTGCATGAAATTGAAGGTTTTAGAAAAAAAAATTTGGAGCTTTTATGTAAATCGCTTGCTTGTGAATTTATCACATGATTTATCGTCATCGCGATATGAAACATAGTTATCGCATATCGCATCTCAGCCTATTATCATGCAGCCCTAATTATATTTAATCATATATTACCGAACTTTGTAAACCATAGAAGAGATAAGACTGGTCATTTACAGGGTGGTCACAAAAAAACTTGACAGTTGATATTTCATTTTCCAGACTGCCATGATTGAGTCAGTGCCTGGATACTTATTTCGTATACAAGCCAAGTATGTTAGATCTTTGAAAAATTGGTTAATGATTAAAATGGATCTTTACTTTTTTTAACGGATCTTTACTTTTTTTATTGTAGACAAAATGGTAGCCAGGAATGCTCCTGCGTTTTTACTACTCTGGGTTGATCATGGCCCATCAGCAATTTTGAAGCAACTGAGCTTCACAAGACAAAGGAAATGCAACATAAAATGAAAAAGAGAAGACAGAGGCACAATTCAGCGTAAGCCAGAAGGTGCTAGACCAAGTTTAGCCTGCGATATTGCTATTATAAGATTTTAAAACGAAGCCGTCTGAAGGTTGAAGATCAGGGTGTTAAAATCACAGGAAAAGTATGTATATTAACATCTTAAAAGAGCGTCTGAAGCCCTGGATAGATAAGACATACAGTACTACAGATAATTTGATCTTCAAACAAGATTTAGATGGGGCATGAGTCACATTCTCATGGAAAACCCAGAACAGGAACAAGGTTCGCTCTGTCAAGTTTCTTGGCAGGAAAATATGGCCCCTATTATCACAAGATCTCAATCAATGTGATTATTCTGGGTGGGCAAATTTAGAGGCAGATTCCTGCAAGACACAACACACCTTATATAGTTGCCCAATGAAGGCTTCAATTAAGTTTGTATGCGAAAAACGGACACAAATTTATATTTTTGACACCTTTGCATCATTTAAGCCCACTTAACTGTAGAAAAGTCATCAGTCAAAAAGGACCTTCGAATGAATAAATTATCTCTAGAAGGGTTGTTCTTTGCTATACAAGTTGTTTTTGTATTGAAAAATAAGTAACTGTTACAATGAGCATTATCCAAAAAAATATTCATAAGTGTAAAGTTATTTTGTGACCACCCTGTAAAGTATCATTTACAACATATAAGACCATAAGAGTCTTGGTCAATTACAAACCAACAGAACAAACACAACAACAGTGCCAAGTGATCATTGAGTCGATACATTTAATGGCTGAGTCACACACATGTATACATTAATTTTGCTATGGAGTGGGTGCCATTATATCAATCTATTTTCAGCAGTCATGCCATCATCTTTCATTGTGTACATGTTAAGATAGTTATATGATAAAGGTGTTGATCTACCCATTATCAATCAATCAATAAATCTATTAATCTATTGATTTTGCCATCTGCAGTCCGGCTGTCCATCTTCTGTACCAAGTGTGGCAAACATACAATAATGTGTAGCAACATAAACAAACATCAATTATGCATGCACTTTATACAGTCAAGATTATTTTTAAAATTTACATAAGCACAAACCCATAATACCTGTTCAGATTACTTGAGTTGAATCTCCCATTTCTAATTTCACTGAAACTTAATGAGACTCCAAATCTGGAGAACCTCATTATCGGAGGAATTATTTTGCCATTCAGGTGTAATAACGAAACCAAAATGTGGTTCTAAGGAAAAAGATATGGATTTGGCGATTAGTGGATTATTTTGACATTAATCAGTCTGTTATTATGCCTAAGAGAATCCTCAAAAATAACCCAGCAGCAGTGTTCATGTATGATTCTGTTGACCATTGATTGGCATATCTTCCAAATGGCAATGAGGCGTTGCAGTTTATCAAAAGAATGACACCTGTAATAGCTGTACGAATCAGAGAAAATCTGAAACCACATGTAGTGAGAAACTCATCCACAAAGCTGCTAGGAGATACTCACTCAGCCTCAGTTTGCAGGCCAATTAGCCTATAGCCAGTACATTAAGCTCCAATTAGCTCCATGTTTATATTCCATAGGGAGAATAATAATATACAAGTAGAGTGGTTATTGATTCTGCTGTTCAAGTCTAATAGCAGAGAACACTGACCCTGACAGAATGCATTAGACATGACAGGCAGGCTAGCAGTCAAGTCAATAGGCAGTCAAGTAACCCTAGATTCATGGATGTTAGCAGAGAAATCGATACACTAATTCAGGGCTGTTACAGGCACACGTTATTACAGTAGTCTGCTTGAAAGGGGAGATTATTAGCCAGCTAGGAATAGCACAGATCCAAAGTCTGGCTCATTTTATGCCTTGGCTGGGGGGTCTATATAGAGCATGGCCAGCAGTTCGTCGATAGATGACTCGGCCTCCTACACCCAGTGCTCTGGCATGGCTCAGCATGGCTCAGCTAGACCAATGCTCTGCTGCTCTGACCGCAACCACATACAATAAAAGCCATACTCACCAATCCGTATGCTGGTCGTCTATGACAAGGAGGCATTTGCACCTATCTTTGTTGTAGGTCGGTTTCTGGGATGTGAAGAGGCCACGAGGTAATCCAGGGATGCCCGAGACCGTCGATTTGGAAGGCGAGCTCGGGGCACTGGGAGAGGGTCCCTTCTTGAAATTGAAGATGCTAGGAGCCTGTTCCTCGGAATCCCGGAGTTCTCCTTGGAGATCTCCGGAACTGAACCTCCTCCGCAGGAAATTCATCCCCGCCCCGAAACCCGTGCTGAACTTGTTGAACGAAATTTTGACGGCTGGTTGCGGCTTCTGGAGAAAGAAGGCAGTATTTTTGTCCTACCAGTCTCTGATAACCAGAAAGTAGTTCCAGGCTGGCCAAAATGGATAAATCCGCAGGGTCAAGGTCAGGATGGAGCCTTCTGATTGGGGGATGTTTCTGTTCTTAAATCCTCCACCAATATGATAAAACTGGAGCAAATGTTTCTGACCCTTAATTAATGATTATATTCCTTCTCCTGTGACCCTGATGTTTGTATGTGACGCATGTGTCGGCTGCATCACTGGCTCGGCTCCCTGCAGCTGCTGTGGGCTTCCTCAGTGGCACTACTTGGCGCAGCAGATCGATCGATGGCACACTGGAGCACTCCGCCACAGCCAGCTGACAGCCCTTGCCTTCCTTGGCTCCCTTGGCATGTCATTCGCCTGAAACACACAGCATCACCACGCATTTAATGGTCAGCATAGCATTAGATGGGTACAGCATTAGAGCACGACATTAGATCACAGCATTAGACCTCAAAACATGAAAGAACAACACATGTGACATACACACAAGGCTCCCTGCAACCAAAGGGGATCTACTCGACCTTCATTCACAAACACTTCATCATGCATCGGAATCTTTTTCATCTTTATGTTAATTAATGGACCCAGATGAACCCAAAAAGAGCTCAGGTTTCATAAACACATTTTGAAACATATCAGAAATGGCTTCTATGTTCAGGTTCACAATAAGACATCCACAGGACAGATGAAACCCCAGTCAGCAATTAATTTTAATTATTTAATCTATCTTGTCAAGGCTAATAATCAACTATTCCATTAAAAGTATTGGTACAGGGAATACTACTGGAGAAAATTTAATTTTTAAGACACCTTTGAAGATGGATGTGTGATGTTTTGTTAAATTCAAAACTAAATCATTGATAAGAAGCTGGACCCTCTTGACCTAATTTCCTGCTGTCGACCATTGATTTTGAGACTATGATTTTGAGACTATCACTGCACAGATTTTTGAAACTTCTCTTGTGCTCAATTCGGTTCCTGAAACGGCCTTCAGTCGTTTCACAGCGCCAATATTACAATACATGTGCATTGTGCAATTGTGCATCATATTTAAGTTGTTTAGTGAAATGCTACAACTGCAAAACCAAATGTGGTGATGGAAACAGAAAGAAAAAAGATAGCACTACAAATGGCCAACATATTAGTTGCAAGACTGCAATGCAATTCTACATTCTCACAAGTCTACCACACTTTCACTTGAATTCAAATAATGTCAACCCCACATTTACCACGGACAGAACAGCAACACATCTTCAATGTGGCAGTTTGACAAGAGACCAAACACATGCATAAGGACATCATTCCCTTAATTGTCCTCCTGTGCCACACTCTGTGCTAAGCCTAATCAAATTCGAATGAATTCCCATGATGTGGCATGCTGAGGAACACACGGTGAACACATGCACTTGCTCCTGATGGAATTATACTCTCCAATTAGCCACCTCTTGCTCAGCCAGCTTTGGACATCACTACACTGTGAGATCAATGTGTACATTTTGACGTTGAGACAATAATGGTATTTTGAAATCACATATTCACTCTGAAAAATAAAGCTCATAAAAAACCCTCGATTTCTCTTTTGGGCATAATATTGTCATCCATATTCCAAGTAGGATTTGTGGGAATACTCTACAGTTGTATATTGTCATGAATGCTGTGGGTTTCTGGGGAAATCGGATAGACTGCAACAAAAAGTATCTTCTGCAGCATCAATCTTCCATATATATTTTTATCCAAATATGGCACATCCACGCATGGTAGTGAGCGCACATACACGCGCGTGTACATGTATTTGCGCGCATCATTACGCTTGTATATGCGTTTACGACCACATGTGGACATGCCATTCAGCGCGAGCTTGGACATGCCATCCAGCGCAGTTTATTTATCAGAACATGGGAGCTCCTCCAGCAGGAGGGGTCTTAAGATTGTGGTTTCTGCTCTCCTATTAGTTTGTAGGGGAAGTGTATCACTCTAAAAAATGTCGGGACAAAATTGTTTTTTTAGATTCAAAATGGTTTTTTGAAAAACCAAATTTCAATGCAAAACCAACTTGGATTTTTAACAAAATCCATGTTGGTTTTTTGCATTGAAATTTGGTTATTCAAAGAACCATTTTGAATCTAAAAAACCAATTTTGTCTGAAATTTTTTAGAGCGTGCCTATATTGGACCCTCTAACCATCACTCTATTTCTCATAGGTACACTGTTATACCTACGATATTACTCATTGGACCAATACACGAGGAAGGCCATTGTATCAGTGTGCCCAGATTGAGGAACCCCCCCCCACCTTCCAAAATTCCGGGATCCGCCCCTGGGTTCTCTCACTAATTTGGATGTGCGCTGTAAAGCATGTCCACTCACGCGCTCTATGGCATGTACACTCATGCGCTGTATAGCATGTCCACTCATGCGCTGTAAAGCATGTCCACCGGCTTAGATTTTTCACGCATGCGCTATTTGACACATCCACGCGCGTGTATGTGTCAAATATTGCACATCCACGCGTCCTAAAAGCGTGTATGTGCGCTCTGGAACATGCGTAGATATGTCAAATTTGGATAAAAATATACCTCCAATCTTCACAGTTTGACTACACACTGAAAAAAAAAGGTTTGTGTGAAACAAACAAAACGACCGTTCACACAAAATGTTAGTGTATTTTTGACATTTCATTGTCAATCTTGATCAAATTTTTGTGTGATTTGATCAATGAAATGTCAAAAATACACATACCTTTTGTCTGAATTTACACAAAATTTTGGACGGACACCAGCTAACGTTCGTTTTGTCTGTTACAAACAAACCTTTTTTTTAGTGCACCATGATATCTGGATCCTGTAGATTTGCAGCAGCAACTGATGCAGGTCATTGGGAGATGCTACAGATAACAGGTCAGGTGGTTGGATGGGGAATGAGGTCGGTTTGGAAGCTACTGGTGACAGCACTTGAACACGAAAAAGCCATTCAGACATGACGTGTGACAATGTGGCAAGGGTGTCCATTGTATGGAGGGACATTCCTGGGCCTCTTCTCTGTTGGACATCGAAATATTGCAGTCGTGTAACAGTTCCTTGAAGACCTACATTCATAGGAGCCAATTCTACAATTAATAACAGTCATAATAACATATTTTAATATGCTTGGTCAGTCTGTTTGCCCATCTTAACTGAGTGTCTAAGCTGCACCATGACTTCTATATCCATATCAATCAATCAATCAATCAATCAATCAATCAATCTATCTATCTATCTATCTATCTATCTATCTAATCTCTCTATCTCTCTATCTATCTATCTATCAATCTTTTCAGAAGTCAACTGTCCTCTTGTCCTTGGTGAATCAGCTTGTCTTGTGTCTGCACACCTCCAAGCAAATCTTGCCACACCTGTCTGTATCTCAATTGGCCTTCCCCAGACAAGCTGGTGTGAACAACAATTAATTAAGGCAGACAGAATTGAAAATTACCATGGGCATGGTGTCTTCTTTCTAAGATTGTAGCACTGGAAGGTTCAGCTGGCCCTGCATCTATAACAATAATGTAATCAATCTTATAAAATATAAAACAACAAGGTAATATAGGCCTACTTGTTAGCAGCATGTGCACTGGCATGTTGTGCTGAGTCACTGCTGACCAGGAACGAAACATGAGCATGATAAGATGGAGATGCAAGTAAGATTTGTGTTGCAGTTCCTTATTGTTCCCCAGACTGTGCTTTAACTTGATCTATGCGAGAAAACAGTAATAGTAGGAGCATAAACTTCCCTCCCAATTTATATTAGCCACCTGCATGGGCAGCTACAGGTCTCGCACTACTTCAGGCTACCAAGGCTTTCACTGTTACAGTAGCCAAGGTAAACGGATTATTATAAAACACTAAATTGTGCATTAGTTTGATATATGATGGAAGCTACTGGGACATCCATCCGTTACAAGCATGCATGGACATTGCATGGAGTCCACAATTCAAACCCATGGGGGGTGCACATATTTGTCAGGAGAAGATATTGTCAATGAATATTTTTGTCAGCAGTTGTACAGATAATTATGTTATTTTAGGTGCAAGTTTGACATTTTTTAGAAACAGAAGTTTTCTCTAAATAAATAGTGTGCAGAGTGTGACAAGCACATGTGACACCATGCTAAAGAAAGCAGTAAGTTTGCAACCTAGCTGGATTGACTCGTTGTTTGTTTTGAATATGTTTAACTGATTTTAAATAGTTAAGCCCCATCATTGATGAAACAATAATACTTTTTCCGTTAATATATATGTCTCATTAAATCCACTCTGACAAAATTTATCCCTGCAGATGTTTTTCAATTTTGTCTTAAAATGTTCTCCTGGTCATGCTCTTCCACTGTGAAATTTTAAATTTTGAGCTTCATTTCGAAAATCCTAAACTATCTTTAGGGACACTTGTAATGTTATATGAACCAGTTAATTCACAGCCACTCATTATGGAACCATATTAATTGTAACTTGAGAGCCACCTTTATTTAAGTGGTTAAACCTTGTTACATAATATGGAATCTCCTCCTCATTGGAATTCTAAAAGACTAAATAGAACCATGTGAACCTTTAGTTTTAAGAGCGTATGAAATATAGAGAATGTATGTCCAATACAATACAATCATATAATCCATAGAATATTGCAAAATGATAACTCATGTTGAAATCGCTGCAATATAATATTGAGTAGACAAAGTGAAATGATGTCCAAACTGTATGTCATTTATAGAGCCAACTGGAATGGCTACATGTGAACAACACTGAACATGTGTAGAGTGTGTAGTCTCCAACAACCACTCAGCTGGTACTAATCCTGAGGGCAAGAAGGACTTTTGCCATCAAGCCGGACTCCCACCACCAAAGTGGCCAAATTTAGGCATGTCAAATGTCTGCTGCCGTGTGCTTGAGCTTCTTAACTTGTGATTTAATGATCTGCCAGAATAGCAGGTGAACACGGTGAATTTAAGGAGCAACTGTCTTAGAAACCTTTCAAGAAATAGACTTGAGACATTTCAACTGTCAAGGCTATGTGTGTTTCTGAACTACATTTATTTTTGATATGTTGCTATATTAAGCTTAAAAAGGGCTTTTCAGTTGTCTTGTCCGTTTTCTGAAGTGTCAGTTATAACTGTCAAAAAGGCATGTTAAAACAACCAGGATTCAGTATCTTGCAACCTAAATAGCTGCCAATGTGTGATCTAGCTCTGTTGGCCTGAAGTTCCATGAAGTGATCAGATGCTCATGACAGTCAAAGAAAAACAACGAAAATCACAAACTGCTCATGACAATCTAGACACCGTTTCATGAGAGGACCTAATTTGGTAATTAGCACTGAGAGATACTGATGAAAAATAGACTGAATCCTTAAGGACAAACTTATCTGGGAATTTCATAAGAGGGCCTATAGATATGTTTACCCCTTTGGAACTAGATAACTAAAGGGAGATTATACTAGTTGGTCTATTCATTGGGAACCCTTCAAATCTGCATAGGCCTAAGCCTATAAGGTCTAAACAGATGTTGTAGTTTTAACCCATCGACAGAGCTCCACAAACGGGATATCAAATTAATCTAATCTATTTCAATTACGTAGGATTATAACATGAGGTACAACGAGGAGTCAGTTCTAAGGATGGTAACAGTTTCATCTGGATCCTGTAGTTGCATCCACATCTTGTTGAAAACCACGTGTTGCAGAAAGGACTAATGGCATCCGATTGTGATGCAGGGAGGGTAGCAGCATCCTGATGAAGCACACAAGCAACTTGTCCCCTTGTAATGGTAATCGATTGCCACCCCCCCCCCCCTCCCTAGAAGCTGCTAGATTGGACACCAGTGGAATGAATAGATTGGGTTGCACTGTTGGCTAGTCCCACCAGAAGGTTGAACCTGCACACATCATTAAAAGGGGCCAGTGATTTAGTTCCTCCAATAGGATAGGTCAGGAAGGTGTACAATGTACATACTATATAATAGGTAGGGAGGAGACTCAGAAGAGGATTGTGTAACCCTCACTGTCATTTACTTGCCGTTCATGATGGTTGCTTAATGAGATAGATGACAAACTCAAAACAAAGGAGGGGGTCCATGGTAACTGTATATGCTAATGAATTATCGCTGATATCTGGTAGAAGTCTCCACTGACGGATCCCACACCGTAATCTAACGTTCAAATCACATCCTCCGATCGGACCTTGCTCGTGAAGGTCCACCAGCGTCAAAATGATCTTTTGAATGACCTTTCCAAAACAAGGAAAAGTGCAGTCCTTAAGTGATTGTCCCTGTACAATGAAACTGCTTTAATGGTAGCCTCTGACCATTTCTAGTTGTTGCAAATACTTTTTGAAACCTTAAAGTTGAATCCCACACTTGGCAAGAAATCTAAAATCCATGAGATATTCATGAAACTTTGCCAAAAAGCTCTTCAAAAAGAAAGCTTTCCAAAGTAAAAAAAAATTGGCGGGGCTATCCAACATAATTTTTGAACTATGATCTTTTCAAAATTTTATGTAATTACATTAAAACATACTGTAAAATACTAAAAAATGTGGGATTTATAACGAAAAGCAGCGTCACTCGAACAATATCCATGAGATATTTATGAAAAATTAAAGGAATATAGCTGAAAGTACACTTTATTGAAAAACAAGTCTTTTAAGGGGGTTACTGATGTTTTTTGAGAGTTAGGTGGTGTACAGTATGAGATAATTATGCAAAGCAGTTCAACAAAAATAAGTCCCCCTTAAAATAAACTTGAATATCTCAAAGATTCCTTCTCCGATTTTTATGAAAGTTGGATTGGATTATAGGCCTGTATATCGACCCAAAATGTGTGCATTTATAGTTTACTGCCATTATTTCTGGCTGAGCCAGCAGCCTTCGAGTGAACCTACCCTTGTTTTAAAAAATCTGTGGCTTTTCCGGTGCATATGAACAATTTGACCTAGCGGGGGAGCCACCAGCTGGGGTATTTTTGTTGAACTGTGGAGTACAATAGGTGGAGCAGCTGTATTCTGTGGGATTCAACTTTAAACCGAAATGAATTCAAGTCAAGAGTTTTCTTTTCAGTCGTTTTTTTATAAGCCTACATTTCCATGAGATGACTCAGTTGCCAATAACTGGAGGAAAATGAATAGTCTTGCTCATATATATTTGTGATGGAACACTAATGCAAACTGACGAGTACAAATCAATAGAGTTATGTTTGATTGTACAGTTTGCAAGCAAAGACTTGGAATGGGAAGCCACCTGTAGTTAGACAAGGACTATTTCTGTTTCGCCACAGGCCACATTTCATGCATCTCTTGAGATAATCAGCCAGACAAATCATAGCTCAGAGGGGGAAGGCAAGGACTGGTTGGCTGCCTTATTGATTCTGGCTTTCTTTTTTGTTTGGTCAATACCCAGAGCAGAAGAGGCCAACAGTGTGGGAGGGTGGAGCAATGCAATGATGCTGATGACACAGGGTTAGCCCAATGTTGAAAACACGGACAACCTTGTATATATATGGTTGACTTCAGCGTTTGCTCTCAGTCAGCTAGCCAAGTGTTTTCAAAATGTGTATTGTGGTACATTTATGTGATAGTGATACGGCTGAAGACAACTGTTTAAAAAGAGGCAACAGTGAAATGTTGTTTATAATCGCATAAATTCAGGGGTTTGCTGCCACATAACCAATGGTTTTAGAATTTGTATTGTGTTATGTTCTGGTCCTCACAAGCTATCAATATGACGTCAAAACAGAACATATTTATTTAGTTTTGGAAGAGCATGTCACAAAATGTCGATCGAGATCTCCAGATGTCAATTGCAATTTACATTATGAATAGCTGAATTGTATAGTTGGATAATTACGTGTCCTTCTGCCAGGGGCTTTCTTATGGCTGATTACTTGCATTGCCTCTCCGTGAATGTGGAGTTGATTAGAATGGCTGGTCAATGACAATTGTGTACCTCCAGGCTTAACAATGAATTCAATTTTTTTTCTGGAAGACCTTGCATCCATGGCAATGGGAAACCAACCAACTGCAACAGTATCGACTAACATGAAATTATAAATTCACAAATTGCTATTGTTATTCAGTATCATTTGACAAAACCTTCAGAATTGAAAGAGTCTGTAATTGTTAAAAGTATGGCTACCATAGTTCTTTCATAGATAGCCAGTAGAGAACTGCGCGGGGCGGGTATGCCCGCGCGGGCAGCGGGTACCCGCACCCGCAAGGTGCCTGTGGGTACCCGCTAGGGTGCATCAGCCGCCCCATGAACAGTAGAAAATAGAGCTAGGCATCTGTACCTTCGCATGAAGTTGCGTTTTGGTAGCCAGATGAACATACTAAAAAATCAGCCTGATCAAATAATATTTAGGGGTGCCTCCGGAAGCATATTTCCTAAGACATTTTCAGGAAAAGTTATATTTCCGTAGAATCGCGATTTGCGATATCTTGACCAATATAAAAGATAGAAGAAAAGTAATAACATATTTGGATTCTGTAGAAAATTTCCTTCAAAATGAATACCTGGAACGTATACTTTCGTAGAAAAAAAGTTGATGCCGTAATGCAGGATGTGTTTTTACTTTGAATATTTTTATAAGACTTCACCGATATAAAAAAAAATTTCTTTAAATGACTGCAAGATACTTGGTCTTTAATTATTCCTTTCATATATATTATGTTTGGCATATGTGAGTAATAATTTGCTATTTATTTTTGGCTCTCAAAGCTGTTACTATTATTCAAGGATTCAATGATCTTGATTAATGTTTTATGACCGTATGACAATAATGAAACAACCTTACTGATATGCTAAATAATGCTATACATTGACTAGTCATTATCTGTTTTAACACTAAGAAGATCTTGCCTTATGTTACAGTGCACAAGAAGCTGGGTCCATGTACATAACATTGTAATCAACCATTCATATTCTGCAAATTAATGAAATACAAGTATTGTCTGCACATTGTATATTTTCTGGAAGTAATTTTCTGAGGCCACATAAAGCTTCAAACCAACATTTTTAGAGTAGGCTTATATCAGTGACTATGTTCACCAAGACTGTCAATATACATAATCTGTAGGCCTATATCCTACACTAAATGGATGGCAAGGTCCAAGGAGGATTTATATCATAGATTTAATCTATAGTCACAATTCGATGACAAGAATAGAATCCATTGAATAAGTGTAGTATTTATTGAACATTTTCACTCAAACTTACATGGCGTTTTAAAAAGGGTATCGATTATTTGCAGTCTCATGCAGAAGGGTACAAACCTTCCACATTAGTCTCTTTACATTCCATAATATTAGGAATGTGTGATATCTGCATAAATGTTTCAGATGCTATAATGTGTGACCTTGAATAAAAGTAGCTATTTGAGAATTGAGAGGCAAAGGTGGATAGGCTTTTTGAAGGGATATTTTCATAAATATAAATAAAATCAGATTAAAACCAATCATCCTGTAGGAGTTAAGATTGGTCATTTTAATTTTAAGATATTTTATTGAATTAGTAATGAAGAAATAGAATATCATTGCAAATGCAAAAAGGAGAAAGAAAGACAAGCAGTACTTGTGTTCCCCTAGCTACCATAACACAAACTCAAGCCATGATACGACTTCCTGGCTCAATTTTTTGTTATTCATATGTACCTTAATGTACTTGTGATAAATTGAACCATCTCCTTGTGCACAAAATGTATTAGGGCTAGTTTTTCACAAGGTTAAAATAAATTGGGACTTATCAACACATAGCATTGCAAGCTTGTTTTTTTCTCTTTATAGTCATAAAACGTTTATTGAGATCATCAGGAATAATTGAAATAGCTTTGATCGAGAGATAAAATGGAATACTGAGTAAATTATTGCTGATATTTATGAAACATGATTTATATGAAGAGAAAAAAGCAAAGACTGAGTACCATGCAGTCATATAAATAGAAATTTGTGTATATCAGTGACGTCGTACATAATAATTGAAGTAAAAGCATATCTTGCAGTTCACGATCGCCATAATATTAACGAAAACATAGCTTCCAGGTATTCATTTTGAAGGTAATTTTCTGCAGAATCCTAATATGTCATTGGTTTTTTTCTATCTTTTATATTAGTCAAGTTATCGCAAACCGCGATCCTACGGAAACGTAACTTTTCCTGAAAAATTCAAAAGAAATATGCTTTCGGAGGCACCCCTAAATATCCATCGATCAAGCTGAAATTTTAGTATCTTATTTTGCATGGTAAAGCCCAACTATGGACCAAGGTACAGCTTGATCGGTTAAAGTTGGGGCAACTGATGCACCCTAAATTATGTGTGTATCAAGTTTGCCATCTGATCACTGATTTTTGATATTAATATGTATGAAACAGTATGATCCTGTTAGGCAATCTATTGTTATCAATTTAAGCCTGTTTCCATTATTTGAATAACTTCAAGTAAGGCACTCAGTAAAAAAAACCTATTTTGACAAAATGAACTAATTAGATACAGAAGATTAATGCAGAAAGATAGCACTGCACATCATTAAATGCATTCATTAATTAGCCAAAATGTGGAATTATGTAACAGAATGATACTGGTATTGTACCATATACTGGTATCTCCCAGCTCACCCCAGGAGGTCATAAAACAAAGGGCTATTTGCGCCCATTTTAAAATCTTTATCTCCTGTAATTATAGTTTCTACATAGCCATTGAGATACAAATCAGTTTTTACACTATTACCTATTCATGAAAAAACTTAATAATTGGGTATCTATGGACAGAATGTGAATGAACAGTTATGACATAATTATGTTTTGAACCGATTGATTATGGAGTCATTAGTGAATTTTGATTGCATAAACTGGTCTGGTATGCTATTTCATCATAAATAATGATATAGCTATATCTCAATATGTGTAATGTGTCTTTTACTGACATATACGCATTTATGGAGATTAAGTCAATAAATCTGGATCATTGTTTTTAAAATATTTTTATGAATTAAGATTATCCAGGGTTGTAATGCGGGCAGTTACCTGCGGGCGCGGGTACCCGCTGTTGCCCGCATGCGGGTGCGGTGCGGGTGCGGGCAGATTATCCTGCGGGCGCGGGCTGCATGCTGCGGGCGCGGGCAGAGACTGCGGGCGCGGGGCTGGTGCGGGCAGGATAGTGCGGGCGCGGGGCGGTTGCGGGCAGGAAAAAGGTGCCCGCGCAGATCTCTAATAGCCAGATAGCCAGATAGCCTGATAGACAGATAGACAGATAGATATGGTAAGTGCATCCCTCTAACCCAGTTCCTGGTGCTCATGAGGGTTGATTAATGAGACATTTAACTCATGAGAGGGATCTTTGCTTGCCCAGCACAGACACTGATACAAGGGGCCGCCAATTTAACATCTCATCCGAACAACATCCAGTTGGGAATTTGCTCATAAAGGTACACTGAAAATTCGAGTTCTCCACTTGGTTCAACCAACACAAGGAATACAAGTAAGTACGCACAAAAATTATCAAGACACTGTGTAAAAACCAAAACCTGGTTCTTTTGTGGGGAACATGTGTACTGCACAGGTCTATATACTATAACACTGACTTCATTTAGCCTTACTTTGATCTCGCACTGGGTGAAAGAACAAAGGGTTGTCTTGATCTGTTTGCCTGACCCCTGAAAGCCTTGGCCAGTACACAAGCTGTACACACTGACCACTTTATGGTCAATTCAGTAGGAAGATTGCTTTCCGCGAGGGCGATCGTTCCCTCTCAGCCATGTATCAAGTTACAGCTGCAGAAATACAAGTGATTGCTACATAGTGCTACAAAGAGGTCCTTGTGAAGCCAACCCCTGATGCATCTGACACTATACCTGATGACTAATATCCAGTAAGTGATACTAATGACAGCATAATCCTACATTTGCATGCTATAAACCAAAGTCACTGTGTGAATGATCCATCTCACTCAGCAGTGAGGTCACGTGTTGCTACGAAAAATTGACCACTCCTTTCAATGCAAAAGATACAACCTGCAGTTACATCATTGATGGCCACAATCAACCTAATGTATTTGCTTAACACTGCCCTTGTCTGGATGGTTGTAAGACACTTCGGACTTCTAAATGTACACAGTTAGGTCAAACCTAGCTCTGAAGAAGATTGTTGCTTCTTGAACATGTTCTTGCAACATTCAGATAAGTGGTGATTCAACTGAGTGGCAGCAGGTTTCATTCACTGCATATATAATATGGACCTAACTAGTGTCACAAACGAAATACTAGTCAATGACATTGCTGTATCGTTATATCGAAATTTTATCATGGGAAACTCAGTCGGGCAAAGCAATGCTAAATATAATGTAAAAGTCACTTGATAATGGCTTAGTATTTTTTAATTGAGAAGTTTTAATTGATTTTATGACCTACTTCATAACAATGTTAGTCATATTCAGATGTCGAAAGAACAAAGCAAAGACCAAGCATCATCACCAGACTCTATACAAGCCCTCTACTCCGAATTTCCGATTGCATGGGAGCAATACACTCCCTGTGGCAATGCTTGCAAAGCATCATAAATTGTGTTTCATGTGGTATTCATGAAATCCATCAAAATGCACAGCACCATATTGCACAGCAGTAAACAAAGAGGAAGACAGAAGAGTTATTGTCTGGAAAGAATCTCCAGAAAAGAATTTCTCCATCTGTCACAGCTGCGGCTCCAAAAATACACCATTTAATCATGCTCATAATGTCCCGCTGTAGAATTGTGAATCAATGGTCCACATATATACGTTTATGAGATCATGAGACAGGTATGAAATTTAGTGCTGATGCTTTTTTGTCACACCTTCTTATGCTTTTGCTATCACGCTATATAGGCCCTATGTTTATAACAATTGTAGGAGGTCTTATAATATAATGTAGGCCTACTCATAATCAAGAAACCATACAAGGAGATGAAATACTCCTAGTCCACCTGCAAGTAGCTACTTTATTTACAGAATTCACACAGCAGTGTCATCTGTATGGATGAGCAATAGCATTGTTTTTCCTTATTTTTTCATATTCAATTGCTAAATTTTGAAGGAAAATATAAATACATTTTTTGTGAGAACTATCTTAGGGGTGAAAACATTAGCTTTGTGGAACGGATATCTTGTAAAATGCTGAATTGCAGATTGGGTCCCAACTTGGTGTACTGCTGTATTGATGATACGTATCATATTGAATCTTACCAATTGCAGAGAGTCTTAATTCATAAAATATACCTCACAGCCTGCCTACTTACCTGCTATATATAGGCCTATAGTACCTAACATTTAATTGACAGAAAATTCAGTGTAGGATTGGAGGCTTTTACCAGCAGCACCACACTGGAACGGGAGGAATGTGAGAAGCCTCTTAGGGAGGAAAAGAATAAATATAGGAAGCATGCCAGCATCTATTTATCTTCAAAGCAACAGCTAAGATATGGAGAGATCATTTTACACTTTGTGAGTGGGCATATGTGCATAAACGCCTCGTATCCTTGCTGGATTCCCCAGTAAGCTTTTGATAAATGCGAGACATAGCAAGGACCGTGTTAGGCTATATGCACAAGCACAAAACAGGGCAGGAAATGAATGGCCATCGCATGAGTTCTGTACAACTTGCTAACAAATAAGGTCACAATACGGTGAGCACTGGTTTTCCTCAAGTAATAATGACTTGAATTGTTACTAATATTCTGCCCTGAACTATTGTAGGCCATGTAGGGTCTAAACTAGGGTGCCAATGGAATGCATAGTGACAATAAATATCTAGAAATGCCAAGGTCTCACCCCTTTGAAAATTTTCCTTTTGTGTCTCAGGATAAAGTGTGCCTAATTTCATGAAAATCAATTGATTTCTATTTTTAAAAACCAAGCATTAATTAATTACATGTGGAGGCCGAGGGAAATGAGTCATTCACAGAAGAACAAAACGTAGGGAAAAAAATAGCATTTTCCGGGAAAAATAGAGTCTCATTACCAGTAGGGGAAATTATCAGCAGCTCATGACAATCAATGTCCTCAGCCCAACATGACACTCAGCCAAACTCTGTCATCACCCTCCCATGACACTCTCACAGTGTCATGGCCTAGCCATGACTTTGGCAGTGCTCAAAATCATCTTTGATTGGCTATTTAAAAGGAACTACTGCAATTATCACTTCCAAACTTGGTATAAAGTTGTATCACAGTGTCAACTAACTCTATGAATTTTGGCAGACCTATCCATTACATAATGAGGAAAAGAACCCGAAGGCTCCAGAGAAATTAGGAAATTGTCATTAGCTGCTGATGACTTTGAGTATTTCGTGAAATTGGATAGAATTAAAACCCGCAACTGACATGCTGCTGTGTGGTGAGGATGGCTGCAAAGAGATCAGACTTTCTTCTGAGACCCAACTGATCAACACCACACACTCGATCATCCTGTCAGGGCCAGGACTTGGCTGGAATTGCAATTGTCCTCATATGCTGGTAATTTGCCTGACTGATTACTGGAGGTACAATTAATACAATTGAATACTGCCTGGAGGACTGTAACTTCTATGGAAGCCTCATTATTCTAAAGAAGCGTCTACAACTGTCGCAGTCAACAGGTTGGCCAAACACATTAGCAGTTGGAGGGGGTAGTTAGGTCTTTTTATGTGACACAAGACAACAACTGACCCAGACTGAGTAGGCCTTAGCAAGCCAAAGCAATAGTCTGCTCATAGACAAGAGATATATGTGCTCATAAAACACAGGCAGCCTTCACTACACACATTCATGAAGTATGCATGGCCAAGGTGGGGCCCCTTGCTGTATCCCTGACTTCCCTGTGTTCCATCAGAGACCATGACGTGATGGCATAGAAAGAGGAGCAGCGGCTTCTGTAGCAGTAGTATAGCATGATGCTAGAAGTATAGGATAAGGCTGTTGGAGTTGGATAAGACTTGGGCAGTTATGATATTTTTGGTTTGGTTTCAGTGATAATTACATGTCGTTGTGCCAGGGGCTTTTCTTGTTGTAGCTGATTACTTGCATTGCCTCTCCGTGAATGTGGAGTTGATTAGAATGGCTGGTCAATGACAGTTGTGTGCCTCCAGGCTTAACAATGAATTCAATTATTTTTCTGGAAGACCTTGCATCCATGGAAATGGGTAATGAACAAATTGCAAAAATATTGACTACCATGAAATTATAACTTGACAATTTGCTATTGTTATTCAGAATCATTTGACAAAACCCTCGAAATTGAAAGTATATGTAATTGTTAAAAGTATGGCTACCACAGTACCACAGATCTTTCATAGATATATATAGACTAGGGTGCATCGTCTTCCCCTATATTTTCAAAACATCATGCACTTTTGCATGATTGTTCCCTTGCATCATAAAAGAAGCCCTGCAAAATTTTAGGAAAAGATTCTAATGCCAAAGGGCGGCACAACAGCCTTGAAATTTCAGTATTAGGTCATATTTCAGAGATTCGCGGTTATAAATAATATTGTCAATTTTAATTGAAATGATTTCTGAATAGAACAGTTAGATTCCTTAGGAAAAGAGCTTTAATTTGAATACCAACATCAATGGTTTCCATTGAGTAGAAGTCTAAATTGAGTGGAGATATTTTCTTTTTTATAGGGTAAAATGTGATAAATCGAAAAAAGGATGTTGATATGACATTTGGAACTCAAAGAAGTCTACAAAGTGGGGATATGGTCTACTACATCATCTGATAAAACCTTGATTGCATTATGATGCAGTCAGAAGAAAAAGAGAGGCAGAACGGTGTCTCAATGAACTGTTGTATTTCTCATATTTACATGTAATTTATGAAAATTTGCACATTTGAATTTGATGAATAACTATCTAGAAAAAATATTAAATTTCCTACTTTCTCCAGCAAAGTGTTCCTTATGTTTTATTCTAATGATTACGTGAAAATTAGGCAGGAGTTGACCTTTTAAGTTGATTTTTCCAAACATTTTTCGTAATAGTCAGAAACTTTCGGCCTTCCAAAGAACTTAGGCATAAGAAATTTTCAGAAATATAGCTTTCAAATTAAAGACAATTTTCTTCTAAGAATAATGGCATATGAATTGAAATCATACAGCCAACCATAAGCTAGATATTTCTAACCGGGACTTTTCAAAGCATAATTTTTTGACAATTTTGGACTAAACTTTGTCATAAAAGTGCCACCCTAAAGCCACATCCGATCTTATTGAAATTTTTCAGAATGTGTTTCTACGGGCAAAGGTACAATATGTCAAAAGTGCAAATGTATATTTCAAATTTTTCATTTTTAAGGGGCAGATGATGCACCCTAATATAGACAGATAGACATATAGATAGATATGGTAATTGCAGCCCTCTAACCCCAGTCCTGGGTGCTCGGGGGGTTGATTTATGAGATGTATGGGGGAGAGAGAGCGGGAGTTCTTAACATGTTGCACATTTACCCCATGTTAGGGATCTTTTAGTTGCCCAGCACAGACACTGAAACAAGGTGTAGCCAATTTAATGTCTCAGTTGAATGACATCCAGCTGGGATATCGCTCATGAAGGTCCACTGAAAATTTGGGTTCCCCACCCAGGCTTTGAACCAATGCAGGGAATACAAGTAGGCACAAAAATGATCAAGACACTGTAATATTGTAAAAATCAAAAACATGATTCCTTTGTAGGGAACATGTGTATGGCACCTATATACTATAGGCCTACACCAAGCTCATTTAGCCTCACTTTGATCTTGCACTGTGCGAAAGAACAAAGGGTAGTCTTGATCTGTTTGCCTGACCCCCGAAAGTCTTGGCCAGTACACAGCCTGTACACACACTGAACTCTTTATGATCAATTCAGTAGGAAGATTGCTTTTTTGTGAAGACGATCGTTCCCTCTCAGCCATGTATCAAGTTACAGCTGCAGAAATACAAGTGATTGCTATAGTGTTGCAAAGTGCTCCTTGTGAGGCCAACCCCTGATGCATCTGATACTATACTTGATGACTAATATCCAGTAAGTGATATTAATGATAGCATATCCTACATACATTTGCATGTTATCAACAAAAGTCACTGTGTGAATGATTCATCCCACTCATCAGTGAGGTCACATGTTGCAATGAAAAATTGACAACTCCTTTCAAAGTAAAAGATCGGACCTGCAGTGACATCATTGATGTCCTCAATCAACGTAATGTATTTGCTTAACACTGTCCTTCCCTGCGTATTTCCGATTGTATCTGCGGCAATGCTTGCCAAGCATCATAAAGTGTGTTGCATGTGGTATTCACGAAATCCACCAAAATGCACAGCACCATATTGCACAGCAGTAAACACGGATGCAGGAAAGAAGAGTTATTGTCTGGATCGCCAGAAAAGAATTTCTCCACCTGTCACAGCTGCGGCTCCAAAAATACATTGTTTAATCACACTCATAATGTCCCACTGTCGAAATTGTGAATCAATGGTCCACATAGTACGTTTATGAGATCGTGAGACAGGTAAGAAATTTAGTGCTGGTGCTTTTTTGTCAGAGCTTCTTATACTTTTGCTATCACGCTATATATGTTTATAACCATTGAAGGAGTCTTATAATATAATGTAGGCCTACTCATATTCACGAAATCATACAATACAAGGAGATGAAATACTCCTAGTCCACCTGCAAGTAGCTAGGCTACTTTATTTACAGAATTCACACAGCAGTGTCACCTGCATGGATGAGCAATAGCATTAATTTTCTTTTTTTTAATATTCTATGGCTAAATTTTGAAGGAAAATATTAATACATTTTTTGTGAGAACTATCTCAGGGGTAAAAACATTAGCTTTGTGGAACGGATATCTTGTAAAATGCTGAATTGCAGATTGGGTCCCAACTTGGTGTACTGACAATTGCTGTATCGATGATACGTATCATATTGAATCTTACCAATGGCAGAGAGTCTTAATTCATAAAATATACCTCACAACCTGCCTACTTACCTGCTATATATAGGCCTATAGTACCTAACATTTAATTGACAGAAAATGCAGTGTAGGACTGGAGGCTTTTACCAACTGCACCACACTGGAATTGGAGGAATGTGAGAAGCCTCTTAGGGAGGAAAAGAATAAATATAGAAAGCATGCCAGCATCTATTTATCTTCAAAGCAACAGCTAAGATATGGAGAGATTATTTTACACTTTGTGAGTGGGCATATGTGCATAAACGCCTCATAATAAATTCATTAAGTTGGGTAATATCTTGGCTTTAGCCAGAATGGGTTCCTCATTTTACACATGTGCTTTTATAATGCCCTACAGGCCTGAGCTTTGATTAAGTTAATATTATATTCGACATATGCCCTCAGCCCTTAGGGCTCAATGGGGTGAAAGTAATTTCACTCAAGAGCATCCTAGGGTTTGCACCGAGTAGGAGAGCAATATAAGAAAACATCGGGTACTACATCACAATGTTGCACCGGTATTGATGCAACATTGTGAGACAGAAATTGACCCAGAAAGTGTAGCACAGACAAGAAATTGGTTTATTTCAACATAAAAAAGGAATTTTTTTTTCAAAATGTTGAGAATGACAACTAAAGATGTTCAGGCTATATGATTGCTGTTAAATATGTTATGGACAGAAGAGTAATTTGGGGGCATCATAAAGTGTGTTTCATGTGATATTCACAAATTCATCAAAATGCACAGCACCATATTGCACAGCAGGAAACACGGAAGCAAGACAGAAGAGTTATTGTCTGGAAAGAATCTACGGGAAAGAATTTCTCCACCTGTCACAGCTGCGGCTCCAAAAATACACCATTTAATCACGCTAATAATGTCCCGATGTAGAAATTGTGAATCAATGGTCCACATAGTATGTTTATGAGATTGTGAGACAGGTAAGAAATTTATTGCTGGCGCTTTTTTGTCACAGCTCCTTATACCTTAGCTATCACGCCATAATATGTTTAAAACCATTGTAGGAGGTCTTATAATACAATATAGGCCTACTCGTAATCAAAAAATCTTACAAGGAGATGAAATACTCCTAGTCCACCTGCAAGTAGCTACTTTATTTAAAGAATTCACACAGCAGTGTCATCAGCATGGATGAGCAATAGCATTATTTTTCTTTTTTTTCATATCCAATTGCTAAATTTTGAAGGAAAACAAAAATAACTTTTTTGTGTGAACTATTTTAGGGTTAGAAACATTAGTTTTGTGGAACGGATATCTTGTAAAATGCCGAATTGCAGATTGGGTCCCGACTTTGAGTACTGACAATTGCTGACTCGATGATATGTATCATATTGAATCTTACTAACATCAGAGAGCCTTAATACATAAAATATAGGCCTACCTCACAACCTGCCTACTTACCTACTTACCTGCTATATATGTACCTAACATTTAATTGACAGAAAATGCAGTGTAGGACTGGAGGCTTTTACCAACTGCACCTCACAGGAATGGGAGGAATGTGAGAAGCATTTGCGGGCAGGAAAAGAATAAATATAGAAAGCATGCCAGCATCTATTTATCTTCAAAGCAACAGCTAAGATATGGAGAGATTATTTTACACTTTGTGAGTGGGCATATGTGCATAAACGCCTCATATCCTTGCTGGATTACCCAGTAGGTTTTTGATAAATGCGAGACATAGCAAGGACCGTGTTAGGCTATATAATATGCACAAGCACAAAACAGGGCAGGAAATGAATGGCCATTGCATGAGTTCTGTACACCTTGCTAACAAATAAGGTCACAATATGGTGAGCACTGGTTTTCCTCAAGTAATAATGACTTGAAGTGTTACCAATGTTCCGCCACAATGCATTGTAGAGGTCTAAACTATAGGGTGCCAATGAAAATTATGGATTGCATTGGGAAAATAAGTATCTAGAAATGCCAAGGTCTCACCCCTTTGAAACTTTTCCTTTTGTGTCTCAGGATAAAGTGTGCCTAATTTCATGAAAATCAATTGATTTCTATTTTTTAAAAACCATGCATTAATTAATTACACGTGGAGATCGAAGGAAATGAGTCGTTCGCAGAGACAGAGGGAAATGAGTCGTTCGCAGAAGGAAAAAAAGTAGGAAAAAATAGTATTTTCCGGGAAAAATAGAGTCTCATTACTGGAGGTACAATTAATACAACTGAATACTGTCTGGAGGACTGTAACTTCTATGGAAACCTCATTATTCTAAAGAAGTGTCTGAAACTAGTGCAGTCAACAGGTTGGCCAAACACATTAGCAGTTGGAGGGGTTAGCTAGGTCTTTTTATGTGACACAAGACAACAACTGACCCAGACTGAGTAGGCCTTAGCAAGCCAAAGCAATAGTCTGCTCATAGACAAGAGATATATGTGCTCATAAAGCACAGGCAGCCCCCACTACACACATTCATGAAGTATGCATGGCCAAGGTGGGGCCCCTTGCTGTATCCCTGACTTCCCTGTGTTCCATCAGAGGCCATGACGTGATGGCATAGAAAGAGGAGCAGCGGCTTATGTAGCAGTAGTATTATATATCATGGGGCTTGAGTTGGATAAGAGTTGGGCAGCTGCAAGATTTTTGGTTCGGTTTCAGTGATATTTTTGTTTGGTTTCAGTGATATTTTTGGTTTGGTTTCAGTGACATTTTTTGTTTGATTTCAGTTAATTTGAACAAAGAGTCAGTTTTTCATTCCGGATCCAAAATACAATATTTGTATTTACTATTGATTGTGCATTCCATTTGCTACATTCACCAACCTCACATATACAACAAAAACTCAAGACATACTATTTACAAATTGGGCAAATGGGATCATGTAAGCTAATGCTTTTCCAGTTGTAGGTCATGTACCAGTCATGGAACCCTTCACATCAGAAGGCGAAGAGAATTCCCCTATTAATTGTGCACAGATACAGAGAATTGCTCCATCTTGCAACATACGCAAACTTTCACACACTTCAAGTATACCAAATATGGATTTGAAGATTTTGGAGTATCCCTGTGAGCAGAATACTGCATGGAATAATAAATTCATTAAATTGGCTAATAACTTGAGCCTTATATTGTCCTACTGCACAGAGTCGGAGAGCAATATAAGGAAACACCGGGTGCTACATCACAATGTTGCATTCAATGCATTGTTATTGATGCAACATTGTGAGACAGAATTTGGCCCAGAAAGCGCAGGGCAGGGTGATTCTGACAAGAGATTGGAAATATCTGCAAAAGAGGTTCAGGTAATGATTGCTGTTAAATTTATTATAATTATTGACAGATGACTATCTATCCTGGAAGAAGATAGATCTTAAAGTTGACGGATAACATTAAAAAGATTATCTTTTTTTTTTCATGCAAGCATTTCTAATTTTCTTGTATTTTGATGCAAACTTCAGTACTGATGATGCATACATTTTTAAAGTATTTTGCAATGGCAATACACAAAATGATAATAGATTCAAATGTACATGATTTGTTATTGGATGCTCAGAAAATTTTCATGACTCATAGTTCTATCTATTGGGTGCTACAATAACAGATATACTTATATCTATATAGAGTCGCACCTCCCTACCATACACTTTAATTTTCACATTTTAACTTTACTGATGGACTGATGGAATGTGTGAATATGTGAAAGTCTGTTGATGTATATATGAGTGGTATGTGTGGTAAAAAAAATATATCAATTGAATCAATCAATCTTTCAATCAATCAACACCAAACATACATGTACATGTAGACCATTCAGATTTTTTGTGGCAAACATCACCTTAACATCCATCTTACTTGTAATTACTAATTATGGAGCAGAAAGCAACCTATGTATCTGGTGATAATCTATCTCTATCTATCCCTCCATCTATACATTTAGATGTTAAAATGTATCATTGGTACAGAGTGTGCCCCAACAGAAAATTGTGTGACCGGCGGCTATTGACAGCCCCTCCCCACATACGCCACTGCCCTGGCTATTTGCAATATTATTTCAACAATTTTGGATTGTCATTTGCTCACTTTTAAAACGTACAGTGATACTTTACATCAGCCTGAGGCCATCGAGATTCAGACTCGTCAGTAGTTCCTGGTCCCAAAGGCTCACTCACCAACAGACTACGTGAGATTGACACCAGAGGAACCCAAGGCTAGAACCAGTGGCGCTCCTAGTGTCCATTGTGACTTTGCAAGACCTGCAGTCTGCAGGAACAGTGCAGCCAAAAAACCTTCAAGTCAAGCTAAAAAATCTCTCTAAAACATATATAATATATTGTAATAAATAACCAGTTAGATCCGACAATTGATAAATGTGAACATATTAATTTATGATTCTCTTAGAATGGCAGAACTCTCATGCTGGTATTAATTGCATATTATCAAAAACAATGGTATTATCAGACTTTCTTCCCTGGTACTGTTTAATTGCCCTTGGTTCTACTCTACAAGCCAGGAAAATAAGGGGGGACACATGGCCAAAATGCAGGGCAAATACAGACATCAGACGGAAATATGAGATCAATGAACCAGCGAGTGAAATGTGAAATTCCTCACATCAGCAATTGTCTCTCTCACTAGGGCGCCTGGGACCTTACTGGGGTGCATGCAAGGTGAGATTGAGCTATTTTTAGAACCAGACATATCTAGCACTGCAGTGCCACCCTCGGTTGAAGCTACAACCCTCTACCCAGCCTTGGGTTCCTCTGGTGTCAATCTCAAATAGTCTGTTGGTGGGCAAGCCTTTTGGACCAGGGACTGACTGACAGTCTGAATCTCAATAAACCAAGGCTCCTGTAGAGTATGCTTCATTGAAGTACATTCAAATTTTAAATGACCATCTCAAATGTTGCAATAAAAGTGCAAACATGATCCAGAGCAGCGGCGTTACTGGGGGGGGAGGAGGGGGTCTTGAGTCTGAGGGGCATAAAATATTTCAATATTTCCAAAAAAATACATATTTCATGCATTAGGCCTTTCTGAATTTGCACGAATAGATAAATTTGACACACCAAACTTGGACAAACATACTGACAGTGTAGCCTGCTATCAGTTTTGTCATGCAAATCAAAATTGCCCTTTTTTCTGAGACCGCCCCCGCCGCCCTCACTTCCTTCCGGCACCCCTGCCTACTATTGTTATTGCAAGCACCAGAGTAACCAAACAAAGAGCACTAAAACCAATTTTATGTTTGGCACACATGTAACAGTGACACAAAAGGCAAGAAATAGCAAAATAAAAGCCACATTCACAGTTGACCAATACATAAAATAAGACAGATTACACACGGTATTACAACTGGGGTCGTTTCCAAGAGTAGGCATACCATAACATGAAATTGCTACCATTGTTGTTGCATGCTCTTATTATCATGTTACAATTGCAAAGCAAACAATCTTATCATGTCTGAGTGCAATGTCGAATTTTCATCAAGGACAAAGTTTCTAGTTTCAGCTCATCGCAACACACCAAGTACCCATTTATGTACAGCTGACCTGACCATAAATAATTACTGCAGCCCGTTCTAGCCATATGCAATTCCCTCCGATTACATAGCCTGTGGGTAGGTTGTAAGACAACTACATCTATAGCGTCCAAAGGGAAAACCTAGTAAGTCACATTTTGGAGTTTCTGAGAAAAGTGACTTTTAAGTTCCAGTCCTGACAGTAAGAGATGGACTTACTGGGATTTGCCAGTGTCATTCTGGGGTAACGGGCCGCTTCATGAAAACTTCATAAATATATAGAAACATGTCTAAGTGGTCCTATATTGACCTTAGCTCAATTTGGCCCAAAATGTGACTTAGGCCTACTAGGTTTTCCCTTTGGACGCTAGACATTCATTGTCACAATAATCGTATCAAAATGGCCAACAATTAGCCTAAAGCAAAACTGTTAGTCCGCATATCAGAGTGTCAGCTGTTTCTTAAAAAGCCCAAGGCCTCTGACTCACACAATCCCTCTTGGCCGAAAAGCTTTGGCTGGTAGTGGTAAGGCAGGACTGATGGATTTTATTTACAAAATTTCATACTTGAATTAATCTAATTCTTTGAACTTAAAACAATTTAATCAATTCAGGACTCAAAGTGGAGCTCACCTTTATTTTTCATTGGGGAAGTGTAGACAACCAGATTAGAATGATCCGATATACCTGAAATGATAACAAAAACAGTTGAAAAAAGGTGATTTAAACAACATTTACCTTTTACAGCGAAACACTTTGATATAGAATTAGAGTGGACTGTGGCACTGTGAAAATGGCACTTCTTGACTCATGATAGCCGATGCAGTGTCATCTTCTCTACTTTCAACATGGGAGAAACATAGAGGCTGTTTGATTAGTCTTGATCAAGAGAAGGCCATTAGACTTGTCATAACTGATTTTGGATTGAAAATCAGAGGCATGATCCTTTTGTTTGGCTGTCACCAACAAGTGGGATAAGTCTCCTTAAATCAAATTAACATCGAAAGTATTAGGTATGATCATGACAAATCATCTGTATGATGACACACGAAGTGCTGTTTTCACAGTGCAACAGTGCACTCTTTTTCGGTATCAAAGTGAGTGAGCAGGGCAGAGTGAGACACTTTTTTGTATCGATGTCTTAACCTATAAAAAAACTTACATGTAAGTATTCTTAACAGTTCATCGATTCATCAAGGTAAGAGAAATCAACAGGCAATATTTTTTCCGTGTAAAACGTCATCAAAAGTTGTGTACAATTTCAAGACTGAGCTCAATGCAAAATAAATGTCCGATTTTCAAAATTTAAAAACCTGCATATATCAAGTAAACTCTTCAGAATTCAATGCACTTATTCATTTTGCCCTATTTGCAATATTAACTTCGCAAAAAGCTTTTCGGTGCATTACACTGCAATGATGCAAAGTTCCAGTGACCACAGCCAACCAGTGGCAGATTCATGATTTTTTTTTTGTGGGGGGGAGGGTATCACACACTCTGAAAAAGTACTGAATAACATGTACACCGTGCATGTAGAAATTAACAGCTAATAGAAAACCGGTAATTTTACATAACAAAGTTGTTTTTTTTACAAATCCTTGGCTATGTGATATTTTAATGAAAGAAGGGGACGGGCTCTGGAATTTTTTTATGGGTATTTATCCCATAGAAATTCCTACTTTAAGATATTAAAACCTTTTCTTGCATGCCACATACCTCAGGTTCATGGTAAGATCGATACAGTACCCTTTTTTAAGGGTACTTTTCTTGTTATTTATGGTGTAGCAATATGTCCGTGAATAGTAAAAATTTGTTTTAACCCACTTTAGCACATGCTTTCTAGTAATTTTAGGTTCCTTTCGTGGGCCAGACCGAAAATACCCCCCGAAGCAGCTAAATTAGCAAAATAATAGACAGTTATTGCAAGACTTGCAAATACCGATGATTTTAAGGTTTGTTGATGGGAAGCTTCATGTTTTGTGCAACCTCTCTAAATATTTGTTGGCTGAAATTTTATCACAATTGTAATGTGTATCCGGTTCAAATCAGGGAAATTTAGGGAACATTTTCCGGACTGCATGCCAGAATCAGGGGATCATCAGCTCACTTAAATGACATTTGCGACAATCACGGTTTGAATCTCTGCTGAATGCAAAATCTTAAGGTGTAGCGTCCTTAAGATGATAGCATCCTGGTTTTATCTCCTTTTCTACTAAATGTCTGGTGTTCCTATTATACTTGTACCATCCTTAGTCTCGTAAGATAAGACTATCCCTTTTTAAGGCCATTGCTTCCTCTAAACATCCCAATTGATTTAAGGATGATAATTAGTTTTCAAATGATTCATATACAAGACACAAGTGGGTAGCATCTGTAAGGTCTTTATCAGTTGCTCCTTTCCTTCGCGCACCAGGTTATATTTCTGGGTAACTGGGGTCCTTCTGCATCAGGAGTAATTAATTTTTACTATAAAGTCAGTCTGTACATCTCACAAGGCACTCTACTTGTGTGTAAACAATCCAATGTCATTTTTTGTTTGCACATATGATGTCATGTATCCCCAATCGCAGAATGTCTTATATTACAGAAAGTAGCCGGTATAACTGGCCATACAATCAAAAATTTGCAAGTGACTAAGATGCACAGTAAAACTATAAGACAAAACATTTTTCTTGAAATCTATTCAATTTATTGAATGAGTACAATTCAACACAAAGAATATCAGTTGAACAGTAAATGTCATCTTCATCCACCAACAACCTTCTTCTTGATGCTACTGACGATCTTTTTAATAGTCTTTTTCGGTTTCAATATTGACGACAATTTCGTTGACACTTTTGATGACAATTTCGATGGAACACAACAGAAGTTCTGGTATCCGTAAGACCTGTCAAGAACGTAAGATCCGAAACCAGGGTTGATATACCCGGAAGAGCATTTCTGTCTGTAGGGCACATTTTTGAGACAGACGACATAGCTGGTCAGGGTGTCGAAGTAAACTCCATTCGTGAGGCACTCTCCTGAAATTAAATGATAAGTACATTTATTATACTGGTATACTTTTAATTACAATGTTATACAAATGTAACCTTCTGTGAAATATGCAACATGCAGAAGTACGACAGTTCATCAATCAAATGAGGTAAATTCATGCTAAAGAGCTTGAAGGTCTTCACACCATGCACCATGCGCATAAATTTGCCTTATGAATGGGTCCTGTGATCATTTACTCATTGCTAAGCATATAGCCACAATTACCGCTGACACAAGGAGAGATGTAGAACTGCAACCCAGTCTGGTGAAAATGAGAACTGCATGCTGCTGCCACCTGGCACAAAAGTTGATTTTCTATGCTAGAGCATTGCTGTCCCAAGAAATAGTTCCAATTTCTTTGCACATTCACAAAATTTCTATTCAACATTGATGCATACCGGAGTCAGACTCGGCAATCACATTCTCTAAGGAAGTAGACAAGGCCATCAGCACACTCAGAAACAGCCCCGGTGTCTTCTAGACAAAATTGTGTGTGTTCTTCTGGTTGAAAGTATGTGGACGCTCGCAGGAGCTCGCGGAATGGCAGACTAGTCACTAGGTGGCAACACAAGACAGCATATGTTCTGATCTGTGGCAATGCAAGAGCAGTCCACTTGTAGACAGACTGCAACCAATAAATTGTGGCAACATGGAATAAAACCGGGGCCTACAAATGAGAGTAAAAGGCCAAGAACCAGTGTGAACATCTCTGAAGCCTCTCAAACAAGAAATGGTTAAACATCGACAGTTTTTTTTTTTCAGAAATGTACAGGTGCTTTTCTGAAACAAACAATGATGTTACTCATTCAATCAAGTATAAAAATGGTTTTACCCATTCAATCAAATATAAACATTTTTGTGAATGGGTTTTTTATCCTTACATGCAGGGCATTTCACATTTCCTCCCATATAAGTTGTTTTTTCATTTAAAAGCCATTCCCACTTGATTGAGCAAATAAATCAGACATTTCAGATTTAAATGAAGACAAAAAGGGACAGAAAACAGATATGCAAAGCAATTTGAAGCTTGTGTAATGTGAAGAGACAGCTGCACAATCGGTCTTTGTCAAAATCCTCAAGGGAACGATGCTGACAGATGCGCAACCATCTAATGCACATTATCCGGCTCAGTTACAGCCCAAGAACAAAACCATAAAACCACATCTAAGTTCATATATTTTAAAGATTATACTGTTGGCCTATAAGATCCACCATACACAATGGAGATACTGGAATAGAAACCTTTGAACTGAAAATGAGGCACAAGAGATGTTTTCGATAACATTCGCAAGCCTACTTGTACAACTCATGCCTCTAGTTTTCAAATCAAAAACCATTATTATATAACCATATCTCCAGAAATTAAAGAAGAGAGATGAGGGATTACCAAAGGACCCCTTCATGACTGACAAGTGACAATTAAAAAAATCCATGTTGGTTTTTTTCATTGAAATTTGGTTTTTCAAAAAACCATTTTGAATCTAAAAAACCAATTTTGTCTGAAATTTTTTAGAGTGTAAAGAAGAGAATACTCCTCTGCAAGTGAAATCGGCTGCATCAGTTCACATTTGGTGAGACTGCTTCAAAAACCAAAATCACAACCAATGCAAATCGAGCCAGGAAACAATTTTGCATTAAGTCCATCAGAACCAAATTTGTGTAGTTCATAGTTAGTGAAAGAGATTCCATTGAACCCTTCAAGCTTTTTTACTGCATTTTATTTGTTTTGATTGGCTTTTAGCCCAAGTCGGTGTTTTCACTTTTTTTGGTCACATTATCTTCCAGAAAGTTTTGTCATAAGCTTGGACTATTACACCAACGTGACAATGTTTTGTAAGACAATCTTGTTGGACGTCTTTGTTGACAATTTGAAATCATTAAAACGTGGATGGGGTGCGTATTCTTCACATAACAGCCTCATTCGACTTGCAAATCCCAAATTTGAAACAACCTAACAAAATTGTGACTGGCTCTTCGAAAAACCAACCAATTTTCTTCAATCTTCAAGATCTTTGGTCAATCAGTTCATAACCATACTTTGAAAGTTACAAAACATTCTCTTGAGAAGTTTACAAGTTCTGTCCCTCTTAAGAGGTGTGCGTTTTTAAGTGTGCAGTTTATGAACAAAATCTTGTAATAAATGCAACATTATACTTACCACCATATAGGCCACAAAATGGCACAGGCTTGGCATATAACACTGGGTGAGCTTGAAGGACCGGGTAAAAAGCTCCATATGTTGTCAAAATAAATCCACAAAATATCAATGTGACCACTGCTGAATGTGCCAAATGTGCCATGGTAGGTCCTGTCCACCTATCTGGTCAACTTGTAAACTTTGAAAGGCTCGATGAAAATCCAGATTTCTTTAAATATTTGGTTGTGACGTAAAACAGATGATTCATTAATGACAAGTCCAGACTTCAACTAAAAATATGAATGAATCAACAAGTACTGAGTATGCTGTAAACTTCCAACGAAGAAACAATGTCTCAAACCATCATATCAAAAACCATTGTGTGATCAGAATACCAGGCTCCTTCTTAAGACACTGATCCTTTTTTCTGCATCAGCGCTCTACGATACATTGCACAGACAGCGTAGTTTTCCGGTGGAGATATATATAGGCCCTAGATATATGAACAAAAGAGATACAAGGAAGACATAATGAGAAGAACTAGCCAAGGTATAACTTATTCAGTTTTCAGTAAAACGGTGACTGCAATTTCGATAAGTATGAGTTTCTGCAATTGGATAGTGAAACGTAGCAAATAGAGTTCATCTGATTGGTTGAGGCACTGAATTACATGGCAAAAATCTAATTTGAATATCATAAAAACGTATTACAAAGCCTGTAACGTGTCTCACTGGTGTCTTGAATGGATTCAGTGGACAGTGACTGTTACTCTTTTTAAACTGCTAATCTTATCAACTAGTCAAACTCACCTGGTCACTGAAGCAGAATAATACGTTTCTCATTGCTTTCTACGTTGAATTGATAGATTTGGTTGGCATTATATTGCAGCTAGACCAATCAGACAAGCTTAAAATGATACGTGGACAGTGAGAAAACTTGTCAAGGAAACTCATACTAATTGAATTTGCAGTAAACAGAGCAACACATTCAGAGCACACATTCAGAATTTCTTCTGAATTTACAATTGCAACGAGGGTAAAAACATGAAATTGCAAGCACAAATGTTTATTTTCATTGTGACATTATCCTGTTGGATAGTATCGATTAACCATCTGAGCTTACAATAGGTTATGATTAAGAAGCAAATCATTTTATTTCAAAAACATCAATGGCTTGCCTAGGAGATTATTAAGTAACTTAACCTCTTGATCAGAGATTGGCAAACAGATATTGGAAAATTATTTGTGCTTATCTTTTTACTCACTTGTTGATCCAACTTAGTTTATTCCCACAGCACTCAATTAATGACCTTCATTTGTCAAGGCTTTGTTAGCGCTCTCAAAGAAATGTGAGAAACCAAGGTTGGCGCAGGCTTGAAATCAAGCTGGAGAGCAAATTGAATGTTGGTGTGCAGAAAACACTCACGCGATCAACAATGAATGCCTTTGGAACTCTACACTTTTCTTTTTGGCAAACAACAGTCATGAATGTTGAATTTCTTCTAACAGTGTGTGTATATAAATACTATATATAGTCAGTCCATAAACGAACATCCAGCTGGCATTGGGTGCACAAAAAGCACAGCTATTCTACAAGACATTCCTATTGTCGAAGCTATACAACAAAACACCTATTTACTTCAGCCTCCCTCATTTCTTCCATTAATTTTCTCTCAATGTCCAAATTATCCATCATGCTTGCAGGTTTTGGTAACATCCCAGGTAGACACACACATTAAAACAAGTCAGAGAATAAAAAGAATGTTATTGTTATTGCATTGAACATTCTCAAGCAATCAACAACGAAGACCTCTGCAACTCTAATTATTCCTCTTTGGCAACCACAATCATGGCTAGACACATAAATCAAGCCATTCACCAAGTGTGGAGCAGTATTGAGTTAAAGAGTTAAGACTCCTCACTCTGCCAGGATGAAAGACAGCACAGCAATCGTACTGAAAAAATTATATCAATTGTTTTTTCAAAGCATCCGAAAGCATATACAGCATTCAACTTGTTGCCCTTTCCCATTTCAACTGGGACTAATTATCTCTTCAGGAACTCATTAATTTCTTGTGTACTCCTTTTGACAAGACCTTTATTTTGCATGTTTTAAAAAAATTTAACCACAGAAGAGACAGTTCATTCAATGCACAATGGATAGTCCAGATAAGTCTCCCCTTTTTTGCTGGCCCACAGATTCCCATAGCTGACGAGTCTTTCGAAATCAAATCTGAGGACAACAGGGTGGGCCCTTTCATTGATGCTATTTCATCCTTTGACTAGTATCTTCTCTTATCTTGTCTTTTCCTTTCACTCTGTTGAGTCTGTTTATTTCCACTTGAATACAATGGATTCCTTTGTTAAATCAATGGTATTCAGACTCGTTAATTCCTCGAGGTTTTGTTAACACTCTCAAAGAAATGTGAGAAACCAAGGTCGGTGCAGGCTTGAAACCAAGTCAGAGAACAAATTGAATGTTTGCGAGAGGAAAACACGCAACCAACAATGAACTCTATATACACCTACTATCAGGAATGTTGAATTGCTCTAATCATGTGTGTATATACTATAGTGACAGAAGAGTCACTATACTTGAGTGAAAGCAGATTTTTTCCATAACCAAGCTATTCCTTAAAGCCAACATCCAGCTGGCATTGTATATGAATGACAGCACAGACATTCTGGAAGACAATGAAAAAATATTCCTTTAGTCAAAGCAAAACAGAACACCTGTTGAGTAAGGACTTCCACGAAATGACCTTTACCATTCTGATGGGACTATAAATATATTTTTGGTATATCTGCTGTATATCAACGCATTATGAGAAACCAAGGTCTCAGGTTGGTGCAGAGTAAAAAAACTAATTCAGAGAATGTAATGAATCATAGCAATGTGGGGTGTGCATCTCTATCATGTTAATATTCTTTTAGACATTCAAGGCCAGACTGAAAATCAACCCATTTCACTGCGCATCCGACCAGCAATGTATGCATGAATCAAGTCAAACATTTAAAACTTCCAACTTTGCCAGGATGAAAGACAGCATAGCAATTATACCAGACAAAGTGACATTTGTTTTTGTTGAAGCTACACGAAACATCTGCCGCATTCAGCTTGTTGACCTTTCCATTTCAAGCGGGACCAATTATCTCTTTAGGAACTCATTAATGTGTTTTTTACTCCTTTTGACAAGACCTTTGTTCAGCACATTTTTGAATCAACCACAGAGAAGATAATTAAAGTGTGTCTCCCTTTTTTGTACTCCAATTGAGAACAAGCCTTTCAAAACTAAGTGTTGTTACATCAGAGCATGCCATGTCATCAAGTTATTCCACCATTTGACCAGCCACTTTATCTTCTTCACTAATTCATTTCTGTCTGAATACACTAAATTCCCTTTTTAAATCAATAGCATTCAGACTCTTTAATTCCTCAAGGTTTTGTTAACACTCTTAAATAAATGTGAGAAACAAAGACAGATGCCTCACTGAAATCAAGTCACAGAACAAATTGAATGTTTGTGTGTGGAAAACATTCACTTGGCAGACATGAAAGGCTGCGTAATCAACCGCAAGCTATATACCATATCCAAGTGCTCTATCATATACAGTTGTTGTATGTGTCGTGAATGTTTAAGTTTGGTGAGGGCAAGGCTACTTTTCCAAAATGAAAGGATACCAAATGAAGCTGCAACAAGTTTTAAAAGTAGCAGAAGACTCATAAAAAATTTAAAGGAAAGAAATAACAAGCAAAAAGACAAATGCGTTGCAGGAGCGTCAGGTCCACAAAAGTGTGACCTTCAGGATGAATCGTTATGTCTGTCGGAAAACATGATGACCTTGGGTCCGTTTCAAAAAACAGTTAAAAGTAACAGAAATTCAGGAAATTGACAACAAAGAATTATTGTTAAAAAATCTTCAATGTTGTTCAGCTTGACCTTTTGCCATTTCAGAGCAAACCACTTGCCTCATCAAGAGCTCATTATTTCTTGGCTCAATCACACTTAAAATGGCAAATTGTGGTCATGCAAAAAGTGCAAAAATGACCTGAGATTTAAAAACAATCAATGTTGTTCAGCTTGACCATTTGCCATTTCAGAGCAAACCACTTGCCCCATCAAGAGCTCATTATTTCTTGAATTTCCTTTTTAAAAGTTATTTTCAAGCCTTTGGCAAGATACAACTTGATTGATTCAGGTTCATCTTGATTTCCGGCTTTGGTCTTGTTCATCACTAAATGTTTCATTTAGTGGCATTTATTCAGTGGCACAATCATCATTTCCATTCCACCTTGAGCATTGACCAACTCCTTTTGTCCATCAATTTCCCATTGAGGTAAATTTGCATTCTGGACAATTCAGCTCCTCAAAGCTATTTGCAGAGAACTCTGAAAGTTTCCCTACAATGTTTGCCACTGCTGGTTCTCCTATACTCAGACAAAAGAACCAGACATATTCTTTGACATACTTTGCAATACTGTATAGCTCAGCATTTTGTTATTCATTGGGCTTCCAATACAGTGGGACTTGCATTCCTGAGGATGTTGATTGTATTTTAGGTACGAATGTGTACATAGTTTCAATATCAAATGACCAGCTGACAGGGTCAAACAAAATGATAATCATTAGCCAATAACGGTTAGGGGCAGTAGCGGATCCAGGGGCAGGGGGTTTAGGGGGTTCAACCTCCCCCTTTTGCCTGTATATTTTAATGTAAACAAAAAAAAATCCGGATATACATTTTCATTCGAAAACCTCCTGTTCAACATTTTCTGGATCCGCCCCTGGGAGGTTTGATAACAATTTACTTGATCTTCACAAACAGCTGCCAAGGTTAGAGCAGTCTTTTAAGCAAACATCAGACTATTAGAATCTACAATTATAGATGTATATGAGCAAAACGTTCAACCCACACTATCAACTTGGGAGTGAAAAAAAAGAGACTAATTATATTTCAATGGCAAAGTATTTTTTGTTTATTTCCACAGCTCTTCAGTTATTGACCTTCATGCTTCAAGGCTTTGTTAACGCTCTCAAAGAAATGTGAGAAACCAAGGTTGGTGCAGGCTTGAAACTAAAACAGAGAACAAATTGAATGTTAGTGTACAGAAAACACTCACGCAACCAACAATGAAGGCCTGTGGAACTCTACACTTTTATTTTTGGTAAACAGAAGTCATGAATGTTGAATTTCTTCTAACAGTGTGTGTATATAAATACTATATATAGTCAGTCCATAAACGCACATCCAGCTGGCATTGGGTAAACAGACTGCACAGCTATTCTCCAAGACATTCCTCTTTGGCAGCCACAATCATGCATGTTAGACACATAAATCCATAAATTAAGCCATTCACCAAGTGTGGGCTAGTCTATTTTTTACTTGAGTCAAAGATTAAAGACTCCTCACTCTGCCAGGATGAAAGACAGCATAGTTGGCGTACTAAAAAATTATATCAATTGTTTTTTCAAAGCAGCCAGGAGCTGCTCTCTTCAGGAACAAACTAATGTACTTTTACTCCTTTTGACAAGCCCTTGGTTTTGCATGTTTTTTAAATTCAGCCACAGAGGAGACAGTTTATTCAATGCACAACGGATAGTTAAGATATGCCCCCCTTTTTTTGCTAGCCCAAAGATACCAATAGCTGACTAGTCTTTCAAAATCAAATTTGAGGACCAAAGAGTGGGCCATGTCATCTCACTCTGTTTATTGCCACTTGAATACAAAGGATTCCTTTATTAAATCAATGGTATTCAGACTCGTTAATTCCTTGAGGTTTTGTTAACATTCTCAAAGAAATGTGAGAAACCAAGGTTGGTGCAGGCTTGAAATCAACTCAGAGAACAAATTGAATGTTTGTGAGAGGAAAACACGCAACCAACAATGAAGGGCATTGAAGGCCCATGCAATCATGTGTATATATACTGCAGTGACAGAACAGTCACTACGCATACCAGAGTTATAGTAGAGTTAGTCCAAAACCAAGCTATTTCTGAAAACCAACATCCAGCTGGCATTGTATAAGAATGAATCAAGTCTGGATATATATAGAGAAAGACAGCACAGACATTCTGCAGGAAAAATGAAGGATATTCCTTTCGTCAATACTACACAAACACCTGTAGAGTACGGACTTCTGCTAAATGACCTTTACCATTCTGATTGGAACTACAATTATATTTTTGGCATATCTACTGTATGTCAAAGCATTATGAGAAACCAAGGTCTCACGTTGGTGCATAGTACAAACCAAGTCAGGGAATGTAGTGAATCATGGAAACGTGGGGTGTGCATCTCTATCATATAAATATTATTTTTAGAAATTCGAGAATTTATAAGGCTGGACTGAAAATCAAGCCATTTCACTGCACATTCGACCAGCATTGTATGCATGAATCGATTCAAACATTTAAGACAATCAACTTTGTCTGGATGAAATACAGCATAGCAATTATACCCGACAAAAGTGACATTTGCTTTTGTTAAAGCTTAACGAAACATCTGCCGCATTTAGCTTATTGACCTGTCCCATTTCAACCGGACCAATTATCTCCTTAGGAACTCATTAATGAGTTTTTTACTCCTTTTGACAAGACCTTTGTTCAACACATCTTTTTAATCAACCACAGAGGAGATTATTTTTAAAAAAGTGTGTCTACCTTTTTTGTACTCCCATTGAGAACAAATCTCTCAAATCAAGTGCGGTTGTAACATCAAGACTCAAGACTCAAGACACATTTATTCGCCTATGAAATACATGTCCGTTTTTTTTTTAAAGTAAACACTTTTCATTAATAGGCGGGAGATCACTCTAAGACAAAAATATTGTCGCTGACGAGTGACCACCCTGAGTGGAATTGACTGCTGAGAGAACCATGCATACCATTATACAATTTTTATAAAATTCTGTATGAGAAGTTATTGTTATTTTTGAAATTGATTGAGGAGCAAATTGAGAATAATATATAATTAATGATGACTATAATTAGTGATAGCAAAATTACATAAACATCTTAGGATGTTCGAGCATCAACAATATCAAAGAACACCTTTTTTCTCACTCTCTTTTTTTAGCATAAACATCAAAGTACTTCAAAATGTAATTAAAAAAAAAAAAAAAAAAAAAACCAAGTATATCATCTGGTATTTTTGAGGCGTAATAAGACCAATATATTTATAATAAGCATCCTTAGAATCAATTTGCATATATCACAAGTAACTTGGGATGAAACTCACATGCATATTTCAAAACATCTTTCAATGAAACTCACATGCATATTTCAAAAGTATAGTTGTATGAAGCTCACTTGGTCAGTTCAACGGCTCTACAAGACCAAAATAATATCGTAATCATCCTTAGAGTCAGTTTGCACATATCAAAAGAAAGTTTGGATGAAAATCACATGCATATTTCAAAAGCGCCATTTAATGATACTCACATGCATATTTCAAAGTAAAATTATGTGAAACTCACTTGGTAATGTCAGAGGCATTGCAAGACCAATATCTATCAAAAGGGCCTTTAAAATCGAAATGCACCATAGGCCTATATCGATCACAGGAAGCTTGAGCACATGCAAAAATTCTAGAAGCACCATTCAATGAATCCCTCAACTAATATAATATAACATTTATTATTAGTTGGTACAAATATAGCAGTTTTGAATGGTACATACAACTTCATACCTTCCCAGCATGTGGGTTTTCACATATTTAGAAAAGCCAAAATAACTGTGTGTATGTATCTTCTCCTTGATTTCTGGAGGACAGTTATTTGAAATGTCTGGGAGTCTGTACCGAATGCTATTTTTCACCAGTGCATGTTTGCTAAGTGGGACTCTATAGTTGGCAGCATTTCTTGTTCCATAATTGTGAATATCAGTGTGTCGCACTAACATGTCTCCACCAAGAAAATACTGAGGAAGCATATTATTTTCCAATTTATATAGGAACTTTAGTTCTTGCAGTTTAACAATATCATCGATTTTGAGTAAGTTCAATTTTTTGAAAATCGGGTCAGTATGTGCGTTGTATTTTTCAGCAGCAATAGTTCTAATAGCTTTCTTTTGCAGTTTAAACAACTTGTGTGAGCAAGAACCCCAAACAAGTGAGCCATAATTGTAGTATGGAAGAATAAGAGCGTCATATATCATTTTTAAAACATGTGTCGGTAACAAATGTTTTAATTTAGTCATTATACCAATGGTACGGGAAATCTTTTTAGATATTTTGAGTAGATGAGGTTTCCAGGAAATGCTCTGATCAAAAATTATGCCCAGGTAGTTAAACTCTTTCACAAAGTCAATGTTAGCCGAATCCATCAGAGTGTGCAATATCATCAATGCGGGATAATATTAAGTTATTTAATTAACCTCTTGATCAGAGATTGTTAATCATGAGAAATAGAAAATGACTTACACTAATCTATTTGATCCAACTTTGTTTATTTCCAAAGCTCTTCAATTAATGACCTTCATGCTTCAAGACTTTGTTAACGCTCTCAAAGAAATGTGAGAAACCAAGGTCGGTGCAGACTTGAAACCAAAACAGAGAACAAATTGAATGTTTGTGTTCGGAAAACACTCACGCAACCAACAATGAAGGCCTGTGGAACTCTACACTTTTCTTTTTGGCAAATTAACAGCAGTCATGAATGTTGAATTTCTTCTAACAGTGTGTGTATATAAATACTATACATATAGTCCATAAACCAACATCCAGCTGACATTGTATTCATATACAGACAGTCCTGACAGCTATTTTGCAAGACAGTGCAAGACATTTTGTCAAAGCTTTACGAAACACCTGCTGACTCTATAGCATCATGGCCTTCACCATTCCGATTGTGACTTACTACTTTTGGTGAACTGGTTATTGGAAGGAAGACCAACCATCATACCTTCACTGAAAAAAAGGATTGTTTGATATCAGACAACGATTGTCTAATATGTGTCCAATCAAGCTGTTGTCTAATCCAGACAATTGAATTGTTCAAAATGTCGAAGAGTTTGTTTATTTCATTCTATCGATTGTCTGGTTCAGACAATCAATAGAATGAAATAAACAAGTTCAGACAATCCTTTTTTTCAGTGTTCCATCATCTATTGATCAAATATCATAAATTTCCTGATTTTTTCAATTAATTTTCTTTCAATGTCCAAATTGTCCATCATGCTTGCAGGTTATGGTAACATCCCAGGATTCCCAGATTGATACACACTCAAAAACAACTCAAGAGAATAAAACGAATGTAGGAGCAGTAAAGATTCTCAAGCAATCCTGAGCAACTCTTATCATTCCTCTTTGGCAACCACAATCATAGTTAGACACATAGATCAAGCCATTCAGGAAGCAAGGACCAGTACTGTACGCATGAATTGAGTCAAAGATTTAACACTCCTCACTCTACCAGGATGAAAGACAGCACAGCAGTCGTACTGAAAATTAACAATTGGTTTTTCAAAGCAGCCAAAAACATCTGCCACATTCAACTTGTTGCCATTGCCCATTTCAACTGGGACTAATTATCTCTTTAGGCACAAATTAATATCTTTTTTACTGCTTTTGACAAGACCTTTGTTTTGCATGTTTTTTTTAAAATTTAACCACAGAAGAGACAGTTTATTCAATGCACAATGGATAGTCAAGATATGTCTCCCCTTTTTTGCTAAGGACAACAGAGTGAGCCAAGTCATTGATGCCATTTCATCCTTAGATAAGCATCTTCTCTTATCTTATCATTTTCTTTCAATCTATTCATTTCCACTTGAATACAAAGGATTTCTTTGTTAAATCAGTGGTATTCAGACTTATAATTCCTTGAGGTTTTGTTAACACTCTCAAAGAAATGTGAGAAACCAAGGTAGGCGCAGGCTTGAAACCAAGTCAGAGAACAAATTGAATGTTTGTGAGAGGAAAACACGCAACCGACATTGAAGGCCAATGCAACTCTATATACACTACTCTTTTTGCAAAAAGCAATCAGGAATGTTGAATTGCTCTAATCACTAGAGTGAAAGTAGAGTTTGTCCATAAGATTGAAAAGATTCAAGATTCAAAACAATTTATTCGTTTCATTATTTACATTTAATAAGAACATTGGAGACCCCTCTAAGGCTCCCTGGAGCCGCTATCGAGGGGCCACCATTCAAATTTTTATACATTACATTAATTAATTAGATCTTAAACATGATGTGGTACGGTAGAGGATGACGCAGACGTAGCCATGTGTACCTATTACTTTCCAGAAATACATAGACTTCTTTTTGATAAGAAAACAAAATATACTTGAAGATATTCTCTAAATTTTAGCGAAGTAATTATATCATATTTTGAGAACAGATATAACAGTTATCATTATTAGTGATGCACGGATAGTGAAAATAGCCGGATACCAGATAACGGATAATCCGGCCAGACAAACTGCTGGATACCGGATAATAAACATACGAAAAAGGAGCTTTTCAGCATTCGCGGCTGATAATAAATTGTTTTTTCTCATCGCCAAAAGATGCCATGTTCGGCAGGAGGACTGTTCCTCTGGTTGAATGTTTTTCATAATGTTCTGAGACTGAATAATTTGAGTTTGGAGATGATTGAAGCGTGTTTTGACTCTGTTCTGATAACATTCTTTAATTTATTATCGAAATTTTAGCCTTTCACTAAGTTTTGACCATGACAAATATCCGGTTCTGATATCCGGTTCAGATACCTAATTCTGCCGGATACCGGATATCCTGCAAATTTCAATATCCGGCCGGATACCTGATACTGTGCCGGATATCCGTGCATCCCTAATCATTATTACAATTTGTTTCATAGTTTTTGATTAGACAATTTTTAACATACAATTTAAAACCAATGAAACTGCAAGTGAAAATTTTTTGTCTAATTAATTCAGTCATGTCATTATATTGTAATGGTAATGTATATTTTATACTCTGTTTAGCAAATTCATGCTTTACCAGACGTAAAGGTAAGGACTGACTATCATAGAATCTGGTTACATACCTGGGTGGAGATAACCAAGCTATTTCTCAAAACCAACATCCAGCTGGCATTACATATGAATGACAGCACAGACATTCTGCAAGACAATGTAAGATACCTTTTGTCAAAGCTACAAAAAAAAACCTGTTGGGTATGGACTTCCGCTGAATGGCCTTTACCATTCTGATTGGTACTATAACTATATTAAATCAAGTCAGAGAAAGTAATGAATCTTGGAAATTTGGGGTGTGCATCTCTATCATATAAATTCTCTTTTAGACATTCAAGAATTTAAAAGGCTAGGCCAAAATCAAGCCATTTCACTGCGCATCCGACCAGCATTGTATGAATTCATGAATCAAGTCAAACATTTTAGACTTCCAACCTTGCTGAATGAAAGACAGCATAGCAATTATACCAGACAAAGTGACATTTGTTTTTGTTAAAGCTTCACGAAACATCTGCCACATTCAGTTTGTTGACCTTTCCCATTTCAACTGGGACTAATTATCTCTTTAGGAACTCATTAATGTATTTTTTTGACAAGACCTTTGTTCAGCACATTTTTTAATCAACCACAGAGAAGATGATTTTTTAAAAAGTGAGTCTCCCTTTTTTTACTCCGATTGAGAACCAGTCTTTCAAATCAAGTTCGGTTACACCAGAGTGTGCAATATCATCAATGCGAGATAATATTAAGTTATTTAATTAACCCCTTGATCAGAGATTTTCAATCATGATAAATTGGAAAATGATTTACACTAATCTCTTTATTCACTTGTTGATCCAATTTTGTTTATTTCCAAAGCTCTTCAATTAATGACCTTCATGCTGGAAGGCTTTGTTAACGCTCTCAAAGAAATGTGAGAAACCAAGGTCGGTGTAGGCTTGAAATCAAGTCGGAGAGCAAATTGAATGTTGGTGTGCAGAAAACAGTCAGGCAACCAACAATGATTCAATGAAGGCCTGTGGAACTCTACACTTTTCTTTTTGGCAAACAGCAATCATGAATGTTTAATTTCTTCCAGCAGCATGTGTATAAATAGTCAGTCCATAAACCAATATCCAGCTGGCATTGGGTACACAGACAGCACATCTATTCTACAAGACATTCTTTTGTCAAAGCTATACAAAACACCTCCTAACATCAGCATAATGGCCTTTTCCATTCTGTTTTGGCGTAATTACAACTTTCGGTAAACTGTTAATCGGAAAAAATGACCAACAATCATACCTTCCATCATCTATAGATCAAATATCATAAATTTCCTGATTTCTTCCATTAATTTTCTCTCAATGTCCAAATTGTGTATCATGCTCTCAGGTTTTGGTAAATGTTGGAGCATTGAACATTCTCAAGCAATCAACAACAACGGCCTATGCAACTCTAATCATTCTTCTTTGGTAACCACAATCATGGCTAGACACATAAATCAAGCCATTCACTAAGCATGGGCCAGTACTATATGCATGGATTGAGTCAAAGATTTAAGACTCCTCACTCTGTCAGGATGAAAGACAGCACTGCAGTCGTACTAAAAAATAATATCAATTGTTTTTCTAAAGCAAGCGAAAGCATCTGCCGCATTCAACTTGTAGCCCTTTCCCCATTTCAACTGGGACCAATTATCTCTTTAGGTACAAATTAATGTCTTATTTACTCCTTTTGACAACACCTTCGTTTCGCATGTTTTTCAATTGAACTCCAGAGGAGACAGTTCATTCAATGCACAATGGATATCAAGATACATGTATGCCACCCCTTTTTTGCTTGCCCAACGATTCTCATAGCTGACAAGTCTTTCAAAATCAAATCTGAGGACAACAGAGTGGGCCCTGTCATTGATGCTTTTTCATCCTTTGACCAGTCTCTTCTCACATCTTATCCTTTTCTTTCACTCTATTTATTTATTTCCACTTGAATACAAAGGATTACTTTGTTAAATCAGTGGTATTCAGACTTGTTAATTCCTCAAGGTTTTGTTAACACTCTCAAAGAAATGTGAGAAACCAAGCTAGGCGCAGGCTTGAAACCAAGTCAGAGAACAAATCGAATGTTTGCGAGAGGAAAACACGCCACAATGAAGGCCCATGCAACTTTTTATACACTACTCTTTTTGCAAACAGCAATCATGAATGTTGACTTTCTTCTGATCATGTGTGTTTACTACAGTGACAGAAGAGTCACTATACTAGAGTGATAGTAGAGTTAGTCCATAACCAAGCTATTTCTCAAAACCAACATCCAGCTGGCATTGTATATGAATGGCAGCACAGACATTCTGCAAGACAATGAAAGATGTTCCTTTTGTCAAAGCTACACAGAACACCTGTTGGGTATGGACTTCTGCTAAATGACCTTTACCATTCTTATTGGGACTAGAACTATATTTTTGGCATATCTACTGTATCTCAAAGCATTATGAGAAACCAAGGTCTAACGTTGGTGCAGCGTACAACCACGTCAGGGAATGTAGTGATTCTAGTGAATCATGGCAATGTGGGGTGTACATCTCCATCATATTAATATTCTTTTTAGAAATTCGAGAATTTACAAGGCTAGACTGAAACTCAAGCCATTTCACAAAGCATTCGACCGGCATTGTGTGCATGAATCAAGTCAAACATTTAAAAATTCCAACCTTGCTGGATGAAAGACAGCATAGCAATTATACCAGACAAAAAGTGACAATTGTTTCTGTTAAACTTAAAGCTTCACGAAACATCTGCCGCATTCAGCTTGTTGACCTTTCCCATTTCAACTGGGACCAATTATCTCCTTAGGAACTCATTAATGTGTTTTTTACTCCTTTTGACAAGACCTTTGTTCAGCACATATTTCAATCAACCACAGAGAAGATAATTAATGTGTGTCTCCTTTTTTGTACTCCAATTGAGAACAACCCTTTCAAAATCAAGTGCGATCACATCAGAGTGTGTCATGTCATCCTTCTGATGCTATTCCATCATTTGATCAGCCATTTAATCTTCTTCATAAATTCATTTCTGTCCAAATACACTTGATACCTTTTTTAAATCAATGGCATTCAGACTCTTTAATTCCTCAAGGTTTTGTTAACACTCTCAAAGAAATGTGAGAAACCAAGGCAGGTGCCAGACTGAAATCAAGTCAGAGAACAAATCAAATGTTTGTGTGAGGAAAACATTCACTTGGCAGACATGAAAGGCTGTGTAATCAACACCTTTCTTGACAAACCACAAGCTATACACCATATCCCAGTGCTTTACCATATACAGTTGTTGTACGTGTTTTGAATGTTTAAGTTATGACTTATGAGCTGTTATGTAAAAGGCAAGACTATTTCCTCGAAAAATATAGCAGAAGACTCATGAAAAATTTAAAGGGAAGAAATAACAAGCAAGAAGAAAAATGCATTGCAGAAGGGTCAGGTCTAAGAAAATGTGACAATCAGGATGAATTCTTATTCCAATGGAAAAATAATAAAGAGTTACGGGGAATTCTGGAAAATTTACAACAAGGAATTATCGTTTAACCTGAGATTAAAATAACATCAATGTTGTTGAGCTTGACCTTTTGCCATTTCACAGCAAGCCACTTGCCTCACCAAGAACTAATTATTTCTTGGTTCAAACCCACTTAAATTGGCAAATCGTGGTCATTCAAAAAGTGAAAAAGTGACCCGAGATTTTAAAAAAATCAATGTTGTTCAGTTTGACCTTTACCATTTCAGAGCTAACCAATTGCCTCATCAAGAGCTCATCATTTCTTGTGTTTCCTTTTTAAAGTTATTTTCAAGCCTTTTGCAAGATGCAACTTGATTAATTCAGGTTCATCTGGATTTCTGGCTTTGGTCTTGTTCATCACTAAATGTTTCATTTAGTGGCATTTATTCAGTGGCACAATCAGTATTTCAATCCCATCTTGAGCAGTGACCAACTCATTCTGTCCATCAATTTCCCATTGAGGTAAATTTGCATTCTGGACGATTCAACTCCTCAAAGATATTTGCAGAGAACTCTGAAATAGTTTGCTTACAATGTTTGCCACTGCTGGTTCTCCTATACTCAGACAAAAGAACCAGACATATTCTTTGACATACTTTGCAACACTGTATAGCTCAGCATTTTGTTATTCATTTGGCTTCCAATACAGTGGGACTTGCATTCCTGAGGATGTTGATTGTATTTTAGGTACGAATATGTGCATAGTTTCAATATTACATGACCAGCTGACAGGGGTTATCAAAATGATTGTCATTAGCCAATAACGGTTAGGGGCATTAGCGGATCCAGGGGCAGGGGGTTTAGGGGGTTCAACCTCCCCCCTTTGCCTGTAAATTTTAATGTAAAAAAAAAAAATCCGGATATATTTAGTACATTTTCATTCGAAAACCCCCCTGTTCAACATTTTCTGGATCCGCCCCTGGGAGGTTTGATAACAATTTACTTGATCTTCACAAACAGCTGCCAAGGTTAGAGCAGTCTTTTAAGCAAATATCAGACTATTAGAATCTACAATTATAGATTATATGAGTAAAACATTCAACCCACACTATCAACTGCTGAGCGAAAAAAAGGGACTAATTATATTTCAATGGCAAAGTATTTTTTGTTTATTTCCACAGCTCTTCAGTTATTGACCTTCATGCTTCAAGGCTTTGTTAATGCTCTCAAAGAAATGTGAGAAACCAAGGTCAGTGCAGGCTTGTAACCAAATCACAGAACAAATTGAATGTTGGTGTGCAGAAAACACTCACGCAACCAACAATGAAGGCCTGTGGAACTCTACACTTTTATTTTTGGCAAACAGCAGTCATGAATGTTGAATTTCTTTTAAAACAGTGTGTGTATATAAATACTATATATAGTCAGTCCATAAACGAACATCCAGCTGGCATTGTGTATTCTACAAGACATTCTTTTTTGTCAAGCTATACAAAACACCTGCTAACATCAGCATCATGGCCTTTACCATTCCGATTGTGACTTACTACTTTTGGTAAACTGGTTATTGGATGACCAACCATCATACCTTCCATCACCTATAGATCAAATATCATTATATTTCCTGATTTCTTCTATTAATTTTCTATCAATGTCGAAATTGTCCATCATGCTCACTGGTTTCGGTAACATCCCAGGTTGACACATGCATTAATAACTCAATGCATGAATTGAGTCAGGGATTTAAAGACTCCTCACTCTGTCAGGATGAAAGACAGCTCTGCAGCCGTACTAAAAAATAATATAAATTGTTTTTTCAAAGCAGCCGAAAGCATCTGCCGCATTCAACTTGTTGCCCTTTCCCATTTCAACTGGGACCAATTATCTCTTTAGGTACAAATTAATATCTTATTTACTCCTTTTAACCTTCGTTTTGCATGTTTTTTCAATTCAACCCCAGAGGAGACAGTTCATTCAATGCACAATGGATATCAAGATACATGTATGCCTCCCCTTTTTTTCTTAGCCCAAAGATTCACATAGCTGACGAGTCTTTCAAAATAAAATATGAGGACAACAGAGTGAGCCCTGTCATTTCATCCTTAGATCAGCATCTTCTCTTATCTTATCTTTTTCTTTCACTCAATTTATTTCCACTTGAATACAAAGGATTCCTTTGTTAAATCAGTGGTATTCAGACTCGTTAATTCCTCAAGGTTTTGTTAACACTCTCAAAGAAATGTGAGAAACCAAGGTTGGCGAAGGCTTGAAACCAAGTCAGAGAACAAATTGAATGTTTGCGAGAGGAAAACATGCAACAATGAAGGCCCATGCAACTTTTTATACACTACTCTTTTTGCAAACAGCAATCAGGAATGTTGAATTGCTCTAATCATGTGTGTATATACTGCAGTGACAGAAGAGTCACTAGACTAGAGTGATAGTAAACCAACATCCAGCTGGAATTGTATATGAATGACAGCACAGACATTCCGCAAGACAATGAAAGATATTCCTTTAGTTAAAGCTACACAAAGCAGCTGTTGAGTACGAACTTCTGCTGAATGACCTTTACCATTCTGATTGGGACTATAACTATATTTTGGGCATATCTACTGTAAAGCATTACGAGAAAACAACGTCTCAGGTTGGTGCAGAGTACAAACTAAACTGCTCACACTTAAAAATGCACACTTCCAAAAAGGTTGAAAAAAAAAAATACTTTCTCTTGAAGTATCAAGATGAAAGTTTGCACACTTCTAGAAGTTGCAATCAGGTATATTCAAAAAAAAATTTTCAAATCTCTAAGTGCAGTACTTTTGTGTCAAAGTAATTCGTCATGGTTACTGTCAATAATGCAAGTCACAAAAATTCAATATCCTCTGATCATTTATTTCAACAACTAGAGGCTGTTCCTTCCACAATATTTTTTGATAAGCCAGGAAAGTTTATATTTTTACTTGCTTGATGGGTAGGGGAAAAGGGATATTTGACCAAACCACAATTAAAGAGGATGAAATTAATCAAATTTAAGTGTCAATGCTGACCCGCCCCCTACAGGAGACTTTTGTCAAAATCTTCAAAAAAGATGTTTTATTCAGATTTTTGAGAGTATTGATATGGAATGATTGTCTATGTATTTGTTTCTACCCTGGGTAAGCAAAAAGCCCCATCATTTAACAGTTTTGGTTCACATGCTTCATTTCCAGATGCTGAGTCGTACATTTTGAGTTTTCAATTCATAATCTGCTTTATCATTAACTTTTTTCTTCAAAAACTTTCGTGGGGCAGTTTTTGGATGTCCTGTTACTGTCATGTGAGAATTTCATAAGATTTATCCTATCCAGTATGCCACAAAACGAATATTTCCATTGGTGCATTTTTTTAAAGTGCAGTTTGTGACTTGCATTTTCGACAGTAACCTAGACGATTTAACACATAAATACTGCACTTACAGATTTGTAAATTTTCATGAATCTACCTGATGGCAACTTCTAGAAGGGATCAAACTTTCATCTTTATACTTTAAGAGGAAGTGTTTTTAACCTTTTTGGTGCGTTTTTAAGTGTGAGCAGTTTAAGTCAGAGAATGTAATGAATCATGGCAATATGGGATGTGCATCTCTATAATATTAATATTCTTTTTAGACATTCAACAATTTATAAGGCTAGACTGAAAATCAAGCCATTTCACTGCAAATCCAACCAGCACTGTACGCATGAATCAAGTCAAACATTTAAGACTTCCAACTTTTCCTGGATGAAAGACAGCATAGCAATTATACCAGACAAAAAAGTGACATTTGTTTTTGTTAAAGCTTTACAAAACATCTGCCACATTCACTTGTTGACCTTTCCCATTTCAACCAGGGCCAACTATCTCCTAAGGAACTCATTAATGTCTTTTTTACTCCTTTTGACAAGACCTTTGTTCAGCATAGGGCTGCACAATATATCGAAATGATATCGTTACCGTGATATCATATGCCACGATATCAATATCGTGCAAATTTCGATACTCACGATATCATTATTTTTCAAATACAACCCACTTTTTGGGCTGCCGAATACCATTTTGGCGGCAAAAACGGGCATTAAAAGTCCGTAGAAGGTGGCGGAAGGTGCCAAATCACTAAATTAGAAACATTTCAACGTTTATTTGAAGAAAATCCGACCAGAATTGACGAAATTAGCAAGAACTTCCATGAAATTGTCAAAATCTCAAGCATGCTGCTGCATGCATTCCTTGCTGACATCGGCTGACCCACTGAGGGGCGCGGCCCCACTGGTCGGGCGCCGGGAGCAGTCAGTGGAGGGAGCAGTTCTTTTATTTTATCAAATATCGAAAATGATATCGTTATCGACTTTTTAACCCCTAATATCGATATCGACCATTTTGCCAATATCGTGCAGCCCTAGTTCAGCACATCTTTTTAATCAACCAGAGAAGATAATTTTTAAAAAAGTGTGTCTCCCTTTCTTTTCCTCCCATTGAAAACAAGTCTTTCAAATCAACTGCGGTTACACCAGAGTGTGCCATGTCATCAATGCTATTCCATCATTTGACCAGCCACTTTATCTTCTTCATTAATTCATTTCTGTCTAAATACATTCAATTCCTTTTTTAAATCAATGGCATTCAGACTCCTTAATTCATCAAGGTTTTGTTAACACTCTCAAGAGAAATTACTGAAATCAAGTTAGAGAACAAATTGAATGTTGTGTGAGAAGAACATTCACCTTGAAGACATGAAAGGCTGTGTAGTCAACACCTTTCTTGACAACCACAAGCTATACACAATGTATTACACATATCCCAGTGCTCTATCATATACGGTTGCCACATGTGCTGTGAATTTCTGAGTTCCGTGAAGGCAAGGCTATTTCCTGCAAAAGTGAAAGGACATGAAATGAAGCTGCAACAAGTTAAACAGAGGTAGACCAATAAAAAATTTAAGGGAAGAAATAACAAGCAAGAATGAAGAATGCATGGCAGAAGGGTCAAGTCTATGAAAGTTTGACAAACATGATGAATTCTTATGCCTGTCTGAAAACATGACAGCTTTGAGATCGTTTCAAAAAACAGTGAAGTGAAGAGTAAAAGAATTGCAGGGACATTTGCAACAAGCAATAATCGTTCACCTGAGATTTAAAAAACACTAATGTTGTTCAGCTTGACCATTTGCCATTTCAGAGGAAACCTCTTCTCTCATCAAGAGCTCATTATTTCTCGCATTTCTTTGACAATGTTTAAAGACATTTGGGAAACACAACTAGGATCAGGTTCATCCAGATTGCTTCAGTCTTGTTCATCACTAAATAAAGCTTCATCTATACTAGGAGCATTTATTCTGTTGCACAATTTGCATTTCCATTAGTCCTCCAGCTTGAGGACTGACCAACTCATTTTGTCCATCAATTTCCCATTGAGGTAAATTTGCATTCTGGACGATTCAGCTCCTCAAAGATATATTAGCAGAGAACTCTAAAATAGTTTGCTTACAATGTTTGCCAAGTAGTGCTGCTGGTTCTCCTATACTCAGACAAAGGAACCAGACATATTCTTTGACATACAGCGCAACATTGTATAGCTCAGCATTTTGTTATTCATTGGGCTTCCAATACAGTGGAACTTGCATTCCTCAAGATGTTGATTGTATTTTAGGTACGAATGTGTACATAGTTTCAATATTACATGACCAGCTGACAGGGGCAAACAAAATGATTGTCATTAGCCAATAACGGTTAGGGGCAGTAGCGGATCCAGGGGCGGGGAGTTTAGGGGGTTCAACCGCCCCCTTTGCCTTTACATTTTAAGGTTAAAAAAAAAATCCGGATATACACTGTATTTAGTACATTTTCATTCGAAAACCCCCCTGTTCAACATTTTCTGGATCCGCCCCTGGGAGGTTTGGTAACAATTTACTTGATCTTCACAAACAGATGCCAAGGTTAGAGCAGTCTTTTAAACAAACATTGGACTATTAGAATCTACAATTACAGATGCATATGAGTAAAACATTCAACCCACACTATCATCTGCTGAGCGAAAAAGAGGGACTAATTATATTCCAATGGCAAAGTATTTTTTGTTTATTTCCACAGCTCTTCAGTTATTGATCTTCATGCATACCTTTATTCATTCAAAATTTCAAAATGCTAATTCTGTAGGCAAGAAAGTTTGTTTTTTGGGTGCTCTAGTAACTTGTTTGCTCAGTCTTCGAGGGGGGTTATTGTATAGCTATGATTTTAATCCAGATGAACTAACCGTATTTCTAAATAAGCAAATCCATCCCTAATCCACACCCAGAAGCTTTTTGTTGTGTGACTTTGATAAGACTGAAAACTAAGACGATATTGTGTTCCAGGTGTGATGGGGTTAGTTGAATCATGCATGGTGGAGTTGGCCGTAACAAAGATTTCAAGTGTTCAAATTGCCGTACAAGTCATTGCTAGTTGGAGTTACTGCAGTTTAGAACAACTGCAGTGCAAGTTTGCATTCATGAAAGGGAAATACGGAAAAACCAGCTTTTTTGCCGAAAATAGACAAAAAATGTAGTAAATTACAGTATATAATTTCTTTTCAAATGAGTGTTGTACTGAAGCTGGTGGTCATCATAGGGATATCAGTTATGCAAAGGAAATCCCTTTTATTGGATTGGATTGGATAAGTTTATTTTCACAACATAATGCACTTACAATTTATACATAAGTTATATAATCAGTAATTATAAATGTTTAACAGTGTTGTGCTGGAGGGCACCCGAGCAGAATATCTGCCATAACCTGTAGGTGGGTGCACCTCCTCCCCCCTTACATACATATATCCCAAAATATTATGCAGGTCTCATATGATTAACAGGTCAATCCACTGATAAACCTACGTCAGAAAACTTTTGAATCTATGTACACATATAACTCAATGACACATATAACTCAATGACACATATAACTCAATGACACATCAATATTATTATGAATACACATTTACGCATCTAAAAAAATAATATGGTACACCATAACAAAGAGACATCAAACAAGTTTCAGTCATGTGCTATCCCTCATCTGGTTCAATGTTGAACAGCAGAGTTGGGATAGCCAGACTTCGTATGCTCGTGCCTCATAACCTTTTAAATATCTCACAATTTGAACAGTAATAAGACCCATGTAATTCACAGATGCAATAAATACAAAAATACTATTTAGTAGTGGGTGGGTCTGGACCGACCGCTCCCCTTGTTATAATTGAAGAATATAGAAACATTAGACAGTAGGGTCTGAATAACTCAGTGACACATTTGATCGATATTATTATAAATACTTATTCCCCAGCTAAAATGACATCAGGCAAATTACAGTTTTTTACTATCCCTCATCTGGTTCAATGTTAAACAGCAGAGTTGGGATAGCCAGACCTCCAATGCCTGTGCATCATACCTTTAAGTATCCCACAATTGGAACAGTAATAAGACCCATGTAATTCACAGATGTAATAATACAAAAATACTATTTAGTTGCGGGTGGGTCTGGACCGACCGCTCCCCTTGTTATAATCGAAGAATTAGAAACATTAGAGAGTAGGGTCTGAAGCGACCACTACCTATATTTGTACATGATAGTTAATAATTTTCCAGTTTCAATAGTGCTATACATTTACTAAATGATTTAATATTTTGCTGATCTATAATATGTTGTGGTGTATTTTGCCACAAATGTGGTGCTCTAGCTAAATAACTCTTGTTATATATTTCTAGGCTATGATGGGGTGTTCTCAGATTGTTACTATTTCTAGTATTATGGTTGTGATTGCTAAATTCAAAAATGTTTGCTATTCTTTGTGGCAATGTATCATTTATATATCTATAAGACAATTTTAGTAATGTATTCTCAATTAAATCTTCAAGTTTTAAAACTCCTGCTCTTTTGTAATATGGCAAAATTCTCACTCGACGCTTGATATTCGATATTGCCCTAATAGCTATGTTTTGTTTGACTATTAATTTCTTTAAGTTGCTTCCAGTTAACATTGGACCCCAGGCAGATATCCCATATAAAAGATGACTTTCTATATTTGTCAGGTAGATAAGCTTTTTTGAGAAATATGGTAGTATATTCTTTGTCATGTTTAAACTGTACGTACCAATGGCAAGTTTCGATAATAGGTATTGACAATGGTTATTCCAATCTAAATGTTGATCTAGGTGTACACCGAGGAACTTGACACAGTCAGTTTTCTTTACATTTGACCCCCCTATTTCGATATTACCTTGATAATTCGCAAGTCTTTTCTTGGTTTTGAACAGTACATAATATGACTTGTCCACATTTAAAGATAGGGAATTCTTCTTAAACCACAGTGTTAGTCTGTTTAAATCATCATTCATTTTCCTGTATATAAATTTTAGGTTTTTACCAGATAAATATATAGTTGTGTCGTCAGCAAACATGATGCTACTAGCGAATTTCAAGCATTTGGGCATATCATTTGCAACTATAATATAAAGCAGTGGGCCTAGCACTGAGCCTTGAGGGGTGACAAATGACACACGAAAGCCATCAGACAAAACATTATTTACAGCCACTTTAAGAGATCTGTTTCCTAAGTAACTCTTAATCCAGTCTAAAGCTATGCCTCTTACTCCATACAATTCTAATTTTTGGAAGAGTGTTTGGTGATTTATACAGTCAAATGCCTTGGTCATGTCTAAAAACAATCCCAAGGTATACATGCCTTTATCAAATCCATCTAATATATTACCGGTCAAGTCCAAAATTGCATCAGAAGTACTTCTGTTCTGCCTAAAACCATACTGGCCTTCATATAATACCTTATGCCTTTCAAAACATTTCACAAGACGAATGTGGACCAATTTTTCAAGAACTTTGGAAATAACTGGGGTCGGGGTTAGTTGAATCAAAATTTTTTCTGAAAGTTTGTGTCTGTGACACAAATTTCAATAATCAGTTACAATATCTCTTGGGCTGATCATTGAGTTTAACGCGCTCACAATCACATGCTAAAATTTGGTGTGAATATCTTGTACCGTTTGCTCTCCAGAGCAAAAATAAAAATGAGTGTGCCAACTAACCCCGGTCTCCCCTATGTGATGTACTCGATGGGTCCAGATTAAAATAATGGAGCAGACAAACACTGTGCTTCAACCTTCGGCCATCTTTATTTCCTGACGTAACTATACACGAGGTGGCGACACAAACATACACAAGGTGGCGACACGAGTCAGTACAAATCCAATACATGACATCTCCCTTCTTCGCACATTTTTTTTTTTCGAACGACAACATCAAACATTCAAACTAACTTATACTTTATCCATATATCAAATACCAAATCTACAGATAAGTATGTAGAGTTAAACATAACTTTGTGTAATATAACTTGACTACAAAATGTAATCTGAAAAGTTAAACTTATTGTCTATGATTCATGACTTAAGTATGCATGAGTAAAATACACAAGTAAAGTAAGAATTATCATATAATGACAACTAGTATTGTAACATTAAGTTATTAAATTTTATGATTACTAAATATCACTTCTATCCTCTCCTTTTACAAAAAAAAATTAAAAAATTAAATTTATATAATTACCATAGGCCTAAAATTTCATAAAGAAAATAAAAAAAATCTATAATTAGCATTACCATAGAAGTCATAACATATACATATTAACAGACATATTCAGAAAAATATATATTTCTGAGGCTTAATTTCTTATGTATACTCAAAAGAACAATAGTAGATCAACTCACTACTACACAAGGAACAATCAAACTTACAAATTTAATTGTACTTAGGATTGGGTTTTACGACCCTGCCTGAACGAGTTACAGTTGGAGCACTTGTTACAGCGGTGCTAACTCGACCTTAATTTACATTTCTTTGAACTGCATTAGATGCATTCTGTGATACACCTTGATTCTGCGATACATTGTTTTGATTGACTTGATTCTTTGATACATTTTGATTCACTGATACATTTCGATTCATTGATACATTTTGATTCATTGATACATTTCGATTCTGTGATACATTTCGATTCTGTGATACATTTCGATTCTGTGATACATTTTGATTCTGTGATACATTTTGATTCTGTGATACATACTCAGCTGTAGGCTTTGTAGTAAGGGGGGGAAATGTAGAACTAGTCATTCTACTGGGGGGAGGGGAAGGGACTGTAGGTGATTCCCTGGTTTGCAATAAATGCTTTCTATTCCTACGTAGGGTAGTGTTTCGATCCGTCAACACATCATAAGATCTCGGCTGAGGTCCTACTCCTACAACCGTAGCTTTCTTCCAAGTATTGTCTGGAGCTAATACTCTGACTGAGCTTCCTTCAGATAACTCTGGCAATTCCTTAGCATTCCTATCATAGTACTGTTTCTGAGTCTGACGCAAACTTTCTAGCCGACTAATAACAACCTGAGAATCTAGAATCCTCGGCTCTAGCAACATCCGGGATGTCGGTAAGTCAGTTCTGGTCCTTCTGTGAAGGAACCTCTGCACTGGAGAACCAACAATGTTGTCTCTTGGGACATTCCTATTGGCTAACAAACCAAAATACAAACTTTCCTTGCCATCAGTTAAACACTTCTGAAAGAGCATTTTGCAAATTCCCACTGCCTTCTCAACAAGTCCATTTGATTGACTATAAGTAGGGGAACTGAAAGAATGTCTAAAGCCCCAGCGACTTGCAAAATTTCTGAACTTCTCACTTGCGTAACATGGACCTCCATCAGAAACAATTTCATCAACTATGCCATATCTAGCCATGTGAGCACTAAGCTTGTCAATAACTGTATCAGATGTACAATCTTCCAATTTGTCAACCTCAAAGAACTCTGAGTTAGTCAGGCAGCTAAGCAAATGGATGTGGACTTACCGGACAAAAGCACCAAATTTTTTTTACAGACTGCCATATATGTCTACTTTCAATTTTTGGTAGGAACCACCTTCCCCTAATTGGTTATGGTGGCCATATTGGATTTCAAAATGGCCGCTCGCCAAAATTCGTTTCTACCATATCTTGGCTCCTAATTCATCTAGAATCATGATCTTGGTGTCCAAATATACATTTTCAGGGTCAAAGAATGCATTAGTGCTATCATTAAAGGTGCCAGACAAAAAACTTCATGTACAATAATTTAAGAAATTCATTAAATAGCTATTTTATTATCCGAGCCTTATGTTCATCTTTTTGCACTAATATTTAGGTTTTTCAACCATCATCAGTCATCATTTTAGTATAAAAAATACACTTATCTGATAAAACAATGAGAATTTATTTATTTACCTGTATTTTAATACATTAAATAATTAATAGGTGAAGCGTAAAGGTAACTTATAGCATTTGAAGAAATTCAAAGGAATTCAACTACAGTGATACAGTAACGAACATCTCAGAATCACAATCACAATTTATCATATAATTACATGATACACCCAATTTATCTGACAACAAATATAAAAAAAGTTTATAAAATGCCTATGAGATTGCTGTCAAAGTTTGTTGGCTTAATTCAGGCAGTGACAACTGCATAACTTTGTGCAATTCCAGTGTGCTTTTCGGTACCAACAACGTGTGCCGCATTGACTCTTGCAACCACATTTCACTAATTCACTGCAGGCTTCTGAAGCAACAGGCAGGTCAGTCCAAACAGGTTCCCACAGCTTATTTATTTTGTTCAATGTCCATCCCCAGCTCTCTGGGGCAGGTAGATGTTGGCAACTCAGCTCACTGGTGCTCCAAATTCCAACCTGATATGCTACTCATCCTGTGTGTTGTAATAATGCGTCTTGAGTGGGAGGGAGTGCTTCCATTACTTTGCCTTTTCGACAAAATAAGTCTTGCCTGGCTTCATTCACCTTCTCAAGTATGCTGGTTCTGTCATACATAATGACAGTAAATCATTCCAGCAACTGAAAATTTCTTGTGTCAATATGTATACCGGTGAAAGGATGTTGCGCCATGTACATAAATGCATCTGTCACCTCTTCAAAGCATTTCCAGGCATCCCATGCCGTCTTCTTGCCCTTACCATAGAAAGCAGATGAAGTGTCACACCCAGTGAAGCTGTGGAATACTGGTAGAGCAAGCGATTTCTCTGGGCCCAGTTTTTCCCAGATAGCATTGATGTGAAGGTGGGAAAACCTCTTTCCCACACCAAACGCAACCCAAATATGCACACCTTGACACAAATTGGTGAAATGATGAAATTTTCCAATGAGTATCACTACTACATCTGCGACAGCAGCCATGATTAAGCATGGGATGAATGTGGTACATTGGGCTATCGAGTTCCTCATACCTGGTCAGACACCAGTCATTGCATTTGATGCACCACTCTATGCACTTGCTAAATTTACACAATGGAAGTGGCCTGACACCCAAGGGGGAAGACAAATTTATTGCAATGTTTGGGGGTCTTCACATAGAAATGGCTATGTGGAAAACCATAGGTGACTACCTGGAAGCCTCTGGTTGGACAATAGCACTGTCCGAGGCTGGTATAACATCATCAGGTACTGTGGACTCCTTCCTTGAGGCATCTCACCTTACTCGAACGAGACATGCCCACCAGGTTACTGCAGTGGCTTTGGCAAAACTTATAGATGATGCATACTTGCATTCCATGGGAACAGACAAAGAAGTGGTAAAAAAGGCTTGGATTGAGAAACTATACGAGAAGAGCTCAACATTTCAGTACTGGAATACAATACTCAATCTTGAACTCCTGGGTCTCACTTTCATTAGAGCTCATCGTGAGGGAAATTTTTCTCTATATACTGAAAGTCTGAAAGCTCTGGCTCCTTTGTTTTTTGCCCTGGACCGCCACAATTATGCACGATGGATTCCAATACAGTGAATACACATAAGAGACATGGAGAGCCTTCCAGCACCACTTCTCAAGGAGTTTCAGGAGAATGGTCACTGGGTAGTCAACAAAACTTCAACCAGGTTTTCATGGATGCCAATTGATCAAGCCAATGAACAGAACAACGAAGCTGTGAAAGGTGCAGGGGGGGGGGCTATTGGCCTCCCTGAGCTTTCAGGAAATGGATGGTCTCAGGCCCTGAACAAGTCAGAATACTGAAAGAATTTGAAGATGATTTTCTATCAAAGAATTTGAAGAAGAGCTTTCACCATGAAGAAGGGTCTTCTGCACAGAAAGCTTTCAAAGAGCTAGCTGCTAGTCTAGCCAAGGTGATTAAGGAGATGGGAAATCCATTTCTTGATACAACGGATGAATTACTGGCTCTGGATACTCGCAATGTCATGGATGAGTCGCTGGCTGATACAGTATGCAAACTGCAAAAATTAGGAATGGAGCAGTATGAGTTACCATGAGCATCCATTTCCTCCTTCAATTTCTGATGGTGGAACTCTGCATTTAGGGAAGAAAGCTGATCTGCTATTGTCTGACGAAAACTCTATGGACCCACCAGATTCTGTTGATGTGAGGCTTCTTGATGGTGCTTGTGTGGTACACTTCCTTCCTACTTCTGGCATTGTAACACTCAATGATTATGCAAATGAGGTTTTCATTCCTTACATTAGGAAACAACTCGACAGTCAAGGAGAGTAGATATTGTGTGGGATACTTACATCCCCCAAAGCATCAAGCAATCTACACAAGAGAAGCGTGGAAAGGGACTTCGGAGAAAGGTGGAAGGTAAAACCAAACTGCCTAAAAATTGGGTTGACTTTCTCAGAGATGCAATCAACAAAGAAGAATTGTTTTCATTCCTGTCCAGGAAAATGGCATCTTTAGACTGCCCCAATGAAAAGGAAATCATATCCACAATGGGCAACTCAACTCTTGTTTTGGGGAGTGATTGCACGATGGAAGTTTGCGACCCCGAGGAAGCCGACACCAGGCTACTGGTCCATCTAGATGGTGCTTTTCGGCATAATTGCTCAAACGTTGTTGTGCGTACTGTAGATACAGATGTAGTAGTGATACTCATTGGAAAATTTCATCATTTCACCAATTTGTGTCAAAGGGTGTCCATATTTGGGTTGCGTTTGGTGTGGGAAAGAGGTTTTCCCACCTTCATATCAATGCTATCTGGGAAAAACTGGGCCCAGAGAAATCGCTTGCTCTACCAGTATTCCACAGCTTCACTGGGTGTGACACTTCATCTGCTTTCTATGGTAAGGGCAAGAAGACGGCATGGGATGCCTGGAAATGCTTTGAAGAGGTGACAGATGCATTTATGTACATGGCGCAACATCCTTTCACCGGTATACATATTGACACAAGAAATTTTCAGTTGCTGGAAGGATTTACTGTCATTAAGTATGACAGAACCAGCATACTTGAGAAGGTGAATGAAGCCAGGCAAGACTTATTTTGTCGAAAAGGCAAAGTAATGGAAGCACTCCCTCCCACTCAAGACGCATTATTACAACACACAGGATGAGTAGCATATCAGGTTGGAATTTGGAGCACCAGTGAGCTGAGTTGCCAACATCTACCTGCCCCAGAGAGCTGGGGATGGACATTGAACAAAATACATCAGCTGTGGGAACCTGTTTGGACTGACCTACCGTTGCTTCAGAAGCCTGCAGTGAATTAGTGAAATGTGGTTGCAAGAGTCAATGCGGCACACGTTGTTGGTACCGAAAAGCACACTGGAATTGCACAAAGTTATGCAGTGTTGTCACTGCCTGAATTAAGCCAACAAACTCTGACAGCAATCTCATAGGCATTTTATAAACTTTTTTTATATTTGTTGTCAGATAAATTGGGTGTATCATGTAATTATATGATAAATTGTGAATGTGATTCTGAGATGTTCGTTACTGTATCACTGTGGTTGAATTCCTTTGAATTTCTTCAAATGCTATAAATTACCTTTAAGCTTCACCTATTAATTATTTAATGTATTAAAATACGGGTAAATAAATAAATTCTCATTGTTTTATCAGATAAGTGTATTTTTTATACTAAAATGATGACTGATGACATACAGCTCGGATAATAATATAGGTTTTTAATGAATTTCTTAAATTATAGTACATGAAGTTTTTGTCTGGCACCTCTGATGATAGCACTAATGTATTCCTTGACCCTGAAAATGTATATTTGGACACCAAGATCATGATTCTAGATGAATTAGGAGCCAAAATATGGTAGAAACGAATTGTGGCGAGCGGCCATTTTGAAATCCAATATGGCCGCCATAACCAATTAGGGGAAGGTGGTTCCTACCAAAAATTGAAAGTAGACATATATGGCAGTCTGTAAAAAAAATTTGGTGCTTTTGTCCGGCAGGTCCACATCCACCTGATATGTGTTGTTAAGCTGCCTGACTAAGTAGTAATCTACAACTATTTGATAGTGTTCCTTCTCAAATTCAAAGATATCTACAGCTATCTTACACCACGGACCATCTGGAACATCATGAGGCATGAGTGGCTCCTTCTGTTGTTTCCTGCGCAAACTTTGACAAATACCACACTTAGAAACAATGTCCTCAATTTGTGCGTTGATTCCTGGCCAATAGATAATATCTCTGGCTCTGCGCTTGCACTTGACTATGCCTAAATGACCTTGATGCACAATTTGCAAAATGTGAGCTCTCATTGAATGAGGTATAATGACTCTTGAACCACGAAACAGAATATCATTCTGAACAACAATCTCGTCTCTGAAATCCCAATATGGTTTTACTTCATCAGGCAATTCCTGTCTCTGCTCTGGCCATCCTACTAAGACCACGGACTTCAACGTTTGAAGCTCTGCGTCTAACTCTGTCTCTTGCTTAAGTTCTGCCTGCTTGTCACTAGAGAAGCTGAAATCTACAACTGAGATGAACGTAGAATCGTCTACTAATTTCTCACCATAAGTATCAAGATACAAACGACTAAGAGCGTCGGGAATTGGAATGTCTGTACCACGCTTGTATTGTACTTTCAAAGAATACGGTTGAAGCTTCAAGAACATCTTCTGCAACCTCATTGGTATCTTATGCATGGGCTTTTCCCAAAGAATTTCCAAAGGCTTGTGGTCAGTTTCTACCACCACATCAGATTGACCATAAATCATATTATGGAACTTACTGCAAGCGAAACAAATAGCTAGTGCCTCTTTTTCAATTTGAGCATAAGCAACTTCAGCTGGCGTTAATGCTTTAGAAGCATACGCTACAGGCTTTCCACCTTGAAACAAAGCAGCTCCTAATCCCTTTGAAGAAGCATCACAGCTAACCACCATAGGTTCCTCAGACTTGAAATACCGTAAAACAGGCGCTGAACTCAAACTCTGTTTACATGCATCAAAACTCTCTTGTTCTGCTTGACCCCATTGGAACACCGAAGTCTTCTTAACCAAAGCTCTCAACGGAACTGTTAATTCACTGAGTCTGGGAATAAACTTCTCAACATAATTCATCATGCCTAGAAATCTTTTGACATCATCTTTTGACTGTGGACTTCGCATTTCTGTGATAGCTTTCACACGTTCTTCCGAAACTTTCAAACCATCTGAAGTCATTTCATGACCTACCCAAGGAACTGAACTAGCAATGTCTAGCTTTTCTGGATTGAGTCTGAGATCTGAATCTCTGCAAATGTCCATGACTACCTCAAACACTTTCATCAACGTAGCTAAATCTGTAGCATGCAGCAACAAATCATCCATAATAATTTCAACTCCTGGCACATTGCCAAACAAATCCATCATAGCTTGCTGGTAAATTTCAGGGCTTGAGGCTAAACCCATCGGCAATTTCCTGTAGACATACCTGCCCCACGGAGTGTTGAAACAAGTTAGTTTCTGACTTTTCTCACTAAGAGCAATTTGAAAGAACCCTTGTTTACAATCTAACTTTCCAAACACTTTGGAATCGCGAATGTTTGTCACAACTTTCTCAACGGTATTCAATGGGTAATGAGACCTCTTAACAGCTCTGTTAAGATCCTTGGGATCCAGACATATTCTAACTTTGTCACCCTTCGACACAACCATCAGACTGTTGACCCATTCAGTTGGCTCTACAATAGGTTCAATAATATCCATATCTTGTAATCTATCTAACTCGGCTTTGACACGGTCTCTAAGAGCTACTGGAACATTTCTTGGTGGGTGAACCACAGGAGTAACTGAATAATTGATCTCAATGCTATATTCACCTGGAATAGTGCCTAATCCTTTAAACACATCAGAGTACTGATTTAACAATTGCTTCTTAGCTTCTTTGAATTCAGACTCATTGTTTACATTTGGCTTGTCAACAGAGTACACTCTTTGAATCAAATTCATTCTGACACTGTCACGATCTCCTAACAAAGTTGGAGTTTTGGGAGCATCCACAACTTGAAATACCAAATTGACATTTGTAACATCACGATATGAACAATTGACCATCAGTTCCATGACAGGAGCAATTCTGCCTCCACCATACACATTCAATACACCTGTGCTTGGTCTTGTTTGCATGAACACATTTTCATGTCTACATAATTTCTCATAAGTGTGCAAACCCATAACATTACATTGCGCTTGAGTGTCAATTTTCACTTTCAATTCAACATTGTCAGATAGCACAAGATTTGCATTCCACATGTCAATATCACCACATTTCAAATCATTGACAGCATACACAAACACATCATCACGATCGTCATCATACACATTGTCATAGTCATCATAATCATTTGAGCCTTGAAAGTCAGTTTGTCGCACATCCATATTCCTTCTGCCATTGGAACCCTGCGAACGATAGTTGCCTTGTTGCGAGCGATAGTTTCCTTGTTGCGAACGATTGTCTCCTTGTTGCGCACGATAGTCTCTTTGCTGCGAACGGTAGTCTCTTTGCTGCGAACGATAGTTTCCTTGTCTCTGACTGCGAAATTGATCGGTGCGACCCCTCTGCGACTGTGCACCATCAGTCGAATTCTTCGATCTTGGACAACATCTTGCGAAATGATTGAAGCCATTACACACGTTGCATCGACGGTTATTTGCCGGACATTTACTCAAATCTAGCTCATGCTGCCTACCACAATAAGAGCATGTGATATCCGTTGCCCCACTTTGACTCGGTTGATTACTTCTGTAGTTGAACTGCGAACGACCTCTAAAATTTTGCGAGTCCCTTGACTGACCTCGGAACGAACTTCGACCTCTTTGAAAACGACCTCTCGTCTGAACGGCATGAACATGTGAATCATCTGATGCTGGTTTCTTTCTGTCGCGTAACTGAACATCTGTTAACTCACAAAGTCTGGCTATTTCTGTAGCACCTTCCAATGTAAGTTCTTCTGGAGCAAAATCTGCCTCACACAATTTCTCAGCAATTTTTGTACTGTTCACTCCTTCACATAACCGATCCAAAACCATGCCCTCTGCTTGGTCTCCATAGTTACATTCTTGCACTTTGATTTTCAGCCTATTAATGAAACTGATCACGGATTCTTTCTCATCTTGTTTACAGGCCATGAACTCTCTTCTAACTTGTCTAACTCTTTTCTTTTTCACAAAGTACGCTTCAAATTGGGCCTTAACATAGTCATATTCCTCTTTCTTGTTTCTGGTATTGTCATCGTCTGGGCCATTTGCAAAATCGAATGCTTCAAAAATAGTACGAATGTCACCTGTACCTGGACGTGCCAAGTTGTGTAGCAGACTGCCAACGTTCCTCTTTCCTGATTTATCATCCAATCCGATAGCACAACGATATATTAAGCCACATATAATAGTGCAATCCAAAAAAAAAAAAAACCATGTGATGTACTCGATGGGTCCAGATTAAAATAATGGAGCAGACAAACACTGTGCTTCAACCTTCGGCCATCTTTATTTCCTGACGTAACTATACACGAGGTGGCGACACAAACATACACAAGGTGGCGACACGAGTCAGTACAAATCCAATACATGACACCCTACTCATGCGACCAACAATGAAGGCCTGTTGAACTCTACACTTTTATTTTTGGCAAACAGCAGTCATGAATGTTGAATTTCTTCTAACAGTGTGTGTATATAAATACTATATATAGTCAGTCCATAAACCAACATCCAGGTGGCATTGTATTCACATACACAGTCCTGACAGCTATTCTGCAAGACAGTGCAAGACATTTTGTCAAACCTTAACAAAACACCTGCTGACTCCAGCATCTGATTGTGACTTATACTTATGGTAAACTGGTTATTGGAGGGATGACCAACCATCATACCTTCCATCTATTTATCAAATATCATAAATTTCCTGATTTCTTCCATTAATTTTCTCTCAATTTCAAAATTGTCCATCATGCTTGCAGGTTTGGTGACATGCATGCTTTAAATCAAGTCAGAGAATATAACAAATGTTGGAGCTTTAAACATTCCCAAGCAAGTCAAGATATGCCTCCCCTTTTTTGCTAGCCCAAAGATTTCCATAGCTGATGAGTCTTTCAATATCAAATTTGAGGACAACAGAGCGAGCCTTATCATTGATGCTATTTCATCCTCTGCACAGTGTCCTTGAACAAAGTTTAGGGTTAAAAAAAAATGTACAAAGAATCCGTCAACACAGCGTTGTAGTATGTGGTCTCAGCTTCAATATGATGTAAAAATCAAAAAGATCTGTTGGGAAAATTTTGAGAAAATTGAAATTTAAAATTTTTAGTTTTTCACACCCTTGTTGCATGCAAAATATCAGTTATAGATATATGAAATGACATTGCAGTGTTATTGAAACATCATAATTTATCTTGTTATACCCTAAGTTACTCTATCAGGTTAAAAAATACCAGAAAAAAGCATTTTATTTCCTATTTTTAAATTTTTTCCAATGTTTAGGGATGTTGCAAACTCAGTGAATCTTATAATGTGTCAAAATCAAATATAAACATGGCCATTTCGGCTTTATTATTTCTTGAACCAAAGAAAAGCGGCAAATGAACCACCAGGGTGTGAGAAAATGCCTTGTTAACTTCATTAATGATGGAAATTGAGAGTTTTAGCATTTCACCAGTCAATGTTTTTCAAATGGGATTCACAAAAACATCTGTAAAGTTATTGGAAAATAAACAGTAGACACATGTAGAAATACCTACTGCCAGCATCTGACAAGTGTATATCTTCATCACAGCTCTCCATGTAAGTTGTATTTGATATCTAAGGAAATAATATTTTTCAAGAGAAGTATTTGTTTAAATCAATAAAAAAAAACACAAGCAAGTGGCCTGATGGCGGAGATGGCCAATTCCAGTTTTATTACAATGTCTCTGTTCATATTGAAATATTGGTTGCAATTTATGGTCTTCTGAGGAATTTTAAGGACCTTCTTTACCCGTTTTTGCCAGTTGTTAAGATTATTTCATGAAATTTAATGGTTGCTGACTTCCAAAATTCAGTTGTAGCATGCCTTTGTGCAACCAAGAGAATATTAAACTGTCAGTCAAAAGATTCTCTTCCATGGTCACATAGTTAATATTGGTTATATGTGAACTTTCCAGATGGAATTAGGAGATATTATGATTTGAAAAAGTTTACTTCAAACCAGAAGCTCTGAAATAAATATTTATTGGTGATGTTATTTATTTTTCTTTCATGATATGAATGACAACACTCAAAAATGCATCCTATACATATTTTTCTAGCCAATTCATCGCATTAGTAATGTAAAATCTGAATAGAAAGTACTAAATTGCGACTTATGCAAAATTGAAGAAAATCAATAAAACGCCATCGAAAACTAAGACCCTGAACAAAAATTTCAAATTTAAGGAATGGACATTTGAGGCAATCATGGTTCTTCAGATTGTGATTAGAGGTTTTGATATTGATACGAAGAGATACACTTTGAAAGTGTTCCGGCATACATCTCAAAATATTGATATAGAAATGCTGTAAAAGCCCTGAATATGTCTTATTATTGGCTATATTGCTACAGCGTTCTGCTGCTTAGCTAAAGCAGTCGATGAATTGGGGACATTATGCAGGTTCAGTTGATTGGACTCTAAATGGGTTCGGAGAATGCAGATTATAGTCTAGCAAGTTTGTAACACCTTCAGAATGTGATATTCCTTTTAAAACCACTTAATCATAATTCTGAATTTGGTCCACTGTATATATAAGCACCAGGGTGGGAAAGGAAAGTATTTCTATGTTAAGATTATAATTTTTAACATTCTATAATGGATATTTTGCATGCAACAAGGGCGTGAAAAACTAAAAAATTTTAATTTCAATTTTCTCAAAATTTTCCCAACAGATTTTTTTAATCTTTACATCAAATCGAAGCTGAGGCCATATGCTACAACGCTGTGTTGACAGATTCTTTGTAAATTTTTTTTAACCCTAAACTTCGTTCAAGGACACTGTGTCTGACCAGTCTCTTCCCTTACATTATCCTTTTTTTTTACTCTGTTTATTTCCACTTGAATACAATGGATTTTTTTGTGAAATCACTGGTATTCAGACTCCATAATTCCTTGAGGTTTTGTTAATGCTCTCAAAGAAATGTGAGAAACCAAGGTTGGTGTAGGATTGAAACTGAGTCAGACAACAAATTTGATGTTTGTGTGAGGAAAACATGCAAATACAATGAAGGACATTGAAGGCCCATGCAACTCTATATACACCATTACACCTACTATTTTTGCAAACAGCAATCATGAATGTTGAATTTCTTCTAATCATGTGTTTTTATACTATAGTGACAGAAGCTTGAGTCACTATACTAGAGTGATAGTAGAGTTAGTCCATAACCCAGTTATTTCTCAAAACCAACATCCAGCTGGCATTACATATAAATGACAGCACAGACATTCTGCAAGACAATGAAAGATATTCCTTTGTCAAAGCTACACAAAACACCTGTTAAGTACAGACTTCCACGAAATGACCTATACCATTCTGATGGGGACTATAATTATATTTTTGGTGTATCTGCTGTATATCAACGCATTACGAGAAACCAAGGTCTCAGGTTGGTGCAGAGTAAAAAAACTAATTCAGAGAATGTAATGAACCATGGCAATGTGGGGGTGTGCATCTCTATCATATCAATATTCTTTTTAGACATTCAATAATTTAAGAGGCTAGGCCAAAATCAAGCCATTTCACTGCGCATCCGACCAGCATTGTATGCATGAATCAAGTCAAACATTTAAAACCTCCAATTTGCCAGGATGAAAGACAGCATAGCAATTATACCAGACAAAAGTGACATTTGTTTTTGTCAAAGCTTCACAAAACATCTGCTGCGTTCAGGTTGTTGACCTTTCCCATTTCAACCGGGACCAATTATCTCTTCAGGAACTCATTTATGTCTTTTTTTCTCCTAATGACAAGACCTTTATTCAGCATGCTTTATAGATCAACCACAGAGAAGACAGTTCATTTAATGTACAAATACAATGAATAGTTAAGACATCCCTCCCCTTTTTTGCTTGCCCACTACATTCCCCTAGCTAACAAGCCCTTCAAAATCAAGCGCGATCGCAACAGAGAAGAACCTATCAATGATATCATCGATGCTATTTCATCATTTTACCAGCCTTTTATCCTTTTCATTCATTAGTCTGTTCATTTCTATCCAAATATAGACCAAATCTCTTTGTTAAATTAATGGCCTTCAGACTCGTCCATTCTTCATGGTTTTGTTAACACTCTCAAAGAAATGTGAGAAACCAATACAGGTGCTGCACTGAAATCAAGTCAGACAACAAACTGAATGTTTGTGTGAGGAAAACATTCACTTTGCAGACATGAAAGTCTGTGTAATCAACACCTTTCTTGACAAACCACAAGCTATACACCATATTCCGGTGCTCTATCATATACAGTTGTAGCATGTGTCGTGAATGTGAGAAGTAAGGCTATTTTCTCCAAAAATGAAAGGATACTAAATGAAGCTGCAACAAGTTTTAAAAGTAGCAGAAGACTCATAAAAAAATTTAAAGGAAAGAAATAACTAGCAAAAAGAAAAATGTGTGGCAGAAGGGTCAGGTCCACAAAAGTTTGACATTCAGGATGAATTATTATGCCTGTCTGAAAACATGATGACCTTGGGCCGTTTCAAAAAACAGTAAAGATTAAAAGAAATCCAGGAATTTAACAACAAAGAATTATTGTTTAAAAACCATCAATGTTGTTCAGCTTGACCTTTTGCCATTTCAGAACAAACCACTTGCCTCGTCAAGAGCCCATTACTTGTTGGCTCAATCCCACTTAAATTGGCAAATTGTGGTTCACGCAAAAGTGAAAAAGTGCCTGAGATTTAAAAACCATCAATGTTGTTGACCATTTGCCATTTCAGAACATTCCACTTGCCTCATCAAGAGCTCATTATTTCTTGTGTTTCTTCTTTAAATTTTTTGGGGAAACACAACTAGATTTAGGTTCATACAGATTTCTTCGGTGTCTTGTTCATCACCAAATAAAGCTTCATCTAGTGGCATTTATTCTGTTGCACAATTTGCATTTCCATTAGTCCTCCAGCTTGAGGACTGACCAACTCATTTTGTCCATCAACTTCCCATTGAGGTAAATGCATTCTGGACGATTCAGCTCCTCAAAGATATTTGCAGAGAACTCCGAATTTGTTTGCATACAATGCCTGCTACCTCTGCTTTCCCTGTACTCAGACAAAAGAACCAGACATATTCTTTGACATACTGTGCAACACTGTATATCTTGGCATTTTGTTATATATGGGGGGTTTCAAAGATAGTGGGACTTGCATTCCTGAGGATGTTGATTTGTATTTTAGGTATGAATGTATAGTATACATTGTGTCAATATCACATGACTAGCTTCCAGGGCAGCGCTAGTCGCAAACAAAATGATTGTCATTAGCCAATGAAGGTTTGGGGTTTGATAACAATTTACTTGATCTTCACAAACAGCAGCCAAGGTTAGAGCAGTCTTTTAGGCAAACATCAGATTATTGGTATCTACATGTACAATTATACATGTGAAACATTCAACCCACACTATCAACTGCGGAGCGAAAAAAAGGGACTAATACCATTTCAATGGCAAAGTCCGTTTTTGCATTCAGGAGCTGTCAATATATCTGGTTTGCAATCAGCCCAATGTCATGCTGTAGATTTTAATGTAATTAAAACATTTCCATTGAATTTTCTGATTTAAGTGATTCAAAGATACTCTAATTTACAACAAATCATGGTGTGACATTGTAACAACAAGTGACTAGATTTGCAATTATACCAGACAAAAGTGACATTTGTTTTTGTCAAAGCTTCACAAAACATCTGCTGCGTTCAGGTTGTTGACCTTTCCCATTTCAACCGGGACCAATTATCTCTTCAGGAACTCATTTATGTCTTTTTTTCTCCTAATGACAAGACCTTTATTCAGCATGCTTTATAGATCAACCACAGAGAAGACAGTTAATTTAATGTACAAATACAATGAATAGTTAAGACATCCCTCCCCTTTTTTGCTTGCCCACTACATTCCCCTAGCTAACAAGCCCTTCAAAATCAAGCGCGATCGCAACAGAGAAGAACCTATCAATGATATCATCGATGCTATTTCATCATTTTACCAGCCTTTTATCCTTTTCATTCATTAGTCTGTTCATTTCTATCCAAATATAGACCAAATCTCTTTGTTAAATTAATGGCCTTCAGACTCGTCCATTCTTCATGGTTTTGTTAACACTCTCAAAGAAATGTGAGAAACCAATACAGGTGCTGCACTGAAATCAAGTCAGACAACAAACTGAATGTTTGTGTGAGGAAAACATTCACTTTGCAGACATGAAAGTCTGTGTAATCAACACCTTTCTTGACAAACCACAAGCTATACACCATATTCCGGTGCTCTATCATATACAGTTGTAGCATGTGTCGTGAATGTGAGAAGTAAGGCTATTTTCTCCAAAAATGAAAGGATACTAAATGAAGCTGCAACAAGTTTTAAAAGTAGCAGAAGACTCATAAAAAAATTTAAAGGAAAGAAATAACTAGCAAAAAGAAAAATGTGTGGCAGAAGGGTCAGGTCCACAAAAGTTTGACATTCAGGATGAATTATTATGCCTGTCTGAAAACATGATGACCTTGAGCCGTTTCAAAAAACAGTAAAGATTAAAAGAAATCCAGGAATTTAACAACAAAGAATTATTGTTTAAAAACCATCAATGTTGTTCAGCTTGACCTTTTGCCATTTCAGAACAAACCACTTGCCTCGTCAAGAGCCCATTACTTGTTGGCTCAATCCCACTTAAATTGGCAAATTGTGGTTCACGCAAAAGTGAAAAAGTGCCTGAGATTTAAAAACCATCAATGTTGTTGACCATTTGCCATTTCAGAACATTCCACTTGCCTCATCAAGAGCTCATTATTTCTTGTGTTTCTTCTTTAAATTTTTTGGGGAAACACAACTAGATTTAGGTTCATACAGATTTCTTCGGTGTCTTGTTCATCACCAAATAAAGCTTCATCTAGTGGCATTTATTCTGTTGCACAATTTGCATTTCCATTAGTCCTCCAGCTTGAGGACTGACCAACTCATTTTGTCCATCAACTTCCCATTGAGGTTAATGCATTCTGGACGATTCAGCTCCTCAAAGATATTTGCAGAGAACTCCGAATTTGTTTGCATACAATGCCTGCTACCTCTGCTTTCCCTGTACTCAGACAAAAGAACCAGACATATTCTTTGACATACTGTGCAACACTGTATATCTTGGCATTTTGTTATATATGGGGGGTTTCAAAGATAGTGGGACTTGCATTCCTGAGGATGTTGATTTGTATTTTAGGTATGAATGTATAGTATACATTGTGTCAATATCACATGACTAGCTTCCAGGGCAGCGCTAGTCGCAAACAAAATGATTGTCATTAGCCAATGAAGGTTTGGGGTTTGATAACAATTTACTTGATCTTCACAAACAGCAGCCAAGGTTAGAGCAGTCTTTTAGGCAAACATCAGATTATTGGTATCTACATGTACAATTATACATGTGAAACATTCAACCCACACTATCAACTGCGGAGCGAAAAAAAGGGACTAATACCATTTCAATGGCAAAGTCCGTTTTTGCATTCAGGAGCTGTCAATATATCTGGTTTGCAATCAGCCCAATGTCATGCTGTAGATTTTAATGTAATTAAAACATTTCCATTGAATTTTCTGATTTAAGTGATTCAAAGATACTCTAATTTACAACAAATCATGGTGTGACATTGTAACAACAAGTGACTAGATTTGCCCATAACAGAAACACAATGTGCGACAATATACATATATATTTATATGATTAACATTTTTCCTTTTTAATGCAATTTCATCTTTACTTTTGTTTTTTTCTTTTCTTCTTTGGGTATATCTTGTACCAGCGAAAAATGGCTGTATTTGACAGCACTTGCATCTTTTAGCGATTGATCCAAAAAACAGAGCAACACCTGAAAGATGTATTTTGGCACAACAGAAAGTCATGCTCAAGCACCTACTTGGCTGAGCTCATTTGTAGTTCTGTTTGTGACAGTCTCATGCAAATACAGCACAGAAGACAACAACTTGGCTTTGAAAATGAAATGAGGAGGAGGAGGGTAAAAGAAGGAGGAGGAGGAACAGCAAGAGCAAAATTTAAACACAGAGAAAATAGTCATAATGTGAGTAACCTCTACTCCAGCAACATTGTTAAAGGTAAATTAATTCAAGTTTGCTTAAAACAGTTATGTAAAACAAATGCAGTAATAAGTGCTTTATTTTTGTACAATATCACGACAAAGTTAGAAACAAAACATTGAGGTAGATACAGGATATAAATGGATTGAACCATCCAGCTTAGTGATAATCAGATTGATACTGTTCAGTAAAGAAGATGCCTGTGACAGCTGTCATCGCCAGTTACTTTTTCGTTGCTCAAACACAGCAAAACTTCTTGTAGGTGTAAGGCTTATTGATGATATATGCTCCCAGCTTCTTATTTGTGTATCCTGAGATGCATTTCTGTCTGTAAGGAATCGACTGACTGCACATGACATAGCAGGTTGTTGTATCATAGTAGACACCATCTTTGTAACAAGATCCTGCAAAGTATAAATGAAACATCATATCTGTTACTCCATAATAAAATAAAGCTATTCTCGGCATTAATCTATGGTAGGCTAATGTGACAGTAATTTTGAAGTTTAAAATGACAAAGTATAAATTCTGGAAATCCTTTTATCTCATCCCTTTCAGAAACAACACTCGAAAAAATCGTTATTTCTTTCATCAAAATACACTCTTTTAAATAGTCCCAAAACTCTTCAACAATCACCTTAAAGGGGTCAACCTGTCTTACTTATATAAAGGCAATGTGTGTCATACATATGTCAGTAAATTTGTATTTCTCTGTTGAAAATAGTCTAAATTCTAATTACTAAACTCACCTTTGTACTTTCCACGAAATGGAAGTGGCTTTGAATACTTTGAGGGATGGCCTTGGTTTGCCGGGTATCCAGCCTCAGACAAAACAAACAGTCCGCAAATGACCAAAAAGAAGCATCATAGAAGCCATCTTTCCTGTTATGTTGAGATACACTTCAAATGACCAAGAGACCATCAACTCTCTATATAGCTTCATCAGAAATTTTTTGACTTCAGTAAAGTTTTTTATCAGTCAATGTTGTACATGTCTGGAGATACTTCAGTATTTCATATTCTTTTCCAATTCAATTAGCATAACTGCACGGAGTACAGAAGCATACAAAAAATAATCGAGAATATGCAACAACATGAACAGAATAGAGACAGACCTCTTAGCAGATTAAAGTTACTCATTGTTCGCAGAGTATTCAGGAGATAAGTGCAAATGCAAAATGAGGTCACTTAAAGTACATTGTTGAAATTTTGGTTTGTTGACAAGTTGTATAGATTTTTGACGAACACATAGTGACAGTCTGACAGATCATGCAGCATATATTATACATGTATGTCAAATCTAAGACTCAATACTTTTTTGAGAAGCAACCTGTTAGATGGATATGTAATGGCAAATGCAGACCTCTAAGCCCAGTTCTGGGTACTCACGAGGGTTGACTGATGAGATGGGAGAGAGCGGGAGTCCTCAACATGTTACACTTTTATTCCATGTGATGGAGCTTTTATGTGTCCAGTACAGACTCTGATACAAGGAACAGCCATTTAATGTCTCATCCAAAAGGCATCCAGCTGGGATTTTTCTCATGAAGGCCTAGTGAAAAATTTGCTTTGAAACTGAACAAACATAGATGCATAATACCTTTGCTGCTCACAACAATAGTATAACCGACATGTGAAATCCCAATTTCAGTTGTACATGCCATTCCCACCCGGATTCATTTTGTCCAGTCTATTTACTCAAGAGGTCATTGACAAGACTTAGTATTAACCCGGTTCCTCAGATTTAGACTCTCACACAAAACTTTTCTCCACGATAAAGCCTTCCAGAAGCTGCATAGGAAAACGAAAGGACAGCACACTATAAAATTCCATGTGTCATTAGACACTCTCAAAAGTGTAACATTATAAATTGTTAATGGACTTACAGTGATTGCATGTAAGTCCAGTAACAATTTATAATTTTACACTTTTGGATTACCAACTGGATGAATCGTAACATACATCAACAAGAAGCTGTCAAATTTAGACACATTTTTTAAGAGGCATGGGCCGCGGTCTTGTGGATATTTCCAGGTCTGGAGCGAAGAAGTCTTCTGCGCATATACATTTCAAGATGTCTCATGAAATTTGGCACCTTCTGTTTTAAAAATTAAAGGACAACAAAACCTCATAATCTATTTGCTACCAAGATAAACCGGTCAGTTAAAGCTTAAGGCCCGTTTTCACCAACATGGTATTAAGAGTTAAGCCTGGTGTTATCTCCTTTAAACCTAGTATAACTAAGTCCATTTCACCAAGAGTGTGCTGAGCATGTAAACCTGTCAAGGTTCAGTGAATCATACACATTGTCACCAAACTCAAGGATCAGCAATCTCAAACTGATTTGGCTAACAAATCAGTATTATAGGTAGGTAGGTAGGTAGGTAGATTTTATTTTCAAGTATCAGATATTACATACTTGCGGAAAATTACAAAGGCTGGTCAGCCCGTGTCGTAATTACCTCAGTTATCATTAGAAAAAAATAAAATACATTTATAATAGCAATAGTAAAGCAAAGGTAAGTTATCTTAGCATTTGAAAAAAAAAAGCTAATAAATTAAAATAGTGATATAATAAGGAAAATATATAAATAAAAAGGAATTATGGTGAAATACAGGGAAAAAAGATCAATGCAGTAGGTACATTTATGCAGTGGAAAAGAGAATGTTTAATGGGAATGAGATGGAAAGAGTTGTAGATGATACAATGTCAAGAATGGAATGAACATTACTTTCAATGTCTGTTACAAATAAAACAGTTAATTACAGAGCATGATGTGGGATATAGTGACACATAGTATCTTTTTAATGCTTTGACAGAGGATTTTGCAGAAATGTTTGAGGAAGGCCTTAAAGAGGTCGGAATTTTGTTCCATGCTTTAGATATTTTTTGATTGAAATTTTGGCTCTGGATCTGGAGTTTGACATTAGGGATGTGTGCATTGTTTTGTTGACGGGTGGCATGGCTGTGGATATCCGATACCAGGTTCAGCTGGTCATTGAAATAGCGAGGTAAGATTTTCCTCTGATGATTTATGTACATTTTGCAACAGTTTAAGTTAAACAAGTCAGCTAAAGAAAGCAAATCATACTTTTTAAACAGGGGTCCACAATGACTGTTGTACTTGACTTTAGAAGCGAGACGGATGGCTTTCTTTTGGAGTGTTTCTAGACGTGTCCGTGCCCTTGATCCACAGTTTCCCCAAACTGTAATGCAGTATGTTAGGTGTGGTAGAATTAGAGAGTGATAGATTGTCCGCAGCAATTTAGAGGGCAATTTATTTTTGAGTCTGTAAAGAATTCCAATTACCTTTAGCACCTTTGATGATAAAACATCTATATGTTTAAGCCAACTAAGGTTTTCATCTATCTGGATCCCCAAAAATTTTGATGAGGTTTCTCTGCTTAGCGGCTTGTTATTAATTTTTATTACAAGGTTGTTGCTTGTTAATTTCATCTTTGGAAGATGGAAAATCACATAATGTGTTTTTTCAACATTAAGTGAGAGCTTATTTACATTGAACCAATCTGTAATTTTTGTTAAAGTTTCATTTACTTTGCCTTCTAAAGTTTGAAGGCTTACGTCAGAGAAGAGCAGATTTGTATCATCGGCAAATAGTAAACACACGCAATTTTCACAGACTTTGATAATATCATTCACAAAAATAATGAATAAGAGGGGTCCCAGGATTGAGCCCTGGGGGACTCCATAGGTGACAGGCACTTTGTCTGATAAAGACGTTTTGTACTCTGTATATTGGAACCGGTCTGAAAGGTAGCTGCGGAACAAGTTTAGAGAAATACCACGAACTCCGTAGTGTTCTAACTTCATAAGTAAGTTAGAATGATCAATGGTATCAAAGGCCTTAGACAGGTCCAGAAACACTCCAATGCTGAGTAGTTTGTTTGACATATTGTATATTATCCTGTCTTGCATCTCAAGCACTGCCAATTCTGTTGATCTGTTTTTCCGAAAACCATACTGACTGGTGGATAGTATTTCATTTTTAATCAGAAAATCATAAAGTCTGTTATATAAAAGACGTTCAAGCACCTTAGAGAAAACTGGTAGGAGGGAAATTGGACGATAGTTGACAAGATGACGAGCATCGCCTTTTTTAAAGATAGGGATGACCTTAGCTACTTTCATGTTGGAAGGAAATATACCCATTTCCATGGAACAATTTGCTATGTGGACCATGGGTTTGATAATACTCATAAACGTTTTCTTCAATAACTTTGGACTGATGTCATCCAAACCTGAGCTCAATTTTGGTTTCATACGATTTATGATATTGAAAACTTCAGCTTCTGTTGTTGGCAATAGGAATAGACTGCATTGAAAGTTATGATTTTTTAGATAATCTTTCGCTGTAGAAGATTTATTTGATTTGATAGCCTCAGCAAGTAATGGACCTATATTGGCATAGAAGTTATTAAAATGGTTAGCAATCACCTTGTTGTCAGAAATTTCTTCCCCTTTGGACAAAAAGCTACTTGGAAACGTGTCTTTACCCTTGGATCTGTTCAGAATAGTATTTAAATTTTTCCAAGTGGCTTTCATATCATTTTTACATTCTTCAAATTTAGACATCCAGTGATTCATTTTAGCCAAACGAATGGTTTTCTGATAAACCTTTGCAAAGTTTTTATAGGCAATATAGCGTGGGCTGGACGTGTTATTTTTTGACTTTAATAGTTTTGAGTACAATTTGTCTTTAGTACGAAGGGAAGTCAAAATGCCCTTTGTTACCCACGGTTATAGGCCTTTGTCTATTATATTTGCATGTTTCTCTAATTTAACAGTCACCAAAGATTTTGTCAAGAAAGATATGTCACATCATGAGATATAAAGTTTGCAAACCAAGAACACACACTTACCTGGAAAATATATTGTTGAAGTAACTGTTGCAAATATACTAGCCATACAGCATTAAGCACACGATTTAAAAGTATTTCATGTATGAAACTATGTTTTTATAACATTTGCCTATGATAGTCATGACACCAAATAGAGGCAATTCTTCTGTGCTGAGTTGTACAAAACCTCTGCACTTGTTGTTGGTCTAAGCACAGGGGTACTTTCGAAGGGCAGGAAATTCGGACGTGGGTGCAATCTATGCATCCTAAAACCCCTCGGAAATTGGGCGATTTCGGAAAATTTCAATTTAGCCTCCTGTGTGACTGGTCCACTGGGCATACGTACATATATGGGTTTTAATGAAGCAATTGCATGACTAACACGCTTCACAATCCTTGAAACTGAGGCGACACTAATACCACTCAAGTCAGCAACGACTTGTTGGTAACTGCCGGTAGCAAAAAATCGCAGGCACATCAGCCATTCTGGGTACATCAGATTTTGAGGACCCTTATCATTAGATATTCAAAGGGATTCAACCATTATTGTAGTTTCATTGTGCAAAACTGCATGACCAGCTGATTTGTATTAATTTATTGTTTGAGGGGAAGGGGCTAAAGAAAAATGCATTTCTGTCACCATCACTGGACAGACAACTAATTAATTTTCTTTTTTATAAATTTCCAAGCCCACCCCTCTTTTTCTCTTACCTTGTCATGTGGCCATGTTTGGGAACTTCAGAGATTAACTGTGTTTGTAGCAGTTGAGTTGTTTAAATACTATGTGCAGACTTTCACTCAGTAAATGTTCCTTGATCCTGCTCCGCTTGAGTGATTGGCTTAGCCAGACCAGGTCTTAGCTAAGACCTGGCATAACTCTTAATACCATGTTGGTGAAAACGGGCCTAAATGATTCAAAGACACTATAGACACAAGAAGAAGAGAGTTGCATTAGTTGGCATTATATCAGTACAAAAACATCAATGCAAAAAGGCATGCAATTGGCAAATCACAATGGTTCGCTCAAGTTTCTCATTATCGTTTCAAAAGACTATCATTCCAGATTGTTGCAGCTGCCCCCATAACAAAAGTACTGGATCAAACAACAAAGACATTTCAAAACACCTGAGATTCTGAAAATAAATCATTGAATGAGAAGCAACACTTTTGGTCAGCTTTTTATACAATTGAATTGACTGCCCAGACTCCTAAAGTTCTGTGATAACTTTCAAATAATTATGAGAAACCAAGGTCCTAGTTTGATACACGCTTTAAACAGGTCAGAGAATAAAATGAATGTTGGAGCTTGAACATTCTCACACAACCAACAACGCAGCCTGTGAAATTCCTTTATTTGATCACTCTTCTTTGGCAACCACAATCATGAATTTCTAAGATTAGACACATACATTGCCGCCTGTAAGTAAGTGAAACACATGAAATGCTGACATTGCATTAATGCTAAACATCCTCAGCAAAACAACCTGTGAAAGCATGAATTCTCATCCGATGAAAGAAAAACATATTGGGTCATAAAGGCCAATATGTGAGACATGTGGGATAACAATGGCAGCCAATTTTCTTTGCTGTAGTAGGAGTTAGGTATGGGTCAAAGTCTGAGATAAGTAAGTGAAACAGAGGCCCAATGTTATTTTTAGGGAAAGGTGCTTGAATCTCGTCAATGTCTTCTTTACCATGTTTTTTTAAATCAACCACAGTTCAAACCAATGTACAATGGATAGTTAAGATATGCCTCGCCTTCTCTTTTGCAAGCCCATACATTCCTATAGATGACGAGTCTTTAAAAATCAATGTGAGGACAACAGAGTGAGCCAAGTCATAGATGCTTTTCCATCATCTTATGTTTTTCATTCACTTGCCAGTTCTAAATACACTGAATCCCATTGCAAAATTAATGGTATGCAGACTCGTTAATTCTCAAGGTTTTTGTTGACACTCTCAAACAAATGTGAGAAACCAAAGTTGGTGCAGGCTTGAAACCAAGTCGAAGAGCAAATTGGTGTACAGAAAACACTCACGCAACCAACAATGAAGGTCACGCAACTCCATCTACGCCACTCTTTTGGCAAACATAAATCATGAATGTTGAATTTCTTCTAGCAGTGTGTGTATATATATAGTCAGTCAACAAAAAAGGTTATTTCTCAAAACCAATAACCAGCTGTATATTCTTGTCAAACTTTCAAGATTCATCTGGATATACATAGAGACAGCACCGACATTCTACTAGACAATCAAAGATACTCCTTTTGTCAAAGCTCCACAAACACATGCTGAATGCTGACCTCAGCCAAATGACCTTTACCATTCTGATTGGGACCATAATTATATTTTGGGCATATCTACTACATTCAAGAACTTATAAGGCTACCCATTTCACTAAGCATCTTACCAGCACTATATGCATGAATCTAGTCAATCATTAAAGACTTTAAACTTTGCCAGGAGGAAATACAGCATAGCAATTGTACGAGATGGAAGTGACATTCTTTTTGTCAAAGCTTCATAAAACGTCTGCCGCATTCAGCTTGTTGACCTTTCCCATTTCAACCGGGACCAATTATCTCTTCAGGAACTTATTAATGTGTTTTTTACTCCTTTTGACAAGACCTTTGTTTGGTAAGTTTCTCAAAATCAAACTCAGAGAAGATAGTTAAGGCATGTCTCCCCTTTTCTGTATTCCCATTGCAAATAAATCTTTCAAAATCTGGTGAGATAACAACAGAATGCTATGTATTTCATATTTTAACCAGCCATTTGTCTTTTTCATTCATTAGTCTGTTCATTTCTGTTCAAATACTGACCGAATCCCTTTGTTTAATTAGTGACATACTTGTTAATTGCCCAAGACTTGTTTACACTCTAATATATAATATACATAAATGAGAGAAACCAAGGCAGGCATCAGACTGAAATCAAGTCAGACAACAAATTGAATGTTTGTGTGAGGAAAACATTCACTTGGCAGACATGAAAGGCTGTGCAATCAACACCTTTCTTGACAAACCACAAGCTATACAACATATCCCAGTGCCCTATCATATACAGTTGTTGTACGTGTTGTGAGTGTTTTAAGTTATGAGCTGTTATGTAAAAGGCAAGACTATTTCCTCAAAAAATGAAAGGACACCAAATGAAGCTGCAACAAGTAGCAGAAGACTCATGAAAAATTTAAAGGACAGAAATAACAAGCAAGAATGAAAGATGCATAGTGGAGGGGTCAACTTCATAAGAGTGCATGATGTTTAACGAGATTGTTGCGTCCGTTGGAAACATTTGATTTTTTTCAATTTGATTTATTTAGCAAATTCATCAGTGCATATACAACGAATGTGCGACATACTATGAAATAACCACAAATGGAAGCATATACAGTGATGAAAATGTTAGGATGGCCCACGAAATCTTCATAGCTTATTTCCAGTGGAGTCCTGAGAAATGATGCAGACAGATTTGGGGCTGTTCAGATGTAAATTATATCAAACAAGACAAATAATTACTGTTAGACGTGAACGTAACATCTCTGTTCTTCTCTTCTAGGCTTCTGATCACAGCTCTGGCAGTTTCACGGTTTCACCTGAACATATGTCGGACAGCAGATCCGAAGATCCCTTCATCAATATTGCTCATCTACTTGTAAACAGACAGAAAATATTTCAGGCTATCCAATGTGGGAAGTCATAATCAAAACAGCCAATTGTCTGCGAAACGTTCAATTGTGAGTACTGCAAATGCAGTAACATTTACATCAAACATTTTTCTTTTTCAGCTGAGATTTGAGAAACATCAACAGCTTGACCTTTTGCCATTTCAGAACGAACCACTTGCCTCATCAAGAGCTCATTATTTCTTGTGTTTCCTCTTTAACGACATTCTAAGGCCTTTGCGGATACGAACAGATTTCATAAATTTTCTTGTGTCTCATTCTTATCCAAACCAACCATAACAAAATGGCATCACATAGGACATGTCCAGTGAAAGTGATATGCTAACTCATCTAATCCATGATGAATTTATGAGTATGAAAATATTTGCAATCTTTTTATTTACACAACAAACACAAATCGCCTTTACAGTTAAATCACATAATTTTGTTGTGATTCTGTCTTTAATATGATTTGGACCATCTCAAGTAAATAAAGCACACATAATTATTATATAAGTGACTTTAAGTGTATTATTACATGACCTTAAAAAGACTATTAAAACATTTAATTCTGCTTTCATTAAATCAAGAACTTAAATATCTAACCATTTCTGATATTCAATCCCAATACAAGTCAAATCAAGTCAACACCATTATTATCGTTTTCATAGCTACGTGTTTTTCAAGTTTGCCATTTGCTTCATTCCAAAACTGTGATGTCAGATATTTAGTTGAATAATTTTGTTTATTACAAGCACAGCTTTCAGGAAACTGACTAAGTGTGGCTGAAAGATGCTTCAATGAACTGTAACTGAACCAAACAGACTACTTAGTCTCAGGAGAGTTACAATTAATGACAAAAAAAGTTGTTTGAAATTGTGACGACTGGTGTCTTGTGAAAAACAGCAACACATTTTGTTTTGAAAACAATGAGGTGCAAAACTCAGCTTAGACAAGCGTTGTTTGTTGTGGTTGTACACAAATGGTAACATTGCCTGACAGTTTTAAATTCCTTTGTCATTAACTGTGATGTCAAACTCTGAACTGATATGTCACAGATTTAAGTTTAGACCAATCACATTGACAGATACCCGATGATGTCACGGTTTAACTGCAAAACGGAGTTTTCAAAAAACACATAGCTATGAAAACGATAATAAATGCAATACATTTGTTGTCTAAAAGTTAAGCATTGACACACAGCAGATAAAATTGATGGGAGTTCAATGAAAGCTGGTGACTAAGTTATAAGGGTTTGCCAAATAACAAAAACATGCTGAAATTATGATTCAATCCTTTAATTTTCTCAAAGTTCAGCAGATATGCCTGTTACATCATGCTAAGACCTGAAGTATGAGATACCTTTTGATTCAAGGTTACTATCACAAAAATAAGGGGGTAGAAAGAAGTAGGCCTCAATAAAAAATTCTGAAACAATACTAAAGTCACCAGGGGTTTAGAAGATACCTCATTTAGTGGCATTTATTCTGTTGCACAATTACTATTTTCATAAGTCTTCCAGCTTGAGCACAGACCAACTCATTTTGTCCATCAATCTCCCATTGGGGAAAATGCATTCTGGACAATTCAGCTCCTCAAAAATGTTTGCAGAAAGCTCTGAAATTGTTTGGTCACAATCTTTGCCACCATTGCTTTTGCTTTACTCAGACAAAAGAACCAGACATACTGGACATATTCTTCAACATACAGCGCATACTGCACAGCTGTGCATTTTGATCTATATCTGGCTTGCAATGCAATGGAACCAGTATTGCTGCAGTAGTATGTGTATTGCAAGTATAGGTTATTCACCACGGGAGACTCGGGAGAGGGAATATGTGATTTATCACCCGAGGGCTTTAGCCCGAGGTGTGATAAACACATATTCCTGATCCCATGGTGAATAACTGCCTTATACCATGAGACAAACACTCAAACACTCAAACATGAGAGGATAACTGGACAACAAAGAATATAGGAATTATTTCCCTGTAATACTGGCATGTGATTGGCTGACAGAGGTGTCGAATGGTATAAGTGTGTGTGTACTAGGTGCAATTATCACTTGACAAGCTGCCAGGACCAAACGAAAATTGAATGATTGATGTTTGCCAGAGGTTGCTGTTTAAAAACAATTTATTTTGCAGACCGGCACCAACAGCATTTCAGGTAAGGTCAGCATACATGTGACCTGACGAGTTGTCGTGAGCAGTCATTTAACGCCATCATCAAACTATCAGCACATTTATTCTGAGAAACTAATTCAACGCAATATAATGTGCAAATGGTGATACTATCATCATGTAGGGGGGGGTATTATTTTAAAAATTTTAGAAAATCATACCTGTGTGGATGGAACATGAAAATATAGGTCAAAAGAAACCCAAAGGTACCTCAATTGCATTATTTGGTTTTAAAAACCCATATGGACGGAGGCTTTGAAGATAACGGCTTTTGCGACGACTGCGAAATTACCCGAAAATGCCATATCTCGAGAACCAATGCACATACAGACTTCAAAATAGGCTCAAATTATTCGCAATCCCTAAGTTTATATTCGTCTTTCATAGTAAATATAAACCTATCTGCCTTATTTTTTAAGATATAGCCAAAAAACCTTGTGCAAAACCTTATATTTTCGATTTTTTTGGAACTTTATAGGCCTAATTTGTAGATTGTTAGCTTTAAAAAATTTCTGCTCCACTTGCTCTTATCATCCAAAAATTAAATTATCATCCTAAACATTGAAGATTGATGTTGCAGTTTTAGCCAAATCAGTCTTTCTGTGTAACAGTGTCTATCTTTGTCTTAGGTGATGTATGTGTTCTGGTTTTATCCTCGTCAGCACTATAATGACTTGGGATTTATTTGTCTTCAGTCATTTCCTCATATTTTAAAGTAAGTGTGTGTTTGGTGAAGAAATGTAGGCCTAATTTTGTTTACCAATTTTCATGTAAGAAAATGTAAGGAGTCTCACATTTCACTATATTTGTAATTTTACTTTTTGGTTAGTTTCTTTTCTTATCTAGAGGACACTGACAGGTTTTGCAAACTGAAGCAGCATTATCAAGGTTAAGCTGTGAATGTGTGGCTTCTTATGGTGGTGATGGATCAGATATTCTGATATACAAAGGTGATCTTGAATTTTCAACCTAATATTGGTAAGCAGAAATATTTAGTTCCTGTTCACAAAAAAGGCTTATGTTTATTCCACCTTCTGTAGAAACATGTCACAAATTCTAGGAATTGAGAAATTTTGTATTTTTGGCATGTTGTATCTCGAATTTTACAATCTGTCTATAATTCTATACATATGTGTAACATTTTTCTCTTTACTGTGAAGCCACATCCACTTTACAGTGTAGCCATTTTTCAAACAGACTTGATTAGACTAAATAAATAACCTAACCTGACGAATAAAACTTTTTTTTTTAATTTTTAGTTTTTGCTACTTTACAGAGATTGTCAACATCTCTATTGACTTGCATGGCTAACTTGTTAGAGAAGAAAGATTCTCAACATCCCAGTTTCATGCCTGAAATTGTTTCTGAACAAGAAATTGATTGACTTGTTCTCCTCAAGTAGTACTTCCTGGTCATCTTTTGTCACATGTTGTCTGTGTAACTTTTGCTTTTCTTTGGTTACCTGTTCATTGGTCAAAAGTCAGTTGGTTCAACGAGATAAAGAGTGCTAAAAACAAAGTGCTCAGTCACAAGATGCTGGAGAATTCAATGTCACTGAAGGCATTCACCACAGAATTAAGCAAGGGGGTGTTGGAGAAAGAACTGTATTTTTTAAGAAGTCCCTGGGATAAGCACAAGGTCACTTGGCTGAGGTAGATGTTTCAGCTTAATCTTTCTCTCCTCAGAGAAACAGCTTACTCTATTTTCAGAGCTATATGCAAACCCAAACTTTGAGGGTATGGACCAATATTCCTGGTAAAATTTTTTTGCATTAAGATGTCAGGCACAGTCAATACATTGTAAATTGTTTTGTTTAGTCATACTACTGTTAAAAATGATTAGATCCTGTCTCATCTTCTTGTTTCTCTTAAGACTTCTTGAAAAATCCTCTATTTTCTTTTTATAATATATCACTGCTGCACAGTGGCATCATTTTTGACCAAAGTATACATGTTTCTGAATCAAAAAAATGTATAATTTTCCCCTGACATCTTCCACGGAGATGTGACGGCTACTTGCCCCACCACATTAAAATAAAACTGATGCCCCTGTTACTGCAAGATGAGCATAGGCAACAAATGAATCTGATTAACAATCAATTTTAGAGTTACTTGTCCATCAGGGATGTCATTTTCCAGTATTTGACTTTTAGTATTAATAAATTCATTATTTATGCTATCCTCTTCAAGTTAATTTCATGCCATTACTGGCATTACTGCTGTTTCACATGTGAAATAGAATTATTATGGTGTTGTTAATGTCACTTGTTTTATAAGCTTGTCAAAGATCTTGTCAGTGAACCTCAAGAGTCAAGACTTTTAAAATAGCTCCACACAGAATACCACGCAGTTACATGAATCTAAATATTAATGTTATTGTCATAAGTAAATCAAGTATCTCGCTGATCAAATCAATTTAAGCATAATCTGTGCACGGTATGCAACAACTTGGTATAGTATGATTCAGTAATTAATAATATGGAATAGAACTGTCAAATGCATATATATATATATATATATATATAGATATATATATATTAAATGTAACATATATTGAGCAATTTTTGCAATTATTTAGGCTCTAACACTACCACACACAGTCTGCAATGCGAGTTTACGCTTGTATACTGTAGGAAACGAGCAAAAAAATCAGTTTTTGTCAAATAACAAAAAAAGTATTGCACTTAGGCCTATAGTTACTATGAAACACTGATATAAAAGTGAGGATTCCGGTTAATTTGAGCCTATTCACAAGTCTCTAGGACTAATAGTTCTCGAGATATGATTTTTTTTGGTAATTTTCGTCATTATTTCTTCGTGTCAACCTTCAAAGGCTCCGTCCATATGGGTTTTCGGCTTATATTGACAAACGGGTGCAACCGTGTTGCCTAGCTAGGTCCAGGTCACACAAAAAATGCCACACGGAAACAATTTGGAATTATCACCCCCCCCCCCTAGTGATAGGTAAATGAATAAATTGGTCAGACATTGGTCAGAAGCTCAGATATCAATATCTCAAGGGTTTGTCATCAGAATGTCATGCAGCATTATATACTAATATAATTAAAACATTTTCGGTGAATTTTCAGCTAAAAGTGGTTCGAAGATGATGCTAACACAGTGGTTCAAAGATAATGCTAACACAGTATGTTAGCACTATCTTTGAACCACTTTTAGCTGGAAAAAAACACACCATGAAGAAATAACCTAAATATCAAAGTCAGAAGATATTCAGAAAAAGTGGTCACTTTTTATATGCCCATATTTGAAACATGCCACAAAATATTTTCTATAATATCTTCCTTTTTTAATTCAATTTCGTCTTATCTCCTATTTGTTGTCATTCAGTATATCTGGTATCATGAAAAATAGCAGTATATGACAGCTACACTGAGCTACAGCATCTACTTTTAGCGATTGATCCAAAATCAGAGCAGGACTTCAAAGATGTATTTTGGCACAACAGAAAGTCATGCTCAAGCATCTACTTGGCTGAGCTCTTTTGTTGTTTTGTTTGTGACAGTCACACACTTACAGCAAGGAAAAAAAAAAACGTGCAAGCACTTTAACAGCTGTTTGTAGATATTGTAGATAGACTATCTACATGTGCTCATCTATCTATCTATCAATCTATCTAACAGTCTATATTTGTCCATATATATCTCCCTTAATTCCTTCCTTCCTTCCTTTTTTCGTTCCATCCATCCCTCCTTACTTCCTTCCTTCTCTTCTTTTGTAGTTTTCAGCTTTTTAACCATCCCCCTGGTTGGTACTTGGCTGTTGTTGCTGCTGTCACTGCAGCAGAACATTTAAGAATCGCGGGGAAAACATATATTTTAGTTTAGAAAATATAAATTTATTGTAACAGAAGTTTACCAAAAGTTGATGGAAGCAAGATAAAATTATATTGAGCATGTATACTAAGTTTTAAAGTGATAGGTGAAATAGTGCGACCTCCTATATGGTCAGAAGGTTCCCGAAAATGCCTACTGCAATACAGGCTGCAAGCAGCTGTAACAACCACTTAGTTTTGAAAATTGGGAGGAAGAAGAGACAAGGGGTAGGTTTGGATGAGGACAAGGACAAGAAGGGGGGACCAGGAGGAGGATGATGAAGAGGACGAACAAAGAAGAAGAGGAAGAACAAAATTTTAAGTGAACTCATTTTAAAATCTCTGTGAATTAAAGGCCATTGATCATTTACCCTTCTTCGATTTGTACCAGCACCATTTTTTGAAAACACAGAAAAAAAATTTACGTCTTGCATGACTGTGAAAATGTGACTAACTTCTACTATAGCAATATTTTCAAAGGCAAATTAATTCAAGTCTGCATGCAAACATTCAAAGTACAATAAATTCAGTAACAAGAGCTTTATTTTTTACAATCTCAAGAAAGAAGTTACAAACGATACAATGAAACCTACACAAATAGGATATAAATGGTAAGAACCATCCACCTTAACGATAAACAGATTTTACTAATACTGTTTGCCGTTTTTGGTAAAGAAGTTGCATGTGACATCTGTCAACCCCAGTTACTTTTTCGTTGCTCCAACACAGCAAAACTTCTTGTAGGTGTAAGGCTTATTGATGACATACGCTCCCAGCTTCTTATTTGTGTATCCTGAGATGCATTTCTGTCTGTAAGGAATCGACTGACTGCACATGACATAGCAGGTTGTTGTATCGTAGTAGACACCATCTTTGTAACAAGATCCTGCAATGTAAAGGTAAAAATTTCTGTTACTCCATGATAGAATATAGTTATATTTCCTGCTCAATGCACAGATTGCTAATTTGATTAAACCTAAATTGAGAAGGCCACAACTCTAGACAACCATCTGTGCCCAAGGCTGTATCTTACTTTTATTTTAGAATCATCATTAAAGAAATGTGATTTCTATATCAAATTATTTTTCATCTAAATATTTTTCAAAGCAATCTCAAAATGCTTTATCAATACTGACTAATAAACTTACCTTTGTATTTTCCACGGAATAAAAGTGGCTTTGAATACTTGGATGGATGTCCTTGCTTCACAGGGTATCCGGCCTCAGACAAGACAAACAGTCCACAAATAACCAAAAGAAGCATCATGGAAGACATGTTTCCAGTAACTAAGGTCCACTTGCAATGACCGAGGGACTTCCAACTCTTATATAAATACTTCCATCAGACATTTTGTGAATCAATAATTTTTGGATCAGTCATCCCTTGTATTTTTGTGGAGATTCACTTCATTATTTCATTTTCTTTTCCAATTCAATTAGCATAACTGCACAGAGCATAGAGGCATACAAAAAATAATGGAGAATATGCTACAGCATGAACAGAATAGAGTCAGACCTCTTAGCACATTAAAGTTACTCATTGTTCGCGGAGTATTCAGGAGACAAGTGCAAATGCAAAACGAGGTCAATGATACTATTCAGTGAAAATTGTTGTTTAGCACTAGGGAATATTGGTTTTTCGACAAGCTGAATAGGATTTTGTCAAATGCATACCGACAGACCATGTAGACTTATATATGTAAAATCTAAGACTCTTTTTATGAAATTTTCCTCTGAAATAATTCATTACAGTGCTGAGCCAGGATATCTCAAAGGCAAGTATTCATCATTTACGAGACATTCGTCGAGACAACCTCCTCTTCCCCACCCCTAAAGTCACAAAACGTTATATATATATTTGCTTCTTTACACTATATTGAACGGTGAATAAACCCACCGGAAAGGTCACAAGTCAGGCAAAAGACACTATTTGAGTAATAATATGAAATGCAAATTAATATCAAACACCTAGTAAAATCCATGACATCAATCACATTTGCACTCAAAAACTCATCTGCACTACACAGTGTACATGCATCGTTTGTGGATCACAAAAATAGCATTACAGTGGTCCTTGTGTTTTAAGACCGCCCCTGTTGTCGTCATGAAGTGGTCTCTTGTGGAGGAGCGGTCTCTCGTCAGGGTGCACAATGCACTAAAAATACTATTTAGGGCGAGAGGAAAGTGGTCACATAAGGCAAGTTGGTCTTACAACAGGGGGTCTTACAACGTAAGTACCACTGCACTTCCAAATGCCAATTTCAGCTGAGCATGCCATTCCCAGCTGAGATAATTTTTCATTTAGTTTCTGTTGTACCTAGATCCATTTCCAAGTACTATTAATAGTCCAGGAGCATTAGATTTAACCCGGAACAAATTAGTAACAAGCTGAAATTTTCAGGAAACATTCAGAAAATTGTCTAGAATAACATACTAAAAGTCCTCGAAAATCCCCTTATTGGCACCTTGGGAATTCAAGATGGCGTCCAAGATGGCTAACTTGAGCGTTTTTGTTGCTTCTTTGGCTCACAATACTCTACTAATGTTATCAAAGTGTTGGAAATTAATATTGAAAGCTAGAGAATTGACTAGAAGCATGTATTATTTAATTCGGAATTCAAGATGGTATCCAAGATGGCGGAATTTATGTAATAAATTAATATCTTTATTTCACACAATGTTGGACATTGGTACATTTTTTTTTTTTTAATAAAAAGTATAAAAACAATGACAAATTAAAAACACCAAAAATTAATAAATAAGATGATTTTAAAAAAAAACAAATAGATAATTACAGTGACTAGGTGACACACAGGTCATAAATGATATCCTGAGTATCACAGAAACTCAACGTCTCACAACTGAGAGCACCATCACGCACATCAATAACTTCTTTAATTAAATTTATAATATGGTCAGGTACAACTTCTCTATTCTTTGAAACTTTAGTACTATTGTAATTTCGATTAGAAACAGACATAGGATTTTTTAAACATAATTTACTAACAATTCTCACTTTATCATTCTTATTTAAAATACACTTATATATAAATTTTGAAAACCTTTTAGACAACTGAGTGTGTAATGGCATAAAGCCTGACAATTGTTCAACAATATTACAATGAGTCAAAGCAGGCACCCTCCATAAAATACGAAGCGCTTTTCTCCAAGCAATACACAAATCATTAACAGCATTGCTATCTAATAACCAAAGAACTGAGCCATAAAAAGAACAGCAGTACTGTTGAAATAATTTACATTTTATAGCAGCAGGCAAATGCCCTAAATCAGAAAGAAATATATTAAAATTTTTCCAAAAATTACAAATAGCCTTTTTTATGAAAATATCTTTATCGACAGTAGAAATATTATGACCCAGGTGAATAGTATCACTAACATATTGTAAGTCAGCACCATTAAGGCGAATTGTACTATAATTAGATTTACAATCTCTCCCTTTAAACAGAAGCAATTGGCTTTTATCACCATTAAAAATAATATCAAATTCTTTAGCGTAGTCCTCGCAAATATTCAATAACTTTTGCATACCATCAGCAGTGGGGCATAATAATGTTATATCGTCAGCATATGCCAAACCACCTAAATATTGGTTCCCCATACGACATCCAATACCTGATTTCTCTAATTTTAACAATAAATTATCTATGTAGACAGCAAATAAAACTGGCGACAAGACTCCTCCTTGCTTAACACCATTAGATACGTTAAACAGACTAGACATTTCACTTCCCCATCTTACTCTCATAGTTTGGGTAGTGTACATATTTAACAACAACCTTAGCACCAGTGGTGACATCTTACGTTCAATCAACAATTTAAATAATTTACAATAATGGACTCTATCAAACGCCTTAGATGCATCTAACATAACCGTATAAACATTAGAATGTTTCATATTATAATAAGAAATTGTTTCATTTAATAAGAAGGTACAGTGACTAGTACAGGCATTTTCCTTAAATCCGAACTGCAAATTAGAACTAACAAGTGCTTTGCCTTCTTTAATTAAAAATACCCAATCAAGAACTTTACTAAATATACTGCTTAAAGCTATTGACCTATAATTATTAGAGTTACATAAAGGCTGTCTTTTATTTTTTGGAATAGGAATCATAGTACCCACAACCATAAGGCAGCCAAACTTGATTTTTTACCTGAACCCTGCACCAACAGATAAGGTGTTTTCACCAATGGATTTGTAGTCCTTAGACCCTCCATAACACATAACTGGTGGGTAACGAGAGCGTATCCTTGAGAATTTTGAGAAAATGGCTGAATTCAAAATGGCCACCAAAACGAGCATCGGTCAGCCTAACTTTCTTAATTTTGGGTCTAGAAAGATGTACAATACATCTATTTCAGGTAAAATAGACATGGGGAACTCATTTTTCAGGTTTTTAGATACACTTGTAGTTAAAATCAATATATTGGATATTATGTGGAAAAATTTAATTTTATCCCTCAAATTTACAATCATTTTCAGCGTAAGTCATAGTTTTACAAATCATTAGGTTTATTAATGCAAATGCATGTCAAATTGTTTTTGACACTTGTACATTTCTTTAATATATATGGGCAGGTGTTATTCTGGATACCGCCTATGCATTTAAGGTTATAATGACAAACATGTGATTTCAGATTGAATTGGTGTACAGACATTGTAACAATAATTGCTGACACAATTTGCTTTCTTTGACTTGCAAATGACTGTTTCAGTTCAAACAGACTTCAATCTGTCAAGGCAAAAGGTCCAATTGAATTATAAACATAAAAACATGGCAATGCTCTGCATTAAGAAGCATAAAATTAATTAAATTGAAATAATTGTTCTTCATACCAGATCAGGTACCACAAATTCGCATCCTTAATTATGTCATCAAGAAAAGAACTGCTGAGGTGAAGAAATCAGATTTTTCTCCTGCACCTAAAGACAGGACTATCCTTTGTGTTGGACCTCCTTGTGACTCAATAAGTCATTGTAAGTGTTTTTGCTTTAACCAAATCTGCCAATTCGTTGCATTTTTGGTTCATTGCAAACCAGAATATTTGATCCACGAAACTGAGAAACAAAGTAGAAGTTGGAAATGGCCTTGCAACAAATCAAGGAAAATGCAATGAAAGGAATGACAATTGGGCCGGAGGAGGCTGGAGGAGTGCAAGATACTGGACATAATAACAGTCCATCTCCAAGCAACCAATTTGTGGTACCACAAACTATGTTATTCCGGATTCTTCTGTAATAGGGCAGATTGAGAGAGTTAATGAGAGAATATCTGCTCCATTATTTTGTTCACAGAAAGCTCTAATGTTACCCTAAATATAAACAATGAATATTAAGAGGAGACTACAACAACACATTTTGCTGTCAGACAGATAAGAAGGGAGCTCTTATGGCTTGAAAAAATCATTAGTGTGATGAAGTCCCAAATGATATTGAATATCTTCTGAAGAACCGATGCTCCTGTCCGAACAATCTCTCCATACCTGCCAATGGGAAGAGGCTTCACTATTTTTGTGACAAGGTTTTTGGTGTGAAGAAATGCCATTCAAACAGCAGTAACCAATGGCTGCAACAGCTGATGAAATTGTTTGTAAATCCAAGTATCATAGTCCACAACCAAACTTCTTGGCATTGATATTTCATCTTTTTATATTCTTAGGGAGTCTCTGCCATGGAACTGCTTCTTCTGGTCAGATGGACCACTGCAGTGACTCAGTATTAGTCAGTAACAGCTGTAACATGATGGAAAACGGTTCCACAGCAGGTGGGATCTGTGTCAAAATTGTATACTACGAATTAAATAATGTCAAGTGTTTGTTAAAATTGAAATTTTGCTCTGAATGCCATCATCCACACTTAGAACTGAGGAAGGAGACTGGATGGTCTCTGAAAGCACTTCGAGTCAAATTACGTTGTGAGTAAATTTATAGTTCCACTACAAGGATAGTCCTGTTTTAGGTGTGGGAGAAAAATCTCATCTCAGCAGTTCTTTTCTTGATGAAATAATTGAAAATGCGAATTTGGGGTATCTTATCTGGTATGAAGAACCATTATTTCAATTTAATTTATGTCAAGTAGTTCCTTATGCAGAGCATACCCATGTGTTTTATGTTTTTGATTACATTGGGCCTTTTTCCTTGACAGATTGAAGTCTGTATGAACTGAAACAGCCATTTGCAAGTCAAAGAATGCAAATTGTGTCAGCGATTATTGTGACAATGTCTATACGCCAATTCAATCTTAAATCACATGTTAGTCAATGTCATAACCTTAAATGCATCAGCATTATCCAGAATAACACCATTTGATAATCCACCGAAAATATATCTTACAGAAATATACAAGTGTCAAAAACAATTTGACATGCACTTGCATTAAAAACCTAATAATTTATAAAACTACAACTTACATGGAAATGATTGTAAATTTGAGAAATAAAAATTATATTTTTCCGAATAATATCCAATTGGTTGGTCTTAACCACCTAAAAACCTAACAAATGAGTTCTCCATGTCTATTTTACCTGAAATAGAGGTATTTCACATCTTTCTAGACCCAAAATTAAGAAAGTTAGGCTGACCGATGCAGGTTTTGTCGACCATTTTGAATTCGGCCATTTTCCCAAAATGCTCAAGGATACGCTCTCGTTTCCCGCCATTTATGTTTTACGGAGGATCTAAGGACCGCAAATCCATTGAGAAAAAACTTTATCCGTCGGTGCAGGGTATAACCCTCTGGCTACCTGACTATAATAGAAACATAAAGTCGGCCATCTTGGATATCATCTTGAATTTCTGATTACATAATAACTTCTTCTAGTTCATTCTATGGTCTTTAGAATCAAATCCATGACACTTTGATTGCATTTGTAGAGTATTTTGAGCCGAAAAATGGTATAATCGCTCAAGTCAGCCATCTTGGACGCCATCTTGAATTCCCAAGGTGCCAATAGGAGGATTTTCGAGGACTTTTAGTATGTTATTCTAGACAATTTTCTGAACGTTTCCTGAAAATTTCAGCTTGTTACTAATTTGTTCCGGGTACATGCCAATATGGAGCTAATGCTACTGGACTATAACTGGTTCCTAAGATTTTGACTGTCATATAAATAAAGAAGTCTCAATTTCAGTTGCGCTTGAAAGTAAGTACACCCCTTAGTGATTTACCATTGAAGACCATGTTAAAGTTGTCTCACCGTAATGGCTATAACATCAATGATATTGCACGAATCATTGAACCAATGACTGCATCTAACCATTGAGGTTTCCCACTCCATGTATCAGCCTGGCCATTGGATTTGTAACAGGAGTTTTTGTGTTCGATAGAGGTTGTAATTGTGCAAAAGTAAGTACACCCTCTGTTGCTATCTTTTAGCATTACCATTAGGGTGTACTTACCTCAATGGTTAGATGCAGTCATTGGTTCAATGATTCGTGCAATATCATTCATGTTATAGCCATTATGGTGAGACAACTTTAACATGGTCTTTAATGGCAAAAAGGCAAGGGGTGTACATACTTTCAAGCAAAACTGTACAAGACTTCCAAAAGCAGCACTGAACACACTGCAATATCCTTCTGGCTGCGTGAAGACTTCAAATATTTTCAATAGGCCTTGGCCTTGTGGGCATAATTATATAATGAAAAGTCTACCGTGCATATCAATTACATTCCAAGATCTCTTATTTTAAAGCAAGGGTGACATTTGGGAAATATTGTACAAAAAAAAATTGAAGGACAATAAAACCTGATGTCAGATTTATTACCAAGATTAACCATGTTATTACAGATCTCATATAGGTGTGCCATGTTCTTTTTGCAGTGCGCTTGTGATGTCAGTATCAGCATAATGATTTCACAGTTGGTATATTCGCAGTTTCAGGTGTGTCACTTGGAACCCATACTGATCACACCATTACAAATCCACAGTAAGCTGTCAGATTGTTGCTCAACACTGATTATTCAGTTTGATGTTTTGAATAAATCCAAAAGTTACAATATCCAGCTATATATAATGCATGAATTTGTGTATAACTGCCCTCAGTTTTAGCACTTTTACAACAAAACAAATTCATTCACTCTCACATTCATTTGCTGGTCTTGAGAGGTTATCATGTGCTGCTTTGTCTTTGCAAAAATAATATACTCAGGAGCCATTCAGTATTTAAGACCTAAGGGGGGGGGGTTTTGCTTGGGGGCATCCTTATCACTGATTTCCAATCATGTTTATTTGATGATCGAATTCTTAGTCTCCTTGTCTGCCTTTTCCCAAATTTTTGGGGAGCAACTACCCCACCCCCTTTTCTCATCCTCTGGTATGCCCATGCAACACCACCACATTCACTTCCAAAAAATCTCCCTATCATCCCCATTCCAGTCATCAATTCTGAACAGTTTCTTTGGCGCAGATTTCACTTAAAAGGCTGAAAAGCCACAAGGTGCTGCCCTCAAGGAGAAATTTCACAACAGGACACCATGAATGTCCATGATGGATCAAGCAAGTGGCTCAAACATATCAGTTTCACCTGCTCCAACTGAATCAAACAACCATACCAATGAATGCAGATTAATCAATTGTTATTCACACTTAGACAGCCAATAAGCCTGACTTGTTGGTAGCAGTTGGAATCAACACTCAAGCTGGAGTACCAATAGTGATGTCAGTATTGCAATACTGACATCACCTGTGCATATATTCACATGGAACATGGCACACTTATGCGAGATCTGTAATAACTGGCCACTAAAAGGTTCAGTTGATTCACAGACAGCGTGCGTCCAAGAAGTATAGAGGTGTATTTCCAGACTCTCAGTACAATAGCAACACTGCAAAAAGGCATGCAACTGGCCAATCACAGAAGTAAGCTCAAATTTTCCATTATCGTTTCAAAGACTATCATTTCAGATTGTGGCAGCTGCACCCATAACAAAACAGCCGCACAAAACAACAAAGACACTTTAAGACACCTAAGAGTCTGGGAATAAATCATTGAATGAGAAACAACATGGTTTGGTCGTATAGAACAGAAAACAGAAAGTAAATTCCACCATCTTTCATTGACAATCCACCTTTCTCCATTTTTGCCCTCCCATAGTCCAGGCTTTTCATGTATTTTTAGAAACTGAGACCAAAATAGGCACATTGATTAAAGATGTAGCTTTGTAGAGCAGACAGTCATGCATAAGCATCAACTTGACTGAGCTCATTTGTCGTACTGTTTGTGATGACGTGACTGTTAAATACCGATACAGCACGGAGCCACGGACACCCACTTGGCTGTAAAAGGTGAATGACCCCCTCTTCACCAATTCAGTGTCATGTTGAATTAAAAAAAAGGATTTATTTTGGTATATAATCTCACAAACAAAACAGTAAAGAAAGATACGCAGACCAAAAATATCATGAAATCATCTGCAGAATCTTCTCGGGTTGACAGCAAATGTTTCAACACAGCAAAAATTCTAGTACAGCAGAAATTCTAGTACATATGTAAGGCCTGGATTATGCATGGTATACGTGCTCCAAAGTCTTCATTCTCATTCTAGTAGATATTCCGAGGTGCAATTCTGACCAATGTAACAACCTTTACAAAGGACAAATTATTATTGTGGTATTTACTTTTTTTTTTGCAATTTGCATTTCCATTAGTCGTTCAGCTTGAGCACTGACCAGCTCATTCTGTCCATCAATTTCCTATAAAGGTACAAATATTCTGGACAATTCAGGTCCTCAAAAATGTTTGCAGACAACTCTGAAATTGTTTGCATACTATGTTTGCCACTGCTGTTTTTCAAATGCTGAGACAAAAGAACCAGACATACTTTTTGGAAATGCACTGCATAACTCAGTGTTTAGGGTGTGTGTCTAGCTTCCAATGGGGTGACCTTGCAGATGAAACATATTCATTTTTGACAAGATTTAAGCTAAGTAAATTAAGCAATGCCATCTATCTATCCATCTACCCAGCTGCCTTCACCTGATCATCGATCTGTATTGTATAATTAAATCACAGATATTTTCCAGTGAATTTTCTGAAAATTTCATGAAAATTCTAGATTTTTTCTGCCCAATGGTCCAACTAAAGCATCAACTTGACTGACCTCGTTTCTCATTTCGTTTGTGATGATGTGACACCTGTGAAAGTCATAAAACAGACAACCTCATGGCTGTAACAGAGTGATTGACCCTTCACCAACACAACTTCATTGTTTCACAAAAGGTTTTCTTTTGGCATATAACCTCACAAAGAAAAAAATTCAGGCTGGTATACAGTTCCAAAATATAATGAAATCATCGGCAAAATCTTCTCAAGTTGACAGCGAAGGCTCACTGATGATGTCATCACTGGTTTGGGATGCTTAGTAACATTTTAGTCTCCAACACAGCAGAAATTCTTGTAGATATCAGGCTCATGCTTGATACATTCTCCAAAGTCCTCATTTTTGTACCCCGAGATGCAATTCTGACCAATGTAACATTGTAACAACCTGTACAAAAGACAAATTATTGTGGTATTTACTTTTTTTTGCAATTTGCATTTCCATTAGTCGTTCAGCTTGAGCACTGACAAACTCATTCTGTCCATCAATTTCCTATGAAGGTACAAACATTCTGCACGATTCAGCTCCTCAAAAATGTTTGCAGACAGCTCTGAAGTTGTTTGCATACAATGTTTGCCACTGCTGTTTTTCCAATGCTGAGACAAAAAAACCAGACATACATTGTACTTTTTGGAAATGCACTAGCTCAGTCTTTTGGAGTATGTCCAGCTTCCAATGGGGTTACCTTGCAGATACAACATATTCATTTTTGACAAGATTTAGCTAATTAAGAAATGTATCCATCTATCTATCAATCTACCTAGCTGCCTTTACCTGACCATCTATCTGTATTATATAATTAAATCATAGATATTTCCCAGTTACTTTCCTGAAAATTTCATGAAAATTCTAGATTTTTTCTGCCCCATTGTCCAACTAAAGCATCAAATTGACTGACCTCATTTCTCATTCCGTTTGTGATGATGTGACACCTGCACCTGTGAAAGTCATAGAACGGACAACCTCATGGCTGTAAGAGGGTGATTGACCCTTCACCAACACAATGTCATGGTGTATTCACAAAATGTTTTATTTTGGTACAAAATCTCACAAACAAACAATTCAGGCTGGTATAGTTCCAAAATACAGTGAAATCATCCGCAGAATCTTCTCAGGTTGACAGCGAAGGCCCACGGCTGGTGTCATCACTGGTTTAGGATTTTCAGTTACATTTTAGTCTCCAACACAGCAGAAATTCTTGTGGATATAAGGCTTATGCTTGATGTATTCTACCAAGTCCTCATAATGTACCCCGAGATGCAATTCAGACCAATGTAACATTGTAACATTGTAACAACCTTTACAAAGGACATATTGTTGGGGTATTTACTTTGTAGCCCAGTATGCATTTTCATCAGTCTTCCAGCTTGAGCACTGACCAACTCATTTTGTTCATCAATCTCCCATGAAGGTACAAGCATCCTGGACGATTCAGCTCCTCAAAAATGTTTGCAGAAAGCTCTGAAATTGTTTGCCTGCAATTGTTGCTACAGCTGCTTTTCCTATCTATACTCAGACAAAAGAACCAACCATACTTTGGTGTATATACGCTGAGCTTCCAACTGGGTGACCTTATACCTAAACAGCATTTCCATTTTTGATAAGATTTAAGCGAATTAAGAAATGTATTCAACATGAAGGTGCAAGTTTCCTCAATTAAGTCAGACATTCGCTATATCTTCATAAGAATGTATATATGAGAGTCACAAAGTTATACAAAGTGCTGCACTAACTTTATCTATCTATCCATAATTATTTCAAAGATGCATAATATATATCTTTCTGACTTATTCTGTACATCTATCCATGCATGTATTGAATAATTGAATCATGGGTCAATTCTTAATCAAGCTTTTATACAATGAAATGGCTTTAAACATTGGGCATTGCACATGGCATGTTATGTTTTACTTCTCTCTCTTTTTGAAGATTTCAAACAGAAATCCTTCAACTTTCATGTAATATTGGCATCTGAAACATGAGTTTTCTGAAAGCACACCTCATCCAAAATTTCACTTCCATTTCATATGATATTTTTCAGCTGCTTTTCAACGAATTTTCCATTTTTGTTTCCTCCCCCACTGTCCATGTACTTCTTTGAAAAATCAAGAAAAAAATAGATTTAGGCTTTTCAACTATTTTCAGCAATGAAGACCAAAATAGAGCCTCTGATGTATTTCTGTAAATCAGATAGTCACGCCTAAGCATCAACTTGACTGAGCTCATTTGTCATTCTGTTAGATATGATGTGACAGCAGCATACAGATACAGCACAGACACAAACTCAGCTGAAAATGAACCTCTCTTCACCAGCACAATGTCATGTTGTATTCAGAAAAGGCTTTATTTTGGTATATAACCTCACAAACAAAACAATAAAGGCTGGTATACAGATCAAAAATATAATGAAATCATCTGGAGAATCTTCTCAGGTTGACAGCAATTGGCCCAGGGCTGCTGTTGTCACTGGTTAAGAATGTTCAGTTACACTTTAGCGTCTCCAACACAGCAGAAATTCTTGTAGTTATAAGGCTTATGCATGACATATGCTCCGAAGTTCCTATTTTTGTATCCCGAGATGCAATTCTGTCTATAAGGCATGGACTGACTACACAAAACATAGCAGGTTGCTGTGTCATAGTAGACCCCATTATTGTAGCAAGACCCTGAAATATAAAATAAAAATAATTATGAATTGTTCAATGTCCATTCAATATCAATTTTTAATTCACTGTACTGTGCATACAGACTTCAATCTATGAAAGCAACTTGCAGTTCAAAATGAGGTTTTGCAATATATTTCAAGCACATTATTTATTTAATAATAATACAAGAAATGAATTGTTTTCCTACCCTTCACCAATCGTTCATACGTTCCCATTACTGAATGGATGGATGACTGGGGCTTTATGTCCTGCATCTATGCACTTGGTAGGCTAATTGGGGCAGGAGGGGGACACAGCAATTAGGCGAAGGATGATTGAAACGGCCATCCATCAAAGGCCCAAGTGACTCGGCAAGAGCTTGATTCGAACCCTGGAACCAGCGATTGGCAGTCTAGCAAGCGACCACCAGACCAACCATCCCTCCTCCCATTACTGTACTTTTGCATCTATGTATATCTATTTGTATCTGTACCCTCTTTTAATGTGGCTGAATAAAGTCTATCTATCTATCTATCTATCTATCTATCTACTGGAATAAGTCTTGAATTGGTTTAAAAATATTATAATACAGCCAGGTATTTACCTTTGTACTTTCCACGAAATGGAAGAGGCTTCGAATACTTTGAGGGATGGCCTTGGTTCACTGGGTATCCGGCCTCAGACAAGACAAACAGTCCACAAATAACCAATAGTAGCATCATGGAAGCCATGTTTCCTGTTGTGTTGTCTCCACTTCGAATGAATGAAGGACTCCAATTGACTTATATACTTCCATTAGACATTTTGTGACATCAATGAATTTTTGGATCCGTCATTCGTTTGTAAAATTCTGGAGATCGACACCAGGCATTTCTTATTCTTTTCCATTTCAATTAGCATATATTTAGGAATGTACGGAAGAAAATCAATACAAAGAAAATGTATCAGCATGTACAGAATACAAACAGAGCTCTTAGTGGATGAAAGTTACTCATTGTTCGTAGAGTTGTGGGAGACAAGTGCAAATGTACAATGAGACAGCCATTTATAAAAGTAACTTTACAAGGGATATTGTAAAACTACAATAAAATGCTATATGATGTTAAGCAAATACATTTATTAAATGTCAGCCCACCGCGCATGTAACACATTTTCACTTTTTATAATAATGTGTAAAATAAAGTTTTGAATTTTGATTTCACATATCGTTGAATATAATAAAGCCACTTTTTTTTCAAAATAAACTGGCATAATTAATATCTTTGAGAAAAAGTATCAAAACTGCCCAAAGATAATTCTACTCAGATATTTCCATGCCAAGTATCAAACAGGTTCCTGAGATATATATTTTCAGATTCTCTAAGGTTAAACGCATTTATCTCCTTTTGCACATAGAAAAACTAAAGGACAACACATTGCCATACATTCTGTTTGTCTTATGACTTTAAAAAATAGATATCTCAGACAGGCCATGGTCTTATCACTATAGCATTAACAGCAACAACGTCTTCTGAGAATAGTATTCTCAGAATACAAAACCAAGATATTTTTAAATGCCTCTCTGGTTTGTCTTTTTACATCAGTACAACAGCAAAAATTGTAAAAAGGCATGCGACTGGTGAATCACAGCAGTAATCTAAGATTCCCATTATCGTTTTAAAATACCATTACTTCGGATTGTGTCAGCTGCACCCACAGCGAAAAACTTGCAGTGCACAAGACAGAAAAGACATAAAGATCTCTTTGCGGGTGAAAATGATGTTTTAGTATCAAAATGAAACCTAAATGTCTGTTAATCATTTGAGTTTTAGAAGTATGGGAATGAAATTTCAGCATTTTCTGTCTTTTGTTAGCCTGGTTTATCACAATTCTAACATCTTCAAATAAATTGACAATATCAAATTTCACATTAACCATAATCTGTTTTTTCCTTTTCAAACTATAAGCAGGTTTGCAAAATCTGGGGCAGGTTTCTCATCAACAATTAATTGAAAAATCTCTTTGGAAACTGCAAAATAACACTGACAGGGGTTTTTGTTAATTCATCATCATGAAAATGATCCAGGTGCCTTTTTTGAAAATTAATCTAAATTTTATTTTGCTTGCCAAAATGAACTAAAGATCAGCTATTTAAATGCAGCCCCCCAATTGTTAATAATTTTAAATTGATGACTATGGAGAAATTGATTGGGGCTTTACGTCATATATTTTTGCACATGGTAGACTAATTAGGACAGGAGGAGGGCACGGCAATGAGGCAAAGGACGATTGAAACAGCTGTCAAATATAGGCCCATGTGACCAGGCAAGAGCTGGAGTCGAACCCGGAACCCAGTGATTGGCAGCCTACATGACACCACTAGACCAACGCTCCCCGCCCCCCTAATTACTGGCTAATTGACCAATGAAGCTATCTAGTCCAAATATCATCCTGGACAATGCCGCTTCTTCTTCTTCTTCTTCTTCTTCTTCTAGTGAGCTTAGTCCTCGGTACGCCAGAGTATCACAAGCTGTAAGACGGATATACAGATTAAAAAGTCCACGGATATAATTAATTCACAAGTTAAAAATATTTGTAATATAAAATCCGGTGAATTTTAAAAACATGTGGAGTAACTTATTTTTCATTTATCAATTAATTTCATCGTCGTTATCCGAGAAAAGTGAACTTCACGACAAATTTAACCTTCAGTCCTTCAGATTTTAGGTCTTCAAACAACAACTCCTTGGAGCATAGACCTCAAAACGCAGCCTGGAATATTTCTACAGGCTCTTAAACAATGTTAAAGGGAGCACTCTCTTAAAATAGATGCATATAATCCTGGAGCTTTCAAGTGTTTGTCAAACCTGTCAGTAGAGATTAAACCCTTGAAATTGAAATTGTATATGCCTTTAAACTTCCTAACATAGCCATATTGTTTCATGACAAGCACTTCAGAAGAGCTTGGCTTGAGATTTGGCAAATGTTGGGTGTTTTGTCAGACTGAGATAACACCAGCAGACGATTGCAGCATTCTGTATTTTTCAGGTCGGATTCATCCGAATATATGTGCATACTTTTCAAAGCTCAGATTTAATTTTCTGTATCCTCTATATATGTCCTAATTATAGACAATTACTTTTAAACTCATTGATATACAATACACATGAGGGCAGCACCCACAAAGTCTCTGCCAGTTGCTACATTCCTTTGAGCACTAGCTTATAAATAAATATTGCTGGGGTTTTTCTGCATTTCAGTAATCCATTTTCCGGAAAGTCAATCTATAGGCCTACAGATAGCATGAGCTTATTAGCTTAAACTTAAATAACAGAAATGGCAAATTGCCTTCTTGGCCGGACACTCAGCTGGAAATGGAATGTTCAGCTGACACTGGCATGGAACTACGACGCTATTTTTTGTGATCAGCAAGCACTGTGCATAAATATCATAGTTATTCAACTGTTGGACAAACTGAATTTAGGAAAAGAGCAGCAAAATGTCTGGACTGTTCTATTGGCCTCTTCTCTTTTGGTGCTTTCGTGATTGATACCTTGCATGGAGGCCTGTGCATCCTTTTGATGTGAATATCATAAAATCATCATTAGCCATTGCCCGAGAACCAAAATTGATGGAAGTCGATTCAATAGTGCAGTAAACAGTTTTTTAAAGATCTTTTTTTATGTTCTTATAATTTTTGTTTTTCACTGATTTCATAATTTACCTGTTATTTATCATAACATTTAGTGCAAGAAACGATATACTTTTCAAAGTGCCACAAAAATAAATCTAGTTTCACAATATTATACAAATACGGCATGATATGAGTGCAATATGAAAATTTATTTGCACTCGAACCATGCAATATGAGTTTTTATGATGTCGTGATGTGACTGATTTTGGCCAATCAGCATGGCTCTAGCACAGTGGTCATGTAATAATTATAGGTTATTTCATGGCTTTGACCTGTATTTCCCTGATATTTTCACCCGAGACCCCATATTAAATACGGGGTCGAGGGTGAAAATATCTGGGAAATACAGGTCAAAGCCATGAAATAACCTATTTATCCCATTTCATTGGCCCACTTCATCGTCAATCTGAATTTTGTAAGACTCACTTGTCAAAAAGCAGAATTTACGATGTCGCCGATCGTCGAAAAAGTGCCGTACGGCAACAATAAAGAGAGCTGAGTAACAAATAACCATCCACATCCATAGAGCAAATGATTAGCTACATGTCAGTTTTTTCCCCAATGAAATCGAAGCATTTTTGAGCGATCTGAGGCCCAAAACACTTGTCAGTTTTTTTTGCCTTCTCTCTTGCTCTGCTGATGTTTACACTGCATGAGTATGGTGATGTCGTGTCGTCATGGTGACGTCATTGCTCAGGCTGCTTCTGATTGGTGGATTCTCGTATTTTCCCTGTCAATCTCATTAATTTCTTGTATTTCCCTCTTCAGCTCATTAAGTCTGTATTTTCCCTCGTATTTTCCCTCTCCTTGTTGTATTCACCAGGGAAAAAGTTCAATATCAGGGAGAAATGTTGCTAGACATGGGATAAAGGAATTTATTGGCCTCAGTATATATACAAGTGCAAAGAGGTCTGAACGTGCATACATTTTGCTTATTTTTAGTATTCTTGCATACAGTGCCATACACTATATACTAAGATCTTTAAAAAACTGTGAAAATAAAGAGTTCTGAGTTCTGAGTTCTATACATGTCTCAATCTGTCTCTGTTCGGGACAAGTGGCAGCAGAATGCTGACAGTCCCTGGAAAATCGAATTGGGTCAACAATAATTTGATCTGTTTTGGACAGATCACAAGATCAGGTCGCACAACAGCTGTCCATATTCCTAATCCAAACTACTTTCACAAAGCATGGTTGCTGGCAAAGATCCAGTCCACTGCTTTGAATGAAAATGTTTTGAAATCATGAGACAAAAAGAAAGTTTTGAAACTTTAGCATAAACTTTGCCTGTGAAAGGGATGATTTTACTCATCAGAAGTTTGATGGTATTCAATCTGCTTATGCCATTTAGTGCATGTTAAATTGTGGTCAGAAAAGGGTCCAAAAAGAATGCTCTCTCACTTATTCAGGTGTCCATACAAAGCCAATGTTTTTGCTTTGTGATATCAAAAATGCTCATTTGTATTTATTCTGTTACTTTATGGAGATTTATTAACTAGGAAAACAATATAATTTACAATTTCATAAAAGCTGTGTTACACTCAACAAAATGTCTTGTCCATGCCACAAGTGGAAGTCTCCATACTGGCATAATATGTGAGCTACAATGTATACATTAAACTTATTTTGGTATTTACAAGCTGTCTGCTTAAAATTTAAGCCAACCAAAGTCAGATTAGACACTTATAGAGTTTTTGGAAATAAACTAGACCATCACTAAATGAGAGAACTGTCCCGGTTTCTTCCACACTGATCTGGTTTCTTCCAGAGATCGAAATTCTGTTGACCGCTCACAGGAGCTCGCGAATTTTGCACCCTAGGTGGCAGCAAATAGCGGTCAACTTGTAGACAGTGTCTCAATTGTTTTGTGCGTTTTGTTTATTTGATAATGCAGAATATACCTGTCCCTCTGATCAAAAGCTTCCACTCTCAGTGTGTTTGCAACTCATCATTGTATTTCAAAAGAGGGAGCATCCAGTTATTTAAATAACTTTAATTGTTTTGGTAATAAACAAGGGGACGGGGAAAGGAAGCAGTCTGGTTCCAGACTGTTGATATTGTGAGAATAAAGCTTTTTGCTAGTACAATGTGTTGTTAAGAGAGGGTCAATAACCTTTTTACAGCCGTTCAGTATCCGTGGTTGTCCGTGCAGAACAACAAATGAGCTCCTTCAACATGGTCAAGTGGATGCTTTACCTAGTGTACAAAATAAATCATTAATCAGAGGCTGTATTTTTATCCAAATTTCCAAGAATAGCTGAAAAGTTTTCGTGACTTGGTCTCCTTTCTATCTGGAAACCAAAGAAGTACAACAGGCAGATAACAAAACAAAAAATTTAATAAAATTGCAAATTTCGATAGGCCTTTCTCCATGGGGATTGCAAAAGAGATTGTAAATACCGGGTAGGACTGGTAGGTAGCATAGCCTAATGATCAGGGGGTAGGATATTTTTCTTCGGAGAAACCCACCAGATAACCAGTCAGGGAAATTACCATCATATGAGGACAATTGCATTTCCGGCCAAGTCCTGGCCCTGACAGGATGATTGAGTTAGTGGGGTTGATCATTTGAGTATCAGAATAAAGTCTGATCTCTGTGCAGCCATCCTCATCACACAGCGGCATGTCAGTAGCGGGACCTAATTCTATCCAATTTTGCGAAATACTGAAAAGTGATCAGCAGCTGATGACAATTTCTTAATTTCTCTGGAGCCTTCGGGTTCTTTTCCTCATTATGTAATGGATAGGTTTGCCAAAATGTGTAGAGTTAGTTGACACTCTGATACAACTTTATACCAAGTTTGGAAGTGACAGTTGCATTAGTTCTTTTTAAATAGCCTGTCAAAGATGATTTTGAGCACTGCCAAAGTCATGGCTGGGCCATGACACTTTGAGAGGGTCATGGGAGGGTGATGACAGAGCTTGGCTGAGTGTCATGTGGGGCTCAGGACATTGATTGTCATCAGCTGGTGATAATTTCCCTGACTGATAACATATCATCTGGTTTGTTCGCAAATAAAATGAAATCCTTTGACCAGCACTTGATAAAAATGCGTCACTATCAAGTTATAATCCCCAAATCTATATGACTCTAACCAACGACTAATGAACTGCCATCTTTAGAACATAATCACCAGCTGACCAAAACAATGAATCCAAGCGACAAACACATTCATAAAGTCAACAACACATATCACCTTGTTGAAAGGCAAAGGGGAGTCCAACATTGCTACCATTAGGGCTCTGTACCATTGCTGACATTTGATACGATACGTATAATCGATACAATTGATTGATACACGTTTCGTACCGTCGGGTCCGCAAATTTGGGATGATCCGCATTTTAGAGAAATCCCCTCTCCTCCCCAAAAATTGAATTTTACATATTTTTAATGGCTTTTTTTATCTTTTACAATACTATTTTGGCCTTTCAGTTCAAGGAATTGCTTTTAAATATAGTGCCGTCACAAGTAAAATATCTTGTGAAACAGAACATAAGATTTTGTGAAGATTGATTGGAAATTGGCTGGTGTCGTAACATAGGCCTGTCATTCATGTTTTTCTCTTTTTTTCAACACCTCACATTTAGATAGATTGTCGCTCAATTTTCACACAGCCATATAGTTGTTAATTAATTTACCGACATGTGATAGCATATATACTGTTCATCAGTGTTTGCCAAGCCTGGAAGATGCGATGTTTGCCCACAGTGTTGACTGCTGTCACATTCCCTGTGTAGAGAGAGAGACATCAACAATAAGACCTGTTCCTTCACACAGCTCCAATATTTAGGAGAGGTGCTTTGACATATAACACTGAATGCATCTGTCATATAAATTCCTCTTAGTGCTCCTTTGAACTAATTTTTTCACACAATTTAACATTTGTTTATCCTTGCACATTGTGTGGATTGCGCATGGCATTGGCTCCTAAACTATAGCTCAACTTGAAAAAGGTACCTTCAACCATCTTCTCATTTTGAAGAATCTTGAATAACACATATCGAATACCATCCTCACCTCTCAGTGTAAGGCTAGTGAACCTACCCTGACCACATGACATACTGTTTTGTGAAGTTTTAACATAAAGATTAATGCCCCAGTCTCACGGCACGTTACGGAGAACTATTTAAATCGGCGTCGAAGTATTTCCTGGTAATTTGGATGAATTTGGGTGATCCGCCGTCGACTTTTCACATCCCCCCAGGGGAAGTTTTTGTTCCCCTCAGGGATTCCTAGAAATGGAAAAACTGCGCCGTGGATGTCAAAAAAGATTCAACAGGTACAAACTTTTTTTTCATGACGGCGGAACAGAGCCCAAAATTTTCTTGATTTTTGGATGTCCGGCGTGGATTTTTTCAGTGAGAACGTCTCAAAAACATCTCCGGCAGGATATTAGGACATCCCCTGCCCCTGAGGGGACCTCTCCTGCCCCCGCGGGGACCTTTCCTGCCCCCGCGGGGACCTTTCCTGCCCCTGGGGGGACATTTGAAGCCTCGCCGGCAGTTTTTGACATCCCGCCGCGGTGAAATAGGTTCCCTGAGGGGCAGTTATAGGTTCCCTGAGGGGTACTTTTTATATCTCAGGGCGATATAAAAGTATCCCTCAGGAGGAGGAGATTCCTTTCCCCCGGCGAACTTTTGGGGACGGCGTACAACTTTTCTTCCCTGCAGTGAACAAAAAGAACCCCGCCGTGATATGCTTTTAATTAATTATGTAATGGTTTTATAAACATTGTATGTCGCCGGGATGGTCATTTTTTTCCTAGAATTCAACTCAAGCTACCCCTCAGTGGTAAAAAAGTTCTCCGTAACGTGCCGTGAGACTGGGGCATAACTCTTCTCCAGTGTAAAAGACACAATTTAAAACAGTTTGAGATCTCTAAAAACAATTGAAGGGATGGTTGAGTGTTTCATTGTTGTCTGTTAATTGTTTGAATGAGTTTCTTTGTAAAAAATCATAAACAATTATTTAAATCACGCCGGAAAAAAGCTGTAAAAGGATTTGAAAACTTCAGAATTTTATAGTACTTGTTAGCAGGGTGAATGTTAATGAACCCTGCTATGGGAGGATGTCTAATACAGCGTAGCTCAGCTAAATCTGAAATTGCTGAGACCTCCTTATAATTTGATGACTTCATGAAGTTTATGGCATATTATATTTCACTTATTAGAGTGTAATATTCTACTGACAGGCTTTACAAGTACTTGAAAGCTCTTGGATAATGTGTTCTATTACAACAGCCATTCCCTAATAGAAACATGCAAGGAGCCTTCTGTATGGTATGAGGTTATTTGATAATCCCCTAGAGCTATAAGGTTAACTTATAGATCCATGATAATTCAAAGTCATGTTGTTCGGGAGACTAACTGGACGGAACCACAAAGGCCTGTCATTACTTCATTCAACTCGGGCCTAAATGATGTCAGACAACTGACCTCAGCAGACAAGAAACTTTCCTAGATTTAGACAAGGAAATATTGTAATGAAGGGCCCTGCCAACTAATCAAAATAATCAATTATGTACCAACTGCATGTAGTCTACATGATATATAACTTATATATCAGTCTACGGATGAATAACAAATTTGACGATGTCGAATGCAGTGTTGTCTGTGTGCAAATAACTGTCAAATCCTGAAGCAATTTTCTTCGGTTAATACCAGGCATGTAATATTCTCTAAAGCTCCAGTGCTCTTTTGTAATATGTTTATAGTCTATTTACTCAGATGTCATTTACAAAGTACTAAAAAAGTTTGATGAGATTTCTTCAGCCTGCTGATGTGATATTGTCCTCAACAAAAGCATAAAATATCTTCTGTAAATCACAATGCCTACGTCAATGGATTTCCCCACCCACTTCTTCATTAAATTGCATGCAGATTACATGTAAATGTGAAATGAGTTAACTGTTTTTTGTGGCTCAGATATTACTGTTTTCAAATCCTGGACGAGTAATGACTTTCTGTTGTTTCTGCAGTTTGAGGACGTCAATGACGTCATGACAGGTACTATCTTTTACATTCCAAAGAGTGGTCAATTTGTCATTGGGATATAATTATATGACGCCACAGGTGAGTGGTATGACTCATTCATTGAGCTATGTTGATGACATGGAAGAAAAGGATGTAGGGCTATAGTCGCAATTTGGATGTGGGCCATAAAGTATAATATAGCAAGTACAGGGATAAGACCTCACAAATAAGGAGCATTTTTTAGAGTTACAGTAATTACGGGTATTTTCAAGGCTGCTATATAAGATGCGAATTTGTGAAAAGAGCTAGTTAATAGAGCAGTCCATATCAAGTTGAGAAAAGAGCCATTTACAGTAGACGGACGACGAGTAGGCCTACTTACATTCTGCTGCAATTGGGCCTCAATGACTTCACAACAAGTCCTATCAAATGCATTGAAATGAGGTGTCAATTTGTCATTAGGCAACTTGTTGCTTGTGACAATGTCTCTACTGCCATTGTGTCTAATAGCAAAAAGTGCTTTTCAAAAGACTTTGGCTATTCCAAATAGTACTATGAGGATATTTGAAAAGATCAAATATCACCCAAGATGCTATTTGGATATTTCATCAGACCCTTTTTCATCAGATGATATTTCATCAGATGCTTTGCCTTACCATCTGAACCTTTGCCTGACCGTATGGTACTTTGGCTGCTGCTGCCAATTATTCTCTGGGTCCTATTGTGACGTTACCATGCTATTCAGTAGAGTTGCTGTTCTTTTTCAGGAAAAAATGTCTGATGTTTGCAGCCCTGACACTCGCTTATGACTAGCAGGAAAATTATGAAACTTTGGGGATATATCTGTCAATACCTGAATTTTTTCACCTGATTTTCAGAATTCATCTACGATTTTTTTAAGAGTCAATAAGGCCATTTTTTTAAACATAAAAGATCGCGATTTTCACGTGCGTCATGCTGCTAACTTTTTTGCAAAACATACAATATTCAAAAACCTGACACTCAAATACCATGAGCAGGAAAATTATGAAAGTTGGCAAATATTTTAGTAAATACCTGAATTTTATCACCTGATTTTCAGAATTTATCTACGGTTTTTGTAGCAGTCATTAGGGCCATTTCTTTAAACATAAAAGATCGCGATTTTCATGTGTGTCATGCTGCTAACTTTTTTGCAAAACATGCAATGTTCAGAGACCTGACACTCAAATACTATGACCAGGAAAATTATGAAAGTTGGAAAATATTTCAGTAAATATCTGAAGTTTATCACGTGCTTTTCAGAATTTATCTACGATTTTTTTGAGCAGTCAATAAGGCCGTTTTTCATGTGCGTCATGCTGCTACCTTTTTTGCAAAACATACAATGTTCAGAGACCTGAGACTCGAATACTATGAATAGGAAAATTATGAAAGTTGGGAAATATTTCATTAAACACCTGAATTTTATCAAATGATTTTCAGGATTCATCTACGTTTTTTTTAGACAGTCAATAAGGCCGTTTCTATAAACATAAAAGATCGCGATTTTCATTAGTGTCCTGCTGCTAACTTTTTTCAAAACATGCAATGTTCAGAGGCCTGAAACTCAAATACTATGTATAGGAAAATTACGAAAGTTGGGGGATATTTTAGTCAACACTTGAATATTATCACCTGTTTTTCAGAATGCATCTACGATTTTTTAAGCAATCAAAAAGGCCGTTTCTATAAACATAAAAGATCCCGATTTTCATTTGCGTCATGCTGCTAACTTTTTTGCAAAACATGCAATGTTCAGATGCCTGAAACTCAAAAACGGTGTATAGGAAAATTATGAAAGTCAGGAGATACCTCAGTCAACACTTTAATTTTTTCATCTGCTTTTCAGAATTCATCTACAATTTTTTTAAGCAGTCAAACAGGCCGTTTCTATAAGCGTAAAAGATCGCGATTTTCAATGCCCTCTTGTGTCGTAGAAGAGATGGCAGTCCATGACAGCCCAAAGATCAAACGAAATAGTGTCCCAAATAGTTCCTAACCATGAGACACTATTTGGTGACTATTTGATGTAGAAGAGATGGCTGTCAAATATATTGTGACGAAGTTTCTAACATAGCACATTAGAACTTTTGGAAAAGATCAGTAGAAAATGTGGCTTGGTTGCTTTTTTTGGATATTTTGTTAGGGATATTGGCAAAGCATGGTCAGGGGAGTAGATATTCTGACAAAAACCTATTTTAGTGTCTGGCATGCAAAAGGCAGCCCGATTTGCAAATTGGGCATGTAGAACTATCGGCTGTAACACTTGTGACCTCATACGAGTGTGGAGTGACACATCAAACGGCTTGCCACAACAACATTGCAAGTATTAATAAGCTATGATGTCACTGACTGCTTACTCGTCAAACAGTTTAACATGGCATGGACAGGGCTGTGACCTCACAAGGAACATTTTGGTCCAATTCTGTTAGCACTCGATGTCCGTCTACTGTAAAATATCCAGTCTGGTACCACCACATACAATAAAATTATTAGAGGCACTGCTTTCAGTTGGATACAAGTGTCATACTACACAACATAATTTATGTTTTTCTTCTCATATTCATATATATGACACCACATGGTTTATGAGGTTGACCGCACTGTCACAGTATTATCTCATAGTTCTTTACCAACAACAAGTGTTGGCTTACGTTGTTCATCGGAGTTTGCTGAGCCTGTCCGTGGAAAATGGGATGTTTGCCCACATTGTTGACAGCTGCCGCATTCCCTGTGCAGAGAGAGATCAACAATAAGACCTGTTCATTCATACAGGTCCACAAGTGATGTGTTGCTTTGACATATGACACTGAATGCAGCTGCTGCAGGAACTCCTCATTTTATCTCCTTTGAAGTGTGATTCTTGATGCTTTTTTAAAACATTTGTTGATTTTTGTGAAATGTGCGCACATGAAATGACATTGGCTTCTATTTGAGCTCAAGGTTGTTTAAACCATACCCCTATGCAGTTTGTTGACTTGGCATGCAATGGCACAATGATGCAAATGACAGGTTGATTTTTAAAAACATAAGTTGCTGTTTTCTGCAATATTACCTTTAAATTTGCATTCCATAATAAGATAATATACAACGGAAAACAAGGTTGCCTTGGGTTTACCATCGAATTAATCCATATATAAACTCAGCAACATTAAAAACGCACACTTTTAAAAAGGCTCAAAATAGTACTTCCTCTAAAGATATCAAGATGAAAATTTACACACTTCTAGAAGTTGCCATCAGGTACATTCACGAAAATTTTCAAATCTCTAAGTGTATTACTTTTGTGTCAAATTAAATCGTCGTGGTCACTGTCGAAAATGGAAGTCACAAAATATCAATTTCCTCTGATCATTAATTCCAACAACTTAGCTGTTCTTTCCACAAACTTTTTTGACAAACCAGGAAGGTTTATAATTTTCCTTGCTTGATGAGTCAGGGAAAGGGGATATTTGACCCAACCACAATTAAAGAGGATGAATTTAATAAAAATTAAGTGTCAATGCCGACACGCCCCCTACTGGAGCCTTTTGTCAAAACCTTAAAAAATGATGTTTTATTCAGATTTTTGAGACAATTGAAATGGAATGATTGTCTGTGTGTGTGTTTCTACCCTCTACATGCATAAAATCCCCATTATTTAACAGTTCTGGTTCACATGCTTCATTTGAAGATGCGAACTCGTAAATTTTTGAGCTATTAATTCAAAATATGCTTTATCATTGATTTTTTTTCAAAGACTTCTGTGGGACTTCTTTTGGAAGTCTTGTGCCTGTTATGTGAAAATTTCATAAGATCAATCCCATTCAGTATGCCACAAAACCAATATTTCCAATGGTGCGTTTTGTGTTGAAGTGCAGTTTGTGACTTCCATTTTCGACAGTGACCACGACGATTTAATTTGACACAAAAGTACTGCACTTAGAGATTTGAAAATTTTCGCGAATGTACCTGATGGCAACTACTAAAAGTGTGCAAACTTTCATCTTGATATTTTAAGAGGAAGTACCATTTTAAGCCTTTTTAGAATAGTGCGTTTTTAACGTTGCTGAGTTTATATAGCCCTACATACCAGGAATCTGGGTAACAAATCTTTCCACAAATTTCTTCTGACAAAATATTATGCATGTTCTGAAATGAGGATGAAGCCAAAAAAAATTGATTCACTGAATGATTTTATTAGATTATATATTATTTACCCAAAAGTCCCTCCCGGACATTGAGGTTGATTTAATGTTGGTCTAACGAAGCATTGAACCTCCAAACCACATCGGACCCAACGTTATGAAACTACGTAATTTGTCGACACATTTATCAGACGTTAATACGTACTTTTAGACGTTGATACGAGTGATACAAGCCGTATCTGTGACTACGAAGTATTTTAACGTTGGTCTGACGGTCTTTGACCGTCTTCCCGCCTTCTACGATCCAGCGTTTCAGACGAGCGGCCCCCTCTTGCACATGCGCACTTGCGTACAAGAAGGCAAAATGGCGGGCTGACTCGAACCTGTGTAATCTCGGATGGTGATTTTGCTAATAACGAAGGATTTAACGCATTGACAAGCCTCATAATGTGGTTTGCTTCCTAGATTAACTACTTGGCTACCACTTGAGCATGTTTTGGGACGGTCGGAAATCTTTATTGCGAAAGATTGAGGCCCGGCAATGTGAAAAATCGAACGGCATGGTCGGAGCGCCCCGGCCCAGGAATGACTCGATCAGCTGTTTTAGTATTTGTGATTCAATTATGGACTGAACATGGACATATATACCCCGTTCTGGATGGATATACCCCGTTACCAAACCGGGGAGGACTCATGGACGTGGATACGGCCGGAATTCGTCGTTGGACACCAGCGCTGGACTCACAAGTAAGTCTCTTCAAGATGTCGATTTTTTCCAGGGGCGGATCGTCTGATGGGAGGGGGGGGTTTCAATTCTGTTCAGTTTAATTCTGTTTATTAGCTATTAAGGTCTTTTGGTTCAGTTCATCATGTTTTCAGGTTGATTTATATATATAGCGTGTTCGGGATCATTGTCCAGGACCCTGATTTACTCACAGGTGCTTATCATATCATTTTTTTTTTTTTTAAGGCTTTCACTCCACATTCGATTATCGTATTGCAATTTTACCTTGATAAAATTGGAACATTCTCGGCATCTAGGACAGTTGCATTGAGGCACCATTAAACTTGGGTCTCATTAAATTTTCATATGCATCTTTGTGGGTGTGGAAAAAAATTAAATTATTTTTAAACCAGGATAAGCTTTCTTATTTTTAAAAGTACATATGTGGATTTAATTTTTACTGGTTTGTCAACTTTTTCTTCATGGCTTCATCTTATCGACAACAGTAACCATCCTGTTGGAGTTTTTATATATTACAAAGTTACCAGATAGATTGGAATAGGTATGGAATAGATGGCGCTACAAGCTCTCTGAGAATCAGGATCCTAGGTTCTGCAACTTTGTGCAAACCTTCAACAAACCTTTGGCAGATACGTATGATCAGACGTTTGACCTGAACATTACTTTCAAACGTTGTCCATACATCTCAAAAACACGTTGGAGAAACCTTGGAACTTACGTATGACCAAACGTGTGACCATACCTTTGATAAACCTATGAATCAAAGGTATGGTCATACGTAATAGTCCAAGGTTGCTAAAACCTCTCAGATGAATGTTCGACAAACCTATGAATCAAAGGTATGGTCATACGTAACAGTCAAACGTTCTTCAAACCTCTCAACCAAAGGTATGACTTACGTAATAGTCTAAGGTTTTATAAACCTCTCAAATCAATGTTCGACAAACCTTTGATAGGTATGGCCATACGTAATAGTCATATGTTCTTCAAACCTGTCAACCAAAGGTATGACTTACGTATGACTGACACGTTTAGCCAAACTTTACAACCAAACGTTCTTCCAGCCTCTCAACCAAAGGTATGACTTCAGTGTGACTCTAACGTTAGGCCAAACTATAAAACAAACTATCTGCCAACCTCTTACTAACGTCGCGACCTACGTTTGGTTTTCCATTTGAGTGCAACGTTTGGAAATTACATTTGCCCTACCTTTGTGATACGCTGTTTGGCCCAACGTTTGATTCTAACCTAAATAATTACGTAGTGAAAGGTTTGATTTACGTTGGTGCTCAGGAGGGGTAACATTTAAAACAAGTACGTACGTTGATAATGATAATGAGCAAGAAAGATTGCACATTTTCTGAAATGTATGAATTATTTTCAATGTGGCAAACTAGATGAGCCTTATTTTAATCAGGCTTTTTTGAGTCACTGATTGAATCATAATTTTACTACATTATGATCTTGATGTGGGCCTATGTTTTGAACCAATTTAGATAATTTATATCACGAGCACTTGAATCTATTCATAGATGGTGACGCTACAAGTATTTAAACAAATTATAATGATAACGTCACGATCTGATATATCCAAGTGCTCGTGATTTATATCATTTAATTTGATTTTTCTAAAATATCTACATGATCTATTCAATCCTGATTAAATGTGTACAATAGTCCGGTGGCTTAGGGACAATTTTTGGGTGGATCGTTACAAGTGTGATAAAAGCACCAAACTTCCCAGATATGTTCTATAGGTCATTTCTGATGATTTCAGTCGAGGAGCCCTTTTGAAATATCATTACGTCAGAATTTAGGCCCATTTTTTGAAAACCGCGGAAAATATGCATTATTTTGCCTCCGTATCAAGGAAACAAACACTTTTATCACTTTTTTAAATCAAATTTCTTCCTATATATAAATGTTATACATCAAAAGAAAGCTTAAGATCTCCTCTTTCCAAATACTTAATATATTTGATGGTTGGGTGAACTGATAGGTCACTAATTATTAATTAATCACCTCACGACGAGGAGCGTAACATGCTTAAAGGCCGAAAATAGCAATTCACTGTACACTTGATTTCATGGCATATTTATCTTAAACTAATACATTTTTGACCATTAACAGTCTCAGAGTTCATGACACAACTTCTTAAAGACCTACCATGATGGTTTACACATCATGTATGAATGTTTATTGCGTGCGCGGACACGAGTAATTTTAATCAGTTGTTTTTGGACTGCGGTTCCAAACTGCAGCTTTCTTTCACTATTGTAATGTGGACAATCTCCTTTGCAGGAGCTTTGAATTACTTCCTGACAACACGCTGAAGGGATAAAGGTAGTTCAGAATTGTTATCCATACAGGGAGTTATTTATTTTCTGATAAATTTCCATGAAAATGCTTTAGGAGACGAGTAAAACCATTTTGGGACGATCACTAAAATTCCAAATTCCATCATGGCTAAGGACTTGCTTTGTATATAGCAGAAGTGTATCCTCTAATTAAAAGTCACTATATTATATCAAATCACTGCAAATTCAAATGAATTCTTTAACAACACACTCACCTGGGTATGTTTGTGTGACAGGACAGTGCCATTTGTGTGTCATGGTTTATGTACTTGGCCTGTTGTGACACATAAACATGTACTGCAAATCTCCCCAGCTGTTGGAAGTAATGAGAATTTGCATCAAAGTGCTTCAAAGTTCATTGGCTTAACAAGCACATCTGATATAGAAATTCCTTCTTTGAAATCATCACAGGCTTTATGATGATGGTTGCCATGCAGACTTCTCTCCATTTCCTCGACAGTATGTATACTTATAGCATTGCACCTAAGCTAGTGTTCTAAATAGTAACTGTTGTTGAAGTCCAATGGATCCCAGATCTCCTAACCATTGAGAGATAAACAGAGAGATACATAGTTTAATATCCATATGTAGTAGTAAGTACAGCCTCTTCAGCCATGTTCTGGCCACTTGATTGGGTTGATTAATGAGATAGTGTGTACAATTTGAGGACTCCGGCTAACTCACCTATGTCTTACCCCATAACAGGGACCTTCTACTTGTCTAACACAGACACTGATACACAGGCCACCAATGTAACATCTCATCCAAAGAATATCTTGGTGGCATTTTGCTCCGATCAAAATATTTAAGATTCTGTGCTTTGGGTTTGAACTCACGCAGGCTAACACCTTCACAGCAGGCTTGCTATTGATGTAACACACTCTAGGTGTGATAAAAGGGCCTCCCACATCTTGGAGTAACACAAAGTTTAGCATTTGGAGAAAGTCTCAAGAAAGGATGGTGCTCAGGATTACAACTATAATATCACTATATCTGAGTCCAAGTGCAGGACGAGAAGCATGGACACTCATTGGGCAGGACGAGAAATATTTTAGCTCAAATTAAGAGCATGGGGGACGACCTCAGAATTAATACGACAATCCTGATGTCTGCCACATATTTCATGGTTTCAACCTGGTATGGGAATGCTTGTGCTTGAGACAGTCACAGAATCTTCCCTGAATATATGTATGACCTGCAAGCTCAAGGTCAGCCTCCCAACATATTTAGATTTAAAAATGACTTTTATACTGCAGGAATCGGCTTCATAATGGTGGCTCATATGTTTTGATATCTGAATTCCATCCAAAGACATGGTATCCCAGATAATCACGTTGCAGAACATCTTTATTTGAGAAAATGGTGATTGAATTTCATGCCATTACTATGAATGACTTTAAATATCAAGAATGACACCCTGTATAAATAAGTTTAAATTTAATTTCTGGTACAAATTAATCTAAATATTCAAAGAAAATGTCTTTTTTTACGAGAATTATAGAAAAAAGACCAAAATGTGACTCTGTGACACATTTTTCTCATTTCTAGGAAATGTAGAATGCCTACTTTGAACTTATTTTGGTGGAGCAGGTCACTATAGAAAGATGAAGGAAAGATAGTTTATGTCTTCACCACAACACATATTACTCCCAAGTTCTTGGATTGCTTCGGAGAATCATGTAAATAGCTGCAAAAGACCATTTCATTCTTACCAGATGATATGACAAAGAATTTATGGCTGGTCACCTTGAAAGTGAGAAACAGAAATAATTCATTCTGGGTGTCCTAAAGAAGGGTTTTACAGCAAGGCCGCACCAGCATGACTATCTCTTGCATACGCGCTTCCCTCTTTCCCTCATGCAGCTAAGATTCCCACAACCTGAATGGTAAATGTGTGCTGACAATTGCAGTTGTGTTGAAGACGTTGATACTAGCTTTCCTTTGCGTTTCTAAATTCACGAAAGATTCTGTCACTTTCTCCGAAAAAAGCATTCTCATGACAGGTTGAAACTATAGGAATCAGTCACCAACATCACCCACATCCGGTGGTGCTTTATCCATGGTATGCTTAATGGCCAAAATACTACTGGTCCACAACGTGGACACAGCTATAGTTGTAATCCTGAGCAACAACTTTGGTTGCTCTTTGGTGTGAGGATGCACTTTCATCAAACATATATCCGCAGATCAATAGCAGCTGATGGCTGAGTAGTGTTCGTCTGGGTCTGCTCCACTGGACGTGTTTGCCTACCTGAGTTCAAACCCAAAGTGGTGAATCATAAACATTGTCAGTGGAGCTTGAGGAACAACATCCCAGCTGGATACCATTTCGATGACCAATGTGCCAGGCAAGTAAAGATCCTTCACATGCGATAAATGTGTAACAGGTTGAGGATTCCACAATAACAAGTCTTGTTCCCTCTCCTCGATCTCATCTGTCAACTCAAGCAAGTGTCCAGAACTGAGGTTAGAAGACTTCACTTATCATATTATTTATCCATCTATCTATCTATCTAAATATAATAAGGAGGTCTGATATCATTGGACTTCAGTTACTTCAAAAGCTTATTTGCCCCAACTCTCTAAGTACAATTTGACAAAGGGAAAGATGTCCACATCGCATGACAAGCAAAGGATAATTTTGACGAAGAAATTTCTACATCATATGTGTGCTTGTTAAGCCAATGAACCTTGAAGCACTTTGATGCAAATTCTCATTACCTCCAACAGGTGGGGAGATTTGCAATACATGTTTATGTGACGCAACGGGCCAAGTACATTAACCATGACACACAAAAGGCACTGTCCTGTCACACAAACATGCTATGTACCCAGGTGAGTGTGTTGTTAAAGAAGCACTTTCATTTGAATTTGCAGTGATTTGATATAATAGAGTGACTTTTAATTAGAGGATACACTTCTGCTATATACAAAGCAAGTCCTTAGCCATGATGGAATTTGGAATTTTAGTGATCGTCCCAAAATGGTTTTACTCGTCTCCTAAAGCATTTTCATGGAAATTTATCAGAAAATAAATAACTCCCTGTATGGATAACAATTCTGAACTACCTTTATCCCTTCAGCGTGTTGTCAGGAAGTAATTCAAAGCTCCTGCAAAGGAGATTGTCCACATTACAATAGTGAAAGAAAGATGCAGTTTGGAACCGCAGTCCAAAAACAACTGATTAAAATTATTCATGTGCGCGCACGCAATAAACATTCATACATGATGTGTAAACCATCATTGTTGGTCTTTAAGAAGTGTCATGAACTCTGAGACTGTTAATGGTCAAAAATGTATTAGTTTAAGATAAATATGCCATGAAATCAAGTGTATAGTGAATTGCTATTTTCGGCCTTTAAGCATGTTACGCTCCTCGTCATGAGGTGATTAATTAATAATTAGTGACCTATCAGTTCACCCAACCATCAAATATATTAAGTATTTGGAAAGAGGAGATCTTAAGCTTTCTTTTGATGTATAACATTTATATATAGGAAGAAATTTGACTTAAAAAAGGGATAAAAGTGTTTGTTTCCTTGATACGGAGGCAAAGTAATGCATATTTTCCGCGGTTTTAAAAAAATGGGCCTAAATTCTGACATAATGATATTTCAAAAGGGCTCCTCGACTGAAATCATCAGAAATGACCTATAGAACATATCTGGGAAGTTTGGTGCTTTTATCACACTTGTAACGATTTTACCCCTAAGCCACTGGACTACAAATAGGACCATAGACAGAAACTTTTGGCTGCACTGGCAGAGCAAAGTGTGTCCTGGTAGGAGAACAATTGACACCACTTTGAATTATTAGATCGCTCTTGCCATTCATTTCCAAAATCATACATTATAAAAATATTTGTCACACAGCAAAGTTATTGTTTCACTGTCAGTATACTTGTTTTTCACTTTTACGAAAAAGGGAATATTTTTAACGTCTCTTACAGAAAGTATAATTATTATTTGTAATATTTGTCAGCATATAATTCATGATTTCATAATCGGTTTCTTTTTATCTTTTCATTTTACACATTTTTAAATTGAAAGTGTGCTTAGAGACAAGCATTAAAAAATCACAATATTTTTTTAAAACTTTAATTAAAGAACAAAAACTGCTTGACTTTGCTCAGCACGTGTCACTGCAGTCATGGAAGAACGAGCACAACAAAGTCAATTGCTATTTCTCGTTTTTGGCATGCAAGCAGTGCAAGAGAGTGATTCAATCAGTTTCTTTATCTTCAATTGCAATCAGGACAGATAGAATAGAATAGAATATTAACCTAAAAAAATGAGAGTACAAATTTACAAAACAATCACAATAACAATTAAAAATACATTATCAATGCATATAATATAGGACTATCCCTCCCGAGCAGCAACGTAAATCAAACCTTTCACTACGTAATTATTTTGGTTAGAATCAAACGTTTGGCCAAACGACGTATGACAAAGGTAGGGCAAAGGTAATTTCCAAACGTTGCACTCAGATGGAAAACCATACGTAGGTCGCAACCTTAGTAAGAGGTTGGCACATAGTTTGTTTTATAGTTAGGTCTAACGTTCGAGTCACACGTAAGTCATACCTTTGGTTGAGAGGTTGGAAGACAGTTTGGTTGTAACGTTTGGCTGAACGTGTCAGTCGTATGTAAGTCTACCTTTGGTTGAGAGGTTTGAAGAATGTTTGACTATTACGTAAGACCATACCTTTGATTCATAGGTTTGTTGAACGTTCATTTGAGAGGTTTTTAAAACTTTTGACTATTACGTAAGTCATACCTTTGGTAAAAAGGTTTGAAGAATGTTTGACTATTACGTATGACCATACCTTTGATTCATAGGTTTGTCGAACATTAATTTGAGAGGTTTTTACAACCTTAGACTATTACGTATGACCATACCTTTGATTCATAGGTTTATCAAAGGTATGGTCGCACATTTGGCAATACGTAAGTTCCAAGGTTTCTCCAACGTGTTTTTGATATGTATGGACAACGTTTGAAAGTAATGTTTAGGACAAACGTCTGATCATACGTATCTGTCAAAGGTTTGTAGAAGGTTTGCACAAAGTTGCATAACCTAGGATCCTGATTCTCAGAGAGCCTTGTAGCGCCATCTATTCCATACCTATTCCAATCTATCTAGTAACTTGGGAGAATATACAAACTCCAACAGGATGCTTGCTGGTGATGATTGAATGAAGCCATGAAAAGACAGTAGAAACACCAGTGACAAAAATTTCAATATATATATCTGTTAACATGCAAAAGATTAGATTCGCCAAAAAAAATTTCCCAAGTACTACTCAGCCAAAAACGAGCAAGAGAGAATCAGTTGAGACCGGAGTTGAACTGAGCCTACTTGCAACAAAATGCCACCTATCCAGCAGGTCAATTTGGATTGGGATTTTTCCAACTCTTCAAAGTTGCAGCATTAATCCCTTACAAGGTAAGTGAATATTCTTATTTATTATTTTAGTCCTTAAACGGACTGCAGACTGCTTGGTAAAACAAGGAAGAAAAGTCTGCTAATTTTGGAGCCACCTTCAGCACTTGCTGCTTGGCTCTGCTCTCTCTATCTCTCTGTTTTTCTCTTCTCTTCACTGCTTTCATTTATGTTTTCTCTTTGCAGATCTCCAACCAACCATCCATCCCCTCAAGACACCCAAAAAAAAAAATTCTTGAAATCTGCCCCCCCCCCCAAAAAAAAAATCCTGCAATAAAATCATATGAGAGCATTCTTTATTCAACCATAACGAGGGCCAATATTCAAGGGCTTTATTTAATTAAATTAAATTTATTTTTTCTGGGGCAGGGCAGGCCGGGTGGCTGGGTCCGCCTGAAGCATTGCGGCAGCCCCCCGGGCCATCCGAGCGCTCCGCCCCTGGCCGGCGCCTCCCTGCTTGCTTATTGACAAGGCAAATTCATGTACATCGTGCACACAGGAAATCGGCCCAGAACACGGTTAAACCCCCGTAACACTCGTGTAAGGGTCTCTCCTCGATGTTTTCATGGAATCCACACTCAAACGAGTCATATTTCACTAGATACAGTCCATTTAATTCCGAAATACTAGCGCTGTCAAGAAATCCACATGCTTCGCATCGCCGACTAGACCGGCTGATTCTGAAGCGATCACAACCTCCACAGTCCATCCGAAAGTTTAATTTAATCAATATACATCCTGTAATCGATATCCCATAGATAGATGCCGTGTTACGGTGGTATAAATTGTGTTCTAGACCGACATAAATGTAATGTACACGATCGGGCAGCCATCAACCGCCTTCTTCTCCGATTCTTGCGCATGCGCAAGACACAGCGCGCTGGGCTGGCGTGCCACGCCTGACGCCCCAGAGGCGTATAACGACCGATCCTTCAACGTGGGGGGTACGTTAACATCAGAGGTTGGAGTAATACGCAATAAATACTATATATACGTACGTAATAATCTCGTAAGCGATTGTCGACAAAATACGTAGTTTTCAAACGTTGGGTCCGATGTAAATTGGAGGTTTAATGCTTCCTCAGACTAACGTTCCTCAAAGGAAATTGTCCACAAGGGATATATAATTATATGATGATATGTAGACAATTTTAAAAAGTTCTTTTTATTTATTAAAATGGATTTACTGATGGGAATTATAACCAGTAATTACTGATTTTGATTCAATTGATATGATCTATAGTGTTTAATATCATAATAATTAGATTATCCTCACTGTAACAATACATTCGACATTTATAAATTTTGCAACTTTCATAATCAATGAACAATTTTATATTATCTTAAATCTTGATTTCCAATTAAGGGTATTCCACTCCTTCGTTCAATAATCAAAGAACGAAATTACCATCTTATTATTTCAGGAAAAAAAAAATTCTGTTTAAAAATGATTTTTACGGTGCGTAAAATTATTCTCTATGCTTCTCAAGTGTCAACAATTAAATAAGTCAAAACAATGAGTAGGTTACGTAATGAAAATTTACTTGCGACAACTTGTAAAGTTCTTAAATCCTTAAATGCTCTATACCTAGATTGCCAGTTGAGCACCAATGATCAGTGTGACGCAAAACATATCAGTTTGACACCTGTCAATCAAGTGTTTTCTATAAACAAGAAGTGAATGCGTGTACCCATAAATTCAATAACCAACCCGCATCATATAATACCTTTTCAAATCTATTGCCTTTTTATTAACCTTTAATAGCAAGATGATAAAGAAGATAAAGTTTTAGATTTAAAAGAAAATCTAGGAGACATGGAATATTCTTTTTTGTTTAAACATAATAAGAATACGCTTTACCAATTTACAATTAAAAAGTTATATATATCTTAATCGCATATATATGTATAGGCCTAATTGGAAATTTCACGAAGTTGAGGACAAGTAATTTGATCATAAGAATTTAATAAATATGCAGAGCCTTGTTTTATTTTTCATTGAGAAAGATAATTTCATTCAATATAATGTCATTGTTGCTTCCCAACTTCGAACAAAACTCAAATTCCAATTGACAGACGTAAGAACTCCTAACAGCAATTGCAAAGGGGTACTGATTCTTGACACCTGATTGGTCAGTCAAAAACCAAGCGGACCAATGAGAGTAGCCAATTGACATCTTCAGCCAATCAGAAAACTGCTCAAAATTTGTGAGCAGATTCTGAGGAATACTTAAAGTCAGAGCTGATATGGAATTGGTATATCAGCTCATTCTATCACAAGGTGAGTTTCATTGGGAAATGAGAAGATTTTTTTTCTGTTCTAATTTGTGGCGGTTTATACGGCAATATTGTAACTTTTTAATTCAAGTGTCAAATACATCAATGGTTTTTGTGTACATAATTCGCTTGCTCTCAATAAATATTTTTTCTTCATGTTTCCTTATTACAAAATGTATAAAAGCTATAGAATTACCATAAAACAATTTCATATCCATGAGATATATTATACCAATTACCAAAGATATAATATATAATAATTATCATATTATGTCTCATTGCTTGTGACATGATTTCATATGGACTCGAGGTCTTAATATTGGAAATTTCCTACTAATCTAACTATATTAATGATTTACTTGTGAAACTTGCTTCCTTCTAAATGTTAATGTTTTCAAGTTTACAATGCATTCCCTAATGATACTTTTTTTTGTTTCAGATTTCGAAATTCCAAAACTACTTCAAACAAGTGAAAATGAAGCTCCTCAGATCTGACTTTGAGATGCAGTCCAAGGCCAAACCAATGTAAGTTTTATTTCACATTCCCAATTGCCAAAATTTCATTATCCAAAACCAAGAGTTCTGCACCATATTTTATTTTCATAATTAATTCTTTATCCTGATTTAAATTTCTCTCTACCAATAGCTACTAATTTCAATCAACATACAAACCATTTGATAATGCTGTGCTCTTTCTACTTCTTACTTTTATTTCATTAAAACAAGAAAAAAAAATATCGACTTGATGGTCAAGAGGCTGTCTTGTGACTCAGTAACTACAATTAAAATCAAACTTAGGCCAAATGAATGACAACCAAATACTTTTTAGATTCGACTAAAGTTTGATGAATTTGACACATATTATCTCGTCTCAATTATCTTATTAAAAAAGTACATGGCTACAAAAACTTGTAGATGCTTTTTGTCCTTGAATGAGTCGGTCATCCGTGATGACGGTATGGAGGATGACAACAATTTGATGGGCGGACTAACTTAGTAAGGACTTGTTTTTAGCAAATCAAATTTAAAGTAGGCCTATTTTTAAACATTTTAAAGGCACACACTCATCAAAATCCAACTTTTAAAAAACATATCTTCCCATGCAAGAATCAGATGTTGCGAGTGCATTCGGTTAACATTTTCCAAAATAGATTTTCACCATAGATCAGGAAAAATTCATAAAATTGGCATTTCAGGCCAGTTGTGTGGTCGTTCAGAATATTCAGTCAGCTGAGCAGTGACCTAAGGCTGGGTGGCCCTCCCCTCTGACAAAGCAAAATGACAAAATGAACTTGAGACAAACTGAAACTGTGAAAGCATTTTCAGAGGAGTTCCAGCAACATCTCTGTCAATCATTTGTATTTGCATATTTGCCTTGTGTGCTGATTGGCTAGTTCTACTGAGTTTACTTGACTGTAGTTAATTTGCTCAATGTGTGACAAGTCCAGATCGCATTTTGTGACAAAAACTGAAATATAACATAAACTACCAGTTAGATAGATATTATATATATCATTTATTTCTTACACACAATGTATAAAAATGGTATATAATTAAGTGTATAAAAACTAATAGATAGATATATAGTTGGATAGATATAGAGATAGAGATAGAGATAGAGATAGATAGGTCAAAAATGGGCTTATACTTCGATTATGAAAATGTGCCCATAAAATGTTTTCTCTTCTTTTTTTTACGGTCTGGACTTGTCAATTTTGGTTCAAGATAGTCACTGTTAACCTTGAGACACCCAATATGTTATTTTGGGGGCAGAACTGTTAAATGAAATGAAGATCACAGGTCATCACAGTTGTACATTGTTTTGATTGTTGAAGGTGTAATTTTCCTTGGCAAGTCAGCTTTATCTCTCTGTTTTTAAAAGATTTCACAGCTAGGCCTATCAGTTCCAAAAGTCCTCATAAAGCACATGTATTTGTTTATTTAAAACCCTGTCCCACGTCACTGAAGAACTGTTCTTCCCAGAGAGGTCGCTTTTTACTGCGCCAAAAATATGGCCAAAATTGAAAAGTAAAAGTTAGTTTTAAGTGGTTTATTTTGGAAAAATTTTGAAAGGACCAACATGGTGTTTCTGCAAATATAATGCGTGAAGCTCTCAACTAATAAAAAAAGTGCGTGAGTGTGGTCCTTTAAGAAGTCTTCAGATCAGTGAATCAAGCCTAAGTTTCAAATTTCATTTTCGTGTGCGTCTTGGTTCTCATGAATACGGGCTATAGGATTTTTATGTAGAATGAGGCTACATTGCACAACTTTTTTGCATAACAAAGCCAGCAACTGCTTAGAGCAAAACCCATTTTACACACATGTAATTTTTTTTTGGAAATTTTACAAATTGTTTCTTAATTAGGCAAACATTTTTGTTTTGTTTTGACATAAAATATTTTAATTGATTTGAGGCCGTGCCTGTAAAAATCATGCGGATGCCCTATGTAGCTGAAACGTGGTCCGTGGCGGATCAAAATGATATTGGCATGGATCATAGTATCAACAAAGTTAGAAAACCAAGAGTCGAAATTTCGAGTCAAAAACATTTCTTTTGGGAATTATAGGCCTTCGAAGATTTACCTCCCTCGGACCAAAAAGGAGTATTTTATATTAAAATGATAGTAAAAACACACCTTGTTTGCACCCCCACAACTCTGCTTCTGCGGCAAGTGGCAAAATAGTGATTACAGATTTTGTTTTCTTATAACTTGAAGTTTGTAAAAATATGAAATTAACTCTGGGACCTCACATCCCCATATATATATAAGCTATATCGTATATGTATAAAGTGCCACTTTTTGGGTCACTTTTAGGGCCTTTTTCAGAAATGGCATTATGTACCTGTGACATCACAAACATGCTATTTCTGCCTTTATCTTGTTTAAATGCAAGTTAAACTTGTCTAATGAAGTGTTAAGTCAACTTCGAATATAATTCATATGCCAAATGACTTGCAAGGTGGCCACTATGGTGGTTGTTGTGACTCAAATTAGGTAGTAAATCGGTTAAAATAGACTTTTTTCCGAGAAAATAGCACAAAACTACCAAAAGACTTAAATGAGACAAGTGAAACAGGTGAAAATTACATAGTCATGATGGAATTATCACAATAGTAATTCTCAAGTGTGTCATAAACAAGAAATGTGAATTTTATTTATAACATGTTGCCATGACAACCATGACTATTGTCAGTGTGTCGCACAGCATACTGCACATTCACAGAAAATTAAACTATTGACATAGATATTATGGTACATCATTATTAAAGTAGATGGTCAAACAATAGCTGAACAAAAGCCCTCCTTCGGCAAAGGGACTTTTTGTGGGGGCAAAAATACTTCTTTTCATGAGATCCATAATATGATGGCATATTCAAGATGGCTGCCGTTGGCGTGATTGGGTTTACCTCGATGACTCATGTTTTTGTTCCTTTTTACTATGTTTTAGGGGTAAAAACTTTCACATTTCACAATTGTGGGAAGCAGATATTTTTTACGCATATTTTTAATTGAGAGTGAATGGTCCTGGCATAGAAAAACCAAAATGGCGGAATGGCGGCCATATTGGATTTTGCGCCATTTTGTTGTCATTCTGCTTTTTTAGTCAGGAAGTTGTGTGATACATCAATTCATGGTGATTTAAGGGTGGTGGACTCATTTTTGACATTTAAATTATCATTCAGTTTCATCTACTGCTCAAAAGGAAGATTACAGCTGGAAGCTATATTGTTAAGCTTCAAACTGAAAGGGTTATGGGATACCTCAATTTGTGCACTTCAGCAAAGTGCGGAGATTTTGGGATATGGACTTCATTTTGTCATAAGAATTATCATTTAGTTGTTTCAAGCTGAGAAAGTAGAGGTATCATTTATTGATGCTTAATATAGTGTTCCAGATGTCATGTACAAGGTGCCCCAAAACAAGGTTCACGTTTCTTTGATTGGCCATAAGATAATCAAATTTTGCCACATGACTTTGATTTATGGCTTTTTTGCAGGTAATCATAAACACATTGTGTTTGAAAGACAAAATGATAGCCATAGGCCTATATGCATAATCTTGCTGCTGAAACGAGCTGTGAGTGTCCTGATTTTTGGTGTGCGAGGTTGAAGAAGGTGCATGAATAGGGCTGGTGAAAATGTCAAGATGAGTTGTCTGAGATATCGAAAACTGAAATTTGTTGACTGGTACGTAAAGATGCTTGACACAGGAAATTGTGGTCATGCAAAATCAGAACCCCTCACAATTATGTCAAATGGTCAGACAAGGCATAATATGCCAGGTGTAGGAGAAGATTATTTCATATAAGCAGGAAATATTTGAAAAGTTAAGTTAAAAACTGTCTTAACATAAAGTATACATGCCTAACATATGTACAGTGAGTGCATTGTTGCTTTTCAATGAATGATATGGAGGTGTGAAGACTTGATGTGCCCTTTTGTGCCACCAATTTCTCCTTGTATATAATAAATTATATATAATCACTGAGGATGCTTTAATCCAAGTACTGTCATGATATTGACAGAAAATGTAGCTGACATACTACAAAAACCGAAAAATTTTGTTTCAGGACCATGTATATCATATAAATGGGATTTGGGCAATTACTACCGTGGTGGCTGAATGACAGCCATATATATTTCATGATACAATGTTCATAAAGGAGCTGTTACATTATATGGTGAATCTAGATGAATTATACATCAAATCACAGCTACAGGCTCATAAACTATTTTCTGAACATAAATATACATTCCAGCCAGTTCAAACTCATGTACATGATCTCAAAAGTGGTCAGTCAAAAATGGTAAATTATGATCTAAAGGAACCTCATCCCACCAAAACTGACTACCCGCAATATGACTAAATCACAATGGCAGATATAAGGACATTTAACCTCTCAGCTGACTTCTTAAAAATATTTTTGGGCAAGAAACAGGGCTAGAAAGAAAAATGTGAACAATTTGGTTGAGTACGACAAAATTTTCGATGAATTATTGCAATTCAAGCGACTACTTCAAAGTCAGAAATTGGGCCTTTCTTCAAAATTTCCAGTGAGATTCATAAATTTCCAGGCAACGACATGCCCAAATTCCTTACTTTTTCCAGCCAATGGCAAAAAACAGACAAAAACTTCAAAGGACATCAAATTCAAGGATATAGGTTATAATATTAAGGGTCACTGTCAGGTCAATTTTGCAACTAAGGCAAAATAACCTTAGCACTGTTTTGTCAATGTGTAGCTAATAATTTCTAGGTATATCAATATCACTGTGTGGAATTTCATGAAGGCTGTGTACTTTTCAGCTGCAGTGTTAACAAAATGAAGCTCTTGGGGAAGAGCAGGTTATAGTTTTCAGAAAAGTTCACCTGCAAACTAAATGGAGGTTGATATAGGAATGATGAATAGCCAGGTGTATAACTACATGAAATAACGATTGCCATCACAGCAGGGGGTCTGATGGTCAACGATGGCCATCTTCCAGAAGCAGACCCTGGGTAAAATCGCCCCAGGCTATGTCAGCTAATCCCCTCTAAGCTCATTAAAAAGAGATTAAGCTGTCAAATGGAGATGATTGATGAGCATGCACTCCTTTGTTATATTAATTGACCTGTCAATCAAACAGGGGTGGTGAGTACTGCCTGAGGCAGAATTAGGGGTAAAACTGACAGGAGTTCTTTTGTTACATTAATCCAACTGTCAATCAAACAGGGGGAAGCAGGAGCCGTAAGTATGTCCTGAGGCGGATTAATTAACGAAGAGAGTATATAGGGTAGGGGAGGTAAGGGAGTTCTGTATCATTCTCTCCTTGGAAAGGAAAGACTTCACTTCGTCTCCTCTACAGAAAAAAAGAAGCAATGGCTGCTGCTCAACTTAGGTCTGACGACATCACTGTTGTCCAGGTCTCCGAAGATGCGCCTCCGCCGTCGACTTCCATGGCACTACCGAGTGTTTCGTCTGACAATCCTGATCCACCTTCTGGTCCCGTGTCCTTCGACTTGAGTGACAAGACTTACGTTACCGCTCATCTCGCTGACAAGTGGAAGAGTGGCTACTTGACGATCACCCGACGTCCGCCCGCCTCGAAGGATGGAGCTCCCACCAAAGGAAGGGGTCGCAATGTGCATCTGTCTAAGAAGTCCTTCGAAAAGCTCGGAGAAAATTTGACAAAGTTCGTGGAGGCCCTGAAAAGAAAGACCGACTTCCAGCTGATGTTGACCAAGAAACAGCACATGATGACGACCGATTTCGTACGCGAAGGAAAGGACACTCTGCGTTACGTCAGCATACTGCATCCTGCCGAGGAAAGCGAAAGTCTGAAGAAAGACGATGCCATTAACCACTTCAAGACGATCAACCTGGCTGAGGCTGAATTCGAAAAGCTCTGCGGCTTCTATCCGAAACTGACCGAAGTCGTGAATCTCAAATCAGCTACGCCTAAAAATGACAACGACGAGAGTACAACTTTGGATGGCTACAGATGGGGTCGCATACATACAGGTCGGCGTTCCTCCAAGCTGTATCTCACTCTCAAGGAATGCAAGATCAGTTCGGCCATGGACTATTTCGACCCCGAAGTAATGCAGGCTCAGCCGATGGAGACCGAGAATCATGAAGATTTTTACCTTTACGAGAAGGTGACCTTCAAGAGACCGTTAAAACTGGAAGTGATCGAACATTTGGCTTATGAGGCGGTCTGTCGTGACCTGCGTGCGATGAAGGTCTCACTCTTACCGAGTCCTCCTGATGCGAAATCTGTCGATGAGGCTATTGCTGACTTTGATGAAGAATCCTTCAAGATTCTCGTTAGGAAAGTGCTGATGAAACTTTCGTATAAGAACGTTTACATGACTACCGAACTGGTTAACATGTTCATTTATTACAAGGGATTTGAAAAAGTTAGGATGACTCTTGTGAAACATCTTGAGCCTAGTGATAACAAGATGTTCGGTCGTCTGCTTGATTACTGTTTTGAGGTTGTTAACAATGAAATGAATAATAAAGACTAAACTTCTTTCAACTGTATAAATCGAGTTTGTCTTTTTTTTACATCTTGTTATACGTATGTTTGTTAAGAAAAGAAAACATTCGCCGATATCGTGTGTAAAAGAAAAAATAGTTTTATTTCGCATGGAACAACCATGAATTAACAATTCGCTTGATGGTTACAACAACAACAACAACAACAACAATGATAAATGTAATGACTAACAATGTTGTGGACTAAGCATAAAAAAATATATACACATGCGTATGCATTCTGCTACCACTGAGGAGAGGGGGAGAAAAAATGAACTGTCCCTTCGCCACTACCTCTGCTACTTAGGCCCCTCCGCTGTTAATTGGTAACTTTTCCTATACTTTTTCCACTGGGGCTGAAATGACAAGGGTGTAATGGTAAAAAAAAAAAGAAAGTGAGACTTGCTAGAGCTTAAATCACTGCTAGGAATAATGCTGCAAAAAGGAAAGTGGGGAGGTTGTCATGTGAGGGGTGAGTCAATTGTACCTAGAAAAAAAAATAAATAAAGCATCGCGTAGGATTTGTGAGGGAGTCGTGCGTATTTTTTCCTTTCGTTCAGTAGCCATATGGTCGAGTGTCAAAGGTGCCTCGTACTAATTGTCTCTTGCTGTAGGTTACTCGAAATCTCTTCAACTCCTCTCGACTGTAAAGCACAAACCTCTTCTTACATCGACGTATCTTGTCATATCGGGCTTCTATGTAGGCCTCAGCCCCCTCTGGAAGAGGGTGTGCATCCGGATCCGCCCAGAATAGCACAAGCTGACATATTGCCTCCATGTTCAGTTTTTGGGCATTTTCGTGGTTCAAAGTCTCACCTTTCAATTTGACGACCACCACCCCCTTGTTCGTCAAATAGGAATAAGACTTCGGACCACTGCTGACGAAGCGGACAATGTGTTCATCTTCGTCCAGCTCATTCGTCCACTGCCCGAGATGACAGCCGAGAAGGGGTTTGTACTCTTCGGTATCCGCATCGTCGTACTCGTACACGAGACTGTCTGTGTCAAAATAGATAATTCTTTCGCCCAGGGCTAAAAGAGCCTCGTAGAGTCGCCGTCTCCCGTTGGCCGTTGTGAACGCTGCCACGAAAACGTTCACGTGGGGCATTTCGGGTAGAAAACCGGCGGCTCTTTCGTACTGCAGGAGGCACCTATCTCGAGCGATGACGTTGGCGTCTTTTAATTTGAGCGAGGAATCCGTCGCAATTCTGAGCAACTCGGGTCCGTTTGTCACCAGCTTGTGGAGTCGATGATTGTTATTTTCCCCAAACTTTCCCCAAAAGCTGTTTAACAGGAGTTTGTTTGTCGCACGTTTACCCGAGTTGTACTCAATCTTGTCAGGATCCAGCGCGACACCCTCGACTCGCTCATATTCCTCGCAGTATTCGGCCTTTTCGGCCTGCGTCATGTTGGGACGTGGCCAACCCGAGGCCTCCTGCTTCCCTTTCAGAAACATGTTGACATATTCGACAAATGGCCCCGACCCCTCCGTGGCTCTGTCGTACTTGGCCCTCTTCTCAAAGTGGTACACTTCGTACACCTTGATTACCGTATACCCGACGGCCAGGGCATCCTCCAGGTCAACGGTGGTGTAAGTACCGAAGATGTCCCTCTTGTCATCAGTGCAAGTGCACTTCTCCTGACTAAGCGTTTCGGCACAAGTACGGCAAAGGGGAAACAGGAGCTTGTCGTTGCTTCGCAAGGGAAGGCAGGGGTGGTAGAGACCTCGGGGTGCTCTGACGCGACACTGAACCAGCCCAAAATACTGAGAAATGTCAGTTGTGTCCGGTGCAATGATGACCTCGGGGATTCCGCAAGGGTACACGTCATTTTTCAAGACCATCGGGTAAAGCGAGCAAATGTCAATGTACCCGATCTTTTTGCCCTCCTTAGCCTCTCTGTATAATTTCACGGCATTGGTGCGCCCTCCGTAGAAGGCGTCGCGGGGGTCCAGCCGCGGTCTGAGATCATGCCTCGCGCTCAGCTCTTGAATCAAACTTTCTCTCTCCTTCAGAAGGCGGAACTCGCATTCCCAGATGACATGCACTTCGAAATGCAGCTCCTTCCTCAGGTACCTCAGGCGGCTCATTGTGCGTTCGTAAAGCACTTCTAGAGGCTCATTGGTGTGCGGATGACAGGGAGGCTTGGCGAACGGGGTGGTGGGATAGCACTTCCGACAACCATGGAACACACAGCCCATGAATTCCCAGGCTGTCTCCTTACCGGTGTCCTCATCTCTGTGATATCCGTCCAGTTTCAGCCAACCGCCCGAAGCCCTGCTGTTAGGGACACGGTGTTCTCCGCCGTTGCGCGCGTGCTTGATGGGAATACCACGACGCTGAGCCTCATACTCCAGCCAAAGTATGGAGCTCGTGCTGTGGGTTTCCTGCCCACCATAACCAGTGGCGGGCATGTGAGCAAAGGGTGTCGACTTGAAGGTGCGCTCCTTCACCTCCACAGAAGCGTGGTCAACGGCTTCGCCGCATTGGTCAAAGTATTTTACCCTGTCACACGTGGTGATCTCCTGCAAGGTGCGTCCATCCTCGGTCTTCACTTCAAACTCCTCGGGCAGGAACAGGTGCCTGTACACGGCCATGCAAACACCCGCCAGGGTGTTGTATTGGAAAGGGTCCACTCCTCGGATCCTCGTCTTTCTTTCGCCTCCCTCGCCCACATCGACAACCTCCTCTCGAGAAGTGACTCCGAGGAGCCAAGCCCTGAAGGCATTGCAGCTTTCCTGGAGGATGTTCACATCATCCTCGCAGTACTGAGAGATTTCCTTGCGGAAATCAAACACCGCCCCCTTCTGCTGTCTGTACCATTCCATGAACTCTCTCCGGGCCTTGGGCTTCATGGAATTCACTCTATAGCAGTAGGGGTGTGGCATTGGCCCGACATAGTCCCAGTTCTCCTTCTGGTTGAAGAAGACGGGGAATGTACCTTTGCGGATACCCTTCAACCCAAAGACTTTGGGCATTTGTGCCAGCGGCATGGTGAGAAAGTTGAGAGAGTCGATGACACGGAACTTGCCTGTGTCGATACACATTACTTTGCTGCCCCTGAGAATCAAGTGGGGCTCCCTGGTCAGACTGTTGAGAACGTAACGCATCAGAAAATAAGCGTCATACGCCTGGCCATTGTGGAACAGCAAAGTGTAGCCCTCGAAAGGACGATCGAAAAAGAACAAGCAAAATTCGTAAGCCACATTGTCTCCAAACAATTCAATACCTCTCCTGCCACATTCGTCTGTAGTCATGCAAGTGTTGCGAAGATCGTCTCCTCGACGATGTCGTCCCACCTGCCCCCTACAGGCGTCACAAGGGGTTCCGCAGTAAGCGCATCGAGGGTTCTCTCGGTGACTTGTACCCTCGCAGTGTTCGCATTGCCAATGCGCCACAACCAAATTTGGTTCATGAACATCGCCATTCGGGTCGGTTTCAAAGTCAGCGTACATGTACTTTGCCGAAATGGCTTTTGGCTTCTTTTGGCGTATATAGCAATAGTGAACACCCGTCACCTGTTGCTGGCATATTCTACAAAGCCGATAGCCACAACGGTGTTCGGCGCCCCGCTGGTGGAAGTAGTTGCAGTCGAGACATCGGAGGGATTTGGCGCAAACGCCATTATCAATGTGTCCGTCAAAACAGGCCTGAGAATTCAAGTGTCTGTTGCATGATGTGCACATGCGTTGCTCAGCCTCAATGACGGGGCACGAATTGACACCGCAAGATTTACACTTATCATAGCACGAGTGCTTGTCTTTCTTTTCAAAGCAGCCCTTGCACTTGGTGCAGAAGGTCACTCCTTTGAACAGGGCAGCAAGATTCACTATGGCATGAAAGTGACCTGGTGTGTCGCCTTGGTCATCCCTTTTGGCATAGAACAGGTATATCGTCCTTTGCCTCTCCTCACTGCCTACATACACCGGCGTAAAATCAGTACCCGACTGGAACACAACAATCTGAGCATTCACAGTCCGTTCGAAAGCTGCAATGTCCGTGAAAGCGGGCGTGTAATCCAGGGGAAAGCCGGCCCTCGTCTGTAGAGAACGGGCCTCGCGTGTCAGCACTCCTCGGTTGACATTGTACAGCTGGTCGAGGTGATTCTGCGCCTGTCTGAGTAGCACTCCGTCGCCAATATCTTCGCACTCCACCTTGCGAGCTTTAGCCAATGCCACCGTTATTGATCTGGCGAGGCAGAGGGTATCCAACACTTTGGTCTGCGAGATGGCCTTTGAGTAGCGAAGAGAGTTACCCTCCCCAAAGTTGTACAACAGTCCTTCCACTCTACCGGCTCCTCTTGGATTTCTAACGACGGCAAAGTGAGTGTCCAGGGGCTCGTCCAAGAAAAGATTTTCGTCCGACTGTAGCACACTTTCGAGATGGTCGGCTATTGTCCCCACATCCAATTCGCGGAGGGGCATCAGTCCTATTGTGCGCGGAGCGTAGAAGGACATGCTGGATATGTAGACTCTCACCAGATCACTGCCATTGTAGCATTCTCTTAGCCTCTCAATTATGCGGTCCATAATATCGAGCAGATCTCCGAGGACTTCGGCTAGGCCAACGTTATGCCAGTTCTGGTTAAAGTAGACCTTGTACACGATCTCCCTCACAAGCCCATCAGCAAAATCGAGATGGCGTGCGTTAATGGGCATGTTACGGTGAAAATTTAAGGCGTAATCTCTACCCTTAAAGAGCATACGATCATCAAACTCAAAATCTTGCAGCTCATCGTGGTGTGAGTCTTCCCACAAATCACTCTCATCTAGTACGGCCCCCTCCTGTAAGTCTACCTCGCCCTCTACCTCATCCTCATCCTCATCCTCCTCCTCTGACTTCACCTCATCATCATCATCATCAACATCATCATCAACATTCACCCCATCTCCCATACAATCTCCAGCAGTGTACAAAATGTCCATCACTTTTTTCAAATCACTATCTACTTTGAGATCCGCCCCTGTTAAGGTCCTCACCTTGCCAACAGCTGATAGGGTCGTCATAATTTCTTCGACATCTCTGCAATGTGAGACAAAGCAAAATATATGTTAGTTTTCGTGTCTCTCAAAAAAAAATAGATGAAAAGATAGCAAAAATAAATAAATAATTAAAAAGAAATCTCACCCCAAACTGTGCTCAGCAGATTTTTCACCATTTCCTTCGCCCTGCCACGGTAGGCGAAGCCTGAAGCCTGTGGATGTGCCCGCAACTGGTGATGGCTCGTGTTGCACTGGGGGTTGCGCAGGGGGTTGCACCCGGGGTTGCATCGGGGGCTGCGCAGGGGGTTGCGCCTGGGGTTTCGCCTGGGGTTGCGCCTGGGGTTGCACCTGGGGTTGCACCTGGGGTTGCACCTGGGGTTGCACCTGGGGTCTTGTTATCGGAGGCTGCACAGTGCGTTGGGCAATGGGTGGTACTGTCCGGGCTGCCTGGGCTGTCTGTACTGGCAGGGCTGGTGGGGCTGACGGGGCTGCAGGGCCTGTCTGGAGCAGGGGTGGAGCGAGTTGTAGAACCGAGGCTGCGCTGAAATAGAGAGAAGAAAATCGAATTTAATAAAAATCTCGATGATGGTTGCATTGGCATAATACTGAGAGGGTGTGATGAGGAAAATGTGCACTCACTTTTCATCAGCTGCCAGCATGCTCATATCATTGACAGAGCTATCCTCAGCGCAGTAGAAGTTCAGAGTCTCACTGTCAACACTGCTGAAGAGCTCTTCACCCGTGTGCTGAAGGGTTGTTCGCGTCTTGACACCCGCGTCAGCTTTTGGTTCTTGGTGACCTCGAGGACCTTCGACTCCTTTTGACGCTCGGGGTTGGTCCGGTTCTTTGGGTTCTTTCGCATCTTTCTTCGAAGAGACTTCCGCTTCAGTCTTTGCACCCTCGACTTCTTCATTTTCAGAGGGTTGGGAGTCCGGTATGGTGTGCATGGAACAGTCGCGAATGCTGGGAACGTCTAGGTGCTCCGATTGCGTCTCCTCAACAAGATGCCTCTGCCAGAAGCTGCGAATGAAAGACGGGAGAAAATTTTACTCGCTCAAACAGTGTCAAATATTGTCTTTTTTTTTTTAAGCAGGGACATTAAACGGCGCTTACCTTTTATTTATTGTGCCCGTCAGACCCCAGGCTTCCAACTCATCATACAGGGAATGAATTTCCTCAGACTTTTCAGGGTCAATTGGCGACATCGGTCTCACGGGTGGCCTGCTTCCGGGTCTCGGTGTGGAATGTGCCAGAGGTAAAGAGGAAGGACCTACAAACTTGAGTCGAGGAGGGCCCCGTCCACTGCGGGCTCTCGCCCTTATGGGCGGTGTGGGCTGTATGATCGATTGCGAGGGTGGCGAGGGGGAGGGACAGGGGGAAGAGGTTACCATGTGTATGTCAGTGAAATCTTGCTCGCGCAATCGCCAGCGGTCAACGTCCGAGGACTCTATGAAAGCCCTCTCGGCGTCCTCTAATGACGAATTCATCGCTCTTCCAGGGATTGCTCGCCTCTCTAATCGTCGTTTTTTCGCTTCCTTTCGCCTTGCCCCTTGACGTATCCTAAAAAAATGTAAAGAGAATAAAAAACGAGACCTATACAGGGGGCCCCCCAGCCAACCTCTTCGTATTGACATCCCCAGCAAAAGAAGAAAATTCGGCTCAACTCGCCAATCTTAATAATAATAATTATGCCGACTCACCTTAAAAATAGTTTGGCAGCCATTGCTAAATTTGACCTCAGCTGGTCCTCTTCATCCTCTTCGCTCTCACACATTTCGCGTTTGCTTTTCCTCGCGATATCACACATTTGGTCTATTTCCAAAATGCCCTCACAAATCACCACCAGGTGGTCTCGCAGCTTCTAAAATAAAAAGAATAAATGTTGTGGGACAAGAAAACGTTTTAAATGGTGAAACCTTCTTTTTGACATTCATACATCGGTTCAATACGAATGCGAAATATGACTTACCCCGTCAACAATGCCCTTGAAGCCTTCCCAGCTACACATCGTGGAACGTTCATCTACTTCCATCCCCTCCCCCGCACGCCTTGCCTCAGACGGTCTGGACCTGGTCCCGCGTAGACGTGACGGAATCGTTTTACTCCTGACATTGCTCGAAGGAGATTCTCGTGTCCTGCTACGGCTGGGACGCTCCACGCGTCCTCGTCTGGCTGCCAGGACCCGCTGCTGCTGCTGCTGCTGCTGCTGCTGTCGTTCCATCATCATCATCATCTCAGGGGTGGGGGAGCTTGAAGGACGCTGTTTCGCACGCGACTGAGTAGGAAGCCTCTTAGCTTTCGTATACGTAGACGCGTTGTCATTGTCGCACCCTGGTGCGAACGTTGCTTCAACATCACCAGCGCCCTCTACTTTTAAGGTTTGCGAAGGAGTCCGCTCGAGCATTGGCATCTCGTCATCGCTGATCGTAACGTAGGCGGCGCTGCTGGGTAGAGCCTCGCCACTTCTTCTCCCTCTCGCCGAGCGAAGTATATCCAGCCTTTTGCCACCGGGCCCTCCTCGCCTTCGGCTGTGAGAAAAAAAAAAAAGAGAGAGAATTATTATACGCACCATGACGGGAAGTGAAAATGCCTTCTACTTCGAATGCCCAGCTTCCACCATGCTCGTGGGTCCTTCGATGTCGGGCAAGACAGTGCTTACCATGAAGATTCTGAGGAATGCGGCGAAAATGTACAAGATTCCCCCGGCGCGGATTATTTACGCGTACGGCGTGTATCAGAAGGTTTTCACAGAGCTCGAATCCGATGTCGAAAACCTCACCCTGCACGAAGGTTTACCGGGGCGAGAATTGATCGAGAGCCTTGGCTCCGAAGACTCCCATCACCACAATCTCCTGATACTGGATGACCTCCTCGACGAAATTGGAAAGTCAGCCTTGTTCACTCGCGAAGTCCATCACAGGCGCATATCGGTCATGATGTTATCGCAAAACATTTTTCATCAATCTCGATATTCGCGAACTATAAATTTGAACAGCAGTTACCTCATATTGATGAAGACCTGTCGCGACCTGCAACAGATTCACCACCTCTCTCGTCAGATGTTCCCCTCCACGCCTAAAAGACTTCTGGAGGCGTGGGAGGACGCCACGCGCGCGCCACGCGGCTATCTAGTGGTTAACAACCTGACGGGGTCGGGAGACGAAGACATAAGGCTGAGCACTGGCATTCTACCAACAGAGGACTTGATTTTGTACACCAAAAAGTAAAGGACTCTCTTAAGAAGCATAGAGAACACCCGGGCACTGCAGCGCTATGTCTAGTCGATTGAGACAATGCCTGCCATTCATCAGACTGGTGGTCAAGGCCGAGAGGGTTTCTCTGCCCCTCACGAGACGTTTACTTCGCGAGACGACGGGCGAGCAGGCTCTGGCCATAATAGAATTAATACTGAATGTGCTGCGGGGAGGTCTGCGGATATCCCCCACGGACTGCCTGGAGCTGGCTAGAAGTAAAGTCTTACTGAGGAAACTGGCGGGTATTCGCAGGCCTTCCCTCGCCCGGGAGGCTCTGCGTCACCACTATGAGACTGTTGTGCATTTTCTCAAGGTCTGCGCGCCACACCTGGTCGAGCTATACGGTGAGCTGAGTCAAGATGTGCGGAGAAATGGTGAAGGACGAAAGACCAAGAGGGAGAATAATAAGAGGAAGCCAGCGGGTGACATTGAGCAGTCTACTTCCGAGAGCGAGGACGGTTGGGAGTCATCGGCATCATTGGAATCATCACACGATTACTTTTCCACTTCTTGCTCCGAGAGCGAATCGCTCAACACTACATCATCATCATCATCGGCCTCATCATCATCATCATCATCGGCCTCATCATCATCATCATCTTCAGCATCGACAGCGTCCTCTACCGAAACTGAGGATCCCGATGAAAGCTCTGACATTGCCTCGGAAAGCGGCTCGGGTCATTGGCAACATTGCGGGCAGTACGGTGGCGAACGAGAAGGAGGAGGACATCCCGAAAGGTCTGGAAGGTCTGGAAGGATTAGGAGGAGGAGGGAGAACGCTGACGAAGAAGAAAGTTTGGACGAAAGCCAGTCGCACGACCTCAAAACCGCGAGCGAAGGGGCGAATAGGCCGGGTCTAGCCGAGAACTTTGCCAATACTTCGGGGGAGGTAGAGGTCGGGGGATCGACTTCGACTGAGGGGGAGGCGGAGCTAGCGGAGCTTGCGGAGCTAAGCGCCGAGGCCGAGGCAGTGGTCGAGGTCGAGAACGCCGCCATTAAGGCGGAGCCCGAGACCACCGAGACTGAGACCGATACGGACTGCCCAGAAGTCGAACCCCTAGTGGTCGGCGAATAAGACGGAGAGTGAGATCATGTCGTCGTCCGCATCCATGAAGTTCAACAGGAAGGTGTACGTCATACCCGAAGAGAAATATCTCAGCATGATGAAAGATCGTAAGCTACGCCCAGCTGATGGAGGCGAGCGTCCGACGGACGCGCGCCTCCAGCAGTGGGGCGCACAGGCTTCCAGTTCGGCAGTGCTCGGAGCTTCCCGAGATGAGGCCAGAGGGGACAGTGGAACGTCGGGGGCGCCGGCAACAAATCCCTTCGAAGGCGGCGATTCGGCGGGCGAGGCAAGGGGGAAGGACGGGGAAGGACCGCCGTCGTCGGCGTCGACATCGAAGGCCCGAGAAAATCGGAAGGAGTCCGAATCGAAAGAAAAGTCAGAGTTCGGAAATGGCGAGAAGGGCGGTCGCGTCAGAGGCGTCCTCGAGGAGGTGGAGGCATCCCTGGGAAACGACATAAGTCGAGCGAACGTCAGGGCCATTTACGAGGCACTCGGGTCGTTCAGGGGTGGAAAAGGAGGCCGTCGAAACTTCGTCGCCTCCTTGCTGCACACCCAGTCGTCTAGTTTTCCTCTACCGAAAGACTACAAGACATTTTACGCGATCCTGTTGGAGAAAAACGTGCCGTTGAGACTAGTGGGCAACCAGAAGCTCCGCCGCGTGCTGCACTTTTTGAAGAACAAGGGTGGCAAGAGCCGCAGCAGCCGCAGCAGCCGCAGCAGCCGCGGCAGCCGCAGCACGCACCGAGGAAGGGGTAAAGGTGGAGGCGGAGACGGAGACGGAGACGGAGGCGAGCTGCCGAGAAGGAGAAGACCCGTTTTGAATCGTCGAAACTGGGTGAAGTTGTAAAGTTAGAAGATGTCGAAAAAGCGAAAAGATGCCGCAGCCTCCGTACCCGAGGATATTGACGCTTACCTGGCGAGGAGATATTATGACCCCAGCTATCCGGCGAGTTTCACCAGCGTTTCTAAACTCTACAAGGCCATAAAGAAGGAAGGACGCTATAAAATCCCTCTGGAACGAATAAAAAAGTGGTCGGAAGGACAGGACCTTATAACGCTTCACAAAACGGTCCGGCAGCGGCAGCCGGTCTACAGGCGCGTCATCTCGGCCGGCTTGAACCGTAATTGGGATGCCGATCTTTTGGTGTTGTCCGGAAAACGCTTCACCAGCAGTAATTCGGGAAATGCCTACATCCTCGTCACGGTCGATGTGTTTTCACGTTTCTGCAGAGTCGAACCCGTGAAAAACAAAGGCTCCGTAGAAATGGAGAGGGCTTTCTCGGCACTGTTTGACCGGGCCGGTCTCAGGCCCTCGTTTATAAGGAGCGATCACGGAGTGGAGTTCTCCAACGCTCGGGTGCAGAGGCTGTTCGCCGACGAGGGATTGGTCATGTCTTCGCGAACGGAGACTCCAAGGCCAACTTCTCTGAGATAATGATTAAGACTTTGAAAAAGAAGCTATTTCAATTTTTCCAACACACAAACTCTTACGAGTATGAGAACGAGCTGCAGAGCATAGTGACCTCCTACAATAACACGCCGCACAGCAGCATAGGCCTACCACCGGCCAAAGTGACAAAGGACAATGAGCAAAGCGTGTGGGACTATCAGTACATCACTCACTCCAAGGCCTATAGGGATTCGCTGAAGCGAGCTCTGAAAAGAGCTAACAGGGGAGGAGGAGGAGGAGGAGGAGCGAAAAAGTCGAATGAATACAAATTCGCCATAGGGCAGACAGTGCGTGTGGCCTACTTCCGACAGAAACCCTTTGACAGGGCGTATGACGAGCAGTTCACCGGAGAAGTGTACACTGTGAGGGACAGAAGAATTTTCGAAGGCATCCCAGTGTATTATCTTAAGGATTTTTCTAACGAGGACGTAAAGGGTCATTTTTACTCCGGAGAGCTAACCCCTGTCATATACGACCCTCACGCGCTGTTCAAGATAGAAAAGGTGCTCAAGAGGCGAGTACGCAACGGCGTGAAGGAGCAGCTGGTGAAATACATTTCGCGTTTCCTTTTCCTCGCGATATCACACATTTGGTCTATTTCCAAAATGCCCTCACAAATCACCACCAGGTGGTCTCGCAGCTTCTAAAATAAAAAGAATAAATGTTGTGGGACAAGAAAACGTTTTAAATGGTGAAACCTTCTTTTTGACATTCATACATCGGTTCAATACGAATGCGAAATATGACTTACCCCGTCAACAATGCCCTTGAAGCCTTCCCAGCTACACATCGTGGAACGTTCATCTACTTCCATCCCCTCCCCCGCACGCCTTGCCTCAGACGGTCTGGACCTGGTCCCGCGTAGACGTGACGGAATCGTTTTACTCCTGACATTGCTCGAAGGAGATTCTCGTGTCCTGCTACGGCTGGGACGCTCCACGCGTCCTCGTCTGGCTGCCAGGACCCGCTGCTGCTGCTGCTGCTGCTGCTGTCGTTCCATCATCATCATCATCTCAGGGGTGGGGGAGCTTGAAGGACGCTGTTTCGCACGCGACTGAGTAGGAAGCCTCTTAGCTTTCGTATACGTAGACGCGTTGTCATTGTCGCACCCTGGTGCCAAAGTTGCTTCAACATCACCAGCGCCCTCTACTTTTAAGGTTTGCGAAGGAGTCCGCTCGAGCATTGGCATCTCGTCATCGCTGATCGTAACGTAGGCGGCGCTGCTGGGTAGAGCCTCGCCACTTCTTCTCCCTCTCGCCGAGCGAAGTATATCCAGCCTTTTGCCACCGGGCCCTCCTCGCCTTCGGCTGTGAGAAAAAAAAAAAAGAGAGAGAATTATTATACGCACCATGACGGGAAGTGAAAATGCCTTCTACTTCGAATGCCCAGCTTCCACCATGCTCGTGGGTCCTTCGATGTCGGGCAAGACAGTGCTTACCATGAAGATTCTGAGGAATGCGGCGAAAATGTACAAGATTCCCCCGGCGCGGATTATTTACGCGTACGGCGTGTATCAGAAGGTTTTCACAGAGCTCGAATCCGATGTCGAAAACCTCACCCTGCACGAAGGTTTACCGGGGCGAGAATTGATCGAGAGCCTTGGCTCCGAAGACTCCCATCACCACAATCTCCTGATACTGGATGACCTCCTCGACGAAATTGGAAAGTCAGCCTTGTTCACTCGCGAAGTCCATCACAGGCGCATATCGGTCATGATGTTATCGCAAAACATTTTTCATCAATCTCGATATTCGCGAACTATAAATTTGAACAGCAGTTACCTCATATTGATGAAGACCTGTCGCGACCTGCAACAGATTCACCACCTCTCTCGTCAGATGTTCCCCTCCACGCCTAAAAGACTTCTGGAGGCGTGGGAGGACGCCACGCGCGCGCCACGCGGCTATCTAGTGGTTAACAACCTGACGGGGTCGGGAGACGAAGACATAAGGCTGAGCACTGGCATTCTACCAACAGAGGACTTGATTTTGTACACCAAAAAGTAAAGGACTCTCTTAAGAAGCATAGAGAACACCCGGGCACTGCAGCGCTATGTCTAGTCGATTGAGACAATGCCTGCCATTCATCAGACTGGTGGTCAAGGCCGAGAGGGTTTCTCTGCCCCTCACGAGACGTTTACTTCGCGAGACGACGGGCGAGCAGGCTCTGGCCATAATAGAATTAATACTGAATGTGCTGCGGGGAGGTCTGCGGATATCCCCCACGGACTGCCTGGAGCTGGCTAGAAGTAAAGTCTTACTGAGGAAACTGGCGGGTATTCGCAGGCCTTCCCTCGCCCGGGAGGCTCTGCGTCACCACTATGAGACTGTTGTGCATTTTCTCAAGGTCTGCGCGCCACACCTGGTCGAGCTATACGGTGAGCTGAGTCAAGATGTGCGGAGAAATGGTGAAGGACGAAAGACCAAGAGGGAGAATAATAAGAGGAAGCCAGCGGGTGACATTGAGCAGTCTACTTCCGAGAGCGAGGACGGTTGGGAGTCATCGGCATCATTGGAATCATCACACGATTACTTTTCCACTTCTTGCTCCGAGAGCTAATCGCTCAACACTACATCATCATCATCATCATCATCATCATCATCATCATCATCGGCCTCATCATCATCATCATCTTCAGCATCGACAGCGTCCTCTACCGAAACTGAGGATCCCGATGAAAGCTCTGACATTGCCTCGGAAAGCGGCTCGGGTCATTGGCAACATTGCGGGCAGTACGGTGGCGAACGAGAAGGAGGAGGACATCCCGAAAGGTCTGGAAGGTCTGGAAGGTCTGGAAGGATTAGGAGGAGGAGGGAGAACGCTGACGAAGAAGAAAGTTTGGACGAAAGCCAGTCGCACGACCTCAAAACCGCGAGCGAAGGGGCGAATAGGCCGGGTCTAGCCGAGAACTTTGCCAATACTTCGGGGGAGGTAGAGGTCGGGGGATCGACTTCGACTGAGGGGGAGGCGGAGCTAGCGGAGCTTGCGGAGCTAAGCGCCGAGGCCGAGGCAGTGGTCGAGGTCGAGAACGCCGCCATTAAGGCGGAGCCCGAGACCACCGAGACTGAGACCGATACGGACTGCCCAGAAGTCGAACCCCTAGTGGTCGGCGAATAAGACGGAGAGTGAGATCATGTCGTCGTCCGCATCCATGAAGTTCAACAGGAAGGTGTACGTCATACCCGAAGAGAAATATCTCAGCATGATGAAAGATCGTAAGCTACGCCCAGCTGATGGAGGCGAGCGTCCGACGGACGCGCGCCTCCAGCAGCGGGGCGCACAGGCTTCCAGTTCGGCAGTGCTCGGAGCTTCCCGAGATGAGGCCAGAGGGGACAGTGGAACGTCGGGGGCGCCGGCAACAAATCCCTTCGAAGGCGGCGATTCGGCGGGCGAGGCAAGGGGGAAGGACGGGGAAGGACCGCCGTCGTCGGCGTCGACATCGAAGGCCCGAGAAAATCGGAAGGAGTCCGAATCGAAAGAAAAGTCAGAGTTCGGAAATGGCGAGAAGGGCGGTCGCGTCAGAGGCGTCCTCGAGGAGGTGGAGGCATCCCTGGGAAACGACATAAGTCGAGCGAACGTCAGGGCCATTTACGAGGCACTCGGGTCGTTCAGGGGTGGAAAAGGAGGCCGTCGAAACTTCGTCGCCTCCTTGCTGCACACCCAGTCGTCTAGTTTTCCTCTACCGAAAGACTACAAGACATTTTACGCGATCCTGTTGGAGAAAAACGTGCCGTTGAGACTAGTGGGCAACCAGAAGCTCCGCCGCGTGCTGCACTTTTTGAAGAACAAGGGTGGCAAGAGCCGCAGCAGCCGCAGCAGCCGCAGCAGCCGCGGCAGCCGCAGCACGCACCGAGGAAGGGGTAAAGGTGGAGGCGGAGACGGAGACGGAGACGGAGGCGAGCTGCCGAGAAGGAGAAGACCCGTTTTGAATCGTCGAAACTGGGTGAAGTTGTAAAGTTAGAAGATGTCGAAAAAGCGAAAAGATGCCGCAGCCTCCGTACCCGAGGATATTGACGCTTACCTGGCGAGGAGATATTATGACCCCAGCTATCCGGCGAGTTTCACCAGCGTTTCTAAACTCTACAAGGCCATAAAGAAGGAAGGACGCTATAAAATCCCTCTGGAACGAATAAAAAAGTGGTCGGAAGGACAGGACCTTATAACGCTTCACAAAACGGTCCGGCAGCGGCAGCCGGTCTACAGGCGCGTCATCTCGGCCGGCTTGAACCGTAATTGGGATGCCGATCTTTTGGTGTTGTCCGGAAAACGCTTCACCAGCAGTAATTCGGGAAATGCCTACATCCTCGTCACGGTCGATGTGTTTTCACGTTTCTGCAGAGTCGAACCCGTGAAAAACAAAGGCTCCGTAGAAATGGAGAGGGCTTTCTCGGCACTGTTTGACCGGGCCGGTCTCAGGCCCTCGTTTATAAGGAGCGATCACGGAGTGGAGTTCTCCAACGCTCGGGTGCAGAGGCTGTTCGCCGACGAGGGAGTGCGTCATGTCTTCGCGAACGGAGACTCCAAGGCCAACTTCTCTGAGATAATGATTAAGACTTTGAAAAAGAAGCTATTTCAATTTTTCCAACACACAAACTCTTACGAGTATGAGAACGAGCTGCAGAGCATAGTGACCTCCTACAATAACACGCCGCACACCGGCCACCGGCCAAAGTGACAAAGGACAATGAGCAAAGCGTGTGGGACTATCAGTACATCACTCACTCCAAGGCCTATAGGGATTCGCTGAAGCGAGCTCTGAAAAGAGCTAACAGGGGAGGAGGAGGAGGAGGAGGAGCGAAAAAGTCGAATGATTACAAATTCGCCATAGGGCAGACAGTGCGCGTGGCCTACTTCCGACAGAAACCCTTTGACAGGGCGTATGACGAGCAGTTCACCGGAGAAGTGTACACTGTGAGGGACATAAGAATTTTTGAAGGCATCCCAGTGTATTATCTTAAGGATTTTTCTAACGAGGACGTAAAGGGTCATTTTTACTCCGGAGAGCTAACCCCTGTCATATACGACCCTCACGCGCTGTTCAAGATAGAAAAGGTGCTCAAGAGTCGAGTACGCAACGGCGTGAAGGAGCAGCTGGTGAAATACCAGAGTTGGGGTTCCAAATATAACGAATGGGTGCCCGATGAGGCCGTCGTAAGCCTCGGAAAGCGCTCCGGTGAGAAGGACAACGAGGACGGCGAGACGTCAAAGGCCAAGAGCCCGAGTGTCGAGAGAAGAAGAAAGAGCGAAAGAAGCCGAAGAAGGAGAGTGAAATAACCGAGCATGTTGATATTTTTGGAGAGCAATCGTGACGTCTTGACATACACGAACAACCGCCCCGCACGGTTCACCTGTCTGCTTCCCGAGCACTATGATCTCCAGCCGGGTATGCAGAGAGGAAAATGGTATCTCGGCCTAATAGAACTGGCCCTTCCCCCTATAAAAAGGGGACAGAAATCCGATCGACTGTACGTGAGCTGCAGTGCCTGCGAACTTTCGTGTGCCGGCAGCGTGTACAAACCTATCATAGCCTCTTTCAGTCTGGGCGAGATAAAACGCGACAGCTGCGTCCGCTTCCCTTCAGTTCAATACGTGCCTCTCAGAGTGACCAGTCTGAGCGAGCTCACTCTAGAAATCTGCGGGAGTGACCACACGCCCCTGCCAGAGCTCGATACTCGCGACAACCCCCGACTGGCAGCGCGCTGTTCGCTGGCCCTGAAATGGATGCCGAATACAAGTCCCTGGCAGCCATAAAGAACGACAGCTGGATAGAGCATTTTAAGCAGACCGTTGGAAAACCGTACATCTGGGGAGGAGAACAAGAATTGGTCTTGCTGAAAAACAAGTCTGGCACACCGCATCATACTACTTCTAAAGACCTCCCCCTCGAAGTGGTCTCACCCGTTGAGCAATTCACCAACATGGCCAGGGCTGAAGTGAGCAAAAGCACGCCCAAGTACAAGTCCACCTCAGTCGCCTCCAAATCGTCAGGTGGTAAGGGTAAGAAGAGAAAAAGGAAAAGCGTTTCCGGGAAGAAAGGTCCGAAGAAGAGGAAGCACTCAAAGGAGGGCCCTGCTGCCAGCACCGCCTCCTCCGGGAGTAAGAAAAGGAGAAGTTCGAAAAAGAGAAAGAGAAGCGGTGACATTTTCGGGTAGTTTTTTAGACTCGCCGAAGGGACCAGCATGGCGAGCGAAGAGAAAGTGCTAAAGGAGGCTGATTTGGGATACGAAGCGGCCCTCGATGTGTTTCAGACACCCGTTTCGAACGTGGGACTGCAAGATTGCAAATACGTTCAATATAGGGCAACGAATCAGTTTTCCACTGAGGGTAATGTTAAATTCAGAATTCCAGCGGCGGGGGCTACGTACTTGGATTTATCCGACATTCATATTCGCACCACTTTGAGGATAGTCCGTGCCGACGGGTCGAAGGTGCCCAAGCAGCCCATACGACGTCCCGAAGGAGGAGGTGGAGGCGGAGGCGGAGGTGGAGACGGAGGTGCAGGGGATGACGCGGGCGATGGCGATGCGGTCGAAGGCGAAGACGATGAACGGGAGGCAGTACCTCAGCCGGGAGACGACGGCCCTTGGAGCATTGCGTGCATCAATTCCCTTTCCGATTCCCTCTGGCATCAAATAGAGCTCCGCTTAAACGATGTAGTCGCCGTCGGCGGTATGACTGGTTACTGCTATGGCGCCATGTTGAACACGCTGCTGGAGGAGAAAGTCGTGACCGACGAGGAGCTGCAGTGCGCCATGTTTTACAAAGACACGGCGGGCTATATGAACACCAATTCCCTGACGTATGGCGGTAATGAGGGATTTCGCAAAAGGGCCAAACTCATGGAGGGGAGTCGTTCTGTGGAAGTGCAGTCGAAGTTGGACCTTGACGTTTTCAAGGTAAAAAAGTACCTTTTAAATGGAATTTCCGTGGATTTGACCCTCCATCCGACCAGTTCGGCTTTCAGGTTGATAACGATGAATAAGCATGACAAGGACTACGTTTTGGAAATACAGGACATTTGTCTGATCGTGAAGCAAGTGCTCCCGTCGAGTCAGGTGTTAATCGGCCATCAAGAGATTTTAAAGAGTGGTCTCTCGAGGGCGCGTTATTTCTACATGAAGGAAGATCTTCGCAAATTTTCAGTCGGAGCCGGCCTGACTTCTTTCTTCGCCGAGGACGCTTTCCAATCGCGGGTGCCTCACTCTCTGGCGATAGCCTTTGTCGCGGGCGATAGCTTTGTGGGAAATTATAATAAAAATCCGTATTATTTTTTCCACTACTTCGTTTCGACCATTAACGTCTCCCTCTCGGGCTGCCCCACGGCCAAAGGGCCCCTCAACTTCGACTTCACCCGCGGCAAATATCTACAGGGATTCGCCGACCTCTACGGAGGAAAGACTAAAGGACCCAATAACAGCCAAAGAATCACTCTGGAGGAGTTCGCGGCAGGGTACAGTCTCTTTGTGGTGCCTCTGAGTCCTCAAAACGGTGAAAACTACTATCCCCCAGTACGCACGGGCTCGGTTCGGATCGAATTAAGATTCTCGAAACCACTTCCTGAATCTATTATAATGCTCTGCAGGGTCACATACCCGGCGTGTCTCGAATTCGACCACGAAAGAAACGTTTACTTATCCTAAATCGGAAACATGAATACATCGGACATTTATGAGATTTTATGGAAGGACCGTCAGACGTGTGACTTTGTCATGGCCATTGCTCCATGCGGAATACTGCCGTACGTTTCTCCCGACCCAACACCCAGCTGCTACATTCTCAATGTCAAAATAAGGGAAAAAGGACACTTACCCGGCCGTCCGAGAGGAGTCTGGAGCGTCAGCGGAGCCAGCGGAGCCAGCGGAGCCAGCGGGGCCAGCGGGGCCAGTGGGACCAGCGGGGCAGTCAGGACCTGCAGGGCGGGCAGGACCGGCAGTGGTCGCGGAGGAGACAGGTCGGGTCCCTACGACACTCGTCGACGACTTCGACGCCTTGACGGATCCACTCTCGGTCCAAACATAAGCGCTGGGCGCCTAGGAAGGTCTGGAGGAGCCGTTACCACTCCCGACAGTGTCTGCTGGTTTGACTGGCTGAGGTCGCTGGGTGATGCGACTGGCCTGCTCGAGAGTGAGAAGAGGTCCTCGTCGCCCTCGACTGGTGGTCTCGGAGAAGTTGTCACTGCGCACGAACGCGGAGGAGCCGAGGGGAGCATCACGCCCCGTTCCTGCCAGCCTGGAGAGACCCACGGAGGCCGCGGACCTTTGGTCGCCTTTGCCACGCCTGGAGGACGAACCCCATTCCCCGAGAAAAATGTCGCAGTCAGCCCCCTCTGTGGTGACGTGGGAAGCCCCGGATTTCAAGATGCTGGAACGTCCTGCCAGATGAGACATTCGAGGGATGCGAGATCTAGCAGTGGAAGCAGCAGCAGCAGTGGTGATCACTGGATTGCCCTTGTGCTCAGCCATGATGGTTTTGAACTTTTTGACACTCTTGGCTCCTTGACAGGAATGACCTATGGAAAAGAATTTGAGAACTTTACTAATAGCCACAATTGTTTGTCTGTCAATGAAGAACTGATTGATACAAAACATTGCGCCCATTTTTGCTTAATTTTCGCCTTCTATAAAAGCAGAGGCTATAAGTCGGCTGACATAATGCGTGAACTTAAAAATGTGAAGAACCGAGTGCAAAGTGAATGCACTAGGCTGTTTGGCACTTCTTCGGCCCATTAATGGTGTGGTTTAAAAGGAATGCAGCGAGTTATCACTTTGTTTGGGTTTACTGCACAAAGTTATCACCCTATATGCATTGACTGTAATGCAATAGGTCATGGGACTTGATTTATATTCATTGGTGCAGTGGTGTTGTGATGACAGACATGAACCTTATATTCATGGGCACACTCTTCTTTCAATGGACAAAACATCATCACTCTGCCTGTCTTGACTGTAATGCTCGTATAATATTATGTTTCCCTTTTTTTAGGATGCGCACTCTTTTTCTTTTTGCTTGGTCTGTAATATTTTTGAAGAGTGATGAAACTAGCCCACAGCGACTAGCTTTCTTTTTTTTTTGGGTGCCTGTTGCCACTCTGTTATCCTTGACTGTAAATGTAATTTTTTTATTTGCTTCGACTTGACCAAATACCTTTCTGTTTGTCGTTTGATGTATGCGTGTATCAGTATTTGTTAGCATTCTATTTACTGTGACTGTAATATGAAAAAATGTGTAGCCCTATTAGTTTTAGTTATCACTCTGTTGTCCTTGACTGTAAATGTAATTTTTTAGCCACTTTGCCTTGTTAGCGTGGTCCCTCTGGCTGTCATTTGGAGTGTTTATATTTCTGGGAGTTATCACTCTCCTGGCAGTAACTGTAATATGTAAACAATGCGAGGGACCTATTAGTTATCACTCTCTTTGGTGTGACTGTAATTGCTAAAGATAACGTACTGACTAAAACTAGCGAGGTCTCTATGGTAATTTTGTGTTAATTTATTTTACTGTAGTAGGTGCATGGCATCCCAAACATTAGAATATCACTGGGTATTGCCTCAACTGTAACTGCGCGCGGGAAAAAAAAAAAGTTTTTTCCGAATAAAATTGTCAAAAAATGAACCAGTCTGCCTATTTCTTTCATTTCATCAACTTTGGAGGGGACGAGGGATCCGAACAGAAAGAGCAAAACGTCTGTGAAACAAACCAGGTGGCGTTCTGGCCTATTACTGCTGCTGTCTGCATGCCACATATACGCCATCTGTGAGATTTTACGTTAAACACTCATAAGCGTGTAGAGGCGCTGGTGAATGGGGAGACAGACGCAAGACGCCCTCTGGCGTTATTGTCGTTTTCACCCAGGCAGTGAGTTTAGAGTTTTGGTTAGAACAAGCACCGTCTAAGAACTTCTATCTAAGTAACTCGAGAGACGTGCGTGCATAAAGGAATAACTTTGAAGAACCTCCCCAGAGAAACAGTTTGAGTCACTAAGTAAAGCATCACGATTACAGTCTCTATATTTCCCTATGCACAGCGTGCGTACCAAATATTGTTGTCTGGACAGGGCGCTATATTGTAGAAAAAAGTTTCATTTACAAAAAATACATTTTAAAAAACGCTCTATCAACTCATCTTAAAAAGCCTCGCAATATTACTGCCAGACACGAAAGCCTGGGAGGGGGAGTCTATATATGGCGAAGCATTTTGTCAGCGAAACAACCATTTATCGTCAGAGGGCGCTGTTCAGCCTCTCCAAGCCTAACACGACCTCTAGCGGGCATGGCGCAATCCATAGAATAAATGAACGTTAGGCAGAGTGAAGGGGTAGAACGAACGAATTTCACTTGGTTAGACAAAAAGCACGGCATTTCATGAAGAAATTCGTTCGTCAAAATTATGACGAATTGTTTGAGACCTAATTTAGCAATATTTACGCACTGACGACGGCTGTGTCTAAGCTAACTTTAAGACCTTTTGTCACCAAAGCCTCACCCGCTTTTGCGCATTCGCATACTGCCTTGATCTATAAACGAAATTAGCCCTAAGAAACGCAAAACAGCGGAATTTTACAAAGCAGCACACTGGAGATGATGGGACCTAACTCTTAAACGTGACCTTTGACCCTATGAACGGGCGCAAAAGAGCAAAACGAAGACGAGTAGATCATGGCACTGTGTGAAAACGCAAAAAAAAAAAAGAAGCTCACTCACCTTCTCAATTTTCTTTCTTTGCCAGCTGTCTTATCTATTTTTCTTTTCTTCACGGACGTTCCAATGCTATGTAGACTGACTTGAACTTTAGTCGAAGAAAAAAAGCCAAGATGAATCAATCCAATCCTAGTTTCACCTCTGATACAGGGAGTCTCAAAGGAGTTGCTTTGCCTGTCAGTGATATGGAATTTGTGAAGGCAGATAGCAAGAGGCTCAATTTATGCCATGGGAAGAACAAAGAGGATTAGCAAAGGTGGGGTGCCCTATGACAAGAGAGTGTCACGGGAGTTATGAATTTATGATAGCACTGCTGGTGACATCAGCTTTTTGCGTGCAGGTGAGCAATGACTCCATGCAGGGGGCCAGGGAGGTTTAGCAGCAATATCTCCCATTTTTAGAATATAACCCCTTATTCTGCCCCTGGCACTCTATCACTGCATAGAAAAACTGCAAATCCAATTTAGCTTAACCCTTTGCTCATGTAATGCAACACAGGTCCTCAAAGAGCTGGGGGTTGACAGCTTTATTTCTCAATTCCAGTTTCCAATTTTGGGAGGGGCGACAGAGGGGTGCAGCCAATTGCCCCGGGGGCACCAACACACTTGCCCACTTGTCCACCTGCACCCTGACCTGACTGCTAAAATAAAGGCACTTTTTGTGTGCTAGTCAGATTTTTTTTTTTTTTTTACAAAACTGATGTTATAATACAGGAAAAGTTCCCCCAATGTTCAAAATACTCCTAAATATTTCTTATAGAAACTGTGGCTTTTTTTAATTTTAAAAAAAGTAGGTGCAGGCAATTGCCTGTGGTTCACCCACACACCTCCCCACTTGGCCTCCTGCACCCTGACCTGGATGCTAAAATAAAGTCACTTTTTTTGTGTGCCAGTCGGATTTTACAAAACTGATGTTATAATACAGGAAAAGTTCCCCAATGTTCAAAATACTCCTAAATATTTCTTATAGAAACTGTGGCTTTTTTATTTTTAAAAAAGTACATTCAAGGTTTGCAATTTGGGAACCCGGGCTAAAGTTTCTGTTTTTTGTCAACCTTGTTTAACAGAAAGCAAATTATGTCCTATATCTTGGTAAATAGCTCAGATTATACAGGACCTATATACTTGCAAAGTATAGACCTATACACCAAAATGAAGTTGGTGCATTTCCAGAGACAAGTTAGTGATGCAATGTTATGTAAGATTAACTTCTTGGTTAGCACAGAAACTTCATGTGACAGGTTCTGCATTAGAACCCCTGCTGAGTGTAGTCACAGAAACAAAAGAGGTTCCACCAGTACCCTGCTGATTACATAACACTAGCACCATGGCAGCATGCTAGTTTGATCTGTCAAAACAACAGCATGTAGACCCATGCTAAAAGTCACTTCTTGCAGCCATATTCAATTTGACAGACAGAGAAACAAGAGGCTATTGCTATCACTGGAATTACTTTTTTTTATTGGAGCGCTATATCGGAGATATGGGGACCTTTGCTTTACTGCTGGGCACAGCAGTCATGCTGCCCCTGGTGCTGAGCTTCCCGTGCGGCCAGACCAGAGCTTGCGACTGTAGCTTTGCCGGAGTTACCTGCTTCAATCCCCCTGCGTCCCCCCTGATCCCACGACCGCTGCGAATTTCCAAGTTTCTGAGAATGACCATTACCGATACGACCAACTTTGACCGTGAATCGCTGGAACGCACCTTTGGCTTCGACACTGTGACACTGACTACGGACGATGCCGATTTCTGCTTGGCCATTAGGGAGTACTGGTGGATTGACTGTCAGACGCAGCACAGGCCCACGCCCAAATCGGAGAGTTCACCCTCGACCTGGCTGACCTGGCTAGTCAGAACTGTCACCACGGCTGTCAGTGAAACCGACACTTTGATGCCAACTGCTACGCCCCATGTTGATGAAGCCGACGACGATGATGATGATGATGATGATGATGACAGTTCCTTGACCCCCGGACAGGCGACCTCCCAGAGCAGCAGAGCGCTCACCCCTGCAACAGAGGACCCTGAAAAGAGGACGCTGAAGATAGCCCTTGGAGTCGGAGTTGGTGGATTCTTGCTGCTGATTACGGTGATTTCATTTGGCATTCTATTTCGAAAAGTTGTGCAAGAAAAACCGGTTCCAGAATGCTTAGCCATTGCTGCTGTACTCTGGTGTAATTGTGTGCTTTGCCCATGCTGGCTGGGGATGAAAATTCATGACTATTGTAAGGAGAGACGATCAGCACAGTATGTTAGGCAAGCCCAGAAAGACAGGGAAACCAGACAAGCTAGACAAGCCAGAACTCAACAGGTAGACCAAAGCTACACTAATGCCAGTTACTGTGGCCAAGACCCTGGACAGGAAATTGTGACCCTTGTCCCAGTGGACAGTCATGTTGACTGAGTTGAAATTAAAAAAAGTATGTATGACTTATATATTTGGCTCACTAATTTATCAAATTTGTTTGGTCTAATCCTGATGAAAAAAGTAACTAATTCTCAGAGGTCAGCCTGCGAAATAGACTCAACTATTAGCCATAATTTGCGAGGGTTATTTTTGATGCAATTTCTTAAAATTGTTGCCAGTTTTCTTAATTTTCATTCGTCTGTTTTTTCAGATATATTCAACCGGACTATGGAAGAAGACCCCTGCTCTGCCCCTGGACAACGACCACGAACACGGACCTTTACCAGACCGCGCACAAGGGCAGGTGCCCCCGGGCCCTCTTCCCCGCCTGCCCTTGCCAGACGTCCCCGAAGCCGGCCAGCCCGAGCACGCCGCAGTGCAGCCCTTCCCCCTGCCCCCCTTACCCGCTGACAGGGACGACGCTCCCCCTGCTCAGCCAGCCGCGGATGTACCCGGCGAGCGGCTTCCCCTCCCCAGGGCCCCCGTGCCCCGAAGAAGAAGGCGACAGCGATCAATGCTCCCTGCTGACATTGAACTAAATAACATTATTTTCATGAATGCCCCACACGGACGAGTGCTGAGACCAAGACAGTGAACCTGGACCCTTAACTTTGCTTTTTTGATGTATATATTCTGATGATTTAATTTTTTTTTTCTGTTCTTCTTCTTTGAAATTTTCCTCTTTCATAAAGCTTTTCCCTGTTTTGGGGTATTTTGGGGTTTAAACCGAGTTTGCTTAACATAATTGGGGAAAGGGAACTAAATGGGTAAATATTCTTTATATTTCTTTTGGGGATAAGATTTTTTTAGTTTAGAGATTTTTTTCTTTTGCGAATTTGGTGCTTACTGATGAATGTTTGTGAGTCTGCAGATGTTTTAAGATTCTTTTGCGAATTTGATGTCAACTGGTAAATGCTTGAGACTGAGTGAATGTTTAAAAGATTTTGTTTGTGAATTTGCTGTTAGCCGATGAATGTATGGACGTCCGAGTGATGTTTAAAGATTTATTTTTTGTGAATTTGGTGCTACTTGGTGAATGCTTGGGACTGAGTAAAATGTTTAAAGATGTTTTTTTTTTTATGCGAATTTGTTGCTACCTGATGAATGATTGTGACTGAGTGAATGTTTATTCTAGGGAAATGTCATTATATTATGTAGGCCTATATGGTGAAGGGGGTTGGCTTAACTTGATTATATGTAAAGTTAAAAGATTTTCTTTTTCGGTTTGTTTAAAATAAGTAACACTACATCCAATAGATTAAATGATAATTAATTGATTTGTACGCAGACCTTAAAGACAATATTTTTTTCCTAAGCAAATTTTATTGACAATAGAGAATTTTGTACTTTAAATCAGCATGAAGGTTTTACCCATATTTTCACTATTTACGCATCAAGATACTTAATTGATTAAAAGCAGAGTTTTTTTTCCTAAGCACTTTAAACCAGCATTCATTCTTTTTTTGGTCAATATTTTTTCCACAATTCGTGTACTGAGAATTGCCTTTTTTCTTGCCTGTGATTAAGGAATTAAATTTTGTGTTACTTGAACTCTTGAGTTTGTTAATTTTTGCATATTTGACTTCTTCTTATTCAAAAATCAGTAGTGGTCATTGGACCCTATGTTAGACAGCTGTTTCAATCAGCCTTCACCACCTTGACAGGTCCTCCTCCTGTACTGGCTAGTCTGCCAGGGGTCTAAATACAGAACGTAAAAAACAGTGTCACCCGAGCTCATGTTGGGCAGCTGTTTCAATCAGCCTTTACCTCATTGACATGACCACATCCTGTCCTGACTGGCATACATACAGGGTGCAAAACAGGTGTATCTTAGCTCATGTTGGTCTGCAGTTTCAATCTGCCTTCACCTCATTGCTATACACCGACTAGGTTACCAAGTGCATAAATGCAGGATGAAAAGCTACAATCATTCATACTTCCTCAAATCTTCTTATTCAAATGAGTCAAAATACATGAAATTTTTCAGGTAAAAAATATCAGTATCTCATGTTGGACAGCTGTTTCAATCAGCCTTTACCTCATTGACATGGCCACATCCTGTCCTGACTAGCATACCAAAGGCATACATACAGGGTGTAAAAAACAGGGGGCATCTTAGCTCATGTTGGACTGCAGTTTCAATCTGCCTTCACCTCATTGCTATACACTGACTAGGCTACCAAGCGCATAAATGCGGGATGAAAAGCTACAATCATTCATACTTCCTCAAATCTTCTTATTCAAATGAGTCAAAATACAAGAACAAGGAATTTTTCGGGTAAAAAAATATCAGCATTTAATTTTATCATGGTATTCAACATATTTACATTAACATAAGCATATCAAACGCAAGAACATTCACATATATATATATACAAAGAAAATCAAAAGTCTTTTTTTTTTTGGTCAGAGTCATTTTGTTAGTCCTGCTCGGTAACTTTATACATGTAAGCCAAATACAGCAGCTCCAAGATGTCAGCTCGTTCTGACAAGTCTCTGTTCTCAACGATTGGGATGTTGAGACTGTTAATGGCATTTAGATATGGTGACTGCTCACCCCAATCGTTGAGAACTTCCACAACATAGTCCAATGTGGGCGAACTTTGCACAAAGTTTAAGTGCTGCAGGCACTGGGTGCACAGGTAGTGGAAATAGGCAGCTTGCCCCCTCACTTGATTAAATGCCTGAATGGAATTCTCAGGGGTGAAGTGAATCTGCCTATTTCCACCTGCAGCCTTGACGATAGCGTCTCTGTACGTCCTCATCGCAAAATAATTGAGAATTGCCTCCTTGGTTGGCGTTCTGACCTGCACAGTTGACAGTATGTGCGTGGGTCCAGGGGCGATCACGGGCCGGGGGGCGGGTGCAGGGGCACTGGCTGGAAGATCGTCCACGCAGATGGGATCACGGCAGGTCCCGAGTTCGATTCGTCGACGCTTTAGGAGTCTCATGGTGGCAACGTAATCTTGGGCAATTCTCGCTTCAAAGTCGTCTCTTGTGGAGATGCGTTCACTCCTGCCCGCAGTGTGCAGGGCCTGCTCCCTCGTCAGATACAGCCTGCCTGCATTGTTGAACTCGGGCAGGGGGGTCTTCTTCCAGAAGGTCAGCGTGGGAGGGTCGGCCTGGGCAACTTGAAGACTACGTTCGTTGACAGCCTTCACTATACTTGGCAGGATGTTCATAAAGTTGTCAAAGTTCCTTACTGACAGGGGAACCGAGGTGCGGTGGTTCCCTGTCTGTAGGAATGCCGTCATTCCAGGACGCACCTCGACCAGGGAAGTCACTAAAATCTCCCCTGGCTTTGCAGCTCTGACTATTTCGAGGTTGGGCGAGATGACAAATCGCACAGGCTTTGTACTGGCGAGAAGTTTTGTACGCTGGCCCAACATTACGTCATGCAGCCTTTGCAGATCATAGGGGTACAAAACTATCACGCATTCAACTGCTCCCTGATGCAGGCATCTCAGCATGACTCGGTGGAGATCGGGGGTCTCTCCCACCATCAGGTCCATGTCGAGGACGAAGTCTCCGTCTGTCACAGAGAATTTCACGGCAAATTCCTGGCGGTTGCAGTAGAATTTGGCAGCCATTGTAGATCAGTTGAGCAAGTGTAGAGATTCTGGTGTGCAGTATGAACAGTCAGAATGATTCTGGACAGAGCAAAGCCTCCTGACCAGCTATAAGGGATCTTGGGTCAGAGAAGTGTAAAAGTGCCCTTTGGCCCAATGCAACACTGCCTTCAAAGCCCTCCCCACCCCAGATCAGAGGTACAGTTTCTTTATTACGTAATCAAAACACCCTGCTGCTCTTGATCCACCTGCATTTTTTATTGCTCTCACCCTGCCTGTATCACCCTACCTGTTAAATAGCCAATGCTGTAATCAGGTGTTGGAATTACATATGCATGGCAATAACAGCATTTTTCTTCTGTCAAAGCATAACAGGCACACTTCTGTAAATCTTTTATGCCTGGGTGTAAATGACACAGGTCTACCTGAAAGCATCAAAGGTGGGAAACAGAGGCAGCTGCAAGTGAAAAAAAATTTGCCCACAATGACTGATCAAATTTTGCTGATCTCCCAATCTTGGCCAAAAGAGTTTTAATAAATTTTACTAAGTTTATTTCTAAGCAATAGTGAAAACAATTGTAAGGTTTACTTTTAACCAAGGCTTTCAGCGAGGAAATGAAATCTCAGACTGCAAAATTTTTTTTTTGGTGGCTCAATTTGAAATTTCCACTTCAGAATCTTTTTTATTAATCAATTTTCTGGTTTTCTCTAGGCTGGGGCTTGGGAGTAAGTACCCGGCGCAGGCTGAGAGTAAAATTCCCCAGAGCTCACTATTCCCAATTTGCAGAGATAAGTTGAGGAGACAGCAAAAAATTATACATCCGGCCACCGTTAATTGCGACATGAACACAATCTCAGCTGCTGGCACCTTGGCACCAAAACAGGCCCAGTATTCATCATTTCCAAAATCCAGATTGTCACTCTGGAGAGGTTGCTGAAAGTGGAGCAGTCCTGGCACTTTTGTATCTATGAAGTCACTACCTTCATGAGAACTCAGGCTTTCGCAATCTACATCACTTGTTTCAATCATTTCATTACTGCCTTGAACATTTTCAATTTCATCAAAATCAATTTGAACTAGAGAAGACGGTAATTGTCATCACGGACAATTACAAAGAATTTACCTTTACTTTCAACTAAACTTTGCCTGTAAATGGACCGACAAATGGACATATGGATGAAACCGACGGACTGACAAACACATGCTGACTGTGATTCCTCACCATGACTGCGACTCTGACTCCAACTCCAACTCTGAATCCTGATCAGATCTCCGATTCAGACTACTTACTCTCACTCCTGAAGCAGACTCTTTTCTCTGACCCGGATTCCTGGCTCAGACTCATTACTTTAACGGCTGATGCCAAATCCTTCCTGTCTGGACTCAACACGGCCTAAGAGTCGTGACTCCGAGTCGTGACTCCGAGTCGTGACTCCGAGTCGTGACTCCGAGTCGTGACTCCGAGTCGTGACTCCGAGTCGTGACTCCGAGTCGTGACTCCGAGTCGTGACTCCGAGTCGTGACTCCGAGTCGTGACTCCGAGTCGTGACTCCGAGTCGTGACTCCGAGTCCTGACTCCGAGTCCTGACTCCGAGTCCTGACTCCGAGTCCTGACTCCGAGTCCTGACTCCGAGTCCTGACTCCGAGTCCTGACTCCGAGTCCTGACTCCGAGTCCTGACTCCGAGTCCTGACTCCGAGTCCTGACTCCGAGTCCTGACTCCGAGTCCTGACTCCGAGTCCTGACTCCGAGTCCTGACTCCGAGTCCTGATGCTCAGTCTCACTCCCAGTCCTGACTCTCAGTCCTGATTCGCAGTCCTGCATCCGAGTCCTGACTCCGAGGCCTGGCTCAGAGTCCTGACTCCGAGGCCAGACGCCGAGTCCTGCATCTGAGTCCTGACTCAGAGTCCTGACTGAGCGTCCTGGCTCTGAGTCCCGACTACGCGTCCTGACTCCAAATCCTGACTCCAGGTCCTCACTTTGAGTCGAGTCCTGACTCCGAGTCCTGGCTCCGAGTTTAGCCCTGACACAGAGGCCTGACACAGAGTCCTGACTCACAGTTGTGACTCAGGCCTGACACAGAGTCCTGACTAACAGTCCTGACTCAGAGTCCTGACTCCGAGTCCTGACTCCGAGTCGTGACTCCGAGTCCTGACTCCGAGTCCTGACTCCGAGTCCTGACTCCGAGTCCTGACTCCGAGTCCTGACTCCGAGTCCTGACTCCGAGTCCTGACTCTGAGTCCTGACTCCGAGTCCTGACTCCGAGCCCTGACTCCAAGTCCTGACTCCAAGTCCTGACTGCTGACTCCAACTCCTGACTCAGTCATTTGTTTTCAGCCTGACTGACAGTCCTGACTGAAAGTCCTGACTGACAGTCCTGACTGACAGTCCTGACTGAAAGTCCTGACTGACAGTCCTGACGAACAGTCCTGACTGACAGTCCTCACTGACAGTCCTCACTGACAGTCCTCACTGACAGTCCTGACTGACAGTCACTGACAGTCCTGACTGACAGTCCTAACTGACAGTCCTGACTGACAACAGCATGACAGCAGGCTACCTGACTCACAGTCCTGACTCACAGTTCCCGACTCACAGTCCCCGCCTCACAGTCCCGACTCCTGACCCCTACTCCTGACTCAAACTCCTGACTCAAACTCCTGACTCCAACTCCTGACTCAGTCATTTGAGACTGCAATATACATATAACCATAAGACAGTAATGTACACTGGCCCCGTCACCTGAGAGAATCGTGACTCGAAGTCCTGATTCTGGGTCCTGACTCCGAGGCCTGACTCAGAGTCCTGACTCCAAGTCCGGACTCCGAGGCCTGGCTCAGAGTCCTGAGTGAGGGCCCTGGCTCAGAGTCCCGACTATGCGTCCTGACTCCAAATCCTCACACCAAGTCCTCACTCTGAGAAGAGTCCTGACTCAGAGTCCTGGCTCCGCGTTTAGCCCTGACTCAGAGGCCTCACACAGAGTCCTGACACACAGTCCTGACTCACAGTCCTGACTCAGAGGCCTGACACAGAGTCCTGACTAACAGTCCTGACTAACAGTCCTGACTCCTGACCCTAACTCCTGACTCAGTCATTTGAGCCTACAATATGTATATAACCATAAGACAGTAATGTACACTGGCCCCGTCACCTGAGACGGCCAGAAGAGCTCTCCATATATGGCTAATGTATGATAATTTATGCGGCCAGCCTGTGTTGGAGTGTGAAGATGGCTCACCTGCATCATGTGAAAATGAATTTTTCTGCTGACCGTCAGCTCATTTTTTGACCTTTCGACCTTTACTGCTCAGAGTTGCCTGTAGCTACAGACTTGCTGTTTACCACAATTGACCAAAACAATTCAGGAAACATTGTTAACTAAAATGAGAAAAATTGGAAGTTTCCTTGGTAGTTAAAAAAAATCATTTGGGAAAATGATCAATTTTCATTTCATCTTTGACCTGAAATTTGACCTTGCAGAAATTGTCACAGGTGAAAATAAATGTGCTCATGTGTTGCCAGCATGTGATAGAAGGGGGTCGTTTAATTTACAGAAAGCTGTAGGAGTGATATTTCCCACTCAAATTAAATCTTTTATGGAAATGTCATGTAAGTCGCGAAGTAACATATTTCACAATTTTTTACAAATTTAGTTGAGGATATTAAACAATTCTAATAGGGGGCTTTTGATAACCATATTAGTGACCAGTATACCTCAAAGATTTAAGAGGATTGGTGGAAAATAACATAATTTTCAGAATTTTTCAAAACTTCAACTTTTTAAACTTTAATGGCTCATATCACCTTCAATATGACCAATAGGCCAAATTTTTTGGTCAATATAGTCTTTTTGGGTAAAGTTAAGGGTAGTTGATTATACATTTTGATCACCTCAGACTACTCCTTCACGGAGATTTTACAATTCCACCTAAATTCTGAACACTCGATTTTGAAAAATTGCCATATTTCAAAGTATATTGCATCAATCCCAATGATATTACAGTCGACCTTGGCCCCAGATACTGGCAAACTTTAGCCACCATCATCATATTCCTATCTATTACATAACTTGACATCTCAGTGACAGACTGAAAACAGCTCATGTGTCAATAACCCCTTACCCGTTAGACCAACTGTCATATGACCAGGGAACAAAATGTTGACAACAACTTTTTATCACAGGATTTTGACTCTTGACTTATTATCTTAAATACTTTTTGAGTTATAAGCCTTTAAAGTTTACTAATTTTCGACTTTGAACGACTCTGTGAAAAAGACAACTGTGAAAATGACATCAAAAGACCCAATTACGTAATACCCAACCACTGACCTATCAACTGAAAACACTTTCGAAGACCTAAGTCCATTTTGAAAAAAACATAATAATAATAATAACAGCAAAAACAAATAGAATTTACCATAGGTAAATTCTTAATAATTGTTCCCTCACTACTCTGCCCTGACTCCTCTGACACCTCCATGCTGGCCATGTTGACTGTTCTGCTGTCAGACCTCTTCTGGTCTTTACAAGAAAAGAATTTAATTCTTATATATATCGTTCTAACGAATACTGTCTAGCAGAACCTTTCTTTTTATAAATGACAGTGAGAACATCGCAGTTTCTTATTTGCGCATTGCTGCAAGCCTTGACATTTTTTTTCCGATACCAGAGGGCGAGCATGTCGATGCTTACCATGCTCCCAAAAGCACGCACGCCAGAGGGCGGGCATTGGGGCTGCTTACCACGCTCCCCAAAGCGCGCTCGATTCTTCCCAGAATGCAAAGAACACGAGGATGGCGCCGTTGAAGCAAAGGGAACTGAAAATACGCTTTTTCGGAGGAACACCAGGCAGCAGAAATACGAAATGCAACAAGAACGAAGACTGCTGGACGTGCTGTGATAGAATAGGACCACATACAGGCGAAAGGATTCGTCTAAGGTATGGTATTCTAATGTAAACAATGGCGTAGAATAGATTCGAATGTGTGTATTGCAGCCACCTGTTTGACCAATATTATTCATGTTGGTCTACTCCATTATGCGTCGTTGTCAAGTTTACCTTTGCTATAACGTATTTTGCTTCACCAGTGAGGCTGTGAATTATCGATATGCCGAGTTTAGCCAATACACAAAAAAACTGTTGGCTTGTTTTTTTGGTGCAAAAAATAGATTCGAATGCGCAACGCTGTCACCTGTTTGACCAATATTATACCTGTTGGTCTGCTCCATTATTGTCGGATGTCGAGTTTAACTTTACCTTTTACCATAATGTATTTTGCTTCACCTGTGAGGCTGTGAATTATCAATATGGGAGGAGTTTAGCCAATACACAAAACTGTTGGCTTATTTTGGTGCAAATGCTATAGACTTGTCATTGACTGGGCTCAAGACCATTTCTATGCAGCAAGTTGTCATTGAGGTCCCAAGTTTTTTTATTTTTTAGGCAACATTAAAAAGCTGCCTTGTTATTCTGCTAGAACGCACTTGTTTTTTACTTCATAGTATTAGAATTGTTACTTATGCTCTTGGGAACTCACTCAGTGTGAATTTCTTGAAAAAATTTTCTTAGTTCTGGTTATTATTATTATTTTTTGAAAAAGAACTATAGTCATTGCTGCTATATACAGAACTTGCAGTATACATTGAGGTTTTAAGACAATTTATGTTTGGAGTGAAACTCTTAATTCATACTCAAAAAATATAAGCTTTATAAACTTAGGAATAATGCTCAGTGGAACTTTTTTTCTTTTACTCTCAAGGTGGACATATTTGATTGACAGTTGGATTAATGTAACAAAAGAACTCCTGTCAGTTTTACCCCTAATTTTGCCTCAGGCAGTACTCACCACCCCTGTTTGATTGACAGGTCAATTAATATAACAAAGGAGTGCATGCTCATCAATCATCTCCATTTGACAGCTTAATCTCTTTTTAATGAGCTTAGAGGGGATTAGCGGACATAGCCTGGGGCGATTTTACCCAGGGTCTGCTTCTGGAAGATGGCCATCGTTGACCATCAGACCCCCTGCTGTGATGGCAATCGTTATTTCATGTAGTTGTATAACCCTGTACTCTGGTAATATCTTGTTGAAATATATGGATGAACTTCGCTTTCACCCCAGTCCTGTCAAACGTATCAACTATCCCTATTGGTAAAGTTAGTTAATACAACCAGGCAGGTTAATTGATGTACCACTGATGGGGCGTAAAACACTAACTCACTCACGCACTAATTGATATATACCAAACTCTGATGGACAGTGCAAAGAAATAGTCACTTGCTAATGCCTTGGTAGGAGTTTACACAGTTACAATACAAGATCAGCATCAGGAAAAGACCTTCACAATAAACGTTGCCACACCAAATCACTGGAAAGGAATGCCAGTCGAACATAGAATGATATCCCTCAGTCAATAAGAAACGCCGAGGATTTTTATAAATTCAAAAAAGAGCTGATAAAACATATCAGGGGACAGTAGCTATTAATACTATTTGTAATTTTTTTTATACATAATGTACTGTGATTTAAAAGCCGTATGTGATTTAAATATGTGATTTTATATATTATGTGCGTCTAGTCTTGTTGAATGTTATCATGTTAATGCGGGCTCCAAGCCAAAACAGTTTTTGTACTGATATTGGATACCCAATAAAACTTCTCAAACTTCTAAGAAGCCATAAGCATTGAACAGGGTACTTCTGATCCAATGGATACATGTCTACTAAAGTCTTTCATTGCGAGTCTCATCTGATGGTTGACGAAGATATCTCATGGCATGTTCCACTAAGACTTCCTCTTTAATATTAAGTTCTCTGTTACTTATGATTGTATTAATAGGTCATGGTTGCTAAATTCTAGACAAACCAGCCAATACAGAGCTTAAGGAATCTTCTGTATCAACTACCTGGTCCACACAGTGTTTTCAGAAAAGAGCTGAGCTCTGGACCAAAGGTTAAACCAGGTCATCTTAAGTCGTTTATTAGATAACCATTTACACATAATTATGACCTAGACACTAAGTTACATCCCTGACCTGTTGCAGGAAAACAAAACCATGTACAGTGGTAACTGCATTGTAAGACCTTCTGTTGTAAGACCGACTTGCCTTATGTAACTGCCTTCCTGTCGCATTAAGTAGTATTTTTAGTACAATTTGCAAGGGATGAGAGACGGCACCCCCACGAGAGACTACTTAATGACCGCAAAAGGGGCATACTTGTAATGCAGGGACCACTGTACCGTTTGAGCACAAATCCTCTGAACAGGGATTTATCGCATTTAACTTTTCTCCTAAATATTTATTCTGATTCTAGATTAACCTTGATGTGAAGAATGTTTTTTATTCTGTTTCCCACAAATGGCAGCACTTTCACAGATGCTCATTTCTATAACCAGCAGGTAGGTTGTAACAGTTAACCTTGTGTATCAACTAACCTGACTTTCCCCAATATGGCTGGCAGCTTAAGTCTTCCTTTATGCGCTATAAATGCAACTGAATGGTAGATTAGATGTCAAAAATGAATTCACCACCCTTAAATAACTATGAATTCATGTATCTCACAACATTCTGACTCAAAAAGCTGAATGATGACAAAATGGCGCACAATCCAATATGGCCGCCATTCTGCCATTTTGGTTTTTCTATGCCAGGACCATTAAAGCTAACCAAAAATATGTGTACAAAATATCTGCTACCCAAAATTATCAGAAATGTGAAAGTTTTTACCCCTAAAACATAGTAAAAAGGAACAAAAATATGAATCAGCTAGGTACCCCAAAATTGGCCAACAGCAGCCATCTTGAATATGCCATTATACAATGAATCACATAAAAATAACTATTTTTGCCCCCCAAAAAGTTCCATTGCCAAAGGAGGGCCTTTTTTTCAGCTATTGTTTGACCTTCTACATTAATAATGATGTACCATAATATGTATGTCAACGGTTTAATTTTCTGCGAATGTGAAGTATGCTGTGCGACACACTGACAATAACCATGGTTGTCATGGCAACATGTTATAAACAAAATTCAAATTTCTTGTTTATAACACACTTGAGAATTACTATCGTGATAATTCCATCATGACTATGTAATTTTCACCTGTTTCACTTGTCTCATTTAAGTCTTTTGGTAGTTTTGTGCTATTTTCTCGGAAAAAAGGCTATTTTCTCCGATTTACTACCTAATTGGAGTCACAACAACCACCATATTGGCCACCTTGCAAGTCATTTGGCATATGCATTATATTTGAAGTTGACTTGATACTTCATTAGACAAGTTTAACTTGCATTTAAACAAGATAAAGGCAGAAATAGCATGTTTGTGATGTCACAGGTGCATAATACAATTTCTGAAAAAGGCCCTAAAAGTGACCCAAAAAGTGGCACTTTATACATATACGATACAGCTTATATATATATGGGGATGTGAGGTCCCAGAGTTAATTTCATATTTTTACAAATTTATTTCAAGTTATAAGAAAACAAAATCTGTAATCACTATTTTGCCACTTGCCGCAGAAGCAGAGTTGTGGGGGTGCAAACAAGGTGTGTTTTTACTATCATTTTAATATAAAATACTCCTTTTTGGTCCGAGGGAGGTAAATCTTCGAAGGCCTATAATTCCCAAAATAAATGTTTTTGACCCGAAATTTCGGCGCTAGGTTTTCTAACTTTGTTGATACTATGATCCATGCCAATATCATTTTGATCCGCCACGGACCACGTTGCCACCCCCGCATGATTTTTAGAGGCACGGCCTCTTAACCAGTTGAACAACCCAAGTGCCTTTTCATGCTACATGAAAATAGGCCTAGGCCCGTAGGCCAAGATCCTGTGTGATGACAAATATATCTGAATGTTTTCAATGTAGCAGTTAAATAACCAAAAAAATCTGAAATGTGATGGTTCACTTCAAAGGTCATTTTATCATGTTAAAATTGATGTTAGCCCTAATAAAAAAAATTTTCTCATTTTAGGGATCCTATCGACCGACCCAGGACTGAAGAGGTCAATGTGGATGACCTTTTGACTGTCTTCCCAGATGCCCTCAGTGACTCGTGGTTAGAGGGCGTCCTGTTCGCCAACAATGCCCTTGTTGACCTCTTCAAGAAAGACATCGCTGATGACGTCACTGCATCTCCACGTCGCAACGTTGATGTCACGTCTACGCCACGTCGCCAACGTCGTGATGACGTCACTCACCCCACTGACGTCACGACACCCCTTCGGCGGCCCACTGACGTCGTCTCTCATCTTACTGACGTCTCTACCCATCTCCACTCCTGTGATGTCATCTCTGGCATCCCTGATGACGTCACAGCCTCTCCTGTCGTCCTACCGAGCCCCATCCCTCGCAGACGCTGCAAGAGAAAGCCCTCTCTTCAGTTGACCCCCTCTCGATTGCAATCAACCCCGATCCGTTCCGACTGCGCCCTGCAGAAACCTGACTTTCCCAGCTACCTCTCTGAATGTCTCGGCAAACGGAGTCACACGAAACGCCAGCGAAGGAACCGGATGCTCCGTTCGACAATGCACCCTTACTTGAGTCTCAAGCAGCTGCCGAAGAGGTCCTTGTTCGACACCCCTGCCTGTCCGACCCCCCTGCAAGAGGACTTCCTGGACTTCCGCTCTGCTTTCTGAGGATTGCACTGACTAACAAAAAAGACTGTTGCAAATTTATATTCCATTTTATATTTTGATGTCCATTGTTTTTTGTTACTGATTTGTATCATGATTTGAATAATTTTTTATGTTTCTTTACGAGTCTATTGTGAATAAATATGAATGCAAAATTTGGGGTATGTCATTTACAACATTCTGGGAAGTTTATAATATTACATGAAAAATTAATATTCGCGAAGCCGCCCATCACGTCAACGAACTTAGCTTAACAACAGCTCATAACAAATTTTGAATCTGTCAGTGGAGTGAGAATGAAGGACAGCCTGTACCTGCCATGGAGTTGGTCCCTGATTAAACAGTTAGTTTGGTAAAAGTAAACATCCCTGAATTTCTCTTGCAATACTGCAGTAGTGTCTGAAAAATTCCATTTGGTTCTTAACTATCCTATTCTGTTTTGAAAACTTTTTATGCTCATTTATGTCGTCTGCATGAAAAAAAGCTTATTTTGCTGACAGGTGTCGCCACCGGTGTAGCATCATGCTTGCAGTGCCACACCCAGGGAAAATTACTGAACTATCAGCAGCCTGCTTGTGAGCAGTGATGTGTGAAGATTATATGAGGTGTGAAGTTTAAAAGCTGATTGCTACTACTGCACTTAAATAGCATCAATTAATTTAGGCCCAACTCATTGTGTTCTTGTTTATCATTATTATACTTCGACCATGAAAGCAGAGCTGTCATTGGCTGAGAGCTGGTCACATGTCAGTCATTATTTTAGTATATTGACCAGGACTATTGCCCTCCAAAAAGTTTTTTCCGAAATGTTTTTTTTTCCGAATTTTTTTTTTCGAATTTTTTTTTGCGAAAATTTTTTTTCCTCGAAATTTTTTTTTTCCGAATTTTTTTTTTCCAATTTTTTTGTCCCAATTTTTCCACAATTTCTTTTTTTTCAAAATTTTTTTTTCCGAAACTAGTTTGTTCTAAAACTTTTTTCCCTAAATGTTTTTTTTCAGTATTTTCTTTCAAAATTTTCCATACATTTGCAATAGTGCAGGAAAATATTAAAATTAGGGCATTAATTGGTAAAGATTAAAAAAAACTCATCAAAACTAGTAATAATAGTGCAATGTAGGCTATGCGTCTGCTTATCTACTCTCCTGTGTGAAAGGAAAACTATTTCACACCCTCAAGGGAAATAGATTTGACTAATGCCCTCGAAATCAGTCAATATTTGTATGCTATAATATGGTTTCAAAATAAGAACAGTTAATTTGAGCTCCGCGAATCTATGGCATTGCCATCTACATATTAGGGGTATATTTATTTAATTGAGAACATAGGCCTAATCAAGTTAAATAAACAAATATGACGGCATAACATGGACCCTTTTAATGATGCCAGAAATGGGTAAACGTAAAATATTTATTTTGTATTGTTGCTCTTTTCCGGAGTGCTCAGCTGCTAAGGCGACAAACGGTGTGTCTTGGCAGATCACTCCAGTTGTAAAACACTTGCCAGGAGACACAATTTGCCTAATTAGATCACTTTAGGAAGACCTTTGCATCTGGTGACTCATTTCAATGTCATCTGGTACGTCTGACACTCGGCACTTCTGTTCAGAGTCCTACAGTGGCCTGTGACGGCCTACAATGTAGATAATGCGTCAGCACAAAGATATGGGTCTGAATCTCCTAATAAATACAACTTCAATGAATTATTGACAATATAAATTCCAGTGAGTGAGACTTTTATTCCAACTTGGAACTACATTATTTACTACAAACTACATCAACATAAACACATATTAGCGGTAATAATAGCTTTACAAGTTTCATTGTAAAATAAAAAACAGAGAAGAAATGAAAGTGATTTGATTTGATTTGATATGAATGCAAATCATATTATTAAGATATTCTGTTCCCTGGGTTCCTTCTGTGACTTTCAAACAGGAGAATTATCAATTAAATCTGCATGCATAAATAACATTGCATACTTATTGACTAAACAAAAGCACTGGACCCAGCAATTGGCAGCCCAGCATGCTACCCCTGACCAGCCCTCCCCCTTCTTTATAGACCAGGTCATATGCTATAGTCTGATTGTGGATAGACTGGTTGGCTGAAAATTTGATTTTATTGCTTTAGAAGACACAGCACGGCCTCAAATTTATCCATAAAGCAACAGGAATCTTTACTGTCGGGGGGGGGGGGCACTGTGAGGAAATTTATATTCCAGTGCAGGCGTTTTAGCTGACAAAAGCAACAAAGTGTTGGATAGATATATATATTATGTGCATACATATAAATTCATATTGCATTGTACTGATTCTGTTTCAAAGAACACCTTGAAGGAGACAGATACTTTCTCAAAGAGAAGAAATATATTCATGTATACATATGTGCCTTTTTCCATTGTTCATGTACAAAGCTGAAGGTCTAGCAGTATATATGAGGCAGAATTTACTGTCATGATTACTTTTGTTACGTCTTAGAATGGCCATTTTTGGATGAATAACACTTCACTGATGACACCCAGCCAATTGAATGTATATGAATGTATGTTACATTGGTAGAGTAATGCCTAGATCACACGAGCGTGGTTAAGTGACGGCGAAGTTGTAGAGGTGCCAGGAAGTCAAGTTTCGCCCACTTTCGGCGTTTCAAGCCATTTTTGGACAATTATATAATCAATTAGAGGTTCTAAATCGTCGTTGATGGTTCCTATTACGACGAGGCTCTCGTTTTTTACGCCGAATCGCTCGTAATTACGGACGAGGCAAGAAGAGACTTGTGTCGGCGAGTTGTCAGGAGCCTCGACGCAGTTCCATTGCTTCAATGTTAAACTAGATTCGCCCAAGGAGTCTCTTTCTTCGCCCTAGCATGCTGTTGCTTCGCCCTAGCATCCTCTTACTTCATCCTAATCTTCAATTACGCCCAAGCAAATACATTTTACGGTGAAGCAAGTGCCTGTTTCGGCGTTTAAACAGCCTGTTTGCGTCGGCGAGTTGTTGTCTTTTTTCGCCGAAGTTCCATTGACTCAATGATAAGTAGCCTCGCCCAACCTGCCTCTAACTTCGCCCAACCTGTCTCTAACTTCGCCCAAGCTGTCTCTAACTTCGCCCAATCATTTTGGGGGTCTTTCTGGTCTTTTGCATCGTGGCTTCTTCCTTCGCAAAGATTCAACCGGTTGAATCTTTGGTGAAGCAAGTTCTTGCTTCACCAAACGGTCACGTGATTTCTAGGAACTTTTGGCGAGGCAGTTTAAGAAGCGCCGTAGACGAAAATATCGTCGCCGAATTGTTGAATGTAGTTTAAAAACCTCCCTCTTTCCTGGAAAAGCAAGAAGCGACGCGACAAGAACGCCCTGTTACGTCTCCGTGAGAACTAGCCATAAGTGATTTCCTCAGCATAGCAGTTAAATTAATGGCTTGAGGACTTTTATCTTGCGATTTAAAGCTGGTTCAAGTTGGGCATGATAGACAAAATGGCCCAAAATTGTGTGGTGTCCACCCAAGTCACACAAAGTATCATTGCTATATAAAATTCACTGGCTGTTCTTCAGAAGTGAACTATGTCATAAGTTGTTGTTAAGATTTTCATAAATACAATTTTCGTTCCTTTTCTTCAAAGTTAAAACACAAATAACATTAAACAGGGTTGCAAGTAGACCACCTGCTTTGGTGTCCACAATACCACATCTGACAACACTCAAATATAAAAGTGAATTCATTAGCTATCACTGTAATATGAATTCCCAGTTGCACTTTCCATTCCCATTTGACTGCAAAATGAGTCCATGTTGTTTCTGAATAAGATTTCTCTAGCATCTCTGTCCTGGAATCTTCAAATTGAAAATTTTCAAATGTTACGTCTTGGCCACTCTCATTCAAGCCTTGAATCAATAAGGAGCCATGGCGAATCATTAGGACAAATGCATTTGCTGACATAAATTACATATTATTTTACATAATTTCAACCAGTCACAGATGGTTTTACTTTCGGTGCTGTGGTGAGGGAGGAGCTTTCTGTTTCAAAGACCACCTTTTTTGTAATGTTACATCTTGGTCAATAGTTGCAATGACATGAAATTGTATCTCAGTTTAATGCTAGATAAAACATTGCACCTTTGACTTGTTATATCACTGTTACTAGACGGCTGCTTTGGCCAACAGCAACATCGCAAGATCTGCACTTGCTGTGGCAGTATGGTAAGCTTGTGTTACAAAAACGACACTTAGATAATCCAGCTGCACTGAACTCCCACAATGGGTATGTACCCTTTTCTCTCAAGTTGGGAGCACAGGGCTCCATCAAAGGGCCTTCGCACCAATATTGAACCTTTTCAATACAGTTGAACCCTCAACACATTTTTTCGGCTGTCGGTTCTTTATATATATATCATCAAGAACCTTTTGTGTTAAGAGTGCATTGTCAACCCATCAAGACTGATGTCTTTAATTGGCAGCCTGTGTCTGTCATGGAGAGAGGATGACTACAGTCGAAAGCAGGCCACTGGTCATAATTGGTCACTTTCACCCAGATGATGTATAATTCCTGAAATCATGTAGTGAATGTCCAGGTTCTGTAACAACCCTGAATATATCCCTCCTTTCTCTAAGTAAAAAAACAAAAGTTTAAAGATCACAGAAAAACCTCCACATCATTCCAATTTGAGATTAGGCATTCTTGAAATACCCCCAGCTGTATTGTCCTAAATGCAACAGGTCTTTGGGAAACCAAACCTCAAAGCAAAAAAGAGAAAAAAAAAGAAGAGTATCAGTGAGTAAACAGTGAAATTTCCCGGTATGATTTCAATAAAAGGGATAGGTCTATAATAGGGCTTGACTGTATGGCTAGAAGTAGCCCAGCATTTCATGGGGTTATTTTCCTGGCTCATGATGACTTATTGAAAAGGGTTTTCAGGGTATAGGAAGAAGATCTGTCATATTTGTAACCTGCCCTGACCTGCACGTCTTTTTTCCCTGGATGTGATAAATATGTGATAAACTGCAACCCAACTTAGGTCAGTGTCTCAGTGTCTGTTTTTGCATTGAAGCCAGTTTTCCTAAACTATATCCCAGTGGGATATAATTTGGATCAGATCATTTGCACAAGACTTTAAAAAACAGTCATTGGAATTGTAGGATAAAATTACCTAATGACTAACAAAATTTAATTACAATACTTTTTGTCATACACTATCCCCATGGGCACATCGACGTTGCAGCAACGTTGCAACGACGTCACACTTTTCGTCAAATGACGTAGAATTGTATGGTTGAAATTATGTTGTCACAACGTTGTGAAGCAACGTCAAAGATATGACGTTAGCATGCAACGTTGTGGCGATGTTTTACAACATTGTGAGGCAATGTCAGGAGTTCGACGTTAGCTTGCGATGTTACTGCAACGTTGTAAAAAAACCCCGACGTTGTGTTCACGTTGGGGCAACATAGTCTCTACCATACATATCTACGTGACCAACAGACCAGCCCTCCACCAATTAGCAACGTCGGAGTTTACGTCGTGTGCCCACTGGGATATTAGATAGTTCACATTTAAATTAACCATTTTCCAAAGAGACAAGTGTGCAGCATTGTACAGTGTACACTGTACACCCACATGAATGCCAAAGAAGTTACACAAATGAAACTCCTGATACATGTAACATCACAAAAGCAAGACAGACATCTTTAGAATGGAATAATGCATTTCATGGATCGATAGAAATCTTCCAGTGTGAATATCTGACAAATTCAGCAGAAGAGATCTCGGATTTCAGAAGGATGACAAAATCTCTGCATTCGATTTAAGTAAAAATAAAACCATTTAAATTTGAAAAGAGAAATGTTAAAATTAATGAAATTTAATTTATCACACATATACACCGACTATATATAATAGGCAGGTAGGTATATAGCTACTTTCTGTTCTGTCAAAGAGCCGAAAAACATTTGGCAATATGCATGATGCAAATATCAGATTCTTGAACCGATAGGCCAAAGTAGGAGAGCTCAGTGTCGTTTGGTATCATGACACTAACTCTCTTAAACCGTGTCAAACTGTAATTCCACAACAAAATTTCTTTTTGCATATTTACGTGGGTTTATTGATGAAAAGAGGGAAAAGATATAATAATGTATATTACAAGGAACATATTTGTGACAAGAGATGCTCCATTTCCTCTTGCAAGAAGTATCAGATACAGGTACTCTCACATGTTGCTGGCAACTGCCAACACAAAACAACACTATTCATCAAAGTAACAGGTATCACACATACCAGATGCCACTGCAAAGTGCCACAAGATGCTAATGGGTTTCCTAAAGTGATCTAATAAGAAGGCAGACAGTCTCTCCTTGACAAGTGTCTTGCAACTTGATGCCAGGGGATGCAACATTTCTGGGGAGTTATCGGTTATGGCAAGCGGATGCTCTATGTTATTTCAAAACCATTCATTCATTCACTTTTTGAGCGTAAGAATTAGATCTGCCCATCATCTATACATCTATCAATCCATCCATCAATCTATCTAATCCGTCCTGTCATTTTTTATACACTTTGGCTTTGTTTGATAGTTTTATAGAGATACTGATATAATATTACATGTATATTGTAGGTCAAAAATAAATCTAGCTTCAGACAAAGAGCCAAATCTACAAAAAGGGAGAGAATTATATTTGTCTAATTTACAGTGCCTTTTTTTGGCCTGTGCAGTGTCCCACCACTTCAGCCAAGGAGTTATGTCCATTTTAGCTAACGCAGCATTTTCAAGAAACAGTTAAGATGTCAAGCCCTTTGTTTTTAATTGGGAGCATATGCCAGTCAGGAGGATGACCAGGTGAATGGTCATGACGGGTCCTTCTCATTAAGATGATGTATACTTCCTCAATTACCAAATCAATGATGCACAGGTGAGACCAGAGCCTGCTCAGCCTCTCAAAAAAAACGTTCTGTGAAGAAAATGTCTCAAATTTATTGAAAAATGTAGTAATTTCAAGTTTTACCGGACTTTTTGGAAACAAGAAACTGCATTTACATCGCAGGAGTACACGGCAAGAGTATACATGAACTTTTTGTGAAGTTGCAGTGTTTAATGACTGAGTTTCTGATCGTCATGTTCAATACCTGTATTATCGCCCAAAACAACTTGGCTGTTTACATTGGTTACAAGAACTTTCATCACGACTAGATATGCCAAGAAGAAAGGTACAAGACAGGAGTCCTCAGCAGATGCAGAAAATGAAGGGTTAAATACCAGTACTGACACTACAACTGTCTTACTTCAATTAGTTGTCAAAGTTACTGAAGTGCTGTCAAAAAATTCAAGTCTCCAAGATGAAATCAGAGATCTCCACAGCGAAGTTAAAGACCTCAAAGAAGCCAACAAATCCCTGTTAGAAAGAGTTGAAATTCTGGAAAATAACAGCAATGTATGGTCTAGTCAAAACAGACCAATGCATCTCACCGCTGCGCCCTCAGATATCACCGCAATGACCTCGGCTGTAGCTGACGAGCTGCAAGCCAGAGACGGAAAACAACTGAATATCGTTATCCAAAGTTTAAACGAACTAACCCCAGAAAATGCTTCAGAGGTAAAAGAAGACCGACAAAATGTCACAGAGGAAGATGTGAAAAAGCAAGTGATCAAGATGTTAGAGGAAACGACTGGTGTGCAGAATCCAAAGATCGTCGAAGCATTCCGTATGGGTAGGATTTCTGACCGACCTCGCCCCATCAAAGTCATGTGTGAAGATCGAGAAACCAGATCGAATGTGTTGGAAAATGCCAAAAAGCTCAGGGAATTGCCAGAAAAACATGTCCATCGTAGGGTCTACATACGACCAGATCTCACCCAACTTCAGCGTGACCAGGATTACCTACATAGACAGGAACTTCGTCGTCGAAATGAGGAACCAAATCTGTACATGCCTCCGATATCGACACCAAGAAACTCGTCCCCCGCAAGAAACCATCCTCAACGTCAGGGTCGACCGCCTGATCGTTACAGATAAAGAGACGCAACTCCCACTACAGTTCTAACAACTGGAACTTTACTTTACTTTAATGCTCGTAGCATTTGCCAAAAACTACCGGAACTTATCGAAATACTTGAACATTATAACTCTGATGTAATTGGTATTAGTGAAACATGGTTGAAGGATGATGTATACTTATCATTGAATAATTTAGAATATTGTGTTTTCAGACAGGACCGACCATTAATCCAAGGTGGTGGTGTATTACTAGCAGTTCGATCTAGTCTTCAAAGCAATATTGTTTATAAAGAGTCAATTGGAAATTGCGAATGTATATTTGTTGATGTTTTATTTACCAACTCTGAATTCATGAGATATGGTTTGGTGTATAGACCACCTGACACTAATCTAGATGATTCTAGAGATCTTTTCCATGTTATCCATGAAAACTTAAAAAATGTTAAACTGTATTGTTTGATAGGTGACTTTAACTTACCTGATATATGTTGGCAGGACTTCACTGCTAGATCTCAAATCTCTAGAGAATTTTTAACATTGTGCTTTATGATTGGTGCCATGCAATGTGTTGATTTTGCAACTAGGGGAAAGAACACTTTGGACTTAGTCTTGTTTTCTGATAAGGGTATATTAAAATCTATTCGACCTGAACCTCCATTCAGTACAAGCGATCATACCTCTATTCTATGTGAAACTGTAAAACATGTAAGTGTTTCAGACAATTCGGCCTGTAAACCATGCTTCAAACAAGCTGATTATGAATTAATTAATGCATATTTAGCCACTCCAAATTGGAATGAAATATATAGTAATTATATATCAACTAATGATTACTGGGAGGCTTTTAGAGACACCTTGAATGATGTTATATTCAACTTTGTACCATTTACAAATGTTTCAAAACACAAGGGAGTTCCATGGTTTAATGGTAATCTGAACAAACTGCGTAACATTAAACAGCGTAAATGGAAAGCTTATGTAAAATCAAGTAATATGGTAAGCCATGCTGAATACAAAACTTCAGCCAATAAATTTAGATCTGAATTTTTGAAAGAGAAATGTAATTATGAAAAGTCGTTGTTCTCAACCAACAATAATTCTAGTAAATTTTATGGATATGTAAAGAGCCAGTCTTCTGTTAAATCAAGTATCCCATGCGTTAAGAAAACTGATGGTTCTATAGCTGTAACAGATCATGAGAAAGCTTCTGAATTTGTTGATTATTTCTCCAGTGTTTTTGTTGAAGATGATAACACTCTTCCTGACTTCCATTCCAACTGTAACGATTCGCTCAGTAGATTCAATTGTACACCTGATGACATTATAAAAGTTGTTAGAAAACTAAGAAGTAATTCATCCCCAGGTCCTGATGGTATCACAGTGTATTTTTTAAAGAAAATTATTGCACATATTGTTGATCCCCTTTCCAGAATGTATAATCAATCCTTACGTGATGGTATTTTACCCAGTGATTGGAAAACGGCCCTTATTGTTCCATTGTACAAGAAGGGTGATGCACAATGTACATCACAATATAGACCTGTTAGTTTGACTTCTGTTGTGTGTAAAATCTTAGAACGTATTATCAGATCTCAATTGTTGGACTACTTGTTAAGAAATGATATCATACCAAAATCACAACATGGATTTATGCCTAAAAAATCAACAGTTACTAATCTTTTGGAATGTTTGAATGATTGGTCAAGTAACTTTGATAAGAAATTGTCTACTAATGTCATATATTTAGACTATTCTAAATGTTTTGACAAAGTATTTCATAATAAGCTCATGTACAAATTAGAAAGATATGGGATATCAGGTTTTGCTTTGCAATGGTTAAAGAACTTTTTAACTGGAAGACTTCAACAAGTAAAAATTAATGATGCAATCTCACATACAACTGATGTTAAATCAGGAGTCCCTCAAGGGACTGTGTTAGGTCCTGTTTTATTTTTGTGTTACTCGTCAGATTTGCCTAATGTTGTCAAACATAGTACTATTAGTATGTATGCTGATGATACAAAACTGTATAAGTCTATTCAGAATGTAAATGATTGCATATTATTACAAGAAGATTTAGATAATGTTGCTAAATGGGCCGACATTTGGCAGATGGATTTAAATCCAGACAAAACGAAAGTATTGACAATTGGTATTAACAAAGTGAACTTTAATTTTTTTATTAAATAATGAAATTATTGAATCTGTCAACAATATTAATGATATTGGAGTTACTATCCAGTCAAATTTGAAATTTACACTCCATTGTATAAACATTACTAGGCGTATTTTGTTCTTCATAAACTTTTTTCAATTTTTAAGAATCACAATTACAAGTTTTATCTCAAAAAGTATATATGTTATGTCAGACCACTTTTAGAATATTCTAGTCAGGCTTGGTCACCAATATTACAATGTAATAAAGACTAAGTAGAACGTGTGCAAAGGTATTTCACCCAACGTATATTGAACTATGAAAATGTTTCGTATGAAGAAAGATTACATTTTTTGAACTTAGATTCATTGGAAATTCGAAGAAAAAATTCTGATTTAATATTGTTTTACAAAGTTATTAATTGTCATACAAATCTCAATATAAATGATAAGGAAGAAGTTTATAAATTTGTACATAGAAGTAGAGGTCATAATAAACAGCTGTATGTGTTTTATAGCCGTACTGATAAAAGAAAATATTTTTGGAGCAATCGAATTGTAAATAAATGGAATAATTTAGATGAAAGAACTATTAATTCAGTGTCAATCAAGAATTTTATAACTAATTTGAAAATGTTTAATTCTGCTAGTTAGTGGGAGTTACGTTGTAATTTTTACTTAAACTCCCATTGTTTTTGTATTGTTCATATGTTGTTATTTTGAATAAATAAATCAAATCAAATCAATCAAAAATATCCTATAGCACACTCTAAAAAATTTCAGACAAAATCGGTTTTTTAGATTCAAAATGGTTTTTTGAAAAACCAAATTTTAATGCAAAAAACCAACATGGATTTCTTTTTAAATCCATGTTGGTTTTGCATTGAAATTTGGTTTTTCAAAAACCATTTTGAATCTAAAAAACCAATTTTGTCCCGACATTTTGTAGAGGGCACCATTATCTGAATGAAAGCTTTCTTTCTTCAGTATGCAGGTAGGTATAAAGATTTGGTGAGCATATCATTTTGCAGCTGTATACAACCACATAGACGATCAATAAAGAGAAAGAGTTCATCATGTGTATATAACTTCTAGAGGCTGAGCATAGACACACACACACACAACTTGATGAATTTACAACGGACTGGCCATTTTACCACAATTTTTTTTGTGAGTCCTCCGTATTCAGCTAAAAATTATTGTTTGTACAACACTTCCCGAAAAAATAGATAGCATATATTGCATATAACTATAAAATGCGAGTAATTCATACGGTTATTCTTCTGTCTTGTGATAATTTATTGAGAAGGGTCTGTTGAGTGTCGGATAGAGATCTATCACGTAATCTGTCGTATCTTTCTCTTTGTCCTGACTTGGCTACATGTGATAAATATATAATGGACTGCAAACAGAGCAAGATCCTGTCTGTTTCGGCCTCATAGTCGACTTTCATTTAAAACCAAATGAGCCCACCTATATGTTATTGGTTCTTATTGCATTTAGTTGGGATAAGATCACTTGAAATTGGTATCAGACCAAAAGATGCTAACGTTTCTAGCAAGTAAAATATCTGACAACCAGGGTAAACATGTGACATGTTGTATGTCATTTTTCTCCAGCTGTATCTCCTTGACATCTCTTAATCACTCAACTTCCATGATTTAAGAACTTATTTAAGAGGGCTACATCAATACTACCCATACCTGGTAGGCACATTACTACCTACTTTATCTCTACTACCGTAATATGGGGTGAATCGGGACAGTTTTGGCTGTTTTTCTGTTATAGAATGGCCACAAATCAACCCAGAAATTAAAATATGGTGTTAAATTGTGTCCGAGCAAAAGGTCTAAAGATCCCTTAGAGCTTCAAGTGATATCTTAAACTTCCAATGATTAGGGCCCAGAAAACCACAGTCCCAATTCACCCCTCACTTTGGGGTGAATCGGAACACTCCATTAATAGAGAGGTTTTGCTACACGTTTCCGTGTGACGTGTACGTGGGAGTTACCATAGCAACAATGTTGAAAGATAGCACTTGTACACGTATACGTCACACGTGAACGTGTAGCAAAACCTCTCTATTATTTCCACAATCAAAACTTCCCAAACCTTCTTTGAATGATCGCTACTTGTGAATAAACATTAGAAAACAGGCTCCATATGCAAGGTAACCTGATATCAATTTCATTGATAATATGCAGATTTATAAAAAATGTGATAAATGACAGAAAAGGTTTGAAAACTGTATTTTTCTTCGAATTTTGCTGGTGATTGACAATTCTGGACTAAATCCACTATAAATGATGCCAAGTTCAATGATATTCATCAAAAAGCCACGCCAGCACACTAAATGAAAACAAGTAGGGTAATTTTGTTCAATCTCAGAACATGGCCATAGACCTGGATCTGAACCCAGAACCAAACAATCAAAATCCCATATCCAGTCTAAGATCATGGTCCTCTAGGACCATTTTAAACTTATTTGAAAGTTTGTTGCAAGTTTGGTGGCTTCAATATTTATGCTTTATATGGTACACATACAGTTTTGACACCCTGTAAAAACGTCATTTCTGCAGGGCCAAGTTTAAGGTGCTGCAGCTCCTCACTGCCTGCAGTTAGAAATACAAAATTCTATCACATTATGCGCTTGCATGTTTACTAAAATTGTGCCAAAAATCAAATTCCTAAGGCAAGTAGAAATTGGTGCTTTTGGGGAAATAAAATTTTCCCTGTTCTGTCCCGATTCAGCCCAGTGTCCCAATTCACCCCATATTACGGTACCTACCGCAACTCAGACAATCAAGATGATTCAATTACGATTATCCGAGAGAAGATACCTTGAAAATGATAATGAATGAGACTTTAGTTAACACAGCCTCACTCAAATAACCCACATTGAATTTTTTTCTCTGTACTAAATAATTGGACAGATAGAACATCATCTGAACAATTTGACAAACCTCCACCCACAAGAATGCCAGAGCCATCTTCGATGTACACATGAGGCCTAATGAATGTCTTGATACACGCACACTGTTGCTTCAGGATCAGATTCCACAAACAGCAACGTCACAAAAGCAAGACAGACCTCTTCAGAATGGAATAATGCATTTCATGGATGGATAGAAATCTGCCAGTGTGAATATCTGACAAATTCAGCAGAAGAGATCTCAGATTTCAGCAGGATGATGCCAAGCTCACATTTCAGAAACAAATAAAAAGATTTAAGAAAAGAGAGATGAGATAACTCATTAACTTAATTTATCATATATTAGAAAAGTAGAAATAAAACTCCTTAAGATTTAAGAGAAAAGAAATTTGATAATTGATAAATAGGTCTATCATCTTTTTGGGTATGAACATCTAATACAGAAGAGAAACCGCAGTGATGTTGCTCTAATTATACCCAAACTTAAATTTAGAATATTGCATAGCAAAGCCTTCTTTTTCCTAGTTTCTCAAATGTGGGCTTGGAATCATCCTGCTGAAATCCGAGATATCTTCTGCCGAATTTGCCAGATATTCACACTGGAAGATTTCTATCGATCCGCAAAATGCATTATTCCATTCTAAAGATGTCTGTCTTGCTTTTGTCATGTTGCTGTTTGTGGAATCTGATCCTGAAGCAACAGTGTGCATGTATCAAGGCATTCATTTAAGGCCTCATGTGTACATTGAAGGTTGCTGGGCATTCTTGTGGGTGGAGGTTTGTCTAATTGTTCATTCTTCAGATGATGTTGAACATGTCAAATGATTTAGTAAAAAAGAAATAAATAAATTCTGTTTTGAGTAATTTGAGTTGTGCTCTTCTGTTGACTTTTAAAAGCTTCATTCATTGCCATTTCAGGGAAATTTATCACAAGTTATCTTCATTGATAGGTAGTAGAGACTATATGTGGATTAATGCGAGTATTTCACAGGGTTATTCCTATGTCTTGCGATGATTTATTGAGAAGGGTTGGCTAAAATGATACTCCCAAGTCAGAAAAGGAACTTATACTTTTTGAAATTGCTGTAACAGAAAGTAAAAAAAACTTAATGAGCAAGCTTTCAGAGCATGGTTGGAAGAACGTTTCTAGACAAAAATTCTGTTGAAATAGTGCGTTCTCAAAGCGAACTACAGCATATATTCAGCCACCTTATGAATATTTCCTGGTGGTTGTGCAAAGCTGTTTCAGCTTGAAAGCTGTCCAGAAAACAGCTAGCCTGTGGAAAAGCAGATTAAAGCTGGAATCCCAACAGCCTCATTGGCTTAAGTCAGGGATTTCACAAAATGGCATTGACAATCCTGGCTTATCCAAGAAAAGCATAAGCACCAAGAGAAAGATGGGACAGCAAAACATATTTTCTTGTTTGCTCGAAAGCTCCGAAATGAGAACGTTTAAGTAAAGCAAAAGGCTGTGCACTGTGTGGTAGTGGTAATTTGTCAGAATGCAGGCCAATATGTGTGAAACATATATCCATTCATATAGATGGATTGAATAAGATAAAGTGTGTATTAAATTTAATATTTCACAAGAGCTTGGAGGAATTAACATATATCTTAGTAGATAGAGCCCATCACTGCATGCTGAGTAAAAATCAGGATTCCATGATTCCCAGCCCAGGGAACCCAAGAGTATGTCTTTTTTGTGCAGACTGCTAGCGTCTAAAGACAAAACCTAGTAAAGAACATAGTAAAGTATATGTTTTACCTTTGGATGCTGGAGAAAAAGCCTCTAGTTTGGTGATCCGTTGGAATATAAAGCCTTATTCCCCACACACTTCATGCAAATGCATATTCGTCACAAAGCAGCCAAAACGGTAATATCCCACAAACATGATAGATTTATGACATATCCCCAGTAAATGAATACCCCACAGACCACATGCATATGTAAACCAACACTAATAGACAATGAAACATCCGAAGATCAACAGATGCAGGGACAGAATCCCACGTGAGGCAGGTGTCACCCAAGGGAACATTCATTTACCATGTGTACTGTCAGTCTGTCACCTAATGAATTCCCAATATGCTGTCCTGTTTTATGCTATTCATGACATACAAGGATGATATGCAGGCCAAACATACAGGAAAATGTCATTGTAACAGTAACATTCATGACTGGACAATAACCTTTTGTTTTAAATTAACAAAAGATACATACATTTATTCAACAGATATATGTTTTGCTATATTTATAGCTGAAAGAAACAGATATGCAGCAAAATCAAATTATACACAATGAACCATTGCACAGGTATAGGCATTGAGCTCCCCATATTACTCTATGGTGTATGCCTATTCAGTTAAGTTTAAAAAAACTTTTTCAACTTTGATAATTTTTTAAATTCCCATTGACTTCCAGAAATAGCAGCCATTACAAAGCATGTTGTGGGAGGCAGCCAACTTGCAAAGTATCAACAGATCTCTCTAACTTAATTCGGTGCTTCAATGTATTTTTTGTGCCATTATCAGTTTAATAGGCTTTCACAGACTAAGCCATTTTCTGAAGCCATAACAAGACTCTTCCACATTAGGAGTTGTTAACAGCAAGCAAGAAAGAATAATTGAGTGGGCCTACACTGAAATGTTTTGACTAAAGTTATTTGATTTTAATAATCACGGGCAGCAGAGATGCACAAATACAACTTCAGTGAAGACTTCAACAATATTTAGTATATTTTTGTTGAAAAAAATTAAAATCCTTCAATTGTCAAATTTTCAGATATATAAACATCAGAACCACATGATCTATGTATCCACGCATGCATACAAAAGTAAATTTATCTATTTCTCCATCTATCCCGTTCAGAGAACCTCCAGGGCTGTGTCTTCATTCTGGGCAGAGAATGCACCTTGTTTGGATATCCTACGTTTCAAGCAAATGCATATCTGTCATGAAGCAGCCAAAATGGTAATCTCCCACAAACATGATAGAGTTATGACTTTTCCCCAGTAAATGAATACCCTGCAGACCACATGCATATGTAAGCCAATACTAATAGACAAGGAAACATCCGAAGATCAGCAGATGCAGGGACAGGATCCCAAGTGAGGCAGGTGTCACCCAAGGGAACATTCGTTTACCATGTGTACTGTCACCTAATGAATTCCCAATATACTGCCCTATTTTATGCTATTCATAACATGCAAGGATGATATGCAGGCCAAACATACAGGAAAATGTCATTGTAACAGTAACATTCATGACTGGACAATAACCTTTTGTTTTAAATTAACAAAAGATACATACATTTATTCAACAGATATATGTTTTGCTATATTTATAGCTGAAAGAAACAGATATGCAGCAAAATCAAATTTTACACAATGAACCATTGCACAGGTATAGGCATTGAGCTCCCCTTATTACTCTATGGTATATGCCTATTCAATTAAGTTTTAAAAAATGCTTCAACTTTGATAATTCGTAAATTCCCACTGACTTCCAGAAGTAGGAGCCACTATAAAGGATGTTGTGGGAGGCAGCCAACTTGCAAAGTATCAACAGATCTCTCTAACTTAATTCGGTGCTTCAATGTACTTTTTGTGCCATTATCAGTTTAATAGGCTTTCACAGACTAAGCCATTTTCTGAAGCCATAACAAGACTCTTCCAGGCATTAGGAGTTGTTAACAGCAAGCAAGAAAGAATAATTGAGTGGGCCTACACTGAAATGTTTTGACTAAAGTTATTTGATTTTAATAATCACGGGCAGCAGAGAGGCACAAATACAACTTCAGTGAAGACTTCAACAATATTTAGTATATTTTTGTTGAAAATTAAAATCCTTTAATTGTCAAATTTTCAGATATATAAACATCAGAACCACATGATCTATGTATCCACGCATGCATACAAAAGTAAATTTATCTATTTCTCCATCTATCCCGTTCAGAGAACCTCCAGGGCTGTGTCTTCATTCTGGGCAGCGAATGCACCTTGTTTGGATATCCTACGTTTCAAGCAAATGCATATTTGTCATGAAGCAGCCAAAATGGTTATCTCCCACAAACATGATAGAGTTATGACTTGTCCCCAGTAAATGAATACCCTGCAGACCACATGCATATGTAAGCCAATACTAATAGACAAGGAAACATCCGAAGATCAGCAGATGCAGGGACAGGATCCCAAGTGAGGCAGGTGTCACCCAAGGGAACATTCGTTTACCATGTGTACTGTCACCTAATGAATTCCCAATATACTGCCCTATTTTATGCTATTCATAACATGCAAGGATGATATATAGGCCAAACATTTAGGAAAATGGCATTGTCATAGTAACATTCATGAATTTGTGAGACCTTTTTTGCCTCAAATTAACAATATATGAAGACATTTATTCAGCAGATATATGTTTTTCTACATTTAGCAGAAACAGACAGATATGCACTAAATATCAAATTTCACACAGTGAACCATTGCACAAGTATAGGCATTGAGCTGCCCTTATTACTCTATGGTATATGCCCATTCAATTAAGTTTAAAAAAATGCTTCAACTTTGATAATTCGTAAATTCCCACAGACTTCCAGAAGTAGGAGCCACTACAAAGGATGTTGTGGGAGGCAGCCAACTTGCAAAGTGTCAACAGATCTCTCCTAACTTAATTTGGTGATTCAATGTACTTTCTGTGCCATTATCGGTTTAATAGGCTTTCACAGACTAAGCCATTTTCTGAAGCCATACCAAGACTCTTCGAGGCATTAGGAGCTGTTAACAGTAAGCAAGAAAGAAAATAATTGAGTGGTCCTACACCAAAATGTGTCGAAAAAAGTTATTTGATTTTAATAATCATGCACGGGCAGGAGAAATGCTCATATATACAACTTCACAGAAGACTTCAGCAACAATATTTTACAGATTTTTTCTGTTTGTTGAAAATTAAAATCCATCAATTGTCAAATTTGCAGATATGTAAATATCAGAACCACATGATCTATGTATCCATGCATACCTATGTAAATTTATCTACTTCTCCAATCTATACATAGATCAGTCAATTCTATCCATCCATCTACCTCCCTGATATCTCAGAAAACTGCAAATGCAGGCCAAAATACATTGACTCAACAAACTTCCTCATCCCCAGCGTTTTTCTGCAAATATCCAGCTCAGAAACACAAGGAATAATTCATGACAAATGAAGATTAAAGAGCCACTCCATTGCCACCAAGCACCGATAAACGCTCCTCGCCTATTTCAGTGACAACTGTTTGCAGAGCCATTAAACTCAAATTTGTCCAATTTAGGATTCATTCAGCTCGTCACTAAGCAGATTTATTTGATCAGATTGCATTATTAAATGCGTTTTTGCATTAAAAATGGCATTTTGACAAATTCTGCCACAGTCTTTTAATGAATGTTCATTGTAGATTGACACATAAATTACCACATATATAATTAGGTCTATGACTCTACGTATGTAATTTTCAGATGTCGAAAACAGTGCAATTAATTATTAACGAAACAAGGACAAAACAAAATCTAGATGAGTCAAATGAGGAGTCAAAAATTCCACTTAAAAGTGGAAAAAAGCTGAAAATTCTGCAGGTCAAGAAATCAAAACAAAATTAAACCATAGAAAAGATCGGACAGGGTCCGTTTCAGACTTCGTCTTTAGTCTCAAAATGTGGATTGCCTTGTGAAATAATTTTCTTTGAAATTTCTTTCACTGGACTGCCCTCCAGACGTGGCATGTTAGCTTGATCATGTTGATAGTGCCTATTGAAAGCCTCCATTATCAACAAATTACGTAACAATCAATAATTAGAGTTGCATAGTTCTTGAAGGCTGGCTGACATTTTACAGTGTCAATCAAAGTTCTTAATTGAATCAAAGGACAGTTGCAAATATGCCACAAAATACAACAGTATGGAAAGCTTGATCCGCTGATGTGTTTGACCCATTTGTAGGCTGTAAAATTACATTTATAGCTTCAGATAAAACGCCAAATCTGCAAAAGGGAGAAATTTATGTTTCTCAAATATACATTACACAACCTTTTGTCCGTGGGCCTGTGCAGCAGAATAACATTCCATGATATTTAACAAAAAATATGAAAGGCAGAGAATTGACTGCAAGCAGATCAACTTTACACAATGGTGGATCTGGAAGTATCTGTAAGTCAATGTATGCTATGTAAAACACAAATCAGGAATAATATTCTTCAAGTTACAAGGAGTTTCGTTCATTTTAGCCAAAGTAGCATTTTCAAGAAACAGTTTTAAAACATGTCAAGCCCTCTGTTTCTAATTGGGAGCATATGCCAAGTGAGGAGGTTGACCGGTGGAAAGCAGGTGACTGGTCATGATGGGTCCGTCTCATTAAGGTGATGTATACTTCCTCAGTTACCGTGAATATCCTTTTACTTAATACTACAGTGTGTCTCATGTAGCATGCGAACTCTATTTTAGCAGAACTTCAACTGCCTGTATAAAGGCAATACATGTGCCTAGATGACTGGTATTGGTGCCATCCTATCTGGAACTATATTGTGAGTGGCACTGTAGTGGTAATTGTGACGTCACGGCCATTGTGGCTGTCAGACAGGTTGCATCATGAATGTAAATATGTGAAATTTCCGGCCGTCGTACGACTTTGCTAAAAAATCGGCAAAAAACGGGCTAAAACATCACGAAAATTAGATATTCACATTGCAAACTGGCTAATCTATCCGTGAGTATGTGTATTTCTGCTGTCAGACTTATAGATGCTGAGCAATGAGGCCAAACACCAGTTCGCATGTTGGATGAGACAAACTGTAGTATCTGAAATTCTGAATATAACCTTTCTTGCTTCAGTATGCAGGTACGTATAATACCACTGAGCTATAAATACACACATGTAAGGTCAATATGCGGGGCACAGCACTACTTGTACCCCTATTATTTCTTCGGTGAAGGTCCTTGGTGCTTGGGTCGATTCACATTTGAGGAACAATTTATTGGTTATTTATTCAGGGGAAACATCATCCATGCCTGGTTATAGTTACTGTGTAACATCTAATGTATCAAAATCGTGTTCAGATGGCTTTTCTATGCAATATTCTAAATTTAGGTTTGAGTATAATTACACGTAGAGCAAAATCATTACGGTTTCTCTTCTGTAATAGATGTTCATACCCAATAAGATGATAAACCTATTAATGAATTATCAAATTTCTCTACTTTAAAACCTTAAGGAGTTTTCTTTCTACTTTTCTAATATATGATAAACATATGATAAATTGAGTGAATTTGAGTTACTTTTTTCAAAAGTGAGCTTGGTATCATCCTGCTGAAATCTGAGATCTCTTCTGCTGAATTTGCCAGATATTCACGCTGGAAGATTTCTATCGATCCATGAAATGCATTATTCAATTCTAAAGATGTCTGTCTTGCTTTTGTGATGTTGCTGTTTGTGGAATCTGATTCTGAAGCAACAGTGTGCATGTATCAAGGCATTCATTTAAGGCCTCATGTGTACATTGAAGATGGCTCTGGCATTCTTGTGGGTGGAGGTTTGTCAAATTGTTCATTCTTCAGATGATGTACAACATGTCAAATGATTTAGTAAAAAAGAAATAAACAAATTCAATTTTGAGTTATTTGAGTCGTGCTATTCTGTTGACTTTTAAAAGCTTCATTCGTTGTCATTTCAAGACTATTTATCTCGAGTTATCTTCGTTGATAGGTAGTAGAAATTTGTCATTTGTATATTGTATATGTACAATAATGTGAGTATTTCACAGGGTCATTCCTATGTCTTGTGATGATTTATTGAGAAGGGTTGGCAGAGTGGCGGACAGAGATCTATCATGTAATCCGTCGCATCTTTCTCTTTTTCCTGACTTGGCTACATGTGATAAATACATAATAGACTACAACCACAGCAAGGATACTGCCTGTTTATAGCCTGAGTGTCAACATGTTAACTTTATTGTTAAGCCAATGCCTGTTGGAATTCTTTGCGAAGAAATATGCAGGTCAACTAACTGGCCAACTTTCACAGAAATCGGACTTTTAGATATTACCGTTTTCGTAAAGGGGGACTTCTTTTTTTTACTGTTTAGTAGGGAACATACAATGACACAAAATATATACAACATTTTATATTTGAATATTAAGTTGACACAGGTACTGGTGTGTACACGGTTTCATATAAAAAGAAAGACAAAGACAAAGAGTATAAAATCTCATAAACAAGGGATTATCCCTCCCTGGTGGCACATCATGGAAGTTCTTTGGAGGGAAATAGCAATCAAAACTGTCACAGATGAGGTGGCCATGACAGCAAGCAGGAATTAACAGCTAAATAACCTCTGAAATGAACATTATCAGGCAGACAGACACTCATTACTTGTCACAATGATGCAGCAGAATCGGATAATTTGTTCACAATATTGGCTTGGAATGGTGAATATCAGGAAGAATGCAAAATAAGCAAGCGTGGCAAAGTGATAATAAACTTGTTGAATATAGATATCTGCCAACAGGACAAAACTGTGATGTTGCCAAAAGTGATTTTATTATTATATTGTAGATAGATATATAGACAGATCGATAGACAGAAAAACAAATAGACAGATGAATAGATAGACAAGATAGATAGATAGTTAGATAGATAGATGGAAAAAGGATGTCACAGCCTTTCTGCTTTCAAGAAACTAAAAGGTCAGCAAACATACACAAATCTTAACAACACATTAAACACAGGGCTAATTCAATTTTAGTATGTTTCTCATTGCTCTCAAAAAGCCCAAATCAAAGTAAGGACATTGTAAGGCTATGTAATATGGTAAGAGTCCCTTGGCCTCACAATAAAGAGCAAGTCTTGACAGTTGTTGCAGAAATGCAGCAGGATTGCTATTCTTGTCCAGATGTAAACATATACCTGATTGCAGGTTATAGCGGCCTCTGTGTCAGGGCTAGAAGACATTGCAAAGTGAAAGGCCCTCCAGCATTTAATTAATACAATTTCTGGTGCTTTTTCTTATGGATAGGATGGAATCTAGAGTATTTAAGGCGATGCCCACGTTTGCAGGAAAAAACAGTGCCAAAACATGGTCACAATCAGTGTTGTCAGTAACTCTTGAGTGCTTGGTCGCCACAGGGCAACTAAGTTCAGAAACTTGGTCGCCCAAACCATCAGGTTGGTCGCCCATATTTAATCTCATTGGCAGTTTCAGCGCTCTTCATAGATTATTCATATCACAAAAGCATATAAAATAAAGGCATTTAAATGAAAGTAACAACATATCTCTAAACATGTTAAACCAATCTACATTATATTCATTCCACTCCATATTCTATGAGAGCCTGAGAGGCAGGAGTGCCTGAAAAAGTGGGTTCCCTTCTTGGCAAATCTTTTACACGGTAGGCCTAAATATCATGGATTACAATTCTTAAAATGTCAAGAGCAGGAGCTCTCCTGGGGTTAAGTTTGAATAATTTAAGGCAGAGATACTACCTTGCTCTGTAATATGCCAGTATGCCACTCACTACTAGTCACTAGGTAGTTTTTTGGAAAATAGATTGGAAACCCTTGCTGCTAACAATTGACAAATTCTGATGGCTCCTACATTCACAGGGAGAATAGTGCTGTGTCTGGAAGGACAACCACCACCACTTCAGATTGTTGCTTCAAAATGTTGGCTCTATCAATACTTCCCTCCATAATGGCAAGTTTGTCATGTGATTGATTGAAATTGAATACTTTATATATAAATTCTGAGTAAGAGTATCAAAGTAATGCAAGTTTGGATTGTAATTCAACCTCAAAAATTACACATCATGGTAGATCTCTTTTTAGGCTTTAAAACGAGACCAAAACGATTTCTGTGAAGCAAATATTCACCAAGTAAAGCCTTGTTTTGCCTTGGTTGGAAATTGGGCGACCAAAACCAAGATTTTGGTCGCCCAGACGGATATATTGTCGCCTGGGGCGAGCGGGCTAGTGTTTACTGACAACACTGGTCACAATTCATGGAAGAATGCAGCTCAGAAAAAAGGAGGAACCTAAAATAAGTAAACGGGAAACCTTAAAGAAGTATCACAGCTATTTCAATGTGCATGACTCATTCTTCTAACTGCTGCACATGATTTTATTGAAACTGACTGGTTCATGTCACAAGTTAAGTAGTAGACCAATCAGATCAAGTTAAAATGATACTCCAAAGTCACAAAAGGAACTTATACTTAATGAAATTGCTGTAACACAAATCGAAAAATTAACCAAAATTAGCATGCTTTTAGAACATGGTCGGGAAAACATTTCAAGAAAAAAATTATGTTAAAACAGTCCTTGCGCAAAGCGAAATACAGAATATACAATAGCCACCTTATGAATATTTCCTGGAGGATGTGCAAAGCTGTTTCAGGCTTGAAAGCTGTCCAGAAAACAGCTAGCCACTGGAAAAGCAGATTAAAGCTGGAATCCCAACAGCCTCATAAGCTTAAGTCAGGGATTTCACAAAATGGCATTGACAATCCAGGCTTATCCAAGAAAAGCATAATGGATGCAAAACTTATACCAGCTTATTCTTGTTTGCTGCAAAGATGCGAAATGCAACGTGAAGGCGTAAGTATAGCACAAGGTTGTGCATTGTGTGGTGATTTTTCAGAATGTACATTGTGAGCAAAACATGCATTTAAATCCGTTGATGTAGATGGCTTGAGTGAGACAAACGGATGTATAGAATTCAACATTTTAAAGGAGCTTGGGGAATGGTGATTGTGTCTGGGCTAGTGCCGTGCCACATTTAACCTGCGTTGTTGTATTTTCATGTCCTCCCCCCACGCATGTATTTCTGAAACAGCCTAGAGAAGTTCCTCAGAGTCTGCAGTGCTGTGCGTGGACCTGACAGGCAACTGTCCCACTCCCAGTGATCTGGAAGCCAATTGAATTGCCAATTCGACTTGAATTTTGTCAGTGTACACTGTACAACCTTGCTTGCCAGACTGTTTGTACAACAGACTGTTGTCAATCAGGGGGCATACCACTCCTGTGCAGAGAATACACCTGGTTTGGTCATCCTTCTAGAATGTATACATATTATAAAGCCTTATTCCCCAAACACTTCATGCAAATGCATATTTGTCACAAAGCAGCCAAAATGGTAATATCCTACAAACATGATAGATTTATGACATATCCTCAGTAAATGAATACCCCACAGACCACATGCACATGTAAACCAACACTAATAGACAAGGAAACATCCGAAGATCAACAGATGCAGGGACAGAATCACATGTGAGGCAGGTTTCACCCAAGGGAACATTCATTTACCATGTGTACTGTCACCTAATGAATTCCCAATATGTTGTCCTGGTATATGCAATTCATAACATGCAAAGATGATACATACAGGCCAAACATACAGGAAAATACCATTGTCTTAGTAAAATTCATGACTGGATAAGACCTTTTTGTTTTAAATAAACAAAAGATGCAGACATTTATTCAACAAGATATGTGTTTTGCTATATTTATAGCAGAAAAAGAGAGACATGCAGGAAAAATCATATTTTACACAATGAACCATTGCACAAGTATAGGAATTGAGCTCCCCTTATTACTCTGTGGTAGGCCTATATGCCTATTCAATTAAGTTTAAAAATGTTTAACTTTGATGATTCGCAAATTCCCATTGATTTCCAGAAGCAGCAGCTACTACAAAGCATGATGTAGGAGGCAGCCAACTTGCAAAGAATCAACAGAATTACAGAAATCTCTCTTAACTTAATTTGGTGATTCAATGTACTTTTTGTCCCATTATCGGTTTAACAGGCTTTCACAGCCTAAGCTATTTTCTGAAGCCATAAGAAGACTCTTCCAGGCATTAAGAGCTGTTAGCAACAAGGAAAAAAGAAAATAATTGAGTAGGCCTGCACCGAAATTTGTTGACAAAAGTTAATAGATTTTAATAATCATGGGCAGCAGAGATACTCAAATACAAAGTTCTTCAGTGAAGACTTCAGCAACAATATTTAGCTGATTTTTTCTGTTTGTTGAAAATTAAAATCCTTCAATTGTCAAATTTGCAGAAATATGAAAATCAGAACCACATGTATCCATGTATACCTATGTAAATATATCTATTTCTCCAATCTATACATCTATCAGTCAATTCTATCCATCCATCCAATTCCCTGCTATCCCAGAAAGCTCCAAATGCCGGACAAAATACATTGCCTCAACAAACTTCCTCAACCTCAGCGTTTTCTGCAATTATCCAGCTTAGAAACCCAAAGGAATAATTCATGACAAATGAAGATTAAAGAGCCACTCCATTGCCACCAAGCACCAATAAACACTACACGCCTATTTCAGTGACAACTGTTTGCAAAGCCATTAAACTCAAATTTGTCCAAATTAGGATTCATTCAGCATGTTCACTAAGCAGATTATATTTGATCAGATTGCATTTTCAAATTGGTTTTTGCATTAAAAATGGCATTTTGACTAACTCTTCCAGAGTGTTTTTATGAATGTTCATTGTAGATTGACACATAAAATATCATAAATTTAATGAGGACCATGACTCTATGTATGTAATTTTCAGATGTTGAAGAGAGTATAATTAATTATTAACTAAAGAAAGACAAAACAAAATCTATATGAGTCAAATGAGAGGAGTGACACATTCCACTTAAAAATGGAAATGAGCTGAACTTTTTTGTAGATCAAGAAATCAACACAAAATTAACCAAAGAACAGATCGGACAGAGTCCCTTTCAGGCTTCTTCTTTTGTCATCTCAAAATGCGGTTTGCCTTGTGGAATAATTTTCTTTGAATTTTTTTTACTGGATCGCCCTCAAGGCGAGGCATGGGAGTTCGATAATCCCTATTGAGAGCCTGCACTATCAACAAATTATGTAACAATCAATAATTAGAGTTGCATAGTTCTTGAAGGCTGGTTGACATTTTACAGTGTCAATTAAAGTTCTTATTTGAATCAAAGGACAGTTGCAAATATGCCACAAAATACAAGAGTATGGAAAAATTTGATCTAGTGATGTCTTTGACCCATTTGTAGGCCTTAAAATTACACGTATAGAGTAGGTCGGGGCAAGAAGCCCGGGTTAGGTGAGAGGCCCCCCCCAGGGTTACATCCAAACTTACATTTTAGGTGCATTTTCTTATGGTTGGGATTGAAGCTAGAGGCTTTTTAGGTGACGTCACAAATTTTCAGGGCAAACAGCACCTAACTATAGTAGAAATTAAAGAAACAAAAAAATGTGCATGGTTTTTGTAACTTTGACTAATTCTTTGAAAGGGGTTGTCCGAAATAACTTTGGAAATTTTTAAAAGTATAATGTATATCTGCATTACTTCACTTTATGACTATCAAATAAAAATGATTTGGATCATGTTTTTTGCATTTTAGTTCAAAATATAGAGGACAAATTAAAATATTTGGATTTGGGGCGAGAGGCCCCACATGTTATGGGGCATGAGGCCCCTTTCACTGGGGGGTCGAAGCTGCTTCAGGAACCATTATTAATGTGTTCTTTACCTTAAATCTTGATAGAATAGCTAATTGAAATAGAAAAAAAAATGGCCCGAAATTGACTCAGGGCAAAAAATATTAAAAACTTAAAGTATGAACAGAAAAAATCTGAAATTCAGAAAAAGTGAATAGAATGCCTTAAAAAGGATAGAAGAACCCTAAGAAATAACTTTAAGGCTGAATGCGCTCGCAAAAAAAATTGCCATAGGATTGTAATAGGGGGGCTTCTTGCCCGATGGGTGGGGCAAGAAGGCAATTCTAATTTTTTTACAAAAATGGCCATAACTCCTTTATTAAAATTGGTAGACATTTGTTTCACTAGTTATTAGTAGAGTCACATGATCCCTTCCTGACAGCATAAGCATTCAAATAACCGCCCATAAAAAGTAGGTCAAATCGCACCTCGAAGTTAAGGGGGGCTGCATGCCCCGACCTACTCTACCTTAAGATAAAACACCAAATCTGCAAAAAGGGAGAAATTTATTTTTCTCAAATATAAACTGCACAACCTTTTTGTCAACTTTACACAAGGATGGATCTGGAAGTATGTGTAAATCAACGTATGCAATGTAAAACACAAATCTGGAATAACATTCTACAAGATACAAGGAGTTTTGTTCATTTTAGCCAACGTAGCATTTTCTATAAACAGTTTTAAAACATGTCAAGGCCTTTGTTTCTAATTGGGAGCACATGCCAAGTAAGGGGGTTGACCGGTAGAAAACAGGTGACTGGTCATGAAGGTTCTTTTTCATTAAGATGATTTATACTTCCTCAGTTACCACGAATATCCTGTTACTTAATACTAGCACCTGAAATTCTGAATGTAACCTTTCTTGCTTCAGTATGCAAGTAGGTATAATGCCACTGAGCTATAAATACACACATGTAAGGTTAATGTGCGGGGTTGTAATTCAGCCAACTGTCATGAAAATCAGCAAAGGAATCTTCGAGATATTCAAGTTTATCCAAACGGGGACTTATTTTTGTTTAACTGTTTAGTAAACAGCACTACTTGTACGCCTATTATTTCTTCGGTGAAGGGCGTTGGACCATTGGTGCTTGGGTCGATTCACATTTGAGGAACAATTTATTGGTTATTCATTCAGGGGAAACATCATACATGCCTGATCATAATTACTGTCTAACTTCTTATGTATCAAAATCATGTTCAGAAGGCTTCGCTATGCAATATTCTAAATTTAACTTATATAATTAGAGCAATATCACTGCGGTTTCTCTTCTGTAATGGAGGTTCATACCAAAAAGATGATAAACCTATTTATGAATTATCAATTTTCTCTCTCTTAAATTTCAAGGAGTTTTGTTTCTACTTTTCTAATATATGATAAATTGAGTTAATGAGTTATCTCATCTCTCTTTTCTTAAATCTTTTTCCTCGTTTCTCAAATGTGGGCCTGGAATCATCCTGCTGAAATCCGAGATCTCTTCTGCCGAATTTGCCAGATATTCACTAGGGTGGAGTGAAAAAAAATCAAAATGGGAAATTAAAAAAACAGCCCCTCCAAAAACTTGTCAAATATTGTTAAATTAGTATTTATGACCATTTTGGGTGGTAGCACTCATTTCTGTGACTGCTACCCTGGGCATTTTGAAATCACCTTTTTCTATGTTTCGCAAGACCTCAAAAATGCTGTTTTTTGCCGTAAAATGGGTTCTAAATGAGATAGAGACATGATTTAAAGAGCTGAAAATATGTTAATAAATATACCAAACATATTAGAAAGCAAAAAAATTCAGAAACACGTGCTTTACATAATGTTATATTGAAATAACATGATTTTTGCTATTTTTTGCACTTTTTTTTGGCCCGAAATGATGTTTTCGTCATATAATTGGTTCTATGTGAGCCAGAGACATGATTTAAAGAGCTGTGATCATGTGCAGGACCATGTCAAGTAGAATAGACAATATTGTGTGTGAAAAAATATGCTGTACATGGTGTTACACTGAAATATTATGATTTTTCTTACTTTTTTAAATTCTTTAAATTCTTGGAATCTAGTTTTTGTCATTAAATAGGTTCTAAATGAGCTATAAACATGATTTAAAGAGCTGTATGCATGCTTTTACCATACTGGACATGATAACTAACTTTGGAATGAAAATAAATGTTGTCCCAAATGTTAAATTGAAATAATAAGACAAATAATGAGAAACTTGTGAAACAAACTCTTTTACCCTCTTGAAATTGTAATACTTGTCTTAAAAAGGGTTCAAAATAAGCTAGGGAGATGATTTCAGGAGCAGTAGATATTTTAAGACAATGCTGAGCAAGATAAATAATGTTGCATGAACAACATATGTCATTTTCAGTGGAATATAGTGATAATATGATTTATTTTTGTATTTTTTTTTGCTCCCGAAACATTTAAGAACTAGCTCCTAATAGAGACAACCATATACAATGCAGCATTATTTCTTCAGCCTGGTTCTTATGTACTTTTCTTCCCCAAGGCACCAAAGACATTACTTAGGTGTTCAGCAATGACAACATGATATCCATGATGGAGTTTCAGAGCCTCAGTACTACAAGAGACTGGAGCAGTCCTTTGGTAATTCAGCCTTGAGTTGAAAAATTATGAATAATGTTTTCTTCAACCCAAAGGCAAGTACAAACCTCTCTGCAACATCTACATAAAAGCCTGATGCTTATAGCACTTTAAGAAGATAGATACAAACAAACCATGTTGAAGAAATACTGGAACTTAACACCTAATTTCAATCCATCAGATAAAGTTCAAAAACTTTTCGGGAGCTAATATTACAAAAAAAAGTCATGTTGTCCTCATATAACATTATGTAATAAATATTTCTCATATGCAATCTTATTCATCATGTTCAACTAAAAATACCTAAAGCTATTAAAATCTTGCCTCTAGCTCATTTGGAAACCAATTTATGGCATGTGTTATAATTTCAGAAGCCTAAAAGTATACTTGTCCCACAAAATTACCTTTATTTGTCTCATTATTTCAATGTAACATTTGGGACAACATTTCTTTTCATTCCAAAGTTATTTTAGCATGTTCAGCATGATATAAAGCATGCATACAGCTCTTTAAATCATGTTTATAGCTCATTTAGAACATTATTTTATGACAAAAGCTAAATACCAAGGATTAAAAGAATTTTAAAAAGTAAAAAAATCATAATATTTCAATATAACATCATGTACAGCATATTTTTTCACACACAATATTGTCCATTCTACTTGACATGGTCTTACACATATTCACAGCTCTTTAAATCATGTCTCTGGCTCACATAGAACCAATTATATGACGAAAACATCATTTCGGGGAAAAAAAAGTGGAAAAAATAGCAAAAATCATGTTATTTCAATATAACATTATGTAAAGCAAGTGTTTCTGAATTTTTTTGCTTTCTAATATGTTTGGTATATTTATTAACATATTTTCAGCTCTTTAAATCATGTCTCTATCTCATTTAGAACCCATTTTATGGCAAAAAACATCATTTTTGAGGTCTCGCGAAACTAGCCCTGGGACCCATGCGTAGCATGGGTCATGGGTCGTCCCATTCGAAATCTTGAGATTTTCACATGGTATGGGGAGAATTGCTCTAGAATACACAATTCTTACCCAAATTTGATGAAATTTTGGATTTTGGTAGCTTACATATTTTACTACTGACGGCACTACTTTCGAAAACTTTTCCACAATGATTGACATGGCAAAAATTGATGTTAAATGAGAGGAATGTCCGAAAATTGTGAGAGACCGTCGTCAGCCTCACTTTGATATGTGATGTCACAATTGTGACGTCACAAGAATTACCTATGACATCATAGATGTTTGTTATGACATCACACTCTCTGGACCAATGAGAAGAGGCCATTTATTCAATGTATAAGGATGAAAATCACTTCTCCAGCTTCAGAGGACTATTAAACATTTATTCTCTGACTATTTGAGATGAAATAAGGTGCAGTCAGCAGCAAAAAATGTGTACTCTCGGAACGTATGAAAAAATTAGAAGAAAATATATGGAAAAATACTTAAAATTCAGTTCTCCCAGACCATGTCCTTCAAATCTCATGATTTTCCAATGGGAGGATTCATGACCCCTGTCCCAGGGGTCCAGGGCTACGCGAAACATAGAAAAAGGTGATTTCAAAATGCCCAGGGTAGCAGTCACAGAAATGAGTGCTACCACCCAAAATGGTCATAAATACTAATTTAACAATATTTGACAAGTTTTTGGAGGGGCTGTTTTTTGAATTTCACATTTTGATTTTTTTCACTCCACCCTAATATTCACGCTGGAAGATTTCTATCGATTCGCAAAATGCATTATTCCATTCTAAAGATGTCTGTCTTGCTTTTGTCATGTTGCTGTTTGTGGAATCCGATCCTGAAGCAACAGTGTGCATGTATCAAGGCATTCATTTAAGGCCTCATGTGTACATTGAAGGTTGCTGGGCGTTCTTGTGGGTGGAGGTTTGTCCAATTGTTCATTCTTCAGATGATGTTCAACATGTCAAATGATTTAGTAAATAAGAAATAAATTAATTCTGTTTTGAGTAATTTGAATTGTGCTCTTCTGTTGACTTTTAAAAGTTTCATTCATTGCCATTTCAGGGAAATTTATCACAAGTTATCTTCATTGATAGGTAGTAGAGACTATATGCGGATTAATGCGAGTATTTCACAGGGTTATTCCTATGTCTTGTGATGATTTATTGAGAAGGGTTGGCTAAAATGATACTCCCAAGTCAGAAAAAAAAGGAACTTATACTTTTTGAAATTGCTGTAACAGAAAGTAAAAAAACTTAATGAGCAAGCTTTCAGAGCATGGTTGGAAGAACGTTTCTAGACAAAAATTCTGTTGAAATAGTGCATTCTCAAAGCGAACTACAGCATATATTCAGCCACCTTATGAATATTTCCTGGTGGTTGTGCAAAGCTGTTTCAGCTTGAAAGCTGTCAAGAAAACAGCTAGCCTGTGGAAAAGCAGATTAAAGCTGGAATCCCAACAGCCTCATTGGCTTAAGTCAGGGATTTCGCAAAATGGCATTGACAATCCTGGCTTATCCAAGAAAAGCATAAGCACCAAGAGACAGATTGGACAGCAAAACATATTTTCTTGTTTGCTTGAAAGCTCCGAAATGAGAACGTTGAAGTAAAGCAAAAGGCTGTGCACTGTGTGGTAGTCGTAATTTGTCAGAATTCAGGCCAATATGTGTGAAACATATATCCATTCATATAGATGGATTGAATAAGATAAAGTGTGTATGAAATTTAATATTTCACAAGAGCTTGGAGGAATTAACATATATCTTAGTAGATAGAGCCCGTCACTGCATGCTGAGTAAAAATCAGGATTCCATGATTCCCAGCCCAGGGAACCCAAGAGTATGTCTTTTTTGTGCAGACTGCTAGCGTCTAAAGACAAAACCTAGTAAAGAACATTGTAAAGTATATGTTTTACCTTTGGATGCTGGAGAAAAAGCCTCTAGTTTGGTGATCCGTTGGAATGTACAGCCTTATTCCCCACACACTTCATGCAAATGCATATTCGTCACAAAGCAGCCAAAACGGTAATATCCCACAAACATGATAGATTTATGACATATCCCCAGTAAATGAATACCCCACAGACCACATGCATATGTAAACCAACACTAATAGACAACGCAACATCCAAAGATCAACAGATGCAGGGACAGAATCCCACGTGAGGCAGGTGTCACCCAAGGGAACATTCATTTACCATGTGTACTGTCAGTCTGTCACCTAATGAATTCTCAATATGCTGTCCTGTTTTATGCAATTCATAACATGCAAGGATGACATATCGGCCAAGCATATGGGAAAATGGCATTGTCTTAGTAATATTCATGACTGGATTATTATTTAGAGGGCAACCATTCAATATCACAGAGGGGCGGCAGCTTTGAGTTTTTTAAAATAAATATCTTCTTGCTCAACAGTTTTGAAATAAACAATTTCTGGTGGCAGTATTTCTTAACAAGGTGTTGCTTGATTTAGAAAGGAATATGTGGGGATGTCATGCACCCAAAATAAATAATGACTGTCACCGTTACTGTAAAATAAATAATTGCCCGCATAAGAAAACTGCAAGCACCTCCCCCGAAAACCTAATTCTATAATCATCGTAGAACAGATAGATATGTAGGAAATACCAATTAAACATACTGAAACTTTGAATAAGTATAGGCATGCAGGGATCTTCTTTATTAGTCTGTGGTATATGCCTATTCAATTAAGTTTTTAAAAAGTGTTTCAGCTTTGATAATTCATAGTATCCCTTTGAGTTCCAGATGTAGGAGCCATTACAAAGGATGTTGTGGGAGGCAGCCAACTTGCAAAGTACCAACAGATCTCCTCTAACATGATTTGGTGATTCAATGTACTTTTTGTGCCATTATCGGTTTAATAGGCTTTCACAGCCTAAGCCATTTTCTGAAGCCATAAGAAGACTCTTCCAGGCATTAAGAGCTGTTACCAACAAGGAAAAAAATAAAATAATTTAGTAGGCCTGCATGGAAATGTGTTGACAAAAGTTATTTGATTTCAATAATCATGGGCAGAAGAGATGCTCAAATACAACTTCAGTGAAGACTTCAATAATATTTAGCAGATTTTTTCTGTTGGTTGAAAATTAAAATCCTTCAATTGTCAAAATAGCAGATATATAAACATCAGAACCATGTTATCTATGTATCCATGCATATTTATGTAAATATATCTATTTCTCCATCCATACATCTATCAGTCAATTCTATCCATCCATCCAATTCCCTGCTATCCCAGAAAGCTCCAAATGCCATCCAAAATACATTGACTCAACAAACTTCTTCTTCCTCAGCATTTTCTGCAAATATCCAGCTCAGAAACCTAAATGAATAAATCATGACAAATGAAGATTTTAAAGAGCCACTCCATTGCCACCAAGCAACGATAAACACTGCACGCAAAATTTCAGTGACAACTGTTTGCAGAGCCATTAAACTCAAATTTGTCCAATTTAGGACTCATTCAGCATGTTCACTAAGCAGAATATATTTGATCAGATTGCATTTTTAAATTGGTTTTTGCATTAAAAATGGCATTTTGACAAATTCTTCCAGACTGCTTTTATGAATGTTCATTGTAGCTTGACACATAAAATATCACAAATTGCCTGATCCTCGATTCTAACTCATTCTTTCGATCAGTCACAAATTGCCTGATCCTCGATTCTAACTAACTCCTTTGGTCAGTCACAAATTGCCTGATCCTCAATTCTAACTAACTCCTTCGGTCAGTCACAAATTGCCTGATCCTCGATTCGAACTAACTCCTCGGTCAGTCACAAATTGCCTGATCCTCGATTCTAACTCACTCCTTTGGTCAGTCACAAATTGCCTGATCCTCGATTCTAACTCACTCTTTCGATCAGTCACAAATTGCCTGATCCTCGATTCTAATTCATTGTTTCGATCAGTCACAAATTGCCTGATCCTCGATTCTAACTCACTCATTCGATCAGTCACAAATTGCCTGATCCTCGATTCTAACTCACTCTTTCGATCAGTCACAAATTGCCTGATCCTCGATTCTAACTCATTCCTTTAGTCAGTCACAAATTGCCTGATCCTCGATTCTAACTAACTCCTTTGGTCAGTCACAAATTGCCTGATCCTCGATTCTAACTCACTCTTTCGATCAGTCACAAATTGCCTGATCCTCGATTCTAACTAACTCCTTCGGTCAGTCACAAATTGCCTGATCCTCGATTCTAACTAACTCCTTTGGTCAGTCACAAATTGCCTGACCCTCGATTCTAGCTCACTGTTTTGATCATTCACAAATTGCCTGATCCTCGATTCTAACTCACTCTTTCCATCAGCCACAAACTGCCTGATCCTCGATTCTATCTCACTCTTTTGATCAGTCACAAATTGCCTGATCCTTGATTTGGACTAACTCTTTCGATCAGTCACAAATTGCCTGATCCCCGATTCGAACGCACTCCTTTGGTCAGTCACAAATTTATTGATCCTCAATTTAAACAAAAATTTTTATTGATCAGTCACCAATTGCCTAGTCCTCATATCTAATTGAATCCTTCGCTCATTCACAAATCGATTGATCCTCTATTCCAACGGTCTTCGTTCAGTCACAAATTGATTGATCCTTGACTCTAACTGACTTCTTCAGTCACAAATAGCAACAATGCACAAAAATAGAAAGCTTTACTCTGACGTGTTGCGGACTGGTCTAAATAAACATGTAAATAGGCTACCATCAACAAGAGTCTCAGCTCCATCAAATATAAAATGTATAAATAGCAACAGTGGCTCAATTAAACTCTCAAACAGGTTTGAGATTTTAGCACAAACAGACCCCATGTCAGTCTCTGTAGAAAATATCAGAAATTATCCGGCCAAGACTAATCTCAAACCAAACAATACTCTGAAAACCTGTGTGTGGAACGCCCAAAGTTTGAGGCAGAAAACACAAACAGTTAATAACTACAATGATGAGCATGATCTGGACATCTTTCTTTTCACTGAGACATGGCTAAAAGATGATGACAAAGTTGAAATTGGCGAGTTGGAACAAAATGGTGCATATTTCTTTCTTAGTTCGCCTCGGTTAGGAAGACCAGGTGGTGGAGTGGGTTGCCTCGTCCGATCTGGCATACAAGCTATCAAAAAAGATCGAATGAAGACCAAGACCTTTGAACACATGGAAATCCAAATCCAAGTAGAAGGGAAAATTGTTACAATACTTCTAGTCTATCGCCCAGAACCATCCAGCAAAAATAAATACAGCCTTGCAGACTTCTTTGTGGAATTCACAAAATTTCTGGGACACTACCAAACATTAAACAATGAAATAATTATTACTGGTGATTTCAACTTTCATGTGAATAAACCAGGTGATAACAAAGTCATTCAATTTAACAATATCCTTGAAATGTTTGATCTTGTACAACATGTCTCAGCACCAACCCACAAAGATGGTAATACGCTAGACCTTGTGATTACTCGAGAAAAATCAATACTGAACAACTGCATGGTTAGTGACCTACTCTCTGATGATAATTGCATTCTGTTTGACATTCCAATGAAAAAAGCTAATAAGCCCAAGAAGAAAATCAGTTTCAGAAAAACTAATAAAATCAATGTCCAAAATTTCAAAAAGGACATTGGGAGACATCTGTCTGCAGATGGGCTGGATGAGAAAGATCTCAATGAACTTGTTTGCCTCTATGACTCCATGAAAGCAATTTTTGACAAACATGCTCCAGTTAAAACGTGCGAAGTAACTTTGCGCAAACCTACTCCATTTAACAATGCCGATATCAAGATTCTGAAATCAGCGAAGAGGAAGGCAGAGAGATTATGGAGGAGAACCAGACTTGAAAATGATTGGGAGTCATTCAAAGAAAAACGAAATGCATTGAATTTGCGGCTAAGTCACCTCAAATCGGAAGATCTGCGAGTCAAGATTAAAGATTCTAATGGTGATGCAAAGATGTTGTTCAAGTTACTGAACTCAAGTCTGAACAGAAAACAGCAACTACCTCTCCCACCAAACACAAATGAAGTCGACTTGGCAAATGATTTTAATAAGTTCTTTGATGAAAAGATTAAAACACTCAGGTCCCAGTTGGACTCTACACAGAATGAGACTGTTAACCACATTGAAACTACCTCTCATAGACTGCGACACTTCAGACGCTTGTCTCAAACTGATGTAAAGAAATTGATTAGGGAAATGCCAGTTAAACACTGCCAACTTGATCCTATTCCCACATGGCTTTTGCTTGAATGCATTGATGAATGCCTTCCAATTATAACTGAGATTGTCAATAAGTCACTCACACTGGGGGAAATGCCTCTTGAATTGAAGCATGCATTAGTGAAGCCTCTTTTGAAAAAATGTGGACTGGATCTAATCAAAAAGAATTATAGACCAGTATCAAATCTGTCTTTCCTTGGCAAACTAATTGAAAGTGCTGTTATTAAACAATACACAAACCATCTTACTGCAAACAACCTGGATGATCCGAAACAGTCAGCTTACAGAAAATTTCACAGCACTGAAACCCTCCTGACGAAGATCCATGATGACATAATGTTGAATATGGCCAAAGGGGAGGTAACAATGCTTGTACTCTTGGACCTTTCAGCCGCGTTTGACACAATTGATCACAAAATCCTACTGAAACGTTTGGAAAACAGATATGGTGTTCATGATTCCGCACTATGTTGGTTTGAGTCATACATTTCTGAAAGGTCCCAGTCAGTGATAATTAATGACAAAACATCAACCAAACTGCCGCTCAAATTTGGAGTTCCTCAAGGCTCAAAATTAGGACCAGTCCTATTTAATTCATACATCGCTCCCTTAAGCGAGGTGGCTGCAAAAAATCAAGTCAAAGACCAAAAGTATGCCGATGACGAGCAACTTATTCTGTCCTTTAAACCAACTTTCCTAGATGAGAGAAATGCTGTGGTTAAAATGGAAAAGTGCATTGCTGAGATCAGGCAATTTCTCCATGAAAACAAGCTCTGTAACAATGGGGAAAAAACTGAACTACTACTCATTGGCAGTCCACACCAACTTAATAAACTCCAAGTATCATCAATCCATGTCGACAATGTCAAAATTAATGCCGCCGATAATGTAAGAAATCTAGGTGTAATCTTTGACAAAAACATGACCATGGAAAAACAAGTCAACAAAATGTGCCGGAATGCCTATTTCAATCTGAGAAATATTTCAAAAATTAGGAAGTCATTGGACAAGGAAACTTGCAAAACTGTAGTAAATGCTCTTGTAACTCCTCACCTAGACTATGGAAATGGTCTTCTATATGGTGCATCAAGTCGGTTTATGAACAAACTTCAAGTGGCCCAAAACTCAGCAGTTCGACTCATTGAAAAATTAAAAAAGCATGACAGGGTAAGCCAGCATAGGAAGCAGCTACATTGGCTGCCGATTCCAGCTAGAATACAATTCAAACTGATGTTAACAACTTGGAAAGCAGTCAATGGACAAGCCCCTTTGTATATTCAAAATCTGATTCAGCCAAAATCTGAACCAAACTTTAATCTGAGAAGCAATAACAAAATGCTCTTATATGAACCAACTTCCTGCAATAAAAACAAGTATGAAGACAGAGCCTTTTCACATGCTGCTCCAAAACTGTGGAACCAACTGCCAGAGATCGTCAAGGCCTCAAAAACTTGTGAAGGCTTCAGGAGAAATCTTAAAACTCATCTGTTTAAGAGTTTCTACAAATAAATCCATCTTGCACAAGCGCCACTGAGCAGTTTACTGGAATTGGCGCTATATAAATGTCTATTATTATTATTATATATTATTATTATATAAAAATTTAATTAGATCTATATATGTAATTTTCATATGTCGAAAAGGGTATAATTAATTTTTAACTAAACATTTTCTCCAAATGTAGAAGGCCCAAGAAAGGACAAAGCGAAATCATGAAGAGTAAATGAGGAGTTAGAAATTTCACTTAAAATGGAAATAAGTTGAAAATTTCTGCCGATTACAAAATCCACTCAAAATTAACCCAGAGAACAGATTGGACAGGGTCCCTTTAAGACTTCTTCTCTTGTCATCTCAAAATGCTGATTGCCTTGTGAAATCATTTTCTTTAAAATTTCTTTCATTGGATCGTCCTCAAAGCGAGGCACATGAGCTCAATAATTTATTCAAAGCCTGCACTATCAACATATTACGTAACAATAATTAGAGTTGCATAGTTCTTGAAGGCTGGTTGACATTTTACAGTGTCAAAGGTCTTAATTGAATAAAAGGACAGTTACAAATATGCCTCAAATAAACAGTATGGAAAACTTGATCCGCTGATGTCTTTGACCCATTTGAAGGCTGTAAAATTACAAGTACAGCTTCAGATAAAACGCCAAATCTGCAAAAAGGGAGAAATTTATGTTTCTCAAATATACACTGCACAACCTTTTTGTCCGTAGGCCTGTGCAGCAGAATAACATTCCATGATATTTAAGAAATAAAATTCTATTGAGACTGTATGCAAAGTTTTAATGACAGAGATGAAACAGCATGACCAAGGCAGTTGTCATAAGTTTCAGAGCCATCCTCCCACAATAGAGATGCCGCTTGCAAGCAAGCAAGCATCTCTAAAAACATGAAAGGCAAAGAGAATTGAAAACATGCAGATCCACTTCACACAAGGATGGATCTGGAAGTATCGGTATGAGTAAAAACAAAACAAACAATGCAAAATTACAAAAGCCAATATATTTTCGTATTTCTGCCTCAGGAATTTCATGGTATGAGAAACAATCCTGGAATAATATTTTACAAGTTACAACAAAGAATTCTTGCTGATGGTCGCACATGGGGGAAGTGGAAACAAAGTGAAACAATCTCCATTCAGGAAATCAGATTAATTTTACACAAACACAGGTCTGGAAACTTCAATCACTTGTATTTCCGAGTATCAATGTGCAATTTAGCTCCAGTTTTGTCAATTGGGATGGCAACATATCCTGCCTGAAAACTTAAACCAAGATATCTTGTACATTTCAGCTGACGAATCATTTTCAAGAAACAGTTTTAAAACATGTCAAGCCATTTGGTTCTAATTGGGAGCATATGCTAAGGAAGGAGGTCGACCGGTGGAAAGCAGGTGACTGGTCATGATGGTTCCTTCTCATTAAGATGATGTATACTTCCTCAATTACGTTTACCATGAAAATCCTTTTACTTACTAGTTTCTGGAATTCTGAATATAACCTTTCTTGCTTCAGTATGCAGGTAGGTATAATGCCACTGAGCTATAAAGACACACATGTAAGGTTAATATGCGGGGCTATAATTCAGCCAACTGTCATAAAAATCAGCGAAAGAATCTTTGAGATAATCAAGTTTATCCAAAGGGGGACTTATTTTTGTTGGACTGTTTAATACACAGCACTACTTGTATGCCTATTATTTCAGTGAAGGGTGTTGGACCATTGGTGCTTGGGTCGATTCACATTTGAGGAACAATTTATTGGTTATTTATTCAGGGGTAACATCATGCATGCCTGATTATAGTTACTGTGTAACTTCTTATGTATCAAAATCGTGTTCAGTGAGCTTTGCTAAGCAATATTTTAAATTTAAGTTTGGGTGTAATTAGAGCAAAATCACTGCGGTTTCTCTTCTGTAATGGATGTTCATACCAAAAAGATGATAAACCTATTTATGAATAATCAAATTTCTCTTCTCTTCAATCTTAAGCAGTTTTATTTCTACTTTTCTAATATATAATAAAGTGAGTTGATGAGTTATCTCATCTCTCTTTTCTTAAATCTTTTTCTTTGTTTCTCAAATGTGAGCTTGGCATTATCCTGCTGAAATCCGAGATCTCTTCTGCTGAATTGCCAGATATTCACACTGGAAGATTTCTATCGATCCATGAAATGCATTATTCCATTCTAAAGATGTCTGTCTTGCTTTTGTGATGTTGCTGTTTGTGGAATCTGATCCTGAAGCAACAACGTGCTATAGCAAGTCATTCACTTAATTAGGCCTCATGTGTATATGGAGGCTTGTGGTGGCATTCTTGTGGGTGTAGTCTTGTCCAATTGTTCATTCTTCAGATTATGTTCAACATGTCAAATGATTTAGTAAAAAAGAAATAAACAAATTCAATTTTGAGTTACTGAGTTGCGCTCTTCTGTTGACTTTTAAAAGCTTCATTTGTTGTTATTTCAGGGCAATTTATCTCGAGTTATCTTCATTGATAGGTAGTAGAAACTTGGCCATTGTATATTTTATATGTGCATTAATGTGAGTATTTCATATGGTTATTCCTATGTCTTGTGATGATTTATTGAGAAGGGTTTGGCAGAGTGCCGGATAGAGATCTGTCATGTAATCTGTCGCATCTTTCTCCTTGGCCTGACTTGGCTACATGTGATAAATATATAACAGACTTTCATCAGAACAAAGATACTGCCTGTTTATAGCCTCAGTGTCAACATATCAAGCCAATGCCTGTTGGATTTCTTTGCGAAAAGTAATTTCTTGCCCATGGCATTGTTTGATTTAGAAATGAATATTTGAGGATATGGTAGGCTCGCTGCCATGAAATAAATAATTTTGCATCGAGGAGAACTCCAAAATATCTAATGGTCATCCCCTTAATAATGCACATGCCTAGCAGGTAAAATATTGACACATCTATAATATTGACTATATGGCAAACATGTAAGATACTGTTTGTCATTTTTCTCTCCAGCTTTATCCCATCAATCAACTTTCACGATTGAAGAACTTGTTCAAGAGGACTGAGCCAGTACTACCCATACCTGGTAGGCACATTACCTTACTTGATTTTTCTGGAAAAGTAGTACAAGTAACAATTATTCACTGAATACAGAGGACTCCCAAAAAATAGTGGCAATTTTGGCAGTCCCTTGTAAAGTTGTGTCTATGCTCAGCCTCTAAAAATTGTATACACATGATGAACTCTTCCTTTTTATTGATCGTCTATTGCTGTAAACTGTTACGTCTGTTCAATGAAATGGTATCCTCTGAGGATTATGCTCACCAAATACCTACTCTGGCTGAACCAGCAGCCTTCAAGTGAGCCTACCCGTTTTAAAATATCCATGGCTTTTTCAATTGATATGAACAATTTCACCGAGCAAGGGAGCCACCAGCTTGATAAACTTCATCATTGGTCTGGAGAAAATTTGTTTCTCAATCGTATTTAGGAGATAACTAAGGACCTCTTTTGTAACAGTTCTACCGTATAGGTTCCTTGGATGCAATTACAAATAATTTGAGTGAAATTTAAACACCTTTCGGTAAATTTATTTTTGGAAAAGCCAAAACTTCAATTTTTTTGAAAATATGGGTACATGCACTCGGGGTCTGCTGGCTCAGACAAAAATTCAGCAATAAAGCTACAAATACACATGCACACTGCCAATATAAAGGCCTACAAATTGGCCAACCTTCACAGAAATCAGAGCGGAGGCCTTTGAGATATTACTGTTTTCGTAAAGCCTTTAGTAAAGGGGTTTTTTTTAAACTGTTTTATAGTAGGGAACATACTATGACACAAAAATTAATTATGCAACATTTTATATTTGAATACAAGGTTGACACAGGTACCGGTGTTTACATGCTTTCACTTTCATACCAAAAGAGAGACATAGAGGATAAAATCTCATAAACAAGGGATTATCCCTCCCTGGTGGCACATCATGGAAGTTCTTTGGAGGGAAATTGTAATCAATTCTGTCACAGATGAGGCGGCCATGACAGCCAGGAGGAATTAATAGCTAAATAACCTCTGTAATGAACATTATCAGGCAGACACACATTCACTACTTGTCACAATGATGCAACAGAATCGGATAGTTTATTCACAATATTGGCTTGGAATGGTGAATATCAGGAAGAATGCAAAATCAGCAAGCGTGGCAAAGTGAAAATAAACTTGTTGAATATAGATATGTGCCAACTGGACAAAACTGTAATGTTGCCAAACATGCTTTTATTATTATATTACAGATATTATAGATAGACAGATAGATAGACAGAAAAATAAATAGACAGATGAATAGATAGACAAGAGAGATAGATAGCTAGATAGATAGATGGAAAAAGGATGTCATTGACTTTCTGCTTTCAAGAACACTACGAAGACAGCACACATACACAAATCTTAACAACACATTAAACGCGGGGCTAATTCAATTTTAGTATGTTTCTCATTCGCTCAAAAATGCCCAAATCAAATTAAGAATATTTTAAGGCTATGTAGCATGGTGAGAGTCCCTTGGCCTTACAATAAAGAGCAAGTCATGACAGTTGTTGCAGAAATGCAGCTGGCTCGCTATTATGGTCCAGATGTAAATATATACCTGATTGCAGGTTACAGCAGCCTCAATGTCAGGGCTAGAAGACAATGCAAAGTGAAAGGCCCTACCGCATTAAATTAATAACATTTCTGGTGCCTCTTCTTACAGATAGCAAGAAATCTAGAGGCTTTTTAGGCAATGTCCAAGTTTGCAGGGCAAACAGCACCAAAACATTGTTAGAATTCATGGAAGTATGTAGCTCAGAAAAAAGAAAGAACCTAAAATGAGTAAACAGGAAACCTTAAAAAAGTTTCACAGCAATTTCAATGTGCATGACTAGCTCTTCTAACTGCTGCACAGCATTTTATTTGAAACTGACTGGTTCATCTCACAAGTTACTGAGTAGACCAATCAGATCAAGCTAAAATGATACTCCAAAGTCAGAAAAGGAACTAATACTTCTTGCAATTGCTGTAATCCAAAGCGAAAAAAAAACACCAAAATGTGCATGCTTTTAGAGCATGGCCGAGAGAACATTTTATGACGAAAATTCTGTTCTAACAGTCCATTCTCAAAGCAAAGTACAGAATATACAATAGCCACCTTATGAATATTTCCTGGAGGATGTGCAAAGCTGTTTCAGGCTTGAAAGCTGTCCAGAAAACAGCTAGCCAGTAGAAAAGCAGATTAAAGCTGGAATCCCAACAGCCTCATAAGCTTAAGTCAGGGATTTCGCAAAATGGCATTCACAATCCTGGCTTATCCAAGAAAAGTATAATGGATGCAAAACATATTCCTGCTTATTCTTGTTTTCTGGAAACTCCAAAATGAGTTCTGAAGGTGTAAGTATATATGGCACAAGGTTGTGCAATGTGCGGTATTGCCCGTTCTTCAGAATGTCAGAATGTATACGTAGGAGTAAAACATTAATTAAATCCAATCAAACAGACGGATTGAGAGAAAAATAGATGTATTGGATTTAACGTCTCGCTCAAGTATTCAAGCCTGGAGATGTCTGTCTCGATAGCTCTCAAGAGTATATCAAAATTTCCATTCACTGCTGAGTTATAACCTATCAGACCTGTGTTCAATTCCCCGTTCAGAGAACCTCCAGGGCTGTGTCTTCATTCTGGGCAGAGAATGCACCTTGCTTGGATATCCTACGCTTCAAGCAAATGCATATTTGTCATGAAGCAGCCAAAACGGTAATATCCTACAAACATGATAGATTTATGACATATCCCCAGTAAATGAATACCCCACAGACCACATGCATATGTAAACCAACACTAATAGACAAGGCAACATCCGAAGATCAACAGATGCAGGGACAGGATCCCACGTGAAGCAGGTGTCACCCAAGGGAACATTCATTAACCGTGTGTACTGTCACCTAATGAATTTCCAATATGCTGTGCCGTTTTATGCTATTCATAACATGCAAGGATGATATATATGGGCCTAAGATATGGAAAAATTTAATTACCATACTCACATTCGCGTACGAGACCTCTGTGTCTTAAATGAACAAAAGATGCAGACATTTATTTAGAGGGCCACCATTGAATATCAAAGGGGAGGGGGGATGCTCGGAATCTTTAAATAAACATTTTCTGGCTCAGCAATTTTAAAATAAACAATTTCTGGTGGGAGTATTTCTTAACAGAGTGTTACTTGACTTAGAAAGGAATATTTGAGGATGTCATGCACCCAAAATAATAATGACTGTCACCGTTACTGTGAAATCGAGTCAAGTCAACCATTATGGTCACCACCTCTTAAGATAAACATTTTACTTCATTTATAGCAGAACAGATACATATACAGGAAATATCTCATGCAAGGATATCCTCTTATTTCTCTTTGGTATAGGCCCACTCACTAAGTAATAAAAATGAAATACGATTTCAGATTTGATATTTTCTGAATGCCCCTTGACTTCCAGAAGCTGGGGCCATTACAAAGCATGTAGTGGGATGCACCAACTTGCAAAGTATCAACAGATATCTCCTAACTTGATTTGGTGATTCAATTTACTTTTTGTGCCATTATCGGTTTAATAGGCTTTCACAGCCTAAGCCATTTTCTGAAGCCATAAGAAGACTCTTCAAGGCATTAAGAGCTGTTAGCAACAAGCAAAAAGAAAATAATTGAGTAGGCATTCACCTAAATGTATTGACAAAAGTTATTTGATTTTAATAATCATGAGCAGGGGAGATGAAACTTAAGGAGATCATTTTTGCAGACTTTTATAACATCTACGTTTCCGTCTATCTATCTATCTATCTATCTATCTATCTCTCTATCTATCTATTACACATTATTCCATCCGTGCTGTGGGAAAAGCAAACAAAAAGTCCATCTATCTATCTATTTTCAGCTTTCAGTCTCCCTTCTAATACTGTCCCTATCTCCAAGTCATATTGATACTTTTCTAGTTCCTTCCTACCTATCTACCTCAGCAACCTGTAGGAGTAAGTTAAACGCACCTTGGGTAGTTTTGTAAAGCACTCCAGTAAGCATTTTCATCAGCAATATCCAGCCAAGAAACCCAAAGGAATAATTCATGACAAATGAAGATTAAAGAGCCACTCTATCGCCACCAAGCACCAATAAACACTCCACGCCTATTTCAGTGACAACTGTTTGCAGAGCCATTAAACTCAAATTTGTCCAATTTAGGATTCATTCTAAGCAGATTACATTTGATCAGATTGCAGTATCAAATTGGTTTTTGCATTGATAATGGCATTTTGACTAATAATTCCAAAGAATTTTAATGAACATTCATTGTAGCTTGACACATAGAATATCACAGATTTAATTATATGAGCGCAGCTCATGGCTGCCAAATGCAGCCATGAGCGAAGCTCACTTGGCACAAGGACAGCTCATTCTGTGTGGTGCTCCTGTCTGCAGTGATTGCCGGAACAGGAAGTGCCTGTAGTTAACAGGAAGTGCCTGTAGTTGCCATAAAAGTGGAGCTAGTAGTTTAGTCATAGTTTAGTTTGGTAAATAATTAAAATATGTTAAATAAATTCCAAAATAGATTTAAAATTTCGGTCTTGTCCCATAACAACCTCCAACGACATATTTAAGGGATTTAAATCAACATGTGTATCACCATTGGAAATAATTATTTCCATACCACCTGATTGCAAGAGTGAATAAAATTAAAAGCCAATACAAATGTTAATGACTTAAATAGATCACCAAGTAAGAAATCATATTCACAACACTTAAGGTTACATAATCTTAATTAACTATCAACAAATTAAGTAACAGTCTAATAGTAATATAAACAGTCACCTCTGAAAAGCTATGGTTTTATTGATCTCAGTTATGTAACATCAACAATTTAGTGCAATCTATCTATCTATCTATCTATCTAATCTATCTATCTACACATAATCATATCTATAGATCTGATCTTGTCTATCTAATCTTATCTATCTGCCCATTTGCCTAGTCCTTTAAAAAGATACATTGGCCTTCTGCATGGAATGTTAAAGATAATGCACTAGTTCTATGACAATGCTGCGCAAATTTCATGGCAGTGCCATTTACATATTAGGTCTATGAATGTAATTTTCAGATGTCTAAAAAGAGTATACTTTATTATCAACAAAACAATTCATCCAAAATACCCAAAGGACAAAACAAAATCCAAACTACTTTATTGTTTGGGAATTATGAATTCTACTGCAAAATAACAAGTTCACAATAATCAGTGATAATGAAATACATCTCAAAATGAGGTATCGCTTGTGACTTCGACAACAAATAATTTTCTTGAAGAAATTCTTGAAGATAACAAGAAAAGTTTTTCAAAAAAAAATAGAGGCGATTTTTAAAGCAAATTCAGCTTGTTCCACATATTTCACCCCATCTACATTTAATTTCGGCCCGATCCCGCAAAAAGCGTCCCGTTCCGCAAATTAGACCCGTCGTCCGCATTTTACTACGACGCTGGCCACCCGTTCTGATGACGAAGTTTCACAGCCTGAAGTTGCCATCTATACAGAGACGAGTGGCTCTAAATAGAGTAACTAAGAACATATCAGCGAAGGGCTGATGCATCGCCTCTAAAAAAATAATGGGATCTGTTCAAGAGTAGGGAATCAGCCAGGTGGAAAGTCATAACACAGTAAATGTTGCATTATGACCATTGATAACTTGCAATGGGTACATTCGTTTCGCTGCTCCAAAGTCCTCCTGGAGTAGAGTAGTTCACTCCAGATCATTCGTTTTGCACTTCCGGGAGTAGTTCGGAGTAGATTGGAGTAGATAGGAAGTACTCCAAGAAATTGGGATATCCCATGACGTAGGATTGTTTACAAAGATAGATGACACTTCAGAAGCTTTGATTTAGTGCCTAATTGTTTTTTTCTGGTGTGAATGTCCGTATTTCAATTCAATAAATTAAGAGCAATCGATTGAGGGTGTCAAATGATGTCGTAATTGCCATCAACTGGGGAATTCTAATTGCTAGGGAACCCCCAAGTTATGACGATTCTAACTACTCTGTTATGTTCGATTTGGACCAACCTTGGAGTAGTTCACTCCAGGAGTAGAAACGTCACTTCCTGGAGTAGATACGTAACTTCCGGAGTAGTTAGAGTAGGTCGAATCGAATGTACCCAATGTCAACAATCAACACTTTTCAACAGGTTATGTAAAACCAATTAGAGTTGCATGGTTCTTGCAGGCTGAATGATATTTGACAGCTGTCAATCAAAATCCTTAATCCAGTCAGAGGACAGTTCCAAGCATGGGAAATACCGTGACAAAATCATTGCCGTATTTGCTAAAAGCTGAAAGACATTATAAAACATTAAACTTCAGTTTAATAATAGTAAATTTGCTAAAACTGTAATCTTGTTTTATTTTATATTTCAGTGGGCTTATCAAATTTTCATCCCTGTCTTCATTTTTATGTTCTTCAAGTCTACTCTTCACTTCAATTAATTAGTGTTTATTTACAAATTCAGTTTTTAACGTCTTACCAATTTATATTTTTAATGTTTTATTATCATTCTCGGTAATTAATTTATTTTAGCTTTTTTCATGTTTTTACATTACTTTTTATATTTTAAATTTATTAAAATCCTTATTTATATTTATTGTAAAGCGCCCTAGAATGTTTTTCAAATAGGAGCGCTTTATAAATTAATAAATTCAATTCAATTCAATTCAATTTAATGTGAAGCCAACCAAGAGCAATTTCCCAGAGGATAATCTGAATTGTACAAAAGTATAAAATTAATAAAACATATAATATGTAAATGGCACTGCCATGAAATTCGCGCAGCATTGTCATAGAACTACTGCATTATCTTCAACATTCCATGCAGAAGGCCAACCTATCTTTTTACAGGACTGGGCAAATGGGGAGATAGATAAGATTAGATAGATAAGATCAGATCTATAGATAAGATTAGATAGATAGATAGATAGATAGATAGATAGATAGATAGATAGATAGATAGATAGATAGATAGATAGATAGATAGACAGATAGATAGACAGATAGATAATTAGATAATTAGATAAATAGACAGATTGCACTGAATAGTTGATGTTCCATAACTGAGATAAATAAAACCATAGCTATTCAGATGTGACTGTTTACTACTAGACTGTTACATAATTTGTTGATAGTTAATGAAGATTATGTAACCTTAAGTGTTGTTATGATTTCTTACTTGGTGATCTATTTAAGTCATTAACATTTGTATTGACTTTTAATTTTTATTCGCTTCTTGCAATCAGGTGATATGGAAATAATTATTTCCAATGTTGATACACATGTTGATTTAAATCACTGAAATATGTCATTGGTGGTTGTTATACAACAAGAATGAAATTTTAAAGCCATTTTGGAAGATATTTGAGGTATTTTAATTATTTACCAAACTAAACTCTGACTAAACTACTAGCTCCACTTTTATGGCAACTACAGGCACTTCCTGTTCAGGCAGTCACTGTAGACAGGAGCACCACACAGAATGAGCTGTCCTTGTGCTAAGTGAGCTTCGCTCATGGCTGGAGCTGCGCTCATATTATGTATAAGTTTTTATATATAAATTATTATTTTTAATCCAAATCTTTTTTTTTTTAGCCGATTTCCTTGCAAAAACCAAATAGTATATCCAATATAGGCCTGGGCTAATTAAAAGTAGACCGAGGTCACAGTCTTCATATTGCTGCAGGCAACGTAGACTGAGGACATTGCATTTGCTGAGCACTCTTGAAAATCATTGGAAGCAATAAGTGATAATAACAAACAATCAAACATGAACACAAACAGAAAACTGCCATCTGCAAACAGAAAGCAACATAAGCAGTATCCTGTTTTGTCTCCAGTCCTAAGGTGTTTTCAACACAAAGAACAGTACCAATATTCAAAAAGTGGGATCCCGGAGGGAACAATTTTTTCTGGATGTCACTTTTAACAAGAAATTCTTTTTAAAAAAAGAATTGTAGGGACCTAGTATTTTAAATATGAGGTTATTCGAACACATATCTGTAATTTTCTATTGATTTCTGATGTATGTGCTGTTACATCTACCTCCAATATACCGTTCCTATAACTTAAATTTAACAAACCTACCTACAATGTTACCTCATGATCAGGCATGCCTAAATACAAGTGTTGGAATCATAGATACCAAACCAGGCAATGAGCCTTTTACATTATCTATCATGAACATGAAATTTCTATTTCTATAACAATTAATTCTGACTTGAATATTTGGATTGTTACCCTTTCCATGTGCTTATGAACATTAGAGCAGTTGTGAGAAATTGAATATTTGAGTATTTGACACTTTCTCATAAACCCTCCATTAGAACGTGTCCACAACTCAATAAGAACGCTGTCCACAACTCAATAAGAACACTGTCCACAACTCAATAAGAATGTGTACCCTCAAGTAGAACACCACTGCAGTACACATAAATTGATGACACATAGCACTTGGCTGATTATTTTTGTCCCAATAGTAAGGGACCTTCCATGTCAATTACTTCCTAATTTGGAGTACGCAACACAGATCTGAGATGGTCCCTACAAAAATATCAGAATATGTGGAGTTCTCATCACATGTGAAAAAATTAAAACACATATTAAATTAAACTAAAATATTACTTGTGGTGTGGTTTCACTATCTATCTATCTATCTATCTATCTATCTATCTATCTATTTATCTATTTATCTATTTATCTATTTATCAATCTATGTAGGCCTACATCTATTGATTTTTTTAATCAATCTGTGAATGTATCTATCAGGATGTATGATTGTGATGTATTTCGGGGAATTTAATTTCTTGAACTATCTTTAATATGACATGATATATAAAGGTACATAGAATATTTGTGCAATTATGAGGGCAAAGTATGAGTGAGTGAGTGAGTGAGTTTGTGTTTTACGCCCCATCAGCACCAGTGTGGGCTATTTAGAGGCAAGGAATACCTTGATTACAATAACACTGTACTAACAGGCCAGCAAACTTTGTTCAATCTAAATGCGATCTGAATTTGTCAAATGTGGTCTGAGTCAATCACTGTTCACCTAAGTGTGTTTGGAAGCTACCAATCAGATCATGTATGCAATGCTTTACTGAGTATGATTGACTGCTGAATGTAATTGTCCAATGCTATTATTTTGAAAACAATGGACAAAGAAACTGAAATAGCAAATTATGAATAACAAAATGATTAACAGCTATCAGTTTTGCAAAGCCTCCCTCTCTTCAGTCTGAAACTCCTTTGATTTTTTGGTGGTAAATTGTTGAAAATCAGCCGATTTTGACACTTTAAAGTACAGGAAAGCTCTGAAAATCGAACATAATACATTTTAAATGATTTTCTATCTACCCATACATTCTATTTTGATGAGAATAGGCCACTTCCCGATTACCTATGCTTCTGTGACCTATTCTGCAATTACACTAAACCCTTGGTTGGCCAGACATGCCCCGTGGAGAGAGCAAGTTCATCTGCATTGCTGATCAACTTGCATTACAGGCTTTTTACAGCAAGGCAAATATCTGACAGCCATAAACCTAACAAGGCAGTGCATGCACATATATATGGCTAACATTGGATGACCCTGTCGTACACCAAGCTTTGACCATGGAAGATGGATGGATGGATGATTGGGGCTTTGTGTCCAGTATTTATGCACTTGGTAGGCTAATTAGGACAGGAGGAGGACACGGCAATGAGGCGAAGGATGATCCAACAATAGGCCCAGGTGACCCGGCAAGAGCTGGAGTCGAACCCTGGACCCAGCTATTGGCAGCCCAGCACGTTACCACTAGACCAACCCTCCCTTAGATCCCCGGGCTTCGACCTGACACTAAATATAGTCATGAAGGCCTGTGATGTCAACTTTGTGAAATCTTGACAGACTAATTCTCCATTCATTTTAAAAACATGAAAATGTAAAAACGCTGGATTGGTAAAATTTAATCCAACTTTAAGATCATCATTATTATGTATTTCTCTGCGAGTTTACAAGGGGACATTGGCATATTCCAGAGCGGAGGCTTGACAGAAATGTCCAAAATGGTTGTTGATGCTACGGAAGTCTCCGGGAAAAAAATAGAGGAAGTGCTGTCCACCATTACTAGGAAGTTGATACAGGAAGAAGAGTGACAAGCAGCAGGTGAAACTGAAAATACATAAGTAATGCAAAAACGTAATAAAACGAATAACTATGGCTCAAGCCCAGTAAAAATGGCAACATTTAAGAAATAACATAATAGAAGTGCGTCATTTATTAAGAAAAACTAAAAGAAAGTACGATTCATTAATGTTTTCAAAGAAGTCGATTTGCAAGCTGAAACGTCCGGTTTTTGTTCCAAATATCCAGGCTTTAAAAAATATCTAAAATTAATTTTAAAAAGTAGATCTGTGTACTGTCTTCAAATTCACTCAGAGAATCTGATTAGTCCAAAAGACTGCCTTCATGAGATGCGGATCTGATTAGTGAGGAGCTCATTTTAAAAGTTTATTGTATGCCTAACCAAACAAGAATAGTTCAAATGGTGAAATATCTTCCACGTTGAAAGTACTCATGATTATAAAATGCACAAACAACTAAAATTTTAAGAGGCCTATATATAACAGGTCAATACAGTGGATGCATTATTGCATTCAAGTGCAAAGATAATGATTTTACATTATTCAATGAAGAGCATTTAATTTCAAAGCACGTTTGGAAATTAAACACCAATTAAAAGAAGGGACACCTCACAGAATATTCCACCCTCAATTAATTCTATCTTTGGCATCATTCAATATTTGCTTTTCAGTATTCTGTGAATATTTATCTTTATATGTAGCCATATAGGCCTATATCAAATTTATCCATTTATCTGTCTATTTACCTTTCAAAATTTATCGACCTTTCTATCTGCCTTTCTGTCAATCTGGCTTGCTATCTATCTATCTTTCTTGCTTCATCTATCTATCTATCTATCTATCTATCTATCTCTCTATCTATCTATCTATCTATCTATCTATCTATCTGTCTATCTATCTATCTATCTATCTATCTATCTATCTATCTATCAGTGCTTTTCCTAAGTCCAAAATTCAATTAACCACCAAGGCCAATTTTAAGTCAAATGGATGTGTGGCTATTTGATCCAAATCATATTATTTTATGTGATGATCATGAAGTGAAGCATTGCAGTTATCCATTATACCTTTAAAAATTTCCAAAGTTACTTCTGACAAACACTTTCAAGGAATTAATCAAAGTTACGAAAACCATGCACATTATTTTGTTTCTTTAAATTCTACTATGGTTTGGTGCTGTTTGCCCTGAAAATTTGAGACGTCACCTAAAAAGCCTCTAGCTTCAATCCTATCAATAAGAGAAAGCACCAAAAATGTAAGTTTACATATATAACCAAGGGGACCTCTCACCTAACCTGGGCTTCTTTCCCCGTCCTACTCTACACCATTATATAAATGATATGAGAGCAATATGAAAATTTATATTGAACGATAAATCATGATTTTTAAGATTAACTTTTTTTAAATAAATGAATAACCTACTTATACCTTTCTTTTTTTAACAGCTCAAAAAGTAATACACATGCTAAAAGTCGGGTAACTTAAATTGTTTCGAGACATCATCGATCGGACTACAACCAACGCCGGTTGTAGTCCGCAACCAACGCTGAAATGAACATGGATATCATGCAGCAATTCAATCCCCATGAAGTATACATGCCATTTATGAGAATTTCTTTTTTCACCCCAAGAAGAATTTTGGACTACATGGAAGCGACTGATGCTGAATTTGTATTGGGAAAAGGGTATCTCATAGAAGTAAAAACCTAAGAGAAGTAATTTCTTTGCAAGCACCCTGTAATTTTCTATGCTTAAAAATTTATATAGATCTACGTGTATATATTGGATTTCTGCTTATTCAAGGTGTGGCAAATTTCACCAAATGCATTATGAAGAAATATCAATTTGCGTGTCAGTTTGGTAGGATGGATGGATGAATGGGGCTTTACGTCCTGTATTTATGCACTTGGTAGGCTAATTAGGACAGGAGGAGGACACGGCAATGAGGTGAAGGGTGATTGAAACAGCCGTCTAACATAGGCCCAGGGCCAGGGGACCCAGCAAGAGCTGGATTCGAACCCTGGACCCAGCGTATGGCAGTCCAGCACGCTACCACTAGACCAACCCGCCCCCCTCATAATACTTGGTAGCAATTCTTAAGGCTGCAAATACTTAAAAAATATTTTACATGTTTTGTTAAAAAAACGAACATATAAAAACTACATTGTGATATCGCTTAAAAATATATGTGTGTTATCAAAAAGCTTCGGTCATATTAGACTCATGTGGTTTGTTCTAATTTACTAATTTAAAAAATTAATGGAGAAGTAGTAAGACCTGATATGAATTTTAAAAAATATGAAGTTCTCCCACTTGCTGAAAATCATGTTTCACAAAATGATGTCTCCCACAGTACACTGAACAGCTGAATTAGAAATTGACAAGAGAAAAGTATCCAGACAAATTGAGACCCAGGTCTCATTAATTTGCAACAGAAAAACACTGAATTCTATTATTCTCTTAATTTTCTCCATCAGACCTGAATAATAGAAAAGATTACATTTCATGTCCTTAAAATGTTAAATTAAAGAGGAAAACGCAGGTGCCAGACGTGATTGTTCTTACAGCTTCAGTAAATGCTGCTTTTCTTCTGAGATAAATTGATGCAGACTAAGTCTAGGATTTGAGTTAAAAATTACTTTTTAAAAATTGTTAGGAGAAATTAATCAGTCACACATGTCACTGTCGTCATACCATATGAACAGGCGCGAGGCAATTTCATTACAAATTGACAATGGCTATGGATCTGGATGTAAGAGAAAGAATTTTTAACCACCCAGCCATGATAGTGCTCATGGGGATATGCCACAAATAAAGGCTCCATTGTTAGTTGCCACCCAGCTGCCAGATCAAAATTCAGACCACACCTGTCTCAAGGCATCCCGCATCTCCTTCCCTTCCTCCTACACTTCCTCCTTTAAATTTAAATTCCTTCATTTCCTCCACTCTTATTGGCTCGTAATTAATGCAACTTTAAGGCCATTAAGCCTCCTATTAAGAGTGATTTAACAATGCTTAATTGCCCCCGTAGTTTAAGTGAAAAGAAAAATGTCCTGCAATCAGTTCACAACCATGCAACCCAAGAATGACTTTATAAAACAATAAAAATTTTATATAAAAAATTTGATTGAAATGAGTAAAATCTTGTCATACTGCATCAATTCTGAAAGATTGCAAAAAGCTCAAAGAAACCCAACTGAAATTATAATTACTTCATGAAGCTGACTTTAAAATTATCAACCTCCAGAAAACAATGCTGTAAGACACATGTTGGCGGTGAAGACCTAGCCTTGTAAACAAGAAATAAACGATTCTTATAAGAGACAAGGCCAATCCAGTTACTACTTCCTAGCCCTACAGGTACACAGTAGTACACTTGCTCTCTGTTAATAAATTGCCTAGGAGCAAGGACGACTCCATCTCAAATGGACAGGATGACACGATACACTATAAATATCTTGTATTCTCCTGGGAGACCTCCCTCAATTAGCTCTGCAAGACATGCCCAGAGCACTGAGGAGAGAACCCTGAAGTGATCAGACAAAAAAAAATTGACAGACAACGATACAAAGACAGACATGGAAGGGATGCAGAAACCTATTTATCTATCTATCTATCTATCTATCTATCTATCTATCTATCTATCTATCTATCTATCTATCTATCTATCTAGCTTTCTATCTATCTGTCTATCCTAATCTATGTGAACATTCAGACTTTACATTGCCAGCAGAAAGTTTCAAAACAGTGCATTGTTTCATGATTGGATTAATTAGTGTTAACATTCTTCAATAAAACTGCCTGTAGGAGTTCGAATTCTGGTATGATCAGAAGAAAATATCGCACAGTACGAGAAGGGGTAAATATTGCAGGTCAGTTTGGCACAAATGGCACTCAATTTCCCATGTTGCTTTCAAAAATACAGATGGATTCAACTGCTTGAACACCTATCTCAGCTAAAAAGCATTGGTCACAGGCAATTTACTTGAATAATTCATATCCATCTATTGATCTCTCTATCTGTCTATCAATCTGCCCATCTGTCTATAATCTATCTACTATCTGAATATCTGTCTATCTATCCCACCAGGAGCCCTCGTAACATGCCAACGGTAATGTGGTAAGGCATCCTTAAATATGCTTTTCAGTTTTCTGTGCATCTGTCTGCCTTCCTGAGGGCCCATTTTACACTCCACACATCCTTTTAAGAAGTGTCCACTTTTCCCTGAGCAGGTAATAGCTTCAAGATGGCCTCTTGAAAGGCCAGACGAGAGCTCTTCTAATCCGGATACTTTTAGCAACTTTCACTTTTTTCAGCTCCAAGAAAGTTGCCCTTTGACCCCAAAGACCAACGGACACATTTTTCTTTATACTTGAGAGTCTGTCATTTTAAGCTATGTCAGGCAAAATCAATGAGTTACAAATATGAAAACCAATAGGGACAACTATTACAGCATATACACTATAGACACAAAGTTGAATGAATTTTGGAACAAAACCAGTGGGGTCGTTTTGGTCGCTGCATTTATCTTAATATCATACAAGACCACTTGCCACCACAAAAGTAGACAAGTGTCACAACCTTTTATAGTCGACGAATGTCAAGGGCTTACAGAATTGAACTGAAATGTTCCTGTGAAGTCATTTGCCTATCCCCGCCATGTTATTCTCTCTGACTCGTAAGTAATTAGTGACGTCATATCCTTTATTTCCAATGCTATCAAAACAAGTCACTGAGTATCTATGAGGTCACAAGTTACTCGATGACAAATTGACAGTTGACTAGCATAATACCCGTGAAAGAGGGGCAAAATATTAAATATTAATTTTGAACATAAAACCCAGCCTATATCTTTCTTGTGGGTGAGAAAAGGTTGCATGCAAGTTTTTATGGATGGGCACCCCATACTTTGGCTAGTTAAGACGAAGGGGTCCATGAATTTATAGTAGGATTTCAACATAATGGATAGGGCCTGTTGTGTGGTCATTGATGTCCATTGTCCACTAGCAGCTGAATGTAAGTACTCGTCATTCGTGGACTGTAAAAGGATGCAACTGCATGCAAATACAATATTTACAGTACCATTAGGCCAAACCAGGTCGATCTACATTGTATGGTTGTGGAGAAAAATATGACCAAAAACATGTTTTTTTTAACGGTCCAACATGCGCCGGAGCCAGGGCACGTTAGACTGCCATGCGGGGAACGTTGGACCATGGAATAAAAGTCTGGCAAAGTAAAAGAAAGTGAGCGAAGGCTACACTTTACTCTCATAGATCACAACACACACTTGTATGTCGTTGCAGAATGATCATGTCTGAATAATACTTACCAGGAAAATTATGTAAAGTCTTGTTTCAGCTAGAAGGGGTGGAAAATTGGCTGTCTGAACTGATTGTACCATCATATCGTACAGGACTTAACTAGACGCTCTAATAATATGGGAGAAATTACACATGTAGCTGGCATTTTGCCGGTTATTCATTTTCAATCAATCTATTTGCAATGATCCAACGTGCCCCGGCCATGCTGGTCCAACCTGCCCCATCCCAACTTCTTACGTAGATGTGCAAGCCTCAATCACAAGGTTGAACATAAACTCAGCTAAGTTATTTCAAACTTTACTGAAGTGATAGTACTTTTAATTGATGAGACTGTTTGACTAGTATCCCATACTTTAGGAGGGGTGACACAGCCATCAAGACTCGCAAACAGTCACTTTTTGTGCCAAAACCCAGTAAACCTGAAACGGAACTCACACTTTTCCTTCAATGCTCGTGGAATGTTTTGGCTAAAAGGCATACCACAAAAGGTCTGATCAATAGGGATTTTGATTACTCTGCATGTTAACTAAAAATAATATTGGGGGGGGGGGTGGTCCAACGTGCCCCGGTCTCCCCTATCCAGCCTATTTATTAATCCAGGACATAAAACAACGGAAAATAACGGTGAAGTTGAGAATGACGGCCAGAAAATTACAGAAACTGAACTCAGGGTCAGAAATCAAATGGATTAGGTGAATTAAGCAGCTTCAATAATTCCACCAAAACCCAGTAGAGATAAGTTGCTTTCTCACGTATGAATTGACGAAAACGCCATTCTATTCTAATCACATCAAAAATCAGGCTCATGCAATGTTTCTTCTTGATCCCTTAATTTATTAATTACTACAGGGGAACAAGAAGTGCAACGAAATGATCATGTGGTCTATCGTTCAAGTGGTCTTGTGACAAGCAATTTTTCTTTGCATCAGTGAGCACTAAGTGTAAATATTTCCCTAGCTGAAGACAACACTTTAATCTTTAAATTTGTTGATAATGTGTCTAGCATTGTACCAGCAAGGAGTACATATTGCATTCTCTTGACACTTGTCATTCATTGGTGAAGTTGGGGGGGGGGGGTGCTCCTGCTCCCAAAAAATTATTTCACTCTTATCCTATGGAAAATCAGTACTGTACAGTATTACGAAGATATGCCATTTGAATGGTTGAAGTCTACATCTCGAAATTTGAATAAATATCTGCACATTGCACAACCACTGTGTGTGGTTGAATGAAATCAGAATGAATGATTTAGTCAATAAATAAATTCATCGATTGATCTCTCTGTCTCAACTGCAGACATTGAAATGCCACAAAGGGAAAAATGGATAAATAAATGGAGCTTTAAATCCTGGATTTTTGACCTGTGGTACACGCAAATTAGGGGAGTTGTCATGGCCATCATATGAAAGATGGTTGTAACTGCAGTCCAAGATAGGTCCGGCTGCTGACCTGCCAAGAGCTAGGATCACACATGGGACCTATTTACTGGAAGCCCATGTATAGCACTGCCAACTGAGCTAACCCCCTCTATACTGGGAAAGAGGAAGAGGTTACTTAATTACATTTTAATGAGAATATTTTTTCCCGGTAAAATTAGTTACAATTTGGCAAGACATATGGACAAAGTATTTGTATATAAAATAAGGATATGGGATTGTACCATTTTTTGCATTCTTGTACTAGGTAATTTTTTTTTTTCAAATATGCAAAGTATTGAAATATTTGTATCTTTTAAGAAATACCTCCCCTCCTCAGAAATAATTCATTAATTTCAGTGTTGCCTTGAAAGAATATAAAAAAAGTATTATTCATTTATTTATTTAAAAAGATAATAATTCCAAGCCCCCCCCCCCCTCCTCCATGAGACCTAACCATTGCCCTCCAACAACTTTCACTGGTTGATGACAGTTGCTTCAAAGCACAACATGATTATTAGATTATTGAGGAAGAAGGGTGTTGTTTCACATTAACAGCAATAATCCAGAAGTGTGATACTCAGAATTTGCTCAGTCATGTATGAAAATTTGTGATGTGGCAAAGCTACTTGAACACCAAACACAATGTCATTTCGTTGCACTTCTCGTTCCCCTGTAGTAACCATGCACAATTCTCTTAATGTATTGTGTATAACCATCCCACCCAATCATTTGAGCTGACCCAGTGCATCCAATTTTACAGTGAAACAATCTTCATAAATAATCATTATATATTCTAAAATGCATAACTATCAATTTTAAAATATATGGAATCAATACAAAGGGGATGCAATTTTATGTAAATTATATAATTTTATTTTCATTGAAAGGTGCCAAGATATTGATTTTTACATAATGTTCGATGGAGAGTATATCGTTTCATTTTCAATCAAATCACATTTTTAAAACACTAATTAAAGCTTATATTGCTCTGTTGAAATTAAGCAATACTTTCTTTCAGTATTCTTTGTATTGTATTCCTTCAACTTGATCAAACTCCCAGGCACAAAGGGGTATAGACAGCCTGCCGTGGCACTTGCATTCAATGACTCTTGTGTACACAATGATTATCATGATGCATTGGCTCTTATTACATCATCAATTCATCATACATGATTGTCATTTCTTAACGCATTCTAATAGATAATGCACTGAAGAGTATATTATTGATGTGCAAATTGACACCTCCATGCATATCTTAATTCAATGGGCTCTCCAAGTCGAGCTGGTTTACAGATTGTTTTGCATGACCAACCCCCCCCCCCCCACCCATTTGGACCCCCCATTCCACAACCCACTTTCCTTGGTTGGTAGCCTACCCTGTACATGCTGTATTTAGACCCTTAATATGGCCTGTGCCCTCAGTCTCACCTGCACCTTCACCTTGGACACATCACCCAGAAAATTTCACCATGGCAGCTAATACTTCAGCAGAGGAAGGACAACTAGAGAAGGATGTGCAATGGATATTTGTAAGTTAATTTTGATTTAAGATATTTACTAAGCAGTTGGCTACCTCTGATCATAAATAATAATCACTAGAATACCCGTTGGAGAGATAGGTGGCCTGAAAATGCATTTCTTGGATATTTATTGAATTGCATTTTTTCGCAGTTGTAACATTCATTCCTGACTGGTAACTGTCATGGTGCAAGTGTGAAAATGATGTTCTTCTACCAAATCCTCGCATGATTGCTACTGTGTGTACGATTTGATAAAGTGTCAACATTTGATGGATAATGTCCGCAGGTTCAGTGAAACATGAAAGGAGAGATAGATAGATAGGCAGTGAGGAAATTATGAACTCCTGGCTGTTCAAAGTGTTAGTACAATGTGTGTATTGGGATGTGACTGTGGTGCTGTTATACGTGAGGGCCTGTTGAAGATCAATGAGTGGGTTTACAAATCAAGTGCAGTATATAATTGCATATGGACAGTAGCCGATGCAGAGGGGGGATTTAGGGGTTCAACCCCCCCCCCCCATGGGCCAGTAGATTGTAATGTAAAACCCCCCCCCCCCCCATGGGCCAGTAGATTGTAATGTAAAAAAAATCCCGATATTTGTAAAACATTTGCATTTGTAAGCCCCCCCCCCCATAAAGTATTTTCTGGATCCGCCTCTGATGAACATTTAGATATGGCATATTGGTTTCAAGATTTGCTCACTGTGCTGCACGTGTGTAGGCTATACAGATGGTTGTATGTTGTATCATAGGAGGTTGTAGGCCTATATGTTCATTTCAAAGTAAATTATTGTGTGTTTTATGCAGATGTAACTTTTATTCATATGCCTAAGCGAATTTGTTGAGCTTTATATTCTTTATAGGTGCGTATTACATGACTTGGCATGTTGGTATAACATTATATAGGCCTATCTAGAGCAAAGCCCGCAAAAATACTTGGTGTGTACCCAGGATAGCTGAGGCTGTTGCTTTAGTGGCTGTGCCTCCCCCTGAAATACATTGCTGAAGCCCCTTTCCCACTGGACACGTTTGCTTGCGTTTGCTTGCGACTGCTGAGGCAGCCACTAAACGCACTGGATCCGCAAGTGCTTATGTAATGATAGGCAGTGATATGCAAAGGTATGCAAGGGTATGCAAGCAAAGGCATGCAAACGTGTACAACTGCGTAGTGAGGGCAGAAAAATTAAACATGTTTAATTTGAACACATAACAGCTGCGTTTCATTCTAAAAGGTAAATATATGCACTGGCGTTGCAGGCAATTTGCAAGCCAATGTGACAAAACGTGGAGCAATGCAGAGCCTTTGCAGACTTATGTGGTCATATGCAGACTTATGTGGTCATATGCAGACATATGTGGTCATATGCAAGTGAACTGAGTTGCTTTCAGCTGCGTGATTCCACAAAAGACTGCAGATTGGGAGTTTACTGCAGGCGTATGTATTCATATGTATGCATATGCAGTACCTTTGCAAAGCCATTGCAGGCCTATGCATTAGCTTTGCAAAGCTTTGCATGAGTCTGCAACTTCTGGTAATCATAGTCTTTTAACCATGTACATTTTGACATGTTCCCTGACTTTTCATAGTATGCAATGAAACGTGACTGTATGCATCCAGTGGGAAAGGGGCTTGAGTGAGGAGAGCAGGGGGAGTTGGCACAAGTAAAGAGAGTGTCAAAATAATGGCGTTGAGGAGGTGCATGAACAAATTTCGTGAGAAGGGCTGCAGAAAAAGATGATTAGTAAGAAATAAAGGATTGTTTGCAAGCATTTTATGAGCCACACTCAAAGGCAATGTCAGTACGAAGCTTCATGCAAAATGGAGTGGGTGTGGCCAGAGCAGCGATGGAGGAGTAGAGGTGACATCAAAGTTGAAGAGATAGACTTTTAAGAGTATGATTGTGTCTTCCTAGACTACCATTTATTTGTATTTTTATAACTTCTTGGACCACTGGTGTAGGGAAATTAATAAAGTTTATTCATCAATACATATATCTATGTTTATTGACATAGTATTGGCTATCAAAGCGTTCTTCATATTGATCATACAGGCAGAACAAAGTCGCTTTAATTAATTATAGACATTCACAAGAACACTTTAAATTAGAATTTTTGAATCAGCTCAAATGATTGAGTGGGATGGTTGCCCAAATGTTTGACTAACATGTGTTTTACACGGTAGCAGGACGTTTCACCGCTGAGACGTTTCGCCGTCGGCAGTGTGAGACGTTTCACCGCCAGTTCATTTCACTATTTGGTTATTAAAGTAGTTGAAAAGTATCACTGTCCGCTGTCATAGCTTGCTATATCAGCTCAAAGGAATTTTGCAACCATCTCACCCAATCATTTCAGCTGACTCAAAATTATAATCTTACTGTGAATGGACAGCAAACAATATTTTATCCCGTGTGACAAAACAAATTTAGGCTTACATTTTGGCAAATTTTGTCTCTTCAATTATGAAACCATTTTTGGTGCGTGCTTGAGTAAGACTACCATTCAAAATCTACTTTTCCAAAATATACTTTTCATACCAAAATCTACTTTTTTTGAAAACCGAAATCTATTTCTACCAAATATACTTTTTCCAATATCTACTTTAGAAAAATAAAGTTACTTAAACCTTAATTTAGTTATTTCTCGTTTAACATTACCTTTATATGTTAAAATACTTAACTTTTCGTAAAGTAATAAAAAAAGTTAACATCATTTTTTTCTAAATCGTTTGAAATACACACTAAAGACCAAGTTTTGGTTCAAATTCAGATACACACATTTAAATATAAATAGAAATACAATAGAGCCAAAAGTTTACAGGCAAATATACAGGTGAATATATGTCTGATAAGTGAATTAAAGATTTCGATTTAAAGACTCAGACTCAGATAAATTTTATCCAATATTTTGTAAAAATGTCTTATAAGGAGTATGTATTGTTTCAGATGTTTGGGTACAAGAGACCTCTAAAAGATAGAAATCGCTGCAGAGAGGCCACCCAAAAAAATCCTAATATGAAACAATTATGAAAATTATGAAACCCTTCTCATTCAAGGCAATTTGGAAAGTTTCAAGAATAACCTAAAAACTCACTTGTTCAAACAATTCTACCCCTGAGCTCAATTGAGCAGCGCTAATGAGCAGTTTACTGGAATTAGCGCTATATTAAGTTATTATTATTAGTATTTTATTTATTATTTGTCATTTACATCATGTGTTTCACATATATATGTTTCTTAAAATTTGAACTTGAGATGGGACAGAAGCTGAGTTATTGCTAATTTCTTGAATCCTATAACAGCTCCAAATCGGTAAGAGTTAATTGCGAAAATTTGAAAAAGTGTCCACTTAAAAAACAATCTTTTCAACAAAGTAACTAAATAAAAGTATTTAAAAAAATGTAAAGTAGATTTTGTCAGAAGTGCAATTTGTCAAAAGTAGATTTTCAAAAAAAATTAAGTCGATTTTGACAAAAAAAAGGATTTTGTCAAAAGTAGATTTCGGAAAAGTTGACAGGCCCCCTTGAGTTACCTTTCAATTACTGTATCTCAGGCTATATCAGTGGCAACGTGCCTAATTACAGACAGCATCAAAAGGTCAATTTATGCGTCGCAGCAGGGGAAGTGGGGGTGCCAACCGCTTCAGGTCTATACATTTGCAGCATGAGGTGTATCTCTTGCCAAGCCCCATACAAACCTTACGTAATTTATGACCAGCTCAACTTACACCTTTTGGGCTGTTTGCACACAATATTACTTGAGCTTGATTTCGTGTGACAATTTAACACTTAACTCTATAATGAACAGTGAACCTGCTTCAAGGTATATACTTAGCACCTCGAGGTCCTCGCTCGATGGCTGAGCTTTGGCCATGCATGGCTGAGCTGAGTGGATGCCATAGATAGTTAAGTTGGTTTTTCATCGACTCCTGTGTCATACATACAACATGCAGACATCAGGCTAAATTTACACCGACTTTCAGGGGCTCGGGGTGAAAGCACTACTGGTCTACTGCCCAAAAGTTGCCACCCAATCACATCCGGACTGACATCCCCAGTTAATCAGCTACATGTATTCCAATCTAAACTCCCACCAGAGTGAACTGTTTGTTTTTTTTCAAGCTTGCTTTGGAGTCGTTGACTCTGCTTGAGAACACAGATAGCTCTAGATTTAATTTCTTTGAGGCACCTGAGTGTTAGAGGGGAATCACTCAATGAAATAAATGGGCATTCTGCATACTTTAATCAAGTCAAATAATGTTCATTTGACCTCACATTATACTATGATAGTACTATCATACGCGTGACAGGGAACCATATGGAATTAAGTCATGCCTTTGCCTGGAAATTTCTAAATGCGACTGGAAATTTTTTAAGAAAGGTCCAAATTTTTTACTTAGAAGTAGTCACTTAATTCGCGTAGGAAATCTTGACATTCGTTATTTTAAAAATTGCCGGAAAATTTAATTTTTTTCTAGCTCTGCATGAGCGTGCATCTACCAATATAAAACTATCCATCAATTCCTGTCATAATGGGAACTTACACTTTATATCTTACAATTATGGCCAAGACCCTTTCAGCAATACCTGCACCATTGTAGTGGGTCATTTTTGCTGAATAGAAATTTATCTGACCTCTTACATTATTCTTCATTTTCTGTCTTCCATTCTTAATGGGGACATTGTTTGAGTACAATATTTCGACCTTTATTTGGTCATCTTCAGGTACATAATGAGAGGGAATATTGATAGAGGAAGGTTATCACACAGAAAACAAAAACAGACATACATGAAAAACTGTGAAAACAATGATGGTTTACAGAAATTGTCAGGAAAACTGTTAATTATACCTAAACAAAACAAACTCTTTAGAGGCTTTTATTCCATGATTGAGGTGTGGGGCCTGCCTTCTGATGGCCAGAGCTTCTTTAAAAAGGAGCAGTGACCAATGTCTGGCACTGTCAATGATTTTTGTGTTTGCAAAGCTAGTGCCAATAAGACCTATTTGTTGGTTACCACAAAGTTTATCCGGAAGGTCCAAGAGGTCATGTACATGTTTGAAATTAACACAGTTTTGAACATGGTTAAACATTTCACTGTTACCTTTGGAGTGTTCATTGATTGGTAACCGACCAATTGGTCAGGAGAGGACTTACATTGTGGAGACACCAACATTGGCAGGTTAGAAAATATTTAACTAGTCTCTTCAATTTGCTGCTCAAAGATTGTGTACAGACCACAGAACTTTATTCCAAGTTTGGAATCCCCACAGCAGACATGGTCCAGGAGCCAACCCACGGGTGGATTCGACAGCCGTATACGTATGGGCCTCTCATACCTAATTGATAAGAGTCTGAAACAAGTCCATTAAAAAAAGTAAACAAAATAACTTCTGAGCACTGAACATGATGTTTTAACCATGTTTTGCACACTACCTGCAGTGTTTCATGATCCTTGCAGTCATCCCTCACCATCTGGCATGCTGGTTGGAGCTGACACATCAGTAGTTCCATAAAATCCATGAATTTGTACAGGCACTACTGATGTGTCAGCTCCAACAAGTGTGCTAGATGGTGAGAGATAACTGCAAGGATCATTAAACACTGCAGGTATTGTGGAAAAATTGGTTAAATCACTGTTAAATATAGTGGTCAATGACCCGAGGCCTTTTGTTTACATTCCTAGTTTCACACTCTTCTCATTATGTACCATCACAGGCCAATTTCTATCAGTGACTTCACTCGTGAGCCAACCCCCTGAAATTGAGAGTTTTTGACCCCGGCTGTTTTATTGACAATTTTAGGCTCATTTTGAAGCTGAGAGTCTAAAGATTCCATTTTTGATGGGTGTCAATACAAGCTCGCACCAATTGCATAACGTCACAACGCAAGGTAGAACGTCAAGACCTCCATTTTTTGGGAAAACTGAGAAAATCATATTTTTGGAGTTTTATTTGATAAATTCTCGTCAGAATTTCACCAAATTTGAATATTGGATATTTGATCTTGTTATTTTGCATTTATAGCTAGAGCGTTGATGACTATCATTGAAATAACATGCATGTGAAATGCATGTTTGTCAGATTCATGTTTTCACTTGTTCCTCGCTGTTCTTTTCTTGTGGAAAACTACTTTTAGGCGCAGAAGCAGTTCAATGTTTCACTTCCTTTTGGCTTGTCAGCAACCACATACATACATGTATATTATCCGATGGGCTTCCCCCAACCGCATCTAAAAATTGCAGCCTTGTGTTAGTGTTAGGCACTTGTGTTAGTGTTAGGCACTAGTGTTTGTGTTAGGCACAACTTGCATTGCAGCTGATAGCTTCAACAACATTTCAAATTGATAAATATATATTCATATGTAAATGCAAGCATGCAATCTGGCACATGTGCTCTATTGGGAAATTCTAGAAAAAAAGTCCTTAGCCAAAACGAATTAACCTTCCTTCACTAGACAGTCACCATCATCATACACACTCCAAACAAAAAGGGGTTTTTTATGGAACCTTTAAGGGCTCTATAAGCTGGTACAGATAAGGAACCCTAAAAGGTTCATTACTCGACTTTTAAACGAGGTTCCAACAGCAGCAAACAAAACAACACTTAGATAATTCAGCTGCGCCGAACTCCGACAATGGAACCCCTTTCTCTCAAGTTGGGAGCAAAGGGTCCTATCATAGGGCCTTCCCATCAAGTATTGAACCTTTTGAATTCAATTGAACCCTTAAAAAATTTAGAACCTATTTTTGGCTGTGGGTTCTTTATATATACCATCAAGAAACTTTTACGATAAGAGTGCATGTCTATCATAGATCCCAGCGACAGTTAGACTATCTCAGATTTTCATGTTATTTTATGGAAAGTAATTCAACCCCTTTCTTTTACAGCTGAAAACATGTTTCAACTTCTGACAGTCGGGATACTCAATATGTTTCAAGGCATCATCGAACGAGTCACAGAAAATTTGACACCCAGCGACAAAATGTGCATGAACATCTCCCAGCGATTCAATCCCAACCGAGTGTCGATACCTGTTCTAAACATTTCTCAATTCAGCCCGGGAATGATCATGGACCAAATAGAAGAAGCAGATCCTGAATTTCAAATCGAAGCAGGTTATATCATTAAAGTAACCACCATGGATATGGAATCTCTTAGTAAACAGTAAAAAATATAATACTGAACTTTTTGTTGGATTACCGGTACCATTTTTTTGTTATTCGTGAACCACAATACTTTGTATACATCATCAAAGACACATGTACATATATATGTTGAATAGCAATAAATATTTAGATTTTATTAAAACGCTTTGTAAATATTGGATTTATGTTGCTTTTTCTAACTCATTCAATGAGAAAATAAACCCACACAGTGGCAGTTTTGAGACAAATCTTCTTATCTTCTTATCTTACTAATATTAAAACAACAGTGTCCAGGATTTATCTCGGGTCCTACTTAAGGTGGCTCGATACTCGTGAACTTTCCAAGATAGGATTTCTTAAAAACAGTTTAGAATGATCCAAAATATAGTTTATAGCAAGGATATGTAAACAAAAGTGGTTGCTACCAGCCTTTTCAAAAAAATATTTGGGATTATGTTCCAGAAAGTCAGTCCACGCAAACCTGAAAAACTAAATTTTTTTCTTATTTTTCTTACTGTGAAATTTGCCCTGCCATTCAGTGGTCATGCATCCCGTATTATGCAATGAAGCATTAAATTAAAGAAGACACATTCATGGAAAAGGTGATTAAAATTTCAAAGTGATATATTCAGATTAAAGGACTTTCCAAGGGGCTCGGAATATAAGTTTCGATTTTGACAATTTTGACTTTTTTTATAAACCATGGCACTAAAAAAATTGACAAGATAGGATTTTTCATTTTTTTGTCATTTATTTCCAAAATTAGTTGGGAACAATATGATGATAAAGACAAACCTTCCTACCACACTTGAAATTGAAATAAACATTTATTTATGTCACAAAGTCATTTTTGCGAAGTTAGACCTGCTTGCCGAAAATCGCCTGTAAAAATTTTATGTTTTGAGTATCAAGTTGAATTTCCGGCTATATATAGTACTCTTCATGGCGCATCTAATGCTCCAAACGAGAAGTCTCTAACCCCAATAGAAGTGGCGCAAATTGCAAACGAAGCGGCCGACGCATGAAATTCTTAAAATTAAAAAAAGATCTTGAACAGTGTCAGCAGAGCTGAGCTGCTGTGGTGACGTCACGGCAGATAGGGATTGCCTGGCTGCGCGTGAATGTGCGTTAACTACCACTTTGCATGAGTAGCGAGCCACCTTAATGCCTGGCCTTCAAAATTTCCCAATGTCTTCCTCATGCTCATAGGGAGCCACTGCCGCATTTTCATCCAAATTGCATAACTGTAAATGTCCTAATTAATAATAATTAGTTTTAAGCTGTTTCGTATACAATACACAAGAGGGCAGCACCTGTGAGATCTCTACCATCTTCCTTTGACCCTAGCTTATGATAACACACACATTTCGACATATGATAATCCCATACATGCACCTAAAGTGTTACAACTCCCCCTCTTAAAACTTAAACGGGCACTTATTGCTAGTATCTTTATAACATAAGAGAACTAAAATGAGAACGAATCACGTTTTCACAAAATGATGTCTCCAGACTTAGTCTCCTGCAATATATTAAATCAGAAATTGACAAGAAAATGTATCCAGACAAATTGAGACCCAGAAGGTATCATCAATTTCAACAGAAAAACTCAATTCCATTATTCTCTTAATTTTCTCCAACAGACCTGAATAACAGAAAAGATGATATTTCATGCGCTTGCTTTCTCTTGCTTATTCGCAAATTTCATTAAAATTTTAGATTAAAGAGGAAAATTAATTAATTAGGACAAGTGTGGTTAATTTTTGTGGATGTACCTGTATGCCTGTTTGTGTTTGTGTATTGTGACGTGTGAATGTTGTGATTGTACAAGGCAAGTTTCATGCACTGCGTGAATAATTAAGTATTTATTATTATTATTATTTATTTAAAATGCAGATGTCTACATTTAATGTGATTGTTTTAATCAGCTTTAACAAATACTGATTTTAGTCTGGGATAAAATGATGCAGACGAAACGTTGATTTGTGTCAAATGGACAAGTTTCCAAAATTGTTTAGTAAATAGGTCAAATATCTATCAGAAATTGAAGGTTTTGGATTTGTTTCAAATGGGGGTCTGAGTCGGTCCGACCATCGGTTTTCATTTCTAAACCTGCTAAAATATGGTTTCTTTACTTACATTGACAGAGGAATTTAATAAGCAAAACATGGAAGCCGAATTAGGAGCAATAAGCAGTCACATTTGAATGAATCCCACTGTTCTGACTTCACCATGCAATTAGATCATTATTACTAATGACACTCAACCCCCATAAAACTGGTATATTGACTGAACCTGACCACTTGACTTTAAGAGGAAGAATTTTTACCAGCCAACCCACAAAGACATCGCATATAAAGATATGGCAAACCTGTCAAAAATGAAGGCTCCATTGTCAGTTGCCACCCAGCTGCCTAATCAAAATTCAAAGCACACCTGTCTCAAGGCATCCTACCAGTTCCTGCATCTCCTTCTCTTCCTCCTGCACATCCTCCTTTAAATTTACATCCCTTCATTTCCCCCGCTCTTACTGGCTCTTAATGCAACTTTGAGGCCATTAAGCCTTCTATTAAGAGTGATTCATCAGTGCTTAATTGCCCCCATTGTGTTCGATGAAGAGGAAATGTCCTGCAATCAGAGCAAAACCATGCGACCCTCGAATGAATTGAGAAAACAATAAGATCAGATATTTGATAGAAATTAGTAAAATCATGTCACACTACATCAATTGATATCAAGTCCAGTACACACTAAATTGAAAGATTTTGATAGAGAGTGCGTCATATGAGACCACCATTACTGATGACACTCAAATGCTGGTCATAACAAAAGCCAAGCAGTGGCAGAAACTCCTGCTCAAATAATAATGGCAGTTACTGAGTAAGGTTGCACTAAAACAAACCTTAATTAGTCAATTTTGACTATGAACAACTTCAAAAAGATTGCAAAAGTTCCAAGAATTCATACAAGCTTTAATCATCTAATTTTCAGAACCTCGACTTTAAACCACCAATCTCCAGAATGCAATACCACAATACAATATAGTTCCGGTCGTGAAGATCTTACAAGTAATGAACTATTCTAATTACAGACAAGGCCAATCCAGTTACTACCTCTTAGCCTGCAGGTATGGTATAGTACGCTTGCTCTATGTTTGTAAATTGCCCAGGAGCAAGGTAACGTCCATCTCAAATGGACAGGATGACACGATTCACTATAGATATCTTCTATCCTCTTGAGAGACATCCCACAATTAGCCCTGCAAGACATGCCCAGGGCACTGGCGGACAGACAAAAAATACAGACACGCAGTCTCAGACAGACACAATGAAAGTATCTATCTATCTATCTATCTATCTATCTATCTATCTATCTATCTATCTATCTATCTATCTATCTATCTATCTATCTATCAATGTATAATCTATCTACTTATCTATCTATCTATTTCTCAGGGAAAATCATTTTTACATGGATGGATGGATGATTGGGGCTTTACGTCCTGTATTTATGCACTTTGTAGGAGGAGGACACGGCAATGAGGCCAAGGATGATTGAAACAGCCGTCCAAGATAGGCCCCCGTGACCAGGCAAGAGCTGGATTTGAACCCTTGACCCAGCGATTGGCAGTCCAGGATGCTACCACTTGACCAACCCTCCCTCCACTCATTTTTACAAGTTTGCATCTGAACAACCAGGAGGCCTCATGCAAAATGTCCACTGATAATGTGGTAAGGCATCCTTAAATATGCTTTTCAGTTTTCAGTGCATATGTCTGCTTTCCTGAGGGCCCATTTAACACTCCACACATCCTTTTAAGAAGTGTCCAATGTTCCCTGAGCAGGTAATAGCTTCAAGATGGTCTTTTAAAAGGCCAGACGAGAGCTCTTCTAATCCGGATACTTTTAGCAACTTTCACATTTTTTCGGTTCCAAGAGAAAGTTGAAATTTGACCCATAAAGCAACCGACAACTTTATCTCTTTACTTGAAAACCAGCTAGTTTTTAAGCCACGTCAAGGAGCTACAATATGAAGATCAACAGGGATAACTGTTGCCACACATAATAAAGCTCTAGTAGATGCCAACTTGAATTTATATGGAAACAATGTTCTCATCTTATGTGTTCAGTTAGTCTATAGATCTAATCACCATGTCTGCCTGTCAGATTGATCAGCTGATCATGAGAGAAAGTTATAATCCCCAAAACAATCTGAAATATCTAAATTTTATAGTTAAAAACACTTCATATACCCTCCTGTTGTCAAATCATGCACAACTCCTACCAATCAAAGAGGTGGACACATTTCACTCCCATTTAAAATAATGCAAGGACAAAAAAAACGGAAGTATCCTTGGGGCGCCATCTTTTGAGCACTGTGAGGACAAGGATGTGACACCAGGTAATGCAAGAAGAATGGGATCTGATAAATACTTAAAAACAAGACATCCAACTGGGCCCTTAAAACGAAAAGCAAGGCCTGAGGATAAAGATAAGGAGCATCCAGCACAGAAAACACCAGAAAATAACAGTGAAGGCCAGAAAATTACAAAAATCTGAACTCAAGGTCAGGAATCAGATGGGAATTAAGTAAACAAGCAGCTGGGATAATTCAACCACATCCCAATTGAAGTAAGCGGTCTTTCTCCCAAATGAATTACAGTAGACGAACAACGAGTACTTACATTCTGCTGCATTTGGGCCTCAATGCCTTCACAACAAGTCCTATCAAATACATTGAAATGTAGTGTCAATTTGTCATTAGGCAACTTGTGACCTCATAGGAGAGTGGAGTGACACATCAATTGACTTGCCACAATAACATTGAAAGTATAGGCTATGATGTCACTGACTGCTTACACGTCATACAGTTTAACATGGCATGGATAGGGCTGCGACCTCACAGGGAACATTTTAGTCCAATTCTGTAAGCACTTGATGTTCGTCTACTGTAATGAAAACATCATTCCAACTTAATCACATCAAAAATCAGGCTCAATGTTTCTTCTTGATCCTCAAACCGTGCATGGTTCTTATTCCGGGTCTCAGAGACATTCAATTTCAAGGTTCGTGTCAATTGCAGAGATTGCTAATTAGGAATTGTGACAAGTTTAAACTCATAACAATCAATATAATTAAGTTAAGGAAATCATCTGTATAGCACCTGGCTGTATCAATCAGCCTATGTTTTTACAAATAGGCTGAAATTTGTTAATGCAATAGAATTAAATATTACATATGAAATAGCAGACAGTTGGCCTTATTCCAACTACCAAAATGTGAAGTTGAAAAGGTTATTAAGTGTACCGCCACAACTTACGGACTTACAGTACATTTATACTCAAGAGAGGCAACTGAAGGAAGTAAGACAGCTTATATTATTTTTTTAAGGATTACAGTAGACTTTAAACAAGAATCCATGGATTCAAAGGCTAGTCGATTCAGTATTAGGCCTATATTTATAGAACAGTGATTAACCGGGATAGCGATATGCCGCTATTACATCTGTCTTGCAGATATGGTTATCATAGTTTTGAACTATGTGAATTTTGCAAAAAAATGTCAGTGAGGAGTAATTGCCCTGATCTCAAATTTTTATCAAGAGATGTGTCTGAAATGAAATACCTTTTTTTTTTTTTATATTGTTCAATGAAAGTCAACAGATTGTGATGCTGCAGTCTATCGTGCATTACTTATCATATATACTATCACTAAGCAGACCAGTTGCACTGAGCTGTGTTCAATGACAACTGCACATTTTTGTTGATCTGTAGTGTTTTTTAAAAATTTTTATTAGTTGAGTCTGATAAATGTGATGTGCTTGTGTGTGAAATTGCTTAACAACAGCACTGTGGCTGTAACACCAATGAAACAGAGTTCAGGCCTGCTTGTTAATAGGCCTACACATAAACAAGCTATTGTTGTGATGTGGTACAACAGGAAATCAAAATATTGGAACCCAAGAATTCTACACAGTTCCAATCCAACGGGAAAGTAAGGTTGTAAAATTAAAGCTACATGGCCAAACTGGTAAAAATAAAATTATTTACACTGTTATGTCTTGATCAATCATAATATAGTACTTATTGCATAAATTGTGCTGTATGAGCCAGTCATTTTACTTGATAGAAGACAAAATAAATCAAAGAAGACATGTAAGTTATGATGTAAGTGAAATTGAATTGACATTTATTTTCTAATCTGCTCAACTTGATATCACATTAATGACCACTTTTTTAAATTATTTACTCTCATTCACACTGTGGTGTAATTCACAATATAAAACATAAAATAATTACAATTAATTAAAAGCATTGTGTTATACTTTCAAGAAATTCTGCAATTGCAATAACTTGATATTTTATTTTGACACAGATCAATGAATAATTGCAATCATTAGACACTCCTGCCAACTCAAGCCAATTCCATTAATTGATATTACCTTTGACACTGTGTGATCTCCGTAGTAATTGCAATCATTAGACACAACCTGCCAACTCAAGCCAATTGAGTTGATATTTTCTATGACACTGCTCAATGAGTAATTGCAATCATTAGACACTAGCTGTCAACTCTGAATGTGTCACTGCTTAGTAAATGGTATATAAAGACCAGCCTTGGTGCATCTGTTCAGTGTACAACAAGATATGCTTTAAGAAGAACATGCCAAAGAGGATGACAAAAAGAGGATAATGGCTTTTCAGTACTAGCTGACCACTGAGGTGTGCAGACGTGTCTTGAAGAGCTCCCAACACAAGTTGTGAATTTGGAAGGATCCTTGGATATTTACCTGGCAGTTTTCTGTGAATATCATGTGGTAGTAACCATGGAATAAGCCAGTCAAGTGTTCATAACATAATGTGATCATATAGGCAGAAATATAGCCGTTTTTGTAAGCTATTTGATGGTCATTTGTGTATAGGGGAATTCCCCTTTCATGGCTGATTGCATTCCACACTGACCCACATAATAGTTCATAACTGTTATAACTGAATACCAACACTACACTCAATCGAAACTGTCATGATTTCCTACAGGAAAGTAAGGAATTTTGACACAAAATAATTACAATCTTGGTGAGTACACAAACTTTACTTTGAATTTAAGATTTTTGTGAAGCACCCTGGTTTGTAGGAAAAAAAAAAAATCTGTCAATTCTTCGACTCCTTAGATCTTGAGATAGGATTTTCACAATGACAGAAGTTAAAGTAAATTATGAGATAGAGCGCAGCTGTACAATTATAATAGATGTTGACAGAGATGACAGGGTAGAAGTTGGGGAAATTTTTGAAGAGTTGTCCAATAGAGCATTTATTATACATACTAAATGCATGCAGCAAGTTACAAGGACTCGTTTTAACTGGTCTGTAACTTCAGAAAACAAAGCTCTAGAAATTGTCAAAGAATTGAATGCTTATCCCATGTGGGTCGGATGTAATCTATGCAAGGTACGCTATGCTCGTAAAATGACGACAATGATACTGTATGATACCCCATTTGAAATGCCTGATAATGACATTGAGAAAATCATGAGTCAGTACGGGGATGTATTTACTATGAAAAGAACCACACACCGAAACATGCCCAGTATTCTGGATGGGAAAATTGTAGTGACCTTTCAAGAGATTAGGAGACCTTTGCCAGAAACTATAGTGTTGGGTGAAACAGCAAAAATCCTAGTTAGGGCTCCAGGAGAAAAAGTTCGCAAGCTAAAGTGTAATAAATGTGAGTCAGACACACACCTTGCAAGAGATTGCCAGGTTGTAACAAAATGTTACGAATGCAATGAAGAGGGTCACCGTAGGGTCAACTGCCCAATATTGATTCAACAGGCCAGAAACGCTGGTGAAAGTGAACGAGGCACTGTTGTTAACCGAGAAGTGAATGAGCCCAATGGTGGTGATATTGCCCTGGCATTTCCACCTTTAGTACAGCCTGTATCACCTATCCCCAAAACACCCGAAAAAGGTGCAACACGTGCAGCTCCTGCCAAGCCCCCCAGTTATGCTGGAGTAGCAGAAGGTCGGGAGAAACCTGGTACTTTGGGAAACCAGAGTATTGACCTGAGACCTCAGTGTTCAAAAAGCAAGGACACAATTGCAGATCTCGAGTCCTTTATAAATGAGGCCGATCGTAATTTGCCTTCAACATCAACCCCATTAGATGATCCCAAGAAAGGGAGGACCTGGGAGGAGAGAGACTCAAACGAATCTCTGCCTAGGAAAAACAGGGTAACAATGACAAACTTTGTAAGGCCAGATGAAACTGGAGAGACTGACCTGAATATCCCCAAGCCGCAGAGGGCGTCTAGTAAAGACAGGAAGGGTAGAACATATAGCAGAAATAGGGATAATCCAAAAAAATCTTCTAAACGGGCAAACAAAACGCCCTAGGAGATAATGCCGTAACTGACCTAAATAACAGCTATATACTACAATCTATCTTTGAGCGGACCAGTCCCAGGTGAATGAGGTCTCATAACTGAATCTGGGCATGTTTATGTGCAAGACCTTTGTCTTTTTACAGTTGCACTGTGTCTCTGTAAGGTTTGTTAACATGAAATATCTCCGACAAAATAGAACTTTAAAGGAAGCTTTATAAAATATGTGTCATATTAGCTGACAATTTCCAGAACTCCGTCAATTCATAAATGACAAAATTTTGTATACTCATAATAATCACTTTCTCCCCTTTTTTCCTTTTCATGTTTCCTGCTGCATCTGAGACATGGTGCATGAATAAGTCACCCGAGGCTGAAACCTGGTGGCAAGGTAAATGTATACACATCATTCGTGGCAGAAACCAAATGAATGTGTTACATAATGTCATCCGTGGCTGAAACCAGATGACAGGGTTGAGATGAGTCACTCGTGGCAGAAACCAAGTGGCGGAATTCTCCTCCTAAAAGAGAACCTCCTGTGGCCCTACTTCTAGATGACGAGACGATGGCACAGATGGATGCAAGAAAGAATGGTAAGAGATGATTAAGATAATATCTCTAAATTGCAGGGGTGGGATAAATAGAAAGGGTAAATTGGACAAATTGCTATACTACTTAGGGAATTTTGAGTGGGACTTTGCATTTCTTCAGGAGACATCATGTATATCTGATAGGACACGAAAAAAGATTGAAGGTACACTCAATTGTAAAGTATACCAATATAGCAAAACTGAAAAAAAGGCAGGCGTTGGCACAGCAACCTTAATCAGAAATAGTATGCTGTCCACAGTCAATGAATGCAAATTCATAAATAAGGATAGGACCATAAAAATAAACATAACAATAGATGATAGGCGATACAGCCTTGTAAATACATATATCCATCCTGGTGATAAATCAAAACAGAATGTAGATTTTGATTTCCTGTTAGAATCAGTCAAGGACCAAAACAGCACTTATATAATTGGAGGGGACTTTAATACAGTAACAAATAGTTGGGAACGTACATCAAATGCCCCAAATAAGCAAAAAGACAGTAATTTGGTTAATTTCATAAAAGACAGTAACTTACATGATATGACAAACATTTTCAATCACAAACGAACAACTTACATAGGGCAAAACAACTGTGCACTTCTTGACAGATTCCTTGCATCGGACTGTGCCATCGTCAAGTCATACAATACACACTTATGTCCCTTCAGTGATCATTGTCTGGTGGAAATAGATTTATTTCAAACATCATTTCACAACAAAAAGAAGATACGCAGAACTCATTGGAAACTAAACACAAGTATTCTAGACAAAGAAGATATAATTATTAAAATAAAACATTTCTGGGAAGAATGGCGCCTATATAAATGCAATTTTGATGATAGTGGGGAGTGGTGGGACAAAGGTAAAGCTAGGCTAAAACATCTTCTCATTGAAATAAGCAAGCAGGAAGCCAATTTGCGAAAAGACAAAAAGAGAAAAATAAATACTGATCTAGAAATACAACTAAATGTGGAGAAAAAAAATTTTGCTGAAATAAATAGACTAAAACAAGAGCTAAACAAACTTCTGGAATATGAAGTGGAAGGTGCCAAAATTAGGAGTAGGCAGCTGCTGCTGCCATCAGAAGAGAGGGGTTCTAGATATTTTTATAACCTAGAGAATAAAAACCAGGTAAATGAAACTATACAATCATTGATCATTGAAGAAAATGAAATAAGTGATCCTAATAAAATAAGTGAAAAAATAAGGGACTTCTATAGACACCTATATACTACTGAAGGTATAAGCAATGAAGCCTGTAATAAAATGCTTGAATCCCTCGACACTCCGGAACTGGAGGACAATGAGTTTGCTGCACTTAATAAATTCATCACCATGGATGAAATCCGTATGGCACTAGACAGAATGCACAATAATAAGTCACCGGGTAATGATGGACTGCCGAGGGAATTCTATCTAAAGGCATGGGATATTGTATCTGATGACCTGTGTGAAATACTGAATGGGGTATTTTTGCAGGGGCATCTAACTGACACTCAAAGAGGAGCTATTGTTAAATTATTATATAAGAAGGGCGACAGGAGGTATCTCAAAAACTGGCGACCGGTTAGTCTACTTAACACTGACTATAAAATTCTGAGCTCTGTCATTGCACATCGCTTATCTAAAATAGTCCCGAAAATTATCACTCCAACACAAGGATGCGCTGTAAAAGGAAGATTCATTTTCGAAAATATAAGGCTAATTAATGATCTAATTGAAAGAGATGAGTACTTATGTAATGACAAATATCCGGGAGGTATCTTGGAGGCTATTGACTTAGAAAAGGCATTTGACAGGGTAGAATATGACTATATTAATAATATCTTACATAAACTTAACCTCGGTAACAACATTACAAAATGGATTAATATTCTATATGAAAACATATACTCTCAGGTACAGACGCCCCATGGTCTAACTGAGCGCATCCCTGTTACGAGATCAGTGAGGCAAGGTTGTCCACTATCAATGGTGCTGTTTATTATTAGCGCAGAGCCTCTCATTAGAACAATAAACAAATGCTCAGATATTTCAGGTATAAAACTAGACAATACAAATTGTGTTAAGATCACTGCTTATGCAGATGACACAACACTCTTCCTGAAAGACAAAAAAGAAGTTGAGACAAGTGACAAAATCATTAAAATGTTTGAGAGGGCCTCTGGTGCGAAGTGTAATGCCGAAAAGACTAAGACTCTGTATTTTGGAAGCTATCGCAAAAAAATGGGGATAGCTGACCAAAATCCCATAGAGATATTGGGTTTCCAATTTCATCATAATTTCAGTACAACAAGAGACCTGAATTGGGACAAAGTAGCTACAAGAATTAAGAATAATCTAAGTAGATTTAAAAATAGGCACATGACACAACTAGGTAAGTCTACAATATTGCACTCAAAGGCAATGTCCATATTGGCTTATACCAATAGAATAATACCTCCCAGTAAAAAACACATAGATACCATTGGTAGACATGTTAATAACTTTATATACAATACTAGACCAGAAGAATATAGTAATAACCATCTTGCTAGGCCAGTCAAGGATGGAGGATTCAATCTCCCCAATATAAAGATCAAATGTCTTGCGCAATACGGTGTGTGGTTGAACTACTATGCAAACGAGAGTGCCAAGCATCCCTGGACTATACTGTTTCGGCAGTTAGCTGGGAACACTGTAAACAAATTTAGCACCGACACCAAATTTGACAACCAGCCTCTCATAAAGAACGCAGACAATATGTACAGCTTCTTTACGAACTTCAAACATCCAAAACTGGTAAACTGGGATAACAGCAATTATAAATTAATCTACCAAAAAATCATGGCCAAAAACTATAAGCAATACAATATTGAATTGCAAATGGGAAGAAATTTGAGTGATGTATGGAAATCATGGGCAGGGAGACCATTCAACAACAAATATAAGATACCTATGCACACAGTGATCTCTGATCATTACAATCGGCTCAAACGAAACAATAGGTCAATGAACTGTGCCATGTGTGACTACTCATTCGTACAGTCACGAGACCACTCATTCCTGAGATGCAGAGGGGCTGTAGATATAACCAAATACATCAGTGAGAAATATCACATAGACATAGACTCATGCAAAATCTTTTATGAAAAGGCGTCAAATTCTGAATATAAGTATATCTTAGCTATGGTATATACAATCATAAAACTTGCTAGAGATTGGAAAAATAAGTGGAACACACCACCCTACAGACTGAAGATAGACACTTTTGAGCGTGTACTCACCAAGATGAATCACTAGACCACTTGATAATATAATTATATATTGTTGTATTTTACAGGTATTTTTGGACCTTTCCGCCCATCTTCCCGTCATCTACTTAATTCCATGATGTCCCCTCCATGCAGCAGAAACTGGGGAGGTGAGATGGAGATGGCTAGCATAGTTAAGGCACTAACAAAATTGGATAATTACACTACCTTCAACCATAATAATAATAATACAGTATGAGTTTCTCCCATATAAACACTAACCACTAGTTAAGTATATTTAGAATTTGTAAGTCCAATGATGCAAATGCAGAGGAATTATGGAAAGGTCCAACCCCATGTAATATCAGAGCACATTAGGTTTAGCTGATTGGTATCTCAATCATATTTAAATTCCATTTGTGGCTGAAACCAGATGGACACTAACTATGTATAAAGGCACCTACCTGCCTAAATGTTTGTATTTCTAATGCTCTGCACCAGGAAAGGTATATCCATTACGTGACATTCAAAATTTCTAAATGCCACAACACCAAAATAATCCACAGACATGGCCTTCAAATCCTTTCTTAATGCTATTAAGTTGTTAAGGTTCAACAACTTGTGAAATTGCAGAACAAGGTCTAACACACATGGTTGGCTACAAGCAGACAACACAAACAACGCTGTTTTGCACTCTGGCAAACAAACTTATTAGATATAAACAAACCAACTCCATAAACATACAAAAAACTCAGGTGAACAAATCTGATCAATATTTAAAAATAAGACATTGTAGGAATATCCTTATAACCATATTTGCTGTATTAACAAAATCACCTGAGTGTACGATGATGAAATTACTAGATTGCTAGAGCGGTACAATCTATTTCCCATAAACAAGTAAGCAAATGACAATGTGACAGCAGTCACAAAGAGATGCTGAAAATGGGTGTCTGCCAATAAATAAATAGCAACACATCAACAGACGAAGAGCAGACATTAAAGTAATAGAGTACCATAATCTACATATCTAGTCTGAGTACAAAAAAAAAAAAAAAAAAAAAAAAAAAAAAAAAAAAAATGGCTTTTCAGTACATCTTAAGGAAAAAAGGTAAATCTTATGTTATGCTTGGCCTAGTCATCTTGTGCTTGTTGTTGTTTCAAGCAGTTGTCCATTGGCACCTTCCCATAGTAGCATAGACTGCATATCATGCTGTCCCATCCTCAGAGACATTTTTTAAAGTTAGGCCTACCTTGTACCTAAAATGTAGTTTTCTCAGTAATATCATGCTAATAATGTATTATCCAAAAAATAAAATAAATAAATAAATAATGGAATTTTTACCTTATTACCTTGCTTAAGTCATATAATTTATAATGATATGGTTGGTAGGTTCTGATCAAATATTTAGGATGACTCAATACTATTCAAGACAAATTTGCAGGCCTGTCACCATATCACTGTTAATTAGGTGATTGTTCACTAACATAATTCCAAAAGAAAAAGCCTTTTTGAAGTTCACGCCAGGTAAACCCAACAGGATGCTAACAGCACCACTGGACCCGCTCGCTTGCCTGAGCGTCATGCGTCCCACTAGCAGGATCCTTGCAGTACCAGTGGGTCCACTCGCATGTGGCGCATGCATCGGGAAAGTTGCACCGGCGTGTTTTGAGCTGTATCGATCGTAAATGTGATTGTGGATCATTCCTTTCGGGCATATCTCGGACGCAGGGTAGTTTCAGATAGTTCCTGACCCCAAGGACGATTTCTGGGGCAAATCTGCATTACGGTATTTTGAATTTCCGATTTTCGCGGGCTTTTTTGTCATCTCTCTAAGGGCTAGTCCTCGACTAGCCAAAAAAAAGCATATTTTACATTCATGTTTTTAATCACTATACACAGCCACCATTTGCAGGATATAACTAGAGGCGTCGTGGAGATTGGATCGCCCAGCAGATGCTGTCCCAAAGGGACGAAATGATCGCCAGTTTTAGCGTTATCAGTAAATGTGATGAGAGTTACACAGGAAATATGTACCACCAAGTTTGATGAGAATCACAGGGGCATGGACAATGAACTCCAAACCTCATTTTGGTTATTTAAAGTAATGATCATAAATCTTAGAATAAAACCAGATTTGATGAGGATCACAGTGGTTTGTAGTATGAATGGCAAACCCTATTTCATTTGCTGGAAATAGTATTTGAAAGTTAGAAATCATTATAACCACATCTGATGAGAATCACAGGGGTTTGGAGCATGAAGGCCAAACCACATTTCATGTATTGTCAGCTACGGTGAGAAGGGCGTTTTGCAGTATTTATAGATAGTACATTTTATGTTACACAGGTAATATGAATTGTTAAAGTTTATACACAGTGAACAAACAAATTGTTGAAGTTTAAACAGTTTACACTGTTTAATGCGGGTCATACTCTAGATTGAGGCAGAATAATTTGTATGTGTTTGGAATGACAATTGGGTTGCTCGCTTTTCTACACAATCTACTTGACTAATAAAGCTAGAGAAATAGTATATATACATAATTTCTGAATGACTAGGGCTAGAGATATGCTAGTGCGAGGTTTACCACATCTGAGAAACCCATTTGAGGTGGGCTGTGGTGACCTCTGGGCGATCATTACACCGAGGTACAACTAAAAAGCTAAAATAACATATATACACATGTAAGTAAGGTAAGTTGGGTGGGGTTTGCGAGAGAATTTTTTTTGGAGGGGGGTGGCGGTCAGAATATTTTACATGTATAGTATCATAGAATTTGTTATGGGGCTAACATAGGACAATGTGTGCTTTTTTTACTATTAGATTACAAGTAGGAATTGACGAGAATAAACAATTGTGACTTATTGTAAATGGCATGGAGCGTAGCACTTTACGTGGTTAAAGAAAGGATGCAAAGGTTAAGCAGATCAATAAAATGTAGGTCTGGTCTTTCTTTTTAATTTGGGATGGCTATAAGTATAGGACTGGTTTTCTGTGAGTTAATACTCAGCCTGAGGTTAAGCAAATGGTTTGATATAGTTAAAAGCGAGACAACCTATAGTTAGAGCTAGCTATACAATGTGTGCTGCGAGCGGGACGCCCCAACCTTCCCATGACCCTAGGGCAGGGAGGTGTGTTTACCCAAGGCTCTGACCAGCGGCCGGTGTTGTCTCACCATATGGCCATTCCCTGACTATGGTAGGTTTCAAAATAACAAAATGAACATGTTAGTGCACCAGGCACTGAAATTGTCCATGCATGAATTAAAAGAGTCAGTGAAGTGTGACGATGTGCTGAAGATGGGCTTGAGCTTGAAGTGTGATGAAGTTCGAGGTAGAAACCCGAGCTGACCGTAAGATTCAATCTGCAGGGAATCTACCTATGCTGCATGAGTTGCTGGTCCTGCTGAAGACAAGCTTGAGATGGCTTGAAGTGTGATGAAGTTCGAGGTAGAAACCCGAGCTGACCGTAAGATTCAATCTGCAGGGAATCTACCTATGCTTTCTTACAGAAGAGATGCTGTGGCGGAGGGTTGGATGACAGTGGAAGTGTTACAGGAGGTTTTTCCAGGGAATGGCGCATTCGCCGACAAAGTGGTCACTGTAATACGTTGGGATGACTTGAACAGAGCTGCCTGGGAAGGATCGATTGGTGTAAATGTGATCGAGAATGTTGCCTTTGCGATGGGTTGGAGACTGTACAAGTTGGAGATATCCATGGTGGCGCATGATTGCATGTAGTCTTGAGTGCGATGGCGAGTCTTTGTTGATGGCAATGTTGAAGTCCCCAATGATGAATGAATGGATGCCTTGGGGGATGTGCAATAGTAAGGCTTCAAGTTCAGTGAAGAATTGCGTTGCAGTACTGGTGGGGTTATGATATAGCAGCAGAAAGGACAGACGAAGGCTTCGTTCTGTTTTCGGAGAGAGTGTGATGATCTGATGTTCAGTCTTGACTTTTGGAACTGTTGTGAAGCGGAGGATGTGCAGATCATGTGAAAGAAGTGTGGCAAGTCCACCAGCGCGACCAGGGTGATGATTTGATGTAATGGATGTGTGATGTGGCAGGGAAGACAGTGGGCCAGGTTGCTTCAGCCAGGTTTCGGTCAGGAAGATGATGTGGCTATTGTTGATGTATTTGTCATGGCAGAAAGCCTCACAATGTGGCAGAAGCGAGTTGATGTTGAAGTGGACTATTTTGAGGTGAGTCTGTGTTGTTACTGGTATGCGAAGGTGCTGCGGAATGAATGGAGATTCATGTTTCATCCTGGCTATTTCGTTTATTGCTTGAGTGTTCACTTTTATTTTGTTTGCGGTGACGTTGTCTATGAAGAAGAGTCCTGGGAGGCTTTTTGTGCGGCTAATGGCAGTGTAGAACTGACCGGGATGGAATGAACCCTGGCAAGAAACAACCAGTTGATCCTCTGTTTTTCCTTGTTCCTTGTGTATTGTTACAGCCCAGGCCAATGTGAGTGGGAATTGTGTTCGTTTGGATGTGATCTTGGAATGACGGGAGAGGAGTATTGGCGTTTCTGCTGTTGCTATTGGTGTGGATTGTTTCTGATCTGAAGGAAGGATGCCTTGAGATTGAGCACGGATTTTCTGGCCAACTCTGCTGTCATCAAACCGTACCAGAATGTATTTTGGCTTGAAAGATTCTTGGTTTGATGGTTCTGGGTTCGGTAAGAATCCAGTGATGACACCTGCAGCAGAGTTGACTAATCCATCTGTAACATCAATGTTTTTGGTCAGCATGACTCTGGCGTTCTGGGCTATTGATAGCATTGATGGTAGACCACCGGCGTTGTTTTTGAGGGATGTTGAACTGATGGAATTTGTCTGGTCATCTTTTTTACTGTCGACGGCTGGTATATTGTAAATTGGAGATGGAATTTTCTCGAGCTGAGTCTTGTTGTGGGCGTCAACATGTTTATTGTAGGCAAAGATATGTGTTGCGTCTTGTGGGTAGTCAGGGGAGTCGATGGATGTTAATCTTGATTGAAGGAGGTCAATGTCATCCTGATTTTGCTTGCCGATTCGCACTCTATTCAGAAGTAGTGCAAACGAAGAGTCATCCTTCTGTCGCTGTATTTCAGTCAGTTCCAGGATCCTGAAGTGGTTCGTCCATAGTGAGCCATATATAGCTGCGAGTTCGTCGGTCGGAGGTGCGTATACCGGCTTTTGTGCAACTGGTGGTAACTGTAGTAAGTCACCAACCGCCAAGACAGACACTCCTCCGAAAGGCTCCTCATTGCCCATGATGTCACAGAGACGACGATGGACTGTGAGAATCATGTCGGCGCCTACCATAGAGATCTCATCTATGATCAGGATTTTGACGTTCCCGATGTTTTCCTTCAGGGTGGCAAGTTTTTCCGATGATAGATGGATGTAGTCGTCTGTTTTCTTTGTATGAATAGGCAGAAGGAAAGCAGAGTGCAGAGTGAAGCCAGAGACGTTGTAAGCAGCAGCACCAGTTGGACCACAGACGAGAAGGTGGTTTTCATCGCCTTGGTTGTTCCTTTGCAGGAGTCGAGATGCTGTCTGGACGATTGTGCGTACGACGAAGGACTTACCCGTCCCTGCTCCACCCGTAAGGAATATGTGGAAAGGGGGGGGTTTTTCTATTTCATGAGTCATTATCATCTTGGTGCACCATTGGACGATGAATTGATGCAAGTCATATTGCGCTTCATTCAATGACATGATGAGGTTCCGCCAGTCGGTGTTGGACATTTGTTCTGTCGTTATTTCAACTTGCGCTGCAGTCAGACCGAGATCGTTGTTTGTTGTTCTGTCATTAGATGCCTCAAAAGCTGATAGTGCATTGAGTTCTGGTGATGGTCCTTCAGCAAAGTCTTCTGCTTGGTTCTGTTCAGTTTGGCTTGCCAGTCTATCCCAGGTATTAGATGCATTGGATGTGTCTTCTGGAAGGAGAGAATCTTTTTGGTTAAAGATAATGAAGCATAGGTTGGGAAATGGTTTATACACCAATGAGATGTTTATAATAGCAAATTTTGTATTATTTAGAAAGGAATAAGGATTAAGAATGGCGTGATGAAACATGAATACAGTAGTTTGATTGAAATATTGTAGATAATGCTTCAAGAATAGTGAGTTAGTGACTGAGCAAAGATTTAGTTTATTTTTGTAATGAGAAAAATTTAATGCTAATTTTACTGAAAAGGAAGATTGGTTACTAACTGAAGATGGAAACAATAATTATTTTAGAGATAGGTAATCAGAAGTTTGGAGACAGAAAAGCTTTTGTATATATATACATTGAATTATTTTTACCTAGCTGTTCAAGTGCAGCGCTCACAACTTCTGAATGATGTTCGTATGGTTTCTTGTTGATGTTGATGATTTCTTGTCGTGTTTCATACGTAGTTTCATAGGTGTCTTCAAGGAGATCTTGAGTTTCATTTCGCCAAGGATAGTACAGCAGCAGTTGTGCGTGGAAATATTGCTCTGGTTGTTTGTTGAGCGACCATTGATGGGAGCGTATGATTGCTGGTTTCTTTCTGTATGCCATGTTGCCCATGTCTTTCTGCAGGGTGATGGTTGTGGTTGGCTCTTCGCTGTCATCCTGGCCTTGGACATCTTGTTGGGCAGATGGTATTGGTGACTTGGTCTTTGAACTTGTGTAGCGGAATGTTGTAGCAAACTCTGCAAGGCACATTGACTCCAGAGCAGTTGGTCGAGCAGCATACCGATCAAGGAGGCCAATCTGAAATGTGAAATGGTTACATATCATAATTGTGCTAGTTACATTGATTGTAGTAATTGGTCATAGATTTGTTGTTGCGAAATTGACAGAGAGATGCTCTTCAGAAGGGAATTTTCGTTTATTGTTAATACAATATAATATGTAACTTGTAATGATTTTTTTAGGGAAATATATTGGGATGCAAGTCTTGGTTTGCAGGTGATGTAGTATATGATGAGAGGAATGCTTAAGTAATGGTTAAGGGTAGGAATCATACTATTATTAATTCACGGACCTGTTACGTTACTCCAACCAAACTACAGATTGCCCATTTATGAACACTTGCAAGCAACTACCTACAACTGTCTACAATGTCCTCAGTTGAGTTTGATGTTCAAATTACAGTCAAGGATATTGAGATGACGTTTCCCATAATTTAATTACACATTTGTTTTTGCTAAGAGGCAGAAGATCATGACTAAGTACATTCCATTGTGTTTACTTACTGCAAAGACATCCGTGTCTTCATCCTCCAGTTGCTCAATCAGTTTCATTGGTTTGAATAACCTGGTTCGGTTTTCAGGCATGCCAGTTGGGACAAACACAATTTCTCGAGAACCTTGGCTCAGTGGAAGAGACAGGAGACGGTAGACAGCTTCTTGCGCACTGAGTTCCCTGTGTGTCAGAAATTTCTTCGCAACACTCTTCATAGAGGCCTTTGCACCCAGGTGGATTGATGATTGGTTGACATTTTTCAGAACATCCCCAAGTGTCTTCTCCGGCTTGGAAACATAAGAAGCTACATACATCACACATGCATAAGTATTTGTGATATATTGCACATCTAAATTCGCTTCCCAGCCGCGCATTAAGGTCTCGTTGTAGTTGTTGATGTTGTGTTCTGATGGGTCGCGCTTGAGTAGGACAACTGGTTGAGATGGATTTGCCTCGAACCACTGGAGTGCATCATTGTACAGAGGTTCAGGTATGGAGGCTTCATTGAGAATGGTCTGAAGAGAGGGATGATGATCAGATGGCAGATGTTCGACGATGTCCTTTACTTTTGTGATAATCTGGATGTACTGTTCTTGAACTGGTTTTGAAGGTTGATTCTCTGGTGGCAAAATGACTGTTGTCTTTGATATTGGGAGTTTCGGGAAGTTGAACCTGCATTGGGAGCCGTGTTTCTTACATGTCATTGAGTGGGTGTGCTTCTGTACTGTGGTGAGGAGGTTGTAAAAGCTGTCATCCTCAGTTGGCAGGTGTGCAGTGACATGTTCATCAATGAAGTCTTGTACTTGTTGTGGACTGTTGTGCTCTATGGTGGGGGCTCCTTTTGCCCATGCAAGCATGTGGACATGAGGTGATCCTCTTTGCTGGAACTCGATTCTGTATTTGAAATCGATGATTTCTCCCAATGGATTTAATTCTTTATTCAGCAAGATGGTCTTCAAGAAGGTGCTGACGCGATGATCGAAATGGCGTGCTGCTGTCACTGGGTTGGACCGAAGGAAGTGGGATCGCTGTTCCCAGGATAAATTGTTGATGTCTTCGTCTGATAGATGCTGTCCTTGTTGTTCGGCGATGATTGCGAGCGTGTCAGGCCACTTGAGATCTGCTGCAGACAAAGTGACAAACCAAGTGCAAGGGCCCAGCTGACGAATCATGCCCAAGATGTCATACAGCATTTTCTGGAAATATGCTGGGGAACCTCGCACTTGTTGGAGGAAGTGGATGCCAAGATCACTACGTGCGAGGTCTGCTACTTTGTCTTTAAACTCGCGTGCTGTCATTTCTTTGTCTGTACCTTTCCGCATCGCAATAGATAAACAATCTCTGACTTGTTTGGCTTCACAGCGATACTGTGCATAGAAGATGTATTCTGTGTTGTTCGCAAATCGAGTGTCCTGATGTAGTAACCTTGCTTGGAAGTATTTTTTCAGAGTCAGAGGATGTTCGCGTCGCATGGAATACCCAAACTGACCAGAGGAAAACAATTGCGGGAAGGCTAGTTCCTCTGAGTGTGCGTCAGACTCCAAGCCTATAGGTTTTTTTCCTTCTCCTGGTGCAAGACTTAAAGTCACTTGTGATGTCATATCTTTGGGCTGCAAACATGTGTTGAAAGGTATGCCACTCAGCCGAGATCTTTCATCTTCCATTTCATTATCGTCTTCTCCGCTGTCAGCATTGTCAGGGTTGTCCTGTGGGATGGCTTCTGCAATTTCATTGTTGTCATCTAAGGGGGTTATGAGACTGTCCCATAGTTCCGGGTGAGCTGCATTGCTTTCATCCTGCCAGTCATCACGGATAATCACGTCCTCGTAGAATGGATTATGCAGAGATTCCTTGAGTAGAGATAGTGCTTGCTTTATCTTATGTGGCCTGATATTCTGACGCAAGACGTGGCCACGATATTGCAGTTTTCGTTTGAGTTTCACAAGAATCATTGACTCGGGGCATGGAAGGCGAGGCAAAAGTGATACCGTCTGCTCAGGTTCTACAGGTATGTTCACAACTGTTCCATGGATTGCTCTCTGTCTGCCCCGAGGCAGTGCCAATAGCTTCATGAAGGCAATGCGCCGCGAAATGAAGGTAGCCTCTAAAGGGGATAAATCCTGGAGCAGTTGTGGCATTTCTTCCAAGTTCATGTTGTTTGCAGCGGAGTAGACTGGAACTGAGCCTTTCTTTAGTGATGTCTTGCAGGTTGAGCAAATATATTCAACACCGGTGTAAGGTGCTCGGCATAACTGCAGCAATTCTGGGGGACATTCTGGAAAGTTCTCCGGACGAAATGCTGTCACACTTGCCCTGTATAACAGACGCTGACAAGAGGTACAGACATACGAGGGACCACTGCGAATAAGTTTCTTGAAGTTTGAAATAGCAGCAGCAGCATTACCAGACAATGAGCGTTTTTTCTGTTTCCTCCTCCTGTCGTTTTCTCGCCTCTTGGGTGTACGGCTTGCTTTTTGAGGAGTTGTATGACTAGATTGTGCAGTTGCTTCTGCTGGTACAGTAGTTGTAGCAGCTTTTGCTTGTCTGTATTTGTCTCTTTTACTTGCAGCTTCTTTAGCAAGGTATTCAGGTGATTTCCTCTTGCTTTGCTTGTACAAACGATCGTAAGCTCTTTTATTCTCAGGTGCCTGTCGTTGGTTCTTCGCTCTCTTTGCTGCATTTTCCTTAGCCAAGTATTCAGCAGATTCTCTCTGTCTTTGAATATACAAACGCTTGCAAGCTTTTGCTTTCTCATGAGTCTGCACATCAGTCAATGCATTCTGTTGTTTTGCTCTTTTTGCAGCTGCTTCCTTCGCGAGATATTCAGACGAGCTTCGCTTTTTCTGTATGTACAAACGTTTACGTTCTCGTCTTTTCTGTAGACTCTCAGATGCCGAGCTGCTTTCATTGGGAGTGTCCTTGTCAACATCGGGAGTGTCCTTGTTAACATCAGGAGTGTCCTTGTTAACATGGGGATTGTCCTTGTTAACATTAACTTTTTGGTTTTCGGTACTGGGCTTCTTTGTCTGCCTTGCTTTGTCTTTTTTCCGGTGTTTGCTTACACAAGATGCAGTTGGAGGTGATTCATAGTCACTCTGCTTGGCCTTTGCATGATGTTTTGTAGTCTTGTTGACAGAAGACTGACGTTTACCTTTGCAGGGCTTTGTTGTCGTTGTACGTTTTGTCTGCTTTGTAGCGACTGGAGCTAGGTGTGATGACCGAGACAGTTTTCTTTTGCGACTTCCCTGTATGTCAGGTGTGCGTTCAGTTGTTTCTTCATTGTCACGAGCTGCTTGCTTTGAAGCCTGGTCAGCGAAGTATGATGCCAGGTTACCTTCAGTGGATGTCTGGGAACAGAGGAAGGGTTTGTTCACATGTTACAAATATAAACAATAACAAAGGTTTGTTATATTGCTTTGGTTTTTTAACAATTTACTTTTACTGTGTTACGTGACCAGGCTGCAGTAGCCTGCTTCCGTTGCGAATGTTAGCGAGCAGGGTACAACATTTCACCTGAGCCTCAGTGAGGTGGTGCGTCAGGTGCACGCCTACATGAATTTCTGGAGCAACCCAGCACAATTCGACACCCAATTCGACTTGAATTTCATCAGTCTGCAGGCTCACTCACTCACCTGCTGGTACAGTAGACTGTAGCCAGACAGTTATGTGACACCACAGCTGGGTTTTGTTAAGCACTTATTTGCAGACAATCCATGTTTACTTAAGTACATTGTTGTACAATTAGTGTATATATTAAGAATTATGTAATCCATATCTCAATTTAACTTGAGCTTACCATTTTCTGTGGAAGCGAACAGGGCTGGAGGCTAGTAAGTGGACAACGAGAATCTGACTGGTATTGATGTTGCATGTCTTGGAGAGCAGGAGATGGGTTTGATGTTGCTGGACTGCGGTGACTGAAAGCACATAATGCAGTAATTAGTACTTCAGAAGTTTTTATAAAAATATGTTTGATACAGGGCACATGTTTGAAGTGAGTAGGTTCATTATTCCGTGCTGAATGAAGTGGTAATTCTGTGTTTAAAAGTAAGAGAATTAAGAACATAGGCCTACCATTCAGGTTTTTGTCTGACATTTGTATTGCTATCATCAGCAGGCCTGCAAGTTTCAGTAGGCGACCTGAAAGGCAAAGCATACTTATAAAAAACAATAAGGGTCTTTGAAAAAACATGTCATGTTACTTGTAAAGGCAGGAGAATAACAATAAGGACACATGATGATAGGATTAATTAATCATATAATTCAAATTGACTTGGTTATTCTTCACAAGTGGTGATGAAGTAAAATTATTAAAATTATTGAAGCATTAACAAGAGTTATGCAACTGCACGGTTTGACAGAATTTTTCAAGAACTCACCTTTTCAGGCGCTTGCCTTTACGCTGAGATTGATCTTGCTGGCGCTGGCTGAGTGGCAGTTTCTTGGAGGAAGACATGTTGCTGTCATCCCATGTGTGCAAGAGTGAATTTTCCCCTGACACCTCAAAGGATGAATTTCCTGTAACATTTGGAAGAATGTAATGGAATAGTTATTGAAGATATAAAGATGAAACTACACTTAATGTGAGTGAAATACAGATCTATGATCAAAAACTTTTGCATTGGCAGATATTGGAAAAAGCACTTTCTTATTGATGACATGTAGCAACAGCAAACTTACATTCATGGGATTATTTTCCTTGAGATGAGCCAGAGATGAGCTAGACAGGGGCGAGAGCTGACCGCTATACACAATCTGCTATGTCCCTTTACTAGGCCCACTGATGGCTTTTCAGTTCACTGCTGACAACAGTTTCCACAGCTGTGAAGCATTTAATTTTCAGGTCTTCATCAAAGTGCACTCCGTCTGAAAGGTGCTTGGGGTCAAATGTTGAGCGTCGTCGACAAAATTTCTGTGAGCCTTTGCGCTTCCTCTTTTTGCAATGTTTTGTTGTGAACTGTGCCCAGTCAATAGTTCTTCTTCCAGAGTTCCTGTCAGTCTTTGCGAAGATTGCCGGTCCGAAGGACCTGACCGGCAGATTTTCAACCGGACCGGCAGTTCTAGCCAAGAAGTTGTAATTGGATGCATGTTAAATTTTCTTGAAATTGCCAAAATATCCATTTCGGTCCGGCAAGAGATTTTGGATCTTCGCAAAGACTGGTTCCTGTTATTGTTACGAATCACTGCATTGATCTGCTCAACATCATTTATGAGATCAGTTTGTTGGTCAAACGTTTCTGTGGGCAGACGTGAAATACTGTTGGTGTTGTGGTACTTGAAATAGTTTTCCAAAGAAGCTGGCACGATGGTGGTCAAAAGTAATTTTCTTCCAATTTTGGTTCTTGCTTCACGTATGTGATGAACAAAATTGGAGATAATTGAGTTCCTGCTTCTTTTTGAGTGTCTGTATGAGAGGAACTTTTTATTGCGTTGGAAGTCTCTCCGGGTAAAGTCACAGATTCCACCAGCTACGATGACAAAGTCATAGCTAGTGTGCCTCAAGAGTTTTACAGCCTTGGAAACCAGGTGGCGAAAAGAGGCACCTGAGCGGATAATTTTGGTACAGGAAATCGAAGGATTGTCACTGAAGAGCAATTCACCTGAAATAAAATATAATACAATAAAATACAATACAGCATACAATAAAAATCATTTAGAGCTATTTTTAGCCTTCTGTTGTGACGTCATCAGCATTGTTGGCTCTATGACATCACTGAAACAATGGTGACGTGACGTCACAACAGCAGCAATAGAAGAAAATGGCTGTTGACAGCAATGTTATTCCAATTGTTAATGTTTATGAAACTGTTAGGTCAAAGTGTCATGATCAGCCAAAAAGTTGCTGGCACAAAAAATGACTTGACAATAGGGACGATTATGACTGCATAGAATGACAGGTGTGACCATCAATTGAGCAAATTAGGATAAATATTGGATAAACATTATGTCCAGTTTATCACAATTTCATACACTCTTTAAACTCAAATATGCCATGAATTGATTCAAATTGCTTTAGCTGACCTCCATGTGGCAGGGAAATCTAGGAAATAGCGATAAAATTGACAGAAATTTGTGACGTAATCAATCATGAAATGGCGCGAAAAGAGGCAGACCTGCAATGCAACAGCACAGCTGTATTTAGAAGTTTACTCATAACTTGAACAGAAAAGTCACAGCGGACCAGATTGTTGGTGTTGTGGTACTTGAAATAGTTTTCCAAAGAAGCTGGCACGATGGTGGTCAAAAGTAATTTTCTTCCAATTTTGGTTCTTGCTTCACGTATGTGATGAACAAAATTGGAGATAATTGAGTTCCTGCTTCTTTTTGAGTGTCTGTATGAGAGGAACTTTTTATTGCGTTGGAAGTCTCTCCGGGTAAAGTCACAGATTCCACCAGCTACGATGACAAAGTCATAGCTAGTGTGCCTCAAGAGTTTGACAGCCTTGGAAACCAGGTGGCGAAAAGAGGCACCTGAGCGGATAGGTTTGGTACAGGAAATCGAAGGATTGTCACTGAAGAGCAATTCACCTGAAATAAAATATAATACAATAAAATACAATACAGCATACAATAAAAATCATTTAGAGCTACTTTTAGCCTTCTGTTGTGACGTCATCAGCATTGTTGGCTCTATGACATCACTGAAACAATGGTGACGTGACGTCACAACAGCAGCAATAGAAGAAAATGGCTGTTGACAGCAATGTTATTCCAATTGTTAATGTTTATGAAACTGTTAGGTCAAAGTGTCATGATCAGCCAAAAAGTTGCTGGCACAAAAAATGACTTGACAATAGGGACGATTATGACTGCATAGAATGACAGGTGTGACCATCAATTGAGCAAATTAGGATAAATATTGGATAAACATTATGTCCAGTTTATCACAATTTCATACACTCTTTAAACTCAAATATGCCATGAATTGATTCAAATTGCTTTAGCTGACCTCCATGTGGCAGGGAAATCTAGGAAATAGCGATAAAATTGACAGAAATTTGTGACGTAATCAATCATGAAATGGCGCGAAAAGAGGCAGACCTGCAATGCAACAGCACAGCTGTATTTAGAAGTTTACTCATAACTTGAACAGAAAAGTCACAGCGGACCAGATTGTTGGTGTTGTGGTACTTGAAATAGTTTTCCAAAGAAGCTGGCACGATGGTGGTCAAAAGTAATTTTCTTCCAATTTTGGTTCTTGCTTCACGTATGTGATGAACAAAATTGGAGATAATTGAGTTCCTGCTTCTTTTTGAGTGTCTGTATGAGAGGAACTTTTTATTGCGTTGGAAGTCTCTCCGGGTAAAGTCACAGATTCCACCAGCTACGATGACAAAGTCATAGCTAGTGTGCCTCAAGAGTTTGACAGCCTTGGAAACCAGGTGGCGAAAAGAGGCACCTGAGCGGATAGGTTTGGTACAGGAAATCGAAGGATTGTCACTGAAGAGCAATTCACCTGAAATAAAATATAATACAATAAAATACAATACAGCATACAATAAAAATCATTTAGAGCTACTTTTAGCCTTCTGTTGTGACGTCATCAGCATTGTTGGCTCTATGACATCACTGAAACAATGGTGACGTGACGTCACAACAGCAGCAATAGAAGAAAATGGCTGTTGACAGCAATGTTATTCCAATTGTTAATGTTTATGAAACTGTTAGGTCAAAGTGTCATGATCAGCCAAAAAGTTGCTGGCACAAAAAATGACTTGACAATAGGGACGATTATGACTGCATAGAATGACAGGTGTGACCATCAATTGAGCAAATTAGGATAAATATTGGATAAACATTATGTCCAGTTTATCACAATTTCATACACTCTTTAAACTCAAATATGCCATGAATTGATTCAAATTGCTTTAGCTGACCTCCATGTGGCAGGGAAATCTAGGAAATAGCGATAAAATTGACAGAAATTTGTGACGTAATCAATCATGAAATGGCGCGAAAAGAGGCAGACCTGCAATGCAACAGCACAGCTGTATTTAGAAGTTTACTCATAACTTGAACAGAAAAGTCACAGCGGACCAGATTCGGCAGATTCATTATCAACATCATGTTTTGGAAAAATCATGAATATTACTCACCTCCTTTCCCCCTTGAATCCGTCAACAACAGGATCCGGATTGCATCCATGCGTCACTAATTATGCAGGCAATCACCTGTCGGCCATTTTAAGCAAAACTGTCCAAAGGCAAAGCGCACTGTGCTTGAAAAAGTTTTCCAAAAGTTGTGTAAGATCGATAAATCCAAGTAGAATAGGTTTGCCCCGATCCCTTGAATGCAGTAAATAAAAAGGACACTGATATTCCCCGATAGAAACGATGTAAAACTCCTGGAATCACAGGCATCACAATTGTTCACAACAGTTCTGCACTAGACCACTGCCAGTGGTATACAGATACACCAAGGTGGGAAAGTTCCTGAATCGACCACCCTGCACTAATTTTATGCCAATGGGGTGCAGGGTGGCTGATTCAAGGGAATTGCCCAGACTTTCCCACCTTCCTTGTACTGTTTAAGGAGGCCAGTATCATACAGGCCATAGAGCTGTGCTAGCAAAATTAATGATTGAAATGCCTGTGCCTGGAATCAAAAGAATTGATGGCGAAAAGCAAAGTGTTTGTGCGCGTCTTCGAAATATTTCGGAACTGAGGAGCGAAACACGAAGCGATCCGATGTCCGCCGAGGTCTTTTCGGGCGTTTTCGAGATGCATCGGGTGTTTCCGATGATGCACGAAGATACCCGAAGTGACATCGGGCCGCTTTTCGGGCGTTTTCGCGGTACATCGGGTGTTTCCGATGACGCACGAAGACTTTCGTGTGAAGACGGAAAAGATCGATGCTGAGCGAGGCGTCCAGGACCAAAACATGAGATTGCGAGCGAGGATCACAAGTAGGCTTAAAACATGTGCTTAAATACAAGGAAATAAAGTGCGTTTGGTAGAACAGAGGTGTGCAGCGAGAAGGTAGGCAGGGAAATCAGTGGGCGGTTTCAGTTACGCTGTATTTCACAGGGAAAACACGCGGAAAGTCATTTGTCAGTGAGCTGTCAGTGTGATTGGATTTGGTCTACGATTCTACGCACGACGAGGTGCGGACAGGTCCGAAACATACATCGCCCTATAGATCTAAAGATCTACTGGCGATCAATTACCTTATACTTACTAATTAGGTTTTACCTTGAAACAGTATAAGCTTAAAACAAAAAGTTGAAGCTCCGATAAAACACTGCAACCGAGTGCGACTCCCAGACAACTTCCCCACGTGTGTGACATTGTTTGGTAATTTCAAACTTCCAACTCATTCAATGAGAAAATTGACCCACGCAGTTGCAGTATTGAGATGAATATCGTGATAAAATAAGACAACTTTATGTGAAAGAATAATGTTTTCATAAATGATGTCTACCACAGCACATCAAATCAGAAATTGACAAGGAAATGTATCCAGAAAAATTTACACCTAGAAGGCATCATTAATTTTAACATAAAAACACTCATTTTCTCCGTCAGAACAGAATAATAGAAAAGATGATATTTCATGTGCTTGTTTTTTCTAGCTTATGGCCAAACTCTGAATTCATCACATTTTAAATTAAAGAGGAAAATGCAGGTGTCTAAATTTAATTTGTTTGTTGTGAAAATTTCAACAAATACTGCATTTAGTGTTGGACAAACTGATGAAGACATGACAAAAGTTTCCAAATTTGTTTAGGAAATTAGTCAAATTTTATATCTGTCAGAAAATTGACCAATTATGAGAAGATTTCATCCATCAAGTTGTTGAAGGTTCCGAATGGGGACCTGACTGTCAGTTTTCACTTCAACACAGTTAGGAGCAATAAGCAGTCAGATTCGGATGAATCTCACAGTTTCTCACGTACAAGAGGAAGAATTTTTACCAGCCAAGCGACAAAGACATCGCACATAAAGATATGTCAAACCTGTCAAAAATGAAGGCTCCATTGTTAGTTGCCACCCAGCTCAGCTGCCTAATCAGAAATTCACACCACACCTGTCTCAAGGCATCCTACAAGTTCCCACATCTCCTTCCCTTCCTCCTACACATCCTCCTTTAAATTTAAATCCCTTCATTTCCTCACCTCTTATTGGCTCTTAATGCAACTTTAAGGCCATTAAGCCTTCTATTAAGAGTGATTAATCTGTGCTTTAAATTACCTCCATGGTTTTCGATGAAGAGAAAACGTCCTGCAATCAGTGCAAAACCATGCGACCCTCGATTGAATTTAGAATACAATAAAATCAGATATTTGATAGAAATTACAGGGTCTGGTGAGCAAATTCCCTGTATTTTCCCTGATTTTTCCCTGCATCACCAGACACTTTCCCTGACCTTACTCGGGCTTAGTGTTGTGTTATCGTAGCAATATTGTCGCCAATCAGAAACCAAAAACTATGAGTTTTACTGATTTTTGCATAAAATAGAGGGCTTTTTCACACATTGACACATGTGAAACCAAATTCGCTGAGTTTTCCCTGAATTTAAGGTCAAATTTCAAATTCCCTGATTTTTCCCTGAAGGGAATTTTTTTTCAACATTTTCCCTGTTTTCCCTGTCCAGTGGGGACCCTGAATTAGTAGAATCATGTCACACTACATCAATTGATATAAAGTACGGTACACACTGAATTGGAAGTTTTCGACAGAGAGTGCATCATGAAATGAGATCACCGTTACTGATGATACTCAAACACATGATGCTGGCCATAACCAATGCCAAGCAATGGCAAAAACTCCAGCTCAGACAATAACGGCAGTTACTGAGTAAGGTTACACTAAAACAAATCTTTATTAATCAATTTTGACAATGAACAATTTCAAAAAGATTGCATCAGTTCCAAGAAATTCATATAAACTTAAAAATCATCACAACAAGACAACAGTTTCGCCGTGAAGATCCTACAAATAACCAACTGCTCTTGTAACAGACAAGGCGAATCCAGTTACTATCTCTTGGCCTACAGGTACAGAGTAGTACACTTGCTCTCTGTTTGTAAATTGCCCAAGAGCAAGGCCGAGTCAATCTCAAATGGACAGGAGGACACGATTCACTAAAAACATCTTGTATTCGCTTGAGAGTCCTTCCTCAATTAGCCCTGCAAGACATGCCCAGAGCACTGTGGACAGAACCCCATAACGCTGAAGTGGACAGACACAAAATCAGGAAGACAATGACACAGGGACAGGCATTCAGACAGTGAAAAAATGCAAAATATATAGCTTGATATATCCATCTAATCTAATATATATCAACCAATCTATCAATCTATCTATTATTAATCTCTGAGGGAAAATCATTTTTACAAGTTTGCTTTAAAACAACAGATTACAACCAGGCCTCATGCAAAATCGTAGCCAAAATGTCCAATGGTACTGTGGTATGGCATCCTTAAATAGACTTTTCAGTTTTCAGTGCATCTGTCTGCCTTCCTAAGGGCCCATTTAACACTCCACACATCCTTTTAAGAAGTGTCCACTTTTCCCTGAGCAGGTAATAGCTTCAAGATGGCCTCTTGAAAGGCGGATGAGAGCTCTTCTAATCCAGATACTTTTAGCAACTTTCACTTTTTCTCAGTTCTAAGAGAAAGATGCCATTTGACCCAAAAAGCAACCAACAACTTTATCTTTTTACTTGAAAACCAGCTAGTTTTTAACTTAAGTCAATGAGCTAAAATATGAAAATCAACAGGGATAACTGTTGCTAACATAATATGCTTTAGTAGGTGTGTAAACTTGAATTTGTATGGAAGCAATGTTCTCATCTTATGTATTGAGTTAGCTAATAGATCTAATCACCATGTCTGCCTGTGAGATTGATAAGCAGCCATGAGAAAAAACTTATCTTCCCCAAAACAATTTGAAAAGACTAAATTTTAACATGTTTAAGTAAAACACAAGTCATACATTCCACTTTTCAAATTGTGCAAAAAACTCCTACCAATTAAACAGGTGGACAAATTTTGCTCTCATTTTAAACTAAAAGAATGCAAGGACACAGAAAACGTAAGTATCCCTGGGGTGCCATCTTTGGAGCACTGTGAGAACAAGGATGTGACACGAGGTAATGCGAGAAGAATGAGATCTGATAAATACTTTAAAACAAGGCATCCAACCAGGCCCTTAAAAGAAAAGCAAGGCCTGAGGAATAAAGACGAGGAGTATCCAGCACAGAAAACAATGGAAAAATCACAGTGAAGATGAAAATGAAGGACAGAAAATTACAGAAAACTGAACTCAAGGCCAAGAATCAAATATGTGAATTGCGTTAATCAAACAGCCACGGTAATTTCATATCATCCCAATTGAAGTAAGCTGTCTTTCAGTTTCACCTTAACGAATTGATGAAAATTACATTCCATTTTAATCACATCAAAAATCTGGCTCCATGTTTCTTCTTGAGCCTCAAACCATGTAGGGTTCTTATTCTGAGCCTCAGAGACATTAAATTTCGAGGTTCGTGTCAATTACAGAGATTGAAAATTAGGAATCGTAATAAGTTTAAAATCATAACATCTATTTAATCAAGTCAAGGAATTCATTTGTATAGAGCGTCTGGCAGTACAAATTCCTAAGCAGTAGAACTCAAGGCCTATATGTCCATGTCAGCCTATGTTTTTATAAATAGGACTAAATTTGTTACTGCAATAGAATTAAATATTACATTTGAAATAGCCTGCAGGTCAACCAATTTATGCTCAATCACAGAATAGGATGCACTTTGTCTCATATTATTCAAACTTCCCAGATGCGAAGATGAAAAGGTTATTTTAAAAGTGCTCTGCCACAAGTTGCGGACTTGCAGTACATTTGTACTCAAGGGACTCAGTGAAGGAAGTAAGACAGCTTATATTAATTACATAAGTATTACAGAGGACTTAAAACAAAAGCAAATTTTACATTCATATTTTTTCAATCACTATACAACAGCAAGCATTAGCAGGATATATATTCACCTTGAAACTATTACCTTGGAACAGTATGAGCTTAAAACAACAAGGTGAAGCTCTAATAGAACACTGTACCTCCCAGACAACTTCCCACATGTGTGGTAATTTCAGTTTGAGCAACTTCCCAGTAATTTGGCCGTACAATGTTTTAATTCCGAGCTCATTCATGACACTTTGCTTCAGCCAAAACGTCTCAGTCATTAATGGATTTCGGATTACAACCGGGAAATTGAATATGAAAAAAGATTGAACTATTGCACTGTGAAAATGGCACTTGGTGACTAAAAAGTATTACGATTTTATTAAAACACTTGGTAAATATAGGAGTTACGTTGCTTGATCTAACTCATTTAATGTGAATATTGACCCACAAGCCACAGAATAGAGACGAATACCGTGATAACATATAAAACTTAAAACTGAAAGAATCATGTTTTCATAAATGATGAACATTAAATCAGAAATTGACATGGAAATGTTTCCATACAAATTGAGACCCAGAAGGTATCATTAATTTCAACAGAAAAACACTCAATTTCACTATTCTCTTAATTTTCTCCATCAGAAATGAATAATAGAAAAGACAATATTTCATGTGTTGCTTTTGCTGCTATCTCTTGCTTATGGGCAAACTCTCTATTTCATTAAAATTTCAAATTAAAGAGGAAAATGCAAGTGTCTACATTTAATGTGATTGTTTTAACAGCTTCGACAAATACCGATTTTAGTCTGGGATAAATTGATGCAGACAAAACTTTGATTTGTGTCAAAAGGACAAGTTTCCAAAATTGTTTAGGAAATTTGTCAAATATAACAGAAATTTTAAGGTTCTGGATTTGTTTCAAATGGGGGTCCGACTGTCGGTTTTCATTTCTAAACCTGCTAAAATATTGTTTCTGTACTTACATTGGCAGAGGAATTTGATAAGCAAAACAAGGAAGCCGAATTAGGAGCAATAAGCAGTCACATTTGAATGAATCCCACTGTTCTGACTTCACCATGCAATTAGATCATTATTACTAATGACACTCAACCCCCATAAAACTAATATTTTGACCGAACCTTACCACTTGACTATAAGAGGATGAATTTTTTTCCCAGCCAAGCTGCAAGGATATCACATATAAAGACATGGCAAACCTGTCAAAAATGAAGGCTCCATTGTCAGTAGCCACCCAGCTGCCAAATCAGAATTCAGAGCACACCTGTCTCAAGGCATCCTACCAGTTCCCACATCTCCTTCGCTTCCTCCTGCACATCCTCCTTTAAATTTAAATCCCTTCATTTCCTGATTTCCCTCCCCTCTTCTTGGCTCTTCATGCAACTTTAAGGCCATTAAGCCTTCTATTAAGAGTGATTCATCTGTGCTTAATTGCCCCCATGGTGTTCGATGAAGAGAAAATGTCCTGCAATCAGAGCAAAACCATGCGACCCTCGAATGAATTTAGAAAACAATAAAATCAGATATTTGATAGAAATTAGTAAAATCATGTCACACTACATCAATTTATATCAAGTCCAGTACACACTAAATTGAAAGTTTTTGATAGAGAGTGCGTCATATGAGACCACCATTACTGATGACACTCAAACCCATTATGCTGGTCATAACCAAAGCCAAGCAGGGGCAGAAACTCCTGCTCAAATAATAATGGCAGTTACTGAGTAAGGTTGCAATAAAACAAACCTTAATTAGTCAATTTTAACTATGAACAACTTCAAAAAGATTGCACCAGTTCCGAGAATTCATACAAGCTTTAATCATCTAATTTTCAGAACCTTGACTTTAAACCACCAATCTCCAGAATACTACACCACAAGACAATAGTTTGGTCGTGAAGATCTTACAAGTAATGAACTATTCTCATTACAGACAAGGCCAATCCAGTTACAACCTCATAGCCTGCAGGTATGGTATAGTACGCTTGCTCTATGTTTGTAAATTTCCCAGGAGCTAGGTAACGTCCATCTCAAGTGGACAGGATGACACGATTCACTATAGATATCTTCTATCCTCTTGAGAGACCTCCCACAATTAGCCCAGCAAGACATGCCCAGGTCACTGGTGGACAGACAAAAAATACAGACACGCAGTCTCAGACAGACACAATGAAAGTATCTATCTATCTATCTATCTAACTATCTATCTATCTATCTATCTATCTATCTATCTATCTATCTATCTATCTATCTATCTATCTATCTATCTATCTATCTATCTATCTATCTATCTATCAATGTATAATCTATCTACTTATCTATCTATCTATTTCTCAGGGAAAATCATTTTTACATTGATGGATGGATGATTGGGGCTTTACGTCCTGTATTGATGCACTTTGTAGAAGGAGGACACGGCAATGAGGCTACGGATGATTGAAACAGCCGTCCAAGATAGGCCCCGGTGACCAGGCAAGAGCTGGATTTGAACCCTGGACCCAGCGATTGGCAGTCCAGGACGCTACCACTTGACCAACCCTCCCTCCACTCATTTTTACAAGTTTGCATCTGAACAACCAGGAGGCCTCATGCAAAATGTCCAATGGTAATGTGGTAAGGCATCCTTAAATATGCTTTTCAGTTTTCAGTGCATCTGTCTGCCTTCCTGAGGGCCCATTTAACACTCTACACATCCTTTTAAGAAGTGTCCACTTTCCCTGAGCAGGTAATAGCTTCAAGATGGCCTCTTGAAAGGCCGGATGAGAGCTCTTCTAATCTGGATACTTTCAGCAACTTTCACGTTTTCTCAGTTCCAAGAAAAAGCTGCCATTTGACCCAAACAGCAACCGACAACTTTATCTTTTTACTCGAAAATCAGCAATTTTTTAAGCCAAGTCAAGGAGCTACAATATGAAGATCAACCGGGAAGCTCACTTAGCACAAGGTCAGCTCATTCTGTGTGGTGCTCCTGTCTGCAGTGACTGCCTGAACAGGAAGTGCCTGTAGTTGCCATAAAAGTGGAGCTAGTAGTTTAGTCACAGTTTAGTTTGGTAAATAATTAAAATATGTTAAATAAATTACAAAATAGATAGCGGGGCAGATTTGTCATGAATAGGAGAGTAATAGTGCATTTATACATAGAAGCATGAAACTTAGCACACAGTTTACCATCATCTTAAAGAATATTTTTAGATAGGGAGCCACTTCAGATTTGACCTGGTTGACCCGTGGCAGCCATTTTCCAAAATGGCAGCTTATTCTCTCGATTTCTGTGAAGTGCCTATAGTTTGACCCTATGAAAGAAGTGCTCATTATTCCTTCTATAGATCTAAAAAACATTATCAACTGATTTCCAGATTGAACCAGGGAAATATAGGATGACCAGAGTCCATTTTGTCAGAACTGTTGAAGAAGATGCACAATTTTCGCGGTTTCCCATAATTTAGCGGAATCTCGATTAATATTTAAACAGACTACATATTTGAATTCCTTGTAAAAGAAGCTTTCGAATGAATGGTAGCATCCTTGGTTTCCATGAATTCTTTGTCAAAATGAACCTGAACACCAAAATCTCCAAAAAACATTTTATTTTCATTTTTTCCATTTTCAAACGAAATTAACGTAGCCCATTAATGCAGGTATTCATTTGAAAGCTCTTCTTGCAAGGAATTCAAATATATAATTAATTTTGAGATTTATATAGATTTGGCGTAGTTATGCGGAACCGCGAAATAAAGTATTTCAATCAATATTTCTGCCAAAATGGTTCCAGCAAGCCTGAAAATAGTCCAGGCCACCAAAAAGTGTTATAGCTATTTTCTTTTTACCTAAAGAAAGAATAAAAAACACTACTTGCATGTATTATATTTGTAGGGACTACCCAGAAAGAAGCAAAATGGAAGAATTGGCCACCATTTTTGAAAATGGCTGCCAGTAGCCAACTAAGCTTAATCTGAGGTGGCTCCCTATCCAAATATTTTTGTAAAGATGTTTTTTAAATGTGTGCCAAGTTTCATGCATCTACGTATGAATGCACTATTTTTTTACATCTCTGCCCCGCTAAGATTTAAAATTTCAGTCTTGGCTATAACAACCTCCAATGACATATTTCAGCAATTTAAATCAACATGTGTATCAACATTGGAAATAATTATTTCAATACCACCTGATTGCAAGAAGTGAATAAAAATTTGAAGTCAATACAAATGTTAATGACTTAAATAGATCACCAAGTAAGAAATCATAACAACACTTAAGGTTACATAATCTTCATTAACTGGCAACAAATTATGTAACAGTCTAATAGTAATATAAACAGTCACCTCTGAATAGCTATTGTTTTATTGATCTCAGTTATATAACATCAATCATTTAGTGCAATCTGTCTATTTACCTAATTATCTATCTATCTATCTCTCTCTCTATCTCTCTATCTAATCTTATCTATAGATCTGATCTTATCTATCTAATCTTATCTATCTGCCCATTTGCCCAGTCCTTTAAAAAGATACGTTGGCCTTCTGCATGGAATGTTGAAGATAATGCAGTAGTTCTATATGACAATGCTGCACAAATTTCATGGCAGTGCCATTACATATTATTTTTCAACCACAATACAGCAGTGCTGCAGCAGGCATTAGCAGGATAATGAGGATGTATAATCACCTACTAACTATTAGGCTTTACCTTGAAACAATATAAGCTTAAAACAACAAGGTGGAGCTCTTATAAGACAATGTGACTCCCAGACAACTTCCCACATGTGTGGTAATTTCAGAGTGAGCAACTTCCCAATAATTTGGACGTACAGGCCCGTTTTCACCAACATGGTATTAAGAGTTAATCCTGGCGTTAACTCCTTTAAACCTGGTATAACTAAGTCCATTTCACCAAGAGTGTGCTAAGCATGTAAACCTGTCAAGGTTCAGTGAATCATACACATTGTCACCAAACTCAAGGATCAGCCATCTCAAACTGATTTGGTGTCAAAAAGTGATTAGGCCAATGAAAACAGAACAAATGTTTCTTATGAGATGGCATGACAAATCAGTATTATATGCCTTTGTCTATTATATTCGCATGTTTCTCTAATTTAACAGTCACCAAAGATTTTTTCAAGAAAGATTTGTCACATCATGAGATATAAAGTTTGCAAACCAAGAACACACACTTACCTTGAAAATATATTTGTTGTAACAGTTGCAAATATACTAGCCATACAGCATTAAGCACACGATTTAAAAGTATTTCATGTATGAAACTATGTTTTTATAGCATTTGCCTAAGATAGTCATGACACCAAATAGAGGCAATTCTTCTGTGCTGAGTTGTACAAAACCTCTGCACTTGTTGTTGGTCTTAGCACAGGGGTACTTTAGAAGGGCAGGAAATTCGGACGTGGGTGCAATCTATGCATCCTATAACCCCCACGGAAATCGGGCGATTTTGGAAAATTCCAATTTAGCCTCCCGTGTGACTGGTCCACTGGGCATACGTACATATATGGTTTTAATGAAGCGATTGCAAGATTAACACGCTTCACAATCCTTGAAACTGAGGCGACACTAATACCACTCAAGTCACCAACGACTTGTTGGTAACTGCCGGTAGCAAAAAATCGCAGGCACGTCAGCCATTCTGGGTACATCAGATTTTGAGGACCCTTATTATTAGATATTCAAAGGGATTCAACCATTATTGTAGTTTCAATGTGCAAAAATGCATGACCAGCTGATTTGTATTAATTTATTGTTTGAGGGTAGGGGGCTAAAGAAAAATGCATTTCTGTCACCAACACTGGACAGACAACTAATTAATTTTCTTTTTTATAAATTTCCAAGCCCACCGCTCTTTTTCTCTTACCTTGTCATGTGGCCATGTTTGGGAACTTCAGAGATTAATTGTGTTTGTAGCAGTTGAGTTGTTTAAATACTATGTGCAGACTTTCACTCAGTAAATGTTCCTTGATCCTGCTCCGCTTGAGTGATTGGCTTAGCCAGACCAGGTCTTAGCTAAGACCTGGCATAACTCTTAATACCATGTTGGTGAAAACGGGCCACAGTGTTTTAATTCAGAGCTCATTCATGACACTTTGCTTCAGCCAAAACACCTCAGTCATTAATGGCTTTCAGATTACTACGTGACAGCCAGGAAATTTAATATGCAAAAAGAGTGAAATGTTGCACTGTGAAAAAGGCACTTTGCGACTCATAAGTATTACGATCTTATTAAAACACCTGGTTAATATTAGGGCTATCACGATTACAGAATTTTAAAATCGATTAATCTATAGCCTAAAATCGAATCGTAATCGATTAATCGCCGTTTTCCCGCCATTCTAAACAGTAGGTGAAGTTCTGTTCTGTCTTACAAGATTGCCTTACAGAAGAGCAGAGAGCCTCTGATATTCCATTGAAATTGTTAATAGCAATTAAGACTTGACACTCCTTTCTCTCTAATCTGCTTCTATAAGGTATAACTAATCCAATTAGCCTATCCACTTGACCAATCCAGTTGCAATTCACTCTTAACACCTGGAAATTGGGCCCCATGCAGTGTCTTCCAGACCTGTACATGATACAAATAACAGATTAATCGATTTTGCAAATTGGAATAGATTTTTAACTAAAATCGAATCGGCGGCGATTAATCGGTTAATCGTGACAGCCCTAGTTAATATAGGAGTTATGTTGCTTGATCTAAGTCATTTAATGTGAAAATTTACCCTTGCACTGGCAGTATTGAGACGAATACCATGATATTATAAGGGAACTTAAATGTGAAATAATCATGTTTTCATAAATGATGAACATTAAATCAGAAATTGACAAGGAAATGTATCCAGACAAATTGAGACCCAGAAGGTATCATTAATTTCAACATAAAACACTCCATTCCATTATTCTTTTATTTTCTCCATCAGACCTGAATAATAGAAAAGATGACATTTCATGTGCTTGCCTTCTCTTACTCATGGGCAAATTCTGAATTTTATTAAAATTTTTAATTAAAGAGGAAAATGTAGGTGTCTACATTTAATGTGATTGTTTTAACAGTTTCGACAAATACTGATTTTAGTCTTGGATAAAGTGATGCAGACAAAATGTTGATTTGTGTCAAATGGAAAAGTTTCCAAAATTGTTTAGGAAAGTTGTCATATATCTATCCGAAATTTAAGGTTCTGGATTTGTTTTAAATGAGGGTCTGACTGTCGGTTTTCACTTCGAAACCTACTAAATTATTGGTTCTTCACTTGCATTGACAAAGACATTTTTAAAATAAGCAAAACAAGGAAGCCGAACTTGGAGCAATAAGCAGTCACATTTGAATGAATCCCACTGTTCTGACTTCACCATAGTATTGGAGCATCATTAAATTACACTCACCCCGTAACACTGGCATTTTGACCAAACCATACTTGGAGAGGAAGAAGTTTTACCAGCCTAGCTACAAGGATATTGCATATACAGACCTGGCGAACCTGTCAAAAATAATGGCTTCCTTGTCAGTGGCCACCCAACTGCCTCATCAGAATTTCAGCGCACACCTGTCTCAAGGCATCCAACATGTTCCCACATCTCCTTCCCTTCCTCCTACACATCCTCCTTTAAATTTAAATCCCTTCGTTTCCTCCCCCTTATTGGCTCTTAACGCAACTTTAAGGCCATTAAGCCTTCTATTAAGAGTGATTAATCTGTGCTTAATTGCCCCCATGGTGTTCGATGAAGAGAAAATGTCCTGCAATCAGTGCAAAACCATGCGACCCTGAATGAATTTAGAAACCATTAAACTCAGATATTTGATAGAAATTAGTAAAATCATGTCACACTTCATCAATTGATATTTAGTATTTAAAGTAAACATACTGAATAGGAAGCTATTGATAGAGATGTGTATCATGAAATGAGACCACTGTTACAGATGATACTCAAACCCATAATACTGGTCATAACCAAAGCCAAGCAGTGGCAGAAACTCCTGCTCAAACAATAATGGCAGTTACTGAGTAAGGTTACACTAAAACAAACCTTAATTAGTCAATTTTGACTATGAACAACTTCAAAAAGATTGCACCAGTTCCAAGAAATTCATACAAGCTTTAATCATCTAATTTTCAGAACCTTGACTTTGAACCATCAATCTCCAGAATACTACACCACAAGACAATAGTTTGGTCGTGAAGATCCTACAAGTAATGAACTATTCTCATTACAGACAAGGCCAATCCAGTTACTACCTTTTAGCCTGCAGGTATGGTATAGTACGCTTGCTCTATGTTTGTAAATTGCCCAAGAGCAAGGCCGAGTCAATCTCAAATGGACAGGAGGACACGATTCACTAAAAATATCTTGTATTCTCTTGAGAGTCCTTCCTCAATTTGCCCTGCAAGACATGCCCAGACCACTGTGGACAGAACTCCATAAAGCTGAAGTGGACAGAAACAAAATCAGGAAAACAATGACACAGGGACAGACATTCAGATAGTGAAAAAATGCAGAATATATAGCTTGATATATCCATCTAATCTGATATCTATGTATTTATCTCAGAGGGAAAATCATTTTTACAACTTAAATGTACACAACAGCTTACAACCAGGCCTCATGCAAAATCGTAGCCGAAATATCCAATGGTAATGTGGTAAGGCATCCTTCAATGGACTTTTCAGTTTTCAGTGCATCTGTCAGCCTTCCTGAGGGCCCATTTAACACTCTACACATCCTTTTATGAAGTGTCCACTTTTCCCTGAGCAGGTAATAGCTTCAAGATGGCCTCTTGAAAGGCGGATGAGAGCTCTTCTAATCCGGATACTTTTAGCAACTTTCACGTTTTCTCAGTTCCAAGAGAAAGATGCCATTTGACCTAAAAGCAACCGACAACTTTATCTTTTTACTCGAAAACCAGCAATTTTTTAAAGTCAAGTCAAGGAGCTACAATATGAAGATCAACAGGGATAACCGTTGCCAAACTTGCCATACATAATATGCTCTAGCAGGTGCAAACTTGAATTTACTTGGAAACAATGTTCTTGCATCTTAAGTACTGAGTTACCCTAAGGTCTAATCACCATGTCTGCCTGTGAGATTGAACAGCCGCTATGAGAGAAACGTCTATATAATCCCAAAGCAATCTGAATTGACCAAATTTGAAGTAAAAAAACACTTTTTAAAAAGCCCACACTCATGCCAGAACACTTGCACCCTCTTAGCAATCAAAGAGTTGGGAAGAGGTGGACAATTTTGCTCTCTTTTAAAATAATGCAGGGGTAAAGAAAACGGAAGTATAATAGGGGTACAATCTTTCGAGCAATGCAAGAACAAGTGACACCACCATATATAATGCAAGAAGAATGAGATCTGAAAAATACTTTAAAACAAGACATCCAATTGGGTCCCTAAAAGAAAAGCAAGGCCTGAGGATAAAGACGAGCAGTATCCAGCAACGAAAATAACAGTGAAGGACAGAAAATTACAGAAATCTGAACTCAAGGTCAGGAATCAAATTTGTGAATTGGGTTAATCAAAGAGCTATGGTAATTCCATCACATCCCAATTGAAGTAAGCTGTCTTTCTCCCAAAAGAATTAATGAAAACATCATTCCAATTTAATCACATCAAAAATTGGGCTCAATGTTTCTTCCTGATCCTCAAACAGCAGGGTTCTTATTCTGTGTCTCAGAGACATTCAATTTCGAGATTCGTGTCAATTGCAGAGATTGCTAATTAGGAATCGTGACAAGTTTAAACTCATAACAATCAATATAATTAAGTTAAGGAAATCATCTGTATGGCATCTGGCTGTATCAAATTTGTTAATGCAATAGAATTAAATATTACATATGAAATAGCAGACAGTTGGCCTTATTCCAACTACCAAAATGTGAAGTTGAAAAGGTTATTAAGTGTACCGCCACAACTTATGGACTTACAGTACATTTATACTCAAGAGAGGCAACTGAAGGAAGTAAGACAGCTTATATTATTTTTTTATGGATTACAGTAGACTTTTAAAAAAAAGCATATTTTACATTCATGTTTTTTAATCACTATACACAGCCACTATTTGCAGGATATAATTACCTTATAATTACTAATTAGGTTTTACCTTGAAACAGTATAACCTTAAAACAGAAAGTTGAAGCTCCGATAAAACACTGCAACCGAGTGCGACTCCCAGACAACTTCCCCACGTGTGTGACACTGTGTGGTAATTTCAAACTTCTAACTCATTCAATTTAAAATTGACCCACGCAGTTGCAGTATTGAGATGAATATCGTGATAACATAAGAGAACTTTATGTGAAAGAATAATGTTTTCATAAATGATGTCTACCACAGCACATCAAATCAGAAATTGACAAGGAAATGTATCCAGAAAAATTTACACCTAGAAGGCATCATTAATTTTAACATAAAAACACTCATTTTCTCCATCAGAAAAGAATAATAGAAAAGATGATATTTCATGTGCTTGTTTTCTCTAGCTTATGGCCAAACTCTGAATTCATTACATTTTAAATTAAAGAGGAAAATGCAGGTGTCTAAATTTAATTTGTTTGTTGTGAAAGTTTCAACAAATACTGCATTTAGTGTTGAATAAACTGATGAAGACAACAAACTTATTTGGATCAAATGGAAAAGTTTCCAAATTTGTTTAGGAAATTAGTGAAATTTTATATCGGTCAGAAAATTGACCAATTACGTGAAGATTTCATCCATCAAGTTGTTGAAGGTTCAGGATCTGTTCCGAATGGGGACCTGACTGTCAGTTTTCACTTCAACACAGTTAGGAGCAATAAGCACTCAGATTCCAATGAATCTCACAGTTTCTCGCGTTTTGACTTCGTCAGGAAGTCCTCACTCCAGAGTGTATCTTGAAAATAGATCATCATTAATACTGATACTCAAACCCACAATACTGGTTATTTGACCCATCCTCACCACTTGACTACAAGAGGAAGAAATTTTACCAGCCAAGCGACAAAGACATCGCATATAAAGATATGGCAAACCTGTCAAAAATGAAGGCTCCATTGTCAGTTGCCACCTAGCTGCCTAATCAAAATTCAGAGCACACCTGTCTCAAGGCATCCTACAAGTTCCCACATCTCCTTCCCTTCCTCCTACACATCCTCCTTTAAATTTTTCAATCCCTTCATTTCCTCACCTCTTATTGGCTCTTAATGCAACTTTAAGGCCATTAAGCCTTCTATTAAGAGTGATTAATCTGTGCTTTAAATTACCTCCATGGTTTTCGATGAAGAGAAAACGTCCTGCAATCAGTGCAAAACCATGCGACCCTCGATTGAATTTAGAATACAATAAAATCAGATATTTGATAGAAATTACAGGGTCTGGTGAGCAAATTCCCTGTATTTTCCCTGATTTTTCCCTGCATCACCAGACACTTTCCCTGACCTTACTCCGGCTTAGTGTTGTGTTATCGTAGCAATATTGTCGCCAATCGGAAACCAAAAACTATGAGTTTTACTGATTTTTGCATAAAATAGAGGGCTTTTTCACACATTGACACATGTGAAACCAATTTCCCTGAATTTAAGGTCAAATTTCAAATTCCCTGATTTTTCCCTGCAGGGAATTTTTTTTCAACATTTTCCCTGTTTTCCCTGTTTTCCCTGTCCAGTGGGGACCCTGAATTAGTAAAATCATGTCACACTACATCAATTGATATAAAGTACGGTACACACTGAATTGGAAGTTTTCGACAGAGAGTGCATCATGAAATGAGATCACCGTTACTGATGACACTCAAACCCATGATGCTGGCCATAACCAAAGCCAAGCAGCGGCAAAAACTCCAGCTCAGACAATAACGGCAGTTACTGAGTAAGGTCACACTAAAACAAATCTTAATTAATCAATGTTGACAATGTACCATTTCAAAAAGATTGCACCAGTTCCTAGAAATTCATATAAGCTTAAATCGTCACCACAAGACAACAGTTTCGCCGTGAAGATCCTACAAATATCCAACTGCTCTTGTAACAGACAAGGCCAATCCAGTTACTCTCTGTTGGCCTATAGGTACAGAGTAGTACACTTGCTCTCTGTTTGTAAATTGCCCAAGAGCAAGGCCGAGTCAATCTCAAATGGACAGGAGAACACGATTCACTAAAAATATCTTGTATTCTCTTGAGAGTCCTTCCTCAATTAGCCCTGCAAGACATGCCCAGAGCACAGTGGACAGAACACCATAAAGCTGAAGTGGACAGACACAAAATCAGGAAGACAATGACACAGGGACAGGCATTCAGATAGTGAAAAAATGCTAAATATATAGCTTGATATATCCATCTAATCTAATATATATCAACCAATCTATCAATCTATCTATTATAAATCTCTGAGGGAAAATCATTTTTACAAGTTTGCTTTAAAACAACAGATTACAACCAGGCCTCATGCAAAATCGTAGCCAAAATGTCCAATGGTACTGTGGTATGGCATCCTTAAATAGACTTTTCAGTTCTCAGTGCATCTGTCTGCTTTCCTAAGGGCCCATTTAACACTCTACACATCCTTTTAAGAAGTGTCCACTTTCCCTGAGCAGGTAATAGCTTCAAGATGGCCTCTTGAAAGGCGGATGAGAGCTCTTCTAATCCAGATACTTTTAGCAACTTTCACTTTTTCTCAGTTCTAAGAGAAAGACGCCATTTGACCCAAAAAGCAACCAACAACTTTATCTTTTTACTTGAAAACCAGCTAGTTTTTAAGTCAAGTCAATGAGCTACAATATGAAAATCAACAGGGATAACTGTTGCTAACATAATATGCTTTGGTAGGTGTGTAAACTTGAATTTGTATGGAAGCAATGTTCTCATCTTATGTATTGAGTTAGCTAATAGATCTAATCACCATGTCTGCCTGTGAGATTGATAAGCCGCCATGAGAAAAAACTTATCTTCCCCAAAACAATTTGAAATGACAAAATTTTAACATGTTTAAGTAAAACACAAGTCATACATTCCACTTTTCAAATTGTGCAAAAAACTCCTACCAATTAAACAGGTGGACAAATTTTGCTCTCATTTTAAACTAAAAGAATGCAAGGACACAGAAAAGGGACGTATCCCTGGGGCGCCATCTTTGGAGCACTGTGAGAACAAGGATGTGACACGAGGTAATGCGAGAAGAATGAGATCTGATAAATACTTTAAAACAAGGCATCCAACCAGGCCCTTAAAAGAAAAGCAAGGCCTGAGGAATAAAGACGAGGAGTATCCAGCACAGAAAACAATGGAAAAATCACAGTGAAGATCAAAATGAAGGCCAGAAAATTACAGAAAACTGAACTCAAGGCCAAGAATCAAATATGTGAATTGGGTTAATCAAACAGCCACGGTAATTTCATATCATCCCAATTGAAGTAAGCTGTCTTTCAGTTTCACCTTAACGAATTGATGAAAATTACATTCCATTTTAATCACATAAAAAATCTGGCTCCATGTTTCTTCTTGAGCCTCAAACCATGCAGGGTTCTTATTCTGAGTCTCAGAGACATTAAATTTCGAGGTTTGTGTCAATTACAGAGATTGAAAATTAGGAATCGTAATAAGTTTAAAATCATAACATCTATTTAATCAAGTCAAGGAATTCATTTGTATAGAGAGTCTGGCAGTACAAATTCCTAAGCAGTAGAACTCAAGGCCTATATGTCCATGTCAGCCTATGTTTTTATAAATAGGCCTAAATTTGTTAAAGCTATAGAATTAAACACTACATTTGAAATACAGCTCTTGAGGATGGAGCAGACACACTTTTTCAATTTCAACAAAATCTTGGAAGTGTCATAAAGAAACAATTTAAAAGGGGGTTAAAGAGCCTTAAAGCTATTGACCGACTTGTGACCGACTTATGCTCAGACAGGATGAATTGTTTTACAACCATGGCCTCATTCACACCTCTTTCTAACCTAAAGAATGGCTATTTGAGGAAGCAAACTACACTGGTCCACTTGTTTGGCAATTTATAGAAACAAAATAAAAATAATTCTCCCACAATATATATATACATATTTTAATAAAGTAAGTGTAGTATAGTCGCAGTTTTACTTTTAATTTGAAGTTTATAAAATTAATATAGTGTACTTTTAGTAAATGTAAGCTGCATATATGCCTATATATATATACATATACTGCAAGATTGTTGGGTCATTTGAAAGAGGTGTGAAAAGGGGTAAATACACTGCCCTTGGTCCATTTTTCTAGGGCAATGCGAAATGAAGTAGGGCAATAGCCTCAGGGCTCTTTAACTTCGTTTAAATTGCTTTATTGCTTTTAAAGCAATTTAATAGACCACTATATACATCGATACCCACAGAGTCCAAATACACAACAGTCCTGTCCAAGGTCTTCTTCGCTTCTGCCAGCGGCGCCCTGCGCATGTGCAAGGGGCGCCGCTGGCGCCTCTGGCGGCGGCCTGATGGCGGGAAAGGTCTGTTTCCCACACTCTCCCCCCTAATGTTTCTGAGGAAGTGGTGACTTGATGACCAATTAACATCATCTTCCGGTTCCTTAGATGGCTCTCCAATGGACATCATCTTCAAATCCAGGCTTGGAGGGTTCTCCACTAGACATCATCTTCCCATCCAGGCTTGGATGGTTCTCCATTAGACGTCATCTTCCTATCCAGGCTTGGGTGGTTCTCCACTAAACATCATCTTCCTATCCAGGCTTGGGTGGTTCTCCATTAGACATCATCTTCCGATTCCTTAGATGGCCCTCCAATGGACATCATATTCAAATCCAGGCTTGGAGGGTTCTCCACTAGACATCGTCTTCCTTCATCGTCAAGGCCACAACCTGCTAGCACCAGGCCGCATAACACCCATAGGACAGGCCTGCCGGCAGTTGCATGACAAATATATCCTCTTCTTCACAATTTGGCACATATCTTGAGAAGCGAGACACTTGGACAGACATGAACGAAAGACAACACCAGCCAACCCGAAACAACTGAATCCTCCTACTATCTACCGACCAGAGCTGTGACACCAACATAAGCAACAATATGGAACAACGATACATGCCACCTAATTCAACCCCTGTATTTACAAATCCAGTATGTACACCCAATTCTAAACACAATCAACATAACCACACAAATGGTAACACACAATCAACATAACCACACAAATGGTAACACACAATTTACATAACCAACATTCACCATTCAATCAGACCAAGGGCTCCAGGGCACCCGGCATGAGGAGGGAAAGCCCACCCGCAACACACGGCCACAGGGCGGACGCCCGTCCAATACCCAAAGCTGTACACCAAGATGTCTGAAGACAGGCACCCTGCCAGGCAGAGCCAACCGCGATGCCCGGGCCGCGCCATTGGCGCGGGCAGGGGATCGCTAGTCTCCGCCGGCCTGCCTGAGTTAATCCAACGGGGAAAGCCCGAGAGGGACAACTTGCTCCAAGTTTGTGTAACAAGAATCTGAGGATTCAATACCGAGGTTCACCAATTCACAATCAATCACATTTCTGCAGTGTTAAGCGCTTGTCGGACGGTTACACGCTGAAAACATACAAGTTAGAGGGGAAGTTGGCAATATAATCCCTTCAACCGAGGCACATATGCGCAAGCCGCACCACGCAACCATGCCGCCCGTTTCGCCTGCAGAAGAGTAACGGTACTGTTTCACCTATCTACATGGAGGGAGGAATGAACGGCGGATTGGAAATTTACTTTACACCTAGTACTCATACACCTGGGGGGGAGGGCTTACGGTAGAACAACTGATTTACCATACTTGTGAAAGAGGCAAGCCCTCTTCTGGACCCTACACCCAGCTCCTGCATCGCACCACGGCTACCACCAGGAGACTGACTCACACAAGCCGGCCAAGCCCGGCGCCAGACGCACACCAGGCCAGCCGGCGGCCACGGGGCCCCATCGACCCAAGGTCCGCCGCATAGCCCCGAGAAGCCCCCCAGCAACCCAGTGTCATGGGGATTCCCCCACTACAGGTAGAGTGCTATTTACTGACATATTGAGTTCTCGTCACCATATTACCCACTGTAACTCCGCTGTTTCAATCCGTCTGTCCAGGAACCACCGTTCGCATTCAGCTCCGAAGATCGACACTCCCTCGTATTACTCATTCTCTCAGTCACATGACCCGGCGTGAACCTCGGCGTGAACCTCGGGTCATAACCATAACACCCAGATAACGGACGACAGCAGAGGCCCCCCAGCCCTGGGTGTCACCTCCGCCGACCCAAAAGGGGCAGAGTCAACCTCCGCCGACCCAAGGGTATCAGAGTCCACCTCCGCCGACCCAAGATTGGCAGAGTCATCAGCGGGAGGCTGTCTGCGTCACCACTGAAACTAGGTATTAGGCAAGTATGAGCACCGCACCCTGCCCATGGAAGAAGGAAGCGGCCTATGATCACATGATCTGTCTCCGTTACTGGTGACCATCCGGGTCAAGGACACGGCGCCTGTGTCTTTGTTCTCACTCCACCATCCCATGACCATCGTGATCACGGAGGCCAGGGGCAACAACCCCGGAAGAGCCAAAGCTCACCCAGGGCCAGACCTCCCCGACACTTCCGTGAATGTCGGCCATTAGGATTGCGGAGCGTCACCGAGCAATGGTGTCCCGGAAGAGCCGAAGCGTCCTCAGAGACAACATACCCGGCCCCTCCGCGCAGGAGCAAACAACCAGTCACTCCACCATCCCATGACCATCGTGATCACGGAGGCCAGGGGCAACAACCCCGGAAGAGCCAAAGCTCACCCAGGGCCAGACCTCCCCGGCACTTCCGTGAATGTCGGCCATTAGGATTGCGGAGCGTCACCGAGCAATGGTGTCCCGAAAGAGCCGAAGCGTCCTCAGAGACAACATACCCGGCCCCTCCGCGCAGGAGCAAACAACCAGTCTCTGGCCTCCCCTCCCCCCCCCATCAAATCTTGACAGGAAAAGGACCACACTCCACACAGAAATTATTTTGACAAGCAAAATATCCCCTAGTACTATTGTGGTTCCGATGATGATAAGCAACCAGAGATATGGCCTAATTAAATCTTATAAACACTGAAATTTCGGATTGCATGAACAGAATGGTGCAAAAACTCCCAACAAAATAGTCTTTACGGCAGAGTAACAGAATACTGAGAATGTCCGCATCACCGCATCAAGCCAGTATGAAAACAATCATAAGATGGAAACAAGCATAGACCAGAATTGGGGTGAAAAACAACAAAATTTGACAGGAAAAGGGGGCCACTCTACGCACAGAAACTATCTTAACAGACATACCCAACTTCCTCAAATTGCCACCAGTCTGAAATGACTAACTGAACCGACTAACCTGCGTACTAGCAACATGATCAAGGAGGCCAACCCACCGATAATCAGCCACAATAAGAAAACCAGAAAATTCGAACCCGAACAGGAGAATTGACAAAAGTTCAATGTATATACAGACATTGTCCCCATCATATCATTGACACCATCCCCAAAATAGTCTCTAATACTGCTGTGGTTCCGATTTTGATGACCCTTTTGCACGGCTTTCCTGTGCATGTCGGCACTGAGTGCTTAGTTATGACCAGCAAGAGTACTTTCCCCGGTTCCCATCGGACATATGCCGAGACGTCGGATTGCATGACCAAAATGTCACAAAATTCACACAAACTAAACTTCTTAACGGCAGAACAAAACAGTAAGTCCGAACTGGTCAGATCAAGTTGGTAAAAGAACAATCACAACAAGAGACGAGCATAACCCAGGATTATGGTGCAAGAACGGCAACCAAGCCTAAATAGCTTATAAATGTAACAATAACCAAGAATAGATGGAACACCCAAAATAGTGCATAATATTACCAACCCAATGGTGGTGCCAACAACATAGATAAAATATATCCCCAAAATAACCGTTTAAACAATAATAACCAATGGAGTGATGGTTGTGTTGTTAATTAATTAATAATATTTAACATATACCACCTCAGAATTCCGCAAAATCTAGATGTATAGGCTGATGAGGCCATATTAGGCGAGATAAATCAAGCAATTACTTTAATTATACTGATTACCCCATAGTTTAACAATAAGCGCACCGGCCACATATTTATCTCGTCGTGAGTAGCCAAATCTGGCGACCTAGACGCATGTGTCTCCGAATGCATCACTCATCGATCATCGACCAGTGCATCAGACGCAGGCGCCCCCAACTGCATCACTCATCAATCATCGACCAGTGCATCAGACGCAGGCGCCTCCAAATGCATCACTCATCGATCAGTGCACCAGACGCATGTGTCTCCCTGGTCAGGGCACCAGACGCATGTGTCTCTGTGTGCGCCACATATCGATCAGTGCACAAGACGCACGTGTCTCCGAATGCATCACTCATCGATCAGTGCACCAGACCCATGTGTCTCCCTGGTCAGGGCACCAGACGTATGTGTCTCTGCGTGCGCCACATATCGATCAGTGCACCAGACGCACGTGTCTCCGAATTCATTGTGAAAGCCCCCCATGCCAAACTGCCCCTGATAACCTTTTACGACCTCATCAACCTCTTGCTTTCCAACTTCTTCGAATTCTAAACCGATTACTAGCAGAATCCCCACGTCCGCAGATAACCCCTATCATACTAATTACGTCTATCTATACCCGCGGTTTCCGAGAACTCAATTAATTAAATTCATGATTGACAAGACTGCTATCCAATTTTATTTATTTATACTTCCGTCAGAACTCATTCCGGAATCACATTAATCAAATTTTAAGGGTAGGGCATCGAGCACAAGGCACGAAGGGAATCACAGACATTTGATACGTAGTCCCGATGACACGATCACAGCCGGGTCATGGGCACGACCCCCCAGGTGGGTACTACCCGCTGGGTCATGGGTGCCACTCAAAGGGTCATGGATGTGACCCGCTTGTTCGTGAGTGCGACCCGCTTGGTCATGAGTGCGACCCGCTGGTCCTCTGACTGAGACACAATCCGTTCCGGCCGCAGGTCGTGACCATACGGATGCCTGAGACACAATCCGTTCCGCCCGCGGATCGTGACCATCCGGATTGGTGGCGCGACCCCCTGGGTCATGGGCACGACTCCCCAGGCGGGTACTACCCGCTGGGTCACGGGTGCTACTCAATAGTGTTCCGCCCACAGGTCCCCCTGCTTGGTCATGAGTAGGACCCGCTGGTCCTCTGCCTGAGACACAATCTGTTCCGCCCACAGGTCCCCCCAGCTCTACCAGATCATCAGAACATCTATTCCTAGCATCCTCCCCCAAACTTTTCCCATGGAAATCCCCCCCAGGCTGCTGCTGGGCTATTTCCCCGGAGCCCCTTTTTCCCTTCTTCGTACTGGGACAAACATTAGGCCCCGACGGAATTTTCCGGAAGCTAGCGCCGGATGACGGTCTGTACGTACATGGGATCTGATTGACCAGGGAAGAGGGCGGCCCACCGGGTTTACTACCAGGCGTTTCCCTGCCCCGAGAGGGTGTAGACGCCTCATGCCCCTGATTACAGCTAGCTTTTGTAGGTTGAGACTTCTCGGGTTCACCCACCGAGATTTGACAATGGAAAATCTGCAGCTCAGATGTCTCTGTTTTCACTGGAGCAGAGGGAGCACCCCCTCGAGTACTCCACTCGGCCCTAATTGTCATAGACTTGGGTGGACGCGACCGGGATACCTTGGGCCTGCTTTGCCGCAGTAAATCTAAATTTAGCTCCATGAGCGCGTCTATCTGAGCCTGGGTTTCTGAACTCAGACCCTGTTCCCGGGCCGACCCGGTGAAACCGGGCCCATCCCGAACCGCCACCTTGACGGTAGGCACCACATCCTCCTGAGGACTTGCAGAAAGGGAACCGTCCCCCGGTGGTGCTAAAGGCATTAAGCCATAAGCCATCTGAGCTGGTCCACCAGTCAAGGATATACACATAGATTCAGGATAACCGACCGGCCCTAATTCAACAGCGGTGGGACCCCCTTTCTTGAACCCTTTCCCCAGGGTACTGACCACTGGCTTATGGGAGGACCTCTTTGTTGGAATAGCTGGCTTACAAGTTACACGGGGGGGATTTACTTTCCCCGCTGCTCTAGCAAGAGGCTGATTAGGGAATACCTTAATGGTGGGGGGTTTGTCCGCCCATGCGGACCTTGGTGGACTATTCTGGTCTGGATCCCTAGTTGCTCCGGTGGCTCCCGGGTGGCCTTTGGCCAACTGTGGCCGAGGACCACCCTTGTACACACCCGTAGACGGGATGCTATCCAAGATGGCTCCGAAGAGAGCTCGTCGGTGGGCCTCTTCAGTTAGGGGTTCTCGCGCTGGCCGATGAGACCGAGTTGACCTATGCGTACCCCTTTGTCTCCTACTTAAGGCCAGTGATTGCACTTGTTCCGTTATCTGCCGGATGGCATGATCAATCTTATGCATAGATTGTTTCATCTCGCAAAAAATCTCCTGCATAGATTGTTTCATATCGGCCATATCTAATTGAGTCTTATGATATAATGCCGATCGTTCCACCTCATTGGCCTTCTCTAGAGCCCGCTGGGCCATATACTGATCAGGGAACCCCATTGAGCTAACTGCCGAATGACAGTCGTTCTCATCTGCGGAATTCCCCGCCATGATAGTTCAGGAATTAAGCCACAACGCACAAGCCACCACACAACTACAGGTCACTAAACCACGATACACTATCTGCTCCTCCCTCCCTGACAAAAATTTTCCCAAGGAGCAACCTTGGTTACCACAACAAACAACCCGGGTGACGAAGTCAAACCCAATAGTGTAAACAAACCTCAGAAAGTCAGAAGATTGATAAATGGTGCTTAATTACAGCAATCTCAGATCAGGATCAGATGTGTAATAATACCAGTATACATAATCATTAATAAGGGGGTTAGATGTCAGGTGACATCAAAATTTAAAAAAAAGAAGCAGCTGTCACAATGTGAAACCGAATCCCAACCAACCAGCTATATAGTCCCCACCAGCGGACAGCAAAGAATATTTACCGGGAATACCCAACAACTACACCAAGGTCCTAAATATTCCCGTTAATACCACAATAAACTACTAAACTGGAACACCCCACTCTTGAATCAATTTCAGACTTTTAAGGGAAAGTGGTGTTTAATATAAAGGCAGACATGACCTCAATCAGAATGGTCGGCGCAACCAAGACCCACTACCGCAGTGTAAAGCCAGTTGGCTTCTTCAATACCAGTGCGACACCCGAAGAGGATGTCAGATAATTATATTTATTTCTATTTAGTCTCTCGGACCCCCCTTGCCGACCAGAGAGTTGTCAATTAAACTTGGATTAATTCTATTTATTCAACATAAACCGCCCCGGTATCGAAATAATAATATTTTATAATAATATTTTATTTCTATTTATAGGCCGGTTATGACCTAAGTCCTCTTTAACCCAATTTCTATTTATTCTTGTTTAAATATCAGAAAATGGAAGAGCCACCAGGCGTCATGTCAATCAATAACGTATCAATCACTTCCACTTCCCTCCCCACCATAAACAAGAGAAGTGCGCGGATTATTCAATCGGTAATCTGACAAAACCCAGGAGTAAATAGAACCACAACCAGTTCAATAGTGTTAGTAACGATCAATTAACTAGAATAAAGAACAAAATCAACCCATTTACAGAGCCCAGATAATTAATCAATACCCAAACCTATGATAACTACCTGAAGTGGCAGGATATAATTAGTAGGCTGTAAAGCCAGGTCAACAATCTAAAGTCAACAAGCAACCTCAAATCATTGAAGCCAAGTTACCCATAAGTCGCTAAAGTCACAGTGTTAAAGTCAAGCCGCTAAAGTCAAGGTGCCAAAGTCAAGTCGCTAAAGCAAGTCACTAAAGTCAAGTCGCTAAAGTCAAGTCGCTAAGGTTAGGTCACGAAAGTCAAAGCATTAATTAATTAGTGGTGCCGAAATTAATTATACAGGTTAAGTCCCACGGTTAAGTCACAAAAGTTAAGTCACCAACTAACACTATTTACATAAGGCACGCACGCCAACTGCAGTTCCAAAACTGACCAATTATCAAAATTCGACAATTCTGTCCTAATGGAATCTGACAACCTTGCAGCGAGCCTGAGAAGCAACCGAACAAGCAACCGAGCACGCCAGTCAGGAAACTCAAGTCAGAAAACTCAAGTCAGGAGACTCAAGTCATTCAACACGAGTCAAGTCATTTAACTGAAGTGACTGCTGTCAAGTCACAAATACTTGGTCACAATTGGCGTGACTCAGCTGTCAAGTAATTTCCTCATGTATAACAGCCCTCAATTAGCAGTCTGGGATTACAAAAATGAATCAGGGCAGATTTACAAAAAGCAAAACATGAAAAGTTTTGTCAAAAATTACTATTATTCCCAACTGTACAATTAGCAGCACTAATATAACTTAGCTGCGTCAAAATTTCAAGTTAACAGTATCCACTTGACAGCGTCGAAATGTCAAATTAGCAATGCCAAGGCCGCACTGTAAAATTACACATGTATACCTTGACAGCCAGACAAACGGACCAACGACTTAAAACATACACCAACAGGTTTGACAGTACACGCCAAACTCCTGTTAACAGAATCTACTGCAGTACTCGCACACACGTATACACAATATTTTACACAACCAGAGAAGGACATCCACATAACTGACCCCCCGAAGACCCCTTCCCCTACAAAAACTTTGGAAGACCCTGCAAAAACGAATTGTCAAGGCGTGTGACCGCAACAAATAGGATAGTAGCTAACAAATTCATAGGCAAAATAACACAAGCCTCTCCACACCAAAAGTCTGGAAACAGGAAATGTCACGCACTTGAAGTCCAATGTTGAAAATTTTCCAATCCACAAAATTCAAGAGGGCACAGCAAAACGACTGTGGACAGAACCCAACGACAGAGACACACCTGATACCTCTCAACCTTGTAGACAACATCAAAGCAAACAGAATGACACCACAAATTACTGGTGTCAGTAATTTGAAACCACTAAAATTCGTTCGCCAAACGAAATAATTCAGCGAAATCGCTCAGCCGCCATGACAGGCAGAAAAGCAAAATTTTTTCCAGCGAAAAACGAGTCAATTTCTCGCCAAAAAACGCCAGGAAACGCCCGAAAAACCAGGCAATAACGTTCAGGCAGCCCTATAGAACGTCCTGAACAGCTCCGTAGGTTCTGACACCAATAAAGCAATTTAATAGACCACTATATACATCGATACCCACAGAGTCCAAATACACAACAGTCCTGTCCAAGGTCTTCTTTGCTTCTGCCAGCGGCGCCCTGCACATGCGCAAGGGGCGCCGCTGGCGCCTCTGGCGGCGGCCTGATGGCGGGAAAGGTCGGTTTCCCACACTTTCTTTCTCAAACATCTCAGGTTTTGTTGAAATCGAAAAAGTGTGTTTGCCCCATCCTGAAGAGCTGTAGCAGGCGTGTAACCAGTTCATGCTCAATCGTAGATGCACCTTGTCTCAACTTCCCAGATGTGAAGGTGAAAAGGTTATTTTAAAAGTGTGCTGCCACAACTTGTGGATTTACTTAAATTTCCACTCAAGAGACCCAACTGAAAGAAGTAAGACAGCTTATATTACCGAAGATTTAAAATAAAAGCAAATTTTACATTAATATTTTTATACAGAAGCAAGCATTAGCAGGATATATATATATTTACCTTACAACTATTAGGCTTTACCTTGAAACAATGTAAGCTTAAAGCAACAATGTGGAGCTCTTATAAGACAATGTGACTCCCAGACAACTTCCCACATGTGTGGTAATTTCAGAGTGAGCAACTTCCCAATAATTTGGCCGTACAGTGCTTTAATTCAGAGCTCATTCATGACACTTTGCTTCAGCCAAAACGTCTTAGTCATTAATGGCTTTCAGATTACATCCAGGAAATTTGTTATGAAAAAAGATTGAACTATTGCACTGTGAAAATGGCACTTGGTGACTCAAAAGTATTATGATTTTATTAAAACACTTCGTAAATATTGGAGTCAAGTTGCTTGTTGTTATTCATTCAATGTGAAAATTAACCCGCAGGCCACAGAATGGAGACGAATACCGTGATAACATATATAGAACCTAAAACTGAAAGAATCATGTTTTCATAAATGATGAACATTAAATCAGAAATTGACATGGAAATGTTTCCATACAAAATGAGACCCAGAAGGTATCATTAATTTCAACAGAAAAACACTCAATTTCATTATTCTCTTAATTTTCTCCATCAGAAATGAATAATAGAAAAGACAATATTTCATGTGTTGCTTTTCCTGCTATCTCTTGCTTATGGGCAAACTCTCTATTTCATTAAAATTTCAAATTAAAGAGGAAAATGAAAGTGTCTACATTTAATGTGATTGTTTTAACAGCTTCGACAAATACTGATTTTAGTCTGGGATAAATTGATGCAGACAAAACTTTGATTTGTGTCAAAAGGACAAGTTTCCAAAATTGTTTAGGAAATTTGTCAAATATAACAGAAATTTTAAGGTTCTGGATTTGTTTCAAATGGGGGTCCGACTGTCGGTTTTCATTTCTAAACCTGCTAAAATACTGCTTCTGTACTTACATTGGCAGAGGAATTTGATAAGCAAAACAAGGAAGCCGAATTAGGAGCAATAAGCAGTCACATTTGAATGAATCCCACTGTTCTGACTTCACCATGCAATTAGATCATTATTACTAATGACACTCAACCCCCATAAAACTAATATTTTGACCGAACCTTACCACTTGACTATAAGAGGATGAATTTTTTTCCCAGCCAAGCTGCAAGGATATCACATATAAAGATATGGCAAACCTGTCAAAAATGAAGGCTCCATTGTCAGTTGCCACCCAGCTGCCAAATCAGAATTCAGAGCACACCTGTCTCAAGGCATCCTACCAGTTCCCACATCTCCTTCACTTCCTCCTGCACATCCTCCTTTAAATTTAAATCCCTTCATTTCCTGATTTCCCTCCCCTCTTCTTGGCTCTTCATGCAACTTTAAGGCCATTAAGCCTTCTATTAAGAGTGATTCATCTGTGCTTAATTGCCCCCATGGTGTTCGATGAAGAGAAAATGTCCTGCAATCAGAGCAAAACCATGCGACCCTCGAATGAATTTAGAAAACAATAAAATCAGATATTTGATAGAAATTAGTAAAATCATGTCACACTACATCAATTGATATCAAGTCCAGTACACACTAAATTGAAAGTTTTTGATAGAGAGTGCATCATATGAGACCACCATTACTGATGACACTCAAACCCATTATGCTGGTCATAACCAAAGCCAAGCAGGGGCAGAAACTCCTGCTCAAATAATAATGGCAGTTACTGAGTAAGGTTGCAATAAAACAAACCTTAATTAGTCAATTTTGACTATGAACAACTTCAAAAAGATTGCACCAGTTCCAAGAATTCATACAAGCTTTAATCATCTAATTTTCAGAACCTTGACTTTAAACCACCAATCTCCAGAATACTACACCACAAGACAATAGTTTGGTCGTGAAGATCTTACAAGTAATGAACTATTCTCATTACAGACAAGGCCAATCTAGTTACAACCTCATAGCCTGCAGGTATGGTATAGTACGCTTGCTCTATTTTGTAAATTGCCCAGGAGCAAGGTAAAGTCCATCTCAAGTGGACAGGATGACACGATTCACTATAGATATCTTCTATCCTCTTGAGAGACCTCCCACAATTAGCCCAGCAAGACATGCCAAGGGCACTGGCGGACAGACCAAAAAATACAGACACGCAGTCTCAGACAGACACAATGAAAGTATCTATCTATCTATCTATCTATCTATCTATCTATCTATCTATCTATCTATCTATCAATGTACAATCTATCTACTTATCTATCTATCTATTTCTCAGGGAAAATCATTTTTACATTGATGGATGGATGATTGGGGCTTTACGTCCTGTATTTATGCACTTTGTAGAAGGAGGACACGGCAATGAGGCTAAGGATGATAGAAACAGCCGTCCAAGATAGGCCCCGGTAACCAGGCAAGGGCTGGATTTGAACCCTGGACCCAGCGATTGGCAGTCCAGGACGCTACCACTTGACCAACCCTCCCTCCACTCATTTTTACAAGTTTGCATCTGAACAACCAGGAGGCCTCATGCAAAATGTCCAATGGTAATGTGGTAAGGCATCCTTAAATATCTTTTCAGTTTTCAGTGCATCTGTCTGCCTTCCTGAGGGCCCATTTTACACTCCACACATCCTTTTAAGAAGTGTCCACTTTTCCCTGAGCAGGTAATAGCTTCAAGATGGCCTCTTGAAAGGCGGATGAGAGCTCTTCTAATCTGGATACTTTCAGCAACTTTCACGTTTTCTCAGTTCCAAGAAAAAGCTGCCATTTGACCCAAACAGCAACCGACAACTTTATCTTTTTACTCGAAAATCAGCTATTTTTTAAGCCAAGTCAAGGAGCTACAATATGAAGATCAACCGGGAAGCTCACTTAGCACAAGGTCAGCTCATTCTGTGTGGTGCTCCTGTCTGCAGTGACTGCCTGAACAGGAAGTGCCTGTAGTTGCCATAAAAGTGGAGCTAGTAGTTTAGTCACAGTTTAGTTTGGTAAATAATTAAAATATGTTAAATAAATTACAAAATAGATAGCGGGGTAGATTTGTCATGAATAGGGGAGTAATAGTGCATTTATACATAGAAGCATGAAACTTAGCACACAGTTTACCATCATCTTAAAGAATATTTTTAGATAGGGAGCCACTTCAGATTTGACCTGGTTGACCCGTGGCAGCCATTTTCCAAAATGGCGGCTTATTCTCTCAATTTCTGTGAAGTGCCTATAGTTTGACCCTATGAAAGAAGTGCTCATTATTCCTTCTATAGATCTAAAAAACATTATCAACTGATTTCCAGATTGAACCAGGGAAATATAGGAGGACCAGAGTCCATTTTGTCAGAACTGTTGAAGAAGATGCACCATTTTCGCGGTTTCCCATAATTTAGCGGAATCTCGATTAATATTTAAACAGACTACATATTTGAATTCCTTGTAAAAGAAGCTTTCGAATGAATGGTAGCGTCCTTGGTTTCCATGAATTCTTTGTCAAAATGAACCTGAACACCGAAATCTCCAAAAAACATTTTATTTTCATTTTTTCCATTTTCAAACGAAATTAACGTAGCCCATTAATGCAGGTATTCATTTGAAAGCTCTTCTTGCAAGGAATTCAAATATTTAATTAATTTTGAGATTTATATAGATTTGGCGTAGTTATGCGGAACCGCGAAATAAAGTATTTCAATCAATATTTCTGCCAAAATGCGTTCCAGCAAGCCTGAAAATAGTCCAGGCCACCAAAAAGTGTTATAGTTATTTTCTTTTTACCTAAAGAAAGAATAAAAAACACTACTTGCATGTATTATATTTGTAGGGACTACCCAGAAAGAAGCAAAATGGAAGAATTGGCCACCATTTTTGAAAATGGCTGCCAGTAGCCAACTAAGCTTAATCTGAGGTGGCTCCCTATCCAAATATTTTTGTAAAGATGTTTTTTAAATGTGTGCCAAGTTTCATGCATCTACATATGAATGCACTATTTTTTTACATCTCTGCCCCGCTAAGATTTAAAATTTCAGTATTGGCCTATAACAACCTCCAATGACATATTTCAGCAATTTAAATCAACATGTGTATCAACATTGGAAATAATTATTTCAATACCACCTGATTGCAAGAAGTGAATAAAAATTTGAAGTCAATACAAATGTTAATGACTTAAATAGATCACCAAGTAAGAAATCATAACAACACTTAAGGTTACATAATCTTCATTAACTGGCAACAAATTATGTAACAGTCTAATAGTAATATAAACAGTCACCTCTGAATAGCTATGGTTTTATTGATCTCAGTTATGTAACATCAATCATTTAGTGCAATCTGTCTATTTACCTAATTATCTATCTATCTATCTCTCTCTCTATCTCTCTATCTAATCTTATCTATAGATCTGATCTTATCTATCTAATCTTATCTATCTGCCCATTTGCCCAGTCCTTTAAAAAGATACGTTGGCCTTCTGCATGGAATGTTGAAGATAATGCAGTAGTTCTATATGACAATGCTGCGCGAATTTCATGGCAGTGCCATTACATATTATTTTTCAACCACAATACAGCAGTGCTGCAGCAGGCATTAGCAGGATAATGAGGATGTATAATCACCTACTAACTATTAGGCTTTACCTTGAAACAATATAAGCTTAAAACAACAAGGTGGAGCTCTTATAAGACAATGTGACTCCCAGACAACTTCCCACATGTGTGGTACCGTAATATGGGGTGAATAGGGACACAGGGGTGAATCGGGACAAGACAGGAATGTGTATTATTTCTTCAAAGATCAACCACTTCCCCTCAACCTAGGGATTTCATTTTTGGCACATGTATAGTAAACATACCAGCGCCTATTGTGATAAAATTTCAGACTTTCAACTGCAGGCAGTGAGGAGCTGCAGCGCCTTAAACCCGGCCCTGCATAATTTGAATTTTAGCATACTGGTCAAAACTTTGCTCATTCCTCAAAAAATATAAACACCAGAGCCATCAAACTTGCAGCAAACTTTTTTAAAATTTGAAATGGTATCAGGGAACCAGACTAGTAGACTAGATGTGGGATTATGAATGTTTGGTCAAGGGTTAAGATCCAGGTCAATGGCAAAGTTTCAGTAATAATAAAAATATACTCTACCAATTTTCATTTGAGTGTTCTGGCATGGATTTTTGATAAATATTACTGAACTTTTCATCAATTATTGTGGATTTAGTCCAGAATTCGTAATCACCTGCAAAATTAGCAGATAACTACAGCTTTTGATACTTTTCTGTCATTTATCACATTTTTTAAAATCTGAATATTATCAATGGAATTGATATCAGATTTTCCTTAAAATAAATATTTTGTACACTGAAGATGGTTTCTATCGTTCAGTTATCAGAAACAATCACTCAAAGAAGCTAGGAAGTATTGATTGTTGAAATAATGGAGTGTACCGATTCACCCCAAACTGTGGGGTGACTTGGGACAGTGGTTTTTTGGGCCCTGAACCCTGGCAATTTAAGATATCATTTCAAGCTCCAACAGAAAGTTAGACCTTCTACTCGGACACAATTTGACACCATATTTTGATTTCTGAGTTGATTTTTGTCCATGTTATCACAGAAAAACGGCCAATTCTGTCCCGATTCACCCCATATTACGGTAATTTCAGAGTGAGCAACTTCCCAATAATTTGGACGTACAGTGTTTTAATTCAGAGCTCATTCATGACACTTTGCTTCAGCCAAAACACCTCAGTCATTAATGGCTTTCAGATTACTACGTGACAGCCAGGAAATATAATATGCAAAAAGAGTGAAATGTTGCACTGTGAAAAAGGCACTTTGTGACTCATAAGTATTACGATCTTATTAAAACACCTGGTTAATATTAGGGCTATCACGATTACAGAATTTTAAAATCGATTAATCTATAGCCTAAAATCGAATCGTAATCGATTAATCGCCGTTTTCCCGCCATTCTAAACAGTAGGTGAAGTTCTGTTCTGTCTTACAAGATTGCCTTACAGAAGAGCAGAGAGCCTCTGATATTCCATTGAAATTGTTAATAGCAATTAAGACTTGACACTCCTTTCTCTCTAATCTGCTTCTATAAGGTATAACTAATCCAATTAGCCTATCCACTTGACCAATCCAGTTGCAATTCACTCTTAACACCTGGAAATTGGGCCCCATGCAGTGTCTTCCAGGTACATAATACAAATAACAGATTAATCGATTTTGCAAATTGGAATCGATTTTTAACTAAAATCGAATCGGCGGCGATTAATCAGTTAGTCGTGACAGCCCTAGTTAATATAGGAGTTATGTTGCTTGATCTAAGTCATTTAATGTGAAAATTTACCCTTGCACTGGCAGTATTGAGACGAATACCATGATATTATAAGGGAACTTAAATGTGAAAGAATCATGCAACATTAAATGAGAAATTGACAAGAAAATGTATCCAGACATATTGAGACCCAGAAGGTATCATTAATTTCAACACAAAACACTCAATTCCATTATTCTCTTATTTTCTCCATCAGAAAAGAATAATAGAAAAGATGACATTTCATGTGCTTGCCTTCTCTTACTCATGGGCAAATTCTGAATTTTATTAAAATTTTAAATCAAAGAGGAAAACGTAGGCGTCTACATTTAATTTGATTGTTTTAACAGTTACGACAAATACTGATTTTAGTCTTGGATAAAGTGATGCAGACAAAATCTTGATTTGTGTCAAATGGAAAAGTTTCCAAAATTGTTTAGGAAATTTGTCATATATCTATCAGAAATTTAAGGTTCTGGATTTGTTTCAAATGAGGGTCTGACTGTCGGTTTTCACTTCGAAACCTACTAAATTATTGGTTCTTCACTTGCATTGACAAAAACATTTAATAAGCAAAACAAGGAAGCCGAACTTGGAGCAATAAGCAGTCACATTTGAATGAATCCCACTGTTCTGACTTCACCATAGTATTGGAGCATCATTAAATTACACTCAACCCCATAACACTGGCATTTTGACCAAACCATACTTAGAGAGGAAGAAGTTTTACCAGCCTAGCTACAAGGATATTGCATATACAGACCTGGCAAACCTGTCAAAAATAAAGGCTTCCTTGTCAGTGGCCACCCAACTGCCTCATCAGAATTTCAGCGCACACCTGTCTCAAGACATCCAACATGTTCCCACACCTCCTTCCCTTCCTCCTACACATCCTCCTTTAAATTTAAATCCCAAAAACAATCTGAATCGACTCTATATTTCAAGTAAAACAATTCATACACTGCAGTTGTCAAATCATGCACAAGACTCCTACCTAGACTCAATGAGTCCCTCTGTATTTTTGCCGATGACACGCAGCGACTCCTACCAATCAAAGAGGTGAACACATTTTGCACCCCTTTAAAAGAATGAAAGAACACAGAAAACGAAAGTATCCCTGGGGCGCCATCTTTTGAGCACTGCCAGAACAAGGATGTGACACCATCATCCAGGTAATGCAAGAAGAATGAGATCTGATAAATACTTTAAAACAAGATATCCAACCAGGCCCTTAAAAGAAAAGCAAGGCCTGAGGAATAAAGGCAAGGAGCATCCGGGACAGAAAACACCGGAAAATCACAGTGAAGGTCAAAATGAAGGCCAGAAAATTACGGAAAACTGAACTCAAGGTCAGGAATCAAATTTGTGAATTGGGTCAATCAAACAGCCACAGTAATTTCATCACATCCCAATTGAAGTAAGCCGTCATTCACCTTAATGAATTGATGAAAATTACATTCCATTTGAATCACATCAAAAATCTGGCTGAATGTTTCTTCTTGATGCTCAAACCATGCAGGGTTCTTATTCTGATTATTAGCCTCAGAGACCTTCAATTTCAAGGTTCGTGTCAATTACAGAAATTGAAAATAAGGAATCGTGACAAGTTTAAACTCATAACAATTTATTTAATCAAGTCAAGGAATTCATTTGTACAGAGCACAAGTACAACGCATCTGGCAGTATCAATTTCAAATATATAAGGAGTAGAATTCCTCACGGCCTATATGTTCATGTCAGCCTATGTTTTTATAAATGGGCTTTAAACTTGTTAATGCAATATTTAGAATTAAATATTACATATGAAATAGCAGACAGTCGGCCTCATAAAATTCCAACTTCCAAGAAGTGAAGATGAAAGGGTCATTAAGTGTGCCGCCACAACTTATGGACTCACAGTACATTTCTACTCAAGAGACCCAACTGAAGGAAGTAAGACAGCTCATATTAATTATATAAGGATTACAGAAGACTTAAAATAAAAGCAAATGTTACATTCATCAAATTTTAATCACTATACTCAGCAACCATTAGCAGAATATAATCACCTTATAATTAGGTATTACCTTGAAACAACATAAGCTTAAAACGACAAGGTGAAACTCTTATAAAACACGGCATCTGTTATACATCTCTTCACCACATGTTTCAAGTTTCAAGTTGAGCAGTAATTTCAGTGTTCACCCTAAAACATGTCATGCAGGACAAAATTGGTTTTTTATATTCAAAATGGTTTTTTGAAAAACCAAATTTCAATGCAAATGTTGGTTTTTTGCATTGAAATTTGGTTTTTCAAAAAACCATTTTGAATCTAAAAAACCAATTTTGTCTGAAATTTTTTAGAGTGTTATAAACTTCCAAGTAATTTTGCTGTATAGCGTTTTAATTCAGAGCTCATTCATGACACTTCGCTTTAGCCAAAACGTCTCAGTCATTAATGAGTTTGGGATTAAGTGACAAGGTCTGGGTGCGTCGAACGCCAAATACCAGGCATAAACAGCTGCTAATAGATTCATTTGGGCTTCATGGAACGGATTTGACCTTAGTCACCTTACCACTCTTGAATGCATCGCATTCGTTTTGATAAAACTCATTTTTACAGTCTATTCCGAAACAACAATGATGGCCACATAGATAAATGTCTGAAGCAAAAATGATTTACTTGAGTTAGCTTTGAGTGCCACCTCCTGGACAAAATGTGTTTACAAGCAAAATACAAATTTGTGTAGCAGGACAGCGTTCTGTGGAATCAACATTTTACTTGTAGTGATACAAATCTCTGATTGGCCAGTTTGTTAAAAGACCGATATCAGGCAAGACAGGAAATGGAGGCCTCAAGAGAACATTCCACCTTCTTCTGCTGTTCTTTTAAAAATGTGATCAAGTAACTTCATATGTCTCCAATTCCTGTCTTGCTCTTAAATCTCGATTAAAGATTCCACAATGTTATGATGCACATTGGCGTGAAGATTTTTTTCCCAATGCAATGCCATGTCATGTATCTTGGTGTCGGAGTGGTTTGATGCTATCCTTGCAATTTAGACGTCCAGGGTTCAGTTCCACTGAATGGCAATACTTGACTGCTAAAATTTATATGCATACTGATTGGGAGCTATCTGGTGATATGTACATGCTGCAAAGTGACCAAGCAAAGGGAACTCAGTTTGGCTTGAATATCCTACTGCATCTTTCTATGTGAATTAATTGGCAATATGGTCTGTGCCTGTTGCTGTGAAAAGTACGGAATTTGGGCATGTCATTGCTGGGAAATTCAAAATCTCACTGGGAATTTTGGCCAAAAAAGTCATAATTCTTCACTTGGAAGAATTTCTTCATTCACGACTGGTCGACCCCTTGTGGGACATTTTTCGTGCTTTACAAAAATTTACAAAATTGTCTAAAATTCAGATTTGTCTTGCCCTGTTTGTGCCAGATGAGAAAATCATAGGTCTAAATGTGCATACAGTATGTGTTGGTCCACATGGTAACCATGGAATTAAACGTATTTCTGTGATATGAGTCTGACCCATTTATAGGCCAATATGCCATCGACGTAATGAAAGCAGTAGGGCTACGGTACTAGTAGCCTACATGTACATGGAATGGACGTGCTTGTCCAATGTCCATGGCCTTGGTCATTGGCTAATACTCTTATTTGGCAGTGGTGGGCAATCAGCAAATGGAAGATGCCTCTACAAACAATAGGCATAGAAGCTTTTGGCCGAGTCAATGAGGGTTATTCACAAAAGAGCTGGAACAGCACGTGGCCAGAAATGCACACACAGATACTTGATGGGAGGCCTGGGTAAAGGAAGTAATTTAAGAAGAAACGTACGAAGCTAATTGGCCAAACTTTACTATATGTTATATAGGCCTACATTATTATACAACTACACATAAAATTAGCGTTGTAAATTGGAAGCACTCTTGGCGTCTTGTCGTTGGGTCCCGGGTTAGCAGCGGGACCTTTTCCACCTCTGGTTGGGCATGTAGTTAAAATATATACTTATATCCCAGTCTCCATGAGACTGCTTTATGTGTTAGGCAGTGCAAGCACTTCGTGTCATCGGAAAAATAGGGACTCGTGGAGTCTGTTTTTATCCTATTTAGTAATTACCACTGAAAAATATGCCATTAATAGAGCACAGATAATATCATTTTATATATAAAGATAATTACAAGAAAGAAGCTTTCCAAATCATACTACGTAGACGAATCCTCTAACTCCACTTGTATTTCTCCTTTTTTAATAATATTAATGATCTAAAAATGTTGCACCGGGGTTTTTCTTTTATATAGCAGCCATCATTTATAAGTTTCTTTCACACAATATTTTTCATTCACAAATCATAAGGAGAAATTCAGAAACTAATTTGCAGAAACTTTCCAAGTGATTTTTAAATCAGACTTGTGTTATTTGAAACCCATAACAGAGGACAATCTAAAATTTCTGAATCTCTCGTAATCATTCGATAGAGGCTGGTTGTATTAATATGTATTCAAAACAAGTCACGAACAGCATCAAAATTGAATTTTTTGTTTTACAATACAACGAGAATTGCAATATAGAGGAAAAAATATTAAGACATTCAGCAATAAAGAAAACGTCTGATAATAAAACAAGACACACTAGATCTATCTCACAAAGACATCTTATTCTCACAAATCTACTTTTCGAATCACATGCTTTCTCTTTTAATCAAATTTAAGAAAGACCACCTAAAGCAGGTAATTTGAGCTCGAGAAGACTATAGATGCCTTCCATTGCAAGACAACAAAATTAAAATCAGGAGAAATCACTCAAAATTTTTTATTGCAATTCGCGGGCTTTTGCCATTTATGTTGCAAGCAGAAACAAAAAGAAAAGGGATGAAGCTAAAAGTTGCCCACTCAAGATGCCTTGAGCTATATATTTCTGATTTTAATATTTATTTGATTGTTATCAGAACTTAAATTTAAATAAATTCCTGACTCTAAAAGCCCTCTGTGTTGTGATGAAAGCAGTCTTATTGAGATTGCAGTCAAATGAAAGCAGTCTTACGAAGGTTGCAGTGAAACAGTCTTGAAGAGAATGCAGTGAAAAGAAAGCAGACTTTAGAGAATGCAATGTAATGAAAGCAGTCTTGCGGAGAATGCAATGTAATGAAAGCAGTCTTGTGATGAATACAGTGAAATGATAGCAGTTTTGCGGAGAATGCAGTGTGATGAAAGCAGTCTTGTAGGCAATGCAATGTAATGAAAATGTCTTGTGGAGAATGCAGTGCAATGAAAGCGGTCTTGTAGAGAATGCAATGTAATGAAAGCAGTCTTGTGGAGAATGCAGTGTAATGAAAGCAGTCTTGTATAAAGAATGTAATGAAAGCAGTCTTGCAGAGAATGCAGTGCAATGAAAGCAGTCTTGTAGAGAATGCAATACGATGAAAGCAGTCTTGTAGAGAATGCAGTGTAATGAAAACAGTCTTGTGGAGAATGCAGTGCAATGAAAGCAGTCTTGTAGAGAATGCAGTGAAATGATAGCAGTCTTGTGGAGAATGCAGTGTAATAACAACAGTTTGTGGAGAATGCAGTGCAATGAAAGCAGTCTTGTGGAGAATGCAGTGCAATGAAAGCAGTCTTGTAGAGAGTGCAATGCAATGAAAGAAGTCTTGTAGAGAATGCAATGTGATGAAAGCAGTCTTGTGGAGAATGCAGTGTAATGAAAGCAGTCTTGAGGAGAATGCAGTGAAAAGAGAGCAGTCTTGTGGAGAATGCAGTGTAATGAAAGCAGCCTTGTAGAAAATACAATGTAATGAAAGCAGCCTTGTGGAGAATGCAGTGTAATGAAAGCAGTCTTGTGGTGAATACAGTGTAATGAAGGCAGTCTTGTGGAGAATGCAGTGTAATGAAAGCAGTCTTATAGAGAATGCAGTGTAAACGCAGTCTTGTGGAGAATGCAGTGTAATGAAAGCAGTCTTGTGGAGAATGCAGTGTAAATGCAGTCTTGTGGAGAATGCAGTGTAATGAAAGCAGTCTTGTAGAGAATGCAGTGTAAATGCAGTCTTGTGGAGAATGAAGTGCAATGAAAGCAGTCTTGTGGAGAATGCAGTGTAAATGCAGTCTTGTGGAGAATGCAGTGTAATGTAATGAAAGCAGTCTTGTAGAGAATGCAGTGTAAATGCAGTCTTGTGGAGAATGCAGTGCAATGAAAGCAGTCTTGTGGAGAATGCAGTGTAAATGCAGTCTTGTGGAGAATGCAGTGTAATGAAAGCAGTCTTGTGGAGAATGCAGTGTAATGAAAGCAGTCTTGTAGAGAATGCAGTGTAATGAAAGCAGTCTTGTGGAGAATGCAGTGTAATGAAAACAGTCTTGTGGAGAATGCAGTGCAATGAAAGCAGTCTTGAGGAGAATGCAGTTTAATGAAAACAGTCTTGAGGAGAATGCAGTGCAATGAAAGCAGTCTTGTGGAGAATGCAGTGCAATGAAAGCAGTCTTGTAGAGAATGCAGTGTAATGAAAGCAGTCTTGTAGAGAATGCAGTGCAATTAAATCAGTTTTGTGGAGAATGCAGTGAAATGATAGTAGTTTTGTGGAGAATGCAGTGAAATGATAGCAGTCTCATGGAGACTGCAGTGCAATGAAAGCAGTTTTGTGGATAATACAGTACGATGAAAGCAGTCTTATGGAGAATGCAGTGCAGTGAAAGCAGTCTTGTGGAGAAAGCAGTTTTATGGAAGCAGTCTTGTGAAGAATACAGTGCAATTAAAGCAGTCTTGTAGAGCCTAAGAAAAAAAATTCTCAGGCCAATGTGCATTTTGTCACCAGAATCTTGCTAATAGTAATTCCATACTCATTTATTAACACTGATTAAATGACAAAATCATCTGACATTATATCATCTGCACCTCCTGCATTGACTGCACAAGCAAAACAAATTTCTAATAACAAAAGCACTTGAATCCCAATAAATTTGCAATAATTTATACGGGACAACAATTATACATAGCATTTAATGGCAACATTTTTCCATCATTACATATTGACGAATGAATATGTGCCAAACATTTAAGTACTACATAAGATAATTTGACACTGAACTGATTTTTGCAGTTCATTTTACAGGCCAGGATGGATGAGTGATTACATGTGGTTGTTTGAGGACGTCGATTATGTCAATCAAAGTCTTTTACATTGAAATAAGTGGTCAAAGGCAAATTTGTCAGAGGGGAGAATGAGTGACCTCACTGGCCCAAGAAACGTATGTGACTCATTCACTGATTAGTGATAACATCATTTAAAACATGGCAAGGATATATCACATCACTCAGAAATTTGACTTCTGGATAAACGGGGTGTGCTGCTGTCCGAAGGTGCTCTCTCAATGGGATATTTGCAGTTTTTGGATTTTTTTAAAACAATTTTCCACTCAATAAATATTATCTCACACATTCTCAGTATCTCAGAAAACAACATTTTGCCCATAATGAGATTGAATTAGAAAATCTTCAGAAAATGAATTTCCCAGAGATGCCATCAAACAACAACCGAACAATGACAGCCGCATCAAATCTGAAGCTTGCGGAGACAACAGAAGTTATTGTAAGCAGAAGAGGAGAAGAATTTGCCCAACATAGCTCCACAGCTTTGTAACATAAAACCCAGCAGAGGAAAGCTGAGTAATAAGAGGGGTAACCTGATTTGGTGTGTCACATTTTGTGATGGGGACAACATCAGTATCTGGTTAGCTGCTTTTATTTGGCTAGTGTATTACAGGGGCACTGTCACAACATTAGGCCTATACATTCAGAGAGGAAAGACAGGGAGAGGCTCAATATATATTGTGTCAGTTATAGCCCAATACGTATGTATCCAGTGGTGGATCCAGTCCCTCCCCCCCCCCGCCCCACGACCACAGAGATGGAAATAACATTTTGATGGAACTATGCAACGAGAGCCCGCGAAACCCAAAACGACGCCCATGCGCCCACAAATGATAAAATGATGCTCGCTCGGAATCACTTCCGCTCTAGACAACCTTGTCTGGATCCGTCACTGGTCTCACACTTTTAAAATGTAGATTTTTTGTCCGTGATGACCCCACACATGCATAAAGCCTCAGATATCCCAACTTCGGCTTGATTTCTGGACCACAGCTCTTCGGAACAGCACCCCTTGGACTAATGAATAGTGTAACCATATTCGATAATTAATAGGCCCCCTTGAACAAGAATAAGTAAAGCAGAAATTGAATCGATGACCCAGGTCAACCTAACACCTGAAGCCTAAGGGCAGATTCCACGAAAAAGCTGCAAAATGACTTACCACAAGACATAGTTACATTAGCAAAAATAAGGGCAGACATAATTGATCCGTAGCTTCTCAGATTTTCTCAGGGTGCTTTTTCTAGGGATAGCTGGCAGGACAAAAAAAAGTGAAATCTAAATCTTTTACTGTGTCAATCCATTAAATAAAATCATGGGTAAACACTATTTGCTATTGAATTGGTAGATCAGAATAACTAAAAATATCGCCTTGTGCTAATGTAACAACGTTAAATGATGGAGGACGGAATTTGTTTATGCTGATACTACTGCAATATAAATGAAAACACCAGCAGAGTACCACCCCTGGCCTGCTCCTGTGAGACCTGGCTTTCAGTTCAGAAAAAAATTGAGATCAAATCATGTGTTCCTTAACGTAATTTAGATAGACTAATTTTGCTAATGTAACACTATGAAATGGACAGATGCGAAATTGCAGTTACATTAGCAATAAGAAAACAGCTACTGCACAGAGCTGTTTATGTTTTTGGTGATGTTTATAGGCAAATAAGACAGATTTTTCAATAAAATTTTAGAATTTCACGTTCGAAATTTACATAAGTAGCTAGAACACAGAAAAATTCCCATGTAAAAGTTGCTAATGTAACCTCAGTGTCCTGTGACGGAATCGAGTTACATTAGCAGTCTTTTTTTATTTTTCATTTTTTTCAAGTTTTATAATGACCAACACAATTAAAAATGATTCCAAAATAATTTTCAAGATGTGTTTTATCAATCACACATCATTACATTTTCCTGAATTTGTTTTAGCAGATTCCACAGAATGCCAAAGTAAGCACAGCACGTCTGATCACCAGTAAGTTTGGTCGTCCAAAATTGTCCTCATGAGGATAAAAAAATATCTTTTTAAGAGCAAAAAGCTACATATTTTGAGGATTATTTTAATGATATTTATTCATTAGCTCACAGATGTACTGAGTAATAGGTTTACTTGATTCAGGAAGCAACAGAAAGATAACAAAAGGGTTGGAAAGTTTAAGGTACCCTCTGAGAGCACTTTTCGTGGAATCTGCCTAAGCTCTTGCCTTGCCTATAAGTTACCACTGAACTTCCACGAGTTGCACATCATGTTTTCTAATTTCCCCATGACCAGTACATATTTCATAACTTGATTTATGATGGACGGTGCATGCACAATCACACTCGGGCCTTGGGCCCTAGTAAACAATGCGAGCATGAACAAACAATAATAATTGCTGAAGCAGTAAATTTAAACAATTGGTCATGTCAGCAAATGGCTTCGAAGTGTGTTTGGCAAATTCACAAATAGAATGAGGTCCACATAATTACAAAATAATTAGTAAATGGCACTCAATGTCCCATGAAATCCATCATAAATTGAGACTTCCACCTCCTTAAAATTTGAGGGGAGATTTGGTCAGTTAGCTGGTTGTGGTTGGGCTCTGTTTCCAATAATTGTTGGGTCTTGGGTTTGATTCCAGGTCTGATTGAGTCACCATCAACTCACCTGGACCTGTGCTGGACAACATTTTCAATAATCTTCTGCCACAATAAACCAAGAAAGTCCATGGCCCTGAGCTGCCCACCAACACAACACAGCAGGGTAGTTCAAACTGGGACTTGCCAACCTGGTTGTCTATAATGGTCTCTCGCATCAGTGGCTGTGGGCTATTGCACTCACAGGCATTACAATTTCTTACAAAAAGCTCACATTGCTAAATGTATCCTGTATAAAATACATATATAAATTCAATAAGTGCAGTGACAAGCTTTTTTCTCAAAATGATTGTAATGCCTGTGATTGCACTGCATGTTGTTACAAACAATTGATGTCCTTAGCAGCAATAACATTGCCTTGAAAGGAAAGGACGCATGATCCCTGATCTTATTTCAATCTGTCAAGTGCTCAACATCACTGAAATCGAGTCGCCAGTTGTCGCCTTTCAGTAGTTGATTTCTATAGCTCCAGGTATATAAATCTATGCTAAAAAAGGAAGCAACATCATTTTCTTTAAAAAATATTATATCCATTCATAAATCAGTTAAGTGGTTGTGCCTGGTGGTTGTGGCACTATTGACAAACCGCCCACCCGGATCTGGGCCAGATCTGTTTCCCTGTGTGACTGTGTCTTTGTCAATGACTGTCATTTACCAAGCTATTTCTGGAAATGGTGGGGGAGGGGAGGTGGGTTGAAAAGGCATCTCAACAAAGACCTCTACAATGGGCCAACACAGCAAAGAATATCTCCAGATACACAAATGAGATGGGGAGAGGTAGATAAATGATACATGCCTTGTTTGCCTCCTACATGTATGGGCCTACATCATGCATAAATATTATAGGTCTATAGATCTATGCAAGAAGAAATGCTGTCCGGATTTTAACATTTGTCCACCTGTTGATGTTTGACAGGTCCCCATTGATTTATTCAATAATTAGGTCTACCCTTTTATTAATTGGCATACGGACAAGCCAAGCACTGACGTGACTGCATGGCTAAAGTGAGTGTGTGAGTGAGTGAATCGAACCCTAGGTAATCCCAGACGTTAGGAACCCTGCACATTACCAATTAGACCTATTTCACTGAATGGCCTGAACATGGACCCCAAATAACTTTTTTGCAATTCAACAAGTCTTAATTAGCTTTTCACACACAGGAAATTTATACACTCTAAATCCAAAAACACAACTTTCAAAATTTAAGCTGAAATAATGTCCAAGTTATAAAGCCTTGAAGTTACATTAAAATGCACTAAAAATACTCCAGCTTGGAGACACCTTGGCTGGATTGATCACAGGCAAGGGCGGGAAAGCTATTAGCCAATGAGATTTAAGTATTAACCACTTTTCCCCTAGTGTTAACTGTGAGAACCATCAGTGAAATTGGTCATATTGAGCCAGACTCCAAGCCCGTTCAATGCCCATATGAAATGCTGTCCTGTTTCACAAAGTCAATATATATATATATACATGCCAAGGCTTCTTAGTACATCCATGTAACTGATGTAATGCTGTACTGAAAAGTTTAGGAACACAGAGTTGAGGGGGAAAACAGCACTTTTAAAAGTTTAGTAAAACAGGTTCCTGACGCTTTTGCTTAAGACAATGCTATTCATTATTCACATCCCACCAAGTGAGTCCATGTAATGTGATAAACAAAGAATATAATTTGTTATGCAGGGTTCATACCTCTTCCATAAAGATACATTAATCACTTGGTATATCAATTTGGCAAGCCAATGGGAGACCTGAGGCGCTGTCAACCATAAGATATGACCTTCATAACTGATCCAGCGATCTATCAAACATGCTGCAAGGGCCAACACCATCTTATGGAGATGAAATGCTAGTACACATTAATGCGAGCTTGTCACATTTGCACAACTCATGTTTCGTGCTAGAATGGCCCCAACATGGCCTAGCAGCCTTAACAGGGTTTTTCTATTGCTGAATAGGAAGCCAGGTTAGCAAATCACTTGACACATGTCCACGGTAATTATCGCCCATGCTATGCTATGCATAGGGCGATTGCTGAAATCTACTGAAGGGGTGAAACAACCAATGCTGTGGCCTCAACCAGCCCACTCTGGAAGTTCTTATCATATGCATAACACATTGATACCATTGTAGATGTGCACAACGGTTGGTATTTTCAGTTTAATTCAATATTAGAAAATTTACTATTATCAGTTTTAGAGGCTATCAAGGTCCAGAAAGCCTGCATTGTGGTGGCCATTTTCCCTTCCACAGGGTGAGTTTTAGTACACAGAATGGCCACTGCAAGCAGCAACTCATTCACATACATTACACAAGAGGGCAGCACCTGCAAGTCCTTTGCCAGTTCCTCCCTTTGCACCACATTCTATTTCTGGGAAACTCAGCAATTCCTGCACCTCAGTATAGTTCATGCATCTTTCCAACTAATTATACAGGTAGCACGGGCTTATATTGTATCTATTTCATATTATTCTATTCTCTTCCCTCCAATCTACGGGCAACTTACTATATATTATATAAATCTGTTTTATATTTATGTAAATAAAATACTGGTTATAATATACACTCATGTAAACAAACGATAGACAGATAGATAGATAGATAGATAGATAGATAGATAGATGCATGGATAGACGGATTGGCAGACAGATAGGATAGATGGATGGGATATACAGTAGGATAGGATAGATCCATGGATAGTATAAACGGATAGGATAAACAGACAGGATAGATAGATAGATGGAGGAATGGATTGACAGATGGATTGATGGATATATGGGTTGACAGACGGACAGGATAGACGGATGGGATAAACAGATAGGATAAACGGATAGGATAAACAGATGGGATAAACAGGTAGGATAAACGGGATAAACGGATAGGATATACGGATGGGATAAACGGATAGGATAAAAGGATGGGATAAACGAACGGGATAAACGTATAGGATAAACGGATAGGATAAATAGAAACTTAGATAGATAGATGAATGAATGGATTGACGGATGGATTGAATGATAGATAGACGGATGGATAGACAGATTGACAGACAGATAGGATAGATGGATAGGATAGATGGCTGGGATAAACAGATAGGATAGATGGATAGCATAAACGGATAGGATAAACAGACAGGATAGATAGATAGATAGATAGATGGAGGAATGGATTGACGGATGGCTTAATGGATAGATGGGTTGACAGACGGATAGGATAGACGGATAGGATAAACGAGTCGGATAAACAGATAGGATAAACAGATAGGATAAACAGGTAGGATAAACAGGTAGGATAAACGGAATAAACGGATAGGATAAACGGATTTGATAAACGGCTGGGATAAACAATTGGATAAACGGATAGGATAAATGGATAGGATACACGGATATGATAAACGGATAGGATAAACGGATAGGATAAACGGGATAAATGGGATAATGGATAGGATAAACGGATAGGATAAACGGATAGGATAATGGGTAGGATAAACGGATTGGATAAAAGGATATGTTAAACGGATAGGATAAACGGATAGGATAACAGATAGGATAAACGGATAGGATAAACAGATAGGATAAACGGATAGGATAAACAGATAGGATAAACAGATAGGATAAACAGGATAAATGGGATGAACCAATCCTTATGGGGTACTGGATAAACGGATAGGATAAACGGATAGAATAACGGATAGGATTAATGGATAGGATAAACAGGATAACGGATAGGATAAACCGATAGGATTAACGGATGGGATAAATGGATAGGATAAACGGATGGGATAAATGGATAGGATAAATGGATGGGATAAACGGATGGGATAAACGGATAGGATAAACGGATAGGATGAATGGATAGGATAAACAGATAGGATAAACGGATAGGATATATGGGTAGGATAAACGGATAGGATAAAAGGGATAAATGGGATAAACGGGATAACGGATAGGATAAATGGATATGTTAAACGGATAGGGTCAACGGATAGGGTAATGGATAGGATAAATGGATAGGATAAACGGATAGGATAAACTGATAGGATAAACTGATAGGATAAACAGATAGGATAAACAAATAGGATAAATGGATAGGATAAACGGGATAAACAGGATAACGGGTAGGATACACGGATAGGATCAACGGATAGGATAAACAGATATGATAAACGGAGAGGATAAATGGATAGGATAAATGGATAGGATAAACGAACGGGATAAACTGGCTAACGGATAGGATAAACATAGGATAAAACATGCGGGGCATGGGCGATGCTGTGCCATTATATGTGCTTGTTCATACAAATTGCAACAAATGTGGCAAATGCACGAATTGCCATGCAATGTACAATCGTTTGTGTTATGCCCAGCTCTTTTGTAACTTGAAGGCCTATACAAATAGCTATACCATGTTTATTTAGGCCAACCTGAGTATAGCACAACAGTTTCGATCTATAGGCCTACACACAAAAGAAAGATTGCACTGTAGTTATTACTGGCACACAACCAAGGATCGATTTTCAGACAAATGCTTTTAAAAATAAATCATTTGAAATTTACAATCCATGTCAAACGTTTATAAATTGTGTTTTTTTTATTCATTTAATTCCCTGATTATAATATGGATGGGATCAATTCAATTTATATAGAAATGGCTATAACATTCCACACCAATATTAACCGATTTCTGAGATGGTTTGCATAAATTGAGCAATTGCTCAAACGTGTACACTTCATACAATCTCTCACATCATGGCTTGCTCTTCTGCACTCGCGGCAAGTTTTCGTGATTAGTAAATCTATGCTCTTTAACAAGTGCCGCACCTATTCATACAATAAACTAATGGCAATGCCAGACGAACAAAATATAGGCCTATGATTCTCTCAGAATACATACATATGATACATTAATAATCATAATGTTCAGATAGAACATTGAACCATTTGTAGACTAAAAGGATTGCCCAGAGATTGTCCCAATGTAAGCAAGATTTTGGAGTTGGTTAAAAATGTCCAGAGTTTCCAGACACTCCACAGTTAGGCCTATGTCCTGGCCATCGTGATCGTGGTGCAGGGTCTAACCCTACATTAGTACAGGGTGCCTATGTATAAGTATATCCTCTTGATAGCTGACCCTACTAATACTATGAATTAACTGGCAGAGCATGACCTCAAATTATCATCAAATACATGTTTCCGAAAAAAAGGCCTTAGTGACTTTGCTTTTATTGATTAGATTTGGGAAAACAACCGATTTATCCTCTGATGGAAGTTTGATGAACTCTAAAAAGCAAATAAGATCACAACAAGATCTCAAGTAGCTAACAGTGGCACCAAGCCGAGTTTTTCATTTCTTGGCTTCAGTTCTAAGTAAAATTTAATGCACCCAGATAATCTTTCGTGTTCAAAGTGAGTATAATATATTGATTCCAGTCAAATAATTAAACATAGGCTTAATGGGCCTATAAATGTCGGCTAGTCGGACTAAAACATCAGACTGAGAGATAAGTAAATCTCTTTACTATAAGTCTATAGCCTTTTTTTTACTAAGTAACAGATCATTTTTTAAGTAAACTATTAAAGGATATAGAGCAACTACAGTAAAAACACATTAGATAGGAAATCATAAATATATATGTAGGCCTATGGCTGACTGGTGAGAATGCAATGATTATAAACCAGAATCTGTACTAGTATTTATAAAGGTTCAAATTAATATATCGATAAAAATAATCTGTGTTTCGGATTGGTATGCACGACAAGGGTATACATTTTCAGCATCTTTTCCAACATTTCTCTACAGAAGTCAATAAATCACAAAGTATAGAGATGCATCAGCATCATTGTTAGCACAGACTATTCATCTTCATTTCCCCTTTTCAAGTATACGTTTATCAGCAATTGCATATCCATATAAATGCGACAATTCTCTATCAACAATTACAAGAGGTCACTGAAGTGTCATAATAATTGACCAGTAGGAGGCAGTAACCATAAACATCAAAATGTCAAAAATAACAAAGTATGCATGCATGGAACTTCTCAACAGTAAAGAAAAAACTCTGAACTCCAAAAATTAAGTTATAGAACGAAAAGACTAACCTCAACTCGTTGTGTCCTGGACCTCCCCTCACGTAATCCTCACGTAGCAGTCGTATCCCAACCGGTATCCGCTTTCCAGTCCCGTATCCGCTTTGCAAGTTCTGTATCTGCTTTCCAGGTGTGTCTTTAGAACTTTGCATCAACTTGATGCACACAGATGCTGATGCACAAATAGTGATGCACACAGTGATGCACCCAGATGCACCCAGTCAGATGATGCAGATCAAACTGATGGCAACAGCAAGGAAGTCCCGCCTCAGCAGCAGCACGTGGGCCACGTGGGTGGAGGAGGCATGCTGCAGGGAGGGGAGCTGTAACCACGTGTAGAATGTAAGAGTTGGGCAGGGGACAGCCTGGAGTATGGTGACTTCACCAGCTTTTATTGAGGTGGTCCAGAACATGGCTCATGATAGTCAGTTTATGGAATGTAGGAGATGGGTGGCTGAGTGGTTACAGTTCAGGCCTGCTCCACAGAAGGTCTTTCAAACCTTGCCCACATGGGTTTGAATCCGGGTGGGGAACCCAAAATTTTCAGTTGACCTTTATGAGCAAAATCCCAGCTGGATAATGTTCGGAAGAAACGGTAAATTGGCAGCCCCTTGTATCAGTGTCTGTGCTGGCCAAATGAAATATCCCTGACATGGGAGTAAATGTGTAATATGGCATGCTGAGGAGTCCTGCCCACTCTCCCATCTCATCAATCAACCCTTGTGACTCTCAGAACTAAACTTAGAAAGCTGCACTTACAATTATCAATCTATTTTTATATAAGCCTGTCAAATCACTTGATATTAATCATCACTCAGTCAACAGACCCTAGATGGCTGTTTAAAGAAAATGTGCTTTTAGCCTAAATTTAGGAGCATTTCGTGAATCACCCGGACATCCACAAGAAATGGGCCATGTTACATAATAAGTCATTGGATCTGGATGGACTGTCAGGACATAACAATTTTTTCATCTTTAATTTAGGTCAGAATTTCACATCTTCAACCATCCATTAATTGACCTCGGTTGCATGGACACCCAGAGATTTTGCTGTAGTCGAAAGTAGGCCTACATCATACTTCAACAATGTTTTAATTAAGGACAGATCGAAAAGTTCTTCCATTCCAGATCCACCAGACTATTGAAGCACCAAGATTTTTAATTTTATGGCACCAATATAAAAATTAAATTTGTTCTTAGTCTAAAGTGTACATGTATCCGTATATTGAACTTGATGTTGCCCAAACAATTTCCAGCTTCCAAAAAGGCAACATGAGCGATGAACTCAAAAGTATTTTCCGTACATGGTCAAGATTGAGAAATCCATCTATCGGTCTTGTGTTCCACTTGGAGCTTTAATGTAATTTCATGGCATGCCTGAAAAAAAAGGCATTGCAATACGACAAATTATGCCTTTTTTTTTTAAATTCCTGAAATTTAATTTTTCTGCTTCTTTTTTTAAAGATGCTTGAAGAATGATGACAGTTTTTGTCATTCATCAAATAGGGCAAATTGAATTCATTAAAATTATAAATAACAAGGAAATTCCCCCGGGACCCCATACTCTCATATTGGCAGGGTGAGGACCCAGGCATGAGACAAGGTCCTTGTGGGGATAAAATTAAATTCAGGTAGCACATGCCCTTTAAATTCCCAAACTTGGCAACTTGCCAATCTTGACTTGCACATTTCAATTTCATTTCAAGAACTTTTAGAGGCTTGACAAGCCATACAGCACTTACCGAATTGGTCATTCTTCTTCTTCTTCTAGTGAGCTTAGTCCTCGGTGCGCCCGAGTATCACATTGGTAGATGTCCGACACACAAGAGATGATGACAATGACAGGTGGCCATAAATCATGAAAAGGTCAATTTTTCTACCTCTTCAGCATTGAAAAAGGTCCTTTTCCCACCATTTCCAAATATTTTTCTCGGGATGTCGCCACTGTACAAAGACATACATGTGGCGCCGCCAATCGATAATCGCCATTTTATTAACCAATATGGCCGACTTGTGGCATACATGAAAGTTTTGTGGATGGAAACAAAGCGATATCTTTTCGCTTTGTGGGGAGATCCTTTATTTTTCCCGATGATCAGCACTTTAAAGTTGCATGGATAGCAAATATGTTGCCATGACGTCCAAAAATCGATCGTTCCTGCCCGTTTTAGGGTGAGTTGTCAACTTTTTTGGTCTGGAGTTGAACAAGTTTGGGCCCCCATTTTTGTTTGGGGAAGGGATCCAGTCAAATCTTGTTTGTGTTTTCGCGATGAAGCTTCTGTGTTTGTTTAGTGATCACACAAGTGTTCATCTTGCGTATGAATAACCTGTTATTGAAGTAATTGATGTATGTGATGTGTATTCATTATTTTAGACTTGTGAATTTGTGTATTGTCAACTATTGAATAGACCCAATTAATGCACACGATGAATCATGGGAGTGTCGGAATGCCAGCTTGATGGTGTCTCTAATGTCCATGTTCTTATTCCTTATCAAGGCATGGACCATGTTGGCTCAACCGCAGTTTGCCTCCCTCCCTCCATGTGACGGCATGTATGACCGGAGGACTGAAAAGGCTGATGACCCGATTAAGCAATGAAAAGAAAGGCTCAAAATATGAGGAAGAAGAAGAACATGGTGAATATTGATTGATGATTAATTAGGCAAAAAAATGTTGACTATTGTATAAAATACCAATTTTGACGAGAATTTTTTAATTTTAAAAATAGATAGAAATCTGTAATATTCTTTTCATTGAATGATCGAGTATTTCAAGAGAAGACTTTTCACTCACTGAGAAAACCCATGTCCTTTTTTTTCGAAAAATTAAATTAATGAAAATACTATTATCGTTTTCACTGTGGACTGTGAATAGAGCAAACAGTTCACACAACAACAGTCTGTAACAGTTAACACATGCAACAGTCAACAACATCCTGAAATTATTTTTTATCAATGATATGACAACATATATGAATGGCATTGATGTTGCTTCTTGTTCATTTCTTTAAAATGATAGATTCTCTTCCTTCAGCATATGGCACGTACACAGATGCTGACGGAGTGTTCTGTCCTGAGGCAGGAATGCCGCTATTAGCATCGCGCTACAGGTTCTTAGAAATAATCGGCAAAGGACAGTCATCAGTTTTAATTAAAGCAAGCGTAAGTATTTTTGTGTGAATTAAATATTCTAGGTACTGCAAAAATGTGTAATTCATTTGATAGTCTTTTATTACATCATAGGCCTATTTGTTGCTCTATAAACATATATCACAAATATTTTTTATCGTAAGAGGGAACCTTTAGAAAAGTGGTAGAATAACCATTTTCTTCCAAGTTCTGCAGAAATTACCAGCTGATTCTTGTTCTAAAACTTATAATTTGGTCTTCTTCGTTAGATGCAGAATTTAATGGTTCCTGAGAGTAATGTGGATTAGTTTTGTGTCTAACATAGATCAGTATTTTAAAAGCTTCATGTGTGTCATATTTTACAAAAAATCATTGATTTTTTAATTAATTGCAGGACAAATTTTGTGGGGACAAATGTGTAGCCATAAAATTACTTCACGCTCATTACATAAAACTGGGACCCCAAGAAGTTGACTGCATGAGACGTCTGAACATGGCTGACCCTTATGATGTGTCATCTACTCTTAGATTAAAGGTAACGGAGAAATTTTAACTAAAAATATTCAAGAATCCAGAGTGTCTTGATTCTGAAAAAAAATCTAGGATCTAATAAGTTTGACAATATAGTTTGCCATGTTCTTCTACTAGAAGGAGGTGCAAGGTTTTTGGTAGTGCATGTGTAAGAGGAAATATACACGGTAATTTAGAAAGTTGCAACTGAATGAGAACTCTTTATCCGAACTAAACTTCATTGTGTATTTGTTCTTTTTAATTTCAGAATGTTTTTACATTTGACAAGCATTACAGCATTGTGTTTGAACTTCTCTATGCACGACCATTAGCTGATATTTTTAGCAGTATTCCCAAACATGAAGTGAGTATACCAAAATGTATTTGTACTTCAGTAATCATATAAGGTAGTAATTAACAACACAAATCACTGAATGACTGACGATTGAACTCGATTTCTGCCTGAATGCTTTTTTCTGTGTGACTCACATGCAAGCAACAAGCAGCATTTCAAGGGGCTTTATTGGTGTATAACTGGTCATTATAGTAAAGTGGATCTAAATATAAATGTAAGCACTTGAAAAAGCACCTTTGCATCTCATCTTTCCAAAAAGATTTGGTATGGGGATAAGCTAGATTTTGTATCCTCTTTGTTTTGTTAGTAATTTTTTTTTGGAACTATTCTGGTCATTGCATGTAAATAGCAGTTCCAACTTATACCTTTTGAAGGGTAAGGCAAGGGCTGGTTAGTTTCCTCATTTTGAGAAGTTTTTGTGCCTCTGAGGCAGAAGATTTATCTGATTGCTGATTTCACTTCTCAGAACTAAGTATTTATTATTTCGTAAACCGTAAATAATTTTATATCACCTGATGCCCCTTGAGTATGCTGTTTCTCTCTTGAATCTTTAGAATCACTAAATCTTGATGATGACTGATGCTCTATCTTGAGTAGCTTAGTATCTTTCACATGATTTTTGGCAAATGTTTTGCTCTCACCTGTTTATCTATATTCATGTCTATAATCTCTGATCTCTTAGTTTTATAAGCAACTGTCTGATTTGCACTAGATAGTTTGGGACTTCTTAATCGGGAACCTTTTTTGATCAATAGCGAACTGTGTTCTCTCGGAAGGATGGTAAGTCTGTTTAGAATATTGACGGGCTTCTTGTCGCCTGTGCACTCGCTTCATTGTGTTGATAGATTGAGAGGTACTCGCTAGAAATATTTGTATTGTTAACAAAATTGAAATTACAAAAAGACAAATGATTCGGCATAGTTTCCGAGCTATATGATGTTGTTATGCAGCAAGTTAGTGTCTTAAGGTGGCTCGCTACTCGTGTGAAATGGTCGTTAACGCACATTCACGCGCAGCCAGGCAGGCCCTATCTGTCGTGACGTCACCACAGCAGCCCAGCTGTGCTCAGACACTTCCAGCATCATTTTAAATTCTGAGAATTTTATGCGGCGGCTACTTCATTTGGCATTTGTGCCACTTCTCTTGGGGTTAGAGACTTCTCGTTTGAAGCATTAGATGCGCTATGAAGAATACTATAAACCAGCGGAATTTCAGCTTTCTACTGTAAGAAGAAAATTTCTACAAGCGATTTTCGGCAAGCATGTTTAATTTCGCCAAAATGACTCTGTTATATAAATAAATTTCTATATCATTTTCCAGGCCCGTTGGAAGCCTTGTCACTATCATAATATTGTTCCTCACTTAATTTGGAAACAGATGACAAAGGAATAGAAAATTCTATCTAGTCTTATTTTTTTTAGCGCAATGATTTATAAAAAGATAAAAAATTTTCAAAATCGAAACTTTTGTTCCGAACCCCTAGAAAAGTTCTTTAAAACAAATATATCTCTCTGGAATTATAATCAGCTTTTCCATAAAACTGTCCTCTTTAATTCCATGCTTCATTTGATAACATAGGATGAATGGCCACTAAAAGGCAGGGAAAACTTCACAGTAAAAAAATTAAGAAAAAAATTGAGTTTTTCAGGTTTGGGTGGACTGACTTTCTTTTACATAATCTCAAATATTTTGAAAGAAAGGCTGGTAGCGACCACTTTCGTTTACATATCCTTGCTATAAACTATATTTTGGAACATTTTAAACTATTTTAAAGAAATCCTATCTTGGAAAGTTCACGAGTATCGAGCCACCTTAAACGTTTTTGTAATATGTGTATGATGATATATTTTACTTGATTTCTAGTCGTTTTGGTTTATTTCCAGTTTGGTGATTATTGTGAGATAGAATGTTTATCCATTCCTTTAAAAAATAATTTATTATTATTGTTTAGTAACATGTTTCAAACACAACAAGTTTCCAAGCTCATGTTACGAAAGAGCCGCAAACTTTCAATTTTGCTTCAGTGACTGAAGTTTGGAAACTACAACAATAGCAAGATGATGATACTATGGCAAAAACCAATGAGATAATACCCCGTTACTTTCCGAAGTCTCCTTAACAATAAAGTGCAGTCCTCATTGACAATCTCTTGCTGCTAATGAGGGTTGCTTAGACTTGATTAATGGTGATGTACCTACCTTGCACCAAAACTAGGCAGTTTTAAAACTACATTCTGATCTGTCTCTATTTGCATTGCTCTTTTTTTTTACTGTGATTATATCTCGTCAAAAGTTGACTTTATCTTGAACCAAATATTCTTAATTTGGCATGCTTATCTTCGCATGATATCTTGATGTTGTTGGAATGACTGTCGATAATGTTGTAAATATGTGAGGTTCGATGGATTTCTTGATGAAGTCTTATTATTGTATCTTGATATATTTTCCTTTAATATTGGTCTTGCTGCCTGCAAAGATACCCTAGATGGCAGTCTTTTGTAAAAAATAATGCCTTGTTCAATTTGATGATTCAATTCATTGTCTTTTGTCTTGATACTCTGAAAGATTTTAATTATTCTCTTGATCCTCCTTGCTTTTAGTTTTCAAGCAATCTCTGCTGTAATAAAGTAGATGATTTCTTTTACCTTGAGACATTGATGGTTAATACATCAATGTTGCAATTTGTACTTTAATACTACTATATGCTCTGTATCTTCTTGGTTTTAAGATTAAATCTATGGTTCTTGTACGGTTCTCTGATTATAATGCATACGGTATATTCAAGATTCTATACTCTAGCTGATTGACCAGATCCACATAGGTAAAGCAATGACATGTTCTTTTTCAGGCCAGAGAATTGAAAGTTCTGCACAGTAGATTCTCTGGGGGACAACTTAGAATCCTGATAGCTAAATTTTTGTTTTTCTTCTTCTTCTAGGTGATTCCGTGTTTGCGCAAGGTTGCCAAGAATTTGCTCAAAGCCCTTGGCTTCCTCCAGCAGCAGGGGGTCATCCATGCCGACTTGAAGCCTGAAAATCTACTGCTGCAGAAAAGTTAGTTATTTTCCGGTTTCCTGATAATATCATAATTCCTACCATATATAATTATCAGTCTCCATGAGACCTCTTACGTATTAGAGGCAGTGCAAGCATTGCGCTGCAGTCTCCAGGAACTGGCCATGCAAATGAGCACAAGCAGCATGCAAATCAGCAAGATATGGCAGAATGAACTTCAAACAAAATTGTTTTCTTTAGAGTGTGGGAATTTTTGAATTATTAGATAACAAACAACGTATTTGTTTATAATTTTAGTTGCCAGTCCCCAACTGCAAGTTATTAGGTGACATTAGCAGAAATGAATCAAAGTGACATAACAGGTTTATAGATAATTAATCACACAAGTGTTTTTCGACATAAAAATCCTAAACAAAAGCCAATATTTATGAAAAGTTATGTAACCAATCAGTAAACGTTTTTAGAAAATAATCATTGTTAATGAAAAGTTATATAACCAATCAGTCCACATTTTGTCAACATTTTTGGATAATCCAATATCTGGAGTCCCTCTGACACTGCGTGTCATCGGAAAAAAGATACTAGAGGGACTCATGGAGTCTGTATAATTATTATTGGTAAAATATCTGGCGTGACAAAATATGTATAGCCTATCTCTAATCGAAGGTGTGTGCTCATCCAAGTCCTCCTAACTTTCCTTCTATGAGGCTGAACCTTTTGTGGCTGCAATGCAAACTTACCCTTAGACCCCAGTGGCATTTTAAATTAAATTTTATCTCACTCATACTGAATACAATTTCTTATGTCCTTGTTAGGCCACACATAATTGATCTTTAGCTTCTCGGATCCTCTCAAGGCACTTTTTCTAGGGTCGATCGGTAGGACAAAAAAAAAGGTTAAAAAAAATTTTATAATGTCAATCGGCAGGAAATCTATTGTGTCGGCGGGTCCGTGAAGCTAAGAATCAATTATGTGTGGCCTTAGTTGCAGTGAGTTGTTCGGGAGATATTAAAATGATGTGTTGCATCAATTTCCATTAAATTGAAATGAAATGTAATTTTCAGAGGGAGACCTGAATTCTCTGAAGGTAGTTGACTTCGGAAATGCCATCCGTTGCATCCATGAAGAGTTGTCTTTGTATTACGATGACTACGAACTGCAGACTTTGTTATACCGCTCACCTGAGGTACGTCAAATATGTCATGTTTGCATGCATTTATTGCTCATTGATCGAACTTGGTAAAGACGGGAGATTGCATAATTGAGGGACAACAATCTGATGCAAATAGCCTTAAGAAGGATTATCCCTTTGGAATAAGTGAATTGGTTAGCAATTTAGTCAATTTACACTTCATTAACAATTGGGGGGAGGATTGGTCTAGTGGTAGCGTGCTGGGTTGCCAATCGCTGGGTCCAGGGTTCGTATCCAGCTCTTGCTGGGTCACCTGGGCCTATGTTGGCCAGCTGTTTCAACCATCCTTCGCCTCATTGCCGTGTCCTTCCCCTGTCCTAATCAGCCTACCAAGTGCATAAATACAGGACGTAAAGCCCCAATCATCCATCCATCTTCATTCAAAATTTCATATGAATATTGTCAATTTTCAGGTGATGTTTGGCCTGACCTTTGGACTAGAGGTGGACATGTGGTCCTTTGGTTGCATCTTAGCTGAGTTATTCATGAAAAAACCGCTGTTTCCTGGCAGGGACAAGAAACAGGTTATGGAAAAGGTGAGCTCTTGCTAAACGCTGCTGAATTAGTATCTGAGTCACTGTTGACTCCTAGCTGAGAGCAGCATACAGTTGATATTTATTTAAAGCGTGGCACAATATAATGTGTGTAGTTTTGGTTGACATTTGTCTGTCCTTTATTAAAGAGAATTTTGGCAATTTCTGCAATCTCTCAGTTGTCACTTGAAGGGAGCTCTAAGGGGGGAGAGTTGGTCTAGTGGCAGCGTGCTGGACTGCCAATCGCTGGGTCCAGGGTTCGAATCCAGCTCTTGCCGGGTCACCTGCGCCTATGTTGGACGGCTGTTTCAATCATCCTTCGCCTCATTGCCGTGCCCTCCTCCTGTCCTAATTAGCCTACCAAGTGCATAAATACAGGATGTAAAGCCCCAAACATCCATCCATCTAGGGAGCTCTATTTGCAGTTTGGAATTGTGGCTAATATCGCTCATGAAACTTTTTTTTTCACAGATTGTTAGTATTCTTGGACCAGTTCCTGAGGATCTGTGCATGAGTGGGAAATTCTATGCGGAATTCAAGCATTACACCTCGAAAAAGACCAAAACCTTCAGTAAGTCAATTGTTTCTATCTCACTTATCAATTTAAATAAGCAAGTAGTTTTTCAGAAATTTAAAATCTCAAGAATTTTAACCTTTTAGAATGTTTGCAGTGTCTGAAATTTCCTCACGCAAATCTTGCCGACTTGATGTTAATCTTCTCTATGTTATTCTTATTTCAGCAACCTCTGACATGATGAAAGTCCTTGGATGCCAAGATTACGCTTATGCGGATTTTGTCACTAAGCTTCTGAAGTACAGACCTTGTGAGTTGATATTTAAATTAGCTTTGAATAAAATATTCATCAATGTTATCTGGGCTCACTTCTTATTATATTCATGGACAATATGCGCATACAGTTTTCTCAAGAACAATTGCGCTCAAAGTCAAAATTGTTTGTCACATACAATGACCTTGCAGTGTGTGTAACAAAGTACATTAGAATCCATTTTGATAGTTTCTTTGATTTTGTTTCCAGCCGATCGCATGACCATCCAACAAGCTGCGTGTCATCCGTTTTTAGCTGCTGAACTTGGAACTTCTTTCTTCTTGTCCCCTGGAGGTGTGTACTCAATTTGAGATCAATTTCTATTAAAGTAATATAAGCATGTATTTTCATCTTTCCAATGTCCTGGATAATAGTAACATTGTGTTCTTTGAGCTGGATAAGACTGCAAAAGCTTTCTACTGCTGCTATGGTTGTGGTCTCTTTTGTATATGATCTATCATCTTTTTCAGACCGCAATATGTATTCACCTCTGCATCTGGACAGCAAGGCGTACGGCAAAGGACCATTTGTATCGTCCGAGATTAAACGTTTGCACCTGGACAGCCGCACTCTGCTGCGTCACGGCACCTGCAAGGCGGGAAGCTCCGTGGTGTTCAAAGCGGACCCTGTCATAAAATTTGAACCAAAGAAAGTCGCTGAAGTACTACCCATGCAACGGACGAATGGCGTTTCTAGTTCATTAGATAGCAACAAGCGGCGGAAGACACAAGCGAGCAGCGCCTCCTACCAGCAAAATCTTAATGCCGCCATCTCTTTTCACATGATGGCAGCTGGTGGCAATTCGTCTAGTTCGGCAGTATCAGACCAAACGATAGAATACCAGAGAAGCGCAACGATGACCAGCTCAACCAGCGAAGACTGTGAGATCATAGATTTGACAGTCAGTCCGGAGCCCGCGCTGGCTCATTCGAATTATATGAGGGATTATAGGAATGTAGACGGCTCAAGCGATACGTCACCATACGTGCCTGATCAGACTGTTAAGTTCTTCCCTTCTTCGGCTTCGTGCTCATCTGCTTCAGCCAGCAGAGACTGTGATAGGGAGCAAGCTTTGCCTTCCGAAACCAATAGCTTTCATACAACGAGTGACACAATGATGTCTTGGCCCAACAGACCATCCCCGAATGCTGCTATTGTGTCTGCAGCTAGTAATAGCATCGCCACATCATCCCGTCCACATAATGGGGGCTCAAACGGGGGCTCAAATGGGGCTTCAAATCAGGGGCCACTCCATGGGGGACTAATAAGCAGGGGACCATTAAACGGGGGTCCATTCAGTGGGGGTAGATTGCAGCGCAACTTGTCTCTAATGCTACGGCCGTCTAGTACTTCCACCAATCACCACAATGCCTTGTCTGAAGATAGCAATAGCCCTGTCAGCACTCCGGATAAGACGGAGGCTCCCAACTTAATATCCGACAGCAGTCCTGGGGGTGACTCAAGCGTTAGTACCCCTCATCACACTGCTGACCCCACTATGAGAAACCGTCCTTTGAAGAAACGCATTCGTAGAGGCCTTTTCCCCGATATGCCAGAGACTCCAACTGATGAACCTTCAATTATGCCGCTATTCAACCATTCCAGTAGGGATGTTTCTAGTAGAGATGCCTCCAACGGGAATACAAGACTAGAAATCAATTTACCAAGTAGAAAACCAAATATTTTTACTACCGCTCTGTCCAATTCATCCACAACAAGTTGTACGACAACTGACACCAATCAATCTAGGAAGAAAACTATAACCGAGAGTTTGGAAAAACCGTATAACGGCTTTAAGACGTACTCTGAGTCATCGATTGACCAAAACCACAATTTCCAACCTATTTCCCCTGTTTCTAGTGGGAAGGACATGCAAAACCACTATTTCCAACCTGATCCCCCCGTTTCAAGTGGGAAGTCTCGGTGTAAAAGACAAAAGGTTGAACCTGATAGTACGCAGTCTTCGAGAGAAGGCAGGGCCTTGCCGGACAGTAACAAAGGGCTGTGTTCTCAGAACGGCTCTCCCGACATCGGCAGAAATTCACAGTGTGATGAGAGTTTAGTTGTGTGTACGCCTGTCATAGGAAGAAAGAGAAGTTCTCGGAAGAACGGCTCGCATAGTGGGAAACATTCGGGTGGCAAGTCAAATTCTAAGGTGATTATTGCTATCATTAATTTTGTGATTTTGAAGTTCCCCACGAATTAAACTATATTCTCTTTTACTCCAATGGAATTAATTGTTATACAATGATTAGCCTAGATACTGCACCATATTTGATTTAATTGATGGCATAATTTTTATTCCTCCCCTATACTGTATTTTTATGGAAGTGGTGTGGCCAATTACTTGTTTCAATTGAATTAATTTTGTGATTTTGAAGTTACGACTTACTGTTGACAATTTTAAAATGAGGAAGACAAGATTTTATTTCAAACAATTGTGGCCCTTATGCTGGCCACAGTATTTTCAGTACAATATTCATGCTTTAAAAACTTGTTAATTATTAATACAGGTCAATCTAAATGTTCTCTTACAATTTCAGGGTAAAAAGTGGAAAAATCAGATTCCGAGGACCAAAAGTGCAGGATCATCGGGGACTGATGTAAGTACTTGATATGCAGCTATTGTGTTTAAACATTTGTGATGTCAGCCTCGACTCGGAGTCGTAATTGTTCATTTTTTTTAATATTGAGAATTTAGCAGAAGCCAAGTCGCCTATTGAGACCAGTCTGAATGGCAGACAAATTGAAGTAGGAAAACGAAAAGTTTTAAGATTTCTTTTCTATCTTTTGACCAGTGTAAAGCACAAGAACTCTTCTGAAGTTCTTTGACATCTTTCATTGTGAGATATACAGCAATCTAGCTGTGATTGGTTTTCAAAAGATTAACTTTTCTTTAGAGCTCTATGTTCTAGATGTTTTCAAAAATCATATGCTAACATCACCATGAATTCATATTTTTAAAAAACACAGAGAATTACTTTATTCTATACCAGAGTAGTTAAACCTTACAAATGATTGTCCCTGTTCTTTTCAGGAAGTGAGACTGCTGTAATTATTGCGCCTGTGATGCATTGTAGCGCGGAATTTATTGCCGCCGCTTCCGATTGGGATTATAGACTTTTTGATTTGAGGTCGTTTTGTGAATTAGATGTAGACTTCAGCTGTGTGCATGAAAGCTGAGGATTAATTCTTCTTTATATTTTGTATGTTTAGTTATGAAAAGAAAATTTTATTTCTGATCAAACGATGTAGGTTTGATCATGACTCTGTTTATAAATATAATGCTTAGTAAGATAGGCATTTAAATTCTATTGTATGCTTAGGTTTAAAACTATTATTTCATCTTAGGTATTTCATATTTGTCTTATCTTATGTGTACTATTTTGGTGTACTTATGTATCACTTACGTACTTTTAACTGCAAGAGAATGCTGAAGTTATTAGTTTCAAGTTAAATCTACGAAGTTAACATTAAAATGAGTTGATTTGTTTAAATTACTATGATTTATTTTCGCCAAGTTCTGCAGATGTGGTAAACTGCTCAACTAATTTCCTATCTGTTATAAAAGTGAAATGTGATTGAAGTTATTGTTGAACATTTTAAAAATATATTACAAAATGAAAGGCCATATCTATAAAAGTGCAATAATGTGTAATAATATGCAATAACATGTAAGATACTGTAATTTTCTAAATGAACCTTTGCTCATCTCCCTTAAACGTGTTAAACAGAATCGTATATTTAAGTATTTTATTGGTTTTGGGTGGTCATGCTGTAACCTTTGTATCCTTCGTAATTTATTGACTATCATAGTGCTGTCCATGAGACTCTCTCCATGAATGAGTCCAGAATCATAACAAGTATTTTGTACATTGACATACAACCTTGGTGCTATATAGGAAGAGTGTATGTGTCGTACATCGAATCAACTTGCGACGGCTCAACCGCAGTCTTCCAAAGTGAACTGTGTATCATTCACAGGTTTTGTAAATTTGAAAAAAGAACGATATTATCAATTGTGAATTGTATACTTTTACATGAAATGTCAGAATCATATTCAATCATTGGTCAAGGTCATTAAAAAACATTTGTACCTCTTCACCAATTGTTTCTTATACTTCTTCTTTGAGACTATTTAGTTTTCCTGGAATAGGTCATGAACATGATGAAGCGAGTTTCTTTTACAAGATAAATAATATCCGATTTACAGTTTGTAATGTCCAACAAAATCATGCTTTGAAAGCAGTGCTATGAATGGCCAGTGCAAATGGTTGCAAGTAATGGTCTCATGAATGAGCCGGATGGGAGGGCATGTCTTGTCTCGGACGTCACTTGAGAAAGTCACTAGCTTATGGCTCAGGTTGTTGTATTTGTTGAAACACCATTGGAATGTGTTGGAGGTTTCAAAATTATGGCCTCGGGTCTCGGAATGCACAATCCTCGGCCTTGGACTCAAGTTTCGGGTGCCTTTAGCAAAGGATGGAGGTCTCGAGAGGCTCATGCCTCAGTCTCGGATGTCCCTGCCTCGACTCCAACACTGAGTCACTGACACTGCTCAGTCTCAGGAGTCGTTTGAAGAGAACAGCATTGGTTTAATACTTCGAGCATTAAAACTGGTGTCATCAACCTCATCCGAAGTCGATCCCATCTATACACAAATAAGGCTGCAATATACCGTCCAGAGTGATTCTTTTAAAGCGTCAACATAGTTAATTGGGCTACATTCCACTTGAATGATAGATACATTGATATGGTAGGCCAAGCTGAAGAGGGTTGATTGATGGGATGGGAGAGTTGACAGTCCGCAACAGGTCACACATTTACCCCATGTGAGGGATCTTTTACCTGGCCAGCAGTCAGCGCTGATACTGATGTAAGGGGCCAATATGTCTCATTCAAACTATTTTGCTCATGTAGGTCCACTGAAAATATTTTGGGTTCCCCAGCCAGGGTTGAACTGATGCAGGCAAAGACCTTCAGCAAGCCTAGGCCGTAACCACTCGGCCACCATATATTTCTAGTCTGTGCTCACAATGTCACACGTTCTCGGCAAATGCGCATATTTCACTAAGAGTCTGAGCAAAAATGAATAGCGCCAAAACTGCGGAAAATCTAGTCCAGTAACTAATATTCTTTGATATAACTATATAAGCAATTTCAAGTCATGTAACCATACAAATATGTCAGTTCATAATATTTATTGTATATATATGAATAACAATCATTATATAATAACAAATCGCATGAAAACTGACATACCCTCAAATAAGCACCCATTATCCGCAAATTTTACCTCACACTCTATTTTTGGTTCTACGAGTCCCTAGGAGATGACGTCACGCGTACCCAGAATTCAGTACGATCGCGCACTTTCTCCAGTTGACAGCATGTTATTTTTCTCTTCAATTATTGGACTTATCTACTGTTTTTCCTTTGATTTTGTCGCTGGTACTTCGAGTACTTTTCCCAGACAGGCTCTGGGTGCCCCAGAACACAGTTCTGAGCGGTTTGGCCAGCTTTGACTGGCCCAATTCAGGCGTTTTCACGCTGGGACCACATGGTGTGGTCTAGACAAGATGGCGGTCAGCTCTGCCACTGGCTGACTGAAAGTCAAATCAGCCCTGCAGAACCTTTATGGATGGCGTTGGTCCATCCCGGTTGGTCGAAGAGATGACCGACATGTTCTGCAACTACACGGACGTTGGTTTCGTGTTGAGACTGTGTCGTTGGACCAGTAATGGAGCGTTTTCACGCTCGCCTGCCAATCCACATGTTTGACAAGACAAGTGCAGGCATGGCATTGAGCTTGGCTGCTTGGGCTGTTGATGCCAAGCAAATGAACGTTTTCACGTTTCTAGCACTGCCAAATACAGAGTGAAAAGCTGACAGCCGAGGCTGCTATTGCTTACTTGAGTGAATCTTCGTCGAAATCACGAAATGTGGGCTTTGAAATGGGCCATCTCAAGACAAGATGACACTGTATGACAAGATGGCGGCCGTCATCCACTGGGTGCAATGTGCTGGTCATGTGCTACACTGCAGCAGCTCTGAGGCTTCTGTGGCTGTTGTTCACTTGGTGAATTTATTAAACGCAGTGTCTATTCGCAGAGCCGGGCGCTGCGAATAGCGTCATTTGTCTATTCGCCGAGCCGCTCTGTATTTAGATAAATGAGCCTATTCGCAGAGCCGACAAGTAGCGCCGTAGTCAAATACCGTTAGCGCCACCTAGTGTATGTTGCTGAAGAGGCCCCAAATGGGTTGCTTGTACATGTTGCCACTTGTTCTGAAGTCTGAACACAAGTGTCAAGTTCAATTCTGGATGTTCTGAAGCTTTGATCACCCTAAGTTTGCTTAATTGTCATTGAGGAATAGTACATGGGGTGCAGTTGGCAGGTGTCAAAGCTGATTGCACTTTGCTGCAGTGTAGCTTTGATTTAGGGCTATAGACCTTCACTAGCCATTGACATGTAATTGTATCTGGTTGAAGGATTGATATACATGTGCACATAAACACAATATATGTATCATTTATTTTTCATCAAAAAAGATACATCAAACATAAAAAAGAGTAATAAAAGCAACCGAGAATTTACAAATAAAAATAAATTAATTGGCAGCAAATTTTTACCATCAGCACTGAATTGCTCTACCAGGTGTCATCAAGCAAACTCTTGATTGAAGATCTGCTATGATTGAACTTCATTTGAAGTAGGCCTACACAATTGAACAAATTAGCAATTAAACCAAGCTGCTCAGCCTGTTCTGACTGCTTGGAATTTCTAACAAGGCTATGACAACCTTTCAGGGCCTCAATGAAATGACCCTACTGTGTCGCCCTCTGGCTCTGTGTCACAGGCCCACCCGGTGGGCAATCTTTCACTGATCTCAGTCAAAACAAAATGCCGCGATCAGGCAGTAAATTTTGTCAGTAACTTGACTTGTTTCTGCCATATATACATTGAGGTAGGCGCAAAATGGATGATGGGCTCTGCCAATAGCCTGGTCAGTCTACTCACAGAGCCGGGCTCTGCATATAGACAGCTGTCTATTGGCAGAGCCCGGCTCTGCGAATAAACTTACCAGGCTATTGGCAGAGCCCGGCTCTGCATATATCCTCGGTCTTTATTAAATGAGGTGTATGGGAATCCTCTGTGAGCTGGTTATGAATTATTTAGCCATAAATGCTTGCATTGACTGGTGAAATTCCAGTGTGTCTGTGACCTAGAAATGCCGATTTTCATCCAATCACAGACCAGCTTGTAGAAAAGGCTTACTTTCCCACAGAGGGTGCTGACATCACCTAGTAGGCCTAGTGCTGCCACGTGGTGAGCAGGGGAGAAACCTATCAGGAAGATCATGAGATTGCTGAGTCTGAAGACCTCCTGTCACCCCAGTTTTTTCAAGATAAAGACTGGAACAATTTTATGACTGTTTAGACATATTATATATATGAGCACATGTGTGTAGCTCTTGGTGACACAATCTGCATTGTTCCTTTACAAATTAAATGAGTCTTCGGTCTGCACTACAAGGTTATGTGCTTTGCCTTTGTGGCTTCTGTGTCTTGCCCTTTTTGGTAACAATGATCAGAATTGCTTACTCCAGAGCCAATAGATGGCCTTAGAGCCAGTCTACACAGCTCTGTTCTGGGCTGCTGCCTGTTAAGTGGTGCAGCTTGGTCATTTATGATTTAATTCATAACCGCATACTGCAAGGACCATGCCTCTGAAAAATGACGAAGTCTTTTAGCTACCTCTCTTAAGGGCCTTGCTTGTTTGTATTAGGGCAATAATGAGCCTAGTACGGATAAAATTTGAGGGGACACTCACACTGATGCTGAGTGACTGACTTCCTAGCACTTGTAAAAATGCCTAAATTTTTGAGACTTCAGTTACAATCAACAATATGGCTGACGTACATGCAGTACCGAGTATGGGACCTAGTACCTCATCCGGACCCTTCAGAGCGAAATGTGATCTGGCCATGAGCCCGCATCATTTTCAAATCTGGCTTTAATGAATTTACGCAGTACGACAGTATTGGATAAATGAATCATATATTATCCAGAGGTGGTGTGGCTGACTGGTGCCTCTGGGTTATGTTGCATTGGCACAATTCATCACCGGTTGTCGTTACAGTTCACTCATTCTGATAATCAGAGACACTATATCTTTGACTCATTTAGAATTAGAGCACCTCCTAACTTGCCCTAAAGAATGGCTCCCGAACTAAGATTCCAAACTGGGATAGGCTACATCTCTTCATGGATTGCCTAGCAGCCGTGGCTTTGTTGGCAGTACCTTGTGTGTCTTGTCTTGTGTGTATTCATAAGCTCACAGAGCTAACATAATAGGCTAGTCACCTGTTTGGGAATAACATGGGCAGGTCTACAACAAACATGGAATAGTTCAGCTTGTTCCATATGGTTTACGCCATGATGTCATGCCTGTAGCCTGATACTGGCTTGCAGTTATACAAAGATGCATGGTCTTATTCTGGCCACTCTGAGAATCTTTCCCTGAGTGATTCTGGCCCACAGAGGTATGAGAAACGGTGGATGTCAAGCCTTGGGCTTAGTAGCCCTGAGGTCATATGCAGTTATTGTCTAATTGTCATGCTGCTCTGCAGTCCTAGCAGACCATGCAATTGGTACAACTCACTACATGGCCTAGCTGACTGAAGGGCTCCCTCAGTTGTTTGTCCCTTCTATTCTGGAATATTCCACTCCTAGCAGGACATCGGATCAAACATGATGAAATAAAAATTTTATGGCTTTAATTTCAGATTCATGGTCAATTGCAATAGTGTGTTAGCTGGTGTCCCCAGCCAGACCATGACATCATTGAACAGTCCTCATGGGTATCAGATATTGAAACTTACATAGGGCTTGATCCTTGGTCGCTGCCATAGTCTTGCTTCCGAAAATGTCTTCCATTATCTTAACATGACCACCCGCAGGCCTAGAAGGCCTCCTTATGGAACAGCGCCGATACATGAACCCACCTGTTTCCAGGTTGGGGGATTTGGGACTGGCTTGAGACATTTATTGGTCATTCTAACCTGCTAAATTAAATGGAATTGGCATTGGCACCAATGCTTACAGATTCCACTGAATATAGCAGCTATAGCTAGCTTGTTTTACTTGGGCTAGACGGTCCAGCAGATTACAAGTCAATTTATTAAGCATAAGCTCCTGCACACATGAAGACTTGCTACGGGGTACAGGGCGCCATGTCAGTGTACGTCTCATGAGCTTGACAGAGTCATCGATGTATATCATGCCTGACAATTTCCTTTCACAGTACTTACTGACTCATCCAAACAGAGTGCATTGTTGTGATACAGGGGTGACAATTGACAGCATTTAGGCTCTTTTGTCCCCTTTTTGACTTTGTGTTGGGCAGCACATCGCCGTGTGGACATCCTTTCAAGACACCTTACATTTTATGTGCTTTGCGAATTAACCAAATGGTTGTGATGCATTGGTCTTACCTGAGCTATCTTAGACTATAACTGCCTGCTGCAGTTTGGTTTACCCAAGTTTTTGCAGCTGTGACTTCGCCCACTACTCCCTTGTGAACGAAATTGATATTATGCTTCCTCGTCTCTGGCTCTTTTAGTGCAGGGTCATACATTCTCTGACAGCTTTAAGGCAGCATTCCTCATGCGAAGGATGCTCAGCTTGTTATCCCATTGTACAAAACTTGGTCGGCCTGCTCAGAATCTGGGCGCCTCGGATGCCCAGACAACCGGGAACCTGGGCCCCGGCCTTTGTGGTTAACAAGTGTAGATATCTTTGCCCTCACTGCCTTCTAGAATTGCCAGGTGATGAGGTACTTGACATGTTTATTTATAAATCATAGACAATTGCCGGTATGTTTGTAATAGCCCGCCTAACCACTTGGGTCAATCGGCATTACGGCAACCTCAATCCTTCTGGCTTGAGATTTCCCAGTGGCAAGGTTTATACAAGAAAGATCAAAACAAGGCATTACACTTTATTGCAACAGCTACCAACTGTCAATAACGCTTGGCACTGGCATATAGCTTGCTTGGGTCAATTTCTGGATGACTTATAGTGATACTCCTCACTTATATGTTCCCGAACTTCCCTTTTGGGTATATGAATGTAGTTTATGTGGCTTAAGGCTGATTTTACATTCGCATGACTACATTATCGTCATAAATTTACTATATGTATGTTGTGATTGTGATGTGGCCGTGGAGTAGTGATCATGTCAACCAATATGGTTGTTGCACCTATGCAGACATGCATGCACTCCTAAGTCATCACCAGATGCGCTTCAACTTTCTAATCCATTGGTGATTATACATTTGAGCAGGTTGACATTAACAGCGCTAATATTCAGTTGTTGGACAATTCCTCACTCACTTTCTTGGCCCTACTCACTGCCTTGGCACTTGTGGGATGATACTACAACCTACTACTTCAGGTCTTGTCACAGATGGCAAGCTGTTGTATTCCACTTGGCAAGTGTGTGTTTGTGCTTTACGCCTCTGCAGCACCTTTTCCACTTGGCAAGCATTGCTGCATTGGGAGTACGGCACTACTAAATGACGAGACCCTACCGTTCATAGCTGGGCTACTCAACTTCTGGCGCACATTTTGCATGAGTAAAGATATTACAGCATTTGTTGGCTTGCTATCTTTCTCCGGGCTTTTGAGGAAAAAAGACCTATGCATGCGCTGCATGATTAAGCCATGAGGCCCTCATTCCTGTATATGGATCATTGCTTGGAGTGAAGCTTACACAAACAGATCTCCACAGTCATGGAGGTTTTGGCAGATTATACGCTTTCTGACTTATGTGGCTTTACAAATGGACCGCTCAGGAAGTTTTGTTGGAGGCAAACTACACTTCCGAGAGAGTCACAATGGCAGTTTGCACATGCTAAAGAATTATGGTGGTGAACGAGAGCATGTCTGGAAGTGTCTTTGGTGTTACACTACTTCCGGATGTTCAAGGTTTTCAAACATGCCTTTCCAATGCCTAACTGTCGCCCATGGAGCCACATGTATGTGTGCATAGCTATTCCAGTGTGTTTATATCAGTTCAATTGGGTGACCTTTGGATAGTACCCTGCATTGCTTAGCATCGACAAATGAACAACAGAATGACTCAATGTGATGTTCATTAGGTCGAGGTACTATTACTGCTAATGCTTGAATCGAGGCACAAGTCATGGATTGCTGTGGGGTTTTTCACAAACAATGGTTTCGAATTAACTACGCTCTCAGCATTGGTTTTATTCAATACCTTACTCTCAACGAAAAAGAGGGGGGGGGGAGAGAGTACTTGGTAACTCCCCCCCACTCATAGTGATGAATGGGAGGATAATGTTATCGGTTACTTGGGAGGACTCCTGTCTCCTCTTCGATGCTGGAGATAGGATTTGGGAGGACTCTTACCTCCAGCTTGATGCTGGGGATGGGGTTGGTAGCCCTTTTGCTACCCTCTCTAAATTTCTCCTAGGGACTCGTAGAACCAAAAATAGAGTGTGAGGTAAAATTGATAGATTAAACGAGGACTTACCTGTCTGAAGTTTAATCGGAATTTTACCGATCCTATTTTTGGTTCATAGAGTTCATAGGCCCTTCCCTTGTTATTTCCCTCCCTACTATGAACTCTGGGTAGCTTCAGGGCTACTTCTCTAAAGGCTGAATTCTGGGTACGCGTGACGTCATCTCCTATGAACTCTATGAACCAAAAATAGGATCGGTAAAATTCCGATTAAACTTCAGACAGGTAAGTCCTCGTTTAATCTATCAATTAAATATGACAAAAATTATTACATAGATTGAGTAATGGCAACAGGAAAAAAATAACTTAACAATTTATTATAACAAATTAATTTTGATGGCAACAATGGTTGTTTTCATGATTATCAGCTGATTGTCAACAAAGCATTAATTTATATTTATTCAAGAACTAAACTTTAGTAACAGACAGATTGAACTTGTAATTGCTAATTATTGTACAATTAACATAAAGGTGTATATATATACATATGTGACATAGGGCATGCAGTGCCGTAGGCCCGTTATCAAACAAATATTATTTAACAACATAAATAAATTCATGTATACAACTATAACAGTATTTGAACAATATATCTCAGATCAGTTCAAGTATTTGGTGATAAAGACAATAATAATTATAACTTGTAATAAATAGGATTAACTTTGGAACATTGCTGTGTAAAATTCAGGCTCGATCATTTTGTTCTTGTAGCGATCGACCAGTTCTTTGATTTTCAGTTTTCTTTTGACATGAGGAGGTTGGTACCTGGAAAGCGAGAAGTCAAATTTAGAAAGTAAAACCATAGGGTCACAATAATCATAATACAAAGCTTAATATTGAGCAGTCACTCAATTCCGATGTAATTGTTACCAATGGATTCAATGAATACATCCAACTTTTCAAACTCACAAGATTACATAACTTCAACCTGTATTTGAAGCAATTTCAAAAGAGAAACAATGCTGGGAGGCACAGACAGCAAAAATAATTTACCTAAAAGTATTTTGACATCCAATCACAAGAATCTATTTCAAACTTATCACACAACTTAAATTTTAACAAATATTAAACTCACGCTTCTCCCTCTAGCCTTCTCCTTCTTGAAATGTTAATGGCGGTCTGTCGGACTAAAGATCCGAGGGTCCTTCGGCTAATTACCATTCCATCCACCAGGGGAATAGCCATGCTGGTCCTAGAAAATAATTTGAAAATTGTTAAAATTCTAAAATTTTAAAATACTGTGTAAGTTGTTATTGAATGCAACCTACTACTGATCCAGTATGTGACATAATGTCTATAAATAACCTTGATCCTTTACGAAGCGCCAAATGCTGAACACGTAATTGTGAACCCGGTGCACGCGACCCTTAATAAAATATACATACACTCAGCCCAACAAAATGGCTTCTCGTGTCTTATGATAGTATACACGTGACAATTGGGGAATCCATAGAGATACTAATAGTCTGCCTATTCTTTCCTCTCAGTGAATCAAACGACTACTTTAAAGCCTGTTTAAGCTGCCTCTGAAAACAAAGACACAAAATCCAACAAGTTACGGACCTGCCATGCTGGCCTCTCAAGTGCACTCGGAACAAGCCATTTGCCAAAGTGTGAATGAACAAGATGTAGACTGGAGCTTCCGCTTGTCTTTGGGTCGAGCACAAGTTTTCTAATCCAGTAGAAGTGGAACTCACAAGATCACCTGAAAATATGAAGAGAAACTGTGTCAAACAGCTTTTAATATTTGACAGTGTGCATCAATCCTTCTTCAGCCTTTTCTTTTCTTCTCAATATTTAGATTACCTTTTTTATATTTTTTTCTTTTCTGATTTTGTGCTATTAAATAGATATTACATAGATATATGTAGATCTTTGTAATTCTTCAAAATGAGGATATTTCTTGTCATGGATTTCAAATGCTCATCCTCACTCACTCAAGCCCTCTTATCTCCTTCTCCGAAAAAAATCTGTTATCACAACACAACATGAAAGGAATGTCATTAATCCAATTACCTGCAGGGAAGGTTTCATGATCTTCATAACTCTCCAGCCAAACCACGAATATTTTGGTCTCGTTGCCGGGGACGAGCGACAGTCTACTCGAGCGATGTTTCACCCTCGTAGGTCCATCAGAGGGGGTTAACGGACTGTCGATAGATCTCGGGCTGCTGCTCCTGCTATCCAGATCCAGAGCGAGAGTCTTCGGTTTAATCGGCTCGCTGCTTTTGTCCTTAGTTGGAGGGACATCCAGACTTGCAGCTGAGGTAAAAGATGCTTTGTCTAGAATGGGATACAGTCAGATTAAATACACAAAATCATTTAGACAAGACATTAGAAAGATGGAGAATCTATCATTATATACTCTCTAGATATATACTTGATTTCACAAAAGCATATAAACCGCTTAGAAAATTCTGAATTACAACAAATAGGTCACGAACAACCAAATTCATCGTAAAAACATCTCTTCATTATATATATATATACATCTATAATATTATTCATGTTAGTAATAAACAAACAATATCCGAAATCACCATTCCTTTAATACAAAATAAACAATGTTAGTACAAAATAATTACTTGCCCTAAATGAATATATCACTATATGAGCTATTTCTACGAAGCATTTTTCCCAGCCTTGTAAGTATTGTATACTCAACTTAATGTGCAAATTGCTTAACTTAAAACTATAAGCATCTAAGCTCTTCTATGACATGAATCTATCAGCCACTACCTAGATAATTTGTGAGCAGGGAAAAAGGAGAAAGACCATAAAGGCAAATGCAGAAAGGTTTAGGATTTACTCGCCATTTCTTAACGTTATACACATCTTTTCATCACTTACTAAGCTTATCATACAATACTAGTCGAGTTCATCATTAAGAAAACGGTATGATTTCATGTACTTTCATGTAGCCATTTTGCAAACTTTAATCTAATTTAGAGACAACGACAGAGAGAGAGATATTCGGGAGATTCAGGCAGCCGTTTTACAATGTTTATTCTAATATAAAGACAGTGACAGAGATATACATTATACAATGTGAAACCATTTACACCACAATACTTAGATCAGATTATGACTTACGAATGTCACAGTCAGACATATTGCTCTGGACACACTTTCATGAGAAAAATTTATCATGGACCTACAACATAGTTGTGCAGACATAGGACCTTCCTGCCCATTAGTTTCATGTAATACGCACACAGACTACATCAAGACAACAAATAGACGTAGCTTAGGATATTACATAAAGCAAGAATTTAGAGACCGGAGATTTTTAACACTAGCAGCCTTCAGTACTTCAGTAAAAATTTGCAAGGACAATTCTCTAGTCTGTGTTTCCAAAACCATATTTTTTGCATGGCGAGAGCAGAACGAATATCATGAACCGAGAAACAGGACAGCCAAGATCAGAGATGGAAAGAAAGAACTTCTTGTGCAGAAGATAGAACCACTTTACATCTGTACTGCATTGTGTAGAATAATTGCTTCTACTTAGTTCATTTTTGAAGGTTTATCATCAAAATCATAGGAACCAACAAACATTTTTTGGTTTTCATTCACATTTTGAGTCTGATGAAGCAATTAGGAGCATACAAAAATTATATGTAATGAGTATTTAACCTTTATAGTCTTGAGAGTCATATTGGATTCCATAATGCCTACATTTTACTACTTTATCTTTAAATCCTATTACAACTCCCTTTTTCCCCATGTAAACAACTGACGCCACTGTCACACCAAGGTAGGGGAGGGAAGTCATGCCATGCGTGTAAGAAGTTCATGAAGAACTGTTATTAGACGACTCGCACAATACACACTCGGTTTGAAAACCTGCTCTATCATGTACACTTGTGGACCATCATATTTCTAAGGGATTACAGACCATAAAACTTGGGAGAGCACCTTACAGATTATCACCATATCTCTTCAAGGTTACAATTTATAATCACCTAATTAGCAGGGGAATAATACAGCAACAATGTACAACCAATAAGTATTTATAAATGTCTAAATTATCTATGATATCAATTAACGGCTAATATACAAACCCTGTCTTTGGCGAGACCACCACTGTGGCACCCCTAGTGAGAGTAGCGGGTAACCAGGAGCGGGTCGCAATGCGGGCATGGCCTTGCCTTTAGCGGGACCTGCACCCAGAGGGGGTTGGTTGTGGTGGGGTTGTTGGGATTTGATTAGTTTTGTCATTAATACACCAGAGGGCGGAACAAGCTCAGCAGCCTCGGATATCATGTCTGTGTCCACCTCCAGAGTGCGTGACCGTTGGCGTGCATAAGCTGGCCTGCGAGCACCTGCGACAGCTGACAGGGTGGCGGTGGCGCCTACGGGACCAGCTGCGTTGACTGTAAACAGACAGTTACATGTTGCTCTCTCTGTTCAGGTCAGCCAGCAAACTGTACACCCAGGTTTCAAGGTCTAAATGTTCTTTCATTAAAACAAAAAACTTTGCGCAAGAAAAAAATATGTAATATATATTTGTATGTATGAAGATTTTTTAATTTTAACACTATCCCAGTCAGCATTCAAGTTAGTTTTTAACAAAACCTGTGAAAATTTGCTTCGCAAATAGCAAGTTTTCCTGTTATTATTCAAATCTGTTTTGTCGTATTTCTGAAAGATTTAAAAATCAATTCATACACAATTTCAACAGAAACCTGGGTCCAGCTTTTTGATCAGCAATTTAGGGTGCAAATAATAAATGAAGCTGACAAATCAGTGAAATTCAAAACTCATTCAGAAAGTTTAGTGATAAAGGGCAAACAAGGTTTTAATGAATGACTTGGCAGTCATGTAAAATAATAAATATACCAAGAAATGTTATATTTTCATGACATTTTTGTTGTTACCAAACCAGTTATTTATTTATTAATAATAGGTTAAGTATAAAGCTGCTTTTAAGTAAAGCATCATTCAGTTATCACGCAGCTTAATGAAGTAATTGAACACGGACCCTTTCCTAATTCGAGCGGTTAATTGCTATGAAGCTTAAGTTCTCATTAAATCATTGAATTGCAGCATCATCTTAAATACATATCTAATGCAAGTTTATAATTATATCATCCTACATACTTCTTGGTCTTTTCTCTGTCTCCACTGTGAAAATAATATCATTTGTTGTACACTGGTTTCATTCAGTAGTTATAATACTGCAGGTGGCGCAGGACTTTTGTTCTTCCATCCGCACAAACCCTTCAGCAAATTTTATGTCTTGAACGATATCATATATATATATATACTTATATTATATCTTTACTCGACGTTTTATTGTTCTAAAATTATTATAGCTTTCTCTCAGGGGCAAAGATGGCAGGGTAGTTAGTCTTCAAACTGTGTAACTTGTTAATATTCCATGTAATGGATAACATCATGAGATTAAATGCCATCAGGTCATCTAATTCTTTCGGACATTTTTCAGATGATTCACTTTTGCTTCTAATCCTACAATTCACCACCAGCTAATTGTCACAAGACAACATGAATCTATTTCTTTCTAAGCTCTAGCGTGTGTAAGGTGTTAATTTGTGTGAGTGTGAAGATCACCACAAAAAGACATGCAAAAGTGAGAAATAAGTAAAACGGTACAAAATATTACCAAAAGAAACAAACACATGCCAAGAAATGAATATAAAGTGGCAAAAGCAAGCAGAATAAATGATTATTCAAAAGATATGAGTTGTTTCAAGAACTTTCTAGCAAGATATGAAACTAATGCCATTCGAAAGTAATTCAAAATCTTACCACCAGGTGACCCCAGACTGGAGCGCCGCCTAGCAGCAGTCTGGTAAGTTTCAGGGGAAGGGACGACGATAGCAATTTCATTACTAACGTCAGCCCAATACAAAACTTGCTTTCGTCCATCATACAAGCTTCCTCCTGTATCTGCTGGATAAAACTCATCTAAAAGAGAAATATAATTGTTGACCATTAAAAGTACATGAACATGAACATTAAACAGATATAAACAGCAATCACAGCAGAGTATCCCTGTAAATGAACTATCAGTTTCAAATGGGACTTGGATAGTCAAGAACCTAAAATAATCCTTCAAATTTGATAGGAGGCCACATTCATTTTGCATGTACTTTCACAGGACACACAACAACAATACCACAAAATAGTCTCGTACCCGTCTCACAGGGAAATTGAACAGAAGTGTAACATATAACAAATTGTAACAATTATCTCACCATTCTCGTCAGTACTCATGATCTTCCAACTGGTGCTAGTGTGTCCTGTCCATCCTGCATGCTTCTTCACGTCCACGGGCCAGCCCAAGGAGCGCAGGAACTCAAGGAATGTCGGCTGCACATGGTCCTTGGTTGCCTAAGGGAAGCATTGTTTGGGAGAATTAATCACCTAGGAGTACTTTGGGACTCGAGGCCCGTAATTAACTAACTTTGTATTTAGTATAAATAGAAAGCAAGTGATCACAAGAGGGTCACAGAGTCAGAAAATGTTTTGGTAGTAATAACCCAGAGTCTTCTGTTAGAAAGGAATGACTTGTGAAAAAAACGACCTTTTTGTTTTTTTAGCACATGAACCAGCAACAGTAATATCAAGAGAAACAAAGAATCTTCTCCCGAAGTATGTATCCACATACCACATTGCTGAGAATCTCAAAAGGCATCTTCTGCCCCGACTTGACATAGAACACGTGGATGGTGTCCAGGGTTCTGCACGGAATGTTATCCAAGTGTTCCAAATCGCTCAGGAATCCGGCCTGGGAGGTGTCCAGCATGAGAAGAGATGGAGGGATCATGCCATCTCCTTGTTCCTTATAATAAAGATACATAAATATTAATGGTGAATATGGGCAAGTGTCCAATGAAATTAATCAATATACCATGCAAATTCGAGGCATAATTTAAAGTAAATGAGAACATGGGATTAAAGAAGAATGGCGTACCTTCAGAGACTCCAGAGATAAGAAACCGTAATGAGATAAGAACATCCTTGACGTCTGGAATTCATGGCTCGGACTGAAATGAAACCCAAATAATCATCAGACTTCTTAAATGTAGGAATGACAGCAAGCTGCAAAATCAGGCGTCTCCTCAAAATGAGAAAATGGGCTGAATAACTGTTACCTTGGGGGTCTGCATTCAGTGGCGGGGTCAGGGTAAGCTGTTGAGGCTTTGGTAGAAGCAACGTTCTCCTTGACCTTATTTTCAAACGTTACTTGGTCCCGGATGAATTGTTCCAACTTCTGCAGTTCTGGGGCTTTGTCAGCCATTACTGAACTCAGGCTAGGGATGCTCTTGTCGCTGAAATCAACCAACACATGATGGAAAAACATTTAAACCTTTTTTCATTTTAGATTTTCTAACATTTGGACAGAGTAATCTATCTGTGGCACATTGTAACTGTTTTTACAGACATCAAACATGACAGAAGAGTACATAAACATTTTCACGCCGAGTGGTTTATATCGTAGAAACAATTTTCCCAGTCACTCTCTGTATATTCTTCCTTTCAAGATAATCCTTAGACAAATGAAACATCCAATGGATATCCTAATTAATCATTACATCATTGTGGAGGCATGAAAGTTTCATTTATTAAATTTGACAGCTACTCACGCTTTGACGAGTGGCACAGTTCCGACAGTGTCGGGGAAGTACTTGTGTTTAACATCGTGGAATATCCCAACATTCTCCATTGGCTCGGGCCTCTTGGGTTCTGAGAGGTGAATTCTGGAGCCAGCCTGAAATTCACAAAATGTAATTTAAATCAACATATATAGTTTGGCAATGTCATAAAACATCATCATTTAGGAGGTTTACATATTAGTTATCTTGCAAATTCTCTTTTGACTTACTTTCTTGTTCCTCGGCACATGTCGCAATTGCATGGTCCAAGCATGTCGACCAAATGGCCCTCGGATAAGAGCAGTGACTGTGGGTAAGGGATCTACAAAGAGATTTAGATTATAATCAGGTCATCCAAATTGGAAAACTTTATCCATATACATCAAAATCTAAAGATAAACAGATAAGAAATTTAATTAGACAACTCGGCAAGGGAAGTACAAGAAAATGCCCATTAAGCTATTCGTTTCATACAGTACTCCCAGTGACAAGAAACACCCAAGTCTTAAGACATAAGGAGGTCATTGTTGGGGGTGTACTCCCTGATTTGAATTACTTTTTTGGAAGAGGTTGCATATCTATAGAGGGAAATTAACTGTGGAACACTTAAGACACGGAGACCTGCTAAGCTATTCCAAAACACAGAATACTTCTAAAAAACATAATCTCTCATACCAACCTTCATCATTCCCCAATGGTTGTTCAAGGAGTGCAACAATGATGCTCCCGTCCAGAACAAAGTATCTGAAACACGACCCTTCATCAGGAGGGCATCCTTCCTTGCAATATTTCAGCAAGGTCTCCTCATCCAGCAAAGAACACACTGCTTCAGGACCACAGGGAGGAGGAAATGAGCCCTGGAAATGAAATACAGAGGTAACAAATTATGATACAAGAATTGCTTATTGCTTTACCCCATGTGTCGAGCTTTTACTTGTCCAGAACAGACACTGATACAAGAGGCTGCCAAATTAACCAACAACATCCAGCTGGAATCTTGCTCTTAAAGCTCTACTGAAAATGTTCTAACTCAAACATACTAACACCTTCAACAGAGGAGGCCTAGGGCCTACCCCTCCGCAACCCAGTTGCGTCATGGATGGATATATCGAACCAAGGACTAGTGCAGTGCTCTTCCATTCATTTAATGTGTACATGACATAACAGCATTTCATCAATTTCAGACAATCAAAAAAAACACCCACCACATGATCCATAATGGCTGTCAACAAAGCTTCTGCGGCATCTCTCACTCTTGCTGAGACTGGCTTCAACTCTTTTTCACCCTTCAATTTGGGCACATCACTCGCACGATTCTGAAAACAACAACCAACATCCAATAAGATTCAATCAGGAGCTGATACATCACGGCTCCATAACTGTTACAGTCTTCAGAGTTTTAAAGTAAGGGAGAGCAATCCTGTTTGAAGAGATACTTTTTAAAAATACAAGGTTGTGGGTTATTTAAACATGATGCTTTAATCTGAAAACATTGTTAGGTAACAAAATAGTTCCAGTTCTCATGCTAGATCAAGATAATAATCCGCAAATGATATATCCGGCAATACAAATGATGAAAAATAAATCATTACAAGAACCCGCGGGTTGCATAATGCAGGTGGAATTTTCTACTGTAGGGTTGCGTTTGACACAATATTTTCAAAACTTGGATTTTCATATGCATATGAGTTCTGAAACTTCAGGCCTTGGTAAAAAACAACTGTTTCTGGTCTTATTTTTCAGCTGTCAGAAGGGCATCATTTTGTTAATATCAATAAATGACAAAATCCTGTCTCTTAATACCCTATACACATCCCATAATGCTGATACACGCCATTGCAGATGTTCTCCATCAGTGAAAATCTGAAAATGACATTCAAATGGCAAGATCAAGGTGCTCCGTCCAATCCACAAACTCATCTACGAAAACAATCTGTAATCAGATATGGAGCACTGAACACGTTTGTAAGCAAAAACAGGTATATAGAATGTCTGAAGTTCATCTCAAATGTATTTTTTTTATTTATTACACATAAGGAAAACAGGAAAAAAGAAATCTTACTTTTTCCGGACCATCATAAAAACACTTTTGTAATTTTGGCTATAAATGAGAACATCTGTCTCTTAATACCCTATTTATAATCCAAAATGCTCCTAAACACCACTGTAGATGGTCTCCATATGTGAAAATGTGACTTTCCAATAAGAAAATGCTATTTAGATGGCAAGATCATGGAGTTCGTCCCAATCCACAAAACCCATTTTTCTACAGAAACAATCTGTCAACAGGCCTAGAGCAATAACCACTGGATTTTTTAAAGCGAAAATTAGTATATAGATTGCCTGATATATATTCCACATACGTTTTTCTTGATTCTTAGATATGAGGATTAGAAAAAGTTACATATAACTTTTTTGATTGGCAGAAATGCATTATTTTACCCCATATTGTCACAAATATGATTTTCTTTATAAAAATAACCCATAAATAATCCAAAATGCTTCTGCGCACAAAACTAGGGGTTCTCCACTAACGGAAAATCTGATTTTCGAACACTATTTGATAGCAATATCGGGGTGCATGTTCTAATCCACAAAACCCATTATATGGTAAGTGACTGGTATAATGCAGTTGCGCATGCGCACCTGCATTAATAAGATTGAAATATCAATATGTAACGCATTGCTAGGTTAGTGTTACTACAGTTAGTATTGATTATAATTTATATGGTAGGCCTATACATTTTTATTTACACGGGTATAATTAAATTATTCATATCACCAATTTTGAAAAGGGTTTGATGAAGATGCTTAGAACTATGAACATGCACTTTTTCACACAAAAAAATCTGTTAATATTCATACTTGACAGACTTTAATATCTTTGACAATATACACACTTTTATATTTTACCCACTTAAAGAATATATCTGAGTATGCAATGTTGCTTAGCCATAGGGTTGCTTAGCTATGACTTATCTATTTGCTAAATTGAGAGGAAATCTGTAAATACTCAATGACAAATCAGAATAGTTTCATTGTCCAAAGCATCCTTAAACCTCTTTTTGCAAATCAGGAAAGACTATTTCAGATTAATCATATCATAATATAATATTTATTTACATGCTTCTTAGTATTATGATAGTAGTATTAGCAAGCATTAATTCAAGTGCAGCAGCCAATATATTTCGCATATACACAGAGCATACCTAATTTAGTTACAATTACAATCACTTTATGCATAGAAAAAATTGCAAGGTACATAAAACTACACATTCATTGCAACTGTATTACAAGGTTGACAATTGGTGTCATAACATTTTCACGCGTTCAAACACACTTAATTAACAAAATATCCAGAAAACATTGATTTAAATGAAGTTATTTCTAAAAGGTTAGTTATAAAAACTTACTCATCACTTATATTATCATCATAAAAGGAACAAAATCTATCAAATAACGCATGTCCCTATCTATAGTGTTCTATATGTATGGCAAAATAACCATATAATAATCAAGTAATAAATTCATCGCAGTTATCTAAACTTACTATAAAATGCCAGTAGCATAATCATACCAATAAAAATCTGCCTTATCTCTCCGCAGAAACACACAAATAGGCATGGAGCATACCCCGAGCACCCCTAGTTCATTCCAAAAATGTCTTACTAATCATACATATTCACAAAATCTTATACATCTAGGAAATTGTCAAACCCAGCTAGAATATTCTTCAACTGCACATTTTATGGACACTTCATTCATCTAATTCACACTCGAACACGGAAAACAAATTAGTGACATATTAGACAAGTCAGTTATAAGTGCCTTCCGTTATACAAAGACAAGTTCTCTAATTACAGTATAGTGCGCTTACCACCAATTCTATAACTAGGTACGATTGTGTCACTTATTTCACAGAAAAGACTAAGCGACATCGCAATGACAGGTTGCAAAATAGATGCAGACAAAACCTGGTTTAAAGTTTTGGAGAATTTAGAATTATGGCAAAGTGTTGCAAGCCACTAAATCGGGACAATGGATTGTGTATTACACAATTTTCTGCCAGCAGATAACAACGTTCTTTTTAATACATTTATATTAGGGCTACAAGGGTCTACTAACTTCAGTTTTTGATGCCAAATACCCAAAGTTGAATAGATCATGCAAATTAAGATTTGCTTAATTTCTCAAGTAATTTTAGCCTCAATAAGTGTTCCACACAATTGAAAGAGGATAAACTCGAGCTGACACATCTGGTAGAAAGTTGTTTAAAAACCCAAACCATGAACTTCATTACGTAAGTTAGGTTACTGTACAAGAATTCAAAAGTTTTGTCTGCATCCATTTTCTGAAGACAAGACAGTTCCCAAGAGAGTGATGTCATGGATAAATATATTGAAAGTCGAACATAGATGCGTATGTTAATTAGCACAGCAACAGAGCCATCTTGTGTTTATTGCAGCAACTACCTTGTCCATGGACTCCACCTGGACCACGCGAGTCACATCTTTGTTCTCTCTCTCATTTTTGTGTTTGAGGGGCACCGTCAACTGAGTGTTATACTCAAAGTCTGGCTGTTTTTGTAGATCAAGAAGTCACAATCGTAAATCATCAATCAAATGCAATTTGTCAATTGTTATAACACTGCTACATTAGTTGCCAACAGCCTTGAAAATCTTCTTGTGAATCATATTTCCATTAATTTTAATACTGTCTCGAATTGTTAACATTACATCCGCAAATGCCAATAGCTATGCAACATATTAAGCAATTAAATCTTATGAAACCATTTTTAAAAGAAGCATGGTGCTGCTATCAGATCTATGCAAATCAGCAGCTGATGAGGCAGCTATGCAATAGCAATTTTCTGGTAACACATTAATTAAGAAATTCAAAAGAAATCAGCAAACTATGAACATTTTGTCATCATATCAGTAAAATAGAAACTGGTCAGGTAATTTATCAGTAAAGGGGATTTTTGGTAATTATCATTCCAAGGACATTATTAATTTGTAACCTCATGCTGGGGAATTGCATTTGCAAGGGAATGGTGCTTAATCAATCAAAATGTACAAGTATGTAACATCAATTGGTTTGTGAACTAAATTACAGAATCATGTAACTAATCATTCGTCATTTAAACTCATCTCGTCCATTGAAAAAAAGTTAATTGGTATCTTTAAATTTTACAAGATCACTAGGTCTTACAAAACAATGTACAGTTGTAACACAACCTATCATGAAATATATATATACAAATAATATCAAAGAATCTATTTCACCAACCTGAGATTTGGAGCCAGAGATGCCAAGTTCAACGACCTCCAAGACCCCATGGAGACATTCCTTGTCGTTCATGAGATATTCATGCTCCACCAGCCACAAGGTGAGGCAGTGGAAGGCAGCAACTATCATTGAATGCAAATCCTGAAAGCACCAACAAAATAGTACTTGGTCAACAACTGCAACTCTTCCAATAAGCTTAATAATATTCTATTGTAACTTGCATATTTAAAATTCACTCTGAAATCCCAAGCAACAAGAGTTTTACATAGACAGATATGGTGAATGATATGGTGAGTGCAGCCCTCTAACCCCAGTTCTGGGCGCTCACGAGGGTTGATTTATGAGACAGGAGAGAGAGCGTGGGAGTCCTCAACAAGTTACACATTTACCCAATGTGAGCGATGTTTTACTAGCCCAGCACAGACACTGATTCAAGAATGAATGGATGAACGACTGGGCTTTGCGTCCTGGATTTTAAATGCAATTTGTGAGTCTAATTTAATTAGGATGGGAGGAGGACACGATTAACAATGAGTTGAAAGAAGTTTCAAGCTGGAAGCTGCCGTCTTACATTGATCCAGGTGACCCGGCCAGAACTAGTTTTAAACCTTGGACCCAGCATTTGGAAGCCTAGAGCACTTCCAACTAAGCAAACTGTAGTAGCCTCCCTCCCCATTTCTTTCTATGAAGATTCTTTGTTACCGAATTACATAAAATCATCCCTACCTTAGAATGTAATGGCGCAGGCCTGCTGCACTGGTACACAATGAATTCGCAGATCCAGTTGACTGTCCGTTTACACATGAGAAGGTTGGGCATGTTTAAGCGGACTTTTGCCAAGCCAGAGAGGACTTCAATGGCAGGCAACGCCACACTCAGCTCAGTCTTCCAGGAAGCCATTAATCGGTTGCAGACCAGGGATGTAGCATGGCCAAACAGTCCTGTCGCTGTATCTGATTGTGGTCGAATAATGAGATGTTCTTATCAAATTATCTTGAGAAGATGTTGCTTACCAAACAGGGTGACAGCATTACGATATTCGATCAAAAGCGAAAATCAGAAATTAAATCTAGTTTACAACTTCAAAACTAAAATTCATTGATTGTAAGACTGTAAGTATCATGCTAACCATACTAGCAGCAGTAGTAATTTTGAAAGTTTTTGCAATCCAGATAGTTTTCACATAAGACCTTCAATACTTCGAATTTTAAGGAAAGAAATTTGACATCAGGTTACATCACTCTGCTAACAGATTACAGAGAAATTTCAAGGGATGGCACACAGTACATTTAGTTTCAGAACTTCATAACTTCTGATAATTCAAATATTAGGACACCTGTTACGAACCAATATTCTTTCAATGCAATTTTTGAATCCCTTAACAACCACTAAGTCCTCCGATACCCAAACCTCTAGCTAAATTTCCTTCATGCAAATTACCTTACAAATTCTAAAATACAATCCATCAGATCAACCAGCCAACCATTTTCAATACACTTATCGTGTATACATGTATCAGATATATAGTAGAGGAGGGTGAACAATCTTACAGTGAATCTAAGACAGCTCATGCTTTAAGGTCTTCTCAAACCAGTGTAACAGTACTTATATCCATGGCTAGTTTAGAGACTTTTGCTTTTTGCACAGATATTCAATGGTACATAAGGATGGTGCTTGATCAATACCAAGAACGATGCAGCCTTAGTCGTGAGGTTGGTCAATTCAACGAATGAAGATGGCATCAAAGCCCCTCTAGATTAAGCTAATTTTAATTTGAAAACTTGTAATAAACTTTGATTGAACTGCAGCAAAAATATAAAGCATGCGAAGACCTTAAAACATCAGAGTTGTCATGAGAGGAGTGAACAGGCAATGAGAGCAATCAGTAAAATAAATCGCTAAACTCCACTTTCAATATTGCAATTATTTTTACTGACGACTCAACAAGCTGTGGTGGTTATATCATTTAGCATACATGTCATACTGATACAGTCAGTGAAAAAACACATCACAGCAAACTCCAGTAAAATGCATAAGTAAAATTTTCAAATCAACTTCAACCAGGCAACTTGAATTAACACAGCAAGTGACTGTGATTAACCAAGGCATCAACACCACTCCAATCCCAAATTTCTTGATTTATATTACTATATCAAACTTAACACACTCAAAAGGTTAAATTTATACCATAATTCTTCAAAGCAGTTTTTAGAGTGGGGTTATCAGAAGAAGCAAGTGGGACATCACTTGGATCTAAGAATAAACAATTTTGTTTAATTTAGTTATTTACAAAAATTAAAATAAAGGGAAGTCTTTAATTTTGCGAAGCATAAGAATCAATTTTTATATTCTAGTACTTGAAAACCAAAACTTGAAACTTGGAACATAATTCTTAAATTGGCTTCAAAAGTATTTTACAACAGAAAATTATTAAAACGATTATCTTATTCTTATTGCCAACCAAGCTCAATCTGCCTTAATTAAAAATTTTAGGCTTCATTTCCTTCATAGATTTTCACAACAAATAAACAAATCATTAAAATATTTACAAAACTTACAAATGACATTATAGACAATGGAGGAAATTCTGGAGCAAAATGACCATTTAAAAGATATATATAAATAATGAGGTAGATTATGCTCACCAAGGGATGTATCAGTGGCCATGGGAGACTGCGAACCCATCTCTTCATTTTGAACTGTTGTGTGTTCGGCTTTTTCACAAGATGCTTGGTTCTCCACGGCCAACATGAGTCCACCTGGGAAGAACAATATTGAAATTGAATAAAAGGTGAAAAATCTTGGAGAGAACCCGACACCTAGTTGATTGGAGGCCCAAAAAATTTACATATCTGGCAAGATGGAACTTACCAAGCAGCATCTGCGTGTTAGTGGCGTCCTGCTCAATCAAAAGAGCTCTCAGAAGTAGTTCCATCATCCGGTTTTTCAAGGACAGAAATGTCACAGGAGGTACATCAGGTCTGTTGAATATATCTGGAACAACAACACAACAGTACTTTGTCTGAACTGAAAAGAAAATGCATTTTTGCCAAACATGTATGTTCTTTCAAGTTTCAGATAGGCCTATGTTATTTACCTTTGATAACAAGAGACTTGAAATGCAGCGGCAGTGAAATCATTGATAAGAGAATATGGATTGCAGCTTTTCTCAGTTCCACAGATGCAATGTGCTTCTGTAACCTATAACCAAAATAAATTTTGTAATCAGAAAATGAAAGCAACAATATCTGTCAATCTACCAGTAATAGGTGAGTATGGAGTTGGTTCTCACAGGTGTGAACAGATGGAAGATTATGGGTATTTTACATCCCATATTTATGCACTTGGTAAGCCTGATGAAACAGGCGGAAGACACAGCAACAGGGTAAAGGAGTCCTCACAGGGTTGTCAAAGTAGGTAAAACAATGTGAAAATGAAATCACGACAAATTAGAGCTAAATCACTGACTCTAGCCATGTCAATGACCTTATAATTATAATATCCAGAAACATTCACTTAGCGAAACTCACTCAAATTTAGGTGCCAAGTCAGTTAGAACCATCTCCAAAGCGGTCAGCAATTGAGGAAGCAGAATCATGACTCCACTCAGATCAATTCGCAAAAGATCTGTCGCATTGAAGAGGATATTGGCCAAGACTTGTCCACTGCCAGGCAGGTTCTTCTGCAATATGAGACAACATTTCAAATCATCTTCACCACATGTACGTATATATGCAACACCATGAATAGTCTGGCTGACCAGATAGAACAGATTTTAAATTGAGCAATTCTATTGGCCTAACTTAGGTTCTATTCTATTCTTGGGTAAAATAATTCAACCTGAAATTTATGTGAATTCCTAAACGGCTTTACTCACAAAACATACAGCTTACCTCATCGACTTGTAGACCATAATAGATGACAATGTAGAATCTCGACAGATACACTGGCAGAATCTCCTCTCCAGTCTTGTGAGAACAGAATATCCTACATAGAGTCCCGCAGGCCTCCGCTCGTCCAATCTGGTAGTCGGTGAGTCGTTCCTCTTGGCTGGAGGTGGTGCTGCCATCTAGGAGTAGACGAGTGTTTTCACGGTGGTGATCAAGTATAGAAGCATTGCGAGTGCGAGTAACGGCTGATCAAGTGTGGAGAGAGGTGGCGAGGAGGAAGAGAAAACAAAGCATGCCAAACCAAGCTAAGCAAACGCCCTTCAACAAGGCCAAGAGAAACACTATTTTGAATCCTGTTTACTGTCACCTGAGCAATCATTTTCATATCAGAGGAACAATCCTGGAACATGAAAGTTACAAATTTACTGCCGGTAGATGCAGTAAACAAGGTTGTTGGGCTTTATCAAAGACACAATTTTATTTTGATATGTATGAAAATTCAATATCTGCCAATTTCACAGTTCACCATTTCTTGAATGGATGCAATCAAGTTCTTCTGATAATTTTTCAGAAGAGTTAGATAGCTCCAAAAAATACAAATATCTCCTCAGTCAAAAAGAGCCAAAATTTCAGTATAACTTTAATTAACTCTTGAGAAGAAACAGGAAACATATAAACATACTTTCTTCTTCATAAGAAACAGGACTCAAAAAACATTTATCTCGGCCCAAAGTGCTATCACCCAGATGCTCTCTTAGAAGACGTAATATCCAAAGATTTTTGAAATAAAAAATTCCTATAGTGTAAATAAGTCAACAAGAATATGATTTTCATTCACAGAATAACCTCATCTTGATCAGGAAAATCATATTGTGAGCCCCAAATTAAATGTTAACATCTGGCCACCAGAATAATTGCATTTTGTATGGATACTGAACACTGGACATAACACATGAAAGAAGGAATTAACTGTCCATAACTCCCAAAAGAAGAAAATATTTAGAAGTGTGAGAAAAAAGGAACTTTAACATTCCAAATGCCATAAAAATGTAATGAGAGTGATTGGATCAGGAACATGGCTTAATAAAATTGACAAGAATCCATGGATTCAAAACCGGCCTTTGGCGATTGTATATTCGGGATTGAAATCATGAAGAGGGTGATTTACATTATTACATGGACTGTTTTGTATTGAGCAGTGATTGCCAGACTGATAGTGTTTGCTGCAGGCCACAAAAACTTTGTGGGGAACCTCTTAGCAAATGCCTACACCATATTTCAGAACTGTAAGTCATCTTGGAAATTTTCTCATAATTTATGAGAGAACCCCTAAGCAAATCCCCAAACCAAATAATAAAGTCGCCGTGGGCAATTCAAAATATGGTGGCCATTCTGGCGGCCATCTTGGATTTTTCTAAAAAAAATTCTTAGGGGAACCCCTAAGTGAACCCCTATACCAAATTGCATAAATCTAAGTTAAATACTAAAGTCACAGTGGACAATTCAAAACATTGGTGGCCATTTTGGCAGTCATCTTGGATTTTTCGAAAAAATTTTGAGGGGAACCCCTAAGTGAATCACTGTACCAAGTTTAATAAATCTAAGTGAAATACTAAAGTCACAGTGGGCAATTCAAAATATGGTGGCCATCTTGGATTTTTCCAAAAGTTTTTGAGGGAAACCCTAAGTGAATCCCTGTACCAAATTTCATAAATCTAAGTGAAATACTAAGGTCACAGTGGGCAATTCACAATATGACGGCCATTTTGGCAGCCATCTTGGATCTTTCCAAAAAATTTTGAGGGAGACCCCAAAGTGAATCCCTACACCAAATTTCATAAATCCAAGTGAAATACTAGCAGCCTTCTAAACTCGCTCTGACCTTTCATAAGGCATGCGGGCCGGTAAAAACTGGTTTACCGGACCGCCAGAATTTTTACAGTTCCGTTTATGTGTGGTGGCAAGCGTCTTTTTGCAACCAGTTCTGCAGACTGCAATTAAAACACCACTTTAGTTTACAATCTGTAAAACTGATATCCAAACAGAGTGGGCTGTTGCACTGTGAAAATGGCACTTTGTGAATCATCATATTGATGATTTGTCACGATAATTTTACTCTATTAGTTACATGACAAATCTAATACCCTTCTCTTCATCATGACTAATCAAACAGCCTCTATGTTTCCCATAGACCTTAAATTTGGGGAGATGACACTTCATCAGTTATTATGACTCACAGTCACAGAGTGCCAAAATCTGTGGGAAGCAAACACTCATTTTATGCATATCAAATTTACAGGCTGTAATGATAAAGTTTGTCTAAATATTATGTCAGAATGAGAAATGCACTGAGAAAGGCTCTGGTCTCTTGGTGGAGTTTAGAGGATGGGTGTTGATAGACATTGCTTGCAGGAATAATTTGGCAATGGTACATAACTACATCATAGCACTGTACAGAAAGCTGGTGAAGAAGTAGACAATGCCAAGTGTTATACAAACATAATGATCCACTGAGCAAACATGCCTCATCTAGGCATGAACAATTATTTTAAAACAAAAATACTGAAATGGTTTGACTCTCACAGTGCTTTGGAATTATAAGCAATCCTGACACAGGGGCACCTTCTCCAATGAGGCTCACAGGCCCACTGTTGGCTGCAGCTGTTCATTGCACCTGTAACCATGGTAACCCCTTACAGCTACCTGAATCCCCCATTCATAATGGGCAGGTCCATATTTGACATTGGCCCCCATTGCTCACTGGGTTGCAGCACTGTGTTCAGAGGGGCAAGGCAAGTGAAAAAGTGGACATGGACAGGACACATTGACACATGGACAAGTGGACAAGAGTCCCATTTCACCAAAAATCCATTTAAGCCCTCCTCTAATAACTGGCCTTCGGCCGGTTAAAAAAAAAAATATTTGAATCTCCTAATTCTTCACAGAGAATAGATTTTACTGTGTATTGACGATATCTAAGGAAGCATCTGAGTTCATTAACAGGTGATTTAGTAGTCAACAAACTAGTTACAACATTTCTATTAAACTTAAACTTGCAATGAAATATTACATTTTAATTCACTTATCAAAGGATTAATGACTTCTCTTAATTCTGGATAACATTACCATTATGAGAAACAACGTACTAGCAGTAGCTATAGCTACACAAACATTTTATTTGAAGTTCTATTTTAAAAAGCTCTTAAACTTTAAAGTTTAAACACATGTTATTGACATGCTAAATTAGTTTGAACAAGCTAATGACAAAACTTATATTTCAACAAACAATATGGTATAAATAGAATATTTATTCTACAAGGGTTCTAAATAATTGTTAATTCAATTGCCAATGCAACATAATATCTCACTACTTATGAAATTAACTATGTGTAAGGCACCGTGCATGGTAACAATAATGAGTAAAACAACTACGAACAAAGAAAGAACTAAATTTTCTTTGAGTAACAACATGCAGACATGTTAGGCTTTGGAATGAAATGAATGTGCATGAACAAAGTATGGATATTTGTACAATAACTCAATTGATCATGTGCAGAATGGATAACTTGGTAATCCTTGTACAATATATACACAAATGCATAAATAAGGCAATAAAAAGCTGCTATACATGTAGTCCGGGAGCAAATGGACTGAAAATAAACCCCGTGGGACTTTGATGCAGAAATTATGAGCCATATACCATTTTGTTCCTTAGAATCTCAGCTTTCATTTAAGCCATGTTGGCAAGCTGGGAAATGTGTCAGACCTGAGTTATAAGGGTTTTAGTAAAATGGTATTAATGCAGCTTTTTTTAACTATCGAAAATGTGATATTTCTGAAAAAACATTGATTAGGGCCATATTACACATCAAGTAGTGGTGGTATCACATACCATTGTGTTCAAAACAATCATAGCTTTAATTTAAGCCATCTTGCAACTCTGGGAATTGAGCAGGACAAGAGTTATAACAGCCTAAAGTCAGTAGTAGGACATCGATCTTTATAGATTTGTGAAAATATGCTGTTTATCATAAAACATGTATTAAAGGTAACAAAGGGCCATACAAATAATTAACAATTGACAAACGTGAATGCAGTGCTGTTCACTTAGCCCTCAGCTTTGATTTAAGCCATGTTGGCACACTGAGAAATGGATCTGAAGAAAGTAACAGGTGCTTAAATCATTGTAAATATACATGCTCTTTTGAGTGTGTCATTTTTAGGTACAGCCTGTGTACCATTAATATGTTGTGTGATATATAAGTGAAGTAGTGGCTGAACAATTTGTCAATCAATTATAATTATGTTGAACAGTGGAGCCATCGCCTTAATCAATTCTGCCAGTTTGTTAAACTATACTCAAGGCGCATGGGGCTGTGTCTGCGCTGACACCCTGGGCAGGGGCAATGCTGGGTCTAAGCCTAACTAGGACCCTTAAATAAGTGCTCAGTCAGTATCACCTTTGATAATATGGATATAACTGTTGCTCTTCAGTCTACACACCGCCTAACTTCGCAAGGATGTGTATCACTTGTCACCACAACAGTCAACCCTCCAAAAGCTAATTAAATGTTGCCATCACTATCGAAAATCTCCTTGGCAATAAAAATCCTCCCATGTATTTCAGTTCCACCTATCCTTATCACCAGTTTACTCACTTCTTACCAACCAAAATGGATGTTGATGGATAGCCCTTAATATCAGCTTTCAGTTGGCACCTTGGTTTCCATCTTACTACTGCACTCAATCTTCCAAGAGCAAAATAAATTTAGCTGTTAGTGTCAAAATCTCCTCGGAGAACCAATCTTTCCCATGGTTTTTCAATTCCACCTATCCTTATTACCAGATAAATCAATGCTAACCCACAAAATGGATGTGGGTGGATAGCCCTTGATATCATCTTTCATATGTTACTACCAATGTCAACCCTCTAAAAGCTAAATAAATGTTGCTGTCATTACTGAAAATCTCCTCAGAAACACAAAATTAGCCCATATATTTTCAATTCTACCTGTTCTTATCTCCAAATAAATCATTCCTAACCAATCATAATGGATGTGGATGGATAGCCCTTGATATCAGCTTTCATTTGGCACCCTGGTTTCCTAGTTACTACAACTGTCAACCCTTCAAAAGCTAAATAAATGTAGCTGTCAGTGTCAAAAATCTCCTTGGAAACACAAAATACTCCCATATATTTTCAATTCTACCTATTCTTATCACCAAATAAATCATTCCTAACCAATCATAATGGATGTGGATGGATAGCCCTTGATATGAACTTGCATTTGGCACCTTGATTTCCTTGTTACTACAACTTTGAACCCTCCAAAAGCTACATAAATGTTGCTGTCAATATTGAGAATCTCCTCGGAAACTCAACATCCTCTCATGTTTTTTCAGTTCAACCTATCCTTATCACTAGATACAACTCCTTCCTGACCAATTAAGATGGATGTGGATGGATAGCCCTTGATATCAGCTTTCATTTGGCACCCTGGTTTCCTAGTTACTACAACTGTCAACTATTCAAAAGCTAAATAAATGTCGCAGTCATTATTGAACATCTTCCCGCAAACACAAAATCGGCCCATTTGTTTTCAATTCCATCTATCCTTATCACTAGGTAACACATTCCTAACCAACAAAATGGATGTGGATGGATAGCCCTTGGTGTCAGCCTTCATTTGGCACCTTGGAAATCTTGTTACTACTGACGTCAACCCTCCAAACGCTAAATAAATATTACTGTCATTATTGTAAATCTCCTTGGAAACTCAAAATCCTCTCATGGTTTTTTTGGTTCCACCTATCCTTAACTCACTCCTAATCAATCAACATGGATGTGGATGGATGGTCCTTTATGTCAGTCTCCTTTTGGCAACTTGGTTTCCTTGTTACTACAATGTCAATCTCCCAAGAGCTAATATAAGTAAATGGCGTGCATGTTCTATTGCATGGGAGGATATTGTGTTTCTGAGGAGATTTTCGACACTGACAGCTACATTTATTTAGCTTTTGGAGGATTGACAGTTGCAATAACAAGGACACTAAGATGCCAAATAAAAGCTGATATCAAGGGCTATCCATCCATATCCATTTTGTGGTTTAGGAATGATTTATTTAGTGATAAGGTTAGGTGGAGCTGAAAAAACATGGGAAGATTTTGCGTTTCTGATGAGATTTTTGACTGTGACGGCAACATTATTTAGCTTTCGGACGGTTGACAGTTGTAGTAACAAGGAAAACAAGGTGGTAAATAAAAGCTGACATCTAGCTCTTGGTGTCAGCTTTCATTTGGCACCTTAGTTGTTAATATTTCTAGACCTGAACTGGTAATTTCTGAGAAATATTTTTCTGCTGTCAAGTTCTATTTAAAATGGCCCGCTATAAAAACCCCATCGGACATTAATACTCATGTTAACATTGGGTTTTTTGTTTCCGGCATAGATACCTCCCATTAACAAGAAATGTATCTAACAGTAAAGAATCATATATTGGCTAGACCACTAAAAGAAAGAAAAGTGACTGAAATTGACAAGATGGCGGAAAATATTGCGAGAGTTCCTTTTCTGAAAGTATATACAATTCTAAGATCACAAAGTACAGAAAGGGGTAAACTAAGTGTATAGTTCAATTCTTCATGCAGTAAAACCCCTGTTTGGTCTTTTAAAGTGCTCTGATAAGTCAATTAGGAGCTGAGATAAACATTTTTCAAATTTTCGGTAGCTCGTTGGTGGCCATTTTGTTTTCATGCAAATGAGGTAGTTCATCCCACTTTTTCTTTGGAACATCTTTCATTTGAAAGAGGACACTCTACAGAACATTTTGGTACCACAGTCATACATTCCTGGGGAGGGGGTACAGGGGGGGGGGGGGTCCCACCGGCCCCCATACTGAAACAGCATATTTTCACAAATCTATAAAGATCGATGTGCTACTACTGACTTTTCAAAAGAGCATGTATATTTACAATGATTTAAGCACCTGTTACTTTCTTCAGATCCATTTCTCAGTGTGCCAACATGGCTTAAATCAAAGCTGAGGGCTAAGTGAACAGCACTGCATGCAGGTTTGTCAATTGTTAATCATTTGTATGGCCCTTTGTTACTTTTAATACATGTTTTATGATAAACAGCATATTTTCACAAATCTATAAAGATCGATGTCCTACTACTGACTTTAGGCTGTTATAACTCTTGTCCTGCTCAATTCCCAGAGTTGCAAGATGGCTTAAATTAAAGCTGTGATTGTTCTGAACACAATGGTATGTGATACCACCACTACCTGATGTGTAATATGGCCCTAATCAATGTTTTTTCAGAAATATCACATTTTCGATAGTTAAAAAAAGCTGCATTAATACCATTTTACTAAAACCCTTATAACTTAGGTCTGACACATTTCCCAGCTTGCCAACATGGCTTAAATGAAAGCTGAGATTCTAAGGAACAAAATGGTATATGGCTCATAATTTCTGCATCAAAGTCCCACGGGATTCCAGTTGCTCCCAGACTAATGATAAATGCAAGCTTAAACAAGAATTACAACCAAACTTTCAATGAATACATTGCAAACAACATCAACTTCAAACGACTAATACTTACTGCCCACTTTGAAGGCAAAATTGAACACATCAACTTAATCACATTTCCCAACGAAAACTAAATTTCTAAACTTAGAAAGCCTCTCCCAAGCAGTAGCCTAATGCTTATGAAAAATACCAAAACTTAGTAAGGAAATTGACCAATCCTCAGAAAAATGGTTTATGAAATTTAAGTGCAAGAATCAAATCGAAATTGCGGCAATATTGTTAGTTTATTAAAGTGACTTTCATAACAACAATTTAACTCTGTAAGCTGTTTCAACCAATAAGATGAGAACTTAAATTTACAACTTTCGAAAGTTTTCACTATTGCCATGTTGATGTATGATGAGATAAAGTAACTTAAAGATTCATTTATGAGTACAATAATTCATCCGATAAATGTCAGGGAAATCTTCGAAAGAGATCAAACCTTCTGCTGTCAAATTATATTAACGTAGAGGCAATCCAAATTCAAGATACAAAATTAACTTGTAAATGAATATCATGAAACACAGGCACACCCAAAAACTGAGTATAGAATTATGCAAATTGTAGACAGATTGCACAAATTGTAATTTATAACCTACCTGCATGGTCGCTACCATGAACTTTGACCCCTACCAGGCCAGCTTCAATCAACCAGGGTCCAAAGAGATGCATGATGCTGTTGACCTTTGGGCGACCCGTTGCCAATGGCAACCGCCCATCCAGGGTTATCTGGGCACCCCCTGGACTACTGTGGACGGAGGTCGTCAAGCTCGTAACCGACCCTCCCATCTTGGTTGGGGTCATCACTGCTGTTTTTGTCCCACCTGATCAAAATAGTTTTCATTGAATGGAATTCAACATCACATTCCAATAAACTCCATGCGAAGAAATCAGGTAAATTTGCTAAGTTGTACCAAAACAAATCACTTTACTATTAAATAGTACTAAATTTTAGGATTAGATTGTGGCCACTGTGAATGAGCTGCATTCTATATAGTCCTGGCTCTGATCTATAACCCCGCATACATTTTGAGTTCCATAGAGTTTGATCGCAGAACCTTGTAGCAGAGTCTCCTGGCTTCCAGAATTTCACAGGTGGACGTTCCGATTTTACTGCAAACAGCCACTAGGGGGCATTTTTCAAAATGGCTGCCATTTTCACTCTTGCCATCCTATTTTCCCTAATTTTCAAGATATAATTTCATGCAACACCACTTTATAGGGGTTACTATGTTTCATATCGTGAGATAGAAGTTTGATTTTAATAGCCCTGTAAATTGCCCTTTTAAGTCTGAAGGGCCTTAGACATAGCATGTTTTTCAACAGTGAGCACCCAGGAGTGCAAACCCATAGCCTGGAAACCTATCATATCTAGGCTTTCCAACAGTAGCATGAAGTGAGCGAGTTTGTGTTTTACGCCCCATCAGCACCGGGGTGGGCTATTTAGCCAACAGTAGCATGAAGTCAGTATGGTACATAGCATCAAGACAAATAACAATACATATCATGTACACACCTTTAGCACCATACTGGGAAGCACCAGAGATCCCAAATCCCTTGTTCTTCCTCTGTTGAGGGGGAGTGATGCTGGAAGTACTGACGCCCGACATCTGTCTATTCAAGACACCCATCGATCCATCTAATTCCCAGCCTTCACTGATACCTGGGTGGCAAAGACACAGAAATCAGTAACAATGTAAGTTACCAACTGATCATTTCAACACAATTTATATTCAACAGGCTACTGGCATTAAATTTTCATGATTTTTGAAAGAGTTCTGAGCCACAAGAATTTTGAACAGATTATTTTGGGAGAACCAAGGCAAGCTTTTCCGAACTACCGGTTGGTTGCGCCAAGTCTAGGTCACAAGTTAATTGAATTTCTCCAAAAAGTAATTATGCAAGTGCATCCCATATGTCATTAGTTTGTTTCTGTATTAAGAATTAAAAAAAGAAAAAAATGTCTTAAAGAGAAAGGAGAAAAAGACTGATCAATATGGGTTAAAGTAAGACGAAACTTCATAAATTCGTGTCTACACTGCCACGATCATATCAGCCTTACAAAGACATTATCATCAAACTAGAAATATAAATTTACCTAGGAAAGCATCAACAAGCACAGAAACACTCCTCATAGCCCTGAAGAACACTTGGGGCAGAGTCCTGAGACAATCGTGACTCTGAGGCTCAATTACGGACTCTGCTGTCAGAGCCATGTGGAGGAACTTGGGGGTGTTACTGATCACATCCGGACGACAGAGATCCACAGGATTGCTGAGGATATGCAAGAAGCGGAACCAGCATTGGGTCAGGCACTCCTCATCCATGTCAGCTGGAAAAGCTCCTTGTTCATCAGCTGCAAGGCATAAATGTACGTGTGTACAGAGATTCTTTGGATCACAAACTTGAGACCCCGGCTTGAGACATGCAAGAAATGGACGCCGGGTATAGGACTATAGGTTCATTGTATTACCATTCACATTTCTGGCCTGCCAAGAATATTGTACAGTGCACATACAGGTTGTCAAACCTGTCCAAATGTTGTTTCTGACTAAATTTCATTAGTATGTTCCGACATTGTTTTGCATTGAGTGACAGAAATATCAGTAGTTTTCGGTAGGGTTTTACTTAATGTCATTCACTTATTGTCCCAATTTTCCAAACCAATTTTGAGTAAGGAGCATTAATCAATTAACAGTAAATTTACAATCAGTACAACTTAACAAAGTCAAGACTCACCAACATTCAGATCAGGATACTCGGGCCCGTAGAGGACTTTCAGCAACTTGGACGTGAGATACATATTGATGCGATGCCACTGGATGACAAGAGCCTCGTGGTGGCGCCAATTGGCACTCATGTCTCTGAAGGTCTTCCACAGAGGAGGAGAAGGAAAGCACTTTGTGCACGCTAATAGCCACACTTCAAATAGCACGCTTAGGACACGCTCACATAGCTGGTCACCAATGCTATCTGCAATGGATGAAGTAACGAAGGGATAAGACGACGGGAAATGGAGAAGAGTTAATTCAATAGGGAATAATTTAACAAAATTTTCTATGAGGATTATAAAAGAACATTTGATGGAATTATGGAAATGATAGCAGATTTCTCCCAATCTGGTTTTATTACTTAAGGGAGATATTTTTACACAAGGCAGAACTAAAGAAGGTGGGTGATAAGGTTTTATGTTCTAAATTTCTGCATGGATTATGCTGATCAATACAATAGAAGCTCAGCACAGTGTGCACACCATTACTAGTTCTTTGTGATTGTCATGAATCTCATTAATTCCACAGGACCTACAAAATTTACAATTTTTTTTAATAAAGGTGATATATCAGTTGAAAATTCTATTGAAATAAAACAATCTGCGAATCATTGAATGTCTTTGATTAAAAGTACCGTAATAATCTTAGGCTTAAAAAAATCTTTACCTTTAACAGTTGGAGGTGCGAGCAAAGTGTCATTTATCGCAAGCAAGAACTTCAGAAGACACTCCCAGGTTTCCCGAGTGAGGATTTTAGAGTCGCCAACAGCCGTCTGGATGAACCTCAGCACTCGGTGACACATCAGCGCCTGCCGCTTTATCAGGTCAGGTCCTGAGCACAACCATTCACATTAGATATTTCACGTCAATTGGTACAATTGTTGATTTCCTTTTATAACTTCATAAAGTTTATATCTCAATGTAAAATATTGGAGAGCAAGTCAAGCAATAGTAAATGAGATCAAAATAAACTAAATTCTAATAATTGGTAGTGATTGCAAAATGTATAACAAATCAAGACATAAATTAAAATATGCAAATCAAAATACCATACATGAAATCTATGGTACACATGCATGGCTAGGTAATTGGATAAATTGGCTGCTAAATTTTCAATGTTTAGCTAAAGTTCAATCGTTTTATTTTTCTGAGGGAAAAATGCCAGATAAATGAAAGTAGCCATTTTTTCCATAGGAAGGGGCGATTCCAAAAATTTCAAATAAATTTTAATCATACATTGAGCACCGGCACTTATTCGAAGCTTTGATAACAACAAAAGTCACTGACTTAGAGGTGCAAAAAATATTTGGAGAATCAGTGATAGGCGTGTGTGTTACTTTGATAAGGCCCACTATTGTGATGTATTGCGCCAAAATTTGATGCACTTATATGGCAAATTTAACAGTTTTCTATTCATTGCACAAGGCCAATGAGTAGAACACTTGCTTCTGCTAAACTGAATATAGCAGCCCAATGAATAAAAACATCAATCATACATGAGAAATTAAAATGAAACAGTCCAAATTAGAATAAATATTACATTAACTAGTGAATCAAGTGCAATAACAAGGTATAGTGCAGTCAAGCCAAGCCAGTAAAGTTGAATGGTAAGGTCTGTAAGGAGACATATAAATTGAAGTCTAACCTATTAGGCCTACAAAAATTAAACATAATTCTATAAGTGTAATATAAATGACAGACACATAGACACTATTCCCATACCACAATGACACAATATTATTATGATAGAAAAAAGATTAACATAGAAACAGATATTCCACATTGACACATGCAAGTTACAGAACACATACATTCGGACCAATATGCAAATTTGCAAGAAAGGAAGGTGCAGCCCTCTTAACATAATTTTTGCTGCACACAAAGGTAGATTAAAGAGATAAGAGTCCATAGATGCTAGTACCAGTTCTAAGAAGAATCAAGATACATGTTATTGACACCTAAGTTAGTGAAGTGACCCAGCAATGACAAACACAAATTGTGACACAATGTTAGTGAAAAGAATAGAACTAAACCCAGACAAATACACAACCGACAAGTGACGTAGACTGACACAACTAAAGTAAACAACAGTGCAAAAAGCAAAGGAGGTCTTAAAGTTGAAATTCAAATTAAAGAAGACAAAGCAAGGGACAAAATGAAATTTGGAAAGGAAAAGTTCTACCACACGCAAAAAGAAGAAAAATGTTAAAAAATAAAATAGCTGAAGAAAATTTAAAATTGTTTAATGAGATTTAATTTGGCACAAAGTGTACAGTATTGATTAATAGACTGAATGTGCAGTATACTGTACTGTAGAATATCAAAATATTTACAGGCATTCAAAGTTTCAAGCCATAATTTAAAAAAATATTTTCTTGTAAATATGATTTTCAAAATCCAATATAATTATCAGTTTGTTGTTTATTTGTATTAGTAGCAAAAACAGGAAACACCAAAACTATGACAATAGTCAGAACAGCAATAGTCCGGACACGAATAGAAACACATGTATCTGACAAACCTGAAATTTGAGTAAAACAAATACCAAATGCATTTTCATAATCTGAAGACTTCATGCAGAATTGCAGATATAGGACAGAAGAGAACTTTAAATATTGTATATTTATATATTCTATAAGCTCAAAAGAAAGCAGATATATTAAGACACATGTGTCTCACAAACACAGAATAGCAAGAAATGTCAAGAAACGTGAAGAAATGTAAAAAAACATTAAGAATCTCTTAATCACTCTACGATCTGAGTCCAAGACAACCAAGATGATAAGAAGTTAAGTAGATAACCAAGAGTAGAGATGACAAGCTAACATTATGACATAACAATTGGCATGAGAGCAACATCACCGACTTATTTCAGGAGGATAAGAAGACAAGAAATATTCAAAAGAAGACAAGAAATATTCAAAAGAAGACTGAGTCCATACACATTCACCGAATCTAGTCAGCATCACTATTCTAAAACTACTAAAACTTCCATACTTGAGTCTTCAGTTTCAAAAATTGCAAAAGAATTACAGAGATCTGCATTTCAAATTGAACCAAACTACTCAATCTCCATAATGCATATACTTTTCAGTTTTCATTATAATTTATACAATGCAAAAGAAAGCTCAGTATAGCTTTTCGACTGATCTCACACTTATATAATCATAGGTAAATGACTAAGTTAAAACTATCTTTAGTATCTTATCAGACAAAGAAAGTAACAACACTAGCTACGATATATGTCATATAAGCATCCTGAAAACAGATAGAAGTAGCTAATATTACTAGCTACCTTAATTAGATTCCAAGATAATTTACATGAAAGAAGTGTAGAGCAGAAAACTGAAAAGCCTAAGTTTATACCATCCATTCACAATTTCACATTCAGCAAGGGAATCTGAAAAACTATCTAAGGATGATATAAAAAAATATAGGGGCTCAAATGTTAAAAAAGTTAGATTTCTAAGAAATATCTGTTTGTCTTATCTAGCTTGCAAATAAATACTAGGCTTAATAGAAGCTGCTTAGCCTAGCTGCTTAGCCTAGCTGTCGCTGCTGCTGCTTAAAGCTCATCAAGTTTTGGTGTTTACCTGTATTCTTGGATGTAACGGGCAGATGTAGAGCTATACCTGAACCGGGACGAGGAGCAAACACATTGTAGAGGTGATGCAGCATCTGTCGGGCGTAAGGATTAGGGTCTGACACTATCGGCTGAGGCACACAGTCCCGAGGTTTCGTTAATGCCGAAAACCACTCATTGTAGACATTGACGCAATCCTTGATGGTTTCGTGTTCCACGAGAGGAAGGGATAAGCCAAAGCATAGAACCTGCGAAAAAAGTTTCATAACACAAATTATAGAATCTAATATTGGTGGAGACATTCTGACATTTACTTTACAAACGTTCAAGAAAATTCTGAAATAATAAATAAAAGGTTAGGTATGACTAAAATTTATAAACAGTCTTATTAAAAGCACTAATTGGATATCACTTAGTCTCCAATCACCATGCTAATTGCAATTCAGGAGACTCTTGTCTAATTTAAGATACTAGTCAGATTGGGGAGGTAGTTAAATTTGACTCAAGATAACCAGTTTCTGCAGGTTCCTCAAATGAGCATCTTGTCACTACATGTTAAAAATTTTCAACCACAAAGTAATTTTTACCTCCATGGTCCACTGCACTTGCTTGTCAGAATCCAGGTTACTTGGGTCTCCAAGGGCAGCGCCATGACTGAGCGTTTGAGAAACAGACTTGACAACTGAGCAGGCGACATCTTTGCCCACATTCTCAGGGTAAGTGTGTAAAACACTGATGTTACTGTTGTCCGTCTGGATCTCATACTGCAGGGACGCCCACTCAGAATACATGGCCACAATTGAAGGTCTTCGATGACTGGTCAGATTTTCTGCGCAGATCGGGCCGCATCACAGCAGAGCAATTCAAGACATGTCAATGATTTCTGTAGCACAGACAAGCCTGCAAAAGAGAGACAAAAGCATCTTTTAGAGCAGAAATAATGCAAGACAAACACTCAGCATAAAACTTACATTTTGCAATTAAATGCAAACGAGTGAGATTTCTAGAATATATAGTTTAGTGTAAAATTGTGGGAATTAAAAAAGCGATGATACATTTAAAATCAGATAATTTACTAGCTTGTACCACTACGAACAATTAGTTGAAATGCAACTACTGCAACTGGGTGTAGGCCTACATTCAATTAATTCTTTACTTTAACTGCCCTACAAACTAACCCATAACACCATACCGGGCTATTACCAATTTACCAGTGACAAGCATGCACCAGGCAAATGAATTGACCCCATTTCAGCAATTCAGGGACCTTTCAATTGTCAACAACAAAGGTTGTCACTGTCAGTGTCACTGTGCACTAGTTGTGTGAGCCTGCCAATACTCAATAGTGAGTAGTGACAATGTGTGTGTGTGGATTGAGCTTGTCAATCAATGCAGTGCCAGTAGACGATTGCCAGTCAACTAGGCGACAGACAACTGGGCTTTAACACTACTAACTGCGCGACAACCAACAAGGTGACATACCACTACCAAAGTTCTAGGCTACACTTGTTGGACAACTAGGTGACTGCAGATACCCCCTAGATACCACACAGGTGACACATATTTTATTGGGGATACCAACCAGGAGCTAACCAGGTGACAGATCACCTTCAATACTTTCAATGGTGGTCAATGGGCGTCTGTAATTGACGGAACGGAACGGAATCTGTATTTTGCGGAACGGAACTGTAAAATGCGGAATCTGCAAAATGCGGAACGGAATCTGTAAAATGCGGAATCGGCGGAACGGAATCTGTAAAATGCGGAATCTGTTTATTTTCCATATTGAACTACCCTAACATCGAGCCTAGGCTCTTTTATTGTCATTGGATTGCAAGGTACCCACTTCAAAGCCTTAATTGCCATTTGCAGGGCAACTATTTATATCAATAGGGATGGGCCATTGTTGATTACAATTAGCAATTGCCTTGTGGACTGTCTATACGTCCTAAATCTAATTATCCATATTTTCTAAATAATTTTCTTTTTAATCCAGTAAAAAGGAGAGTTATCAATATGCCAATGCCATGGATTCATGAACTTCACTACTGGATTTCGTTTATTTTAACTTAGCATTATTCACCAGATACTTAAATTTCTCCTAAGTACATGGAATTTAAAATGAAATCCAGATGTATACTTTTCACTTTTGTGGGACTGTTTGTTCTTGAGCTATTAACCATTTGCCCAATATCTTAAATCTACTATGGAGCAAATTCAGATTATTTCCAAAAATGGCACTGACAAACTAGTGCTTGGAACAATCTATCTAGTCATGTCAAGTCATCCTCAAGTTGATGTTTTTAAAAGCAATATGCTAAAACACATTTTAAACCAACGTTTATAGACTTTATGTATACTTCTGTATTATAGACCCATATTCTTCTTTTGTTTTTACCCTTTGTGTTGCTTTTACCCTTGTTGCTTATAATAGCTTATAATGTACTTGTTATTCCAGTCAGGGCAGTGTGGAAAAACAGGTAAGGCTGAACATGTTACCTGCCAAAATAAAAGTACCGGTAATTTTGACTTTGACTCTCAATATATATCAATCTAATGAAAGCAAATGAGTGACCAGATAGGACAGTCCTATGTTTACCTTTTTATTTATGTGTGAGGGTAATCCATTGGATATGTTGTAAATGCTCTTATCCAATATAACTAATTTGAGTTTATAAGTCTCAGTGATTTTTGCTCTTCAGAATGAAGTAACTCCTGGGTCTTCAGGATTCAAGATTGCAGATGAATTAGGTTACCAGTGTACTACACATTGTACTATAAAGTACATGTAATTACTCTCCTGGTAGATAATACTCCAGGTTTCACCCCTGCATAACATCTTTCTGATGCTTCAATGACAGTCCATATATATATCTAATTTCTCATCTTTATTTCCATACTTCACGAAAACTATGCTAGTTATGCTGAATTTGGCTAACCAAATGCAGAACTGTGCGGATTGCAAGTAGACACAAGGTTGACTATTTTGAAAGTCTATTAATACCCCTGATTGGTATTTTACAGTTGATGAATGACAATGTCATATCCCCATACACACCATTTTATTCTATATGACCTATAAGCAGTTTATGAGGTCATATCCTATACTTGCAATGCTATCAAGAAAAGTCATTTGAGGTGTCACGCCACTCATCAATGGGTCACAAGCCCCTCGACAAATTGACAGTTTATTCAGTGTGTTTGAAAGGGCCTGTTGTGAGGACATTGATGTCCACCAACAGTTGAATGCAGGTGCTTGTCTTTCATTTTATAGATAGACCTCTTATTTAAAAAATAATTTCATTGCGTTGATCATATTTGCTGTCATTTCATAGTTTAATAATAATAATAATCTTTATTCATGCTAAAGGCACATGTAAATAAATAGAAATATATATACATTATTTACATATTTACATTAATAAATTAGAGATATAAAAAACATGGAGTAAAAACTTTGTCATTCAGTACATAAAATTGATAAAATCGAATTTATAATAGTAGGCCTATTCCAGCAATGAACTTTTGACGGCCATATATGTAACTACACAAATTTGAAGTTGAAGCCAGTAATTGATGTCTTAACTTGAAAGTTGAAGTCCAAGTCGTTTTTTTAAATTTTTTTAGTTGACTTAGTGTTCAGGATAGTTTTGGTCAAGCAAATTTAAATTCCAAATCCAACATGCATTGGAATCACGAAGGCTGTTTGTTAGTCATTGTGAGGCATGCAAGGCCATGTATTATGTATATCATGACTTTCAATAGAGTTCTAGATTGCTTCTCAATTGATGTTGATTGCTTTACTTATATTAAAGACAAAAATTGGCCAAAAAAGTCAAAATGCCTTTGTTAGCTTTAATCGTTAATCTTGAGAATTAAGTAACTTTCTTGAAAGAGTAACTTATATGTTTGCAGTTATTATTTAATACGACACCTGTCATTTGACTTCAACATAGTATGGGGAAGAAGCCCATCCACCAGGGCTAGTTTTGTAATGAAACAGGTGAAAATCTAATGAAAGGGTCGGGTCATTGACTTTCAAGAAGGTCGTAAGAAACCACTCAGTGGAATAGGACTCAGGACAGTACATTTCTGTTTTCAAATATGTTTTAAAAGAATAATCTATTTAAAGATCTATTATCACAATGACATAATCCGTGGTAACTTTCGAATTTAAGAAATTTTGATTGGATGGAATTTTTAACACTGGAGGAGTTATCTCAGAACAACAAATTGACCAAGCAAGAACCATTGGGCAGTCAAAGAGTCTCATAGATTCAGATCATTTATTTACCAAAAATATACACATAGTTAAACATAAAATGATAAATAATAAGCATGTCTGGAAGGAGACTCTAATAAAGCCTAATGGCCGCTGGCTTAGAGCCACCCTAAAGGGAAAATGTTGGAGAGGCAGAGTGGGAGGCAGCACAGGAAGTCAAGGAAAATCTCGAACTCAGTAAAAATTAGAAAATTTGACAATAACCCAATAAATCTTCCAGTCGGCATCTGTCAGTCATTCAGTAGTAGTATTTGAGAAGTTACGTTGCTAGCCCCTACTATTTTCTACCATAATTATTTCCTCACTTGTATCAGACTGGATAACAAAGTAACAATCTACAGCAAGCATTGTGGCTGTGTAATGCTTGATTAGATATTATGTATAAACAACCAACAGAAAGATAAATTGAGTAGGCCCAAAATATTGCTTTAGTTTTGTACTTGGTACAGACCTATTTTACATAAATTTAAATATATAAGACTGAGATATAAAGCAATGTAAGTTATAGGCCTACATTTCTTTTTCTTTAAACTGATTTAAAAGAAATTCTTCAAAGCAAGCCCCAATTTAACTTAATTGCACTTCAAGAATGTTCATCAAACTGACACTTTAACCAGATTATCATATCCTGACACTTCAATAGCAATTAGACAAGAGTGCTTGTACAGTACACTTCAATACCAATTGATACACATAAGCCTAATTGGTATACAACAGACTGCCCAGCTGCCACATATAGGCCAAATTCCGTGTTTTACAGTTCCGCGGAATACAGTTCCGCATTTTACAGTTCCGTTTTTTACAGTTCCGCATTTTACAATTCCGCCTTTTACAGTTCCGCGGAATACAGATATTCCATTCCGTCAATTCCGTTCCGTTCCGCTAAATACAGACGCCCGTGGTCAATTAGGATTTCGGAAATGTAACTTCGTAAGAAATGTAATGTCACCTAGGCTAGTAACTCTCTGACTGTTGGATGTGTGTCACCGACACCCAGTCGGAAGTGCTGTGCAAATTTGTACCTAGTTGGAACTGCTTGTCACCTAGACCTAGTTTGCACCGGTATGAGATTTCCAAATATCTTGTCACCTAGTTGGTACTGACAGGTGTCGCAAAGTTGGTTTGCCGCCTAGCTGACTGTACACCGTAGGAGACCTGTCTATAGGCAGAGAAAACCTCTCTCATGGATGATGGATCTGCATGAAGACAGATCAATGGACTGCATAAATGTGCACCCTGTAAAAAGGTAGCTCCTACGACATGTTAGCCATCAGAAGAGTAGCCACGTTGCTGGGGCTAGTAAAAAGGCAGTAGACACGCCAGAACGCAGGTAAAATCAAAGAAACTATCAAACATAAAGACATTAAAGTAGTACACGAATTAAACAAAATGTTAGCCACGATTCTCACCATAAAAGGCCAAAATACCGCGGGGAAACAGCACTTCATGTTTCTTGTCAACAAATTATTTCCTGCTCGTCGATTTCTCAATTGCCTCGCGGACAAACTTTATGATTATCTATTAAATATTAATTATAGAAACAAATATGAATAAATTGAGTGGGGCAAAAATTAATATTTAAACGTCTTTGTCCATTTCCTAATCAACATTCAGGATAAAAATGTTGATAGTTTTGTATTTGCCACCTAGGCCACCTTTCTTCTTCTTCTTCTTCTTCTTGCTGGTAGATCCGTCCCTGGGGGGGGGGACTTAGTATCTCAGCCCCCCCCCCCCTCCCCTATACAATAAAAATTTTGGATTCGCAGTTTAGTGTTTTAAATTTGCCATTTAAAAAAATAATTTCACCATTGACATGACCCCATATCTGACAATGCAATGCATGACTGTGAAGTTCACGTGATAAACACATGGGAAACTGGTGGACATGACATAACTGAGAGTAATCACGTGTTTTGTACTGACACGTGACAAAAACTCTTACATTTTCACGGAATAACCCAGCTGACAATGCACGTGAACTTCACTTGATAAACACGGGGGAAACTGGTGAACACATAGAAATACATAGAACGGACATGAGGCTGTATGATGCCACCTCAAGATGAGGTCACCAAATCTGCCATATTGGAACTGCCCTGAGACATGACGTCAATAGACTAATTATGATGTGACGTCATACCATTGTTATAAATGACATCACAGTTATTGGTGACGTCACGATCCATTGTGCCAGTATTCAGGGCAGTTCCAAGATGGTGGATTTGGTTGCTTCATCTGCCAGAGCCTCATGTCCCTTCTATGTATTTCTATGGGTGAACATGACATAACGGAAACTGGTGAACTCGGCGCGTTCTGAATTCGGCGGCGCCGAACTCACTTTAATTAGCCAGTCAAAAGAAGAGAGTTCGGCGAGCGCCAAAGTGAATTCGGCGCAGTGAAAATTATACTGAATTGCTTGTCAGTTGGTTTGATTTATCGATAATAATAGTTATTTTGTTGATCATGCAATCATTTAGGTACTGTTGTGTATCGAGATTTCATGAACGGAGTCATCCGAGATTTCATGAACGGAGTCATCCGCTTTATAATAAAAGTCGCGCATGCGCACATTGACCACCACAGCCATGCTTGTTTGATTTATTTATTTCTTGGAATTTTAATCATGAAACATCCGCGCTGCTAGACAGCGCTAGGACATAACATGGTGTCAGACGTGGGCAGGCTAACTCAAGAACATTTTGCCAGGATTATTTTACTCTGAAAATGCGGAAATTACGAACAATTTAGCCTGGAAAGCAACGCCCGGTCCGACCTCGCTACATCATGGCGGCCGGCGCATTCGAACCGCCCAAGTTTCAACCAACAGAATCTACAATTCTACCCGCATGGAGAGCTCATAAGGATCAATTATCACTGTACTTCCTAGCTGCAAATCTCCAGAATGCAAGTGGACAAAGAAAAGTGTCCATCCTACTTTACGGTATGGGTCCAAAATATATTCATTTATTGACATTTTCAATAACTTCGAATTTCAAAACCAAATCGATCGCCAGAATTTAGACCTCGTTCTCCAGAAATTTGACAATCATTTCGAGCCCAAACGATTAACCAAACTGTATATGACGCAATTTGACTCATGTAAACAAGAAGAAGGAGAATGTATTGGGGATTATATCGCCCGGTTAAAACAACTTGCAGTGAACTGTCAGTTTGGAAATACTTTGGACAATCAGCTTTGTAAGCAGATTTCTGTGGGTGTGCGGTCCAAGGACCTCAGAGACAGATTATGGTCAGAAGATTTGACATTAGACCAGATCATTAACAAGTGTCATCTGCATGAACAAAGACAATTGTCAAGAGGTGTCCTGCAGTCCAGTAATGTGTACAGTCATCACCATGGCAACAACAACCAGTCCCACCAGAGAGACAACAATTCTAGTCAAAATGTGAACGCCTTCAACAGTAGAAGAGGCCGAGGACGAGGCCGAGGGTTCAATCGATACGGTCGAGGTATGTCACGTAGACGATGCAACTTTTACCATCAACAGTCGCAATCCAATTACGGTGCTCGAAGATTCCGAGGAAATTCCCGTGGATTCCACAACCGCCGGGGCTACAGTCAGCATCAGAGATTTCAAAGTTACTCGGATCGAAATGGTGTAACCAATTGTTCCAATTGTGGAATATCGCACGCACGTAACCGTTGTCCTGCATACGGAAGAACATGCAACTTCTGCAATCGTCAAGGGCACTTCCAGAACATGTGCCGACAGCGTAACAGTGGTGAAAATCGCAACAACAATGACAATCGAAGTCAACGACGTCAAACGTCTCAAGGTCAACAAGGTCAACAAGGCACAATTCACTCCATGAATTCGATGAACAGTGCGAACGACTATGTGCAATCGATGAACGATTTGTACATTTATCACTTTCGCTCCCAAGGAAACGTCTACAGTCATGAGTCGAATGACTATTGTGATGAAATGAATGACTATCGCGATCAATTGCCAAATGACTACTATTGTGAAAATGACTACATGTGCGATCAATTGCCAAATGACTACTATTGTGAAAATGACTACATGTGCGATCAATTGCCAAATGACTATTACTGTGAAATGTGCGATCAATTGCCAAATGACTGTTATTGTGAATGTGAATGTGAAATGTGCAATCAATTGCCGAATGAATATGATGAAATACCAAATGACTATTACAATGAACTTGAAATGTCAAATGAATGCTTTGATGAACTTGAAAAGTCAAATGAATGCTTTGATGAACTTGAAATGTCAAATGAATGCTTTGATGAACTTGAACTGTCAAAGGAATGCTTTGATGAACTTGAAATGTCAAATGAATGCTTTGATGAACTTGAACTGTCAAATGATTTGAATTTGTCTGACTCTGATGTCACTGCTCATGTTGGTGCAGGTGCAGGTGCAAAGATGAAATTTTTTCGCATGGTTCTGATGTTTTGCACAATGGTGCTTTTGGCACTGTACTGTTTATTTCCAACTCAAATGCTGATTGACTTGAATGATGCTGTTTGCTCAACTGATGTGTCACTTGCCAATGTCAATGGTACTGCCTTTGCAAATGATGTCAATGATGTTATGTGCACAAATGCTGAAATTTTGACTGATTGTGTAAATGTTCGTGCAACAAGTTTGCCTCCAGATTCACGGTCCTTTTGTCAAAACAAGAAATGTAACATGTGGTGTGTAACTTTGAGTTTGGCTGATTCAAATGTTGTTCATTTCAAGATTGATACGCAAGGTGATGTAACCGTGATTCCATACAATGTGTACAGCAAATTGAGACCGATTCCAAAGTTAATTCCTAGCTCAACGATTATTAATGGTTTCGGAGGTTCTACAGTTAGAGCGATAGGACAAGTGAAATTGCCTGTTAAAACGTCAAAAGGTGTCTACTATCTTAAAGCTGAAGTTGTTGATAGTTCATGTCCAGCTATTCTTAGCGATTCAGACAGTGTAGCTTTAAATCTTGTCAAGCGAGTCTTAGCAAGTAGTACTTCAGTGCCTTCTAGTACACAGGTGTTAGTTGACAACTACAGTGATGTGACAGAGGGAGTAGGCTGTATCCCAGGAACATACTCTCTCAAGTACGACCCAGAAGTCAGACCCGTAGCGCATCCACCGAGACCGATTCCTGCAGCATTAAGAGACTCTGTGAAACAAAAACTTGATCAGCTTGAAAACAGTGAAATCATTGAACGTGTTCCAGTTGGCACACCTACCCCGTGGTGCAGCAGCATGCATGTGGTGTTAAAGCAGAACAAAAACATTAGAATTACAATTGACCCCAAAGACTTGAATCAAGCTTTACTTCGAGAATATCATCCTATCCTGACAGTGGAAGATGTGATTACCCGCACACATGGCTCCAAGTATTTCACAGTATTAGATGCTCATCAAGGGTTCTTTCAAATTAAATTGGATGATCATAGTGCTCTACTCACTGCGTTTAACACGCCATTCGGTAGATATTTCTACAAAAGATTACCAATGGGAATCTCAAGTGCGCCTGAAATTTACCAGAGAGCAATGACTGAACTTTTTAGTGGTATTCCAAATGTCGAGATAGTTATGGACGACATATTGGTACATGGAGCAACACTGGAGAGCCACAACAGGACATTAGAAGCAGTTCTCCGTCGATGTCGTCAGAACAACTTGAAGCTCAACAAGAGTAAAATGCGATTAGCTCAATCGGAAGTAGAATACGTTGGACAAGTTCTAACCCCAGACGGCGTGAAAGTATCCCAAGACAAAGTTAAGGCTGTAACTGAAATGCCAAGACCAACTACGTCGCACCACGTTCACACTCTGCTTGGTATGGTGAATTACACAATGAAATTTCTCCCAGAACTTGCGCACACTACAGAGCCATTACGTCAGTTACTGAAAGAAAGCAACAAAGAAGCACACTTCAAATTTCACTGGGATCCAGTGCATGAGGAAGCCTTTCTGAAGTTAAAGCGCATGCTCACTACAGCTCCTGTTTTGCGCTATTACAGTCTCGAAGAGCCGATCACAATTTCCTGTGATGCAAGTCAACTTGGCTTAGGAATGGTGTTAACACAAGGTGGCAGACCAGTCGCATATAGTTCTAAGTCCCTTACTCCTGCTGAATATGCCTACAGCCAGATAGAGAAAGAACTTTTAGCCATTGTAACTTCGTGCCAGAAGTTCCACACGTACATTTATGGTCGCCAGGATGTGACCATCGTGACTGATCACTTGCCGCTCATCAGGATTCTCGACAAGCCTCTACATCAAGTTCCCTTACGCCTGCAAAAGATGAGGATGAGACTTCAACAGTATGACTTCAAACTAGTGCACAAGCCAGGAAAAGACATTCCTGTTCCAGATAATCTGAGTCGCCTACCATTACCTGCACAGAATGAAGACAAAGACTTTTCTGTTATGCTTACTAATGTGCAAAGTATCTTCGCATTCAGCACTCAAAGACTGTCTCAAATTCAAGAAGAAACCAAGAAAGATGAAGCCCTACAGCAATTAATGAAAACTGTCTCCAAAGGATGGCCTGAACGAAAAAGAGAAACAGAAGAATTAGTGCGACCCTATTGGGATTTCCGCGAAGAAATTCATGTGATTGATGAAACAGTTCTCCGAGGCCAGAGAATAATTATCCCTGCAGCGCTTCAGAAAGAAACTCTGAACATTCTGCACGAGTCGCATCAAGGCATAGTGAGGACGAAACAACTTGCCAAAGACTTAGTTTATTGGCCGGGTATCAACGCCCAGATTGAAGAAGTAGTCGGAAAGTGTGGACCATGTCAGAAATTCCGCACTTATCAACAAAAAGAGCCTCTCATTCCGTCCGAAGTTCCAACTGAACCCTGGTCAACTCTAGCTATTGACCTCTTTGATTTGAATGGTTCCAAGTACATTTTAGTGGTCGACTACTACTCTGAATGGTTTGAGTTTATCAACCTTCATCATGATACGTCAGCTGACTTGGTCATCAAGGCTACGAAGAAAATCTTCGCTATGCATGGCATTCCTACGAAAGTACTGTCGGACAATGGTCCGCCCTTCAACAGTGTGAAATTCAAGCAGTTTGCTTCTGCTTATGACTTTGAACATGTTACCATGTCTCCGTACCATTCTCAAACTAATGGACTTGTAGAAAAAGCTGTTGATATTGTGAAGAAAGTCATCACCAAGTGTCAAGAGGATAACAGAGACTTAGCACTCGCTTTGCTAAACATTCGCAACACACCGCGAAATGACACTATTGGATCTCCAGCTCAACGCCTCATGGGCAGAAGAACAAGGACAAGGATTCCTACTTCGCAAGATCTCCTGCGTCCAAATCTCTTGGATCCAGATGCAGTCCAAGCCAGTATTGCCGACAACAGACAACGTGCCAAATCGTACTATGATCGAGGATCACGAGAACTACCAGCACTACATGAGACTGATAATGTCAGAGTCCGAAATTACCCACATCACAACCGATGGGAACCAGCTCAACTACTACCAGCAGATCAACAAACTTATGATGACAGATCGTACCTTATCAAAACTCCAGATGGCAGAATTAAACGAAGAAATCGGAGGGATCTACTGAAAACGAGGGAAGACTACTTTGATCTCAATGACGAGAATGACTATGAAGAAGACGAAAATTTTGAAGATCCAGAATTCCTTGATATGGGACCAGTCTTACCAACCCCTCATGTTGTCACACGCACTGGTAGATCTGTTCAACGCCCTCGTAGATTCCTAGACTAGTTCTCAACTAGAATTTGTAGTGATTAAGTGATTAAGTTAGAATTCATTAATCATGTTACTTAGACAGAGCTAAGGTTTTGCTATATAATAGCCTTCTGATTGTATTACATTTATACAATTTTTCGAGTTCTTAGCATCTTAGTTATGCTTATTGATGTTAAACTTTATACTTTTGAAGTTGTAAAAGTTCAAGTATACTCTCAGTATTATACAATGTTCACTAATTGCCTTATATAGACTTACATTTATACAAGTCTCTAAAAATTTAATTTAGATTATTTACCTTTACATGTGCAAATTTACCAACTATTTTGTTAAACAAAGAGAGATGTTGTGTATCGAGATTTCATGAACGGAGTCATCCGAGATTTCATGAACGGAGTCATCCGCTTTATAATAAAAGTCGCGCATGCGCACATTGACCACCACAGCCATGCTTGTTTGATTTATTTATTTCTTGGAATTTTAATCATGAAACATCCGCGCTGCTAGACAGCGCTAGGACATAACAGGTACTATCTAGCAACTTAGTGACAACTTGAATTGACGTTGTAGTACAGTTGTGCCAAATTTATAATGACAGCGCAAGCAACTCTGCACCACAAGTCTAGACGTCTCTTCAAATGGTTTCAAATAAAAGCTTCTTAATAAAGTTTATAAACTGTTCAAATGTTTAATGTAATTCTTTTGTATTTATTTTTTCTTTTACTTGTTTATTCTTGTTGAACGACTACTTACTAATGTTGTGAATTTATAGCCTTTTAATAAATCAATTAGGATTAAATTCACCTGACCATTAGAAAATAAGAAATGCATTATCAAAAAACACCTTGGCTTCAATTGGATTAGATTTGCATTAGCTGTACAACAATTAATTTTAACTGATAGATTTCCGTCAGGGCTTCTGGAATTACAAATAGGGCTAATCAGCTAATGGATGCAGGCTGCAGTTATTTGCGAGTTCACCTCGCATATGGGATCGGTATGGGAGTGTTAGAATTTTTGGATCGTTTGTGAGAGACAATGGAGCACTTTTTAGAGTTGCTTTTTCGTGAAATGAATGAAGAATTGGCTAACTTGAGGCGCCCTCAAACCTTTGGTGCCTCTTGTGCATAGTTTATTCACAGTTTGAGGTTTTAGTTTCAACAAAATCACGGCAAAACAGGAAATAGAAATATTTGTTATTGTTTTCCTGCCCTCTGATTGGCCGAAACAGGTTCTGATAGCATATGGGATTGGTATTTGACTGTCAGAAATTTTGGATCGTTTGTGAGAAGGCCCCATTTAACCTCATAAGTCCCGAAATCCCAAGGTGGCACCATAAGTCCCGACAAGCCCCCTATGTCCCACTAAGTCCCGACAAGCACCCTATGTCCCGCTAAGTCCCAGTAAGCCCCCTATGTCCCGCTAAGTCCCAGTAAGCCCCCTATGTCCCGCTAAGTCCCAGTAAGCCCCCTATGTCCCGCTAAGTCCCAGTAAGCACCCTATGTCCCAGTAAGCCCCGGCAAGAACCCTATGTCCCGCTAAGTCCCAGTAAGCCCCCTATGTCCCGCTAAGTCCCAGTAAGCCCCCTATGTCTTGCTAAGTCCCAGTAAGCACCCTATGTCCCAGTAAGCCCCGGCAAGAACCCTATGTCCCGCTAAGTCCCAGTAAGCCCCCTATGTCCCGCTAAGTCCCAGTAAGCACTCTATGTCCCACTAAGTCCCGGCAAGCACCCTATGTCCTGCTAAGTCCCAGTAAGCACCCTATGTCCCATTAAGTCCCAGTAAGCACCCTATGTCCCACTAAGTCCCGGCAAGCACCCTATGTCCCGCTTAGTCCCAGTAAGCACCCTATGTCCCATTTAGTCCCTGCAAGTACCCTATGTCCCACAAAGTCCCAACAAGCTCCCTATGTCCCATTAAGTCCCGGTAAGCACCCTATGCCCCCCTCAGTCCCGGCAAGCACTCTATGTTCTACTGAGTCCCAGCAATGTTTGTCCTGCTAAGTCTAGGCAAGCACCTATTATCAAACAAATCCCGGCAACTTCTGTGTACCCTCAGCAGAGTATCCACTGAAAGTTGAAAACTTAATTCCTGCATTTCTCTTACATTTTCAATGCTTCACCAGTCATTGTTTCCTGCATCATGTTTCAGTAAGCTTGCAAGTGCCATGTGTCCTGGTAAGCCCCCATTTCATTGTCCTCCAGACAAGCTGAGTAGAGTAGGTCGGGGCATGCAGCCCCCCCTTAACTTCGAGGTGCGATTTGACCTACTTTTTTTAGGCGATTATTTGAATGCTTATGCTGTCAGGAAGGGATCACTTGACTCTACTAACGACCTGTGAAATAAATGTCTTCCAATTTTAATAAAGGAGTTACGGCCATTTTTGTAAAAAATTTAAAATGGCCTTCTTACTCCACCCATCGGGCAAGAAGCCCCCCTATTATAATCCTATGGCAATTTTTTTTTGCAAGCGCATTCAGCCTAAAAGTTACTTCTTTGGGTTCTTCTATCATGTTTAAGGCATTCTATTCACTTTTTCTGAATTTCCTGAATTTTTCTGTTCATACTTTTTTCTTGTGGGGCCTCTCGCCCCAAACCCACATATTTTAATTTGACCTCTATATTTTTAACTAAAATGCAAAAAACATGATCCAAATCATATTTATGTGATGGTCATAAAGTGAAGCAATGCAGATATCCGTTATACTTTTAAATATTTCCAAAGTTATTTTTGACAACCCCTTTCAAAGAATTAGTCATAGTTACAAAAACCATGTACATTTTTTTGTTTCTTTAATTTCTAATATGGTTTGGTGCTGTTTGCCCTGAAAATTTGTGACGTCACCTAAAACGCCTCTAGCTTCAATCCTATCAATAGATAAACGCACCAAAAATGTAAGTTTGGATATAAGCCTGGGGGGGCCTCTCACCTAACCCGGGTTTCTTGCCCCGACCTACTCTATGTTCTTGGAATCACAATATTTCCCATGGGCCACTGGATGACTAAGGTCCCATCTACCAATAAAGTCTTGACAAAATTGGCAAGCACCAATGTCGGAAAGTGCATTATGTTCTGGACAAAGTGACACTGATATTACTGTTGCGACGTATTAGAGCCCGCAGCCCGCGAAACTGGGCGGGACGGAAAAATCAGTCCTGCGCAGGGCTCTACGACATATATAACAAAGCCAAAACAGACGGGGAGGGAATGAAGTTTGGTCTCTTCAAACTATATAACCGCCAATCTGTGTAAATTCCAGAAGGGGTACTATCTCCTTAACAGCAGGGACTCAACTAGACCTGCTGGCGCCCGTTGACTTTCAGGGAGGTAGGGGGCCCCCAGACCATGCAGAAATTTACCCAATTGGTCTTGCAAGCACTGTCGCGTCACTTCAGCAAGCCTTTAGTGATTAAGTTAGACAAATGAGGCCGATTTCGCAGTTTCACTAAGGGACCGTTCAGAATTTATGACTGGGGGGGGTGGGACTTTTGCCAGAACTTCCCGTCAAAAATTGAGTTCCATGCGGAAATTTAGTGCCCCACCGTTAGGTTTCATGCTCATTTTTAGTACCCCCACCTTGACATACAAAGAAATACATACGTATATTGTTATAGCTGTGCCCCTTGTACAGTCACGCATACAGATTCGTGGACTTTTGCGTACAAAAATGTGTGATCACACTGAGTATATGAGCATTTTATAAAATTTTTGTTTTGTTAAATTTCTCACCCCCCCCCCCCGGACATAATGTCAAAAATTAGTGCCCCCCCTCCTCAGAACACATGTGAAAAGTTAGTACCCCCGCAGGCAAAACTCCCAACCCTGCCCACACAGCCTGCAAATTTTTTTTGCCGAACTGGCGAAGCGAACTGGTGAACTGGCAAACTCAACTGAACTGGCGAACTCCACTGCCCTGCCTGCTGACATAACATTGAGCATTGGGTTTACTGATTGCGAAGTTTAAAGCCTGTGGTGGAATGCCGTATGATGTATATACTCGTTTGTATGATGTGTTAGTTCAGTCTGTTATTAACTATGGTGCCGCAATATGGGGTACCAAAAGTTACTCTTGTATTAATGCTGTGCAGATGAGAGCATCAAGATTTTTTCTTGGTGTTGGTAAATATACACCTAATGTAGCAGTACAGGGCGAGATGGGCTGGGATTTTCCCCAGCAGCGTATTGGAGTATGTGTTGCACGCCTGTGGTGCAGAGAGATTAACCTTGACAACAGTAGGCTTAATAAACGTGTATTTGTGTGGGCAAAAAATTTGCCAAGTCTTTGTACATGGTATAAGCGAGCCAGAGGTATTTTCAGCAGTATTGATGAAGGTTTTTGTTATGATGAATATGTAGAAAATGTCAGAGGTGTAGTCACCAATGTCAATTTAAAGTTAAAAACATTGTACACAGAGGAATGGAAAACCAATCTGAATAGAATAGAAAGTGCACACAGTACTGGGCGTAATAAACTGCGCACATATCGATTGTTTAAGTCTGAGTATGGAGTAGAGCATTATGTCAAGCAGAATTTCTCTAGGAAGCATAGGAGTGCGTATGCAAAGTTCAGATGTGGGGTTGCCCCAATTAGAATAGAAACAGGCAGGTATATTGGTTTAGAAGAAAGTCAGAGAAAATGTTATTTTTGTGAAGACAGTATTGAAAATGAAATTCATGTTATCACTGAATGCAGATGTTATAATGCTATAAGAGAAGAACTGTATAATCATGCCAGACAATCAATTGACGGGTTTGATAATTTAGGTAATTGTGATAAATTTGTGGTGCTCTTTTGTAATAATACTCTTAGTCATTATGTTGCCAAAGCCTGTGATATGATTTTAAATCAAAGATTACTGTTTTTATCTAAAGAATAATATGTTTTTATCTTGTTTTTAGTCTCTCATAATTCTGTTGAGAATGGGTCATCCCAATTGTTTTTAACCTTGTTTTTATTGTATCTGATGACGTGAGACTTTAATAAATAAACTATACTATACTTGAAAATGCATGACTTGAGTCAGGAAAAATGCTCCAGTTCACTCAATTCTTATCGGATTTTAATGAATGATGGCTTGTTTTGAAGCTCTTACCTGTGCGCACAACATATCAAAGCGGCACAAATAACAAAAAATATATAGGCCATGAAAGAAACCCAGAGACTCAGCGATTGGCAGCTCTGTGCACTGCCAGCTGAGCTAACCCTAGTCTGTTCCACAACACAGCATACACCTTTTTGTAAATTTTAGTTTGGACAAGCTGGGGGGGGGGGGCATAACATGGGGCAAATAAGCGGCGCTCTGGGGCACTTCTGATCTGTTCCATGTTAATTTTGGGCCTGAGGGGGCCAGTGTTGTGCTCGTTACTCAGTCATAGTAACTAGTTACATATTACATATTACTTTTATAAAATGTAATATGATCCGTTACATATTACTTTGAAAAATGATAAAAAGTAATAATATTACATATTATATATTACTTATTATATTGGCTTATTGTGCCGCATTTAGTTTGTACTATGGGCCAAATTATGAGACCAGATCCAAGAAGATCGATGGAAAAAAAAACACCTCAGAACTCTCTGCACAAAATAGTAGGCCTGGGCCTACCCACAGACAACCAGACATTAGACTGACAATTGGGTATTTTTCTTTTCTGCATCTTAATTCCAGATAGTTTGACTCTACGGTAGTACTGATACCTCCCTGTCCTCTACCTGCCCCTTCCACCTCCCTGTTACTCGTATAATCCAATGCCTTATTTGATTATAGATGGGGCCACTAGTACTGCATTCAGCATGAACAAATGAGGGTAGCAGCAACTTCACTTTAGCTATGTTTTTACAGTCTTAACTCCTGAATATTAAATTTATATGAAGATGAACAAATAGTCTGTTACCTGAGAATGTCATCTACCTAAACAAAGAGCTACTATCAACAAATTTCAGATAGTAGCAGTTAACTGAAATATGGACAAAATGTGACTGCAAATTAGCATGTGGGACATCTGTAAATAAGCTGTTGACCAGGCAATCAAGTAACGCAACAGTAACGAGTCTAAAGTACTCAAGTAACTGTAATATTATTACTTCGTTTTCATAAGTAATGCGTTATATTACTCAGTTACTCACTTGGGTAATAATATTACATAACGAGATCCGTTACTAACGCGTTAGTCGCATCACTGGAGGGGGCCATGGCCCCATGCCCCCCCCCCCTAATACGCCACTGCAAGCTACACATGCACTAACTGATTAACTTTCATTTATAGCTATTTATAAAGATCGGTGAAGAGATCACTGAAGAGACCATTTCGTCTCCTAGTTACTGTTTTACAGGAATTCGCGTAGAAGTAGACTTAGTGGATCTCAGCATCTATCAATTTGACTCCACGTGACGTATGGTAAAAAGCTACTGATGTATGACTGATTTCCAGTCAGTTTTATGCACACAGAGAAGCTGTGAGGTCCAAATCTGATTTGTCAGTTTGTCTGTTTATTTCAGTAGATTGCAAAGACTGATAAAGTTGCTGAGTGTGGAATTATAATACCATGTCAGCCACTTTGAGTGTGATTGGTCAGAAATCATTGGGAGCACTCAGCCATTCACACCTATGAAGAGTAATTGACTTGACCATATTTGATCGTGCCAGACCGCATTTCTGAATGTCTTTAGCTCTGTGGGCCCTGCAGTCAAGGAATCATTTAAATTCCAGAGAACTTTATTGTGCTTTTTCTTTGCAATCCCGATTTATATAGATAGATAGATAGATAGATAGATAGATAGATAGATAGATAGATAGATAGATAGATAGATATCATCAACCACTCAGTCAATCAATCAATCAATCAATCAATCACTGACATATGGCTAAGAATTTGAAACTGCTATCGCGGACAACTCTACTGACTTTTAGGTACACGACAAGGTGTAACTACACTTCTATTTGGCCAATCTTTATGATTTAAACACCAGAGGAATAAGCAGAAAATCCCCTTTGTGCCAAATAAGAACAATGACATTATCAATATAAAGTATTTGGCAATGATGAGCTAAACGTTGTGTAACACCCCTATTTTAGCGCGACAAACTACCTTTCACCGTACAGCACGATTTCAGAGCTCCTTGGCGAAAAAGTAATAGGTTTGGACCTCCAAAACTTGGTGTCATTTGAAAGAGCACCATCTGAATATTCTATATCTGTTTGCTGTTTTTTGTAGCCCTCATAGTTATTGAAAAATTCAGGTCGCAAAGAGGCCTACATAAGCGTTACACATTTTGACAAAATTACCAGTTTTTCAATGACCTCAAAATGAAAGAAAGAATGTGAATTTTCAGATGCTCTTTCTTTTTTTAACTTCAGCTTGCCAATCTATTTCATTTTCCTATACTTTTTTTGACCAATATACAGTATTTTTCTTACAGATCAGATAATGAATTTTAATTTTGAGAGTTGTCCGCAATGGTTACATTTTTTAAACAGCTATAAATCTAAAACCGTTGGACGGATCCACAAACCGTCAATTGGGGTGATTGGTGCTGCCTCTGAGACTGAATAAAACATCTGAAAGTGAATGAAATGTCAAAGGAAAGGAAATGGCAGTGGATTTTGGTATTTGTTGTCCGAAAATTGTCCACATAGAGCACCCTAAGACATGTTTTGTGGACAATCAAAATCATGTTGTCCTTGGATAATGGACAATGTAGCTTTTAGCAGTCTTCAGACAAATGCTGACTCTGGTCACCTCTGGGACAAGACTATTTTATATTTCCAAGAATTCAATATTTGTAGGTATAATTTTAAAATCCCATGAATATTTTAATATGTTGTTGCCTGACGCGCACATCGTCATGATGTTTCATTCATGTCAAGTAATAATTTTTAAGTTGGACACTCAGATGTTCAGTTGTCCACACTTATTCCTTTTTCACAGGTCAACTGTGAGATATTTTTTTGAAAAATAAAAGCTGTGTAATATTTTGGCATGTTCTAAAGTATATATTCCATCAAAACTAGTTAACCTACATATGACAATATTGCAGTAATGAACTCTCATTTGGACACCACTGTTTTTTGGGCATAATATTATGGCCTGTCCAAATTGTCCTGCTGGCTTGTCTTTGAGGCAAAAAAGTGAAAATTGGACTCAGTTCAAGAGAAGTTGCTGCAAGATGATAGTTTGGAGGAGGGGGCTATGGATTTTACCTTCGGGAACAACTTTTCGACAGGAGAAGCAACGCCAAATATTTTTCACATGCAAAGGAACGACAAACCTTTTTATTGCAATTTTGACATTAAACCTAATGGTATGATAGATAAACACCCTAAATGTGGAAACGAAGGTTTTTCTCCTGTGCTGATCAAGCTACTTTTGGTGTCATACATATATCAAACAATTTTTTTTTTAATCCGCTGTCCCCATCCAAGGATCATCTGGTCAGCCCACAATCGCACAACTTTGGATATATTATGATCATAAAGAATTTCAAACGCTTTGCACCATCATTATAATTAACATTTGATAGATTCTAATGTAACCCTCAGCAAAACTACCTTGAAATGCTTGAAGTTTTATTGTTACAACCCTTACAACACATGGTCCATAGTATAGGCCTACAGTTGTTGGCATGTCTGTCCTGTTTGGTTCGGCATTCAAACCCTGCTCCGGCCATGTCCAGAGATTATTACCAGGGGGCGGGGATTCAGAAAATTCTGGTGGGGGGTCTATTGGGTTATTGTGTTTCGGAACTTATAGCCGAACATAATGTGACGCCGTGCCGATATAATTGGCATGTAAAAATATCATAAATTTCATCTGGTGCATCCCCCCCATCCCCCCCCCCAATGCGTCCATCCCTGGTTGTCACCAAAATTGAGATTGAGGAGAAGGAAGCTGATCAATGTAATAGGCCCATATATTTTAGCAAGTATATATACATCTGTCGTCATCATCTGTTATTTTTAATGGAAACGCGTACTTGCTAAATGGTTAATTGTTCTACTAAAGAAATAGCTGAAGATGTATCTACAATTCTACATTCCAATATCAGTGGTCGAAACAGGCCATGTCATTTGGGGGTGTCTCTCAGTTGCAAGGCCAGAAGGATAGAAGCCCTTGAGACGGAGGGCCGTCAGTGGGCCACCAGAAGCCAAATAGCTTTTCTTGATGCTCTAAAAATTAGTTTTAAAGGCATGTTTCATTTCAGAAAATTAGTTTTATAACCCTATTGCTGGTGAATATAAATCACAAGAAGTTGTTGTAAGCTGATAAGGCATTACTGGGGCTTCATGCTTATTCCTCGTAAAAGATTCAGTATTTGGGGGGGGTTTTTTGAGGACCCCCTCTTGGTTCCAGTGTGGGAGTCCTCGAGTATTAAATATTTTTAATTTTCCTTCACTTATTGAGGTACCTTGACATTGAACATTGTTTCATGTAAATTTCAGCCATAATGATGCAGGTTTAACATTTTTGTTTACATTTAACATGTTTAATGCAAGACACCTTATCCTTAACTTTACACACCAGAGTGTTTGACATATAACTCGACAAAACGAAATGGGACAACATTTTTGACAGAATCTCCTAACATGCATCCATGCCTCAAAAATATTCAAAATATCTTTGATATAACACAAATATGCTACTGCCTAATAGATGGGAACAGAGAAGCTCAGAGTATGTATCTATATATCTAGAAAGTGTAAGGAAACAGACAAGCAATTCAGTATTTAGAAAAAACAATGCCATCAAGCCGAGAAAGCTTAGTATAAATATTCTTTCCCAGCTGTGTTGAAATAAATTTCCGGTGGATGGCCTATCTCAGTCTCAGTCTGCAATGTTTGATTGAGAAGTAATAAAGGTTTTCAGACACTCAAAACAAATTTAATCTGTCGCTTTTTCCGTAAGAAATAAATTCATTCCCGGCGAGACGATTTACACACCCTGTCCTTTAAAAATGCAATGATTGCCCCCCTTATTGTCTTCAGGTCAATGTTTTTACTTGAGTGATTGAGTGAATCTTCAATTGCAATGTTATAGCCTTATTGTAAGTGATATGTCGATAATATATCAAGCTAAAATAGTTTGGCAGTCAACCATAATTTATGTTCAGCCGGCCTCGGTCTCGGTCTCGATAGCTGATGCCTCGGTCTCGGTCTCGGAGGGTCAATGCCTCGGTCTCGGTCTCAGATGCTCATGCCTCGGTCTCGGATGTCCTAGACTCGACTCCAACACTGCTTGGTTCTTTTGAAAAATGTATTTGAGGGGGTCCTATGAGCATTTGGGGTGGGTCAAAACCCCCTTGACCCCCCCATATTTCGAACACTGGTAGAGCTCGGAACAGCCGACATTTTGCGCCGCCGCGAGCTGATTTTGCTCTCAGCTGCAGTGAGCTGAAGTTGGTCAGTCTAGCAGCAGACTTTGCTTCAAGTCAGCCGAGATGAGAAGCCAACTTGAAGCCAATTAAAGCCCTTAGCTCTATGGCAATTGAGGTTTAATTTACAGGAGAATCAATAGGACATTCGTAATTGCAATTAAGGAAGATGAGAAGTTCCCTGCTTTTATTTCTCATAATGACAATTAGAGTTGGCAATCTGATTGCAATTCACAACTTTGACTTCCAGAAGAGTGAAAAGGCCATTACTTAGAAGTTTTATGCATTGGGTCATCCTAAGTTTGAGAATACAAGCCTGTTCATTGGCTAAATTTCATATAATATAACCATTATGGAAATAAATTGACCAAACCCAAATATTTAGCACAGTATTATTTATTTAATTTGAATAATTCATTAGATAATTTTTTTTATATTGAGTCCTGCACATGAATTGGAATTGATAGTATAATTTCAGCCGGCCTACAATACTGTTTAGCAAATGTCCAGTGGGTTGTCTACATTGTCCTCTAAATAGTCTGCATCGTCCCCTAAATTGTCCGCATTGTCCTCTAAATTGTCCGCATTGTCCTCTAAATTGTCCGCATTGTCCCCTAAATTGTCCGCATTGTCCTCTAAATTGTCCGCATTGTCCTCGAAATTTTTCGCATTGTCCTCTAGTTGTCCGTATTGTCCCTTGAGTTGTCCTCACATGTTATAGCCTTATTGTAAGTGATATGTCGATAATATATCAAGCTAAAATAGTTTGGCAGTCAACCATAATTTATGTTCAGCCGGCCTCGGTCTCGGTCTCCATAGCTGATGCCTCGGTCTCGGTCTCGGACGGTCAATGCCTCGGTCTCGGACGGTCAATGCCTCGGTCTCGGTCTAGGATGCTTATGCCTCGGTCTCGGTCTCGGATGTCCTGGCCTCGACTCCAACACTGCTTGATTCTTTTGAAAAATGTATTTGAGGGGTCCCATGAGCATTGGGGGGGGGGGGTCAAAACCCCTTTGACCCCCCCTTATTTTGAACACTGGGGAGTATCTATGTTTCCAGACTCGAACCCCCCTGCTGCCTACACTACCCTACAGGCTACGGTGCCATGGGTAGCCACACCATGCAATATGGATGGTACTAGATCTCAATAATTAGAATCTAATAAATATAATGAAAATGATCACTGATCAGCCTTGGTTTTTGTTCAAAGAGATAGCTCAGATTAGGCTGTCAGCCTACCCCTTGAAATATCTGTTAAATTTTCTGCTATGTCCATTGAGTTGTCTACATTGTCCTCTAAATTGTCCGCATTGTCCTCTAAATTGTCCGCATTGTCCTCTAAATAGTCTGCATTGTCCTCGAAATTTTTCGCATTGTCCTCTAGTTGTCCGCATTGTCCCTTGAGTTGTCCTCACAGTCCTCATGTAACATTTTGCGGACAACTGTGTGGACAACTAAAATCTCCATGTATCCTGAGAGATAAAAAAAAGGTCATGGAAGCTATGTAATGCTTCAGAAAATTGCCTCCCATTGTGGAAAAATGTATAAAACCATCGGTTTGGTGCTGCCATAACTCGGACCCCAACTAAAGTTGGTTGAACAGCCAAAATTGTCCGGTAACACCCTGTTATATTGACGAACCGTAAAAAATTATCCACTGATGCATTGTGGGTAATATTTTTTCCAGGTCACTAAGCTGTGGATACTCTTCATGCAAAAAAAAAAATTGTGCTGCTGGTTGCCGCAGTTTTCCAGATACAGGCGGTCAAACGGAGAAAGTGGACAACTCTGTTACGCTTTTTTGAACACTTAAAATTAGGAAAAATAAAGTCACAGATTAAGTTTTTGAGATCCATATTTTGGGAAATATAAGGCAAAAATGGGATGTATGAAATGGCATTAACTTAAAATATGTCAGCTGAAGTCGAAATTTATATGTCCATGGTAGCAGTTTCAAATTCTTAGCCATATAAATAAATGAAATAATGAACCATCCATTCATCCATCCATTGCATGTATATCAATCAATCAATCAATCAATCAATCAATCAATCATCTATCTATATCTCTATCTATCTATCTATCTATCTCTATCTATCTATCTATCTATCTATCAGCCCATTCTCCACCCCAGAATGAAATACGTACTTTATGGACTTTTTGCATCTAAATATAAACACCGTTCTTCATTCTGAAGGAACAAAAAGGACGTCCTTCATTCTCGTGTATAGGTCATATAACTGTTGAGAATGAACATCATACTTTATTTAAACAGATATCTACAAAGTAAAGGATGGTATTCATTTCCACAACATCAGCATGAAAATGAAGGACGGACTTTAATACAAAAGGAAATTGAATACCCTACTTCATAATATGACCTCTTGAAGCAAATGAAGGACAATCTTCATATCTAGTGAAAACATTCATTTTGTCCATATTTAGGGATTTCCAGGTTTTTCCTCCTCAGGTATTGCCGTGCCTATTGAAGGGGAGGGCATTAATACTCCTGATGACCCTTTTTAAAAACCTTGCCCCTCGATCCCACGGTGGGGGGGGGGCTGCAAAGTTTCTGGTTCCAGGGTACTCACTTCACTGATACCATGGATCTATAACTTAACCTTTCCCTTATAGCTCTATGCTGATACAGTCTGATATTATTTTACAGTGGATCATAATACTGAATGGCAACCGGGGGGGGCGCAGGGGGGGGACACTGGACCGATATGGCAGGAGGGGGGCTGTCCGGTTGCAGTGGTAGAAACCAAGAGGGGGGCTATTGCTGAGCCCAACCTTCCCCCCGGACCCCCCCCCCCCAAACTATTATAAAACTCCATAAGTTTAACACACAAAGATGTTATTTCTACAGTTTTTGTTAAGGACTAAAGACACAAATTCATGTTTTAAGACACAAACATTTATGACAGAAATGTGTTTCTCAATGCATTACCTAAATTTTGATCATTATAACTAAACCACAAAATGTATTTATATCATGGCTTATATTTTAAAACTGCAGTGCTTTTCAAATTAAGTTTATTCAAATTGTGTTCTCTTTACCCCTATATTCATTATCTAACATTATATTAGTGATGTCCATTGAACGCTTCATTGCTCAGGTCATTATCAGATTATTATAGGGGTGGTGTCTTATCTCATTATCAGTTCTTGGAACCCTTCCATTGTAATACAGGTATAATAGCACTTATCTAACTAGAATTTGTGTCGCAAGCGGAACACATGCGAGTTCACTATGCGTATGTTGTAGATTCTTGGGGAAAATGGTGTAGAATTTGGGGCCTAGATTTTCATACATGATCAAAGAAATAGAACAGACAATAAACTTAGCAGTGGTATCACCAGGAGGGGGGGGGGGGCAGTGCAGTAAAAAAGAAAGTACAAGCGGCTTACAACGAATTATGTCAATAGCAGGAAGGCCAGATCTAAAAGGTATTGAGATCAGTAGCATAGCCATTAGGGGGGGGGTGAGAGGGCAGGGGGGACAACTTGCCCCCTGAACAGATTTTGGGGAAATTTCTGCAGATGTATTAGCAAAATTAAAAACGAAAATGGGGAAATGGTAAGAAAAATGGAGAAATTATGAGCAAAATGGGTAAATGGTAAGCAAAATGTGGAAATTATAAGTAAAATGGGGAAAAGGTAAGAAAAATGGGAGAAATGGCCAGAAATTGGGGAAATGGTAAAAAAGAAGTGGGAAATTAACAGAAAAAAGAAACTGAAAGAAAAGGGGATTTATACGAAGAGTTTTAACAGATTTCCCAATTTTTTCTGCACAATTTCCCCATTTTTCTTCACTATTTCCCATTTTTCTGCCCCTGAATGATATAATTTTGTAAAAAACACCACAAAAATTTCCAAAAAGGTAACCAGCACCAGTGGCGTATCCAGGATTTTTTTCAGGGCGGGCAAACCACCAAGATATTTCCCCAAATTGTTTTTCGCGACCAACAGCTCTGTCATCAAGTGTCGCACATTGTACAATGTTCAAAAATTCTTTCAGACAACATTTTCAGTGCACCTTCATGAGGAAAATCCCAGCTGGATGTCATTCGGATGAGACGTTAAATTGGCGGACTATTGTATCAGTGTCTATGCCGGGCAAGTAAAAGATCCCTCAGATGGGGTAAATGTGTAACATGTTGAGGACTCCCGCTCTCTCTCTCATCTCATCAATCGACCCTTGTGAGTGCCCAGAACTGGGCTTAGAGGGCTGCACTTACCATATCTATCTATCTATCTATGTGTGTTTAAAGAAGGAAGAGATAGAGCTTTAAAAGCTGACAAAATAAACTTGAGACAAACTGAAACTGTGGTAAATTTTACAAATGCTTGTGATAAGGTCTAGGGAGTAGCCAACTTAAAATTATATATTCTAGTGTGCTCTGATTGGCTGGTTCTCATGACTTTATTTGACATTGGTTAATTTGCTCCATACTTGCGAATTCCAGAGCGCATCTTGTGATGGCAGTGAGCCAGTAACTGATAATTTTAGAAAGACAGATTTAATTGTTTAGATGGACAAATAATTATGTGTTTCTGTTGTAAGCTCCATGGGAGATGTTGGGGATTGCTTGATAGCAATATGTATAGCAAGATAGATAGATAGATAGATAGATAGATCAGATATCTAGATAGTAAGCTAGATAGCTATAATGGTCAGATAGCTAGATAGATACATAGATAGATAGACAGCTAGCAAGATGGATAGATAGCTAGCAAGATAGATAGATTGATAGACAGATCGAACGATAGAAAGATAGATAAATAGATAGACATAGATTAATGTGAGCTGTAGTCGGAGGGGGGATGTTTGGGATAGCTATACATTATTATATTATCGGTTTAAGTATTTACTGACTGACTAATTAAAACAACTGTGTCATCCAATTCAAGTTTGAACTTCACACCTTTTCCAAACAATAGACCAGCATCAACACCAGGGTTTCTGTTGGGGTGCTCAAAAAGTGAGTCCTGGGGACTCAGTGAGGTCTGAAAAAGTGGGTCCCCAGCCAAATTTCTGGGTCCTAGTTTTTTTCATATCATGGCCAAGCGGCCATCACCCAATTACAATTCTTGAATATAAGGGAGGGGGCTAGCCCGGCTGGTAGAGCCTTGGGCTCCCATTTGTTGGGACCCAGGTTCGGAAGCTCTCCACAAAATAGTTTTTGCTTTGCTGAAACAATTCTTTGTCGCATCCCTCAATCTTCAGATATATATCAAAGTAGGAACTCCTAGTACAGGGTGAATTTCCTATAAATCTAAAATGGTAAGTTTAAAAATGTATTTAGGAGTCGTCTGTAGGACTATATTTCTTTATGCATCTTCAAAAATGCCACAGTCTTGTGAAGCAATATTGGCAATAATTTAGTTACTCGATTGATTAAAACTGTAGAAGGCTCCAAATGATCCATTATTGACCTATTGAATATGCAATGACATCACAGTAACACAAGCAGTTTGAAGTAATCACTTGCACTTCCCTGACTGTAACTACTCAAAGGGTGTGACCTGGGTGTTTGCCAGTCCTTGAAAAGCCTTGAAAAAATTGCATTTACCACAAAAGGCCTGGAATCTGCTTCATACTAATAAAAAAAAGAAACACAGCTGAATATTTTGCGATTTCTTGTGACAGTCAGGTCGCAGATTCATTTTTACTATCAGAAAAAAATAATCTGCATTCTCTGGAAGATTGGCCTTGATTTTGGGAAAATTTGGGCCAAGAAAAGCCTAGAAAATCCTGGAATTTGGTTCCAAAAATGCTGCAGACATCCTGCACTCAACACAACGAGACTGCGATGCAAGGGCAATAATGTTCTTCTAAAATTTGAGTTATAAAATACAAGAACTTTTCTGCTGACTTGACTTGTGTTGTGCTGGTATACCCTGGCTGACTTGACTTGTGCTGTGCAGTTGATGTTGACAGGCTAGTAACTGTTACTGTATCCACATATTCATAACATTTTGTCAAGGACCAACCATGCACTGGTATTTTCATTTTATGCACAATATTTCATTAACGTCTCTCTACTCAATCACCCTTAAATTAACAAAATATGAATGCACTATTGCAATGCGCTGAGTGAAGCCTGCCTTATTTGGCTGTCCTATCAAGATGTGTGTGCAGAAGAAAATTTTGAAATGCTAATCTAGTGCATTAATAAAGCACATAGAAGCTTGAAAATGATCTTATAAAATGCCTTGTATTTTTAGCTGTCAACCCCTTCCACAATTTTCCCGAGTTTTTCTTTGTAAATAGCTAAAAAGTGAGTTACAAAGACAAAAGTGAGACACCAGTTGGTAAACAAATATCAAGATGCCTGGGGTTATTTCTAATATAATTTTCCGTTCAGATAAATGTCCCTGCAATAATTCCTTTCATTTAAAGGAGGGCATGGACCTATAAAAGGAGCCAGTCGAGGTACCCTTCATTCTGATTCTGGCACTCAAACAGTCAACATCTCCCATTTTCCTCAGTTAAAATCATCAATACCAGCAATAATACTGTATGAAAAAAGTGCATTTTTCAACTACATGAAATTTCGTAACGAAGGAATATAAATCTGCAGTTTTGAGCAACTCAGGCTATTTTAAGACTATTAAAATAGCATTTTAATACAAATCTGAGCTAAAAATTGAATATGAGCTGCTGTGACCTGATTGGTTATGAAATCTTCCAACTGGAGGGTCATTAGGACTGTCCACTTCAAAGGAATTCCGAATTGCATTGAAATTAGAAACCCTAATTACACTTTAATTACCCTTCATTAGCAGCAATCCACTTTCCTAAAAAAGCCAAAAACTTTTAATAATGCAGATAATAATGTTTATGTTTAGGATAAACGTATGATATACCACTAACCATAAATCCTGAAATTTTCATTAAAATCGGATGATTAACAAAGTTATGGTATATTGACTACTGCACTAGAAATATAGCAGCAATCAAAGACAGATGATTGGTCAATACCCTATCCCAGGCGTCCAATCAGAGAATAGGTAATTAAGAATTCCATATAATTGCTGTACCCGGGTATATTGGTACCCCCTGAATGCCCTCCTTTAACATTATAATATCAAAGCCACTATATGTACATTGTTATTTTTATTCTTTTAAAATATGTTCACTGCCATATATTTGCCTGATAACTGGTTCATGTTAAATTTTAATTAAGTGGATTGCCTCCCCTCAAAGATGGCATTGATTGCTATGAGAAAGTTCACTTTTACAATGGCCTTCAATGATGTGGGACTTCTTAGAAGGTGTTAATTGAAATATACTAACTCAAGGTGTGAATGTAATGGCAAATTGGCTAATTGGTGAAGTCTTGATTGCTATCCTGAATTGCCTGACATGGCAAAGGGACAAATATATAGGCCTATGCATTTTCAACGAATTCTCAGCAATTAATTGAGATATCTTCATGAAAAAACGAAATCATAAAGATTAAGGCACCAGGCTTCAAAAGAGCCTAAAATATTAATTCTAGCCCTAATAGAAGTATCCGAAAACTATCGGGAAGACATCGAACCTGTTTCGGCCAATCAGAGGGCAGTAAAACAATAACAAAAATATTTCTATTTCCTGTTTTGCCGTGATTTGGTTGAAACTAAAAACTTAAATTGTAATTAAACAAGACACAAGAGACACAAATGTGAGCAAGGCGCCTCAAGTTAGCCAATTCTTCATTAATTTCATGAAAAAGAAACTTTAAAAAGAGCTTCCTTGTCTCTCACAAACGATCCAAAATTTCTGACTACCCTTATTTAACCCAGTTTGCCCACAAATGCGAGTGAACTCGCAAATAAGTATAGTTGACCTATTTACATATTTGTAAATAATATTCTTAATTTCATTCATAAAGACAAAATATCCCAATGAAGTTTAAAAAAAACCCAGACATATCCTATAGGCCTATGTTAAGTTAATTCAATATTTCATGAATTTACACGGAGTGACAAGATTCAGAATATTTATTTACAAAAACATAGGAATCAGAAATATAGAAACTGTTTCAAGTATAATTGGGATTGGGCTCTTTATCCACAGATTCTGTTATGTGCTTTATCTGTGAAATAGTGTTTTCTTAAGAAAATTTTTTAAAAGGGAGAAGGGAAAAAATGCTTTAAAACTATTCCTACACTTCCAGTATACCACAGAGTGATATAACCAAATTTTGTTGAATGAATCAACGCTCAGCTCATAATCAGGTGAAGGCAGCTAAAGTCAATCATATTGCACTGAAGCAAACATTCCACATGTGTGATGGATTTTTATAAGGATGCTGATCCCACAACCAATGACCTGTTATTTGCTCGAAAATAAACAGTTAATTTCATGAAAATAATTAGGCATTAATTTTAGACCTTTTTTTCGTTTTGGACTAACTCTCAAGTCTCAACATCAAATGAAATACCATTTAATTATAATATAATATGACTTTATTTAGACTGGAGGTAGGGACGGGAAAGGGAGGAGAGAGGTTAGAAGGATGGATGGTGGAAGGAAGGGGGAAAGAGGGAGGAAGGATGAACGGGGGAAGCGAGGAGAGGATGGAGGGAGGAAGGGAGGCAGGGAGGAATGGAGAACGGGAAGAAGGACCCACGAGTCAAAATTGAAGTTAGAATTTCTGCAGAATTTACCGGAATCAGACAATCTTACTAGTGATAGATATCTTGTAAACTGACATTTATAATCTGACCAAATATTGATTTTTTAATATTACAAATGTAATTAAGCCTATTTAAGATGTTTTATTCTCCGATGAGAACACTGTGCATATTATAATATTTTAATTTTTGGATTATTTTAAACTATTAATATTTGATTCAGTAAAAAAAAAACAACTAATAATTGTTTACTTTTTATTTTAAAATAGTATAATTGGGATGAAATTGGACCCAAGATGTAGAATACAATAAAAATACTAATTAAATGTGTTGATTTTGACGCCAGTCTGCAGACATGCCATCTGTAAAGCCCCAGTATTTCTCATCATAAAAAATATCTTACATTATTTTATGCTTTATAAGGGAAAACGATTGTCTAAAGGCCAAAATTAAGCAGAAAGCAGGTAAATTTTTCCGCAATTACCCATACTATATGGTCTATTGGTATATCTAGGGATGGGACGATAATGGTTTTTTGATATCACGATATCTTGTGAGGCTGATATCATGATAACACAATATATCACGGGTGTCGTAGAATCCATAAATGAGAAGAAAAAAGCAAGAAATCCGCCCGTAAATGGCGGACAAGAGCGATGCAAATTCATAATTTTGCGGTTTTGAACAAGAAAGACACAATATATCACGATATATCATAATATATCACGATATTGTTGATACCGTGATATCTATAGCCATAATATCACGATATTTAATTTGGGAAGATATCGCGATACCACGATATATCGTCCCAACCCTAGGTATATCTATGTCGGAAAATGAATGACATTCTTTATCTTGTACATGTTCCTTCAGAATTAAATACAACCTTCATTTCCAGGTGACAAAAGTCCATAAAGTACGTATTTCATTATATGTGGAGAATGTGTTGCTATCTATCTATCTATCTATCTATCTATCTATCTATCTATCTATCTATCTATCTATCTATCTATCGTTTTTTAATTTTTCTTGGAATTTAAATACTGCAAGAGGTAGTAAATAAACAGTCATTCATTCATTCATTCTGTCTATCTTAATAATTTACTTTTGATCGTTCTTTTATCTTTTAATCGTTCCATCTGCCTAATGATCTGATTACTAGAATCCAAAATGTTCGACCAGGCTTGTCAAAACGTTGTCTTATAGCTCATATGCAAACTGAAAAATCAACAAATCAAAGTTTTGGTGTTATAGAAGAGTTTGTCTCAGACAGTTGATTTGTCAGTTTGATTTGCAGCTTGGTATGTTGATTTCTGTGTTTGGCAGCTGAGATTCGTGATTGAAATGGACTGTGTTGTTACCACACGTCATGTAGGCTTCCATACGTCATGTACACGTATTTTTTATTTGCAATTACTCATTTATTTTCCAGTCTTGAACCGACTGGTTAGTGGGCATTGTTTCTAAAGTTATTTGCCCTATTACCAAAGCTAGAATAATGAGATTTATCTTGATAGTTTTAGCACAATGTTGAAAATAAAACTTTTGGTGAAGATCGCACCAATGGAAGTCAACAAGTCAACTTCAACGCGAATTCCTGTAAAGAATGCATTGTATGAGGTTCTGGATGGGGGGGGGGGGGGTTGGTAAAGGGGCATGGAGTTTTAATCTGAGTAAAACAGCCTCTATACAAATAAAATAAACAAAATGTATTATACATACATACATACATATATAAAATGCACCTCTCCATAATTCCTTTGTAACGGGTCTTCTCAGCTATGGCTTAACTGACAGTCATGATATTTTACCACTGAGTCCTTTTATGCCCAAACTGTGTTCTTAATGCCTCAAATCTATCATAAGTACCGCTTATTTAATTATAGAGGGCAAGTAAGGATAATTCCCCGTGAATTTTAAATGTTCTGCTGCAGTGATAGCAGCATCAAGGCCAGCAGCCACACAGAGCAAGTGCTTAAACAATGTTAAAACATAGAAGAAAGGAAGGGAGGAAGGAAGCAAAGAAGGACAGAAGAAAGATAGTTAGATAGATTGATAGATCTGCACAGACAGGCACAGTGGTACATACATCTCTCCATAGATAGATTTACAGATCCTTACAAATAGACAGACAAGCACATTGGTAGATAAATATTGTATCAACAAGCACCTCTTCGTATTTGAATCATTTTAAAGACCTTCAAAAAGATAGAAATGGTTATGAATTATGAAAGAAATTAAGAAAGGAATTATGGAAAGGAACAAGGCAGGAATTTAAAAAACGAAGCGGAGACATACATGAAGGACGGAATGAAGGCATGAAGGAATAAAGAAAGAAAGAAATGAATGCTTCAAGGAAAGAACGAAGGAATGGCAAAAGGAAGGAAGAGTGAACGAATGAAAAAGGCAACAAAGAAACAACAAAGGAAGAAGGAAGGCTGAAAGAAGGAAGGATGAAGGAAGGAAGGAAGGAAGAAGGAAGGAAGAAGGAAAAAAAGGAAGGATGGAAAGAACAAAGATATATTATAGATGGCACATAGATAGATAGATAGATAGATAGATAGATAGATAGATAGATAGACAGATAGACAGATAGATATATAGATAGATAGATAGACAGATAGACAGATAGACAGATAGATAGACAGATAGATAGATAGATTGATTGATTGATTGATCTCTGTAAGTAGATCAATACTTTCATAAAGACATACAGACATGTCATATTGCTGGATAGATAGATAGTTTAAAAATATCAAATAATCAAATAATATATTCATGATAATATAATTGGTGAACATGGAAAAGACTTTGCGGCAACAATTATAGGATGATCAAGATGGACAACACCATGGCAAAAAAGAAGATATGGAAGATTTCTTTGAAGAACCCAAGGGACCGTTCAGAATTTATGACTTGGGGGGGTGGGAGTTTTGCTGGAACTTCCCGTTTTGCTGGAACTTCCCGTCAAAAATGGATACCCCCCCTTGAGTTCCATGCAGATTTTTAGTACCCCACCCCTAGGTTTCAAGCATATTTTTAGTACCCCCCCCCCCTCGACATACACAGCAATACACACATATATACTGTTGTACACGGCCACGCGTACAGATTTGCGGACTTTTGCGCGTAAAAAAGTCCAAATAAAATGAGTTTATTCGTGTTTTTTTAACATTTCTTCTTTGTTAAAATTTCTTATCAAAAAGTAATACCCCCCCTTGAAACACGTGTGAAAAGTTAGTACCCCCTCGGCCAAAACTCCCACCCCCCCCCCCCCAGTCATAAATTCTGAACGGTCCCCAACCAAAAACATGGTTACAAAGTAAAGCAAACAGTACACAACATGCGCAATGGGAGAGCCAGAACGATGGAGAGATGGAAGGATGATTGGGCCCTTGCATCATGCAATTAAACACTACGTACATTAATAAGGACACAAGGACTACACTCCAATGTCGCAAAGCACAACTGAAGCTGCTGTCCAACATTGGCCCAGGTCCACATAAAGAGGTGGTCGTGGGGGGGAGGGATTCAGAAGTAGACTCCTTTGTTTAAATTCACCATTAATGTTCACACAACTCTTGATTGAGTAAATAAACAATACAATATAAATACACCCTCTATCCATCTTTATACGGGTACAATGCTAGTTTAGAATAAATTTATACATTCTATGAATACGTAACTGAGTAAGAGAGCAAGGAAATCCTATGCAAAATGGAAAGGGACCCCATGGAAGTTTCTAAGGAGCTCTGGACAAGGGACCTGTACGCCAGGCCTGGGTACTTGGCACATTCAATTCTAATAATCAACAATTAAAATTTTTTCACATTCAGGAGAAGATTTCAATCCCAAACCGATGACAGGTCTAATTATCTAACATAGGCGGATCCAGGGAGCACAAGGGGCGCGCGCCCACCCCCCCTTTTGTCAGATAAATCCTTCATATGTATTGCTATTTGGGGAAAAAAACATTTTTTAGAGACTCCAATGTTATAAGTATTGCCGCCCCCCCCCTTTCGAAAAAACCTGGATACGCCCCTGTCTAATACCTATCTATAATCTATAAGCACAGAAAGCAGGGACCTACGGATTGATATTTCATGCCAGCGCATTTAACAAATTCAACTTTGTTGGTGTTGAGAGAAACCTGGTATTGTGACATATTTATCATGAATAACCTTTCCCCCGTTTATATTTTTGTACATCGCTGCATGGGAGTATGGGCAGCAGCCTGGCTGCTGTCTCAATGCAGCCTGTAGTGACCTGGCCACAGAGAGGGCACTGGGTCGGACTGCATGGTCAATTTCAGTGCATGCGAAAGCAATTTGACTTTGGTCAGACAATTTGTCTGACAGTGAGAGAGTTCTGGTCAGACAATTTAATTTTGGTCAGACAAACATTTTTCTTCCTGTGGAATTTTTTTTAAGCAATTACCTAATTTAAGGCAGGTGCAGCTGAGATGCCAACCCATACAACCATGTCCTTTGTCCACTTAGTTGTCCTTTGTCCACTTAGTTGGTTTACAACTGTTGCATGGCAAAAATTGTAATCTTTGTACACAAAAAGAACACCAAATCTGTCTATGGCCCATTGATTAGTATCAGTTGTTGTAACTTGTCCATTCATTTAATTTCTTGGCTTGGCAAAATATGTCAGAATATCTGGCTAGATTTGCGTTTTCTCTGTCTCTGCTTAGACTATTACCAAGAATGCAGTTGTGTATTGGAATTGGAAAACACTTGTGTCCTGATCTTGTGTTCATTATAGATCAAATTCATCAATTTCATGGTGGAAATGTTTTTATCAACAAAATTGACAGAAAGTGTAGAACTGCATCTGCTGCACATTGTTGATTGTAATTACTGCCCATGCTATGCATAGGGCAGTAATGAAACGATCTCGGAGTCGGATCGATGTGAGGCAGAGGCCTACTGGCCAAACCAGGCCATTCCAAGGGTTCATTTCATCATTTTCACTCATTTGTAACATCGTACATTCGAACAATTGTGTCTTTCTTTAGTTAAATTCAATATTATAAGATTTATTGGCATCCTCTCTGTTGCATAGCGCAGGGCAGGTCAGACCATTTTCCGCCGCCATTTTCTTGTGAATTCAGGGTCAGTGTAAAATGCAGACCATGCGGGCCATGTGAACCATGCTGACCACCAATTAAACAAACAAACACTGTTGGTTTAGGCGGTTAAACAGGCTGAGCTATCGTAGTGAAGCTACTGCTAATTGCTAATACAACACCATGCTTCTATTAATTGCATTTAACACATCATCAATGACAGACGTTCTCTGTAATCCAATAATTAAAAGACCCTGCCAGGCCGACACACAATTACTGATTTCTAATTCATTCCATTGTCTAGGAAGTAATTAAATAGTTTCTTCTTTTTTTTTCATCCACTATACATATTTGAAATCATGTGAAGGTATTCCACTGAAAAGCACTTCTGCATGGGCAGTCCTGCACTTCTAAGAGTGCTTGTTACTAATCAGTTTAATTAATGATTACCTATGAATTATTCTTCTGTATAGCCTACATGTTGGATGCCTGTTGTCCAGAATTGCAATTAAGTCAATCGGGGGGGCTATTGGATGTCAAAAGAAGCTCAACATTGACAGATAGCAATTCAAAAAGCTACAGTTTGACTAACTTCAAACAAGTGCAAATTGCCATCTCCTTTGCTATTAAAAGGCCTGGTGATTTTCCATTTGACTCCTGTCGGATTTTTGTCTGACGTAAGACTGAGACAGGTCGGACATTTGTAAAAACAGTCGGCAAAAGCCAATTGTCCGACGTCTTTTGCGCGCACTGGTCAATTTGCTTCGCTTCGCTGATTAAAACTTCGCTTTGCTTTGCGAGAATTCGCCGAATAGGCCTACACTAAGCCGTGACATCCCTGTTATTTTCAAAATGGTGTAAACTACTATTTAATGGGAGTTTATAGCACTATCTTCTCTCTAATACTCAAAATTATAGCCCATCTATTATCCAATAAGGGGTTGCTATTTTTGTGGTTAGCAAGTTTAAAGATTCAAAATGACCTCCCTATAAAGATTCCTTGTCCTCAAATTGGGAGGTCACATAAATTATACCCTTAGGGTTTTTGAATCCCGTTAGCTGATTGGCTGTGAAGGCAAACTATGTCAGTGCCTGGAATAGTGGCTGAGGGCTGCTGTGTGGGCAGGGTACTGCATGAGAGGATGATATTTAGATAATTGATAATTGACCTTTAACTCTTACTATTTATATTTATTTATACTGTTTATATTTATTTAACTTGAATTACCTGATAGCTGCCATGATCTAACAAACTAATAAGCTAATCATGCCATTTGTTGATTAATTGAGATGTTTGTTAGTGAAACTGTTTTTTGACACAGTATCTATCTAGGCCTATCTATCTATCTATCTATCTCCCTATATCTATCTATATCTATCTGACTATACGACTATCCGACTATCCTACTATCTTTCTATCTATCTATCTATCTATCTATCTATCTATCTATCTATCTATCTATCTATCTATCTATATCTATCTATCCAATTTAATGGGGATGGGCAGGCACCCCCTAACCAGGTATGAGTGGGTCATGTGACCTGACGAGAGAGGGCACTGGGCTGCATTAGTTTGCTTTGCTTGGCTATATTAAATCTGCCAACTCTAAAAGTAAAATAACAAAAACTCAACTTGCAGTTATGGATCAGCTAGGATCACAAACTGATATAATTGGTATTGCATATCAACATGATCAATGAAATTGAAAGTTTTGTGCAGGGGTGTATCTAGAAATGGCCGGGGGGGGGCATTACATGTGGGGTGGGGGACATGGCCCAATGGCAGCCCTAATACGCCACTGGAACTTTTGTGTGCTTTCTGTAATTTAGTGATTTTAATTTATTTTATTACTAAGATTTCTTTGGAGAGCCCAGCAATGATTTTTAAAGCACAAGGGTTTTTTTCAAGGTAATAAATAATATTTGTTTATGTATTTAATACAAATTTTGTTTTGTCTTGGGCTTATAATGGCAATTTAAATTTCACAGTTATAAGTCAGTTTATAAAGAAGACTTTAAAAAAAATAAATTGGGAGACAATTAAATATATATAGCTTTAAAGTAGTAAAGCGTGCAACAAAATTGGTCAAATGTGGTTTTAAAATTAGTCATTTGATAAATTATGATGAGATTTGCTTTCCATTTGTCCAAAAAATATCATTGGTAACTATGTGCTAAGGCTGTGGAATAATCTGTTACTTTGTCCAGGGTCAGGCAATATGAAGTATTCACAGTTAAAACCACAAATAGAAACAAAACACTGTGTGGCACAAGGAGCATCTTGCTGGAAGACAGTAGTACTAGGAGTCATATTTGCAAACTTCCCTGGCAGATAGGGCAAAATATAGTTAAAAAGACATTTTTGCCCCTTTTATTTCTTTCTGTGGTCTGATGGATAGATAGATAGTTTGGTAGATAGATAGATAGATAGATAGATAGATAGATAGATAGATAGATAGATAGATAGATAGATAGATAGATAGATAGATAGATAGATGGGTTAGGCCTAGATGAAGGAAGCAAGAGGAAGGAAGTCCTGCTTCCTTCACCTTCCTTCCTTCTTCTTGTGTCCTCCTGAATTATTTCCTTCTCCTCTTTCCTTCTTCAAATTCCTTTCTTCTTCCATTTTCCTTCCTCCCTTCTTTCCCCTACTGCATTCTTCCTTCCTTCCTTCCTTCCTTCCTTCCTTCCTTCCTTCCTTCCTTCCTTCCTTCCTTCCTTCCTTCCTTCCTTCCTTCCTTCCTTCCTTCCCTTCCTTCCATTCCTTCCTTTTCCATTTCCTTACTTTTCCTTTATACTGACCTAGGTTTACTTTTAATATCTCTGATTTGTTTATATCAACTCTGATGACCCATTCTCCTTTAGGTGAAGAATTTGTTTAAACCCATTTTCTTGAGACTTTCACTGAGAACTTGTATTGGTGATGAACAAGTGCACAATGCACTAGCTCCAAGAAACTGGCCCCCCTGGGCCAAAGCAGTCAGTTCTGGCCATGGCAGGTACCTGCCATGTTCTGGCTAACAATGCACATGCTGCTGACCTTTGGCCCTTTGTGACCTCTCATGACATTTCAACAGCAGTACCCTTCTTCCTAACAGCCATGCACCTTTAATGGGGTCAAGAATATGTGGGACAAAGTTACCAGGGGTAAAACAAGGTCATGTATGTCTGTGTAATCTATTCTATATAGCTACCTGAGTACCTATGGATGTCTAGAGATAATTCAAAGGTTCATGACCTTCTGTATCTTATATATTAATACGTGACTCTAAGCTTTCTGGGATGGCATGACGTCATCGCCGTTTTCCTTAATTTCCGCACATTTATCCTTTCTGTTTCTATTTCTAATATAGCCATCTGCATAGATTACGATTTTCTCTTTCCAAAAATACCAAATATGACCCTATCCATGCTCTCCCTTTTGCGCTATCTTGCAGATGCGTTTTCTATCGAGGGTATAGGCCGCCATGTTTTTTGTTGTGATCCAGCTTCGCGCCATAAGCCATGTGCATGTATGACAGATAACAGGCCTGTGCTGCTGCAATAATTGACAGAGCATCTCGGATTGCCATTAACAATAAACTGATCTTTTAATGTCCCTTGCAACAGTGTCTGATTGCTATTAGGCCAATAGAGTTCAAAAGGGTCATATTGCAATTGAAGTGTCATATCACTACACCCCTCAATAGCACATTCATTGATCATCTTTCTAATTACGCAAGTCAAGTGCAATTTGGGATTATATACCTATTCAATAACAGATACATCAATAGTTTGAAATATACACAATTAAATAGATCTATTTGTAGACTCATACATATACACAAAGGCTTATAGATACATCTTTGGATGATAGGTAACTAGAAGGATAGATAGATAGTTTCTCATAAACATACAAGAAAACAGCAATAAATCGCCTTTTCTTTACCAGCTTCAACGGGCTGCCTATTTCACAATATTTCAATAAATGAGGGCTCAGGTTCATCACAACTTTTATTTCAAACCACAAGCATGCATGCCATCCAAACGCAACAGACCTATCATAGCTCAGATAAGACAAGTGCGACAGACTAAGCATAATCATGTTGCACGCTTTACACAGAAATAGTTCTTTCATGCACCAAATTCATTTTTGCATAGCACTTTGCTTTTCCCCATAAAAACCAATAGCATCATGACAACACTGCGGTATGCTTATTCTACAAATACTAACTGGAATAACACGGAGGACAATCCCAAATACCAACTATAATACAGTTCTGCATGAATCAATTTACCTTTTTACTGTCAATATGACCTCTCAGTCTCTCACACATTTCACCAGACAATGCTTTCAATATCCAAACAGACCCCATGTTTCACTCTGTGCCATTTGTCTCTATAGGCTATATCCTCTATCACGGGTAAATGCTAGTTAGTATATTAAAAGTCATTGAGCTACAGATGCATTAGTTAGGCTCTTGAAAATGATACCTGTTACAAGTATTAAGGAGATCATATTCATACTCATTGCAGGGTATGACTTGTCTAAAACCAATATTTTTTTTCTTTTAATGAAATCAGTCAGGAAATCAGTCAGGTCAGTCAGTCAGTCAGTCAGTCAGTTAGTCAATCAGTCAATCAGTCAATCAGTCAGTCATGTATCTATCTATCTACCTATCTATCTATCTATCTATCTATCTATCTATCTATCTATCTATCTATCTATCTATCTATCTATCTATCTATCTATCTATCTATCTGTCTACATAAATATATGATTTATAGAGATATTGATCATTTAATTCACATCTTTTTGGTTTTGCCTTGGTTTGGAGATTTGCCATGCAAATGAACAATGTGTAACATTGCCTCCTCTTGCCTCCTTTATCCACTCTGAGAAAAGTTACTTTCCCTGAGTGCCTTTATCAATTTATGTTTGAAAACTAGCCTTGATATTGACCTTAAAATTTGCACAAATCGTTTGAGGTATATTGCCCAGTATGTGATTTTTTTGGGGAAATCTTCAGGTGGGAAGAATTTGATAAATATGTTGAACTGGCAGGAATGACCTAGCAGGGAAAGAGCTGGAAAGGGGGAAGGGAGATATAGAAGGAGATGGGGGAAGTGAGTGGGGAATGGAGAGAGGGAGGAATCTCAGATGGGCAGAGAGAGGAAGGGTAGAAAGGGGATTTCCATTATAATTTATAAATAATGACATGGCAGCAAGAATGAGCCATTTACAGTCAATAAATGACGAGTAATTAAAAGGCATATGACTAGCTTTTTGAACTTTTCCTCTTTTAGTTACTAATCTGTAGTGTAACATCTAACTTACATCTAACTTGGTCGAATGTTAAGTATAAGCATAGAGCTATAAGGGGTTGAGTTATAGATCCATGGTATAAGTGAAATTATTTGGTGATTTAGGTGGAGTAGGGCCTTACACAAATCTCTCTGAACATTTCATTGTATTCTCAACAGTGCCACACATTATTTCCGTATTTTTTGCATCTGCAACACCCTCAAACAAGGGTCAATGTGGTAATTATGCATACCTTAGGACTTTAATTATCCATGTCAGAAAACGAATGGCAGTTTTTAATAGATCCTTGATTTTTAGGTAACTAAAAATCAAGGATCTATTAAAAGCTGCCATTGTATGTATGTATGTATGTATCTTTCTTATCTGCTTGTGCAAGTATCTATTTATCGGTCTATCTGTCTAACCTATAAAATATGTATTATGTCTCTCTATCTAACCTATGAAATATATTCTTCTATCAATGGCACATTAACTCACTTGTGTGTAACATCCAGCACACACAATCATTAAAGATAAACATCAGTCAATTTGGCTGGTTAATTGCTTCATTACTGTTAGTGTAACCCCAGTTTATCCCTTTGATAAAGTTGAATTGCTTCATGGTTCATCTTGGGCATGACAGTTACCAGGTAACTGTCATGATCTTGGGGGTCTTCTGGATGGAAAAACAATTGAGGCATTACTTTAGTTGGTAGCTCACCAAAAAAGAGACTACTCATGCAGTTCTGGTCTTTTTGCAGTTGCAAGTTTTTTAATGAGAGGGTGTAAATTTCCACGTGCAGAAACTGCACCAGGCAGCTTTGTCCGAAAGACAAAACTCAATGCAACGTTCATAAAAAAATCGTTTTCAGTTTAGGAATGATAAAGTGTGAAAGACTTGATAATTGCCGCAAAAGTAATTTCAAATGGCGCAGGAATGCAATATATCAATTGCCACCTGCCAACCTCTGCCAGGTCACAAAATACGGGACTGCAGCCTTTGCCATTGTGCTCACCAAAAGCCACCAAACATTAGGTCTATAGTGTAACAGACGGTCACACAGACATAGATTTAAGCTATGTGAGATGTTTTGTGGGAACATTCGGTTTTGGTTTTCCAAAAGTAAAGAGACTTCAATGTCTCTTTACTAAATTTATGTATTGTGAAGAAAATTAAGTATTACTGAATGGAATAGCTGCAGAAGAGTGTATATATACATTTATCCCATGTCTAGGCACATTTTCTCCCTGATACTGTGTTTTTTACTGGGCCAATACAGCAGGGAAAAAGTCAGTATCGGGGAGAAAAACCAGTATATGGTCAGCTGACCAGTATTTGCCAGTGAGTATACTGACTTTAGATTCATTAACCAATCACAGTGCAGCAATGTGACACACCCACTTTCAGCTCAGCCAGACAAGCCAGAGTTCATTCATGACTGCACAGAAGAAAAAAATCAATAATCCAGAACTTCACCACTCCACCACTGTGCACAGAGTTTTCCTGTGTTTTCATTGTTGGGATTAGACTTCTTGGAGCGTGGTAACATTGTATAATTTATTTAAAGCAACTAGAGTCACCAATTTGAATTAAAAATGTATAGATAGAGTTAATTTTAAAATGAAACAAGGGCTCTCTTACTGTATTATTTTTAAAAGTTATAAAATCAGTTTCAAACTCTCTTAATTCTGAACAGTTCTGTTGTTTGGAAGTGTATAATATACTTTAATTTATCAACTTCTGATATTTTATTAAAAGTTGAATTTTACATAGAATCGGTAATAAATATTAGGCTGATTTTTTAAATACAATTTTAATGTCACTGTAAAAATAGTGGGCAGTTCAGCAGCACTTTATTTTATACTATTAGAAGCTTTACATAATTCAATCAGCAATCAACTTCTCAACCTGTCAAACAGCCAATCCTATTTTGAATATTAATGCTAACAGTATAGCTGGACAGCTAGATAGATAGATAGATAGATAGATATATAGATAGATAGATAGATAGATAGATAGATAGATAGATAGATAATTAGATAGATAGATAGATAGATATAGTTAGATAGTTAGATATATTAATTGATAGATAGTTAGATAGATAGTTAGATAGATAGATAGATAGATAGATAGATAGATAGATAGTTAGATAGATAGATAGATAGATATATAGATAGATAGATAGATAGATAGATAATTAGATAGATAGATAGATAGATAGATAGATAGATAGATATAGTTAGATAGTTAGATATATTAATTGATAGATAGTTAGATAGATAGATAGATAGATAGATAGATAGATAGATAGATAGATAGATAGTTAGATAGATAGATAGATTCTAAAATTGATGATTGGTTGATTTATCAATGTATATTATATATAGGCTATGGAGTTGCTATATATAAGATGTATACATGTAAGTCACAGGCTGGTTCAAGGCATTTTGAAAGACAGATGGATGACTGTTGATCTCGCAGTGTTACTAATTTCAATTAAATAGAAAAATGTGCCTAGACATGGGATAAAGAGGTCATACCATGGGTAGGTGCAGTACATCCCAGTATACTCCCCTCGACCCCAGTATATTCCCTCGACCCTTCGGGTCTCGGGAATATACTTGGGTCTCTGGGAGTATACTAGGGATGTACTGCACCTACCCATGATATAACCTCATAATATATGGTCAATGAAATGGATTGTAACTTGTAGCTACTTGTAAGATTTAGAAAATCAACAAATTATATATTCTCTTGGTCCATTACCGTCCACATGACCACATTTGAGAGGTTTTTAAATAATTTTTTGTTAACATTAAACCTGGGATGTACTCCTGCCATTTCGGTTTCACAAATATTTTGTAACTCCCCATTTACTACTAGCAAACGTCACAAAATACCCAGCTGACAAAAACTGGTGGTTAACTGAGAGTTATCACGTGAAATTGCCCCTCAGTTATCACGTGGAAAACTGATAGGTTATTGCAAACGCTGACCACGTGATTTTCTCACCAGTTAACCACGTGATTTTCTGGGGGCAATCTTCACCAGTTAACCACGTGATTTTCTGTTGAATATCTTCACCAGTTAACCATGTGATTTTCTGTTGAATATCTTCACCAGTTAACCACGTGATTTTCTGGGGGGCAATATTCACCAGTTAACCACGTGATTTTCTGGTGAATATCTTCACCATTTAACCACAAGATTTTCTGGGGGGCAATCTTCACCAGTTTGAATTATTTGAGAAGAGGCAAAATGTCCCACTGGTTAACTTAGCTCCTCATCAAGCCAGTCAACTCAGACTGCTTCAAGCATTATCTTGGGCTTTCAATAGCTGTGGGGCTGAAGTAAAAGCCACAAGAACTTGCTGAAAATTTGTCACAACCAGTGTGATGCAGAGGGGCTCTTTTCAGTCTTCTTAAGGGTTACCAGAATCAAGGATTGTAGTCATACTTGATTTTCATTTTGGATGACTAGTCTTTAGTGATAATATCCAATATGTGCTCCTTTTTGAGCTAATAAGCATCATTCCACCATATATTGTGTATTAATCCAGATTTAGAAATCATAATCATTTGTTTAATTAGTTTAAACTCAGTTAAAGTAAACTTAGTGCGGAACTCGGTGCACAGCAGTGTTTCTAGTACGGGTGGCTCCATCTATATTTCTTGTGGGCAATCTTCACCAGTTAACCACGTGAAGAAAAACACGTGATAACTCTCAGTTACGTGATGAAGTTGGTCAAGCGTTAATCTGGTGACATTCATCACGTGGTTATCCCGTGAAAATGTTGGGGATAGATTCCGAAGTCGACTCTATAAAGTCGACTAGTGAAGTCATAGTTAGGTTCCCAAGCAGCAAGTTAATCCTCAGTCTGCTCAAGTCAGACTTGAGTCAGCTAAAGTCAAGCCATAGTTGCATAACTTAGCCAATTTTCATCTCACAGAAATGGTTTTGGTACCATTCAAAAGGGCATAAAGAGCACAAGTATTTCTAACTATTATAGTACTTTTGTAAAGTCTATAAAACATAAAAATTTAACAAATGGGCCCTGGGATATAGCACAAAGTCAGCTGAGGTTTGTTGAAGTCAAGCGAAGTCAGGGTTCAACAACTTAGCTGACTAGTCAGTTGAAGTTCTTGTAAAGCAAGTCAGAGTTTTAACTCTGACTGACTTCGGGGTCTAGTTGGTGAGTTTTTTCACGTGAAGAAAAACACTTGATAACTCTCAGTTATGTGGTGAAGATGGTCAAGCGTTAATCTGGTGACATTCATCACGTGGTTATCCCAGGAAAAGGTTGGGGAGTTTTTTCACGTGAAGAAAAACACGTGATAACTCTCAGTTATGTGGTGAAGATGGTCAAGCGTTAATCTGGTGGCATTCATCACGTGGTTATCCCATGAAAATGTGGGAGTTTTTCTCACGTGAACAAAAACACGTGATAACTCTCAGTTATGTCATGTTCACCAGTTTCCCCCATGTTTATCACGTGAAGTTCACGTGCATTGTCAGCTGGGTACCGGCAAGCACCAGTGATCAACCGCAGCTGGTCCTCTATGTCCCGCAGGCACCGGCGAGTCCTGCTATGTCCCACAAGCACCAATAAGTCCCGCTATGTCCCACTAAGTCCCGCTATGTCCCCCAAGCACCAATAAGTCCCGCTATGTCCCACAAGCCCCAGTAAGTCCCGCTATGTCCCACAAGCACCGCTATGTCCTGCTATGTCCCAAAAGCACCAGTAAGTCCCGCTATGTCCCACAAGCACCAGTAAGTCCCACAAGCCCCACATATCCCGCTATGTCCCGCAAGCACCGCTAAGTCCCGCTATGTCCCACAAGCACCAATAAGTCCCGCTATGTCCCACTAAGTCCCGCTATGTCCCACAAGCACCGATCAGTCCCGCTATGTCCCACAAGCACCAATAAGTTCCGCTATGTCCCGCAAGCACCACTAAGTCCTGCTATGTCCCACAAGCACCACTAAGTCCCGCTATGTCCCACAAGCACAACTAAGTCCCGCTATGTCCCACAAGCACCAATAAGTCCCGCTATGTCCCACTAAGTCCCGCTATGTCCCACAAGCACCGATAAGTCCCGCTATGTCCCACAAGCACCAATAAGTTCCGCTATGTCCCGCAAGCACCACTAAGTCCTGTTATGTCCCACAAGCACCACTGAATCCCGCTATGTCCCACAGGCATCATTAAGTCCCGCTATGTCCCGCAGGCCCCACTTAGTCCCGCTATGTCCAGCAGGCAACACTTAGTCCCGCTATGTCCCGCAGGCACCAGCAGGTCCGAGTAAGTCCCACAAGTACCGGACGTCCCAAACGGAGCCTCCATCTGGGACTTATGAGGTTAAATGGGGCCTGTGAGAGATAAGGAAGCACCCTTCTAAGTTCTTTTTTCATGAAATTAATGAAGAATCAGCCAACTTAAAGTAACTTACTGACCTTTTATGTGTTTTGTGCCTTGTTTATTTACAGTTTGAGGTTTTAGTTTCAACCAAATCACAGCCAGACAGGAAATAGAAATATTGTTGATGTTGTCCTTCTGCCCTCTGATTGGCCGAAACAGTTGTGATAGTTTTTCGGACACTTCTAATGGGGCTAAAATTATAATTTTAGGCTCTCTTTAATCCCAAATCCTTAAACCATATGAATTCGTTTTTTCATAGAGATATCTTTATTCATTGCCGAGAATTCGTTGAAAAAAAAAGAAAAAAGTTTTGTACAGTGTTGATGCTGGTCTATTTTTCGGAAAAGGTGTGAATCTTGCAGGATCATTTCAGCCACTTAGAATCATCAGATCTTCACCAAATTATCACACAATGCAGTTTAGAACCTCCCTGAAGTAATAAAACCATCATTTCCGCTCCGACTATTCATTAAGACCCTTTATTTTCGCTCGTTCGGTAACGTCTATATACAGCAAATCAGTTCTTCATTTCAACTTTTCGATCATCACCTTCAACTTTGCTGTCAATTTAAACCACTTCTAATCATCGTAGAAACCTCTAAGTAGGCTCATTTTGTTCGCAATTTCATTCTCTACAACCTGGTAATTTTTATTTTCTCAAATTGTTGACTTTAAGCCCTAAAAAAAACGCCCGTTGCACATCGTGATTTCACCGCGACACCTTGTAGTATAGGCCTACTTCCCAACAGCCAATCACATCTCTCCATTTCAAATTTCCCTTTCCTCATCTACCTATCCCTCTTATAACCTCATCTATCCCCTCATTACATTCCACTATCCTTAATTTCTTCCCCTTCTCCCTTTCCTCTTCCTATTATTCATATTTACTTCAATTTTCCGCATTCTCAGCATACTGTCAGCTCACTGGCTGTCAATGTAAACATTGTACGCCGTGGCTATTCGCCGAGCCGGGCTCGGTCAATAGCAATTTATTTTGCTATTGGCCGAGCCGGCTCGGTAAATAGCAGTGTTGCTATTTGCCGAGCCGCCGAGCCAGTTAATTGACAGGTGAGCGCCGACCGCTGGGCGCCAATTAGGGATTTAGGCCTACCATTTCAGTCTATTTGGTTCAATCAAAGCCAGTTGAGGTAATCAGGCAACAGTTCAAGTGGAATCGAATCAGCCTGATGTCAATTATGACAGTTAATTGTCACAGTTCATCACAGAGCTGCAGAGGTGCACTTTGGCTAGGTGTGAATGTGGATTGCAATAAACTTGTGTTAGTTGCTGGACCTGAGCTGGCAGTGACAGCCTGTACTTTGTAGGCTTATAAATTGTGTTTTATTTGATTTATTGATTGGATTTTTTGATCAGAGAGAACACAATACAATGGAATTACATAGAAGAGAGCATGTATTAAAAATATAAAATACATGCTCTCCTTTGACACTTCAGTGTATTCAATCTACACTGCAGCTTCTGTTGACTAGAATACTTACCAAGTACAAAAAATAACAATCTGTCTGTCTGTATCTATTCTATTTCATTCTGTTCTTTTCTGTTCCAATCTACAGGAAACATACTCACTACAAATTCGTTTACCATCATAAATGTCCATTATATTGTCTAAGGTCTGTTCAGAAATCAAATTTTCTAAAAAAATATTTTCCCTTGTTTAAGTGGAGTTACCTTGATTGGATCAAGAAAGTCAATGATGTTGTGATCATTTTGACATGTATATTTGATCTCATTGCAGGTATAAGAGACTGACCAGAAAAATTTTCTGATATTAAAGTGAAGTTGATAATTTGTAAAAATTTGTCTAAATTTCCAATGAAGCTGCATCAGAAGACTCAAGATTCCTTCCTCAGTGCCAGTGCAAGACTCAAGAATGACATTTTTCCACCTAAATCTGGATAAATAATATTATCTAAAATTATGGAATGAAATATCAGTACTAAGTCTATTTAAAGTTTATTAATACACAATTTGACATAATTTAACTTATAAGATCTGCCTTTATTAGAACTGCTTTTTAAAAATTGTCTTAGTTCTATTAAAGAAATAAACCAAATTGTTTTCAGTTGTTATAGATCTTTAGTTTAACTTAAATCACTTAAAGTAAGTCCACTGCAATGAACTGGAGTCATGGAATAGCCAGAAGGGGGCGCCGCGCATGTCAATAGCGACGTCATTGCTAAGTGTTGAACACAGCGTCAACACTTGCAACACATAGTGAACAAAAGCATGTGGCCCAGGTGAGTTATCACTGTTTACTCCTATAAATGATCATGTCAGCCACGGAAAAGTTGCTATACCTTACATGGGATTTGTGTGGAATCTTATCTGATGAAATCTGTGGTGAAACCTGGTCTCTGAGTCTCAAAATATGCCCATTTGAGATTCGTGGGTGACCAGAAAGCTATTAAAAATGGTGATGTTGTTGTCAATGTTGATTAAACTTATTTGTTCAGATTGTTCTGGCTAATGTCATAGGAGCTCATAGGATACTGGGACTGAATTTAAAAAAGCCCTGTCACTAGTATCAGCCAGTGTGTATAGGCCTAGTTGTTAATCTTCAAGTTGGTGATTTGTTGTTCTGACTTTTTACACTCATAGACATCTATAAAGTGTTAAGATACCTATGGTTGACAGTGTTGTCAGTCTGCATTAATTTATTAAATGGTGTAATATCCCTGGGATTCCCAGCCCAAATGGCAAATTAAATAGTGACAAAATGTATCAATCACAAGGACAGACAAAGTGGGGGGGGGGTGAGAGGGATGTATCCCCCCAGGCTCCCACCGAATGAAACTTGTTGTTTCTTTACATGCTAATTAAATCAGTGGGCATCACATTTTGTCGACGCAAATTATGCGTTCCGCGGGAAGTGATAATATGATAGACGCCCCACCGGAATTTTCTGGATCATCCCCTAATCAATCAAGCAAGTTACAGATCAATCAAAGGTCTAAATCACTTGCCATGGGGGTGAGGAGCCAGCCCAGGTTGAGACGAAACCCCCTCTCATTCCGCTAGCCCAGGGTTATTGAAGTGAAAACTTAACTGGCATTGGCCTAAGATTGTTGGGATATATCGTCCTGTCCAAATTCATAAATCTTTAATGGTAGTTGCTATATGGAGAGGCGAATCTCTTGAGCTACCACTTATGTGCCTCTTTCTCTGCAGCCCCCTGACCCCCGCAAAATATGCCTCTGTATTTTCACATGACTAACTCTTGAAATCTGACGATACACATTTTTGAAGAATTAACTTGCAAAATAGAAATTGCCATATATATACATGTATACTCTGTATAAGATCTATCACAGATATATAAATAATAGGAAAATGTATGCTTATTATTTTCGTTTTCTTTGAAATTTTTCAGGAGGACTGCTTTCAGTTGTGCACCGGGCCCTTGATGAAATCTGGACTGTTTCAGGTGTAAGCGAGCCTCCTGAACATTAAGAAAATAAATAAATGGAAACGATGGGCATCAGAAATTTAAACTGGAATCAAAGAGGATTGTGTCCCTTTCATTGGTGAGTGGACTGCAATTCATACAGGCCCGGATCATTTTCCATGGCCGGCATGTAAATTTTAGATATTATCCATTATTTATCTATTTATCTAATTATCTGTCTATCTTTTTAAGATCTATCTATCTATCTATCCACTATATCTGTTTTTTTTAATCTATTCATCTTGCTATTCTATATTTCTCTCTGTCTCTCTCAGGGGTGCCGGAACAGGGGGGACAATTGCCCCTCCTGCCCTAGTCCAAGGGGGGCGTGGGGGGCAAGGTGTGCCCTTTTGATCTCAATTAAAAACATAATTCTGCCTTATTTTAGTAATTTTAGGCACATTATTCTGCTTTATTTGAGTAATTTTAGGCACAAATTAGTAATAATTTATAGATTATTATTGACTCCCTATTTGAATTTGTCTCGCGAAATGGCACGAAATTGGCGTAAAAATGATTTTGCCCTTTTTCGCCCGACTGGCCCTGCCGCCCGCAGTTCCTTCCTGCATCCCTGGTCTCTCTATTTGTCTATATATCTGTATCTTTCTATAATATCTGTCTTGATATTTTTTTAAACAGTAACACAATTGCCTTTCATATAATGAGTGTGAAAAAACAATGGAAGTTATGGTAATACTAAAAGTCCTACAAAAACTTTTTAAAAGTGCTGTGCGAATTTCATTAATTACTGTGTCATTTACATTATTATGTATATTGAATTATTGATGTGCTATTAAAGCTTTTTTTCATTGTTGCCTTTTAAGATTTCCTGAGAAAGTAAAGGACAGGACTGTGTCAGAAACTGCAAGAGAGATGACGCTGGGATATTCTGCCAGGCCAAGGGTCTGTAAAACACTTCAAAGATGAATGGGAAATACATGGATCGGCAATGAAAAGGGCAAAATTGAGGCAGGGAGCAGTTTCTGCTATTTTCAGCTTGTCGGATAACCTTAGGTATGATCTCTATTTCTTGAGTTATGTCTTGCACAATATATTGAGCAGGACCACTATCAGATAATGATATTATAATTGTTATCATAATTTATATAAATTATACCATTATTTGCTAAGTAAATATTATAATGCAAATTTTGGCCTACGGCCTCGACCAATATTACTGCTTCGGCCAATAAAAATCAATATTGGTGTCCTTACCATCCACCATATATATAATATTGTTATAAGAAATGCCTAATCAAGTGATTTTAATATTGTGCTGTAAATTGTAGTCAGAATAATTTTTTTCATAATCCCAGCAAGTAGAATCATAATTTACGCCCTCCTGTGTTCAATTAACAATATTTGGTTAATTTTTCGCCCAGGTGACTTGATGAACAATTCCACTAATGCACAACAGATGGAGTGGTTTTGTTGTTGACTCTGTGCTCATGCTGGATGCCTTCAAGCAAGAGGAGCCATTTCTTTTTGAGCTTGGACTCGGATGACACGGCCCTCCTGCTTCACATCGATGAGAATGACAGGCCAACCCTGATTGCCACGCACCGAGATAATGTTGTCATGCACACAAGCCTAAAGGAAGATCATTTTCATAGGCGTATTTCGCAGGGGGTCAGGGGGGGCTGCAGCCCCCCTGGCATCAGGGCAAATGGCATGTATCAGGGCAAATCCTGACCAATCAGGGCAGATCCACTGCCCTGGTCTCATCCGTGCCATGTTAAAATTTCAGGGCAAAATAGTGACAGCCCCCCCGCGAAACGGCTGTCCCGTACGCCTATGATCATTTTGATGCATATATTAAAAAGAGCAGATAACAATGATCCTTTCCTTGCTAATACTAAATTAATTAGTTTCTTGAGCATGAAACATTATTAAGTGACTAAAAGACTAACATTCTAGATCTTGGCCAAATGTCGCACTTGGACTGTGCCGCTAAATAGTTATTGCAGTCATATACCCACAGTCATAGCATGCATACTGCATTGCATAGTAGTGTTGATTTTCCTGTATTTATGCACTATTGTCAATTCTCTATCATTGAATAAAAAATACTGAAATAACAAAATGAAGATGGATAGTTTCAAGCATTTTTGCTGAAAATCCCTATATTTTTTTGGCATTAAATTTGCAATTTGGTTAAAACGAAAATGAGGGTTAGTGTTAAGTATTTCTTTTGGTTTCTTTAATTTTTTCATAATTTTCAAGTGAAATTCAATTGACTCTTCACAAACATCATTTCAGCCATAATAACTTACTTCTATTGCCAAAGTATATTTTTCCTGACAATATAAATGTATAATTATTTTGTTCTTGCTGAATGCAAATTTAATTTGTCTAATAGACTTATCTGTCAGACAGTCTGTAAGTCTATTTGTCTCTCTGTTTGTCAATATATTTGAAAGCCGTTTTATTTTTTGGTCGCTGAAGCCGCATACTTTACTGGCCTTATAAATTTCATTGAAAAACTTCCTATTAAATCCTAAGATTTTTATATAGCCTATGGCTGCTGGGAGGTGTGCTGATGGAAAAACATGTTATATTCGTTAAAATAAATATTTCGTGAAATAAACAAGTTTCTAGATTGGCGAAATGTTGTCTGTGTTTTACTTTACCGCTCAAAAATTGATGGTTTTGCAGCGATGCAACATGGTTTATGCGGAGCATAATGATAGATGGTTTTGTAACTTCCTAGGTGAGAAGTTCATACTTAATGAAGACAATTTTAATCCACAGTGTCCCACACATTATATATTAGTTCTTTTTTATATACATATAATATAATATTATGAATAAATGAAAATTCATAGAAAGATAGATTTATTAGAAAATTTTCTGGAACCTTTGTTAGTGGTGCTGCTTTGTACCAGTACGGTCCACGTACCACCACCTCCTCAGTATACCGGACCACCCTCAGTTCCAAAATACCGGTCCAGAGGTTGTCCGTGCAGTGAAAATTCATAAAGATGTGTAAAACAGAAGAAAAAAATAAGTTTTTTATTTTTCACACCTTAATTATCCGACCTTTGCCGATGATTTTTGACAAAAATTGGTCGTAAATCGGAAACCGGTACGCACCGGTATACCAGATCGCCTCCCCTCTGGACCAGACCACCTCACGCCTGGACCGGGCAGTTCAGGACCGGAGGGGGTGGTAGGGTCCGGTCCGCAACACTAACCTTTGTCTTTAACTGGAATATAATGAGTCACATGTGAGGGTGATATTGCAGTCATTCGGCAGTAATTAAATTTTAATAACGCAATATTAGGCCTATTTTGCGATCCATCAAAATTGTTCACCATAGGCCTGCTCCTCAATGTCAGTGGTTAGTAGGCAAATAGGCCATACATCTTTTCTGTCAAATGCTAATTAGTGCTCTATGACACTACCTTTACTGGTGGCTCCGTAGTAGTACTATGGGATGTTCAGAATTTATGGCTGGGGGGGGGGGGGGGGCGGGCGGTTACTAGCGCCCCGAAGTTAGGGTATCAAACCTAACTCTTTTTGCAGGTTAGGTTTGCATACATGCATGAGAGTAGGCATATGTATGTACAATTTCAGCTCATTCCATTGATATTTAGAGGTGCACATTTCACTTGAAGTTTATGATGTGAATCCCCATTGTGACGAGCCCTGAAAATCTCATGATTTTCATAAGTATAGAGACTTAGAATTAATATTTTTTACCATTAAAAAACCATTGGGGGAGGGTTTTGGTAGGGCAGTTCAAGACTGGCAGAATTGTCCATAATCCACTTTTTCATCTCAAATGACACTATGACGCCTAAGTTTGGCTGCCTTATAAAATATAAATATTATGTTAGAGAAAATTTGATTCCACTTCTGCCTTCCAAAATCTCTCCTCTGTGGTTTTTGAATGGTAGAAAAATATTGATTCCAGGTCTCTCTTTTTTTTAAAGTCATAAATTTTTCGCTAATGGAGATTAACATCATAAAGTTCAAGTGAAATATGTGCGCCACCTCTAAATACGTACCAATTTTGCACACATATATGCGCTTGGGGAGGAGGGATAAAACATTATGTGTATTGCTTTACGGGTAGGTTGGAAGGGGGGGGGATAGGGTGTATATTAAATATATTATATTATTCTGTATGGATCCTAAGGGGTGTACTTAAAATCTGCATGAGGTATCTATTTCTTTCAGAAACTTCAGAGGACGACAAAACTCCTAAATATTATAACTCTGCCACTGCCTCCGCAATCATAAATTCCGAATGGTCCCTATAAGCATTAAATTTAAAAGCAAATGATGCAAACAGTAGGTATCATTTTAAGAATTGTGGGTGACCTTGAATTAACTTCCAACCCTATTATAATCTGGCAAATTCTGCTGGAAAACACAGAATTCATGGAAAATGTAAGGATTTTGAGGTGACATAAGGTGATTTTAGGTGCTGATTTTTCATAGAAATAAATTTTTTACAATGTCCAGACCTACATCAGATTGTCGGAAATTTAATTTGCATCATTTTGATGCCATTTGGACGTTTCTACTGCTAATAGATGCTGAGCAATGCCATGCTGAGTGACAGATGAGCAGGCATCAATGCAGCATTATGCTTGAACAGCTGATAACGACAACAAGCTTCAACACTTAGCCAAAACGAGGCTCTTAGCACATGACGCTACATGCTAACCAATGGGGCGAGGCCATTCCACGACTCCAGTTCATTGGTCCACTGCTGCCTGGATAGCTCCAACCTGCTGGGAGAGTGCAGTTTGGGATAGCTCTGGGCCCCCAGCTGCTAGGTGGAGCCAAAAAACGTGGTTGGCCCTCTGGCGTGATTTTAGTCAACTACGTACCAAAAAGTCAATTGCCAAAGCAAAATGACAGATCGCGATGTGAAACATTACTTTGGACGAAAATTGGTTCACAAAACTTCAGTTTTTGTCTGGAAAACAACATTTGGCTCGGTAAATAGCAATCTTGTTACTATGCAACGATCCCGGCTCGGTGAATAGACAACTTGCTATAGACCGAGCCGGCTCTGCCAATAGCAATAGTGTTGCTATCCACAGAGCCCGGCTCGGTCTATAGCAAATCCTTTACTATCGGCCGAGCCGGTCGGCTCGTTCTATAGACGATTTCTTGCTATTGGCCGAGCCCGGCTCGGTGAATATCCTCGGCCAACATTGTATGTCATTTTCATCATCTAGCCTGTATAGTATGATTTTCACCATCTGGACTTCCCAACCACCACATCTCTCATTGTAAACATTGTATTTGATTTTCACCATCCACCATCCAACCCTTATTTTTAAACATTGCATCCCATATTCACCTACTAGGAATCAAAAGTAAACATTGTATATGATTTTCACCATCTAGGACCTGAACTCATATTTGTCAACAGTGTATAGAGTTTTCACCATCTAGATCATAACTCCTTTCATCACATTAATCCCCTACATCTACTTCACTCTCATCACTCCATCTCCCTTCACTTACCCCCACCCTACTTCTACTTTACCCCACCCTACTTATACTTTACCCCCACTTACCCTATCAGCACTTTTACCCAAAACTTCACTTTTTCCACTTCCCTCATCCCTATACTTAAATTATTTCACTTACCCTCACTTACCCCCACCAGTGGCAGTTACAGGGGGGGGGGCCTAGGGGGCACGGGCCCCCCCTAGACCACTGAGATTAATAATTGTAATTTGAAGGAAATACGCTGTGACGCGAGCCTGCGAATGCCCGAAACACGCCCGGCCCCCCCTAGATGACCTTGTCTGGATCCGCCACTGCCCACTTACCCTCGCATACCCCCATCACCTCTTCTCCACTTCAAACCTCTTTCTCTCCCTCCCCTCACATCCTACATTTCAATTACCTCATTTACCCTCACCTACCCCCACTTACCCCCATCACTTTTTCCACCAAAAATCTCTTTTTTCTCCTCCCTTCACTTCCTACACTTAAATTACCCCACTTACCCTCACTTACCCCCATTTACCCACACCACCTTTTCCACTTAAAACCTATCTTTTCTCTCCTATCCTCCTTCATCATCTCTCCCATCATCACTATCATTCCATACCATGAGTCCCGATCCCAAAAAGGATAAAGCCGCTGGACAAGGGCGCAGCCGCTCTGAAAGCTGCAAACCCCACCAGTCCCAGACTCTCAGGTAAAAAACAAACACTTCATCTAATGGATGCAGATGTAGCTGCACAGGTGTTACTGGATTTAACCTTTTCTGTGTGTGTACATTATCCTATTGCGACCGGTGAGCTTGTTTATCTCCAACTGTCCTGTCTCAATGTTAAGCAGTTCCCATGGGGTAAATCAGGGTGTGCAGATGACTCTTTTTATGACGCTGTCTATGGTCCTTTTTAGGTTTTTGTGTTCCTTCTTCGTAGCGGTTACTGCTTCCCATGCATGTGGCAATTGGTATTATGCAGGCCTTTATCACCTGCCACATCGTTCTCATCTTAATATCTTTTAGATCTGGGCTTCCTGCTATAGCCATAATTGTGTTGTAAGCCGCTTGTACTTTCTTTTTTACTTCATTAAGCTGTTTATTCCATTTTTCCACTTTTTGCAACCATCAGTATCTGAAGTTCGGGGGGAAGGGGCACTACCCCCCCCCCCCCTGGCACCTCCTTGTCGTACCACTGCTAAGCTTATCGTCTGTTATATTTCTCCGATCATGTATGAAAATCTAGGCCCTAAATTCGACACCATTTTCCCAAGAATCAACACATCAAAGCAAAACAACATAAGCATGGTGAACTCGCATGTGTTCCGCTTGCGACACAAATTCTAGTTTATAAATAGATTTGCGACCGCGTGCGTCTGATTGTGCAATGAGACCTACAAGCACACACTCTAAAAAATAGTGTTGGGTCATAAACATGTTATAGTGTTTATATTTACTTAGGTGATTGAAAATAGACACCATAGTGTTAAAACAAAAACACTATGGTGTTTATGCAGGAAAAGCTGAAGTGTTAATGGGACTTAGAAAATTTTAAGCCAGTTGGGAAGGTATATTACTATGTAAAGGAAATTAAGACAAATCAATTTTTTCATATACATATATTGTCAGAATATAGAATCAGGCATTTTTGCCAACCAGCAAGAATTTTGTGTGCTTTTATAATGTAAAAAGTCCAAGTTGAAAAAAAATTCTAAGTTTCATAAACACTAGTGTTTATGATGTGTCTAATCATAAACACATAATCAAGCACTTAAGCTTCAAACTTAATGCATATATCAACAGAAACGTTCGCTCAGCCATGAAGGTGAATGTTAGCCATTTTCAAAAAGCTGTTGATTCTGTTCAATGTTTGATTGTTTGAGCTATGTGGGACCCATAAGAAGTCTTATAACCAAAGTTTTGCCAAGGTAAGTTCTTAAAATAAGCAAATATCCTTATTTTATTAATCAAGACAACTGTGCTCAGTGTTGTAAAGCTGTCATATTGAAATGTATTGAAATGTTAGAAAGATAATATTTATTTTCAAATATAAATACTCTTAAAACAGTTTTCATTGACACTAATTACAGAATCTTTTAAATATGCAATGTAAATCTTTGTAAAAAACTATCTATATATACTTTATGAATGTCAGGTGCCTATGTCAAATATTGTTTTGTGAAGGATTCTGTCACAAGGGTGGATCCAGGAAATTTGAAAGGGGGAGGTCCAGCGGCGAGGGGGGAAGGGGGGGGCGAGTCCAGGGGGTCTGGCCCTGAACTCATTGTGTCTCTTACGTGTTTCAGAAAGGAAATGTTTGTCTTCAAACTGTGAAGTTTTATTTTCACTGAATGAACAAATAATATATGGTGTTTTTGATAACATTAATGCAGTTCAAAATCGTGCAATTCATTTGTTTTTGGGAGTTCATAGATTTACCTCAAACTTAGGTGTTAATGGTGATATGGGATGGCTACCCAGTAAACTTAGGAGATATGTCAGTATCATTCGTTATCGGAATAGACTAATTTCTATGGATAGTACACGACTTACAAAGAAAGTGTTTCAATGGGATAGAAATTGTACTCTAAAATCCTGGTGCTCTGATGTTTTCAATATTTTGCAGAAAATTAATATGACAGACCAGTGGGGGAGACCGGGGCTATTTGAAGCACTTGTTTTTATTTTTGCTCTGGAGAGTTAATGACATAAGATATTCACACCAAATTTTGGCATGTGATAGTATGTGTGTTTAACTCAATGATCAGCTTATGAGATATTGTAAATAATTTTTAAACTCTGTGTTACAGACACAAACTTCCAACTTTTTTTTTGCTTCAAATAGCCCCGGCCCCGGGGTTATTTGAAGCACCATCAATTTTTTCAGACAACTACTTATAACAGGGTTTTCTTTTGCATTACTGCTTTCCCTATGATGACTACCAGCTTTAGTAAAATACTTATTTGAAAAGATATTGTGTACTGTAATTTACACAATTTCTTGTCCGTTTTGGGTAAAAAAACCGGTTTTTCAAAAAAAAAAATTCTGCAATGCAAATAATTACTGTATTACTTCTTAATTGCATTAACTCAAACTTGCAATGACTTGCAAGGCAATTTGAGCAAGAAAAATCATGTTTTGGCCAACTCCATGTGCGGTTCAACTAACCCCATCATACCTGAAGCACAATATTGTCTTATTTTTCAGTCTAATCAAATGCGCATAACAAAATGCGTCTGGGTGTGAATTAGGAATGGGTTTGCAATTTTGGAATTAGGGTTAGTTCACCTGGATATAAGTATTTACTATACATCAACTTCAATCGAAATCGGTGCAAAGAAGTTACTTGGACACCCTAAAAACAAACTTTCGTGCCTACAGAATTAGCTTTTTGGAAATTTGAATGATTAAGGGTGTGATAACGTGTGCCAATAATCAAGGTATCTGCCTAAAGTACCAAATTGGCAAGGAAAAAATTTTAAAGTCGAATTTAGGCCATGTTTCATATAACCCCGCGCTTCAAATAGCCCCGGTCTCCCCTACCTTCAAAATGAACAACTGAATATTGAGCAAGTGAAACAAAGATTGATAAATATATGTAGAGAAGATTGGAGTGCTATGATTCAAGATTCCCCAAAGCTCAGAACTTATGCGTTGTATAAAAATGAATTTGGTATTGAGCCTTATATAGAAACAATTGCTAATAAAGGTTATAGATCCACGCTTGCACAGTTCCGATTGGGTGTACTGCCCCTTGCTATAGAGACAGGCCGATTCCAGAATATTCCATTAGAAAATCGTTTATGCACTTTATGCAGATATCGATATCTTGAGTATGAAATTCATTTCTTGTTGTATTGTCAAGCATATGATGATTTGAGAGCAGTCTTATTAGATCATGTTTTACAGATAGAGCCGGGTTATATATTTTTTTAACGTAGAGGATAAGCTTGTTTTGTTGATGTCGAAAAATGTTGTAAAATATACTGCTAAATTTTTATTTGATGCTATACAAAGAAGGAGGGAATGCATTTATACACAATAAGAAAATATTATGTATTAAGTTGAAATTGTGAAAGTTGTAATTTTGTATGTCCTTTTTGTATATATATGTGTTTCACTTGTGTGTCCTTTATAAAGTTTTTTGTGACTTGTAAGCCCTTTGTGGGCTGGGTGCTTCGGCACATGTCAATAAAGATTTTCTAACTCTAACTCTAACTCTTAAGTAATTCGAAATAATGGGGAACAGCTACAGAAATAAAAGGTGATTATTTTTAAATGGAGTTGAAAAGGTGTCTAATATAATGTCACCAAGATTCAACCTGAACAAGAACCCCCAGGTTGCCTGTGGTTTCTACTGATGTGGGATTTAAGTAAGGCCAAATGCTAAATGGTGCAGATTCTTTATGTACTCTTAAAATATGTTTTTCAGAAAGAAAATGCCAGTTTCCAAATTCAGGAATTTTTTTCATTGGATGAAGAAATTGGAATTGCAAGTCAAAGTGAACTTCCACTAAAAGGTGATTATTTCTAAAATCTGGTTGAAAGGGTGTTTAATATGTTGGCAACATTTTTCTTGAACAAGAACCCGAGGGTTGCCTAATTCAGGTGGTTTATGATGCAAAATGAATTCAGATTCATTTTGTACCTAATGTTTTTCAGGAAGAAAATTCCGGTTTTCAAAGTCTGGAGGTATATTTTCACTGGATGAAGAAATCATAATTGTGAATCATGGAGTATTGCCACAAAAAGGTGATTATTTTTCGAGTCTGGTTAGAAATGTGTCTAATATGTCAAAAAAATTTAACCTAGACAAGAAGCTCCGGGTTGCCTAATGCAGGTGGCTTCTTGTGATAAATATAGTTGGAGAGACGTCTTACATGTCCGGGGAGAGTGAGGGTTGGTCTAGTGGTAGCGTGCTGGGCTTCCAATCACTCAGTCCAGGGTTGGAATCCAGCTCTAGTTGGGTCACCTTGGCCTATGTTTGATGGCTGTTTCATTCATCCTTCATCTCATTGCCATGTCCTCCTCCTGCCATAATGAGCCTACCGAGTGCGTTAATACAGGACATAAAGCCCCAATCATCCATCCGCCAATCTAACGTGTTGTCAAAATTTAACCTGAACTGGAACCCACGTTCCTGAGGTTTATTCCAGAAGAACCTTGTATTTCACCAAGGGTGCCTGAACAAGGGGGTGGAGGGGGCAACTGCCCCTCCTGCCCTTGTCCAAGGGGGGCAGGGGGGCACGGTGTGTCCTTTTGATCTTATTAAAAAACATTATAATAATTTTATTATCAAAATTATTATTGGCAGTCTTTTTAAATGTTGTTATGCAAAATTGACATGAATATACCCTTTTTCATCCGACCGCCCCTGCTGCCCGCATTTCCTTCCAGTATCCCTGTATTTCACCTGTTTCTTCAGATAGATCATTTGTATCTGGCTTTAGCATATGGCTGATATGCTACATGAAACTAATCAAACACTTAATAGCCATCTTACGCAAAAATTCAAAATTATGCAAAAACTCGAATGTTTTTAGTTTAGAAGGGGGTATAACACTTTCTAACTTACTTGTAAACAGAAATCCATTAATGACAATTAAATCCTATATTATATCATAGCCTCATAGGCACAAACTCACTCCAATCCAAACGGCACAAATTAGCCTACTGATTTCTGTAGAAAACCGGTTGTCAAAAATAAATCAACCATGCAAGATTAAATCTTTCAAAACAATGAATAGATATACCTTCTAACTCCATCCTACCCAAATACCTTCATCTTATTACAAATACCAAATGACTGAGAAACAAAAGTGTCTGTCCTCGTTACATCAGGTTTTCAAGAAAAATTTAATTTATGAGTGTAGATTTCCATAGCTTTACAGTAGACAGTTTTTTTCTAGGTGCGTAATGATGTTGACCTATTGCTTTTTTACCCAGTTCTTAATTTTTACCCCAATAGTGGGGGTGGGGGCACAACTTACCCTGTGGCACAACATACCCCGGTCTCCCCCACATTTACAAATTCAAAATTGCACAATGTGACATAACTGCTAATTGTTCCAGATTATGGTTGACATGTGAAATAAAAAGGAAAAACAAGAAACATCACTCGCCACTTCTCCAAAATAGAAGGTAAACATTTATTTAATTTTTAAAGTTATTTTTAGTTCCCTTTGTCATAATTATAATGAACACTTCATAATCAGGGATTGACTGGTTCCTAGTAAGTCCTGTTGTTGCATAATTACTTAGTGCACATTAGGAATACCACACTAACTGGATGTTTTCTCATAAAATTCAACCCTTAAGCACAATTTGCCAATCATTGAATCAATGCATAACATATTAAAGGCTCCCATGTATCTATCTTTTATTGCTCAGGTAAACTTTAATAATAACGGCATTTTTCAATTTTGCCGTACAAATGGACAGAACTTCTAACTTTTATTTCTTTCTAAAAAAAATAATTACCTACCATTTGTTTAAATAATTCCTTTTCTATCATTACAGGTTCTATGCATCATTGGTATCTTACGGGTCATCTGCATCATCTATGTCGTCATCTTGACGTTTCTGGTCGTGATTATGGTGTTTTTATTACTTGAGATAAGATACTCATCGGTGCGCAGATCTGCCTTCTTCGATGCAAATAGGCGATACTGACTTAATGGAACATTTCTTTATTTTTACTTCTGTGACAATTTGACAAAGACACCTTGAACCTTATCCACAAAAGGACAGATGAGCATTCACCTGATTTTCAATGCTCTGATTTGTCCTGTGTTATGCATATTATTCTTATAAACATTTGAGCGCATATCAATATATGAAGTAAAAAATACGATCTAATTACTTTTATGCCAGGTTTTCATCGGAGGAACTAACATTCAATTGTTGTTGTAAAAAATATACATTCACTGTTTTTACACTGAACAAATTTGGGTTGCTTACATCATTTTGAAATATAAAATTGTATTATTTCCAAGCGGTAGTTTTGTGGCGAAGTGTCATCTAAAAGTAGGACCGACAAATGTCCTACATATTCTCCTACAGTTTAGCAAATTAAATTTATTTTATGATGAGTTGAACCAGTAAAAACATATATTTTGCATGCCTACTTAAAAAGATTCTCTTTGTTGCTACAGAGTCTGACGCATCCTTGTAATATTTCACTAATGAAAAATTGGAATTATTAAATTGTGAAATCACTGTGACACCTTTTGTTGATTTTCTATGAAGATGGGCTTCAAACAAGTAGTTGCACAGCTTGGCCTGTTTCTCAATGCTTCAATGATGCATTGCATAGACTTTCCTGGGATGCAGATCTGAAGCTTCCAATAATTCTCTGAAAGCAAAACTAGTGGCAGTTCTGCTTAACTTGATGATGCATGCGAGGCTGGTCACTTTCACTTTTAAAGTTTTTTTCTGCAATGCTTAATGAGCTGTCTCTGAGAAAACCAGGCAGGATGGCTGTGTAAGTGGAGGATGGTCCGAGCCGGATCCGGATGAAATTTTCACCATGTGCCCTTCAAATACATTAATGAAGCACGGTGAAGTCCGTTTTTCCATAAATTAAAATTTTCCTTAATTTTAACCCCTTTTAAAAAAGCATGTCAAAAATGACTGAAATTCATTTAACATGGGCTTCAATGGGAAAACAGCCCAACTTCAGCTCACTAAAAACCCATTTGCCAGCGGGTGGCTAGAAAAGCTGTCGATTGATGATGCTTATATATGACTTGAATGTCCAAAATCCACTTTCCGTTCGCTGGGAATTTTCCTTATGTGCCTGATATGAGCATTTTAAGATATTTAAGGGTGGCAGATTTCATGGATTTTGTAGGAAAATGCAAAAATACGAAAAGTGCCATATCTCGGCTTAAAATGGACTTACTTTAACAATTTTGGTGTCCAAATATACATTTTTGCCAATTCCGCACTCATCTGAGTGGTTACTTTTATGATTAAAGGTCAAGGTCATTGTGAAATTTCAAGGTCAAATTCATTTTTTCGCCATTTTTTGTCTGATTTTGTAATACATGCAATGTTTACAAGCACAGAAGGGAAATTTAGACACAACTTGATGGTACAGGGGGATGGGGAATTTTCTAAGCTACATTTTGGTACTTTATACAGTTCAAAAACTTGCAAATATGACCTCAATATGGGAATTTTTGTATTTACGGAAATTTATACATTTTGAAAATAAGAGTCAACATATTTTGTGCTGTTGTGTGCTGATGAGAGGCACACATTCTGAAACTGAACTTGATTTGTTAATGCGTCTTTGACAATAATAAGTCAACTTTTGTGAAAAAAATTTGTCATTTCAAGAAATATTGTATTTTCGGCTGCCATTATTGAAAATTTGATTTTTTGGAATATCTTTGGAACTAAGGCTGATAATGGAAAAATTATTTCACCAATACCCACATTTTCAGGGTCAAGGATTCTAATGAAGCCATTTTTGACATCATAGGTCATGTGACAATACTCTAGTTGAGGGTTTGAAAGATGCCAGTTACGGAAATTCATGCTTTTTTGGAATATCTCTGAAACTGACACAGATAATGGAAAAAGTATTTCACCCTTCACCATATTTTCAGAGTCAAGGACTATTGTAATACATTTTAGACATCACATATGAAGTAACAATGCTATAACAGGTTTGACAAGCAGCATAAAGAACATCTTGTTTTGTCCTTCAAAAATACCAGAATTGTTTTTATTTTTTGTTTGCAAATCGTTTACTCAGCTAAGCCACTTTTGTTATGATGTAGCCATGCATTTGCTATGCATGATGTCACATCAATCAACTGCAGCGAAACTCGTAGGTTTACGCAAGACAAACTATATCAATATTCAAAACAAGGTTTGGCCTGAAATTCATAAGAATCAGGATGGTGTTTTCTGTCTGATTTCTTTTAAAATAATGTCTTATGTTTTTAATTACCTTTCAATAGCCGAAGCTGGTGCTAATGGGGATGTAAAACAATAACTCACTTTGTCTTTTAAAGATTATGCTGTGCAATTTTTAGTTACCATACAACGCTGTTTCAAAACACAGGTTATTCATAAAAGTTTTGCTCCTCCAAAGGTCATTCCAAATTCTGCCATGCACACATATTTTATTAGAGGATTGGCCAGTGTCACCCTAAAATTGAGTGGAGGGTAAGTTGTGCAACTTTTTTTTGCTTCAGGGCAATTGGCCTAAAAAATCATAGCTTTGTCACTCAATCTGACTATAATATATATCAAAATACAATATATAGACTAGAATTGAAGTTTCAATGCAATCTGAACTATTAGAAACACGGTAGGATATATTTTTGATAAAGTAGGTCAATTATATTACAGTTGTTCCACTTAGTTTATTGCAAGAAAAACCTCGTATTTACCTTGTTTTTCAGATAGGTCTTGTGTTCCTGTTTTTGGTTTATGATAGATACTTTACATGGGACTTAACTGAACGCTAATGACATAACTAAGGGAGAAAATAAAAATGCCACAAAACTTGAATTATTTCTTTTTGGATGGTTGCATAAAACATATGGTCTTTACATCTAATTAATTTCTTCTTATATTCAGGAATGGCATAAAATACTGACAAGCAGGGGCGTAGTTCCTGGGGGAGATGATCAATCATATGATCATTCCTCCCATTCCAAGAATTTCAAATTATTACTACTTGGTGTTGACAATTATCGGTTATGTTAAGCATTTTTTTAAAATGATACCACTTGTATTTCATGTGGAATATATACAAGTCTCAGAAAATACTTTTGGTTATCTAAAATATATTGGCTTTTGGCCTCTAAACTAAAGTGGCCCCCAAATCTACTACAAAAATGAAAAATCACCGCCCCTGCTGACAAGAATGTATAATCCCCCACAACATTGAACTTAAGGTGGCTCGCTACTCCTGCAAAGTGGTCGTTAGCGCACATTGACGCGCAGCCAGGCAGGCCCTATCTATGGTAACGTCACCACTCTGCTGACACTGCTTCAAGCTGTTTTTTTAATTCTAAGAATTTCTTGCGTTGGCCGCTTCGTTTGCAATTTGCGGCACGTCTATTGGGGTTAGAGACTTCTCATTTGGAGCATTAGATGCGCCATGAAGAGTACTATGTACAGCCGGAAATTCAACTTGATACTCAAAATAGAAAATTTTCACAGGAGATTTTCGGCAAGCAGGTCTAATTTCTCAAAAATGACTTTGTGATATAAATAAATGTTTATATCAATTTGTGGTAGGAAGGCTTGTCTATACCATCATGTTGTTCCCATCTATTTTTGGAAATAAATGACAAAGAAATAAAAAATCCTATCTCGTCAATTTTTTTTAGCGCCATGGTTTATAAAAAAAGTTAAAATTGTCAAAATCGAAACTTATATTCCGAGCCCCTTGGAAAGTCCTTTAAACTAAATGTATCTCTTTGAAATTGTAATCACCTTTTCCATGAAAGTGTCTTCTTTAATTTCATGCTACATTGGATAACATGGGATGCATGACCACTGAATGGCAGAACAAACTTCACAGTAGGAAAAATAAGAAAAAAATTTAGTTTTTCAAGTTTGTGTGGACTGACTTTCTGGTACATAACCCCAAATATTTTTTTTAAAAGGCTGGTAACGACCACTTTTGTTTACATATCCTTGCTATAAACTATATTTTGGATCATTCTAAACTGTTTTTAAGAAATCCTATCTAGGAAAGTTCACGAGTATCGAGCCACCTTAATGCTAATGACATGCAAATGAGGTCACCCCAGGTCACAGGATAGTTGTCAGCTAAAAACTCCCTACACAGGCTTGCCCTTTTCCTACAGTCTTCACCTACCCTTCTTTCACCCTTTTCTTCCTCTGATGACATCACAAATTGATGTTTCCCTTGAGCAATGTTTACTGCCTCTGTCTCCACCAGACCTCCATTTATGCAAATGAGCTGCTGGCTGAGAACTGTTTCTCATTTATTGTCTGCCATTTCCCAGTTCTAGTTATATAATTATTATGTATTCTAAATGAAAAATAAAATCCTGTATCATACCCTTGCCACAACTGACCCCAATCCAATGGCACAGCCACAAAATGATTTTACCAAAGAAAATTGGTCATAAAAATCAACTATGCTAAATTAAATCTAACACCACAAGTATTAGATATCCCTGCCAACCACTGTGAGCCAAGGGGAAAGTATCTTACGGTCAACATGACGGAGGCAATAATAATAGGAGGGGGGTTAGTCCATAATGCATCATGTTTTCAACAATAATATTGAATATCTCAGTGCAGCTTTTCTCAGCATTATATTTGGTCATGGTGCATATAATAATGATGTTGGCACAATTTGTACACATGGGTGACATTACCTTCTTTACATTGTTCTTCATTTCATTTCACCCCAACACTAAGACACAATTTAACACATGACACAACCCACCACAGTCTCTCCATATGTATGTATGCAGTGAATTCAATTCGTTTAATGTTTCTTTTTTTTCTTTTTTTATTCAGTGTAATCTCTGCTTTTGGGCCGCATGAAACGAAGATGTTATCCTATCTGAAAATCTGGAATTTGCAGCACCTTACAAGTTTCAATTTTGATCACAGTATTTTAAAGTCTTATTCTATTCTGGCCTTTATGATAAAATGAATTTTAATTAAGGCTAAATCATAAAGTAGTTAAGGTGCCTTAATTAACTTTTGATATTAATTATGAACATGACAAAATGTAGAGAAAAGTATGTGTCGACAATGGTCTGCAGCCTCCTCAGTAGACCAAATATCATCATTGAATTTCTGCTTGTAAAAGACAAAGGACTACACCACAACACTGCCACCTTGGTGTTAATTATACTCAATGATAATGACATCACCAGTATTGTAGCTTACTGACAATTTAATAAAAAAAAAAGGAGTAAAATATTCCTTATGCAATAATGGCTTCATAATGCACATTTATGTCTCCTTGCTGCTGATTACATCACAATTATTATGGCTACATTTTTCAGTCTCACTCTGGTGAACAAATTGAATTGGATTAGGCCTATAGCAGTGGTCATACTTCCAAAATGATCATTATGCAACCTTGATTTAAAAATTTCATTATCCTGTAGTGGGGTCCCAAATGGTTATCCTGAGACATCCAGATCTTTGGAAGGGAAATCAAAATTTGTAAGACCATTCAAATTATTTTCACAACGCAATGAAACAATTCACTAGCCATCCTGGTTGAAGTGAAGAATGCTAAGTTCTGCCTACGAATCTGGAACGCCCCCCTTCAGTGTATCGAGGGTCAGTCAAGAGGTTAAATATTAACCGGAAATTGTTGCATATTCTAAAATTGAGAGATATATAAAAATTCATTGCAAATACTCCACTGCCTAGACCGGATAGTTGGAACCGGATAGTAAACATACGAAAAAGGAAGTTTTTCGGCATTTGTGGTTGATTATGAATATTTTTTATGAGAGCTGAGACATATCGGTCCGGCAGGAGGACTGTTCCTCTGATGGAATGTTTTGTTCTGTAACTGAATTCTGATTTTGAAGATGTTGACATAATGTTGTTGACTCTGTCGTGGTAACGTTCCTTTGGTTTTTATCAAAATTTTAGCCATTCATTAAGTTTTGAACATGCCAGATATCCGATTCTGATATCCGGTTCTCATACCCTCATTTTGCCGGATACCGGATATCCTGCAAATTCCACTATCCGGCCGGATACCGGATACTGTGCCGGATATCCGTGCATCCCTAGATTTGAATGCAGTTAAGATAGTCCCAATTTGGTTTCTTATATGCCCTGAGCTGGATCTGAGAATAATTCATGGACTCATTGATCATTTTTGAACAGTCAATCACAGCCCGATTCACATTGTTTTCACAGCCCAATTCACATTATTTTAAGAAATATTGGTCTTTCAAGGCTTTTCCATGTATCAGTTGTCAAGTGGTTGTCTCAATAGTAACCATCACAGTACAGTAACTGCAGAGTTGCACTTACACCATAGAAAAAGTGGTTTGCTTTGCTAAATACACGATTTGTAAAGAAAATCTGTCTTGCATTTTGGAAATGCCACATTTCAAGCCTGTTATAGCATAGTATTTTTACGTGAGATGTGATGTCTAAAATGGTATCACAATAGTCTTGACTCTGAAAATATGGCGATGGGTGAAATATTTTTTCCATTATCTGTCTCAGTTCCAGAGATGTTCCAAAAAGCGTTGAATTCCTATAAAGGGCACCTTTCAAACCATCTAATAGAGTATTGTCAAATGACCTATGATGTCAAAAATGGCTTCATTAGAGTCCTTGACCCTGAAAATGTGGGTATTGGTGAAATAATTTTTCCATTATCAGCCTTAGTTCCAAAGATATTCCAAAAAATCAAATTTTCAATAATGGCAGCCGAAAATACAATATTTCTTGAAATGACAAATTTTTTTCACAAAAGTTGACTTATTATTGTCAAAGACGCATTAACAAATCAAGTTCAGTTTCAGAATGTGTGCCTCTCATCAGCACACAACAGCACAAAATATGTTGACTCTTATTTTCAAAATGTATAAATTTCCGTAAATACAAAAATTCCCATATTGAGGTCATATTTGCAAGTTTTTGAACTGTATAAAGTACCAAAATGTAGCTTAGAAAATTCCCCATCCCCCTGTACCATCAAGTTGTGTCTAAATTTCCCTTTTGTGCTTCTAAACATTGCATGTATTACAAAATCAGACAAAAAATGGCGAAAAAATGAATTTGACCTTGAAATTTCACAATGACCTTGACCTTTAATCATAAAAGTAACCACTCAGATGGGTGCGGAATTGGCAAAAATGTATATTTGGACACCAAAATTGTTAAAGTAAGTCCATTTTAAGCCGAGATATGGCACTTTTCGTATTTTTGCATTTTCCTACAAAATCCATGAAATCTGCCACCCTTAATATCTTCAAATGCTCATATCAGGCACATAAGGAAAATGCCCAGCGAACGGAAAGTGGATTTCAGACATTCAAGTCATATATAAGCATCATCAATCGACAGCTTTTCTAGCCACCCGCTGGCAAATGGGTTTTTAGTGAGCTGAAGTTGGGCTGTTTTCCCATTGAAGCCCATGTTAAATGAATTTCAGTCATTTTTGACATGCTTTTTTAAAAGGGGTTAAAATTAAGGAAAATTTTAATTTATGGAAAAACGGACTTCACCGTGCTTCATTAATGTATTTGAAGGGCACATGGTGAAAATTTCATCCAGATCCGGCTCGGACCATCCTCCACCCCCCGCCTGGTTTTCTCAGAGACAGCTCATTAAAATGAGTGTTCAATATAGAACTCTTAGAAGACAGTGCCATATGAAGCATTCATATTTTCTATAAAGAGCACATAGTTCTACAAAAATAATATTAATGTCAGGTATTAATAAAGCTGCAGAGCTTATTTCCTGGTTTTCATTACCAATAGGGCAAGCTTTAGAATGAAAACCTGAGTTTGGGTGTGTGGTTTTAATACGACCATATTTGGCAAAAACCCTAACAGGTGATAAAAAAGTCAGACATCAACAAGAAATTGTCATACTTGCTTTATGGCATGTGTTTTACTGTATGAAACACAATGTCATTGACTCTGGGATCAATGTACTAATTTTCATTTTCAAGCTATAAACAATAATTTAGTTTTGCTTTTTGTCAATCGTTGAACCTTGTTGAAATTCTATCAACCTGGATAAATGATTAAGGCTTTACATCATGTATTCATGCATTTTGACAGGCTATTGTAATTAGGACAGGAGCAGGGCACAGCAATGATGAGAAGGTTGATTGAAACTGCTGTCCAACATAGTATGCCCGATGGTGACATGGCCAGAGCTGGAATAAGACCCAGGAACCAGCAATTGCATTGAAGTCCAGAGCACTACTAACTGAGCTGAGATCCCCTTCCCAGTAAAGTAAGTCAGATTATGTACTTTACCTTTTTAACATGCTTAAGCAAAAGTGGGAACACAAAATACCAAAATTTGATTGAAGGAGGATTTTTTTACAGTGCTGTGCAAAAGTGTTGAGGCAACCCACAATTTTTCTTTTTTTTACATTCCCTTTGAGCACACATGACCCTCCTCTCCATGTTTCCCTTCCTAAGTATCTCCATACAAGTACTCATAAATGTTTTTTTAAAATGGATCTTGGAGAAACATTCCTGAACACTATACTAATAAGAATACAACATCATTTGGACTCAAAACGTAGTTTGGAAATCAAGCATAAAAATTTGGATGTGGCTTGAGACTTTTGAACATAACTGTATTTTCAGCGTTTTATTACTTCATTTCATAGGCCCCCCTCTTTGCTGTTAAGGCATACAAAGGCAGGTAAAATATGCTCTTACTGTACTTCACCTTTGTGGGGCAATATTTTTCCAGGAGTATTTTTGCCCTAAGGAAATGCCCTCGATAGACTGACAGACAATCCTTCAGACAGACAGTCACACGGAAACAATACCCTCACTCTGCTTGGAAGTTAGCAAAATAATACTATATAAATTGAACAAAGATGCCATTTTAAATTTCTTTACTATCTATTTGAATTTTTGAGTGCATTTACTTTGGGGCAAAACGGATACAATCATACTATGCATATATGCTATTTTTCAAAACTAGATGCAGTATAATTAGACCTGATTAGCAGAGATTGCTTGTGGTGATTACTGTGTGTTTGTATACAACTGTTTGGTGTTTCTAATCCGACTGATCTCAATGACTGTTTCAGATCAACGCTTCTTCTCCCTTCATAAAGATAAACACCTAGTGTTTATTTTAAAACACTTCTAGAGTCAAAGACATGTTGAAGTGTTTAAAAAGTGTAACAAGCTCATTAAGGTGTTGTCGTGTTTATAATTCATAAACACCTCAACATGTTTATCTTTATGAATATAAACACTTCAACATGTTTAAAAAGTGTAACCAAAAAGTGTTTATTTTGGTGTTAAAATAACAACACTTGTTTTTAGAGTGAGCAAGCAGCCTCTTTCAAATTGATCCATTCAATAAAAAATTAGATCTATGAGTTTTGCTTTGTTGTTTTTCTCAAGTACATCATGAAATTAAACATTTGGTCAACAAAGAAAGTGATTCACTTGTGCATTGAAGATGTAATAGGCCTAGTTGGCGCAACAAATGTAGCAGTTCATTGCATGATTTCCAGATGCAAGATCAACACAACAAAATGTAGCCAAATTAAAATATAGCAATCAACACATGGATTTGACTTTTTTTTCGCATTGGCTGTATGTACAACAATCAATTTAAAAGTGATACTGCTGGCTGCCAGAGCTTTTGGAACCCCGTGGCTTTTCTTACTGATAAATATTCCAAGTTTGAAGTTTTTGTGTTTAAGTTTCTTTTCTTTCTTTTTCAAGTATGTTTAAAAGGATTGATCAACACCATGAATACCAAAAAAAAAAAAAAAAAACAATAGGCCTACCACGAACAAATATCCTCATCATTAGAGCACAAGGCTCCTGTGACAAAATTGATCTAACAAGCAAAAAACCGCACATTCCTAAGACACACGGAAGCAGAGATAATGCATTCCATCGTTTTCGGATGAAGTGATTTAATCTTAATTAATTGATCTAGGCCTAAAGCAAGGTAATAATTTTATTACGTCTAATGAAAGGTCGAAGTTGAGTTCAATGAAATGCAGACACTTTGTTGATGTCTGGAAAATATTTTTGCTACATTTAGTTAGGTCATCAAACTTAATAGACAACTATTTTGCAAAGTTACATTGTATCAATTTACGTTACAACAATTTACGGGTCAACCTAGTTCACGCACGTGGCCGTAAATGATTTTAACAGACTGTAAGCTCCGCCTCCATGTACGCAATAGCCAATCACATTCTCTGATCAGTGAAATGTAATCTTCTCAGAGTGCCATTTACCATATTTACAAATTCTAATTTAGTCATGACTCTGCATTTAGTTTTTATGGTCCAAGACTCTGGAATGAACTGCCTCATGATCTTAAATCTTCACCTTGTCTTAAAGACCCAACCACGACTATAAAAGGAGACAGAGCCAACAAGATGGCAGTCATCGTATTCATTCCAGCTGCAAGACACTGAAGGGTGCAGACCTATTCTGTTGCTCTCCAGTCCATTGTCTTTGTATCCATTGTTCAGAGGTGTGAAAGCCTTCTGGTGCCAGCCAGTCTGCCACTAGACCAACACAACAAGCCAGCCATCTTGGAAATTAGCTGCCTATAGCTATATTTCCCAACATTTCTGCCTTAAATATCAACTATATTTCACATTTCACTGTTTAATTACATGTTTTTTGCTTATATTTCCAGATCAACAAGATGCCCAAAGACAAGAAACAAAAGAAATCCAAGAAACAGCCGACCGCCACCACTGCTAAGCCTGATGGGCTGACTGTAAACAAAACTCAGTCACTCATTGGGTACATTCGTTTCGCTGCTCCAAAGTGCTCTTGGAGTGGAGTAGTTCACTCCAGATCATTCGTTTTGCATTTCCGGGAGTAGTTCAGAGTAGATTGGAGTAGATCGGAAGTACTCCAAGAAATGGGGATACCCCATGACGTAGTGGTGTTTACATAAATAAATGACACTTCAGAAGCTTTGATTTATGGCTGATTGCTTTGTTGTGATGTGGATTGCTGTAATTCAATTCACACAATTAAGGCAATCGATCGACAATGCCAATTCACGGCGTGAATTGCTAGTAGGAAGGGAATCCCCATAGCAAGGGAACCCCAAAATAATGACGTTCCTAAGTACTCCTTTTCATTCGATTTGGACCCAGTTTGGAGTAGTTCACTCCAGGAGTAGAAACGTCACTTCCTGGAGTAGATACGTAACTTCCGGAGTAGTTAGAGTAGATCGAATCGAATGTACCCATTGAGCTACAGCAGCTGGATGGTGATCCTGATTATGCTGTACTGTCTCCTTTTGAGCAGTTGCAGCTGATCTCGGACAGAGCCATGGATTTACTCACAGTTGCCCAACAAGCACTAGCCAGCCAACCACATCCAAGTGAAGATGCCGTCATCCTCCTGACGCCAGAACAGATGGAATCCTTGCGTGAGATTGCTGAGGAAGTGAATCAACTTGATGTTGGTCCATCCTCTTCTGCTCTCTTTCTCCAGTCTACCACTCTCACTCTTCTCTACCAATGCACTGAGTCCTCTGGCTACTCCATTATGGAGAAACCTGGCCCTATCATTCCTCCTATCTCTCCACTCGTCTCTCCCTCTCCCTCTCCTCCTTCCTCTCCTCCTTCCTCTCCTCTTCCCTCTCAATCCTCCTCTAAATCTCCTCCTCTTCCTTCTCCTACTCCTCCCACATCTTCTTCTGCCACTAACATTACCACTTCTTCTGTTTCAGAACAGCCTGCCCCAGCCAGCAGTCAGAAAACAGAGCAGCCCAAGAAGCAGCCCCGGACTCTACCACAGAGCCAAGCGAAAACCAAGAAGAAGACCTCTAACTCTACCACTTCCTTTTCAGGTTTAAAGAGGCACTCCGCGGCTTTCCTAGCCAATTCCAGGAAGCAGAAGCCCTTCTCCTGCTCCTTAGCTCCAGTCAAGCCCAAGAAGCCCTCCCCTTCTCTTTCCATTCCAGATCCGACCAAACGAACAGCCAACAAATCCATCAAGAAGCCTGCCCCTTCCAGATCAGCCATAGCCACCAGGGCAACCACGACCAGACTCACAGGGAAGACCAAGGACCTTAATGCACCACTCTCCATTTCTATTCCAGCTCCTACTAATAACAGCATTCCTCCTACAGCTTCCAGTGATGCCTCAACCGCTGCTCCGGCTCCTGCCCCGCTTTCTCCTGCCCCGGCTTCATCTCAGATCACCACCATTCCTTCTCTTACAGTACAACCACTGATGTCTCTTTCAGTTGCTCCTCCAGCCACTGCTGTCTCCACTAACAACATGTTTTCTCCTCTTTCAGAGCTCCCTACCCAACAAGAAGAACCCATGGATGCCCAGAACATGCAGCCTCCCAAGAGACGTAGAGACTCCAGCTCCAGCTCTTCTGACTCAGAAGCAGCCTCTTCTCCAGTCAAGAAGACTCCAAACTCCTCTCCAGCCAAGAGGACCCCTCAGCCCCCCCCCTCTTCTCCCCCCTCTTCCACCTCCTCTCTCTCCATTCCTTTATTTGTAGAGCCAGCCACCAAGGACCAAGACACTGCAGAAATCTTCAAGACACTTCTTCCATTCACCAAGTACTGCAGGAAGACACCCGCCGGCTCACTCTTGGCCTATCCCAAGAGTACACACTCAAGAACTGCCCTCCTTAATTCTACCTTTCCACATTTTAGATGCAGAGAGACCAGAGGAGCAGCTAATGGACCCAGGGGACCTCTGACCTCCCGCTCCTCCACTCCTGGCAAGCAGTCCAATCTGTTTGTCGTTGTGAGGGGAGTAGAGGCCAAGTACTCTGACCAGCAGCTCTCCGACCACTGGGGCATTCCTGCCCGAAGGATGTACTCAGCTGCACTCCAGAAGCTCACTGGGAATGTCCGCGCCCAGTGCAGCTCCCCTCAACACAAGGCCCAGCTCCTGAAAAACGGACTTTCCTTTAATTTCAGAAAGCTACATGTAGATGACTTCATCCAGGCCGGGCCCCGTCAGTGCTTCCGATGCCAGGCCTTCGGGCACCAGGCAAAGGAGTGCACTGCCACCCAGCGCTGCAAGAACTGTGGAGACCAGCATCGTCACCAAGACTGCAAGAACTCCCAGCCAGACAGCCTGAGGTGCCCAAACTGCAAGAGCAACCATCCATCCACCTTCAAGGGATGCCCAGCATATCTCCAAGCTAAGAAGACACAGAGACAAGAACAAGACTCCAAGACCTTCAAGACCTCAAGACCTCCTCCGGCACTGGATGTTCTTAGGCTTGCTGCTGTCCTCTCTGAGGGCATTGCAGCATGTCTGAGTGCATTTATTCCGGCCCTCACCAAGAATTTCATCCATGAAGCGATCTCCGCTGTCATCTCCGCTGTTTTCAGAACCACGGTAACACCAGCTCAGTCTCTGCACTTTGCTGGTCTTTCTATCCCTTAAATCCATTTTCCTTATTCAAATATTTCATTGACAAAAACATATTCTCCTTCTCACACAAGTTTTTCCCCTTTCCTTTCAGATAACAGACCCGGTTTCACAACAAGATGCTTCATCATGCGCCACTGCGCATGATGCCACTATGCCACATCCAATTTTTTTCCTCTCTTCACGGTCACTTCCAACTCTTCACTCCAATTCCATTCCAGCACTGCTCTTCAGCCAAGACTTCTCTTTCCCTCAGGCTGCATTTGGGGGCCACTCATGGCTGCTTCTTCTAGCCGACATGGCTGCCCTCCACTTGCAGTTTGTCACATTCAAAATACAAGTTTCTCACATTTTTCACATTTTTCTCTTTTCCAGCTTCCTGCCTGCCTTGCCTCCTCTGCCTGCCATCCTGATGCTCCCACAAGTCCCAATCCAACAAGAACAAGTCCAAGCAAGAACACCCTGCGTCAACCTCTCCCTGGCCTGTCCTGAAACGGGTACTCGGTGCCTATGCTTGCAGGAGGGAGAGAAATCCGCAAGGATTACGCAGGGTGCCCTTACTTCACTTATACAGCTCGGATAATGCCACACAAACCCACCCCCCCAGCTCCAATAACTACGCTGCATGCGGACTCCCCAGTGGACCACATGCAGCATCCAAAGAAACGAAGGATGTGGAACAGCCAACGGCTGTTGATCGTCTGTGGATCTTCAAAACAGATTCACAACTTCACTCTTCGTTCGTAAGATGGCAGTCTGAATCTGACCCCCCAAGGGTGAACATCTCTCCAATTCTCTCACTTTTTCCCAATTTCTCAAGTCATAAAGCAACTTACAAGTATGAATTTTATATGTGCAGATAGATAATTTAATACTGAAAACGAAAAGGTAATCTTTAACACAAAAGCTCTTATATGAATTAAGATATTTGCTAAATTAGAAAAAATATCAGAATTTTCATGAAAGTTTGATTGACAGCTCCTAATGACATTTCTGCCATTGCCACTAATTGATCTGAAGCTAAATGACCAATCACTGTTCACTCATTTGCATAAAATTTGGAAATGGCAGTGGCCAGTGGTGCATTTATGAGGGGTCAATTACATGTAATCTTAGCCAAGAGTGATTAATAAAGGACAATTAGGTGGAGAAGAATTATATTTCAAGAAAAGTTGAAAGACTTTCAATTACTCTAATGAGATAGCAAACTTGATAAGCATACAAATACATTAATTTACTTAATTTATTAATTGGTGCTTCAAATTCCAAAGAGAAAGTGACTTTTAGAGAGAGAAAGTTCATTTCTGGTCCCCTCTTACATGCTAAGTAATCAGGAGTGGCCAAATGACCATTGTCCAATCAGCATCCAGTGAAAGTTTTATGGCTTTGTGGCCACAATTTCGTTGCTGTGTTATTGGGTCTTTAATTAATGTGTTTAAACGTAAACTTCAAACTTATGTTTTTATTGAATATTTGAAAAGAAAACCCTCCCCAAAAACAACAACAACACCAAACACAGACAACACAAGTTTATATAATACTAGCAGTGTACCCGTCTTACGACGGGTAGAGTGGTAATAAAATGAAAAATGTGCTGTCAATATTGATTCTTTCCTTCATCTGTGGCATTGTAAATTTGATTTAAATGTTGGGATAAAGGTGGTATACTTTCTTGCTCACATCATCTTGCCTCACTCTGCCCCTCTAATCTTGCGCCCCTCATCGCCCCCCCCCCCTAATCTTATGACCCCTCATCTTGCCTGTTCCTCAATCTTACCCCCTATCTTGCCAATCCCCTCCCCCCCTAGTGGCGTCAGTGTTTCGGCATTTTCCCCACCACTTTTTTGCCAAAGTATACATGTTTATGAATAAAAAAAGTTTTAATTTTTCCCTCGACATCTTCTGTGAAAGTGTGGTCACTGTTGTTTAAAATGTAGCTGATGCCCCTACTACCCCCCCCCTCTTATCGAACCTCATCATCTCTGTTCCTCGTCATTCAATAATCATCATCTGCCTCTTTTATATTTTATTTAACAGTGCAAAATGTAGGCATATTTACTTGAAATATCACTTGGCCACTGGCAGTGGTCAACAAAGATTTAGATGCCCAAGAGACCAAGTCATTGCCAAAAAATGTTCAATGTTTGAGAATTAATATTGGTTTTAATTGATACAGCACATATACACATGTGTTAATGAGCATTTCTAGTTTACTGTCACAGTGCATTGGAAATGTGCAATGACAGCATACAAAGCAGATCAGTCAAGAAGCATGCTTGCAGTCACACTGCACCTGCAGTGTAAGCAATGGCCAAGGTAGACCTGTCAGCCGCCGAAAATAGTCAGCTTAGCCGCCGATATTGAATGTATTGTGCCGCCGCCAGGTCGTCTCTATAGCCAGCCAGCCGCCGCCGATGCAAGATCGCCGGCGGCCGCCGATTGGCATGGCACTAAAAGCTCTGGGATTTGGATAAGTAGGCTGTATTATAAGCAATCACAGCTCCAGCAATCCTGCATTGCAATCAGTTCACCTTTACTACTTTATTCAATTGGATAGCTCTTGGTTTCTTGGTGTCAAGTTTGCTCAAGATGCTGACACTTGAAGTGCAATTCAGCCAATTAGCCCCTGATGGCAATTAGCAGCTGTATGAAAGAAGTTACAGGTTTTTGTCTCTGTTCATAGTTGAACATTTGTTTTTCTGCTACTTTGTAAGTTTGTATAGTCCTTTGATTTACAGATGATTTCATATTTGTAGACACTGAGAAAAAAATGAGGATTTTTTGTAGGATGTATTCTGCAGGGAAAAGTGACGCAAAAAAACGTATGATATCATTTTCCCTATGAACAACATGTCCCAGAAAAAAAAACATTACATTCACTCTCAGTGTCTACAATTAAGAAATCATCTTTAATATATTTGATTGATTGAATGTCATATTCAATGCATGCATATCTTTTTGAGCCTCAGCCCAGACAAAACTTGTACATGCAGGCAGCACCTCAATTGTCATGAGGTACATTTCGGTGGGTGCAAGTGACAAGTTTGTAAGAGAGATTGCACCAACATGGGGTTTCCTGGTTATCTGTGATGTTGAAGATACAAGCAGAGGTAAATTTAGCAGTGTCTTGAAAGAATTTTGTCACTGCTTGTTGATGACTGACAAATAAATTTAAAAAACACAGGAATTAATTGGGCCTATTTGATTCTTACATTCACTGAAAATATTGCAGACTTTGACAGGTTAGACATTTTGACTAAGGTAGTCAAAAAAGCTAACTTATTTTTGACCTTAGTCAAAATGTCTAAGAAAAATTCATACTTAGTCAAAATGTCTAACATGGTTAGTCAATCTTGCACATGCGCACATTTCATTTCCTGTTTAATTTCAAAAATGGCTCCAGAAAGGAGAAGACAGTTGAAGAAGCAAACGAACCTTAAATGTAAGTGTTAAACCACTTCCAATAGGGCTACAGAGCTGCTTTTGGTGTCATTTTGTTCGTCTCTACCTCTAGATCACGGATATATTTACAGGAAAAGACATTATTGTGGGGAAATGTCGATAAATAGCGTATTTATCGATCCGTCTTGTCAGTCTATGCTACATGATTCTGAATGTTTTAGAAATACTTTGAACCCCCCCCCCCTCCCCCCTCCATGCAAGGTGCAAATTTGGTTCCAACTATCACAATGACTCCTCTCCAGGCTCTAATCATATTTTATATATTAATTGATTAGCTAAGTCAGGGGCGGATCCAGGATTTTTCGTAGGGGGGGCGCAGCAATACTTATAACATTGGAGTCTCTAGAAATAGTTTTCCCCCAAATAGAAGGATTTATCTGAATAAAGGGGGGGGGGCCTGTGCCCCCCCTGGATCCGCTTATGTTAGTCAAAATGACTAGGTGGGTTAGTCAAAATGACTAAGTAGGTGTGACTTTAAATTATCTTACTCCAGCCCCCCTTAATCTATCAATTAATACATTTTGGTTCAATACCACTAGATTAACCCATATACACCCATATTTTTCCATTTATGAACTTAGTCAAATTGACTAAGTAGGTTAGTCAAAATGACTAGGTAGGTTTAAAAGTAAAAATGGCGAGGCAGATCGGTCGTCTGACAGGGGACGGGGTAATTAATGTTATCAATCCTGCATGGTGTTATTTTTGGAAAATGAAATTTCTTGCACTTTTTTATTAACTTTCAAATTGAATTTTTTATTTGATTGTTTAAACTTGATTATCCATTCTTCGCAAATATTAGTTGATTTCCTCTTCTTGTTTTCAGTGTTGGCACAGAAATGAATAGCAGCACACATTTGATGGCCCTTTCAGCATCATTTCGACAATTAAGTCTACCATGGGGCATGGGCCTATATATGCAAGAGCTGAAGGATGTATTGACATTTCATAATTATGAAAGCTGGAATTAACGAATGAACCTCAAAGCGAAATAGCAAGAGTGGAACTGTACCATGGATGTTTTTCTTCAGTGATGGATACATGCAATGAACCATTTTAATATGTCATATCAAGGAAGGAAAGGAGACAGAATTTATAATTTTACTGAACTGCAAAAAGGAAAACTTTGACTGAAATTTGTGGATTAATATATTGCAAAGACATTGCATGGGAAGAAGAATTTACACTATCTACACCACACAAACTGTATTGGAAGTTTCAAAACTTTCAATCAAAGACTGAGTTAATTACACAATTTTTAATTTGTTATGTATATGACAACAATATACAGGTAAAGGAACATTACATTTACTGTGAATTAACCAAAAGTTTTATTTTGTTGTCTTTTTCTTCCTAATGACTTCATCATAATATGATGATTTATATGACAATTGGAATTCATTATATATTTTTTTAATAGACCACACCATCTGTAATAATTTTAGGCAGATGTGCGCAGCAAGCTTGTACTGCTGAAGCAAGTCTTTTAAATTGACTTTTGTTACTTGACTTGGTCAAACTGACTAACCTTTGACCAACCCTGTTAGTCAAGAATGCTAACACAACATTAGCCTTTGTGACTAACTTAGAGCAGGTTGGTCTGTTTTACTAACCAAAGTTAGTCATATAAGACATCGTCAAAAAGACTAACCCTGGTTAGTCAATATGACTAAGAAGTTGGTCAGTGTGACTAACCAAAGTTAGTCATATAAGACATCGTCAAATTGGCTAACTTCTTAGACATTTTGACTAACTTCTTAGTCAAAAATATTTTCAGTGTTAATAAAATCAGCTGTGACACAGGATTGATCAATAGATCATCACTATAGGCCTATAGGCCCAATAGGCTATACAAGCAACCTTTATAGTTTATAAATAACATGCACAATAATATAGGCTATGATTCCTAGAAGGATTGACCATCTTTATTAATTTAGATAAACCGATTTTGTAGACCAGCAAGTAGCCTAAAATTATCTTCCATAGCATATTCAGTACAAATCATCGGCTTTCATGACTCACAAATTGCAATTTTAACCACCGGTATTGTTGTCTTCTCTTTTCCCATAATTGATGGAAATATTTCAAACAATGCCAGTTTGTTGGGTTATGGGTATTCTAGACATGTTTTCCTGAGTACCTATCTAGTAGATCTCTGTGTTTGCACAATATTTTCTTCAATGACTTGCTTTTTAAAATACCATTGCTTTACTGTAACACAGGTGACAGGAAAAATGCTGTTTCTTTTTTGTATTGTTCTCTGCTCGATATCATATTCTTAAACTCTAAAATATTAGTTAAGCTGCGGCTAGCCGGCTAGCCAGCCACTGCTAATTTAAGCCAGCCGCAGCCACCTAAGGTGATGGCTGAGCTGCAGCCAGCCGATTGCACCTCTTAGCCAGCCAATTTTTGGTTGGCCGGCTGGCTGACAGGTCTAGGCCAAGGCCAGCCATGTGACCTAAGGAATTTGAGTATTGCTAGGCAAGTGCAGTAAATGAGTAAAACGTGTTTAGTATTTATAGCCAGCTTACACATGTATGCAACTATGCATGTCTACTTTCAATGCCTCTAATTGGACAACCTACTTTTCTGAATGGCCAGAGGGGCCAAAGCTAAAAAAATATATCGAAATTTAGGCCTATATAATTATGTCCAGACAGATGTGAGCATTTTGGACTATTCACAGAGAGGCTTTATAGCGCCACCATACTTAGGTAGCTTGATCATGCAAAGATCATCATGCTGCTTCAATCATCAGTGCCATACATATGACGTTACCACGGAGCTGGGCCTATTCCCAAAGTGAGGTTCAATTGCAGTGTGTCTGACTTTAGCGTCCTTGAGTTCACTTGTTATGTTATAGTAAGTTTTGCTCAAGTGGTTATACCTTTGATATCATACATTTGAGGATGGCAAAACAGAGTGGACATATATTTAGAATGTCTTGCAGAGTTTCAGGCAAGTCAGGTAAGCAACAGCTGAGATCCTGAGTTACAAAGCACAGGCCTGCACAAATATATGGTTACTAGCAGGGTACCCGTCTTACGACGGGACGGGTGAGTATTGACATAAATTTATATAATGGAATAATATTTTTTGCCTCTGTGGTATAGAATTTAAAGTTTACCACTGTCACCCACTGTCACCTCTCCCCATCCTCCTGGGCCACTTGCCACCCCCCCAAACTTGCCCCCTAGCTTCCCTGCTGCCTCCCCCCTCGTTTTGCCTCTCTCCAGGCCTACCTCACCCCCCCCCCCTTCTGGCTCCCTCATTTGCCCCCCTCCACTCCTGCCCCTCCCCCCTCATTTGGCCCCTCCTGGCCCACCTCATTTCCTCCCCCATCCCCCCCCCCACTTCTAACCCGCCTCATATTGCCACCTTCTCTCTGGCCCCCTCATTTTGCCCCAAACCCTCCTGTTCCCCTCAATTGTCCGTTTCTGGCCGCCCCCTCATTTGCCGCCCACCCCCCTCTTTCTGGCATAGTCCCCTAATCTATCTATCCACAACAGTCTTTACTCATGGTGACTCCCGGATAAATCCACTTCAACTTTTCTGAACAGCTGAAACTGGAAAGATTCTTAAGATAATCTGGGCAACCTTATGTATCCTCCCTCTAGGACCCTATCTTGTCCCTCTTGTTTACTCCCCTCATCTTGGTCCCCTGATCATTAGAAAATCATAATCTGCCTCTTTTTACGTCCTTTCTAACAGTGCCCAACGGCCTATGTTTTTTTTAATGTCACTCAGCCACTGGGCAGTGGCCAAGAAAGATAAGTCTCACATGTGCCTGAATGGGCATTTCTAGTTTGACTGTCACAGTGCATTGGAAATGTGCAATGCCAGCATACAAAAGCAGAGTAGCCATGCACAGCAGGCAGCCTGGGCAAGTTCAAGAAATGAGTTTTAAAAAGTGTGTTCTTTTATGTATTTCTGACTGCAAGTTCAGCAAAGAGAAAATTTTTATCAAACAGAACCACAGGTCTTCACTCAATGGTGTCTTGCACCCAACTGATGAGTATGGGACCTTGAACCACTTTCATAAGAGGCTCTGTGTATTATGCCATGCCACTGGCTTACCATATTTGCTTGATTAATATAGGCACTCCATAAAGTGAGATTTACAACAGAAAAGGTCATGTTTTGGAAAAATAGCTAGATTAGTGAGAGAGCCACTCAATAAGAACGCTTGCATTAACTCAAAAAGAACGCGTACCCTCAATTAGAACGTGTTATGATTATCCAGGTGCTGGTCAGGTGACATAACGTCATGAAGTTCATACGACGTTGTCATGGGACTGGGCCAAAGTGAGGTTCAATACGGCAGTATGTGTGTTTTACCTTCAAACGTTCACCTGTTATTTTATAAAAAGGGCTGTTAAAGGAGAGAAAATAGTCAAATCATGCTTATGAGGTGGCAAAACAGAGATCAAACATATTTAGAGTGTCTGGCAGAGTTTCAGGCAAGTCAGGTAAGCAACAGCTGAGATCCTGCGTTACAAAGCATGGGCCTGGACAAATATATGGTTATAAAGATAAAGATTATTTTATTTCAACACATTTTCAATCGATAGAAGTTATGAACAAATGAGTACAAGTTAGCTAGCATGACAACCCAGCAAACAAAATGATATCATGAAAATATCTTTTACATATCGGAAAAAAACATATATTATATTTTTCTGCGATATCGAGACGCCATTATTTTGGTAGATATGCGTAGATATTGTTAAGATATTGTATTAGGATATCTGGTGCAAATATCTGAAAAGTATCTTTCAAGTGTTTTGAAAAGATATGGCATGCAAATATCAGAAAAATATTGCTTAGGTGTATTTATAGGATATTCAAGTGGTATATCGTATAAACGTCATTATGATGTTTTCATATGATATTTTCTACGATATCGAGACGCCATTATTTTGGTAGATATGCGTAGATATTGTAAAGATATTTTATTGGGATATATGGTGCAAATATCTGAAAAGTATCTTTCAAGTGTTTTGAAAATATATAGCATGCAAATATCATAAAAATATTGTTTAGGTGTTTTTATGAGATATACATTTGGTATATCATATAAACGTTATTATGATGTTTTTATATGATATTTTTCTGCGATATCGAGACTCTATCAATTTGGTAGATATGCGTAGATATTGTAAAGATATTTTATTAGGATATATGATGCAAATATCAGTAAGATATCTTTTAAGTGTTTTACAAAGATATTTATTTCCAAAATATTCTTGTGATATTTGTCAGGAAACACAATATAATTCATTTATGAAACAATATTAATTTGTCAACAAATATTCCTCGCCAAGCGAAAAGTTATAAAATTGCAAAAAGTGTTCAAGGTAGAAGTATAGAAAACTTTAACGTTCATTACAATTAAACTTATATATACATTGAAATTTATAATAAGCCTAATTAAATAAATTACACTTTACATTGAAATTCATAACAACTAAGGTTACACGTAAGTCATTGACAATCAGACATTGAAATTCATAAGCCTAATAATTAATCATGGTTACTGTAAGTTACACTTCAGTCATTGACTTTCAAAATTTATAATAACTTGTTAAAGTAATATACAGGCCTTACAGCAAAGATATAATCACACATGACAGTTAAACAAAGTAATTCAAATTTAGATTTATGACATTAGCAACAACATCATGCAAGCCACACGGACTGTCCAAACTTTAAGTCCTTTGGACCGGCAATCTTCGCAAAGACTGGTCCCAGTCAGTGGATATAGGTATAAAGTGTAGGCTACACCGGCACAATGATCAAAGTCAACATACTGAAACAATTAATCAGGGCACAAATGAAAAAGTGCAATCGAATTGCACAGTCAACTGTTGTCACATTGATACTTCGAAAACTTCCATTTTCACGAATTATGGCAAATTTTCAAAAGTTGAAATATTTTTCCAACACAACTGTCTTTAGTTTAAATTGGAATTTCACTGCAAAACTTTACAAATCATACATGTCATAAACACAATAAACATTTCTTCAAGTTCACAACGATAGTCCCTCGATAACAGACGATAAACATCTTGACAGCTGATGCAATCTGGACAATACGACTTGACCAATCCGTTCATCATGACGAAACGAGTTGACCTCATATGACAGTTCAAAGTTTGACATCTATAAGAGCGTGATGGTGACGAAATTTTCAGAAGTAAGCCAAAACGCACAATAATTAATGACGAGCTTAAAGTTTGTTGGATGGACAACATCATAAACAGAATAATACTCTGTTGAAGCCATCGTAGAAATCTAGACAAGAGTGCGTTTTGACAGAGTACGTGGTTGACAAAGACATTTTAAGAATTGCTGTTCATTAAATTTCAGACAAAGTGCGCCACTGAAGCCTTGAAGCGACTGGCTTACAAAAATGTCAAAAAGGCAAAACACAGATTCAAACACACATATGATATTCTGCCCTACGATAAAACACGATAAACAGTCGATTCCATGATGATATATATAACAGCAAATCGTCCATTAATTGAAGTCTGAAAAGTCCAAGAAGAACGACAAAATATTTCAGAACTGCCATGCTCTGGCAGCACCTGGCATCAGACGACCACTGTCAAAGTCAGGAACGGCAAACATGTTCTTGTTCTGGCGAAGTCACGATCACATGATTTTGTATTGCATTTATGGAACAAGCCTCTTTTGACACTGAAAAGCAACATAATAACCATTACAATCAAAACTTTATCTTGTATGTACACATTTGGTACTTTATATCTTCAAGATAAAGATACCATTTCATTAAGAAGTTCTAGGGAGTCCTTGAAACTTACCAAAAGCTGTAGAGCATGCGGTCAAAGTGAAAGGCAAATTAGGCCAAGGCAGTCCAACTTCAGTATGCATCGAAATAAGGTTTTGCCTGAAAAATGAAATATTCAAAACATAAGCCTTAGACTTAGAGGCCTGCCATTTGAAATTTAAATTGTGGTATCTTAAAATAATCTTTCTCACATGAAATTAAAAACATTTCTGCGCCATTAATCTTATAACATGGGTGGCATTGGTGCACAACATAGCGCTTCAGGAATCCACACATAAGTGCAGTTGGCAAATATTGACAACATCAGGTAATTAATATACCTTTTGTTATATGAGCACCAAATAGTTATGAGAAGCATAATACGATCATCTAAGGTGCTAACTTTTCATGGCAAATTTGATGGTAATTTTTTTAATTTCTGGTTATTTTTGTTAGAAATCTCAAGGAACCGGGCCAATCAGGCCCAGATGCCCCTTAATATGTGTTAAAATAAGGTGCCCCTGGGAGGGTTAATTCGGTTAAAAGGCACAGGACACAAACTAATGCTCAGCAGCAGTTGATTTTGAGATAACCTAATACATGTATACTTGTGACACAAAACTAGAGAATTTAATTTTGAGATGATGACTTACCTGGCTTGAACATGAAGCAATCATCAGCTGCAAAGTGAGTGGTGTTGACTAGCTTGTTGTTGTGTTAGCTTGTGTTGTTGGTCAGTCTTTGTCGGACTAATCTGGACTGTCAATTGCCTTGATGACCGCTTGTTCCTACTCTTTGTTATCCAATCGCTTCACTGAGTGAACCGTGGGCCTAGCCCACAACAGCACAATCTTGACACGAACATTATCACGGCAATGTTCTAACTTCTGACTTCTTGTCCAATGGTAGGCCCATATATGTCGATTTGTAGTTGTATTTTTGTTTTCTTGCTACCTGCAACAAAAACTTCTGAAAGTAACCAGGTCAAATTTTCTTTGTATTTTCACATATATTTCTAAACAGGCCCCGATTTTTATATTTTCACATTTTCAGTAGATAATTGCAACTGTACAGGTTATAATCAAATGAATACATTTTATCAGAACAATTCTGAATTTTAAAAATACCATGCAAAGCATGTGAACTCTCGGCTGGGGAAGTAATAGACCTAAAAAGACTTTTGACTCGAATGTAACAACACTGTTACGTCATGCAAGTTGTCAGTTGATAATGAAACCAAATATGGAAACTGTAAAGACAAGTGTATGGTACACTATGGATGAACAGACAGGGCAGACATCTGCAATTTCCTTTCGTTCTCGAGGCAACTTTTTCTTTACCAGGAACTTCCAAGAAATAACTTTTGGAAAATTCTTTTGTCGGATTTCTTTTTTTTTTCAGATTTTTTTTTTCCATAATTTTTTTTTCCGCATTTTTGGATCAACAGGTTTCATTGATGCCAATGAATTAGCAAACTGAGTCTGAAATGTATTTTAATAACAAAGCAAATACATTGTGATGTCATCACTAGAGCTGCTACCTGGATGATCATAGGCGTATCGGACGGGGGGGGCAAGGAGGGCAGTCCCCCCCCCCAAAAGTTTGGGAAACAGTAAGATTCGGGCAAAAAGGCTAAAAAATTCTGGCAGATGATTAAATAAAAACTATCAAAAATTAATGAATTAAATGCAATTTCATTGGAAATGGTATTAATTCTAGATTTTGAAATTAGGGCAAATGACGCTTGCCCTCCCAAAAATCGTGTCCGCCGTACGCCTATGTGGATGATGTCACAATAGCTCAGACAATGGCATTGTTACGTCATGACGATTGTCTGGTAACGACATAAGGTGCCTTGGATGCAGAGTGACAGAATTGGCTTGTGGTAGAACTTTGCACCTGAGATAGGTGAAATACAACCGCATGAAAGTGTCAGTAGAAAATAGAAGGGTATGACAAATTTTTTCAGGTATGGTTGGCAGAATAAAAGAGAAATTGTTGATGAAAGTATCAAGGACAAAAGTGACCTCATCGCAATAACTCTTTGGCGATAAATAGCCGAGAGTTAAAAATTGTTCGTTCATGTAAACATTTTGGTATCTTTTTTGGGGCAGATCCAGGATTAACTTTCAAATAGCAATATTAAAGACAGATTTATCTGATGAAAGGGGAGCAGATTTTTTTACAATCCCACCAAATGTGTCAAATGTTCTGTTACCTCATCCCAGTCATCTGCAGAGCTGAATTTGAAAATGTAACAAAATATTTCAAGATGCAATCGGATTAACATTCTCTTCGTCGAGTCTTCGGAGGAACAAAATTTATAGTTACCAAAATTTCAGACGGTTTGGATTGTTTGCTCTTCCAGCCATTGTCCGGTGCCACCCAAAATATGCTGAGAGAATCGAGTGGTGTATACTTCCTCTACTCCAGCCTTCAGCAGGAATTTGATCAGGCCACAAACTGATTTTACTGTTGTTGAAAAAGACAAATTTGACTTGTCAAAGATTTTAGTATGGGGCGATGTGTGAGAATTGGCACTTTTCAAGAAATATAAATTTCTGTAAAATATTTTAATGTTCCTCCAATGTGCAATGTAACAATGTTATTATATATACTAACCACAGAAGACTAGATCTGAAAAGGAACAAGCCAAGTATTTTTGAGTAACCCCAAGTAGACTTTCATGAAACACTAAAATACTAACCTGTGATTTCAAAGCCCGTCTGTCCTTGCGGAATTAGGAACATTGCGATTGAGTAGTATTTTCTGCTTCTATGGCCTCTTTCAAACTCCAAAAGTACCCCAAAAACTCTTCAAGAAACTGAAATGGCATTAAAATTTTTTTTTTTCTGCATTTATATATTTATAAATGTGTTTCTTATTTTAAAATAGCTGACCAAGTGAGACCAACACAAGTAATGGAAACCAGAAAATATTACACAGAGCAGTGAGCACAATAAAAACTTGCTGTGTGTCCAATTTACTTCATCTATTCACTTTAAATATATTATCTCACAAAATTTTAAAGACTTACGTCCAAGCATTACTTTACCTCTGTCATCATTATTCTAATTGGCGAGTAGGCCTATTTAGCTGTCCAGTAAGGACAGAAAGCTTAATCTTAATTCAGGAAGGGGTGTACACATTATGTTCATCTATGTTGCACATGAGCAACAGTGCTTGCTCACTATAGATTATATATGGGTCATTTTCATGAAACGCACAGTAACAGTAAAGACATAGCAGGGTACCCACTTAAATTAGGCAAGCAAATTCCCTGTATTTTCCCTGATTTTTCCCTGCTTCAACGGATGTTTTCCCTGATGCTATTTGGACGGCACTGAAATGCCCTCAAATGACGCTGAATTTAGGCATTTGTGCAGTTTTACTCCAAATTTTCAGCACCTGTAGTCTAAGTAACTATATCAAGGAAAAAAAATTTGGAGGGGGGGGGGGTCCCTGCATATTTTAATGGGAAAAATGCTATTTTTAGCTTAAAATCTGATAAAAACACTAAAATAGAGGCCGAGGGATGAACTTTAACAGTAGAAATGCAAATAAGGTGTCAGATGAAAGCAGAGAAGTAGCACTATATGATGCTGGAGGCGCTTTTTTAAAATTTGGTCCGTGTACTTTTTGTTTAAAAAAGCGCCAGCACCATCTTGTAGCACTGCTTCTCTGCTTTCATCTGACACCTCATTTGCATTTCTACCATTAAAACTTGTCCCTCCGCCTTTTTTAAAAGTTTTTTTCACATTTTAAGCTAAAAATAGAATTTTTTACCATTAAAAAATACAGTGACCCCCCAAAAAAAGAAAATTGTCTTCCTTGACCTATTATATTAGATGACTGATGCCGAAAATTTGAATGAAATATGTCACAAACTGAAAACAGTATGTCCATACTTCGTAGGGGGGGACATAATGACCCATACCACTTTTTTCCGATCAGATAATGTCTTTTGTTGCCAATACTTACCAATACCGATACCATTCCCATACCGATACCATTGGTAAAATATGGAGCAGTGGCAGGAGCACTGCCTCCGATCCGATACCGATTTTTGGGGTCCCATACCACCGAAACCGATACGGGTATCATATCGGAACATCCCTAAAAAAATACAAGCAGAGCAGTTAATTCATATTTACTTAAACGGATAAATCAATGGAAGGTCTTTCAGGGAAGTCTCTTTTTTTTTTAATTATGCAACAATTTCTTAATTGCTTAAGGTGGCTCGATACTCGTGAACTTTCCAAGATAGGATTTCTCAAATATAGTTTAGAATGATCCAAAATATAGTTTATAGCAAAGATATACAAAAAAAAGGGGTCGCTACCAGCCTTTTAAAAAAAATATTTGAGATTATGCACGAGAAAGTCAGTTCCCCCAAACCTGAAAAACTGAATTTTTTTCTTAAAGTTTTTACTGTGAAAATTTCCCTGCTATTCCGTGGTCATGCATCCCATATTTTGCAATGAAGCGTGAAATTAAAGAAGACACTTGAAGGGAAAAGCTGATTGCAATTTCAAAGAGATATATTTAGTTTAAAGGACTTTCCAAGGGTCTCGGAATAAAAGTCTTGATTTTGACAATTTTAACTTTTTTTATAAACCATAGTGCTAAAAAAAATTGACTGGATAGGATTTTTTAATTCTTTGTCATTTACTTCCAAAAATAGTGGGGAACAATATAATAATACAGACAACCCTTCCTACCACACTTGAAATTGATATACAATTTTTTTTTTATTACAAAGTCATTTTTGAGAAATTGGACCTGCTTGAGGAAAATCGCCTGTAAAAATGTTCTATTATGAGTATCAAGCTGAAACTCCAGCTACTTGTAGTACTCATCATAGCGCATCTAGTACTCCAAACGGGAAGTCTCTAACCCCAATAGAAGTGGCGCAATTTGCAAACGAAGCGGCCGACGCAAGAAATTCTTAAAATCAAAAAAAGATCTTGAACAGTGTAAGCAGAGTGGTGACGTTACGATAGATAGGGCCTGCCTGGCTGCGCGGAAATGTGTGCAGGTGACGTAATTTCGTGGGTAGCGAGCCACCTTAACATGTGTGTTTATTCGCACAATTAAGTTGAATTAACTACACACGTTTTCTGCAATTATGTAGGCCTAAGTAATCGTTCAATTAAACAAACAACAGAGCAAGAGCGCGGATGCTCGATGCCAAAGAAAACTACAGAGGCATGTACCAAGACCTCCTATGCAGAAACTGAGGAAAAGAGCTGGAAACCCAGGAACACACATAGGCAGAATTTGTTTGGGGGGGGGGGGAGCCGGGAGCGACATTTGCCCGAATTTCACGATCCAAATTTCATGCCATGTCCAACGGCATTACCGGGAACCCCTGATTTTCAGTAATATTTACATTTACATGATCATCTTCTTAGCCACCAAGCCCGAATTTGGGCCTTTTCTCAAAAGTTTGGGGGGCGACCATCCCCCCTGCCGCCCTCTCCAACACGCCTATGGTTCCGAACAAATCCTGGAAAAATGTGAAGCCACCGATGGAAACAACGAAGTCATCGATGGAAACAACAAACACATTACATCTTTTTTAGTTAAGAACAATTATATCTTCCTGAAAAACCCTGCAAACAGTGGCAAAAAATATAACGAAAATAAAGTTGACCCAAAAAAGTGCTGCCCGCCAATGAAAATTGGGTGAGCAACCTGGATGACGCAGGATAGCACACGGAAGATAGATAGAACAGCCTGCCAACATGGATTTCTCAAACTCTCCTGCAGCCCTCAGTTTTAAAGATAGAAAAATGACAATTACATCAGGTTTTAGGGGGCCGTCATTTAATCTTAAGGGGGGCTTGGAGTTTTTTTTAAATAGATAATTTCTGCTCAATTTTGATGAAATAAATATAAATTCTTCTCGGGCAGTCTTGAAATAAATAATTTCTGGTGGGGGTATTTCAGAACAAGGTGTAACAGGTGTTGCTTGATTTAATTTAAGAATGAATATTTGGGGACTTTGTGCGCTTGATTACTGTTGCCGTTAGTAACGGTTACTGTGAAATAAATAATTTCCCTGGCACCGAGGAAAACTCCAAGCCCTGCCCCCGGTTATTAAATGGTTACCCCTTTGGCAAGAAATGTATTTTTTGGTGTTGTACCATAATGTACCATCACTGCCATGGTACTGAACTTGGGAGTTAAAATTACTAATTTACTATACGGCCTAAAATTACGCACGGAAAAACTGGGAAATCTCTGTGTTATCACAAGAGCTGGATCGATTACGTAATCGATATATATGCAGTCCGTCTCATCTAGCATGCAAACTGAAATATAGCTATAGTCTGACAGCCTGTATAAATCTAATGCATGGTCTTAAAGGAGTGACCCTTGCACCAAGTTGTCTGGAACTAATCCAAGAGAGGTGCTGCAGTGCTTTTTGTGACGTCACGACAATGAAGGCCATTGTTATGGTTGTGTAAAAAGTGTAAACAAGTGTGAATGGACTGCTGTCGTCAGAAAACGGCCAAAAATCGGGCAAAAACGGCACCAAAACATCGCCAAAATGTGATAAACAAATTACAAAATGGCTATTCTATCCGCGAGTCTGTGTATTTCTACTGTGAGACTTGTAGGTGCTGAGCAATCAGGCCAAACACCAGTTCGCATGCTAGATGAGACAGACTGTAGCTATATATTGCGATACATCGCCTTTATCGGTTCAAAGACTTATCGTAATAATTGTTTCACATATTATCGTGATATTATAACGTTAACTGCATAGACAAAAATTGTTGTTTTTCGTGAAATTTAATGCCTTGAAAATACCATATAGGGATAGCTAGCTACCTCATAAGGGGCCGACCAGACGATAGTTGGGGGGGGGCTATGGACTTTACCCTCGGGACGAACTTTTTTTTTCGTACGCGACGCGTCGACGAACAATTTTTTTCGCATTCGCACTCGCGACAAACTTTTTTATCGGAATTTTAACATTACGGTACCCTAGCTACAGGTGGAAACAAACTTTTTTTTTATTTCCATGTGCTGAACAAACTTTTTTTTTCAGTGTCAAGTGGGAAACAATCTTTTTTTTTCACCAAATATCCATAGCCCCCCCCCAAAGATCATCTGGTCGGCCCCTAATAGTTTATGTTCCCAGCCCAGCTCACCCCTGCAGTACCCCTTTTGGTTGAAAAGCCCCATTCTATTTTTAGCTCTCCAGCAGTACTGGCCTGCTGGCATGCGAGGGTTGCTTGGCCAACCATAGCAGCTTAGACATTGTTAGAGGGTACTGTTTATGAGGTACTGTATGGATTTTCTAGCAAAAAGCTTGAAAATATAGGGAAATATAGGGAGCAAATAATATATATAGGGAAATATAGGAAATTATAGGAAATATAGTGGTGACGTCATCAGCAAAAAATGTTTATTTCACGCCATCAGCGCTTGACAACCAATTTATTTTGGTGACGCAAACAGTCGGAAATCTATCAAAAAACAGTAAGTTTTAGGCCTACATTTTGACTAAATTGTTTAAAAAACGTCATTTGGCGGGGGTTTGGGGCGGTAGCCCCCAAGTTAACGGTTGTTAACCATGGAAACAACACTTTTTGCACTTGCCAAATATCATTTAATATGGTCATTTTCATGGCCCGCTATACTGAAGTTTTTCCACAATTTGTGTTATTTTCATCAATTTCAAGCGCTTAGGGGCCGACCAGACGATAGTTGGGGGGGGCTATGGACTTTACCCCCGGGACGAACTTTTTTTTTCGTTCGCGGCGCGTCGACGAACAATTTTTTTCGCATGCGCACTCGCGACAAACTTTTTTTATCGGAATTTTAACATTCCGGTACCCTAGCTACAGGTGGAAACAAACTTCTTTTTTTATTTCCATGTGCTGAACAAACTTTTTTTTTCAGTGTCAATTGGGAAACAATCTTGTTTTTTAACCAAATATCCATAGCCACCCACCCCCCAAGATCATCTGGTCGGCCCCTTAGCTATCCAGGTACCGGTATAACATTTTTTTCGGTGTAAAGTGGGAAACAAACTTTTTTTTCACCAAAAGTTCATAGCCCCCCCTCCAATGATTATCAATTATATAGCTAAACAATGCTAAATCATAAATGACTTACCACCATAATGTTATCTGGGTCTAGTCTGCCCCACTCAGCATTGACAGCAAGAAGTTAGGTCACCCGGAAAAGCTCAGGCTTGGAGCTGTGGTCCCTTCACTGTTGACCATTGTTGGCTTGAGCATGTTCAGATTGCAGAGTCATCATGGAACTTGATGGAAATGCTGGTCAAAGTTTCAAAAGTAGCGCTTAAACATGTTAAAAGCAAATCTGCAAGTCGCCATGTCACCAGTCACTGTCAGTGCAAGCTGCGAAGATTCCAATATGTGACGTCACGCACCTATGACGTCATCAGAAATATACATGTGGCGCCACCGACATATGTGGCGCCCCCGACATATGTGGCGCCCCTAGTGGCGGATCCCTAAATACTTCTGTAGCATCTTCATCACAATTAAGGTGGCTCGCTACTCACGAAATTACGTCACCTGCACATGTTTCCGCGCAGCCAGGCAGGCCCTATCTTTCGTAGATCAGAAGAGCAGAGCTCAGTATCCATCCAACCTTTCCTTGTGCAATTGCTGCGTCAATGACGCAGCACGCTCTGGAGGGCTTAATATCGAACGCAGCACCTTCTAACTGGTACCAATGTTTAGGAAATTTAATTTCCTACATTTTGAGCTAAGTTCCGGCTCTGTACGACCATTCTTTCTATGTCAAAAGTGCGTCCGAAGCACACAATGTCCGAACTTTTGTTGACATGTTCTTTTTCCTGGCATTTCTAAAAAAATCGGCCTGATAAAAATATTTCAACTATTCAACATGTTTTCTAATGGTAAAATCTAGATGTTTCCATTTTTTTTAGATTTTTAAAAGCCTCAAATCACCCCAAAACCATGCCCTGAAGATTCTGTTATTTCAACCTAGGAAAGATGGCGATGGCCCAGACCTGAGAATTTCAAGTTTCGGCCGCTTCGTTTGCAAATTGCGCCACTTCTATCAGGGTTAGAGACTTCCCGTTTGCAGCACTAGATGCGCTATGATGAGTACTACAAGTAGCCGAAGTTTCAGCTTGATACTCAGAATAGAAAATTTTTACAGGCGATTTTACTCAAGCAGGTCTAATTTCTCAAAAATGACTTGGTAATAAAAAATAAATTGTATATCAATTTCAAGTGTGGCTACTGTGGTAGGAAGGGTTGTCTGTATTATCATATTGTTCCCCACTATTTTTGGAAGTAAATGACAAAGAATTAAAAAATCCTATCTAGTACATTTTTTTTGGCACTATGGTTTATAAAAAAAGTAAAAATTGTCAAAATCAAAACTTTTATTCCGAGACCCTTGGAAAGTCCTTTAAACTAAATATATCTCTTTGAAATTGCAATCAGCTTTTCCCTTCAAGTGTTTTCTTTAATTTCACGCTTCATTGCATAATATGGGATGCATGACCACCGAATAGCAGGGAAAACTTCACAGTAAAAAATTTAAGAAAAAAATTCAGTTATTCAGGTTTGGGTGAACTGACTTTCTGGTGCATAATCTCAAATATTTTTTTTAAAAGGCTGGTAGCGGCCACTTTTTTTTGCATATCTTTGCTATTTAACTATATTTTGGATCATTCTAAACTATTTTTGAGAAATCCTATCTCGGAAAGTTCACGAGTATCGAGCCACCTTAGATGTACCTGAAATTCACACATGTAGGCCTAATAATAATATTGAGCCAAGAATATTGAGCTCCTAATAAAACTAATTAATGGACTCATACCAAAACTATTACAACCTTGATAAAACTCAGCAGTTTATAACACTAATGTCTGACAAAAGGCCTGAAATTATTCAAGCATTCTAGCTCCTACTTAAATAAAGTAATGCGATTTTAAATTATAATAAAAAAATTAGAAAAACTATAATAATGCTAACAACAGAAAAATTAAAATAAATTGAAAACTATATTAAAAAGCCAGGATAGATATAGATTTATAGAATTACAAAGTAGGTGCCTCTATAGATATATATATACCTGTGAGCTTAAAACCTCAAATATCTGTGAATACCTTAAGCTATATTTTTGTGTGTGTAACAACTTGACAGTCGGGACTTATCAGAGCATCACTGAATGGATATTGAGCGGTTCCCGCTGTCCATGCTTGTTTGCTCTTGATAGCCTCGACTGAACGGAAACTGGTGAACTCGGCGCATTCTGAATTCGGCGAGCGCCATTTGAAGTGAATTCGGTGCAATGAAAATTACACTGAATTACTTGTTATTTGGCTTGCTTTATCATTAATAATAGTTATTTTGTTGATCATATATATGCATATTCTGGGGGGTATCTTCACCACTTATAACCATGTGATTTTCTGGTGTAAACTTCAGGTACAAAGCTACAAATGCATGTGTTTATCTGGGGAAAATCATCATGTGATGGTCCTCATGTGTTTCTCCTCTGGAAATTGTTGGGAAATTTCCCCAACGTGATAATCTTCTGACATTCATCACATCATGGTTATCCCATGAAAATGTTGGGGAGTTTTTTCGCGTGAAGAAAAACATGTGATAACTCTCAGTTATGTCATGAAGATAGTCAAGTGATAATCTGGTGAAGTCCATCACGTGGTTATCCTGTGAAAATGTTGGGGAGTTTTTTCACGTGAAGAAAAACACACGATAACTCTCAGTCATGTCATGAAGATGGTCAAATGATAATCTGGTGACATTCATCACGTGGTTATCCCGTGAAAATGTGAGAGTTTTTATCACGTGAACAAATGCAATTAATGGCTGTTTATCCAATTAATCTTGGCTTCAGATCTTTTTCATCAGACATATCAATTGCATAGAAACTATACTATCAGTTGAAGGTAATTTTACTTCATCATACTTTGCAGGAAAAAAGGACAAATAATTCTTTAAAAAATATTTAAACAACCAGACAAATGGATAGAGACATAAACAGATAGAAAGACAGTTAATGGATAGATAGATTCATATTGATTGACTGCCATATCCATTAATAGCTCCAATGGGCCCTTTGAAAAACAGTTTATCTGATAAGGTAACCCTTTAGAAACATAAACTATAAATTAAAAAAAAAAAAAGTTCTATAATTACTTGAATATTGATAAAGGATTTCATCTGTTAAGCTTCAGTCTTAATTTGAAGCAGGCTGAGGTATGCGATCTCCGAGCGCTCATTCTAGTTTAACATTGGACTCCCAGTGATTGCCAAATTGGCATCACCGGGAGACCAACTTTTTCCAGAGAGTCATTAATCTTTCATTTCGTTGTCTTACAGTCTGTTACTTTGATATAGAAAAAATTAGGACCAGTTCACTGTAAATAATGCACTTTGAATCTTGACTCATGATAGCCGATGAAGTGTCATCTTCTCTACTTTCGACATGGGAAACATAGAGGCTGTTTGTTTAGTCATGATTGAGAGTAGGCCATTTGACTTGTCATAGGCCTAACTGTTTTTAGAGTGAAAATCAGATGCATATTTCTTTTGTTTGGCTGTCACAAACAAGCGGGATAAGTCTCCTCAAATCAAATTAACATTGAAAGTATTGGGTATGATCATGACAAATCATCAGCATTTATGACACACCATGTGCCATTTTCACAGTGCAACAGTCCACTCTTTTTCTGTATCAAAGTGACTGACTGTAATCTGTAGTTCTCAAGCGCATTTGAAACCAAGGCTATTATGGAAGGATTCGGACCATGTCGACTCGTTCTGAGGAAGTCAGCTTCGCCTACTGAGATTGATTCAGACGGGAACGGTGTTAATGTAAAGGACAATATCCTAAAGACAATAATTTTAACTTTAAAAACAAAGACAATTTAAGTTATTTGTCCAGAAGGGACTTCTCTGGAATCCAGTGTTGATTGGATCTAAGTGCTATTATTAGCCGTGCAGGAGCATAGGAATGCTTCTTATTAAATTTCAATTGAATTATTAAAGATTTGTACAGTGTAAATAACCCTCCCGAGCAGCAACGTAAATCAAACCTTTCGCTACGTAATTATTTTGGTTAGAATCAGACGTTGGGCCAAACAACGTTTGACAAAGGTAGGGCAAAGGTAATTTCCAAACGTTGCACTCAGATGGAAAACCAAACGTAGGTCGCAACCTTAGTAAGAGGTTGGCACATAGTTTGTTTTATAGTTTGGTCTAACGTTCGAGTCACACATAAGTCATACCTTTGGTTGAGAGGTTGGCAGAACGTTTGGTTGTAACGTTTGGCTAAACGTGTCAGTCATACGTAAGTCATACCTTTGGTTGAGAGGATTGAAGAACGTTTGACTATTACGTATGACCATACCTTTGATTCATAGGTGTGTCGAACATTCATTTGAGAGGTTTTTAAAACCTTAGACTATTACGTAAGTCATACCTTTGGTTGAGAGGTTTGAAGAACGTTTGACTATTACGTATGACCATACCTTTGATTCATAGGTTTGTCGAACATTCATTTGAGAAGTTTTTACAACCTTAGACTATTACGTAAGTCATACCTTTGGTTGAGAGGTTTGAAAAACGTTTGACTATTACGTATGACCATACCTTTGATTCATAGGTTTGGCGAACATTCATTTGAGAGGTTTTTACAACCTTAGACTATTACGTATGACCTTACCTTTGATTCATAGGTTGATCAAAGGTATGGTCGCACATTTGGAAATACGTAAGTTCCAAGGTTTCCCCAACATGTTTTTGATATGTATGGACAACGTTTGAAAGTAATGTTCAGGACAAACGTCTGATCATACGTATCTGCCAAAGGTTTGTTGAAGGTTTGCACAAAGTTGCAGAACCTGGGATCCTAAGTCTCAGAGAGCCTTGTAGCGCCATCTATTCCATACCTATTCCAATGTATCTGGTAACTTTGATATTATATACAACTTCCAACAGGATGCTTGCTGGTGATAATTGGATGAAGCCATAAAGAAATAGTAGCTAAACCAGTACAAAAACTACCAAATAAATATCTCTTAAAATATGAAAGATTAGATAGGACTAAAAAAAAATCTGAAGTACTGCTCAATCACAAACGAGCAAGAGAGAATCAGTTGAGATCGGAGTTGAACTGAGCCTACTTGCATCGGAATGCCACCTATCCAGCAGGCCAATTTGGATTGGGATTTTTCCAACTCTTCAGAGTTGCAGTATTAATCCCTTATAAGGTAAGTGAATTTTTATTTATTTATTGTAGTCCTTAAATGGACTGTAGACTGCTTGGTAAAACAAGGAAGAAAAGTCTGCTAATTTTGGAGCCACCTTCAGTGCTTGCTACCTGGCTCTGCTTTCTCTATCTCTCTCTGTTTTTCTCTTCTGTCTTCACTGCTTTAATTCATGTTTTCTCTTTGCAGATCTCGAAAAAAAATTCACCAACCACCCATCCCCTCTAGAGCTAAAAAAAAAATTCTCCCCCCCCCCCTAAAAAAAAATATTCCTGTGCACAGTAAAATCATATGAGAGCATTGTTTATTCAACCATAAAGAGGGCCAATATTCAAGGGCTTTATTTAATTCAATTTAATTTATTTTTTCTGAGGGGGGCATGGCAGGCCGGGTGGCTGGGTCCGCCTGAAGCAATGCGGCAGTCCCCCGGGCCCCTCCGAGCGCTCCGCCCCTGGCCGGCGCCTCCCTAATGCAGTGAATCCACATCTTCAAGATCGCCGATTGACACAATGATTGCGAAGTGCACACAGCAGCTAGAGTCCATCCGAAGGAGTCATTTGACCCATACACATCCTAGAATCAATCTTCCATGGTTAAATTAATCGTTTCGGGCGTATAAATGGTGTTTTGAATCGATATAAATCTAATCCACACGAGCGTGTCCCAGTCATGGCCGCCTCCTCCGAGTTCTGCGCATGCGCAAGAACCAGCGCGCTTGGCTGGCAAGCTACGCCTGACGCCCCAGAGGCGTATAACGACCGTACCTTCAACGTGGGGGCCACGTTGTCAAGAAATATTTGAGAAATACGCATTATTTACGATATATACGTACGTAGTAATCTCGTAGCCAGTTGTCGACAAAATACGTAGTTTTGCAACGTTGGGTCCGATGTGGATTGGAGGTTTAATGCTACCTCAGATCAACGTTCCTCTAAGGAAATTGTCCACAAGGGAAACTTGTTAGATTTTTCGCTGAGTGATCTTCTCACCCGACCTTTTGACAGCCCCTTGTATCCGTGTCTGTGCTGGGCTTGTAAAAGATCCCTCACATGGGGTAAATGTGTAACATGTTGAGGACTCTTGCTCTCTCTCCATTTCATCGATAACCCTCCTGAGCACCCAGAACTGGGATTCGAGGGCTGCAATTACGGTATACCATATCTATCTATCTATCTATCCATCTATATCTATCAACATGAAATTGTGGAGGAACTTCAAGGAGAATCACTGGGATTGGACCAGTGCCTCGATCGGACCTTTTTTTACCCAAACGTTAAAAATCTTATCTTGAGTAGTTCAATAAATTATCTGTATCTGTGTCCTTTTTTATTGGCCTTGGTCATGGATGATCGACTTGAAAAAGCATTGACTAACTAATCAAGAATATTATGTTTTACATCACACTTCTCCCTATTTTTAGGAACTATACAATTTAATATTTCAAGATAAGTCTTACTTACTGAAGCATTACTGTTGTTTTGTATGATAGAAGTTGAGGGGGGTAGGGTGTTCAATTAGAAGCAGTGACTTCTGACATATGGTCATGGGCCAACTGGCAGTAGTTTTCATTCCATTATATAAGTACATCTACACCAGGATGTGTATAACAAATGTATCCTTATACACCCTTATAATATTGAGTCATTGGAGTGACTGATATTTATATGATGTAATGAAAAGACATTGAGTGTGTGGACATTTAAATAACATTTATAATACATAATTGTTAAATATCTACACTAGGATCCATGTAAAACATCCTTATAATATGGAGTTACTGATATTTATATGATGAAATGAAAATATATTTTATGTGTGATATTTAAACGACATTTATAAAACATACCTGTTGGATGTCTGCACAAGGATCCATGTAAAACATCCTTATAATATGGAGTTACTGATATTTATATGATGAAATGAAAATATATTTTGTGTGTGATATTTAAACGACATTTATAAAACACAATTGTTAAATATCTACACTAGGATCCATGTAAAACATCCTTATAATATGAAGTAACTGATATTTATATGATGAAATGAAAATATATTTTATGTGTGATATTTAAACGACATTTATAAAACATACTTGTAAGATGTCTGCACCAGGATCTATGTAAAACATCCTCATAATATGGAGTGACTGATATTTATATGATGAAATGAAAAGATATTTTGTGTGCGATATTTAAACGACATTTATAAAACATACTTGTTAGATGTCTGCACCAGGATCTATGTAAAACATCCTCATAATATGGAGTGACTGATATTTATATGATGAAATGAAAAGATATTTTGTGCGCGATATTTAAACGACATTTATAAAACATACTTGTTAGATGTCTGCACCAGGATCTATGTAAAACATCTTTATAATATGGAGTGACTGATATTTATATGATGAAATGAAAAGATATTTTATGTGCGATATTTAAACGACATTTATAAAACATGCTTGTTCAATATCTACCCCAGGATGCATGAAATACATCCCTATGATATAAATTAAAAAATATTAATATAATAGAATAAAAAACTATTTTCTATGCGATATTTAAATGACACTTATAAAACATATTTGTTAAATATCTGTAACAGGATATATGCACACATCATTATGATATTAATTAACATATATATTTATATGATGGAATAAACTGATATTTTGTGTGAGATATTAAAATGACATTTATAAAACATTCTTAAAAAATATGGTTACCAGATATTTATTAAACATCATATTCATATTCACTGATTGATATCGAAGGTATGGTTTTGTAAAACATAATCTGTGCCATGTTTCTATGCCATCTATAAAATATTACATTAAGATTGCTTACTGAAAATGTATTCCAGATATGATGGTTACATATCATAGAAATATAAAAATTATGTGCTCTAAAAACAGCTTTTGACCGATACTTTTATGATATTCTAAAAATATCAATTTCATATATCGTCATAAAATATATTTTAGATAGAAGAAAAATTATGTCATTATCATATTTTGATGAAAACATTTTCTATCTGACACATCTGTGATATTTTATAGATATCAGGAAACGTTTTGTGTTTGCTGGGAAATCTACAGTCGGCGCAACTTTTTCCAGACGTCAACAAGACTTAGTTGTCTGGTAAATTGGAGCACGAAAATAAGCTGATTTTAGTTTTCAGACAGAGTACTGTCTGTGTGATACAAAGATAGTTTGATGTAACTATTTTAGTCATTATTCAGTCTCGAGCGCCGAATTCAGTACGCACCGAATTCACCGGCGCCGAACTCTCCTTTTTTTGCGCCGAATTCACTGTTTTTCACGCGCCGTATTCTCCTACGCGCCGAATTCACCCGGAATCGACATAACTGAGAGTTATCACATGTTTTTGTTCACGTGAGAAAAACTCCCACATTTTCACGGGATAACCACATGATGAATGTCACCAGATTAACGCTTGACTATCTTCACCATATAACTGAGAGTTATCACGTGTTTTTCTTCACGTGAAAAACTCCCCAAAATTTTCACGGGATAACCACGTGATGGATGTCACCAGATTAACGCGCATCTTCACCACATAACTGAGAGTTATCACGTGTTTTTCTTCACATGAAAAAACTCCCAACATTTTCACGGGATAACCACGTGGTGAGTGTCACCAGATTAACGCTTGTCCATCTTCATGACATAACTGAGAGTTATCACGTGTTTTTCTTCACGTGGTTAACTGGTGAAAATTGCCCCCCAGAAATATAGATGGAGCCACCAGTACTAGAAACACAGCTGTGCACCGAGTTCCGCATTAAGTTTACTTTAACTGAGTTTAAACTAATTAAACAAATGATTATGATTTAAATCTGGATTAAGACACAGTATATGGTGGAATGATGCTTATTAGCTCAAAAAGGAGCACATATTGGATATTATCACTAAAGACTAGTCATCCGAAATGTGAATCAAGTATGACTACTATCCTTGATTCTGGTAACCCTTTTAAAAGAAGACTGAAAAGAGCCTCACTGCATCACACTGGTTGTGACAAATTTTCAGCAAGTTTTTGTGGCTTTTATTTCAGCGCCACAGCTATTGAAAGCCCAAGATAATGCTTGAAACAGTCTAAGTTGACTGGCTTGATGAGGAGCTAAGTTAACCGCTGGGAGATTTTGCCTCTTCTCAAATAATTCTAATTGGTGAAGATTGCCCCCCAGAAAATCACATGGTTAACTGGTGAAGATATTCACCAGAAAATCACGTGGTTAACTGGTGAAGATTGCCCCCAGAAAATAGACCCCGAAGTCAGTCAGAGTTAAAACTCTGACTTGCTTGAAAAGAACTTAAACTGACTAGTCAGCTAAGTTGTTAAACTCTGACTTCACTTGACTTCAACTAACTTCAGCTGACTAATGCTATTTCATAGAGTCCTTCCGTTAAAAATTTTCAACAGAACATTATAACTTTAGAAATTTCATAATTTTTGCATTCGGAAAACAGTGTAGTATGCAAATGTGTCAGATTTTTTTAAGGTGGTTTAGTGTTGCAAGACTTTACTAAGGTCCAAAACGAGTGTGGTGTGCACTGCAGTGGTCGAAATAAGGGGGGGTCGAGGGGGTTTGACCCCCCCAAATGCTCTTGGGACCCCCTCAAATACATTTTTCAGAAGGACCCAGAGGGGGTCGTCTAAAAACCCCCCCAAATACTGAATCTGTTCCGAGGAATAAGCATGAAGCCCCAGTAACGCCTTATCAGCTTACAACAACCTCTTGTGATTTATATTCACCAGCATTAGGGTTATGGAAACTGATAAAACATGCCTTTAAAATTAATTTTTAGAGCATCTGAAGCCATTCGGGTTCGGGTGGCCGACTGACGGCCCGCCGACTCCGGTTACAAGGGCTTATATCCTTTGGGCCTTGCAACTGAAAGACCCCCCCAAATTACATGGCCTATTTCGACCACTGGGTGTGCATGTTGTGCTCTTTATGTTGTTGATAATGATACCAAAACCATTTCTGTGAGATAAAAATTGGCTAAGTTATGCAACAATGACTTGACTTTAGCTGCCTCAACTCTGGCTTGACTTGACTGAACTTTAACTTGCTGCTTGGAAAGGTAACTATGACCTGACTAGTCGACTTTATACAGTCGACTTCGGGGTCTACCAGAAAATCATGTGGTTAACTGGTGAAGATTGCCCCCCAGAAATTCATGTGGTTAACTGGTGAAGATATTCAACAGAAAATCACGTGGTTAACTGGTGAAGATTGCCCCAGACAATCACGTGGTTAACTGGTGAGAGTTCACATGGTTAGCGTTTGCAATAACCTATCAGTTTTCCACGTGATAACTGAGGGGCAATTTCACGTGATAACTCAGTTAACAACCAGTTTTTGTCAGCTGGGAACCACTTGATGAATGTCACTGGATTATCACGTGGCTATCTTCATGACATGACTGAGATTAGGGGCCGACCAGACGATAGTTGGGGGGGGGCTAGGCCTACCTATGGACTTTACCCCCGGGACGAACTTTTTTTTTTTCGTTTGTGACGTGTCGACGAACAATTTTTTTCCCATGCGCACTCGCAGGAAACTTTTTTATCGGAATTTTAAGATTACGGTACCCTAGCTACAGGTGGAAACGAACTTTTTTTAAATTTCCATGTGCTGAACAAACTTTTTTTTTCAGTGTCAAGTGGGAAACAATCTTTTTTTTTTCATCAAATATCCATAGCCCCCCTCCCCCCCAAAGATCATCTGGTCGGCCCCTTATCACAAGTTTTTCTTCATGTGAAAAAGCTCCCCAAAATATTCACCAGATTATCACTTGACGATGTTCCCCAGATAGATTTGCAGATATGCATCGGAAGTTTACACCAGGAAATCACATGATTAAGTGGTGATGACAACCCCCAGAAAATCACGTGGTTTTTAAAAGTGATGAAGATACCCCCAGAATATCATGAGGTTAAGTGGATCCCCCCCCCCAGAAAATCACATGATTAACTGGTGAAGATTGCCCCCCCCCCACAGAAATATAGATGGAGCCACCTGTACTAGAAACACAGCTTTTTACCGAGTTACGCACTAAGTTTACCTTAACTGAATTCAAACTAATTAAACAAATGATTGCCCACTAAGCTGACAAAAACTGATGGTTGACTGAGAGTTATCACGTGAAATTGCCCCTCAGTTATCACGTGGAAAACTGATAGGTTATTGCAAACGCTATACATGATTTTGTCACCAGTTAACCACAAGATTTTCTAGTGAATATCTTAACCAGTTAACCATGTGATTTTCTGGTAAATATCTTCACCAGTTAACCACATGATTTTCTGGGGCAATCTACACCAGTTAACCACATGATTTTCTGGGGGCAATCTTCACCAGTTAACCATGTGTTTTTCTGGGGAAATCTTCACCAGTTAACCACATGATTTTCTAGTGGATATCTTCACCAGTTAACCATGTGATTTTCTGGTAAATATCTTCACCAGTTAACCACATGATTTTCTGGGCAATCTTCACCAGTTAACCACATGATTTCTGGGAGCAATCTTCACCAGTTAACCACGTGATTTTCTGGGGGCAATCTTCACCAGTCAACCATGTGATTTTATGGTGAATATGTTCACCAGTTAACCCGTGATTTTATGGTCAATATATTCACCAGTTAACCATGTGATTTTCTTGAGGGGATCTTTTACCAGTTAAAATTATTTGAGAAGAGGCAAATCTCCCATCGGTCAACTTGGCTCTTCATAGCTCTTCATCAAGCCAGTCAACTAAGGCTGTTTCATTCAAGCAATATCTTGGGCTTTCAAAAGCTGTGGGCCTGAAGTAAAAGCCACAAGAACATCCTGAAAATGTGTCACAACCCAGTGTGATGCATGCACTGAGTCTCTTTTCAGTCTTCTTAAGGGTTACCAGAATCGAGGATTTTGGTCATACATGTGTAACATTTCGGATAACTAGTCTTTTGTAATATCCAATAAGCGCTCCTTTTTGAGCTAATAAGCATCATTCCACCAAATAGGCCTACTGTGCATTAATTCAGATTTAGAAATGTATATATATATATACTAGATTTACCCATGATTTGGGGCAGGACTATAATGGGGAATAATTATGCTGACAGTGACCATTTGAAATAGCACATGAGTAATAATTGTAATATAAGTAATGATATAAGTAATGATTGGTGGTAGAGGAATTGAAGTTGCAAATGCACTGGCATATGTATTGGTGTAAGGTACAGTCAAGTGTACTTACACCTGAGCTTGTAATTGATGGCATAGGCAAATAGGTAAAAGGGTATGGGCATTGAGACATTGACAGATGGAATGGGCTTGAGCAAAGCTTTAAAATGAGGGTAAGATGATGAAGATATGATGAGTGGAAGTGGTTGAGCCAGGTAGAAGTGAAGAGCAGTAGGTGAGAGTGAAGTGTGTGGATGTTTTTGGCGGGAAGGCAGACGGTGGCGCCAGTCCTAAACGTGAGCAATAGCGGAACTACGATGGAGATGCATGTGCCCCTGGTGGGGAAAAACAGTAGAGGCAGAAAACGTAAATAAGGGAGCTGTTTCACTGTTATTTGCTGTTATCAGAAGGACAGGATAGATCAATAAGGATAGGTGGACAGTTTAGGCGAGTGGCGTTGCTCGGGGAGGAGTTTTTAGCTGTTGCAGTTGTGAGCATGTCACCCATGATTTTTGCATCTTATACCCGGCAGGGATATATGGCCAATATATACATTAATTGTGTGACGCAGCTGTAGCGGTCCGTCCGCCAGTCTCTCGGACAAAAATTAGTAACTGCATGCAATACACGATGGCAATATACATTGTTGAGGGGAAATATGAAGGATGATCCAACATACGTACCCCAGTCCTAATCCCCTGGACTTTTTCCCCACTACTAATTTCGAATACTTACTTTAACATTTTTGCTAAATTAAGGAAGAGTCATAATATTCGCGCTGCGAATTGAGAACAAGAGAGGTTTACAAAATCTGTGCAGTGATGGTCTCAACATGACAACATCAGTGGTCGACAGCAGGAAATTAGGTCAAGTGGGTCCAGTTTCATATCAATGATTTAGTTTTGAATTTAACAAAACATGACATGCATATTCATGTTCAAAATTTAAGTGTCTTAAAAATTCACTTTTTTCCAGAAGTATTACCTGTGCCTATAATTTTCATGGAATTAATTATAAGCCTTGACAAGCTAAATAAAATCATTAACATGTTATTCATAATCTATCTATCTATCTATCTATCTATCTATCTATCTATCTATCTATCTATCTATCTATCTATCTATCTATCTGTCTGTTCTATTTTTGGTCTATTTTTGGTCTATTTTATCTTTTCAGTAAATTTCTCTCTATATATTTTCTATATCCGTCTTTCAAATTTTTTGAAACAGTAACATAACTGCCTTTCATATTGAATATGAAATTTAATAAAGTTATGGTAACACTATAAGCAATCTAGTTCCGGTCTATATCAACAGACAAACAGGGGGTATACTGCTTTCTGGACGTTGATTGGTCGAGAAAACAATTAAGAAGTCACCGATTCAGAAATGTTTTGTGACGTACATCAGTAGGTGCCTAAGGTCATAAATGAGCCCAGATTGCACTAAAAGTGCTACAAAAACGTTTTTAAGTGCTGCGCGAATTTCATGGCTGTGCCAAATCAAATCAAATCAAATCAAATCAATATTTATTTTGTCTCGGCGTTAAGTACAAACAACATTAGCTCAAAGCTATTATGACCGAGGTGTGGAATGTAACAAGTGTATAAGAAGGAAATACATGTACATTGTAGAATAAAAGTATAGGTAATATATATATAAAATTGTAAATTTTTTGTTAAGTTAAAACGGACAATAAATACATTAAGATTTGAGATTGACAAGTTAAAAACCATAAGTTAAAAACATTTTAAAATATAATTGCATTAAAATAATTAATTACTGCCTACAAAAAGTACATTCACATGAGGATTTATTTGTCCATGTACTGATAAGAATTTTGAAAGTTTTGAAATCGGCAGCATTTCTCATTGTTTTTGGCAGTGAATTCCAGATCTTTCCACCACTGTGGCGGAAAGAGTGGAGGCCATACCTAGAAGTTCGGTTTGGCATGGCCTGAATGTTATCACGTCTCCTAATGTTGTATCGCGAATTCACTTGTGTAAAGATGGAATTGATGTAAGATGGGCTTATTTTATTGTAGGCTTTGTAAACTTCAAGAGCAATGGCTCTCAGCCTTCCAAGTTCAAGAGATGGTAACTTAGCCCTAGCCAGCAGATCTTCATAGGTGGCAGAATAGTCATCAAACACAAACTTTAAATCCCTATATTGGACTTTCTCCAATTTCTTTGTGTTAACAACACCACATGAATGCCACACCACGGGGCAATAACTAAAATTTGATAAAACAAAGGATTTGTATAAAAGCAATTTGACATTATTGTTCAATCCATGAGCAATTCGCTTCAGACAGTTTAATTGTCTAGAAGCTTTTCGAATTAAAATATTTACATGCTCACTAAAATTCAAGTCATTGTCAATGGTTATCCCCAGTAGCTTCACAGATTTCTCACTGGTAATTGTGACATTTTCATCGACGTTAATATCCTTGTCACTACTTCCGGAAATGAGCACCTGGAATTTTGTCGGGTTAGCCTCCATTTGGTTTGAGGTGCACCACTGAATAATTTCAGCAGCAGAATTTTGCAGATGTGACACAACCTCGTCGTAAGTTTTGCCCTTAACAAGGACAGAATTGTCATCAGCGTAATTGAAAAGTGTGCTGTTATCACTTTTCATGTGGTAGAACACATCGTTCATGAATAAATTAAACACAGTGGGCCCTAAAATGGACCCCTGTGGCACGCCTGATGGAATATTTTCAGAACTCAAGTAATGAGCCATTTACATAATATTAATTTTTTTCAGGCACACCTCAATTCCCTTCTTGTTCTGGCACTCTTGCGCCCACACCAGCCTGTTAGTCAGTGGTTAAACAGTGGTTGACTCGGAATGACTCCCAGGTTGACTTCCATGGCATGCGAACATTTTTCGCGCGAAATAGTAATGTTTCTTTCGTACGGTAGATGGCTTATCGATCATGTTAGAGTGCGCATGCGTTGAGCAATCTCTGCAGTTTCCGCCATTTTGACAGGGCTGTCAACAGAGTTTTGTGTAAATACTGAGAAAACGTGTCGAATTGAGTGCAGTACCAAGCCATCATTGCTATGAGACGTTTGTAAAGATACTGGTGTTCTCTCTGACCAATTAGCAGGTAATATGGGGCGCGATTTCGCTTGTTATTGGCTGAATTCCACTGACTGGAAGTGCCTCCCAAAAATAGCTCCTTGGCTTGGTATTTTGCCAATAAATATTGGTTCCTTTTGAGGCTTTTCCCATCTTCTTTGTGCTTCAGAACTCAAGTAATGAGTCATTTACTTTGGTCCATTCAATGATTCTACGTATACATGATTTTTTTGTTGGGTAAAAAATAGTTTGCTTCTGAAAAAATTGTGAAATTCTCTATTCCAACTAAAGCCAAGCTATGGCCTCAGTGAGGACAGAAAAGATTGCCCCTCCCACTTTTCAGTTTTCTCAGTTTTTGGTCTGTCAAAAGAGCATGTCAGAATTCCGCATGTTGAGGTCACTAAGGACTGAGGAGCATTCTCCTCTACAAATGCATTTGGTGATTTAGGATTCATTATGCCATGGTAAAGCCTATTGACTATTGTAGATCATTGTAGGCGTACTCAGATCACTTGTAAGTACGAGGTGAAATACATTTGGTAGTCATAAATTGTCACAAGTCATCATAGTTGACCAGAAGTCTTGATTAGTCATCACAGTTGACCTTAAGGCTCAGACAGAAGTCATTGGGGCTTCCAATTTCTTTGAAGATTAACACTAAAATGATTGGTATGATTGAACTTCAGTTATGGTGAGCGGCAGTGAGCAGATTTGTCTGGAATGGGTGCTGTATAAAATTTAAGTCCACGTTATTATTGTAACGGTAGCTCACAGTTCTTTAAAATTGAAAATACATTGGTTATTTGCAACTTTTGCTCTTGACTTGTGTATTCAATATTTGGATGTGTATTGCTGTAGCAAATGCCAGAAATTGCCTTCATTTTGGACCATTTGCATATCTTGCAGCTGATCAATGGAAATCACTCTTTCAGTAGAAGTGTTTACACTGCAAGAGTGAAGCACAGTGAAGGTTTGAACAATTAACAGTGCTTCTTTTTTGTGGAAGCTATTTTGTGAAGCTAATTTCAATCGCTTGTTGTATTAAATCAAACATCAGTTTGAGTGTTTGCAATCACTATAAAAGCACTTAAAGCTACAGAAGTCTGTGACAATGTTTGCTCAGTAGGTTAAACTTGGTTATGTACAGTTTGAAATTTTGCGGCCTATTCGACACTGTTCTAGGGACTTTGCGCTGTTTACCTGCTTCATGAGATTGGCACATGTGCACATAGCTAATTTTCGGTTTTGTTGTGACAAATGACTGATGAATTTTTTAAAATTTCAGAACAAAATGGAATTGGCCCACAGTCTGCTTCTCAATGAAGAAGCCCTGAAGAGAATATCCGAGTCCAAAAAGCCAGTCTTCATTTACGAATGGCTTCGATTTTTGGACAAAGTTCTAATAGCAGCTCAAAGGGTGAGTGTTGACAAAAAAATTAAAGTTTTGTGGCTGACTATAAGCCAGTCTGTGATGTGTTATTAGTTGAGTGCAGTATGAATAATTAAAATTATAAGTATTTATACACATTATTTCATGTCAACCTGTTTGTTATTCTAGTCGGACATCAAGGAAAGCCAAAAGAAATTGATTGACCAACTGACCAACCAGATCAGTGAAAACCCAGGTCCCCCCACACGCAAATTGTTGGCCCGCTGCTTGGCGACCATCTTCTCTGTTGGAGATGCATTTTCTCTCTTTGAGACAATTAACAAGTGCAATGACATCATCAAGAACAAGGATGATTCTCCCAGTTATCTTCCCACCAGGCTGTGAGTTTAATATTATGTTGTTAAATTAAAGGCATTTCTTTCAATCCTTTGCTGACAAATATCTTGAGTATTTCAACTTTGAAGGCTACACGATGCATCTATATACCAGTGTACCACTTTCAACACCCAGCAGTGCGAATGCCTTAAAGCATTATCATTGTGCTGCTAGCCCATTGTCAATTAGATTCCTTACTTTGAACTCCGGTAGCCCAATAAGGTGCTGCAAAGGCGTAAAACCAATCCCGTACTTTGCATTTATCACTAGCCAGTCAAGTATCCTTCGAATGACGACAAAAACTAATGTCAATGCTTTTAATAATCCATAAGTTGTCTTATCATTAATATTTGGTGCCATGTTATATGAGTTAATATTCTCTATTTTATCTGTTAACCAGGGCTGCTGTTGCATGCATTGGAGGCATGTATGAGAAGTTGGGCAGAATGGTTGGACGTTCTTATGAAGAAACAGTTCAACTTCTGATCAAGGCTCTGAAGAATGCGGAGGTATGGAGTTGATTATATTCTTCATCACTCTAAATACTTCAATAATTAAGCTGCCATTATTCTTCTAATCTCTTGTCTTTGTATTTTTCGTCATATTTCTAGTCCCAAGGAAGATGTGAAATTATGATGACGCTCCAGAAAGTGGTGATTGGCTTGGGAAGTGCTGGCGGAAATGTTCATAAAGACATCTTCAAGGCCTCGAAGACTTGTATGACTGATCGGTCTATGACTGTTCGCTGTGCCGCTGCCAAGGTGAGAATGATTTTCTGTAATTGGACTTGAACTTCCGCACTCTCATGAAAATTTTCTATGAATATACACTAGATTGTACTAAATTATGATGCAAATTGACAGCATTATATATTTCTTTTCAGTGCATGAAGGAACTCGCTGTAGTTGCGCCTCAGTTGTTCGTCTCAGAATTGGACAGCACTGCCTCTCTCTGCTTCCGTGCCCTGGACGGGTCTAATTACGATGTCCGTTGTGATGTTGCTAAACTCCTCGGAACGTTACTCGCTACCACTCAACAGCCCAAGAATCCTCAACAACAACAAAGTATGTGGGAATTCACATTTTACAACATTCATATCTTTAATTGCTCAAGCTTGTCTAAAGACATGTCCAAGATTAATTGAAGTGAAAGGAAATATATTAAGGCACTCAAAATGCACACCATCTCTCCACAAATCTGGTAATGCTTGATGTAACCCATTTCAGTGCTCATAAAAGGAAAACCCGTCAGGTTGGAAGATGTGTTCAGCATTTTGTCGAGTGGGTTCTTGAGAGGCGGCACAGGATTTCTGCGAAGTTCTAATCCCGGAGAGATGATCAAGGGCAACAGTGCCATCAACCGAGAAGTTAGAGTTGGCATCACTCATGTAAGTTGGAAATTTGGCATTGCATTTCTATCAGGGAGTTTTAAAGCTGTCAAGAGTGGGTTTTGAGAACTTTGTGTCATTATTAATCTGTGCTGATGTTGCATTGTGGATTCTGCTGTATTTTAGTGGCCCAATATCAAGTATTTACAAGGTAGCTGTGATGTGTGGATTCCTAGGAATATTAGATATCAACTTCTGAACCTCATGAATCATGATTTATGACAAGGGTTAGGATAAATGATTTGTATGCAACATCTAAAATGTTTTCCCTTATTGTGATTGGGCCCACTGTCTGATAATTTCAACCACCTGTAATTAGAAGTAGCCCCTAAAGGCTTAACTGGGCAACTGACCAACGGCATTGAATCACTTTGATAGCCAAATTGAATGGTAAATTTTCTTTCTTCGTTCAGGCCTATGTGGAGTTTGTGAAAGCCATGGGAGGAATGTGGCTGGAGAGAAACATCTCGGATTTCTTGACACACGTTTTGAACTTGGTGGCTAATCCCAACTCCAAGACATGTCCCACTCATGTGGATGCTGTGTACGCCCGCAAGTGTGTGCTGTTCATCTTGAGATCTGCTATTGGAGGTGTTCTTGGAGAAAAGGCGCAGATAGCAGCTGCAAAAGAGATCTGCCAGTTCATCATTCGCCAGATGAGTTCTATTGGTAAGTTTTTATTGTTAAATTTCATTACATTTGGTTTCATGATCGAAGAATCTGCTGGTCGATCCTAGTCTGCCAATTACTTTGTTCTTATGGCATGCATTTTACTTTTGACTCTTGTAAACACTGAACAGCCAAAACAATTATCAAAAATAGTCAGCTAAATCCTGATCTTTGGTGTGCCTCCTCTCAAAATTTGACTCGTCAATGAGCTATAGCCGGTTTCTTCAGCTCTGTGAGTCAAATTCTGACATGTTCAGTAGTTCGTTATGTGACCTGATTCACATTTAAAGTGATTCATAAAAAAATAACTTTTCTGTTTTTGTCCTTGACAGACATTGCTGCCGAAGGTGACAAGTCCTCCCAGTTGGACGTGATGGCCTATCAGCACATGTTGGTCTGTGCTTTGCAAGAACTCGGCAGCCTCGTGGAAAGTCTTGGTACATCTGCTGCTCCCCTGGTGTCTGAACCTTCGTCTGGTAAGTAATATTCATAACTGGTGATTTAAGTAATCATTATATCTATGCTGTTCCATGTGCTCACTGCATACTTGTAATTGTTTTATTTACTGTCAAACCTATATAAAATGCACTCACTTGGTTGTGCAGCCAGTAATTGTCCGTTTAGGGTACGTTAAGTGCTTATCACCTGCAGTTGTTTCTACTCAAATATCCAAATGTGTAAAAGATATCAGTCTGATTAAAGTATGCTTACTATTCTTGCAGGTATTGTGGAGCCAGTGGTGTCTGTCCTCATCCACCCCCAACCCGCGTCCAGGTTAGCTGCTGCCTGGTGCCTCCGCAGCATTGCAGTTGCTTTACCTTCGCAGATGACCATCTTGTTGGAGAGGTGCATGAGTCGAATGCACCACCTAAAATCTTCCCCAGAAGCTATTTCTGGCTACAGTTTTGCGATTGCGGCATTGCTGGGCGGTGTTCGCTACATGTCTCTGGGTATTCCTCACGCAAAAGGAAAGGTGAGGCTTAGTTATAAGAATTTGTGAAATCATTGTTTTATATAGTTCAGCATTGTTATGGACAAGAAAAAATTAAAATTTTCAAGACAATTGCCTTTGAATTAGAAATCTCAAGAATATTATAAGATCTATGAAGTAATTATGAAAATGAGAGCTTAAAAAAATCATTTTGTCTACCAAATCATATGAATTATTGATAAGCTCTGCGTTGGTACTGTGTAATTCAATTCCTTTTTCACAAGTTGTCTAGTTTTCTTGATGTTTACTATTGAATTACTATTGAATTGTCATTTTCTTGCAGCAAATATTCAACATTGCCGAAGACTTGCTACGCACAGCTACCCAGAACAGTCGCTTGTCTCTGCAAAGGACCCAGTGCGGTTGGCTGCTGCTGGGAGCTCTGATGACCCTTGGCCACACCGTGGTGAGGAAACAGTTGCCGAGGATGTTGCTATTGTGGAGAAACTCCTTCCCGAGGTCTGCCAAAGAACTGGAATCGGAAAAGGCTCGTGGAGATGCTTTCACGTGGCAGGTCACTCTTGAAGGCAGATCTGGAGCTCTGGCTGGTGAGTGAACTCGCTGAAGTTTAAACATAGGAAACCAGGGTCCTGAAATGACACGTGAAATTTTTCTCCAAATATCAGAAGTAGGTGTCTTGAGGATGCCCAAAAAATTTATAGAATATAAGCTGTGAGTTCTTGCTGAAACCTTCGCATCTTAGAACAAAGGACAACTGGGAATCTGGGACCTTATCACATGTAGATGGGCCTGAATTTAATTGGACTACTGAGCTGCTATATATTCAGTTAAGCTATTTATTTTATGGAATTTGTGTTGTGTTATTTCAGCAATGCAAAGCTTCATCTCTTCGTGTCCTGAATTGATGACTGATGATGTGGTCCGCAGACTTCTGCCTCCCCTGGAATGTGCTCTCACTTCAACAGCACAGTAAGTTGAGAACCAGTATTTCCTTCTTCATTCAGCTTAGTTGTGAAATAATGCCTTTGATAATACTCAATGACATGTGGTCTTCATGACATTCTAGTTATCTATGAATTTCTCCAGTTCTTTCTCCGTAAATAACTCTAGTGCATAAATCATTTCATATTTTAGTATTATCGGAAATCATAAATGAGTGAGTTCACAGGAAATTTTGTCTCTTCCAGCCTTTCAAGTATTGTGAAAATGTACGGAGCGCACCTGAAGGCTTGCACTGCCATGGTCAGATTGCGTCTGTATGATGTGCTGGCTCTTTTGCCGCCTGAAACCTATGAAGGTCAGTGATGAGTGATTTGAAAGCATTTTGCCAAGACTTATGAAGTTATCTAATTGAAAGCACAGACATATGAGTTCGGTAACTCTGTACGTTGATTTCTTTGTTTTACAGGAGCATTTGGAGCACTGCTGAGAGAACTTGTTGCGGAATTCACCCTGACAGAAAACCCGGCCAACACAACGACATCCTTGCTGCGGTCCATGTGCCATGTTGACGACAGTGTCATCTTGGGGTCGTGGCTTCAGGAGACGGACCACAAGGCCATTGAGGATCAGGTGACTTTCACGACTTTTTCCGTTCATTTATTTCCCCCAATTTTCACTTGTGCGTCCTTCCCTTTCATTTCTGAGACCATTGGCGGCTTAACCAACTTTCAAAGTGTATGACTCGTAATAGTAATAGACAAATAATCATTACTCGAAATAGGGAATGCTTTCCAGGCTCTAGCAGCACTAAGATATATTCTATGGGTTCTATTCTCATGTCACTAACAGCACTCCTAGACCTAGTCTTAGCCAAAACAAAATTCACTCATTTATAGTTGAGCACAAAAACCAACTAGAGTTTACTTTCGCTGCACTATTTATGAGCACTTGTTTAATCCTTGTCTTCTTAAAGTTGTGCTTCTCTCTGCTTAATTTGCCTGGCTTATTCATTTATTCTTAAATGTATTCTATAATTCTTGTGCTGTTTATCTATGCTTCTGATCTGAATGATCTGTTCATATCAGGTTGCGATCACTGTAAATATTTTTTATCAAAGTCAAATATTTTGGAAAATTTTGATAATTTTGCAAAAACTACAGCACTAAATTTTGACATTTTGACATGAGGAGACTCAGTAGAGTGAAATCTTTTTCACCTGGTAACGGACGCCACTGGTTTCATGTGTACCCATTTGTAAGTTGATTTCTAGTGGTTGCAGTCTCGTAGTGGTGTAGTGATTCCACTTTTTGTGCAGTTTTATACGTTGGTGTAACACAACCTTTTTGGCGTTACTTCTCGGTTGTAGCTGGAACCCAATCGTAGATCGGATGATATGCATGTGAGTATGGGAGGCTGTTCTGTTTTGTCAGAGCAACTCTACAATCCCTGTTGTAACAGAATTATACTCACTCTCTAGCTCTTATGTTATCTTATGCATTTGCATCATGCATTTGTATGCTCACAGACTAGATTTAATAGCCTCATACCACTGAGTTTGTATTCAAGCATTGAGCTTGCTTTCGTCCTTGTTTATGCTAAATATCTGCTCGACTGATATTTTCCAGAATGAATAATTATGAATTACATTTATTTGGCTTTGAACGCATGATCCTTTTGCCCCAATATTATAACTCTATTAAGCCACCCAAATATTTTTTAACATTCATCTGGGCAATTATCATATTTTGCTATGCAAAGCCTCAGTTTTGGCAGAATTTTAAAGGGCCATGTTTTAACTCATTGACTGAACAGTTTTTTTATTAATCATTTTTCTTACTTTGCTTTTAGATATTTAGAATTTTTGCAAAATTTGTCAAAAAATAGTATGACTTAGTGAATAGAATTTCAGATTGATAAAAGGTTAGTTTGTGAAACGTTGTCAGGCGTCATATCATAGAACAACAAAATTTCGTCCCTAAGTTTTGCCCATATCACACGTGGCTGATAATTAGCTGAGTATCAAATTTAGATCTATAAATGTAGGTGCGATTGTTCACGGAAGTCCCGGATGCTTTGTTCTGTAGGAATCAGTATAGGATGCCATATGACTTCGATGTTTGTCCATATGTTAGATACCTTGTTAATCAGTCATTGTCTTGTGATGTCTCCCTGTTGTCTATAGATGTTGTTATTCATTTTTCTGTCCCTGTCAGGCACCCTTTTTGTCTAAGAGTATTTGTTTGATACACAAATGTCTTGTTTAGAGCAAGTGTATTTGTAGGATTGATTGGATAATGGGCATTTCATTATCTTACTGTTGACAGTATGATAAATTGTAAGTCATGATTGACTTATGTTTTAACATGAGAAATAATACTATGTGTGTTTAACTGTTGAGAATGCTGGCCTGAAATAAACAGCACACTGTGATAAGTTGGCATTGAAACCATTCCAGCTACTTTAAGGGTTTTGTTAATATCTCAAAATTTTGAATTATGAGCTTCATTGTATGTACGTTTTTGCAGAGCTCTGGCTTTAGCCGCTTGGCTTCGAACTTTTGTTGTTCCTGTTGCATGGGTTGAACTAAATTGAATGTTTCATTTATTGATAATTTCTTATTTTTGAAACTTGTTTTTCAGCTTCAACCGAACAGTGCTTCAGGATCGGGAGCTATTGAACACGACCCTGCTTCACTTTACATGAAGTGTGCGCCCGTAAGTTGATATCTGAGATAATGTGTGAAATTTTATGAAATAGGATATGAGTTGGTTCGAAAGAAATATGGCTACATTGTGGATTTTATAAATGCCTGTATTGAATTGTGAATTGTTTTCTTTAACAGGGAGAAGTAGCTATATGTCCTCTGCCTCTTGGTGTGGCGGTTATCGACAACTCCGTTCGTCTTTATGGCTTGGTGTTCCCCAGGGTTGCGCACAAGCATCGGTTGCAGATGTTGGAGCATTTCAGTGAATGTATCAAGCAAGCCAAGTCCTCGAGACAGCAAGCGGTCCAGATGAACATATTTAGTGCCTTTCTCTCCGCCCTCAAGGTATTTCTCGAACAATAAATTGGTATTCTTTACACGCAAAATTGCAAATAAAGGTCATGAAAAATATTTTACATGTCCTCCAAAAGCAATATGAAAGTTTGATATCTGGTTATCATTGTTCAAGAGTTCCAGCTATGCAAATTTATATTATCTTGTAGGGCCTAACTGAGACCAAGACTGGATTTGGTCAGATTGAAGTGCGTAAAGCTGCAGTTAACCTTGTTTTGGTAAGTTGAATACATAAATGTTGCTTATTCCTCAACTAAGTTCTTATTGACTTCCTATCATATGGTCAGAACAGTGATGTCTTTTTAGTATTTCGCTTTACCAGCTGAATTAGAGGTGATATCCTGACGGCATGCAGATTTAGATGTGGCAAAGCATACATTTATCCTTTGGTGCAAGACCGATCAAATTTCTTCATATGTATTGAATGACTTCTCAATGAAATGCCTCATTTGTTTGCAGGGTGCTCTCAGTAGCAACAACCCAATCCTTCGCTGTGCAGCAGGCGAAGCTTTGGGACGGATGGCCCAGGTCGTGGGAGAGAGCAAGTTTGTTGCTGACATGGCGCAGTACAGTTTTGACCGGCTGAAATCTGCTCGTGATGTCGTAACAAGGACCGCTCATTCCCTCGCCCTTGGGTGTTTGCACAGATACGTGGGAGGAATGGGATCTGGACAGCATCTAGGCACCAGCGTCAGCATCTTGTTGGCCCTGGCCCAGGATTCTACTTCTCCTGTTGTACAGGTATTTCATGATTTGATTAAAAATAATTCTGTAGAAGATAAAAGTTCGCATGAGGTCAACCCCAATGTGTCATTTTGAAGAGAGCTGATTTACGTCCAATGTCGTCCATAGAGGACTGTATTAGCTGATTATCTTTGACACGTCAGAATGCTATGCCATTGTGTTACTGCAGTGTTAGCGCGAATAAAATAAAAGTACCAACTGACAAATCAATGAAATGTCCCAATGTCCTTCTTTTGTCACAGGTCTGGGCTCTTCATGCATTAGCCTTGATCGCAGACTCTGGTGGGCCGATGTTCAGGAGTTACGTGGAACCAACACTATCTTTAGTACTCCAGTTGCTGCTGAGTGTCCCCCAGTCCCATGTGGATGTGCACCAATGTCTTGGAAAATGCTTGTCTGCATTGATCACCACAATTGGACCCGAGTTGCAGGGTGAGTGTGCAAACTAGTAATCTTGTATGAATTACAAATATCATCTCTACTTGGTAGAAATATTTTCACTTGTAGTGGGTACTGATGATTTGAAATGCTTTCATGCCATTTCACTTCTGTTTTGTGTCCTGAAGATGAACAATTTCTATGTCAGATATACCATGTTTCATAATTGTTTTTCCTTGTCTTTCCAGGCAATCAAGGATCCATAGCCACAGCTCGCTTGTCCTGCCTGGTGTGCTGTGCCATTATGCAAGATCACCCTGACTCCATGGTCCAGGCCGAAGCCATCTCCTGTCTGCAACAGCTCCATCTGTTCGCTCCTCGCCATGTCAATCTGACTACCCTCGTACCTCACCTTTGTGTATGTATAGTTTGGCTCGATTGATATCGATTCTTTTGATCGCCCAAAAACTTATTATCGATTTACTGAAGTTAGTTGTTGTAACCTGTTGTTAGAGAAAGGTGCAAAGCTGATATGGTTCGGGTTATGAAACTACTGTATGATATGGTTTATGTCAAAATACTGATCACCAATAACTGCTTTATTTAAGTTATGATAAATGTATCGGTTGATTGATGCCATGAAAGTGAATAATTATGTAGCTATACCTATACTTTGGCACAACATCTGTTTAAAATTGAAAATTGAAAGACACTCATCTACCATGAGACCAGGGCACTTTGCTGTCCAACATAACAATATATATTTGAACATTGAATTTGATGGATCATAACTCATGATATGAATCTCATGATATGTATTTTACCCATCTCTGTTGTGACTCCAGGAGACCCTTCGGAGCTCCCATCTCCTGCTCCGCAGAGCGGCTGTTGCATGTTTGCGTCAATTAGCCCAGCGAGAAGCCAAAGAGGTTTGCGATCTTGCTTTGACATTAGCGGGAGACACCAACAGAGACCCTCAAGGGCAGAATGAACCCCCTATCATCACGGAGACTGGTTTAGAGGGGGTCCTCTTTTCTCTGCTGGACACGGAGACCGATCGAAAGCTGATTTCAGACGTGCAGGACACTCTGATCAGCACGCTCCAAGCCCTGGCTGCCGAGAATTTAACGAGATGGCTCCTCCTCATCAAAGATGTCCTCCAGGCTTCTTCTGGTGAGTTGTTTAGTTGACTTTTGAGATCCTTGTCTTCTGGTCGTATCTCATTTTGACCTTTTCCGGATTGTATCAACGCTTGACATGGGCTATAAATTCTAAAGTGGTTATTAAAGTCATTTGACCGATATTGTGTCAATGTTAGTAGACTGGTTTTAATTAAATGAATTCGTGTTACAACATGACTGTAGTTTTTGCCTGTAACTCAGGGCTATTCCATTTAAAAATCTGGGGGGGGGGGGTGGTCGGGTTGATTTATTTTTCGTAAGATGGATGGGGGGGTCGACGAAAATTCGATTCAGTTGTATGGTGGGATGCCAAAGAAATCGATTTAGATGGACGGGGGGTACCCGAAAATTTCGATTTAGATGCATGTAGGGGGGCCTCTGACCCCCTCCTACACTAATTAATACATACATGCCACAAGAAATTAAATAAACCATCTCTTCAGACGAAATTTGACAGGTCGCCGATCTAAATATTGCGTTGGCCATGTCAGATTTACCTACAGACACTAATTTCACACCAGAGGGCCTGAGGGCCAAACGTGCTTTTAGCTCCACCTAGCCTTCTTCTTCTTCTTCTAGGTGATATTCCGCCTGTTTATCAGGCGAACCTCATAAAATACTAACATAGCCTTGACAAAACTTAGAAGAAATTTTTGTTTTATTTATTCACAAAGATACTTTAAAGCTGAATAAGTGCTTCACTGTAGCCTAGTGTAGGGCAGTGTGGAGGCCGGAGTCACTGGGTTCAGGCATCATGACTTGACTTGAGCGCTTGGTGACTGGACTATAGAGGCAGTTTCATGACTTCAAAAATTACCATGAAAAAAACTTAGTGCTTTTATTGTGAAACAGTAATATTTATCAATTAATTTCAATCTCTTTCACTGGAAATTTGACAAATAATTAACTTCATTTTGCAGAATATTTTTCTGGTCACCCAGTCTCATACCTGCAATGAGATCAAAGCAATATTATGTCAAAATTATCACAGTAATTAGATTTACTTAAATTTCCATATTTATTGTGACAATTTTTTGTCGAAAGATTTGAGTAACATGAGAGAAAAATCAGTGGCTGTGGCAAAATTTTTTTCATCGGTATGTTTTTCAGTCATTAGGTAGATAATCCCCAAAAGGAATATTTTCAATACTGGCCTAATAGGACATAAAAAATGGTTTGGTCGGTTACAAATTCCTCAAAATTCCCTGAAATATATAATTCAATCTTGTCTATGAGATAATTATAATAGTCTCTCAGACTATTATACCCAGAGTCAGGATCAAATATACATTGGTTCAATCTTGTCTATGTCTTAAATTCACTTCATCATTGAGAATATGCACCACAAACTCTAATTTTGTGATTATTGTAACTGCCAATATTTTTGTGGTTTTATTAAAATTACTAGTGTTTGTTGTCAAATGCTGCTGACCAGTAACAGTCACTCCAAAGATTATGCAGGCAATCATAATTGAAGGAAATTCAGAATTTTAAATAATGGCCCTCTGTTCTAGTCCACCCAGTGTCGCCCAATTATCCAATCCAATTTAGATCAATAGTATTCCAATTAATAGTATACAAACAGCTATATTTACCTCCATTGGAAGCTTTCAGGCTGTTACACTAGCCCTTGTTCACCCAAAACTGATCACTGGGGGCGCTGAGGGGTGTTGTTGTGCTGAGTCAGCTGGAGTGATGTTGTTCTCAGTTGACTCAGCAGAGAAGAGTAGATCGAGGGGAGGTGGTATCTTCCCCCATCCCGGTTCAAGTTGCTTTGATGAATCTTGATGAAAATCGATTCCTTGATGCCTCTGGTGTACCAATCTGCCTCTTTGTCAAGAATAGTTGCCTCATCTAATCTAATCTCATGTGCTGATTGTCTTGCATGTGTGTAAATGGCAGACGTTTCTCGGTCATGTTCAGACATGCGGGTGCCTAGGGATCTGCCTGTTTCACCCACGTACGAAGCTGGGCAGTCAGAACAGGACACTTTGTAGATGACGCCACAGTGTCCTTCTTTTTTCAGTTTGTCCTTCGGTGCCACCAACAGTTCTCGAAGTTTGTTCCGGGGTTTGAAATGCACTTGAATGCCTCGTTTAACAAGGATGCGTCTCATTCCTTCTGATATTCCTCTAATATAGGGAAGAGTCACTCTGCCACGGTTACTGGAAGAAGTCCTTTCTGTTTGAGTTGGTGGTGTCCTTTTCTTCAAGGCCACTGCAAAATGTGACCTTTTGTATCCACATCTGCCGAGAGCTGTTTTGATGTTCTTTATCTCGGTGTCTTTGTCACAGGCCTCTGTGATAAGAGTCTCTGCTCTATTCACCAAAGTCCGAATGACACCAAGTTTATGCTGTTGTGGATGATGGGAGTCCATAGCCAGATATTGGTCCGTATGGGTTGGTTTGCGAAATATTGTCACCTTTAATGAGCCGTCCTCTCTGCGATGAATTAAGGTGTCTAACATAGGTAGTTTACCCTCACTTTCTTCTTCTCTAGTCCATTTGATGGCTGGATGGATGCTGTTAATATGTGCGGTAAACTCATCTAAAAATTGCCTTTTGATGAATTTAGATCAACTAACCAAAGCAAAAGAGTGTGATTGTTATTGAAGTGTCAAAATCATACTGGACTGTCATATCTGAATTGTTATCCAACTTATCCTGAAGTGCAATTTAAAACTTTCACACCAGATCAAATAATTCTTTAGTCTTACCTAAAAGACATTTTCATTACTAATGGACTGATCAGTGATATATATTATCAATCCATCCTTCTTTTTTTGAGGTGGTTATTAGTATGTTGGTCAACAAAAGCTGCAGGGTAGATTGCCACAAGAAAAATGGAGTCCCTTCTAAAAATAAATATGAGTTTCAAGAATTTTAGAGGATTTGACTCCCTCCTTCATCATATCATGGAGAACTGCCTCCGCCTCCATCACAGAGAGCCTTTTGGAAAATAGGGAATAAATTCAAGAATTTTGGGAAGTCTCGCTTCACCTCCGTCATATCACAGAGAACAGTAAACCTTGCTTAAGTCAGAGTAAAATGGACTGTACTATTCTGTCCGAGTTAAGAGAATATCTAGCTGTCAGGCCTAGACAAAGAACTCTTAGTTAAATATGAAGCAAGTTTTCCAAAGACCATCGTCCGAGATAGGCAAAGACCCAACTTTAATATGCAAATCCTCATTGCCCTGTCCTTCCCCTGCTAATATTAGCCTACCAAGTGCAAAAGTACAGGACATGAAGCCCCAATCATCCATCCATCCATCCGATATAGGCTAGGATCTGAAGTTGATGTATAGCGCAGCCAAAGACATATTCAACACATTGATGGAGATTCTTTCAAAAATTTGAGTTTTTCTTTTTCGGTCTAAAAATTAAAAAAATTCAGATGTATGTAGGGTTGAGATTTTTTTTTGGGGGGGAGGGGGTCAAAAAATGTTTGTCGTGGGGGGGGAGCGAAAAAAATTCGGATTTGATGCATGTAGGGTGGGTAAAAAATTCGCATTTAATGCATGTAGGGTCTCCAAAAATATCGAAGTTGACGCATGGAGGGGTCGAACTTAATTCACTTTAGATGCATGGGGGGGGTCAAAAATGTAACCTGACCACCCCCCCCCCCAGGTTTTTAAATGGAATAGCCCTCAGTTAGAAGATAAGTTGTAGGAGTTACCAGATTAGGAAAACCCGCGTTAATTGTTTATACAATTCTGTACAGGAGATATCCCTTAGATTATTTAATTATGTGTAATGCAAAGGACACCGAAAGATCTACGGCAGATGAATTTTACCTTTCCACTGGTTTCCTGCCTTACTTTAAATTCTGATTTCTCTTATTTTCAGAACTGAGTGCACTGAATTCTCCAGCTGAAGCTCCGCAGGCTGCTGAAAAGGACGAGTTTGATGACGATGCCGTTCTCCATGTGTCTAAAGCCACAGAAACGGATTTGAAGCAAGTTGCCCCCAGGTGGCCTACAAGAGTGTTCGCCATTGAGAGTCTGCTAAAGATCATTGCTGCCTGTGATGGAAATCCTGCCCACTTTGATATGCACCAAGCCAAACAATTGAAACTGGCGGGTAAAGGTGAGAGGCTTTTTCTTGTCATTGTAGGGAAACTTATTCAGAATAGAATTTCATCTATAATGGTAGCGCGTTTATAGCAAGGTTTTGCGAGACTTCCCAATTCCATTGCAGCTCTTCAGTTGGAATTGCTTAAAAAATAAAATATATTATTCAGAAGTAGTTATGGATGTGCAGTCATTGATAACTGAAGAAGCTTCTACCAGTCAAAACTTAAATGATATATTTCTGGTATCATCGATGTGATTTCTTCCTCTAATTTCAGGTGATTTCTTGGTTCTTCATTTGTCCGAACTTGTGAGAATGGCTTTTATTGCCGCCACCTCCGACAGTGATAAGTTGCGACTGGCTGGTCTTGCCGCACTCAATGTAAGTGGATAATGACATCCAAACAGATGAACAGTGAAATGTCTTTCATAATTTGAAACAACTTTATATTTTGTTGAAGGAGCCATATAAATTATAGCCATCTTATCATCATTTCAGGAAATAATCAACAAGTTTGCCAGAGTCCCTGAACCTGAATTCCCCGGGCATGTCATCCTGGAGCAGTATCAAGCGCAGGTCGGAGCTGCTCTCAGACCGGCATTTTCTCCCGAGACGGCTCCAGATGTCACGGCTGCTGCTTGTGAGGTTTGCAGCCGATGGATCGGCAGTGGAGTTGCCCGAGATTTGAACGATTTACGAAGAGTCCATCAACTTTTAGTATCGTCTCTTGCAAAGTTGAAAGAAGGCAAGGAAGCGACTCCACTGTTCTCCGAAGCAGCTTCAACAATGGAGAGGTTGGCAGTGCTCAGAGCATGGGCTGAGGTAAGAGAATTTAGACAATGCAATTGTCTTGCATGCATATATATATGTGTGTCACACACTTGTAGTTCCTCATGGGGTTAAACCAGTATGCCGATTTATAGTAGGCCAATTTGTGTGGAGTTAAATACAATGGCCAGATGCTTGATGAAAGGAATTAATGATAATATGGAAGCACATTGCCAGTTTTGCATTTGTGATGCCCTAGCATGCATCCATCTCTTGCGATAATGCTGTGAAATTTTAAGAATTCTCCTATAGGAGCTTTCAGAACCAAAAAATAGGTGGGAGATAAAATTGAAACATATAGTGAGTCTATTAGTGACAAATCTTTGTGTCTCTGATATAACTGCCATAGTATAAAGGCCTAAAGAAACAACAATCGTTATTTACAGGTCTATATTGTGTCCATGGACGAAGAAAAGGAAAAGCAACAACGGCAGAAGAACAAGAAAGCTTCCAACGACGAGGATGAGGAGGAGGACTTCAATGACATCACTGGCGGAGAAAGTTTGCTGAGTTTAGTTCAGCCGCAGATGGTCACACTGAGTCGCCACTGGTTATCAGCTTTGAAGGATCATGCATTGCTCTGCTTGCCACCTGGTGAGTGGAAATTATAATTATAGAATTCCCCTTGCTTCTTAAGAAGTCAACTGTTGGTGATTATTTCTTTGAAAATATGAGAGCTATTGAGTTCGCTACATGCATAAATCAAGCAATATGTACAGTCTAGACTTCAAGGTCCTAAAGTTCTTTCATGAGATTGAATAAATTTTCATTGTTTAAACGCTCCTAATTTATTTATTTTAAGAGTTTGGAAGTCAGCTTCCACCAGAGGGAGGCACATTCTACACTGCAGACACAATGGAAATGGCTCGTCCCCACTACAAGAAAGCATGGCCTGCGATATTGTACGCTGCTTCAGTATGGTTGAAAGAGACGGGTTTCACGAATGTAGATAAAGATGACAGCCGTCCTGCTAACATGAAAGCTGATGCATCCGACACTGACCGATTCCATTTATTATTGGGTAAGGATTGATTTAAATGTTTGATGGAGGCTTTATTTATGACTTTGTTCTGTACTGTCTATGTACTTACAGCAAGAGTCATGACTCATAAGCATCCTACGTGACTCCGAAGACGGCAAAGTAACTGACTACGTCATGTTTTTCAAGGTGTTTCAAACCTTCGAAAGCATAACTTACTCAACCACTTCAGAATCTGTGCTTATGACTTTTGCTATAAGTCTTGATATGTTTAAAGAATCTGGATCTTGACTTTATTTCCAGAAACTGCTGAAGACTTCGCCTCTCACAAATTCTATAAATAGTATAATAAGACACACTAATAGCTATCTCTTCCTTGCAGGCATTTGTGTAGAGGCCATGTGCAGTCCCACTTCCATCCAACCCCTGGACACGGTCGTCCTCTGTTTGAAGTCTATTTATGTCCTGTTGGATGACGCTTGGCCAAGAAGCAGAATTGGAACTGACCAGTCCTTGGCCATTGAGTTACTCAATGTGTTGCACAGGTATTTCTGCTTTTCCTGTTATAAAATAAGCCTGTTATTTTCTCCTCCTTATGACTCCTGTTGGGAGATCTACTTCGATAATAATGTCATGCTGATACTGATGATTTACCAATCTTTTTTAAGGTTGCTGCTAACGAGAGAACCTCCAGAGTGCCAGAGACTCATCCTGGATGTGGTGCGACAAGTGATCAAAGCAGCCCAGGAGAATTTGGAGGAGGAGAAAGCTAAGGAAAAAGGTAAAAAAATTTCCAATAACTTATATATAATAAGAAATTTGTATCTGCAGAGGAACGTCATGGAATGAAAACCATTAAACGATACCAAGAGAAAAGCCTTCAATACTATCACTGCAATATTGAATTTCATTTACGGCGTTTTCGAACGAGTAATCTTCTTTTGGGAGTGCCTCTTGATTTGCCTTTTGAACGAATTTTAAAATCCCATTCATAATCATATCATGATTTTCTGCTTCCAGAAAAAGCTGCGCAGACCCTGGACGAGGGAGACGACCAACCTGCCAACAAAGAGATTGTGATCGGAGAAGGAGGAGAATCGGGAGAGATAACGCCCGGAAAGTCGCTTGTTTTTGCTACTTTGGAGGTGTGCCTGTGTGTGCTGGTCAGACACGTGCCAACTCTGAACCCGAGTCCCGGAGCAGGCAAAATGACTCCTCAGTCCAACGGGCCCGTCAAGTTGAATGCGTCTGCGTCTCACTTAGTTGGATCTGCTATGCAGATCATGGTCGAGTTACCTGTACTGTGCTCTCCTAAAGGTGAGAATTCTTTCATGTGGAAGATTCACTGCAGAAAAAAATTGTTATTATGTGTTATTAAAGCTTCTATGGGCTTTTTGTGTACATTATTATGTATTTGAGGTATTTGTAACTGTAGAGTTGTATTTCAAATTGTTCGTTGTAATACAACTCTCACCATCACATTATTGGCTTGTCTTCCGAAGACTTAATTGTAATGGTAGTTCTTGGCTTCTTGCATGGTTGATAAATTCAACCAGTGGTTCTCAGATTGTACAAGAATAGTCATTGGTAAAGCCACTGTGCTGGGAAAGCAATGTCACTCAAATTTCCTTAATAAAAATACATATTTGCTCTCACTTTTTTTTCCAGGGAGCACCTCAATCCTGCCAACTCTCCTCTACCTACTCACGGGAGTGATACGAGAACTGTCCATCAAGAGCCCTGATAGCGATGGAAGTATACCTACGTGTGTTGCCACAACTTTACAATGCCTACGAACTCTGTGTTGCTGTCCCCTCGTCAAAGACCCCAGGTGTTCTGCAGAATGGGTCAAGTTGTTGCAGAGTGCCCTCGCTACTGTGTTACATGAAGCCAAGCCAGGTATTATTGCTAAATTATATTGTTGCTCTTCACAGCAGTTTAGGATGTAGCAATTATACAGGTTTCATTTCGAATGTGCTTCCTAGCATTTTAGCTGTATTTTATGGTCCATGAATTAACGGGAAACAATTAGTTGCCAAAATGGCACAGCAATATGGAGGGAATGACATTGTCTTCATGAGACTGGAATCACTCTTATCTTAAACAAGATTGTGTGCTGCACTGCTACAAAGACTTTCATGTCGCATCTCAATGTGGTTGTTCTTTTGAAGTGCTTTAACTTTAATGTAGGTGAGATCATGAGTAATCTGCCTTCAATTGTCTTGTATTAGTGTCTTTGCCAGGCTAGCAAATAAAAGATCTCATAAATGGAGTATGTCATGTGAGACAGTAGTAGATTCCTCTCTCGCTCGTCTCATCACTCGGCCCGTGTGAGTGGCAAGAACTAATTGACCAAGGGAACTACACTTTCTATTTTGATTTCCTTGTAGATTTGGCGAGAGATTACAGTGGAGTTGAGGACGGAGTGGCTGTCCTCATGGTTTCTGTGTTCATCATGTCCTGCCCCAAGGAGGTTGTGTTTGTGCCAAATCTACTCACTCCATCCACCCTGCTCTTCAAGGACGCTTGGAATTCACCCAACCTGCAGGTACTCTTGATGAGAGCATGACATTGTTATTTTAGTGTTAAGTTAAATTTCACACATGATCCTTTAAGCTTTAGATGGATATTGGAATTTGGAAAGACATGGTCAGGGATTTCTTCCTGGTCATCTCTTAGTCTTACCGTGCTGTGCTAGCTAGGATTTGTAAGGTTTGGAGAACTCGCCCGATTCATTACAATTTCAGTACGAGTGACAAGCCGTTTATAAATACAAACAAAATATCTTATCATATAAAACCTATAAAAATTGGGAAACTAGGCCAATTGACCTTGAAAATAACATAAAACTATTAAAATTCATTAAATTAGCAAAATGGGGTTGTAAGTTGCAAGAGGAAAAGTGAGAATGGATTCGGACAATCGTATATTCTCACTATTGTGTTATGGCCTGTACACATTCATAATTCAGCCTATGTAACATTTTGCTGTTCCTTTCCCTTTTAGGTAAAGTTGAAATGCATCCAGACCCTGACGTCCATCTTCCAGCACCCAGACCGAGCCATTTCTACAGCATTCATCCACACAGTCGGCCCGGCGGTCATAGAGCACCTCCTCAACGTTTGTAAAAAGAGACCAGAGTCGGAACTCGAGGCTGTGGTCGATATTGCTGGTGCTAACATGGTGGAGACACTCGTAGCTTTAACCGACGAACAAAACCGTGAGTACTATCATCAAAATAATTGAATCTTCACTCAAAGAGATAATCCTGACCTGCAAGGGACAAGATTCTAAATTTACCAAGTTAATCCTTTGTCCTTTGTTTTGGTCGTGCAGCTATCCCTTTGCACCAATATTCTTATTGGGTCATTTGCCTATTAACTTGTATCCATTTGAAAGACAAATCTTATATCATCAATTTCAAAGAGGTGGTTGATATAATTTGGTTAAAGATTGAATGTGGTGTAAATTTAAGGTTGTCTCCATTTGAGGTATTCTGTGATAACTGAAGAAATAGGCTTAATCTGGTGAAGGCCTAGTTAGCCAATATTGTCAGTCTTTTAATAAAGACAATTTATCACAGCTACTTTTGGTCATAAATTTTGATATAAGTAATGTTTATTTTGCAGGCCTTCACATGATGGCAGTGTTGGTGCCGATGCTTGTATCATATTTACTGGAGCCAAGCGAGTATAAGGGATCACCACCCCCTTGGAAAGTGCTTCACGATCATGCACTACAGAGACTTATGCACATCGGCCCGCAGTTCCCTGCGCAGTTCAGAAACGTAATGCAGAGTAGCCAGGAGATGAGAGGCCGTTTAGAGGCGGCCATTAAGGCCCAGCAAGCGACAAAAGCTTCTCAGAAGTCAGCAGCTGCCCTCGCCATGGCAACCAGTCAAGGTTCACAAAAACCAACAATTCAACTCAAAACGGACTTCAGTAATTTTACTGGGTGATAAATCAATGAAAATACTTCAATACAGCAAATTATGTTATCTAGAATTAAGTACAGTGTAATCATTTTGAGGCATGAGATCTAAACATTTTGAATAATGGAATAATCTGAATATTAAATGCTGAATTTATCACTAACATAATATAGTACAGTAGAGAACTATAGATACTGTAGAGCAGCTTGAGCATGTTAAAATGACTTACAGTATTGCAAGTATACCAAAATACTTAATTGTACAGTACAGAGGCAGACTATGTGATGTGAAGCAACTATATAATATCTTATCTGCTAATATTTTATGGTCTATCACGACCTGCTAAAAAGTTTGATATTGGTGTGAAAATTGAAATGCACTGAGTGCAGCAGTTCCCCTACCTGAAATTTTGAGGCTAGATATTGGGCTTGTGCAATATTACTGTAGTGTGGCAGCTCTTTATAGGAGATATTATATCTGGAAATGAGACTTAAGTTATATTGAGGAGAAATTTGTTAGATCAATGCGTAAGTACCAATTGCTGAATTTAATGATATTAATGATATTATATGACATAGGCCGTAGAAGCTTCGTCGTAAGTGATCAAGTGAAATGTAATATTATATCAATCGGCCATGGGTATATATTAATTATGCAAATGAAGTTTATACAGATTATTTTCATCAGTGTCCATCATTTATATGAAAGGAATAAGTCTAGCATCATTAGTAGCTCTGTGAATTGACCATCGATTATCGAAGGGTGATTATTATAATTTGTTGAATTGCGAATTCCTGGCTTGCTTTGCTTAAATGAGTTAATGTTAAATGAGAAGTTCATCATGTCAAATAATAAGTTCATCATGTCAATGTGAAGTGGGAATTAAGTGGACTTAAATTGCTTTTAATTTAAGTTTGCACCAGTTAAAAGTCACAATAATTAAATTAGTTTTTAATACGACTGGAATTCAAGATTAGCATTCTGATATCAGTAAAATGCTTGGCGAGTTGTACAGTTTGCGCTGATGAATGGCGTCATTTAAAATGACAAATATTCTTTGCTGTGGCTTGTTACGTCTTTATTTATGGCAATTCTTTATCTGTAGTTGCTGCTATGGTTATTTGTTTAAATAAAATATTTATGAAGCGATTTGGTATTCTATCTTTTAATTTCAGTATTATTTCAAGCATCTCAGATTTGACTAACAAAATTACAGGTGTCATGACTCATGAATCATAGATCGCGCACGCGGGTAATAGTAATTTAATAGTTCATAGCACCATTTAGAATTGGGAAAATTGAGGATCAGTTCAAAATTACATAATTTATAAAACTTTAAGAATCATTAGTGATAAGCCTTAGGCCTATTCCTCTGGTTGGAATTGTCCCTTCCCCCCTAATAACACCTTGATGTCTTTAATTGCTGCCGTGAATGCATTGAGATCCTTATTACATGCAATTATAGCCATCCATCCCGAGAATATCATAAGAAGAATTGCAACTAATTTAGGTAAAAAGAAGAGCACTGGTAAATTGAAGTCCGGCATGGTAAATAATGCTATCAAGATAAGTACGAGTCCAATAAATGCAGCATAATAAGTCTTCTGGTCGTTGGATATGATGTCTCTTCCTTGGTGAATGGAATGTAAAGCGTCTCGTAATACTTGGGATATTTGCTTCTCATCTCTTTCTGACTCTTTCTCTGAAATTAGAAATGGAGAATTAGCATAGAAAAGATGCTATTGGGACCAGCGTTGTTGCTGTCAGGGAGTCCCAATTTTGTCCAATTAATTGCATAACTTGTAATACAGGGTGTCTGTCAGTTCTTGATAAGCCTGGACTTAGGCTATTCCAGGCCTTGAAAAACCTGAAAAAAAACTCGCAGCTAAATATTTGGCGATTTCTTGTGAGAGTCTTTCGATAGTGACATTTTGCTGTTCAGAAAAAATGTACTGTGCATTGTTTTTGTATCAGTTCGCCGAAAGACTGGCTTTGATTTTGGGAAACTTCGCTCAGGAAAATCCTGGAATTTTGTTTCTAAAAAGCTGCACACCCCTGTAATACCTCGAAGGGAACTTTCAAACCAGTTTAACAAGACAGCAGCTTTCATGGTTAGAAATGCTGCTATTACGATGTCATGGTTGTGAAAAGTTTATGCAAAGGGTCCAGGGGTTCTTACTGCAAGTGGTAAATTTCTGAAATTGTGGTCAGAAGTGGATTTACCTTTGGGAACTCTGGCTAAGGTGTACAGGGCCCCAACTGCAGCATGGTCAGAGTAGAAGTATGGTTCTCGAGGAACTTGTTTCATCACAACTTCGCACTTATGGCACACCATTTCAACACCTGGGGGAAAAAGGAAAGATATTTGATAACTACATAGGCCTAGACATATCAGTTAAAGACATTGATAACATCATAAAATATTCATCTTATATCGTAAACTCATTGCTTGCACTTACGCCGAAAATGCTGTCTTATCTCAACCATTTTGAGTCAGATTTTGTCGGACTATTTTGAGGTCACAGTTACCCAGAGGGCAGAACAGTGTCACAATAAGATTAAAGTTCTTGTTTATGAAACACAGACAACAAGGTTTAGTTTGACCTTTTATTGGTCTAAATAAAATTTGGCAAATGGGGGCTGCTAGCTCCTCCTAACTACACTAAAGCGCCTGTAACTGGGCTCAAATAACGAACTGCCAGACTGGGCTGGCAAGAAATCAGACATAAAATGTGTAGTAGACTAGAATTACGCAATAAAACTAGTAGTAGACTAGAACTAGCATAGTAAAAATAGTGAGTTGGGGGAGAAATTCCCCGAATTAAAGCCCTGTCAGGCTGTCCTCGCCTGGAGATGGGCAAGCGGGGACTAGTGCTGGATATTAAGACATATATATACCCAAGGCGTGCTGTCCTCGCAATGCATTTTTTGGGTTATTTGCCACTGCCGTGAGGTGAATCAAGTATGATGAAGTAGTGTAATAATCCAAGTATAGTAAAATTTTGATTGACAGCACCGTGGCTAGGTAGGTGTTGATTTTACGGTAGCCTTCGGAAAGAGTGATTTTCGAGCGATGTTAACAGCTCGGCAAGCGGCATAACTCTGGTTGGACAGACGGGTCACGTGACCCGTTAACCCACGTGACCCGTTGATCTAAAAATAGCTGTTGTTGAGGTTTGCCGCTTCTCATAAACAACTGCTTAATACTTAAACAGCCAATTTGCATTATTAGCAATGAAAGCATGGCTGATGAAATAAAATACCTTCATTCCATCTGTACAGCAGGTAGTCAATTCTGGCTCCGTTGCCATTTCCGAATGGACTTCCCTTCATGTTGCAAGTCCAGCTCTCCTCTACATTGTCATTTTCTTCAATCTAAACAAAATCAAATAAAGTAAGAACCTTCCACAAAAGTTTGTGCAATTAAAAGTCACTTGGTCACATTTCAGCCATTAAAACACAGCTTCTACAGCTTGTCCGCCTCTACATAGAGTATTGCTCTTTGATTGGTCAGTTTAAAAATTATTTTAACTAGCAATTTATTCTCTCTAGGTAGGCTTGTCGACATAATAAACCTCAGAAATACTCTTATCGATCAAAAAAGAAAATTTATTGGTTTAATTTTGGGAATCTTGACCATTTTACTCCCAAAGTTTATCATAGCATTAGCTGTGGCTGAAAATGACTTTAAATCCTCGTTCAAAACAAAATCAAATAACGTAAAACAAGAGTTACTATTACTACAAATATGTTAAAAATTATCACCTGACTCAGCCATGAGTCTTTCAAATCAGCATTGGAGCTGACAATTTTGAAGCCCAATGACGTTGCATGGAAATTGAGGTCACCGCTAACAATCGCAGCATCGCATCCTTCGCTTGTCAGTTTGATGAATTCCGACAGCTCAAAGGCCTGCACCACTCGTAGATGTTTGTACCTTGGCGGGTCACCATAATCCGCATGTGTCTGAAACAAGGAAGGTATTATTGAATATTGATTTATACTTGAATTGATAAGGGGAGTTTTCCAAAAAGAGTCATTAGGTGCATTACTTTTGAACATAAAAATCACTATGCTCATATGTGTAAAAAATATTGAGAGTGAAAAGTTGATGTTTGATAATATGTTGATCATTGTTTTGGTTTGTAAAAAACTTCATGCCAGAAATAACCGTTTACACAACTCAATCGGACCGTTTTTTTTTTGTAATTAAGTTATTTTGTCTAACAAAAGAGATATGAATACATTTCAAAAGGAATATTGAAAATATTGAAATCCACTTACATGTGTAATGTAGGTATTTATTATAAAGCCGTCCACATTGATGACAGCGAGACCTACAGATTTTCCAGCATACCAGTCGCCATGGAAAAATTTGTGGGCAAACCCTTTTAGGGTATACATGTGTTCGAAAGTGCTCAGGATGGAATATTTGGAAAATATGCAGAGGCCACTGCCCATCATTCCTCTGAAAAAAAAGAAAGAATTTCAGATCAAATAGTCAAAGCATAACTTTCTGATAGACTTATTTTAAAAAGAGGTCAAGTCACCCAGAGGTCTTTTTTTGGTAGCAAAATGTCAAAATGAACATGCTAAAAGATATCACATGGACAAGGTACATAATTAGGCTGATATAGCAGGGAAGATTCCCATTATATTAGCCCCCCAACAAAAATTAATTAATCAACAAAAATTAATTTATCACAAATTCAATGAGTGAAGCTCATGCCAGCAGCTGGGAGCATTTTGGTTTAAATTTTTTTTTTCTTTAGAGCCATTTACTCACTTATGGATAAGTTATGGTAGGATACAAGGACATGAACTAATTCGTTCATTATAGATTTTTATATTGTATTGAGCAGATCACGCAAGAGCAAGAGTTAATTACCCACGTAATTAGCACAATCCATGTCCATTGTCCACTAAACTGATTGATCGATTGATTGATTTATTCGACTATAAAGTTTTGGATGCCAGAAAAGCAATTCTGCTTATCGAACTGGCACCATAATATATTGTTGATGTGACAACATGACTATTCCTATCTGCTTAGAGCAGGCTCAGGCTGCTCTGCTCTCCTCACATTAAAATCAAAACTACAACTTACCCATGAAAATAGTGAGTGTGAGGCAGTGTGGCCAGAAGTTTGCTGCACAGAAATGTGTAATCGTCTTTCACCCAAACCTGCAAAGTTTTGACAAAATTTCATAACTAATTGCCAGTCAAGCATTTAGGATCGCTTCCATTAATTAAATGACATAGAATAAATATTAACTATTAGTATTACCTCCTGTAGAAGCACTATGTCATAAGATGAATTTGCCAAGTAGTCCGCAATTGCAACCATGCGCTGAATCCTGAACTTGCTGATAGGTTCATAAAGGCCCCTGCGGAAGTATAAAAAAGCTATGTATATTATTTGCATAATTAATTATGACAAATCATTTGATTAATATGAAAAACAAGAATCTGAGGATTCAAATCCCCGATCATTGTGATTTTTGCAACATCTCAATTGTTGATGTGACAGCATGACTATTCCTATTAATTCATGTTGAAGTTGACTTTCTTAGAGCAGGCTAAGGCTGCTCTGCTCTTCTCACATTAAAGTCAACCGTCAAAAGGTTATTTCGTAATTAATCCATGGAAAAATTTTCACCATGCAGGTAGGTGGCACTTCAGTGAACTGCCTCGTTTGTCTTCAAGGTGCCCTTTTTTCTTAATATGTAGGCCTAGGTAGCGAAATTCTTTAGACAGACTCAATCTGAGTCTGAGGTGATCAATGAGGTGGCAGAGGTATGCACTGCAGGAGTGTCCTTTTTAAGACGCACCCTGCCTTAATATTTTATTAAATGCTTGTGAAATGACAAAATTTGCAGCACCAGATCATAAAACACATCAAGATAACCAAAGGGTGCGAGCCTTTAATTATCAACTCCCTCAGCTCTCATACCAGGAAAGTACATGTAAAAGTTTTTATTTTCACCGCGGAGCAATGATTGACCTGTTGACAGCCACGCGCATGCCTTCTGCTCATTTCTTTGTCTCTGCCATGATTAAAACTCAGACTAAACATCCACATTAAAATGACACTACATCAGTGGATCAATGTCAATATATTGATGAAACATGATCATGATGGTAGATCACACCCACACAGGATGGGTGAGGTAAATGACATCATTGACATGGCCTTTACATACCAAATCCAACTTACCAACAGTTCAGTGTCAGGACCCTTAATTCTACAGGTTCATCAATATCTGCCATTATCAGATGCCACTTATTGAAGCAATAGCCACCCTCAAAATAGTGAAAAAGATGCAAAACCAGCAAGTGAAGAAGTTGACAAAATAAACTGATTTTAATCCCTCTGGTGGCAACTTGAAATCAGCCGCAGTGACCTCTTTCGTTAATTTTTGAGGAGCCGGGTTTTGTTTTGGTCCAGAGTTTTTGTCAAATTCTTTGGCAATATTGCTCTGTTTGAGACCTGTTATTGCCAAGAGTGTTTCAGACAAGTTGCCTCAAGTATTCAAGAAGCAACAGTGCTAATTTGTCCGATTTAAGTGCTGAAAACACCACTTTTGCGAAGGCACTGGGCGATAAAAGATGGAGGTGGCATTGGCTACACTTAGACAGATGCATGTTTTTGGTGTTTGATTGACTAATTTGACTCTGAGACTGTCATAGTTCAAAGATGGCCTTCCTACATTCTCACAAGACTGTTTTAGTGTTGGACAAAAGTCCTCATTTCTTGAAGCCTTCAAATGAACCAATGGAGTTTGATGTTTTTACGAAGTCGAAGGCTCCCGGTTTCATCCCGCTTGCTCCTGTCACAAAAACAATGTGGACATGCTCTGTTGAAGCAGTTTTGGAATTTGCAAGAATCATCTATGACATCTACCCCACTGATAAACTGGTAAGTGTGTGCAGTAACGTCCTGTACTAGGCTGTAGGCCTATTGTAAAATGATAGTGCCATATTAGTGGCGTAGTGCACTCATCTGAACTATAGTCTATAGCGTTAGACCATTAAACTTCCTTGGACTGCATCAAGCCTGGAGAACTCTTTACTTTATTTGGGTTCCAACAGAATGCAGCCTCTTGGGAGTCCTTGCTAGACACAGCCTTTTACTTACATTGTATGTTTCTTGTCTTTTCAGATTCGGCTGGTAGCAAGTGATGACGATGCAAAGAAACTGAACAGCTGGAATATACCTGAGCAAAATTTGCAACATGTAGGTATAAACCGAAGCATTTGTTTGCTGAAAAGAAACCACCAGTCTCAAGATGCAATTTGGAATTTTGAATATCGAGTAGAAGGGTTCACACTGGTATCTTGAAACAATATTCCAAACAGATCTGTAAAATATACCGCTATAGGCCATGTGAAATTTTTAGCTCTTGTCAGTCTTGTGAAATTTTTCATCTTTGGTAATTTGACAGCTTGAGTTTGTGTTTCACGTTTCTGTTGTTTCCTTACAGTTGACTATTGCGCTTGCTCAGGCTGGAATTCCAGACAGGAAAATTGCGAAAGATGACTGCAGTGTGATGCATGGGTTGAATGCTGGTCTCGAAATGCTTTGCGAATTGACGACTGCCCAACAAGAATATCTGGCAAACCCTGATGAACAGGCACCCACCTTTGCTAACAGAGGAAGAATTATTTGCATAACAGCTGCAAACAGGTAAAATTGATAAATAAATCATTTAAAGGTCTGGCCATTCATGGGAAATCTTAATTCTATAGCCATTAAAGTTGATTAAACATTGTAACAATTATTTATGCGATCATTGATAATGTAATCCTTCTATATATATATATATATATATATATCTGCTCTAGACCTCTGAGCTTTGATTATATTTGGTTGAATTCATGTGTGATAGGTATTTCTATTCTTTTTGAAAACCAGGCTATTTAATAAATTTCGGTTCAGGTTGCAACATCTCTTGCTGCACGATTTAAATTACTCATAATGTGCTGTCTTGTAGTATGTTTTAAATTATTGATCCTCGTATTACTATATTTTCTTGCCCTTTTCAGTGACACCCATGTGAAGATGTTGGAGGAGTGCGTATTGGACGCCTTAGGGCAGCAAAATAAACTTGCATCTGCTACAGAGAAGTAAGTCGCTTGTTATACCAAAGATTCACAAAAATGTATGGAGGCATTTATTCTTTTTCACGATAGGTTGCTGTTTGCCGAATTACGATGTTTGGTTTCTATTTCAGTCTGATGCCCATTGCTCATTGTGAGCTGGTCATAGTTCACGTCACACCTGTGGGGACCACTTCTCAGGTTGTTCACCACCCCAAGACACATGTGAGTTACAGACAACTGGCTGCTATTGTCGAATGATTAGAATGTTTATTAAACTGAGAAAATACTGAAAGTCAGTGAAAGTGTTTTCTTAAATTATGGGCGTTTATGACTATGTGTAGTGTGTGTGTATGTGACATGCATGCCATAAATATCTCACATTGTTTGATTATCTAACATTGAAGACTACTTGCCTGTTTGGCACAAGGCCTACTGTATTTTGAATTTAGGACCATAATTGAAGAGTTTTAGCCTTTTTCAAGCAGTGTTTGGATATATATGAATAGTATGATGTTTTATGTAATGATTTCTTTTCTAATTGATTGCAGATGTCTTCATACTTATCCAGTGAAGTATACGTCACACAATCAGGGATGAGAGTGGCTAACAAACTGGTGGAAGTTGCCATTAGCCATTATGACTTGGCTTCTACTACAGTCACAGGAATTCCCATGAAGGTAATACCAATGCTTCCACTTTTACCTAGTTAGCTCTTAGTGTTCACTGTTTAAGTTATGTCCAGACGGCACATCATCATACTGAATGTGAGACCAATCTAGAGGGTTTTGTTCGTTTTCAGGAAGAGCAAAACGCAAGTTCATCTGCCAACTATGATGTGGAGTTGTTACATATGGCCGCTGCTCATTCTGATATTTTGAAGTCAGGTATGGTCTTGGAATATACATGATTTGAATTTATATTCTAATAATTCATACAAAAACTTATTAGCTTTTCAGATGTTTTGTTGATGTTGGATTTTTTTTCATTGTTAACTTAGGAGCGACAGAAGGAATTGTCATTCCGTCAAAAGAAGGTCTCCTCACAATGACGGTCAGTTTGAAGTGGTGCACTCCGAAATCTAACGTAGTTGGTAAGTCAATCTGGTGGAGAAATTATAAGTTTAGGGCTGTTCGATTTCAATATTTAAATTACTAAAAAAAAGTTTGAAAATTTTCCAACAGTGATGATAACCTGAAGTTAGATTTTGTGAAATAAAATAAAAATCTGAACAAAAGACTGTATTCAGTCACTTGATGAATCAGAGATTGTGTTTAAAAAAATTAATAATGAGGTTGCCGTATAATTCTCAGAATATTTTTTTCTTCAGAGTTGCAGCATTGTCCTGGAGCCTTCAGAATTTCACCTGTTGATGTAAACAGCCGGCCGTCATCTTGTCTCACAAACTTCTTGTTAAATGGTGAGTATAATGAGATGTGATATATTGAACATAAAACATAATATGGCCATTCTAGAAATATTAAATGAGTGCTCACAGCATAGATTGGTAGCTGAGGAGCTTTCAGGGTCTATCCAGACCCCTTCCTCAGTTCTGAGTGGTGGATAATATGGCCAATTTCGCACACAGCCTGAACATTAAATAGATTGATAGCTTGCGTTTACTAGTTTTAACATGCACCATTGCATCTGCTGGTGTGTTTTGTTTTAACTGGTGCGCCCATGAGTTCAGAAGTTGAGATTAAGTGTAAAATCTCTCTAACAAGTTCCCGTTTTCCTCACAGGTCGAGCAGTCATGTTGGAGCAGCCTCGCAAATCTGGCTCCAAGGTGATATCCCACATGCTGGCAAGTCACGGAGGTGAAATCTTCTTACACGTTCTTCACACTGCTCGTACAATGCTGGAAGACCCTCCCTCTATATCTGAAGGCTGTGGAGGTCGAGTCACAGATTACAGAATTAATGTAAGTCTCTTCAGATGTTTTGAAGGACTGTATACAGGGTCCCCACCGGACATGGAAAACAGGGAAAACAGGGAAAATGGTGAAAAAAAATTCCCTGCAGGGAAAACTCAGGGAATTTGAAATTTGGCCTGAAATTCAGGGAAAACACAGGGAATTTGGTTTTACATGTGGAAATGCGTGAAAAAAGCCCTCTATTTGAAGCAAAAATCCGTAAAAGTCATTGTTTTTGGTTTCTGATTAGTGACGATATTGTCGCGATAACACAACGCTAAGCCCCAATAAGGTCAGGGAAAATGTCCGGTGAAACAGGGAAAATTCAGGGAAAATACAGGGAATTTGCTTGCCAAATTTCTGTGGGTACCCTGTGTATAAATGGTTTGCAAACTGTTTAAACTTTTAAAAACTATGTTTTGTTCGGTGTGTATAAATGTGTATTTTAAGTAAAAATATGTATTTTAAGTAAAGAGAAAATGTTAAGAAGCCAAACTTTTGTATATTGAAGTATCGTTGGCAAAGTGCATTACCTTAAATCTTCTGATTTTGTTTCTGCAGGATTTTGGAGAGTTGATGAAAGAAAGCAGACTGGCCCCTGTACCCGAGGGCACCAACCTCTCGACGGTCCCCATAGAAAGAGGCAAGTTCCGATAATTATTCTAACATTGACCTAAAAAACATCTTACAGCTGACTAGCAAAACTCAGATCTTTCGTCTTACAACAATGGATTAAGTTAATAGAAGATTAAAATAAAAGTAGCATCGAAACACTGCAGTGAGGGTAATGAGGCATGACATTAAAATTTGTACTGATTGCCTTGGCAAATGGTTTGACAATGGTCAACATTAACATTAAACTGTTGACTTAGAAACTCCCAATACAAGTTTTATTCTTTCTCAATTGATATTGTGCCGTGCCATTCTATTAACATCCTTTGTGAGTAAAAATTATAAATTTAACTGTCTGAATTGATATATCACAGCTGTTTGATAAGTCTACTCCAATGTATCAAACGGGTCATTCTTCTTTCTTGCAGCAAAATCAAACTTGGAAAGAATTACGAGGTACTGGCCGATGGTGAGCCGTGACACAGTCATCTACAACATGCCATCTCATGTGGATCCCTTAGCAAGTTTAATCATCAAAGAAAACCTCAGCGAAGAAGAAATGCTGGAGTGCAAGAAGGCTATTTATCATCTTGTAGGAATGGAAAGTAGGAATGAATCTCTGCCTATTCCTGCTGTGGGTGCGCGAGGCAAGGGGCCTAAGAGGTGAATTGTTTTTCTCATAATAGTACTTGATTAAGAAAGCTAGGTCAATTTAAAGGAATAGTTATAAAATTATTGTGACTTCCTTGTCGTGTGTCATTTGCCCTGTATCTGCAATGGTAGACCCAAAGGGACAATTTTTCAAAGGAGCCTCTATTTGAGCGTGCCCGTATAGAGTAAAAGCATTATAAGTCATTTTCCATAACTGAAAAGTTGGGGAAAATTATAAAATTTTGTTTGCTGCTGAAGCTGTGTTTAGTCTGTTAGCCCATTGCACAGAAAATAATTCAGTCTGAGACTCAAATTCACGCCGTACAACGTCTTCTTAATTTTAAATTTGTAAAATTCTTTTGTTTACAGAGAAGAACAGTACAGGCAGATGTGGTCGGAGTTGGAAAAATTAATCGGCAGTCACAGCAACAATTCTGCAAATCATCAGAAAATTCTAGAATGTCTTACGGAATGTAAACGACCTTCGGAATCTTCAGGATCACCCACGAAGAAAGCTGAGAAGCCACTGCCTGCTGATAGTGAGGCTGAACAAGCATGGAAGCAGTTCGACAGGTGGGGATCAATTATTGTGAACTAGCAGTGTACCCGTCTTACGACGGGTAGAGTGATAACTTTAAAATGAAAAATGAGCTATCAAAATAATTAAATATTGTTTCTTATCTCTGTCTCTGGTTATAGTAAAAATTAAAAATTTTGGTAATGTAGGGCCCCCCCCCTCTGATACGCCTATACCTCCGATAGTTATCCTGACTCCCTCATCTTGCCCCCTATCCCCCCCTCTTTCCCTAAATCTTGGTCCCTCTAATTTTGCCCCATCTTTCACCCTCCCCCCAATCTTGTCTCCTTCATCTTGCTTCCGGTTGCACTACCCCCCCCCCTCTTGCCCCAACTAACCTCCCGTCCCCCCCCCCCCCCGAATGTTGTGAATGATAGCAATAAATTTGATAGAATCTGATGTAAACTTGCAAAAAATGTAAATTAAGAGAAGCTTCTCCCATTCCTGCTGTAGAAATAGATGTTATAATTTTTGGATTCATATTTCGAATGATGGTTTTGCTCCAATTTTCTTTTCAAGTTGCATATGCTTCCTACTTCTGATTGTTTACTAGTTGCTCAACCAAATCCTTATTTTTTAGCTACACCAAGATGACACAGCGAGAAAAAAGTGACCTGAATGCTCCGATACCTGACACTCCAGAGTCACCGCCTCCAAAGAGATCTAGACCTACAGTTAATTTCTTTCAATCGAGTAAGTACATATTATTTTCTTGACATTAAGTCAAAAGGATGCTGTAGGCCACATAATATTATATTAGCTGTGAAGTCTTTGTTTTATCAGATGAGGTTCCTTTCTGTTTGAGCTGTATACTTCCTTCAAGTTCCTTGAACATTTTAGTTTTTAAATAGACTATATAATCGTATCTACTAAACTTTCTCTCCCATTGTCAATAATAGACTACTATTATTAGTACAACAATGTCCATAGACTAACAAGCATTTTCAATTTTTGTCTCTTCAGACAGTGAAAACCTGCTGTCCATGTGGAGCAATCGATTAAGTAATCTGACGTCAAATAAACATCGCGATTTCTCCGGCAGAATTGAGAGTACGGGAAGCAGAGCTGCCCTCTATATTCATCTGGACGAGGATGGGTGAGGCTCTTTTTTTTCCACTTGGTCTAAAATGTTATTAACGGTTTCAATAGATTAAGAGCTATTGAGGATTTCTTTCCTGATGTACGACTGTACGTAGTCCTACTGACTATGGGTCTTCGCTATGTTTTATGACCATTTACATGCTTAGAAATTTCAACTTAACCTTTCTTTTTTTTCTTTTTCTATTTCAGTGATGTTAAACAAGAAAACACTAATAGCAGACAACAAAATGGAAGGTCAACGCCAAATAGTAGCTCCCACATGTTCAATAAAAAATAATCTACTTTTTATTTATATTGTCTATTAGATATATATATACCTTTTGTAAATAAATTTGTAAATAATATGAATGATTCTTGGTCCTTCAGTTAATTGGCAGAGGCAATATCATTCTCAAATTGGATAGATAGAGGTACTTGCTCTGGGCATAAGGTTTCAGACAGTTAGCTGGTCCTTGCCATTTGTCCAAGCGTCAGTAGGGCCTACTATGCTAGCTTCACGGACCCGCCGACGCAATAGATTTTCTGCCGACGAAAAAAAAAAATTTTTTTTGTCCTACCGACCGACCCTAGAAAAAGTGCCTTGAGAAGATCCAAGAAGCTAAAGATCAATTATGTGTGGCCTAAGAAAGCTGTGGTTGGCCTGCATGAATCATTGTAAATTTGCGGCAGAATATATAGCAACTTTTATCATGCCCGGAGAAGGCATACTGAGCATTAAGCTTTGAGCTAGTGCACAATAGTAGCCATCGATTTGTGGCCCAATATTGTTTTATGAAATCTGAGACTTCTCATTGTTCTTTTCATCTGGCTCTGAATTTTCAAGGCAGCTCTTAGTTACTGCAATACATCTTCTTAAGGTGACATTGTGGCCAAGTGGTTAGGCCTCCACCTTCTTCGACAGCACTTGGTGTGTTCTCCGTTCGAGCAGATATTTTTAGAAGGGATGCGAAACCAAATGGGATACATTTCTCTGCTTATCAACAAGCATTTCGGAGTATCATTCCCACTCATTGTTCCGGCCTGAGAGTCCGGTGTTACCATCAAGTTGTGAATTCTGCCAAATCTATTAATAAGATTGGAAAGTTCTGGTGTTAATGTTTCCAAAATCGTAAAATGACGAGGATGGTCATCAATTCAGGGCCATTTCTCTTTTGTCCAAATGCCACAAGCTCAGAAGTGACTTCAACTTTAATTAGCAACAGTCATAGGCGTAATGAGATGATAGGCTACAAGTTCACACCAAGATACTTATGTTCCCTCTTAGCATGGCGCAGAGTACAATGCACCCTATAGGCCAGAGATTTTGCCACGTGCGATTGACAGAATTCAATTGTGCTCCACGATGGAGATTAAAACCAACAACCACTCAGTCATTGGTTGCACAGGGAAGTGCTCTAACCCTTTTGGTTTGGAGGAACCCGCTCATCAAATGAATGATCCCCTGACCTGTACCAACATCGCTGACAGGACTGAACTTCACCAAATACTCACTAAATTTGTCAGTCCATAATCTGAACGTACCAGTCCATAATCTGTAATCCTAATAGGCTAGATGCTCCTAAATGCTTAGATTGGGAGGGCGAGAGTCCTCAACATGTCGCACATTTACATCTACCTCATGAGAGGTATCTTTCACTCGCCTGACGAGAAGCTGATACGAACCCATGCAGGCACAGACCTCCAGCAGAAGAGGCCTGGACTGTAACCACTCAGCCACCCAGCCTGATAACTACTTCTGAGACAACTTTCCTAGAGATTATGGAAGAATCACCAATGAACTTGCAACTATATGATCAGGAATTACCAGATTTATTTGAACAAACACTTGGTGTTAATCGAACAGTCAAAACATATGATACACATTGATACAGAATATACAATTGTACAGAAATTAAACATCTTCGGCCAGTTGAAGCCTCCGAAATAAGTCATGATTGTAAAAACAGGCCTTGACAATTCTTCCGCCGAAGAAACGCCCATTGAGGTCCACTATGGCTGAAATGAAGACATTGATAATCAATAAACAGCGAAATAACATCATCAGAATTTTGGTAGAAAGACGGACTGTTACCAGTTTCAGAACTCTGAACTTGAATTAGTAAATTGAGATGACATTATAATCATATCTACATGATTGTCCTCTTGAATGTAGATTGTCGATCTCCAGATTCATTAGTGTGATGAGTTTACCTTCAGGAGGCTTGACTAAAGTTTTCAAAAATTTCACGTGACTCTCGGGAGTCACGTGAAATTTTTGAAAACTTTAGTCAAGCCTCCTGAAGGTAAACTCATCACACTAATGAACAGGAACGCTGAGTAAACTCTCCCTAAACAGAGACAGAGGACTAGAGCTCAGCGCTCCTGTCACGTGACTCGCGCGAGTCACGTGACGACTCAACACAAGCAATGATGAAGACGATGCGAAGTCGTCGAAATATTTGAAAACTTTCGTCAAATCTCCTGAAGGTAAATTCATCACACTACATGATTGTCATTCATTGCTCTTATTTATTTTCATTCCCAGCCACTTCAAATATATATATATATCAACTCAAATATATGTCAATTGTGTATGAAAGAAGTTTAAAAATATTTACCTTTAATTCCCGATTCCATTCTTTCAAACTCCACAAAAATGCGGACAGCTTCGTCCTCTCCAACGTTGGGCATCTGTGTGAAAATGCACACAGAAGATCATAAGAAAATCAGAATCCCATTAATAGCATTAATGAACCAAGACATGTCACAATCAGATAAGGGAGCAATATAAATTAATAATTATAAAGCAACAAACCTCAAATATGACACATTTGATTACTTTTCCGTATTTCGTGCACTCCTCAGCTGTCTCTGGTTCTAACTCTTCGTCCACCTCTCCAGGACCAACCATGTTCTGCAAAAGCCAAGGAGAAAAAAGGTCATAGATGGATGGATGATTGGGGCTTTACGTCCCGTATTTATGCACTTGGTAGGCTAATTAGGACAGGGGGAGGACACGGCAGAATAACATAGGAACTAGTTGGTAGTTGGTTTGACAAACCAACCCACCAATAAGTGCTTGGGAGAAAATTTGAAGTTGATTACAATCAGTTGAAGTGAGCTCAAAAGAAATCTAGCGTTTTTCTCCTGAAAATATTTTTGCCTAACCTTTCTGGAATATTATTTGTAAATAAGTCTTTGAGTTTTGCACCTCTTGATAATGATAATATACGGTAATGCCAATTACAATTGTTGACACTATTAACTTAGAATAGAAAATATACTTTTTTCAAAAATAATTTTCATCCGGGCTGTTCATCCGATTATCGATTATGAACCGATGATTGGTTGCTTTCGCCAATCCGATGATTGGTTTGCAAAATTGAACCGACTGCTACCACTACTATGAGTCTACTAGTTTGGTTAATTTAAGAAAGATAATAGAAAGAGAAATTTACAACCAAAATCTTCCTTTAACAATATTCATATCATAACTAATAAGGCTAGAAAGCCCATGACAGATCAATGGAGAAACATCTCTACTATTCTCTAATATTTTGCATATCATTAATTAGTTTATTTACCCTCAGTAAGATGACCTTAGATGGATTACTCAGTAGATCTGCATTCGTCTGAGGCAGAGGTACTCTGAACGGATCCATTGGTGGGGGTGGCACTGTAATGAATTTAGAAGAGAAAGTTCCATTATGGTGAAAGAAAAGTGAGCCAGCTCATAGAAGAACATGTGACTTAGGACAATCTAATCACCGTCAGGCCACACATAATTGATTCTTAGCTTCGCGGACCCGCCGACACAATAGATTTGCTGCCGATGGAAAAATAAAAAATAAAATTTTTTTTTTTTTGTCCTACCGACCGACCCTAGAAAAAGGTGCCTTGAGAGGATCCGAGAAGCTAAAGATCAATTATGTGTGGCCTCAGCTAAAATATATTTATTATAATACATTGTATGTTTATGCATACTCTGTTTTGGAATGTCTTTCTCGTGAATAATCTTTCCTCCTCTCTTGCTCGTCTTCTCCACAAACAACGCTGTGGACATGCCCTGTTCCTTTTTGCCCAGACCTTGCCCTTTCTTGTAGCCATATTTTGCCATAATCTTGGTAGCCACAGAACTCCTGTAATAACATAAGAGTTGTTTTCAAGGTAATTGATTAAAACAACATAAATGGAAAGAGAAAATAACGCTTTCAGAAAAGTACACTTACATTCCTTGAACCTGGTGTGGAGGAGAAAATTCACCCGAGGGAGGTTTCTCGAAGCCTGAAAAGATGAGTTGTATAGAAATAAGTGAGCTTGTCAAATTTTAGTCATGACAATTCAGAAATTTAAAATAATAATTTCATGAGCCAAAATCTTGGATTTTCATTGATATTGAGAAATGAACGTAGTGAGCTACGCTAATTTCAAAATGAGTAAATAGAAATTCCACCATATCTGTCCATTGGCTACTTACCCTCTTCCTCTGGTGGCCCTCCGGAATTGCTGTCCTCCACCAAAGATGGGGGCGGGGCAATCGCTGCTCCTCCTGGTGATGAAAATAACAATTTTCTTAATTTCAAAAACTGAAAATTTTTAATGCTACTGACGTTTTTGCATCTCTAAATTTTGCAAATTTTCATTATATTATCTCTAAATGATTTTGGCCTGATTTTTTACATGCATCTCCCCCCTCTAGTACCTTCAGAACTTTGAGAATTTGTAATCTTCTGTTCGGCGATATGTAACTGCTTATATCTAGCAAACTAAAACAGTAACAAACTGTATCAGGTACATCTTTCCATTCTTAAGTTAATCTTAACCATTAAACACAACCTCTTCTACTTTTGCCACACAAAGTATCACATACCTCCTCTAGCAGCAGAACGGTCATACTCCTCTTCTTCCTCCTCCTCTGCTCTCTGCCTCTTCCTTCGATCAAATTCGCTCTCCTCTTTCTCCTCCTCCTCTTCGCTGTCGCTTCTTCTTCTGTGCCGCCTGCTGCTGCGATTTTCTTTGCTGAAATACATTTGAAACATCAATGTAAACAGAAGAATGGATAGTCTACACTCTACACTAAAGCTAATGTAAATCAAATGAGCTCAAAGCCAAAATCATAAGTCAAACTGACAGTCCAACTAACTGGTTTTATTACTGCTAAACTACAGATATTACTAGCTTCTTCTGTTATACTGATTTAATAGCAGCATTTTTTTCCAAACTCAATTATTCTCATTACATTGTAAAATGTTTGATTTCTTTCACACATGTGCAATTCTGGCAATACAAAGTATATCAGGAAATATAGCTTTTAATGATTGCAGAAGTTAATTGACTTCAGGGGATGTCGGGGGATGGTCATTTAATGAATTTTTTAATTGACTGCACAAATTCATTTATAAGAGAAAGATTATCATTTAACCTTTTGCGTCTGTCTTCATCTCTTTCTCGCTCCCGTTGTCTCACTTCTTTTCGTTTCTTCACAAACGTTTCATAATCGTTCGGCCGAAGAGGGTCATACTCATCCGAGACTCCCAACAATGACGACATAATGTTGGGAGGTTCACTTCCTATGAAGGGAGTTGCGACAACTGGCAGAGAAGCCATCTGAATCCTCTCCATCTGGAAATACACAAAATATCAAGCTGATTAATTTCAAGAATCTAGATCTGTTTGAGATTTTGTATATATATGCTTTTTACGCCCCATCAGCACCAGTGTGGGCTATTTAGAGACATCAAGAATCTAGATCAAAATGTCTCTTTGATAAGCATTAGTTGTCATAATTATCATCTGGTCAGAGAAAATGATTAGATTCGGGGAGTCGCCTTATATAAGGGGCATGTGCTCCATCTAGACCACTGAGATGAAAAGCAACATTTCGAAGAAACTATAATGCGCTGATGCGAGCCTGTGAATGCCGATACCCTCCCAGGACCACTAAGCAATGAGGTGAAGGATGATTGAAACAGACGTCAAACATAGACCCAGGTGAACCAGAACGCTGACATTGAGCTCACCCTTTCTCTTAGTCTTTGCTAGATCTACCACTGTGGACTCAGTAGGTAATTTAATATAACAATAATTTTACCAAATATGACTTCATTCACTAATTATTTACGAATATGTAATTTTTCTTAGCTAACTCACCTTGCCAGTTTGAAGATTGAAATGGACCTCGGAGTCATCTCTCTGTCTCTTCAGGTCGATCACAGGGGCTAGTGTATTTGTGCCTCTTCTGGGCTGAAAGCCAAACAAAAACACAGATACTTACAACTTAGTAGTCCACAGTCTTGTACTACAGATTCTCTGCCATGCCGCATACAAAATTTTGCAGATTTTTAAAGAATAATTACACCTATTATACTCTAACCAAAAAGACCTTAGTCCTATTTTCCAGTTTGCTATAAATTTGTATGCACATTTCCATCAAATACCATTGTTGTACCTTTGAGGTGCCACTTTGTAATGCTTTTTTCTTTGCTTGAACCTGTGAATGAAGGAGTTTGAATCCTGACGACCAGCCGGCTGAAAAGAAAACAACATGAAAAGTATAGAAAACTTCATTCACCAATTTCCTCATCGGGTTATCACAATGACACAACCACACAGTATTTACAATTTAGAATGATTTTACTTCTGATAAAGATACTTTTTCCAAAAAGTTAACCAGAATAAGCCCTCGATCTTCCACAGGAATTGGTCAGCAAACTCAGCATTAGAACTAACTTAAAACATTTTGTGATGGCAATAGTGTAGCATTTTTTATTAATAGCATGTCAACCAGCACCGAGCAACTAAACTATCAAACCTTCTGCAATTTTTATGTTTCTGAAAACTTTAGGCATACTTACAGACATCTGACTTTGGGTCCTTGCCTTCCTCGCGGCTGTCCGTGATACCAAGACCGTCATATAGCGACATGGTGGGTTCTGGAAAAGGTTTGTACAATTAGAACTTGTGACTGAACTTGAAGCGGTAGCGTTTCATGTTAGCTCATGTTGTGACCAAATATTTTTACAGTCATTGTAATCTTTTTTTCATGTCAAAAGTTCAACAATCTTACAAAGACATTTGTCAAGTAACACGTTACTAATAGGCATCCCAGTCTTTGCAAAAATTTGTAAGCCCATGCCGGACTAAAATGAATATTTTGGCTATTTCCAAAAATCCAATATAGCAATAGTAGCAATTTTGAGGACTGGATTGCAGGACTAGTTGGTGATCCGCCGGATGAATGGATGGATGATTGGGGCTTTACATCCTGTATTTATGCAAGTGGTATGTTAATTAGGAAAGGAGGACATGCAATGAGGCGCAAAATGATTGAAACAGGCCCAGGTGACCCGGCAAGAGCTGGATTCGAACCCTGGATCCAGCGATTGGCAGACCAGCACGCGACCACTAGACCAACCCTCCCCCCCCCCCCCCCGATGATCTGCCGGACAAGTCCTTTGGATCTGCAATGTTGATCTTCGCAAAGACTGCTTGACCATCTGGTTTGACAAGTTGACCCATTTTTTGGTTGTCATATCATTTGTGGTATTGGTGTAGTACTAAGTAGTACTACAACTCCTTCGACTGTTGTGGCCGTTGGTGTCATAATCTGACTCCAACTAGAAGACGCATTATGAGATGCACTGGTCGGTAGATTATGACACGATTGCGCATTGCATGGTAAGGGAATGTCAAGTAAATCAGTGGTTCAACTTCCAAGAGAATTGTAGACGAAGACAAAAAAGCTGGGTGTAAAAAGAACTAGAGCTCCACATTGTGGGATTCAAATGCAAACATAACTTACAAGTATTTCAATAAGACCAGTTTATTTGCTATATATCTCATTTTAAAATCAGTGTTACAAAAACAGGTTGTGCCGCAGCCGGTAATATCACATTCTAAATCGCAGGAATATGTCACCCATTGACATAGCAATGGCCAGTCATAGTGCAAGTTCTGCCTTGGGACTACAATCGGCGAGATATCACGTGTATACTATACAACCACGTCACAAGAGGAGAGACAATACAGATAGACACTGGATATTTATTTCAAATAAATTACATATATAAGAAGTTCAGGCGCTGTAACCAAGATAGCCAAGAGTTTAACATACACACCACAATATAAACGACAACATCTGAAAAGGGGAAATCACTTTTTGCAATCCTGTATATGGCCGGCACTGGTGCTGCCAACCATAATTACCCACCATTTTCTGTCGAATGGTTGCTATACGTACGTTCAAGGCGTTGTGGGTTATTGCGTCCATTTGACAGCTTATACTTTTGTCAACTCCAATACTTTCGGCTAAACTGTTGTTGGCCCTCTTGGAGTTAATTTTTGCCCTTGAAGAGTGTCCAGCACGATGTTTAGTGTCAGTCTGTCCCTGTCAGTTTGTTGGTTTATGTGTTTTGAGAATGGTAGTTCAGCTGGTTAAGTGGTTTTGGGCGTTGGTCCAGTCGTGGATTCGAGTTATTTGTCTGATTTTGTTTGTATGATTTCCATGTGTCCTGTTAATTTTTAGTGTTTGGTGGAATCCTGGGTGCAGGCCCCTGTTGTGACATGTGAATTGTTCAATGTTGTACATGTATTGAATTTCAGTTAGGGATGCACCGATCCGATTCGAAATATCAGTACAATGCCGATCCCAGCACCAAATAGCAGTATCGGAATCAGATTGGAGCAACTGAGCAATACACGTATATGGTATACATGCCATGGTATAGGTAGATCGGCAACAAAAATACGGCAGCGGTATCGCATCGAAAGTGAAGAAGTGGTATCGGTGCATCCCTAATTGTGGTATATGATTTGTCTGCCGCAGCAATCAAACACTCACCAGGAGAAACAGGTGTAGCCAGGGGGACCAACACTGTGGCAACTTTGGTATCGAGGCTCTCTGCCCCTGCAGCCTTCAACTTTCTCTTTGCTGCTTGTTTCCGCTTCCGCTTACCGGGTCGTTGTCTTCGAGGGACGGCAACAGAAACAGCAGCTGTTGACCAAGATGTGCTGGGTTGGGGGCTCGCCTTGGTGGCAGTAGTTTCGGCTACCATTGCCAGCTTCTTCCTTCTCTGTGCTCGCCGCTTCTTGGTCCTTTTACTACCCCTGTATACAGTCGATTCCAGTGGCGTTTCATCTATCACTTCTAAGACACGCCTCTTCATCACGCCAGGGCGGGCCGGGGACACCACCACCTGCACCGTCAGATCTTTGATCTTGGCAGGTGTTCGTTTAATCTTGCGCCTCTTCTTCCTCTTCTTTGGCACAGAGGTCGGGGGTTGGGGTGCAGTCCCCGCACAGGGCTGGCAGGTCTGTGCGTGCTCAGGGGGATAAACTTCTGTGGATCTCAACAATTCATTCCCAGTTGAGGCCCAGATACCGGAAGCCGGGGGCTGCACAGAGACGTTAGCCACACCTTGACTCTCACTAGCCAAGGCAGGTTGCTGTTCAGGGTTCCCACCGGATAAATCATGAATATCTGTCCAGTCACATTCAGGCGGGTGCCAAACGGTTTCCGTATTAAAATTCGGCCAATCCCACCATGACAGTGTCTCCTTACACCAACCAGTCCTAACAAAATATTGTTTTTCATATTGATGCGGTCGCCCCTTCAACCACTCTTTACCTGTGTAAATGCCTTGCATCTTTACCACAATATCACACAAGCTGCAAGAGACAGAACATACACAACAATCAACATCGGCCACATTAAGCAACACACGGACCCCACCAGGCTGAACTGCCAGAAAGGGACTGGCCTGACTACTTCTGGACAAAGGCCTATTTCGAACTTTGACAAATAGTTGTGCCACGAGACTTGTATTTTGCTATATAAATCTTAAAGAGCTTATCGGTGCAGACAGTGGTTAGCTATAGCTGCTAGTTAAACAAATATGTTAGATGGTTGATATTGAAAGGTGACTGACACTCACGGTCGTATTAGATTGAACCACAACTTTTTTGAATTTGTAACTCATGCAACTAAGAAGCAACAAGACTGTTTATTGTTACAATATTTTCATGAACTGCCTATCAAACATTATCATGATTATGTCATGATAGTCAGTGTCACCATATAAATAAATTGGCTTTGGCCCTGTAAATGAAACAGAGCAAAGCTCAACTGCTGGCCTTCGTACTAAAATAAATTCACTACATTGGTAGGTCTAACGATCAGGGAAGGGTTAACAGCCAAATTCAGCCCAGGGGCCCCGCCACAGACAAAAATAAATACACACACACATGTACACAACATACAATCTGCACCTCATCAGTCGTGTCAAAAACATCAAGCCTGGATGCTCCATCGTCATGTCAGCAATAGCTAAGATTATAATCCCATAAATGGGCTGGGAGCCGAGTTGCTACCCAGTAGGTGAATGGCAAGGAGAAAAAGAATAGCTGAGCCAATGCTTCTTCCTAACCATGTGCACTGGTTGCCAAATAACATGAGGCTTGGTCCTCACCCTTCGCTCTGACCCTCCGGCGTCGCGCACTCAGGTCTGAGGCACGCAAATCCTTCACCCGCTCATATTCGTACTATGTCGGTCCGCGAAGAGATCAAAGACAAGTATATTTGCAACTGCCCCGGCGCTGGCTAGAACAGGGAAGGTAAGCTAGTAGTAGCACTATGGCACTATCGAAACACACAGTCGGAAGGTGTGGACAGCCTGGAGCGAACTTCAGTCATAACTCGGCGCAGATTGAGCAGATCCTTTCTGAATTTTACTATTTTGGGAATCTGTATATGGTTGTACCTATACAATGTAGGCCCTAAACTAAAAATTTAGGCCTATATCATAATTATACATGCTAAGTGCAGTGGTTTGGACTTGGATTGCAAATGCAACTTGCAAGCCAAGTTGTCAGGTTGTTGCGAGTGCACAAGACAAGTGCAAGCACTGAAGCAGCAACTGAGCAAGGCCTGTCTTCAAAATAAACGATTTCCAAGCATTCACGGAGCACCAAACTCCATTATAGACATTCTGAAACCATTGGTCTAGTTGCTTACAGCGATTCTAAGACAAAAACCACAATACTTACGTGTATTTAAGACAAAATTTCCATGCGATTCACCAAAACATCAAAAACACCATTTTTGCCGGAAGCAGATTGAAAGCGCCCTCTGTGAGCAGATGGAAGAACTGCCCTGATCAACAAAACCATCCACCCGTGACTGCAAAGACAAGTGCCAAGATTTAAAACAACTCAGACAGGTCTGTAAGTAAACACAAGTGTGAAGCCACCACTGAGCTGAAGGGGTGGAGGTTGAATGTGAGCACTCTTGGATTCTCTTCTTTTGAGCCTTCTCCCATCACAATCATCTTCAATTTTGGGATTGATCATTGAATGAATGATTTGTCACATTTTGTCATTTTGTGACAGTTTGTGTTGATTGTTGATTGATTGAATGGACAAATTTTACACCCTCATCCCTTTGGCGTGCAGGTATTTGCTTATGATTTGGAAGGGTTGTCACCATGTCAGATACACTCTCAATACTCTTCTCCATTCTCCAGATAATGGACTCCATCTATCCATTCTCCACAATATATTTATGTTGATTGACTTGCTGATATGTCTGGGGGGGGGGGGGTGAGGGGATTGCATTATCCAGTCTAGCAAGTGTTGTGAGTAGGCCTAAAGAAATTAACTTCCAATCAGTGGCATCCCTATTGAGGGGGGGGGGCATGTCGCACGTGCCCCCCCCCCCCCATATTGGACCTGTGCCCCCCAGGTGCTCCCCCCCCCCCCATATGAACTTTCCAACTCTGGGAACATACACAATTAGTATAGTGGGTGCCCCCAAAGAATCGTGTGCCCCCCCCCAGGTGCCCCCCCGCTCCAGACCCCCCCGCTCCAAACCCCCTCCCCCCCCGCTCCAGACCCCCCAGTTACGCCACTGCTTCCAATGCATTAATTGGCCAATATCGGGGCTGTTAATCATTATGATGTTGGATGGACTCGGATTATAGTCAAGTCATTTTTTTGTGGCAGTAAGTTTTTGGCTGATAATTAAAAACATACCTTACTCTTGACAAAAATAATTGTCTCCTCTTGTTCCTGACACCTTGACCAAACAGTTTCATGAACATTAGGAAGTATTGGCATGTTGTAGCTATAGTTTTGAGGTAATCCCATTGGAATAACATTGCTGTCAACACATCTCAAGAAGCCATTTTCTTCTATTGCTGCTGTTGTGACGTCACCATTGTTTCAGTGATGTCATAGAGCCAACAATGCTGATGACGTCACAACAGAAGGCTAAAAATAGCTCTAAATGTGTTGAAGAGCAGCAGAAATTTAACATTGTAAGTGCCTGTATGATGAAGTTGGGGGATTAGAGGACATGTATTTAATCCAAATCATGCTTGGTCATGGTGTACTTAGTCTAATAAACCAAAAATTAAAAATCAGACTTAATCATGGATTGTTTAATTGGCTAAAAACTTACTGCAAAAATAAAATGTCTTGACTTTTTTTTTTTTTTAGTAGAGCCGATTGAGGGTCTCGCGCCCGGCGGGGGGGGGGAGAAGGGAGGATTTTTTTGGGGACCGCAGGCCCCCGGGGATAGTGGCTCCACTGGTTTGACCCTCGTTTTTCGGCCTTATAAATTAGTCTTGTTGAGCCCAAAAATTACCCTAAGTCGATATTGTTATCAACAAGTCTCTTTTCACCAGTGTGATCGAAATGTTTTTGCGAAAATCGGATCATTTGAGCTCGCCAAGTCGTCAAAAAAGAGGATTAAAAAACACTCACTCACGCGGTCCCTGCTGCAGGGTCTAAAATAAGCATGCGACGATCCCGAAATGTGCAGTGATCAATCTGAATTTGTGCAGTGATGAAACAATATACTTTGTATTTCAACCAATTTGATACTTTTTTCTGCCTGATTATGGTCAATTGGTCATCTTATGGAAATTCGTAATGTGTGATATCAGAATGCCAGCCCTTAAGAACACCGATTGTTTATCCATATTAATGGCAAGAGTTTGCGCAAGACAAATACGCCCAGTGATCAAATTAGCTTATTTTATACCCTGCTGGGGCACACAATTTTCTAGGGGGGGGGGCAGCCCCGGCAGTGGCCCCCTGGGCGCCTGTGGCACTAAGGCCAGACAAATTTGATATTTATAGTCTTTGAACGACCGACCCAACAGATTTCCTGCCCATGGTATTAAATATATACTGTAAGGTTTTCATTTGTGACGTGATAATTATCATTTGTTTGAATAGAACTTTGTGATTCAATTAAGAAGTTATTAAGAGCCAATTACCAAAAACTTGAAATTGATTATAGCCAAGCTCTTTTATTAAACATTGAAGTGACAACAGGCCAATTAGTTCATGTTTAATTTTCTCTTTGAAATTTATTTCATGCTCTGATAGATAGTGTACACAAATGCATGTAGTCTGTGCTGTGACTTGTGCTTGTCCATTGAACATTTCTTTGGAAATATGTCTTACTCTCATTTTCATTTTGGTGTCATTTATTAGAACATGTTCCATTGAAATACACTCTTTTTACAAGAGGAAATAAAGGGTATATCACAGCGTGTGAGAGAGTTTTTAGTTGACTGAGTTTGTCTTATTTAAATATGTGACACTGGACCAGTGGACGTACAGATTATTGCCTTGTATGTGGATCTATAAATCAAGGTTTAGATCGATTTAATCACTTGGAATGACATTTTGAAGCTTAATCTGCTTGTACATGTTATACATGGTATGGACTAATAATAATGGACAAGTCAGTGCCATAGTGCAGTGACACTTCGCCAGTTTAATCTGTAGCTTGTATGTTGGATTCATGGTTTATTTATGGGTGGCTTATTGTACTAGTAACATATATGACATGGTCCATGATGGTTTATTATTTGGGTGCAATAGTCCTATATGTTGAACCTTTTGGTTTGTTATATTTAATTGTAACAAAGGACGTCAATAGTTGTTATCATTTTGCTTATGTAATCGATGTTGTATATATTTGCATTTGTTTAATTTGACACTTTTTGGAATTGGAACTATGCTTTTGACCTCTAATCCACCATATGACAATTAAAAAGTTACTAAATTTTGCATAATCTCTTATCATCAGAATAGCAGCCATCCTTGAATAAATTGAGTCACTCTTCATTTGGTGTTGCGTCGCGATAGAGGACACAGCCCTGAAGTTTGGCTGTGCATTCATATCACATATAGGAACAGTTCTCTTCATTCAGTAGTTGTCTTTATAAAACTTCAGACATGGATTTTATTGCAGAGAACTCCAGCATGATAGTGTACTTCGTATACCCCATCTTAGCGGCTGTAACGACTGCCGCCACTGCCTCCGTTTATTGCTGGTACAGACATCCAGGCCTTGTCATAAGGGGCTTTTTTAGGTGAGTGAAAAAAAGAATTGTAACTTATTAATGTAAAGTTACTTTAAAAAAAAGAATCACAGAAAATATGTAATGACGCTATTAATTTAACCGGGCCTCCTGTTTCAAAATGACAGATTTAGAATTGCTTGCTTCATTACAATGTAATGGCTAGAATGATAAAATTTGTGAAGCATTTGAGTTGAATGTGTTGTGTTAAAACTAGAAAGAAGGGATATAGTGAGATACAATGTATACATGTAATAAAAGTTAACTCAACATTAAAATTTGTTTGACTAGTTTGACCTTCAACTTGTACGTGTATGATAAAATAGATACACAAAAAACTTTAATGATAGTCTGTCTACCCGGTATTGATAAAATTGGTTTGAGCGTTATTAATAAATATTATTTTTGACTATTGAATTATGCATTGTTATCAATTTTATCTTCTAATTCTTCCTGTTTCATCCAGGGTGTCATTACTGAGGTATGGTCTGAAAATAAAATATGCGCAAACGAGGAAATACAAGTTCTGCTACGCGGAAAGACCGGGAAAATCTGGTTTACTGCCAATGCTCTTTGTTCATGGATTTTCCGCAAGCAAGGACATGTGGCTTGCAACAGTTGCCGTAAGTTTGGAATTTATTTATTTTGGTCTTCCAAAAAAGTTCATAAAAAACTTAATGACAGCATTATATCTAGGGGTATTAAGATAAAGCGCAAGCCACAACCCCCTGCTGGGTCTTGGGTTCGAATCCAACTCTTGCTGCGTCACCTAGGCCCATTTTGGGTGGCAATTTCAGTCATCCTTTGCCTCATTACCATGTCCTCCTCCTGTCCTAATTATTCTAACAAATGCATAAATGTAGGACGTAAAGCCCCAATCATCCTTCTGTTCTTATTGAAGCAATTCCTTGATCGTACTGTTAGATATATCATTTCCTTGTTCTGGAGATCAAATAATTTGTCCATATTGAGTTTTTGTGACAAATGGCACAGATTAAAATCGATTTTATTCATGGCACGCAATTTATATGTAGAATGTCCTATATTTGTCTTTTCTGGACATATTCACAAAACCTTCAGAAAACTGTTTGAATATAATGGAAAAGTACTGGATTTCGTGAATATATGGTTTGAATATAGGCCTACATAAATTTATATGGTTTCACTCTTCTTCTTTTTTTGGGACTCGAAATCTAGAATAAGACATGTCCTAGAAACAGAAGAATACATATGATAACATGAAACTCATCCCCCAACTTTCGGTATGGTAGTCTTACCACATGAATGTTGACCTTGAAAGCCCTTTGTGATTGCACTTAGGGTACCAGGGCTACCCGGCCTAATAGAGATTTCAAGCGGATAAAAAAAATATTATATTTGAAAAAAGTTTTAAAAATTTTCTTAATCCTTTATTTTCCTTCTAGAAATTACCAAGAGAGATTCCACTCATTCTAATAGATCTTCCTGGCCATGGAGATACTACTATGCCAGCAGAAAGCGATGATGTCGGTGTACGAGAATTGACTAACAACCTTCATGATGTGAGTGTTTGTTTACCTTTTAATTGTTTAATTTTCAGATATTTAATTCTTTCGTGTTTATTGTTTAGTTGTTAACATTATCAATATTGACAAGTGCTGTGTTGTAACTCCCAAAGCGAATTTTGTCGCATTTTAAGTCAAGAATTATGTGTGCCGAACAATGTTAAATTAAATGAGCATTTTGTTTATTGTCGCACTTGGAACCACTAACACATGTATCCATTTTCAATGCACTGATCGAAATGAATAGAAGGGACATGAGAAGAAACACATATGTCTGATAATTTTTAGATTAAAAAGGTATTGTTTGATCTTTTGTCATGTCATCCTTCCTCCTGGAAAATTAATCGAATATATGTACTGGTAAAACATGACACCATTAAATAGACAAGAATTATTATTTGACAAAGATCTCATGTAATGATGGAATAATATACTATGGCCAGACTTATTTGAACTTTAGCTTCTCAGATAGTCCGACCCAACAAAATTTCTGCCCATAAATAAAGTTGAGCTTACCTACTACTGTAATCTACAATTTTAATTTAATTGACATAATAAAAAAATTGAGATTACAGCTTTCGTTTTGGTCCTACCGACCAAACTTTGAAAATTGTCTCTAGAAGAATCGAGATGCTAAAATTCAATTATGTCTGGCTTAATGATGAATATTATTTAGTTCTGGCATTATAAAAGAAATAATTAGTATTTTTATTTGTTTTTATCAGTTTGTGGAGAGCACAGGTTTGGATAAACGTGGGTTCCATTTAATTGGAACGTCACTAGGGGGCGCTATTGCTGCGATTTATGCCGCTAAATATCCCGAAGGAGTTGAGAAGCTCACGCTCAGCTGTCCTGCCAGTAAGCCATTTATTTAATTAGATTTATTTGACCAAGGACAATAGACAGATAATCGTGACAACTTTTTTATAGATTCAGAATGTCCTTCTGTATCTCTACATTTGTTGAAATTTAGTTTAAATGTCCATTGATGTTGAAATTCTTAAATTGTCACAATTATTAGACATTGAGATGCTCTTAAATTCTGCCCTTTTTGCACTGGCCTGGCTGATTGTGTCATATTTCATTTAATTGCCCTGAGAAGTCCACATGTGTCATATCGATGTCGCTTGGTCAAAGTAAAATTTTTGATTTGTGAAAAAATTGAGACACCTTAAAATACAGGGCCATGCTCGAAGTATAGTTATCTAGATTTTAATCATTTATTCCTTGCTTCTTAAACACTGGGATGAATTGTTTATGTCCTCTCATCAGTTCAACAGCAACAAGATATTACATTTATTTTGAAAAATTATAGATCTTTTTGATGTCACCATCATTATGTAAACTGATTATATTTATAGCATGTTTTAATCGTCTTTTCAGTGGATACTCCTGTTAAGAATGAATTCATTCTAGAGGTTGAGCAGGGTCACTGTCGATTGATCCCAGAAACTGCAGATGAGCTGGAATTTATGATGAGTTCTTGCGTCCACCACAAAGCAAAACTAAGCCCCCAGGTTTGTAAAAACTTTGTATACATTACGTGTCTCTGGTTCATGAGTTTAGTACAGTGCACTCCAGAAGAAACATGGTTTTGTCTTATATTTGTTTCTTTTCTTGTCAAATATTAGTTTTTTGCTTTAAAGAAATGACAAAAAAGAGACAATCTAAGACATTGGGTATGTCCTATTTATGCGAGACCATCGCTGACTTAGCCAATAGGCAGTTAGGCACGTACCATATGTATATTTGGTTAAAGTGGTGCCTCAAATACATGCCAACCATGAAAACTTAACAATGGCATCCATCAGAATGTAATCAATTATGAACATTTTGCCTCTATTAATTTATACTTTATAGGCCTTACTCTCAGTCTAAGATAGTTGGTACTCCTGAGATGTCCAAAAAAATCAGTGCTCTTTGCACGTGGGAGTGACTTATATTAATAAAAATTAGATTTTTAAGCCAAATTGTGCCATGTACAGGGTTATTGTACCCGATGAATCGTTGGGGTAGATATGTGTGATGAATGATGTCATACCATGAGTTCTCTTAATGTGTGTGAAATAAATTAATTGGGGCAGTGGAATTTTCTATTTTAATTTTGAGGATATTTATTTGATTGTGAAATATTGAAATGTGATCATAGAAAAATGTACTTACAGTGCCGCCTGTAAGTAAGTGAAACGCATGATATTGTGCCATTGCATCAATGTTAAACAACCTTAACCAAAATGCTTCTGGAAGGACGAATTCTCATCCGATGAGAGGAAAACATTTTGTGTCATAAAGGCCGATATGTGAGGCATGTGGGATAAAAATATTAGCCAATTTTCTTTGCTGTAGTTGGAGTTAGGTATGGGTCAAAGTCTTTGATAAGTAAGTGAAACGCAGGCCCAATGTTAAAACATAGGGAAGGGTGGTTCACTTACTTATCAAAGACTTTGACCCATACCCAACTCCGACTACAGCGAAGAAAATGGGCTGCTATTTCTATCCCACTTGCCTCACACATCGGCCTTTATGACCCACTTTGTTTCCCTTTCATCCGATGAGAATTCATGCCTGCACAAGCAGTTTGGCTGAGGATGTTTAGCATTGATGCAATGGCACAATGTCATGCGTTTCACTTACTTACAGGCGGCACTGTATATTATGATAAAATACCTCATAGGCCTGTGCTCAACTATTGAGTAATTTCTTTGTTTTAGGTGGTGAAAGGCATTTTAGAGCTGCGTTTGCCAAAGAACGACTTTTTCAGAAGATGTAAGTATTATTGTTTTATTTCATGCTGTCAAATAAATATTTTAATTTTTTTCCAAATTTAACCTTTGACAGCACAATATTTTTTGAAAATGAAACTCTCCAGAATAATGCATCACACAATCTTCAAAATATTAAGGAAATTCCAAGAATGTGTTGAATGACAGAGGCATGCCATCAACAAAACAGCAAAAACGGCAATATAGCACTGCTGTCTCTGCAATAAAATGACGTCGTGAATGATGATAGGCTTGAGAACTGTATTGTCGAGTCATTGCTCATGTGAGGGCAGCGATCTATATGAGTAAAAAAGTTAGGACTAAAAGTATTAGCCTACTCATATTTTTGATTGAATTTTTTTCAGTGTTTGATAGAATTCGCAAAGAACAGGAGAATGACGCCTTCGATCTGTTTGAGGAATACGTTTCGAAAATCAAAGAACCCACTCAAGTGGTCTGGGGAAAAGATGACGAGGTTTGTAATGACTTTTTTTTTTCTTTTTTATGTTTTTTAAAATTAATGAAATGGATGATGCTGAAGAATTGGTTTCCTACAAAATTGTAAATGTGCATTGTCTGATACAGAAATTCCATGTTATGTTTAGTAATTCCACTAGGTGGCACCGCTGTCTTATACGTGAAAGACACTGCCTCAGTCTGCCTCTTTAGTCTTTAATACCTCTCAATTCTCAAAATGGCAAATTCGATAATCCTTCATTCAAGGCTTCTATCAAATAATTTTTTCATGGTGCTATAACCAGTGACTCTGACAGACAGACTTTTAAATACATATCTTGAACGATAAGAACTAAATGTGGGCTTTGTAATATCCAGTTATCACTTGGAAAAAAGTTAATGATGCTTTGACAAATCACTGTTTGTCAATATTGCTGATTGTCAATTCTGACACCGTTGAATTAATGTCTTATAACTGTTTTTTTTATGTCATTTCAGCTTATGCATGTATCTGGAGCTGACTTGCTGAAGGAGCATTTGCCAAATCTTGTGCAATATGACATTTTTGACGAATGTGGTCATTCCATACAACTTGAATGCCCCGGAAAATTTGTCAAATCTCTTCTTCAGTTTAGAGATGAACTGCATCTAGCTACTAACAAGAAAAACAACTGATACACTCACTCTGCATGGATCTTGCTTTCAGTATTCCTATTTATTATATATAATTCTTTGCTAGAGATTAATAGTGCACCACATATTTTAGTACATGTATATATAATACTGTGTATTAATATATTATGGATATTATCTGTAAATATATAAAGTTTACACCGCACTGTGAAATAATTTTGATAATTTTTTGTAGTTTCTGTAATTTTTGTATGATTTTATGTATGCTTGTGCAATTTTGATTTGAATGGCATTCCTTAAGTTGGCTTTCCACTTCTCTGTTTTTGCATGTATGTCCAATTGTCCATGTTTAAAATTGTCATATTGATTACATGTGTATTTCTGTATCATTGCCTCATCAAAAATTGTGGATACAGATGCAAAAATGATGAGTGGATAGCCGCTAAATTGTCCGTTCCAGTGATTCTGTCAGGGTAGTATTTTATTCTTTAGTTGTAGTATTCTAGTCTTCGTAGTAGTCTTGATTGATGATGGTATTTTACTGTTTTTGTTACTTGTTGATTTTTTAGTAAAGCAATACATGACTATTTACTAATATATATATATATATGTTAAAGTATGCTACTATGGTACTGTATGATGTTACTGAATGGGGCATACTTATTGAAGTCTGTGACTCAGTGATATACCCAATAATGTGTTAGCCTGTAGGAATTGTATGAAGAAACAATTATATTAAAAAGTCCTGTTGATCTGGTCAATATGTATAAATTCTAGTAAATTACAAAGTACTCCCTTAGTGCTGACTAAAATGTTATGGGCCTACTAAATGTTAATGGATGTTGTAGTTATACATTATTATAATGTAATTATTCTGTGATTGTTTGTGTAGAAATATGATATCTTTGTGGTAATGCTGATTTAGGAAAATCATTTTAAAGAATTAAGCAATATTTTGAGAGACAAGTGATGTGTCCTCAATTGGCCTAAAAAGTAAGTTTAATAAAACGCTGTATTTCAACCTACAATAATATTATTAACTTCTTACTATTGTACAAGTTCTCCTTGTGAGATACATTCCACATTTTTGATCAGGTCATATAAGTTTTGGTAGTCAGGAATGAATATGCCAAAATCAGACCTTCTACAGATTATAATTGTTCTGGGTTCGAGGACCTTTTTCATGAATTTGTTTAACATGCTGAATCATCTTTTGTGTCATCCCTAAAAATGACTTAAAATCTTTGGGAACAAGATTTTATTATTATAATGACACTTATGTCAACCTTGTTGAAACATTTGTGAATTCCGGTTTTCTAATTTACTACTTGATTGTAAAATATTGTATTTAGAGAATAGAGCTACATGTGATTTATCTGTTGTGAAATGATATGAGATAGTGATGCTGCTGTGCACTTGATGGTCTTTTTACACGGCATAGCTTGTGGTGCCACCTACTGTAAAAGCTAGAAGACTTATGATTACTTATATGCGTAGTAGGGCTTGTGTAACTGTGAGGCCAGGCATTTGTTATGTATTACTGAATATTATGTGCAGTGAAGTGACGCTGTTTAACTGTTGTGCAAGTATTATATATTGCACATACATAACATATACCAGGAGGCACTTACACAAATACTTTTCAAGCATTGTGATTTCAATTGCCAAAAAACTCAGATGAGCTAAGATGATATATTTCCAAGCCGGTCACAAACAGCTTATTTGCCGTTTAAGTCAATTGTCAGGCAACTGACGCCTCTACGTAATGTTGGTTCTCGGACAGCAGGCAGCGTTGGGCCCATAAACCGTTGGCAATTCTGCCCAATGCTGTCTGGGTTCCTATAGGCCTATTTTATAACCAGTCCAAGTTATCATCTGCAACTCTAGTAATTTTCATATCCATGACTAAAGGTCATCACGAAAAGGCTCAATATTGCTTGTTAACTTAGGAATGTAGGATTTATGTACCGATATATGACTGATATGACTGAAATTTATGTTTACATGTCACCTTGCAAGTATGTCTGTTACTCCCGAGAATAACATTAGGATGATTAAAGATATATAAAACTCAAAAAGCGTGAGGTTGTTTTTTCAATATGTGTATTGAAGTCACAGTAAAAACAGTTTTGTCAAAGTACGAGTCACATTCACAATGACCAAATATGGCACCGAGTTACAAACATTTAAGTCTAGAGGGTAGTTAGTGTGCATTCTGCCATGAAGAATTACTTTGGTTGCTTGGGAAAGTTGCACTAAAATAAACTATTTCGTGTTAGCTTTTTTGTTCAAGAATAATGGCAAACAGTTCAGTGTAAATAATTCTGTTTAACAATTACTACGATCACAGTAAAATCACTTGATTGCACAACGACAGTTAAAGACCTGATAACAAGTATACTATCTCTTGACTAATAACTCACAAATTCCTTCTAAACAACATCAATTCATGAAATTATTCGTAGTATCTATGGACTCTTTAGTATGGAGAACAATGTTTGGCTTACTTTGATGATTTAGATCACTTTCATGACAGATTTAGATTACTTTCATAACAGATTTAGATTACTTTCATGACAGATTTAGATTACTTTGATAAGAGGAAATGTTCTTTGACATTAAAACATGTCAACATTCACACAACCACAGTCAAGTTGAAAACGGTGGGATAAACATCCATACGAAACAACAGTCAATCACGATTCACTAAGTACAATTAAACAACTAATGCACGAGAGAATGCACGAAGAAAATGCTTGTAGAAATGAGCGTAGGTGCATGTACATTGTAGAACGTACTGAAGTCCATGCAAATGAATCGCAAATAAATTGCAAATGAATTGCAAATGAATGCTAATGAAACAGTTCATGAGATCAGTTGGCAAATTAATTAGTCCATGAGTTTCTAGTACTAGTAGAACCCTATTAATTGACCACAATTGGGACAGGCGCAATAGAAGGGGTAGCAGAGGACGGCTGTATTGAATTTGAAGTGGAATTTTGGCTGCACCCTGACGATGCCTCCTGGTGGCGACGGGATCTTTTGTGTCTTCGTTTCTTTTTCTGCATAGCCGCAGCACTCTCGCACTTTGTCGTGTGTTCGTTCCAGATTTTACTCAAGTTTTTCAGTTCTTTTGACAAAGTGTGAATTTCGTATTTCAGCTGAGTGTTGGAGCATTCCCATTCTTGAATTTCCTGAAAACGAGAGTTCATATAATTATAATATTTGTCAGATTAATATATATATACTAAGTAAATAATAACTACAGTAGATAAGGACTTGGGAAAATTATAATCAATTGCAGTCAGATAAGCATAAAATATGATTTAAACATTTTTTATGCAATAAAAAAAAATTAAGCTTTACTTTTTTGTTAGATGAAAATTTTAAAAAAATTGGGCACTTCTGATCGTTGAAGTTGTTTACGACATATTTTGAAAGTTCTTATCACTTCATATCTGATATCATATCACGTGTATACATATGATTGATGTCAAAATGCAACCATGTGTTACATTTCCAAAAAGTTAAATTTACTGTTGCATATACAAGTATACCTATAGCATTTTAAAAGTCATGCACAAACTTCAGCCTACCTTTTTCAAGCCTTGGAAGTAATCCCTTTTCCTTTGCCGACATCTTTGGGCCGCCACTCGGTTGTTATAGCGTCTGCGTTTTACTCGTGCCTGTTCCTCAGGGCTCAACTGAAAGTTAAAAGAAGCAGAAATAAAGATATTGTCCATGCAAGCAGTTTTAGTTAATATTGTGCTACAGTTCCAGAGAGAATCAAAATGGTTATTGGTTCATCAAGTTATTTGACATAATAGAAATACGAAAATTGAAAATAGTCAAATTTGGAATTGAATCTTCCAAATCTGAGGCTCAACAGAATATGTTAGATATAATCTGCGAGTAGAAGCAAATATCATGAGGAACAAATTTTTTCAATTATTTACCATATGACGAAAGATTCAACACCAGCAAATTTCCTATGACTTTGGTAGAAATGCTCCTTATTTATATTTTTGGTAGAAATTCTTATTTATGGTAGAAATGCTTAATTCTTATAAAAATGCTTATTTTTCATAATCAAAATGCTTACTTTTTTGAATCGGTCGTACTCCTCTTCATCGCTGAAGTCGGAGAGCATCATCTCCTCTTCCTTGATACTGACGACGGCAGGGGTCTGGGACGAGTGGTACGGGGGACTCTGGGGAGGGGCAGGGCTGCCACTACAACTGCTACTACTGCTGTAGCCGGAGTAACTTCTCGGTAAAGGGTCTTCCTCCATCTTGACACAAGAATTGGTTGTCTTGTTCAGGAGATTCAAGATCTCCGTATTACGACGAGCGACATTTTCATCAAAGTCTTTCAGTTCGTTAGAGGCGTCATTAAAACTATCGTTAGAGTCTTCGATCTCCTGTTTTATGAACATGGTGGAGGGAATTGGCATTTGGGGAGGTTTGGGAGATGGGAGTGACAGTGGCTCCATCTTTACGGGTTGTTGAACTACAGATGGTTGTGGTTGTTGAACGACAGCGGTGGACTTTGGTAGCTCCGTAAGAACCTGAGGAGGGAGAGATACTGGTAAGGGTGCAACGACTGGTGCTCTTACTGATACTGGTACTGTTGTTGTGGATGGAGAAGGTACTGCAACCAATTGAGCTGGAGCGCAAGCAAGAGGCTGCGGTCTTGGTTTAGCAATGCAAGCACCGGGTAAAGAAGCAGCCTGTGTAGTTTGTAGCTGAATAGGAGTCACTGACTGTAGTTTAATAGGGACAGACTGAGTTGCAGAAACCGGACGAATACGAGTGGTGGAGGGAAGGACACCAAGAATAGTTGAACGGGCAGGAATAGCCGTGATCTTTGTAGGACGAGGTAGAGGGTGGTTAGCTTGGGTTACTGGGCGAGCAGTAACAGTTGGCTGACCAAGTCTTGCAGTTGAACTAACGACAGTCACTGAGGCTGATTTAGCGTTGGCTAAGGGTAGAGTCTTTGAACACACTGTGCCGATTTGAGGAACGCTCAGTGTTCTATTCTGTACAGGCAATGTTACAGGCAATGTTACAGGCTGCAGTTGGCAGGGGACGGGAGCTTTAAAGGGCTGGTCAGCGTTTGTAGTAACACACTGGGCAGGTACGGAGACCATTGGTCTTGGCACTGCTTCCGGTGCTGCTACAGGAGCTGCTACGGGTGGAGTCACTTGTCTCTGAACAGTCTGTGATACTTTGGACGGTAAGTTTTGAACAGCTTTAGGAGATCGAATCTCATTCTTCACTTTGCCAGCAGCAGTACTTGGCCTCCTTCGGGTAATTCCTCGGGTCGTCATGCGGGTGGGGGACGGGATTCGCACCAATTTGCCACGGGACGTTATGTAGCATTCACTTTTCTTTTCAGTGTCTGTATTATTATTTTGACTCTCCTCTGGGACAGCATTTTGACTATCCTCTGACAATGTATCATTTTGTTCGGATTGACTACCTTCCACGGTATTCATGTCTGAACTTTCTGAAACAACGTCAGCAATGTCATTCACTTCACTCTCCTGAGGGTTGTTGATGATAGCATTGAGCTCTGAGATCATGGGTGTGTCAATTTCTTCTACAATGTCGGTTAATGCCTGATCATTGGTTATACTTCTCACAGCCTCCTCCAGCTGAGAGTTCTGAGCTTCCTCGGCCCTCGAGTCTCTCGGTGGAGAACCCATCGAGATTGAAGGCTTCAGGTCCACAGGGGTCGTGGGAGGGGTCTGGATGCAAGAGAGGTCAGGACTGCAAACTGACTCAACACTTTTTGGCTTGACTAGTCTTTCTAAGGGGACTGCATTTGCAGGAGGATTAGTCCGAAGGGCACTCATGATGGTGGGGAACAACGTGGATGGAGAAAAGTTTGTTGAACTCTTCTCTGATACAGGTGGACAAACCTTGACGCACTGTATATCTGGTTCATTCTGCTTTGACTTAGCAGGTCGACCTCTTACAGCTTTTGCAGGTTTGCTTTTTACGGGATTCCTGCGTTTACGGACCCCACCAGCTTTTGTGGTAGTGGGAGCTTTCCGCCGAGCAGGTTTCCTAGTGTCTTTAAGAGGAGAGATAGCACCGGTAATCTCCAAGGCAACAAGAGGAATGTTACTCTCATCGCAGATTTCCTCCTCCTCCGGTTCCATAATGTCCGAGTCCATGATGTCTGATTCTGGAGTGAGTCCACCACTGTAGGACGGGGTATCCTGAGATTCGTCTGAGGAACTGTGCAGAGGAGAAGTGACATCGTTGTAGGGCACAGTCTCAGGCGATAAGTTGTCGTAACTCAACATCTCCTGATCCGTACTGTCACAGCTCATGAAGATGTCGTTCTTGAGCTGCGAGTCCTCCGTACATCCCATGAATATGTCCCGATCGTCTCGGATGACATCGTCAACATCATCGAACAGATTGTCCATGCCGATCAAAGACATGTCCTCCGACAGATCTAGGTTGCTGCCCAACAGCTCGGCCGCTTGAGTGAAGTCCATGTCCGTGAGGTCATCGGAAGACCTCCAGGATGAGGCACCCCTCTGGATCTGCACCATCGTGCTGGTTTAGCTTATCCGCTTAGGTCACCTGCAAGACAAGAAAAGAACCATTAGAAAAATGCCAAGCAATATACAATGTATATAAATGTGATTGAGAGTCATTGGCCATCTCATGCTTTCCAAAGTGACTCTTCAGCTAATAGCCTTATAGCAAAAGTAACATCAAAGCCATTTCTTTCATACATGCTTTCATAGACAAAGTGACCCTTTCATTATAGCAGTGCACTTACTAATCCAATAGGCAATAAATCAATGATTAAGGTTGATGTAACAGACTCTATCATTGACACTCCTACTAATCCATATCCACCAAGGACATAGCTGTTGCAACCTGCAAGGCTATGGCCCATGGCTTGTCTGCCTCCTGCTCACAATGATCAATCTTTCAGGGTCTTGCAATTTGCAAAATGTTGCAAGTTACTGACTAAAACTAAAAAAATTATATCTACCTTCAATGCAAACTAGTGTGGATGAGTGCATATCTGTATGCAGCAGTATTAGCAATGTGCAACTTATCCAAAGCATTAACATCCCACATCAGGCACAGAATGTGCCGCGTGCATTGCGCCAAGCTAAGAAATGCACACGAATCCTCAAGTGTTTGTTCGCTTGAATTCTCTTATCTTGGGAGACGTCCCTTATCAGAAAGGTAAGACGTGAGGTGGGCTAGCGATAGCCCGAACCAGTACACTTATGACTTACGGCTTATCAGAATCATATTGACATTGTAGGATGGCATAGATTATGTGCATTGATAATGCACTTGTTTACTCCGAACTGATCTCTTTCGGAGACCTCCATTTGGCTATCTGAGGCGCCTTATCAACAAAATGACTTATTTCTGCTTTTTTTACATTCTTAGAACCTCACTGCGCTTCTTTGTAATCTCTTCATTTCTTCACAATCTCTTAATTCTCAATAATGTAACAAAAGATAATCTAATAACTGGAATCTACCATAGGTATCATGTTACTCTATCTCAACCATTCTCTGTCACTTAAAATCTGTTAATATCTTACTCATTTAAGTTCTTGGAACTACAGAAAAGTGACAAAGGACTATAGATCTATAATATACACGCCATACTACTAAATGCAACTTGCAACATATTTATAGCCCTCCGATAATCCGGACTTGTCAGTCTGACAAATACTATGTTTAGACGTACCTGTCTTGAGTTTATTGTTAGCGCCTTATCTTTACGGTTTATTTATGAGCTATTGTAAATTAATTCAGATTAGCTAAATATATCGTTGTCTTTTGCTTACACTCGTCGCTCTCTTGTTGAGTTGTACTTTCAGGCGATCAGAGGCAAACCTTATTTTTGCTATTCATGTACTCCAGTGCCATGATTTATGAAATTTGGCTTATTAATTAGCCAGTGTACTTGACAAGTAGACAGAGAAAAAAAGCAAAATTGTGGCGGGCAAAATATGTCACAAACACGAGGCATGCAGCATGATGCTATCTACGAATGCAGTTCATCCCGCAAGGACATAGACCCAGTTATCAAGTATATTATCTCTATTTATATACAGATTAATTTGGCTTTCAACACATGGAAATTGGTCTGGTTAGGAAAGATAAAGACAATATCACTGGTGTTTTGAAAGACTTGCGATAAAGTGACCTAAGAAGCAAATATAAAAGTTGGTCGTGCAAATAATTGGCGAATAACACAGTTCTAGCAACAAGCTTGGACAAATATTGATGATAATATTGTCAATCTTCCGAATATATACGTAATATATATATGTAATATATATGTAATATGTAGGCCTACGACCTATGAGTATGTCAAGATGAACTTGGGGGCCAACGAAGTTCAACAAACCTGTGAATGTCAGGAGGCCTTTCAGGAGTTCTGAGCCTGCTTGACTTCTTTCAAACATATTTTATCATTATAGGTGAAAAGAATTCATGCCATATTGTACCTCAAATAACACATAATCAGTTATTAAATATTTTCATTTTTTGATTGTGGTTTCTATTTCCTTTAGCAATGCTAAGATGACCCTGGTCGTGGACTCATAGCTGAAGATTACATCAATACATTTTACTACCACTTAAAAAGGAACCCAACGCAGCAACCAACATTCAATGCATTTCATTTAGGATGGTAGTGAAAAGTGCAAGTATTTCATTTAGGATGACAGTGAAGTAGTTCATTCAGGATGGTAGTGAAAAGAAGTTGTTCCATTTAGGATGATAGCGGAAATAAGAAGTATTTCCTTCAGGATGGCAGCACAGGCAGTCTCCTGGACTGACTGTACAGTCTGTTTGAAATAACATTTATATACTGAGTATCAATTGACTAAATACAGGAGTGTGCCTGTGATGGCAGTGACAAACAAAATTATTTCATTTAGGATGATAGTCAATAGAAGAAGTGTTTCATTCGGGATGGTAGTGAAAATAAATGCAGATGTATTTCATTCAGGATGGCAGTAGAAAGCAGAAGTAGGAGACACTGTGAACTTAGGCCTACTATATATACTTAAACAGTAAAACACCATAGTAAACAATGATGTATGGCTACAGATTCTGTGTTTTTTTAGTGTGCGCTGGAATTTCAAGAGCTTTGTTTATCCTCAGTATTGATCTGTGAAATATTGATTAACTGGTCAAACGGGTCAATTCTGTTTGATTGTTTGATGGGAAAGATAAAAGATGAACTTCTTCTAAAGTCAATTCTGAGACTGCAAACAGGTCCGTTTATTATCTTATAGCATTCTTCACCTTCAACACTCAAGGTGCTACAATGTCAACTCTCCATACTTATGATAGGCATAACAGTAAATGATAAAATGATATCTTGAATTAAGACAAACAGTCAAACACACCCGATTTTTGTCAATACATCTCAATATCTGAAGGGCAAAATTTCAATATCAGAGCAAATTCTCCACATATGCGAGATAAGTTGCATTGATACAACTTATAAGAACTTCAGTAGGCCTATGTACAACAAAGTAACTAAATACAGTACAATGCAACTCAACTGTATTAGCAAACACTCTTGGCTAATTTTCAATAGATAAGAATCTGCTAGGTATGAGTATTTTATCAACTTGTTAATTTATTTTGTCAACTTTTTTAATTTACCTTAAAAATGTGAAAGATAAGCTACTTCTTATGTATAAGACTTCAATTAAAACAACAACAAAAAATTGTGACTATATATTAAGCAATTTTGTTGATTAAACCCCTATAAAATGTACACCTCACAGTTGTAAAATCGCAATGAAATTGCACGATGTCAAGACTCATAGCTCTCTCAAAAGCGCAAATTGTGCAACACTACCGATATTGATTTATTCATAAAATGTACTGCTTTTGTCACAACTTTGTTGTGCAAAATATGGTAAACAAAACCACAAAGGCAGTTATAGTGTGATATAATTAGCCATAATTTTGCAATTCACTCATAAATTAACCTCTCAGAGGCATGAATAAACAAAATGGCAACGGCTTGGCCTTGGTAGGTACTGGGCAATACAACAAAATTAAACAATATAAAGAGAAGAGAAAAAGTAGCATACTAAGAAAAGAAACAAAAAGAGAAAAGCCAGTCATGGTTCATTGGTGTTATGTGTAGAATGTTATTTGTGTGCTACGCAATACAGGCTAATTACATGGACCTGTTACACGCCAAAAAGAAGTATCATAAATAAAACACATGTAAAAACTTTGTTTCATGGAATAGAAAATACAACTTTTGAAAAAAAAAAGGCCCATAATTATAGCCCTGAAGGTGAAACAAGGTGCATGTCCTTCAGGCCCTTGTGATTATTTGACAAGTATATTAAAAGTTACATGAGAAGAAAATTTCCCACAGCCTTCACCTATTTTTATGTTTTTCTCTAGCTTTTTAAAGTGTTGTCCCTTTCTTTTCACGTTCACATTAAATTCCTTTCCTATGAAATGTACCGGATGATCCACCTAATCAAGTTTACATTGATGACTGAGTATCCACTAACACTTGAATAGGGACAAGTAATGCATGATTTTATGGTTTTGCTATTCAAGAGAAACCACATATCCTTCTTCTTTTAGTCTTTCTTCCTCTATTGCCATTTTTCTTTCTTTTTTTGCCAAACCACAACATGAATTAATGTTGAGAAAACCTGAAAAAACTGAATCACTTAAGTGTGACAAATACGGTCACATTCAACTTTTTCATCCTTTCTTTTGCAAGGTAAAACCATACTCTGATCTTAACTTTTCTGGGACGTCACTTCCAGGATCAAAGACAAATAACATCAGGTACACAGCCTGCAGGTGTCACAGGTTGACAACAATGACAAGACTATTGTTCCCAGAAGGAATCTGCCACTTTTGAGCTGTAGTAATGACCCAATGTATGTGAAAACAATTGCTTTAAACCTTATTTCAAAGTTATTTGATGTAGCAAATTGCTTTAAAGCATCAATCAGAGCCATAATGAGATTGTGAGCGACCAGAGACTACAAAATCAACAGACAATAGACTGCAGAGGTAATGAGATTCTGCAGTCCCACCTGGCCACCAGGGGGCGTGTCTTTGAGTGGATATTCCCAAAGTCACTGTCTGTTTCCATGGCAACAGATAAGAGCAATAATTTGCATTGCTAAAATCAGGCAACCTAATATTTGGATATTCCAAAATGACTAACTTGCCCTTCAATGACTCTGATTCACAACTTAGTTCTTAAAGAGTGCCAACTCAGCTGTTCATGGCATTGGCAGCACTGATAATTGGCATAACTGACTAATCTGATCAATGCCTGATCATCTGATCAATGACGGACTCCCACTCAAGTTCAGATTAGTCAGTTGATGCCTGCTGACAAGCTGCATCAATTGCCACAGCTGCTGATGAGGCAAGATCTGTGTCACTCATCATTGGCAATGCTTAACTGGCTTAACAACAACAGACAGCTTTTAAAAACATACAAAGCATCTGATACAAAGCTATTAAACTATGACACAGAAGGCATTGACTAACCACATGGTCCCACAACCACACATATGGAATTCACAGAGAAATTGTTGCACTCCACTAAACTGAGGTTCGAAACAGGTGATTACAACAAACAGTCAATGCCAAACAATGCTAAACAAGATAATCCAGCTTGCTATTTTGTAACAGGGCCCCTTTAAACATTGTCAGAGCATAAGAAAATGTGTTAGAGGCTCACAGAGCCAAGGACTTTTAGCCCAAGAAAAGATAATTGAAACATTTGAGCATCCATTTATCCACTTGGAATTATTCATGGACTATATTTATATTGCATGGGATATCTATATTTGGAATTGCTAACAGGACAAATTGTAGGATACAGATTCATAGAAAAGGTAAGATATAAATTCTCCTATGGCCATGTCAACACAGAATTTTTTGCCCACTCACATTGAAACTTTGAAGGCTGTTAATCAAATATCAAAGACCTTTCAAGGTTACACTTTGCATAGGCTTAGTCCACAGTGACTAAATACACCAGTTCTATGTGTTTTCTGCAGCTGACAGCAATTTTATTTTATATGAATTGACTTTTTCTGAAACATGTGCTTTCTCCAAGCCAATGTTTTGATCAAACAGGAAGGCATGTACAACATGTACAGTGCTGCCACGTTGTTGCATCATGTAACCAGTTGAACATTTTGCAATCAAATGTCTATATTGCTTCACATCAGCTTTTTATATACAACAGCTGTGAACTATGAGATTACCTAAGTTATGTAAATATACAAATACAGCTACTGCCAGTAGAAGTCACTAACTTGTTAAATATAAGTTACATATATTTTAAACACTCCTTCTAAATTCTAATAAATATATGTATTGTGCAGTTTGTACATTGACACAACATATCACTGATCATGAGGTAAAAGTGTGCACAACTGGTCAGTGTTCACAAGCATGGAGCTCCACAAATTTATGTTAAATATTGATATACTTATCATAAAATATCCTATCACATTTTTATGTGGCCAGCTCCTTGTGCAATGTCAAGGCTTGTTTAAGATAAAAATATTTCAGGGATTTCCAGTTTTTAGGTGATTTCCAAAGTTTTAGGTGATTTCCTAAAGTCTTGAGATTAGGTGATTTCCAGAATTCTATAAATAGAGCCAAGAAAAAAAACCGCTAAAATACAATACAGCCTACGATTTGTCTTGACTGAAAATAAGTGCCCCAGTTACTAATAACATTACACATTTTATTTAAAACGTATTATAAAAATAAGGACAATTTTTAAAGAACCTATTTTTAAGTACATTGCATGATATTGTTTCATAAAATCAGCTATTGACTTTTTAAATCACATGGTCTTTTTAATCTTATCTTCCAAGTTGGAAATCACCTAAGATCTTCTGAAATCCCCTTTTCATAATGTCCCTATAAATTGTATAAATTCAGCATAACGAATTCAATACAGAAAAATAATCAATATGAATTTATATAACATAGATTTATAAAAATATATCAATGTATTAGTGCCTACCTGTATAAACAATGAGATTAGCAGAATGCCAATAATCCTAGATTAAAGTGATATCACCTAGCATGAGCTACTGTCCAACAGCTGACATGCCTGCAGGTATACAAATGCCAGGCTTGAACTGAGCTCCACTCCTCTTATATGAAGCAGACGGGGTTTTCCAGCTTGGAAATCCCCTACTGAGACATACACGTGTGCTGCAGCAAAGCCTGCAAAGCCATAAGTTGCTATGGCTACAGCAACTGCAGGTAGAGCAGCTATCTCCAACAACACACCTGAGTATACCTGGTGACTGCGGGATGGAATTTTGCCCGGCAGAGTGAATCATTGCTTGTCAGAGACAAAGATCTGCTGGATATGCAACCCAAGTTACAAGCAAATGTGCTGATGGAAAATGTGACTAACTTAGCAAATTAATAGGCCCACAAAATCAATCTTTTGTGTGCTTGAGTTGCTATCATAGCTGCAGGCTGCAGATTGTTGTTGCTCAACATCAGTCATGCTCTATTGATCAGCAGGATTCAGCCAGTACATTTTAGTCCATAGCATTTCACAATAACAAAGATCAGCTGTTCTCTTCACCTGCCCCATAAAAACTGCATTCCAGCAAAAGGGACTTTCCAAACGTGACGTCACACACAATACAGCTAAAATCAACAAAACATGTTATACATCACATACTTGCCTAACACTTGACTATCAATGTCACTTTAAAGTGACTCAATAAATAAATATGCAGGATTTTAAACAAACGCAATAAATTGATCAATCTACGTCTTCTGGAATCTGCTAGATTATTTTTTCCAGAAAGAAGTCTGTAGGAGTCAACATAATGACAAACATTAGCAGCACATTAAATTTTGTCAACTCAACTCAATTATTTTCTAAATACAAAGGAATCTAAAATGTTATGCAGTGTTACTTAATAGGTTCAGAATCCTAGATAGTGGGGCAGATTAAGTCAATATACCATAAGAATCTTTCACTTGGTGATGCAAGCACCAAATTTGGCACAATTGTGCTTCAGAACCTACCCTTTCAAAAAAGTACGTTATCCAGGTTGAAAAACAATATGGCGGCCATTTTTCAAGATGGCCGCCACTTCAACGATGAAAAAACTGTTTTTGCCATTGAATGCTAAGAGAATTGGTGATAATAACACCAAATTTGGCTCAAATGTACTTCAGAACTTGCTTATTCAGAAAATTACACTAACCAGGCTGGAAAACAATATGGCGGCCATTTTTCAAGATGGCCGCCACTTTAACCGTGAAATATTGGTTTTTGCAATTGAGTCAAGAGAATTGGTGATACAAGTACCAAATTTGGCACAAATGTGCTACAGGGCCTACTTTTTCAGAAAAATACACCATCCAGGTTGAAAAGCAACATGGCGGCCATTTTTCAAGATTGCTGCCACTTCAACCATGAAAAAACTGGTTTCGCTATTTAATTTCAAGAGGATTGGTGATGCAAGCACCAAACTTTGTGCAAGTGTGCTTTAGAACCAATTTTTCCAGAAAATATATGCTGTCCAGGCAGGAAAATGTTTTTAAACAACTGTTTCAGCATAGGATGACCAGGAATATTAATAGTTGGTTGATTCTAATCTCAAGTAGCATTTGAGTATCAATCTAATTAGCAAATAATCTGCAGTTTTAAAAACAGTGGCAACTGAGTGAATCCAAATGAGTATAAGAGAGTGGTGTCAAAGCACAACCAGGAAACACTGTGTGACTCAGCATAGAGTTCAGTGTTTGCAAGTAGTGTATAGATGTAGTTTACTAATTCTGGTAGTGGTAGGCCTATATACCATTACTCAATGTAGTTTTTAGTACTTAGTGTCTCGAATGCTATCTAATAAGCCCGGTTTATAGCTCAACTAAACATTTAATATAAATTTATTTGTAGAATGTAGATGTAGTGACAGGATGTGCAAGCACAGGAAAGCCAAGCCAAGGGAAACATACAGAGCTTCAGTTACCTTGATGTTGTACATCTTGCACAGGATTTGAATTGCACTGAATGAATAAACAGGCAAGGTACAGGCACTAAATGGCTGAACTTGTTGTGTCCCATATTTCACTGTGAATTTGACATTTATTATTATGGTTAGCAGTGGTCAGGTGGTAAAAGCATATTTCCATGGCCTTTAATCATATTACACAACATGTCTACAAATAATCCATTGACTTCCGATGTCAAGACTGTCTAGAGAAAGTGCTGCCTATGCTACTTAGATTCAAAAGAGGAGTTAAAGTCTCCCCTAACCTGTTTTATTATTCTTTCTGATGGCTATTTCATGACAGCCAAAAATGTACCGCTCTTTCACGAAATCAATCTGCTGCCTATCAAGTTAGACATATCCCAAAAAGATGAGGGAGATGGTATTGATGAAACACTGAGGCAAAACACAACCACAATGTGATGGCATTATCATTGATTGGTTCTCTGTCGTGCATTCATTGTCTCCAAAGACATCCAAGACAGTTGAAGAACATTCTGTCCAAGATGTTGTTCCCAAAGCACTGATCTTCTAATCAAGATATGAGAGGACATACATAGGTTTGGATATCTACGGTATTTCAAGCCTGAGAGCTGAAACTGGGTCTCCTAACTGGCAAAGGTTTTTATGAGACAGTGACAGCAAGACAGAACTTTTCAGATTTCTGGCAGACAAGATTATGACCTTGTCTCCTGACAATATCATAGTTGTGGCAAAAAGAGAAAGGCTCTCTCAAAAAAGCTGATTTGTCTTGAAAACTTAAGCCCCTGCAATCATGAAGAGGCAGACTCAAGAATCTTCAAATATGCTTATTATGCAGCCAAGCAGCAGGCAAAATCAGTGTTGATTAATCATCTGGTGAAGATGTTGTTGTTAACTTGAAATTGCCGTCAGTGCTTTTATGACGCTTCAGGGTGCAGGCTTGGAATTGCTTTGGGCTGGATTTGTTCAAGCTGAGTTCACCTCAAGGTGAAGTGATTGCCAATTCATGATACTAGCATTATACCCGTTCTACGAACGGGAGGTTTGAGAGCCAAGGCATAAGTTATGGCTTGATAGCATAAGTTGACACAAACATTTAGGCCCATTGGCAAACATTTACGCCCATTGGCAAAACATTCGCGCCCGTTGGCAAACATTTGCGCCCGTTGGCCAACATTGGCTAATATGTGTACCCGTTGGCAAACATGTGCGCCCGTTGGCAAACATTTGCGCCCGTTGGCAAACATTTGCGCCTGTTGGCAAACATGTGCTCCCGTTGGCAAACATTGGCTTGTTGGCAAACATCTGCAGCCGTTGGCAAACATTTGCGCCCGTTGGCAAACATTTGCGCCCGTTGGCAAACATGTGTGCCCATTGGCAAACATTTGCGCCCGTTGGCAAACATTTGCGCCCGTTGGCAAACTTATGCCTGTTGGCAAACATTTGCGCCTGTTGGCAAACATCTGCGCCTGTTGGCAAACATTTGCGCCCGTTGGCAAACATTTGCGCCCGTTGGCAAACTTATGCCCGTTGCCAAACATTTGCGCCCGTTGGCAAACATTTGCACCCGTTGGCAACATTTGCGCCCGTTTGCAAACATTTGCGCCTGTTGGCAAACATTTGCGCCCGTTTGCAAACATTTGCGCCCGTTTGCAAACATTTGCGCCCGTTTGCAAACATTTGCGCCCGTTGGCAAACATTTGCGCCGTTGGCAATATTTGCGCCAGTTGGCAAACATTTGCGCCTGTTGGCAACATTTGTGCCCGTTGGCAAACATTTGCGCCCGTTGGCAAACTTATGCCCCTTGGCAAACATTTGCGCCCTTGGCAAACAGTTGTGCCCGTTGGCAAACATTTGCGCCCGTTGGCAAACATTTGCGCCTGTTGCCAAACATTTGCGCCCGTTGCCAAACATTTGCGCCCGTTGGCAAACATTTGCACCCGTTAGCAAACATTTGCGCCCGTTGGCAAACATTTGCGCCCGTTGGCAACATTTGCGCCCGTTGGCAAACATTTGCGCCCATCGGCAAACTTAGGCCCGTTGGCAAACATTTGCGCCTGTTGGCAAACATTTGGGCCTGTTGGCAAACATTTGCGCCCATTGCCAAACATTTGCGTCCGTTGACAAACATTTGCGCCCGTTGGCAAACATTTGCGCACGTTGGCAAACATTTGCGCCCGTTGGCAAACATTTACACCAATCGGCAAACATTTACACCAATTGGCAAACACTTACACCCATTGGGAAACATTTACACCCATTGGCAAACATTTACACCCAATGGCAAACATTTACACCCATTGGCACCCATTGGCACCCATTGGCAAACATTTACACCCATGGAGACCCATTTAAACATTACACCCATTGGCGCTTGATAGCATAAGTTGACACCTCTACCTCCTGAAGTGTGGACACTGGGGCATTATGTTGTTTATACATAATCCAATAGGGGAGTTGTGTGTGTAGGTTGTGATTTGCAGAGCCCTCTGTTGTTATTTGGTAAAATCATTTGTTTACATTAAAGGGAGTGGTGGATGGGGGATGAGAAATGAAGACTTTTGAAGGATTATTTCGGAATACTGTTGAGCAGTAGGGAGGAGGGGACCCCCCATTAACACGGAGGGAAGAGGTTAGATGAAGTGGATTGGCATATTTGGGGGATGGGAGTGAAAGGGAGGGCAGTTAGTGGCTACATTGAGCATAGCAACCATGCTGGATTTGGTGAGTTGTGTTGCTAGGCAGCGGTAATTATATAGTGATGGTGGTAAAGTTAGTCCAGAAAATTCCATGGGCATGCTGTCCTTTTGTGCTTTCACTGGCTGTGATGTCATATCAGCATTTCATGGTGAAGGGGAAAGAACAGCATGACAGTATGGTAGTTCTACCCAGAAGTAACCCCTATCTCCAAAAATCTTAGTTTGTACCCAGCAGTCACAGAACATGCCAACCTCAGCATTCTTGAGAAGTTTGTCATCGACATGTATTACAAGAATAACGCCGCTGACAATGTTGATGAGGCAAGACGTGAGATCTTTGCTTATGAGCAAAAATCTCACAATGCCATTCCACCAACACTGCAAGAGCATCCCTTGTTCGGATGTTGTTCAGCATTTGAAAGAAACTAAGCTGCCTACAATTACCCAAAGCTGGATGCCAAACTGACGACAGAGGCAGATGCAATTGTTGTCACGTTAAGGAAAAAGCTTTTCAACTCAATACAGCTTCCTGACCCAATTTTCAATAAGAATTATCAAACTGATTAAACTTTTTAGGATAACTTCAAGGATTAGAAATATCAAATTGAGACAGCATGTCGTCTAAATCCTGTCAAAAATTATTTTCTCAGTAGTTTCTTGGACTTCTACAAGATATGAAAAATTAGATTCGAGATAATCTTTCAAACTGAAGTTGCTTCTAAATAGCCCACATCAGTGCTGATGGGAAGTAAAACACAAGCTCACTAACTCACTCGCTCACTCAGTAGTTTTGGAAGTTTAAGTTTGGAATGAAATGTAAAAATCAAATTTCAATTCAATAAATTTTTTATGCTGGAAGTCAATGGTCATATATTTTAAGTAATTAACTGTGGAAAATATGATTATCTTCCTAGAATCTAGTAAATAAATTTGAATGGCCTCCATTTTAGAAATGGCCATTATTATGTTTTTGCCTGTCTAGCATACTTTTCTGAAAGACTAGGTTCTGAGGCCAGTTTGGACCAAATTCAGCGCTTATATCAAGTCTCTCGGCATTCTTTGGTGAAATAGGTCATCCTACGTTTACCGTGGCGGCCATCTTAGAAATGGACACTATATTGCTTTTACCCTGGCTAGTGTACTTTTTGGAAAGAGTAGGTCCTGAAGCATAATTGTGCCAAATTTGGTGCTTGTCCTACAATGTCATGACACCAAGTCTTGACATCCTATGGCAAAAAATGGTTATTTTACGTTTGCCTTGGTGGCCATCTTGGAAAATGGCCGCCATATTGTTTATCAATCTGGATAACATAGTTTTTGGAAAGAGTAGGTCCTAAAGCATAATTGTGCCAAATTTGGTGCTTGTACCAACAAGTCTTGACACCAAGTCATGACATCCTATGGCAAAAATGGTTATTTTACGTTTGTCGTGGCGGCCATCTTGGAAAATGGCCGCCATATTGTTTGTCAATCTGTATAACATAGCTTTTGGAAAGAGTAGGTCCTGAAGCATAATTGTGCCAAATTTGGTGCTTGTACCACCCAGTCTTGACACCAAGTCTTAACATCCTATGGCAAAAAATGGTTATTTTACTTTGCTGTGGCGGCCATCTTGGAAAATGGTCGCCATATTGTTAATCAATTTGGATAACATAGTTTTTGGAAAGAGTAGGGCCTGAAGCATAATGGTGCCAAATTTGGTGCTTGTACCACCAAATCTCTTGGCATTCTATGGCAAAAATGGTTATTTAACGTTTGCCGTGGCGGCCATCTTGGAAAATGGCCGCCATATTGTTTTTCAACTTGGATAACGTACTTTTTGCAAAGAGTAGGTCCTGAAGCACATTTGTGCCAAATTTCATGCTTGCATCACCAAGTGAAAGATTGTTTCAGCTATCTCCCCCACTAAGAATCAATTAATTATAGAGCTTTGAATAGCTAATTTCATATTGAATGACTTTATCCATGTACAGCACACACTGATATATCTTGTCCATAACTATTACTCAGTAAAGTCATTCTAAACAGGTTTCCCTCAGGAATATGACATCAATATTCATGTAGACAATATTTGGACCTACACCCTGGCCCTCAAGCTATCATATGTCAACAATACATTCAGCTCTGACTATGAATTAACCCAAAAGGGCTTTCACCAGTTCACCTTATATATAAGTTCTGTGCATATGACACTGTTGAACATAGGTAAGATCAGACAACCTGATATCAGCAGTGCATATTGAGAGATAACAAAATCGAAATTGGCAGGTCAGAAATCACATTCAAGCTAATTGAGAAACGAGAATGCAAGGTTAATTTTGGTTGCTGTAGGTCCTCCTTATCAACCAACAGATATAGCAAGATAATGCAAAGCACCAAATGATTAATCAGTCTGTCTCGATTACTCTTGCCAGTCAATCTATCTACACGTACTTGTCTATCTACCTGTCTATATGTCTATCTACCTGTCATGTACTTGTCTATCTGCCTGTCTATATCTATCTATCTGTCTTTGTCTATTTACTATTTACCTGTATGTGTCTTCTATCTGTTTACCTGTCTGTGCCATCTATCTATCTATCTATCTATCTATCTATCTATCTATCTATCTATCCATCTATCCATCTATCCATCTATCCATCTATCCATCTATCTATCTATTTACTGTTCGTCAGTCTACCTATCTGTCAAATTATATCTATCTGCCCACTTATTATCTTCACATTTATTTACCTATCCATTCAATTGGGTATTACTAAAACAGTTGCAAATTGCTCATCCAATGCATTTTAATTATAGCATCTTTGTGATACACTGAGAGTGATAATCTCAATTGTGAAAATAAAGAATGAAGTTCTCATTTTGTAAAAGAAGTGTCACTTCATCCATCTAGGGAGGAGTTGATTTTTGTTGTTGTTGAAGACAATACTGTCATTAGGGCACTTAGAATATGACACATGTTGCATAATATTGTTACGTAACAGCCTCATTATGACCCTTAATTGGATCAATTAGCAATCAATTTGCAATCATGCATGTCATAATAATCATTATCATTGGGGCAATCATATGTGATATGTCATGATAATGCCACCCATAAGGACTGTTTATAGAAAAGCACCTTGTCACAATCTATATTTATACAAATTCAAATAAAATATATCCAAAAAAGTTTATTTATGAATGATCCTTATCATAAATTACACATGACCATCTTAATCATATGCACATCTATGTCAATATAACATAAGAGTATGAGAAAGGTGACTTATAAGATAAGCCCTATCTCTGAGGACCTTCTTAGAATTTGATTGATGGGTAAATATCTCCAAAATCTAAGAAAATAACAGACTTACTCTTTGGTCACTATTGTACAACTCTAAAGGCTATCTTACCTCAAGTACATATATAAGTAATTTTAAGTGTTAACGGAAATTGGTTATCTTTCACTGAGATAGCATGCTCAGTTTTGACAAAGTTACAAGGTGTTGCGCCATGGATGACATATAAATTACAGACAGAATTATTTATTAACATTTCGAAGAACTTGACACTAAAATATATACTGTGTGATTAGTAAATCTATCATACGTAGTAACAACCCATAAATGCTGAAAATTTCGGCGAAACTTTATCATATATACATAAGTTGATAGATTAAGAAATGTCCAAGAAACCAATTTTAGTTGACAGAACCAGACACTCTGAATTGGAGAGTCTAGCCTATGCGAGTTATCCGACACCAAGATTTCTGGAGCTATTAAATTAAGTCTGCAAAAATTGACAACCTGACACAGAGTCAACCTATAGCCTATATTTGCCAATGATGATATACTGCAAATTGTTTACCTGTATAGCATCCTATCAGTACATCCACTTGTCTGTGATCAGAAGTGTGTGGTATCCAAACAGTCCAAATCTACTGTCATCCACAGTGAAATGAAGTGAGATTTTATATTTTCCAGTAAATCTCCCACCAGGGCTTCACGGTGATTGCAGGATTAACTAATCCTTACAATAATTCACCTCCTAAGATCCAGCTTAACTTTTATATCCCTGTGTCTCCTGCTATGTGTGTGTATTCCTACTTAGTCCAGTCGCAACTGACACACTGGTGTGACACTCCAAAATTTCACAACAACTGCCCCCATGCACTATGGCAGGTATACCTTAAATAAACACCCCCGCGCCCCTTTAAATGCTTGGCTGATCACCTACCCCCTTTTCCCCTATGCCCTTTCCATTGATACATTTTACCCAAGCATAAAGGTAGCTGCTGGAATGCACTATAGGGTTCCACCAAAGTCTGGAAGTGCTGAACATATTGTTCCCTTCTATTTTCAATAGATTTCTCTAGATTCCAGATTAAGAAGCTCTACTCAGAAATAATTAGGCCCACACAAAATTAAGTACAGTCACGCATGCATAGCCAGTGAAAAATAGATCTAGAAATATTGGGCTTATGGTATTACTATTATAGTATTTAGAGCTGAAAAAAATTATGTAAAAAGAAGATATTTATCAGATATCCACATAGGGCTATACAAAAAAGGCACAGGTAAGAATGAGGTTTATGGGCTTTTTAAAGTCACTTTTTGCATTGAACTGAAAAAAAAATCCAGGGTCCAAAATTTAATACAGGTTCTGTACAATATGCAGAATGTTACTAACATGAAAACACATAAGCCCTGGTCACTATCAGAACAGTATATCAAACAACTGAAGAACTGGGTGGGTCAATAAATATGCCCCAAAGACACTTTTTGACAGATACTGCATGTATATGTTGTAAAATTTGTTGTATGGCAAAAACATGTCTTATAAGTTCAACTTTGAATGTGTTTATAAACGCTTATTTATAAACATATTGATTTTTTGGCCTACGTGGTTTTTCCCACCATCGACAAGCATCGCCCTGGCCTGATGAGTAAAGTTTAGCCATCAGTCAATGTGAAATAAATTATGCATGGATATTGATTTAGTTACTAAGGTTTCAAATACATGTCTTTCCTGTCCACACGTGTTTGACACAAAATATCAATACGAATTTACAAAACATATATATAGTATTCTATATGCAGACATTACAATATACATATCAGCATTTTTTGATACATATAGGTTAAAAACAAGGTTATAAATTGATGTTAGGTTACATTACCCACAAAATCAAACGGATAATTCTCTTGCACTTTATCACACAACTTTATGTAAAGGGGGGGGGCTTAATATTCAAGAACATTAAAAATAGCAAAACGATCAAGAATGTACACATATAAAATATATGATGAAAATTTTAAAAATTTATCAACCATTTTTATAACTGCTTGGTCACTTTAAAGACAAGACAAGAACAATCTACAACGTTGCAGAGCTAGCTAGCTGATATCAATTGTGTCTATTCATATCATCATCCATAAATAAGTAATTCGTGCGACTTATCTCACTGCTACAAAGATGAAGGGAGACATAACTCATTTTCCAGAAAATATTTGCCACATTTAAAAAATGAAAGACCAGTTTATAGGCCTATTGAAGATTAAAATTAATGCACATTCCTGTCCATTCACAGAGAAGATAGGCCTACCGAATATATATGCATACATGTATGTAATGAAAGATTTGGAAAATAAAGATAACATATTAGTTTACGTCATGTATTTTTAAATTAAACGATAACAAACACTTTCAAACATAAATAATTCAGTACAATCAAAAGTTGTTTTTTTTTTTATATTGAAAAATATATATATAAGTCAACAAGCTCATTGGAAAATATATGGATTGTACAGTGCTCACGTGCATATAGCTTGTCAGTGAATAGTTCTACTACCAAACTTCTTTTTTGTTTCATTCACTTTTTCCTGACTCAAAAGTACTGCCAAATTATATCACACTCAGAGACCTGTGGCAAGAACTGTGGGAGCATAGCTGGCAAGGTCCAAAATAAGATAAAAAGTAATGTATATTAGTAAAAATAACTAAAAAAAGAAATGAAAAGGGAAATGTCCACCATGTGACATGACACCTGATGGCCTCCACAACTGTGAGAAATAATGCAGCCAAGAAAACAAAAAGAAACAAAAATGTACAGGACAAAAACATGACTTTTTTGGACTTCAGTGCACATTTTATTCTTTTACATATTTTTTGCTGTTTTCATTTTAGAAAATTTCTGTCACCAGACTAATCAGGGGCACGTGATGTTCAATAATATGTAACATTAGACCTTAAATATGTGCATAATTCAATAAGGCATAGTTGTACTCAGTCCAGTATAGCCACACAACACATACCCTGGGGGCATATTGCATATGGAATGACATGCTAAGACAGGGCACACCCAACCAAGATAAGAAATGTGTGGAAACTAAGATATATATAGGTTCTTGCACAGGTTCATGTACTGGTTTATATATATATATACATATGGTGGACATATATATATATATTCATGCCATCATTATGGAGAATATCATATTTACAAAATTTATATAACAGTTGACAGAGATACGAACGCATGTATTGACCTTGTCGTAGCAAAATTAAACAGACCTACTTCTTGAAATAAATTTCTCTGGAATTGAAACTTGGTGAGAAGTTGATAGTCAGGTCCAACATTGAGCAATCATTGCCAACCATATGAAACATGGTATTTCAGGCCAATGTTTAAATGTCCAACAGAGGAAAATTTTCATTTAGAAGTTAACCACAACAATTATATATTAGGCCTAATACCTTCTTATCCTCACCATACTACAAAGTGGTACTTCCTGATCCCAGATAAGTTCTGGACCCATGACCACTACTACCTTAGCACATACCAAAACCATGACACTTTCAAGGACAATTCGGTGATGGGACGACATTTCACAACAATTTACAATCAAATGAATAAATAAATCACCTGTATCATCTTCAGTAAGTTAGATAACGTATTAAACGGAACTTTTGCCCATATTTGGTCATATCTATAGCACCACCAGGTGGCCAGCCAAGCGTTATATTTAGTTCTTTTGGGGATTTCCATTCCAGGAACAAACTTACAACAGAAATTGTCACAAAACCGCAAGGTGAACGACAATGAATGTATTCAGGATACAGAACTGGCAGAGAGCCAGCTAGAAAAGTGACAGTCATAGGTCCAAGTTCTGTTTTACGAAATGACAGGACGTATTTCCCAATCCTGTGTCATCCTTCAGGTATTTGAGTCAAGGTAATTAATCACAAATAGTAACACATTAAAAGTGACACTTACCAACCTTGAATCTCTTGTAATGGGGGCACTTTTTCTAAGATAAATGGGTCTAACCACATGCCTATCTCATACTGCGTTGTGGGTGTCATTAATATACAATTTAACACATACAGAGGAGTAATATTCATTGCTGTTCCTACTAGTATTCATTTGCATTAAGACATTGTATTGAACGAGGCTCAACCAAAATCTATTGGCACATCTCCTATGTATTATCATTCATATGCAATGCTCCTGAATGTCAACATGATTTGCAATTCAAATAACAATGCATATGGAAGTCTTGTATATCAACAGTAGGCCAACAGACATACCAATTAAATCCTATAGATAGTGGAAATTCTCTATAATTCTGGGCGATATGATCTTATAATGCTACCCCAAGATGCCCCCATCTCTCTGTCACCCCACCCTCATCATTTGACCCCATACATTATCACGGATCCACCCATGTAGCTAAACTAATGGTCACATACATTTAGGAACCCCACAATCACACAGCAGTGTGCACTATCCCCCTTGAGTGGTACATTACAGCTTCAAAGCCATGCATTGACACATGCCAATACATATAATTAATGAAATGCAACAATTGCAGGTCGTTTATTCTAAATTAACTTTAAAGTTCATCAATCCCAGTACGGCACTTTCACTTTATAAGACTAAGGACTGGCAATACCCAACAAAAACCATGCTAAAAAACATGTCCAATATTGTCCATCTTTCAAACTATTCCATCAGATCCAGAAAAGCTATGGCAATTTATTTGGGCAATGTTGGATATGAAAATATTAAATCATAGCACATTTTCATAAAGTTGAGTTGTAAAATGCATCATACATCAAACATCATTTATTTATTTTTGCACATGCATGACAAGCTCAAATTTCATTTATATCACATTGAATGCATGTCTGTCACAAGTGATATGTAATCTGAATGTGAAATATGAATGACAGTTCTATGCTAAGTGCAGAAACCGCAGAATTTTATAGCCAAAGATAAAAAATAAAGTGCCTGATACAAGATATGCCAAAGTAAACTTTCTCACAGAAGTAGAGCGTGGAAACAAGAAGCCTAGGGGTAAACTCTTAATTTTAAAAGGACTCCAAATTCCTCAGGATCTTATGAAAGGTAATTTGTAGTAAATTTGATAGGCGCCTACTCTATACCATATTTATGCACAAAGACAGGTCCGTTATGCTATTAGAGTATGTTTACCATTGAAATGTTTTAATAAACCTCAAATAACAAGAAAGGGAATTTCCGACCATGGGTCACAGCCTCCTGGAGGTATTGAATGGCTATGGTTTTGGTGGAATTCATCAAATTTCTTTGTAAGATTTCTGAAGCATCACTGTTCTGCATGGCTTGGCAGCGTGGGATCTTTCTGAAAGGCATTGGCCCAAGACGCCCCTGAAGAAGCCCCTGAGATGCTTATGAAAGCCCTGCATACTATTCACCAGGTTGGTATTCACTAGGCAGGTATTCACTAGGTAGGTATTCACTATCTTCAAGCACCAATTCAATACCCATGTATACTCAGTATTCTCTTTTCTTTCTTCTTTTTTCTTTCACCCTATTTGTGAATGACATGCACCTGTCACATGATCCAAGGTCACATGATCAAAGGTCATTTAAAGCAAAAACAGGTCAAACTTAAGAAAGTGATCCACTGAAAAAGATCCTATCAAAATGATCCACTGCCTTAAGCAAAAACTACTAAAAACAGTTATTCACACCAGTTACCTAGTAGTTATCAGTGACCTTAGTGTTTTCTGCATTTTATCATAAATCATTCGCATGGCTTTCTTTTTGCAATTTCCAAATAAAAGGATTGCCACTCCAGTCGGGGAAAAGTACAATATATATATATGAGCACCTATAGGCCCTATGTCCTATGTACTTCATCATCTGCCATTTTTCCCCAATTTCAATTTGTAAAGCAAGTCATTTTCATAAAAAAGCCACTGAAGTGAAAGTGACTCTATTACCACACAAGGTCAGACTAACAAATCAAGTTTTATAAACTGCTTGCCTTTTTTTCTTTATTCTTTTTTCAAAAAGTAACATTTTCCCTCCAAAATACCATAAATGAACTGGAGTGAAACATTTTATTTTTTTGTAAAAAAAGTCAACAGATAGTACTACACTATAGTCCTAGATTCTTTATTTGACTTATGCTAGTCATTCCCTCCAAAATGTAACTGAAAACTTACAGAAAATGAAACCAACCCTCAAAAAGTCAAATGAGTATTTCACAACGGATGACAGTACTGACTCTTGAGAGAGCAGCATGTCACTGTGGATGGTCAAAAACCAAAGCTGGCCCATATATCAGTAGCAGCAGCCAACACTACTACAAGTACAACACAGCAGAAAAAAAGAAATCATAATTGCTTCAAAACATTCTTCAAATATTTTCAGTTGATTTTGGGTATGGTCCCTTATGGAGGTCTCCGTAGTTACATATATACATAAAGGCCTATAGAGATTCTTACAATGAATGGCACAGCAACATTGACAAGCTCAGAAGCATGATAAAATCAGGGTTTTTGGAGGGTAGGTGGTTTTTTTTTTGGCAAACGGACAATAAAGCATAGAAACCAATTATATACCTAGACACAGCCATTGACACTGATAGAAACTGTCATGAATCTAAAAAATGCCTCATAATACATATAATCATGCCCATTTATCATGTTAAAAGCAGGCAATGACAAAAGCTTGGCACACAACATAGAAAGTGTTCTTGAAAACACAAGCTTCTGAGTAAATACCAACAGGACCATCAACAATTGAGAGACTATATCATATACCAATTAGTTATAAAGTGTATGCACAATAACTAGCACAGTTCAAATTGATAAGCAATTGGTATCAATCTATGTGCCATCAATAAAAATATATTATACATTTCCAAAACAATCATCCATTCATTAAATTTATCGATATTTGACAAAGAACAAGCTATATTCCCATATAAATAAATCTATTCTACACATATCATAAGTAATATCAAATTGAAAAGTGAAAATGAGCACTGTACCTGTCATCCACTAGCCAGACACTGATTGTCACCTGACCATAGCAAAGCACTTGATCATGTTGACAGAGAATTATAACACACTATGAGGTCACCCACATGCTAATAGACCAATGTTGTGTACAAGGATATGGCTAATTGGGGCCAGTTGTTTAATCTAAGTATCTGTAGGTGTCATGTCCCAATATCTTAGCAAATACTAAAGTAAACATGTAAGTAAATAGATTACCAATATATATTAACCAAATACTGTCAAATGCCTTACAAAGTCCTACAAATACTGTAAGTTGGTATGTAAACATTGGCTTGACACTTTCATAGCATACTCTTGCTAAATTCCTATAGTGTCACCACCATACTAATCCAGCTTTGCCTCAAGATGTTTATGAGCTAAACTTGACATTCTTTCAAAAGGTTGAGAGATCGTCAACCTATGGAGTATAGTTTTAATACCTCCATTGTCTGGGAAATGCAGACAATTCAATTAAGCATGGAGTCAACACAGTCCCTACACGATCCAAAAGGTATGCAATAAGGATTGTAACCTGTATAAGCTGTATATATTCAATAGGTTAAGTTATCAGGTCCGGTATTGGCATGAAGACAAAAGGCACGCCAAGAACTATCACTGCCAAGCCATTACTGAGACGGATTTTAATATCTGACTATATCTTAATTTATGTGACATGATCACCAATCCTCAAATCTGAGACGAGACAGACACTTTAATTCTGCAAACACAGTCAAGAGCAATGCACGATCCACAAGGCAAGAAAATTATTCAATGTCAATACAATTCCCAGTAGAACATGGAACACACGTTAATGTGAAGGAATGGTTGACATTGATGCCATATAATATACTTATGAATCAGAACTTTGTGATACACCATTGTTTTTCACTTTTACTTCCCATATTCCCTAAATGAGCTGCTTCAACATGATATTGTGTATCTGATAAAGGACAATCAACGAATGCATTTATTGACTGCCCTGTCACAATAAATCAACATAAACAAATTTTTACTTCCTGGCTAAAAGCTATTAATAATATACATAGGCATATTTTTATGTTCAACAAACTGACTACAAATATGATGGTGGATGAGTAATTTTAGCACCTACCAGCCAGTATCCAGACCAGCCAAGGCTGCCCACTGTGCCCAGCACCTCTGTCCAGCCATCATGTGCAAACAAAAAATCTCAATTATGTGAATGACATACCTGGGGAATCATGAGTTGCTGCTGAGGGTGTCATGAATGTCATGGGTGTCATGTTAGATGGCATAATGAGCAGAAAGTATGCCAATTGACTGGGGGAAATATGCCAATGGACCTCTCACCCGCATAGTGTATGCTGGTTGTGTCAAGTTGTAGAATGAATGAATGAAGTCTAGGCAAACTTTGGCGACTTCTATCTGTTTTACAATGGTCACGGACAATGAGCAATTTCAAATTGGGCGCAATTTTCAATGACTTTTGAGGTTAGAGAAGAATACACATCATGCTAAGGTTGTTAAACTTGATTCATAGCTATCTATCTTCAAGTGTCCCCTAAGTGTCTACTTTATATCCATACACTGTCTTCTGATGTTTCAAGAAACTTTTCATGAAACTTTCACCATTGCACGAGAGCAACAGATAACTGCATAGGGGCGGCCAGTCAACAGGGATAGAAGTTTCTAACCATTACAATAGATACTCAAACACTTGTACCCTTAGAGGGTGAACTTCTAACAATCTACTGATTACACTAAATGAGGCTAATTAGATGTTTTCGTGTGAACTGGCAAAATGGCTTGAGGAGATCTAACAACAACCTGAGGGTAACTTTCTCATCTTATGGAAGTGAAAAGGCATATTATGGCCAATTAGCAATAATTATTAGGTCTATTGTACATTGTCCAATGAGGTACACTAGACCTTGAGGTACAGTTAGAAGTAGCAATTACCCCAAGAATATATCAAAACAAGATTTATAGACTTGCAGACTAAGTAAATAAGAAAAACCAGTAGAAAAACACAATCTGACATTCAACGGATATAAATACTTGGAATTCAACTTATTCAAGGTCATTGCACAATGTCAACCTTTTTGCGTTTTTTTTCAGTTTTCTTTTTGCGCATGAGAATTCACTCATAACCATGGCTTCAACTTGGCATATTTTACTACCACAGGTGTATTGCATGGGACAACATGGAAGAGAATGCCAACCTCACCATCCAGGGTATCATATCTTAGGAGCATGCTTGTGGACCACAAAACAAACTCAACTAACACTCAACCACCAGGGGCAAACAGTGGATCATAGTACACCCTGACAGATGATATTGTAGACCTTGCTAGGGCACTGACCTTGTTGTTTGTATGTTGTTTTGTACTGAAACAGGTCCACACATTTCAGAGAGCAGTCTTCCAATGCTCCACTGGTTTTATGAGTTTTCTCAACCTTCTCAGAGATAACTATCTTATATTCCCGCCATCTGATTTGGTGGCCTTTAACCCGCGTTTATGTCAAGTGTCACTGATATTACTATTCATTAGCACTTTTCCAAATGCCTTACACAATGGCCAAAATACAGGTTGTAAAGTGTTACCAAACTGAAGTGGACAAACGCTTCATGAGTATTCATATGGGGGTCTGGACAGAGGTCTAATGCCATGACAGTAATGGGGTGCTGGTCTGGATTGTCTGGACTTTTTCAACTGCTTCAAAACTTGACCCCTCAATATACTTTCTAAAAGTGATTTCCAACCTCACACAAGATTCAAACAAGCTTCCTTGGCATTGGTCGTGTTACCAAACTAAGATGAACAAACCCTTCATGAGCATTCATATGGTTTTCAGGGGCTAATGGGGTGCTGGCGTGGACTTTTTCAACTGATTCCCAATTCCAAACTTAATCATTCCATATAAAATGTTACCAAACTAAGGTGAACCTTTGGGAAAAAGGGTGAACAAACCCTTCATGAGCATTATATATATGGGGTAGGCTACTGGTCTGTCTGGAGTATTTCAACTGCTTCCTTACTTAACCCCTCAAGATACTTTCAAAAGTGATTTCCAACCTTACCTAAGCTCCAAGCAAGCATTCTTGGCATAGATTTGTTCACTCGGCCAGAACCTATCCATATCTACTTTACAGTAACCACTGTTGCCTCAGTGATGTCACAAATGACTCACAAAACCCAAACAATACCATAAAATCTTTTGTGCAACACAAGTGCCCATAAAACCAAACCAAACAGAAGGAGACAGCTTAGAGTAATTTAACAAATTTGCAAGTCATCACTGCTTCTGTTCTGACAATGACCACTTACACCGAAGGTGTCACATAGTAGAAGTATGTATACAGCACAGAATAACTGTAACCTTGTGGTTTTATTCAACCGAGTATTGAAAATCGAAGACATTTCGAGACAATTTTAGTGAATTGCGAGCTGTTGGTCAAAATGAAATTCCCAAAACAACAAAATTTTAATTATAATCATGTCTAATCACTCGAAAATGTTAGTTATCCATAATTTTAACGCAGCAACTAAAATAGCCAAACCGTTGGATCCAGAAATTGTCAAATGAACTTTATCTGCAATTTTTTTTTACATTAAAAAAATCTGCAGGCCTCTCTGAAAATAGTTTCAAGGAATAACCACCATTTCCATATTTTCAACCTAAGAAGAGTTATAATTCAAAGATGTTGAAGCTTTGCATGAATTTTATGTTTCTGTATTCTCGTAACGGTCAGACGATACTCATATCACATTACAAAATCATATTTGAACGAAAGATCCTAAAGCTTTTTCATGAGTCTACTTTGGCAAAAATCCAACTCTGAACATTTTGGAGGGATTTCGGTTTTTATTGTAACGTCGTATTTGAAATTCTGTTGACTTTCAACTTCTTTCACATACCAATGAATCACTGACACTACATTGTTGAAAATTTAAAACATCAAGGAAAACAATCTTCCTGGACAACTACTTGTTACAGAAAGATACCAATAGGCCTACTGAGACTTCCTATATATATGTAACCAAGCAATGCTCCATCAAAAAAAAAGTGAGTCAGAAATGCACATTTACAAAAAAAAACCCATCAAATTCAGTACAATTTAATCGAAATCAGTTGCTAGCAAATGAGTATGGTCTTTCCTAATTTACATCTCTTCAACTGATGATTATTGAGAAGGAAAAAGTCATAACACTGAACCCAATCTCAATATGTGTCCAACACCTGACAGCTGTGGGGCTATTCAACCTTAGAGACTGCCCAATGTGGACCATTCTGTCTTAGAGACTAAAACCTTGTGGAGACCACAATAGCGCTACAAGCCCACACCTAATGGTCCTCAATGGTTTTGTGGTTAGGACCTGTTTAAATGCACATTAATGCCAATGGCCTGCTGTGGTCAATGACATAGGCAATGACAAAGGGCTGTGAATGGTCAATGGGTTAAAAATAGATGTTTGTTGAGGAATGACCCTATGAGGGTAACAATACAGGTCATCAGGGAGAAAAAACAAGGTGAGAGTAAGGGCAAACCACACTGAAAAGAACGTTTGTGTAAAACAGACAAAACGAACGTTAGCTGGTGTCTGTCCAAAATTTTATGTATATCAAACAAGAGTTTTATGTGAAGCAGACAAGGAACTTGTCAATCCTGATCATATTTTCGCGCAATTTGATCAAAGATATGTAAAAAAAAAACACATAGCTTTTGCTGAATTTACACAAACTTTTGGACCGACACCAGCTAACGTTCGTTTTGTCCGTTTCACACAAACTTTTTTTCACTGCAGCATATCAAAAGTCAATGAGTTGGTATATCATAATTTCATTCAGGAAAACAACTTATAAATCTGCATATATCACAAGCAACCTTATTGCCATATTCTGATGATATTCTACAAATATTTCAAATTCACCAATTACCATACAAATGGCATATTTTCATAATGACTAGTACTTTACCACTTGAGAGGAGGATCATTTGGAGAGATCACTTTGAATAGCAATTCAACTAATGACATAAGCCATGAGGATGTTTAATCTTAAATATTTAAATAGACCTAATTCTCCAGAAACTTATGATACTTCCTTTTCTGGATAAGTTCTTTCTAGTTAACACTGCATCATGTTTGATATTGACATTTAGATTTTAAGCTGACTGACCTTGCACAAATCTATTTCTATTATAGTACCCCCAGCAATTATTGTAAGTATTTACCAAAATCTGATTACGGGAGACTAGTCAGACTACTGGGCTATAACTTAGTATAAGAAGCTTATCCCGGACATTTTGCTTTGATGATTATAGCCATGACCTCCCCAGCATCCTCAGGTTTAAATTTTACTTCAGAAGTCAATGCTGAGGTGAAACATTTCAGTTATGCAGAAACAGGATAAAGGCATTTATGCAACAGGATAGGGTTAGGGTATAAAGTATAAAGCAATAGTGCAAAGTAGGTGAACTTGAAAATTTGACCCACTGACTCAAACTAAAAGTGAGATATTAATGTTAATACTGAGAAAAGTGATAAATGACAGATTTGATTTCAGAAATTTTGATCTTAGTCATCAAATCTTATGAAAAGGCAACTTGATTTAAGATTCAGGAACCGTATATTTTATAAAATTCAATTACATTGCATCCAGAAATGTTAAAAATTGTGTTATATATAATTATTACATATCATGTTTGTGTCCATGTTTGCCAAATGCAGCCAATTTGGTTATCTCATCTCACATTGTGATTCCTTATTTTTAAACTTGGAACAAAATGATGTATGATTTAAGACTAGATCTTGGACATGATATTTGTTGAAGGTTGGTGACTCTCAAGAGCATTGAAGCAAACCTTAAAAGAAGGTACGAGCAGCCAAAATGTTTACTTGACAATTTAGTCAGGTAAGCAAACTTCTTTAATGTAATGAAATGACTAACTTGAGATAACATGGACAAGGTCAGGTAAATAAATGATTCTGCTGACTTGCTGCATGAAAGCCTTCTACAAACAAACAACATTCAAAGAAAACATAGGCTGCGCGGCAGCATACCCTCGGCTACTCAGCGGCTATTCTCCAGACAGTGGGATACATTGAGGCAGGACCCCACTGGGTACTCTAATATCCTCATGAACATGAAATTCCCGTTGAAAAACTTTCATTGAATGGCCAAGAGCTGTGAGCAAAATAATATAAATGTTTCCTGTCTGCCATTTTGTATTGGCGGGAATTCAAAATCCACATGCAATCAGCTTGCAGGATGGGTCCCCCCCAGAAAAAGAGGGGAAACAGTTAAAATTTGGGCAAGGAGTCAAAAAGTGTGGCACAAGATCAAATGAACTGAAAATCAATGGTTAGCAATTAGCAAGACGTTACATTGTACTGTTGAAGTGGTATAATTTGGTATAATCTGGATAATGAAATTCAGGCAAGTATTCCACTATGCCTATTGGTGGCCTGTGGCAAAATCTGTGCCTTTTTGTCAACGAGCAATTTGAGAAATAAAATTTTAAAAAAATGAAGTCAAGAAGATGACTGGTTTCGGTGACAATATTAAGAACAATATTATCCGGCATGGATTACCCACAGTAATTCGTCCCCTCTTCCACTACCATTTTAGAAAGTTGGTTTTTTATCAAACTTAGTTTTGTCTGAATGTAATATACAGTGGTGACAGACAGGAAAATAAAGCAATGCAGTGCACAATAGACAGGTAATGACCATTAAAAAGACAGCTAGAAATGGACAACAACTGAGATAAAGACAGTCAGAAAACGATCAGGACATGTAGGGGACTGTTTAGATAGATAGATAGATAGATGGATAGATAGATAGATAGATAGATAGATTTTTGGTAGTTTGATCAATCCAACTATCAGTTTTTCTATTAAGATGTGTCATAATTCCTGCAGAAAAGATAAAATTACTATTTCATTTAAACTGCATAAAACTGAATTGCAATAAGGGTAGCTATTGTTTGAACAAAAATTAGATATCTATCAGTTCAATAAATTTCTGTCTGTAAATCTTATATCTAATCAAAAAGTGTCATTGACTTCAGTTCTACATCATCTTGATCCTGGATCCATTTTAGAATGTAGCCATGTAAATTGTTGGATGTTGTAACAATTTCAGTTAAATTACATTATCCTTGCAGACATTCCCCTTAAAGGGGTTAAAGGGGCTTCCTTAGTCCCCCTCCTCAGCTGCTAAACACCCATATCAATTGGCTATTGTCTGCTGTACCCCAATCTTTTAATCACCTTATGCAATGCCATTATGTAACCTGACAAAAGAATGGAGGGTGGCATACTTCACACACCTCAGAAGTGTGCCACTGTGATGAGGGGGGGGGGGTCCAATGAAACATCACTGAAAGTCAATGGTTACCAAGAGATTAAACTTGAAATGATATATCTTCTAGTCAAAATGAAATCTGGATCATGTGATTCAGGCAAGTAGGCCTATGGCTGATTTTGTGCTTTTTGTAAAAAGAGATTAAATTGAGAAAATAGAATAATTCCAGTTGATGATTGGATTTTGTGATATATCCATGTATAGGAATCTTGAATCATTGTAAAGCTTTAGAAATTGTACAGGATTAAAATTACTCTAATAATCTATCCATCTATGTATGCATCTATCAATCTATCTATCTATCTATATATATATATATCTATCTATCTACCTATCTATCTATCTATCTACCTATCTATCTATCTATCTATCTATCTATCTATCTATCTATCTATCTATCTATCGATCTATCTATCTATCTATCTCTATCCTTCTATCTTTCTATCTTTCTATCTTTCTATCTATCTATCTATCTATCAATCTATCTATCTATCTATCTATCTATCTATCTATCTATCTATCTATCTATCTATCTATCTATCTATCTATCTATCCATCTATCTATCTATCTATCTATCTATCTATCTATCTATCTATCTATCTATCTAGTCTATCTAGTCTATCTAGTCTTAGCTATTCTTATCATAAATTACAAATATGGAATATGGGTCTAAAAACATAAATTATAGATAAGATGTCTCCAACCAAAACCATTGTAAATAGTAACACTAAAACAAGGTTTATGCCAGTATATATATATCTTTTAAGACTAAGCAAGTTGCTAGTTAATACAAAGGTTAAATGCTGGTCAAACTTTGGAGAATAACAATAGCTGTAAAGAAAAACAAAACAAGAGAAAGATGTCCCAACTCTGTGTACAGCCTATATGGGCTACAAAAAGTCATATCTCAGCTTCTAGTTGGCCTAAATATTTTATTAAAATTGGAAATTTCTTTATTTGTTCAATATAAGACTACTAAGTTGGTGTCAATGCAGTTTGGACATATTTCTAAGAAAAAAGAAAATTTGTTAAAAAGTTGAGGGTGCTGTGCACTGCTTTTGTGCTCCTTTGTTCCCAGCTTTGGTCACTGGACAGGATTAGTGACACAATGTTACATAACATGAATGGCTGGAGGGGAGGGGTACAATGAAGCACAGACATACTGTCTCCAGGCCCATTTACAAAAAAACTGGACCCCTTCCAATGATGACACTTTTACCCCCTAAACAATATTTCTTTAAAATGCTAAAAATACAATTGGAGTGAGTTTTAAAATGAATTAAAAGACAGATTTATCCAATAATGTCTTGAAATGTAAAATTACACACTGAAATTTGCAGAAATTGGATTTGCATGCCAAGTAATTTTCTTTGATAACCCTCTATATATACATAGCGGTCTTATTGCCAGTCTGTCTTATATGTTTTTCATTAAAGACCAAGATAAAAGTAAGCTGACAGTACTTTATATGTTAAAATGTACATAACTGATGTTAGATTTGAACCATTAAGAACTTTACAATTGAGAGTTTAAGATTTCTTGTCAAAGGATTAGCAGGGAAGACAATTACCCTGTGACATAACATTACATAATCAAGACTTCTCCAGTGCTCCATTCAACAAAAGCCAATCTGTCTGATTCAATCACATTTAATTTTCATGCAAACAACTAAATAAAAGGGGCTGACATTTATTCATCTTCTAAAAATTTACATCACTGAGTTTAGATATTAACCATAAAGTGATAATAATTGGCAGTTTTAAAAAGATTTAGTGTCATATAATATTTCATGAGGAGAGGTAGAAAAAGTCAAATTTAGACATAATTGTGGCAAATTTGATTGACCAGGGCCAATATTTACTGATATATGATTATCTGAAAATCCTTAATATTTATCTAATTTTGTTAATATTGACCTATGCTGCCAATAAAAGTTTTCATATTGTTCAAAATCAGCATGATGATGATGTGAAACATGTCAGGTTTATTTTGACAAAAAAAATGTCAACGACTGGTATGACATCAGAAGGAAATGGAGAGTAAATAGACATTTTAATGATTTTTTGCCTTTTTTCAATCATACATTTCAATGGAAAAAATTGCAACAACTCATGCAATGGCTGTGAATATTAGTCAATAGTGTGTCTAACTACAATAAGACCTAAAGTTAACTAACTTACCCATTACCATTTGGCTTTTCATGCAGAAATATTGGAAAATTGGCATTTTTTCGAATTTTTGGGTTTTTATAAAAATTCATAGGACCAACATTCGAACTGATTAGAGATGTTTAAAGAGGCATAAGTTAGACACCTAAGTGGAAAATTTCATAGATTTAACTTCAAAATTGTCTGAATTATACAAGTTTAAAATAATAGTATTTTTTCATATTTTTGGTAAATTGTCGTCCGTTCAACTTTCTCAGAGCATTTAGACCCACAAAAAACACATCTTGGGTATTTAATACATACAATATGCCAATTTCAGTGTCAAAAGTACTGCAGTTTTTTAGCTCTGTCACAGAAACAAAAAATAAACAATTTTTCACATTTTTCAATGATTGTGAGAAAAGTATTAATGTCATGGGGATTAGACCTATGAAAGGCTCAACTGGGATAAAAGATACAATATTTACCCAAAAATGATGAATATGCATGCCATAGTTTTGGCTTGACACCCAATACACAAAAAAATATTTTTTCACATTTTTCAATAATTGTGAGAAAAGTATTAATCTCATGTGGATTAAACCTCTAATAGGTACAACTAGGATAAAAGATATAATAATGTCCCAAAAATAAAAAGTATACATTCCATAGTTTTGGCATTACTCCCAATACACAAGTGGGACGCCCGTTATCCGGACGCCCGCCCGCCCGTCCGCCCGCCCGCCCGCCCGCCCGCCCGCCCGCCCGCCGGACGGACAAATTTTCCCAAAGTAACTACAATACCCGTCGGCAATGTATACATTGCCGAGGGTAAAAATAAGGGGAATTTGATAAAGTTGGAAAATATGGTACAGCATTTAGGCCTATGTGCTTACGACCACATAATATTCTCTGCAAAAGGGGTTTTCACAGTTTCCTCACGTCAGTTTCTTGTCGAACCTTGAACTTTCTACAAGTTACTTGAATTTATACTATTTTTAGGATTTTTCTTTCAGGTCAGGTTACCCAAGAACCCATTTCACAACACATACATGTATGTAACCTTTCCCATATACCCCAGTCGTTTCACAATATGTTATTTGGGGAAGCAAACAAGATTGACTGAGTTCAAACTATGTTCTTTCACAATTTATTTGCTTGACACATTACACAATCCCAGAGCCCTACCAGGCCTACCTTATATGATTTTGCACAGAAGTTCATTTTTCTTGGGTGACTACCTTTTACAGGTATTTAACCCTTCAGTAATTCCTCTCAGCCTTTTATCCTATGATTTATTAAGTCTTCAACCGACCATCCCATCAAATAGATTCACTAAAGACAACCTCTTTTCAAATATTTCTTTTGACATGTATTAACAGTTATACACATAGACATGTCTGTAAGAATGTCCATAGAATCTTGTGGAGGACATTCTGGGTTGTCCTTTGACATTGTCCTTTAGACCTTCAGACCATCTCTTATCATTCTACTTTCAAGGTAAATGTCACTGTATAGTGTCACTACAATCTTCACAAATCATGCACAATGCATGTTTCAGATCCAATAGATCTTCTCCATGCAAAGAACTTCAGCAACATGTATATAACATCAAATATAAAATTCAGTTGACCTTAAAATTGCCCAATGACCATGAAAACTGAACTTTCCACAACTCTAGAGACATTTCAAATTAGGAATAATTACTGTCATCACAATTTTAAATGCTTCAAGTAATTACATGTGCAAGTTAATTGGGTATATTTGGTGCAGAAACTTGCACAAAACAATTATTACTTAATTGAGTATACTTACTACTTCACTAAATTCTCAAGCCACCCGAAGAGATTAACTGCCAGTTGCTGGGCTTTGGACAAAATAGTCAAATTGTTACAAATGAAGATAAAATGAAGTTTTATTAATGCAGGTGGATTGATAAGCTTCCAAAAATATGACAGTATCTCATTATCGTGAGTTCTAAGTAATCATAACAAATGACAAAATCGTGCCCAACTCCTACTATCTACAATCTAGATACATATACATTACAAGTGTAACTAAGTACAAGCATCAAGATACACTAAGTTTGTACCAGTTCACGACCTGATAAAGTTGTTCTTCAAGTAATTGGTGGAGCAATATGCCTGGGATTGGCTGTTTACCTAGAAACCTGAGTCACTCAGGAAACAATAATGCAATTGCCATTTACAATGTAATGGTCCTATACATTTACCACCGTGTTGAGGTGATAAGAAACCCTGATTTATAATGTGTAGTTTGGTAAGATATGATATAGATCATATATGTACATGTAACATTGCTGTAGGCATGCATGACATTACATACATTGCATGATACTATCCTGACAAGGTTCTTGAGAACAAACCAACATCCAAATAAGGTGTACAAAAACACATGTGCAGAAAATATGGTTAGCAATATCACATCTTCAGGCATTCATGTGTCATCTTGTCCAGGCATCTTGTTTTCACTTCTTTCAGTCTTGGGGCTTCATGACCTTGAAATGTAGGTCAAGGTCATAGAAAGTTTTCATTAGTCCAATAGTTTGATGTGATCTGATAGATAGATATAGATAGATAGATAGATTATAGATAGACAGAAAGCTCACCAATTCATGGATAGTACCATGCTACTTCAATCACACCACAATAAGGAACAACATCAGACAACACCATCTACTGTGACTGACAGAATATGCCAATATGCCACTTATTGGTGACAGCCATTATGACACCTTACATAATAGCAATACATTATACCAATACAGAACAAACGAAAATAGCAACAGATCAATAAATCAAAGGCTCAGACTCCAAACACAAAGGACATTTCTAGGAAGTGTACCTCAACAACCAAATCAGGAAAATTGCTCAGATAATGATTCTGTTGAATTAGACCAGCTGTTGCCTGCCCCTGTCTGTCTAAATACCTGGTCACTAAAAAGATAAAAGGAACCATAGGGAGTCCTAATGTTCTCCCATTGTACTGGTAATGGTGCAAAAACTCAGGTCTCTATCAGATGCTCTATCCAGCTTGTCTGATGGGTGTCAAAAATATTGTTTAGCATATTGCACTCCCAATAAAACAGTACATCGGAATTTCAGAAATGGTTATCCAGTGTGTTTGAAACTGCAACATTCTGAAATTGCAGTCCAGTTGATTTCCAAGTTGACAGAGGTCATAAATGGGCATTAAGAGTTGGAAGGTTAAATAAATAACTGCTTATTTCTAGGCAAGTGCAGATACATTTTGATAACTAATTACTTGATATTCATCAAACAGAACACATTCTCCAGTAGGAAATCTGGTTATGAATAATTTCAATGAGTACATCAATCTATTGACACTCAAAGAATTTACTTAGTGGGGTGATTTTGGAATAGAAATAAAACACAATGCATTCTATGGGGTTCCATAATCCATATTGGCACCATTAAACTTAAGTGCATGAAAATATATATGCACTATAAGGATTGAGCCAATTTTGGGACTATTCATAAGAAAACACAAGGAAATAGCCTTATTTTCAAACATTGTTCCCCTACTTAGCATTGTCCATTGTGTCTCAGGATCATTCTGGAGGAGTTTCTAAAAGTAGCCTGAAACACAATACCTGATAACCTGAAAGAAAAGGCCTACCTGCCAATAGAAGTCCACTTGATCCACTCCTGGGGGAGAATGTCTTTTCATTTGCTTCAATCCAGATTACTCTTTGATTAGAGTATTCAGAGAGGCACTCAAATCTGAGTAACCTTTGCAATGACCTTCAGAATGACCTTTCAAAATGTTTTAATGAGTTTTAAGCCCTTTTAAAAGTGGCAAAACCCTCTTGCATTGGTCCAATAGGCAGACAACCCCAACCAGACAGTGTGCATGCTATAGCCCTTGAAATGCTGATCACAATTGGCCAATTAGCATGGGAAAGGTATGGGAAAATGAGGGCCACCTAGTTTTGCTCCACAGGTCTACAAGTGGTCTACAAGTAGACTGAATTAGTTGAGCAACCTGCATACCCCAGGGGGGTGTTATTAGAAACAATAGATATCAAACATGATCACAGGGATTCATAGATCTGATATAACAAGTATAGGAACAAAAAAGAATAAATTAAACATCAAATGAGTTGAAATGACTGTTACTCTGATTGCTGCCAATTTATGCTAAAATGCCTGAATTATACATGACCTTGAGCCTGACCTACTTAAGTTCTGAAGGTCAATGAAACTCTGGAGGTCATAGAGAATGCATAATCATATGCACTAGCCTGGGGTAACAGGATAACATTCACTTCTATAAGGAATGAGGCATTTACATTGAATAGTGAGAATTCCTGGGTGTATTTGGTCATGCATAAATACTACATGTACATGCATATATATATATATTTACAGGAAAGTGGTCAAACAAAGTCTACATGCATCTATAATGTATGTTTTTGTGTTAGTATAGCTAATCTATACAGGCAAATAACGTGTTACAAAGACAATCCAGTGAATTCACTAATTTGCCTTTAGGCTAATACACAAAATATTATGCCAATTATTCGCTCCATTGAGTGGCATTCTGTTACTAAACAAGCTTTTTCAAATTTTACGATCTGTATCATGTATTTTATTGATGACCATAAACCCACTTGCATGGTTTTAGACGCAAAAGAGAACAAATTTGTTGTGTAATCATAACATAGCAAGTCAGAAGGACAATATCAATACTGGATTGCTATATGGTGGACTTGGTAAAAGGGGAACTCCAACAATAAGTGTTAGTTTTTCTTTCTAAAAATTGTTATAATCGTCAATATCGTAGGGTATTCACAATTAATATCTATATTTTGACACCAGAGCACTCATATAGGTGATAATGCAAAAAGATTTAATGAAGATAAGTGATTTTAACACTCAGAACATCTGATAAATGGAGGGTTCTGGTAATTATCTAAAGAACATTTTTCTCCATGATGATTTTAATTTTTTTAACACAACTGATGTTGATATCAACCAGAAGCTCAACAAAAACTCCACAAAAAATATTTGATGGAGTTACATAACAGGCCTACCTGTGATAAGCGGAGATATTAGTTATCTAAAATAATTATTCAGAAGTTCCGTCGATTTCTGTACAACAAAAAATATTTGATAGAGTTACATAAGACTGATAAAATTAATTGGGTTGTAAAATACAGCAATTTTTTCTTCAGCAACTCAAGATATGTGTATCAGAAAAATGTAGCAGGGAGCTGCAAAACCTAGAAAAACAGTGTTCTACAAAAAGGCAGATTACTGGTGTTTTCCTACTGTTGACCATCATCGATAATATTGATTAGAAACAAAGTCTAAGTGTGTGAATGTTGACATTGGCTTGATACAGTTATTGCTTTGTGATTCAGTCTGACAGCTTCTGGAAATCCCCACACTGGATCTCAAAATCCCCTTTTCAGAAAAGGGGGCGTGGCAGCATAGAGCAAAAGCACCTAAAGCTTAATATAGTCCTAATCCTGCCACATAAACACGGAATCAAGGCTGTTCTGTGGCTATCAGAATGACTTAGCATTAGTTGGCATACGTTATTGTTGGAATACATGGAAATAAGCTTTGGTTTATTGCAGATAACAAAACAATAACCTGTCAATGACCTGTGCCACTTCAATAGATTTACCTGGCACTCACCCAAAATTATAAAATATGGGAGTCTCCAGTCAATTAATCAAGCATACTTCAGGTGCTTAATGTTATACATCCAGGTGCCAAAAATTGAAAGAAAAAAAAAGAAGTATAAAACTACCTGCCAATACCACATTAATATTCAACTGACATGCAATTCCAACCTAATGTGTAAACATGAAATACAATTTGTTTAATTATGTGTCTTCTTATATATATTGCAGTTGAAGTGTGTGACATGAAAATGAAGCATGTGAATATTTTTCCACAGTATCAACAACGCTTGATGCAATTATCAATTGATAAATGCACACAAAACGTCAATGCTTTTCAACATATGGCTGACTCCATTTGAAACGGATGAAAAAGTCAATTAGCCATTAAAATGATTTGCAACATGGATTTTGTCTGACTGCTCTTAGTTTCTAAACCCTCCTGTTGTGCATACAAGAATGGTGTCAGCTGTAAACCATACAAATCAAAACACATTGTTTGCATTTCAGCTATATCAATGTGTAAGCCTTGTAAGGCACTGTCAATCTGATTCAATCAATTGGGCAAACATATAAACATTGATACAGGATCATAGAAGATCAACATTGTTTAACAAATGAACTGTCAAAAAAGTAAATCTTATATTTTGACAGGCAGATACTCCATACTCTGTTGCTGTCATTCCAGCATACACACCCCCTTCCTTTTACGCGGGAACATAGACCCAACAACACCTGAGCAAAACATTCTATGATAGGCAAATTTTGACAGTTCAAAAACGTCACAACTTTTGAAACAAAGACATGAGCAACATTGTGATCACATATGCTAATCATGTTAAATTATGAAGAGTTACTTACATTAGTTCACAGCAAATACAGAGGTGTTTTCAAATCCGAGCACGTACGTTAACTAACATTCCGTCACGAATGAGTGATTTCGTCTGCTTGTGGAGAAAATGTCTAAAACAACCGCCACCTACTGTTGAATGTCCTGGACACGCTTGGCTGTCTTTGTTTATGGCGTTTAAAATAGCCCGCTGAAATCGATGTGAATTTGCATATGAACAGGTCTCATCCAGGTGTGCTCAGGTGAGCTATTCTGCACGACACAGACTAGACGCCACCCGGCGGACAGGTAGCAAATCACACCAAGTTCTCACCACGTGCTCCTGTGCTGAACTTTCAGACTGTGGACGATGAAGAAGAAAGTACAATTAGTTGTTTAGGATTTGAAATCGGCTGAATTCTTTATTGTCCTTTATTAAGCTCAAACAGTCCTTTAAATTAGTTTGTGAAAAATATTTTTAAAGCCACTTTCCCGAACTTGGCAACTGCTGTAAAGGGAGACACTATAATTAATTTTATGCGAATTCCATTGCACAGTAAAAAAAAAAGAAAAGAAAAAAAAGTTCCATATTGCATGTACACACGATAAGGTTTAACCCCAAGGTAAACCACCCTTTTTGCCTGTCACCTGTTGCCCTCCACCCTGAGGGTCTACAATTTAGTGACAAGTGAAACCACAGAATGTCAATCACAGCATGGGTTATATTTTGGGCAAAGTACAATTTCTCAAACTCCTATCATGAATTCCACCGTGACGGAATTACGAAAAATAGTGGAAATTATGAATTCAATTTGTTGCAGGGAAAAATACACTCTACATAGGGTATTGAAATATTTTTTTTTATATTGCTGTGACACTCAGCTAAAATTAGAATGTAAATTTGAGGAAAAATTAATAAGGGTTATGAAATAAGGGTGGCAGAAAACACCGTGACGGAATTACGCTGCATGCTACCCCCTTTCCGGCAACACGCAAAACACATTAAATCTCTGTGAATCATACATTAACACATCATCGGTTGTCCACAAGTACTGCGCTTGACATATTCGTTGTTCATTTAAGCCACTATCTGCGTTAATATAATGATTTTGTCTTTCAATTTTACCCTGTTGAATGTCATTGTGACGGAATTACGAGAAACGTGACGGAATTACCAAAATGGCTCCCCATATATTAAACCCTACAGATCCTCAAATATTTACCAAACTTTTCATAATTTATTGTGAAAAATATGTGTTAAGTAATTGCAGTGTCTTTTTACAAGAATAAGCCACTCAACAAAAATAGATTTTTGATAAAAGTTATTTTTCAATCACATTTATGACAGAACATACTATTATTAATGAAATCTCAACTAATCACCAGTACATCAAAAAGAACAATTTTGATATGAATATAATAATGCTTTTGAAAACTTTAAAATTGTTTGTAACAATGACAATGAACAATATTAATCATATAGTAGGTAAACTCATGAATGCAACATCAAGAAACGCTTTTTTGTAACATTTTAACTCCTTCCATTAAATTGACTTGATTTGCAAGCATGTTTATTTATAAATATCTGAACTCACAAACAGCACAGCTTAAGTTTGTGAAGCTGTGGGAAAAATACATGGTCTTTTCACTGATTTGGACCAGATTTTATTAAGCCAACTTTACCTTGACCATGCAGGAGAAATTTGGAATTAACTTAGGAATAAACACATTTACAACCATACATATTTTAATGAAATGGTCCACAATGATTTCAGGAATTTATCTTTATAGGGATAATTATCAACGCTTATGAATTTATGATGCAACACTTTGGGACAAAGGTGTGGCAGACAGAAGTATAAACACCAAATCAATCAAAAACCCTCACACAATGCAGTAAAAATGTATCAATGTCTCCACATTCCAAATACTGACCTCTGATAAACATTTGAGTACATACCAATATGATATGTTTGCAATGGTTATAATTTTTGCTTTTTGAACAAGTTGCACCTATGTAGGTGACATCATTCAGCCAGATCTTGACTGTTTCTAAACAGATAGGATAGTCCCTAAGAAAATTGCCGTATTCTTAATTAGTACACTAGATAGTAAGTAACAGTATAATGAATGTTTAATTTGCTCAATATACGTCAATATGGCAAGTCAGATTTTACTGGTGAATGCCATGTAGTGTAAGTCTATCAGGAAGGTTTTGTTACACATATGGAAATACAGGTCCCGCGAACATGTAGGTTGCCTACGCGGGTACTGGACTACAGGTATACAGGATACGTAGATGTGTAACAAACCTCTAACTATGAAAATTTTGCTTTCCTCTAAAGGAGCATGTAGGGCAAAGAAATCATGCAATTTGGTTTTAGGGGCCATTAAATGGAAATTAGAGGTCCTGTGAGGAGGACGGAGGTTTACGTATATATGTTACAGCAATTCTGACTTTCTTCCAAGGTGGACTTGCAGAACTGAGTGCAGCATGCTAAAATGTTGTGTTTTGGCAAACGTTGTCACTCAATTTTCAATACTGGTGAAACTATTAATACAAGAGAGGGTTAATTGGAGGGAAATTGTCAATGAACAAATTATGGATCACATTGTATTGGACTTCCCCCTGGCCTAAAGGTCAAGAGTGCTTGTTTTTGCAAACAATAGTGCAGAGGTCATGGGTTTGAATTCCACTCCTTGAACACAGTTTATCCAAACTCCATGGGACATGAAATGGAGGCGTGTTGTGTTAAGTGTTTCTTGCTTTAGCAACTGAAAAACCGTGGACATTCTTGAATGTACTGGGCGTGTGCTGGACTGCCAGTTATGTGATAATTTCATCTTGAAATGGCAATCACCAACACTGGAAAATACAACTTTGAGAAACATTCCCTTTGTCTCTTTCATATGCACCATTCAATGGTCTTTCAAGCTGTATCATTATAGTTCTATGACTTACCACAAATCTCAAATCTCATGCCACATTGTGATAAAAAAAAATATAGTTTCCGATTATTTGTGCACATCTTCTGCGTGCTTACAGTATCTCAACTGATCTACATCTTGCTCTTGACAACTACTCCTTCTGAGTCTGTACCTCACCTGCTATTTACCGTTGTATCCTCTTGCCCTAGAGAATAATTTCTGCTAATAAGATCTACCTCTCTAAAAGTTAGGCTTAACCCTTTCAATTCCACAGCTTGAAGTCAGATATAATTAAAATATATTCTGAAATAAAGTTCCACATTCGCCATTTGTGCAACCCGCGGGTTCTTGTTGAGCTCTAAAATGTGCATGATACTATCATATAGCTCATTAATTAGTTCTTAAGGTGTTCCACATAAGCCTTTGCATTTTCTTTAAGTCTTTTCCTCTTTATCTCTTTGTTCCACATCTGATTTTGGCGACATTCTGCAAAGAAAACACTGATGTAATTCCGTCACGTAGCATTCGTAATTCCGTCACGGGCCATTGTAATTCCGTCACGGCCCTATTTTTAGAACTTAACCCCAATTATGATGAAAGTAATTAGTGCTACCTAAAGTGACATGTATTAAGAAAGAAAAAACAAAGTTTTGTGCTATTATCTTGATTCATTGCTGAAAGAGAAAAACTTTTTCAAGTTTTTCGTGACGGAATTACGAGAACTGTTTCCGAGAAAGCTTCAAAACTTAAAAGGAGAGCCGGTGGTTTATTGAAAAATTCAGAATTTTTCACAGCAGATGGGAAAATTATAATCTTATGAATACAAGCTTTAAAATGATGTATCATATGTCCATGTGGTTTAATAATTACCTTCAAAAATCTCCCACCATAGCGAGCCTCCTCATCCAAAAAAAGAAGCTAGTCCGTATTTGATATTATCATCAAAACTATTTTTCTCCGTCTTCATACAAGAATTCTGGATGGAAAAATTCTAAATAGGCGCCACCTCGTGATCGGTCAAAATGTCAGCTATCTGGTCATATACATTGTGATGGCGCTACTAGAATTTTGAAAAATGAGCAAAAGGTTGACATTCGCGTGGAATTCATGCTATACATGTATCATGCCTTATGAAATACAATCACATTTCAAGCATAAGACATAAGACATAAGACATAAGATTGTTAATTAGCTACAGACATACCAAAGAATTTGAGTTGGTAGACAAAATCTGTGCAGCATTGAAAAGTTACTGAGAGTTAATTACTTTTATAGAGTTAGGTACAAATGTACATTGGAACCTTTTTGTTCGGCATAGTAATATCAGCAAGCGTCCATGTGGGAGAACAGAGTAGTAGCTATACAGTGGATATGAGTTGTCATTAATTATCTTATTTGCTAGAGCTATGCACCTTTCGTTATATACATCAATTGGATTATGTACATCACCATCGTTCTGAACAATTTTACATATTCTTTTTCTACATCTCAGGAGTTTATTCTGTAAACTTTTACTGCAGCTGTTCCACCATACTGGCAGAGCATAACATATGACACTGGATATAACCGAATTATAAAACAAAGCGATAAGTATAGTCTATCTACATGCAGATTACGGAGGCAACGTACAAAGTAAAATCTTTTGTTGATCTTTTTTAACACCTGATTGACATGAGTTTCCCACTCCAAATTGCACTGGATATTGACACCTAAGTACTTGTAGTACTCCACAATTTCAACATCAGTCTGATCGATAGTTACAGAGTTTCTATAATTAGCCTTTCTCCTAAAGTCAAATATTATCTCTTTAGTTTTACTTGCGTTTAAGTTAAGGTAATTGTCTTTGCACCAGTCTGAGACATATTGCGATGTTTCGGTCAAAGTGCTCACGTACTGCAGCTGGTACTGCTGTCGCTCAGTCAAGAAGCTGAGTAGAAGGAGTTGCAGTTTTGCAGGCACGTTAAATCTACTCAGGGCATTAAGAAGAATGTGCGGCTGGATGGTGTTGAATGCCGATGAGTAGTCTATAAATAGGCAACGGGCTGAATTCTTTCCTTTGTCTAGGTGACGAGCTAGTTCATGAATAACAGTGGCAATAGCATCGTCTGTACCTCTTCGTGGCAGATAGGCAAACTGCAGGTTGTCTAGTTGATGTTGTACGTGTTGCATAAGGCGGGGCAGAACTGTTCTTTCTAAACACTTTGCGATTATTGGTGTTAATGTTACTGGCCTCAAGTCGTTATCGACACTTGGGAGCGTTTTCTTGCTGACTGGCACGATTTTCCCAATTTTCCATGAAGATGGAAAGCTGCATGTTACTAGTGCCTTTTGAAAGATATGGTGGATTATGTACAGCAGGCTTTGGGCACAGTTTTTCAGGACTTTGGCACTGATTTTATCTGGGCCACTGGCTTTCTTAGTACAGAGTCTCTTGAGAGTCAGCGCAACTTCAGTTGTTGTGAGTACCGGCGTATCTTCTTCTACGGCGAGTGTTCGCAAGATCTCTCTTTTCGACTGTATAGCGTCAGAAAAGTCTATGCAGTCAAACCTAGCGAAAAAGCTATTCAGTCTGTCAGCCGATCCTGGCGATGCAGTTAGCGGGCAGTTCTGGGTCTGTTTTCCTTGCCCGGTGATAATTTTAAGGCCTTTCCAGGTGTCCTTCATCTGATTTGATCGGAACATTTCTTCAATCTTGCATTTGTAATCGAGTTTGGCCTTCCGAATGGCCCGATTTAAAGATTGTTGTTTATCATGATATTCTGGAGATCTGCAAGTGAAGGATTTGTATTTCTCCACTACGAGCTGTCTGAGAGAGTTATTCATCCATGGTTTGTTGTTAGGGTATTGTTTAATGCTTTTCCTTGGGATGATCATTTCGGTATTAAAGTTGATATAGCAGGTGATGGCGTCAGTTAGCTCATCTATGTTGTTTGTATTCTGAATGAAAACATTCCAGTCTGTTATGTCAAAGCTGGCGTTAAGTGTTTCTAAAGAATCAGCTGTGTACTGGGTTGCATGAATTGTCTTTGGTTTTTCCTGCTGTAATTTACGTCTGTACACAGGCTGCATGTATAGCATATTATGGTCACTATTGCTTAAAGGTGCGCCCTTAATGCATCTGTAGGCACCTGGAACATTACAATAGAACAGGTCGAGTGTTTGATCCAGGCGAGTAGAACATGTAACATACTAACTGAAGTTGGACAGTGCGAGATCACATTTATTCATGTCTCCCATAACTATCTGCAAAGCATTGGGTTTCTCAGTCAGTAAATCGTTGATGTGATCTGTGACTTTTTCAATCACTGGCGGCTTATTTACACATGCATGCACTTCAAAGTATTGAAGAGAGCACACCCTCCGATCAATTTTCAACTAAAAATTTATCATTCTTTATTTTGGTAAATTTTGCGATACAGGAAATTTTTGTATCCAGTATCTGATTATAATTCACATAGGCGTAAGTAGGTAGGTGCATGTCGGACTTTCACTTGTGATTTTTCAGAGACAAGCCAGGCTATCTTACTATTAACACTGGTCAACGATGATTTTGCTACCTGAGGAAAAATACACCTAATTCGAGCATGCTGATTCCAAATCTGAAATAAGAATTGCTCCAGAACGTCTAGATTTTGAGTTATGGCCATGTTAATATTTGGCCAACAAGCAAGCGTGAGAGCAATTCGCGTGTAAAAGAAATGTCTTCTAAGCTATTAAAATTTAGATTTAAAAATTATCTTAGCATTTGTAGAGATGATTTTAATATCCTGAATCAAAATATGACCTAATTGTTTACTCCGACATCTCCAACTACAAATATTTGAGAGTAAGAGGTGCCAGAAATAGGCGATTTTTAATAATAATAATAATAATATGGATTTATATAGCGCTAATTTCAGTAAACTGCTCATCAGCGCTTTTTCAGATCGAATCACTTGTAGGAATTCTGGCACAAATGGGTTTTTAGATTCTTCTTGAAGCTTTCTAATGTTTGTGCAGTTCTCACTTTTTCAGGCATGGTGTTCCAGAGTTTTGGTGCTGCATAGGAAAATGCTCGATCTTCAAACTTATTATTGTTGCATGGAGCAGGTTCTGCTAACAGCACTTTGTGGTTGCTTCTCAGGTTATGTTCTTGTTGAGATTTGACTTGAACAAGTTCTTGGATGTATTGTGGTGCCTGATTGTTCATTGCCTTCCATGTAGTTGTCATCAATTTGAACTGAATTCTTGCTGTGATTGGTAACCAGTGCAGCTGTTTCCTACTCTGGCTGACACTGTCGTGTTTTTTCAATCTCTCAATTAGTCGAACTGCCGAGTTTTGAGCAACCTGAAGTTTATTTAACAATCGGGTAGCAGTGCCATACAACAGCCCATTTCCATAGTCTAAATGAGGGGTGACAAGTGCATTGACAGCAGTTTTAACTATTTCCTTGTCCAGGTTTTTTCGGAGTTTCGACAAGTTTCTCAAATTGAAATATGCGTTACGACACATTTTATTGATCTGCTTCTCCATTGTCATATTTTTGTCCTAAATTGCGGACATGGTTGGCAATTTTGATTTCAACATTGTCGACATTGACAGAGGTCATTCGAAGTTTCTTCAGTTGGTTTGGTGCTCCAATCAGAAGAAGTTCAGTTTTATCTCCATTATTGCACAGCTTGTTGTCATGCAAGAAATTTCTGATTTCAGCAATACAATTTTCCATTTTCTGTTTTGCATGTTCTTCACCCAAAAAAGTTGGTTTAAACGACAGGATAAGTTGCTCATCATCAGCGTACTTCTGATCGTGAACTTCATTTCTTCGTGCTACTTCACTGACTGGGGCAACATAGGAGTTAAATAAGATTGGTCCAAGTTTAGAACCTTGAGGAACTCCAAAATTGAGAGGAAGTTTGCTTGACGTTTTGTCATTAATTATTACAGACTGTGATCTTTCAGAAATGTAAGATTTGAACCATCTTAAGGCTGCACTTTGCACACCATACCTGTTACACAGTCTTTCTAGCAAAATGTCATGATCAATTGTATCGAATGCAGCAGACAAGTCCAACAACACTAGCATTGTCACCTCCCCATTGCTCAGATTAAGCATAATATCATTATGGATTTTTGTTAAGAGGGTTTCTGTGCTATGAAATTGCTTGTAGGCTGATTGTTTTTCATCGTCAAGATTGTTCTGAGTGAGGTGATCAACGTACTGTTTGATTACAGCACTCTCAATGATTTTACTCAGGAAAGAAAGGTTAGAGACTGGCCGATAATTCTTTTTGATCAATTCAAGACCTTCTTTGTTCAAAAGTGGTTTGACAAGTGCATGCTTCAGTTCAAGGGGCATTTCTCCAAGCGTTAATGACATATTAACAATTTTTGTTATGATTGGCAGAAATTCATCGACACATTCAAGCAGCAGCCATGTTGGCATTGGATCAAGTTGGCAGTGTTTGACAGGCATTTCAGTGATAAGTTTCTTAACTTCTTGTTCTGATAAAGACTTAAACTGATGAAAATTGTGACTGAGGTCGGTTTGAGAGGCATCAGTTGTGATCTTCGTTCCTGAATCTAATTTAGATCTGATGATTTTGATCTTTTCATCAAAGAAGTTGTTGAAATCATTTGCTAGTTCTGTTTCATTTGTGTGATGGGGAAGAGGCAGATCTTGTTTTCTGTTGAGATGAGAATTTAGAAGTTTAAACATCGCCTTAGAATTTCCCTTTGTGGCTTGAATTTTACTCCTCAGATCGTCTGATTTAAGCTGATTCAGCTTTTCATTGAGTGAGTTTCGTTTTTCTTTGAAGATATTCCAGTCATGTGGAAAGTAAAAATTCTCAGGATTTCAAATATGTATAGTATGTGAACCTATCTATTCTCCTTAGCTCCCTGCATTACTTTGAAACTATAGAAATGTCCGGCGTTTTTGTGAATTTTGCTGCTGAAGTACAGATATATATCACATTCATGCATTAATATAGACACAATTTCACATTTGAAATTATCCAAAGTTGTCTGACTTGTTCTTTCACCTGGGAGGGGAGGGAACTATCGATGCCTTTTAAGTTTAGTTTTATAGCAGGTGGAAGTTTCCAAGATGTTCTATTATATGCTGGTTCTCCATGCGCACGAACTAAAAGAAGATGGTCAACAACTGCAAAAGCGTGGAAAATTATATATTTATTCAACTATGTTCACAGTCTAAATGATTCATAGTTCAATAGTACTATTATATACATTTGCCTAATGTGGAATTGTAACATTATTAAAATTATTTACATGTCCTTAATAACTCAAATTTATTGTCCTACCAGCTTCGTTAATGTTTTAAAGCAAATGGAAAAAGCACATTTTTCACATCTTGCCAATCAGGAGATCACTTGATCAATGACTGGATGATTCATACTTAACCAAACAAAACAGAATGTGGGTGGATAGCCCTTGATGCCATCTTTTCCTTTGTCATCATGGTTCCAGTGTTACTATAACTATCAACCATCACAAAGCTAAATAAATATTGCTGTTGTTAAATAGAACAAAGTAGAACCCTTTCCTATACAGGGCCCTCTCACATTGGGGCCCCAACCTAGTTGTTTGATTGTGTTATACAGTCACAAACTTGGTCACAGAGACGGACATGTTGGCTTTTTACTTGATTTTTGATTTTTAGGCACCTTGCATGGGCCCCCTGAGAGGCTGGGCCCGTGGCTGCTGCCACTCTGCCACATAGGCCAATCCGCCCCTGCCTTTGTTTCCCTGTTCCTACAACTCTCAACCCTCCAAAACCAAAATAAATGCCGCTCTCTTTGTCAAAAATCTCCTCGGAAACTCAAAATCTTCTCATGTATTTTCAATTTCGCAAGTTCTCATCCGTATACAACTCATTCCTAACCAACCAATATGGACATGGATGGATAGCACTTGATTACAGCTTCAATTTGGTACCTTTGTTGCCCTGTTATTGGTACTGTCAACAATCCAAAAGCTAAATAAGTGTTGCTATCAGAATCAAAAATCTCGTCGGAAACACCAAATTCTCTCATGTATTTCAAATCAACCTAACCTAATCCCTATATAACTCATTCCTAACCAACCAATATGGACATGGATGGATGTCAGCTTCAATTTGGTACCTTTGTTTCCCTGTTATTGGTACTGTCAACCTTCCAAAGCTAAATAAACGTAGCTATCAGAATCAAAAACCTCGTCGGAAACACACAATTTTCCCTTGTATTTTCAATTCCGCAAGTTCTAATCTCTATATTGCTCATTCCTAACCAACCAAAATGGATATGGATGGATAGCACTTGATGTCAGCTTCAATTGGGTTCCTTTGTTGATCTGTTATTGGTACTGCCAACCTTCCAAAAGCCAAATCAATGTTGCTATCAGAATCAAAAATCTCATCAGAAGCAACAAATCCTCTCATGTATTTTCAAATCCACCTTCCTAATCCCTATATTACTCATTCCTAACCAACCAAAATGGATATGGATGGATAGCACTTGATGTCAGCTTTCATTTGGTACCTTTGTTTCCCTGTTATTGGTAATGTCAACCTTCAAAACCTAAATAAATGTTGCTATCAGAATCAAAAACCTCGTCAGAATCACAAAATTTTCCAATGTATTTTCAATTCCACAAGTCTAATCTCTATATTGCTCATTCCTAACCAACCGAAATGGATGTGGATGGATAGCACTTGATGTCAGCTTTTATTTGGTAACTTTGTTTCCCTGTTATTGCTACTGCCAACCTTCCTAAAGCTAAATAAATGTTGCTATCAGAATCAAAAATCTCCTCGGAAACAAAAAATCCTCCTATGTATTTTCAAATTCACCTATCCTTATCCCTATATTACTCATTCCTTACCAACTAAAATGTATATGAATGGATAGCACTTGATGTCAGCTTTCATTTGGTACCTCTGTTTCCCTGTTATTGCTACTGTCAACCTTCCAAAAGCTAAATAAATTTTTGCTATCAGCGTCAAAAATCTCCTCAGAAACTCAATATCCTCCCATGTATTCTCGATTCCACAAGTTCTGGTCACTACATGAGTTATTTCTAACCAACCAAAATGGATATGGATGGATAGCGCTTGATGTCAGTTTTCATTTGGTGCCTTTGTTTCCCTGTTACTACAACTTTGGATAATGTCAAATGTGAAATTGTGTCTATTTTAATGCATAAATGTGGTATTTCTCTGTACTTTAGCTGCAAAATTCACAAAAACGTTGGACATTTCTACAGTTTCAAACTTATGCAGGGAGCTGTAGAGAATAGATAGGTTCACATGCTATACACATTTGAAATCCTGAGAATTTTTACTTTCCACATGACTTATTGACAATATTGGTTTGAAATTCATTGAGGCCTACTGGAATAGTCAACATTGAAACACCCTTCGCCTTTTTTATTTAGATTGGTGGCCATCTTTGAATGCAAATTAGGGGGTGATATAATTTATTTAGAGTAAAAATAGTCACTGATTCGGAATCAGCATCACAAAATTGACCAGGAAAGTCGATTCTAATGTATTTTTCTCACTCTGAATGGATTTAGGAACATATTTTGTGAAACCGAGGCCCAAAATAATCTGAAAAACGAGATAAAGAGGTACCCTACTTAAAATGAATATTGTGAAGTCGTGTCTACCTTTACAGTTGTAAGACTTGCATTTTTGAAATCCTGAGAATTCTCTGCATAAAACCCACCCATTAAACCTTTTAGCCTCAAAAACATAAATAAAACCCCCTTAGCTCTGGGACTATTAGTGACTGACTGAAGGAGCAAGTTAGAATCAAGGATCAATCAATTTGTGAATGACCAAAAGATTTAGTTCGAATCAAGGATCAATCAATTAGTTGGATCAGGTAAAAGTTAGCAAGTCTCTCAGGTCTGTGAGAGGCAAGAGTAGAGAAGAGAGAGGCTCTGAGGTCTGTCAGAGTTTAGAGGCAAAAGCAGTGAGTCTCTCAGGTCTGTGAGAGGCAAGAGTAGAGAAGAGTGAGGCTCTGAGGTCTGTCAGAGTTTAGAGGCAAAAGCAGTGAGTCTCTCAGGTCTGTGAGAGGCAAGAGTAGAGAAGAGTGAGGCTCTGAGGTCTGTCAGAGTTTAGAGGCAAAAGTAGTGAGTCTCTCAGGTCTGTGAGAGCCAAGAGTTGGGAAGAGTGAGGCTCTGAGGTCTGTCAGAGTTTAGAGGCAAAAGTAGTGAGTCTCTCAGGTCTGTGAGAGGCAAGAGTTGAGAAAAGTAAGGCTCTGAGGTCTGTCAGAGATTTGAGGCAGAACTAATGAGTCTCTCAGGTCTGTGAGAGGCAAGATCAAGTCAATATAACTTAAGGATTTCACAGGTCAATGCGAAAGTTTGAAGTGTGTCAGCTGCTGAGGGTTTGCTGCAGAGCAATCAATGTTCCTGTTAAGCTGAAACAATAAAGTCAAATTATGTGAAAGGCAAACAATTTGTGAAGTTAACAGTAAACAATTTGTGATATATATGAAGTTCCAATGGAAAAACGTTGTACAGGTGTGCTGAGAATACAGGTAAAATATTGATAATTAATTGGGTCAGGTGGTCAGTGAAGTAAGGAAGGTCTGAGTTGACTTGTGTATTGAAGTGTATTGAGCTCTTCACAATTTAAATTCCCCAAAACTAATGCTGTCTGGTGTTGTGATAAGTGTCTGATATAATAAAAAAGTGCTGAAGATAGAAAATATGACAATTAGATAACTTTTCAGATGCAAAAACGAAGGTAAAATGAGCGAAAATCGAGGTCCAAACAATGTGTATTGGAGCCAAAAACGATGTTGAAGATGACAGGTAGTGAAATTACAAAGTTTTGTACTAAAATCACATGGAAATAATATACCAAGTATATAACCTCTGGTTGGTTTATAACTATTTCAAGATATGAAAATTTCGATAAGGTGCTCCAGCCAGTAATTAAAACCAATTTGTGAGCTGCAAAGGGCCTACTTTGCCCAAAAAAGTATTTATAATTTTATATTAACAAATTTGATGAAAAAAATATTCGGAAAATTTTGGCTTTTTCCCATTCTGATTTTGAATGTCCATTTTTAAATGCTCAGGAGAATGTATAATTTTGTATATGCCCCAAGTTATGTCAAATCACACTCCACCTCCAGTAGCTCAGACTCTGAAGGGACTGCTTGATCATCATTAAAGAAGGGATTATGTGAACCACATAAATTGTTGTAAATTTGATGATTTAATTCTCCGTGATTTGATTTCTTCTTGACAGAAATTGTTGGTTTGAGCAAAGCAGTATGGAAAACAGTTAAAACCATGTCAACTTTTAGGCACTGCTCTACACAGTGGCTGAGGCTGGCTCTGTGGGCAGTGTAGTTGCATTACAGTGTGGTATTGGAATTATATCTGTATTACCTGACCCTTCCAAACAGAACATTTTAATTTTAAATTTGTTGCATGTCATTTTCCATCAATTTTTTTCACATTCTTCATAAAAAATCCAATCATCATAAGAAATTACTCAGATATGTTTTTCTTACACCCAGAAACTATAATTTATCAGTATGAGTAGCACATTAGCTATTTTCATATATCCAAATGGGAATATATTGAATGATACCAATTTTGCAAACAATTGCCCATTTCTAGAGCCTGTCACCCTCAAATTTTTGCATGTGGACCTGTCTGATTGAAATATTTTGGTTATATATTGTTTCAGCATCTTAAAATAACTTATGTAAATATATGCTTACTTTCCAGTATTCAATAGCGCAGAGTGCATTTCTTTTACACGCGAATTGCTCTCATGCCTGATTATTCATTATTTGCCAAATATTGACATGTCCATAACTCAAAATCTAGACGTTCTGGAGAAATTCTGATTTCAGATTTAGAATCAGCACACTCGAATTAGGTTTATAGAGTTATTTTTCCTCAGGTAGCAGACGGAATATTTTTTTTTGTTGACCAGTGCAAACAGTATTAATTCATGGATGTTTTTGCCAGTTTAGTCAAACTACTACCAGAATGTACAAATCTCACACAATACAGTGATATATTGAATAGTTTGTCTGAAAAAAAAAATCTTGAAAAATTCAATTTTTTGTCACATTTTCTATAAAATGAGATTTTTTCGACAACCTCTGAAATGGAGCAAATGTACAGAGGTGGCTGAAACAATGCATTATAACACTTGGGTTACATAAAAACATGTTGCCCAACTGCAAGTCTCTAGGTTTAACACCTGACGGAGTTACATGCTTTCAAATTTCTGGACTTATTAAAAAGTTGACAAATTTATTTTTTCAGAGAAACTATTCAAGATATCACAGCATAACTTGGGATTTGTTTTTTTTTTGGTAAGAAACCTTGATTCTGGTAAATTTTCAAGGCATTATGAATCGGTCGAATGGGTAGAAGGGGGGGGGGTGTGTGTGTGTGTGTGTGTGTGTATTTGAGATTTACGTCTCATCAGCACCTGAGTGGGCTATATAGAGACATACTCAAAACTTGAAGAAGTTCCAAGGTCACAGGTACATGAGCAATCTTTTTCAATTCGCATAATTTCCTGGCGTGAGTGGGATTAATGACTTGCACCAATAGTTTGCCATTATGTTGTCGTTTAATTGACTGTGGTTTGCCAATCTTGTCCATAATTGTCTTGTAGATGATATAGGATGACACACCTTTCAGGCTGCCATCTCGTGAAATGATGACAAGTTTGTGAATTGAGGATTGTTCTGTTCTGCTGGCCTCTTAAGGCCCCATTTAAGCATGTAACTCTCAGGACTCCTGGACATCCCACAACTCCTGCCAACTCCTGCTAACTCCCACTAACTCCCACTAACTCCTACTAACTCCTGTAACTCCCACTAATTCCCGCTTACTCCTGCTAACTCCTTCTAACTCCTGCTAACTGCCGAACTCCCACTAACTCCCGCTAACTCCCGTGACTCCCACTAACTCCTGCTAACCACTGTAACTCCCACTAACTCCCGCAACTCCCATTTAACTCATGTCAACTCCCATAACTCCTGGTTGGTAACTTTCAGTAAATCCCACAACTCCTGGTAACCCCTGTCAACTCCTATAACTCCCACTAACTTCTGCTAACTCCCGTAACTCCTGGTAACTCCCACTAAGTCCCACAACTCCCGGTAACTCCTGTCAACTCCCGTAACTCCCTGAAGTCCCAAATGGAGGCTCCGTTTGGGAGTTACATGCTTAAATGGGACCTCAGTATGGCATTGCAAACTTCAGGCATTCATGAGACAACCAACACACAAGGTTTACCATTGTTTTGGCCCTGTGACCTTGAAACGTAGGTCAAGGTAATCCATCATAGAAAAGCGGCCATGTTCAGCCTTAGAGAATATTACTTACTGCCCCACATGGTCTGACTCCGCAGAAATATTTCTGACAGACTGCTTCAGGCTATTTAGTATTTAACAATACCTAATATAACACATTAGCCTGGCTCTGGCACTCAGGGAAACAGACTCAGGCAAGACTGTAAAGAAAAACAAATTTTCATAATCCATGGCAAAATTTGAAATCAACACATTTTGATTGGATGGCCTGTAATCAGTCACTTTTGAGACATACCCACGGGAGGAGTTATCTCTGAACAAAAGAACCTACTGGTTTTGGGGGAAACAACTGGGCAGTCATGGAGTCTCAAAACCAGCCTCTTCTGTTTTCTAATTACCATACTCAGCAACTTACTTGCATCTGATTGGTCTAAGACAAGGCCATTCTCAACAAGTGTGATAAGGTCTTTTTTTTTTATAAGGTGGGCTCTGGAGGCTAAAAATTAATCTTTTATTAATTACATATTATTAACACAAATTCATCATCACTTATGCTTTATTGAGATCATAAATGCTATATCACATACAATATTACAATGAAATCCAAGCACAACAGCACATTGAATGACACATAAATTAAATCATGCTGCAGTGAACTTCTTGATATTATTTCATAGAATAAATAAATAAATAATGTCAAACTTAACTGAATCCTCAAATTTATACGAGTAAATGACATTCAGATTTTCAGTCAATAATCTATACTTTTTTAGCTTGCATTAACATGATTTTTTAAATTTATACATCATGCTCTATATTTACGTGCTTTTATAATTTATAATTATTACATTCGTATATACATGATTTTGCGCTGTTGAGTATTTCTATAATGGAGTGTTCGAATCAATAAACCATTAAACAATAAAACATTTAGATTAAACTTTTTTTGTATCCCGCCAACTATAGCTTCAAAAAGAAAGTAGGGAAAAATCAAATGTCTGGCCTTTACTTATAAGAATTCAAAGTTTGGTTTTGGACTTGGTTTTTGACTTACTCTTGGGCCCTCCACAATGAGTTGTCAAGTGGTAGCGCAAGTAACGCATGGTCATAAATTTTTTACCACAAGTAGGACACGGAAATTTCTCTACTTCACCATGTCTTTTTTCATGTTTACCAAGATCACCTTTATTGTTGTACCTTCTACCACATACAGAACATGCGAACGGCTTTTCTCCAGTGTGTGTTCTCATGTGTATATCAAGAGTAGCTCGTAGCTTGAACCTTTTTGCACAAACCGAACACTCATGGCTTTTCTCGGTGATCTCATCAGTGTGTGTTTTCTTGTGGGTATTTACCGCAGCCTTCGTAATGAACTTTCTGCCACAGATAGAACATCCGTATGGCCTCTCTCCAGTGTGGGTTTTAGAGTGCATGCTGAGAACATATTTGCGGCCGAATCTTTTACCACAAATAGAACATTCATGCGGCTTCTCTCCACTGTGTGTTTTCATGTGTGTGGTAACAAAACTTTGCATGGCGAACATTCTACCACAAATAGAACAACCATATGGCTTCTCCCCACTGTGGATTCTCAAATGTACATCAAGATGGTATTTCTTTCTGCACTTCTTACCACAAACGGAACATTCGTATCGCATCTCGTCCGTGTGTGTTTTCTCGTGTGTTCTCAAGTCTCCATTTTTCTTGAAGTGTTTCCCACAAACGGAACACCCATATGGCCTGTGTTCAGAGTGAATTCTCATGTGACTGGTGACATGAGTCCTTTGTTTGAACTTTTTACCGCAAACGGAACATTCACATGGTCTTTCCGAACTGTGCGTTTTCTCGTGCTTACGAAGGTCCCCTGAGTTGTTGAACCTTTTACCACAAACAGAACATCCGTACGGCTTCTCTCCACTGTGAGTTCTTAAATGTACATGAAGGTTAGAATTATGAGTCAACTTTTTTCCACAAATGTGACATTCGTAACGCTTTTCTGCAGAGTGACTCCTCAAGTGTGAAGTAAGTTGGCCAGATAGACGGAATCTTTTACCACAAACAGAACAGCTGTACGGCTTCTGTCCCGTATGTATTCTCATGTGTGAGTCAAGGACCCATTTTCGGCTGACACTCACACCACAGACCGAACAAGTAAATGGCTTCGCTCCGGTATGAGTAGCCATGTGTGAATCGAGATCCTTCTGTCGCCGGAACATTTGACCACAAATAGAGCATCCATAGGGTCTTTCAGCATGTTCAGCGGAGTGTATTTTCTTGTGCTTACGTAAATCTGCATTATCGCGGAACATTTTACCACAAACTGAACATCCACAGGTCCTCTCGGCCGTACTGTGAGTTTTCAAGTGTTTTTGAAGATTTGCTTTTTGGGCAAACATTTTACCACAAACAGAACATCCAACAGTCTTCTCTGCCGTGTGTGTCAGCAAGTGCTTACGAACACCACCTTTCGTCTTGAACATTTTTTCACAAACCGAACATCCATGCGGTCTCTCTTCCTTGTGTGAAATCAAATGTGAAGCTAGCTGTCCTGTTTGACTGAACATCTTCCCACAAACTGAACACCCATATGGCTTCTCTCCACTGTGTGTTCTTAAGTGAACATTAAGCGACCCTTTCTGAGAAAATGTTTTACCGCATATCAAACAGTCATGAGGCTTTACACCGATGTGTGTTTTTATGTGATCATCCAGATGTGACTTTCTCTTATACTTTTTCCCACAAACAGAACATCCGTACGGCCTCTCTCCGTTCTTGCTTTTGTGAGTTCTCATATGCGCCATCAGTTCCGTTTTACTTTTCAAACTTAATCCACATACGGTACATTTCTGGCGCACATCTTGGTTCTCTACGTCGGAGTTTAGATTCTCAGTCTCGGTGTTTGTAGCTAGAAAATCCGATAAAGAATCGTTTGTCTCTTCAATTTCGGCAATATGACGATCATCATCATCACTTTCCTCTTCCTTTTTGGCAGCGAGATTGTCACTGGGGTCCAGATCGAAATGAGTTCCAATGTGGTCCAGTAATCCAGTTCGACACTCGAATCGTCTTGCGCAGATGTAGCATTTATGAGGTCTAGGACCTTCTTCACAAGAAGTAGGCAAATCAGACTTAATTGACAGCAAATTTGTAGAATTTGACAAATCAGTCTTCTCTAACAAATCAGCTTTGTCTGCCAAAAAAGTCTTTAACAAGTCAGCATCACTTGACAATTCAGTCTTAATCGGCAACAGATTTTCATTATTAGACAAATCAGTCTCCCCTAATAAATCATCCTCCTCTGACAAACCAGCCCTCGACAAATCAATCACTCTTGGCAAATCAGTCTCACTTGACAAATTATTCTTGCTTGGCAAATCAGTCTCGCTCGACAAATCAGTCTTGCTTGGCAAATCAGTCTCACTTGACAAATCAGTCTTGCTTGGTAAATCAGTCTCACTTGACAAATCAGTCTTGCTTGGTAAATCAGTCTCACTCAACAAATCAGTCTCACTCGACAAATCAATCCTTCTTGGCAAATCAGTCCCACTTGACAAATTTTTCTTGCTTGGCAAATCAGTCTCACTTGACAAATCAGCTTTGCTTGGCAAATCAGTCTCACTTGACAAATCAGTCTCACTAAAAAAAATTGTCTTGCTTGGCAAATCTGTGCAACTTGATGAATTTGTCTTACTTGACAAATCAGTCTTACAAGACTGTTTTGATAAATCAGTCACACTTGGAAAATCAGTCTTGCTTGGCAAATCAGTCTCCACTGTCAAATCTGTTGTTTGAGTGTGAGTATTTTTTAGGTCTGTCTCCTCCATCTTTTAACTAAAGATTAGGTCAATATCAAAGTACTGAAACCGATGCAGACGTACAGGCCTACATGTGGTCAGTGCAGCCCTCTAATATCAATTGTGGCCCCTCACGAGGATGGATCACTGATAATAGTAAAATATATCCAATCCGTTCTCGGTGTCAGAAAACATTCATTGAAAGCGTAAAAGTGGTCTTACATTCACATCGAATGAATTTTTTATATCCAATGAATTTTGCAAAATCAAGATGACACTATTTTAAAATAAGTAGGTTGATTTACAATCCAAATAATCCACTTAGCTGTGAATGCCCTTTCAGATTAAAATCCATCACAATTTCGTAATTTTCTTCTTGTATTTGTAAAACAAGAAATTTCTGAATTCTCTGGAAAAGAAATAAATAGGTTGTTATAAATCCAAAACCATTCTAATCCTGAAACCAAAGCCATAAGCGCAAACCATTTTTATCTTTTAGTAAAAATATCCAAAAACAATTTAATCTTTATGATTTTTATACCATTGTAATCATCTTTTCAAGCCGATTCTAACGGTACCAAGCACGTCGGGGTTGCAAAAATGGGAACCAAATTAATCTGAATTCCTTAAAAACCAATACCATTTTAATCCTAAAAGGCCAAAAAACCTAAACCATCCAGCGGAGCCTCTATATACACCCTCTCATAGTGAGTACCCCCCCCCCCGGGCTTGCCGCTCTATAAGTCAACAAATTCTTACATTGGTGATGACATCACAAAGTAAAAAGCATGCCAGATTGCTCTTTTTTTCCGTGCGCACCAGAAATAAATCCAGGGGTCATTTGAGCATTTATTGGTAAATTTAAATAAGAAAAAATAATCCTACACCTCAGAAATTTCTCACACTCAGTGACACGAACATGCTGGACAAGATCATGCAAAAACCAGGAAAACTTTTAGTGGATGGGGCGATATGGGGGACAGGGAATTCAAAATTAAAATGATCAGGGGACAGGGACTTCAAAAGTAAAATGGCCAATGGACAGGGGGACATAAAACTCCATTCAGGGCTGAGGGACAGGGAATTCAAAAGTAGCATAAGTAAAATTGCAAAGGGACAGGGATTTCAAAAGTAAAATGGCCAAGGGACAGGGGGACACAAAACCCCATCCAGAGTCTAGCTCTTTGGTCCAATCCTGACCTATCATTCAGAGTAACTTCAAATGGAATATATCACTGGAATACTCTGAGGATAATAATTTACAAAACAAGGTAAGACAAATTCCCATTTGACCATGCCAACACAGACATTTTTGCAAACTGTGGCTCGGTCGAGTGTGATTACATACTCGACTGTCGCTGTCTCTGTTCGGGACTGACAAGTGGCAGCAGAATGCTGACAGTCCCTGGAAACTTGAATTGGGTCAACTCAACATTAATTTGATCTGTTTTGGACAGATCATAAGATCAGGTCGCACAACAGCTGTCCATATTACTACGCCAAACTACTTTCACAAAGCATGGTTGCTGGAAAAGATTCAGTACACTGCTTTGAATGACCATTTTTGGAAATCATGAGACAAAAGAAAGTTTTTAAACTTGCTGCGAAAGCCCGGGGATGATTTTACTCATCAAAGGTTTGATAGTATTCAATGTACTTATGCCATTTATGCATGTTAAATTGTTGTCTAGACAGAAAAGTGTCCAAAATGAATGCTCTCTCACTTATTTACCTGTCCACGCAAAGCCAATGTTTTTGCTAGGTGATATCAAAAATACTCATTTGTATTTATTCCGTTACTTTATGGAGATTTATTAACTAGGACAACAATATTATTTACAATTTCATAAAAGCTGCGTAACACTCAACAAAATTTCTTGTCTATGCCACAAGTAGCACCCTCTATCTTGGCATTGTATGTGGGCTACAATGTATACATCCTCCATGATAAAAAAATAGTTCCAACTTAATTTGGTATTTACAAGCTGTCTGCTTAAAATTGAAGCCAACCAAAGTCAGATTAGACAGATACAGAGTTTTTGGGAAATAAACTAGACCATCACTAAATGATGGAACTGTCCTGGTTTCTTCCAGACAATGAAATTCTGTTGACCGCTCACAGGAACTCGCAAATTTTAAACCCTAGGTGGCAGCAAATAGCGGTCAACTTGTAGACAGCGACTGTCGTGTACAGTTCTTAGTGTATTCTATAGCTGACAGAAATTTGATTTTTAATGAATTACTTTTTCTGGAATATGTGCTTTCTCCAAGCCAATGATTTCATGAAACAGGAAACACTCAAGTGACTCCACCATGGGCACCCACACATATAATTATATTGTTTTTTTTTTTCTGTTTACAAACAAAATCCAATATATTAGTATACCTGCGTCATGTAAAAATATAGGTCCATCCCCAAAAGGAAAAACATAATAAACTAACCTTCAAAGATCTTAAAAATCCAAATAAATCCTGTAGAGCAACTATAAATGCTGTCCATCAATGCAATATGTATAGGTTATTCACCTAGGGAGAGGCAATATGTGATTTATCCAGCGAGGGCGTTAGCCCGAGCTGTGATAAACACATATTGCCGATCCCGCGGTGAATAACCGGCTTATGCCATAAGACAAAACTGAAACTTGTCATTTGTTGCTGTGTGTTTTTCACAGCTTCACTTATTATTCTCCCATGGGAGGATAACTGGACAACAAGGAATATGGGTTTTATTGCAGTGAAATACTGGCTCATGATTGGCTGACAGAGGTGTCGAATGGTATAAATATATTTATACCATTCGACACCTCTGTCAGCCAATCATGAGCCAGTATTTCACTGCAATAAAACCCATATTCCTTGTTGTCCAGTTATCCTCCCATGGGAGAATAATAAGTGAAGCTGTGAAAAAAACACAGCAAAAAATGACAAGTTTCAGTTTTGTCTTGTGGTATAAGTCGGTTATTCACCGCGGGATCGGCAATATGTGTTTATCACAGCTCGGGCTAACGCCCTCGCTGGATAAATCACATATTGCCTCTCCCTAGGTGAATAACCTATACAAATTGGGTCCGATCTTGCAGTGCCAGTTCCTCTGACAGAAACAAAGCTGTGAAGAAGCATCCAGTGCACCTTCAATGGAATCAATGCAGCTGCTGTGCCTACGTGCAGCGACCCGTGACCAATTTACAATGCAGTGCAATTAATTGTATTCCATTGCTTTGCAACCTCACTTGTGATCTTTGTCTTGTAATGACCACCACTGGCACACACAACTTGCACAATGGGGGTCTGAAATTAATTCACCATTGGCTAAACATGCTAAATAGAGTCTATTCTACAAAGGAAATGCACTGGAGCTTTAAATTAATGCTTGTCCAACTTGAATGTAGCAAATATTTAGAGAGCACTTTATATTTATTCTAAAAATAGGAATTTCTTTACAGTACCATAGGCAGATTGAGTTGATAGGCCTATATAATATATATAGTCAACACAGAAATTATTTGCACACTTTAATTTTTTTGTCATATTTCACAGAAAAATGGCAGTATGATGAAATAACCTGTCCTATGTTTTAGAGAACTAATAGTGCTCTTTGTGGTTTGCCTGCTAATGCCATCCATAAGATGCAAAGGGTTCAAAATTGGGCTGCCAAGGTTGTTTTGTGCAGGAGTAAATATGGGAGCTCCTCAAATGCATTGCAAGTCGTTCACTGGCTGGCAATCTCGGATAGGATACATTTTAAGATCTTGTGCATTGTAGTCAAATGTGTACAAAAAGCTGCACCAACATATTTGTCGGAGCTTATCGGAGTGAGAACAGCTACACGTAGTACTCAATCCTCCAGTAGTGCCAACATAACTCTGGTTGTTCCATTCACAAGGCGTACAACCTTTGCCCATAGATCTTTCAGTTCACTCATTTTAAGGTCCCCCATTGTGCTACCCTGTGAAGCAACACTTGTTGCGGCCTTGCGGGCAAGCTGATGGCAATGATATAGTGCAATATTTGATAACTGCTTGTCTTATTAATCTCAACTGACTTGCTCCTAAGCTACTACAACATATTTCTTGCAGCTCACTGTCAAAATAGTCCCAAGGACAAAATTGTGTCTTGTAATTATGATTTTTCCAGTTTGGTTCAACCAGCATCACTGTTATCAGGCATTTAGTGATTGCATAGTGAACACGAATACCAACCAAAACCTGACCAATTTACTTTTTTCAGTCAAATAGACATGATGATGGAGTTTATTACTCAGTTTCATGTGAGTTGCTTGTTTCTAGTCAGTTTTCTATATAGCAATACACAGGAAAAGAACATAGGATCAAGTATACATACTCCTTGGGGAACCCATGTAATCAATCATGTGAACCCCAAATGAAGCCTGATTCAGGTCATTGAGTTCAACAATATATCCTTAGGAAAACTTGAGTTTCATATTACTGAAAAGGGAAAATTATTCAAAAACAGATAAAGATCATAAAGAATTATTTCACAAGAAGCCACAGTTCACGCCAGATTATAGTTGACCAGAGTTCACGCCAGATTAGAGTTGGTTGAAAAGCAATGTTTCTTGGCATAATGTTTGATATAGTGGCAATGAGCAAGGAGATCTCGGAAGAGAGGATAAGAGACGTGAGAGAGGAGTTGAAGAGTGTGTGTGTATTTGAGTTTTACGTCTCATCAGCACCTGAGTGAGCTATATAGAGACATACTCAAACTTGAAGAAGTTTCACGGTCACAGGTACATGAGCGATCTTTTTCAATTCGCATAATTTCCTGGCTTGAGTGGGATTAATGACTTGCACCAATAGATTGCCATTATGTTGTTGTTTAACTGACTGTGGTTTGCCAATCATGTCCATAATTGTCTTGTAGATGACATAGGATGACAAACTTTCAGGCTGCCAGGGCGTGAAATGATGACAATTTTGTGAATTGGTGATTGTTCTGTTCTGCTGGCCATCTTACTCTTGTCCTTGGGTGGTAACAAGTGGTCTGCTGAGGATTGTTGTCTTGCTGGATTAGGTATTTTCTCGGCAGATGATAGAGCATCTTTTTTCTTGCATTTGGCCGAAGTCCTTATCTGCGAATTATCAGAAGATTGACTTTGTTGGAGCTCCTGTGGCAAGGTGTGCACAACTGGTCCAGGGCAATGCTCAGATTCTTCCGTCTTTTGTTGTGTCAGTGAAGGCGTTTTCTTTTAGACATCTGTGAAGAGATTCCTGTCCAGATGAATCTTTCTCTGTGGCGAAGAATGAAGAGCTGGTCTAGGGTAATCATCCTCCCCACGCAAGCCCTCTTCTGTGATTGGCTGCTTATTTAGGTCATAAGCATTTTGCAGGCAGATTTAGTCCGATTATGGACACTTAGGGGATTACTGGCAACTAAGAGAAACAGTGTAAAACAAGCAAACTTTCAAACAGTTTCATTTCAGAACTGTGAAAATACATAATTCAATGGAATTTTCGGAAATGTGATAGCATCTTTCAACAATACACAATTTCTCCATTTGTAACTGTGTGAAACAGAAGCAGCAATTTCAAACTGTGATGTAGCAGTCCCTGATTGGCTGAGCCAAACTGGGTCAGTTAATTAAGTATTCATGAATTAGCAAAGGTTATGGTCCATTTTGTCATGGTATGACTTGTGATGATGAGGGTAATCTGCTTCTTGGCCAGGTTTGTCCGTGTCCTGTTCTACAAGGTGTCTAGCTTTGGGAAATGATAGTTGTCTTTCAGTTCGTAGTTGTAGAATTTCTTGTTCGTTCTTGAAGACTCTGCATTCGTGGCTAAAAGCAGGATGGTTTTCGGAACAAATGTGAAAGCTTAGAGCGAGGTTTGTCGGTTGTGTATGATCACAATCACCATAATTGGCACAAATTGTTGACCTGATGCATGAACGACTAAAAGAGATGCCGTGGTCTAGTGGACAAGGTGCTCGCCTGGTAACTGAGATGTTGCAGGTTCGAGTCCCGGCCATGGCATGGAGGAACTGAGCAGATCCTCCATAACCCTTTCTTTCACTTCACCCAGGTGTAAATGGGTACTTGGCTAAAGGCAGTGATGGCGATTGTAGAGTGACTTAGCATTGTGTCGCCTTATACGGCTGCTTGGCTGCATACTCCCCGGAGAGTTGAGAAAGGCTCATGCTTGGACAGGCCTGCCAAGGGTGTAATTGTACAGTCTGTTGAGATGGACTCTGTCTATGTAATGGACGTTAAACAAATTAATATTTACACTTACATTTAAAATGGCCGTACATTTGGCAATTGAAACATCGTTGTGGATGGGGAACGAATGGAGAAACTCTTGTGAGCCAGACGTTTGAATCCCGTGTTTGTGAAACCAATTTGTAAGTTCATTATCTGAGCAGGTCTTGCTTTCTTTGTCGAAGATAGTGCCCTTGCCTGATCTTTGAAAAGGTTCAATGGTGACTTTGGTATCGGCTATCTCATTAATGGATGCCGGTCAATTTATCTTTTTGGTCTGAGGTCGCAGGTTTAAGGAGGAATGTGCCATTGGTTTGGCGCCTTAGCTATCTGCGATTGTCTTGTCGCAAAGGTCTGCAATTGTTTCGTAGAGACCAACAGAATAGGTCTTCCAGTGATTGTGTGACACCTTTTATAACAAGCACATTTTCAGTCTTTGACAGCTGTGGGGGCGGTCAGGGTCAGTCAAGTCATCCGAAGATGTCCTTGTCCACTGAAATCTTGGTATTCCAGTTGCAAACTTTTTGATCCCAGCCTGGTTACCCGCTGAGCATCCTATAGTAAACAATCCATATTATGGCAGACCTGAATCAGAGTTGTGAACATCTGTATTGTTTGTAATGACTAAGTTATAACTACTCGTAAATCATTCAGGAATTGAATCTAGGTCTCACCTAGGTCGAAGTTGGATGGAAATTTCAATCATCTTTCACACTATTGCTGTGTCCAAAAGTAGCCTACAAAATTTTTGTCACAAATACAACATCCAAACTTGTGGCTTCTCTCCACTGTGCGTTCTCTTGTTTGTGTCAAGACGCAGTCTTTTCTCCTAAGCCTGGCTTCTCAAATAACACGTTTATATGAAGGGTATATGTGGAAATTGCATGAGGGCTATAACATGCGTTGAATGTGCGGCGATCCACATCTTTCCCATCTCTCCCATGAAGGGGAACCCATGGCTCAATGGCCCTTCCGTAAATATACCACTGATCAGAACGTTTTGCTCAACTGTTGGTTCCCAAGTGTAAGTTCGCATGTTCATTTTGTCAGAACATTTAAACAAAAATAAGACAAACATGTGGATTTCACCCACTGTGGATTCTCATGCGAGTCATGTCTGTTTCAAGAATTCCCTGTTCATGCACCTTATCTCACAAATAGAAAATGCGTGTGGTTTTTCTCCTCTGATCCCATGTATTTATCAAGATTTCTCTTCTGACAGAACTTTTTATCACAAACAAAGCATCCATATGGCTTCTCTCCACTGTGGGATCTGATGTGAATATTATGACTTCCTTTAAAGTGAACTTCCTTCCACAAATGTTACATCCATATGGTTCACCCTTGTGTGTGAAGATCATCATGATGAACAGTGGTTTTTACTCTAACCTTTCTGCAACAAATAGAACATCCAGATGACTTTTTGCCAGTGTGAATTCTCGTGCCTTTATCCATACAAATTTGTTGAAAGGAGAGTGTGTGGATGATTATGGTGTTATGAAACAAATGATGTAAAATTGAGGTGTGCAAACTCATGTTCTGTATTTCCACCAGGTCATATTGTTAAGCTTATAAATTAATCTTGTGGTTTGATATATGATCTTTTCAGATTATACATTTCGGATGCACAACACAATACCATAGTAATACCATTAAATATTTTTTCGTGTATTGCAGACATGTGTGATCAGTGTGGAAAGAAGTACAGGTCAAAGACAGGCCTTGCTGACCATGTGGCCACAGTCCACGAGAAGATACCGAGGCACAAGTGTAAGATATGTGGCCAAGGTTTCCAGTCAAGGACCAACCTGATCATATATGAGAAAGGGCACATTGAAGTAATGTACACATACAATAATAACTGCATTCGACCAATTACACATATATATATATGAATATCATAATCGACTGACAAATACTTGAATTTCAGGGCAGGGACTTCTCATGTGACCGGTGCGGAGCAACATTAAAGTATAAAACATAGGCTGCGTGGCAGCATACCCTCGGCTACTCAGCAGCTATTCTCCAGACAGTGGGATACATTGAGGCAGGACCCCACTGGGTACTCTAATATCCTCATTAACATGAAATTTCCGTTGAAAAACTTTCATTGAATGGCCAAGAGCTGTGAGCAAATGATATAAATGTTTCCTGTCTGCCATTTTGTGTTGGCGGGAATTCAAAATCCACATGCAATCAGCTTGCAGGATGGGTCCCCCCCAGAAAAAGAGGGGAAACAGTTAAAATTTGGGCAAGGAGTCAAAAAGTGTGGCACAAGATCAAATGAACCGAAAATCAATGGTTAGCAATTAGCAAGACATTACATTTTACTGTAGAAGTGGTATAATTTGGTATAATCTGGATAATGAAATTCAGGCAAGTATTCCACTATGCCTATTGGTGGCCTTTGGCAAAATCTGTGCCTTTTTGTGAACAAACAATTTGAGAAAGAAAATTTAAAAATAAACTAGTTCTCAATTATTCCCAATAAATTTATCGGGAATGAGCATTCACCAGACTTTATCTGGAATTTAGAAGTCTAATTTTTTTAAGATTATGACATCACCTTTCATCTATGATTAAATAGTAAGGTAAACGGGACAAATTGTAGACTAGTGCTTCCTATATTTAAACTTTCAGGACTTAGACTAAGAAAGACATCTAACGTTAACAACTATTAACATGGCCAGTTAGTGGGAGTTGTAGAAGCTAATGGTAACTTGCAGGCAACCTTTGAAAAGGTAGGAAATGATTCGACATGGAATACGTGGGCTTGCAGGCAAAAGATTGAACAATTCATACGAAAAATCAATGGAAACACATAACGGAATATACCATTGAAAACACAAAAACTGCTCAAAATACTTGTTCATCCCTTTCGGCATTGATTTTGAGGGTAAATTACCCCGTGACATCAAAGTCAAACTTGAATTATGTCCCCATGTCAAGATACTAAGCCTGTGCAAAATTTGAAGAAAATCGTCCAAGTCAATCAAAAGTTATGAATATTTACCCCTTTTTTGGGGTGATTACCTACAAACGGCAATTTTAACCCAAAAACATCAATGGTGTGAAGTAAAGTCCCAACCGATGCCTGTTAAACCAATGCAAATATAAGAACCACTCAAAACACATATTCGCCCCTTTCGATCCTGAATATGGGGGTAAATTAACCCATGACATCAAAATCATACTTGCATAATGTGCCCATGTCAAGATACTAAACTTGTGCAAAATTTGAAGGAAATCGTCCAAGTCAATCAAAAGTTATGAATATCTACCCCTTTTTGGGGTAATTACCTAAAAACAGCAATTTTAACACAAACACATCAATGGTGTGAAGTAAAGTCCCAACCGATGCCTGTTATACCATTGCAAAGATAAGAACCACTCAAAACACATATTCGCCCCTTTCGATCCTGAATATGGGGGTAAATAACCCCATGACATCCATATTGTACTTGCATTATGTCCCCATGTCAAGATACTAAACCTGTGCAAAATTTGAAGAAAATCGTCCAAGTCAATCAAAAGTTATGAATATTTACCCCTTTTTTGGGGTAATTACCTAAAAACGGCAATTTTAACCCAAAAACATCAATGGTGTGAAGTAAAGTCCCAACCGATGCCTGTTATACCATTGCAAAGATAAGAACTGCTCAACACACATATTCGCCCCTTTCGATCCAGAATATGGGGGTAAATAACCCCATGACATCCATATCGTACTTGCATTATGTCCCAATGTCAAGATAATAAACCTGTGCAAAATTTGAAGAAAATCGTCCAAGTCAATCAAAAGTTATGAATATTTACCCCTTTTTTGGGGTAATTACCTAAAAACGGCAATTTTAACCCAAAAACATCAATGGTGTGAAGTAAAGTCCCAACCGATGCCTGTTATACCATTGCAAAGATAAGAACTGCTCAACACACATATTCACCCCTTTCGATCCGGAATGTGGGGGTAAATAACCCCATGACATCCATATCGTACTTGCATTATGTCCCCATGTCAAGATACTAAACATGTGCAAAATTCGAAGAAAATCGTCCAAGTCAGTCAAAGTTATGAATATTTACCCCTTTTTTGGGGTAATTACCTAAAAACGGCAATTTTAACCCAAAAACATCAATGGTGTGAAGTAAAGTCCCAACCGATGCCTGTTATACCATTGCAAAGATAAGAACTGCTCAAAACACATATTCGCCCCTTTCGATCCAGAATATGGGGGTAAATTACCCCATGACATAAAAATCGTACTTGCATTATGTCCCAATGCCAAGATACTAAACTTGTGCAAAATTTGAAGGAAATCGTCCAAGTAAGTCAAAAGTTATGAATATTTACCCCTTTTTCGGGGTTTTTACCTAAAAATGGCAATTTTAACCCAAAGACATCAATGGTGTGAAGTAAAGTCCCAACCGATGCCAATTGTACAATTGGAAAGACAAGAACTGCTCAAAATACATATTCACCCCTTTCGCTCTTGAATATGGGGGTAAATTACCCCATGACATCAAAATCATACTTGCATTACGTCCCAATGTCAAGATACTAAACCTGCGCAAAATTTGAAGAAAATCGTCGAAGTCAATCAAAAGTTATCAATATTTACCCCCTTTTTGGGGTAATTACCTTAAAATGACAATTTTCACCTAAAGACATCTGTATTGTGAAGTAATGTCCCAACCGATGCCTATTATACCATTGCAAAGATAAGAACTGCTCAAAACACATATTCACCCCTTTCGATCTTGAATATGGGGGTAAATTACCCCATGACATCAAAATCGTACTTGCATTATGTCCCAATGTCAAGATACTAAACCTGTGCAAAATTTGGAGAAAATCGTCCAAGTCAATCAAAAGTTATGACTTTTTACCCCTTTTTGGGGTAATTACCTAAAAACGACAATTTTTATCCAGGAACATCCACAGCACGAAGGAAAGTCTCAAACGATGCCTATTGTATCATTCAATACACAATAACTGCTCAAAACACATATTCACCACTTTCGATCCAGAATAAGGGGGTAAATTACCCCTTGACATAAAATTCATACTTGCATTATGTCCCCATGTCAATATACTGGACTTGTGCAAAATTTGGAGAAATTCGTCCATTTTAATCACAAGTTAGAGTCAATCACCCCTTTTGGGGTAATTACCCACAAAACGTCATTTTTATTTTATAATGTGTCTGTAATTCATGAATACTATATACACACCAAGTTTCATGAAATTCCCTCCATCCAAACCAAAGTTAAAAAATGTTTTCACTTTTTGGACAAAACACCCATTTTTGAAAGTCCCATAACTCAAAAACCCCTTCTTTGATCAAAATATAAAAGGTGTCTTGCACTGGATGAGTAGTCAGGCTATCAATTACAGCAAAAACCAAGCCTCTAGCCATTATAGTTTTTTCTGAAAACATGGGCAACTGGTTTTTGTCAAAAGGGGGTAAATACCCCTTTACCCTCATCTCCCAATAAACGATATAGGCCAAAAATGTAGCAACACATGTTTATATAAAGGTTCCTAAGTCCTAATTTTCTAACAATGATATTAAAAGAGATAATCCACTTTGAAATTTTGGAAAATTTGACTTTGAGGTGACCTCTGACCTTGAAAAATAGGTCAATGTCAAAAAAATTTTGCACAACTTCTCCTCTCACTTAGGACTACCTATCCACCAACTTTCATTAACTTTCTCCAATTTTAGGTGGCCAAATAATAATAATAATAACTAGACATTAGATATTCCCAGTACAACTGGGAATGAGCATTCACCATTTTATCACTCAAATGAAATGATCAATGAAATAATCAATGAAATGATCAATGAAATGATCAATGAAATGATCAATGAAATGAAATCATTATGAAATGATCAATGAAATGATCAATGAAATGAAATTATAATGAAATGAAATTATAATGAAATGAAATGAAATTATAATGAAATGACTTGAAATTGACTTTATATTGACTTCATATTGACTTCATATTGACTTTACATTGACTTTACATTAACTTTACATTGACTTCATATTGACTTCATATTGACTTCATATTGACTTCATATTGACTTCATATTGACTTCATATTGACTTCATATTGACTTCATATTGACTTCATATTGACTTCATATTGACTTCATACATGTGATACATCTAACAGCAATTGTGACACTTACCTGTCACAATTCAATTCAATTCAATACTTTATTACAGACATTATACAATTAAAGTTGCACAGTCCATATAGGCTACAAGGAACAAAACAATACAAACTACAAAAACAAAACACATATTATGTAATATAAAGCTGCTGGTGCCAGAAGTGCCTAATCCTTGAACACCAGTAAATATCTGAGCTAATGATACCTCGGATCAACTCATTTGAACATTTATCAATCCTTTTCATAAAGCTATATACCCTTTGACGTAGTAAAGCTTCAAAAGTTGCTACATTGTGTCCAATGAAAAAGGGACTAACTCTTGTAAATCTTGGATAACAAAATAACATTCTAAAAGCATCATTATATGCAACTCTTAGTTTCCTAAACATAGCACCAGAGTAATTCCACCATAAAGGGGAGGTATACAACGAGTAACAAAAAGTTTTAAACAAGGTAACCTTTACAGGAGAAGTACATTTATGAAAGCGATGCCTCAGGAGATTACCTTGAGCATACAGCATACGACATTGTCGTTGTAAATCATGATTATCCTTTAGATCATTTGATAAAAAATGACCGAGATACTTAATTTTATCAACAATCTGAATAACATTTCCATTAATTTGAAAACAGAAAGGTCTATCGACAAGACGTCTCAAAGATGAGTTCTTAAAAATCATAACTGCACTCTTTTTCGAGTTAAACAGCACATCGTGTGAAAAACCAAACTTTTCACAAACTTGTAAGAGGTCAGTTAGACCATCTTCACACGGACTCAATATTGCCAAGTCATCGGCATACATAACATGATTTACAATTTTGTTTCCAATTGCACAACCAGTATTACATACATTCAATGCAGCAGAGAGATCATCAAAGTAGACATTAAATAGGTAAGGTGAGAGGATTCCACCTTGTCGTACACCATTGGTGGTTCTAAATACAGAGGAGGTAGCACCAGCCCACCGTACATACATAGTTTGGTTACTGTACCAGTAATCCAATAAACGAACTAGATAATGGGGAACGCCCCTTCTTAGCAATTTAGAAAACAATATGTTGTGGTTAACCCTGTCAAATGCTTTAGAGGCATCAAGGAAGCATACAAAGACATTGCCATTCAGTGATTTGTACCTATCAATAACCTCTTTCAATAAGTAAATAGGCATTTCAGTACTCATTTTTGGTTTAAAACCATATTGGTTTGGGTTAGTACAAATAAACTCCTTGATTCTATTCAGCATTATGGACTCAACAATTTTTGACAAAATACTCGCCAAAGCAATTGGTCTATAGTTAGACATATCATTAATTTTGGCACCCTTATCTTTGATAAGCGGAATTAGCACCACAGAAATCATATCAGATGGCATGAAGCCATGTACAAATAAACTAGAGAAGCACATTGAAAGTAAAGTAACAATTCTACGGCTCGAGAACTTTAAGTGCTCGGCTGAGATGCCGTCAAGGCCACAGGCTTTGTTATTCTTGAGAGAACAAATAGCCTCTTCAATTTCCTGAGGGGAAATGGACACAATGGAACCAGCTGCAACATCATAACCAGGCTTGTCCCTCACAGTATCAAGACAGTTGAAAATTCTATGGAAGTGGTCTCTCCAAAGTTCACCAATATTCTTGTTACCAGTGACACCATTAATACAGTTGGGCAGGGGAACCCTACTAGCAGAATATTTACGTATTTCCTTCCAAAAGGACTGTGGATCCTTTGAAGAAAATTTTCGTGCAATAGAATCACTACGGAGTGAGTCTTCCTCCTTCTTAATGAAGCGTAAAGCATACTTAAATCGAGCCTTAGAGGTTCTTAAATTGTTGTAGATATCACCATGACGAGGTTTGCCATTAGACGACCAGATCATAAATGACTCTCTGTATGAATTATAGAAATCGGCAACATAATCAGACCACCCCGGCCTGCATTGGAATTTTTCAGTATTACAGTTATTAAAGACAGTGTCAGAAGCACGTTTTAAACAAGAAACAATATCATTGTAAAAAACAGTCAGATCCTTTGTATGATCATGATCATTACAGGACGGGTTCAGACATGAAATACACTCATATGGCACAGAAACATTACATAACAAATCATCAGTTAAGGCTGTATAACTGTCAATAAAGTTCGAGGGGATCCTGCCCCAATCAATCTTAACAGGTAAGTCATTATAATTGTCAGATGTGGTGGGAATTAATGAAATTGATATATCCACCGAGAAAGGTATGTGATCATTAGCACCAAGATTGTACAACACAGAAATGTCAGTTATGCTATTGTGCGCATCCTGAGTGGAGACACAATGGTCCAGCCAGGAGGTCGAATCCCATACATCACTAACATATGTATACGAGTCCACAGGGAGCAAGTGATAACTTGACACGGCAAGATTTGCATCTTCACAAAAACTGTTCAACAAAGGACCAAAAGAGTTAACATTACGAGTAATATCCGCGTTCCAATCTCCAATAATAAAGACCGAAGTGGACGGCAGATCCTCAAGGACGGACTGGAGTATTCCCAGGTTACACAAATATAAGTCCTCTCTATCATGGGTATTAGAAAAACAAGGCATATACACACATAGAATTATACAAGACTGTGAGTTACAGGTAATTGTTACGCCACAAAGCCAGTCATAATCGAGATCAAGGACTTTAATACTTCCAGATAATGTAGATCGCCATAAAATGGCAACTCCACCATGTGGATGACCAACAACAGGGCCATCACGAGTGTCAGTTGTAGAGCGGCCGGTGCCGAGAAAGTCACGATGCAAGTTGTTAATTTCACCTAAATCCTGTTTCGTCAGCCATGTCTCTTGGAGACAAATAACGTCATTGTTAGGGTCCTCAAATAGAGATTCGAGACATGGTCTTCTAGAGATTGCCAAACCTCTACAGTTATATGAAACTAGTTTCATAAATATTAAACTGTTTTCAATGCTGTAGCCTCATTCACTTGCTCTTCTTGTCCTATAGGTACATTTCCGTCCATTTCCAGAACCTCCGCGGTACCAGGGGGGTCACGGTTGGTGGTCTCAGGTGGAACAGGTGTTTCCCTGACAGTTGGGGGCAACTGCAGTGGGGTTGCAGTGGAGGTGGACGACACGGGAGTAGAAGCCTCAGGGGCAGTTGCAGACTTGGCCTGCTCCTTGACATTGGTCTGTTTTTCTTGCGGTTGCTTGGGCTCCCGCCACCAGCGAACATAGGCGTCCTCGGGCCAGATGTCACAATCCATGAACACCGAGGGCTCACTGCAATAGCACTTCACATGAAAGGACGAGTGCCATTCACTCCTACGGATCAGCTCTATGGTCAGTTCTTCTTCGTTCAGCTTCAGCTGGCCCACCAGATAGTGGCGTAGGTCATCTACTGACAAGTCGGGGTCCAGTTTGGAGGCGAAGACATTGGCGAGCCTGCGACGTTTTATTGCAGGTTTTATGGCAAGATTTTTCGCCTTACCAACAATCTGGGTGTTGCGTTTTCTATACACTGGTTTTGGTGTAGCGGCAGTTTGGGACTTATGATTTTGTGGCTTTTTACCGGCTACCTTACTCCAAGTATTTTCAATTGTGGGGAATTCTGAGGCAATCCCATCCTCATTATCTGAGGGACGCTTAATGTTGGCCGAGGCATCATTGGAGGTAATTGAGTTCACAGGACCCACAGCACTAGTGTCACTAGGAATGGGATGAGATGGGTTCACTTTGGTGAGGTTCTCAGCTATTGTATGTAGCCCAGCACACACTGTCTCCTGGCTTGAGACAGTCTTCTTGAGCAGTGAAACTTCAGTTTCCATCTGCTCCATTCTAAGTAAGAGGGCACTCACATCAATGTTGTTGAAGGAAACACAAGGCATGTTAGTGATGTCAACCGCAGCAAACACTACACTCTTTTTTAGCCCTTTGCGAGTTAGCAAGTCCATAATGTCACGTATGTTCTTCTGTTTCTTGCCTTCACCGGTCCTTTTGATATATCTATCAGTACTTTCATCCTTGTCAGCATAATGTGCATATACTGTCTTTTTTGCATCTTCAACTGCTGTATCACTGTAGAAGTCTCTGCAGAGTTGTATTAACCCATCTTCAGGCATAATACGACGTTTGTTTACAATGAAGCACAGCATTTCATTGATAACAACAACCTGTTGCTCATGCGCACTTGCATCCTCTCCTCCCGCCATAGTGCACAGCAACGTTAACGTGACCAGAACAGTCCAAATTCACCCAGTAAATAGCAGTTATCCAGGCTAAAATCCATCACTGTGACACCCTCAGACATTGAGAGTGTCGAGCAACAAATGTCAAGTGTTTACAGGCCAGTAAACATCCTGAGAACTTCAATAACCATACGGAGAAGTGACAGCGTGCTTCTTCTTCTTCTTCTTCTTCGACAGTGCTAGTAGTGCTTTATTTTGCCACCCGCAACGGATACCAAAAAATTGAAAATCTATGGAAATTGAAAATTGAATATCTCCAAAACAAAGTCCGTTATCCACAAATGAAATACTGCTGGACCATGACAAACTTGATGATTGATATTGCTTATCCTTATGATGAGTAATGATACATTGAAATCCAGACATTTCTATCTTTATTAGTTTAGAAGTTTGCTGGAACCACATCTGAAGCAAATTGGCCAAATTTATAAAAATGACAATTTTGAAATCAAGGTCAAGGTCATTCATTTCTCATAACATCCTCTTTTAGGCATTAGGCTAATATTACTATATAAAGTTTCAAGAATTTCCCTTCATTCAAACTCAAAATTTTCAACATTTTAAATTTTTGGTGAAATTATCAAAATTTGAAAGTTCAATATCTCAAAAACCCCTTGAGTGATCAAATATGAAAGTTGCTGCAGCACTAGAACTGTCTTTTAGCAACACAACTCAGTTGTCAGAATCATCCTACCATTTCCGGTTTTTGAGAAGAAGAACGGCAAAGGGTAAACTACTAAATGGGTTGGGGTAATTACCCCTTTTCGAAAATGACAAACTTGATGATTGATTTTGCTTATGCTTATGATAAGTAATGATACATTGAAATCCATAGATTTCTATCTTTATTAGTTTAGAAGTTAGCTGGAACCTCATCTGTAGCAAATTGACCAAATTTATAAAAATGACAATTCTGAAATCAAGGTCAAGGTCATTCATTTTTTGCAACATACTTTTTTATGAATTAGGCTATTGCCATATAAAGTTTCAAGAATTTCCCTTCATTCAAACTCAAAATTTTCAACATTTTAAATTTTTGGTGAAATTATCAAAATTTGAAAGTTCAATATTTCAAAAACCCCTTGAGTGATCAAATATAAAAGCTGCTGCAGCACTAGAACTATCTTTTAGCAACACAATTCAGTTGTCAGAATCATCCTACCATTTCCGGTTTCTGAGAAGAAGAACGGCAAAGGATAAACTACTAAATGGGTTGGGGTAATTACCCCTTTCGAAAATGACAAACTTGATGATTGATATTGCTTATGCTTATGATAAGTAATGATACATTGCAATCCAGACATTTCTATCTTTATTAGTTTAGAAGTTAGCTGGAACCTCATCTGTAGCAAATTGACCAAATTTTAAAAAATGACAATTCTGAAATCAAGGTCAAGGTCATTCATTTTTTGCAACATACTTTTTTATGCATTAGGCTATTTCCATATAAAGTTTCACAAATTTCCCTTCATTCAAACTCAAAATTTTCAACATTTTAAATTTTGGGTGAAATCATCAAAATTTGAAATTTCAATATCTCAAAAACCCCTTGAGTGATCAACATGAAAGTTACTGCTGCACTAGAACTATCTTTTGGCAACACAATCCATTTGTCAGAATCATCCTACCATTTCCGGTTTCTGAGAAGAAGAACAGCAAAGGGTAAACTACTAAATGGGTTGGGGTAATTACCCCTTTTCGAAAATGACAAATTTGAGGGTTGATATCGTTTGTACCAGTGACGGGTTACATAACAGTGAAAACCAGACATTTCTATCTTTATTAGTTTAGAAGTTAGCACTCCAAAAATGCCAACTTTGAAGTGACCTCTGACCTTGAAAAATAGGTCAAGGTCAAAAAAATTTTGGGGATTATAATATCTCACCTAGTACTATCCATCCACAAAAGGACAACCCTGAACTCAACCGAAAATGACGGAAAAATAATAATAAAAATAATAAAAATAAAAAAATCTACAAAAATAATAGCATTCACCATAGTGGTGGTGAATGCTAATAACTAGCAGTCAACCTTTGAAAAGGTAGGGAATAAATCGACATGGAATACGTGGGCTTGCAGGCAAAAGATTGAACAATTCATACGAAAAATCAATGGAAACACATAACCAAATATACCATTGAAAACACAAAAACTGCTCAAAATACTTGTTCATCCCTTTTGGCATTGATTTTGAGGGTAAATTACCCCATGACATCAAAGTCAAACTTGAATTATGTCCCCATGTCAAGATACTAAACCTGTGCAAAATTTGAAGAAAATCGTCCAAGTCAATCAAAAGTTATGAATATTTACCCCTTTTTTGGGGTAAACACCTAAAAACGGCAATTTTAACCCAAAAACATCAATGTTGTGAAGTAAAGTCCCAACCGATGCCTGTTGTACCATTGCAAAGATAAGAACTGCTCAAAACACATATTCACCCCCTTCGATCTGGAATATGGGGGTAAATAACCCCATGACATCCATATCGTACTTGCATTATGTCCCCATGTCAAGATACTAAACCTGTGCAAAATTTGAAGAAAATCGTCCAAGTCAATCAAAAGTTATGAATATTTACCTCTTTTTGGGGGTAATTATCTAAAAACGGCAATTTTAACCCAAAAACAAAAATGGTGTGAAGTAAAGTCCCAACCGATGCCTATTATACCATTGCAAAGATAAGAACTGCTCAAAACACATATTCGCCCTTTCAATCCAGAATATGGGGGTAAATTAACCCATGACATCAAAATCATACTCGCATTATGTGCCCATGTCAAGATACTAAACTTGTGCAAAATTTGAAGGAAATCGTCCAAGCCAGTCAAAAGTTATGAATATTTACCCCTTTTTGGGGGTAATTACCTTAAAATGACAATTTTCACCTAAGGACATCTGTATTGTGAAGTAAAGTCCCAACCGATGCCTATTATACCATTGCAAAGATAAGAACTGCTCAAAACACATATTCACCCCTTTCGATCTTGAATATGGGGGTAAATTACCCCATGACATCAAAATCGTACTTGCATTATGTCCCAATGTCAAGATACTAAACATGTGCAAAATTTGGAGAAAATCGTCCAAGTCAATCAAAAGTTATGACTTTTTACCCCTTTTTGGGGTAATTACCTAAAAACGACAATTTTTATCCAGGAACATCCACAGCACGAAGGAAAGTCTCAAACGATGCCTATTGTATCATTCAATACACAATAACTGGTCAAAACACATATTCACCCCTTTCGATCCAGAATAAGGGGGTAAATTACCCCTTGACATCAAAATCATACTTGCATTATGTCCCCATGTCAATATACTGGACTTCTGCAAAATTTGGAGAAAGTCGCCCATGTTAATCACAAGTTAGAGTCAATTACCCCTTTTGGGGTAATTTCCCCCAAAACGTCATTTTTATTCCATAATGTGACTGTAATTCATGAATACTATATACACACCAAGTTTCATGAAATTCCCTCCATTCAAACCAAAGTTAAAAAATGTTTTCACTTTTTGGACAAAACACCCATTTTTGAAAGTCCCATAACTCAAAAACCCCTTGTTTGATCAAAATATAAAAGGTGTCTTACCATGGATGAGTAGTCAGGCTATCAATTACAGCAAAAACTGAGCCTCTAGCCATTATAGTTTTCTCTGAAAACATGAGCAACTGGTTTTTGTCAGAAGGGGGTAAATACCCCTTTACCCTCATCTCCCAATAAACGATATAGGCCAAAAATGTAGCAACACATGTTCATATAAAGATTACCAAGTCTTAATATTCTAACAATGATATTAAAAGAGATAATCCACTTTGAAATTTTGAAAAATTTGACTTTGAGATGACCTGTGACCTTGAGTTCAAGGTCAAGGTCAACCATTTTCACAAAAAATGAAAGTACTTACCAAGGACTACCTATGTACAAAATTTCAAGTCTCTATGACAAAAACTGACTGGATAAAAATGGCCAAATAATAATAATAATAATAATAATAATAATAATATCAAAGAAAACAATATAAATCTCCTTAGAGTCGATTTATAATAATAATAATAAGAGCGAAAACAATACCATTCACCAAGTATTGGTGAATGCTAATGAAGTCAAGAAGATGACTGGTTTCGGTGACAATATTAAGAACAATATTATCCGGCATGGATTACCCACAGTAATTCGTCCCCTCTTCCACTACCATTTTAGAAAGTTGGTTTTTTATCAAACTTATTTTTGTCTGAATGTAATATACAGTGGTGACAGACAGGAAAATAAAGCAATGCAGTGCACAATAGACAGGTAATGACCATTCAAAAGACAGCTACAAATGGACAACAATTGAGATAAAGACAGTCAGAAAACGATCAGGACATGTAGGGGACTGTTTAGATAGATAGAT